>OY728132.1:597239282-600164563 GCA_963277665.1 Viscum album | reverse complement strand
AAAAAATTGAATTTTATTAAACAAATAAGCTCATAAAATATCCCTTTATGGAAAATAATCCACCCTCACACACACTTGCATCATCTTTGGAGGTCCAATATTTGAGCCATGTTAGTACACCACCATCTAGTAAAGGAACATCTTCTCCCATTATAAAATTTTCCAGTTACAACACATTTCAAAGAAATTTTTTAATGGAAACATATATATAATTTATGTAAATCTTACCAAGCTTCCATGCCCAAAATATTTTTCTCATATAAATTTAATATTACTATAAGGGATGAAAAGAACCCAAAAATTACTGTCATACTCCTAGAAATGGTTTTTTCATAGGCTACCTTTAATGGGATTTCTTCATTCCTCACTTTTGAATAATGATCATGATTATTGTCATATCATAATAATATATTTGTGTTGCACTCCACCAATAATATCTTTACAAATATTCTTCACTAACACTATAAGAGATATAAGGAAATATAATCCTTAGGATCTATGTTAGTTTGTTCATCATATCCTTCCTGTAATACAAAGGCACTAATGTTTCCAGTTCAAGTCACAAAGGTAAAATGATCCTTCCTACCTAACCACTTCACAAGAATGTGTGGTAACTTCCCATACACATCTAAATCTACAAATAAGAGCTTATCCACCACTGCAAACAACTTTATTGTGTCAAAATATCTCTATCATGAAAGATACAAATGAGAAAATTAGGGGAAAACCAACCTCTATAAAATTATTAGCATCACACCATTTCCCATTGGATGGCCCAATCCACCACAATCTAAAGCGGGTAGTCATGACTATTTAGGTGACCCCACTCCATCGGCTCCAAACCCCAGGTTAACACCTATAAAAACTTGAGTGACCAAAAACTGCAACCTTTATAGAAAACCAATTTCTTTACCACAAAGAAATATTTTTCATGTAATGGGTATATCCACAAGGATCCCCAGATATAACACTCTTAGAGTCATGCTCCACTGGGGAGATCCCCACTTAGAATTTCCATCATGATATTTAATATGATCATTGATGGAAGATCACTATCTACCTGGGAATATGAATGGAATAATCCCCACATTTAGAAAAAAATATTCATGTCCATTTCCAGAGAATATCTGGTCTTGTAATACAATTAATTCGAGATCACTACTATGGGCCCATCATATGCAAGGAAGACTGTGAGGACACCAATATTGACCGAATTTGAGTAATTTAACCCTCTTTAAATAATGATCAACTAATATGTGGCTATTTTTTTTTTAAAAACTCCTCCATCAAAAAAACATATAATTTTTACCAAGGTAATATTCCTCCACACCACAACTACACCACGCTAATCTCATCAACCATCATGGATTCAAATTCACGAAGTCCAACTACTACACTATGAATCTAGAGATCATATTGTAAGAGTTCACTATAAAGATAGTACTCCTTTAGTAAGGATAGTAAAATACTCAAATTACTAATAGGATCCTCCATGAACTGAAATGTAACATTATTAATCTTTAAATGTTCTTAAAACCCTATTTTTTATAATTTATAATTTTGTTGAATGGTAATTAAATAAACTTTAACTTAATTTTTACCCTTACACATGGTATAGGTTATACATATGGGTAAGTGCCTACCACCTTTAAAAAGGTTGGTTTTTTGGAGTTATGTAAGGTTAAATACTTTTTTCATGAGTTATTTAAGGTTATTATGAAGATTATATGGACTTTGTAAGGGTAACTCTAAAGAAGATGTAAAATTATTAACCTTTTATTTTTATTTAATTTATTCTTCCACCTCATTAAAATATTATTAAACTATGATGATACAATAACACCAGTATCTCCCATATACTAATATGATATTATGTTAATGGAATAACCTATATATATCTCTTATTACATCAAATGAGAGATGACACCATTGATTATGTGTACGGAAGACTACTGCCTCTCGAATTGATGTAATTCATTTTCCATCACTACCTCTCACAAATGGAAATAATGATGGGTTTAATGTTTATATATGATACTTATGACATTATTATACTTATGTAATTATAATATCACATATATCTTCTTACTTTTCAATCCATTGGAAAACGATAATGTCGCTCATGCATACATGTAGACTACAGCCTCCATGAAGTGATGGGAAACACTTTTCATTTTATTTTTGTATGGATGGTAATAAATATGGATTTTTTAATATAAATGATATATATGAAATAATTATTATTCTTTAAATTTTAATTAATATTTAATTTTCTTTCATTCCATCTGATGAGAAAATGGAAACAATGTTCATGCATTCATACGGCCTACCATCTCCATGAATAGTGTAATTCATTTTTTATCTATAAATTTCATGGATGACACTAAATATGTATATAATGAATATATATTATATTTATATCATGGTTAAAATTATGGATATTATATAACCATGATCAAAGTAAAAATACCAAAACTACCAAACTAGAACATATATGAAAAATGAAGTAGTTATTACCTGAAATGTGATTTTAACAAGAAATTATTAATAAAAAAGGTATAAAAGGTTGTAATTAGGTCATATATGGTATGATATATATAAGTATGAATATTTAATAGATTTATAATAAACCTATATTTATTATAAAGAAGCCTTGAATTTGTATGAAGAAATACAAGACTTGAGGTAAGGGATTTTTTGTCTCAAATTATCTTTTTTGGAACATATGTTATGTTATTCAACTATTTTATTTCATGAGTTTCATATAAAGACCCTTTGAAATTTTATATCATGAATTTATTTATTCTCTTGATATTTAAATTTTCATTTAAAGTTATTCTTTTATGGGACTTATGACTCCAAAGTTACAAAAGCATGTAAGGTATTTTTGTCTCATTTTTATTTCCATGGGAAACATGACATATTCACCACTTGTTTCTTTTTTGTGGAGTATATACTAATAAAAAATTAATTTAGTGATTAATTTAATTAAAATTATGGTATATACATATCCATGTAATTTTATTTCTTTCATGTGGCTTACAATTCAAACATTACGAAGTGGTAGAGGTTTTAATGTAACAATATCACTGTTTATCAGTATTATTTATGATTATGATTAAGATGATAAAATCATATGATCTATATCTAAATAAACTCATTTATTTTATTATAATTTGTTTATTTCTATATAATACATATTTTTCTTTCATTTTCCTCTCTTTAGGAACTCAAGATATTGAAAGCATTTTTGTTTAAAGAAAACTGACTTTATTTCCCTCTTCAATCAAAAACCTTTATTCTTCAACATCCATGTTTTACAAAGATGTTTTAAATAATGTTTTAATGTTCCTATATGGTTGTTTATATTCATTTTTAGCCATGTTTTAATTTCTAAAAATGGTTTCAATGGAATATTTTTGTTTTCTGAAGGAGGTGCTTTTAACCTTTTTTTCGAAAATGTGAAATGATTATTTGTTTTAACATGTATAGCATGAACATAATTTTATTTTGTCATTAAAACATAATGTTTTAAAGATTAATTTATAAGTTAAAATTTTTATTTTCAAATTACATGATTATCCCGATTTTTTTTAAATTTTTAGTTCTAAAAAGTGATTTTCAATGTGGAAAGGTTATTTTCCTCAGGAATTTTTAATGATCATTTAATGGAATTTTTATTTATCAATGACAAACAAATTTGATGTTTCTTAGAATTTATTAGGGAAATGTTCCAATGATACCATTATTATCTTTTCTCTAGATGGTTTATGATTATGATGGAAATATTTTTATGAAACCTTTGTCTTTTCCATGGGTTATGACATGGTGAGTTGATGAAATACTTTTGAACCCCATTTATTTCCATGGGTTATGATATGATGAATGTTTTATTATATTTTTGGGAAAATATATATGATTTTCATTATGTGATGTTTGGGACCTATATATCCCTAAAATTTATTAGGTAAATGTGGATATATCATGATCTAAATAATTTAATGTGTGGAACTGGTTTTATATCCATTAGTTTATGTGAGGACCTGGATTTCATGTTCATAAGGTTATGTGTGGACCTAGTTTAATCTATATAAGGTTATTAATGGAAATGGTTTCATGTTAATAAGTTTATACAAGGACCATTTCACATGTTCTTAACTTAATGAATGAGCTTGTTTCTATTTATACATGTTCACAATGTTATAAGATTATGTTTTTTCCAAATTCTTATTTCTATGTTATTCTCTCAGGGATTATGTTCATTGATTCCCTTTATGATTCATATCTTATGAACTACCATGATTTATTACATGATTCAATATTATGATCTATGTTATGTAGGTAATGGTTTTCAAATTTTAAGCTCATATTCTTCTCATAACCTTATGCTCATGTTATGTTTAAGTAATTATTGATATCCCCTTTTATTTCCCTTATTGAGCATATAAGCTAACCCTTTCTTATGTTTCCTTTACCCAGGTCATGAATAAATGATTTAAGTAGGGTATTTCTATGAATATTACTAATTGGGGAGATATTTTTGGGAGATGTTGAAGATATTTCATGAAATAAGAAGATTAAGTATCTATTCTCTAAAGAAACTAATCATTTATGGTCTATATGAATGTATTTGTGAAATGAATTGAATATTAAAATAAATAGATGTAATATTTATGTATGTAAATATTGGATTTTTATAGTTGGTATCAGAGAAATGTTTAGTTAACCTTTATAAATAAGGATGAGAAAAAATTAGTGAGAACCATAAGGATAATTCAAAGTATAGGAAAATGTCCTTGAATTTTGGTGAAGGTTAAAGTGAGTTATTTCCAAGAAATTACATCCCATCCTAGATATTACAAGTGTATATGGATCTATCATAGTTTTACCTAGTAGTAATAACTCTAAAAAGAGCACATTGGGATTTAACTAGATCATCTCCTACTGTACGATAATAGGAATTGTTACACATCTGTTTTGACACTCTTGGGGGATATGTTTTAGAAATCCAAAAAAACTTTACAAATCATCATAAATTATTTGGATAGATGATGACCATGAATTTTCGAAGTTAAACCTAAGGTGTCATATATTGAAAATAATATGTCATAGACATCCTATGAATTATTTTTCATGATTAATCTCTCTGATTAATGGTGCTTGATGGTCATGAAAAACCATTTTGGTTTCAGTAAGGAATTGAAGATAGGATGATGATGTTGAGTTGGTAATAGGTAACCTCAAATATTAAAGTACCCTATTTGGTCTTAGTTTTCTGAATAATGAAAAGTCTCTTGGAATGTTAATTCCTATCCTTAATGATTAGATATTGAATTAGAATTGAAAACACCTAATTGTAACATGATCATATCTCTCAAGTCTATAATTATTCTATAGTTAAAGTTTGTGGGAAGGCGCTTCCTAAAAATATAATTATTCTCCCTCTAGTTGAATTTGATTTTATCTTAGTCATGGATTGGATTTATCTATATAAATACCACATCAATCTACAAGGAAGTAAAGTCACATTTTACATTCCAAACCAACCTATGATCATCTATCAGTATGAAGATAAATATGAACTTCTTATGGAAATCACATCAATTATATGGGTCTTGATTCCCATTCAAAAGGGTTGTGTATCTCAAATGGTTAGGGAGAAAATCAACATCGATTATATGCCTATTGTCCTAATTTTTTTAATGTTTTTTCAAAAGGGTTTCTTATTATTCCACTAAAACTCATACATGGTTATACACCTATTTCAAATACTCCCTATAGAATGGCCCTGATTAAGTTGTAGAAATTGAATAAGAAACTTGAAGAGAATCTTGACGATGGATTCATTCGACCAAGTGTGTCACCATGGAATACACCGGTTCTTTTTTTAAGAAGAAAAATGGATCAATACACTTTTAATTGATTATTGGGAACTAAACAAGATCGTAATCAAGAAAAAGTATCCCCTTCCTAGTATTAATGACTTATTTAATCAACTACATATATCTCAACACTTTTCCAAGATTGAACTTCATTTTAGATATCATCAATTAAGGGTTAAGAAGGAGTATATACCTAATAAAAATTTCATACAAGTTATAGACACTAAGAATATATAGTGATTCTATTTTTTTCTTGTTAGGTCCCCCATTATCTTCATGGATTTAATGAATAGAGTTAGATTACCTTGATCGGTTTGTGGTATTCTTTATAGATGATATTATTATATATTAAAAGAGAGAGGAAAGGCATGAAGATAATTTTAGGATTATTCTAAATACCCTAATGAAGGATAATATATATGAAAAATTTACTAAGTGTGAATTTTTCCTACAAAAACTCTTATTTTTGGGTTAAATAATCTCAAACGAGGGTATAGCGGTGGATCTACCAAAGACGAAGGCTGTTGAGAATTAACCCAAACCAACCGTTGTGGTTGATATCCAAATTTTTCTTTGTTTGGATGGATATTATCAATGATTTTTTGATATTTTCTCATGATTTTCCAACCCACTCACCAATTTAACTTGGAAGGGATCCAAGTTTGTTTATATAGATGAATGTGAGGAAAATATCAAAGAACTGAAGAGAATGTTAGTCAGTGCACATGTTCTTATAGTAACCTACAATAGAGAAGAGTTTATAATCTATAGTGATACATAAAATAAGAGAATAGGATTTGTTATCATGTATAATAGTATATTGATAGCATATACTTCATGAAAATTGAAGATTCATGAGCAAAATTACCTAACTCATGATTTGGAGTAAGTTGCAGTAATTTTTTCATTAATGATATATAGGAATTATATTTATATATAAATGTGTGATATATATATATATACTAATCATAAAAGTTTAAAGTATATATTTACACAAAAGAGTTGAACATGCATGGTAGAAGATGTTTGGAGCTGATTAAATATTATGAATTCTCAATACATTACCACCCAAGCAAAGCAAACAAGGTGGGAAATTATTTGATTCTAAAGGATTATACTAGATTATCTATGATAAGGATCATAAATGATCCAATATTTATGGATTTTCAAAGGTTATATCTATAATTTTTGAATGAAGGGGAGAAATATTATCTTTATAAAATGATTTTTCAACCATAAATCCAAGTGAAGATTAAAGAGCCATAAAAGGATGATATGGAGTTGTATAATAAGGATAAAAATATTCCCGAGTTTAACCTTTATTGTGATCAAATGATAAGGTTCAAGAACCATGTATGTACTATGTCTATACCCAATTTTAAGAAGTATCTATTAGAGGAAACCCATAGTTCTTCCTTATCTATTCATATTCGAATTAAAAAATATTTATAGAGATTTGAAAGAGTATTTATTGTGGGATGGCATGAAGAGAGATATTTTAGAGTTTGTATCTTGGTTCTTGGTATGTCCTAAAGTTAATGATGAGATACAAAAGTCTAAGGGGATATTAAAACCATTACCCATACCAGAATGGAAATGAGAAAACAACACCATGTATTTTATTTCCAGACTCCCAAAAACATCTAATTTTCATAATTATATATGGGTTGTAGTTGATCATATTAAAAATTCAGAAAACTTTGTTACTATTAGATAAGATTTATCTATGGATATTCTTACTAGAATATATATTAATGATGTGGTAAGGATTCATTAAGTACCACATTAAATTGTGTCTGATATAGATCATATGTTTTCTATAATGTTTTGGAAACATCTTTCGTAATCTCTTGATACATAATTGAGTTTTAACACTATGTATCATCCTCAAATGGATGGTTATTTTGAGTGAAAAATTCAAACCCTGGAGGATATTCTAAGATCTTATTATATGTATTTCAAAGGGGGTTAAGATCAATACCTTCCTTTATTGGAGTTTTAATATAAAAATAAATTTCACTTAATAATTTATATGGATCCTTATGAATAACTCTATGGAAATAATTATATAACTCTAATATACTAGGATGAAGCTTGAGAAATAAAAGATATTGAGACTTGATCTAGCTAAGGAAATGGTTGGGAAAGTTAAATCCATTCAACATCACATAAAGGTAGCTCAGAGTCAAAAAAATAATAAATGATGAAAATCATCGACATGATCTAGAATTTTAAGTTTTTTATAAGTTTTTTCTATAAATTTATTCATGGAATAAGATAATGAGATTCTAGAATAATGGAAATTTAATCCCTAGGTATATCAATTCATTTCAAATTATTGATCATATCGAGATGGTAGTTTATCACTTGGCGCTTCCACCAAACCTCTCTCAAGTTCAAGATGTATTCCATGTATCCATCATATAGAATTACATACCTGATCCATCACATGTATTGAACTCAGAGGTTATATCGTTGGAGTATGATCTTTCTTATGAGGAACAATCGGTGGAGATTCTGGATTATAGAGGGAATGTTCTATGAAATAAGACCAATTTCCTATCAATGTTTTGTGGAAAAACCACCCACTTAAGGAATCTATATGAGAACCTAAGGATATGATGAGGTATAAGTATCCTCAATTGTTTATATCAATGTGATGGAATTTTGAGGGTGAAATTAATTTTAAAGGGGGTAGAATATAACACCCTGATATTTTACAAAATAATTTTTTCAAATAAATTTAATTTTTTTGACATATTGTGTTACATGGAACATTGAATGAAAATTATTTTTTTATTTTAAAATAATATACTTTATGGTTGACCAGTAAAAAAAATTCCATGAATGAGATACAAATTCAAAGAAACCAAAGATCAAAATTCAAAAATCCATAGAATCTAAGGATATCTCAAGCCATTATTACCCACATAATTCAAAGTCACGTCCTATCACCATTATCATCATCATGAGACATAGTGTCATCAATCCATCCAATCACCACCATCGTCACTATCACCATACCATTATCTGTAGAAACCAACCACTGAATACTAACAAAGCTGCTGTAAAACACCAAAACAAATGAGACCACGAGCCATCTTCCACCAAAGAACAAATTTCCATTACTGAGTGATCTACCACATCAAAACATAAACATCATCGATGTAACACCATCATGAATAACCCTGACGGCATCCACCATAACCAAAAAGAAAAATTCCACAAAGGAAAAAAAGACACCTTCACCCAAGAGCCTCAAATAGATTAAATGCACAATGAAAAAAACAAAATAAAAATCATCATCAGTCATTTGAGGGGGGTAAATCAATAAAATTATAAAAAAACAAAAACAACTCCAATTTCAATATCATTTCACCCTTTTAAAGTCACCAACATCGAATAGGGAGAGAACTGAAACATCTTTATAGGAGAAACCAACTCTAATCACGTAAAGAACACTGATGATCTCCAAGTCCCACATCCAAAAATCTCTAGGCTACCACAACTCTAGGTTATAATAGAGAAGTAAAAGAGGAACTTGAGTCCAAATCAAGGATCTGAGAAGCTAAGGACTTCTAAAGATGATGAAACTGAGTGGTCAAGGGCTTTGTTGTGTCTGCAAGTTTAATTTTAAATTAAATTATTTCAATTATGTGGATTTAATTTAAAAAAATATATTCAATAATTTTAATTAGAATAATTCATCTTATATAATATTGTAAATATAATTTTTGGTTATAATGAATAGTGAAAACAATAAAAAAAAATTAAATACCTCAGTTAAGGTTAAAACGGGTTTACCGGGGGTTAAAATAAAAATTATAAGGATAATATTTCCAATGAAACTTTTATAAATCCTATTTTATAACCATATTTAAACCTAATAATATCCAAATATTTAATCCATATAAATTTCGGATCATTGTTTTTCAGAATTACATCATCATTTTGGATTCTTTTGGGAAATTTCCAAGTAGTTTCCAAGTGGGTTCTTTTCCCCACTCATAAAAGGGAATCTCCTCTTCTCCACTCTTAATACTTATAAATCCATTTGGTTCTAAAAATACCTACCCAAATCCATTCCTTTATTCCCTCACAAAATTATATAGGACTTATTTTTATTATAAAATCCTCCTAAGAATTCATTAGGTATAAACCTAATGAGGTATACCAAAGAAGAGGTAAAATTATTAACCATGTGTTTCTGTTTTACTTATTATTAAACCTACTTAAAATATTATTAAAATATTATAATATAATAACATTGGTATATACCATATATGGATATGTTATTATGTTAATGTAATAACCTTTATCCATCTTATCTTCTATCAAATGGGAAATAAAATCATCGATCGTGTGTATAGTGGACTACCGCCTCAAGAATTAATGTAATTAATTTCCCATCATCACCCATAATGACGGTAAATAATGATGTATTTAATGTTTATATATGATATTTATGAAATTATTATAATTCTATAATTATAATAACACATATACCATATTACCTTTTAATCTTTTGGAAAATGATAACGTTGCTCATCCATACATGTGGACTACCGCCTCCACAAAACGATGTGAAACATTTTTCATTTTATTTTTACATGGATGGAAATAAGGATGGATTTGCTTAATATTAATTATATATATGAAATAATTATTATTATTTTAATTTTAATTAATATTTACTTTTCTTTCATTCCATTCAATGAGAAAATGGAAACAACATTCATGTGTATGTACGGCCTACCATCTCCATGAATGGTGTCATTCATTTTCTATCTCTAAAATTTTTGGATGACTATAAATATGTATATAATAAATATATATGATATTTATATCAGGGTTAAAAATCATGATATTATGTAACCATGATCAAAGTAAAATGATTGAAATTACCAAATCATAACATACACGAAAAACATAGTTATTACCTAGAATGTGATTTTAAAAAGGAATTGTTAATAACTGGGTTATAAAAGATTATAATTAAATCATATATGGTATAATATATATGATTAAATTTATATAATAGTTGAATAAAAAACCTATATATAGGATTATTGAATGTGTATAAAGAAATTCTTGACCTACGGTAGGGGATTTTTTTTTCAAATTATCTTCTTTGGGACATATGTTATGTTATGCACCTAACTTATTTTATGAGGTGTATATACAACCTATTTGATATGTTATATCATGAATTTATATATTCTCATGATTTTTAAAATTTAATTTAAAATTATTCTTTCACAGTTCTTATTATTCAAAAGTTACCAAAGCATGTAATGGATTTTTGTCTCACTTTTATTTATGTGGGACACATGCCATATTCACAACATGTTTATTTTGTGTGGTATATATACTTCACATGAAGGTATTTTATGTTTTTTATCATTAAATTTATAGTATATACATATCCATCTAATTTTATTTCTTTAAATGGGCTTATGGTTCAAATATTACCAAAGTGCTAAAGGTTTTATCTTACAATCTTATTGTTTACCAGGATTGTTTATGACTATGATTTTGATGATGAAATACTTTAATATATATCTCATGAAACACATTTATTTTATTCTAATATGGTTATTTATATATAATACAAGTTTTCCTTTCATTTTCATCCCTTTAATGACTCAAGAGTCTAAAATAATGTTTTTTTAAAGAAAATTATCATTATTTATCAGTTCGGTCAAAAACCCATATTCTTCCATACCCATATTTTATAAAAATTATTTCAAGAATTTTTTAATGTTTCTATATCATTTTTTAAATTAATTTATCCCACATTTTACTTTTTACAAAATGGTTTAAAAATAATCTTCTATTTGTTTTCTAAATGAGGAACTTTTTTCCTTTTATCGAAAATATGAAAGAAATATTTATTTTAACATGTTTGGAATAAATGAAATTTTTCACCATCATGAATAGTCAATAATTAAAATCTTACTTTATAAGTATTAGTGGTTATTTTAAAAGAAAATTATTTTCAAAATACTTTGAGAATTTTTAGTTATAAAATTTTATTTTTAAATTGGAAAGATTATTTTCTTCAAGAATATTTTTAATGATATTTTAATGGTGTTTTTATTAATCAATTAAAACAAACATAGATGTTGATTATGATTTAGAGGGTAAATAATCCAATGATACCATCCTTATTCTTTATCTGGATGGTTTATGATTATGATGAAAATATTTTTATGAAACTCATTTCTTTTCCATGGGTGTGGACATAGTGAATTGATGAAATACTTAAAAAAAATAGTTTATTTACATGGGTTATTATTTGATGAATTTTTTATGATATTATTTCACACATATGCATGATTTTAATTATATGATGGGTGGGACCTATATCTCCATAAAATGCATTAGGTAAATATGGATATCTCATGTTCTAATTAAATTTATGTGTGGACCTAGTTGCATGTAAATAGGTTTATGTGAGGACCTAAATTTCATGTCCATATGGTTATGTGAAGACTTGGTTTCATTTCCATAAGGTTATGTTTGGACCTAGTTTCATGTCTATAATGTTATTCGTGGACCTGGTTTCATGTCCATAAGTTTATGTGAGGACCTGATCGCATGTCCTTAACTTAATGAGTGAACCTGTTTCAATTTATACATATTCAGAATGTTATAATCTTATGTTTTCCACATTCTTATGTCTATGTTATGATCTCATGGATTATGTTCATTTATTCCCTTTATGATTCATTTATTATGTACTATAAAGATTTATGTCATGATTCAATATTGTTATCTATGTTATGTAGGGTGTGGTTTTCAAATGTTAAGATCATGTTATCATACCCTTATACTCATGTTATGTTTAAGTGATTATTGATATCCCACTTTCTTGGCCTTATTGAGAATTCGAGATCTCCATTTCTTATGTTTCCTTTCCCCTGGTCCCGAAGAAAGGTTTTATGTAGGGTATTCCTATTAAGATTACTAAATGGGGAGATCTTTGTGGGATATATTGAGGATATTTCATAAAATAATAAGATTATGTATCTAGTATCCAGAGATACTAAACCTTTACAATAATTGATCATGTATTTGTGAAATATATTTAATATTATTCTAAATTGATGTAATATTTATTTATGGAAATTTTAGGTCATTATAGGAACCCTTTCCAGTGATCTTTTTCTATAATTAGTTGCAAAATTACTATTTAATAAAATCAATATGAAGTTATAAGGAAAATAAAGGATGTATATAATAAATTTTTACTTATTTCACCCAAACTAGGCTGATCCAAGGAGCATGAAATGAAAATGTGTCACTGATGTGTCTGTCATAGGGCGCTATAAAAGATAATGTTTTTTTAATGAAGCATAGAGGTTGATAGGTCCATCTCACTTGAGAAGCATCACAGTCAATCAAACACTAATTATAATTCACCTAATCTATTTGTTTCTATTATTTTTATTATTTTATAAAATCAATTAATTTTTGGGTTTTATGTTTTAGAAAAAATAATGCATTACAGAATTAAAACCTAAATACAGATACAAAGATGATTGAAGTTAGGGAACAAAGGAAGTTTGCCTTATATATTTTTTCAGGGAGAGCCTTCATTATCCTGTTTCTTATTTACTTAGTGAACACACTCAACTATATGAATGCACTCCTTAATCTACACCAGTGGTGAATAAAAAGTGAAATTAACAATTTCTTAGCACACTCCACATCCATCTCCTCAATTGAGGGAGATTGTTTATAGAATAATATGTTAAACCTTATCTAACCATAGGGAGGATTTCACCCACATTAAAAAATCCTTATATTAACCCAAAGAAGAAATCAAACATGGCCTTGGGTTAAAGCACTATATTACTCCCTTGGGGTATTCCTTATGTCATTTAATCATCATCATGAGTGTAATAGTTCAAGGTGTAGAAAGAGGTAAGTGATAAATATATTTAATTATAAGAAGAACAAGAACTTATATTAAAATTGGAATATGAAATTACATGGGAAATAAAAAAAATATAAAAAAATAAAAATAAAAACCTTAAGGTAGTGGTATCCCTACACCACAAAATAGTGTAAGATCCTTGGGAACCGATATATTATCCTCTGGAATAACCTTGTATTTATAGGGATTCTTGGTGATCAGGTTGTCATAAATGGTGTCATAAATTTGTCTTTGTGGTCCAGAATCATCAATGGTTCATCCACTATTAATTTTCATCAAAAATTATAATTTTGATCCCATTATGACTTTTCACATCATGAATAGTGTTCATGAAGTGTAATTTATGGTGGTTGAACTTCTCACATCTTGCATTCACATTCTAAAACCCTTCATGTTTCATGTCGTGAATGATTCTCACTATGTTAATTTGTGTTTTCTAGCATATCTCACTCAGATTTATCTTGGTTCTTTAGTTTTGAGATTTTTAATTTTTCTTTAACTTATCCATAATAATGGGCCTTCATTTACATTATCAAATAGTCATATTTTATATTATTTTAAGTGAAATCTATTTTGGATTCCATCTTCAAAATTCTAGTGTCACTCCATGAAACTTTGCATCATGACTAAAATTGTATTTAGCATGCATAATTAATTCTTTATTCCATATATTTGTGGTATCTTTACATAAATCAAAAAAATAATTATATGCCAGAAAGAATAATCAATTAGTGTATAAAAATATTTTTTTATAATAAAATAAGAATGAAAATTTTGACTCTATCATTCATGTACTAAAACACTAAGCACACTACTTATTGGTTATAGTTCAAAGTGGTCATACAAACCTTCTAGGTTTACAACCCCCATATAAATAAAAAACTTAAAACTCTCACACACTTGAATAACACACTTCATTCATATGGGTCGTTATCCTAATGTCCATGAATAATGAGTGAGTTTAAACTAGAGTGTTGTGTCATTTCTTATTCACTTTCATCCACTGATAAATTCCATGAACCTCTAGAAAGGACACCCCTATATATCCTTTATTTGTTCCCTCTATCTCTCTAAGATCTATTTTTCACTATTTTATCTTCTATGAGCCTTTTTACTTTATTTAAAATATAAATATATATCTTTTATATTTATAGAATCACTATATTTTTATCTATATATATCACTAATCCTCCTTTGTTTAGTGGGGAAAATTTAACCAAAATCAACCCTTAATTTCAAGTATATATCCCTCATTTAATTCTTTAATCCTTCACCTAAAAGATAATATATTTGAACATGTGATCCTATTAACTCAACACCTCCATGGTGTGGCCATTTTCACCATGTATTATACCTTTTATCATCCTCTCATGTCCATAAAACATGATATGGATCCAGCCTACTCTCCATGGAAAATCACAATGATAACCACAACATAGTCCTTCTCCAAAACAATTTACTTCTAAATTCCTAATACCAAGAACTCATTGCCCATTTCCTTCTCAGGTATATAATTCCAATACTCTACATGCTTTGGGCCATAGAATAAATTCTCTCCAACATCCCAACTCCACTAGCCATACTTGATTCTAACACGATAACCAAAATTCTCATAATGATCCTCCTAGTTTTCTATAGGGATTCTAAAAAACAACCATGACATCCACCATAGTGTGGTCTCCACCATTGTTTCATTTTTAATGATGTTATCATATAGAAAATATCATTTTTATGAATTTCCATTCAATGAGTTTGAACATGGCTACCATAACAGTTGAGCTATTGTTTCATGTTTTACATAGGGAAAATTCAAATGTGAAACACCATGCACCATGACATGGTGAAAAACTAATCCCCATTTTAATAGGTATATTATAATATCAAAATTATATTTTCCATGGTATGGGTCCATTTTTCTCACTTTTTCACAACCACCATGGAGTGACTCTTCATCCCATGGTGTAGATGATCCTTAGCTAGTCTCCCAACTACCTTCAATAACTTATTCTTCTTATCTCATGATATTTTAAGCTTCTTTATAAGTCTTATAATATATTTATTAATAAACAAAATCCAAAAATTATTCAAGGGTTTTTTTTAATAATATCCCTATTTGGTTTTATTGAGAACCCTTCCAAATATCCAAAGTAAATTTGTTATCTTCTCATTTAGATCTTTATAATCGACTTACTCCATGTATACTGAAAACGTTTACCTTAAAATAGTGTATCAATGATTCACTAATCACATAATCTACTCTCACATGATACAATATTTTCATGATAAATAATAGTTAAATGAAATTTTCCTTATAAAAAAATTCTAGTGATTTCCATTCTCTTCAAGACTACTCTAAACTGCTACTACACCTAGATAAATATTAAAATACTATCCCCATTTCCAAAACATCATATAATAATTGCTCCCCATTTTTCAATTGGAAATAACACTATTGGACATCATCTCTGATCATGGAAAACTTCTCTCACTTAACTTATGGACAACTTCTCCCCTTTGACAATAAACCCAAAGTTCACTTCTCTAAAATTTCATAAAAGTGAGTTTAAAATTAAAACATTTAAATTCAAGAGATAGCTACCATACGTTTATTAAATATTAAATCTTATGGGGAGTGGGGATCCATTATCTAAACCATCTAGATAGATGGAGATGGTTAGACTCCAAGATAAAACCTATGCCAATAAAATTTATATTTGGTAGTGCCTTTGTCATGATATTCATGATTTGATATTGTATTGACACAAACTTTAGTTATAGCATTCTGTGTTCAAAATTCTCCTTATTGAAATGGTACTTTATCTTGATGTGATTTTTACTTGAATGGTGGACAAATTTTTTTTGAAGATTAATAGAACTCGAGTTGTCACATTTAATTGTAATATGATATTTCACATCAAATCTAACATCCTAAAATTTTTTCTTCATTCATAATATTTGAGTACATTCTTGAGTATCCACTATATATTAAGCCTTTTTAGTGTAAATTGAGATGAAATATTACTTATTTATTATCTAAGAAATTTATAAAGATCCAATATATAAATCACCACCCAATGTTTACTTTATCTCATCTGTTAAACCATCCTGATATACATCTATATATCCCAATAATTTATGTTGTGATGTTCTATGATAAAATAACCCTAAGCCCACCATGTTATTTATATAATAAAGAGTTATTTTCACTGATACCATGTCGATATTCTTGGAAAAACTTTGTCACTATTTATCTTAACATGTGGAAAACACAATGTAATTTCATGTCATTTTTAGATATAGTAGGCTTAAAATTATTTTCCTATATCCCATTATATTGACTATATTTCCATAATCATCACTTTATAACTACATCCAAGTAGACACCATAGTTATAATAGTCTTAGAATAGTGAATTAAAAGTCTATTAATGAATTATTTAGTATATTTTTATTTAAAAATAAATTTACCATCAATTACTTAAGTTGCCTATAAACTAAGTAAAATTGTTAACTCCCCAATCATAGAAATTTCAGAATCACACCTCAATTATTCTTTAAACATATTTCATTATAATAGATCCAATCCTTCAAAGGTTATTTCATCTGTATAGATGGGAACCAACATCATTTTATCATCTTCCTTCTTGATGTATATATTTTGATCAACTATATATCATTGCAATCCAATATTTCTAAAGTATTGATCGAGCCTAGAATACCAAGCTCTTTGTTCTCTCTTCAGCTTGTACAACTCTTTCTTAAACTGAAAAACTTTTATATCATCTTAATCTATAAAAAATCCATCTAATAGCTCAATGTGACCTTCTTCCTCAAGAACTATATATAGGAATACTTATTTGACATATATTTTATACACTTTAAATCCTATTTTCACTAACATAGCTAAGAAAATTTTATTTTTTTATAACTGATCTATGAGTAAAAATGTCTCATCAACATCAATCCATTTAATCAAATAAAAAAACTTAGACACATAACATTATTTTTTCTAAGTTAATTTTTTATCTTCATTGATCTTGTCTCAAAACTCCTAATTTGTTCCAATGAAATTATTACCTTCTGATCTCGGAACAATTTACAATGTTTAGTTCTTCTCAATTTGGTCAGGTTTTTTATTCATCAATTTAACTCAATTTTCATTTTTGAAAACCTCTTAAAGAAATTTATTCTCTACTAGATATAATAAAGAAGTTTTTTTATATATTCTTTATCATTATTATTTACATGAGAGTTGTTTTATCACTGAAAATATTTCCTTTATTAATTTCAACCTTGCTTCTTTATTTATTCACCACTACTAGATCTGTTATAATTTCTTTATAGTCAGTGACTTATTAGAAGTATTCTAGAGCCTCATGTGCTCCCCTAAGCTACTCACTTCAATATTACTATTCTCTGATAGTTCATCACTCCTTTTTGAGAATAATTCACACTTTATTTTGAAATATAATAATATTACACAATGGTTTCATCTTTAATATTGATAATTTTATCAATCCTTTTGTTTTAGAACTTGTACACCTTACTTTTGTATGAATACTTAAGAAACATAATTTCATCTCAATGAGATTCAAAATTTTGATTCTTCTTCTTATTGAGAATAAATCATTTACTTATAAATATTAAAAAGTACTTTAATGTTGGATTCTTCCCATACCATATCACATAGGGCATCTTATCATTATTTGGATATAGAAAATCTCTATTGGAGATATAAATTGATGTAAGAAATTATTATATCCAATATTTCTCTAGTAAAACCTTATCTATTAGAATTTTATGTTATATACTATTAATAATATGATTTCTCCTATCAATGAATTTATTTTGTTAATTATTCCTCACCATCGAAACTAGGTGTATTATCTTGTGCTTCACGAGATATTCCTCCACCTGTTGGTTAGTAAATTATACAATGTTATAAGTTCAGAACTTCTTAATTTTAAGCCTAATGATCTTCTCCACCAATAATTTATAATGTTAAATTCACTTGAACACTTGGGACTTGTGTGAGATACCCATCATACATGTCATCCTATTATAATCATCAATAAATAGAACATAATAACTTTTACTATCAATATTCTTTGATGATATTGTTCCACATACATTAATGTGTACCAACTTAAACAATCTCATTAATTTATTATCCTTATACTTTTAAGTCTTATGAATGATCTTCTATGTTTATGAAGTTCCACATGTGTGTGTGTTAACACATGAAAGATTAGGGATATCATGTTCTCCTTTATTCTTTATAAAGTCTTCCAAGGACTTTTGGCTTAGGTGTCCAAGTCTCTTATACCATATATTTTTTTATTCTAAATTGTATATAAATAATTTGTCTTATTTTACACCAATGACATAGAGATTACCCTTTTTTTGTTTCCCTTTCATCATAATTAAACCATCTCTTCCATTGATGATGTTTTCCTTCTTTTAGTAGTATATCACATGGCCCAAGTCACCCAATTGTCTTAAAGTTAGTAAATTATGAACAATACCTTAAACCATAAATAAATACATGTGTCTCAAGTATTTTCCTCCTATTTTAGATTTTCCCAATATAATAATCTTTAAACCTTCATCATTTCCAAAACAAATGATACATTATTTTTTATATTTAATTCTCATAAAAATATTTTGGTTTTCTGTCATATGTGATGTGAATCCACTATTAAGGTTCCACACTCCAGACCAACCCACCACATTCAAATAAAATACCACAACATTAACCTTCTTATAAATTCCTTCATGTAACCATGTTTATTGATTCCATTCCTTTGGTGGTAAATGAGATTTTTCTTCCTCTGGATTTATTACATCATCCTCATCTTATAGGTTTGAAAATTGATTATTACTTTTCATCCCACTTGAAGAAGTTTCCTAATAATTGAGATCTTATTTGTGTCATTATAGGTTCAAATATTTATAACCTTAATGATTAATTCATGTATTTGTGTCTATAACCTTAACACATAAATTAATGGTTATTAAAAACATAAGAAGTGTAATAAATTATGTTCAACTATTTGTGTTTCTCTTGATCCATAAAATTACTATTTTTATATAGAATACACATATTGTGTATAACCCATCTCTGAAAAACAATAATACTATATTGTGGTGTATTATTGTATGTCTTCACTACTCCTCTTTTGGAATTTATGGGTCTTTTTTGAATCACCCAAATCAACTTTCTTCTACAGTGTGGGTGCATGAGGTCTTGCATTAACAACAACTAATTTTTATAGAGATCAATCTCATAAATAGTCTTTCCTTTATCTTGGAACCATTACACTCATGGGAAAGTATAAAACTTTACTTTTTAATCCCCATAAACTTCCTCATATTTTTCTATAGTTTTCCCACTCCAACATCCTAATGTTTATTGGGAGTTAGAAGTATTTCTTGATCATCATTTTTTCATCACAAGGATACAAATTCACTTTTAATCTCCTCGATCATATTGATATTATCTTTTATAGAATTGGTTAATCCATCAATAATTATTCCATTATATTAAATTTTTTATCTTTAGATAAATATTCTTTTACAAATTTCTATAATTCCTAGATTTAAGCTATTCAAACTCAACCTTCAACTCAAATTTTTCTTTTTCTTTCAACTGACTGAAAATTAAAGTTTTTATTTGAAAATAACTTTTATTGAAAAAGTGTAAAACCTCACATGTTCAATCCATAAAAACATCAATCACCAAAATAAAGAACAAAATCATTGAAGGAAAGTTTGAGTTTGCTAGAAACATAGTCCATGTATTCATTCACTTACCTGTTTTTGCTACTACATATACAGTTTGGAATCACATACTGCTCCATTTTATTTCTTCATTTTATCCCTCCAAACATAAATTTATTCAATATTATCTTATATTTTGACCTTTAGTACTCATATTAGATAAACTATAGAAATTTTATCATCACTTTCCTCCAGCTGTGTTTTTTTATGATAACCACAATAATATTTTTCATTAAGTTCATTACAGTCCTCATATTTCACTACTTCAATTTCATTCTAGAAGAAATATTTTTGATAAATAAGTTATTATTTTTTACGAATGAATACTATGAATATCTCTTTCCTTTCATGTTATTATATGAATCCTTCATGGACTATAAATCTTATTCATTATCATAGAATTTCTTTGGGAACTTTTTAGTGAGATTCCCAGCTTTTCAACATCAAAAATAAGAAAGTGGAAACTTTCTATTAAATCTTTTATTTTCTTATTTTAGGTTTAATAAAAGTAAATAAATCCCCTCATTGATCTTCCTATATTTGGGATCATTCTATAATGAATGTTTATTCATCACCTTAAGCACCACTTTTTGAGAATTATTCTTTATCAAGGATTAGTTTTCATTATTCCTAATTCAGTATATAATGATAGTATTGTGAATACTAACCAGCACCACCTCATTTAGGTATTTTTCTGATAATTCACTTATCTCAATGTTGGATGAAATCCCATTTATGGAAGTCAAGTAGATATTTATTACCAATGATCAAAAAAATAGTGCATCTGATTCTTCCAAAGTTGTAAATTGTTTCTTTCTAAGATCAAAATTCCCATATGACAACTACTTACATCACTTTAGAGAGAGTATAATCCACCAAGAACCATTAGCTTGGATACTACTTATTAGTCTCATCCAAGGTAGATACCCTAATATGGGGTAAATCGGGGGATATAAATCATTTGAAAAAAATCCCTCTCTAATGATCTTGTTCAATAATTATTAAGAACAGTACCATCCCTCATAATTGATCTAGATTGATAAATAAAATAAAGGATTGACAACAACAATTCTCACTTGATTCACCCAAACTAGGATAATGTAAGGATAATGAAATGGTAATGTTTCATCCACTAAAACACTGAGTGCACTACTTGTTGGTTATAATTTGAAATGGGTTCAATGACTCTCAAGGTTTATAATCCTTACAAAATTAAAGAAGCCTCTGCCCTCACACACTTCAACAAATCAATACATCCATGAGTTTCATTATCATGATCTTTAAGAACAATGAGTCAGTTTACACCAAATTATTCTATTAAATTTTCTCCACTTTCATCCATTGATGATGTATATAAACCTCCAGTGAGAACACCTCCTGGATCTCCTCCCTTTATTCCCTATAATTCTTTAAGCTCTATTTTTCATTGTTGTATCTTCCAAAAGCCTTATTATTGTATTTGAAAGAGAAATATATTTTTAAATATTCATATAATCATTGTGTTTCCCTCTAGATATATCACAAGACCACCTTCATTTAGTGGGGAAAATCATCCAAAATCATCCTTTAATTTTGAGTTTAGATCGCTCATTTAATTCCTATATCCTCCACCCAAAAGATATAATATTTAAACATGTATTTATTCTAACTCAACTCCACCATGGTGTAGCCATAAAAAACATGGAATAGACCTTTTATATTATACTTTTACTCTCAAACATATTGTGGATCCATCCTAATCATTGTGGCATAGCATAGTGATAACCACAATATAGTCCTTCTCTAGAAAAAACACCCTTAGAAATTCCTAGCACCATGCTCACTCTGCATATTTCCTTCTTATATTCAAAATCCCAAAACATAACATGCCTCAAGTCATGTCATAGAGTCTCTCTAGTATCCCAACTCCACTATTTCTACATGAGTCCCACATAGCATCCAAAATGACCATAATGAGCCTTATCATTTTCTATAGGGATTCTAAAAAACCACCATTGTGTGGTCTTCACCATTTTCCTATTTTTATTTACCTTATAATATGGAAAATATCCCTTTTCTATTTTAAATTAAATGCCTCAAACCATGGATTATATACTTCTTGAGTCATTACTTCCCATTTTACATAGTGAAACTTTTAATGTGAAACTCCATTCACCACAACATGGTGAAAAACTACTCTCTAATTTAAAAAGGTAATTTGTAATTTCAAAATGTTATGTATCAGGTCATGGAACCATTATGGTCGCCATTTCATAACCACCATGGTGTGTCTCTTCATTTCATGGTGTGGTTGATCCATAGTTAGTCTCCCAGCTTCCTTCAACACTTCTTCAACCTATCTCATGATATTGTAATCTTATTTAGAATTATTCCAACATCCTTTCCAGAATCCTTATTAATAAACACAACCCCAAAAATTCTTCAAGATATTTATTCTAACATACTTATATGATTAAGTTGATTTTGTTTGAGAGATGAAATTACATATGATGGAGTCAGGTCTTGGAAGGTGTCACATACTTGATTGAGGTGTGTTCATCAATATTTACTATTAGAGGAGGTAATATTTTGTGTCCCAAATATATCTCTATAATATGAAAAGTTTCATACTAAAAGTGATAGATGGTAGTTCATATAGGATGGGATGATCTATCAATTGGAATTTAGAGAGAAAAATGGATAATAAAGGAACCCATGTAGTTAATCTTAGAACTGAAACCTTTATCTCTAACACTTTCATTTTCTTTATTTTATTATTCACATTTTCATTTATATAAAAAATCCCAATATTTTAATTAATTTTATAAAAAAAATAGCAAAAAAATATTATAAAGTGAGAGGAATATTAAGTGATCTAAAAAAGGCTCCTTTAGAGATGGCCCTAGTCATCCACTATTCTTAACTGGAGGTAAAATAATATTGTTTTATACCACCCCAAGACAGCTATTTCGAACACTTGTGCCATTGATGAGGATTCATGTTGATCACTTTTTATTCTTTCACATTTTATAAATAATATTTTATTTGTTTTAATTAAAAAACATAAAAAATAGTATATTTTTTATGATGTGTTCAAATACATAATATTATTATGCATGAACTAACTATTTGAAGGCAAAAAAAAGTTCATGATTCAAGGGAAGCCCAATTTCAATCACTGGAGGATGAAATGTGGGAGATTAATCAACAAATAACATTGACCGAAGAATATCTCCATGAATCCATTGAACAATAACTTGACCATCAAGAACCCGAACCAGTAGAGGATAAACATTCCCCATTTATTTTCCATGTTAAGAAATTTAAAATTCTATTATCAAAAATTGCTCTAAAATTTCTATAATATATTACTAAAGTAGATATTCTAGCTGATATAAATGTGGCATATCAACAAATTTTGGATATATAATAGAGTAACTTTTTAGAAGGTAACCTACAACATGACTCTCCCATATTTAGAAAATAAGAACCAACACCATTATAACTCTATCTATACTTTTAATAAGATTCCATTAAAGTGGTAGAATTTGAATAAAGGATATAGAAGATTTACTACCTACCTATATCTATGATAACACGCCTCCTAGAGGCACTAATTAAAGAAAATAGTTTATAATTGATCCAATATGGGTAGATAATCTATTCTTGAACTCATTCTTATTTCATATAATTAAATGTTAATTAAGAAATAACTTACATTTTTTTGTATTTTTATATTCATAAAACACATGTATTTTCCTGTAAAGTGATGAAGAATAATAAAATGTTTTCGTGGAGGAACACATGAAGCTCCCTGAACATAATGAATAATTTATAAGGGAGAATAATGTAAAATGGAATTACATGAGAATAAAAAAATTACCAGGTGATGTGATTAAAGGAAATTATTTTGATATTGATTCATCTTATTTTAATTCTATTCAAAATTGAGTTATTCACTAACTCTACCACTGATATGTTTAATGAAATTTCAAATGATCAGGACTTATAATTTGAATAGGAATCCATGTAAGTAGTGGATAAAGTAGTCTAGGACCCATAAATATTTCAACCAGCATCATACAAGTTGTAACTTATTTCTAAATGGGTGGATCTATAAAAATATATTTAATGTTATCTCTTCCGTCAATACATTTGGATGAGAATGTGAAGGAAATCAATGTGTGGTTTCATCCAAAGAAACCCCACTATCCTATGGATTGGGGATAACCACAAGACTACCTAGCTATAGATAGTATAAACACAATACATCTTTCTGGATTACCCAAGTTTATCTCTACTTTACTACATTTACTATTTTATTTAATTTTTTAATAATTAGTAATTATTTTTAATTTATTTGTAGATTGAAGATGGTTTTAGTTATG
The DNA here is from genome assembly GCA_963277665.1 of Viscum album. NCBI lineage: Eukaryota > Viridiplantae > Streptophyta > Magnoliopsida > Santalales > Viscaceae > Viscum > Viscum album. The sequence continues at coordinate 600,139,593 of OY728132.1, read as the reverse complement.
AGATTACTCTAGACACTATGTTTATAACAAAAACAGGGTGTATTTCTCATTCTTGTTTTATTTTTTACCTACATTTTATATATATTCATGGTTATTGTATATAAATTCCAATGGGTAGTTTCATTTAAGTGTTGGGGAGTATTAACCTATTTTATGATTTTTGGAATTTCTTCCCATTTTTTAGGAACTTTTATATTGAATGAATATTTGTTTTTAGTTTTCAAGATTGAATTTATTTTAATGAATTTGAATTTATGTTTTTAGAATTAGACTTACAAATGATTATTGATATAGAATATTTTCCTTAACTTTGATTTTCAAATGTTTGTATGATTTTTAAAAAATTTTGAAATCTATATACATAAAACACTTACCCAAAATATTTTTCCCATCCTGATAGGTATTTTAAACACTTTTGACATATTCTTCTTAATGCCCTCATTTTCTTGATATAAACTTATAAATCTTGTGAGAAATATAACTTGTGATTATTATCTTTCAAATTTTTGGAGTTCATGAAATTTTTTTAATATAATCATGGATAACCCAAATTGTTAACTTGAGACTTTCCTTTTATATCAATCTTTATTAAACCCTTATAATCCATTAAATTTTTTTATAGGTGATTTTACCTTACCAACCTTTAATATAAATATATTTTCATGTTTATTTCAAGTTTGAGTATAGGGGAAGGGGAATTTAATTCATGTTACTTTGGAAATAATATAGTATGATATGGATGTAAGAGGTGTGTGTCATTATTCTGGGTGTTTGATAGAGAGAAACATGAATTATTCATTATCATCATTTTCACTTCATTTATACTATCTAATTATCCTAAAAAATAAAGTAAAAAAGAGGGAAAATAGAAATTATTGAATTATTCATTACACCACTATTATGAATCATAACCTATATCATAAAAAATAGAGGGATTGGATATTCATTCATTCATTACATTATTTTGTCATCTAATCCTCCTTGAAAGAAAAATAAACAAATGAAAAATGAAAAATATAGAAAATAAAAAAGGGGACAATAAATATGAAATCATTCATTGAATTTATTATTTGACTCATGGACCATGTCATGAGAAAAGGGGAGTTTGGTGTTACATCTTATGAGGGTAATTGAGTTTGAAATATTTCATGTAGTTTCATTTCAATTTTCATGCAATTATATCAAAGTGTTTAAAATCCACTTTTCAATATTGAATTTTTTAAATTATTTTACCCACCAACCCATATTTACAAAAATAACCTTGAAAAGGGCCTCATTATTTAATACATTTTTATGTATCATGGTGTGGATAAATTATAATTTTTACAAGACTATTTTGATACATAAATTTTTTTAAGTATGATCATAACTCTAGATTTAATTTCTCTTTAGTGGAGAGTGATATAAATTTCCATGTGATTTGGGTTTTGATTGTATCATGGATGAATAATTGAGATTGATCAAGTTTAAATGTGATATAAGAAAATGAAATGAATTTTATTTTCATAAATTTGACATGATAAATTTTATTCTGTAAATTATCTTGAAAAATTCTCCCATTATTTATTTTTTTCATGGATTTGATATGGGTATATGATGATTCCCCTGTACTATAATAATTAGGTATGGAGGACTTGATAGAGCTCATATGTTCAATATTTTATATATTTAATTCAATAATTTAATCCCCATGAATTTCATAATTTTAGAGAAATTATCACATATTTAGTTTATAGGTTAAATTTCAATTTTAATATGAAAATGGCCTAAAATCATGATTATAATTGATTTTGTTAATAATTAGGATTTTTTTGTGGAAAAACTTTAATTTGGGTGTTTTTTAATATTTGAAAAAGTTTTTATATAATCAAGGAAGAATCTTCATGAGAGGAAAATTCAATACATTAGAGTTATAGGGGAATATTTAAAAGTTTCTAGAGGCATACTTAAAGGTTACCAGACCGTACAAAGGAATATGTAAAGGTTTCCAAGATTTGTTATGTAGAGCAAAAGGGTCACACCATTGGAGCCCTAGATATATAAAGAATTTCCATTAACATGGAAGTGAAAATGTTGATATGTAATGTACATGATTAATATGTAATAGTCTCATCATAATTGAAAATTAATATATAAGATTCATCCCATGACATAAATGGATATGTAAGGGTAACTCGGTTAGAAATATTGATACCTAAGAGTAATCTTTTTTCTCACCACACTCCCAAAAATATAGAACCTGAACAAAATCTATGTCGTATGAATCCCAACATCCTTAGACATAAGTATATCATAAAATATTATATTAACTATATTCATTCATTATATAGATAAGAAGGAAATGATATCATATATGAATATTTTAAATAATAACAACTAAGAAAATATTGAAATCTCACTACCCATGTGGAAACATCCTACCACTCAAGAAATTCAAGCATGGAAGCATCCCCATGCATGTATAAGCTTTTTTTAGTCACTAATACCTATTTAAATAATGTTTTTACTTTATTATAAAGGATATGGGAGCAAAATTCCTAGTTCACAACTTTTCCTTTAGCCTTATGAGTGGTTTAGGGTTTTACTATTCTATTTTCTTCTATAATTATTTTTACATGTTTCAATAAAATATAGTTTAATCTTATCTATAATTTTGTTTGTGTTCTTAAAATGTACCTCTCTATAACTCCATGATACTGGAGTATCTAACCCAAAGCTTAGCCTTGGAGACTTTCTCTTAGTGTTCCCAAATACCAACTCATAATTTATTAATGTTTATTTTATATTTGTAATAAGTGTTGTACCCAAGGATATTCCTTGATTGTAATGGAGTTTGGTTTGTTTTTTTACTCCACATTGGGTTGATCAAGGAGTTTTCCAAACAGGTGATCTTACAATATAGGATGGAAATAGTGTTGATGGTGGCATCATTTCCCTGTGTCTCCTAAAAAAATTCCTGAAAAATCAGGAGTTTGTTTTTGGAAAAGGAATGATTTATGTGTAGTAGCGAACAATATGTGGACTTCGAAGCATATTTGATGGAATTAAAAGGGAGTATTAATAATGGAGAAAGAAACCTGGAAAGTAAGATTTTCCATATAGAAGCACTATATGGACCATGAAACGTGGTATACAGACCGCTTAGGGGAAACTGTTCGTGGTAGGCAATAAGTTCACGGGAGGTTTGAAGTTCATGGGATGAATCATCATTTTCAGCTAAGAGGTAGTGATTAGTTTATGGAAGGAATTGGTCACCGTGAGTAAGTAAAGGTTCTACATAGACTATGAAGGGAAAAATGGTTTTCGATAGGAGCACAGTACATGATTAATGTTGTCCTGCATCGAAGATTTGGGTGATTTTTATTAGTGTCATTTTCAGATGTATTTTACTATATAAGGATCACTAATTTCTTCATTATGAAGAGATATTTTGATTATAAATCTAAGAGAAATTAATTGAAGTCCAAATTGGTTGGCGAGAAGAGAAGTCTATAAAGGAAGAGGTTTGTGAAGAAGGATTTCGTGAAAGTAAAAGAGTTCTGTAGAGATTGTTCACGGAAGGATTTTTTTGGGGTATTGTATCATGCAAATGAATAAAATCTATAGAGGCTAGGTTATTTGTAGAAGAAGAATCCAGCCATGAAGTAGAGATGGTTCATAGAAGAATAGGTGGTCCGTAAAGTACTCGTACCACGTGGTGCAACACAGTTTGTGAAGGAAGATGCGCGGTTCGTGGGGGAAGTAAGGCAATTTGAAGAGGAATAATTAATGAACTAATAGTGCATGGAAAAGTGGATTACATCTATGGGTAAAAATTGGACTTCAACAGATCATCTATCTATATTTGACAATGTGTGATTTAATTAAAAGTAATGAACCTACAAGTCCATAAACTATGTGTGGATTCCACCCAAGGAAGTGATCAAGGGGGAGTCACTGGAAGTGTTTCGAGGGACGTAGTGAGTCATCCCTAAAATATTGTAAAGGCGGTGTGTCTGGAATGGAGTGACTATTTCTGAACTCTTTTACTCTAAAACTAGTGAAGATTAATGGATTTAGGTATGACTAACACATTTTCAGCGTATGCTCCTTGGACTAGCCTTTATTGGTGAACCAAGTAAAATTTTTGTGTTACCTCTTTGCATGTGATTGTTTTTTTTTCTTCTCATTCTCATCGGACAGGTTTAATAGGTTTCTACCAATGTGGGAACAAGATATATAACTTTTGAATAAAAATTTGACACCCTGATTTACCCCTCCCATCTCAGGGTGTGTTGAGGTCCTCCAAGTGGTATCAGAGTGTACATATTGCTGGTGTTAAATATTTCATTTGTTTTCATGGAGAAATATTATCCCAATTAGGATAGATACCCTAAGAGGGGAGTTAAATCAGGTTATGAAAGATTAATTCAAATTCCATTTCAGATCTTATTTCTTTGTTAAACAAAACACTCTTCTCTATTCTTCCCGTAGCAATATATGAACAGAAATAAAATCATGCACGAGACACAGTAATTTTTACTTGGTCCACCCTCATTGGGATATGTCCAAGGAGCGTACAATGGAAATGTTCCTTTATACTAAATCCACTAAGGCTCTCTACCAATTTACAAGGTTCATGCTAGATCACTTCTATGCTTAGTAACACTAACTTTACAAGATTTAGGGTCTGCTCACTACAATCCCAAGGGTCACTACCTATGTCTCTTTCTCTGGCTCACTGTTGGTGGAAAGGATCATTGTCTTCCTCTTCCTTCGCTCATTGATCTTGAAAGGGATCCTCTCACAATTTATGCACTTGTAGGTCCCTTAATCTTCATGAATTCATGTATCCTAAACTATATATGGATGCTCTATTGAAGTTCCTTTTTCACTCGTAGATGAAATAATCTTTTCCACATACTATTAGTTAGTAGAAATTTATTTTGAAAACTATTTATGTACCTTCATGAACAAACTTTTTCCTCCATGAACTACGCTATATCGCGTAGATCATATGTATAAGGACCTGACCTTATTACATACAGAATCTTGAATTTAGTCAAGAAAAAACTTCCTTTTACATTGAGGATATTTTCAAGTTTAGAGCTTTAGATAATTAGGACAAAACATTCATAACATTACACATTGTTACAGAGTGGATATCATAAAAACAGTTTCCATTTTTTTTTAATATAAAACATTAAAACATAAAACAAGACTCCTTGAAAAATTCTTAAACATTTAACATGTCTTAATTCCTTGTATTACACATCCATTAACCTGTGAAAAATCATTTAAAAACTTGGGATGAGCACAAAATCTCAGTAAGGGATGGAAAAGAAGAAAATATCACATTAGTCCATGAATACTCATAACATATGAAAGCATTTTCAAAAGAAATTCTTGTCCCCCATATATACTTACTTTGTGTGACATGAGATTTACAAAAGATACACACAAAACATGAGAACATAAATATAATCATAAATGTATCTTGGGGAATTGCATACATAATCTTGTAACCATTCTTTGCTACCTTATAGTTTGTAACCCTCACGGCTACCTTACTTTGTGTAACCATCATAGTTACACTTGGAGTAACCATACGGGCGACCTCCAAATTACTCATACACAATGAATTTGAGGGAGATATAGGTCCCACCATTCATCATAAATAATTCCCAAGAACCAAAACATAATCATACAACATGAATAATTCCATAAAAACATTTCTTTGTAATTTCATAAAACCGAATTTTAAAAGAGGTTTTTTTTAAAGGAAATCCACTTATAAATTACATACAATTGAAGAGAGACTTAATATAGTGGATGGAGTATGTATATATACTGTAAATACACATAATAAAACATAATATAAACAGAACCCATCACACAAACAATTTAAATAGAACATAAATAATGAAGTAGAAAGTTAACCCAAAGATTGGAAATCAGGTTAAGAATTCCCTTACCTCAGTTTTGTCTTACTTAAATATTTTTTAAACTTCCTGTATAATGGTTAAAAGAGTTTTATTAGTATTTTATGGAAACATGTTCATGTTTATATCATATTATACTATCATTTCATACCATCATTTCAACCTTTAATTGTTAGTATTTTGTTCCTTACACTGTTTTTGGGTGAGTTCTTAACATGATTTCCATGATTGGTTCATGGTAGATGTTCCTGTCGATTGGAAGTGAAAATAAATAATTGGAATGGATTATTATTTTCATATAAATAGTAACATAAATTATTCCATTTATCATTTTGAATTCTTACATGAGGATGATTCAAAATTTAGAACATTAATGATGTTCGTTTAGATCCTTTTAGTGGTTCTTTGATAATAACAACCTCGTTTTGTCTTATAAATTAGAACCATGAGTAAAAAAGAATTAAAGAACCATGTGTGAGTCATAAAACATATATTATAACCTGTTTCAACCATATAAATGGTTTCATGACCATACTTGAAATAATTAATGGAAATTGAAATCACATTGTCCACGATGTCGATAATTCTACACAAACGGACAATGTTTTTATTCTTTAAATAAGTGGGAGAAGAGAAGATTAATGATGAGTAATTTTTTTCATAAACATGATAAAATCCATATTATACATGATTTCTGGAGATTTCATGCCTCTTGGGTAAGGAGATATGAAGAAAGAATAAGGAAGGAACTCAAAATAAAAGAAAAAGTGAGAAATCTCTTACAAAAATTCGGCAGCCTAACAGCTACACAACATGGTTTTAGAAAATATTAAAAAGATAGGGGAAAAGGGTCACCCATCCATAAATAAATTATAATATATATAAGATAAATAATAAGAAGTAAATAATAACATTGTATGGAAACTTGAAAATTATACCACATAAAAGAGAATTTCAAAGGAAAAAAGAAAGAAATTGAGAATTTTCTTACCTTGTAGAGTAACCATTAGAACTTGAAGATTGGGACCTTGTGGGATTGAGGAGACCTTGGGAGGACTACTATGAAGTTAAAGAGGCCAAATCGTCTTTGAGGGAGAATTGGGAATGAATTCAATTAAGGGAAGAGTTGGTATTTATAGGAAAAGTGAGGGATTATTTTAATAATTTTCAAGGGACATCTCATGAGTGGTATTTACTAAACCATGTTCTTGCCCATGGTATTTTCCCAAGGTATAATCCACTTGGGACACCTCACATCTAATTTAACTATACAAAATTCGACCATATTTATGACATCATTATTATATCATTAATGATGTCATTAACACACCGAAACTAAAAACTGTATTTTTACTATTCACCGAAAAATCAATTATTTCAGAAAAATTCCCAAAATTCACCCTAACCATTTATTGATGTGTAGATTTAAAAAATGAAGTCCATTTTTTGAAAATAATTTTCTAAATATTATTAATTTAATTTTTAAATAAAATCATACTTAATTCAAAAATTAACAATTCTAATTCTGTAACTACTTCTATATCACAATGAAAAATTAACCTAGATGATATTATCTTAAAGAATTAATAAAATAAAAATAAATTTTACTATTAATTAGGGTCATATCACTATTCATATTACTATTCATATGGTATGTTACTATTCACCAAAAAAACAAGTAGGTTCCAATAGACTCCAAATAACATATTGAACACAATTTTAGATGACAGTTTCTTGAAATTCAAAACATAGAAGTAGAAAAGTTATGTTTTAAAGGATAATTAAAAATATCTACTTAAAACAAAGTTCCATGGATTTCTATTTATTTTTAGAAAAACATGGGGTGTTACAATATGCTTAGTGGAACACCTCTTCTCCACAGATTACGTCTTCTTCCACGTACCTTCCTCCTTCTATGGACCTCCTTACTTCACAGACTGTCTCCACTTTCGTGTACCACCTCCACTTCCACGGACTTCCTTCATCCACAAACCGATTCTTATGCGGAACATTTTCCTTTTCAAGTATAATAACCACACAAAATCCTTTCATGGACTGTTCCTATGAACCAATTCACCCTTCGCGGAATTCTCCCTCATGAACCACTTCACTCTGTGGAATCCTCCCTCACAAACCACTTCAGACTTTGCCAATTTTTTTTCCCAAAGTTGTGATTTTCTCTAATAAAATTTTCTCTAATTAATACTAGGATTATCTGTCCTTATATAGAAAAATATATCTTCAAAATATGATAATATATTTTACTTAAGTCTTTGATGTGGTACAGCCTTCATCGCGTATTGTGCTCCTCCTGTGAATTGTTTCTCCCTTCATGGTCTGCGTAGCACCCTTCATTCCTTACAGCAGTCGATCTCTTCCTTGAATGAATACCTTCATTTCTCTATAAATCAATGCCTCATTTTTTCAAACGGTGATTCATACCACTTACCACAATCCTTCTATGGAATATTTTCCTCCCACGAACCACAAGCATTCCAGTGAATTATTTTCCCTATGCAGTCCACATACCATGCTTCACGGTCTATATAGTTCTTCTATACGGAATCCTTTCTTTTTTTATTTTCCATCACCCTTCTTTGTACCTCCTATGTTTTCTATGAACCTTCTTTCATGTTCCATGAATTTTTTAATCCTACATGGAAAATCTTCCTTTTCCAAAAAAAAACTCCCGAATTTAATGCATAAAAAATTGGAAATCACTGGGAAACTATGCCACCTTAAACACCCACTTCAGAAAACACCATCCATATTGATTCATGGTCATCTAGATTTTTGAACAAACACTATCACACCCAAAAACACTGAGAGGATTACTTGAGTTATTTTTTCCCAATAAGAACTCATTTAATGTCAGGGGAGTCCCCCAATTTGATTGAAACAACTTCCAGATTTTGGATAATAGGATGAGATCTCATATAAGATCTTTGGGAATGGAAGTAATCTTTTCTAATTTATAATTTATTAAAGTAACTGATGAAATGGGACTATCTATAACTAAAACAAATAGAAAAATGATTGATTCAGATTCCAAAGTGAAAAAATCTTTTATTGCAACATTATTTCATCAAATCTATAGAAAGGTAATTTGTTGTACCTCATCCAATTTTATGTGGGAAAAGATGTTTAATATATATTAAGGTGATAAAAAAGTGAAGGAGTCTAAATTTTAAGTGTTTTATAATAGTTTTTATGATATAAATATGCATCCTGATGAAAACGAAGATACCTTTTTTCAATATAATTACTGAAGTCATAGGAGCAATTCGAGGGCATGGTGATGTGATTAAATACATTGGCATTGTAATAAAATATTGAGAATACTTCCACCTCTTTAAAATACAAAATTTTTTTCCCTTGATGAAAGGGATCTTTCAAATCTTTTCTTGAATGATTCGCTAAGTAGTCTGGTAGCATATGAAATGAGAGTTAAACTAGAGGATGCAATAAGTCATATTAGTAAGGAGATGTTATTAAAAGCCATGGAAAATTTTGAGATTTCAGGGGATAGTGTTAATGAAGTTAATGAGTAATATGAAATCATTTTAGTCTTTTCCAAGAAATTTAGGAGAGGAAAAGGGATACTTTAAAGAAAGCTACCCTTGGAATTTTTTCATTGTGGTAGAGTTTGGAATATTTCCTCTTGGTGTTCAAGGAAGTTCTATGATGAATAAATTGAAGTAGGAAACTCACAAAAACCTTATAAAAGGTTTTATCAAAAGGTAGACTTCTAATGTGGAAATAAATTATAGAGAAATATTTTCTTTTTAAAGAATATTATGATGTAAATGAATTTTTTTGAGGAAGAAGAACCAAAGTTTAAATATGGAACATAGGCATCTATGATGGCTATAGTTGAAAATTAGATAATTAGTTTATTTATTATGTTGATCTCTATATGAAACTTTAGGATTATCTTAGTTAGATTGAGAATCAAATAAAAAATCAAAAAATATAGAGAATTTGTGGAAGATTCATCAGAATATGTTGATCGACTAGAAGCTAAAATTAATCGAATAGAAGAAGTAGTAAAATAACATTCAATATCTTTTGAAATCTTAGAAGACATAGAAAAACATAATCTTAGAATTGAAGAATAGAGAAAGTTAATCAATGACCTTACATCCAAACTAGAGGATAAGTCCAAGACTATTGAGGGACTTTAAGAAAAGGTTTTCACTCTTAGTAGTAAACTTGAAAGTGAATTAAACTCAAAAGAAACAAAGAGAATATAGATTGGAAGATTCTCATATGTTGAGCTACTGGAGAGAGATAAGAATGTTTATGAAGGTGTAGAGAACACTTTTAATGATCAAGGATCCACATTAATGGGAAAAAAGTGGAACTAGATGTGATGTTGAAACATCAAATGCTAGAAATAAAATAGGCCAAAAAAAAGGCAAGATGGAAATTTAAATATCGTAAAGTCATGTGAAGTCCTAAAAAAGAAATCCTCAAATAAAACTAAAAGGAGAAACAAAAACTATCCCCAAGTATAAAAAAATTATCAGTAGTTGAACTATTTTCCTAAGGAAGGGTACATAAGGAGTAATAGAAGTGAGGAAATGTTTTCTCATATGAAATGTCAATTTTTCAGCTACTTGGATCACAGCATGTCACACTATGAAGAGGAAGGAGCTATTTGATTGGGGAAGAGATAGAAAGTCAACAAAGGAGAATGAATTATTATACTACATCATATGGAAGAAAAATATTTTATGGATATTTCTTTCACTGCTCTAACTTTGGCCATAAATCTATTCATTACATACAGAGGAAAGGTGGAATTGAAACCTCTAGAACTCAGAGATGAGTCAACACTCTCCAAAAAAATGGTGTTTCTCTTATAATTGGTATTTCTCCTCTAGAAGAACAATATTATTATGATTAACCAATACACATGGAAAATAGCATGGAAAGACCATCTTTATCTTACAATAAATTTAATATTTCATGGAAAGAAAAGAATAAAGTTAAAAAATACAATCTTGTAGAAGTTTCTCTCAAATATACAAAGAACAGTATCATCTGGATTCTTGATAGTGGATGATCATACTATATGATAGGGAATGAAGATATATTAAAAAAAATTAATAAAATGGTTGATGTAGTACTAAGGTTCAGTAATGACAGTGCTTTGAATATCAAAGGTAGTAGAAGTACTAAACTAGTTAATAACGAGCTAAAGAAAATTGGATTTCTCTATATATACAGTCTGAATCGCAATATACTGAGTGTGAGTCAACTATGAGAATCAGGACTAATGGTGACATTTAATCAAAATGGGTTCACTGTTAGGGTAAATATAAGGAATTATCTTATGAAATGATGTATAACATATGTCAACTTACATCATGTTGATAATAAAGATAACATTTTCTACATGACAGTTGAAGAAGAAAACAACTTGTGGCACCATAGATTGGGTCATATTAATAAACAAGACATGGAAAATATATCTAAGCTAAAGATAATCAAAGATATCCCCAATATGAAGCATGAATAGGAAAAGACTTGTGATTTATGCATTTGAGGTAAGTTGTTCTAGGATTATTATTATCCAAAGAAGAAAAGGGAATCAGATCTTCTTGATCTCATCTATATAGATGTATGTGGTATGATAAATGTTACTAGAACATGTGGAGAAAGGTGATTTGTTATTTTAATTGATGATTATATTATAATGTATTGTGTGATTTTTATACAAAGTAAATATCAAGTTCTTGATTTCATGAAAATATATTGTTGAATAGCTGAGAATGACATTGGTCAGACAATCAAAGTTCTACAGTCTGAAAATGGAAGGGAATACACATCCATTGAGTTTGAAAATTACCTAGAGAGAAATGGAATACAACACAAGGTGGTTTCAATGATAAACCCACATAAAAATGTAGTTGTTGAATATATGAATCAACAGGTGAACAATATGGCCCAAACTATACTAATTGAGAGTCTTATCCCTCACCATTACTGGAAAGAGGCTGTTAAAGTTATAGTGTATACTCAAAATCGAATATGGATTTATATGGGAGAAACTGAAATACCATATGAGTTGTGGTATGGAAGGAATCCCACTCTGAAGTATTTTTTGTGTTTTCAGAAGTAAATTCTTCATTTGAAATAAATAAGGAAGTCAAGGGAAGTATGGTGATGCTGCAGACAAAGGAATATTCCTTGGATATTCAATGAATAGAAAAGCCTAAAAATGTTTCAATAATCTTATTATAATAATTTTGGAAATAAATGATATCAATATCATTAAAGATAATACCACAAACACCATTAGGGGATCGTATGCTGATGTGATTGAATATTTAGAATATAGTGGAAATGGAATAGATTCAAATGAAGAAGTAGAGAAAGGAGTGAAAAACATTTAGAGGTCACAACACGATGTTGATTTAGAAGAAGAATCGGGATAGGAAACCATGACTGAAGAAAATTTTTCTGAAACACACAGGATAAATTAAAGAACATAGATTCATCAATCCAACATCATTAGGGATTGTACAGCACCCACACAGACAAGGAGAATGAAAAATAAAAAAAAATCTTCCTTCTTTTCAGTTGTGGAGCCATCCTCATTTAGAGAAGCTTCAAAAGATGAATCATGGGTTAAATCCATGAATGAAGAGTTGGATAATATTGACAAGCACCAAACATGGGATCTAGTTAAGAGACTATAAAATCACAATGTGTTTGGTACAAAGTGGTTTTTTAAAAATAAATTTGACGAGGATGGAAATGTGATCAGAAATAAGGCACGATTAGTGAGTAAATTCTATTCACAGATTAAAGGTGTTGATGTTGAAGAAAAATTTTCTCTGGTGGCTAGACTAGAGTCAATCAGACATTTTCTTGTCATGGAAATTCAAATAGGATAAAAAGTTTATCAAATGGATGTCAAAAAACATTTCTTAAATGGTGTTCTTGAATAATAAGTCTACATATAACAACTTGTGGGTTTTTTACTTGGTAATGATGAAATTAAGTTTTATAGATTAAATAAGGAACTCTATAGTTTTAATCAGACACTATGGTTGTGGTATTATGGACTAGATTATTATATAAGGAAGCTCAAATTTAAAATAGTATGATTGGATCACAATCTCTATGTGAATAATTCTCAGAAATATCAGTTCATGGTACTGGTGTTCATAGATGATATTATATTTGGTGGAAGCATGCAAGGATCAGTGAACGAATTTTCCAATCATGTGAAATAATAATTTTAAATGTCCATGATTGTTGAACTTACATACTTCTTAGGGATTCAAGTGAATTAGAGGAAAGACTACACTTTTATTTATTAAGAAAAGTATAGAAGAGAGTTTCTGAAAAAATTCAACATGCATGACTCCAAACCAATTTTGACTCCGATTGGGGTTGAAATAAACTTGGAAAGAATGAGTATAGTACTTCGGTATATCCCACCATATAAAATTTAATCATCAAAATCTTATTATACTTAACTACAACACATCTATATATTTTCTTTTAAACTTGCTTAGCGGCCCACTTTCAGAGTAATCCAAAGGAAGAACATGTGGAGGTAGTTAAAATAATCTTGAGGTACATCCATGGTACTCACAATTATGAATTATATTTTGTTGCAGGAAAAGATAAAGAACTATAAGCATTTTATGATGCTCACTAGGTTGGATATGTGGTGGATAGAAAGTCCAAAAGTGATAGATAATTATTTATTTTAAAGAAATGTGTGGGCTAGTTGAGTAAGAAACAAGAAAGTACTTATCTTAGTACTATTGAAGATGGGTATATCTCTGCTACAAAGTATTGCACTAAAATATTTTGGATAAAGAAACAACTTACTAATATTGGTGATGAGGTGAAACAGTTGACGGTGATTCATTGTGATAATAAGAGTGAAATTGATCTTAATAAGAATCATGTTCATCATTCTCATAGGAAACACATTGAAATTAGATATCACTTTATCAAAGAAAATGTTGAAGAAATAATGATTAAAATGGATCAGTTGGAACTGATGATCATGTAGTTAACCTACTTACCAAGATATTGTCATAACATGTGTTTGAGAAGCATCAGTTGAACCTCAGTGTTCAACCAACTCCCAGTTCATGAGGAGGTCATGATTGTTCTCATATCCCCTTTTTGTGTTAACTGTTTTAATCTATTTTTGTAAGTGATGCAAGTTTATGGGGGAGATACGATCTAGGGGGAGTTTTTTTCTAAGATCTACAGTGAAAAAATACTAGTTCTTTGGGTTTATTTCCAATGGGGGAGAATAAAGAAATTCAACACTGTGAGGTTTCAGGAGAATTGATAAAGGGATAAATATAGAGAAATTCCATGATTCAAAGGGGGAGAATGATGAATGGAGAACTTATGTAGAAATTAAATTTTAAGAGAAAAAACTTTTTAAGACATGAGAACCCAATTCATGCTTATTCCCCTCTTGTTTTCTACATCAATCATTTCTCATATAGACTTATAGTGTTGGCTAAGTTGTTTCTTTCATATTAGGTTTTGATAGTGGTAGATGATTTATTGAATTTATCTGTATATTTCCAACAAACCCAAATGGGGATATTGTTGGACCTAAGGTTGTTATTTTATAGTAATAGAGTTTGGCTTGTGTTTTTTTTTCAATCTGAATTAGGTTGATCAAGGAGTTTTCAAGACAAGTGATTTTACGATACAGGATGACAATAGTGTTGAAGGTGGCTCTGTTTCCCAGTGTTTACCAAATTTTTGGGCCTTAAAAATTGAGAGTTTGTTTTTGGAAAAGGAAGGATTTCTTCATAAGAGTTAATAGTATGAGTAAGATGAATCATAGTTCATAGACCGCAAAGGGAGTATGTGTAACGGTGAAATAAATCATAAAAGTGAGGTTTTCTATATAGTAGTGTTATGTGGACCATGAAGCATAGTGCATGGACCGTATAGGGGAAACAGTTTGCGGGAGGCAATTAGTTCATGGGAGGTTTTAAGTAAGTGGGATTTCTCATCATTTTCAGTTGATAGGTGGTTATTCGTTTGCATAATTCATTAGCTGTCGTGAGGAAGGAAAGGCATTATGCAGATTATAGAGGGAAAATGGTTCGCAAGAGGATCACAGTATGTGGTGAAGGCTGTACCACATCAAAAATTTGGATGATTTGGATTAATGGGATTTTTTGACTTATTTTTCTATATAAATATCATTAATCCCTTCATTACGAAGATTTATTTTTATTATAAATCCAGTAGTAATTTGTTGAAGTATGAAGTGGTTCATGGGAAGACAACTATGTGAAGGAGGAGGTTCATGAGGGAGGATTCCATGAAAGGAAAAGAGTTCTGTTGAAATTTTTCATGGAAGGATTTTTGTGTGTCACTATGACTACAAAGTGGGAAGGATACATAAAGGAGAGGCGCTTCATGGAAGAAGTATTCATCCACAAATTAGGGACATTTAGCAGAGGTAGAGGTGGTCTGTAAAGTAATCATACCATGCGGTGCAGCATAGTTCGCAGAGGAAGAAGCGTTGTTTGTGGAGGAAGTAGGGTAGTTCATGGAGGAATAGTTCACGAACTAAGAGTGAATAGAAAAGTGGATTACATCTATGGGTAAAAATGTGACTTCAACAAAGAATCTATCTACAATTGGGGATGCATTCTTTAATGAAATGTAAGGGACCTACAAGTCTATAAACTGTGTGTGGATTCCTCCCAGGGTAGTAAGCTAGAGGGAGTCAACAGAAGTGTTTTGAGGGACGTAGTGAGCCGTCCCTAAAATATTGTAAAGGTAGTGTTCCTGGAATGGATTGAATGTCTCTAAACTCTTATACTCCACAACTAGTAAAGATTTGGTAATTTGAGTATGACTGACACATTTTTAGCATATGCTCCTTGGACTATCCCTTAGTGTTGAACCAAGTAAAATTTTTGTGTTACCTATTCCCATATGATTGTTTTTTTCTTCTCATTCTCATTAGACTTGTTTCATAGGTTCCTACCAATGTGGTAACAAGATCCATCACTTTTGAAGAAAAAGATTACACCATGATTCAACCCTACCCTCTCAGGGTGTTCCGAGGTCCTTTAATAAGGTGGGAGCAGTGTTGTGGGTTAGTTTGGTGATTTTCCACCACTCCATAGAATAAATCTTAATCTAATTCCATTACCTACCAAATAATAATTAACTCCCTTCTCTTGGGTGTCTATTTATATGATAAATTTGAGTTTTATCGAGATATTAAAATGGTATATGATGGAGTTGGGTCTTAAAAGGTGTCACATACTCAGTTTAGGTGTGTTCATAATTCTTGACTATTGTAGAAGGGTGATACTTAGTGTACCAAATATATATTCTAGGTATGCTAAGTTTTACACTAAAAGTAGGGGGTGGTAGTTCATGTATGATGGGATGAGCTATCAAATAGAATTTATACAATCAAAATTGGATAATGAAGGATCTCTAGAAGTCCATCCAAGTACCAAGACCTTTTTAACTAACACTTGTGTTTTATTTGTTTTATTTTTCATGTTTTCATTAATATAAAAACCCCATATTTTCATTGCTTTTATAAAAATAAAAAAATACCAAAAATATAATTAATTGAAAAAGAATAACGAGTTATCCAAATATGCTTTTTGAGATATGACCTTGGTCAAATACTGTGTTTTACTAAGAATAAAATAAATATTTTTTTATAATACCTTGTGATAGGTGTGTCAGCATGCAAGAGAAATCATATGGTGACTACATCACCGAATATAAAAAACACCATAGGAGTTATACATATAACAATGTCTTTGAACCAGAAAAAAACAAGGGATAGCTCTTCCTCAGTGAAAGTACTACTCAATCAGTCTCTAGGTATAACAGTCATTACTATCATCATGTACCACTAAACTCTACCAATAACCATCCAATATAATCATGTTTCATTACTGAACAAGTCACATTAATGTCGCATCTATCTAGACTAACTCTAAGTTGTGCATCATCTGCACAGACGCAATATGGATGGGAAAAAAGCATGTGAAAGGGTGAGTACAAACATACTTACTAAGAAGAGAGATTTAGCTGTTTTTTCTCAGACAAAAAAGGCTAATAATTCCTCAAAAACTTTTTTTTTAGTTGGCATACCCAAATTTTTGAACATTAAATAGAATTTCATCTTTGTTTAAGACAATATTCATATGGAGTGCTTCTCTCTCAATGATGGAGAGACTCTCTCTCTCTTCAATATTCTGGCCAAAATCTAGTACCAATATATCAAAACAGTGATGATGAGATTATAAGTCACTACTAGATGTTTTCTACCTGTGGAAAATCATGTTCTCAGACTTCTATTAGCTGTGTATTTTGGGATCAAATCCACTTTGATCTATTTTTAGATTTTGGGAATATGATTTGAGAAGATGGTTTAGAAGGAGTTAATGAATTTGTAAATCTGGTACGTGGTCCATATCTGGATCTTGGTCGGTGTGTGGGTGGGGGATGACCTTTAGCGATGGATGGAGAATGAATTGGGTGCGGGGAACCTCAAGGGGACAACGAGCGATGCAATCTTCAGATCCTGGAGGTGGTGGGATGACCGACGAGAGTCGCTATCGGGGGATGAAAGTAGTGAGTGGCGTTGTTCTACATCGTGATCAGGGTATACAGCCAGCCCTTCTATCCAAGGTCTTGATGTTGGGATCTAGGTAGAAGACAACGTCCTAAAAGAGATTCTATAGTGCATCTGCAGTGGTTCTGTAGGGTGTTTTTGAGGCGACCATTTTGTTTTTCAAGTTATGGCGTGTACCTCGACAGAGGGTAAGGGATAGAGATCTGATGGCTGGTGATGTACTGACATCTTGTTTT
Source organism: Viscum album (assembly GCA_963277665.1). NCBI lineage: Eukaryota > Viridiplantae > Streptophyta > Magnoliopsida > Santalales > Viscaceae > Viscum > Viscum album. The sequence goes on along the minus strand of OY728132.1, from coordinate 600,121,813 downwards.
TTTAGACCATTGTGGGATGGTGGCTGGGTGGGATGCAGGCTAATGGGATGTGATCGATGTTTGATAGTCTCGGTGGAGTTGATTTTCTTAGATGTCGTCTGACTTCTGGTGATTTCAACTGGGATGGGGAGAATATACCTCGAGGTGTGCATGATGAATTTGGTCATGGTGGATACAGGCATGGTGCGGATGTGCATCAAAGCCCAGGTTGGTGGCTATAAGTGGGGACCTTCTATGCCCTTGGGATGGAATGTCAAACTTGGATGGATCAATGATGGTGGTTAGTGTCAGTTGCAGGATGCAGGAATAGGAGAACAACCGACAATGGGAGGCAGACCTCAAGATGTGGGCTTGACTTCGAGATTTATGATGGTAGACTAGCAACAGGCTGGTTCATTGGTCTTTATCAGCAGGTTTCAGGTGGGGACCAAGTTGAGGGTGTTCTTCCTGATTTGGTCTTAGTGTTGATTTTTTATCTTTGTCTCAATCTCTATGTTGGTTTTTGGGTGGTATTTTGATGCGGGGGTCAAGGCAGTGCCTTGGGTCTTTTATGGTGTTGGTAGTTTCCTTTGGGATTCTATGATGTGGGGTTGCGGGTCTTTCATTTAGTGTGTGGGTCTTTAGGCTCTTTGGTTTTTTGGGTGGTATTTTTTCCAATTTTCTGGTGTGGTGGTGCTTTTTGTGCTACATTTGTGTTTCACTATTTTTATATATTCTTAAATAAATTTTTATGACACAGCTTGCCTGAGTCCTGAACTTTCCTGGTAAGACAGTCTTCTTATGCTTTTAGGGTAGTTTGTGATTTTCATTCATGACTTTACTTCCTAATAGATATTATGGTGTTGTAACTATAGTGGTCCTTCCTCTTTTGATGGTTTATTATTTATTTTTTATTATGTGTGTGTGTGTATTTATTTATAATTTTTATATATTTATCTTTATTTATTTATACTTACTTATATTTATATATAACTATATATTTATGGATAATTATATCTATTTGTGTATATTTGTGTATATTTGTAAATATTAATATGTATTTGTGTGAGTGTGTGTGTGTGTGTAGTGGTTGGGGTCTTACCTGAGTGTTAAAGGCTCCCTGTAATTCTGCATTAGACCCAGGTTCAAATCTGGGTGGGTGCAGGTACTATTATAGTACTATACAGGCAGTGATGCAGACAATGACGTGGGCAGGGGGTGACATAGGCATGATGCAGGCTTGGTGACACAGACGGGATGACGCGGGCATCACGTTGCACTACACTTTTGGGCCATGTTATGGGCTTCATGCTCATTGGGCCTACGAGCTATGTATTAAATAAATAAGTCTTGATAGATGGGTTATCCCCTTTGGGGGCTATGGTCTGCCTTTCTGGTCCGAGTTCATGGTGTGTGTGTGTGTTTGAATGTATTTATAACCCCAAGCACCTAATATGTGTGTGTGTGTGTGTTTATATTTATATATTATATATTATATATTATATATTATATATTATATATTATATATTATATATTATATATTATATATTATATATTATATATTATATATTATATATTATATATTATTTTTTATTTTTTATATATTATATATTATTTTTTATTTTTTATTTTTTATTTTTTATTTTTTATGTATTTTTTTTATTTGTTTATAGTTTATTTTTTTATTTTTTATCTTTTATTATTTATTGTCTCTTATTTTTTATTTGTTTACTAATTATTATTTATTCTTTATTCTTTATTACTTATTACTTATTATTTATTTATTTATTATTTATTATTTATTTACTTATTATTTAGTTTATATTATATTTATTCTTTAGTATTTGTTATTTCTTATTTCTTATTTATTATTTCTTATTTCTTATTTCTTATTTCTTATTTATTTATTTCTTATCTATTTTCAATTATTTATTTATTTATCATTAATTTATTTTTTAATTAGTTTTTATTTATTACTTATTATTTATTTATTTATTTATTTTTATTATATATTATTTATTTACTTCTATTAATTATTTATTATTATTTATTTATTATTTATTTATTATTTATTTATTATTTATTTATTATTTATTTATTATTTATTTATTATTTATTTATTACTTATTTATTAATTATTATTTATTATTTATTGTTTATTGTTTATTGTTTATTTATTATTTATTACTTATTATTTATTATCATTTATTTATTATTTATTATTTATTATTTATTATTTAGTATTTACTATTTATTATTTATTATTTATTATTTATTATTTATTATTTATTATTTATTATTTATTATTTATTATTTATTATTTATTATTTATTATTTATTATTTATTATTTATTATTTATTTTTGATCTATTTATTATTTATCATTTATTTGTAATTTATTATTTATTTATTATTTATTTATTATTTATTTATTATTTAATATTTATTTATTATTTATCCATGTTTTATTTATTATTTATTATTTATTATTTATTATTTAATACTTATTACTTATTACTTATTATTTATTATTTATTATTTACTTCTTATTTTATCTTTTTCATTTATTACTGAAATTAAACATATAAATGTACACATAATAAATAATAATTATTAAATAATGATATTATTATTATTAAATAACATATAAATATATGTATTCCTATATATTTACATATATTTTTCTGTATGTATATATATATATAGTAAAGTCTCTTTAGACACAACATTATGAGCTTGTTAGAATGGTAAAGTCTTTCCAGAATAACCAAGAGGTAAGAGGTTTAAATCCCAGTATACACATATATATGCTTTATTTATGTAGGTCATGATAAATAAATAATAAGTAAATAAAAGATAAATAATAAGTAAATAAATAATAAATAAATGATATATATGTATATATAATAAATAATGTATAATATATAATAAAAATATATAAAATAAACACCACCGTGAATTATTTCCTGACTTCACATTTTGTAGTGGTCTAAACCACCGCCAAACACCCAAAAAATGACACTTCATGGAATTTTTTCATAGTGATTTAAAGCTTCTTAAAGATGTTAAAATGTAAAAGGATTGTTTATTGATGTTTATAAATGATGGTTTACTCGAGATCAAAGGATTTGGCTCCATACAGATTGCAGAGAGTATGTTGAAATCAACGAATACAATTTAGGTCAAGGGGTTGAATCACAACTTTCTTAGTGTCACTCAACTTTGTGATGGAATTAATGAAGTAATCTTTCAAAATGATAAATGTGTGGTAAAGTGGATAGAGGATGGTTTTGTTATGATTAGATTATAGTAAACAATATGTAATTTTTTTAAGTGAGAGATGCGGAAAATTCTTATTCTTTGAGATTGGAGGAAGAAAATGAATTGTGACATTGAAGATATGGTCACCTTGGACAAAAGAACATGAAATAGGTTATGCAAGAAAAAAATATTCACAATGTTTCTATATTTAAGATATAGAGGAATTGACTTTGTTAAACTTTACAAAAGGGTAAGACTGTTAAATTTTTTTATAATAAAGTGGATATTCATACCTCTCACCAATCATAACATATTTTTTTCAATTAGAACTTGTTATTTTATATATTTATGGTCCTATGAGAAATAAATTTATAAATAGAGAAAAAATAATTTATCTATTTAATTGATAACTTTACACAGGTTACATGAATTATGTTTATGATGCATAAATCAAGTTAATTAAAGTTTTTTAAGATTTTTAGTAGAAATGCATAAATTTTGGTTTTTCTTTAAATGTGATTTGAATGGATGATATAGTTGATTACATGAGTGAAAAGTTTGGAGATTATTTAGAAAATCATGGTATATGACATGAGTTTAATTCACCGTATACCCCATAATAAAATGGTGTTTCTGAATAAAATAATAGAACCCTAGTGGAGATGGATTGAATGATATTGGTGAAGAATGATATTCCATGGTTCTTTTGGAGATAATCAAATGGGACAGTGGTACATATCCAAAATCATTACTTATATCATCTAAATTTATACATTTCTTCTTATTAAATTTAATAAAATAATACTTCTATCTGGAAGTACTTAAGGGTGTTTGGTATCCCATGTATTATCTAAGTAAAAGGAGGAAACATTGGGAATTTTGAGCAAATAGGTGTTAATGGAATTTTCTATGGTCAACCTCCAAATAGAAGGGGATATCATAGCTATAAAAAGTAAACAAGGAATATTTTTTATTGTACTAATGTGAAGGTTTTGTAACACTCATCAATTAAGTGTGTATAGTGAATAATAAATACCAAAAGTGATATAAATTAAGAATAATTTATTGGTAAATTCACTAAAAAATCTGAAAATGTATGTGATTCAAGTGATTTTCATAAGGAAGATGGAAATTCACCTTATATAGTGATTAAGAACAACCAAATTTGGTTTATCCATGGTTGATAAAGAATTTATAGGTTTTTAAGATAATTGATTCTTATGGTAAAGTGGTTCAAACAAGGATAAATTTGAGGAGAGCATTACTTACCCCATTGATTTTTTAATTCTAACCAAGAAGTGTGAGTAAATAATTGAAGAATCGAGAACGGGTGGATGATATAAATAAATAATTGGATTAGATTGAGAAGAATAAAACTTGGGAATTTGTAACTAATATAATTAGCAAGAATGTTATTAGAAAAAATTAGGTGTTCTATAAAAACTATAATGAAAAGGTAAAAGTTATAGGGAATAAATCAGGACATGTTTGCAAAGGTTATTACTAGGTTGAAGAGACTTACTTTCACAAGACATTTTCTATAGTTGCAAGTCTTGATACCATTAGTATTTTCTTAACATCATTGTTCAAATATGAAACAATGTCTTCTAAATGGTTTTCAAGTTTTCCTTCCTAAATGGAGAACTTGAAGAGGAAGTATACATAGAGAACCCTGAAGGATTATTTCTTAGACAAGATAAGGTAAGAGTTTGTAGGTTAAAAATGATTTTTATGTGTTAAAACAATCTAAAAGAGCATGGTATTTGAATCTTGAACCATTATGGGAGGTGCTGAATTTTAGAAAAGGAATAGTGGATAATGATCTCTACATCAAAGAATGTGAAGAGATGTCACTTATTTTTATTATTTATGTTGAAGATTCTATAGTTTATTAAAATGATAAAATTGTTTATAGGGATTATTTCACTCAATTTAAAAATATTTTTGATATTTTGATGTTGGGAGAGATGAATTATATCTTATTTCTTCACATTCCCCAATAATAATAACACATTTTTCTCTCTCTCAAGGGAATTATGCCTGGAAAATTTTAAAGAAGTATCATATAGAGGATGGAAAGGTGGGTTCTAATCCAATTGTAATGGGATAAATACTTTCCAAATATGATGAAGGTAAAAAAGGTGAATTAAATGAAGTTCAAAAAACTCTTTGAGGGGTTACTCTATTTGACTACATAAATAATATACATCATATATGTTGTAACTTTATGTAGAATATATCAAAATAAACCTAAATAATCTCACTTTGTAGTAGAGAAGTGGATTCTGAGGTATACCAAAGGTGCACTTGATTTTGTACTACTATATTACAGTAATAGAAAGATAAATCTCTATGGATTTATCTATGTCGATAATGTTAGAAGTGTTGATGAAAGAAAATATACATTTTGTGGAGTGTTCTTTTTAGGAGAAAGATATGTATCTTAGCACAAAAATAATTAAATTTTCATTAATTTAAGTACAATAGGTGTGAAATATATTATTGTAACTCAATAAGCAACACAATTGATGTGGATGAGTACTTAACTTGAAGATACCAAGGTGGAGGTGAAGTTATCATTAATTTTGGGTTATAATAACTAAAGTGTAATAAATCTTTCAAGAAACCTAGTTCAATATTTTTTTTATCATAGAACATAGATATAAAGTACCACTTCATAGAGGGAATGGTAGAAAAATGTGTGTTGAAATTAGATTTTATTCTCTCAAAGGAGAAAGTGGTGAATGTTTTTATTAAACCATTGTAAAAGAATTCATTTCAAAGATTGAGGTTGATGATGGTAGTCTAACCTCATTATTCTCAAGACTAAGGTATGGTGGATTTTTCACTCTCTCACTTGTTCTAAATATGTAGTTTTAAAAGGGGGAGAAAGATAGTAACAAAAATCCAAAGATATATATTTTTTCTTAATGGAATAGAGATGTATTTTTAAGGGGGTATATATTTAGGGGAATATTTTCAATGGTAGAAGATATAGATTAGTGTACACATGTGGTGTATGTTTGAAAATATATGATTTTATCTTTTTTTTTTGAAAATTATCTAATGTGTGAACTATTATGACATATTTTTTGATAAATTGTATAGGAATTTTGTTTGGAACATGTACAAGAATAGTTTTTGAGAAGATAAATTGAGAAGATAAGTGGAATATGGTTATTTGAATATGATTATGGGTTACTCTTATGAAAAAATTTGATATTGTTGTTCAATATTCTTATTTCCTACGCTGAGTTTGCTTATGTGGTCTTAGAATGATTGAATGATGATTCATAGATAAGGTTGCAGGTGAATTATATTTGATGTATGACAATAAAATCTAAATTGGGGTATTGTTATACCTAGGAATATTTTTCATAGTGAAGGTTCCCCAAGAGATATTTTTTTATAAAAGGGGATATTATTGATTGAATGTGAATTGAATTGGATATGAGTTGTAAAATTTATGTTTTCATTTATTATCAATACATATCATTTGGGATTTTGGAAGCAATTGGAATATGATTAGTAGTGAAAGGTTCAAGTTTAAATATAATTGAGAAAAAAAAGGAATGTTTATATTGTGGTGTTGTCTGCACCGCATCATGGTCAATGTTTCAAATGAAAATTTCTTATTCAAACTAAGAAATGATAATTTTAGAATTCATAGTTTTCATTAAAAAAACAAATCTACCATGGGTAGTGGTCACTATACTGTATCCATGTGAGGTTTGGTTGTGGTCCATGGAATAAGAAGAAAAATAATCAATCCATTATGTCATGTTTATGTGAATATGTGACATGACCCAACCCACCGTAGCCCCGATCAGGCCGACGGTAAGTTTAAAGTTCCACCCCATGCCCACCTCCAATAGAACAGGGTCTGGTGATTGGATTAAAGTAGGAATATCACACAATATGGGAGGCCTTAGCCTATATAAACCTATAACAGACACATATCTTCAATGCACAAAAATAACAAGGAACACTAGTAGTGTATACATATATATATGTGAATAACTAAACTATATAAAATTAATGCATGAGACATCACAAGTGCATTGAAACATAGGAAAACACCATATTAATTTTACATATGATAAGGTATCTGAATTCAACGAACAAGGAACATGATATAGTTCTTTATCACTATAAGGACTCCCTGATTGGTCTCTGAATACAATGGTCACTTACACCATCATAAAACACTAGAATCTACTAATCACTATCCAGAACCATCATGTGTTATCTATGAACAAGTCACACTAACTCTATATCTACTTAGACCCCCTACGAACTATCACGACCCGCCCCCCAGGGCCTGTGTCGTGACTACCCCAAGCCCGCCTTCTATAGCCCAGGGGATGACGACTAGCACCAAAGGCGTAATTCCCAAAAACTTGGAAGGCATTGCCTTTATAACCTATATACACACACAACAAATCACAAATCGAGATACAAAACACTAGGTAAAATTGTATAACAAAAGAGTGATGGAAGTAAAAATGGTCGGAAATACAAGCCCAACTGTAAAGTACAAGAAACTAAAATTACAACTGAAGAAAAGAAAAACTGTCACTGGGTCTTCCTCTGAGGTTCCTACCTGAAGGGTAGGTACATATCACCTCCTCAACACTCCAGGTCCTTCCATCTCCTCCGTGTACCATCACATTGTATGGTCCACCTCCGGGTACCATATAGTCCTGGTACACTTAGCCTCGATTAGCGTTGTCTATCGACTGCATCCAACACAACAAGGTGAGGGCATAGCCCATGCAGGGGTGAGTATAACGATACTTAGTAGGGACACTAAGACCCTCAAGGTCTCACAAAATATGTCAAGGATAAACCACAAAGTATGAAATCAAAAAATAAACTAAATTAGTTATATGCCCATATATATACCTAAGTTATCAAGTAATCTGTCTCAATCATGAGGAAAACACAAAAGTACTGACTCAGCTCAAACCAGAATTTATTCTAGGGGTAAAACATTTAGACCTCGGCTGCTGGAGAACTCCCCTTCTATTGAGTACAGTGGGTCTGCCGCCACAACCAGGTGCTTCCCACTAAACTTGGACTGCTGAGGTACTCCTCCTGTCGAGTACTGTGGGTCTGTAGCATCACACAAAGGCACTCCCCACCATAGGTCTCCCGCCATAACCAGGCGCTCCCCCTCATAGTATACAAAGGTACTCCTCCTGTCGAGTACCATAGGTCTGCCACCAAAAATAGGTGCTCCTCCATCGTGGTTCTGCGACCACAACTAGGTGCTCCCCACTAGGCCATATGAGTCACTCCGAGTCGATCAGTTTGCAGTCGTCAAGTCTCATCCAGCTACTAGGTTCCCGCACAAATGCCCGCTCATCTCCAAAAGATCTTCTCTACAAGCTATTGTTAGATGATACAACTACCAAAAAGTCCCACGAAGAAGTATCCTGAAGTTCCGCCACATTATAGGGGTCTCAACCCAACTGACGGCGCGTCAATCGGACACCCGGTCTGTGAGTTATTAGCCATTTAGTCCTGGGGGCGCAGTTGGATTCATGCACGATCCAACCTGACCGTATCTCAACTATACGCTAAACTCCAGTTGGGTATACTCAAAGGGACTACCATGCCCCAAGATTACCAGCACCATAGAAAGTTCATCAAATGAACATCTAGTGCCAAATATATGGACAAAAGAAGGTAAAGGGTCATAGTGGGCCCGAGTACGGTCCGACCCGGTCAGACCGACCCCGCCTGACTCAGTCTGGGTCGACCCAGTTCGAGTCGACCCAGAATGACCCGTTGGGTCTACCCCGACCCGTTGGGCGGGCCAACCAGTTAGTTGCGGCCCGGCCTGCTGGGCCCAGCCCAGCATGCTGCGAGGGGCCGCGAAGGGCTGAGTGGACATCGACTGGCCGCGTGGGCGCAGACAGGTCGCGGTTCAGCATCAGGGCGGTTCACCCCGGAGGTGCTGCAAGGGCCGGTTCGGTTGGGGCACCATGAAGGTGTGTGCTGGTTCGTCTGGGGCGCCGTGAGGGGTGCGGCTCAGGCAGCTCGGCCCGGGAGGCCGGGGCTGGTTCAGCCGGCGGCGGCGTAGGGCGCGCGGAGCCGTGGGGTGCGTGGGGCGTACGGGGAACGTGGACGGTGGATCCACAGGGTGCAGGGGGCACATGGAGGCTGGGGGCTGGTTTATCCATGGCGCAGTGCGGTTCGGCCTGGAAGGTGGCACGACCGGCAGATGGAACAGCTGGGGTGGCTCGGAAGCCGGCGGGTGGTGCGGTTTGGCCTGGGGCGCCAGAGCATTGCGGGGGTGGCATGGGTTGCAGAGGTTGCGGGTAGTGCGGTCGTTGCCTCTGTCTCCTTCGTTGTCTCATCGCCTCATCGCCATTCTGATGAACATCAAAAAGAAGAACGGTGGAGGGGGTCGGGCCATATTAGTTTGGCCCGCACCCTCTGTGTTTAGGGTGGTAGCAATCAGTTCATCAAGAACATAAACATAGAATGAACATGGAAGATATCTTAAAAACATCAATTCCCGATAATCCCTCATTAACAAAATATTCCCAACCCGCAAGGAAAAACATCCATGGATCCACTTGATAATAAGTTGGTCCGCGTTCTTTGTTTTGGAAGGAAAGAAACAAGGGAATAAAATCAATCACAAAAATCCCCTACCTTGATCTTTGTTCGTCGACGGAGTCATGGGGAAGAAGACGGAGTTGTCGTCATTCGTTGCATTCACCACACACTTCCAATCCAAGATCGTGTGTCGTTTCGTTGACGACGATGAGGAGGGAAGGTCTGTCATCAAAGACGTCCCACGTCGGTTGTCTCCACAAGGTGATTTCGAGGAAGAAGTCAAAGACACTCCTCGTTGGCATTCTTTATGGAGGAAGTTCTTCGTTGGAGATATTTCTCCATATATCCTTCTCTCCCAAGTTACACCAAGATGAATATGCCAAGACAAAATAATAGATTAAGTTTATCTATTATTTAATTGTTGGCACAAAATTCCAAAAGGTTTGAAATTAATTAATTAATGTGCTCAATTAATTTATGGGGAGGATTTGGAAAATTAATGGCAAGTGCATTGGCAGAATTAATTGGGTAGAGGAGGTCAAGAGGCTCCCCTTCATTAATGAGGGGAGTTGAGAGGTTTTCCACAATTAAAAAGGGGTTTTAGTTTTGGTGCCCCCCCCCCCACCGTAACCTCTCACGGGAGGTTAGGTTCAGGTGGGCCCCACCACCATAACCTCTCATGGGAGGTTATGGTCAGGTGGTCCCCACACTTCAACTCCCATAAGGAGGTTTAGTTCTGGTGGACCCCACCTTCAACTTCCACATGGTGGCTCAAAAATTAAATAAAGTGTAGTTCATTTTATTTTATTATTTTCCACAAAAACCCCAAAAACTATCTTTTATTCTCAACCCACTGCCATCGAGGTGAAAGTCTCCTTAATCGAATACTAGCGCTGTGAGTTCAATGGTGCCCTTGGATTTCAATTCCAAGCACTAGTTCAAAATTTATAAAAACCTGCTCGAACTTTCACTAAACGTACTCGAACAAAACTTCAGAAATTGATTCTGGGCACTTTGGGCCTCAGAATCATGTGCCGTAAATTTTCAGGGACTCATAAAATTGCCATTTAATTAAAAAAATTACATGTAAATTTTGGGTCTTTACATTCTCCCCACCTCAGGGCTCTACGTCCCCATAAGCCACAACCCATACTAAGGGAACAAGTGGGGGTACTGAGCATGCATCAGAGCCTCCTGCTCCCATGTGCTCTCCTAGAGGTTCCCATCCTGCCAAAAAACGCGCACCAGAGGTATCGACCATCCACAAAGGACCTGCTCCCATCGATCCTCAATCACTACTGAAACCCCCGTAAAAGTCGCCGCATCGTCGATGTTAAGCTAACCATAGTCGATGATGTGGGTAGGGTCGTACACATATCTCCTCAGCTAGGATACGTGGAAGATTCCATGCACTCAGTGCAACTGAGGTGGAAGAGCTATGTGGTATGCCACCTCGCCAACTCTTTTTCAGACCTGAAAAGGTCCAATGAATCTCGGAGATAACTTGTCGCCTCGGCCAAATCTCCATAGACCTCATCAGGGTGAGACCTATAGAAAGACGTGGTCGCCATCCTCAAACTCTAGAGGTCTCTATCTCCTGTCGTCATACGACTTCTACCTGCTCTATACAGTCTTCATCTGCTCCTAGATGATCTGCACCTTCTCTATGGTAGCTCGTACCATCTATGGTCCCACCAGTGTTGACTCCCCTGGGTCAGTCCAGCACAAAGGTGATATGCAAGGTCACTCGTACAACACCTCAAAAGGTTCCATCCCTATGGTGGAGTGATATATGTTGTTGTATAAAACTCCAAAAAAGGTAAGTGGCCCTCCCAGCTATGATTGAGGTTGAGGACACAAGAACATAGCATGTCCTCAAGGATTTGAATGGTCCACTTAGTTTGACTATCCATCTGAGGATGGAAGGTGGTGCTCAAATGAAGCTGCGTCCTAAAAGCCTCATGAAACCCCTTCCATATCCTAGAAGTAAAACATGCATCTTGATCGGAGACAATCACCGAGGGTACTCCATGTAGCCTCACAATCTCCTGCACGTAGAGGCATCCCAAGCTCTCTACTGAACTATGCTCTCTAATCAGTAGGAAGTGGGATGACTTTGGTGAGTCGGTCAACGATCACCCAAATCGAGTCATGACCCCCTAGATGTATGTGGACGTCCTATCACTAAGTCCAGGGATATCTCATCCCACTTCCACTCTGGGACCTCTAAAGGCTGAACCAAGCCTGTTGGTACCTGATGCTCCACCTTAACTTGCTAACAAGTGAGGCATCGAGAGACAAACTCTGCTACTGCCCTCTTCATTCCATGCCACCAATGTTGTGGTCAGAGATCCTGGTACATCTTTGTCACTCCTTGATGTACTACTAGAGGGTATGTGTGGAACTCCCTCAACACTTCCTCATAAAGTGACCCTGGTACCATGGTACATCCTTTGAAGAGGATGATGTTCTCCCCACCTTCAAAAAATCCATCAAGTGTCTGCCCTGTGGATATCTGAGCACATTGTGTCTCGTAGTCAATGTCCCCACACTGCACCTCCTTGACTCACTTAAGAAGTGGAGGAGTGACTATAAGAGACTGAATGAAGGCTGCTCCATCTCTATCCACAAAGGATATCTGTAAAGTATCCAGTTGCTCTGTCGTCTCACCTAGCAGTTGTATACCAGATCTCTTACTAAATGCATCTGCAACAACGTTCCCATTTCTAGGAGTATAGACTGTCTCGAAGTCATATTCTTGGAGGAACTCAAGCCAGCATCGTTGTCTCAGGTTCATGTCCTTTTGGGAGAAGATATACCTGAGACTCTTGTTATCAGAGTACATGGTAAAATGCTCTCCCATCAGATAGTGTTGCCACATCTTTAAGGAAAAGACCACTGCTTCTAACTCCAGGTCATGGGTAGCATAGTTTTTCTCATGTTGTCTCAGCTTTCATGAACTATAAGTGATCATTGCTTGCTCCTGCATCAGGACACATCCGAGTCTGGTCCATGATGTGTCGTAGTAGACTACGTACCCAATGCCTTCCTTTAGAAGCCTCAAGACGGGGGCACTAGACAGCCTCTACCTCAACTCCTGAAATCTCTGTTGGTATCTCTCCGACCACACAAAGGGTTTCCCCTTCTTCATCAAGGCTGATAGTGGTACTGCAACTTTGGAGAAATCTGGCACAAATCTCTTGTAGTATCCAGCCAAACCCAGGAAACTCTGTACTTCTGTCACACTCCTGGGTGGCTCCCAAGCAAGTACCATCTCAATATTTGCTAGATCAACAGCAACTCCTGCCTCAGAGATAACATGTCCTAGAAAGTGAACCTCTCGGATCCAGAACTGGAACTTCGAGATCTTACCATAAATCTAGTGCTCTCAGAGTGTGTCCAGTACTACCTGCAAATGGTAGGCATGCTCCTCCTCAGTAGTCGAGTATATCAGAATGTCATCAATGAAGACTACAACAAAGAGATCGAGGTATGGCTGGAAAATCCTGTTCACAAGTCCCATGAACACTGCTGGAGTGTTGGTTACGCCGAAAGGTATAACCAAGAACTCTTAGGGGTCGTACTGACATCTGAAGGCCATCTTTTGCACATCCTCATCTCGAACTCTGAGCTGGTGATAGCCTGATCTGAGGTCTGTCTTCGAGAACTATTGTGTACCCTTCAACTAATCAAAGAGGTCATGAATCCTCAAGAGTGGGTACTTTTTCTTCACGGTCACCTGGTTCAGGCGCCTATAGTCAACACAAATCCTCAAGCTCCCATCCGCCTTCTTGGTGAACAGAATCGGGGCTACCCAGGGAGAAATATTGGGCCGGATTAATCCCTTCCCCTGCAAGTCCTCTAGCTGTACCCATAACTCGTGAAGCTCCGCGGGAGCCATCTGATACACTAGTGTAGATATCGATGTCGTCTCAGGGTACAAGTCAATGTAAAATTCCACCTATCTGTGAGGAGGTAGACCTGGGACATCATCAAGGAAAACATCTGTGTACTGGTCCACCACTGCAGGATAGCTCGGACTCTCCACATCAACTACTCTGAGGGTAAGGGCAACCAACTGATGAGTGATCGACTACACTATCCTCCGGGTAAGTCCATCATGCACTGCAAAGGATCCCTTCTCACCGGTGAAGGTAAACCTAGTCCCATCCATGTGGACACACCGCACATTGCGCCTAATGCAGTCTATCTAAGCATGGATTGTAGATAACTAGTCCATACCCAAGATGACGCAGTAAGGCCTAGATGCCGCTACTAGGAGATCCTAGCCAAAGATCTCTCCTCCTAGAGTAAACTCACATTGTTGGTACTAGTGCGTAATCATCGAATCCGCTCCTGTAAGAGTCTCTAGCCATAAGAATCGAGCTAATGGCTCCACCAGAATCTCCGATCTCTGAAAGAGGGCAGTGGAAATGAAATAATAACTATCACCTATGTCTATAAGTACAACATCTATGGTGGAGTAGACATAGATCATACCTCGAATCATCTCTAGAGCACCATGATCATATGCCTCAGCTGCCTGGAGATGAGCTCTCCCTTATCCACTTGCTCCTTGCGGTCGGGGTGGACCTCCTGGTGGTGGTGTTGGTAATACCACAAATCGTCTCCCACCACCAGCAACACGGCCAGCTCCTCTGCCACTTCCGCCTGCTCCCTGCGGACCGCCTTAATCGAATCTCTGTCTCTGCCTGGGCGGTTCTTCGACCATATACAGATCATCCGAATGGTGGGTCTGATATTCATGATCCATGTGACCCTTCCCACTGCATGAGTAACACTGCTCGCTCATGGAATGTTTTTCTCTGCCTCAGGTACTCCACACAACCGATCCTAAGTCATGCGGTCATACACATTTAGGTTTGGTCCTCTTGGACCTCTGTGACATCTGTTTGATGCCAACTGCAGAAGACTCCTCTACATGTTTACTGGTGGTGGATTTTGCTGCTAGAGACTACTCAGCAAGGAAACTCTCTACCAGGAGGGCTCTATCTAGCACCCCTACCTGCGTTGAGATGTTGAGAGAGATCATCGGAGCTCTGATCTCCCATCTGAGCCCCCTGGTCGAAGGTCCGGGCCCTAAAGAATGAGTTTTGCACTATATCGATGAAGTAGAATTAGAGGTCATTGAACCTCACTGAGTACTGAACTATAGTAATGTTTCCCTTCTACTGATGATGTAGCTCCTGTATGTGCACTACACAGAGAGTCGCTGGAACAAACTCCGCCTGAAACAGGATCTCGAAGTTTGCCCATAGTAGCGTCATCTCGTCATGAACCTGGAGAATCAAGCTCCACCATCTACCTACTGCTTCCTATTGAAGGCTGGAAGCAAGAATCACCATGAAATCAACCGGTGTCCCTACCAGTCAAAAAACTCTCACCACAGCCTCCAGCCAATCCTAAACCACATGTGGGTTCGTCTCTACCCTAAACAAGGGTGGCCTCTGGAAATGTAACTCATGCAACACGCTCAAGCAGTGTGCATCGTCTGCTATTGGGGCTGGTGGCATCGATGGCCCAACGGGGAGTGGTACCCTTAGTGACTCTGCTGAAAAAGGGCCCTGCACTGAGGCCTCGTCACTCGGTGGGCTATCTGTGTGTAAAACTCTCAGGAATCTAGCTGGTCGGCCACATAGAGGCATCCTGAAAGAAACATATGCAACATGGTCAAAAGTTATACCTGGTGAGCTAAATTAAAGAAAACTTTTGAAAACACACACCCAATCATTGTTTTCATGTACTAAGTCAGAAATTAGAAATCAGAGTCCTAGTGTATGGATACGTCGGCCACTGCACCAACACTAGACTCCCTGAACTGAGAACCACACTCACTACCCATAACAGTATTTCTTTATAGAAAATAATGATCAGAGTCCTAAGTTCTACGGTAGAACCGACTCCTCTAATACCAATTTTTCACGACCTGCCCCCCGGGGCCCATGTCGCGACTACCCCAAGCCCGCCTTCTATAGGCCAGGGGCTGGCGACTAGCACCAAATGCATAATTTCTTAAAACTTGGAAGGCATTGCCTTTATAACCTATATAAACACACAACAGAGCAAAAAGTTAGATACAAAACACTAGGTAAAACTATATAACAAAAGAGTGCTAGAAGTAAAAAGGTCCAGAAATACAAGCCCAACTGTAAAGTACAAGAAACTGAAAGTACAACTAAAGAAAAGAAAAATTGTCGTTGGGTCGTCCTTCGAGGTTCCTAATTGAAGGGTAGGTACAGATCGCCTCCTTAGCACTCTAAGTCCGTATGTCTCCTCCATGTAACGTCATGCCATATGGTCTACCTCTAGGTACCATCTAGTCCTAGTACCCTCAGCCTTGATCAGCGATGTTCGTCGACTTCATCCAACACAACAAGGTGCGAGCATAGTCCATGAAGGGGTGAGTATAATAATACCCAGTAGGGACCCCGAGAACCTTAAGGTCTCACAAAATCCAACAAAGATAAACCACAAAGTATTAAATCAACAGATAACCTTACTTAGGTATATGCCCATACATATACCTAAGTTATCAAGTAATCCATCTCAATCATGAGGAAAACACAAAAGTACTGACTCATCTCAAACCAAGATTTATTCTAGGGGTAAAACTTTTCGAACCCTCGACAATTGGAGAACTCCACCTCTATCAAGTACATAGTGCCTGCCGCCACAACCAGGTGCTTCCCACTAACCTTGTACTACTGAGGTACTCCTCCTGTCGAGTACTGTGGGTCTGCTACGTCACACAGAGGAACTCTCCACCATAGGTTTGTCGCCACAACCAGGCACTACCCCTCATAGCATGCAGAGGTACTCCTCCTATCGAGTATCGCGGGTCTGCCGCCACAATCAGGTGCTCCTCCACTGTGGGTCTGCCGCCACAACCAAGCACTCCTCCACTGGGCCATACGAGTCACTCCGAGTTGATTAGTCAGCAGTCGTCAAGTCTCAGCCACCTACTAGGTTCCCGTACAAATGCTCACTCGTCTCCAGAAGATCCACTACACAAGCTATTGGTCAATGCTACAACTGTCAAGAAGTCCCAAGAAGAAGTATCCTGAAGTTCTGCCACATCATAAGGTTATCAACGCAACTGAAGGCGCATCAATCGGACACCCGGTTTATGAGTTATTAGCCATTTAGTCCCGGGGGCCCGGTTGGATTCATGCATGATCCAACCTGACTGTATCTCAACTATACCCCAAACTCCAGTGCGGTATACTCAAAGGGACCACCACGCTCCAAGATTACCAGTTCCATAGATGGTTCATCAAACAGACGTTTGGTGCCAAATATAAGTCCAAAATAAGGTAAAGGGTCTTAGTGGGCCTGAGTCCGGTCAGACCCTGTCAGACCGACCTGGCCTGACCCATTCTCGGTCAACCTGGTTCAAGTTGACCCGACCTGACCCGTTGGGTTTGTCTCGGCCCGTTGGGTGGGCCAGCCTGTTAGTTTCGGCCTAGCCTGATGGGCCCAGCCCAGCAAGCTGCGAGGGGCCGTGGAGGGCCGAGGGGACGCGGACCGGCCGCAAGGGTGCGGATAGGCCGTAGATCAGCGCGAGGGCAGTTCATCCCAGAGGTGTTGTGAGGGACGGTTAGGCTGGGGCGCCGCGAGGGTGCAGGAGGCCGGCTCGATCGGGCGCTGCGAGGGGCGCGACCCGGCTCGGAAGGCCGGGGCCGGTTCAGCTGACAGCGGTGCGGGGCACGCAGGGCGCGCGAATCCGTAGGGTGCGCGAGGTGCGCGGACAGTGGAGTCGCGGGGCGCATGGATGCTGGGGTCCGGTTCAATCGGGGTGCGGCACGGTTTGGCCTGGGGCGCTGGAGCATTGCGGGGGCGGTGTGGGTTGTGAAGGCCATGGGTAGCACGGTTGTTGCCTCTGTCGCCTTTGTCATCTCGTCGCCATTCTGATGAACATCACAAAGAAGAACGGCATAGGGGGTCCGACCATGATAGTTTGGCCTACACCATTCTCATTTAGGGTGGTAGTAATCGGTTCATCAAGAAAATAAACATAGAACGAACATGGAAGATATCTTAAAAACATCAATTCTTGATAATCCATCATTAACAAAATATTCCCAACCCACAAGGAAAAACATCCGCAGATCAACTTGATAATAAGTTGTTCTGTGTTCTTTGTTTTGGAAGGAAAGAAACAAGGGAATAAACTCAATCACAAAAATCCCCTACCTTGATCGTTGTTTGTCAACGGAGTCGTGGGGAAGAAGATGGAGTTGTTGTCATTCGTCGCGTTCGCCACACACTTCCAATCCAAGCTCGTGCATTGGTTCATTGGCGATGATGAGGAGGTAAGGTCGGTCGTCAAAGACGTCTCATGACGGTTGTATCCGCAAGGTGCTTTCGAGGAAGAAGTCGAAGACGCTCCTTGTCGGCGTTCTTCGTGGAGGAAGTTCTTCGTTGGAGAGATTTCTCCCTATGTTCTCCTCTCCCAAGTTCCACCAAGATGAATATTCCAAGCCAAAATAATATATTAATTTTATCTATTATTTAATTATTGGCTCAAAATTCAAAAAGTTTTAAAAATAGTTAATTGATGTACTCGATTAATTTATGGGGAGGATTTGGCACATTAATGCCAAGTTTGTTGGCAGGATTAATTGGGTAGAGGAGTTAAAGAGCCTCCCCCTCATTAATGAGGGGAGTTGTGAGGTTTTCCATAATTAAAAAGGGTGTTTAGTCCTGGTGGTCCCCACCACCGTAACCACTCGCGGGAGGTTAGGTTCGGGTGGGCCCCACCACCATAACCTCTCATGGGAGGTTATGGTCGGATGGTCCCCACACTTCAACTCCCATAAGGAGGTTTAGTTCTGGTGGACCCCACCTCCAACTTCCACATGGTGGCTCAAAAATAAAATAAAGTGTAGTTCATTTTATTTTATTATTTTCCACGAAAAACTGAAAAACTATCTTTTATTCTTGACCCACTGTCGTCGAGGTGAAAGTCTCCTTAAGCGAATAAAGGTGTTGCGAGTTCAACAGTGCCCTCAGATTTCAATTTCAAACACCGGTTCAAAAGTTATAAAAACCCACTCTAACTTTCACTAAACGTACCTGAACAAAACTTCAGAAATTGATTCCGGGCACTCCGGGCCTCAGAATCATACGCCGTAAATTTTCGTGGACTCATAAAATTCCCATTTAATTAAAAAAATTACACGAAAATTCCGGGTCTTTACATGAACTATGTGTTTCCTGAAAAAAAAAACAACATGTGTGGGAACTATAACACCCCAAGATTTCATGAAGTACATTTTTCAAATAAATTTATTTTCTTCAATAGCTTTCATTACTCGCAAACTAGAGTTTAAACAAACCATGATAAAAATATATTATTTAAATGTAATTTATATAAACAAGTAGTTAAAATTTTATGTATGAATAAGAATAACAACTTTTTGAAAATTTATTGTGAGGTTTTTAAATAAATAAAATATATTGATAGATAAATACTTCCTTTTTGAAAAATTCTTTATACACTTCGAAAATACTTTTTTCTCAAAGATTGATATTTATTACTTTATGTGAACAAATAATAAAATTAATTATTGAAAATTTTAGAAAATTTATTTTAAAAAAATAAATTCATTTTTAGAATCAACATATCAAAATTATCTTAGAGTTAATTTTTGATAATTTTTTGAAAAGATTAATTTTTTGATGAATAGTGAAAAATATTGATGTGTTATTAAAAACTTCCTTTTCATTTAAAGTATTTACAAAGTTAAATATTGTTTAAAATTATTTTAAAAGTAAAATTAGAAAAATTATATTATTATTAATCTAATTTAGGTCATTGGATCTAATTTCATAATTAATTTTTATATATAAACCTTCTAAACTTTTAAAAACTTTTTCTTTTGAAAAGAATTTTTCGACACATCTATGGGTTTAATATTAAATTTAATAATTCCAATTATATGAATTGAATTTGGTAAAATGTATTCCATATTTGGAATTAAAATAATTAATATTACATATTAAGTTCAATTTAATTTTTTTATAATGAATGTTAAAAAGAACTAAAAATTAATTATCACTTTTACGGTTAAAATAGGTTTAATGGGGGTTAAACTTAAAAGATAAGGGTTAAAATGTCCCAAATGCTTGTATAAATTCTATTTGTTGGACATATTTCGACTTTTATCACCTTATGATATATTTTTATGTGTTTTTTGGACACTTTTACATGAAATTGACTAATATAATAATTTAAGTAAAGAAAAAAAATATCACTCTATTACTTTTCAAAAATCTCTTAATTGTTCACATGGGGATAAAAAGGGGTATGTTTAATTATAAATAATAATTTTAAGGATAAATAATTTTTTTAATTTTTCATTTTATTTTTTTTATTTTTAGTGATGATATAATTACCTTAAATGTTGATACAACGTCGGTATAGTAATTATTTAATTAAAAGAAAAATAAAATAAATAATTTTTAAAATATTAAAAGAAATATATTTTGAATAAATTATTGTTTTCAAAAAAATTAGATAATTATAAAATTTTAGGGAATTATTAAAGGTGTATAGTCTAATTCCATCCTTTTCTTCATGTTTTTAAAGTCAAATTAATTGAATAGTGTCAAAATTGACATTAATGGTATTTTATAATAAATAATGTTTTATTAAATGATTTAAAATTCCTAAAAATACTATATACTAACAAGTGTATGGATAATGGTTGAAAATATCATTCATAGTACATTTCTATTCCATTTTTATAAGAAATTTCCTTGGCTCTAAAGATTAAAAATAGTAATTACTCCCGTTAAGATTAAAACGGGGTTTTTTATGTTACTTACACTTATATTAAATTTAGTTTTCCACACACATAGGATTTTTATTTTATAAATTAGTTTTCATATTTATAATCAGTGGGGAAAAAATTATCTAAAAAGGATTATTTTATTTTTAGTCTTAAATGATAAATTACATTGGTAAAAAGACTAGTTACCATAATGAAAACTAAAATAGTAAAAGTAAGTAAACTTAGAGGTTAAGGAAAAAATGTTTAAAACATGTGATTTTTTTGTGTTGTATGTTTTTTTAGACCATATATTCCATTATATACTTTATTTATCAATTTTTGAGGTATCTGGATTGATATTGACTCCCCATTATTGAATAGTTTGGGGTATTTACAAAAATGTCACTCCTCCTGAATTTGAAAATGCAACCTCCTACCCTCACTTATTCAAACTTATTAAGAATTTTAGATAAACAAAACCTAAAAAATTTCCTCCCTAAAATCCGTATCCACGTTCTAGATCTAATATTCTTCCTAAAAGACCAACCCTAGGGTCCTTAATAAGATATCCAAAGGAGGTTTTTCTAAGCGAAGGTAGTCTTCACAGAGCTCTCTATTTTTAATTATTCTCTTATCACTTGCATCCATGACTTAATAATTATAATAGAATAAAAATAGTATCTATAATATATTGATATTATATTATATTAATGGAATAACCTATATCCACCAAATCTTTCTTCAAATGGTAAATGAAACCATTGATCATGTGTACAGTGGATTATCGCCTCACAAACTGATGAAATTTATTTTCTATAATTATCTCGCATGGTTGGATATAATGATGTATTTAATATATTTATATGATATTTATGACATAAATATACTTTTGTAATTATAATATCACATATAACATTTTACTTTCCATCCTATAGGAATATGATAACATTGCTCATGTGTACAACAGACTACCACCTCACGTAGCGATATGATTCGTTTTTCACTTATGCTTTAAATGGATTGTAATAAGAAAAAATTTAATGAATATGTGTGATATATATGAAATCATAATCATTATTTAAATTTGAATTATTATTTACCTTTCCTTCATTCTTTCCTTAAAAAAATGGAAACAAGATTCATTAGTAAATATGGTCTACCGTCTCCATGAACAGTATTATTAATTTTTTTATAACTAACTTTTATAGATGATTATAAATTCATATATAATGAATAAATATTATAATAATATCATGATTAAGCAAATTTAGACCATGATATAAGTACAAGGATTTAAACTACTAAACCTAAATATATATGGAAAACTAAGCAGATATCACCTGAAATAATGATTTTAACAAAGAATTGTTAATAAACAGGTGTTAAAAGGTTATAATAAAATCACGTATGGTATGATATATATGAGTATTGCTTTGGAATATATTTATAATAAACATATTTTTATTATACAGTAGGTTTGAATGTGTATGAATAAATTCGAGACTTAAAGTAATTGATTTTCTTCTCACTTTTAATTCTATGAGACACATTCCTTATCCACTACTTATTTCTTTTGTGTGGTGTATATAATGCCCATGAATGTCTATTATGATAATTTTTATGAATTTCATGGGGAATTAAATATCCATGTAATTTTATTTCTTTCATGGGGTTTAGGATTCAAATTATACCAAAGTGGAAAGGGTTTCAAGTTGCAATTTCATTTTTTTAGGATTGTTTATGATTATGCTTCCGATGTTGAAATCTTATGATCTATCTCTCAATGAATTCATGAATTTTATTCTTTTATGGTTATTTATGCAGATAACATGTGTTCCTTTCATATTTCTCCCTATATATTCTTAAGATACAAAAAAAATTTAAAAATGACGTTATTTCTATCTTCATTTGAAAATATTTTTTCTTCCAAATTAATGTTTTCTAAAAATGTTTTAAAGAATGTTTCACTATTCTCACTACTACAAAACTCACTATCTACAGAATTGGGCCTTATCAGCACTAGAAAAAAGTATTGATAAAGGTTACCTTTATCATTGCTAAAAAAATGCTGATAAAAAGTATCTTTTATCAACACTTAAAAAAGCTCTGATAAAATATACCCTTTATCAGTGCTTTTTTAACATTGATAAATGGCACCTTTTTCAGTACTTTATTTTTAGCACTAATAAAGGGTAACCTTTATCAGCATATTTTTTAGTGATAATAAATGTCTTGATCATGCACACTAGTCCCACAACGGAAATACGCAGGTTAGACCGCTCCTTTATAAATGATTCTGCCACATTATTAGCTCAAAAGCCCTCTATAAGGTGGGCTCCCCCATACACTTTTCACACACTTCTATATGGGCTCATTCACGGGCCTACATGGGTTGAGGCCCACCTTATGCTTCACTCAGGCCTTAGCCTACCCCCTTACATACGGATGGCCAACACGACCCGACCCACCTCTATTTCCCACTTTTTTAACCAATAAAAAAATAAATATTAAAAATATTAAAAAAATTGAAATAATTAAACAAATAAAAATTAAAATGAATAAATTAAAAAAAATATTAATTAAACAATTATTAATAAATTTAATATATATATATATTATAAATATTAATAAATATTAATAAATATTAAATATTAAATATATATATATATAATTAATAAATTAAAATACTTATAAAAATAAAAATTAAAAATGGGTGAATTAAAAAAAATATTAAAATTTGTATTAATTAAATAGTTATTAATAAAAATTAATATCTTTAATATACACATATATAATTTATAAATATCAATAAATAGTATATATATTAATTATAGATATATTAAATGTATAAATTATAATAATTAAGACAAAAAATTAAAAATAAATAAATTACATAAACATTAAAAAAATTAATGCAACAATTATTAATAAAAATGAATAAATTTAATATATATATATATATATATATATTAATTATAAATAGTAATAAATAATATATATTATTCAAATTTAGAAAATGAATAAAATGTAATAATTAAAAACATATTAATGTCTTATTCATTTTTAATGGTTTTTATACATAATAATTCATTAATACATTTAATATAGAAATATATTCATATTATATATATATATATATTCTAAAATATGGTTTATATAATACAAAATATTTATGCTTACATTAAATAAGTCATATATTTAGTGAAGAATGGTTTATAATTAAAATTTAATATTGATTAAAAATATTAACTAATTGTATCGAGTAATTAACATTAATTGAATATCATTTGATTTTTCAATTTAACATATATCAAATGTGTGTTACATTGATTTCACACACATATATATGTAATTAATACATTCTTATATATAATTTTCACACCCAAATATTTACATAATTAATGAAATCTTATATAGAAACACGTACACATAATATTTATGTAATTTATTCAAATTTTAATACTCATTTTAGAATTTTATTTTGTAACATGATACATTTAATATATTATGTTCTTAATCAAAAAATAATTTCTTTATTTTTAATATTGTTACAGATAGGTATTATTTATTCATTTTTTTAGGATTTAATCATTTTTTAATATTTATTTTTATTTATTTATTTACTATGTTTTAATATTTTCAATATGTATTAATATTTATTTCAATATATATCCATATTATTTTAATAATTTATATTTATTTTATAAAACTTATCCATTTTTTCAATATTTTTTAAGTTTAATCATTTTTAATTATTTAATTTCAGTTATTTTTAACATAAATGCATTTAAGATTATAAATAAATATATTTAAAAATAAATATTTTTAAATATATATTTATAAATAAATATATTTATAAATATATATTTACTATATATATAATTATAAATAAATAAAACTTATTCTTTAAAATAATTATTTATATAATTATAAATAAATAATTATATATTTAAATAATAATAAAAATATAATAAATATATTTAAATAATTAATATATTTATATGTATTTATTAAATTGATATATATAATTATATAAATATATGTAATGATATAAATATATTTATAATTATAAAATTATAATAAATATATTTAAATAATGAATATATTTACTATATTTATATTTATGTTTATTAAATATATATTAATGATATAAATATATATAATGATATAAATATATTTTAAATTATAAAAAAATATTTATAAATATATTTACAAATATATATATATAATGATATAAATATATATAATGATATAAATATATTTATAATTATAAATAAATATTTAAAAATATATTTAAAAATATATTTATAAATGTATATTTACTATATTTATATAATTATATATTTATAATTATAAATAAATAAATATAATGTTTTTAAAAAGTATTTTTATAATTATAAATAATTAATTATATATTTAAATAAATATTAAATTATATTAAATATATTTAAATAATTAATATATTTATTATATTTATTATATTTAGTATATTTATTAAATATATATATAATGATATAAATATATATATAATGATATAAATATATATATAATGATATAAATATATTTATAATCATATAAAAATATTTATAAATATATTTACAAATATATTTATTTATAATTATAATTTTAAATCTTTTATCAGTGCTAAAGTTTTAGCGCTGATAAAAGATTTCTTTATTAGCCCTAAAACATTGGTGCTAATAAAACTCTCCCCTTTCTTTTAAAAAAACCCTAATTGAACCGATTTCAGTCACACCTCTTAAGCTTTTGTAGAATTCCACTATTGTTGGTGCTCCCCCTCGACTCTCTCTCGAACAAATCAAGCCTCAAATATAAGGAATGTTATTTTTTTCTCCTCTTTTCTCGTTTCTTTCTTGTTCGAGTTCCATGAAATTCCACTGATGTCATTGCTCACCCTTCGAGTTCAACAAGCCCCCTACAATTGGTTTGGGTTCCTTAGGAATTTTAAAATTGGAATCATATCTTCCTCCACTTATGATCTTTAACCTTCACTTTTGATTCCAGATCATATTTGGGTAGGCTAGGTTCCTTTTTCTTTACCTTTCCCTTCTATTTATTTTTCCCTTCTCATTTTCACCATTTTCCTTATTGTGCGCACACCTGGCTGAACCCTAGGGGGTTTTGGCTTCTAATTTTTTTTGTGGCTTTGATTTCTAGAGCAATTGATATTTCCTTGGGGTCCTCCTATCTTTGTTCTCGAGGGTTTCTTCATATGCTCTTGGTATAGGTTGTTTTACCCCATGTGTGACACTTTAATTTCAGAACTATTGATTACTTGATGCTTATATTGGTGTTTTTATTATTTAATAATAGTATTAATTATACTCATTGAGTTTTTAGGGAAGAAATTGGATTTTGACTTGGTTTTAATAGATAGTAATGGGTTTCCTATCTTTAAAGAATGTTTTGTGTAACGTCCTGTTTCGAGAAGCTGCCCAGAGGCGCCCCGTACCCGGTTGGTCACATGGCCTCAAGTGCATTTCCCCTAACGCCAGAGGCTGCCGACTAGCAGCGAAGGCCTTAGGTGTGATAGTGGAGAAACTATTCCCTCATTGGCAGAGTAACACAGTGCAAAAGGAAAAGATAACAATAGTGGAGGCAATAATAATAGCATACAACAGTAAACAGTGGAAGACTGAAAGTAATAAGCAGCTGGAGCTCATATATATTGATGCATGATACATATGTCTAGAAAAGTATCCAAACATGTCACAATGTTGAAATACAATACTAAACCAAAGTACAAAAGAAAACAGTAAACAACTCCTTAGCATCGCAAGCCTCATCAGGGTCCCATGCTCTCTAGCTCTAAAGTAATCAAGTACCTAAAGTAGAAGGGCACTTGCCCTTATTTATACCTGCATCAATATAATCTATTTGGGCTCAAAATAATGGCCCAAACAAGGTGTGAGACTAAATCCCAGTAGGCAACCACCAAGAGATTTGTGCCTAACAGACAGTGAATATATATGGAAGGCAATAAACAAAAGAAGCAGTAAACAAGGAAGTACTTAACAGTAAACATTACTACAGTTTCAAAGCATTCAAATACCATATATCAAGTAAGAAAATAATAAAAAATAGGTAACCCTCTGGGAAGTACTCATAGCCTATCCCCTCTGGTTCTACTTAGAAAAAAACACAAGTAACCCTCTGGGAAGCGCACACAGCCTAACCCCTATGATTCTAAAAAAACAACACAAGCAACCCTCTGGGAAATACTCACAATCTATCCCCTCTAGATCGGCTTTAGTATAGACTCTCTGAGGAAGCACTCATCGTCAATTCCCCCTATAGTCTTGTATTGGTAACTAAAAGGCACTCTGGGGAACCACTTACGTCTCATTTCCCATGTGGCCTGCGTCGAGGAACTACAGACGCTCTAAGGAAGAACTTACATCAATTACCCTTGTGGTCTCACATGGTAACAGTAAATAGACACTCTAGATAAGCTCTTACGTCCATTCTCCCTATGGTTAACTACACCAGGTTCTCACGGCCCTATGTAAGTCAAACGAGCAAACAATGCAAAGCGGCCAAGGTAAACCTCAAGAACTACTTGGCTAACCAGTCTACAACATAACAAAAAGACATATAATAATTACTCCATCCTAAAAATACTAGGCATTGAAAGTAAACAGCAGCCTAACAGGAAAAGCTAGACTAAATGGTCAAAACAAGCAAACATGGGCAAAACCTCCATAGCATGGAAAAGTAAACCCTATTCACAACAAATAACCTATATCTAATCAACCAAGGTATAGAAGCCAAACAAATAGGGATAAAACCATAAACACGTAATACCCCATTCAAGGTTATTGGAAACTTTTGCACATATAACTCAAAGAATAACTACGAAAAGGCATTAACCACCTACATCGGTGTTGCAGGATAGTTATACGTAAACCTCAGGCCTTGAATCGTCATAAAATGTCGTAGATCTACAAAAACATATAAAACGTTCAACTAAGGATATCTCACAAGATTGAATTAATCAGAAGAAGGTGTTCAAGAATAAGAGAGAACTCATCGATGTGATTCTAACGCAACCGACAGAGTTCGATTTGGATAACAGACGCTCGATCGGGGGCTCAGTGAAGATTCATGTTGTACGGACGCTCTCGGAAGAACTAAATCGAGAATGGATATGTTCTATCCGTTAGACGCGAACCCGATACGTTTAATGAAAAAAAAGTACACAACATGTACTCCTGAAGTACACTGCATGTACTTACCTTATTCAGCCCCTGCATAAGGCAGTCTTCAGGTCACTACACACGGTTGTGTGCTCGGCCATTACACGGCTAGAACACGACTACATGTGGAAAAAGAGTACATGGAGTGTACATATAAGTACACGGCATGTACTTCAAAAATTTCTAGAAACTCCTCTTTTCCTCAAAAACACCAAAAAAAGGGAAACACTACGGCAAAAAATGCATTTAGCGGCGGATTTTTTTTTCGTTTCGCGGTGGTTTAAACCGCTGCTAAATCGATTGGCGGCGGTTTTCAAAAACCATTGCTAAATCATGCGTCGGGAAACTATTCGCAGTGGTTTTTTAGCGGCGGTTTTTTTATTCTTTTATTTTTTTATTTTTTATATTTTTTATATTTTTGTTATTTTTTTTATTTTTGTTATTTTTGTTATTTTTGTTATTTTTTTTATTTTTTTTATTTTTTTATTTTTTTATTTTTTTTTATTTATATATATTTATTTATATATATATATTTATTTATTTTTCGTATTTATTTATTTATTTATTTATATATATTTATTTATTTATTTTATTTATTTATTTCTTTCTTTCTTTGTTTGTTTATTTATTTATTTATTTCTTTGTTTGTTTATTTATTTATTTATTTATTTTATCTATTTATTTTATCTATTTATTTATTTTATTTATTTTATTTATTTTATTTATTTATTTTATTTATTTTATTTATTTATTTATTTATTTATTTTTCGTATTTATTATTTATTTATTTATTTATTTATTTATTTATTTATTTATTTATTTATTTATTTATTTATTTATTTATTTATTTATTTATTTATTTATTTATTTATTTATTTATTTATTTATTTATTTATTTATTTATTTTATTTACTTTATTTATCCATGCATGCACATCTCATGCACATGCACATGCATGCCCATGTATGCCCATGAAATATAAAGAAATTCTGTGTTTGGTGAGATTTGAACCCCTAACCTCTTGAATATTTTCCAAAGACTTTACCACTCCAGCAAGCTTGCAATGTGGTTAATAAATAGAAATTAATATACTTATATATATTAATTGAAAAAACAAATAATACATAAATAATAGATATAAACTCGATAATAATAAATAATAAATAATAAATAATAAATAATAAATAATAAATAATAAATAATAAATAATAAATAATAAATAACAAATAAGGAATAATAAATAATATATAATATATAATATATAATATATAATAAATAATAAATAATAAATAATAAATAATAAATAATAAATAATAAATAAATATAAATAATAAATAATAAATAAATATAAATAATAAATAATAAATAAATATAAATAATAAATAATAAATAATAAATAAATATAAATAATATATAAATATAAATAATAAATAATAAATAATAAATAATAAATAATAAATAATAAATAAATATAAATAATAAATAATAAATAATAAATAATAAATAATAAATAAAGATAAATAATAAATAATAAATAATAAATAATATATAATATATAATATATAATATATAATAAATAACAAATAATAAATAACAAATAATATATAATATATAATAATTAATAAATAATAATTAATAAATAATAAATAATAAATAATAAATAATAAATAATAAATAATAAATAAATATAAATAATAAATAATAAATAAATATAAATAATAAATAATAAATAATAAATAATAAATAAATATAAATAATAAATAAATATAAATAATAAATAATAAATAATAAATAATAAATAATAAATAATAAATAATAAATAATAAATAATAAATAATAAATAAAGATAAATAATAAATAATAAATAATAAATACATATAAATAATAAATAATAAATAATAAATAATAAATAATAAATAAATATAAATAATAAATAATAAATAATAAATAAAGATAAATAATAAATAATAAATAATAAATAATAAATAAATATAAATAATGAATAATAAATAATAAATAAAGATAAATAATAAATAATAAATAATAAATAAATTTAAATAATAAATAATAAATAATAAATAATAAATAAAGATAAATAATAAATAATAAATAATAAATAATCAATAATCAATAATCAATAATAAATAATCAATAATCAATAATGAATAATAAATAATAAATAATAAATAATAAATAATAAATAATAAATAAATATAAATATAAATAATCAATAATCAATAATAAATAATCAATAATGAATAATAAATAATAAATAATAAATAATAAATAATAAATAATAAATAAATATAAATATAAATAATAAATAATAAATAATAAATAATAAATAATAAATAATAAATAATAAATAAATATAAATAACAAATAATAAATAAATATAAATAATAAATAATAAATAAATATAAATAATAAATAATAAATAATAAATAAATATAAATGATAAATAAATATACATAATAAATAAATATAAATAATAAATAAGAAATAAGAAATAATAATTAATAAATAATAAATAATAAATAAACATAAATAATTAATAAATATAAATAATAAATAATAAATAATAAATAATAAACAACCAGTTACAAATAATATATAATAAATAAATTAAAGTATATTATAAATAATAAATAATAAAGGAAACACATGAAAAAGTATGAAAAGGCGTGATAAGGGATGAAAAATCATGAAAACGCATGAAAAAGGATGGAGAAGCATATGAAGAATGAGGCATTAGAAAGAATGAGAACGCATGAAAACTCGTGACAACTCTGGAAAACTTCTTAATAATTCAACATAATCATCATAATAACCAACAAAAAACCATTGATAAAGATAACAAGTCATGGAAACCCAAATAAACAGTAATAAATGGAGCTACCGTTAACACCCGTCAAAACGGTCATAAAGAGACAAAAACGTTGGACTCACATTAACGGAGATAACTTATGATCCGAGAGTCCGTTTGAGATCTGCAACCTGTCAAATTAAATATCTTGAAACGATATTCAACCTGAAAGGTGAAAGAGTCCGAATGGATAGGCGGATCGGAAGTTACGACCATTTAAAAAAAGCTGACGGGGAACGGGCGCTAGAAACAAGGCGTTGAAAAACAAAACAAACCCGATACCCACTAAAAAGGCCATAACATATGATCTAGGAGTGCATGTGGGCGCTGCGACCAGTCAAACTGAAGCTCATGGAATGATCTATGATCTGGCAGGTGGAGGTCGCCGAACTGACACACGGATCGAAAGTTAGGTCCATTTGAAGTTGGAGAACTTTTTTCAACTTTTTTATAACTCTAATATCTTCCGCACCTTAAACCGTCTCACGGTTTTGATTATATTTTCCTTTAGATCTCTTCATGATCTTCTATTTGACTGGTCGTGGCGCTTCAACGGACACCCGGATCAAAAGTTATGGTCATTTTAGTGATTTTGAGGTTTTTCGTGTTTTCTTATTTTTTCATTTCATTTCGCGGCGGTTTTACTGAAACCGCCACTATTTCGCGGTGGTTTTTAATAAAACCGCCACTAATCATTGAATAAAATTAAAAAATAATAAATAATAAATAAATAAATAAATAAATTTTTTTTCCATTTAGCGGCGGTTTTTTCGCGGTGGTTTTTAAAACCGCCGCGAAATGCCGGCCCGAAATGCATTTCGCGGCAGTTTTTAAAACCGCCGCGAAAAAACCACCGCTAAACGGCGGTTTTCCCGTAGTGAAAACATACCTGAAAAGAAGATTCGGGTTCTTACAAACTTCCCCCTTAAAGAAATTTGTCCCCAAATTTCCCTAGAGAGGCGGCGTAGAAGAAGAATCCTTGAACAGCTCCGACCACTATGATCATACATTGGCCTCCCACTCCCAAGTCTCATCCTATACTTTCTCATGCTTCCATAGCACTCATATCAAAGGAACAGACTGACCACGAAAAACCTTCTCACTTCGATCAACAATCTGTATAGGATGCTCCTCGAACGAGGCGTCCACCTCTAACACAACCTCCTTGGGTGAGATGGGTCTGAGAAGTAATGTCTAAGCTGATAAATGTGGAATACGTCTTGCATAGCCTGGTACCTCTGAGGTAACTGCAAATGATTGGAAACCAGCCCAACTCTCTCCAACAACTCAAACGGCCCGACATAACTCAGTGAAAGCTTACCCAACCTCCTAAGCCTCCTGTGCCCCAACCTCGGTGTGACACGTAGGAAAACCTGATCTATGACCTTGAACTCTAGAGGTCATCTCTGACAATCAGTATAAGACTTCTGTCGAGACCGTGTAATAGCCATCCTCTTACGAATCAACTTTATTTTCTTTGTGGTCTCCTCGAAAAGAAGAGGTCCCAACATAGTTGTCTCTCCTACCTCCAGCCAACATAAGGATGATCGACATGGCCTACCATACAAAGCCTCATAAGGTGTCATCTGAATAGTTTCTTGAAAACCATTATTGTAAGAAAACTCCACAAGAGGTATGTACTTCTCCCAAGAACCTCCAAAATCCAGGATGTATGCTCAAAGCATCTCCTCAAGCACCTGAATCGTATGCTCGGACTTGCCATCTATCTGGGGATGGTAAGTTGTACTCAAAAGTACCTGTATACCCAAAGCCTTCTGAAGTCCCTGCCTGACTCAAGAAGTAAAACGGGTGTCCCTATATGAAACAATGGAGTGTGGAACCCCATGTAGACGTACAATATCTCGGATGTAAAATCTTCCCATCTCATCAACACTGAAGGTCTCCTTGATTGGAAAGAAGTGAACAACCTTCGTGAGTCTGTCAATGACAACCCATACTACATCATTCCCTCGAGGTGACCTCGGTAAACCCATCACGAAGTCTATCGCGACATCATTCCATTTCCACTTGAGAATGGGTAATTTCTGAAAAAGCCCTACTGGTTAATGATTCTCCGCCTTCACCTACTGACAGGTGGAACATCTCATGACGAACCCAGCAACATCTGTCTTTATACCTGGCCACCAAAACTGACGGTGTAGATCATGATACATCTTCATGACACCAAGATGAAATGCACAAACAGAGGAATGAAATTCCTACATCAACTCCTCACATATATCTACTGGTACCCACACACATCCATGAAAATGTAAGATATCATCCTCCCCTACTATCCATCTAGGAATAGGGTCCTCTCCTGAAACACTCTCCCATAGAACTAGGCCTTTAGAATCTGATAGCTTCCTCGTTCACACTCGATCAAGTAGAGTAGATGTAATAGCTACAGAAGATAGAAATGCCTGCCCTTGTCTATCATGCACCTCCAAATGCATCTCAGAGAACATATACATAAGCTACCACTCACTTCTGGCCTCCTGAACTGCATGTATCTGAGTCCTCTTACTCAGTGCATCAACCACTGCATTGCCTTTCCCAGGCGTATAGGCAAGCTCAAATTCAAAGGACTGAAGGTACTCAACCCACCTTCGCTGTCTCAAATTCAGGTCACGCTGAGTGAATATTTACTTGAGACTTTTTTGGTCGGTGAAAACCATGAAATGCTCTCCCAAAAGATAATGTCTCCAACAGTATAAAGCATGAACAACCACAGCTAGCTTGAGTTGTGCATCGGGTAGTTCCTCTCATGTGGACTCAACTGCTGAGAACCGTATGCAATGACTTCTTCTCCCAATATAAGAAAATCTTTTATACTGATACCTGATACATCACAATACACAGTACATCTCTTGCCTGGATATGGAAATACTAGTATCGGTGCTGAATTCAACCTCCTTTTCAGCTTTTAAAAGGCTGACTCACAAGAATTTGACAAAAAGAACTTTTCACCCTTCTTAGTCAGGACCTTCATTGGTGCTTTTAAGCATGAAAATTCTTGTATGAAATTTCTGTAGTAACCAGCCTTCCCTAGAAAACTTCATACCTCAAATATGTTCTTCGACTGCTCCTAGGAAATTACTACTCTCACTTTCTCGAGGTTCACTGATACACTTGTATCTAAGATAACATGACCCAAGAAATGAATCTGGTCCATCCAAAAGTGGCATTTTGAGAGCTTAGAATATAATTGGTGGTCTCTCAGTGTACTCAAAACAATCTCAATATGGGTAGAATGGTCATGTCGAGTGTGATAGTACACCAAGATATCGTCCACTAAGACTACCATGAAGGAATCCAAGTATTGATGGAACACTCGGTTCATCAGTTCCATGAAAACTGCAGGCGCATTCATGAGACCGAACAACATAACCACATATTCGTATAGACCATACCTGCTCTGAAAGGTTATAAGAGGTACATATGATGGTCTAACACACAACTAATTATAACCATATCTCAAGACAATATTCGAGAACACCTAGGCTCCTTGAAGCTGATCAAAGAGATCATCAATCCTCGGCAAGGGATATCAGTTCTTAACCATCAACTGGTTCAACTTCTTTTAATCCACACAAAGTCAGAGGGTACTGTCTTCCTTCTTCGGAAATAGGGCAGGAGAACCCCAAGGAGAAGTACTAGGTCGGATGAACCCCTTAGCCAACAACTTCTCTAACTGCTTATTGAGCTCCTGAAACTTAGGTGTAGCCATCTTATAAGGAGGTATGGACACCAGTGTCCCTCCTGGCACAAGCTCAATAGAAAAATCCATCTCTCACTCTGGAGGCAAACCTGAAAAGTCCTCTGGAAATATATCCCTGAAATGATCCACCACTGGAGGAAATTTCATCTGTGAAGTCCCCTGATCATCCAAATATAGAATAGAAATCTGGGTTGTAACTCCTCCCAAACCATTATGCACAGGTCCCGCTCTTCTCACCTGGACATCCCATTTGACCTTATGAAGAAACGATCCACCCTCTGGTGACGTGAAACTCACCCTAAGACGACATCAGTCAACAACTTTCGGGAAGGGAAATAACTAGTCCATACAAATAATGACATCATATCCCATAATCTCTAAGACATAAAGGTCCCATAAGAAGTGACACCCACCAACCTCTATAGGGAACTCCTTGCACTGATGTACACTAGTCGTTCTTGTCCTGAACGGAGTGTCTAATATCAAGATATCAGCAAAAGAAAAGATACAGAGCCCAAGGATCTCCACAACAGTAACAGATATAAAGCTATGGGAATCCCCTATATCGAAAAGATATGAAACTAAAATTGAGGCAACTAGGATCGTACCTCGAACAGTAGAGGGTCTAGGATCCTGCTCCTACTGGGTCTGCTCTACTGCAAAAGTTTGACCTACATCGTGGCCATGTGACCCTGCCTGACCACTCTAAGATGATCCATCCTATTATCACTAAAATCATGGTGACTGACTACCATGGCTGCAACCTCCACCTCATTCTGAATGGCCAGAAAAACTCCAGTTACCTGACTGAGGAGTAACTGGTTGTGCTTCTCTTGAACATAGAGTCATAGAAGAACCCCTGTCACCAGCTTCTTGTGAGAATATCTGATAGAAGAACTGAAGATGACCCATCTTACTGCTAGATCGGCACTCCACTGGGTCCCTTGATAAATGTGGCCTCGTATGCCCACTCTTCCCACACTGGTAGCACACCACCTGGCTATCAGAAGAATTGTCTTGCTTCCTTGAATCACTGCGCAAAGACCCCCTATGGTGCTTCCTGCTATCAGTAGGAGGGATACTAACTCTAGATGTCAAACTGCCCTGGATCAAAACTCTAGAATCCCTAAAATTGTGCTCTGTGATCAATGAATTTTGACTATAGAAGTGATAGAATTCAACCTGAATATGTTCACCTAAGGTCAAATGTCATTCCTAAGACCATCGTCAAACTTCCTTGCCAAGAATAACTCATCACCTCCTAGGATAGGTGTGAAGTGTTGCAACTCAGTGAAACAAGAAGAGTACTCCATGACTGAGAGAGTACCCTACTATAGACTCATGAACTCTCAGGCTCGATCAGCCCTCAAAGTCTTCAGGTAGAAGTAGTAGTAGAAGGCACGCTGAAACTCATCCCACACCATAACCTACTGGCATCCCACTTATGAGATCACATCCCACCATATCTTGGTAGAATCCCAAAGCATGTACATAGCGAGTTTCACCCTCCTCTCTGGAGGCATCTCAAAATGCTCGAATATAGAAAGCATGACTTCTAACCATGACTCTATAGCCTGAGGTTCTCCTTCCCCTATGAAGGTGGGAGGATGTTGCTGCTGGAAAACCCGTGTCAACTCTGCCATAGAAGGGGCAGGATGCGGTAATCCTTGGAAGGTCTGCATGAACCTTATAACGCACTATCAGAACTGTGCATCAGCACCTGTGTCCGGAATAACAGCTGGTTCCAAGACTGGCACAACTGGAGGATCTGGTGGTAGTCCCTGATCATCCATGTTCAGCATCTGATCGCTGCCCTATAACTAGAGGACAACCGGAGGATATCTCAGTGGCATGACTCTGTAAGGTCAAGCGCACACCTTAAATCAATATTATCATGGATAGAAAACTAGAAGTGTGAGAAGGGAATAAGAGAAAGAAATCATTCAAGTTTTTTTAACATGGATACATGGCGTGCATAATTCCTACAGAGCGTGTTCCCTTAAGCCTTCACGTGGGCGTGAACTTCTATCAACCCAGGTCATGTAACACCCAAAACACACAAAATGTACTTGAATCATCTTCCCCTACTCAAGTTCTTCTACATAACTAACCCACACGGTTCTCCTAAAACAATACTACACAGTGTGTTCTTTCCAAATACAGTGTGTACTAGACGAGCTTCACTGACCTGTGTTGTTAGTGACATGGTCGGTTACACGACTGACTCTACACGGTGTGTTTTCTCTAGAAACGACATGTACTATGAGATTCCACTGTCCCGTGTTGTTTGTGACATGATAGGATACTTGTTTTACACGACACAACATGTTCCATATGGACACGGTGTGTATTAGAAAAGACTCAACCAACCCGTGTTGTTAGTCACACGGCCGGTTATACAACTCTACAACACAGCGTGTATATCCGGTACACGGCATGTCCTACCAGATATTTCCCAACCTTGTGTCTCTTCCCATAAAATTTTTGACACGGTTATAGACTACACGACATTTACATACAATACACAGCATGTACTTAAGAAAAACAGTTTCTTCCTGAATAAAAGAACACAAGGAGTGTATTCATCATTACATGACGCGTATTCTGTGTTTTTTCAAACAGTAAGCCTCAGAAACTTCTTTGGAACCCATAAAATCACTGGAAAAAAACATTAAAGTGCCAAATTCGGATCTGTGAGGGCCTATACTCCCCGCAAATCAAAGCTTGGCATCTTATACATGTCATATACAAGGAAAACAAGGAAATGATCCACAAAATTCTAATCCATGAGGGCCCATAACACCTTAATAACTGAAGCTTGGAATTCATTAAAAAAATAACTTTCACAATTTAATACCCTATCAATAGTAGGTATTCTTATCAAATCATCTATCACAACAGTATGCATATCTAGCACCACACCTATCACAACAACATGCAATCACTAATGCACCCTAAATAGCATGACAAGAATGCATGACATGTGATGCCTAACAAGTGCCTGTATGATGCATGAGATGGAATACCCTCATCTCATTAGGTTGAAACAGAAATAGAACCTCAATAACATAAATAATAATAGAAAAAAACATATGAATCACCCAATGGTAAAATAAAATCAACTGTAAAATTGAAAAACCAGAAAAGAGATTGCAATAAAGAAGGTAGATTGGCTTTTCCCTGTACACGGGTTAGGTACTCCCAGGCACAGCTTATTACCAAGTACCTATTCCTTCATATCCCTAGCTATAGGCTCCAAACAGTAAGTCAAGAAGAAAGAAACCCCTCTGATACCACTTTCTAACATCCTGTTTCTAGAAGCCACCCAGAGGCGCCCCGTACTCGGTTTGTCACATGGCCTCAATCTCATTTCCCCTAATTCCAGAGGATGCTGACTAGAAGTGAGGGCCTTGGGTGTGATAGTGTTGAAACTATTCCCTCATTAGTAGAGTAACACAAAAGAGAATAAACATATAACAATATCAGAAATAGTAATAATGGCATACAACAGTAAACAACATAAGACTGAAAGTAATAAGAAGTTGGAGCACATATATAATGATGCATGATACATATGTCTATGAAATAATCCAAACACATCACAATGCTGAAATATAGTACTAAACCAAATTATTAAAGAAAATAGTAAACAACTCTTCAGCATCGCAAGCCTCATCTTGGTCCCATGCTCTCCAACTCCAAAGTAGTCATGTACCTGCAGTAGAAGGGTGATTTCCCTTATCTATACCTGCATCAATATAATCTTTTTGGGCCTAAAATCATGGCCCAAATAGGGTGTGAGACTAAATCTCAGTAACCAACCACGAAGAGATCTGTGCCTAACAGTCAATGAATATATATGGCAGACAATAAAAAAAGAAGCAGTAAACAAGTACTCAACAGTAAACATTCCTACAGTTTCAAAGCATTCAAATACCACATATCAAGTAAGAAAATAATCATAAATAGTTATCCCTCTAGTAAGTACTCACAGCCTATCCCCTCTGGTCCTACCTAGAGAAACAACACAAGAAACCCTCTGGGAAACGCTCACAGCCTAACCCCTCTTATTATAGAAAAACAACACAAGAAACCCTCTAAGAAGTACTAATAGTATATCCCCTATGGTTCAGCTTTACTATAGACTCTCTAAGGAAGCACTCACCATCAATTCTCCCTATAGTCTCGTATCGGTAACTAAAAGGTGATCTAGGGAAGTAATTACATCTTATTCCCCTTGTGGCCCATGTCGAGGAACTACAGACACTTTGAGGAAGCACTTACATCAATTCACTATGTGTTCTTGCATCGTAACAATAAACAGACACTTTGGAGAATCCCTTACGTCCATTATCCCTATGGTTTACTACACCAGGTTCCCACGAACCTGTGTAAGTTAAACGAGCATAGAAATGTAAAGAGTCCAAGGTAAACCTTAAGAACTACTTGGATAACCATTATATAGCATAACAGAAAGATAGATAATAATCACTCCATCCTAACAATACTAGGCATGGAAAGTAAACAACAACCTAATAGGCAAAGCTAGACCGAATGGTCAAAATAAGAAAACATGGGAAAAACCTCCATAGCATGGCAAAGTAAACCTTATTCACAACAAATAACCTTTATCCAATCAACCAAGGCATAGAATGAAAAAAAATAGGGCTAAAACCATAAACACACAATACCCCGTTCAAGGGTATTGGGAAATTTTTCACATATAACTCAAAGACTAACTACGGAAAGGCACAAACCACTTACATCGGTGTTACAGGATCGTTATACGTGAACCATAGGCCTTGAATCGACCTAGAATGTCATAGATCTACAAAAACTTATAAAATGTTTAACTGAGGATATCTCACGAGAGTGAAGGAATTAGAATAAGGTGTTCAATAAGAAGAGAGAAATCACCGATGTGATTTGAACGTAACCGACAGAGTTCGATTCGGAGAATGGATGCTTGATCGGGGGCTCAGTGAAGATCTACGTCGTATGAACGCTCTTGGAAAAACTAGGTCGAGAAGAGTTGTGTTCATTACATCAGACGTGACCTTGGTACGTTTAATGAAAAACAAATTACACAGCATGTA
Organism: Viscum album; assembly: GCA_963277665.1. Classification (NCBI taxonomy): domain Eukaryota; kingdom Viridiplantae; phylum Streptophyta; class Magnoliopsida; order Santalales; family Viscaceae; genus Viscum; species Viscum album. The sequence continues at coordinate 600,082,307 of OY728132.1, read as the reverse complement.
CTCTTGAAGTACATGGCGTGTACTTGCCTTATTCAGCCCCCGCATAAGGTGGTCTCCAGGTCACCACACACAGATGTGTGATCAACTGTTACACAGACAACACATTGCTACATGTGGCAAAATAGTACATGATGTGTTCATATAAGTACATGGTGTGTACTTCAAAAATTTCCAGAAACTCCTCTTTTCCTCAAAAACACCAAAAAAGGGAAAACATACCTGAAAAGAAGATCCCGGTTCTTACAGTTTGATTATTATTTCAAGTAACTCACTTTTAAAATTTCCCAAATGGCCCTTTAAAATGGTATTTTCAATTTAAGATGATGTATTGGGATTGCAAATTATTTTCATAAATATTTTTCACTTTAAATGCCAATCATTTTCAAAAAAAATCACGATGGGTTTTAAATAAAATGTGTTGTTAAAAAAGTTTTAGACCCAATTTGGGTTAAGGGATAAGTTAAGTAATGGAGTATCAAGCCTTTAGAGTTTTTATGATATGTAACCATGAGTCTGATTTGACACTTTTATGGATTATTCTTAAAATATGATGTTTTTGAATGAGGTATTCCGAGTGATTCTTAAAAGGGGTTTTTAAGAGAATCATTCATGATTTCTTGTTCTCAAATGATGTTTTGAGTTGTTTTAAAAATCATAACTCATGATCTTTTGGAAAATAGTTTTCAATGTCATGAATATTTGTAAAACCTTCCTGATGTTGATTCTTTAATAAATTGTATGGAATGTGAAAGATTGTATTTGTGGATTCTTTTGTGATATTTTATGAAACTAGTTTTTGAAAAATGAGTATTCCCTTGATTTAATTTTGAGTAAATCCCATGGGAACCTCAATATTTAGGCAGGTAGTCCAATAAAATCATGTTAGGCATGTTTAGCTCTACCTAACAATGGAATGTATAATGACAACACTAACTAAACATTGGTGGGGTAGGGAGACACTTGTAATGATGTAATCCTACCCCCTAGGCCTATATCCCAATGGTAATGTGTGCACCCGGTAGCCATGATCACTATGAGTGAAAGGATCCTTGATCCTTGACCAAACTTACCTAAATAATCCTTTACCATGGTGATAGGATTTAAAATTTTAATTTACTCATGTATTCTGAAAAAAAATTTATTCATGCCAACTTTATAAAATGTTTAATAATCATGATTTGATTTAGACTATGTAAAATGATCTTCATGTCGTGTTTTTATTAAAATTATTATAGTTTGTTTATTTTATTAAAAATATATTATGAAAGGTTTTTAATAATTTTCTAAAAATAGTTAAAACCCCATATTTTAAATTACTTTAATTCAAACTAACTTGAAATTGGATCTTTGCTTAATGTTTTGGCATGTTGAAAGGTGGGTGGTGGCATACTTATCATTTTTATGCTCATACCTATTTTAAATTTTAGTTTTGAAAAAGGAAGCTTGATTTTAAATGTTAAAGTGAGGTTTAAAATGAAAAAACAAGGGTTTCCCTTAAAATAAAATAAAACGGATTTGATGTTTTGAAACTCCTGAAGTGATTTCAAAGTGAACTTATAAATTTTTAAACATTTCAAACTGTACATATTTCCATGGAAATAGTTTTAAACTTATAATTTGATGCTAATGGTTTGTATAGAAAAGGGGGTTCATATCCCATTAAGGGTTTTGAAAAAAATGGTCGATTTTCAAGTGGAATTTAAAAAAATGGATTTCAAGAGGGGTTTTAAAAATTAAAAAAGAATCTTTTTGAATTTTGAAATTGGTTTTGAGATGATATTTGGAATTTTAAATTAAGATGTGGTAGTTTAAAAAATTTGGTCTCTTACAAAGTGTTTTGTAAAGAGGTTGGTTTTAATATTGAATTTTAAAAACATTTTAAAAAAATGGGTTTGGAGTTAAAAAAAATGAGTGAGTGATTTGATAAATGGAATGTAAAATGTGTTTTAAAGAAGGTTTTTTATTAAAATGTGTTGATATGGATATACCATATTTTGGTTGAGGTTTTTGATATGCCATCATTTTGTGATTATTTATGTGGTGTGCCTTTGATTGGTGGTGTGTTTGGATTATATAGACACTATGAAAATCGGTTTTATGAAAGTTAAGAAATGAGTTTTTATAAAAAAAATGTGTTTTATTGAAATGAATCCTTATAGATTGTTTGAAAAATAAAAATAAGGTTTCACAGGTTTCTATTACTTAACCTAAGTCTATACTATATAGTTCTTGTTGAGGCATGGTTCCATTTGAGGCATTCCTAATATTTTTTTCATAGTTCACTTGATTGAGATTTCTTGATTTGTTTTTGAGATTGTAATACTTCTAGGTGTTTTTTCTAGTTTGATATCTAAGGTTTCTTAAGAACAGTAATTTTGGAGTGTCTTTATGTGATTAATGATAGTTTTAAATAAAAATTAGGTAATTTAGGAATCTTTATCTGGATAATAAGGAATACCAATAAGTGAAATCTATTTTTATCCTCTCCATTATTGGATTAGTTTTTTTCCATTTTAGTTATTTGTAAGAGATTAACCATTTCAAGAAAAATTGATGTTTTAATTGAATTCTAAAATGGTGGGTAGTCCACCATGTCTGATCCAACTTTGATTCTCTTGGTGGTATAGTTTAAACCCATTTGAGAACCTATTTTTATTAGAGGTATTGTGCTTATCCATGGTAGTTTAAGGTTATTCATGATATTAAATGATTTTTACGGTTTATTTAGATCAATTTGTGCATATTTTAAGAATTTGAGTCTCATCCATTCAATTGATTCTCTTGGTGGTTTAGTTTAATCCCAAATAGTTATTAGTTCATTTTGTTTCTTGAAACTCATATCCCATATCTTCTAGACATGCACCTATGTTGTTTGAACTACTATAAGTAGTATTCATCCAATATCAGGTACTAGTGATTATTTTGGATTAATTTAGAGCATAACATCTACCACTGGTGGAGTAATTCTTTTCTTAAATTCAATTACCCATTTCTTTCAAAGCATACTACAATTATTTGAAATAATAAAATGTTTGGTTCCCCTTATTAGAATTATATATAACTTTTACATTTTGATTATGAATATCTTATGTGTATTTTTTTAAAATGAATATTTTATGAAATCTAAAAGTATGGATATGAATCTAAAATGGTTGCACACTAATCATATGACAAAAGAGTATGAAGATGAAGTCAAATAGTTCATCAAGTTTTCAATAGAACTTGCATACAACCCATATCAAATCCTTTTTCCATTTTTACATTGTTTTTATTCAATAAAAATTAGTCCACGAGAGTTTTAATAACATTTAAGGTGTTACATAATAGATTAGAGCTATGAATGTTGGACTAAATTGAGGAAAAACTGAATTTTCACACCGATTAGGATGATACTCTCATTTATGGATCATTTTATATTAATACCTGTGTAAATGATGATGGGTATCATATAGAAGAAATGAAAATGAAAATTGAATATGACCTTCATGATTATCCAAAGTTGTTTGAGTAGTTAAATAGTTGTGCTAAGAGTCCATTGTATACCGATTATACTAAATAGACAACATTGTGAGCAGTATTGAAGTTATATAATTTGAAAGCTAGTAGTGGATGGAGTGATACAAGGTTTACATAACTACTTGGTCTTCTTAATGATATGTTACCAAAATAAAATGAACTTCCTTGTAGAACATATGATGCTAAACGAATTCTATATTCAATGGGAATGATCTCTAAAAAATTAATTCTTGTAAAAATGATTGCATATTGTTTTAAAAGGACTATAAATCACTCATAAAATTACCTAAGTATGTAACATATTTATACAAGAAAGATGAATCAATAACTTTCAAATATATATGGTACTTTATTATCATTCCATGGTTTATAAGACTATATATATGTTAGGAAACAATTAGACAATTTATATGGCATGTAGATACAAGAATTAAATATGGGAAACTATATCATCCAGCAGACTCTCCTCGGTGGAAGAAAATTGATTATGAGTATCCTAAATTTGAAAATGATCCGAGATACTTATATATTAAATTATCTATATATGGAATAATTCATTTTGGTGTACAAAGTAATATGCACGGTCATTGGCCAGTCATGTTGGTAAATTATAACTTATATCCATGGTTATGAATGAAGCACAAATACATTATATTGTATCTTCTTATATCTAAACCAAAATAACTCATTAATAATATTGATGTCTATTTGGATCCATTGATCAAATATATGAACATTATGTGGGATATAGGTATTACAATGTACAGCGCTCATAGAAGTGAAGAATTCACATTAAGGGCTATGTTGTATGGGATGATAAATGACTTTCCTACTTATGAAATTTTTTGGGCTATAGAATTAAATGAATATTGGGGTGTCCCATTTGTGAAGAATGTTTACACTCAGGTCAGTTGAAAATTTCCTTGAATACTATGTTTTTAGAACATCAAAAAAAATACCTCGATGACATATATACCAACAACATTCGTTGGGAATACCATACAAGGAACAACACCATATATACTAAAGGGTGATCATATTTTCGATAAAGTAAAATATATTGACAAAGTTTTCAGTAAACAATTTTAGAAAAACCTTATGAAATCAGGTTGGAAAAGGAAATTAATTTTCTTTGAATTTTTGTATTAGAATTGTTTGTATTTTAGACATCTACTTAATTCCATACATGTAGAAAAAAATTATTTGATTTTTTTATTAGAACATTACTAAATGTTTCTAGAAAAAAAATATGGAATCAAGTCTAGGTTGTACATGAATTAAATGGGGATAAGAGAGGAGTTGGCCCCCGTAAAAGGGTAAATGGTGGACTTTTCTTCCTCCAGTAGCTTACACTTTATCCATATAGGAAACATTTCAATTTTACATTTTTATTAGTAGTGTAAAATTTCCATAGGGGTATTTATCAAATATCAAGAATTCTATTTAAATTAATAATTTGAAGTTTAGGGACAAAAATCAAAAAAATATCATTTTTTGGTGAAATTTTTAATTCTCATCGCTTTATGTTTCATTCTGTCTAAAAATATACAACATACATTAACCAGACTCTACTTCTTTTTCAAAGCCATATGCAGTAAACTTATAGACTCGATGAAGTTTACAATCATGAATAAAGAGTTCATAGTCATATTATGTGAATTAGAGATATTATTCCCACCATCATTGTTTGATATAATGGTCCAATTGATGGTTTTATTCATTATAGTGGTTTAACTATGTGGTCCTATCCATTACAGATGGATTTACCCCATTGAATGATACATAAATATTTCAAAATGATATGTCAAGAATAAAAGTCAACCAAAAGTTTGCATAATGATATATTGTTGAAAAATATGTTGAATTTTGTATTGATTACCTATCGGATGTTAATATCATCGATCTCCCAAAATCTCATCACAGTAGATGCCTTATAAGTGAAGGGATTTTTGGAAGAGATGTTGTTAGAATTCTCATCACAAAGAAGGAGAAATAAAACTATTGAATTTTATATAATAGTAAATATGTTGATCCATACATTGAATCCCACAAATAAATTCTTATAGATTTAAATACATTAAGGGGTGAAGGATAGATATCAAATACACAAAATCAATAGTTTATATGATAATTTTGAGTTCATATTTATAAGGAGTTATCTAAAAATATGAATTCAATTATTGAACGACTTTGATGTCTAGCCAGGGGACCAAATGAAAATTTTATATCTTACTCTAGTTTTGTAATAAATGGTTATATTTTCTATACAAAATAACATGATAATTGTAGTATAATGAAAAAATATTAGAGTTATGCTTGTGGAGGAAGTGATGCACATATCTGGTTCAAAGGATAGAAATCCAATTTATGATAATATCTCACAATTCATCATTATCCAATAGATATATTAGTTTGATAATACAACATTTCAAGTGCTGATTTTCCATTGCAAATGGGTTAACAATAGGAGTGAAGTGAAATTTGATGAAATGGGCTTCCCATAGGTGAATTTTAGTGTGGAGGGGGAAAACGATGAGTCGTTTATAATGGAATCATAATCAGTGCAATTATTTTATGTCTTTGATCTATCAAATAAGAATTGGTCAATTTTCTTACTGGAAACTAGAACAATTGTAGGGTCAGATGAAAATTCAATCAAAGATGACCCTTTCATTGGGATATCACAATCCGTTCATGGGGGTCCTAATGTAGACAATGAATTGTATGTTAGAGGGGACCACAAAGAGGATATTTGGATTCTCAATAGGGAATTAAAATCCCTTCAACCTTTAAAAAATAAAGAGAGATCTAAAATAAGGTTAAAGTGTTTTTAAATATACTCAGTTTTCCTCATAATATTATGTGTTCTCTATTTTATTAATATAATATAAATTTAATGTTTGACTACTCATGTAGATAATGTCTTATACACATGATGGAGTTACCAATCCTAGGGAAGAATAAGTGGTTGATTCTGAAACCATAGAATTATTAGGGGATCAATAGCATGTTGATCAAAAAACAAGAATGATGTACCATCATAGGTTTGACTAAAATTATCAAGGAAACAAGTGAGGGTATAAAATTTGAGGTTGGATGGAATCAATGCAGCAAACCTATTAACCCCAATAATTCAATGTCCATTAGTTATGTGGGGTCACAATGAGTATGAATGTTTTGATTGATATAGATTCATGGAACCATGTCTAACCTGTAATGAAGGAAACCATTTGGGAAGATATAAAGGTAATTTTATGATAACCATTCTTTATTTTACTAAAAATTTATATAATGAAACATTGATTTAATTTTCATTATTACTTATAGAGTTTTTTTTATTTTAGATGATTTCCATAATAAATTTACCTTAATGGAAGCTAAAAATCCCACAAAGGCTTCCATACTCTTCTTACCAAATTTTATCTGAGGGATGTTGAGGGGAAAGTAAATCCCTACTCACTGGTTACTTATGAAAACATTATAAAATAGGAAACATGAAATTATTTCATCATTAATTATAATGATAAATCATTTTAAGTGCATTTTATTGGATAATATATTATTTAACATTATTTATTTTATCCAATTTGATTAAAAATTATTAATTTATGAAACAAAAAATTAGTGCTGAGAATAAAGAATGTGCATAAAAACCAATGTACCCCTATCACAAATAAAGGATGGGGTATGCTTCATTAGAGAAGAAACAAGTATGTATTTTAAATAAAAAATAATTTTTTTTGTGATATGAAACAACAGATGTTCCTTTGTTTATATGAAGATTTATGAATCAAAATATGAAGCCACTTCCATCCCATGTCATGTGCTATAAAAGGAGGCTTTCCTAAATTAGGAGGGTAAACCAATTAATGAAAACAAAAAAGTATGGGAAACATTGGTAAGTATGACATCATATAAATTCATTATGATTTATAATAGTATTACATAAAAAATATTTATGTTCATATGTTTTTTAAATGATTTAGACACAAGAATCATCAATGAACTTATGGAAATAAAAACTAATATAAGTAGCTTTGAAGAGGCCAGAACAATATGATCATGTTAGAGGATTGGGTTTTGTAGTGTCTCCTCAAACATATTTTGAGAAGAAAAACCACAAGAAGATACATATAAGATGATAAAAGGATTTTTGGCTCAAATAGATACTTTAAAATATATTATTGTCTGAACTGGTTTGGCCGACCAATATATAAGAAAGGATGAAAGTAAATCGATGGTGGAACAAAGATCCACACATGATCAACCAAAAGATCTTGCTATCTTTGAGTATATTCACCCCCCTCAACTACATACCTTACCAAAGTTAATCAATTTTTTCATTAATCTTTCTTATAAATGTGAATAAATCAACTTCTGATAACTTTATATTACTAAAATTATGTAGGGTAAAGTTGTATGTGATTTATATCTATCAACACCCACACATGGCCTTATTGTTATGGGTATGGTGTATAATATCCTGGGAGACAAAATATACAATAAATAACTCCCAAAAAATCACATGAGAGTGTGTATTTAGGTAGATCAAGAGTCTAATGTTGATTTTCTTGTTCCACTTGATGATTCAGATATTACACCAGTCAATTATGATATTGGAACTTTTTCAGCATGGTCTTCTAATATTATAATGATACATGAGGTATGTCTTTAAAAAATAACATGAAAAAACCTATAAAAATTAATTAAAAAAGATCTGAAGTGAGGTATGGTATTACAAATGAATAAATTGATGAGTAAACAGAAGGTCAGATCAAGAAACTTTAGCGAATCAACCAAGAAATCAAAATGACCCTTTGGAAGTACCTTATCCCAACCAATTCCACTGCAATATTTATTATCATTACAACTTCATTAAGAGACCATTTTTTAAGATGGAAAAATATATTATATTCCATATGAAGAATAAATATTTGGAACTTTCATTACAGACACATTTGGACTCGAGAGTATAAATGAGATTCTCAGGTTTGAATGGTTGGGAGTCTCAATTGTGAATATATACATAAGGTACATTATTATAATACATTTGTCCAAAAAATGATCTAATATGTTCATTAAAGTTAATAATTATTCATATTTTCTATAGGAATTTATATTTACACTACATAAATGGAAAAAACCTTCAAATTACAATTTGGATTCATTAATCCATATATCTTTTCTATAGAAGAAACTAAATTGGAAAAGAAAGAAATTGATTTGAAAAAATATGAGTTAAATGAGGCATTTGAGAAGAAAATAATAGATGATTTACTCTTTTTAATTCCTATATTTTAGGGGTAAAACTATGCAATCTAATAATATAAAATATATTTTTATTTTTCTCATTACTTATTTGTTTTTTTAGGAAGCACTGAATTCTGATCACAATTAATCTGGATACCCCAAATATTTATTGTTTGGATACAATGAAGGGGTATCCATCAAACTGACAACACATGATGTGTATTGTGAATTTTTAGTGCAATTTAGTCAATATTTTATAGATAAAATTTGAATTATATGTTTCAGTATGAGTTTTAACAAAAAAATTATTATTATAGGGTGGTCACTAAATATAGGATAAATCATGGTATGAAGTTAGTGACTGAATATTAGTCACCTATATATTACTTAAAATGGAAATAGATTAAGGTATATATATAAATAACTAACTATCAAAACATATTTCAAAATAATTTACTTATTTTTTTCTATGTTTCTTCAGTTTCTAAAATAAGATAGAAACAATGAATTTGGAAATTATGTTTACAAATTTTTTGAGAGATATCATAAACCATAGAAAGACCAATATCCTCGAATAGGTAATTTATGAAGGTAATTATAATTTTAGTACTACCAAGATTTATGAAAACCTTCATACTCAAAATAACAAGTAAATTTGTTTAGAGATGAGTGGGTAGTGTAAATGTTGTTGAATGTTTGCCGATATAAAATTTAGGTGATTACTTGCTATGTTTGTGATCTAGTATAGGCTATGACCTTAGAAATATATTTGGGGTGTGAAACATTAGTATCTGAATGCTAATATATTATTTTTGATCTATTTATCAAAGATAAGTATAATTAAGGAAATCAATTTGTTTAGAAACTAATGTTCAAAATACCTGGTGTCAAAATGTATATAGACATAAAGAAGTGGTTAATTCATACTAATTATTTGGTTAATTTTCTCATCATTTTATCTACTTTTTTTAGTTAATTTTTATATAATTTTTATTTGATACTTATGTTGTTAAATTTATACCTTAGTTTAAAACACATTCTATATGACCAAAATTAATAAAACAAGATCATATTGTTTTCCAACTTTAGGGAAATGATCCATAAGTCATTTTTGACATGTAGAAATTGACTGCATGTCAATCCAACACCTAATGTGGTCAATATGACTCAAAGTATGTGTTTTCAATAAAAAAAGGTATCATTTTAGTTTAAAACATACATCAAATAGTCAAAATGGAACAAACAATGTTGTATTATTTTCAAACTTTACAAAAATGATCCATATTTCATTTTTCACTTGTAATAATTGACCACACATCGATCCAAGATATGATGTGTTCGATATGAACCAAAGTTTTTTTCAATAGAAATGTGCCATTTTAGTTTAAACACATTTCAAAATATCCAAAACCAAGAAAATGAACTCATATTGTTTTCAAACATTAGAAAAATTATCAATAATTCATTTTTCATGTGTTAGAATTCACCATACATTAATCTGACACATGGTGTGACTGATATTACTCAAATTGTATGGCTTGAGTTTAAAATTTACATTTTATTAAGAAAGAAAAGTGTCATACTCAAAACTGAGTAAACACATTCAGATTGTTTTGATAATTTAGGAAAATAGTATCTCATTCATTTATAATATGTAGAAATCAACCATGCCTCAATTTGATACATAGTGTACCCGGTATGACCCAAATTTTGTGGTTTCAATTTGAAATTGACATTTTTTTAATGTATTATTTCATATTTATGTTTAATTTATTTCTTTATAGTATTAATAACATAATAATTGTATTTTTATACAAGTGGATTCTTTTTATTGAGTTGGGGTGGTTTGTTCTAATCTACTCATGCACATGAGAGATTTCACTTTAAGGCTGCAACTAAGATAATAGAAATAAGGAAATGGGTTAAGAATGTATACAGATTTCAAGAAAAGGTGATTTCCCTCTACATATTTAGTTAATTTTGTCACCATTTTATCCAATATTTTTAAGTTAATTTCATTCTCAATTTTATTTAATAATTATATAGTTTTTTTCAAAAATCTTTTGAGAAGTCATATTTTTTTTCAACTGTCTGCAGCAAGCTAGAAAAGAGAAAACATATTGGTTTTGGATGAGGCATTTTAGGAAGTATGGGGATTAATCTTCAATACAAATGTAATGTGTTCTCTATTTTCTGGATTATTATAGATAGTTTAAAGAAAAATGCACATCGTATACTCAATATACCACATCTCAAACTAATACATAGTGTGCTCAGTATGACTCTAACTATAAGTTATTAGTTTATAATTTATATTTTGGTTTAAAACATACATCACATACTCAAAACTAATCAAACACATTAATATTTTTTTGATACTTTGGTACAATGATCCATAAGTCATTTGTGATGTGTAAAAATCAGTCTTACCTAAATCAGACACACGATGTGACCGGTATGAATCCAAGTGTATCTTTTAATTTAAAATTGAAATTAATTTTAATAAAAAACACACTTAACATGCTCAAAACCAAGAAAACACATTATTATTATTTTGATACCTTATTACAACAATCCATCAGTCATTTTTGACAAGTAGGAATTAACTTCACCTCAATTTGATACATGTTGTGTCCAATATGACTCCAAGTGTGTTTTTATTTAAAATTGACAATAATTTTAGTAAAAAAGACGTGTAAAAAACTCAAAACCAATAAAACGCATTCATATTATTTTGATACTTTAGGAAAATGATCTATAAGTCATTTTTGATATGTAGGAATCATCTGAACCTCAATACAATACATGGTGTTCCCAGTATAACTCAAAGTGTCTATTATCAATTTAAAATTGATATTTTTTTATCCAAAAGTGTGTCACTATGGAATCCCAACTTTTTATTACATAACTTTTCATTACATTTTACAAATTGAGGATCTTTAAAGTCTAGTGTCTTGGAAATCAGGAACAATATACATGAAAACAACATAAAATATTATTCTAATCCACTTGTAATGCTTCATAATAATTTCATCCTAAGTAAAATTACTACATCTCATAACCTAGAGACATACATCAAAGGAAAGGGTGAGCATAAGGCCCAGTAAGAAAAACAAGGGAATCAATTTACTTGTGATATCAATAAGAATTTGATGAAAAACATAAAGACATGAGAAATGGAAGTAGAGGCATATCATAATAAAAATAAATTTAATTATAACTTGAATATGTGTCTACAACATTTAATTTAGACATTCATGAACATATCACCAAGGTTTATCCCCAAGGTTTCATAAATATTATCAAGGTTATTCACTAAGGTATCGTGAAGCTTGTTATCTATAGATATTAAATTCTTTTCCCAATGCATTGGAGTGATATCAGGGTTCACCCTTAATATGTATTTATTTTCATGTGATCCTCATATATCATACTCATACATTTCATAAATAACTCAAAGAGAGTAAAAGAAATGGGTTTCACTTCAAAATTGTGACGTTTTAAAAGTGCTTACAAATAAGATCATTATGTCATTTATAACACATGGAAAGGGATTAAGGGTTATATGTATGCCAATTCTATAATAAAATAAATAAATTTTATGTCTCGGTGAATACCCCTAGAAATGAAAATAAATTTTGGTATTCAAATAAATAAAAAAAGAGAATTTCTTGAGAAAAAGATAGATATTTTGGGGCGAAAATTCTGCAACCTAACAGCTGCATAACATGTTTTTAGAAAACATTAAAAAGGGAGGGGAAAAGTGTCACCCACTCATAAATAACTCATAATAAAGTATAGGTACAGAATAAAATTTAAATAAGATCATGTTATGGATGTTTGAATGACATACCACATGAAAAAAAAACTTGAAAGAAAAGAGAAGATGCAGTTTCTTTTACGAAAATCCGGCAGCCTAACGGTGTCAATTAAAAATTCAGAAAATTAGTTTATGAGAGAATAATGGGTATATAATTAATTGGACATGAAATTGAAAATAATAAGGATTTATAATAACATACTCCAATATAATAATATGGAAACTAGAAGACATAACATAAAGAAAGTCATGGCTTAAAAGAGGAGGGTGAAAGGTTCCCTTGCCTTGAAAAGTAACTTCAAAAACTCTAATATCGGGATCTTGGGGGGCTTGAGGGCACCTTGGGATGACTCCTTGGGAGGTAAAAAGGATAGTTCTTCGTTGAGGAGAAATTTGGAATGACATTAATGAAGTAATTAGTTGGTATTTATAGAAAAAGTGGGGGAATATTTAATTAATTTCGGAGGGACACCTCATCAGTGGTGTTTGCAAGACCATAGGCTTGCCCATGGTATTTTCACATGGTATTGGCCACTTGGGATACCTCATAACATATCTTAATATTCAAAAGTCTACCATAATAATTACATCATGATTACATCATCAATGATATCATTAAACACACAGAAACTCAAAACTATATTTTTATTATTCACTGAAAAACAAAACATTTTATAAAAATATCATAAATTCACCCTAACCTAATATCGATGCTTTGAATTCAAAAATAAACTCCATTTTATAAAAATAATTTTCTAAATAGTTTTAATTTAACTTTTAAATAAAATAATTATATATTCAAAAAAAGAAACTATAAAACTATAACTCGTTTTGTAACACCTTGAGAAAGTAATCAAGGTCCCATAAAATTATTTTATAACCATAATACAAAAAAGTAACAATTTATGATTAAATTTTATGAAAATACATTTCCATTTTAAATTATCAAGTTAATCATAAAATTGTAATTAAAATATTTATGAAGTACAAAAATATCAATACTTATATTATGACCATTTTTTCACTTCTAAGATGTCTAAATTATATTTATACGTTCATGGGTAAAGTTTCTTTTTTTTCCGATGTACTATTAATTACTATTCATAAGGGTATGTTACTATTCATCAAAAATTAAGTTTGACTTATAAGACTCTAAATATCTTACTGAATGCAACAGTGTATGTTCGTTTTTTGAAAATCATTTCAAAGAAAAAGTTATTTAAAAATAAAATATTTTTTAACTATTCATAAAAAAGAACTATTCATCGAATACTATTCATCAAGAAAACACTATTCATCCAATACTATTCATCAAAAAAATACTATTCATCAAAAAATTGAAAATTCTTAAAGAACTACTAAAAATTCACTCAAGATTAATTTTGACATTTGGAATTCAAAAATGATGTTTATTTAACCATAATAATTATCTAAGTATGATATATTTTACTTTTAAATATAAAAATCCTTAGTTATTAAAAATAATAGTAGATAAAAAAATGGATAGTGAAATTACATAGTGAAATTTCTGACATAAAAAAAGTAAAATTATTTTATCATTTAAGTTTAAAAAGGGGAGTTTTAACCATACTATTTAATTAAAATAATCATTATTCCATATACCTTAATTTGTTATAATAATTATGTCATTTCTGAAAACTAAAATTTGGGTCTGAAGTAATTCACTGTGCTTTTATTATAAAACATAATAAAAAGTTATTAAGAGGAAAGAGATCCATAAATAAAAGAAGTTCGTTTTTTGGGGTTGTTACATTCGTCCCCTGTTAAATAAATTGCGTCCTCGCAATTTTCTATTATTAGAAATTTATTACTATTAGGAAACTTATCATTATAACGTAATTTCATGTCTTAAAAAATATTAATATTTTACAGCAATTACATTTTCTATAAATCCTTCATAATGATTCATATAAAGCTTATGCTTAATGTCACACCCGTTTTTTTAGTCATTTTATTTATTTTATTTCACTTGGCGTCGGGTGTTTTTGCGTAAGTGCGGGTGAGTTCCGGTTTAAATTTTTAATATTGGGATGAGTTTATGGTTTGGTATAGTGCGCGAACACCGTACGCTTAAGACGCGCAGTTCGCTTGGGCACGTGCTTTCCTCTTGGGTACGTGCAGCCCGAATGCAGTCCGCTTGGATACCACACGGCGTGCGAACACCGCATGATCATCCAGTTTTAACATTATGTATGTTTATGTATGTTTGTATGTTTATATATGTACATATGTATGTGTATCTGCATTTTTATACGTTTATGTTTTAATGTTGTGTGTATATATATAAGGTATGTGTATATATGTTTATAGTTGTATATATATACACATATGTTTATAAATAACTATGTTTTAAAGTTATATGTTTATGTGTATATATGTTGATATATATATGTTTATATGTCTATATATGTTATATATAGGTTTATATATGTTTATATTGTTTATATATGTTATATATATGTTTATAAATATATATGTATAGATGTATTTATGTTTATATTAGTAGTATTATATATATGTTTATATATATTTATTTATGTGTATATGTTTATTATTATTATTATTATTATTATTATTATTATTATTATTATTATTATTGTAATTATTAAGTTAAAAAAATAAGAAGAAGAACCCTAATCTACCCAAGCCCACCCCCTCTCTCCCCCGCCTTCCCCTCCCCCTTCCTGGTTCGACCAGCCGCGCCCCCCACCCCCCCCCCCCCTCCGCGCGACCCCGCCTCCAGCCACCTGCCGTCCACCATTGTCTGCCGCTGCCTGCACCGGCCACCCCGACTGCACCAGTGCCGCCGCCTCCCCTTTTTCCTTCGGCTAGCCGCCACGCGCAGCCCCCCTGCTGGCCTCCTCTTCTCTAACCCGCAACCCCCCTTCCGGCCGAACCCACCTGCTCCGACCGACCCCTCCTCTCCCGCTCCGGCCATCTCCAGCCTCTCCCCCTCCTCTCCGGCCAGCGCCTTAGCCCGTCTGGCAGCCCCCCTTAGTGTGATCTCTCCTTGAGTGACCTTCTCCCAGTGTTCTCCTCTGCCGGTATTTTTTTTCTTTTTTATTTATTTATTATTTTTTATGTTCTTATCAAATTTATCATCACTCTAATATCGCGTTTTATTTTGACGCGTTTTTCTCGGTATCCAGGTTATGCCTTTGGTCTATAGAGTGATTTTCTTCCTTCCGTTAATGTTCCATTGTATTCGCACCCCTCCGAGGAAGGTGAATTCGCGTTTTTTTTACCTCTAAATCACCCTGCTAATGTTGCACTCTTCCTTTTTTTTTTAAACTTGTTTCGCAGCTTGGTTATGCGCTTAGTCATCTTGTTTTAGAGTTTTGAATTTTTTTTTAGAATTGAGTCGCAGACCCTTGAGGTCTTTATCTGGTCCAGAGTCATCTTTACCTAAATTTTTATTTTTTAGCAATGTCTGGCTTTGCCGCTGTTGTTTCGGGTATGAGTTTATACCAGTTGTTTTTTTTTTGCACTGCTTGATTTAATTGTTTCTGAGTCCCTGGTTTTCTTTTGGTTGTGTGTTGGTCTGCGCCGCTCTAACTTTGGGTGTCAACTGTGTTGTTAAGGTGTAGCGATGATTTTTCTAGTGCGTGTGCTTTTTTTGGGAGTGCATGTACGTGAGTAGTTGGCAGTGTGTTTTCGAAAGCGTCGGCTCGACCAAATTCTTTGAGGTAGGTGTTTCCATCCATTCTCTCTTTCTGATGTTTTCCATAGGCACTTGAATTGTTCCATTTAGTTTATAAATTTTATTTTCACCCTTATAATCCTGATTGTTTATTTATTTCAATGTTTCTTTGACGGTTAAAAAGGGTTAATAACAGCTTTGAAATAGTTCCTTGATTATGTTTAGGTGCTTCCATGCCATTGTTCCCAATTTTAAACCATTTAATGCTTGCGTTTTCTTAATTAAATTTTAGATTATGTTTTGCACCATTATTTTTCTTATAGTTAACTTATGACCGTGTTTTCCTGTTAAAACGTTTGACCAAAAAGAAAAAAAATGGATTTTTGGATGCTTCTTTATTATTGCACTTTTTTATACCTTGCCAACTTGGTTGGAACTAAGTGCCTATATCTTCAAATGGTACTGTTGGATTTCTTGAGTGGTGTTTGCTAGTAGAAACATTTTATGGAACATGTTTTTCCTGTGTTGGTTAGTTTTGTGGAACTTAGTGCTTTTGTAGAAATGATTTAGCGTCTCTTTAGATTGGTATTTTTCTCGAATCCTTGGATTTATAAGCAGTTCTTGTTTTCAAAATGATGTGGGCCTCTGCGTGCAGTTTTTAAAATTAGTTTGAAAATAAATCCATGAGTATATGCCCGTTTGGCTTTTTAAATACAAAAGTGGTGTTTAGAGTCATTTTAGAAGAGCTTGTACAATGTTTTCATAAAGGCATTGGATTATGTAAAACGAGAGGCCCAATTTAAAACTCCAAGTGTTTGATAAAATGGATTTTGATAACCGAATGATGTGACGGCCCGGTTGGCACTTTGAATATTTGACATGTATGCATATATATAAGTATGATGGGCGCTCCTATCTAGTGTAACCCTCCATAGGTGAACGTATAGGAAGTGTCCGTGTTTTGGGTAGGCAAGTGCGGTGAGATGAGTCACGCGTGCGAGGGCCTTCCTACTTACACAATATTATTATAACCACCATGGGTTCCTGGGCGTCTTTTAGATGATCGAGTGATGGTTGTTGATCAACCTCGATTAGATGGGTTGGTACCCCCTCGATTTGTTGCTAGGCCAGGTGGGCTTTGCCACTAGATTGGCCAGTTAGGGCGGCCAGTTGGTTATAGACTTAGGAGCTTCACCATATGCCGGCAGGTGGTTCCGAAACCGAGTACGTCCAGGGGTTTTCTAGGGATGTTTAGGATCACCCATGGTTACTGAGTGTTTACATTGCTTGTTTGATTTCGGTGCATTGGTTTATTTTCAATTTCACTTTTACTTGTTTCACTCTAGCCCAGCTTTCGTATCTTCTCTGTTTTGGATTTCATTTATAAAATGGAAAAAAAATGTTTTTTTTGGGAAATGGTATGTAGCACATTTTGGGTTTTTGAATGATAATAACATGTTTCATATTTTCAAATGTGAAAAACCCTACTTTCATATCTGTATTTCAAACTTGTGTCAGTGGACTGTTTTGGAAAAGAGAATTGTTGGACTCAGTGGTTTATTATTGGCATCCCTACTGAGCATCTCGGTGCTCACGCCTATTATCATTTCAGTTATAGGTTTCCCTTGCTCTGGTTTTCATGGCCGAGTTGCTCATCATGGGATCAAGGTTGGCCTTATTTGGGAGGTGACCAACAGGTCACAAGGAGGTATGTGTCGTTTTGTTTCTTTATGCCGCTGGTTTTTATTTTTATCGTCAGTTTTTGTTTTTCTTCTTATCTCTTTCTCATGGGCCAAATCATTCCCAATGATTAAAGTTTTGATGCCTATCACTGGTTGTCATCCCGGGGGGATCAGGAACGCCCCTCGGGACTTGCCGCAGACCGGCTCGGGTGACCGGCTCAGGGTCGACCCGGGCTGGTTCGTGACACTTAACCAAACATATCCCCCGGGAGTGTCAAACTAGGAGTATCGTAAGGTCCGTTGTCATGTAACAGGATACCCTAGGTCAATCTTGAAACTCCTTGTCATATTTTTCACTCCTAGATACATCTGTTCCAGAGCCACATCCAATTGTTTGTATCCAGACAGGGATTTATTTGTTCGGAAACCACTTACTTAATATTTTACAAAAATACCAGGAAGTTTTCCTATATTTAAACTTTTCTATAGGGTTCTTCCTAAATTTTTCATATCCTAATTTCTATAAATAACTAAACTATCCTTTGATACCAACTATGGCATCCCGACTTTTTATTACATAACTTTTCATTATATTTTAAAAACAGAGGATCTTTAAAGTCTAATGTCTTGGAAATCAGGAACAATATACATGAAAACTACATAAAACATTCTTTTAATCCACTTTTAAGGATTCATAATAAGTTCATCCTATGTACAATTATTTCATCACATAACCTAGTGACATATATTAAAGGAAAGGGTGGCCATAAGGCCTAGTAAGGAAAACAAGGGAATCAGTTTACTTATGATATCAATAAAAATTTGATGAAAAACATAAAGACATGAGCATTGGAAGTAGAGGAATTTCATAATTAAAAGAACTTGAATCAGAACTTGAATATGTGGCTAAAACATTTAATTTATACATTCATGAACATATCACTATGGTCTATCCCTAAAGTGTCATAAAATTTACCAAGGTTATTCACCAAGGTATCGTGAAACTTGTCATCTCTAGAGATTAAATTATTTACCCAATGCATTAGATCCCTATTAGGGTGCACCCTTAATATGTCTTTATTTTAATGTGATACACATATATCATACTCATACATTTCATAAATAACCCAAGGAAAGTAAAATAAATTGGTTTCACTTCAAAATAGTGACGTTTTAAAAGTGCTTAAAAATAAGATCATTATGTCGTTTATAACCCATGGAAAGGGTGGGAAGGTTATATGTATGTCAATTATAGAATAAAATAGATCAATTTTATTTCTAGATGAATACCCCAGGAAATTAAAATATATTTGGGTATTCACATAAATAAAACAAGATAATTTATTGAGAAAAGGGAGAGATTTTGAGACAAAAATTCTGCAGTATAACGGCTACATAACATGTTTTTAGAAAAAATTAAAAAGAGAGGGGAAAAGGTTAAACCACTCATAAATAACTCACAATACAGTATAGGGATAGAATAAAATTTAAATAAGATCATTGTATGGATGTTTTAATTACATACCACATGAAAAGGAAACTTGAAAGAAAGAGAATATGCGATTTCTTTTACGAAAATTCGGCAGCCTAACAGCGTCAATTAAAAATTCAGAAAATAATTTGATGAGAGAGGAAATGGTCTGTCACCAATTTTACATAAAATTTACAGTAATAAGGATATAGAGTAATATACTCCAACATGAGAATATGGAAACTAAAAGACATAACATAAAGGAAGTCAAGACTTAAAAGAGGAGGGTGAAAGGTTCTCTTACCTTGAAGAGTAACTTCAAAAACTCTAAGATCAGGACCTTGGGGGGATTGAGGGAACCTTGGGAGGACTCCTTGGGAGGTAAATATACCAAGTCTTCGTTGAGGATGAATTTGGAATGACATTAATGAATTAATTAGTTGGTATTTATAGCATAAGTGGGAGAATATTTAATTAATTTCCAAGGGACACCTCATCAGTGGTATTTGAAAAACCATGGGATTTACCATGGTATTTGTGCTTGGTATTGGCCACTTAGGACACCTCATAACATATATTACTATTCACAAGTAGACCGGAATTATTACATCATGATTACATCATCAATGATGTCATTAAACACACCGAAACTCAAAACTGCATTTTTACTATTCATCGAAAAACAAAATATTTTATAAAAATCTCATAAATTAAAACTAAACTAATATCGATAATCTGAATTAAAAAATGAACTCCATTTTATGAAAATAATTTTATAAATATTTTTAATTTAATTTTTAAATAAAATCATTATTTACTCAAAAAAACAAATCTAAAACTATAAATTGTTTTGTAACACCTTGAGAAAGTAATCAAGGTCCAATAAAATTATTGTATAACCATAAGGCAATAAAGTAACAATTTATGATTATGTTTTATTAAAATAAATTTTTATTTTAAATTATTAAATTAATCATAAAATTGTAATTAAAATGTTTATGACATACAAAAATACCGATTCTTATATAATGACCATTTTTTCACTTTTAAGATGTCTAAATTATATTTATACATTCATGGGTGAAGTTTCTATTTTTTTTCTGATTTACTATTTATTACTATTCATAAGGTTATGTTACTATTCATCAAAAAATAAGGTTGTCTTATGAGACTCTAAATATATTACTGAAAGTAATAGTGTATTTTCGTTTTTTGAAAATCATTTCAGAGAAAAAGTCAATTAATAATAAGATATTTTTTTACTATTCATCAAAAAACACTATTCATAAAATTCTATTCATCAATAAAACACTATTCATCTGATACTATTCATTAAAAAAATACAATTCATCAAAAAAATTGAAACTTTTTAGAGAACTGCTAAAAATTCACCCAAGATTAATTTTGACATTTGGAATTCAAAAATGATTTTTATTTAACCATAATAATTATCTAAGTATGAGATATTTTACTTTTAAATATAAAAATCCTTAGTTATTAAAAATAATAGCATATAGAAAATGAATAGTGAAATTACATAGTGAAATTTCTAACATAAAAAAAGTAAAATTATTTTATCATTTAAATTTAAAAGGGGAGTTTTAATCATACTATTTAATTAAAATAATCATTATTCTATATACCATAATTTGTTATAATAATTATATCATTTCTGAAAACTAAAATTTGGGTCTGAAGTAATTCTATGTGCTTTTATTATAAAACATAATAAAAAGTAATTAGGAGGAAAGAGATCTATAAATAAAAGAAGTTCATTTTTTGGGTTGTTACATTCTTCCCCCCATAAATAAACTGTATCCTCGCAATTTTATATTATTAAAAATTTATTACTATTAGAAAACTTATCATTATAAAGTAATTTCATGTCCTAAAAAAATATTATTCTTTAACAACAATTACATTTTCTATAAATCCTTCATAATGATTCAGAAAACGCGTATTATTAACCAAACATATCCCTCGAGAGTGTCAAACTAGGAGTGCAGCAAGGCCCGTTGTCATTACCAGGATACCCCAGGTCAAGATTGAAACTCCTTGTCAGAGTTTTCACTCCTAGGTACATCTGTTTCAGAGCCACATCTACTTATTCATATCCAGATAGGGATATATTTTTCAGGAAACCACTTACTTAATATTTCACCAAAATACCAGGAAGTTTTCCTATATTTAAACTTTTCAATAGGGTTCTTCCTAAAGTTTTAATATCCTAATTTTCATAAATAACTAAACTATCATTTGATACCAACTATGGCATCCTGCCTTTTTATTATATTATTTTTCATTACATTTTACAAACTGAGGATCTTTAAAGTCTAGTGTCTTGGAAATCAGGAACAATATACATAAAAACAACAAAAAACATTCTTATAATACACTTTTAAGGATTCATCATAAGTTCATCCTAAGTACAATTACTGCATCTCATAACTTGGAGACATACATCAAAGGAAAGGGTGAGAAAAAGTCCCAATAAGTAAAACAAGGGAATCAGTTTACTTGTGATATCAATAAGAATTTGATGAAAAACATAAAGACACGATCAATGGAAGTAGAGGAATATCATAATTAAAAGAACTTGAATCATAACAAGAATATGTGGCTAAAACATTTAATTTATACATCCATGAACATATCTTTAATACCCAAATCTTTCATGGTGTGTTTCCCTTTGTATAATACAATAACTTGTGTTGTATGCAACTTCGAGTTCAAACACACCACAAATAATCAAACTAGCCGTTATGAATAGTAATATCCACTTTTTGAAATTTTATAAATTTTATATTTTAAAATATACTCCATTTTTGGATTTTTAATATAGAAATTATATTAGGGTGAATTTTTTGTATTTTTCTGAAAACTTTCAATTTTTGATGAATAGTGAAAAACACTGAGTTATTGTTTAAAACTGACTTTTTATTTAAATAATTATTTATTTTATTTAAATTTATTTTAGGTAAAAATATATACATAATACCCATATAATTTCAATTTAATTCATTGGATTCATTTTATAATAAGTTTAGATATGTAAAAATTTTATCAAACTTTTTACCGTCTTTTACCCACCTCCTAGGAAAATTTGCAATTTGCATAAAACTTAATTTTACCACTTTTGTGAGTTGAATTTTAAAAAACTAATAGACACAGTTAATATCATTAATTAAAATTTGGTTCAATAAGATGAAAATAATTTTTTGTAAATAGTGGCTTTTGACTTTTATTTACCACGGTTAAAAGTAAATAGGGTAATTAAGGGTAAAAATGATATCATAATTACCCTAAAACATATCCTAATTATATTGGATAAGTATAATTCTACAAAAAAAGACCTTAGGAATAAAATATGATCCTCTTTGGTCTACTTGGATTATATTAGGACATTTATTATTATTTTATTTAAAGAAGAGTTAAAAGAGTTAAATTCAAATTTTAATAACAAAACCATTTTTAATATAGGGTTACACAGAATATAAATTCGAATATAAATATTCACTAGAAATATAAAAATATTTCCTAGATAATGGTATTTTATTTATAATTTTTAGATACTAAACAATTTAATTTATTTATGACACAATGATGATGCAGTAATTACCTTATTAATGAAATATTAAAATAATTGATATTATAAATATCCAAATAATTGTAAATTGAGAATTTTGATGAATTAAACTAATTTTATAGGTTAATATGACATGTTATGGTTGGTTAAATAAATTTTATACGAAGTGATAAAGTTTTTATGGCTTTCAAAAAAAATCAAATGCTAAATGTGCCAAAATTGACATAACTGAGTTTTTAAAACAAATACTATATTATTAATTGATATAATATTCCTAAAAATCTAAGGTTCGGCCAAAGGACTTAGATAAGGTAATATATATTAATAATGAACCACATGGGGTCTGTTTGTCTAGTTATTGTAATTTTATTAACCATATAATATAAAAATACAAAGAGACATGGTAAATGTCAAACTATTTAACTAGGAGTTAAATCTAAAATATAAGGTTAATATGATGACATAAACTATATAAAACTAATTGGTTGAGAGTTTTTCGACACATCCCCACCTTATACTCAAAATAATTCATTTTGGAGCCATTATAAATAGAAAATGATTTTATTATAAAATAATATTTCAAGCTTTTCCTAAAGTGACCCTCACCTCTCTTATAAATGGGCACTTCCCATTCTCTTAATTTCACACCTCCAAAGCCATTTGGCTTGGAAAAACCCTACCCAAATATCCTCCCAACTTCCCTCACTTCAACATAGAGGAATTACTTTTATCAGAAAGCCAACCTAAGGAGACCTTTTGATCAACTCAAAAGGAAACACTCGAAGTAGAGGTAATAATTTCACCACCCTCTTTCAAGTTCTTTTTTTCTTCCACTTCTTCGTTCTTTTTTGTTTCCATACAAAAATAATAAATTCAGTACCTTCTACATATTTTTATGTTATTATAAATATGATACAACCATACTCATTATTCTATACATCCTACAAATGACAAAGTCACCATATGTGTGTACGTACGGCTTACCGTCTCCACGTTGTGGTGTAGTTTGTTATTCAAACACTTCATTATTTGGATAGGTATAATAATGAGTATAAATGATTTAAATAATAAATATAACAATTTAATTATTTTTTATATTTGATATACCATCTAATTACATACTATTTCACCATCAATATAATGATATTTTCGCTCGTGCGTACGTACAGATTACCATCTCCACGAATGCGATGAGATTCATTCCCCATTGTAATCATTCAAGAATAATTTTTCATTTTATGATTCAAAATAATGTTTATGAACATAATATAATTAAGTATATGAATTGTATACATCCTATTCATAACAAACATGGCTTACGTAACCAATCATTTAAAGTAAAAAGAATCAGTTAACACCCAAAATGATGATACTACTAAAATATTTTTAACAAAGCAATATTAAAAGATCATATATGATATCATATTTACATATATGGTTCTTGTAAAATTTAATAACAATGATTTAACTATTATATAAGACTTTAACACACCCTCAACCAAGGAAAATTACAAGGTAATGGTTAATTTCACAATCTCTTTATTATCTGAGGTTGTTTTTACGTAAGTATCTGCTAAGACCTCTTTATCATCCACATCCGTGTTTTCTTAAAAATGTATTTCAAAACCTTTTTACTATTTACTAGAAAATGGGTTAAATTCATTTATACCCTTATTTGACCTTATATTTTTTGAAAGTAATCTTTCCTTTATTTTCCAAACAAGGTACTTTATAACCTTTTCGACAGAATTAAGGTAAGAATGTTTTTTTAACTTATACGGTGGGTACGGAAATTTTCCGCTGTTATAACATCATCGAAGCTTCCCTTACAAGATTATAAGAATATTTTTAAAATAAATTTTTTCTTTTATAATTATATGACTTTTAAATTATTTCAAAATAGAAAGAGATATTTATCTAATTTTTTTTTATTTCATCTATGTCAACATCCTTTTGATGGATTTTAAGCTTGTTTGAAGTTAATTTATTATGATACAAATCTTCCATATTTTATTGTAGGTTTTGTGATATGTTTGACTGTGGATGTATTATTTTTACACCATTCAGGGTTTATGGATAAAGTATTGATATTTCATATGCTAGTTTTAATACGAATGTTTATGTTATGTTTAAACATGTTCATATAAGGAATGAATTGGACTTAGTAAGTGATAGTTGGATCTCGCTATAGCTCCTAGATGCATCGGTAGGTCTCATGAGACAAACTAGTGTCTTGTAACAAGGCCTTGGAAAAATATTATTTGTATTCTTGGCACAAGTTCTTGACTATGTGGTTCTGAAGTATGTCATTATGCATTCCATCATTATGAAATTGGATATTGAAATTGCATGTGATTATTCGAATAGTAGAATATCCATGTGAATAATTAAATAGAGTTATTTGATTTTATCTTTTCCATATTATGCTGAAGTTTAAGTTTAAAAGGATTTTGTTTTAGTTTTATACATTTCCTTAAATTTTTATGCTTATTTATGAAAGTTTCTGCTATATTATTATCCTTATAGAGAATCTGAGCTCACCCCTTTATATGTTTTATTTTTCCCAGGAGGTGAATAAGTATTTAATGGTTGACCTATATGGATAGGCTAAGGATATAATTATTTTCAAATGGGACAAAATGTTGTTGATGTTTTTATTTCATGATGTAATGTAAAACTTATGAATCTATCTAGTACTTCCAAGGATACTAAACTAATCGGTCTTTCGGGACATGATTCCTTGTATCATTCCAATGTTATGTAATAATGAACTGACTCTGGGTAACTGGGGTTGGGGAATTATAGTTGGTATCAAAATAAGTTTAGTACAAACCATGGAAACTAGATTTAGAAAAACTCTGATTAGAGAACACTATCATAAGATAGACTTTGAGGATTAGTATAGAAGAACTTCCTAGAATTTTTGGTACTATAGAGATTTTGTGAGTTTTCCAAGAAATACATCCCTGTATGGATACGATCAGGTAGTGGCGGCTATGGCACAGATGTACCTAGGGGTAAAACCCGAAAACACCACTTTGAGCTAGACTCGAACGGGAACTAGTGAACGATAATGGTCCTTGCTGCACTCTTGGTTAAGACACTCTCGGGGGATATGCTTAGGATAATTCAAATTTTATTTACAAACCATTATGAAGGATTTATAAGTATATACTTCCTCAAAGTAAACATTTTTATGATTATGTATTATATCCATAAACTTTTCAATTTATGTTAAGTGTTTTACAAGTTCATAATTATGTATCGTGGTTCATAAAATAATCTATTGTATGACATTGTTTAAAAATTAAACCTAGTGGAAGGAATGGAAATTGTATCAATGCACGTAATCCATTTAGAAATTTCCCTCCTACTCAAGATAATTATAGTGGACCTGGTGATACAACTAGTGCTGATCAACTTATCACCATACTCGGACAACTCACCCAGGTTATGAATAATAACATTACCCGTATGGAGCACCCTGATCCACAACGTGGAGGATCAATGTTAGACCGATTCATGAGGAAACAACCAAAAACATTAAATGGGACTATAAATCCATTTGTAGCCGAGAAATGGATAAGTTCCTTAGAGAAAATATTTCATGCTTTGGGGAGTAGCGAAAGGGAAAAAGTTGTCATGGCAGTTTATCTCCTCACGGGAGATGCAGATCAATGGTTTTCATTGATTCAGAACACAAAGGAAGATGATGAAGTATCAAATATGTAATGGAGGGAATTTAAAGATATTTTCTTATAAAAATATTTTCCTCGTGACCATCGAGTGGATATGGAAAGGAAATTTTTGAGTTTGAGGCAAAATGAGGACAAGAATGTCACAAAATATGAGGCTAACTTTACAAGGTTAGCAAGGCATGCTAAATATTATATATGTAACCCAAGGAGTAAGATTGATCGATTATTTGATGGGTTAAAACCATTTCTCTAGTAAGAATTAGTCTCACAATCCTTCTTATCATACGAAGATATTGTCTCATGTGCTATCAAGATAGAAAAAGAATTCTCTAAGTCTTATGACTTTAAAGAAAAGCAGGAGAAGAAGAGATCTGTTGAACACTCTGGAAATGTAAATAAGGAGAAGAAAGGAAATTTTGAATATCCATCATGTGGTAAATGTGGGAAGAAACACCCTGATACTTTCCTGAAGGGAATGGGAGTCTGTTAAAAGTGTGGTGAAAAAGGCCACTAAGCTCGTGATTGCAAGGGGAAGAAAGTGGATGTCAATGTTGAATGCTATAATTATAGAGAAAAGGGGCATTATACAAATGAATGTCCTAATCTCCAAGGAAACTTACCCCAGAAAAGGCCAAGGGAGAAAGGAAAAGATTATACGATCACTACTGCTAAGGTTGAAGCTCCGAAAGATGTGGTGGCAGGTAATTTAATGGTTTCCTCAAGTTTAGCCAATGATTTATTTGATTTTGGATCATCGAATTTTTTCATATCTTCCCAGTTTGCTAAGAAAATTATATATTTCCAATTTTATTTAACAAGGGAGTTGTCAGTCAAAACTCCTAAGGGAAGTATCATTGCAACAAAGTTTTTGTGAATGAATTCCCATTAGGGCATAAAAATGCTCTTTATATACTAATCTCATCATCATAACCATGATTGAATTTGATATAATCCTTGGTATGGATTGGATTTCAGACAATGATGTGAAAATTTATTGTAAGAATAAGGAGGATACAATTATTGATGATGATAAAGAGTACCTTATCTTTAGAGCAGAAACTTCACCACCTGATTCTTATCTAGATCCACCCCCAGTTGCTCAACTAAATTCAATTATTGGGGAGGAAGAGAATGAAATAACTATGGTTGAGGAAATTAATGTTTAAATAGATTATGTACCTATTGTGCAAGAATATGTTGATGTGTTTCCATAGGATTTACCTGGACATCCTCCAGATCAAGAAATTGAGTTTTCTATTGATTTAATTCCTGGTTCAAGACCCATATTGAAAGACCTCTTAAACAATGGCCACTGTGGAATTAGTGAAACTAAAGAAACAACTAGAGGAATTGAGTAATAAGGGATTTATTCACCCAAGTGTTTCTCCATGGGGATCCCCTGTTCTTTTTATTAAGAAGAAAGATGGATCAATGAGGTTGTGCATTAACTACAGGGGGATAAATGCTATAAAAATAAAGAACAAGTATCCCCTACCTCCCATTTATGATTTGTTCGATCAACTTCATGGAGATCAATATTTTTTCAAAGACTAACCTTCGTTCTGGATATCACCAGTTGTGTGTGAAGAAGGAATACATTCTGAAAACAGCATTTCGAACCAGGTGCGGGCATTACGAGTTTACAGTAATGCCTTTTGGATTGACTAATTCACCCTCTATCTTCATGGATCTAATGAATAGAGTTCTCAAGGAATATCTTGATGAATTTATAGTGGTATTTATTGATGATATTTTTGTATACTCAAAAATCTACAAAGATCATGAAAATCAATTGCGCATTATCCTAAATATTCTTAGAATAAATGAATTATATGGTAAGTTTAGCAAGTGTGAATTCTAGATTTAGAAGATTTATTTTCTTATCCATATTGTCTCTAAGGATGGAATCTTTGTTGATCCTTCTAAGACAAAGTCAATCCAAGAATGGTCAGAACCGATGAGTATAACTGAGGTACGCAGTTTTATTGGTTCAGTAAGTTATTATCGGCGTTTTGTCCAGAATTTTTCCCGATTGGAAAACCCATTAACCAAGATCACATGTAAAGGGGTTAAATTTGATTGGAAAAAAGAGTGTAAAGAATTTTTCGAAGAACTGAAGATAATATTAATCAATTCTTCTATATTGACTCTACCATCAGGGAATGATGGGTTTGTTATTTATAGTGATGCTTCAAAAAAAGGACTCGGTTGTGTCCTTATGCAGAATGATAGAGTTATTTCCTATGCATCACGACCACTAAAAATTCATGAGAAAAACTATCCTACTCATGACCTTGAGTTAGAAGTTGTAATCTTTTCTATGAAAATATGGAGACACTATCTCTATGGTAAAAATGTGAGATTTATACTGATCACAAGAGATTGAAGTATATTTTCTCACAGAAAGAACTCAACATGAGGCAAAGATGATGGATTAAACTACTCAAGGATTATGATTGCACTATAAACTACCACTCGGGGAAGGTAAATAAGGTGGCAAATGCTTTGATTAGAAAGGGTCATGGAGTTTTGAACAAGATGAGAGTTGAAAGGGATCCTATTTTCATGGATCTAGTAAATATGGATATGGGAATAACCATGGAAGGTGAAACATCAATAATTTTTCAAATGGTTTCAAAACCATCTTTACTAGAAAGGAAAAAGAGTTATCAGACTAGTGATTATGAGTTTCAAAAGAAGATTAAAGTTGTGAATGATTGGAGATTGAGTGACTTCATATATGAAGATGGAATTTTAAAATTTGGGAAGATACTTTGTGTTCCTAACATACCTGATCTAAAAAGGGAATTGTTGGATGATTCTCATAGCTCCAATTTCTCTATACACCCTAGGAGCACTAATATGTATAGATATTTTAAGGAACATTTTTTATGGGACAACATGAAGAGGGAGATTTCTAGTTTTGTGTTGTCAAGGTGTATGGTTTGTTAACAAGTGAAAGCTGAAAGGCAAAAACCTAGAGGATTCATGCAACCTCTTTCCATACCTGAGTGTAAATGGGATAACATTACGATGGACTTTGTCAAGGGGCTACCAAATACTCCTAGAAGGAATGATGCAATATGGGTCATTGTTGATCGTCTTACCAAGTCATAACATTTTCTTGTAATAAGTGAAGATTTACCACTTGAACGTTTGGCAAGACTATATATTAATGAAGTTGTAAGACTCCATGGTGTACCTCTATTGATTATTTCTAATCGTGATCCCCATTTTACATCAAGGTTTTGGAAAAGTCTTCAAAAATCCATGGATACTGAACTTCGTTTGAGTACTACCTACCACCCTCAAACCGATGAACAATTAGAACAGACTATTCAAACCTTAGAAGACATGTTGAGATCTTTCTCACTTGACTTTCAAGGTATGTGGGATCGATATTTACCTCTGGTAGAATTTTCCTATAACAATAGCTTCTATTCAACTATTCAAATGGTATCATATGAAGCATTATATGGAAATATATTTCGCACACTAACTTGTTGGGATGATGTTGGTGAAAGAAAACCCATAGGCCCATAACTTGTTGAGGAAACGATAGAAAAGATTAAGGTTATCTAAACCCACATCAAACCAGCTCAAAGTAGGAAAAAGAGTTATGCCGATAACCAAAGGAAGGATTTGGAATTTCAGGTAGGAGATCAGGTTTTCTTGAAGGTATATCCATGGAAGGGAGTTATATGATTCGGTAAGAAGGATAAATTAAGTCTCAGTTACATCAGACCTTTCGAAATTCAAGAATGAATTGGGGCTGTAGCTTACCGTTTGGCAATGTCGCCAAGTCTCTCCAAAGTTCATGATGTGTTCCACGTATCACTGTTGAGAAAATACATGCATGACCCAAAAAATGCACTCACATATGAGGAAATTGAAATGGAACCATATCTATCTTATTTTGAAGATCCTATCAAGATTCTTGATACAAGAGAACAAGTGCTAAGAAACTGGACGAATCGTCTGGTAAAAGTTTTATGCAGAAATCATAAGATAGAAGAGGCAACGTGGGAACCTGAGGAACCTATGATGAAGAACCACCCGAATCTTTTTATGTAGTAATATTCTAGAAATTTTGAGGAAGAAATTATTTTAAGGGGGGGATAATGTAACACCCCAAGCTTCCACAGTACGTTTCCCTTTGAATAATACAGTAACTTGTGTTGTATGCAACTTCGAGTTCAAACACACCACAACCAATCAAACTAGCTTTTATGAATAGTGATACCCACTTTTTGAAATTTTATAAATTTTATCTTTCAGTATGGACTTCCTTTTTGGATTCAGAATATAGAAATTAGCTTAGGGTGAAATTTTGGTATTTTTTTGAAAACTTTCAATTTTTGATGAATAGTGAAAAACACTGAGTAATAGTTTAAAATCGACTTTTTATTTAAATAATTATTTAATTTATTTAAATTTATTTTAGGTTAAAATAGATACATAATACCTATATAAGTTCAATTTAATTCATTAGAGTCATTTTATAATAAGTTTAGATATATAAAAAATTTATCGAACTTTTTACCCTCTTTTACCCACCTCCTATGAGCATTTGCAAATTTACATAAAACTTAATTTTACCACTTCTGTGAGTTGAATTTCAAAAATCTGAGAGACATGGTTAATATGAGTAAGTAAAATGTGGTTCAATAAGATGAAAATATTTTTTTGTGAATAGTAACTTTTGACTTTTATTTACCACGGTTAAAAGTAAATAGGGTAATTAAGGGTAAAAATGATATCATAATTACCCGAACACATGACTTAATTATATTGGATAAGTATAATTAGTCCCAAAAAAACCTTATGAATAAAATATGATCCTCTTTGGTCCACTCATATTAGATTAGGACATTTATTATTATTTTATTTAAAGAAGAGTTAAAAGAGTTAAATTCAAAGTTTAATAACTAAACCATTATTAATATAGGGTTACACACAATATAAATTCGACTATGAAAATTAATTATAAATCTAAAAATATTTCCTAAATAACGGTATTTTATTTATAATTTTTAGACATTAAATAATTTAATTTATTTATGACACAATGATGATGTAGTAATTAGCTTATTAATGAAATATTAAAATAATTGATATTATAAATATCCAAATAAATGTAAATTGAGACTTATTATGAATTAAAATAATTTATAGGTCAATATGACATGTTTTTGTTAGTTAAATAAATTTTATTCGAAGTGATAAAGTTTTTATGGCTTTCAAAAAAATCAAATACTAAATAGTGTCAAAAATGACATTATTGAGTTTTTAAAACAAATACTATATTATTAATTGATATAATATTCCTAAAAATATAAGGTTCTGCCAAAGGACTTATATAAGGTTATATATATTAATAATGAACCACATGGGGTTATCTTGGCTAGTTATAGTAAGTTTATTAACTATATAATATAAAAATACAAAGAGACATGGTAAATGTCAAACTATTTAACTAAGAGTTAAATCTAAAAGAAACGGTTAATATGATGACATAAACCTTTCTAAAACCTATTGGTTGAGAGTTTTTATACACATCCCCACATTATCCTTGAAATAATTCATTTTGGAGCCATTATAGACCG
Organism: Viscum album; assembly: GCA_963277665.1. NCBI lineage: Eukaryota > Viridiplantae > Streptophyta > Magnoliopsida > Santalales > Viscaceae > Viscum > Viscum album. The sequence goes on along the minus strand of OY728132.1, from coordinate 600,050,017 downwards.
AAAATAATTTTATTATAAAATAACATTTCAATATTTTCCTGAAGTGACCCTCACCTCTCTTATAAAAGGGAACCTACCCTTCTCTTAATTTCACATCTCCAGATCCATTTGGCTCATCCAAACCCTTCCCAAATATCCTCCCAACTTCCCTCAATTAAACCTAGAGGACTTAATTTTATCATAAAGCCAACCTAAGGAGACCTTTTGATCAACTCAAAAGGAAACACCCGAAGTAGAGGTAATAATTTCACCACCCTCTTTCAAGTTATTTTCTACTTCCACTTCTTCTTTCTTTATTGTTTCTATACCAAAATAATAAATCCAGTACCTTATACATACTGTGATGTTATTATAAATATGGTACAACCATATTCGTTTTTCTATCCATCCTAAAAATTACAATGTCACCATACGTGCGTACGTACGGCTTACCATCTCCACGTCGTGGTGTAGTTTTTTATTCAAACACTTAATTATTTGGATGGGTATAATAATGAGTATAACTGATGTAAATAAAAAATATAACATTTTAATTATTCTTTATATATGATATACCATCCAATTACATACAATTTCTTCATCAATATAATGATATTGTCACTCGTGCGTACGTTCAGATTACCGTCTCCATGAACGCGATGAGATTCATTCCCCATCGTAATCATTCAAGAATAATTTTCATTTTATGATTAAAAATAATGTTTATGAACATAATATCATTCTGTATATGAATCAAATACATCCTATTCATAACAAACATGGCTTACGTAACCAGCATATAAAGGGAAATCAATCAGTTAACACCCAAAATGATGATATTACTAAAATATTATTAACAAAGTAATATTATAAGTTTATATATGATATCATATTTAAGTATATGTGTAACACCCGAGACTTTTATTTTATATAAATCATCAAAGGAATCTTTTTCTACACAACACTTTCTTGGCTTGCTTTACACGCAATCGCAACCTTCCTCGATAGCTTGCGTCGTACGCAATACCGAGTTTCACTAAACAACAATATGCTATTAAAACTAACCGTTATGAATAGTAATAACCACTTTTTGAAATTTTATAAATTTTATTTTTCAAAATGGACTTCATTTTTGGACTCAGAATATCGAAATTATCCTAGGGTGAAATTTTGGTATTTTTCTGAAAACTTTCAATTTTTGATGAATAGTGAAACCACTAAGTGGTAGGTTAAAAACTGAATTTTGCATAAAACTTAATTTTACCGCTTCTGTGAATGGAATTTCAAAAATCCGAGAGACACGGTTAATATCAAGGACTAAAATGTGGTTCAATAAGATGAAAATAATTTTTTGGTGAATAGTAACTTTTTACTATTTTTACCGCGGTTAATAGTAAATAGGGTAACTAAGGGTAAATATGATATTAATATTACCCTAACACATGTCCTAATTCTATTGGACAAGTGTAATTCGACAAAAAACAAACTTAGGAATAAAATATGACCATTTAGGCCCACTTGGATTAGATTAGGACATTTATTATGAATTTATTTAAAGAAGGGTTAAAATAGTTAAAATCAAAGTTTAATAAGTAAATCATTTTTAATATAGGGTTATACATAAGATAAATTATATTGTAAATATTCATTAGAAATCTAAAAAGATTTCCTACATGATGGTATTTTATTTGTAATTTTTAGACATCAAATAATTTAATTTATTTATGACACAAAGATGATGCAGTAATTATCTTATTAATGAAATATTGACAAAATTGATAATATAAATACCAAAATAAATGTAATTTGAGACTTTTTATGAATTCAACTAATTTTCTAGGTTACTATGATATATTAGTATTGATTTAATCAACTTGGTTCGAACATATAATTCTGTTATGACTTTGACAAAAATCATATATCAAATAGTGTCAAAATTGACACAAAATAGTTTTTAAATCAAATATTATATTATTAATTGTTATTTTATTCCTAAAAATCTAAGGTTCGGCCAAATGACTTAGATAAGGATATATATATTAATAATAAACAATTTGGGGTTCGTTTGGCATGTTATAGTAAGTGTATTAACCATATAGTGAAAGAAAATAAAAAGACACGGTAAAAGTTAAATTAATTAACTTAGAGTTAAATCTAATTGATAAGGTTAACATAATACCCTAAACTTGTCTAAATCCTATTGGTTGATAGGATTTCGACCCATCCCCACTTTAGCTTCGAAATAAGACCCTTTGGAACCATTATAAACCGATTTTGACTTTAATATAAAATAATATTTTGAGATATTCCTAAGGTGCCCCTCTCCTCCCTTATAAAAGGGCACCTCCTCCCCCTCCTCCTCACACCAATTTGAGCACTCAAGCTCGGCCAACCCCTGCCATTTTCCCTTCTCCACTTCCCTAGAATAATCCTAGAGGTCCTGGTCTTCTCCAAAGACCAATCTTAGTTCCTTAAGTGGAGGATTCAAAAAGGCGTTCCAAAGAAGAGGTAATATCCATTACCGATCTTTTCAATTTCTTTCTTCTTCAACTTCTTCTTCTTTAGTTGTTTCATGATAAAGTAATAACATCAGTATTAATTACATACTGATATGTTATTATAAATATGAAACAACCCTAATTCACCTTCTATCCATCCTACGGAAAAATGAAATCACCGCGCGTGCGTACGTACGGAATACCGTCTCCACGCCGTGGTGTAATCTATTTTCCACCATCACCTTACAAGGATGGGTATAATGGTGTAATAAGTAACTATATATGATTATTATTAAGTAATATTGATACTGAAATAATATATATATATATACTCCAATACAATTCCACGATCATAGGAACGATATCATCACTCGTGCGTACGTACGGAATACCGTCTCCACGATGTGATGCGACTCGTTCTACATGATCTTCATTTCATAATGATTATATAAATGAATTGAATGAATGAATATGGTATACACTACACTAATACCATTCTGGAAATGAATTATCTATAACCTAAAGATAAGAATAAGAATTTATTCGACAAAACACGCATAAGAACAAAAAGTTATAAAGACCCGAGTAACAAGTAACAATGAAATATTACTAACAAGAAGCTAATAATATGACCATATATGATCTCATATCAATATGTATGATTCTGGAATAAGTCAATAACATTATTTAAACCATTATACAGGAGCTTCGGACACGAACAAAGCAAATCGGACCTAAGGTAAGGGAAATATCACAATCTCATTTTTATCCGAGATTGTTTACTCGTAAGTATTTACTGGGGTGTATTTTATCATCCACATCCATGTTCCCTCAATATGTAATATTGTTTCCATCCACTTGAAATAGTTTAAATCCAATTTTACCCTTAGGTGAGTTTTTAGTAAAGAATATGAAAGGAATCTTTTGTCGTTTTTCCGTACGAGGTACTTTTTGACTTTTCCGACAAAAGTACGAAGAATGTTTTTTTTAACTTATACAGCATGAATGGATTTTTAAAACATTACTTCAAAGAAGCTTCCTTTACAAGTTTTCAAGTTTATTTTTAATCAACTTATTTTATTTTAAAGTTGTATGACATGTTATGAAAGGAAAAATGTTTTTGAAGAAGAAAGGATATTTTCCTCAAGAATTCAATTCAAGTGTTTTATCAAAATTATTTTCCATCTAAGATAATAAAGGGTTCTGTTTCTATCCATATTTTTACATTGGTTTGGCTATGTTGTGATGGAATTATGTTTATGAATTCCTTTATCATATATGAATTGATTTATGATGTCATGATGTTTCAAGAATCCCATTTTTGTTATATGTGTTATGCGATGATGTATGTTTTATGATTATGTGGCACACATAAGAAAGGATTCATTATAAGATGGGTGGGACCTATATCTCTCTCCAATGCATTGGGTAATGATTTTATATCTCATGAGATAGACATGGCTGGAACGGAAGGTTATTTCGGTTCAGTGATACAGGACTGAAACGAGGAGTGAACTCGGTTCAGAAAGGGACTTTGTCCACTAAGATAGTCTTGGAAATGAGTCATGACTAACAAGAAATGATTTTCCATGATTATGTGTGCATGCCACAAAGATTCAAGTTTTATGTTATGATTATGGGGATCTCATTTTCACTTCTATGATTTATTCCATGTTAAGATATTATGATCTCTTTTGCAGGTTTTAATTTTCAAAAAGATATGATATGATTTTTATTTCCTTTATTTGCCCTTGCTGAGCATTTGAGCTCACCCTTTTATGTTTTCTTTTCCCCAGGCTAGGAAGATGGATATTAAGTAGAATATGCTAAAAGGGACCCTAGATATGATGAAATAAATGGGAGACACTGTAGAAGATTTATGAACCAGTTGTTTATGTTTCCCAGTTTCTAAAGACACTATACCTATACGGTCCTTTGTGGTTTTGTCATATGTTGTAATAAGTGTGATTCAATTTTGAAGTATTAACAATGTATGTAAAGTGTGGGTCGTTATAGTTGGTATCAGAGGAAAGGTATAGTCAACCTTTGGAAACTAGGATGTGAAAGCCTTAGTAAGAACCCTAAGGATAAGTCTAAGCATAGAACACAATCTTAGAAATGGCCATGAATAACCTAGGATAAGACCATAAGCATGAAAATTTTATTCTTGAATTATGTGGTTTCCTATTATAATTAGTGTTGCTCACACTATTCTTCTTGGTTTTAGTCAATGGCTGGAACCCGAAGGAACCGTGTTAATGCGGAATGCGATGGGCAATACAATGATTGTCCCCCTAAGCAACCAAACGATATGGGAGCTGGAATGCAAAATCTTGTAGCCATGCTCACACAACTTTCTCAAGCTATGAATCATGCAGGATTTCCAAACGAACAAAGGAGGGAGCAACATTCTGTTGAATCCTTCATGAGGCAGCGTCCACCATCTTTCAGCGGGTCTACTGATCCATTAGTTGCTGAACAATGGATTAGTACTACTGAAAAGATATTTTCAGTTCTTCAATGTTCTGAGCATGATAAAGTCATCCTAGCAGTGTATCGTTTGGAAGGAGATGCTGATCAATGGTGGAATCTTGTTAAGAATACAAGGCAAAGGGATGAAATTGAGTCTATGGAATGGGACGAGTTCAAGAACTTATTTTTCAATAAGTACTTCCCTCGTATTCTCCGAACAAAGATGGAGAAAGAGTTCCTTGAACTGAAGCAAAGGGATGATGAATCTGTTGGTACCTATGAAGCAAATTTTACCAGACTTGCAAGGTACGCTTCTGGTATTATTATCCAACCTGAGAGTAAGATCGATCGATTCTTTAGTGGCTTAAAACCAAGTCTTCGAAGGGCGTTAGCCATAAGGGACTTCAATAGCTACGAGGAAATCGTTCGATGTGCTCTCATAGTCGAGATGGAGATTAGAGTAACCCATCAGTCACATGGGTTTGATAAGAAGAGGAAGATGGAATTCAAAGAAAAATCTAAAGAGCACATGGAAAGGAAGATGAACTTTCCCTTATGCTCAAAGTGTGGAAAGAAACATGGAGGGAGTTGTCTTAAAGGGACAAGTAAATGTTTTAAATGTGGAAAGGAAGGTCATCGGGCATTTGAATGCCGTGATAATGGGAAGAAGATGTCTAATGATGCAAACAAAGGAAGGGATACACAGAATGAACCTGCTACACTTCAATGTTTCAAGTGCAAGGAGATGGGGCATTATGCCAATCAATGCCCAAATCCAAGGGTTGATGATGATGGTCAACGTCAACAAACTCTTAAGGATAAATAAAAAGGAAAGTCACATGCAATTTCTATCAGCGATGTGGAGTACGATAACGATGTGGTGAAAGGTACACTTACCATCCACTCTAAAGTAGCAAATGTTTTATTTGATTCTGGATCCACCCACTCTTTTATTTCTGAAAAATTTTCTAAGGGTATCACCGTATTACCTCAACAATTAGATGTTGAGTTAGCTGTGACAACACCTAATGGCACATCAATCGCATCAGAAGTTTATAATTCTTCTCCGATCGAAGTTTGTGGGAAAGTGCTTCCTGCAAATCTTGTGATCCTTCCTTTTGTGGAATTTGATGTGATTCTTGGCATGGATTGGCTTTCTCTACATGGAGCTCATATCAATTGCCAAAGAAGGGAAGTCACATTTCATATTCCAGATCAACCTACGATCGTCTATCAATGCAAGGATGAACATAACCTTCCAGTGGAAATTTCTTCCATCTTATGGGTATTGATTCCACTAAATGAAGGTTATTTATCTCAAATAGTTGGTGAGAAACTCACGATTAAGAGTATGCCCATTGTACGGGAGTTTGATGATGTCTTTCCGGAGGAATTACCGGGTCTTCCACCAAATCGTGAAGTTGAGTTTTCAATAGAACTCGTACCGGGTGCTTTGCCTATTTCAAAGACACCTTATAGAATGGCCCCAATTGAGTTGCAGGAATTGAAGAAGCAACTCCAAGAGAATCTTGATAAGGGATTCATACGCCCTAGTGCGTCACCTTGGGGAGCACCTGTTCTATTTGTTAAGAAGAAAGATGGATCAATGAGACTCTGCATTGATTATAGAGAACTTAACAAGATCACTATCAAGAACAAATATCCTCTCCCACGCATTGATGACTTATTTGACCAACTACGCAGAGCTCAATACTTTTCCAAGATTGATCTTCGTTCAGGGTATCATCAATTAAGGGTCAAAAGGGAGGATATACCAAAGACGGCTTTCCGTACAAGGTATGGACACTATGAATTTATAGTGATGCCATTTGGTCTTACTAATGCCCCTGCTATCTTCATGGATCTAATGAATAGAGTCTTTAGAGACTATCTTGATCAATTTGTGGTAGTCTTTATAGACGATATTATTGTCTATTCAAAGAGCAAGGAAGAGCATGAAGATCACTTGAGAATTATATTGAAGACCCTGAGAAAAGAGAAGCTTTATGCCAAATTTACCAAGTGTGAATTTTGGCTTCAAAAAGTTGCATTTTTGGGTCATATAATCTCAAAAGAGGGGATATCTGTGGATCCAGCAAAAACAGAGGTTATCGAAAGATGGTCAAGACCAACAACAGTAACTGAGATCTGAAGTTTTCTTGGTTTGGCTGGTTATTATCGACGTTTTGTAAAAGATTTTTCACGATTATCTAATCCACTCACCAAGTTGACTCGGAAAGGAGTTAAGTTTGTCTGGACAGAGGAATGTGAAGAGAATTTCAAGGAGTTGAAAAGAAGGTTATCCAGTGCACCTGTGCTCACACTACCTTGTAGTGGAGAAAGGTTTGTGATCTACAGTGATGCATCCAAGAAGGGATTGGGGTGTGTTCTTATGCAAAATGATATGGTGATAGCTTATGCCTCACGACAGTTGAAAATCCATGAGCAAAATTACCCAACACATGATTTGGAGTTGGCTGCGGTAATCTTTGCATTAAAGATTTGGAGGCATTACCTTTATGGTGAAAGGTGTGATATTTATACTGATCATAAAAGTTTAAAGTATATTTTCACACAAAAGGAGCTGAATATGCGCCAAAGAAGATGGTTGGAGCTGATTAAGGATTATGACTGCTCAATCCATTACCACCCTGGGAAAGCAAACAAGGTGGCAGATGCATTAAGTCGACAAGACCATGCTAGTTTATCCATGATGAGGATCACAAGAGATCCAATATTTATGGATTTACAAAGGATGGATCTTGGAATTATAATGGAAGGGGAAAAATCTTATCTTTCTCAAATGAATGTTCAACCATCTATACATGTGAAGATTAAAGAGGCACAGAAAGAAGATGCCGAGTTACAAAAGAAGGTGAGAAATGTTCCTGAATTCAACCTTGATTGTGATGGGATAATAAAGTTCAGGAATCGGGTTTGTGTTCCTCCCATCCCCGAATTAAAGAAAGAGCTGCTGGATGAGGCTCATAGTTCTTCATTCTCTATTCATCCTGGAAGCACGAAGATGTATAGGGACCTGAAAGAGTACTTCTGGTGGGATGGCATGAAAAGAGATGTTGCTGAATATGTCTCTCGATGCTTGGTTTGTCAACAAGTTAAAGCTGAGAGACAGAAGTCTAAGGGGATGTTACAACCATTACCCATACCCGAATGGAAATGGGAAAACATCACTATGGACTTTGTCACAGGACTTCCTAAAACATCCAAAGGCAATAATGCTATCTGGGTCATAGTTGATCGTCTTACAAAGTCTGCACACTTCATTGCTATTAGAGAGGATTTCTCTCTAGATCAGCTTGCCAGGATATATGTAAAGGAAGTGGTAAGATTGCATGGAGTACCACTTTCTATTATATCTGATCGAGATCCGAGATTTACCTCGAAGTTCTGGCGAAGTCTTCAGCATACTCTGGATACAGAGTTGAGTTTCAGCACTGCTTATCATCCCCAGACAGACGGTCAGTCTGAGAGAACAATTCAAACCCTAGAAGATATGTTGAGAGCTTGCTCTATGGATTTCAAAGGAGGTTGGGATCAACACCTACCTTTGGTGGAATTTTCTTATAATAATAGCTTTCACTCCAGTATTCAGATGGCTCCTTATGAAGCTCTCTATGGAAAGAAATGCAGGACTCCAACTTGCTGGGATGAAGTTGGGGAAAGAAAGCTATTAGGACCTGATCTCGTTGATGAAATGGCAGAAAAGGTCAGATCTATTCAACAACACATAAGAGCAGCTCAGAGTCGACAGAAAAGTTATGCCGACAACCGAAGAAAAGACCTAGAGTTTGAAGTGGGTGATAAAGTGTTCTTACGAATATCTCCCTGGAAGAGGGTTATGAGATTTGGAAAAAAGGGGAAGTTGAGCCCTAGATATATCGGTCCTTTTGAAATACTGGATCGTGTTGGGAAGGTAGCTTACCGATTGGCGCTTCCACCGAATCTCTCTCAAGTTCACGATGTGTTCCATGTATCTCTCCTGAGAAAGTACATACCAGATCCTTCACATGTACTCAGCTCAGAAGTTGTACCGCTGGAGCAAGATCTTTCTTATGAAGAACAGCCGATAGAGATTCTGGATCATAGCGAAAAAGTCCTACGAAACAAGACCACTCGCTTGGTGAAAGTTTTATGGAGAAACCACCAACTTGAAGAAGCTACATGGGAGCTTGAGGATATGATGAGGGAGAAGTATCCTCATTTGTTTGTTGCAAAGTGACGAATTTCGAGGGCGAAATTATTTTTAAGGGGGGTAGAATGTAACACCCGAGACTTTTATGTTATATAAATCATCAAAGGAATCTTTTTCTACACAACACTTTCTTGGCTTGCTTTACACGCAATCGCAACCTTCCTCGATAGCTTGCGTCGTACGCAATACCGAGTTTCACTAAACAACAATATGCTATTAAAACTAGCCGTTATGAATAGTAATAACCACTTTTTGAAATTTTATAAATTTTATTTTTCAAAATGGACTTCATTTTTGGACTCAGAATATCGAAATTAGCCTAGGGTGAAATTTTGGTATTTTTCTGAAAACTTTCAATTTTTGATGAATAGTGAAACCACTAAGTGGTAGGTTAAAAACTGAATTTTGCATAAAACTTAATTTTACCGCTTCTGTGAATGGAATTTCAAAAATCCGAGAGACACGGTTAATATCAAGGACTAAAATGTGGTTCAATAAGATGAAAATAATTTTTTGGTGAATAGTAACTTTTTACTATTTTTACCGCGGTTAATAGTAAATAGGGTAACTAAGGGTAAATATGATATTAATATTACCCTAACACATGTCCTAATTCTATTGGACAAGTTTAATTCGACCAAAAACAAACTTAGAAATAAAATATGACCATTTAGGCCCACTTGGATTAGATTAGGACATTTATTATGAATTTATTTAAAGAAGGGTTAAAATAGTTAAAATCAAAGTTTAATAAGTAAATCATTTTTAATATAGGGTTATACATAAGATAAATTCTATTGTAAATATTAATTAGAAATCTAAAAAGATTTCCTACATGATGGTATTTTATTTGTAATTTTTAGACATCAAATAATTTAATTTATTTATGACACAAAGATGATGCAGTAATTATCTTATTAATGAAATATTGACAAAATTGATAATATAAATACCAAAATAAATGTAATTTTAGACTTTTTATGAATTCCACTAATTTTCTAGGTTACTATGATATATTAGTATTGATTTAATCAACTTGGTTCGAACATATAATTCTGTTATGACTTTGACAAAAATCATATATCAAATAGTGTCAAAATTGACACAAAATAGTTTTTAAATCAAATATTATATTATTAATTGTTATTTTATTCCTAAAAATCTAAGGTTCGGCCAAATGACTTAGATAAGGATATATATATTAATAATAAACAATTTGGGGTTCGTTTGGCATGTTATAGTAAGTGTATTAACCATATAGTGAAAGAAAACAAAAAGACACGGTAAAAGTTAAATTAATTAACTTAGAGTTAAATCTAATTGATAAGGTTAACATAATACCCTAAACTTGTCTAAATCCTATTGGTTGATAGGATTTCGACCCATCCCCACTTTAGCTTCGAAATAAGACCCTTTGGAACCATTATAAACCGATTTTGACTTTAATATAAAATAATATTTTGAGATATTCCTAAGGTGCCCCTCTCCTCCCTTATAAAAGGGCACCTCCTCCCCCTCCTCCTCACACCAATTTGAGCACTCAAGCTCGGCCAACCCCTGACATTTTACCTTCTCCACTTCCCTAGAATAATCCTAGAGGTCTTGGTCTTCTCCAAAGACCAATCTTAGTTCCTTAAGTGGAGGATTCAAAAAGGCGTTCCAAAGAAGAGGTAATATCCATTACCGATCTTTTCAATTTCTTTCTTCTTCAACTTCTTCTTCTTTAGTTGTTTCATGATAAAGTAATAACATCAGTATTACTTACATACTGATATGTTATTATAAATATGAAACAACCCTAATTCACCTTCTATCCATCCTACGGAAAAATGAAATCACCGCGCGTGCGTACGTACGGAATACCGTCTCCACGCCGTGGTGTAATCTATTTTCCACCATCACCTTACAAGGATGGGTATAATGGTGTAATCAGTAACTATATATGATTATTATTAAGTAATATTGATACTGAAATAATATATATATATATACTCCAATACAATTCCACGATCATAGGAACGATATCATCACTCGTGCGTACGTACGGAATACCGTCTCCACGATGTGATGCGACTCGTTCTACATGATCTTCATTTCATAATGATTATATAAATGAATTGAATGAATGAATATGGTATATACTACACTAATACCATTCTGGAAATGAATTATCTATAACCTAAAGATAAGAATAAGAATTTATTCGACAAAACACGCATAAGAACAAAAAGTTATAAAGACCCGAGTAACAAGTAACAATGAAATATTACTAACAAGAAGCTAATAATATGACCATATATGATCTCATATCAATATTTATGATTCTGGAATAAGTCAATAACATTATTTAAACCATTATACAGGAGCTTCGGACACGAACAAAGCAAATCGGACCTAAGGTAAGGGAAATATCACAATCTCATTTTTATCCGAGATTGTTTACTCGTAAGTATTTACTGGGGTGTATTTTATCATCCACATCCATGTTCCCTCAATATGTAATATTGTTTCCATCCACTTGAAATAGTTTAAATCCAATTTTACCCTTAGGTGAGTTTTTAGTAAAGAATATGAAAGGAATCTTTTGTCGTTTTTCCGTACGAGGTACTTTTTGACTTTTCCGACAAAAGTACGAAGAATGTTTTTTTTAACTTATACGGCATGAATGGATTTTTAAAACATTACTTCAAAGAATCTTCCTTTACAAGTTTTCAAGTTTATTTTTAATCAACTTCTTTTATTTTAAAGTTGTATGACATGTTATGAAAGGAAAAATGTTTTTGAAGAAGAAAGGATATTTTCCTCAAGAATTCAATTCAAGTGTTTTATCAAAATTATTTTCCATCTAAGATAATAAAGGGTTCTGTTTCTATCCATATTTTTACATTGGTTTGGCTATGTTGTGATGGAATTATGTTTATGAATTCCTTTATCATATATGAATTGATTTATGATGTCATGATGTTTCAAGAATCCCATTTTTGTTATATGTGTTATGCGATGATGTATGTTTTATGATTATGTGGCACACATAAGAAAGGATTCATTATAAGATGGGTGGGACCTATATCTCCCTCCAATGCATTGGGTAATGATTTTATATCTCATGAGATAGACATGGATGGAACGGAAGGTTATTTCGGTTCAGTGATACAGGACTGAAACGAGGAGTGAACTCGGTTCAGAAAGGGACTTTGTCCACTAAGATAGTCTTGGCAATGAGTCATGACTAACAAGAAATGATTTTCCATGATTATGTGTGCATGCCACAAAGATTCAAGTTTTATGTTATGATTATGGGGATCTCATTTTCACTTCTATGATTTATTCCATGTTAAGATATTATGATCTCTTTTGCAGGTTTTAATTTTCAAAAAGATATGATATGATTTTTATTTCCTTTATTTTCCCTTGCTGAGCATTTGAGCTCACCCTTTTATGTTTTCTTTTCCCCAGGCCAGGAAGATGGATATTAAGTAGAATATGCTAAAAGGGACCCTAGATATGATGAAATAAATGGGATACACTGTAGAAGATTTATGAACCAGTTGTTTATGTTTCCCAGTTTCTAAAGACACTATACCTATACGGTCCTTTGTGGTTTTGTCATATGTTGTAATAAGTGTGATTCAATTTTGAAGTATTAACAATGTATGTAAAGTGTGGGTCGTTATAATATGGTTATTTTAAAATTTAATAATAATGATTTAACTATATACAGGAGGTTAAAATACCCTCGAGAAAGGAAAAGTACAAGGTAAGGGTTAATTTCACAATATCTTTATTATCCGAGGTTGTTTTTATGTAAGTATCTACTGAGACCTCTTTATCATCAACATCCGTGTTTTCTTAAAAATGTATTTCAAAACATTTTTACTATTTACTAGACAATGGGTAAAATCATTTATACCATTATTTGGCCTTATATGTTTTGAAATGATTCTTTCTGTCATTTTCCAAATAAGGTACTTTATGACCATTTTGACAAAATTAAGGTAAGAATGTTTTTTTTAACTTATACGGTGGGTGCGACTATTTTCCTCCATTATAACATCGTTAAATCTTACCTTAAAAGCTTATAATAATATTTTCAAAATAAATATTTTCTTTTATAATTATATTAATTTTAAATTATTTCAAAATATAAAGTGTTGTTTCTCTAAAAAAAGTTTTGATTTCATTTATGTCAACATCCTTTTGATGGATTTTAAGCTTGTTTGAAGTTGATTTATTATGATACAAATATTCCATATTGTATTGAAGGTTTTGTGATATGTTTGACTATGGATGTGTTATTTTTATACCATTCATGGTTTATGGATAAAGTATTTACATTTCGTATGCTAGTTTTAATACAAATGTTTATGTTATGTTTAAACCATTTCATATGAGGAATGCATTGGACTTAGTAAGTGATGGGTGGAGCCCGCTATAGCTTCTCAATGCATTAGTAGGTATCATGATACAAACTAGTGTCTTGGAACAAGGTATTGGCAAAATCTTATTTGTAGTCTTGGCACAAAGCCTTGACTATGTGCTTATGAAGTCCGGCATTATGCATTCCATCATTATGAAATTTGATATTGAAATTGCATGTGATTATTCGACTAGTAGAATATCCATGTGAATAATTAAATGGTGTTATTTGATTTTATCCTTTCCATATTATGCTGAAGTTTAAGTTTAAAAGGCTTTTGTTTTAGTCTTATACATTACCTTAAATGTTTATGCTTATTTATGAAAGTTTCAGCTATATTGTAATCTTTACTGAGCATATGAGCTCACCCCTTTATATGTTTTATTTTTCCTAGAATTTGAAGAAGTATTTAATGTTTTAACTTTAGGGATAGGATAAGGATATAAGTGTGTTCAAAGGGGATAATTTTTTTTTGATGTTTTTGTTTCATGATGTAATTTAAAACTTATGAATGTATCTAGTACTTCCAAGGCTACTAAATTAATCGGTATTTTGGGACATGATTTCTTGTATCATGCCAATGTTATGTAATAATGCACTGACTCTGGGTAACTGGGGTCAGGGCATTACAATATCACCAAGGTCTATCCTCAAGGTTTCATAAAATTTAGCGAGGTTATTCACAAAGGTATCATGAAACTTGTCATCTCTAGAGATTAAATTCTTTACCTAATGCATTGAAGTGCTATCAGGAATCACCCTTGATATGTCTTTATTTTCATGTGATCGAAATATATCATACTCATACATTTAATAAATAACCCAAAGAGAGTAAAATAAATGTGTTTCACTTCAGAATCATGACGTTTTAAAAGTGCTTAAAAATAAGATCATTATGTCATTTATAACACATGGAAAGGGAGTGAGGGTTATATGTATGTCAATTATAGAATCAAATAGATAAATTTTATGTCTCAATTAATATCCCTTGGAATGAAAATACATTTAGGTATTCACATAAATAAAACAAGATAATTTCTTGAGAAAAAGAGAGAGATTTTGAGACAAAAATTCTGCAGCATAACAGCTACATAACATGTTTTTATAAAACATTAAAAAGTGAGGGTAAAAGGGTCACACACTCATAAATAACTCACAATATAGTATAGGTACATAATAAAATTTAAATAAGATCATGGTATGGATTTTTTAATTACCTACCACATGAAAAGGAAACTTGGAAGAAAAGAGAAGATGCGATTTCTTTTACGAAAATTTGGTAGCCTAACGGCATCAATTAAAAATTCAAAAAATCAGTTGATGAGAGCATAAAGGGTATATCATCAATTGGACATGAAATACACAGTAATATGGATATATAATAACATAATATAACATGAGAATATGGAAACTAGAAGACATAACATAAAGGAAGTCATGACTTAAAATAGGAGGGTGAAAGGTTCCCTTGCCTTGAAGTGTAACTTCAAAAACTCTAAGATCAGGACCTTGGGGGTGTTGAGGGCACCTTGGGAGGACTCCTTGGGATATAAAAAGATCATGTCTTCATTGAGGAGGAATTTTTAATGACATTAATGAAGTAATTAGTTGGTATTTATAGAATAAATGGGGGAATATTTAATTAATTTCCAAGGGACACATCATTAGTGGTATTTGAAAAACCATGGGCTTTCCCATGGTATTTGAACATGGTATTGGCCACTTGAGACACCTCATAACATATATTACTATTCACAAGTCGACCAAAATTATTACAACATGATTACATCATTAATGATGTCATTAAACACAACGAAACTCAAAAATGTATTTTTACTATTCAACACAAAAACAAAACATTTTATAAAAATATCATAAATTTACCCTAACCTAATATATATGATATGAATTAAAAAATAAAATCCATTTTATGAAAAAAAATCTAAGTATTTTTAATTTAATTTTTAAATAAAATCATTATTTATTAAAAAACAACTCTAAAACTATAACTCATTTTGTAACACCTTGAGAAAGTAATCAAGGTCCCATAAAATTATCTTATAACCATAAGACAATAAATTAACAATTTAGGATTACATTTTATGAAAATAAATTTCCATTTTAAATTATTAAATTAATCATAAAATTATAATTAAAATATTTATGATGTACAAAAATACCAATACTTATATTATGCCTATTTTTTCACTTTTATGATTTCTAAATTATATTTATACATCCATGGGTGAAGTTTCTATTTTTTTTTCAATTTACTACTCATTACTATTCATAAGGGTATGTTACTATTCATCAAAAATTAAGTTTGTCTTATGAGACTCTAAATATCATACTGAACGCAATAGTGTATGTCTGTTTTTCAAAAATCATTTCAGAGAAAAAGTTATTTAATAATAAAATATTTTTTTAATATTCATCAAAAAACACAATTTATAAAATTATATTCATCAAGAAAACAATATTCATCCAATACTATTCATCAAAAAAATATTACTCATTAAAAAAATTGAAACTTCTTAGAGAACTACTAAAAATTCACCTGAGATTAATTTTGACATTTGGAATTCAAAAATGATGTTTATTTAACCAAAATAATTATCTAAGTATGAGATATTTTACTTTTAAATATAAAAATCCTTAGTTATTAAAAAAATAGCGGATAGAAAATGAATAGTGTAATTTCATAAGGAAATTTTTTACATAAAAAAAAGTAAAATTATTTTATCATTTAAATTTAAAAAGGGGAGTTTTAATCATAATATTTATTTAAAATAATAATTATTTCATATACCTTTATTTTTTATAATAATTATATCATTTTTGAAAACTAAAATTTGGGTTTGAAGTAATTTGATGTGCTTTTATTGTATAACATAATAAAAATTTATTAGGAGGAAAGAGATCCATAAATAAAATAAGTTCATTTTTTTGGGTCATTACAATCACTCACTAAAAAATAAGAACATTTACTCTTATTATCTTTATAATTTATTAAAATGATTCATAAGTCATTTTTAATGTGTAGTAATCAGTCTCATATCAAACCGACACATGATGTGATTGGTATGACTCAAAGTGTGTGTTTTTAGTTAAAATGATATTTTAGTAAAAAAGATAAGTAACATACTCAAAACTAAGAAAAAGGAATTCATATTGTTTTGATACTTTTGTAAAATGATCCATAAGTCATCTTTGATGTGTATGAATCATACTCACCTCAATCTGGCACATGGTGTTACACGTATAACTCTAAGTGTGTCTTTTTATTTAAAATTGACATTAATTTTAGTAAAATGGACAAGTGACATACTCAAAATTGAGAAAATGCATTTATATTATTTTGATAATTAATAAAAATGATCCATAAGTCATTTTTGAAGTGTAAAAATCAATTGTACCTCAATATGATGCACGGTGTGCCTGGTATGACTCCAAGTGTGTCTTTTTATTTAAATTTGACATTAATTTTAATAAAAAAGACAAGTGACATGTTCAAAACTAAGAAAACACATTAATATTGTTTTGATACTTTAGTAAAATGATACATAAGTCATTTTTGATGTGTATTAATCATCCTCACCTCAATTTGATACATAGTGTTCCCATTATAACTTAAAGTGTTTATTGTCAGTTTAAAATTGACATTTTAGTTCAAAAATTGTGTCACTCACTGAAAATTGAGAAAACGCACTTGGATTGTACTGATAATTTATTTTAATGATTCATAATTAATTTTTGACATGTGGGAATTATTATCATATAAAACTGACACATAATGTGACTAGTATGATTCAAAGTGTGTGTTTCCAATTTAAAATGACATTTTAGTAAAAAACACAAGTGACATACTCAAAATTGATAAAAATAATTCATATCATTTTGATACTTTATTAAAATGATCTATAATTCATTCGTGATATGTAGAAATTATCCAAACCTCAATATGATTCATGGTGTGATCGATATGACTCCAAGTGTGTCTTTTTATTTAAAATTGACATTAATTTTAGTAAAAAGGAAAAGTCATGTACTCAAAACAATAAAATACATTCGTATTATTTTGATACTTTAGTAAAATGATCCATAATAAATTTTTGACAAGTAGGAATAATCCAAACCTCAATATGATACATGATGTGTCGGGTATTACACTAAGTTTCATTTATCAGTTTAAAATTTACATTTTAGTTCAAAAAGAGTTCACTCACTAAAAACTGAGAAAACATGCTCATATTGTCTTGATAATTTATTAAAATGGTTCATAATTCATTTTTAATATGTAGGAATCATTATAATGTCAAACTGAAACATGATGTGACCAGTATGAATAAAATTGGATGTTTTTAGTTTAAAATGAAATTTTAGTAAAAAACACAAGTGACATACTCAAAATAGAGAAACACATATGGACTATTTTGATAATTTAGTAAAATGATCCATAAGTCATTTTTGATGTGTATGAATCAATCTCGCATCAATATGATGCATGGTATGACCAATATGACTCAAAGTACATGTTTCAATATATAAGTTCCATTTTAGTTCAAAACACACATCACATTGCCAAAACCAAGAAAATGATCTCAGAATGTTTTCTCATATTTTTATATTCTATTACTTAATTAATTTTCTTATCATTTTTATCATATACTTATTTAGTTAATTTTCACAAAGATAATTCTTGAAGATGAACAAGAAATGGTGAGACATGCAAGAATCGAACACAACTCAATCTGATGCACGGTGTTCTTAGTATGACTCAAAGTATATGTTTTTAGTTTAAAATTGAAACTTTTTGTTTAATTTTTTTTTATTAGTAAAATAAGAATTTTTCTCTTATACAAGTGTATTATTTTGCTTGATCTAGGGTAATTTGTTTGAAAATATCATGACCAGGGGTTGGGTTCCAAAGAAAAAGTAATAAAACATTGATCTTTTTGAATGTATGTAATAATTTTTACTTACTCATGTAATTATACAAACCAATGTTTGAAATTTCTATAATATAATTTTTTTATTTTTTTAATGTAAATTTTATTTCATTTAAATTTGGTATTTGAACCCATATTTTCTATTTTTTCTACTATTTTTTCTACTGTATTGTTCTTTAATTTTAATAGCACATGCAACAGTATACCCCTTTATTAGTGTTATTCAAAGCACTTATAAAATGTTACCTTTATAATTTCTATTTAAATTGATGATAAAGGTACCCTTTATCATTTCTAAATAAAAGAACTAATAAGGGGGTCCTTTATCAGTGCTTAAAGAAGAACTGATAAAGAAACCTTTTATCGGTGATTAAAGAAACAATGATAAAGGAACCTTTTATCAGTGTTTTTTTTGCACTTATAAAATTTTAGGGATTTTAATTGTGCTCTAATAATCAATGATTTTTTTCACAGATAATGAACAATTTTATCATTATTAGTTATTTTTAGTAGTGTCTCAAATGTTTTTTTAAAGTCATTTTTACCGTTGTTTGAATTTAAAAAATCAAAAGGAATAATTTTTTTCATTTTCCAAATGAGCTAATTTTTACTTTTTTCAAAAATGTGAAAGGAGTATTTGTTTTAATGTGTATGGCATGAACGAAATTTATTTCTATCATAATCACTCAATAATTTTAAGCTTAATTTAAATTTTTCAACGTTATTTTTAAATAAAATTATTTTCTTAATATTTAAGAAAATTTTAGATTTTAAAAAAGTGATTTTCCAAGTGGAAATGGTATTTTTCTTAAGAATTTTTTAATGATGTTTCTATATAATACCTATTCATCAACAATAATAAAATTTGGTGTTGATTATGTTTTATTAGGGATATAATTCAATGGTACCATCCTTATTATTTCTCTGTATGGTTTATGTTTATGATTATGATGATGATATGTTTATGAAACACATTTATTTTCATGGGTTATTTTTTTATGAATTGATGAAATCTTTATGAAACCTATTTCTTTTCCATGAGTTGTGATATGATGATATAATGAATTTTTTATGATCTTGTGACACAAAAATGTATGGTTTTTATTATGTTATGGGTGTTTCTATTATAAACTAAGGGTGGTGATTGTGTTATAACCAAGGATGGTGGTTGTATTATAAACAAGGATGTTGGTTACATTATAACCAAGTAGGGTGGTTACATTATAACCAAGGATGGTGGTTACATTAGAAACAAAGGTATTTGTTACATTATAAAAAAGGATAGTTGTTATGTTATGACCAATGATAGGTGGTTATGTTATAAACTGAGATGGATGGGACCTATATCTCTCTCCAATGTATTAGGTAATGTTGGATATCTAATGAGATAAATAGGTCTGGAATGGGGATTGAACCAAATTTAGTAAGGTACTCTATCCACTATGATTTTATTGGGACTGAACCCTGACTACTATGATGGTTTTGGGTGTGAACCCATTCCACTATGATAGTTTTGGTTATGATCCTTGACTATAAAGGATTTGATTTTCTATGCTTATGTGTATGCAATAAATATAAGTCTTATGCCAATGTTATGCTCTCATGACTTGTGTTCTTTGATTCCTTTATGATTCATGTCTTATGAACTACCAATATTTATTCCATAACTCAATTTTATGATTTATGATATACAAGGTATGGTTTTCAAATGTTATTCTCATGTTCTCATACCCTTATGCTCATGTTATTCTTATGTGATCATTGATTATCTCACTTTTTTACCCTTACTAAGCATCTAAGCTCACCCTTTCTTATGTATCCTTTCCCCAAGTTATAATTAAAGGTATTAAGAAGGATATATCTAAGAAGGGTTCTAGATATAAATAAATTTATGGGAGATGATATAGTTTACTTATGAACAATTTGTTTATGTATCCATGTTTCTAAAGGCACTAGACCAATACGATTCTAGTTTGGATCGTTAAGTTATGTAATCAATATTCATCTATTAAGATGTAATCTATCTATATGAGAATCTTGGATTACTATATTTGGTATCAAATAAAGGTTTATTTTAACCTTTGGATACTAAGATAAGAAAAAAATAGTGAGAAACTTATGGATATGTCTATGTATAGGATAATATCCTAAAGTTTTGGTAAGACATTGATTATGTGATTTTACAATAAATTGCATCCCTATATGGATACTACAAATGGATGTCGCTCTTTCACAATTATACCTATGGGTAATAACTTTGAAAATGCTGTATTGATATATGAATTTATTATCACATGGTACATGAAAACGGGCCTTATTGCACACCTGGCTTGACACTCATGGAGGATATTATTTAGTTGATCAATGTTTTCTTTATGATTCATTATGAAGTATTTGAATAGATAATGATTATAGGTGACCTAGGTTTAACCTAAGGTGTTATATATTGAAAATAAGGTTTCATGATTTTAACATCATGTTAATGATCTTTCATGATTATGTGGTTTTTCCACAATTATTATTTTTCCTCACACTATGATTTTTGGTTTTATTCAATGGAATGAACTAGAAGGAACAAGGTTAATGTTGAATATGATGTACAATGTTTTTATGCACAACCAAATGGGATAATTATTTGAGTGAAGTATATTGTGATTAATCCTAATCAGTTATCACAATATATGATTAACAACTTGCACCTTAACCAAATCTCAAACTCACCAAAGAAGATAAGGATAGAGTTATCTGAGAGATCATATGGTTGATTCCATGGAAGAAATAATATTCAGTTTCCTATATTCAAATAATGTGGGAATAATCACTCAAAGGAATATATAAAAGGAATAAGAAAATTTTTTATATGCAGAGAAGAAGGGAACAAATAAAGTAATTACTAAGGAAAAATATAAAGTTAAGTTAATGAAATATTTGAGAATAATGGTTTCCATAAGGCATCATCAATGGTTTAATATTTTAAATGTGGAAAGTTTGAACATTATAAAAAACAATTTCCTATGGTGAAATATCAAGAATAGGATTAGTAAGGTTTTATGAGTAAAGGTTTTACTATTAATGATGAAGATACTTCAAATGAAATATAAAAGGATGGTGGTATTAAGGAATAATATGATGAATCCTAGTTAATTTATTAAGAATGAAGTGTAATGATGTAAGTTTTTATGTATTGGAACTCAAGAATTATTAATCATGAAATTTGTAAGGAATTTCTAGTATAAATTTTACGTAAAGGATTTGAAAGGGTATGTTGAATGATATTGATTACCTATAAAAGTGATTTAATGGAAAGGTTATGTTTTAGGGAAAATATATGATTAAGGGAAAGATAACCCTTAATATGTTCTTGTTGTTGAGATAATGGAATTTAGTTAGGATAAAGAGATGATTGATATGGATAATGTAAAATGGATAGTACTGATTAGCTTGGAGCTGATTAATGATTTGATGATAAAGTGGTTTAGGTTATCATTTATGGAGTTTACAAAATTTTTGGATTTATGTAATATATTCAATAATGTAACATCTCGGTTCTGGGTACCTCCCAAAGGTGCCTCGTACCTGGTTGGTCACATAGCCTCAAGAGTATTTCCCCAAATTCCAAAGGCTACCAACTAGCAGTGAGGGTTTTGGGTGTGATAGTGTGGAAAATATTCCCTCATTGGCAGAGTAACATAGCGGAATAACAATAATATTCAACAACGGAAGCATTAATACCATACAATAAGTAAACAACATAAGACTAAAGAAAATAAACAATTGGAGGAAATATATAATGATTCATGTCACATGTGTCTAGTAAAACAGCCAAACAAGTCACCATACTGGAATTACAGTACTAAACCAAGGTACAAATAAAACAAATAAACTCTGGCAGCATCGTAAGCCTTAGCTTGGTCCCATGCTCTCCAGCTTCATAGCAATTAAGCACCTGAAGTAGAAGGGTGCTTTCCCTTATCTATACCTGCAACAATATAATCTATTTGGACCCAAAAGCATTTCCCAAATAGGGTGTGAGATGAATCCTAGTATGCATCCACCCAAATATCTATGCCTAACTGTCAGTGAGTATATATAGAAGGTAAAAATATAAGTGTAGCAAGGAAACTAGGAGTACACAAAAGTAACAAATCCCACAGTTTCTGTTTACATTCATTAGAATTTTATGTTCAACATTTAATCATGAAAGTATCATCAATAGATATCTCAGAAGACTACCTAACTGAACCAAATCCAAGCTTGTGCTTTGGCTTGGCAGACGTGTCACAATCATTCAAAGTTTATAATAACTCGCTGGGTAGCTCACACAGTCTAACCCCTCGGGTCAAATAAAGAAATAAAAGACAAAGACACTCTGAGAAAGCTCTCACAATCAATTCCCCCTATGGTATTTCCACTATAACTATAGACTCTCTGGGGAAGCACTCAATTTCAATTCACCCTTGTATTCTCATAACGTATCTACAGACACTCTGAGGGAGCCCGCACAATCAATCCCCCCTGTGGTCTCATAGCGCAATTATATCAAACACTCTGAGGAAGCACTCAATGTCAATTCCCCATGTGGTCTCATAACATAACTATAGACACTCTGAGGGAGCACTCACAGTCAATCCCCCCCTGTGGTCTCGTAACATAACTATAGACACTCTGAGGGATCACTCATAGTCAATCCACCCTATGGTCTAACTACACCAGGTCCCCACAGCCCTGTGTAATTAAATTGTGCATACATGATAACAAGTATACCCAAGTAATCTCAAATACTATATGTCTAAACAATTTCAATTCATATCAGAAGAATTTAACAAGCAATAAGGGAAACAAGGGCTTCCTTATAGGAAACCTGGACCAAACAGCCCTAAATAATCAAACAAGTAAATACACCCATGGGGTGTTCCTTTAACATGCAATTTTACATAATATCACTTCAACAAATCCTTACTCTAACAATCAATATAAAGAAGATAAAATAGGGTTCAAATCCTTTAACCTAAAATACCTAAAACATGGGTAATTAGTACTTTGGCATATAAACTCAATGACAAACCATGAAAGGAAAAAAACCACCTACCTTGGTGTTGTACGATCAAAATAGTTGAATCCTAGCCTTTTAATCGACCTAGAATGTTGTAGATCTACAAAAACATCAAAAACATTCAACCTCTAATTACTTACAAAAGAAGAGAAATCAAGATAAGAGGCTCTATAAGAAGTAATAACTCACTAGGGTGATTCCAACGCAATTGGTGGTGTTTGATTCAGAGAACTAATGACGAATCGGTGGCTTGGAGAAGATTTGGCGATTCTCATTGCTCTTGGATGAGATGGGTTCAGAAGAAGTTGTTTTTATAAATGACACATGGTCCCAGTCCAATATAACAATTAAAAATATATAAATACATGGTGTGTTCTTTAAAGATACATGACATGAATATTTCTTTTATAGGACCCTCTTTAGACAGTCTCCAGGTCACCCCACGCGGCCATGTACTTAGCCGTTACACAGCCGGTACATAACTACCCGTGACAACCAAATACACGGTGTGTACTTCTAATTACACGACGTGTACTCCTTAATTTTTCCAAAACTCCCTTTTTCTCAAAAAAAACACCTAAAAAAATATTCATACCTTAAATGAAGATCTGGGTTCGAAAACAAGATCCATACCTGAAATGAAGATCTGGGTTCTTACAAACTTCCCCCTTAAAGAAATTTGTCCCCGGATTTCCCTAACAAGGAGGTGCATAAGAAGAATCCTCAAATATCTCCAGCAACTATGATCGAAAATTGGCCTCCCTCTCCCAAGTCTTGTCCTATACTCGCTCGTGCTACCACAACACATATACCATAGGAATAGACTAGCCACAGAGAACCTTCATGCTACAATCAACAATCCAGATAGTATGCTTCTAAAATGATGTGTTCACCTCTAACTAAACCTCCTCAGGTTGGCAAACATGAGATGAGTCTGAGAAGTAACGTATTAGCTGAGAAACGTGGAATACTTCATCCATAGAATAGTACCTCTGAGGTAACTGCAATCGATAGGCAACCGACCCGACTCTCCCCAAAATCTCAAACAGCCCGACATATCTCGGTGAAAGCTTTACCTGTATCCTAATCCTCCTATGTTCCAACCTTGGTGTGACACGTAAGAAAACCTGATCTCTGAACTCAAACTCCATAGGTCATCTCCATCTATCATCTTAAGACTTATGTCATAACTATTTAGTAGCCATACTCTCATGCTCATAGTATTTCCTCCAGCACCTGAATCGTATAATCAAACTGGAAAAATCTTTGGGGATGGTAAGATGTACTCAAAAGTTCATGTATACCCAAAGCCCTCTATAGACCTTTACATACCCAAGAAGTAAAATGGGCATCCCTATCTGAAATGATGGAGTGTGAAACCCCATGTAAACATACAATTGTTCGTATATACAACCTTCCCATCTCATCAACATTGAAGGTCTCCTTGATTGATAAGAAATGTGCAACCTTCATGAGTTTGTAAATGACAACCCAAACTGCATCATTCCTTCAAGGCAACCTCAGTAAACCTATCACAAAGTCCATCATGAAATCATTCCACTTCCACTTGAGAATGGGTAACAACTACAAAATCCATGCTGGTCATTGATGCTCTGCCTTCACCTGTTGACAGGTAGAACACCTCATGAAAAAAAACATCAACATCTCTCTTCGTGCTTGGCCACCAATACTGACGGTGTAGATCTCGATATATCTTGGTGAAACCAGGATGAACTGGACAAAATGAGGAATGAAAATCTCATATCATCTCCTCGTAAATGTCTATTGACATCCACATGAGCCCTTGAAAATGAAAAATCACATCCTCACCTATGGTCCATCCAGGAATAGGGTCATCTCCTGACACACTCTCTCAAAGAACTAGGCCTTTAGAATCTGATAGTTGCCTCATTCTCACTAGATCAAGAAGAGTAGAGGTAACAGGTAAAAAAGAAAGAAACATATGCATGTTTCTTTAATGTATCTCCAAATTAATCTCAAATAATAGAGCCATAAGCTTCTACTCATAGTTGGACTCCTGAACTGCCTGTATCTAAGTCCTCCTACTCAAAGCATCATCCACTGCGTTGCCCTTACCAGGCGTGTAGGCAAGCTCAAAGTAAAAGGATTGAAGTTACTCAACCCACCTTTGCTATCTCAAATTCAAATCACACTAAGTGAAGATATACTTGAGACTTTTTTGGTTGGTGAAAACCACAAAATTCCCTCCCAAAAGATAATGTCTCCAAAATCATAAAGCATGAACGGTAGTAGCCAACTCAAGATCATGCGTTGGTTAATTCCTCTCATGTGAGCTCAACTACCAAGACCTATACAAAATTAATCCCTACCCTTGCATTAGTATTGTTCCCATCACGATACCTAATGCATCACAGTAAACAATATAACTCTTGCTCAGCTCTGTAAAAACTAGTATTGATGCTAAAGTCAATCTCCCTTTCATCTCCTGAAAGGCTGAATTGTAGGAATCTTTCCACAAGTACATCACACCCTTCTGAGTCAGGCCCATTGATGGTGTTACTAAGCATGAAAAGTCCTATATAAAGCACATGTAGTAACCATCCATCCCT
Organism: Viscum album; assembly: GCA_963277665.1. Taxonomy (NCBI): domain Eukaryota; kingdom Viridiplantae; phylum Streptophyta; class Magnoliopsida; order Santalales; family Viscaceae; genus Viscum; species Viscum album. The sequence goes on along the minus strand of OY728132.1, from coordinate 600,023,845 downwards.
AGAAAACTTCTTACCTAAAATATGTTCTTCATCTTCTCCCAAGAAACTACTGCTCTCACATTCTATGGGTCTACTAATACTCCTGTCTCTGAGATAACATGACCCAAGAAGTGGATCTCATCCATCTAAAAGTGGAATTTTGAGATCTTAGAAAATAATTGATGCTCTCTCAGTGTACTCAAAATGATCTTAATATGGGTAGCATGGTCATCTTGAGTGTGATATTACACCAAGATATCCTCCATGAAAACCACCACGAATGAGTCCAAGTATGGATGGAACACTCGGTTCATCAGTGCCATAAAAATTTCAGGTGTTTTCATGAGACCTAATGACATAACCACATACTTGTATAGACCATATCTACTTTAAAAGGTTGTAAGAGTTATATCTGATGGTCTAATGTGCAACTGATGATAACCAGATCTCAATTCAATTTTCAAGAACACTTGGTCTTCTCAAAGCTGATCAAAGAGATCATAGATCCTTAGTAAGGGATATCGGTTCTTGACTGTCAACTGGTTAATCTTCTAATAATCCACAAAAATTATGAGGGTACCATCTTCCTTGTTTGCAAAAAGGATAGGTGAACCCCAAGGAGAATTACTGGGTCAGATGAAACCCTTTACTCATAACTCCTCTAATTGCTTCTTGAGCTCCTGTAACTCTAGTGTAACTATCCTATAAGGAGGAATGGACACCAGTGATGATCCTAGAACAAGATCAATAGATAAATATACCTCTCACTCTAGAGTTAAACAAAAAAAAATCTGGAAAGACATCCTGGAAATGATCCACCACTGGAGGAAAGTCCATCTGTGAAGTCCCCTTGTCATCCAGATACAAAATAGAAATCTAAGTTGTAACTCCTCCCAACCCATGATGCTCAGGTCTAGCTCTGCTTTCCTGGACATCCCACTCACCCTTGTGAATAAAGGACCCACCCTCTGGTGACATGAAACCCACCCTATAGTGATAGCAATCGACAACTACCTGGAAAATAACTAACCATTCCATTCTAAGAATGACATCATAGTCTGTCATCTCTAAGCCATAAAGGTTCCATAAGAAGTGAAACATACCAACCTCAAGAGGTAACTCCTTGAACTTACATAAACTAGTTGTTCTAGTCCCCAACGGAGTGTCCAGCATCATAATATCAGCAGAAGTAAATATACATAGCCTAAGGATCTCCACAACAGGCACAGATATGAAACTATGGGAAACCCCCATATTAGAAAGAGAAGAAGCTAAAACTGAGGCAACCAAAATCATACCTCTAACCACAAAGGGTCTGGGATCTTGCTCCTACTAGGTCTGCTTCACTGGAAAATTCTAACCTACGCTGCAGCCCTATGAATCTTTTTGTGATCCCTAAGTTGATCCACCATGTGGTTGTTGAAAACCCTATATCTGACCACTACGTCCACAACCACCACCTTGTCTTGAACGGCCTGAAGAACTCCAGTTCCCAGATTGAGGAGAAACTGGTGGTCCTTCTTCTGAACAAGGAGTTATAGAAGAACCCCTATCACCAGCTGCTGGAGAGAAAGACTGACAGAAATGATGAATATTCCCTATATTTCCGTAAGATCGGAACTCAACTAGGTCCCTTAGGCATTGAGGTTTCTTATGTCCTCTTTTCCCGCACTGGTAGCATACTATTTTTCTACCTAAAGGAAAATCCCACCTACTCGGCTCTCCACGTGTAGACTCTCCACGGCGCTTCCTACTATCAGCTAGATAAGTACTGGTCTCACCCAAATTTACCCAAGTTTTTAGGGTTAAGCAGTCAAATGTAGAGTAGCTTTGGTTGTCTATTCCTCAGAGACCTAAGAAGAAACCTATAGACACGCACATTCTATTGACTGATTTTGGATATTAAGTGTCCAACTTTGGGTTGATTTTTGATTGGTTTAATCAAACACTCCATGACTTAAGTGAATTCAAATTATGAGAAGTGTTGATCCTAGGTTATTATAAGAGGTGGATTGGATGAAATTCCTCTTTAGTGATTTCAATTTCTTATATTTGAGATGATTTTATTCAAGGAGATCAAAAAACTTCATCACTTACTAGTTAATACCAACACACTCTAGTAATAATCATCTATACACTTTAAGGATCATGTTTATAAGCACTCTGAGGTAAATTTTTCTATTATCACTTGAAGTGTGTGGCCTTAAAATTCAATAATGATGAAGAAGTTTTAAAATCAACAAATAAAAATATCATTTAAAAGAAGTGATTAGAGATTAATGGAGTGATAAATAAAATCCAATAAATACCTTTTCTACTCCCTTGGATCAACCCATAAGTGGGTTATACCTTCATTGATTCTATGGTTTCAATGGAAGCGGGAAGTAGACTCATGAGTGAGGAAATGGAAAAAAAGACAATGAAATAACGATCACTCCACTGTTGTGTGATAATTTCATAAGGTTTGGTGTGAATAAATTCACATATTGAGACAATGGTATCAATGTGATATGAAAAATAATTGAATAAGTTGATAATAATAACTTTTATTAAGAAACTAATATGAATTGAACAAATTACATGAGAAAGAAATTCTTTTACAAATACAAAGCGGCAACATAACACTACAATAAAACCAAGAAACAAAAATCATAAACTAATCCACCACCACTACCTTAAATAGTCATTTAAAGAGGCTTAGGTCGAGATACCAATAGTAAAAAGGGTCCCACTTGAGTATGGTAGGCCTAGGGTGGTGTAAAGTAAGGGAGAGTGAACTTCTTTATCCTTGACCTGAAGTGGCAGCCATCTTTCATCCACCGAAAAGAGGTTCCTAAATTTCCTTCTAGATGGAAAAATTGGAGTGGTCCATAGAAGAAAAACATTAATATCATTATTTCTCCTAGATCTCTATAAAATTTCATCCCAGATAAATTTTTGGTTGTCTATATATGATTAAATTGGTGGGACGTTTTTATGGGCCACAGAATCCAGCCCATAATTTTATCTCCAACTTAAGTTTCCTAGAAATCTATTCAAAAATCCGGATTAGCTTTGGCCACTCTTTAATTTAATGTTCCCCATGATGTCCTCTATATTCATTTAAATTTTTAGAATCATTGTTCTTGGATCTTGGACGCTACAGTCTCTTTATTGGGTTATTGTCCAGTTTACTTTAGCCAGAATGTGTTTCCATGAAAGCCTATTTTGGTGGTCTTCCAATGTGAATCTTCAAATACTTAAGAATTATGAATTGTTCCTTGTATCATGAGAGACCTAAAAAATATGAAAATAAAATCAATTCCATTTTTTATTTTAGGAGGTGTTCAAAAATGTACCATGTAATAGTGAATTTTAAGGGGGAATTACAATCATAATGTGAAATGATGTTCAAAGTGTAAAATGCACTAAAATGGTGTTTATGAGTACATAAATATTATATATATTAACAATTAATATTATCCTCATTTAGTGTCTAATCAATTACCAACTCTGGATGCCCAACCGCTGTATCCCACAACTCCAAAATCCCTCAGGTTGCGCTCAGTGATCAATACCTAGTTGACTATAGAAGAAATGGAAGTCAACGTGAAGATGTTCACCTAGGATTGGATTTCATGACTAATACCATCATCAAACTTCCTTTACATAATTAAATCATCAACCCCAGAATGGGTGTGAATTGTTGTAGCTCTATGAAGTGAGAAGAATACTCCATGACTGAGAGAGTACCCTGCTCAAAACTCATGAACTCTCAGGCTCGGTTGGACCTCAAGGTCTCTAGGTAGAAGTAACCAAAGAAGGTGAACTAGAACTCATCCCAAGCCATAACCTTCTGGCATCCCGCCTCTGATATCACATCCCACCATCTCTTGGTGGAATCCCAAATCATATACGTAAATAGCTTCACCCTCTTCTCTGAAGGCATCTCGAGATGCTTAAAGATCGATAGCATGGCTTCTAAACATTACTCTATGGCATGTGGTCCTCCATCCCATGAGAAAGTGGGAGGATGATGATATTGAAAAACTCCCATCAACTCTCCCATAGATGGGGAAGGATGCAGTGCTCCTTGGAAGTTATGCATAAACCTCATGAAGCCTTCTTCGAACTGTGCATCGGCACCTGTATCCAGAATGACAACTAGTGCCAAGACAGGCATGATTGGAGGATCTGTTGGTAGTCCCCGATCTACCATGTTCGGTGTCTAATCATTGCCCTGAATCTGGTGCAAAACCATAGGACGTCTCGGTGGAATGAATTTGCAAGGTCAATCTCACAACTTATTTCAATATTATCAAGGACAGAAACTTAGAAGTGTAAGGAAATAATGGGAGAAGGAGAACATTCAATTTTTTTCAAAACATGGATACACCGTGTGTATGACCCCTACACGGTGTGTTACCTTAATCCTTCACATGGGAGTGTTCTCCTAAGGACACAACATGTACTTGAATCATTTCCCTCTACCCGAGTTCCTCTACATGGATAAGCCATACGATTCTCTTAGAACAAAACTACATGGTGGTTTTATGCTAGATACGGTGTGTACTAGAAGGATTTCACCGACCCGTGTCATTAGTCACATGGCTGAATACGCGGTTGACTCCACACGGCGTGTTCAAGCTGAACATGGCATGTTCTACCTGAGTTTCTTCCATATGTGTCGTCAGTCACATGACTAGATACATGGTAACTATAACACGGCATGTACTACTAGTACACGACATGTTCCACCAAACAAAACCCAACCCTGTGTCTCTTCCCACACATTCATTCACATGTTGAAGAACTACATGGTGTGAACATATAGTACACGGCGTATACTTAAGAAAAACTATTCCTTCCCAAACACAAGGAAACATGGCATGTACTCATCATTACACACTATGTATTCTGGGTTTTTTCTGACAGTAAGCCTTAGAAACTAATTCGGAACCCCATTAAACACTAAAATAAACATTAAAGTGAAAAATTATGATCCATGGGGGACCATACTCCCCACGAATCAAATCTTGGGATCATATTCCTGTATATTGCAAGGAATAACAGTGCAATCAATCACATGATCCACCAAATTCTAATCCCTGAGGGCCCATAACACCTCAGGGACCAAAGTTTGGCACCCATCTAAAAGAAAATTTATGTATTAAAAATACCTTATCAAAAAAGTAGGTGTTCTATCACAACATCTATTAGAACATCATGCATATATAGCACAACATCTATCACAACAACATGCTATCAGGAATGAACCCTAAATGGAATGACAAGAATGAATGACATATGATCTCAAGAAAGTTCCTATATAATTCATGAGATGGAATACCTTCATCTCATCAGGTTGGAATATAAATATAACCTCAATAATATCAATGATAATAGCAAAAAACATGTGAATCACCCAATGGTCAAATCAAATCAACTGTAATAATTGAAAAACTAGAAAATTTTCAATATTCAAGGAATATTGGTTTTTCCTTGTACATGGGTTAGATAATCCTCGGCACAAATTATTAACAACTGAATATTCCTTCTTATCCCTATCTATAGGCTCTAAAAAGTAAGTCAAAGAAGAAAAGAATCCTTTGATACCACTTTGTAGCGTCTCGGTTCCAGGTGCTTCCCAATGGTGCCCCATACCTGGTTGGTCACATGGCTTCAAGTGCATTTCCCCGAACACTGGAGGCTACCGACTAGAAATGAGGGCCTTAGGTGTGATATTGGGGAAATTATGCCCTCATTGGAAGAGTAACATAGTGGAATAATAATAATATTCAACAATAGAAGTAGTAATTCCATACAATAATTAAACAGAAAAAGATTGAAGTAAATAAACAACTAGAGGAAATATATAATGATTCATGTCACATATGTCTAGGAAAACAACCAAAAAAGTCACCATGATAGAATTACAGTACTAAACCAATGTACAAAGAAAAAAAATAAACTCCAGCATCATCTTAAGCCTCAGCTTAGTCTCATACTCTCCAACTCCACAATAATCAATCACTTGAAGTAGAAGGGTTCTTTCCCTTATCTATACCTGAAACAATATAATCTATATGGGCCCAAACATGGTGTGAGATGAATCCCAGTAGGCAACCACCCAAAGATATGTGCTTAATTGTCAGTGAGTATATATAGCAGGTAAAAATGGAAGTGCAGCAAGGAAACTAGGAGTACACAGATGTAACAAATCACATAGTTTCCTTTTATATTCATTATCATTTTATGTTTAACATTTAATCATGCAATTATCACCAATATATATCTCATAAGACTACCTAACTGGACCGAATCCAAGATTTTGCTTTAGCTTGGCAGACGCATCACAATCATTCAAAGTTTATAATAACCCTATGGGTAGCTCACATAGTCTAACCCCTATGGTCAAATAAAGAAATAAAAGACAAAGACACTCTGTGGAAGCTCTCATAGTCAATTCCCCCTATGGTTTTTCCATTATAACTAGAGAATCTATGGGGAAGAACTCAACATCATTTCACCCTTTTATTCTCATAATGTATCTATAGACACTCTGAGGTATCCCACGCATTCAATCCCCTTTGTGGTCTCGTAGGAAAATTATATCAGATACTTTGAGGAAGAACTCAATGTCAATTCCCCTTGTGGTATCATAACATAACTATATAAACTCTATTGAAGCACTCACAATCAATCTCCCATGTGGTCTTGTAATGTAACTATAGACACTCTGAGAGATCACTCACAGTAAATCCCCCCTATGGTCTAACTACACTAAGTTCCAACAGCCATGTGTAATTAAATCATGTGTACATGATAACAAGAAACCCCAAGTAATCTCAAATACCATATGGCTAAACAATTTCAATGCATATCAAAAGCATTTAACAAGCAGCAAGGGAAACAAGGTCTGCCTCATAGGAAACCTAGACCAAACATCCCTAAATAGTTAAATAAGGAAATGCACCCATGGAGTGTTTCTTTAACATTAAATTATACATAATATCACTTCAACAAAGACTTACTCTAATAATCAATCTAAGGAAGATAAAACAGGGTTCAAATCCTTTAACCTGAAATACCCGAAACATGGGTAATCGGTAATTTGAAATATAAACTCAAAGACAAACCACAAAATGAAATAAACCACCTACCCTGACGTTGTATGATCGAAATAGTTGAATCTCAACCTTTGAATCGAACTAGAATGTCATAGATCTACAAAAACGTCAAAAACATTCAACCTCAAATAACTCATGAAAGAGGAGAAATCAAGAGGATAGGCTCTAGAAGAAGGAAGAACTCACCAAGGTGATTCCAAGGCAATCAGTGGCGTTTGATTCGGAGAACAGATGAAAAATCGGTGGCTCAGAGAAATATTTGGTGATTCCTATCACTCCTGGATGATATCAGTTCAGAAGAAGTCGTTTCTATAAACAAGACATGGTCCTGGTCTGATATATCAATTAAAAAATAAAAATACACGACGTGTTCTTTAAAGACACATGGTGTGTATATTCCTTTACTGGGCCCTACTTTAGGTGGTCTTCGGGTCACCCCACACAGCCATGTACTTAGTTGTTACACGGCTAGTACATGACGTGTCCTCCTAAGTACGGCGTGTACTCCTTAATTTTCCAAAAACTCTTCTTTTTCTCAAAAAAAACACCCGAAAACAAGATCCATACCTGAAATTAAGATCCAAGTTCTTACAAATAATCTTGGGTTTTATTTAAATAATGAGGAATCATGTATGTTTTCATTGTATTTTTCTGATAATTCAGGTTATTACCATGTTTTAGAAGAATATATTACCAAGGAATTCACATATTTGGTATGTAAAAATTAAGAGATACTTTATGATATTTTTGTGGATTAATGTTAAGTTAATTTTAAAAATGTAATGACCTTATTTATAATTTTTTGAATTTTGGAAGGGTCTTAAGGTTAACCAATTATGGAATGGTTTATATTGAAATTTGGATGAGGTTTTAGAGATTAATATATTATTTAACCATATGAATATTTATACATATTAGATAACTTATGCTAATAATTTTGGTTTTTATGATAAATAGAGATATGAGGAATGACTTATCATTCTATTATGGATTATATGATCTGTTATATTTTAATTTTAGTACTTTAATAATGAAAAAAAATCATCTTCATTTCTTGGAGTAAGATATGAAGTGGAAATTGATCAAAGCACAACCAAAGTATGAGATTGTTCTTACGAAATGAAATGCAATCATGTAAGTATATTTTACTTGTGAAAATTATTCAAATTTATAAAAAGTTTCTTGAGACAAATTTTTTTTCCTATTACCTTCATTTCTTATGAATTGATTGTATTTTTCTCACCACTTTAATTTATGCTTTTTTGGTCATTAACAGTCTCATAATCATTCACTTTCTTGTGATCAATAAACTATGTAAATTACATTTTTTCCATTTCCATATCTTAACTTCCCACTATTCTTTCCAATTTTGAATCCTATTTATGTATTATTCAATATTATCTTCATACTTCCCTTTTTTCTCTAATTAGGAGGAAGTTTTATTAACCATTTTTATGATGTGAGTTTTCCACAAAGAAATTTTCATGTGTAAAACCCTTGTCGAGTACAAGTTAAAATTTTGAGGATTCAATATATTTAAGGGGTTAGAGTGTAACACCATGATATTTTATATAGTTTTTTTTCAAATAAATTTAATTTATTAAATATTTTGTATTACATGAAAACTAAGGTTCAAACAAACCTCTATATGAATATATTATTTAAACATGATCATTATAACCTGGTCATTAAAATTAACTGTATGAATAGGAATAAAAACTTTTTGAAAATTATGTATAAAGTTTTTAGATAAATAAAATATATTTATATATAAATAATTAATTTTTATTGAAGTATTTTATGCTTCAAAAATACTTTTTTCTCAAAAAATATTTTCATTGATTTATGTGAAGAAATAATAAAATTAATTTTTAACTCTTTTAGAAAATTTATTTGAAAAAATAAACTTCCTTTATTTAATATAATTATCAAAATTAACTTAGATTTAATTTTTCAGAATTTTCTGAAAAGATCAATTTTTCAATGAATAGGGAAAAATACAAATTTATTATTAGGAGGTGCCTTTTCATTTAAAGTATTTAAAAGTTACATATTTTTTAAAATGTATTAAAAGTAAAATTATTTCAATTATATTATTATTAATCCAATTTATTTCATTGGAACCAATTTCATATTTAATTTTTATATAGAAACCTTTTATACTTTTGAAAATTTTTTCTTTAGAAAACTACTTTTTCGATGCATCTACAGGTTCAATCTTAAATTAAATATTTTTACTTCTATGAATTAAATTTGTTAAAATGAATTCCATAATTGGAATCATCATAATTAATATTACATTTTATGGTCAAATTAATTTTTGGTCAAAATGAATAGTAAAAATAATAAAAAATAATTACCACGGTTGAGGTTAAAACAGGTTTACCGGAGGGTTAAACTAAAAAGATAAGGGTTAAAATGACCCAAATACTTGTCTAAATTCTTTTTTTTTTGAAATATTTAGACACTTGTTGCATTATTCACTATTTTTAAGTGTTTTGGGACACTTTTACATGAAATTTTCTAATATAATAATTTAAGTAAAGAAAAAGATAAAATGACACTCTCTTAATTTTTTAAAATATCTTATGTGTTCACATACGGATAAAAAGCGGTATGTTGGGTTATAAATATTCATTTAAGGATAAATAATTTTTATTTATCATGTTAATTTATTTAAAAAAATTAGTGATGAAATAATTACCTTAAATTCTTACACAATGCAGATGTAGTAATTATTTAATTAAAATAAAAATAAAATAAATGATTTTAATAATATTAAAAGTAATATAATTTGAATGAATTATTATGTTCCATAAATTTTTTATATAATTATAACATTTTATGAAAATTTTAAACGTTTATATTTTCATTCCATCCTTTTATTCATGTTTTTAAATTCAAATTAATTAAATAGTATTAAAATTGACATTAATGATATTTTATAATAAATAATGTTTTATTAAATGATTTAAAATTACTAAAAATATTATATCCTTCTAAGTTAATCATAAATTGTTTAAAATATTATACATGGTCCATTTATAGGACGTTTTTCTTTTTATAGGAACTTTCATTGGCCTTAAATATTAAAAATATTAATTATCATGGTTAAAGTTAAAATAGGGTTATGTGCGTCACATGCGGTTGTGTTAAATTTATTTTTACACACACATAGGATTTTTTATTTTATAAATTGGGTTTAATATTTATAACCAGAGGTTAAAAATTATTCAATAAGTCTCATTTTATTTTTAGTCTTAAATGATAAATTTCCTAGGTAAAAAGACTGGTTACCGTAGTAAAAAAGTAAAATAGTAAAAGTAAGTTAACAAAGAGTTTAATAAAAAAATGTTTAAAACAAGTGTTTTTTTTTGTGTTTTATAGGTGTTAATTGATCATATATTCTCTCCAATTGTTTATTTATCAATTTTGGAAGAATTTTTTTTGATATTGACTCCCTATTATTGAATAGTTTTGGGTATTTACAAAAATGTCGCGCTTTATCAATTATAAAAGGTCACCTTATCCCCTCACTTATTCACACCTATTAAGACATTTGGATCAAAAAAAACCTGAAACATTACCTCCTCGACAAAATTATCCATATTTTATAGATTCTGATCTCCCAAAAAGACCAACCCTATAGTTCTTAATAAAACATCCAAAGGATATTTTTCTAAGAAAATATAATTATCTTCACTAAGATCTTTCTTTTTTACTTCTTATCTTATCAAATTCATTAATGGATTAATAATTCCAATATAATAACATAAATATCTATAATATAATGATATTTTATTATGTAAATGTCATTACCAATATCCACCTCATCTTCCATCAAATGGGAAACGAAATTGTTGATCGTGTGTATGGTGAACTACCGCCTCGCGAACTGATGAAATTTTTTTTCCATCATTGCCTATCAAGAATAGATATAAAAATGTATTTAACATATTTATATGATATTTATTACATAAATTTACTTCTTTAATTATAATATTATATATACCTTCTTACTTTCCATCCTTGTGGAATACGATAATGTTGCCCGTGTGTACGGCGGATTACCACCTCACCAAGCGATGTGATTTGTTTTTGACTTACGCTTTACATGGAAGATAATAAGGATAAATTTAATGAATATATTTAATATATATATAACATAATAATTATTATTTATAGTTTAATTATTATTTACCTTTCCTTCATTCTGCTCATCGAAAAAATAGAAATAGAGTTCATGTGAACGTACGGTCTACCATCTCTATGAACGATGTTATTCATTTTTCTATATAAAAATTGTATGTATGGTTATAAATAAATATATAATGAATAAATATTATATTTATATAATTATTAAAATAATGTATATTATAGAACCATGATCAAATTACATGGATTGAAACTACAAAACTGAAACATACATGGAAAACGAAGCAGATATCACCCAAAAATAGTGATTTTAACAAACAATTCTTAATAAATAGGAGATAAAATATTATAAGTAAATCATGTATGTAATGATATATATTATTATGTTTTTGTAATATATTTAAAATAAACATATATTTATTATATAGGTGATTCAAACGTGTATGAATAAATTTGAGACTTAAGGTAATGGATTTTCATCTTACTTTTATTTTTGTGTGACACATGTCATATCCACCACTTATTTATTTTGAGTGGTGAATATATTAACCATTAATATATATAATGATGATTTTTATGAATTTTATGGGGAATAAAATATTCATATAATGTTATTTTTTTCATGGGTCTTACAATTCAAATGATACCAAAGTGGTAAGGGTTTCAAGTTATAATCTCATTTTTTATCAGGATTGTTTATGATTATACTTCTAATGATGAAATATTATGATATATCTCTAAATAAATTCATGAATTTTATTCTAACATATCTATTTATTGAGTGAAAATTTTTATTTTCATTTTTCTCTCTATATATACACAATATACCAAAATAATTTTTTAAATAAAATCGAATTTATTTCACTCTTCGGTCAAAAATGATTTTTCTTCCATATGTTATCTAAAAAATCATTAAATAATTTTTTAACTATTCTAAAATGATTATTTAAATTAATTTTTACCCTTGTTTTAATTTTTACAACATGTTTCAAAAGTAATATTCTTGTTCATTTTCTAAATGAATAACTTTTTACTTTTTTACCAAAAATTTGAAAGGAATATTTGTTTTAATATGTACAGTATTAACAAAATTTCTCACCGTCATAACCATTAAATGGTTTTAATTTTACTTTTAAATTTTTAAATGTTATTTTCAATGAAAATACTTTCCTTATTATTTGTGTAATTTTTAGATTTTAAAAAGTTATTTTCAAAGTGGAAAGGGTGTTTTCCTCAATAAAATTTTAATGATATTTTTATGGAATATCTATTTATAAACAAAAAAATTGGTGTTTTTTATATTTTTCTAGGGATATTATTCAATGGTATCATCCTTATTTTTATCTGGATGGTTTATTTTTATTATTATTATTATGATATTTTTGTTAAACCCATTTATTTTCATGGGTTATGTTATAATGAATTGACGAAATGTTTCTGAAACTTGTTTCTTTTGTAAGGGTAATGATGTGATGATGTGATTATGTGATGAATTTTTTATGATCTTATGATACACAAATATATGGTTTTCATTATGTGATGGGTGGTTCCATTATAAACCAAGTATGGTGGTTATATTATAACCAAGGAAATTGGTTTCGTTATAACCAAGGATGGTGGTTACATTATAACTAAGGATGTTGGTTATATTATAACCAAGGATGGTGGTTACATCATAACTATGTATGGTGGTTACATTAAAACCAAGTATGGTGGTTAAATTATAACCAAGGATGGTGGTTACATTATAATCAAGGAATATGCTTATTTTATAACCAAGGATGGTTGGTTACATTATAAAATGAGGCATGTGGGATCTATAGATCACTATGATAGTCTTGGGTAGTGATGGATATATTAGGGGATAAATAGGATTGAAAAGGGGAGTGAACCCTATTAAGTAAGGTTCCTTGTCCACTATGATAGTCTTGGTAGTGAACCTTGATTTCTAATATGGTTTGGAGAGTGAACCCATTACACTATGATATTTTTGGAAATGATACTTGACTACAAAGGATGTGATTTTATATGATTATGTGTATGCCAAAAATCTATGTCTTATGAAAATATTATGCTCTTATGGATTATGTTCTTTTATTCCTTTATTATTAATATATTATTAACTACCATGATTTATTCCATGACTCAATTCTATGATCTATAATATACAATATATGGTTTTCAAATTTTATTATCATATTCTCATACCCTTATGCTCATGTTATTCTTATGATATCTTTGATCTTTCTTTTTTACCCTTACTGAGCATCTGATATCACCCTTTCTTGTGTTTCCTTTCCCTAGGTTATAAATAAAGCTATTAATTATGATATTTCTTCGAAGGGTGATATATAAGAATAACTTAGTGGGAGATGATGTAGTTTACCTATAAACCTGTTGTTAATGTATATATGTTTCCAAAGGAACTATACCTATACTATTCTGGTGTGGATTGTTAAGTTATGTAATGAATATTCATCTATTAAGATGTAATAACAATTTTTGAAAAGCTTGGGTCATGACAGGAACAACATGGGTGAGTATAAAGATACTCAGTAGGATACCATGAAACCAAAAATGAAAGAAAAAAACTTCAAGACAACTCAAAATCTATAATAATAAGATAACTAGAAGGAATATAAATAATCCATAAATGTTCTGCAACTATAAGTCTTATGGACATAGATAAATCTCAGTCATATCAGCTGAAATACATGAAGGATTGTATCTCTAGAGAAACTAGGTATTCTTAGAGTACCAAAAGGTTTTAAAAGTTTGGAGTCAATATAAAAGTTGTAAATCACATCTCAAAGTTAACAAAGGGATTCTCAAATAGTAATAAGACTAAAAGTATCCAAACTTTTCAACCTTTCTAACTTCAACATTATCACTGAATACCATAATGGGGGACGTTCTACTCATTTATGTGTGAACATCATTTGATATAGTACCACATTATAGGGTTCAAAACTATCATTAATACAATCTAGAAACACATTGGGGGGTTGAGACATAAAAGATAGCTTCACTCTATATAGCCTAGCTATAGAAGAATCAGCCCCAACAAGCTACCTAATGTCACCTCATATAAATCATAACAGGGGACCCATGCCTCATCAAAGTGTATGTGTCAATGGAGGGGATATTTAACCTTAGTGGAGGACTCGCACCTCATTGATTAGTGCATATCATATGAGGGAGTGCCTATATCTATGGATAGAGGACTTTTTCCCTAAGTATATAGGTGAGTACCAAACTTGATCAGCTGTATAGGGGACCCTCACCTTATCAGGGCCAAGGGGGTACTAAAACCATGATCAAACTCAAGGATCCATACCTTAAATATGTGTGGGATTACCAAAATCTAAGAAGAATTCAAGTGACTCATTCCTTATCACTTAAAACTTACTAGGGTAGTACCCAATCTCATGTCCACTTTGATCATCTTGCCTGAACCCGGTCAATGGCTCTATGGATCTAAGGGAACTAAACTGCCCAGATTGCCTCACATCTCAATTATTATTCAAAATAGGGATTTAACATCATGTTATATATGAAAAATAATTATTATAAAATAATTTCATGCCCAAATTTGAGTCCTAAGAAAGAATATATTAAAAAACACCAAGGATGAAGTAGTGCACCACTTGTACTCCTAGTGTACGTGGTGTGTAGCCCCTCGGTAAAAGTTTAGTCAAGTAATATCATCCAAAAGGTGTGTATGGGTCTACCTATATGGATATTATACCTATATACATGGCATGTGATCCCAATTAGGGTACTTAGTGTGTATCCCAAATACACAATATCATGTCAACTCGATATACACAATGTTTCCAAAGTGGTATTGTAGCAACTCAGGTTTGGACCTGTCATACATTGGAATATTTCTATGAATATTTCCATAGCTAGGTGCTAAAACGGAATGTGATTCTATATCCCAGTGTTCCTGGAATAAATTTTATAAAAATATTAAGTATTTATTTATACTATGCATGCGGTGGAAATTGGTTATATCTTAAACGGTAGATCGGGTCAGAAAATCAAGTCCACGGTTGAGTTTGGAGCATGTCATTTACCCTAGGTAGGGTATAAGTTTTGTGGGTGCAGGATTTCTATGGAAAATTTTATTGAGTACATTTCCATAAATAAATTTATTTATTTATTTTAGGACATTAGATCGATTAACTCTCAAGAAGATTCTTGGATCAAATTTTAGAGACCGTGGTTGAGTTCAAAACATCGTGTTTACCCTAGGAGAAACATAAACTTCCTCTACACCGGGTGTCGAGTCGGAGGTGAGTTGGGTCGGGGTGTTAATTGAATATTTTTTTTAATAAAAATTAAAACAAATTATTACGTCCCCCTTCTCCCCTTTTCTGCACATGACAAGAGGAGAAGCTCCCTCCCTTTCCTTCTTTGACAACAGATGAACCAAGGAAAGAAGGTGCTACCAGAGCCTTTTTTTGATTCCAATCATCACTAGATTAAGAATCATCATGTCCAAGCATTATTCTTCACCTGAATATTCATTGTTTCCCCTTAAGTTAGGTAGCTTTGAGTTTTAATCTCATTTCCCCTAGTTTATGCTTCATTTTTGTTTGAATCACCAATGGATCTGTGAGCAGAGGCCTTATCTGTGTAGATTGGGTCCTAAGGTTTTTGGAACTAGTCTCAGATTAATGTTTTCACCACCAGAGTGATTCCAGTGATCTGTAGAAGGTTTGTGGTGGTGCGGGTCTGGAAAGACTAAGCTCCAGCCGATAGTGATGGCAGAGCGCTGAGGTGGCACAGCGGTGTAGGGTACTATAGGAGGCGAAGGATATTGGGTGTAACAGCAGCACAAAGCACCAGAGGGAGGGGGCTAGTGGCATTCCAGGTGAACGAGCCACTAAGCGGACTGGCCGGAGTGGGTTGGTCCAGCTAGAAGGGGTTTGGGAGGTTTAAACCCTCGTATCTCTCAAATCGGACATCCAATTCATGTGTCGTTTGTGGTGACATGACCCTTATTCAAGACCGATTTGGGGTGTTGAAACAGAAATTGAGTCATGGGCCCATAATGACTCATTCGGTCTTATTGTGATGAAAAGTGAACTTTTCGTCATTTATCCATTTTGGGTAAATAAATAGAATATCCTATGTGTCTTTCTACATAGAACATGATGGCGGCCATGGTTTGGGCCTAGGAGACATGGTGCGCAGTCGATGTTGTGTGGGTTACTTGGGTCAGTAATGCCTTGACCGGAAAGGCTGAGTGAGTTCCCCTGGTCTTTACACTATAAAGGTTTTTTGTATTACATCCTTAGTATAGGATTGAGATCCCCTCTATAGGATGATCTTGGATAGAGTTCTAGCATCCCTCCAGTGAGGCCGAGGTGGGATCCTCTAGCTTATCATTTCCCTATATAAATTTCTTGGTATCGTTGTGACCAACTCTACATAGGTGATGATCCCTTATCTAGCAGGACAACTCTGTAGGGTTTTGTGGCATCTTTGGGTATATGATCCCCTACGCAGTGGGTGATGATAGTAGGGTTGTGGTATCATCGATTATACAATACCCTACTCAACTTGTGATTTAAGTAGGGTTTTTGGTATCGTCAATACGATCCCATACATCATGAGTTACACCATATGGGGTTTTAATCATTATCCTGACCACCTATATACAGAAAATGATTCTCTATCTGAATAATGTGATCTATAGATCGTCAGATCAGGTTATAGTATCCCTCAGTGGATCCTGAGAGTGATCCCATGTTTGAGAGATCTTAGAGTTACCAGATTGGGTTCTAGTATCTCCTAGAAGTCCCTAGGAGTGATCCCCTACTTGAGGAGTTTTTTGTGTTTCTGCTGAGTTTCAACATGATGTTCTTAGCAGTGATATCCGACGAGCATGTTCTATTGAATGGGACATCTAGGATGGAAGTGTGAGACCCAATGGAGTGTATCTCTTGGATGAGTTCCATCTGGGATAACAGATCTTTTGGAGTGTGACCTTCTAGTTATGTGTTGACTTAGAGCCTCAAGTAGAATTTTTCTATGGTGATGAGGTCAAAAACTCCTGAGGATTGGTATCTGAGACAAGTATATCTAGTTTTCTTTCTAGGTTTTCCTTGTGATTTTGTCACATCTTGGATGACACACCCTATGGTTTAATCTGAATAGTTTCATTTAGCTGAGGATGGTCTTGAGATGGAGTTTCTCTCTTATTTGGGTTTCATTTGGCTGGGATGAGATGATTGATGCCTTTTAGTTACTCTATTTACTTTTGGAGTTTTGGGGGGTCCCTACTGAGTGTATTTATACTCACCCATATATAGGCTTTTCCCACATATTTTTTTTGTTTGTTCAAACCATAAGTCGTTTGACAAAGACCCACGAGGACCCAGAGAAAGAAGAGCTTAGTGATCTAGACTGATTGGGGTGTTTACTGAAGCTTGGTCGAGGATATCTTTTGCGGGTGAATATAATAGTGATTCCCTACTTCTGAGTAAGTTGGATGCTTTTTTGGTTTTAGTTTGGTGGGGCCTATATTTTCTCTTTTTGTACTTCTACTATACTCTGGTTTGGGAGAGTTGTATACATGCATTTATTTTTATTTTTTATGTATCTCTACATTGTTTCATGGAGGTGTATGTGTGTGCATGAGCACAGGTATCTTAGGCTAAGGTCTCCCATGTGTGTGATAGCCTACCCAGTGCTAGTCACCAGTCCCTGACCTATTGGATTTGGGCCTTGGGAGTCACGGATCAAGCCCCATTGGGTTGGTTCATGACTGAGTGGTATCAGAGGTGGTCAGTTCCACTTTGGGACCACATTCATGAGATTGGTTTGGGTTTCATAGCAATAGTGTTAGAGTGTTTTGATTTTGGATTTCAGGATAGGGACTTTAGTGTTAATGTGGCAGTCGATGTATCCATTCACTAGGACTCTGATAACATACCTTTTGACTTGGTACATTAGGACTCTATTTTTAGGGGAAATCAATGGTATATTCATTTAATAATATTGGGTTTTGGGTTTTTCTTGTCATTCTTAAGTTAGCTCCCTAGATATGCTCTTTGATCATAGTGAATCTTGATTTCATTTCTGGATGCCTCCATGACGACATCTAACTAGGGTTCTGTGATGGTATTGTGGTAATGATCTACCCTAAGTAGAGGCTTCAAAGTAGGACATTTTTTCTGAGGTGGGACCTCCTGGTGGTCCTTCTATTGAGTCACCACCTTTCGTGCATCAGGTTGTGCTGGTAGTGCAAGACGAGGATGCGTGGAGGCTGAGTGCACTATACAAGTTCCATAGGTAGTGACCTCTGAGGTTATAGGGTGACCCAGACCCCCAGAAAGTTGATGACTAGTTCATGGTAGTCACATGTGTTTTCCTCCTTATGAGGACACATCCCGATCAGATGGTGGTCCTAATGGTGACATTTTTCAGGGTTTGGCCAGGGATTAGTGGAGCCTTGAGACGTAGACCCATGATGAGGAGACACTCTCTTGGGAAGAGTTTGAGTGGATCTTCATGTAATAGTTTTATCCTTCTACACTGAGTTCGGTGTGTATCTAGGATCTTCTGTAACTTTGTTAGGAGAGCAGGATCGTGGTGGAGTACTCGACATGGTTTACAAACCTATTGTGTTACTCCCTAGATATGGTTTGGGATCTGTTCTTCGTAGAAAGTACCTTCAATAAGGGCTTGTGCCAGGAGATCAGGGTTTTAGTGGTGTCGTTGTGCATCCCCACTTATGCTAAAGTGTTGGAGCAGGCCTTGGTGGTGGAGAGATTTTTGGAAGATCAGACACTAACCGTCAGTGCTGGGCACATAGGAGCTAAGACCTCATTAGTTGGTTCGGTAGATTGTAGCTAAAGGAAGGCTTAGGGGTCAAGGTGTGCATGATGTTTCAGTAGGAGACCCCAAGATAAAGGATCTAAGGGTCAAGTCTCTTTAGCCAGTTTTGGTCAGCTGCAGGAGAGGTGGTGTTATGCTTATGACTGTCAAGGACATCTTTCTAGATATTGTCCAACCCATTGTTCTGTTGAGAGGGATATGGTCAACAGACCACCTTGGCAGAAACAATGTTTCTAGCATGAAGTTACATAGGGCGGAAGACGTGATGGAGGAGAAGGTGTAGTAGTGGGAGGTGGCAGATGGTATGAGTTCCCACCACCACACCCAGGTGGTCCACTCTAGGCTCATAGAACTAGAGGACAGGGGCAGGGAAAACTACAGGCTAAAGAGATTGTTTACACAGAGGCTCCATGAATGGAGAGAGGTACGCTTTGTGTTATTTTTACTTTCTATAGTAGTTTTTTAAACACGTTTAAGAGGAGATATTTTCTTTCCATTACTTGCTCAAGGTTTATTTAGAGATACATGGGGCATAGTTAAGAGCTTGTGGTGATGTTGTTTATCATAACTTCAAATGACTGAGGGAGAGGGATCCTTACCCCCATCGAGACATGTTTTTGTGACATGAATAAAACCGTGCGGCTGAGTCTGTGTCTCCCAAAGTGGATAGTGTCGAGCTATGGTGGATGAGTCCCTCTGACTTGTGTGTTCGGGGTAGGGTTTTGTGTTGGTAATTTTGGGCGAGGTCCAGGTAAGACCAAGGGTGTGTGCTTGGGTATTCCTATTTTTTTCATTTATACCCTCATGTTTTTGGTGTTATCTTGTTACATGAGTCACTTGAGGAGGTCATGGTGTGGTTTGAAATGGATTCATACTCACAATAATTAGGGATTCTTTCCTTACTAAGACACATTCTTGATAAGTGATGTAAAACAGCATGGGAAAGCCAGTTCCACCCAAATCATATAGTATCGAGGTGTGGTGGATGAGTCCTTTTGAATTGTATTTTTAGAGTAGGTTTTTTGGTATCTGTGTTAGGTTAGTGAGGTAGCATACCGCTAGATCCTGTGACTGCAGAAGACCAAGTGTGTGGTGTTTCCCACCTATCTCAGCTGAGTAGACATGTCCCCAATTGCACGATTTTGACCTAGGATGAGTTGTACTTGGGTGTGGTGGCACTTATGATTCCCTTTAGTGTGTGATTTTGGGCAGCACAGGAACCCTTTTTGGCATTTGTGGTGGTTTTTTGGTGTTGTGGTTCCTCTTAGTGTGTGTTCATTACAGCACAGGGAACCCGGGTGAGCTTGTTGGAATGGAAGTCCCAGTGGAGAGCTCAGGTTCTTTCCCATGTTCCAAGGTTTTCACTTTTTGGGGACGAAAATTCTTAATGTGGGGAGGATGTAGTGACTCAAGTTTGGCCCTATCAAACTTTTTAATATTTGTACAAATATTTATAGAGCTAGGTGCTGAGATGGCGTGCAATTCCATGTCCCAGTGTTCCCAGAATAAATTTTATAAAAATATTGAGTATTTTTTTATACTATACACGAAGAGGAAATGGGTTATCTCTTAAATGGTAGCTCAGATCAGAAAACAGAGTCCACGGTTGAGTCCAGAGTGTGTCGTTTACCCTAATTGGGATATAATTTTTGTGTACTCAGGATTTTTGTAGAAAAAATTATCAAGAAAATTTCCATAAATAAATTTATTTATTTATTTTGGGAATTAAAATTGATTAAATCTTGAGATGAGTCTCAAATAGATTTTCTGAGACCTCAATTGAATTAAAAACATTGTGTTTACCCTATTCTTGACATAAAAATTTTCAGTGTCGGGTGTCAGATCGGAGGTGAGTCGGGTGGGGGTGTTAAGTGAATATTTATTTTAATAAAAAATAAAACAAATTATTCCCTCTCCCTTATCCCCTTTTTTACACACGACAGAAGGAGCAGCTCCCTCCATCTCCTTCTTTTCTAATAGATGAGACAAGGTGAGAAGGTGCCACTAAATCCCATTTTTGACATCGATCATCACCAGTTCGAGAATCAGCATTTACCAGGCATCATTTTGCACTCGAACCTTTGGCGTTTCTCCCTAAGGTAGGTGTTTTTGAATTTTAATATTTTTTCCCTCATTTATGTTTCGTTTTTGTTTGAATCGCTAAAGGATCAATGAGAGGAGGTCATAATTGTGTAGATCAGGTCCCAAAGTTTCTAAAACTGGTCTCAAATTAATTGTCTAACAACCGGAGTGATTCTGGTGGTCCGCGAAAGGTCTATGGCGGTGCGGTTCTGGAGAGACGTAGCTCCGGTCGGTGGCAGCGGCGGAGTGCTGAGGTGGCGCTGGAGGCAGCACAGGCCACTGGGCGGTGCAGAGCACCGAAGGTAGGAGGCCTATGATGTGTGGTTTGCGGAGTGGTAGGCTAGTGGTCTAGGCTAGCGGTGCAGGCCGAGCGGCGTAGTTGGTCCATGCTGTTGGATCGTGGGCTGGCGAACCATATCGGTCCGGCTAGAGCTGACTGGTCTGCCCAAAAGGGGTCAGTGGAGTTTTAAACCCTCGTATCTCTCAAACCAGATGTCTGATTCATGTGTCGTCTACGGATATGTGACCCTTTATTCGAGGTAGACCTTTTGAGTCTAGTTTGAGAACTTTACACTTCAGGATCAAGGATCGATGACCCAAAACATCCAATTTCAATAATAATAATATAATTATTATTATTTGTCAATTCTTACATTGGACATATCTCATGCGTCCGATGTTCGATTGGCACACCATAAACAGTGTTGCGACCCTGAGTTTAAAGTGAACGTTTCAAGACTAATTTTAGGTGCTAAAATTGAAATAGAGGAACATGCTTCATAATGACCCGTTTGGGCTTGTTGTGAGGAAAAGTTCCATTTTCATCGGTTATTTGTTTTGGGTAAATAAATATCCAATCTTGTAGGTTTTTTCATGTAGAATGTGATGGTGGAAACGGTTTGGGCCTAGGGGATATTATGTGTAGTTAATGTTGTGTGGGTCACTTGGGTCAATGACTCTTTGACCAGTAAGGTTGGGTGAGTTCCCCTGGTCCTTACACCATGAGTTTTTTTGATATTATGTCCTCGATATAGGATTGAGATCCCCTCGATAGGATGAGATCGGTTAGAGTTATAGAACCTTTATTGTGTGGTTGGGGTGCTATCCTCTAACTTATCATTTACCTAGATCGAGTTCTTGGTATCGCTGTGACCAACTCTACACGAGTGGTGATCCCCTATCTAGCAAGATAGTCATGTAGGGTTTTGTGGCATCTTTGGGTATATGATCCCCTACATAGTGAGCGATGATAGTAGGGTGGCAGTATCATCAGTTATACTATCCCCTACTCATAATGTGGTTTAAGTAGGGTTTTTGGTATAGTCGGTATGATCCCCTACTTCATGAGTTACCCCAGATGGGGTTTTTAGCATCATAGTGACCACCTATACATGGGTGATGATCCTCTATTTGATTGATGTAATCTATAGATCATTAGATTGGGTTGTAGTATCCCTAAAAGGATCTTGGGAGTGATCCCATATCTGAGAGATCTTCGAGTTACCAAATTGGGTTCTAGTATCCCCTAGTGGTCCCTAGGAGTGATCCTATATTTGAGTAGTTTTTTGTGTTTCCACTGAGTTTCAGCATGATGTTCTTAGAAGAAATATCTGATGAGTGTGTTCTCTCAGATGGTCTATCTAGGATAGAGGTGTGTGACCCGATGGAGTGTATCTATCAGACAAGTGTCATCTAGGGTGATAGAGCTCGTGGAGTGTGATCTCCTAGTTATGTGTTGCCTTGGAGCCTCAAGTAGAATCTATCACTGGCGATGAGGTTGGAACCACCTGAGGTTTGATGCCAAAGAAGATTATATCTATTGTTCTTTCTGGGTTTTCCTTGTGATGTTGTCACATATTTTATGAAACACCCTATGGTTTGAGCTGACAATTTTGTTTAGCCAAGGATGGTCTCAAGATGGAGTTTCTCTCTCTTTTGGGTTCCCTTTGGCTAGGATGAGTGGACCGATGCCTTTCAGTTGCTCCCTTTTATTTTGGGGTTTTTAGGGGTGCTACTGAGTATCTTTATACTCACCCTTACATAGGATTTTTATTGCACATGTTTTGTGATTTTTGAATATCATAGGACTTTCGACGGAGTCCTAGGAGAACCCAAAGCAGGCGAAGCTTAGTGAGCTAGACTGACCAGGGTGTTTACCAGAGCTTAGACAAGGATATTTTTAGTGGGTGCATCTAAAATTGATTCTATCCTTCTGATAAGGTTGGAAACTTTTGTAGTTTTAGTTTGGTGGGCCCTGTATTTTTCCTTTTTTTACTTCTGTTGTACTCTAGTTTGGGATAGTTGTATTCATGCATTTCTTTTTAGTTTTTATACATCTTTTCATTGTTTCATGGAGGTGTATGTGGGTCCATACGTATAGGTACCTTAGGCTAAGGCCTCCCATGTGTGTGATAGCCTACTCGGTGCTAGTCGCTAGCCCCTAGCCTATTGGAGGTGGGCTTGGGGAGTCACGACTCAAGCCCCGTTGGGTCGGGTTGTGACTGGTACACATTATGAAAATACAGCAAGATGCTCAGGATATACTGTAAATTATCATAATCATGTAGAACTAGAGATACATGATGTGTCTTAATGGAAATATAGTGTGTGTTCCACATAATTCATCCTAGGAAAGTATGGATATTCAATTCATGTTGTGTAATCTATACATAGTGTGCACTCTACCACACCCCTGCATGTTTTATCTTATGTATGCATAAGTGAACATAAGTTAATCTCATATCAAGAAATGGCATATAAATTCATGACATAAAGTGTGTGATATTTATCAACTACCAAAACTCTATCATCATAGACAAAAACCATACACAATGTTTGTTTATAAGAACATATAGTTTTTAGTTGGAAAATATCCAAAATCTATATTCTTCTCCATGATTTTCTGTTGAGTCTATCATTGACCATGAATCTATCAGAAATTAAACATTATGTTGCATCTTTTCCAATTCCAATCCTCCTAAATATTTTACACACATTCTCAAAACAACATCCCCTTTCCTCCAACGATTTAAAACTTGAATCATACCCCAAGGGTCTGACACATGCATTATCAATCCTATGTTTCTGGACAGCATGCATTCGTTACTACCATGGTCAATCCAGTGAAATATCCTTCCCATTATCATCCCTTACATCATTATTCAAAATCTTTATCAGGCCACTAGCCAATGTAAAGGTTGGGGTGATCATTACTATGAGAAAAATAATAATGGTACGGTTGAAGGAGTATTCAAGGGCTAAGAATTTTCTCCATCCCCCACTCAAAGTTTGTATCATTGATATTTGAAGAAGAATAATGTACAAGGTCAATTAGATTCAAAATGAATTTTTTTCATATATTTTTATGGAAATATAGGGTAGAGGAAAAAATTATTTGTACAACATGACACAATGATCTATGAGAATGAGAAAAATAATAGTAAATAAATTCTCAAATTCACACATCAAGAACAAGATATAAATCAAGAAAAAATCCTTAACTTGATAATGAATCATTTCATCATCAAAATATGGATCTCCAAAGATGAATTGGGTGTTATTATTTAAACTTGGGTTTTAATACTTGAATAATTTTGTTTTTTTTAATAGTTTTGATAAATTATAATTTACACTCATTTATTAAAATCAATTTTTTTATATCATGTAATCATTTTATTTTACATGCATTATTTTTTTGATAATGATTTTTATAATTTTGAATTTACATTTTAAGTTTACTATATCTTTGTTAATGAAATTTTTTAAAGTGTATTAAGTAAAAAAATAGGCCAACCAATGTAATCCTATTGGTCCAGCCCATCAACCATGTATAGGGGACCTGAAGGTCAACCCCGTGGGAGGTCCAACCCAATGAGCCCATAAGGAGGAAAATTAATCACATGTATAAGTCCTTCTAGAACACTCATGGAGGATCACATGATTTGGACCCAGTAATATCATCGGGTTTTAGCCCATGTATAGGTGAATGGGGGTAAAGGTGCTGATCCCACACTGGTAGCTTGATGGTAGCATGGGATGAGTTGTTTGATATAGTGGTGGATCACCCTACCTCTTTCTTGATGTGGTCTGTGGGTCTCATAATAATTTTCATCTGTTTAAAATTAAATGGATAGAATGTGAACTGTCTAATTATCTATTCAAAAACCATCTGATAAACACCATTGTTTGTATTTTACCTCCAGTGCCTCCCGAGTGTCCTCTGAGTTCTCCAGTACGTTTTCATTGACATAGAAACATTGAAGGATACAATCAATCTTATGAATTCATACCAATATCATGGTTTCATTTTGTTTTAGTCTCATTATCATTCATGCTTTTATTTCCTAGATGCATTCAGCTTTTTCATATAATTTTATTCAACCAATTTTTTTCAAAGTTTCACCTATATTGTTTATTTGGTGGTACTTGTTCCTCATTCGATGGTAGGTCAACATCAATGGTCAACAGTTCAACTGATGCACAATGTATATCTCCTCCTAGCATGGTTTTTGTAGTGGCGTGAACCTCAACAACAATGTTAGTTTCATCCTCACTCTTGCATCTACCATTGGACACCAGTAGATCACTTCAACGATCAATATTTCAACCAATGGTAGATCTCTCCTTAAAAATTAGCAGCAAAAATCTAAAATTAAAGATCCTTCAATGGTGGTACTTTTATCCCCCAACATTAATACCATTGGATCAACATTAGATCCACCAATTTTCAAATGTTTGATGGTTCTGCCATCCTTCTTCACAATGGCACTCATCATTTCTTGTTTCTCAATGGAAAGGTAGATATCACATCATTAGTTTATCTATCTACCATTAAACACCACCAGTAGATCTCTCCTTAAAATGGTAGATCCATATTTCAATAGAATCGACTTCATGTTGCAATGGTATAGCTCTTACCAATTGCATAGTGACATGGTAGCAACTTTCTCTTCATAATGGAATCACCACGGACCATCGGTAGATCAATCTACCATTAGACAATGGCAGATCCACTATTCCTTATACCAACAGTAGATCATAGTGCATCATTGGATCTTCTTTGATCATAGATCTCATACAAGAAATAGTATATCATGTTCACCAATGGTATATCAATGCAACGGTAGCTTTTCAGTTACCTCCAAGTATTTCTATCTACCATTTGTTCAAATAATTTTTATAAAATTATAATTATTATCATTTTAATTCATTTAATTAAAATAATTTTTTTAAAAAAAATTTATTATATTTTTCTAAAATATAATTACACGGTGATTAAATTTTTTTGAGAATATTTCATACACATATATATGTGTAGTATATATATTCTTACGATGCTCTGTTTTATGGATTTTTAATGTTTTAATGAACTGGAATTTTATTCTTTTTATTTTCACTATTTTATAAATTTTAATTATATATTTTTTATACTTAATATATTGGATGTTTTATATTGATATTTCATGAATAAATAAGAAGCATGAAAGTTCCTTTTTATTCAATGTGGCATTTACAATCAATGGTAATAGTAGTATTATTATTTTTATGTGTTAACAAGTGGAATACAAATATTGGTTATGTAGATGCTCTAAGAAGATCTTTTCTTAATGAAGAGAGATTAATTTATTAAATATTTCAATCATGGGATATAACAACTCTTGTGTAGATCATTCAAAAAGATAATTGTGACATAGTTCTTGTTACAATCTTATGATCAAGAAACTTCTGCAACTTTTGTTCCTTGGATGTTATCATAGAATAAATTCAAAATTTGACCTTATTCCATTGAAGTGATCAATGATCATCGAGATTCATCATCTTTGACATCATTTTATCATCATTTGGTTTCTTTGTATTTTTTCTCCATGTTATCTTTTATTTCTTTTTTTTTGTAATTGTTCAAGTTTGGTTTATGCTTTACCCAATCAAAAACATGTCTTACCATGTCTAGTTATTCCAATTCCAAAAAGGAAGTCTGGGTTATGACTCCCAATCAAAATTTCAGGTCATATACTAGGTTTAGTCTCTTGTAAAAATACCGAGTTATGCTTTTGGGTATTTCTAAAAGGAATATTCTATAATAGGTTATCACACCTTTAAAAAGTGAGGTTATTACCAATATTCTCATGGAGTAGAGAAGTTTGAGGAGTGGATTAGGATCTTGGTGATCTGAACCACTATAAATCTTCGTTTTTGTCTTTTTTTCATTTCATTTAATTTTAAGAACACAACACTCACTGTAGATCATTATTTTATAAACTCTAATTAATTTTTGATAAAAGTATTTAAATGAATATTTACCCCCCCCCCCTCTAGTCATTATTTCTATAATTATCGATCCAATAGTGGGTTTTTTTCTTTATGTCCATGTAATCCAATCATCAATGTTATCACAAATCCAACCTTATTACTTCGATATGATGTTGATTGCTCCTCAAAATCAAAGAATTTATTTCATCCCTCTTCTAACTCTCTCCCCATCTAGGGATTATATCAATGTAAAATGTTGATAAACATATAGAGGAATCATAAGGGAGAATTTTTAATCACCATCTTGGTCAAGCCAGGATTTTAATTAATTGTTTAAAAATTAATTTATTCATTTAAGAAAACACCTATATCGGGGACAAGTTTCAAACCAAAATTATATCTCCCCTAGAGTAAACCCTATATACCAGACACAATAGTGGTCTCAAAATTTACATATGAGATTCTTTTTATGAGATGTTTTATTATTTTATTACAGGTTTAATGTTTCTTTATATAATAAAAATTAAAAATTACCTAAAAATACCCATGCTTGGAATTTCACAAAAAGTAAATTTAGGGGAACAACTGAGGCTTGAGATCAATGGAACAATTTAAACATTTTCCTAATGTCATCTACTGGGTAAATTTACCATTTTACCCATGTATAGGTCTCGGGTCACTAAAACTCAAAATTGATCTATGTCTTGATTAGGAAAAATATGGATAACTACATCCTCCACACATTTGAACATTTTTCTCCTTGAAATGGAAACATCTTAATTTGAATAACAAGGAAGCTCATAAAATAACCATGTATGGAAAACAATCCATCCTCACACACACTTCTCTCATCCTTAGAGGTTCAATCTTTAAGAAAAGTTAGTACACTACCATCTAAGAAAGGAAAATCATATCCCATTATCAAAGTTTTTATTTCCAACTCATTTCAAAGAAAAATCATAATAGAAACATATTCATGATTTATATGAGTCATTCCAAGCTTCCATACCCAAAACCTTTTTCTCATCCGAAGTTCATATTACGAAATGGGATGAAGTGACACTACTGAAAATACCCCCTATCCCAACACCAAAATTCCAACAGTTTATAAAACTCATTGAAATATTCTATGTCTAGGAGTATTTCCCAATATATTTGTTAAACCATTGGGGTAGAGTGAAACAAATATGCGTATCCCAACAGTTTATGTAAACCGTTGGATTAATTCACAAATTACCAATGGTTATTTCAAACTGATGGTATACCTTACCAAAAAAAATACCACAGCAGTGAGGGGTATGTCGACGGTTTTTTAAACCTGTAGGGTTGGATTTTACACATCAAAAAATTCCCAACTCTCCTAACCCCACACTCGATCAGCACGCAAAAACCCTAAACCAGATTCGCATCGCCCCATTCTTCCCATGGTTGCGGTTCGACTTCTTCCCAATGGTTCCCATTATTCCCTGAAGTTCCTCCCAACGCCCCATCACCATTGACTATGGTACCATTCTTCCCAGTGGTTCTTGTTCTTCTTAGCGACTCTTCACAGCACATGCGGTTCCTGTTCTTTCCAGCTGGCCCATCTTGATTTAAGTCATTTTTTGTCTTCCACTTCTAATTGGTAATTTTACACTATGTTGTATCTTATGAATTGATTCATTTTGGGTGTTTTATTAGTGTTCATAAATGAATCATAGATTATTAACCAATTTATTCTCAACAAACTAGTTGAATGATGTCAACAAACCAAGATGGGGGAATTAGTTTCCTATAAACAGAGCACCCCTCTTTTCCATAGGCTATGAACGCAACCTCCCCAGCGGTGATCCATCCTTTTTTACATTATCATTTCATCTTCCACTTCAAATCAATAATTTATAACTAAGATTTATCTCCTACATCCATTTATTTTGGTTTTTTTTCATTCTAATTTTGTTGAAGTCTAAATGTAAACTTGAACAATATTTTGTTTGTTTCTTTTTTCCACGTTTAATTATGAACTCCTTATGTGATTAATTGTTTGAATTCATCATTCATAAAAGATTATAATGTTAAACGTAGTAATAAACTAGTTGTGTGAATCTGGAAATTTTGGGAAAATAGCCATGAAAGAGATGAGGAAATGTTTTCAAATCCCCCTTTAAATTGAAATTGTGGTAATTATGGTGGTGAAAATTTATTTCTATGCATTCTAGTGTTTCTTCTATTTTTAGATTTTGTTTTTTGGAACTTTTTGGGAAATTATGGTGATGTTTATGACCATTTACAATGTAGATTTTTTTCATGTAGCGAGGTTGTGGTTTGATTGGCATGAGATATGTTGAGGGATGTTTAGTGGTGAATGGAAGATGCTTGTTGTTGTGTGATGTTTATGCTATGGTGATGGCTTAGTGATGAGATGTACTGGTGGTTATTAAAATCTTGATTTGTTTTTTTGTGGTGGTATTTTTGTAGTTAACTACTGGATAGGGTATATGATTAGTAATAATAAAATGGGAATGACATAATTTGAAATTAAAGAAGTGTGGGATGAAATATAATATGTGGTAATTGATTAAAAAATTGACTTTTGATAAATAGAAAAATATAGAAATTGGTTGAATTTTTATAGGTATTCAAACTCAAATAATATCCTATATAAAACCATATGAACCCTATGAAATTCATTAACAACCAATAGAATAAAAAATGATAAATAAAAAAAATTGACTTTTCCCAAGATGATTTCCTTAAAAAAACTTATAAAAAATGAATTCATAGTTCACTCAACTTTGAATGAATTATACCTCCCTTAAATGACAGATCTGGAACCCCCCCCCCCCATCTTTATCTCTCCCTCATACAAAAGATTGATTTCTGATTATAGTTTCATGGATTTAATAGTTTGATTTTCCCTATTTTAGAATTCTTTTCATTCTATCATTTGTTATCTAGTGTGTTTGGTACAAATTTTTTTAGATAGAAATGGAAAAAATCACGAGCAAATGAATGAAAGAGATTGGAGAAACAATATTTTGGAATTCCTAGAAAACATAAATATGTTAATCAAAGTTAGAGTCATGGACCATAGAGAATGGATGAGATTTAAAATAAAGGAGATCAAACCATTTCAATTAGGTTATGTTTGAGGTGATTTCATTTTTTTCCTATCTTATGTTGTAATGACATGGTTACTTGTTTCATGCAGTGGGTTTTTGATTTTTATAACTAATTTTTTTATAAATTTTGGATTGTTTTTAAAATTTATTTTTTTATCACACTTGTTTTCCATTCTATAGGATAACCTTGGAGAATTTTACACAGTAATCTTTGAGGTTTTAAGTTTTTTAGTATTCTATTTTTTTAATATAATCACTCAATTATATAATTATAAACTCTACTTTTTATTATGATTGGTTTACTATTAGTTGATGATGATTTATTCATGAGCAGCTAAGTCACTTGAGATGTTGGAGATCAAGAGTATATGTATGTGTACATGAATTTTTAATCATGTTCATTCCAGAATTATTATTTTAATTTAGTATTTTTCTGAGAAATAACATATATTATATTCTATTTTGGTTATTTAATAAAGATATTTTATAAAGGGGGTAACTTTAAATAGGTACTGTATATTAAATTATTAAAATTAATTTGGATTTATCTTTATAAAAACATTTAAAATTAATTAACTTTATCTGATATAGTTCAGTGGATGTGAGAATTGAATTAATTAAGTTATTATTTTTGTATTCAGCCATGTTAAATCTAATTACAATGATAACCTTGTAACTAAAAAATTCTCTATGGACCATGACCATAACATTTTCAATCATTCCATTCTTTATAGGCCATGACTGTAACATTTTCTATCATTCCATTCTCTGTGATGAGAATGAGTGTGTCTGCAGAGTTGTTACTTAGTGCTATGGAGGCAAAATAGCTGATGTTGCTCTAAGAAATTGGTCTATGGATCCCGGGGGAAGTCATTAACAAGGAGTCAGATAATCATCCCAAAAGTTAAGATGAATTTTTTAATGGATCCAGACCCAACTTAGAGTTGTGTATTATTTGGGTAACTTTTCTTAAAAAATTCATTTTTTTACTCTATATGGGAGTCATAATACCTGACAGGATAATCCCACTTGAATGAAATATTGAAAACCATGTTGATTATGGTGGCATGGCCACCCATTGGGGTTTGACTAACCAGAAAGACAGTACTGCTGACTGTAGCTATGATTGTTTGGATCAGGATAAAATGGTGAAGTTGGTGCGAAAGGTGTGAAATGTGTGGGTGTATTTCCCATCTGAGATGGGGTTACATTCTCCTAATATCTATGAGCACAAGCACTAAGAGTGATGATTGAAATATGTAATCTTCTTGTTTCTCATTTTTTTAGGCTGTGTTTGGTTCATCAAAATGTTTTTTTCGAACACAGTGTAATCCTATTTTAATGATTCGGGTCTTGAGTTGTTGTATGTGTGTAGAAGGTGGAGAAGCCAAAGCATACCTCCAGGGATAGATACTTGGAGTCATAATTATCATCTATCACCTCTAATGATGGTTTCTTGGGTGAGGGTGTGTTATTTAGCCATGTTTATTGACTACATAATCCATTTGGATTCAATTTTCACCAACTACATCCTCTGTTTTACTCCACATTTTTTGGTTATTTTCCATTGATGTATGAGACTATTTGATATTGAAAGTTATAAAATGATAAAGTGTATCTACTTTGTTTATTTCTAGTATGTTTTTTTCAATAATTATTTGTGTTCAGATTAGTTTAGTACAATTAATAAATTAAGTGTGATTTTTATTGGAGGTGTAATAGTTTGTGGTTCGATGCATATATATAGCAGTGGTGCTGCTATTTTTAATCAATTATGGCGCTGCAGTTTTTAATTTCAGGTGCAGGTGGAGGTATAATAGGTGTGGAGGTATTCCAAGGATAGTGAATATATCCCAATGGTTCCTTTAAACCATTGATAAAATGAAATAAAATACCTCATTGCCAACAGTTCACCTGAACCGTTGGTATATGAAATCTAATCCATCCTAATCCAACGGTTCACATAGAATCGTTGGTATATAAAATTTAATCCAGCCTAAGCCAATGGTTTACACAGAACCATTGGTATATGTCTATCCCCATGGCCAGCATACCAACGGTTTAGTAATTGGGATAACCTATCCCAATGGTTTTATGGTTTATCCCAATGGTTTAAAACGTTGGTATAGTTTAAATTTACAGTAGTGTGAACCCACAAAACATTGGAATACACCTCAAAATAGTTTATTGAAAAGGTTACCTTTAGTGGGAGAACTTCGCTCCTCGCTTTTAAAGAATATAATAAATGATTTTCATATGAGAATAACCCATATGTACCACACTCTACCATTGATCTCTTTAAAAATATTTTTCATTAACACTAGAAGATATGCAAGGAAATATGAACCTCGTATTATATGATAGTTTCTTTATCATGTCCTTCCTATAAAATACAAACAATAATGTCTCTAGTTTAAGGAACAAAGGTAACATGGTTCTTATTACCCAACTATTTGTGGGAAATTATCATATACATATTAATCTCCAAATAGTATCATATCCACCACAGAAAACAACATGATTGTTTTGGAATTTTTCCTTCAATATATTTATCAATGAGAACATTAAGAAACAACACTAACCTCTATAAACTTCTTAGAATCACACCACTGGACATTGGATTTCCCAATATTCCACAATATGAAGCAAATGACCCTAATTATTCAGGTGACCCTGCTCTATCAACTCCATACCCTAGGACAAAACCTTCCAAAACTTGAGATACCAAAAAAAAACTCTAAAGAAAACCCCTCATTCACCACATAGAAAGAGTTTTCATATGATGAGAACATCCACAAGGATCCATTAGATATACCACACTGAGGGTCATTCTCTACTAGGGTGGTCTTCACTCATAATTTTCATCATGATATTTAATATGAATACTGAGGGAATATCATTATCCACCTGGGGATATGAATTGAATTCTCCCCACCTTTAGGAAAAATATTCAATCCCATTACCTGAGAATATTTTTTCATATAAGACAATTAAACCAAGATCACCACTATAGGCATCTACCATAAAAGTAAAATTGTGATGATTCCACCATCAATCAAAGTTGAGAAACTTATCCCTCTCTATAAAATGATCAAATACTATTAGGATAGTTGTTAAAGAAACTCATCCATCAACCGAACATAGAATTCCCACTAAGAGAACCAGCCACCATGTCAATGTTATGCCACTATATTCTCATCTATTGTCATGGTTTTAACTTCATGAAATAAAACTTATACTCCTTTAATCTAAATATCATTCTATAATAGTTCAATATATATCTAGTACTCATATAGTTAGACGGTTACATTCCTTGAATTCCTAATACCCTCCTCCATGAACCAACATAAGTAATTACATGATACATATATTATATAAATTCAACAAGGGTGTTAATTATTCCATTTAGAAACACTTGAATGCCATATATAGAATGAAATTTGATGCATACATTGTTATCCCATTAAGGGATGGTTATCAGTCACCCATTGAGAGAATTACCACATTATTTCACATTTATATGAAGGGAATTTTCATCCACACACATAGTTCATAAATTCACACTTACAACATAATGGGTATCTGACTAAAACTTATATAGGTTTATCTCTACTTTCCATCCCTAAGGGGATCCCACTCACCACTAAAGGTGGACCTCCCCTAATTTCTTCAATTGT
Organism: Viscum album; assembly: GCA_963277665.1. NCBI lineage: Eukaryota > Viridiplantae > Streptophyta > Magnoliopsida > Santalales > Viscaceae > Viscum > Viscum album. The sequence continues at coordinate 599,989,642 of OY728132.1, read as the reverse complement.
GGATCACTATGTAATACTGAAAAATGGGTAACCAATCCATACTGAGGTATGTACTTATGGATCTCAACTCTATCATGAAGTAATCTCATAAAAATCACTTTATATACTAAGGATAAATTAACTTTATCTCTGAAATGTACTCATTGACACTTGACCATAGCTATTTATTATGTTCATCTTCTCATAGCTCTAACCATAATCACCCTATACTTAGAAGGAACTAACCAAAGGTGGTGATTTTGGTATTGGTTTGATGAATCATCTATCTAAAATGGATCTTATGAGGTAATCCAAGAAAAATATATATAAATATTACTTCATTTGAGATTAATATAAAAAACATAACATAATTATACATTCCTCATAACAATAAAGTTTAAGTGTTTAGGGATACTAGATACATAAAAATATTATTTCATAAATGATATCCAATGTCACCCACGAAGTTCTTTATATTAATTACCTTCTATATGTATCATAATTAAAACCTTCAATAAAAACCTAGGGAATGAAAACATAAAAAATAGTGAAATCAAATGCTCAGTAAGGGTAAACATTGGATATTTCAATAAATGATAATACATGAGGATAAGTGTATGAGAACATAATAATAAAATAAGTATGTGATACCCGATCAATTTAAAATCTTTAATCATGATTCATGGTATAAATATTTTTCATAATAATGAACAATATTCATAAGAGTGTGAAATTATCAATAATCAATCATGAGCCATGAGAACATAACATAAACAAAGGAATGTGTCAAAAACATAAGCTTATAACATTTTGAAAATATATAAAGAGAAATAGGTCTAATCATTAAGTTAAATACATGAAATCAAGACCTTGAATAAACTTATGGATATGAAACTGAATCCATGCATAAAAATATATAGATGAAAACTGGTCCACGGATAAACTTATGGTCATGAAACCAGGTCCACACATCTCATTGTGAGCATGAAATCTCATTAACACATAACATATTTATCTCATGAGTTATCTATCTTTACCTAGTTCATTAAAGGCATATAATAGACCCTCTAATCACATAATCATAATCATAATCTATTCATATATACTCCCCAAGATCTTGAAAATATTTAACATTACAACATAACTTAACTCATGGAAAATAAAATGGGTTTCATCAATATTTCATCATCATAACCATAAACCACCTAGAGAACGAATAGGTATGGTATCATAAAATAATATCCCCAATAAATCATAAGTAATATCAAAGGATTTTATCATAGATAAAAAAATTACTTTAAAGGATCACTGGAATATTTTTTGAGGAAAATATCATTTTCATTTTCAAATCACTTATTTAAAATATAAAAAATTCCATAATATTAAGGAAAATTTTTATTTGAAAATAAACATAAAAAATTATAAAAAAATATTAAAATTAAATAATTTTCATGATGGTAGGAATATTTTTTTGTTTCATATATGTTAAAAGTGGACATTATTTTCACCCATTTGTAAAAAGTAAAAAAGAATTTTTTTGAAAAAAAAATCATTAAAAATATTCCTTTTAATCCTTTTAAAATGAATTAAAATGTAATAAAAATGAACTAATTAAAAATTTTCATGAATAGTTAATAACTTTCATAAAATAATTTTGAGGATAATGGACATGAAAGAAAAAACAAAATCAACCCAAAAGAAAACAAGGTTGTATTTTCTTTAAAAACATTTTCTCAGTCATTTTAAGTGCCAAAGAGATTGAAATCATAAAAATAAATAAAAACTCCAAATATAAAAATAATATAAGAAATATTTAATGGTTTTACCAGATAAAAATCACATAATTTCCCTTAATTTAAATTCAAGCATAATCAATTCCAATTAAAATGAGATTGAAACATAAATCCATTACTTCTAGTTTTGTCATACTTCATATGCGTTCAAACCTCATATATAATAAATATAGATTTTTTATGAATCTATTAAAGTATAATATTCATATAAATAATACCATATATTATTTACTTATAATATCTTATCACCCATTTATTAACAAGTCTTCATTAAAATCATTGTTCTGAGTGATAACTTTTTTGTTTTTCATGTAGGTTTTAACTCAAAAGTTCTGGTCATTATAATTTGATCATGGTTAAATATTATCCATAATGTTAATAATATCATAATTATAATATATAATAATTATATACACTTTTATAAAGTTATATATAAACTATTTACTAAAAATTAATTACATCACTTTGTGGAGATGATAGTTCATATGTACATACGAGTGTTGTTTCCACTTTTTGATGGTTGAAATGAAAGAAAGGTAAATAATAATTTGACTTTTAAGAATAATTATTATATAATAAATATAATATATATTCATTAAATATATCTTTATTACCATACATGTTGATTGGAAATGAGAAACGATTCACATTGCTTCGTGGAGGTGGTAGTTCACACATATGCACGAGTAATGTTATCATTTTTTCAACAGAGGGAAAGGTGAGAAGTTAGATAATATATTATAATTAAATAAGTATAATTATGTTATAAATATAATACAAAAACATAAAATCCATCATAATAACCAATCATGAATGATGGAAATGGAAAATGAATCATATCGTTATGTGGAGGTGGTAGTCCACATATACGCACAAGCGATCATGTCATTTATCATTTGATGGAAATGAGGTTGGATAATGGTGGTTACATAATAAAAAATATATTATATTTAGGATACTTAATTTATTATTTTATGATTAATACCTCATATTTAAAGGGGTTAAAAGAAGAAATAAATTGAAAGAGGTCGGGTAAGACAATTACCTCTTCTTCGGTGGACCTCCTTTAGATCCCATCTTAAAGACCCTTGGAATGGTATTTTAAAAAAACCATAACCTATAATTCATGGTTAGATAAGTTTATACGATAATTTTTTATGTTTTGATCTATATATGAGGCTAAAAGTGGTGTAAATAAAAGAGAGGATGGGTGTTCTTTTATAAGTGAAGGAAAGGACACACATGGAATTAATAAAAAGATTTAAATACAATAAATTCATTTTCATGTTCAAGTTGAACCATGTGATAATAATTTAGAATATAATATAAGATATCATTTAAATACCTTAAACCAATAAAATTTTATAGATTTATGTGGTATTTTAAACCATATTATTTGGTCCAACCCCTATGTTAACCAATTTTAACCTTAACTGTAGTAATGGATTTTTCAATCTTAGGGGGTTGTAATTTTTCTTAAAAGGAAAAAATAGCTCATAAATAGAAAAGGTATAAAATTTTAGACCATTTATAATTATATTTTTCTTATTTAAATAATTTATTTATTTTTTAATAATTAAGTAAAATTTTATTTAACACAAAATACTATTAATGTCATTTTAGGAACTATTTACATAATTTGACTTTAAAAACATAAAGACAGAAATTAAATTATAATATAATACATTTAACCATAAATAATAAATTATTATTAACTATAAAATTATTTTGGTTCCATAATTCATCCAAATATTTTACTTTTAATGTTTTTCAATTTATTTACTTTGATTTTTTTATTGCTTACAAAAGAACTTTGTCGGTGTTGTATAATCATTTTAGGTAATAATATAATCACTAAAAATTATAAATAAATTAAAATAATAAATATAATTTATTATTATCAAAATAAAATTTAATATTTTTTAAAAAATTTCTTTTATCCCTATCAGAACATATAAAATAAATTTAAAAGCAAGAGAGTGACAATTTGTATTTTTCTTTACTTAAAATATTATATTGGTCATTATCAAAGAAAAAAAGATCCAAGTGGCCATAAATTATAAATTTAGATTCTTATTGAAGAACTAAACTTCTAAAATAGGGTAAATTAAATTTTTAGTTATATTTTAAATCCTTTTCACATTATTTTTAACCGTAATTAACCTTATTTTCCCTTTACTATGCTTAAAACTATTTACCATAGTTAATATTCATAATGAAAAATAATAAAATGAACTTATTTACCAAAATTTAAACTCATAATTTTAAATATTGAATCTATTTTTATAGATTAAATTTATATAAGTTGAATAAATTAATTTAAAAATAAACCCACAAAACGTGATGAAAAAGAATTTTTAAGGAAAATGCATTTTTCAAGCATAAGATGATCTAAAATTTACTTTATGATTAGTAATAATTATTATATGAATTTAAATTAATATATATATATATAATATTTAAATTTCATTTAAATTATGAAAAATTAATGATAATTTTAATTAATTAAAATGGAAAACATTATGCATTTAAAAATAGCTTTCTACAAAATGCATTTTAAAGCATAAAAAAATAAACTTATACGAAAATCAAATATAATATTGATTCATATGGAATTATTTAAATTATTTTTATTAAAATTGATCTTATTTTAATTAAAAACTAAATCCAAAACAAAAATGGGACCTTTTAATTGCTTTATTTAAGGAAAAGAAATGACAGTTTTATAAAAATTGGTATTTTCACTATTCATTGAAAAAAAATCTTTTTAAAAAAAATCCTAAAAATTCACTCTAAGATAATATTGTCATTCTGAGTTAATAAATTAAATTAATTTTTTCAAATACTATTTATAATAGTGTCAGAAATTAATTATAACATTTATGCGCAAAATGTAATAAAAACCATTTTTTTGAAGAAAATATTTTTTTGAAACATAAAATGACTTTACTAAAAATTGAGTGCTTATTTAATAATAATTAATAAATAAATTTTTATTTACTATTAAAATTATAAATATATATAATATTTTAGTTACTCATATTCATACTCACTAATTTAATGGCTAGCTTATAATGGTCACATTTAAATAATAATATTTCTATAATATATCTCGATTTTCTTAAACCTTGGGGTTGTGTGTTAAGATAGATATTAAGCTTATTATTATTTTAAAATTAATTTTTGAGATGTTACATTAACCCCCCTAAATAAATATCACTCTCATAATTTTATCTCATCCATCACTGGTTAAAATTTTGAAAATACCTTTGTTGAAAACTTGTACCATACAAAGGGATAATAAAAATTACTTTAAAAAGGGGGAGTGGTAAAAATAAAAGATACCTTAAATAGAACATAATATGATTCCTAGATAAGGAGAACATTTTTGGGATTTAAAATATAGACATGGAGGAGAAAAATTATGTCTAAGGACTAATAGAGAGTGATAGATAACATAGTCATGAGAAATTCAATGACCACAAAATGATAAATTAGTGAGGGGTTAAAAGACCATCAATTAATTAGAAATGAAGGTAAAATAATAACATTTTTATTTCAAGATCATTTTACTAAAGTTAATGTATTATTTTACTATCAATATATAGAATATTATAAAATATACTTACTTGACTTCTTTCCATTTCATAAACACAATTTCATCCTTTGGTTGTGCTTTGATCAATTTCTACATCATCTCTTTCTCTAAGAAATGGATACTAAAGGTGATTTTTTATGAATAAAGAACTAAAATTAAATTTTAATGGATAATAATATCCATAAAACAATTACAAGTCAATCCTCTTATCTTTGGATAATTACCAAAACCAAAAATGGTTAGCACAGTTTACCCAATATGGATAAATATTTATATAATGAAATAATACATTAATCTATAAAACCTTAACAGTAACACCCAAAGTTAAAATTAAACCATTATATACATATTTAACCTTAAGAATCATCCAAAATATATATTAACAAATTCAAAACCCAAAAATCTGAAATATTTGATCACATATTTTTTTCCAAGATCAAATTTAACATTTATCCCCATACAACATGATGTAGCTAATAATGTCACATACCAAAAATGTGAATACCTTAATAATGTATTCTCGTAAAAAATTATAATAATCTAAATCACCATAAAACCTCAATGAAAACATATATTCTTACAAAAATAAACTATATCTTTTCAAACTATTGAATAAATTTCATAAATCCAAATAAAATGTAATAAACTTCATTATAAATCACTTTTTCATAAAATCACTAATCATTATTAAGGTCACCAATACTAAAAAATTTACTTTATCAATATCAATCAATGCTTTATCCCAACTAAACATTATTATCTCAAAATCGGGCACATATTAATGGTTATATTTCTCTCAATCGCGTGTTTTCCATAAAATATCACCATACCACTAAATCACTTTTCTAGATTATTGATACCATTCAACATATGCTTAAAAATCCTTAATTAAAAACTTATGAAGAATAATACTTAGATGTTTCATGATTATAATAACCAAAATATCATTGATAAAACACTTATATATGATAATTCTAGAATCCCAATTCAAAAAACACTTCAATCATTCCACCTCAATGATTGGTATAGCATAGGCCCTTCCTTGGTCTAGGAGTTAACCCTTTGATTAGGGAATTGACTTAGAAAATTCCCATGTTCCCCACACATAATACATTAAACTATAAATGTTACCTTAGAATAAACTTCATTTCCCTACATTAAACTCTTCATTTTTTCCCAGAAATTTCCTTCTCTATATCTATTTCCTTATATAAAACATTTTCTTATTCCTTTTATAAATTCTCCTAGGTGTCTATTTTCACCTTTAATACATAAAGAAAATTGAGCCTTATTTCCTCTATGGACTCCACCACCTTATGTCTCACAAAACTCTATTCTTATCTTCTTTGTTGTTTCTATGAGTTGGTTAAGATGTGGGATTTTAATCATATATCATGATAACATATTAAGCATAATCATAATATTTTTCACTATAGTCATCGTCCCATTAAGTTTCTCATAATCACCATATTTTCCATCACATTTATCATTAATATGATTCCTCATAGGTCTATCCATTATCTAAGACAAAAATTCAAAGTGTGATAAATAATAATCCTAGTTAATAATCATGAAATCATGAAAAGCATTCATAGTATGTCTATATCATTACACCTTCTTTATAATATATGACACCTTAGGTTTAACCAAGTTAATTCATAGTAATCATATATTCAAATCCTTTATAAGGGTTTATAAACAAAATATGACTTAACCCAATAATATCCCTTATGATTATCAAACCAGGTGCACAGTAAGGGCTCATTAACTATGCACCATAATGATGGATAAGATATACCTGACCAACTCTTTTTGGGGTTATTATCCCTAGATACATTTGTGTTAAAACCATGTACACTTATGGTATCTAGATAGGGATTTATTACTAGGAAAACCATATAATCTCTACCTTATAAAATAATTAGGATGATATCCTATACTTAGGCTTATCTCTAGGGTTTTCACCAAATTTTTCCAATCATGTTCTCCAAATATTAGCTAAACTATACTATAATACCAAATAAGGAAACCCAATAAAAACATATATAAATATTTCATCATTTTTTATGAATATAAAACAATAACACAATTATACATTCCCTAGAACCATAAAGGTTTAGTGTCTATAGAGAATATATACATAAAAATATTATTTCATAAATGATCTCCAACATCTCCAAAAAAGTTATTCATATTAATACCCTTCTAGACATATCATAATTATAGCCTTCCATCAAAACCCGAGGAAGGAAATTATAAGAAAGGGTAATCTCATATGCTCACTAAGGATAAACATGGGATATATCAATCAATTATCATAAATGAGCATAAGGGTATGATAAATCATATCATAATAATTTCATATTCAATAAATTTAATATCTTTAATCATGAGTCATTGAATAAAGATTTTTCATAACAAAAGATAATATCCATAAGAGTGTGAAATCATCAATAATCAATCATGGTCCATGAGAATATAAAATAAATATAGTAATGTAGAAAATACATAATTTTATAAAATTTTAAATATATATAAATAGAAATTATTTCAATAATTAAGTAAAGGACATGAAATTAGGTCCTCACATAAACTTATGGACATGAAAATAGTTCCACGCATAAACTTATAGACATGAAAATAGTTCCATACAAAAACTTATGGAAATGAAACTAGTTCCATGCATACTATTGTGAAAATGAAATTGGGATAACACATAACATAATTATCTCATGATTTATCCATATTTACCCAATGGATTGTAGGGCTATAAAATAACCACCCATCACATAATCATAATCCATTCATATGTGTTCTATAGGATCTTGAAATCATTAAACATTTCATCATAACTTAACTCGTGGAAAAGAAAATGGGTTTCATTAATATTTCATCATCATAACCATAAACCATCCAAATAAATAATAGTGATGGTATCATAAAATAATATCCCCAATAAATCATAAATAACATCAAAGTATGTTATCATTGATAAAAAATTCCTTTAAAGGATCACTAGAAGATTTATTGAGGAAAATACACTTTTCATTTGGAAATCACTTATTTAAAATATAAAAATTTCCCAAATATTATGGTAAAAAAATTCCTTGAAAAAAACAATGGAAAATTTTAATATAATCCTAAAATTAAATAAAATTTATGATGTTGGAAATATTTTTTTGTGTTTCATACATTAACAGAGAACATTCTTTTCACCCTTTTGTAAAAAGTCAAAAATGACTTATTTGGAAAACATTTAGTGATAAATATTAATTTTAGTCCATTTTAAATGAAGTAAAATGTAAAAATAATGTCATTTTTAAAAAAATTAATTATATGTAAAAACTTCCGTAAAATAATTTTAAGGATAATGGGTATGGAAGAAAAATTTTGTCGACTAAAAAGGAAATATGGTCAGTTTTTCTTTAAAAACATTTTCTCAAGTATTTTAAGACCAAAGAGATGAAAATGGTACTAATAAATAGAAACTTAATAAATAACCAAATTATAAGGAAAATAAAATGGTTTTATTAGATAAGTATCATATAATTTCCCTCAATGGAAATTCAAGCATAATCAATCCTGATTAAAATGAGATTGAAACATAAATCTCTTACCTCGAGTCTTTTCCTACTTCATATACATTAAAAACTCCTTTGTAATAAATATTAATTTATTAAACATATATTATAGAACCATATTAATACATATCACATCATATATTATTTAATTATAACATCTTATCACCTTTTTATTAATAAGTATTTATTAAAATCATTGTTTCGGATGATAACTATTTCATTCTTCAGACGGGTTCTGACTCAGCGGTTTTGGTCCTTGTACATTTATCATGATTAAATAATCTCTGGAATTTTAATAATTTCATAATTATCATATTTAATCATTATATACACTTTTATATCTATTTATATAAAGTGGTGATGAAAAATGAATTACATCACTTCATGGAGACAGAAGTCCATACGTACGCAAGAGTGATGCTTCCAGTTTTTTATGGTTGGAACAAAAAAAGATAAATAATAATTAACCACTAAAAATAATTATTATATTATATATTTATTATATATTTATTAAATTTTTCTTTATTACCATCAATTTAAAAGTGAATATGAAAAATGAATGACATCACTTTGTGGAGGTGGTAGTCAACACGTACGCACAAGCGACGTTATCATTTTTCAAAAGAGGGAAAGGTAAGAGGATATATAAGATATTATAATTAAATAAGTATAATTATTTCATAAATATCATATATAAACATTAAATATATAATAATAACCAATCATGAATTATGGTGATGGAAAATGAATAATATCACTACATGGAGGCGGTAGTCCACACGTACGCATGAGAGATAATTTCATTTCTCATTGGATTGAAAGGAGGGTGGATAATGGTGGTTACATAATAATAATTTTTTTTAAGTAAACTGGGAATACTAAATTTATTATTTTATTATTAATACCATATATTTAAAGGATATATAATAAGGAATAAATTTAAAGAGATCGGGTAAGATGATTACCTCTTCTTCGGTAGACCTCTATTAGATCCCTTATTAAGGACTCTTGTAATGGTATTTTAAGAATAAAAACACATATAATTAATGTATAGGGAATTATATAAGATAATTGGGTTGTTTTTGGTTGATCTAGGAGGCTCAAAGTGGTGTAAAATAAATAGAGTGGGGTGTCCTTTTATAAGTGAAGGAAAGGACACACATGGAATTAGTAAAAGGATTTAAATACAATAAATTCATTTTCATGTGAAAGTGGAACCATGTGGCCATAATTTCAAATAAAATATAGTATAAAGTTGAAATCCATTCTAATAATAAAACATTTATAGGTTGAAGTGGTATTTTAAACCTTGTCTTTTGGTCTAACCCCTTTGTTAACCAATTTTAACCTTAACCATGGTGAAAACTTTTTCAATATTAAAGGGTTATGATTTTACTTATATGGTAACAATGGGATTATAAATGGAAAATAGATATAATTTTAAAAAATTTCACATTATATTTTTCTTATTTCAATATTTTTATGATTTTTAAATAATGCAATAAAATACGATTTAACATAAGATACTATTAAATTCAAGTTTATAACTATTCACATAATTTGACTTTAAAGACCTCAAGATAGAAATATAATTCAAATATAATACATTTAACTATAAATAATATATTATTATTAAATATAAAATTCTTATAACTTGATAATTAATCAAAGAAATTACTTTTAATGTTTTAAAAATTATTTACTTTTACTTTTTCACTGCTTGCACAAGCATTGTGTCAGTGTTGTATAGAATTTAAGGTAATTATATAATCACTAAAAATTAGGAATAAATTACCATAATAAATATAATTTAATTATTATAAAAATAAACTTTAATATTAATTCAAAAATAATTCTTATCCCTATGTGAACATATAAATTAAATTTAAAAGTAAGAGAGTGACATTTTGTATTTTTCTTTACTTAAAATATTATATGGGTCATTATCAAAGAAAAAATGATCCAAGTGGCCAGAAATTATAAATTTATATGATTTTGTATTAAATAATATCATTAAATAGGGTTAAGTAAAGTTTTAGGTATATTTTAAATCCATTTCACAGTAGTTTTAACCTTAATTAACCTGATTTTCTCTTTACTGTGTTTATAAATATTAACCATAGTTACTATTCATAATGACAAAAAATAAAAGGGACCTATTTACTAAATTTTAAACTCCTAATTTCAAATATGGAATCCATTTTTTAATATTAAATTTTTATAATTTTAGGAAATTAATTTAAAAATAAACACACAAAACATGACGAAATATATTTTTTCTGGATATTTCATTTTTCAAGCATAAGATGGTCTTGCATTAACTCTATGACTAATAATAATCATTATATGAATTTAAATTCATATATATAGACACAAAATCTATAAATTTAATTTAAATCATTCATAATTAGGGATTATTTTATTTAATTAAAATGGAAAAACATTATGCACTTAAAAACAGTTTTCTGGAAAATGCATTTTTAAGCATAAAAATAAAATTATACTAAAATAAAATATAAGGATGATTAATATAGAATAATTTTGATTATTTTGAATAAAATGTACCATATTTTATTTTTAAACAACCAAAATAGAATGTTACGTTTCAATTATTTTATTTAAAGAAAATAAATGAGAGTTTTACAAAAATGGTTATTTTTCACTATTCACTAAAAATATAAATTTTTAAAAAAAATCTCAAAACTTCACCCTAAGATAATATAGACATGATGATTTAAATTTTTTTATTAATTTTTTCAAATAATATTTATTATAGTAGAATAAATTAATTATAATATTCACACATAAAATGCACTAAAACCCTTTATATGAAGAAAATAATTTTTGTTGCTTAAAATGGATTTATAAAAAATTGAGTGTTTATTTAATAATAATTAATCAATACATTTGTATTTATTAGGACCATTATGAATATATTTCATAATTATTTTACTCATATTCATACCCAAAAATTAAAAAGCTAAGTTATAACGATCACACTTAAATAATAATATTTCTATAGTATATCATAATTCACATAAAGCTTGGTGTTTCATGTTAATAAATATATTGAGATTAATATTATTTAAAAAAAATGGTCTATTACATATCACACCATCATATCTTTCATAAAACAGCTTGCTTGTAGGTAATTGGGCCTATAATAGGTAGGTCTATGATCTCAATGTTATCTTCAATGTGGAGGTCTTTCCATGGAACTACTTCGATTATCCAAAGTAAAAGTGATAACCTAATAATATATCTAGGGAGAATCTATGAAAAGAATTCTCAACCTCAAATTCATTATTGGGGGATTCTATTGGAGGTGTTGTTACATAAGAGCCCAATCCCAGCTCAAAATCTCTCTCTAGAGGCTACACTCGAACTATAGAACTCGAATAATTCCACTATAAAAAATGTCCAGGAAATTCCTTGAAACATTTATAGGCCTTGACATGTTTTCATACACGGTCATACTTTCCTATGGAGGTTCCAATATCCTTATATAAAACTTTATCTTGAACAAGGTCTCAAACTTTATCCATATAATAGTAGTCTCGTTATGAGTTTAATAAAAACACTATCCTCTAATGTCTCGAGGATCGGGCTCCCTGTAGTATGGCCTCTATCACTCAAGGATCATACTCACCTCATAAACCCATGAGGCTTCTATATTTAGAATGCATGAAATGGATTCTTCTTATGGGTATTATTTTAAATCTTATTAATAAATAACATCTACTATATGAGAAGGATTTTATTAAGTGAAAAGGGTAGAGAAACTACCCCATATCATGAGGAAAGGATATCCCTCAACCAAGTCTCTAAATCAATAAACCATCACTATATTGATTAGTGGTGAGAGTACGAAATATAATCATGGTCTCATCATGACTCTGCCTCTAAATACTAGCTAGTTATCTGTTGGTGGAACCCTTCATTTGATAGGATGAACCCATAAGAATTAGAGAATATCTATATGATATAACACATGAAGTACATGGAAGATCATAACTGACCACTATATAATTCATGTACTAAATTTATTATATCATTCATCCAACAACTTAGAGTTTCTTTTCAATTAAAAATATATCAATATCTAGGTGAATGGATACATTTTCCATCACACTAACACTAAGTTTCGTGGTTTGTAAACTAAACTTGAAACCCCTTAACACAGATTCCCTAATTTCCCAAACCAATCCTCATATGAATTCTAACTCTAAAATCTGTCCCTAGGTCTTTAACCACTCTGATACTAATATGGAATTACCCAACCAACTAGGACCCCTCCTGAGACAACAGTAATCCAAGAGTTCAACCCCCAACCCACCTCTAATAAGTTAGGGTTCGGTGACTGGTATCGAGTAAGAATATAACACAATATGGGAAGCCTTAGCCTATATAAACCTACAACATACATATATCTCTGATGTATAAAAATAACTCATAACATTGAAAGTATATATATATATATATATATATCTAAAATTTATTCAATGCATGGGATAGATCTCATATGTTCATTATTTTTTCTATGTAGCTCAATGATTTAATCCTTATGAATTTCATAATTTAAGGGAAATTGTCACATATTAATTTTATAGATATAATTTGAGGTTTGATATGAAAAAGGAATAAAATAATGATTTTAATTGATTTTTTTAACAAATTCGGATTATTTTTGTTGTGAAAAAAACATTAAGTTGGCTGTATTTGTATGTTTGAGAAGGTTTTTCTAGATGTTAGGAAAAATTTGAAAGTAAGGGAAATTCTATACATCAAAGTTTTAGGGGAATATGTAATAGTTTTAAGAGGCATGTGTAAAGTTTACCTAGATGAAAAAAGTCATACATAAATGTTACCAAGCTACACTACACAATGCATAAGGTTGACACCACTGGATCCCTGGATACGTAAGAGACTTTCCATTACCACGGAAGTGAGAATATTGATAAATAAAGTTCATGATCCATGCATAATAGTATCATAAAAATTAAAAAGGGATACATAATAGTATACCCTTAACATAAAGGTATATGTAAGGTTAAGTCACTTAAAATACTTTATATGTAATAACATCCCCTTTTCCAATGCACTCTCATAATAATTCGTAACTCTAATTGAATCTATGTAGTATAAATCATGAGATCTTCTACTATAAGGCTGCTTTCAAATGTTTTGTTGGCAATGTGTATTCATTCAAAATAGGAGAATAAAATAAGATCATATGGGAATATTTTAAAGAATAATAGCTGATAAAATCCTAGAAGCATGTTGTCCAAGTGGAAACATCCTACTCCTCAATTCATTCTGACGTGGAAGCATCACTATGCATATTGAAGCCTATTAAATCCATTGTTTCCTATTTAAATAATGTGTTCCCATTATAATAAAGGGGTTGGGAGATATAATCTTAGTTAATAACTTTGACTTCATCCATTCATTTATTTTTGGGTTTTACTATTCTATTTTTTTATATAATTCATTCAACATGTTTTGATAAAAGATAGTTTACTCTTCTCTCTCATTTTCTTTATGTTCTTCCATTATACCTCTCCAACACTCCATGATGGTAGAGTAAATAACCTAATTATTGGACTTGGGAATGATATATTATTGTTAATAAATCCTAAATATTCATTTATTAATTTTTATTATACATTTTTAATGAGGTTATAAGTAGTGTTTTGGATTGGTGTGGAGATTGTCTACCTCTTCATAGCATGGCTCTCAATAAAACTTTATTCCCTACCAAATACTCATTCCATCCCTTCTATCAGGAAGATCTTATAATATCCTAGGTAATATTGATATTAAAAAATTTCATATATTCATTATTAATATTTTATAAAGTTTCATTCATTATAAAAATATTAAACAATTTTTTGGTTAAAAGGAAAAAAGTTTTATTTCTAACCAAAATGAGTTTTAATGAAATATATGATTGTATTTAAAAGAATGATTTTAAAATTATATAATTTTAATTTGAAAAAAATGAAATCATATTTTAAATTTTTCATTTCAAAATTACCTTAGGATGAATTTTTTGTATTTTTTGGGAAATATTGATTTTTCATTGAATAGTGAAAATACCAATTTTATAAAATTGTCTTTTCTTTTCATTAAATAAAGTAATTTTTTATTGTAATATGATATCAATGTAAAATAATTATTACTTATTTAAACATAATATAATTAATTACATTTGAATCATATTCATACCTTATTTTGGTATAAGTGCATTTTGGGACTTAAAAATGCATTTTTTTCAAAAACTATTTTTCATTGTGTTTTATGAGTTTAATTTTAAATTAAAATTTTCCACTTCTATGTTTTTAATTTTTAAAACTTTATTCAATATTTTTAATTAGAGAGTTAAAATTATATTTTTCTTTTATTTTTGAACATTATAAATAGTAACTTTAGTATTTTTTGTTACTACGGTAAAGGGTAAGTCAGGTTATTAAAGTTAAAAATTAAATGATAAGGACTAAAAAATGACTATAAAACCTTCCTTATTTTTTTATGAATATATATCATCCATAATCATTAAAAAATTTAATACGTATTCATTTTTCCATTTGGACAAGTTTTTTATCTTTATAATATTTAAGTGAATATATAGCCAAAAATTCCACACTCTTGCTTTTAATAATTATAATATTTATAACATAGGGATAAACAGAGTATATGTTTGATTATAAATTATAAATTTAAATTTAAATTATTTTTTTATCATGGTAAATTATTTTTATTTTTTAGTGAATAAATAATTTCCTTAAAAGCTTACGCAACACTGATGTGGTAATTATTAAATTAATGAAAAAATAAAATAAATGACATTAAAAATGTTACAAATAATATTATTTGAATGAATATTTGTACGCCATGATTTTTTAGATAAAAAATACACATTATAGAAATATTTATTCATTATCTTATAATTCCTTTCTTATATTGATGTTTTTAAAGTCAAAGTAAATAAATAGTTTTAAAATTGACATTAATGATATTTTATAATAAATAATAGTTTATTAAATGATTTAAAAATAATAAAAATATTATATTTATAAAAATTAAAGTTATATTGTTAATTACATAAATCATGGTCAATTAATGGGTCTTTTTTATTTTATAGTAACATTATTAACCCTTAAAGTGTAAAAAACATTAATATTACGGTAATTTTCAAAAGGAATAATGAAAGGTTAAAACAAAAGGATAAGGGTAAAATGTGATCCAAAAGTGTAAAAATTTTATTGTGTGAGATTATTTCTACTAATACTCATATTATATTTTAATATTATAAATTTGGATCCATTTTTACATCAAAATTAATTTGTATTAATTAATATTTTAAGAGATCTCAAGAGTTTCCCTCCTCTCTCTTATAAAAGGGAACCTCTTCCTATCATTTATACACACTTAAAAATAATATTAGTTCAAAAAATACCTACCCAAATATATTTATATAATCCCTACCATAATTATATAGTTATTTTTTAGGTAGAATACTAACCTTGGAGGGATTAAGGTATTAAGAAATGAAGACTTTCCAAAGAAGAGGTATAGTTTTTAGCCGCATGTTTTAGTTTATTTCTTCTTCCACATCTTTCAAATAAGTTTCAACCATGATAAAATAATAACAAAAATATACTATATATATACATTTATATTATTATTTTAATTTAATAACTTATATTCGTCTCCAACCTCAATTAAATGGGATAATAATTCATCGTTCATGTGTACGACAGATTACCACCTCACGAACTGATATAATTTTTTTTCCATCACCACATATCATGGATAGATTTAATGATGGATTTAATGTGTATATATTATATTAATGAAATATTTATCATGATTAAAAGATAAAATATCATATAATTTCTTACCTTTCCATTCATTTAAAAATAATAACATTGTTCATGCGTACGTGTGGACTACCACCTCCACGAAGCGATGTGATACATTTTTTCATCCCCACATAACATGGATGATTTATATAAGTATAAATAAAAAAATAAAAATTATATTTATGATATTATGATCATTTTTTAAAGATAAAATTATACTTACCTTCTTTCCATAATGATCATTTAAAAATGGAAACATTACTCATGCGTACGTACAGTCTACCGTCTCCATGATTGTAACGTAGCTCATTTTTCATAATTATATTTCATTATTGGTATAAAAAGTATAATTTATGTATAAAAATGATAATTATGTCATGATTATTATTCTTTATTTGATGTAACAATTACCACTTTGACCATAGTCAACTTACCGAATCCATTTTGGACTTATGAAACAAAAATCCTTAAAACATCCGATGTGAATTTAATTGATTAAATAATAAAATATAGTATGAAAAGAGATAAAATAAAAGGAATAATGAACTTAAAAAATGTTATTAAGTAAGTAAATAATTAACCTAATTTTATTATTCATGAATATAAAGAATGTATGTGGTGATTCTGACTCAAGCTAAGGGACTTTGTTTATAAGAATTATCTTTTAAAGTTTCCATTAAAACTCTCTTTTTCTTCCATGACCATATTTTTAAAATTATTTTATGGATATATTTATATGAACATAAATTAATTATAAATGAAATTTTGTGTCTATTTCAATGGTTTTTCAAAAGTAATCTTTTTATATAATATTTTTACTTTATTTACAAAAGACAAAAGGAATGTTTTATTTTAATGTATATGGTGACAATGGATTTTCCTATCATCTTAACTATTATTTGATGTTTGGATTACTTTATAAGATTCCATTTTTTCTTAAAATAAAACCCCACATTACCTATGTTATATTTATTTTCAAAAAAAATAAAATGGAATGGATATTTCAATATCCAAAAATATTTTCTTATGGGTAAAAGAAATATTTTGAAAACTGTAATCTTTTATGTGTTATGATTTTGTTATGGTTATTGTGAATTGTTTATGATTATGGGTGGTTGTATTATAAATCAATGGAGATTTATCCCATTATAGATACCCAATTTATTTGGTAAATGGATGGATTTAACTTATTAGGTTTTTCCTAAGTGGTTATAGGAATATACTATGATGGTTATTCCAACTGTAACCATGATGGTTATTTTATGAGTAAACATGATGGTTATTTTATATGTAACCATTATGGTTATTATATGTATATTCATGAAGTTTATCCCATTTTTAAGAGTGATATGAAAATTATACCCCAAGTTACCTGCATGATTTATCTATGATTTCTATGGGTTTTTATAGAAATCTTATGATTTCTATAAGTATTCATAGAATAATAATTTCTTTCTGTATTTTTATGTCCCTTAATAAGATTTTTGTGATAATTCCATGTTTTAAAATGTTTTTCATAGGGTTTACAGATGGGTATAGGAAAATAAGAAGTCAATTTTAAAGTTGTGAAGACTTTTCATAAAAATAAATCATGTTTTATTTTAAATGTTTTATTTTATGAGGAAAATGGATACTTAATAGTGTAGTCCACTTTGTAATATATGGATTTGTTGTATAATATTTATGATTTAACTCTATAAAAATATAAACCTAAAATATCTTTTGGAAAGTAAAAAAAGTGAATTATAGTTTAAAGTTACTAGAATGTATAATGTATTAGGTTGGGTCCTTACAGTTGGTATCAGAGTAAGGTTTAGATTAATTTATGGGTTAGGAATATATTTATAAAATAATTTTAAAACATTTTACTTTATGGTTATGTTAAAATGATATAGAATTTAAATATTACCATATTAATTTGTATAAACTATGTCTATTCAGAATGGTTTTCCATAGAGGAAACAGGAAAGATGAATCAGGAAGGCACTGTAGGGATGATATCCTTCCAAATCAATGACATAGAATGGTTGGAATTAGAACTGAGTACTTTTTTATAGTGATGGATTAGTTGAAATAGGCTATAAATTGTGGCAGTATTCATGATATAAAATAGATAGATTTAACACAGAGGAATATGATGATAGTGTATCATTTTATGAGACAACATTCTCTAGTATTTAGTGGATCTTCTAACCTAGTGGTAGGTAAAGGATGGATTAAATCCCTGGAAATGATATTTGATCTCATGGTATGTTTAGATCATAAAAAATTAAGTCTTTTTTTTACCATTTTGATGGTGAAGCTGACTAGTGGTAGTTAATGATCAAGAATGTCAGGGAAAGAGAGGATAATGATGTCTTGGAATGGGATGAATTTAAGAATATATTCCTTGAGAAATAATTTCCTAAATATATTAAACTTGGAATGAAAAATAAATTCTAGTAATTAAGGAAAAGGTAGGAAGATTAATTGTCCATGAATTAAGTAAACTTCACCAGATTTTCAAGGTATGCACCAAATTTTATCTGGGGTCTTCATAGAAAAATTAATCAGTTTTACTCCATATTGAATCCAAGATATCGAAGGGAATTAGCTTCCCATGAATTCAAAATTTATGAAAAACTTGTTTGATGTTCCAATAAGGTATAAATATATTTTTCTTATGATAATTTTTACTACAAAAACCAATATAAAAAGAGGTATAGGTGGAAATAAAAAAGGAATAATGGATCATAGAAATATTATGGTAAAAAAATTAAGTTTTTAGTTTTTGAGAGTTGTGGTAAAATACACATTGGGGACTGCCTTATGAATCTTCATAAGTACTTTTGATGAGTTAAGTTTGGGAATATGGATCATAATTGAAATGAAAAATATCTTAGTAGTGTTAAGACCAATTCTAATAAACATGTAGTAAAGTGTTTTAAATGTAATGAGATGGGTCATTATGTACATTCATGTCTGAATAAGAACCCAAATGATGGGAAGCAGCTAGATTATAAGTAGAAATGTATAGTGAAATATTTTGAAACAAATTCATACAATTTTATCCCATAAAATTAAGTGGTATCGGGTGCATTTATTATTTATTAAAATTATGTTAATGTCTTTTTTGATTCGAGTTCTACACATTCTTTCATTTCTAATTTTTTTTGGTGAATTGGAAGTTCCAACTTAATAAATGAATCCATAACTTATGGTAAAAACACTTGGGGTATGTATTAAGGAAAAAAGAAATTATAATATTATTATTATCATCTTATATAGAAAGAATTTACCTGAAAACCATATTTTCTTACCCCTAGTAGAGTTTGATGTTATTTTGGCTATGGATTGGATCTCCATTTACCATGATAAGACAGATTATAGAGCTAAATAATTTATTTTTTAGAAAGATTTTTAGTTTTTATACAATAATGAACCCCTAATTTTGATAACAAATTAATAAGCCAATAAAATTTTAAAATATGGAAATGAAAGATATCTTGCACATATTATTGAAAATAAGGGAACTTTTAATATTAATTATATTACTGTAGTAAAAGAATACCTATATTTTTTTCTGATGAGTTGTCTAATGTTATACCTAATCATGAAGTTTAATTTACTATTGACTTAGTTCCTAATGATAATATAATTTCAAAACCCCCTTATCAAATGGCTCAAGTAGAACTTCTCGAATTGAGAAAACAATTGTAGGAGTTTCTTAATAAAGTTTTTATTCATCCTAGAATTTCACCATGGGGTACTCCTATTTTGTTTTATAAAAATAAATATTGATACATAAGGATTTTCATTTATTATATAGATTTTAATAACATTACTATTAAGAATAATTATATATTACCTCATATTGATGAATTTTTTATCAACGCCCGGGAGATCAATATTTTTCAAAGACCGACCTTAAGGTTCGGGTAATATTAGCTGAAGGTGAAGGAGGATGGTATTTTTAAAATAGTATTTTAGAATAAATATGAGCATTTTGTGTTTATTTTTATTCCCTTTGGTTTGAATAATTTTCTAGATATATTTATGGATCTTATGAATATATTCTTCCATGAATATTTGGATAAGTTTGTGGTTATTTTTATTAATGATATCAAAATTTATACTAAAAGTTATGAGGAACATAAAAATTAATGGATTATTCTGTAAAAATTTTACAAAAATAATTTATATGTAAAATTCTTCAAATGTGAATTTTAGTTACAACGTATTTTATTCCTTGGAAACATCGTAAATAAAGATAGAATAACAGTTGATCTTATTAAAACTAAAGTGGTTGATGAATAGCCAAGACCAAAAAATGTTACTAAGATTCATTATTCTCTTAGATTGGTAGGATATTACCAGTGGTTTGTTGAAAAAATTTCATGGTTATATTTCCCACAAATTAAGTTAACTTGAAGGAGATTTAAATTCATTTGGATGAAAGAATGTGATTATTTTTTCTAGGAACTAAAAAGAAGACTGGTGAATTCTCTAGTTTTAGATATATCCTTAAAAAAATTTAACTTTTTAATCTATAGTGATGATTCATTAAAATTACTTGGTTTTTTTATACAAAATGATTGAGTAATTTCTTATGCTTCACGTCAATTAAAACCACATGACAAAAATTATCCTATACATGACCTTAAACTAACGGCTTTGATGTTTGCTTTAAAAATTTGGAGAAATCATTTATATGGATCCAAGTGTAAAATATATATTGATCATAAGATTTTGAATTATATATTCACTCTTAAAGAGTTAAACATGAGATAAAAGAGATGTATGGAATTGATAAAGCATTACAACTGCACAATTCATTATCATCCTAGAAAATCAACAAAATTAATTGATGCTTTGAGTTAAAAAAGTATTTCTAAATTAACCTTGATATATTTGCAACATGACCCTTTGGTTAATGATTTGATAAATTTTGTCCTAGAAGTTGTGCATGTGGTATCTTCATCTATTTTGTTTCAGGTTTCAATACAATCATCTCTATTATAAATAATTAAGAAAACTCATAAGGAAGAACAAGAGTTACAAGAAAATGTAGAATTGGTTAATAAGGGTTATTTTCTTTAATTTAAAATTTATAAATATTATGTTTTGAGATTTTTAAAGTGATTATGTGTGTCATGTGACTCCTAGTTAAAGAGAAAATTATTGAGGGAAACTCATAGTTCCCCATTTTATGTTCATCGTGGAAGCACTAATATGTACAAAGACCTTTGGGAGTATTACTGGTGGGATTTAATAAAAAGATATATTACTAATTTTACTATGAAATGTTTAACTTGTCAATAGGTTAAAGAAAAACAATAATTACCAAAGGGTATTATTTATTCTTTTCCAGTACTAGAGTGGAAATGGTAAAATGTATCCATGGATTTTGTAGTAGGATTTCCAAAGACATCTTGAGGTAATAATGTGATTTGGGTTATTGTTGATCAATTAACTAAATATGCACATTTCCTCCCCATTAAGGATATTTTGTATTTATATAAAGTTTATATATTATATATTAAGTAGATAATTAGGTTACATGGAATTCCTTACTCCATTATATCTAACCATGATCCCAGGTTTACTTTAAATTTTCATAAAGGACTTCCGAAGCCAATATGAATTAAATTAAATTTCAGTACATCTTTTCATCATCAATATGATAGATAGTCCTAGAAAACAATTTATACCTTGGAATTCATGATTCATTCTTGTTCGATGGATTACTAGGGAATTTATTTTCAATATATTTATTTAGTTGATTTTTCTTATAATAATATTCTTCATTCCAGTATACATATGGCACATTTTGAAGTATTATATGGAAAATGGTGTCAAGATATAGCTTTTTTTTGGGATGAAGTAGGGAAAAGGAGGTTTATGGGACCAAAATTGGTAGAGGTAATGGTTTAGAAGTTAAATTATTTCAGAAACATATGAGGAAGGCTCAAAGAAAATATAATAGTTATGTGGGTAATCGAAGGAAATATATTTCTTTCAAGGTAGGCTATCATGTTTTTCTTATAGTATCTCCATGGAAAAGTGTTAATCATTTTGTTAAAAAGGTAAAGTCAAGTCCATTATTTATTATACAATATAAAATCCTAGATAAATTTGGTTTAGTTTCTAAATGGCTATCCTTTCCTCTGAGTTTATCCCATGTACACAATGTTTTTCATGATTCGATGTTAAAAAAGTATATTCCAGATTCATATATAGTTTTGAGCCCTTAGATAGTTCAGTTGGAATATAAAATTTCTTATAAGTAATAGGTTATTCAGATTCTTAACCATTGAGAACAAGTATTGTGTAACAATATAATTCAATGGTTTAAGGTTTTTGGAGAAACAATAGGGTAGAAGAAGAAACATGAGAATCTAAAAATGCTATGAGGGAAAGATAACTACAATTTTTTAAAATGTGAGTCTTATTTATACACATTCTACAAATAAGAGGGTCTGGGGACTCAACCCCATGACCCGTGCCCCATACCCCAACCCCCCTTCCACCCCAGCCACTTGCGGGGGGCAGATAACTCTACGTGTTTAATAATTAAATAAAATCATGAGGATGTAATTTAAAAAAGGGGTGAAGTATGTAACATACTAGGTATTATTTATATAAATAATTTTAATTTATTCATTTGTTATATTTTATATAGTTACATTCATTATAAAAATATTAGACAATTTTTCAGTCAAAAGGAAAAAAGGCTTTATTTCTAACCAAAATAGGTTTTCATGAATTATATGGTTTTATTTAAAAGAATTATTTCTATATTATATAATTTTAATTATAAAAAATTAATTTCATTTTCAAATCTATCTTTTAAAAATTATCTTAGGATGATTTTTTTGGATTTTTTAGAAAAGATTGACTTTTCAGTGAATAGTAAAAAATACCGATTTTATAAAACCACGTTTTCATTTTATTAAATAAAGTAATTTGTTATTGGAATTTTACCAAAAAGTAACATAAGTATTATTTAGTTATATATAATCTAATTAATTTCATTTGAATCATCTTTATACAATATTTTGATATAAGTACATTTTTGGGCTTAAAATGTATTTTTCCAAAAACTATATTTCATTATGTTTTAAAAGTTTAATTTTAAATTAAATTATGAAACTTTTTTGTTTTAGATTTTGAAAAATGGATTTCATATTTTGAATCATGGGTTCCAAATTTTGGAAGTAGTTCCCAATAATTTTTATAAATTATGAATAGTCTCTTTAGTAATTTTTGTTACCATGGTAAAGGGTAAATCGGGTAATTAAAGTTAAAAATTAAATAATGACTAGAAAATGACCCTAACACTTGAATTAATTTTTTTTGTATGATTATATATAGTTCATAATCTTCAAAAAGTCTAATATATGGCCTTTTTTATTTTGACATGATTTTGACCTTTATAATATTTATGTGAATATAAATCCGAAAATGTGACACTCTTGCATTTAATAACTATAATATTTTGAACATAGGGATAAACAGAGGATATGTTCAGTTATGAATATTTATTTTAAATTTAAATTATTTTTTATCATGATATTTTGTTATTTTTAATTTAATAAATAATTACCTTAAAATCTTACGCAACACCGATGCGGTAATTATTCAATTAATGGAAAAATAAATTAAATGATATTAAAAATATTAAAATAATATGATTTGAATTAATATTTGTGTAACATGATTTTTTATATAAATATTACATATTATAGATACTTTTATGAATTTTGTTTGAATTCCTTCATTATCTTGATGTTATTAAAGTCAAAGTAAATGAATAGTTCTAAAATTGACATTAATAGTATTTTATAATAAATAGTATTTTATTAAATGATTTAAAATTATTAAATTCATAAAAATGAATGGTATATGGTTAATTACATAAAAAAATCCATTTATAAGTTTTTTTTTAATTTTATAGTAATATTATTAACACTTAAAGAGTAGAAAACTTAAATATTATTGTAATTGTCAAAAGAGTTAACAAAGGGTTAAAACAAAAAGATAATGGTAAAAATATGATCCAAACATATCTAAATTTTATTTAATGATATTATTGAAAATCATACTCATATTATATTAAAATATTATCACTTTTTATCCATTTGGACATTAAAATTAATTTATATTAATTTAATATTTTAAGAAATCCCAAGAGTGCCCATCCCCTCTCTTATAAAAGGGAACATATTCTTATCATTTTTTCACACTCAAAATCCATTTGGTTCAGATATTCTCTACCTGAATCCCTTATTATAATCCATAATATCATTATATATATATTTTTTAGGTATAATACCAACCTTAGAGGGATTAAGGTAATAAGAAAAGGAGAATTTCCAAAGAATAGGTATAGTTTTTAACCAAAGGTTTTAGTTTTATTTCTTCTTTCACCTCCTTTAAATATTATTCAACCATGATAGAATAATAACACCACTATCCTCAATATATAGATATGTTATTTGTCAAGACCCATCCCAGTGGGGCCTGTACAGCAACTCCCCATGCCCGCCTCCAATAGGTCAGGGGATGGTGAGTAGCATCGAGTAGGCATGTCACTAACATGGGAGGCATTACCTATAAACCTATACACACACACAAAAATATCTAAGACCACAGAGCTGAAAAGTAAAAAAGCTACTAAAAAGGGAAATGCATGCATACACTAAAAAATCCCAACCAACAGAGTACGACAGGAAAGTAAAGTGCAGTAATGTAGAACCCTGGGCCAAAAGTACAAGCCCACCAAAAGAAAGTCGGCTACAAAGTCCAACCTATAAATAAAGGTACTGGGATTTCAATTTATAGTTGTAGGAACACACATCAGCCTGCCAGATCTCACTGAGCACCATCCAGTCCTGGTCCACCTAGAATCCTGTCAAGGCTCGCTCGTCTGCACAAGACACAACACGTGCTGGAAAATCTCGTGTAGGGGTGAGTATAACAATACATAGTAGGACAACCTGAAACCACAAAGGAATACAATAAGGAAAATACCACAAAGGAAAGATACAGTCAGCTCTACATAGTATATGTTTACAGAACATATAACAAGAATATCCAGATATACTCATACGCGATTGACTATCACGAAACCACCACTAAGATCCAGCTCGAAGATTCCACTAAGCACATAATAGGGATAACATACTCCTAAGTCTAAAGAGAGATATGATGCACTCATTCCGGGAGAAATCACTCCACGAGTACTGAAGAAAGACACTTGATACATCAGATGAGGATCACAACCAGTAGCTATGGGGTGATTCCAACAACTCAGTCTGAACTAACCTGCTAAGTAGAGGATCGGCGCCTGGGTAAAGTAGGTCACGTCGATACCAAGAAACTCTACCTAGGGTACCACGAAGGAATAGAGGATCTGACTCTAAGTCTCACAGAGGGGATTCCAACAACTCTATTCAGGAAGTCCTGCTGAAGAGATCATACTTCTGTACATAGGAAATGATACTAGAAACCTTCAGGGGAAAGACCAAGGGGACGAACCCTAAGGAAACTAGTCCAAGTCACAGAAGACAACTCGCTCAAGCCATGTAAAACAAGTTACACGGTGTGTAGTAGGGTCACACACCGTGCTCCTTGACTCCGGGTACTACCCGTGTAACAGGGCCTATGTCTTAAAACTTGTCGTATAAAAACAACTACATGGTGTGTAAAGGGATTACACGCCATGTCCGAGTGTTCGGGGTTCACTCTATGTACGCTGGCCATGTTCCCGTACATGGTCTCGACCCGTGTCGCCTTGCCCGTGTACTAGTACACGGGGTATCTCGTGTATCTGTCCAGGTCTGGCCGGGGAAGGGTATACACGCCATGTCCTTGGACGTGTACCCAACCCGTGTCTGTGTACTCTCGGGGTACACGCCAAGTGGTCTGCTGACGAACACACTCCGTGTATCCCATACTACACACCGTGTAGTTGGGATTTCTCCAGAATTTTGTTCTTCATCCACTCGCCTTTTCCAATATTCTGGATCTCGTTTATCTTGTTTGTTTGTCGCGAAACTCAAGATCCTTGTTCGTTTCATCATCCTAACACTGAATCCAGGTGTTTCAGACCTTCAATCGGCTCAGAAAACAAGCGTTGATTCATCCGAAGGAAAACGCCCGAGACGCCATGACTTCTGATCTGTCCCAAATCATCCACCACTATCATCGTCGCAGCTCCGTTTCATCATCTCGAGGTTGGATCTACAATCTCAGATCATTATGCCAACAAACGAATTTGCAACGATCGATTTCCTCTAAGAACGTCAAGCGTGGAAAAGAACGGGAAGTCTCCAAGAAGAACAGGGGACAAATCTTAGCCACAAACAAGAGGGATGAACCTCGATCTTTGTTCGTGACGATCCGGGTTCATCGTCGTTATATCAAACCAAAACAATTCAACAGATTTAAATCACAAGGATTAAGATTTTCCCCAAAATCCCCGCAAAAGCCCATCCCGCAAATACGATCGATCTGTGGGATAATATGTTCATGGATTAGTCTGTGTTCATCGTAGGAATCAAGAACAGGTAAAGGAAACCAAAATCAAACATCCTACCTGGATATGCGGTGTTCGTTGGCGAAGATCTGGTCGT
Source organism: Viscum album (assembly GCA_963277665.1). NCBI lineage: Eukaryota > Viridiplantae > Streptophyta > Magnoliopsida > Santalales > Viscaceae > Viscum > Viscum album. The sequence continues at coordinate 599,962,210 of OY728132.1, read as the reverse complement.
CGTGTCGTCGTCACCAACGAAACTTGTCAAGAACATCGTCACCGCATTGGGGGTTTCCTCTAGAGCTTTCCAGAGCCTCCAGGGGAAATTTAGGGTTATGAGATCTGTAACCCTGATCCCCTGCAAAATCTTTGATTTAAAAGAATTAAGAGATTTTGCTGCAGAAAGATTTAATTAAATATTTTATTACGGTTACGTCCAAAAACTAGATTTCACCACCGACCTGCACCAGCCGATGTTAGGTCTCACCTAAGGTAAAATCACTGCTCTAGATGCAACGGTGCCCTCAGATTTCTGATCCGAGCACCCATTCAAGAGTTATTCCACTTTTTCAAGAACACCATACGCGCGCATTATTTAATTATTTAATTAAATTCAAACATTTTTTTCGGGCTCACCAGGCCTCGGAACTGCACGCCGTCTCAGAGCCGGGTCTTGAAAGAATTTTCATATAATATTAAAATAATACATGGAAAAATCCAGGACATTACATCCTCCCCACCTTAGGGATTTACGTCCCTAAAAATCCAAAACAAAGGCTACTCAAAGAGATGTGGGTACTGCACACGAATCTGAGCCTCCCGATCCCACGTCCTCTCCTGGAGATTCATGTGCTTCCATCGGACATGCACCAAGGGAATAGTTCGCCCATGAAGGACCTTCTCCTGCAGATCCTCGATCTCCACTGGGTACTCAGCAAAGGTCACTCCATCATCGTTGTCCAGCTTTCCCCAGTCGATAACGTGTGATGGATCATGCACGTACCTCCGTAGCTACGACACATGGAAGACGTTGTGTACCCGGTCCATCTGAGGAGGTAGAGCCAAGCGGTACGCCACATCGCCAACTCTACTTAGAATCTGAAAAGGGCCGACGAACCTTGGAGATAGCTTGCCACCTCGGCCAAATCTCCACAATCCTCGTCGAGTTGAGACCCAAAGGAACACATGGTCTCCCTCCTCGAACTCCAAGGGCCTCTGTCTCCTGTCGGCATAAGACTTCTGCCGACTCTGTGCAGTTTTCATCAGCTCTTGGATGACATAAACCTTCTCCGTAGTAGCTCACGCCATCTCTAGGCCCATGAGTGTTGACTCTCCTGGGTCTGTCCAGCAAAGTGGTTACCTGCAAGGTTTCCCGTACAAAGTCTCGAATGGTTCCATACCAATCGTGGAATGATAACTGTTGTTATAAGAAAATTCCACCAGTGGTAGGTGATCCTCTCATCCATGACCGAAGTTGAGCATACAAGCTCATAGCATATCCTCCAGAACTTGGATGGTTCTCTCTATCTGACCATCAGTCTGAGGATGAAACATTGTGCTCAAGCACAACTGAGTCCCAAAATCTTTCTGCAATCCCTTCCACAAACGGGATGTGAAATGAGCATCATGATCTGAGATGATCGTTGATAGAACTCCATGAAGTCAAACTATCTCCTACACATAGATTTGTCCCATGCTCTCTACTGAACTCTGCTCCCGTATGGATAGGAAGTGGGAAGACTTGGTGAGTCGGTCAATGATCACCCAGATGGAATCGTGTCCCCTGGACGTATGTGGTAAACCCGTCATGAAGTCCATGGATATCCTATCCCACTTCCACTCTGGCACCTCAAGGGGCTGAGTTAAACCTGTGGGAACCTGGTGCTCATCCTTTACTTGCTGATAAGTAAGGCATTGAGAAACAAACTCTGCCACACTCTTCTTCATTCCTGGCCACCAAAACTGATGTCGGAGGTCCTGGTACATATTTTCCACGCCTGGATACACTGCCAAAGGAGATGTATTGAACTCCCTTAGAACCTCCTCCTACAACGTCATGGGTACTTCTGTACACCTTCTAAAAAGAACAATATGCTTCCCACATTTTGAATATCCATCGGCAGCATCACCAGCGGATATCTGAGCACGTAGAGTCTCACAACTAGAATCCTTGAGTTGTGATTCCCTGAATCGCTGTAAGAGTGGAGGGTTAACAACCATCAACTAAAGGTAAGCTCCCTCATCTCTATCCATGAAGGATATCTATAAAGAGGACAACTGCCTCATCACCTCACCCAGCAGCGGCGAACTGGATTTCCTGCTGAGAGCATCTGCCACAACACTCCCCTTCCCAGGAGTATAAATGATCTCAAAGTTGTAATCCTGGAGGAACTCAAGCCACCGTCTCTGTCTCAAATTCAAATCCTTCTGAGAAAAGATATATCTGAGACTCTTTTGATCAGAGTAGACAATAAACTGCTCACCCATCAAGTAGTGTCTCCACATCTTCAATGCAAAGACTATCGCTGCCAACTCAAGATCATGGGTCGCGTAGTTCTACTCGTGTGGCCTCAAATGACATGAGCCATAGGCAATCACTGCTTGCCTATGCATCAGGACACAACCAATCCCAGTTCCTAATGTGTTGCAGAACACTACGTACTCGACACCCTCTTCTGGTAGTCACAAGATTGGGGTGCTCATCAGACTCTATTTCAACTGTTGAAAAGACTTCTGGCATCTCTTGGTCCACAGGAAAGGCTGCCCCTTTCGGGTCAAAGATGTCATGGGTGATGAAATCCTGGAGAAATTGGGAATGAATCTCTGATAGTAGCCTGCCAACCCAAGGAAACTCTACATCTCTGTCACGCTCTGGGGTGGCTTCCATGCTAACACTACCTCTACCTTGGCTGGGTCCACTACTACACTATCTACTGAGATAAAGTGTCCCAAAAAGTGGACCTCCTGTATCCATAATTGACACTTCGAGAGTTTCCCGTACAACTGGTGCTCTCGGAGTGTGTTCAGAACCATCCTTAGGTGCCTCATGTGATTCTCCTCGGATGCAGAGTATACAAGGATATCATCGATGAAGACCACTATGAACCGATCTATATAGGGATGAAAGATCTGGTTCATGAATCCCATAAACACTTCCAGGGCATTCGTCATGCCGAAGGGCATCACCAAGTACTCATAGTGACCATAGCGACATTTGAAAGTCGTCTTCATTATATCATCATCCCATACTCACAACTAGTGATAGTCTGATCGTAGATCAACCTTCAAGAACCATCGTGCCCCTCTTAACTGGTCGAAGAGGTCATCGATCCTCAGTAGTAGATACCGGTTCTTCACGGTCACCTGATTCAAGCGTCGGTAATCCACACACAGCCTCAAGCTCTCGTCTGCCTTCTTGGAAAACAACACTAGGGATTCCTAGGGTGAAACACTGGGTCTCCCTAATCCCTTCCTCTTTAAGTCTTCCAGCTGCACTCTCAGCTCACGAAGCTCTGTAGGAGTCATCCTATATGCTGATGATGATATCGGTGTCATCCCGGGTTGCAACTCAATGCAGAAATATATCTCCTGATGGGGAGGTAGTCCAGGGACATCCTCCAGAAAGACGTCCTCATACTCAGCCACTACTAATGGAAACTGGAAACTCGTAACATCTGTTGCGCCAATGTCTAGGTTATCCAACTGATATGAAATCAGTCGTACCTTCCTATGCACTAGTCCATCCTGCGCTTCCTGGGTCTCCTTTTCACCGACGAAGGAGAACCTCGTTACATAACTACGGACACACCGCACCCTTTGCCTAAAACAGTCAATCTAGGAATGAACTGTGGATATCCAATCCATACCAAGAATGATATCGTAAGGCCTCGATGCTACCACCAATAGGTTCCAACTGAAACTCTCACCTCCAAGGTTCAGGTCACACTATCTGCAAAGGTGTGTGATCTCTGAATCTTCTCCAGTTAGTGTTTCTAAGTGTAAGGGTCGAGTAAACGGCTCAAATGGAATCTCATGGTCTCGAACAAGATAAGCAGCCAGAAAATAATGACTATCACCTGTGTCTATCAGTACGGCATCCAAAGTAGAAAAGACACATATTGTACCTCTAATCATTACGGGAGTACCTGGGTCATAAGCCTCTGCTGCCTGTAGCTGTCCCTGCCTCTATCCACCAGCTCCCTGAACCTGGGGTGGACCTCCTAGGGGTGGTGGTGGTAAAGGGTCAAAATGTCGACCACCTCCATCTACTCTCCTAGTTCCTCTACCATGCCCGTCGCCCCACGGATCGGTCTACTCCACACATTGCCTCTGCCTCAGTGGTCCTTCTACTCATCCCATGTCAGTAGTACGGCGGGTCGGACAATCTCGAGCGAGATGTCCCCTGTCATCACATGAGTAGCATCACCTCTCTCGAGACTAGATGGATGTGCCCTATGAACCCTATACGGCAGATCCCCTATCCTGGGATCTCCTCTGGAAACATCTCCCACACCTGGGTCCCTGACGTCGGCTCCCTGTTGCCGAGTTCTCTGCTCCATCTTTCTCACTACTGACATCTGTTGGCTACCTCTGCTCTTCCAAGAAGCTCTCAACCACCAAAGCCCACTTGATCACCCCAGCATAAGTAGGAATTCTCATAGGGATGATGCTAGCTCGGATGTCCCTACGCAAGACCCGCTCAAAAGTTCGAGCTCTAAAGTACCGATCCTTGACCATATCCATCGAGTACCGTGAGAGGTCGGTAAACCTCAATGAATATTCATCCACCATCATGGTTACTTGCTGGAGCTGAAGAATCTCCTGTATACGTACTACTCTCAGGGTAACCGGTGAAAACTCCTCTCTGAAGATATGCTCAAACTCCGACCATGAAAGAGTCGCCTCGTCATGAGTCTGGATAACCAAACTCCACCACCTCTATGCCAAGCCCTGCAGAAGGCTCGCTGCCAAGATCACCATCTGGTCTGTTGGTGTCCTGACCAAACAGAATACTCTGGAAACTGCCTCAAGCTAGTCGTCTGCTGCCTGACGGTCAGGCTCGGCTCGAAAACTAAGGGGTCTTTGTCTCTAAAACTCATGGAGTGCGCTCAGCCTGCGTTCCTCCTCTACTGATACAGCAGGCACTAAACACTGTTCCACAGGTGGTGGAATAGATGGCACACCACCTAAAGGTAAAAGTTGGGGATCTGGTCCCTGTATCGAAGCTTCATCACTGAGGGGGTCATCCTCGTGATCGAGCTGCTGGATCCTAGTGGGTGCGCGTCATGGAGGCATCCTATAAAGAAGCAAGATGTATCACAGTCAGTGAGTATATCTGGAGACCTGACTCAAGAAGGAAATGGAAACCACAACCCATTCTTATATAATGCATGTACCATTATTTTCTCCTCCAACTAGGGTTCTCATGTTCTGAGTTGAAAAGCGAGTTATCAGAGTCCTGTTGTATGGATATTTCGGCTTCCCGTACCAACACTGGGGTCCCTGGACTAAAAGACTAACTCGAAACACTTAACACTGTTTCCCCAAACCAACTCACAGACTCTCGGTCCTAAGGTAGAACCGACCACCTCTGATACCACTCTGTCATGACCCATCCCAATGGGGCCCGTGCCGCAACTCCCCAAGCCCACCTCCAATAGTCCAGGGGCCGGTGACTAGCACCGAGTAGGCATGTCACTAACATGGGAGTCATTACATATAAAACTGTACATACACACACACACCTCCAAGCCCACAGAGATGAAAAGTAAAAAAACTGCTAAAAAGGGAAATGCATGCATACACTAAAAAATCCCAACCAAAAGAGTACGACAGGAAAGTAAAGTGCAGTAATGTAAAACCCTGGGCCAAAAGTACAATCCCACCAAAATAAAGTATGTAACAAAGTACAACCTATAAAGAAAGGTACTGGGACTGCAATCCTTAGCCGTAGGAACACACCTCGTCCTGCCTGATCTCACTGAGCACCATCCGGTCCTGGTCCACCTAGAATCTTGTCAAAGGATCGCTCATCTGCAAAAGACACGACACGTGCGGGTAAATCCCGTGCAGGAGTGAGTATAAAAATACCCAGTAGGATGCCCCGAAACCAAAAATGAATACAGCAAGGGAAATACCACAAAGGAATGATACAGTTAGATCTACACAGTATATGTTTACATAACATATAACAAGAATATCCAGATATACTCATACATGATTGACTATCGTGAAACCACCACTAAGATTCAGCTCGAATATTCCACTAAGCACGTAATAGGGAGAACATACTCTTAAGTCTGAAGAGAGATATGATGCACTCGTTCCGGGAGAACTCGCTCCACGAGTACTGAATAAAGATACTTGATGTGTCATATGAGGATCACAACCAGTAGCTATGGGGTGATTCCAACAACTCAGTCTGAACTAACCTACTAAGTAGAGGATCAGCGCCCGGGTAAAGTAGGTCACATTGATACCGAGAAACTCTACCTAGGGTACCACAAAGGAATAGAGGATCCGGCTCTAATTCTTAGAGAGGGGATTCCAACAACTCTATTCAGGAAGTCCTACTGAAGGGATCATGCTCTTGTACATAGGAAATGATACCAGAAACCTTTAGGGGAAAGATCAAGGGGATGAACCCTAAGGAAACTAGTCCAAGTCACAGAAGACTACTATCTCAATCCATGTAAAACAAGTTACATGGCGTGTAGTAGGGTCACACACCATGTTCCTTCACTCTAGGTACTGTCCGTGTCTTAAAACTTGTCGTATAAAAGCAACTACATGGAGTGTAGAGGGATTACACGCTGTGTTAGAGTGTCTGGGCTTCGCTCTATGTACGCTGGCCATGTGCCCGTACACAGCCTCGACCCGTGTCGCCTTGCCTGTGTACCAGTACATGGGGTATCCCGTGTATCTAGCGAGGTCTGGCCGGGGAAGGGTATACACGCCGTGTCCTTGGCCGTGTACCCAACTCGTGTCCGTGTACTCCTGGGTTATACGCCAAGTGGTCCACCGACGAACACACTCAGTGTAGCCCATACTACACGTCGTGTAGTCGGGATTTCTCCAGAATGTTGTTCTTCATCCGCTCGCCTCATCCAATCTTCCAGATCTCATTTCTCTTGTCTGTTTACCGCGAAACTCAAGATCCTTGTCAGTTTAATCATCCTAACACTGAATCCAGGTGTTTCGGACCATCAATCGTCTCGGAAAACAAGCGTTGATTCATCCGAAGGAAAACACCCGAGAGGCCATAAATTCTAATCCGTCCTGAATCGTCCACCGCCATCATTGTCGCAGCTCCATAGCATCATCCTGAGGTTGAATCTAGAATCTTAGATCATCGTGCCAACAAAAAAATGTGCAACGATTGATTTCCTCCAAGAACGTCAAGCGTGGAAAATAAGGGAAGTATCCATGAATAACGGGGGACAAATCTCAGCCACAAACAAGAGGTACGAACCTCGATCAATTTTCTTGAAGATTCGGGTTCATCGTCATTAGATCAAACCAAAACAATTAAACAGATTTAAATCAGAAGGATTAAGATTTTCCCCAAAATCCCTGCAAAATCCCATCCCGCAAATACAATAAATCCACAAGATAATTTGTTCGTGGATTAGTCCGCGTTCATCGTAGGAATCAAGAATGGGGAAAGGAAACCAAAATCAAACATCCTACCTGGATCTGAGGCATTCATTGGTGAAGATCCGGTCGTCGCGTCGTCATCGCCGGTGAAAATCGTCAAGAACGTCGTCGCCCCGTTGGGGGTTTCTTCCAGAGATTTCCAAAGCCTCCAGGGGAAATTCAGGGTTATGAGATATGTAACCCTGATCCCCTGCAAAATCTTTGATTTAAAAGAATTAAGAGATTTCTCTGTAGAAATATTTAATAAAATATTTTTATTAAATATTTTATTACGGTTACGTCCAAAAACTAGATTTCACCACCGACTTGCGCCAGCCGATGTTAGGACTCACCTAAGGTAAAATCGCTGCTCTGAATGCAACAGTGCCCTCAGATTTCTAATTTGATCACATGTTCAAGAGTTATTCCACTTTTTCAGGAAAACCATATGCCCGCATTATTTAATTATTTAATTAAATTTAAACATTTGTTCTGGGCTCACCGAGCCTCGGAACTGCATGCCGTCTCAGAACCTGGTCTTGAAATAATTCCCATATAATATTAAAATAATACATGGAAAAATCAGGGACATTAAATTATTATTTTAATGTAATAAACTATATCTATCTCCAATATCCATCAAATGGGAGAGGAATTCATCATTCGTGTACCGATTTAATTTGTTTTCCATCACTGACTCACATGGCTGGTTATAATAATGGATGTAATGTGTGTATATGATATTCATGACATATTTATCATTATAAAATGATAAAATATCATGTAATTTATTATCTTTCCATTCATTTAAAAATGATAACGTCTTTTATGCGTACGTGTGGACTACCACCTCCACAAAGCGATGTGATTCATTTTTCATCACCACGTCACATAGATGATATATATATAGGTATAATTAAAGAAATTATATGATATTATGATCATTATAGAAATATAAAATTATACTTACCTTATTTCCATAATGATTGTTGAAAAATGGAAATGTTACTCATGCATACGTACGACCTACCATATCCATGATTGTAACATAGTTCATTTTTCATAATCATCATTCATGGTTGGTTTAAAAAGTATAATTGATGTATAAAAATAACAATTATATCATGATTATTATTCTGTATATGATTTAATAATTACCTATTTAACCATATTCAACTTACTAAAACCATTTTGGACTTATGAAACAAATATCATCAATACATCCAACATGAATTTAATTGATTAAATAATTAAATATAGCTTCATAAAAGATAAAATAAAAGGAATAATAAACTCAAAAAAGGTTCTTAATATATTAAATTTTTAACCAAAGTTTATTATTGAGTAATATAAAGAACTTAAATGATGATTCTGACTCAAGGTAAGGGACTTTCTTTTTAAACAATCTCTTTTAAATTTTCCCTTAAAACTCTCTTTTTTTTTCATGTCCATATTTTTAAAAAAAATTATGAATATATTTATATGTAAATAAATTAATTATAAAGGAAATTTTATGTCTCTTCAATGGTTTTTAAAAATCAATCTTTTTATATAGAGTTTTGACCATCTTTATTGAAGAAAAAGGAATGTTTTATTTTAACATATACAATGACAAGGACTTTTCTTCTTACCTTAACTATTATTTGATGTTTAGATTCTTTTATAAGAATCCATATTTTATTAAAATAAAGAAAAAAATTTCCTATGTTCTGGTTATTTTCAAAAAGGGTTTAAAATGGAATAGATATTTCAATATCTATAAATTTTTTCTTATGGGTAAAAGGAATATTTTGAAAACCACAATCTTTTATATGTCATGATTTTGGTATGGTTCTTAGGCATTTTTTATAATGGTAGGTGGTTCCATTATAAACCATGGGTGGGTGAGATCATTATTGATCTTTAATGCATTGGGTAAAGGTGTGGATTTAACAAATTTGGTTTCTCCTAAGATATTATGGGAATATATTGTGATGGTTATTCCAATTATAATCGTGATGGTTATTTTATGTGTAACCATGATGATTATTATACGTGTAATCATAAAGGTTCTCTCATTTATAAGAGTGATATGAAAATAATGACCCAAGTTAAATACATGGTTTATTTATTATTTTTATTAGTTTTTATAGAAATCTTATGATTTCATAAGGTAAAGAAAAGTATATTCTACTTTGTAATGTTAAAAAGTATAACTTTGTGAAAAAGTTATTATGATTTATTCATGATTTAAAATAAACCTTTATGAGTTTTACATTTACATTAATATTTCTTATGAAATTTTTTATTAAAACCTTTGGGTAGAGAAGTTTATTTCTTTTGTAATAAAATGTTTATTTTGAGTTCATCCCACATTTTAAAATGTTTTTCATAGGGTTTAAGGATGGGTAATGGAAAATAAGAATTCAATTTAAAAGTTATAAATATTTTTCTTGAAAAGAAATCATGTTTTATTTTAAAAGTTTTGTTTTATAGGAAAAATGGATTCTAAATAGAAGTGTCCATTTTGTAATGTATGGGTTTTTTATGTAATAGTTATGACTTCACTCTCTAAAACTATAAACCTAAAATATCTTTTGGAATGTAATAAATTTAATTCTGGTTTAAAGTCACTAGAATATAAAATGTATAAGGATGTTTCTTTATAGCTCTACTATTTCCCCCAGATAAGGTAGATTCCCTGAGAGGGAGGATGAATCTGGGTATTTCAATCTTTTTCCAATAACCCCTCATCAATGAAAGATAGGATATTTTAACCTGTAATATGTTTGACTCACCTCTTCCATGGTGTGGTCATTTCCACCATGGTGTGGACCTTGTAACTTCTGCTTATAACCATAAAACATGTCATGGCTCTAGCCTGTTCACCATGGAATAGTGTAGTGATAACCATGGCATAGTCCTTCTCCAAAAAAATCCTTTGAAATTTCTAGCACCATGCTTAGTCTACTTGTTTCCTTCTCAACTGTAGAATCCCAATACTCAATATTCCTTGGGACATGACATAGAGGATATCCAGTATCCTAACTCCTCTAGTATTACATGATTCCCCCATGATAACCATAATGCTCATAGTGAGCCTCCCTACTTTCTATAGGGGTTCCAAAAATCCACCACAGTGTCCACTATTATGTGATCTAAATCATTTTCACATTTTGAATAACCTTCTCATATGGAAGATATCCTTTTGTTATGTTTCCATTCAATGCCTTCAAATATTTATTCCATAATTCCTAAGCTAATACTCCCCATTTTACATAGGGAAACATTGAATGTGAAACTCCATGCACCACGACATGATACAAAACTACTCCCCATTTTGAACTAGTACATTATAATCTCAAAATGATATATTTTAGGTATGGAACCATTCTACTCACTATTTTACAACCACCACTGCGTGGCTCTTCATCCCATGATGTAGCTGATCCTTATCCAGTCTCTTAGCTACCTTTAATCACTTATCTATCTTATCTCAAAATCTTGTAAGATTATTTATAAGTATTATAACAACCTTTTCAACAAAATTATCAACAAAAAAACCCCAATAATATTTTAAGGGATTTTTTATAATAATATCCCTCTTTGTTTTTGATGGAAACCTTTTAAAAGAACCAAATAATATTCACTATCTTCTCATTTTAGAACTTTAGAATTGACCTACTCTATTTATACTTAATCCTTCTACCTTAAAATAGCTCATTAATTATTCACTAATCACTAACTCTAATCTCACATGAGATAATCTTATAATTAGTAAAAAGAGTTAAATGAAAATTTCCTCATAAAACACTTCTAGTTATTTAAATTCTCTTTAAGGATACTCCAAGTTGTTGTTCCCCCTAGATAAACATTCAAATACTCTATTCATTTCCAAAACATAATCTAATAATTTATTCCCCTATTTAAATTGTAAAGAACACTCCCAAACGTCATCTCCAATCATGGATAACTTCTCCCACTTATCTTGTGGAAAAATTCTCCCCCTTTTTCAATAAACCCAAAGAGAACTTCTCTAATAGTTCACAAAAGAGAGTTAGAAATCAAAAAAAAAAATCAAGAAAGAGTTACCTTAATTTTATTAAATAGTAAATATTATGGGGAGTGGGGGTCCCTTATCCAAACAATCTAGTTATATGGATATAGTTGGACTCCAAGATCCAATTTATGCCTCTTAAATTACAATTTGGATAGTGACTTTATCATGATATTCATTATCTAATCTTGTGTTAAAACATACTATAATTATACCAGTCCTTATTAAACCATATCCTTAATAAAATGATACTTTATCTTGATGTTTTTCTCCTATAATAGTGGAAAAAATTGTTAAGATTAAAATAAATAGAGTTATCGTGTCTAGTTATACTAGGATACTTCACATTAACTCTGAAATCCTCAAGTTGTTGCTTCATACGTAGTTTTTGAGTACAAGTTTGAGTGGCCTATATATATTCAACCTTTGCAATTATAAGTGAGATGAAATTTTACTTATTACTTAGCCAATAAATTCATAAATCTCCAAGATAGAAAGCATCGCCCGATGTTAACTTGATATCATTTGTTGAACCATCCTAATATACATCTCTATATCCTAACCATTCTTGTTGTGATGTTATATGATAAAATAGCCTGAAATACACCATGTTATGATGTATTAAAGAATTATTTTCATTTATAGAATGTGGATATTCTTGGGTCAAGTTTGGTATTATGAGGATTTAAATGTAGAAAACATAATGTCATTTCATCTAATTGTTAAATATAGTAGGCTTCTAATTATTTTCCTATATCCAATTTCATCGACCGTATTTCCATCATCATCTCTTTAAAACTATATCCAAGTAGCCACTAGATTTATCATAGGATTAAAATGCTCTATTAAAAATATATTAATATATTATAATAATATTTTTATTGAGAAATAAATGTACCATCTCATCCTTGATTTTCCTATAAACTAAGGAAAATTTTAACTCCCTAATCATAGAAATTTCATATTCTCACCTCAAGTATTATTTAAATAGTTTTCATTATATTTCATCCAATCCTCCAAAGATTATTTTATCCACAAATATGAGAACCAAATTCCTTGTATCGTTCTCATTATTGACGTATATATTTGGATCAACTCTACCTCATTAGAATACAGGATTTCTCAAGTATTGATCAAGCCTAGAATACCAATCTATTGGTTCTTACTTTAGCCTATACAACACCTTCTTAAACTGTAAAACTTTTCTCTCATATTAATCTACAAAAAAACCATATTATATATTGATGTAAAATTATTACTTAATAAATATATTTAGTAATGTAGATTTTACATCCATTTGATTCACTTCGAATCCTATTTTCACTATCATCGTTAAGAAAAGTTGAATGGTTTCCAAATAAGATATATGTGTAAATGTATCATTAAAATAAATCCCTTCAATAAAAAATTAACCCATTCACATATACCATTATTTTTTATATTTTACATTTCCATATTCATTGAGATTTTTTCAGAACACCCACTTAGTTCCAATGACATTCTTATCTTCTAGTCTTAGGATAATGTACCATGTTTAGTTCTTCTTAATTTGGTCAAGTTATTTATGCATCACTTTGACCCAATTTTTATTCTTAGAAACCTATTAAAAATACTTATTATATACTGGATAAAATAAATAATTTTGTTGTAAAGTATTCATACTTCATGTTTTCATCAAATTTTTCTGTTCACCGATAATATTTACTTCTTTGATTTCATCCTTTCTTCTTTCTTTCTTCACTACTGCAGAATCAGGTAGAATTTCCTCATAGTTGGTTTATTCTTATGAGTATTATATATCCCCATTACCCCCCCTAAGTTTTTCCATTTAATATCGTTATCCTATAATATTTCATCGACCTTTTTTTGTGACAGATTTTAACTTGATTTTTAAATCTACTTATCTTCCACAGTTGCTACATCTTGACTCTAAACAATTTTCCCAAGCCTTTTATTGTAACACTTGTACAGCTTCATTTTTTATAAATATATAAGAAAATATTTTCATCCCCATGAGATTAAAACTCTATTTTATTCACCTTTTTTATAATAAATCATTTAATTCTGAAGATTCAAAATTTCTTCAATGTTGTATTCTTCATGTACCACATATCATAGGCTATCTTATATTCATTCAGACATAAAAAATATTTGTTGGAGATATAAATTTTTATAAGCAATGCTTTTATCCAATATTTCTTGGGTAGATCCTTATCTATGATAATTTTATGAGGCATATTGTTAATAATTTGGTTTATCCTCTCAATGATTCTATTTTGTTGAGGATTCCTTTCCACTGATACTTAGTGTCTTGTATTGTGATTCTTGAGATATTCCTCCACCATATTTTTGGTAAATTTTGTTCCATTATCTATTCAGAACTTATGAAGTTTCACCCAAAACATATTTTACACCAATATTTGATAATTTTTAATTTACTTTAAAACTTAGGACTTGTGGAAGATAGCCATCATCCATGTAATCCGGCTGTAATCATCAATAAACAGAACATAGTATCTATTTCCATTAATGAACTTGGGTGATATTGGTCCATATATATTTATGTGTACCAAATCAATCAATCTCATTAAATTCTTGTCCTTTGGTTTGTAAGTTTTATAAATGATCTTACCTTTTTGGATAGTGTCACACATGTGTGTACAATCACATGAAATATTATAGATATCACATGTTCCTTTACTCTTCACCAAGTCCTGTGAAGACTTTTGGCTTAGGTAACTAATCCTCTTGTACCATAACATATTTTCTTCTTACTTAGAAATAAATAATTTATCTTCTTCTATACCAAATAGATCTATCTTCACCTTTTTGTACATACCTTACATCATAATAGAACCATCTCTTCTATTAATGATGCATTCCTTCTTGTGGAAGTATATCACATGCCCTGATTTTCACAATTGGGTTACACTTAGTAAATTATAACCAAGTCCTTAACCACCAATACATCTATGCACCTCAAGTATTTGCCTCCTATTTTTTGATTTTTCAAAGCTAATGATATTCAAAAATTAAAAATTTCCAAAAAAAATGATATATTATTTTTCATATTTGATTCTCTTGATAAGATTTTGGTTTCCCATAATATGTGTATTACATCCACTATTAAGGGTCTGCACTTCAGTCTAATTAATCGCTTTTAAAGAAACCACCAAAACATTTGACTCCTCATCTTTTCCTTTCTTGATCTATATTATATATTTTCCTTCATTTGGTGTTAAATGAGATTGTTCTACCTTCGTCTTTATTGGATCATCCTCATCTTATAAGGATACAAATTTATTATTAGTTTACATACCACTTGATAAAGCTTAATACTACTTGAGATCTTATTTCTATCTTTATAGGAACACTCCTTTGTGTCCTTTATGAGTAATACATGTATTTTAGTCTATAAAAATTTCACCTAAAGCAATAGTCATTAAAAACATACTAAGTGTATGAAATTTTTCTCATATATTTTTCCTCTTGATCCCTAAAATGCCTTTTTGATATGGAATAAACATATTGTGTATACCCTTTATCTTGAAAATAATAACACTAGATTTTTGGTGTATTATTTTGTGTATTAACTGATCTTTTTTTGGCCTTTTAGGTCTTTTTTAATCACTCAAATCAAATTTCTTCTAGGGTGTGGGTGCTTTAGGTTTTGCATCAACTACAATTGGTTTTGGATTGTGATCAAGACCCTCAATAGTATTGCCTTTATATTTTAATTGTTGTGCTTATGGGAAGGTGTAAACCTTATTTTTTGACTCCCAATAAACTTCCTTAGGTTTTTCTATATCACTTCCACTCCAAATTCCCAATTTCATTCTAGGAGTTATAATTATTTCTTGATCATCGAGATTTCATCACATGGATACAAATCCACCTTCAAGATACTCGATCCTTTTAACATTTTCTTGGAAATAATTGATTAATCCATCATTAATTCATATATTCACTTAAATTTTTGATCTTGAGGTTGATCTTCTTATCTGAGTTTCTATACTTTCCAGATTTAAGTCATTAAATATCATACTTTAACTCAAATATTTCCTCTTATTTCTACCATATATATAGTTTAGAATCACATACTACTCCATTAGATTTATTTTTTTAATACCTCAAAACATCAATTTCTTCAAAAGAGTCTTCAAGTTTGACCTTGAGTTATACTCTTCCCTAAACTTTATCACTTTAATCATTATTGTCCTCTAGTTTTGGTTTTTTTATGATAGCCACAAGAACTTCCTCACTGAGATCTTTATAGTACTCAACTTTCTCCACATAAGTTTGTTATAAGATGAATTTTTTTTAGAAACAACTTCTTCCTTTTAAATAATTTATACTATGAATACATCTTTCCTTTTACACCATTTGATGAATTCTTCAGGGATTATTCATCTTCATCATTATCTTGGAATTTATTTGGGTACTTTACAGTGAGATTCCAAACTTTTCAAGATTGAAAGCAATCAAGTGTAAATTATCCCTTAAATTTTACTTTTCTCTATTTGAGGTTTGAGGAAAGGAAATACATCACCTCATCAATCTCCCCATCTTTGGGATCATCTTCCGATGAAAGTTTCTTCATCACCTTAAACACAAAATTATGAGAATTTTCATTTATTAGGGATTAGTTTTCATTATTCCTCATCTAATATGAAATGAGAGTGTTGTGAATAATATACAACATCACATCCTTTTGGAATTTACCTGATAATTATATACCCTCCATTTATGTTGAAATCCCATGTATGGTAGTCATGTAGACTTCTATTTCCAATAATCAGAAAATGTATTGAATCTTAATCTTCTATAGTTGTAAATTATTTCTATAAAATATTTGAATTACACTATGTTTAATGGTTGATAACATCCCTTTAGAGAGAGTATAATCCACTAAGAACTATTAGCTTGAATACTACTTATTTTTTCTTGGAAAGTTAAATACCCTAAGAGGGTCTGAATTTGGGTATGTCAATATTTTACAAATGACCCCTCGCTAATGATCTTGTTCAATATTTATTAGTAATGATCTTCTCCCTAATAATTAATACAAATAAATAAAGTAAATAAATGAGGGACACCGAAAATTTTCACTTGGTTCACCTAAACTTGGATAATCCAAGGAGCATGCAATGATAATGTGTCATCCACCAAAACACTAAGTGCACTACTTATTGGTTACAATTCAAAGTGGCTACTCTGACTCTCTAGGTTTACAATCCTTATAAAAATAAACAACTTTATAATATCACACACTTGAATAGATCACTAACTCCATGAGTTTCATTGTCATGTCTCCATGAAAAATGAGTGAGTTTACACTAGATTTGTCTATTAATTCTACTCCACTTTCATCCAGTGATGAAGTCTATGAACCTATAGTGGGAACACCTCCTAGATCTCCTTCCTTTATTCCCTTTAACTCTCTAAGATTTATTTTTCACTATTGTATCTTATATGAGCCTTATTCATTTATTTTAAAGAGAAATATATCTCTTATATCATTATAATATCTATATATTTCCCTCTAGATAGTTCATTAATCCACTTTCAAATAGTGGGGAAAATCATTAAACATTATTTTTAATTGCGATTCTAGATCACTCATTTAATACTTGAATCCTCTGCCCAAAATATAGAATATTTAAACATGAAAGTTTGTAGATTTATATCCACCATAGTGTATCCATCACCACCATGTCATGGACCTTATATATTATGGTTGAATTCTCAAAGCATGTCATGGATCCATCCTTATCACCACAACATATCATAGTGATAACCATGACATGTTACTTATCTAGAAAAAAACCCTTTAAAATTCTTGGCACCATTCTCAATATGATTATTTTATTATCAGCTTCAAAATACCAAAACTCAACATTCCTTGGGCCATGGAATAGAGGATCTCTAGAATTCTGGCTCCAATGGTGTCACGAACCAACCTGGGTTGACCCTAAACCAGTCACCTGAGCTAATCCATAGCAAGGATCGAGAGGTGTTCCTGATCTTCTCAGATTGGAAAAAAGTGCCAAGGGAATCATAAGACACAAATAGAATGCTTTTTCCAATAAAAATAAATAATGAAACTAAATAAATAAAATAACTAACAAAACTCAATATGATTTCCAAATTTACATTTTCAATTAAAGAAACAACAAACTAAACAACAAATAATACCATAATAACCACATTGAACCCGACACCCAAGACACCTCTATGTGACCCCAAGGGTCATCCTCCAATCCACACCCAAATATCTCCCAAGGCGATTGAACCTGAGCCAAAACATGTAACAGAATCTAAAAACAAGAAAACACTATAGGCAAGAGTATTAAAACTCAGTTGGTAAGCCCAAATAATTCTATTCCAAATGCACATTATTTAAATAAGTAAATATTGATTTCAGGTTTGAAATACATTCTATAAATATATGTTTTAAACACCTTACAATTTAAACGATTCAAATCAAAATCCATTTCCCTAACATTTTTAAACAAGTCTCATTCATGAAATAATGGTTAGGTTCATAGGGGAGAAGGAAAAAGGGATCCAAATAGGGAACTTTAATTTTTCATAAAAAGGAGAAAGGTAAAACACTTGTTCTTTCAAAACATAATATTTGAAACCTTTTTAAAAAAACACACATTCACATTTTATCAAGAGAACATCAAAACCAAGCACAAGGATCATGATTCCAGACAATGAGGGAATTAGTACTAACGGTTCTAGAGCCGAAGAAATATTTGAAAACTTAGGAACTTAGAGGAGAACCAGAACATATTATACATTTTACTCATCTTGAATGCATTCCTTACCCGATGACATCATAACGCCCAAACGCTAGATTATCGCCCTACCTATCCAGATTGAGGGGTCTGATCCCATAGCAATAATAAAAAAATAACCCCCTATTCTGGGCCACTAGCTAGTGCAATAACCGAGACTAGTGTAGAAAACGTTCTCAAAATTCCTCTTTTCTATGCTAGGTTTCCATGTTTTGTTCACAAAGGTGTGTTCAAGAAATATCAAGTAACAATCCCTACACATTTTATCATACATATCACATAAACTAGCACCACCCCATCCACCACAAGGAGTATCCCCCTACTTTAAAACAATATTCACATGAGTGGAGTCCCAAGCCAAGGATATTCCCACCCATTTATCAACTAATAAGGAAAGGGATCCCTACTAGAAGGGTTTTTTCAAAAGAAACCATTTCAAAAATTCCAAACAAGCCTCACATAATTTACACACATCAATCCTTTTCATAGACAACCATACACAAACTCCCTTTTAAAACCAAATAATTTAGAAACCCATTTGAGAAACATCAATTATCCTTTTTAAACATCACAAATACATTTAAAAAATCAAAACATGCTTTTAAAAATTATAAACCACTTTAAAATGCCAATTGGGTTATTTATCAAGCACATAGTGTGTACAACTTCAATAAACCCACACCACATATTCAAAATAATCAAGCAAAACACTTTATTTCACATGGAACAATTATTTTAAAAATCATAAGTCGTTGTTTAACTATTAAGTAGGGTGTAAAAAGCATGAAATCAAGGAAATATAAAATTTAAAGGTAATGTGAAAAGGGATACTCCCTCAAAATGCTTCCGCTTCAATGACGCCTTACCGGGAAGACTCTTCCAAGGTTCTAAGAAGTAAGAAAATTCCCAAGGAACACTAAGAGGGGATAACCCCTAAAAATCGAGCAAACTTAAGCATGAAAATCAGAAAAAATGTCCACTAGGCTTAGGGAAGAAGAATAAAATGGAAGGAAAGCAAGATAGAAGAAGAATAAATCCCTAACCTTTCAATCCGGGTGAAGAATCACTAAGAAATCACCCTAAATCCCACTTGGAGGGGCTTGGAGGTGCTAAAAAACCTCATGGAAGGTGTCTAGGTTAGATGAGATCAAATGGGGGTTCATGGGGAGAAACCCTAATTAAAAATAAGGGTAAAACCCCAAAATACCCTTTCCTAAGTGGGTCGCACTGTTATCTCACACTATTTAACAAAATGTGCACAAACTGTGTGATTTCCCATTGTCTAGTGTTGGATGGGCTACACACTTTGGCTACATGGTTAGTTAAACAATGCACAAACCATGCAACCTATCAAGTGTTCCCAAAATCACCCTTTTTACCTCAAAAATCATCTAACTCAAGGGGAACCCCAAGGAGGAAAGGTAATCCAAATATAGAAGGTAAGAACATCCTAAGAATTCAAACTTGTCACGCCTTGTTCTAGAGAAAATAACTGAATATCAAACCTGAACTAGGACTAAAGATGAATTTAAAAAACTCAGGTGTGACAATCATCCCCACCATAATGATTTCTACCCCCAGAAATCCAAAAAAATCTTGATCTGAAATCAAAAACCACTACTTCTTTACAACTCTAGAAGACTCCAAATGAACAATAAATTAAGAGATTAAAAAAACACTACCAGTAAGAGTATAGTTTTATAAGCCAAACTTGGGAGACTAAAATGGACACTCCGCTAAGTTCCACCTACCCCAAAAATTTCAAACACCTTTAGTTGATCGATCCAAAAGACATAGAATTTTTACAATTCTCAATACAACCACAAAACATGAACACCTTAAACATCGCTAAGCGGAACTCACTCCATCCATCCAAAACAAACAAATGAATTTAAACCACATTTGATGAAAACCTTTTTAACCCTACTTCTACAAAACTGTTGGAACATCCCCATCCAAACATTTACTCAAATGAGGAACCTAGAATTAGGTGGCTATGCATGAGACTATCCACCACCAAACTGATACTAAGAACGAAACCAAGTTATAGACATGGGGAGGCCCGAATAGACTCCCCACCATTAGAAATAAACCCACACTAGAGAAGAGCCCAAATATTAAACCAGATTACTAACATGTAGGGGCCCAAATGGACCCCCCACCATTAGAACTAACGGGATTAAACGAACTCAAAAAAATTCCATCACACACCAAAAAAAACCCCATCATAAGGGGAGGGGAGGGAAGGGTACCATCTAATGGACCATCAAAAACACAATTGACACATGCCGACAACTCAACATCCCTAGGTGACCACAAACCAAACCACACTTAATTCACATAAGCAGGCCATATAAGATCCACTAAATAGAGGCCTCCATCCAGTGGGACACAACCACCATGGTTTTACAAGAAAAATACGACTATCTCCCCTTATTATAAAAGGAAAACTCTTACGCACACATGGGTCACAATGTGGAAATAAGTTCTTTACACCTATTTCCACCAAATGGAACCAACCAAAACAGAACCACAACACCAGAGGCTTGAAATAACTCCATATTCCATGCTGAGGAAAGAAATTATACCAGATATTTTCACACTTCTGAGGTTCTCCTCACTACATGTCATCTTCACTCCAAGACCTATGGTTGGAGCTCTGATGATTAAATCATCTCCTACCTCACAGTCAGGAATTAGACACCCCAGAATAGAACACGTAGTTCAGAATTTCACAAAACTCACTTCCATTGAAATAGAAGTTGTAAAGGGTTCGAAAACATCCAATATTACAATTGAAAGAGAAATAAACAAAAAAAACTCCACCATATATGTTTATTACATCTAATGAACATTACAACTAGAAATACCCTAAACTGATCCCAAGACATCATCTTATTCCAGTGAATGGACTAGAGTGACCTTTAAAGAATTTGGTATGGCGTCACAGTGATTCTTGTAAAAACCCTGAAAGAACTACTTCAAGTGTCCCAAGCATCCACAGGTGTGGTAGGGTTTTAGATCACTCAGAAAAGATAGCCTCTTATGGCCCCTCTTACCACACTAATGACACATCATGGTATTATACACTGAAGATGTTTATGAGAGGTCTGAAGGACTCTTAATCCCTCTACCAACACCACCAACATCAAGCTGCTTCTCATTATTCTTATTAGAATATCTTTCACTACTTCTCGAGACCAGAGGAAGAATAGTCATCTCAATCTCTTTTGATAACTCAACTTCAATGTGAAAGGTTTGCCTCACCGCATCGAATAAAGTGGTTAGGTTGATCTCTGCCACCTTTGACTGTAGTTCAGGATGGAGTCCAAACTCGAAATGTCGAGCTTTCATGGGATCATCTAAAACATAGCCCAAATCATATGGAACTAGATCTATAAAGAGACGGTATAACTCCAACACTGATCCAACACCCTACTGAATACATCACATCTCTATCTTCTTTCTCACCTTCATCATCTCAAAAAAGTATTGTTGGATGAATGAAGACTTGAATAAATCCCAAGTAAGATCTTTACGGGGCTTACTTCGAGACACATACTTCCACCATTTCCATGTTGGAACTTTGAGCATAAAGTTATCAAACATTACCTTTAGTGACTTAGGAAACATAAGTAAACCGAAGTCCCTCTCAATCCTCCACATCCACTCCTCTACCTAGAGAGGATCCTCTTGACCATAAAATAGAGGAGGATTCAACTTCCAGAATTCAAGAACATATTCTATAGTTTGATTAACTAGAGTGTTTTCTATAGATTCACCACCTGAAGTTGCATCTTGGGTATCCATCGAATCTTCAGGGGGGACACTAAGAAACAAGGAAACAAGGAACCTAATCACAACTGATCCAATAACAAGGATCCTATATTTCAAACATAAAAAAAGAAACATCATTCCCAAAATACAAAGGGACACACCACACCATGGATCACCAAAACATAAAAATTTTCTTTTTCTATTTAAAACACTTTTAGAAAATAGAGAAAATTTTGAAAGTTTATAAAATCACCAATTATATTCCTTAGAGCCTCACACATGCACATTCTCAGCCAATCTGGGCACCCATACACTCATGCCATCAACCATCCACCCTTTCACACACATCCTCACATGTGGGTGCTCACAAGAATACCAAAGATCAACCACAACATTTTTTCTACTTTAAAAATATAAAATTCAAGCCAAATTTTTACATTTTAAGACACATGAGCATTTTTCAGGTTAGGCCGCATGGTTTACCAAACTATGCATCAACCGTGAACCCCTTACTGGACAACATGGGTGCCTGCATGGTTTGGCTGCATGATTTATAAAATCATGTTCCAATCATGTGATGTGACTTTGTCTCAATTTATTGGCTTTCCACATGCTTTAAACACAGTTTGACTAACTATACGTAGGTTGTACACCCTCAACCAGAAGAAAACCAAAGCTCGCACGGTTACCTGGAGCAAGACGCATGGTTTTCCCAAACTGTGCATTGACCGTGCGCCAAGGGAAAACACACAAAAACTAGAATTTTAAATCTAAATCACACCAAACCCAAAAGATAAACCTAGAACAAAAGAATTAATCACAATAAAACCAATCCATATCATTCAAAACATTTCCACTAATTCCAGAAACCTCATTTCATCAAGGATAATTTGACTAAAAACTCATTTTCTGTTTCTTAGAATTAATTCCAAAAATATATTCAAAACAAATTTCTATTTTTTAAAAAAATGGTTTCAATAAACTCCATATTTAGGTTATAAAAATCCACTCCCATTAAAGCATTTTCATGTCACCCTAAAAATAATTTTACAAAGACCCACTTTTATAATATTTCCTTAAAGTAAATTTTGAAAATCCATTTTTCACTTTCTAAAACAAAGTCATTACCACTTTAAATTAAGATTTTCACAATTCCAAAACATGATATTTCAAAATAATTTTCAGAATTGAGGAAGTCTCAAAACAGATCACAAGGGGAAACTAGTGTCGATGGGTGACTTGGTCATATGGTTGGTGTCCATATTCCAAACATGCCACCTACCACAGGGATTCCTTTAGGACCATGTACCCATATCCACATGGATTTTTAGGCCATGCGAGCTCACGAAGGATACTTTCCAAACTCCCTTTTCATTTCCCAACACCAAAAAATTCACAAAAACTGGAGTTCACCAACAACTTAGACATCCCATGGTGACTCGAGGTTCGTAATGACAAAGGGTTCATGATGTACTTCTCGTTCCTACACCTCAATCCATTTCAATATTAATCCTTCTATCGTGACATACTAATTGTCACTCTAAAAAGAAAGGTCCTTAAAAGAGCCAACCTGCTTTGATACCATTTTGTCACGAACCAACCTCAGTCAACCCTGAACCGACCACCTGATCTGATCCATGGAAAGGCCCAAGAGGCATTCCTGATCCTCTTGGGGTGGTGACAAGTGCCAAGGGCATCATAAGACACAAAGGGAATGATTTTTTCCAATAAAAAGAAACAATTAAATTGAATAAATAAAATAGAAAAAAACTAAATATGATTTCTAAACATTTCATTTACAATTAAAGAAATAAAAAACTAAATAAAAAACAATGTCGGAATAACCATGTTGAACTTGAAACCTAATAAACCTCCATGTGGCCCTAAGGGTCACTCTCCAATCCACACCCAACTATATCCCAAGGCAATTGAACTCGATCCAAAACTTGTAGTAGAAGCTAAAAATAAGAAAATACTATTGTTATGAGTATTAGAACTCATTGGGTAAGCCTGAATAATTATATTCTAAATGAACATTATTTAAATAAAGAAACATTGATTTTAGGTTTGAAATACATTCTAAAAATGTAGGTTTTTCACACTTTATAATTTAAACAATTCAAATCACAATCCATTACCCTTATATTTTAAAACAAGGCCCATTCATGAAAGAATTGTTAGGTTCATAGGGGAGAAGGAAAAAGGGATCCAAATAGGGAACTTTCATTTTCCATAAAAAGGAGAAAGGGAAAACACTTTTTCTTTCAAAAATTCATCTTTGAAACCTTTTTAACAAAACCACACATTCAAAATTTATCAATAGAACATCAAAACCAAGCACAAGGATCATGATTCCACACAACGAAGGCAATGGTACTAATAGTGCTAGAGCCATAGAAACACGGGAAAACCTAGGAACTCATAGGAGAACCAGAATATACTATACATGTAACTCATCCCAAAGGCATTCCTTACTTGATGACATCATAACACTCAAAAACTCAATCTTTGCCCTACCTAGCCGGACTGAGGGGCCTAATCCCATAGCAATAATAACAAAATAACTCCTACTATGGGCCACTAAATAGTGAAATGACCTAGAATAGTGCAGAAAATGTTCTCATAATTCCTATTTGTTATACTAGGTTCCCATTTTATGTTCACAAAGGGGTGTGCCAAGAAAGATCAAGTAAGAATCTATACACATGTCATCATACATATCACACACACCAGCACCACCCCGGCCACCTTAAGGAGTATCCCCTTTCTTTAAAATAATATTCACACAAGTGGATTCCCAAGACGATGACATTCCTACCCCTTTATCAATCAATAAGGAAAGGGCTCCCTCCTAGAAGGGTTTTTTCAAAAGAAACCATTTCAATAATTCCAAATGGGTCTCACATGATTTACACACATCAAACCTTTTCATAAATAACTATACACAAACCCCTTTTTAAAACCAAAAAATATATAAACCCATTTGAGAAACGCTGATAATCCTTTTAAAACATCACAAATACATTTACAAGATCAAAACATGCTTCCAAAAATCATAAACCACTTGCAAAGGCCAACTGGGATATTTATCAAGCACATAGTGTGCACAACTTTAACAAACCCACACCACATACTCAAAATAATTAAGTAAAAGACTTTATTTCATGTCGAACAATTATTCTAAAAATCATAAGTCGCTTTTTAACTATAAAGGAGGGTGTGAAAAGTAAGAAATCAATGAAATCTAAAATTTAAAGGTAATATGAAAAGGTATCCTAACTCAAAATGATTTCTCTTCGACGATGCCTTATCAGGAGGGCTCCGCAAAGGTTCCATGAAGCAATAAAATCCCAAAGGAACCCTAAGAGGGGAAAACCCCCATAATCGAGCAACCCAAAACATGAAAATCAGAAAACATGGCCACTAAAGTTAGGGAAGAAGAATAAAATGGAAGGAAAGAAATAAAGGAGAATAAAAATCCATAACCTTTTTATCTAGGCAAAGAATCACTAATAAATCACCTTGAATCCCACTTTAATTGGATTAGAGGTGCCAAAACCCCCCATGGAAAGCGTCAGGTCAGAGGAGTTTGAATGGGGGGTCTAAGGGGAAAACCCCAATTAAAAAGAAGGGAAAAAACCCAAAATTCCCTTTCTTGAGTGGGTCACATGATTAGCTCCCATGGTTTAACAAACTGTGTGAAAACCATGTAATTTCCCACTGCCTAGTGCTGGATAGGCTGCACACTTTGACTGTATGGTTAGTTAAACCATGCGCAAACTGTGCGACCTAGAAAAAGTCCCCAAAAATCACCCTTCTCACCCCAAAACTCATATAACTCAAAGGGAAACCTGAGGAGGAAAGTTAAGCCAAAGATATAAGGGAATAACATCCTAAGAATTCAAACCTTTCACTCCCTATTCCTGAGAAAATAACTGAATACCAAACCTGAACTGGGACCAAAGATGAATTTAAAAAACCCGAGTGTGAAAAATGGTCTTACTTGAGTCCCCCATGACAACCAAAATGCCTATAGTGAGCCTTTATATTCCCTATAAGGATTTTGAAAATCCATCATGGTGTGGTATCTATTATTTTCCTATTTTTATTGACCTTTTCATATGGAAATTATCACTTTTTTGTTTTTCTATTCAACACCTTCGACCATGGCTTCCATAATTCCTGAGTTGTTTCTCCCCATTTTACAAAGAGAAACTTTGAGTGTGATATGTTATATTTTACAATGTGATGAAAAGATACTCCCAATTTTTAATAGGTACTTTTTAATTATGAAATGATATGTTCCATTTCATGGAACTATTTTACTCAACATTTCAAAACCACCATGGTGTGGCTCTTCATCCCACAGCATGGTTGATCTGTAACCAATATCCCAGCAACATTTAATCACTTATCTGGTCTATCTTGTGATCTTGTAAACTTATTTAGAATTATTCTGACACCCTTATCAGCATCCTTGTCAAAAAACACAACCCCAAAAATGATTTAAGAGTTTTTATAAACATCTTCTTAGGATGAAGTTGATTTTGGTCAAGAGATGAAATGGAATAACATGGAGTTAGGTCTTGTAAGGTGTCACATATTTGATTGAGGTGTATTGACCATTCTTTTCAATTATATAAGGTAATATTTTTGGTTCCAAATCTATCTTCTGAAATGATAAGTTTCATACTCAAAGTAAGGTATGGTAGTTAATGTATAATGGTATGATCTATCAAACAAAATTTGGACCACAAAAATTGGATAATGAATGAACCCATATAGCTAATCCCAAAACTGATACCCTTCTCATTAACACTTTTATTTTATTTATTTTATTTTTTATGATTTCATTTGTATACAAAAACCCCATATTTTCATTAATTTTATAAAAATACCAAAAAATATTATAAAGTGAAAAATAATATTCAGTGATCCAAAATAGGCACCTTGAGAGATAACCCTAGTCATCCACTGTGGTTTACTAGAATTAAAATAAATATTTTTTTATAGGTGTTTAAAAAATATGGTGTCATTGTTGAGGATCAATTTGATAACTTTTTATTATTTCACATTTTGTAAATACTCTTTTCTTTGTTTTTATAAAAATAATTTAAAAAATAATACATTTTTCTATGATGTATTCAAATGTATATTTTTATTATGCATGAACTAACTACTCATAGGTGAAATAAAAAAGAAGTTCATGACTCAAGGGAAGCCCAGTTTCATCCACTCAAGGAAAAATGTGAGAGATGAAGAAATAAACAACATTTATAGATGAATATCTATAAGCATCCAATGAACAAAAACTGAAGAAATAAGAACTTGAACTAGTGGAGGAGGAACTTTACCTTTTTATTTTCTATGTTAAGCATCCCGATGAGGTTGATAAGGAATAATTTGAAACTCTATTATTAGAAATTACTCTAAAATTTCTAGAAGAGATCATTGAAGTAGACTTTCTAGTTGATACATATGTGGGATATCACTATCATTTGGATACAAATTGAGTAACTTTGTAGAAGGTAACCCAAAAAATAGCTCTCTAATCCTTGAAGAAGAAGAAACAGCACCACTCTACCTCTCTTCAAACATGGAATAAGATACCACTAAAGTGGTGTAATTTGAAGAAATTATGTAGAATATTAAATAACTACCTATATTTGTGACAACACACCACTAGGAGGAACTAGTCAAAGAAGAATAGTTAGTAGTTGAGCCAATATGGGGAGATAATATATTCTTGGATTCATTCTCATTTAATTTCATTTAAAGTTAATTAATCAAAAAGTTTAGTTATTTTTAGTTCTCATATTCTTTCAACCCATGGATTTCCTAAAAAATGATGAAGAATAGTAAAATTCACTTATATAGGAACACATGAATCTCTCTGAACATATCAAACATTTTTATAAGGGAGAATAAAGGATATTGTAATTTTATGAGGAGACAAAGTTACTAATTAACATGATTAAAGGGGGGATTTTTATATTGATTCATCTTGTTTTAATTCCATTCAATTTTAGTTATTTATTGACACATCATCTAATATTTTTAATGAAAAATCAAATTATAAGTCCTTAGTTGTTGAAGAGGAATCCATATAAGTGTTAGAGAAAGTAGTGGAGGACCCATACCTACTTCATACCCCCACCCTGAAATTTGTACCTAATTATTGAAGGGGTGGATCCATAAAAAACTATTTAAGGTTATATCTTCTATTAGTGCATTTGGATGAGAACTGTAAGGAAATAAATTTGTTTTTGCTAGATAAATAAGCCCCATCATCCTATGGAATGGGGATAACAATAAGACTACCTGGATATATCCAGTATAAACACAACACCTCTTAAAAGATTACCCAAGTTTATCTTTACTTTCATACATTTACCACTTTATTTAATTTTTAAATAATTAGTAATTATTTTGTTTTTCATTGTAGATTATAGAAGGGGTAAGTTATTAGCTTATCCAAGACACTGTTTTCATAATAAAACCATATTTTATTTATCTTTATTATTTGATTTTTGAATTTCATTTTATATATATTCATAGTTCTTGAACCTCAATTCTAATGGGTAGTTTCATTTAAGTACCTTATATTATTAACCATTTTTAAGAAATTTTGTTTTTCGTTACATTTTTTAGGAACTTTGAGAATGAATGAATATAAATTTACATTTTTCACTCTTGAATTTATTTTGAGGAATTTGACTTGATTTTTGAATAAATTGATATTTAAATGATTTCTTATCTAGAATATTTTATTATGAGTTTGACTAATTTTTGAAATCCATATCCATGAAACACTGACCCAAAATATTTTCATATCTTAAGAGTTATTCCAAACCCTTTTTACTTATTCTTCCTTATACCCTCGTTTTCTTAAGAGAAACTTAGAACTTGTGTGAGAACTAAATATTGTGGTTATTATCTTTCAATGATTTGGAGTTTATGAAATGTTTTTCATATGTTTGAGGAATTATTTGGATATCCTATATTTTTAAATTGAGACATAACTTTTTCATAAATATTTGTTAAATCCTTAGAATCTATGAATTTCATTATAAAAATCACAGGCCAATTTTACCATACCAACCATCACTCTTACTATATTTTAATGTTTATTTCAAGTTTGAGTATGGGGGAAAGGTAATTTCATAAGTGTTTCTTAGGAAATAGTATAGTATGATATTGATGTGATAAGGGTGTGTAATTATTCTAGGCATTTGATAGAGAGAAACATTAATGAGTCATTATCATCATTTTCATTTTATCTATACCATCTGATTCCCAAAAAAATGAAAAAAAGAGTAAAAAAGTGTGGAAATAGATGGGATTAAATTATTCATTACACTGCTATTATGAATCATGACCCATATCACAAAAATTAGAGGGCATGAATTTTTATTCATTTATTACATTATTGTGTCAACTCATCCTCCTTGAAAAAAAGGAACAAAAGAAAAAAGTAAAAGGAGAGAAAATAAAAGAAAGGTAAGAATAAATATAAAATCATTAATTGAATTTATCATTTGACTCATGATCCATGTAATAAGAAAATTTGAGTGTAGTGTATCATCTTGTTAGGGTAATTGAGTTTAGCATATTTCTTATAGTTTCACTTGAATATTCCTGAAATTATATCTAAAATTTTAACCTCCTCTTTTCAGTTTTAAATTATTTAAATTATTTTACCCAATAACCCTTATCCACAAAAATCACCTTGAAAAAATCTCATGATTGAATAAATTTTTATATATTATGATTTGAATAAATAAAAAATTTTATAAGCCTGTGATGATACATTCATTTTTTCACGTATGATTATAAATCTAGATTTACTTTCTCTTTAGTAGAGAGTAACATTAATTTACATGTGAGGTAGGTTGTGATTGGTTCGTGGATGAATAATTGAGATTAAACACATTTAAATGTGATAGAATAAAATGAAAGGAAATTTATTTTCATAAATTTTACATGATAAATTTTATTTTGTAAAATATCTTGAAAAAAAATATCTCATTATTAATTTTTATATGGATTTGATATGGATATATGATTATTGTCCATGAGTGAAATATTTAAGTGTGGAGGAATTGAAAAAGATCATATTTTCATTAATTTTTCTATATAATTAAATGATTTAATCTTCATGAATTTTATAATTTAATGGGAATTATCACATATTTATCTTATTGATAAAATTTCAGATTTAATATGAAAATGGATTAAATTCATGATTATAATTGATTTTGTTAATAATTAGTGTTTTTTATGGACAAAATTTAATTTTGGAGTGTTTTAATATTTGAGTAGGTTGATATAGAAGTAATTAAGAATATAAAATTAATGAAAAGTTCATAAATAGACTTCTAATGGTATAAGTAAGAGTCTCTAGAGGCATTCTTAATTGTTACAAGGCCATGAAAAAGGAATACATAAAGGTTACCAGGTCATGCTAGGGTTACACCGCTGGAGCCCTGGATATGTAAGAGTGTTTTCTTTTCCATAAAAGTAAAAATATTAATATGTAAGGGTTATAATCCATATATAATAATCTAATCATAATGAAAAATGAATATATAAGAGATATAACATGACATAAAGGGGTTTTAAAGTGTAAATCAGTCAGAATTCTTGATTCCTAAGAGCAATCCTTTTTCCACCACACTATTTGGATAATCCAGAACTTGAATTGAAGCTATGTTCCATAAATATTCATATATTTATCCATAATGATATCTTCAAATATTCTATTGACCATGTGTATTAATTCTAAATAGAATAAGAGAATGTGATAATATTGGAAGAATTCAAATAATAATAACTAATAAAATCTTATAAGCTCAATGCCCATGTGGAAAAATCATATTACTCAATCCATTCAAGCATGGAATCATCTGCATGTATTTTGAAACCTATTTTATTCACTACTTCCTATTTAGAAAATTTTTTCCCTTCATTATTAAGGAATTTGGAGATAGAATGCTAATTCACAACTTGGCCTTTGTCCTAGTGAGTGGTTTAGGGTTTTACTATTTTATTTTATTCTATAATTCGTTCTGTATGTTTTAATAAAATAATTTTAATCTTACATCACGTTTTATTTTTGTTATTCCACCATAACTCTCTAAAACTCCATGATAGTGGAGTTGTTAAACCAAATATTAGCCTTAAGAGAGGTTCTCTTGGTGTTCCCAAATCCCAACTCATGGTTTCTTAATATTTATTTTCTATTTTTAATAATGTGGGGGTATTGTTGTGGGTTAGTGTGGTGATTGTCCAATTATCCATGGAATGAGTCTTAATCTAAATATATTACTTACCAAATACCCATTTCCTCCATTATCTCATACTTCACTTCATATTATGAAGTTGAGTTTGGTCAAGAGATGAAATGGCATACAATGGAGTCGAGTCTTGGAAGGTGCCACATACTCAATTGAGGTGTGTTCATCATTCATGGATATTTTAGGAGGTGATACTTAGTATTCTAAATATATATTATAGGAATGATAAGTTTCACACTCAAAGTAGGGGATAGTGGTTCAGGTATGATGGTATGAGATATCAAATAGAATTTAGACAATAAAAATTAGATAATGAAAAAACCTAAGTAGCTAATCCTAGGACCAATACCTTTTCTCACTAACACTTGTGTTTTATTTTTATTATTTTTCATGTTTTAATTAACATAAAAACCACCTATATTTTCATTACTTTTATAAAAATAAAAAAATACTAAAATATATAATAAGGTGAAAAGAATAATGAGTGATCCAAAATAGACTCCTTAAGAGATGACCATAGTCATCCCCTGTGTTTAACTAGGAGTAAAATAAATATTATTTTA
The DNA here is from genome assembly GCA_963277665.1 of Viscum album. Classification (NCBI taxonomy): domain Eukaryota; kingdom Viridiplantae; phylum Streptophyta; class Magnoliopsida; order Santalales; family Viscaceae; genus Viscum; species Viscum album. The sequence continues at coordinate 599,930,338 of OY728132.1, read as the reverse complement.
TACCACCTCATGATAGGTGTGTTGACATGTATAAGAAATCACATGGTAACTATATCACCACATAGAAAAAACACAATAGGAATTATACATCTAACAAGGTCTCTGAACTAAAAAAACATGGAACAAGGGATAGCTCCTCCTCAATACAAGGACTCCTCAATCTGTCTCTGAATACAATGGTCACTTCCACCATCAGGATCCCCCAAGAACCATCCAATTACATTTATTTTCATCTCTGAACAAGTCATTATAGCTCCACATATATTTATACTACCTCTAAACTGTGCATCATCTGCACAGACACCAAAAATGTGAGATCAGTTCATGTGAAGGAGTGAGTATAAACATACTCAATAGGATTCTATGAAACCAAAAAGGAAATAAAATAATAACAAGTTAGTGAAAACTCCAGAATAGAAAGGTAACTAAAAGGAATATAAGGAATCCAAATATTATCTATAACTAGAAGAATCATAGACACAGATAAGTACTTTTTCATCTCATCTCCAATCTATAAAGGATCATATCTCATGATAAACTAGGTATTCTTGAAGTACTTAAAGGATTATAAAGTTTTAATTCAACAACCCAATTGTAAGTCACATCATGAAGGAAACTATGGTGAACCTAAAAAATCACAAGGCTCAAAGTATATGAAATGATCAATTGTTCTAAAGTACACTTTTTCACTAAAAACTATAATGGGGGACTCACTCCTTGGGAGTATGTGCATTAGTCAAGGCATTTCCATACCCTAATTCCAACAAATATTGTGCATATGATCTAGAAACATACTAGGGGACCTAAAACATAGAATATATTCCCACTCTATATAGGTTATCTATAGAATAATGATCCACATCAAGCTACCCAATTTCACCTCATAGAAATAATAATAAGAGATCCATGCCTCATTTTAGTATATGTGTCAGTCAAGGGAGTAAAAAACTATAATGTACAATGTCCAGGATACGTATATTTGAGGTTATAAGTGGGACTTTTGGATGGTTAAAGTATAAGACCATTTTAATTTTTTATTTTGGTTGAGGATGTGTCTTTTTTTGGGGGTGTTATGGATTTGGGGTTTTGAGATGGGTCTTGTAGTGTATTTGGGTATGGTTTGAGGTCTCATAATAAGTTTGTAAGCTCAATAGAGGGTTTTAGTATGCTAAGTGAAGGAAACCCCACATAGGGGTTGCACCATGAGGCCACTGGAAATCTAATTGGAGTCCACCAAAAGTCTAGTGGGACTTTGGTGGCTATATAACTATTAGAGGGCCACCAGAAGTCTAGTGTCCACCTATGTGTTTTTTTTATAAATTCCCATCAATGGTATTTTTTTAAATTTTTCCTCTTCTTCCCATTAACCCTCAACCTAACCTCACTATTACTCATTATCTCAAGATCAAATTCTCTTCATGGGCTCTCTCTTCCCTATTTTTAGGTCTTCTTCATCCCCTTTGAAGATCAAACATAGATTTGGGTGTTTTCCTAAAATTTTAAGCCATGTTAATCTCTTCTCCCATCCTACCATGTCTCTTTATTTGGTTCTTATTATTTTTACCTTATTATAATTGAGTTCTTTTATTTGGTATTTCACCAAATTTGTAGTGAAATCCAATCCAATTCCTTGTCTTTTTCTCTTTTGAGTCAAGGATGATCTAAATGGGTGATATCTAATATATTTTCATTATTTTGATAATGCTTTAATGTGAAATAAATTATTTGGGTTTTTATTGGGATTAAACCCTAATTTAGGTCATTTTAGGCCAAATTAAATTGGTTATTTACTCAGTTTAGTGATTAGTATATTTATTGTGGTCTTACACCTAAGTTTTATTTTGGTTTCAGATTAATTTTTTATAGGGAATTTTTTATTTATTGGTTAATTGATTTCTTGTGGTTATGGATTTTTCATTTGGTGATTTTAGGGGTTGTTATGGTGTGGTTGGAGTAAAAGTGATTATTCTTAAAGGATAATTTTATGTTAAGTTTTCTCAAATAATTGAGTTATTATCAAGATATACTTATAAAATTTTTGTCTTCATTTTTATTAAATTGATAGTGAAACATTTTTATATTTTAATTATATAAATGAATGGTTTTAAAGGATATATTTATAGAAAGGGGTTAAAGGTTTACAATTTATGTTACCCAGTCCTTTGTAATGAAAATATCTCCTCTTATGGTTATGTTGTAAATATTTATAAAAATGAGTGAAATTTCTAACACCCTGTAAGTCTTAATTCTTGTTATTAAATCACCCATGATATATGTGTCAGGTAATCCATGTTATGAACCTATTTATAAACCATTTAGTATTAATACATTGGTTACTTACCTTGGTGATAATTAGGTATTTAACTAAGAAACATGATGTATTGGAAGTCTCAAACCAATTTGAGTACAACTTATAATTTAGGAGTGCAATGTTGGTTTTTACCCACTTGGTTCATTAACTTTTAAAATTAAAAGTGCACTTAATTAATACAAAACAAAATTTATAATTAAAGTAACCTATTTCTAGTAAACATGAATAAGATGTAATTTATCAAACCAAACCTAACTTATAGTTAAGAGAGTGATCCAGTGGCAATGTGAGGGCTAGTTTTTCAAGGTGGAAATAGGTGAATTGGCAAGAATGACCTGATGGCTTGATAGCTACCTAACCTTAGTACATGGAAATTAAAGTGTTTTTTAAAGAGGATAAGGAGGGTGTAGATTTATATAAAAATATTATTTTAAAAGTGAATTCCTTTGAAAAAAAATTTAATTAAACTTCTTTTCATTATTCTTTCAAAGGTTTTATCAAAACATGTTACAAAACTACCCACCATTTTTCTTTTTTATTTCATCCATCAAAAGAATTGTTTTTTAAATATGTGATACCTATTCTTAAATAAAATCATAACATAGGAAGTGTATTTTACATTGAGAATATAATATTAAGTGAATTTAAGTAATAGTTTTAAATCCACAAGTCTTGACATTAAATAAAGGCATAAAACCAACTTGGTTATCCTAAATAGACTTTTAGGTGATTATACCCCTAGTTTTTGGTAATGCCTTGTATATTTTAGTCTGAGTGACACCATTAATGGGTTATAGGTAGTGAATCACTTGGCATGTTTATACCAAGTCTAAACTATCATATTTTATTTTATATTTCATAGAATAGCTCCTGGATAATATAACTTAAGGATAGAGTATATCATACCATGGGTTGTCATATTGGTTTACACAATCATGTTTTTCTGTTTACATGTTGTATTATATTCTTGGGTTAGTTTTACTATTTCAGTCATGCTTTTAATTTATATTGGATACCTCTTCTTGTATAAAATGACTATTACTTTTTAATAATCATGTGTACTATCTGGATATTGTATATCATTGTTATAGACTACTTGAGATGGTCTTCTAGCCAATGGCGTATAGGTTGGACACATGGGATAAACATTAGTTCTTAACTGGTTATTTAAGATAAAGGATTCAGAAATAATTGAAATTCTTTGACCTACACATGGGATGGAAATTAGGACTTGACTAGTTATACCCATCCCTCTATTACATGGGATGGGTGGAAAGATTACCCTGACAGGATCATCCTCAATTATATACATGAGATGATTCACCATGATCCTAACTTCTTTATACACATCTATCCATATGTGTGGGTGTGTATGAGTACATATGTAAGCCATTAAAAGGGATATCATGGACTCCCTGGATTACTGGAACATGTATCATGGCTTCCTTAACTGGTACATCTCAGATTCCTAGCACTAGGTTGAAAGAAAGTAGTACTAGTATGGAAAATCTTAGTATAGGGAGTTTTTTATCATAAATAGTACTGATACATGGATTATCTTACTATTGATTCACTATTATAATTTTTTAACTAGTTTCCAAACCATTTTTACAATGTATATATATAAATGAGTATATATATACCTTCATACAACTTTTATATTAATATTGTGTTGAGACACATTTTGTGGTGTCCTTCTAAGTATGTTATGCTTGCACCATGCATCGACACCTCGATGGAAATTCAGCCTTGATTCTATTATTATTTTAGGTACTTATAGGTAATCAGGATCTATTAGGTTTTTATAATAGATCTCCCATGTTGTTAAGAAATTGAGACCAGGTTTCCACTTCATAGTTATAGATTTTGGATATTTGGGGGTCCTATTTGGATCTTCACCTACTCTATTTAGTATCACCTACCTCATGCTAAGTTTGTCTTTTACTTTGTTATAGACCATTTTGTGGGTGTTGGAATATTGTTTCTCAGTCTAGTATGCATTCATTTAGATAGATTTTTGGGTTTATTATTTTCCCTTTAATCATGTTGTTCCATGTTTGGTTTAATATCATTTTTTATGATTTATTTTGAGATGTGTGGATTATATATAGATCATTTTAGACTTTTAGTGGAATTTTGGAATTAATTTTAAATTAAATTAAAGTATTTAAATCATTTCACAATGTTTTACTTAGACCCTCAGTGATAGTATCTACCCCTTAGGGATAAAGGAGCACTCATAGGTTATTAATGCACATGTTTTGAGTGATATACAAGTATATTGGTTATTAATGTTACACAAACCTTGATAGAGGACCTACGCCTCGCTGTGTAGTGCATGTCAGGTGAGGGAGTACCTAACTCTATGGATATATGGTCTTTATAATGCCCCAACCCTAGAAAACCAGATCCATTGGATTCTTTTAATACATTAGCATAATTAAAAGAAATAAAATCCAAAATGAATGATTAGTTTAGTAGTTTTGGAAGACCATATTACATGCATGATACTCATAATACATTGGTAAAGATAGAAAATACAACATGATACATAACAAAATGAAATAAACTACATCCTTTAAATATTATTCAAAGTTTTATTCTTCATAACATGGGGAAAGGAAACATAATAAGGGTGATCTCAAATGCTCATTAAGAGTTATATGAATCAATAATAAGAAAATTAAAGTCAATAAGTCATATACATTATGGAAAGGTAAATGATCTAAAAAACACATTCCATCAATAAAATGGCCATGAAAATGTATCCATAGATTTTTTTCATAGTGAAAATATCATGGAAAGTAATAATTGAGTAATTAATGAGGAATATTCTTATTTAGTGGAAGTCTTGTATTTGGAACATGAACCATTATACCATAAATATGGTCTAATTTTGTGGGTATAAATCCATATTATTCTATTTGGAAGAAAACATAAAGGGTTTGTCACTAATTTTTTTGTCTCATGAGACCTATCGATGCATCAAGGGGCTATAGTGGGCCCCACCCATCATTGTTTTTATTGAGTATAGGATATGGATACATCAATATTTCCCCAGTTAAAACAACATTCAAAATAAACACCATATGTAAAATGGTATACATATAAGACAATAATCATATCCATCACACAAGAATATGGTTATTTAATAAAAATGTTATGTAAAATGAAAAATTATTTCAAATGAGGGAATAGATACACCACATAAAAATTATTAGGTTCACAATACCAAGTAAGTCTTAATGAAATAGAAATTGAGACGAAATCCATTGCCATATTATAATCAATCAAATCGTATGAAAAAAATTTAATAATAATAAAATTAATCATTGAATACCATAAATATAATGATACTCATGATATTATATATAAAATTTAAATATACTTTCACCACATATAATAAATAAGTGGTGAATAGTGGAAATCTCATGGAAATAAAAGTGAGATGAGAAACCCCTTACCTTATGTCTGAAAGTGTTCTGTACTTGATATTAATGTCCTGGATAATAAAATTAAATAAAATAATTAATTAATTCATAACCTTTTATACATGTATTTTAATAAATATACTTTTATTAATTTCATTTATGTCCTTTTTGATGAGTTATAGAGTTTAATTTCATCATTCGGGAGTTCTCACTTTCTTGGTTTTCATGATCGATTCGCTTATTTATAAGTAATGAAGTTAAAGTAAAATGGGTATAATTATATAGAATTAAAATTATATTTTATTAATAAAAATACACAATTTTAAATGGTTATATATATCATTTGGTTATATGGTATTAGGATGAATCATTAGATAAAATTTTAGTGATAATTGCTTAGATTATTTTGGCGTTTTTTTATCATCATGCACTAGTTTTGTTTAATTAACTAATACTATGTATATATAATGGTTATAGAAAATTAAATATGATTTAATAAATATTTTATAATCTATTTCAACCATAAAAACGGTTTCATGACCATCCTTGAAGGAGAAATTGAAGAACAAAAATTTTTCACCCACGAAGGTTATAAATCGGCACCTCACAAACGATGATTTCATTTTTAAAATAAAAGAGAGAGGGAAATGAGTTTGATAAATAATATTCCATTAAAATTATATCATTCCAATATATAGTTTATAATGGATTTATAACTCTCATTTGGATAGAGTAGGTGTGGAGAGGATAAGAAATGAAAAGGAAATTAAAAGAAAAATAAAGAGGATTTGCCTCTTGAATTCTCCTCTTTGAGTTCCTCCTTAAGGGACCTTGATTTGGTATTTTGTTGTGAAAGTAACCTAAAAGATATGGGGAGATAATTTATAAGATTATTTGGGTAGAATTTGGACAATCTTCAATGCTTAGAGGTGTGAGGATAAGTGGTGGGGAGGGTGGTATTTATAGTGGAGGAGAGGGGTGTTTTTTGAATATTTTATTCATTTATTTATTATTTTGGATCAAGACTATGAATAGTTTGAGAATTATCACAAAATATATTAAAATAATTAGGGATAGTTTGATATTATCTTCTTACCTTATCCATAAATCATCTATGACTCAATAATTCAAGTATTTAACATTTATCATAAATTAGCATATTTTACTATTCACCAAAAATTCAAGTATTTTATAAAAATCCCAAAAAATTAACCCTAACCATTTTCAATGTGTATAATCCAAAAATTAAATCCATTTTATTAAAATAATTTTATAAATTTGAGAAATTTAATTTTTAATTAAAATCATCATTTACTCAAAAAATACAAATTTTAAATTTATAACTCATTTTATATCACTCTGAAAAATTATCTAAGGTCTCATAAAATTATACTACAATCATAAGACAAAAAAATATTAATTTATGAATAAATTTTATAAAAATAACTTTTCTTTTAAATCATTTTATTAATTATAAAATTTTAATTAAATATTAATGACTTACAAAAATACCAACACTTAATTAATAATTTTAAAATATTCATTTACTTATATTATGATATAATTATATCATACTTTAATTTATAAGATGTCTAAATTTTATTTATTATTTCATGGGTTATTTTACTATTCATTTGGCCAATTTACTATTTATAAAGGTCATATTACTATTCATAAGGTTAAGTTGTTATTTCGTCGATATAAGTTCTTTAACTTCTAGAAATACCACTTACTTCATTCATTCTTCATTTATAAGGTCTGTTTTGTGTTCTCTATGTGATTTTATATGATATATATGAAATAATTTTGTGTGAAATTTATACTATCAAATTAATTTAAATTATTTAAGAGGATACATACCATAAAATAATGGGGCATTATATCCTTCCATCCTACATAAATTTAATCCTCAAAATTTTTATGAACATTTCCTTCTAAAAAGATGATGGTGGTTATTCTTCATAACATCCCTGGGTTCCCACATTGCTTCCTCCATCTTATGGTTTCTCCAAATAACTTTTACCAGTCAAGTCATCTGATTTCTCAATACTTTCTCTCTTGTGTCTAGAATCTCAAAAGGCTCTTCACAGTAAGAAAAATCAGGTGTCAGTTCTATTTCTTTATAGGTGAGTATATGTGTTGGGTTTGGCATGTACTTATTTAACAATGACACATGGAACACATCCTGAAATTTGGATAGACTTGGTGGCATTTCTAAATGATAAGCCACAGCCCCAATTCTTTCCAAATTTTCAAGTGGTCTGATGTACCTAGGGCTCAGTTTCCATTTCATACTGAACCTTAAGACACCCTTCTATGGAGATACTTTCAGAAAGGCATGATCTCCCTCTTGAAATTACAAATCCTTTCTTTAGTTGTCAGCATAACTCTTTTTTCTACTTTTGGATGCTTTAATATGGGACTAAATTTTCTTTAACTTTGTAGTTTTCTCTTCAATAATTTCGGGGCCTACAAGTTTCCTCTCCCCAACTTCATCCCAAAAAGTTGGAGTTTGATATCTTTTTCCATATAATGCTTCATATGGAGCCATTTGAATACTAGAATGGAAACTATTATTGAAGAAAAATTACACCAAAGGTAATTACTAATCCCACATACCTTTAAAGTCAAGTAAGAATAATCTCAACATATATTCCAATGTTTTAATAGTCCTTTCATATTTTTTTTTGATTTGAGGGTGATAAGAAGTACTCATATTAAGCTCAGTATCCAAAGCCTTCACAAGACTCTTCCGGAATTTTGATGTAATCAAGGATCTTGATCGGACACAATCTATATAGGTGCACTATGACGTCTTATAACTTCATTAATATAGAGTTTTTCCATATGCTCAAGTGGTAAATCTTATATTATAGAAATAAAATGTGCTGATTTTTTAATATGATCAACAATTACCCATATTACATCATTATTTCTAGGTGTCTTTGGTGGTCCTGTGAAAAAGTCCATCAAAATGTCATCCCACTTCCACATAGTAATAGGTATAGGTTGCATGACTCCTCTAGGATGTTGTCTCTCAGCCTTCACTTGTTAAAAAACTAGACACCTTTAAACATAGTTAAAAAATTATCATTTCATATTATCCCACCAAAAATTTTCCTTCAAATCTTTATACATCTTGATTCTACCATGGTGTATAAAGAAATTTGATCTATGGGCATTATATAATAGTTCCCTTTTTAGCTTGGGTATTGATGGAACACATAAACCCTTTACAAATTTCATAATTCCATCTTTGTACACAAAGTCTACCAATATACCATCCTTAACAACTTTAATTTTCTTTTGAAAAATCTCATCATCAAATTGAGAGATTCTTATCTTCTCCAATAAAGATGGTTTAATAATAATTTGAAAAAGGAAGGATTCTTCCCATTAATTAACAATTACTATATTCATATTTACTAGATCTATGAATATAGGATCTTTCTCAATCCTCATTTGGGTTAGAAGTCCATGATATTTCCTACTTAATGAATCTGCTATGTTATTTTCATTTCCTAGGTGGTAGTGTGTTGAAAATTCATAATCTTTGAGTAACTTGAGCCATGTCCTTTTTCTCATGTTGAGTTATTTATATGTAAAAATGTATTTCAAACTCTTGTGATCCATATATATCTCACATCATTCACCATAGAGATAGTGTCTCCATATTTTCATAGAAAAGATTATGGATGTTAACTCAAGATCGTGATTTGGATAATTTTGTTCATGTTTCTTCAATTTCCTTGATGCATAAACAATAATTTTACCATTTTTCATAAGGACGCAACCATGTCTATTATTTGATGCATCATTGTATATCACAAACCCATCATTTTCTGATGGAAGATTTGAAATTGGAGCATTGACCAATATTCTCTTTAATTATTCAAAAAAAATGTCCATTCTTTTGTCTATACAAATTTAACTCCTTTACATGGGAACTTGGTTAGCGGGTTATCCAATCGGAGAAAATTATGTATGAAATTCCGATAGTAACCTAATAAGTCAATAAAACCACATAACTCAGTTATGTTAATTAGAATAGGAAATTCTTGAATTTCCTTTTTTTCATAGGATCAACTGAGATTCCATCCTTAGAGACAATATGGCTAAGAAAAGAACTATTTGAAGCCAGAAATTGAACTTAATAAACTTCACATAAAACTCTTTTCTTATAAGAGTCTCTATAAAAACCTGTAAGTGGTTTTCAGGGTTCTCATAGCTTTTGGAATATATCAATATATCATCAATAAATACCATAACAAAATCATCAATATATTCCTTGAAAACTATATTCATTAGATCCAGGAAAACATAGGATACATTAGTCAGTTCAAATGGCATTACTGTAAACTCATAATGTCCATACCTGGTTCGAAATTCCATATTTAGAATATCTTCCTTCCTCACATTCAATTGATGATATCCAGATCTAAGGTCAATCTTCTAAAAATATTGAGCTCCGTGAAGTTGATCAAATAAATCATCAATGCAAGGTATGGGATACTTGTTCTTTATTGTAATAGCATTGATTTCTCTATAGTCAATGCATATCCCCATGGATCCATATTTCTTTTTGACAAAGAGAAAAAAGAAACCCCATGGAGAAACACTAGGGAAAATAAATCCCTTATCACTCAAATCCTATAGTTGTTTCTTCAGTTCCACTAATTCCGCAATGGCCATTCTATAGGGATTCTTTAATATCTGTATTTCACCAAGAATCAAATCTATAGAGAAATAGACTTCCCTCTATGGAGGATGTCTAGGTTAATCCTCTGGAAATACATAAATATATTCCTATACAATAGGTACATCTTCAATTTGATGATCCATAGATGATTTTTTCACTTCCTCCCCAATAATTTCATTCAACATAGCTACTGGGGGTGGGTCTAGATAAGAATTAGATGATAAGGTTTATTCTATAAAGATAATGGATTCTACACCTTTCTCACAAATTGTAACTTAATTCTTCTTGTAATAAATTTTTGCATCATAGTTTGAAATATAGTTCATATGAAGGATTATATCAAATTCAATCATTGGTATTATGATAAGGTATGCAACTAAATTATGTTTATGTGTCATAAAGGGGACTGACCGACACATCTTTGATGTAATGATACTTCCCTTGGGAGTTTTTACTAACAACTCCTTTATTAAATAAAAAAAGAAATGTCTAGTTTTATTAGAAAACTAGGAAGATATAAAATAATGCGATGATCCAGAATCAAATAAAGTATTGGTTAATTTTGAGGAAATGGTTAAAGTACCTGCCATCACATCATTAGAAATTTTATCCCCAGCAGTTGTGATCGCATAAGCTTGGTATTTCTATCTTAGAATTTTATGTGGAAAGTTTCTTTGATTATTAGGATTATTATTTGAATATTGTCCCATATCCATACAATTGAAGCATTGAATGTAATTTATTTGTCTCTTCCCATTGCATTCATTAGCTCGATGACCCTTTTCTCTACACTTATAACAGACTCTCATGCCTTTCAAGCATTTTCCAGGATGACTCTTTCCACAATTATCACATAATGAGAATTGATTTGTTACCTTATTATTATTTGGAACTTCAGCTTTTCCATGTTTATTATAAGACCTATTTTTTCTTGATTTTCCTTGAAAATTTTTTATCTAGAAAATTCCTTCTCCCTTTTGATGGAACTCAACGCTATTTAATCATATGATGAAAATTTTTGAGAAGTCAGTGTCCTTAGAATACTTGGATTAATAACTTCAAATAAATGATCAATCTTGTCTTCTAAATCATGTACATAATCTATATCATACCTAGATAGTCTTGTGAAGGTAGCCTCATACTCTTCAACACTCTCTTCTTCTCTTTTCTTTAAGCAAAGAAATTTTCTCTTTATTTTAGTTAATTGATCATGAGGGAATTATCTATCTAAGAATGTTTCTTTAAAAGTTATCCAATCCATGTACTATTTTTATTCGTCCCCCTTAGTATTTTGGATCAATGACCACCATTGATCAGCATCTCCCTTGAGACAATATACTACTAGTACTACCTTTTCATTTTCATTGCATCCCAAAGCTAGAAATATTTTTTCAAGGGACTTGATCCACTGCTCATCTACCACTGGATTAGTAATCCCACTAAAATATGGGGGATTATTCTTCATCAAATGATCCAAAATAGGTGTAGTATGGTTATTCTTCATAACCTGAGTAAGTTGTCTTAATATGGTCATGATCTACTCATCTCCAACACTAAATGTGCTAACTTTTTCAATGGGGTAATCCCTACATTGTCTGCAGGTATTAATTCTCTTTATTATATTAGGCACCATCACTAAATAATGTCATACAGTAAATTAGGTTATGAATTATAATTCATAATTTTGAACTAGAAAAACACTTAACATAAATTAAACATTTATACATAGTTAATCTCATAATTATAAACATAGTTTCTTTGAGTATATATTTTAATTTTAAACCCTTCATACTAGTTTGTAAAGAAAATTTAAATTATACTAATAATATTCCCTAGGAGTGTCAAAATAGGTACACATTAAGTCTCGTTGTCATGTACCAGGTTACCCCAAGTTAGTCCTGAAACCCCTTGTCGAAGTTGTTACTCTTAAGTACATATGTGCCAGAACCATGTCCAATTGTAGTATCCAGATAGGGATGTATTGATAGAAAGACCCACATGATCTCTACTTTACAAAAAATCTAGGATGTTCTTATATGATTATCCTAAAAATATATCTTATGGTTATATTCCCTAAACTATGTTATCTAAATCTAGTTTCCAAGGTTGCTACTAAACTTTCTCCAATACCAATTGTAATGCCCTGATCCCAGAAAATCAGAGCTGGTGCATTATTTTATTACATTAGTATGATTACAAGGAATAAAATCCTGAAGGACTGATCAGTTTAGTAGTTTTTAAAGACCATATTACATATATGATACTCATAGTACATTGGGAAATACAGAAAATACAACATGATACATAACAAAATGAAATAAATTGCATCCTCAAAAGCTTATTCAAAGTTTTATTCTTCATAACATGGGGATAAAAAACATAATAAGTATGAGATAAAATGATAAGTAAGGGTTATATTAAGAAATAATAAGTGAAGTAATGTTAATAAGGCGTATATATTATGGAAAGGTAAATAATCTAAAAAACACATGCCAATAATAATCTAGCAATGAAAATGTATCCATATCTTTTTTCATAGTGAAAATATCATGGAAAGTAATAATTGAGTACTAAATAAATAAAATGATTATTTAGAGGAAATAATGTATCTGAAACATGAACCATTATACCATCAAGACAGTTTAAGTATGTGGGTAAAAACCTGTCTGATTTTGTTTGGAAACAGACATGAAGGGTTTTTTAACAACTGTTTTATCTCATGAGACCTGTCAATGTATCAAGGGGATATAGTGGGACTTGACCATAAATTCAATTCCAAATAATTATTCATACATAGATTTAATTAAAGAACAATATGTATCATAAATATCTATATTGAGTATAGTATATGGATTTATAAATATTTCCTCACTTAAAACAACATTCAAAATAAACACTATATGTAAAATGGTATATGGCTAAGAAAATAATCATATCCATGACACAATAATATGGATATTTAATAGAAATTTAATATAAAATGAAACATGATCTCAAAGGAGGAAATAGATACACCACATAAAAATTATTAGGTTCACAATACCAAGTAAGTCTCAATGAAATAGGAATTGAGACGAAATCCCTTGCCACAATATAATTAATCGAATCGTATGAACAAAATTTAATAATAATAAAATGAATCATATAATACCATAAATATAATGTGACTCATGATATTATATATAAAATGGCAGTATACATATGACACATATAATAAATAAGTGGCGAATAATGGAAATCCCACAAAAATAAAAGTGAGATGAGAAACCTCTTACCTTATGTCCGAAAGTGTTCTGCACTTGATCTTAATGTCCTGAATAATCAAATTAAATCCATTAATTAATTAATTAATAAAATTTTATACATTTATTTGATTCATTATAGTTTTATTAAGATCATTTATGGCCTTTTTGATGAGTTATAGAGTTTAATTTCATCGTTCAGGAGTACTCACTTTCTTGGTTTTCATGATCGATTCACTTATTTATAAGTAATGAAGTTCAAGTAAAATGGGTATAATTGTCCAGAATTAGAATTATATATTATTAATTAATATAAATAAGTTTAAATGGTTATATATATCATTTTTTATATGGTATGAGGATGAATCATTAGATAAAATTTTAGTGATAATTTCTTAGATTATTTTGGTGTTTTTTTGATCATCACACACTAGTTTTGTTTAATTAATTAATAATATGTATATGTAATGGTTAAAAAATATTAAATAGTATTTAATAAATATTTTTTAATCTGTTTCAACAATAAAAATGTTTTAATTACCATCCTTTAAGGAAAAATTAAAGAATAAAAATTCGTCGCCCACAAAGGTTGTAAATTGGCATCGCACGGACGGTGATTTTATGTTTAAAATAAAAGAGAGAGGGAAAAGAGTTTGATGAAGGATATTACATTAACATGATATCATTATAGTATATATATGATATTGGATTTATCATGATCATTTTTATAGATGAGGTGAGGAGAGGATAAGAAATGAAAAGGAAATTAAAAGAAAAAGAAAGAGTATTTACCTCTTGAATTCTCCTCCTTGAGTGCCTCCTTAAGGGACCTTGGTTTGGTCTTTTCTTGTGACCAGAACCTCCTAGACATGGTGTAGAGAATTTTAAAGATGATTTGGGTAGAATTTGGACAAGTTTCAAGTCTTATAGGTGTGAGGAGAAGTGGTGGTGAGAGGTGGTATTTATAGTGGAGAGGGGTGTTTTTTTAATATTTTATTCATTTGTTTATTATTTTGGCTCAAGAGTATGAATAGTTTGAGTATTATCACAAAATATATTAAAATAATGAGGGATAATTTGATATTATGGTATTAATTAAGCCATAAATTATATATGACTCAATAATTCAAGTATTTAATATTTATCATAAATTTTCGTATTTTGTTATTCACCAAAAATCAAGTATTTTAGAAAAATCCCAAAAAAAATCACCCTGACCATTTTTATAAGTATAGAATAAAAAAATGAACTCTTTTTTATGAAAATAATTTTATAAATATTGTAAATTTAGTTTTTAATTAAAATCATCATTTACTCAAAAAATACAGATTTTAAATTTATAACTCATTTTATATCGCTCTGAAAAATTAACTAAGGTCTTGTAAAGTTATCCTACAATCATAAGACAAAAAAAATTAATTTATGAATAAATTTTTTGAAAATAAATTTTCTTTTAAAACATTTTATTAATTATAAAATTTTAATTAAATATTTATCACTTACAAAAATACCAACACTTAATTATTAGTTTTAAAATATTCATTTACTTATTCTATGATATAATTATATAATACTTTAATTTGTAAGATTCCTAAATTTTATTTATACTTTCATGGGTGATTTTACTATTAATTTTTCCAATTTAATATTCATAAGGTTCATATTACTATTCCTAACGTCAAGTTACTATTTCATCAGTATAAGTTCCTTAACTTATAGAAATACCTCTTACTTAATTCATTCTTCATTTATAAGGTTTTTTTGTGTTATATATGTGATTTTATATGATTTATATGAAATAATTTTTTGTTCAATGTAATCTATCAAATTAATTGTATTATTTAAGAGAATACATACAATAAAATCATGGGGTGTTATAGTCTTCACCCCAATTATGTTAGGGAGTACCAAACTCTATCACTTGTGTGGGTGACATGTGCCTTGTAGAGGTCCAAGTGGGTACCAACCCCATTCCTAATCTAGATTACCCACAACCTAAACATGTGGGGAGTACCTAACTCTAGAAAGAATATGGGGGACTCATTATTTGTTTCCTACACTTTACCAGGAGGTACCTGATCCCATGTTCGCTTCAATCATCTCACTTAATCCCAGTTGTCGATCCTATAAAGATAGAGGAACTAAAATACCTAAATCTATCTAAATTTTAACTACGATTCCAAAGTGATATGTATTATCATTCTCTATGTGTAAAAATTATCAGTATGGACTACTCATGTTCCTAAATCTGAGTATCGGGCAAGAAGATATGAAAAGCACTAGGGATGGAGTAGTATAAGGCATGTACTCTTAGGTTATACAGTGTGTATCCCCTTAGAAAAAGTGTGTTCATGTACTGCAATCCACATGTCATGTATGATTCTACCTATATACTATGTCAGAACAAAATGGTTACTTGTTTTTTATCCTCAATACATAGGATCGTGTCATCTTGATATACATGGTATGTCCAAGGTGGTGCATGGCATGTGAAGCCCGCGAGATACTCAACATGTACCATTATTTTTCTGAGTCATGTAGTCCCAAACATACATGAAGTGTCTCAATGGAAGCATTATGTATGGATTACAAAAGCTTTCCTAGGCATGTACCATTGTCTAAGTCATATCATGTATTCTATACATGGCATGTGCTCTAACTACATGCCATGTGGTTGGGAATCTACTTTATTAAACCCCTAAAAGGTTAATCTTACATATTCATAATTGAGTCTAGGTTAATCTCATGTAAACTACACAGTGTGTAAATTCATTCCAAACAGTATGTGATATTTATAAACTACCTAAACCCCAATACCCCCATCTTAAAAACCTTCACATTATGTGTTCATAATATTACATGGAATGTAGTTTGGAAATATCTAGAATCTGTCTTCTTCTCCATGAGTCACATCGCTATGTTCATCTTTGACCCTGCCTCCACCAAAAATCACACCCTATATAGTCAATCGGGCGATGTATCCATCCCATACATTCAATAATTCTATGAAATATCTGTCAAATTTTTTTCCGATGAAAAGGATAGTGGTAATATTTACCATGAGAAATAGAATAATGGGATGGGAAATGAGTATTCGGTGGGAAATAATTTTCTTTGGTCCCCATTTAGTTTTTTATCATCGACATTTCAAGAATAATGTGAAAGGTCGGGGAGATTCACTATAAACATTTTCCTAATGTTTTTATGTAAATCAAGGGGATATGAAAATGTATTTAAGCAACTCATCATGCCAATCTATGTGAATGAGAAAAATAATATCAAATAAATTCTCAGATTTTCACATCAAGAATGAAGCATAAATCAAAATGAAATCCATACCTCGATGGTGAATCATATTAGCTTAACAATCTAACTCAAAAATTATTTCATGGGTTCCATTCATCATCTCTATGTGATGTTTTCATCGATGATGTTGTGAATTCAACCTCATTCCTTCAATCCAAATTGATACCTCCTCATTGTCAAAGAATACATCTCCTCCCTCTTCTCTCTCTCCATCTAGGGTTTATGTCAATTAAAAGTTTGAATAACCCTAGTGATAACTCATGTGGGAGAATTTGTAACCCCTATATAGCTCAATATGGTCTTTTAATTAATTGTTTAAAATTTAATTTAATCATTTAAAGACACACCCATGATGGGGCTCGGCTCGGGACCTGGTTGTGAACCAAGATTAAATCATCCCTACGGCAAACCCAATATTCTGGATGTAACTAAGGCACCAAAATTTCCATCTTAGCTACCTTTTAGAAGATATTTCCTTCCTCACTTTTGGATTTAATATTTATTTAAATACTAAATATTAAAAATCTCTTAGAATTTACCATGCTCAAAAAATCACTAAAACTCAGCCCGAGGGAAAACATTGAATCATATTATTAATGAAACCATCTAAAAAAATTTATAAGGTCAACTTATAGGGTAAATTTACCTTTTTATCCCTAGAAAAGTCTCGAGACTCTGAAACTCAAATTTAATCTAAGTATTTATTGGGAAAATTTGGGTCGTTATAATGTGTTCATGGATTAAAGGATAAAATGGTTGAAGCTTTGATCTAGGATAATGGAAATAGGGAGAGAAATGAGGATCCGGTCATGGTCCTTGGATAGAAACCAAAATAGTATGCATTGTGTCATGGTTTTTCTTGGTTTCTCATGGTTCAAGGTTGGTTTTAAAATAGTTTAGAGAATTTTATTCTGACTATTCTATGTTGATCATCACCTTTTCATAGTTAGTGGAAAAATCCACATTTGAGTTTTTTTACTAATGTGGTTTTATATATGTCTCGTGGACTACTCTGAATAAATTATTTAATTCCCTAAATCATATTAAGGGTGAGTAAAAATTATGGACCGATCCAATGAATCATATTGATGTAGAAAATTTTGATAATTGAAGTTTTTATTGTTTTCGAATTTAAAATTTAAAATGTAATTAAAGAGGGAAAAGTGGGATATTGTGTAGAGTAGAGTGTGAGGAGAAGGTTTGTATGAATTTTGAGAGTGTAATATATGAAAAGAAGTAATATGAACCTAATAAACAAAGTTTTTTTAGAGAATATTCATCCATTAAATTATTTAAATTGAAAATATTGTAATTTGAAGCTTGAGTTACTCTTAAAGAGGAAGTGTAATGTTATGATATATGTAGTGGATTTATAATAATATTCATATTGATTAAAGTTTAGAGATTTTTTTCTCATCAATATTTCTTAGTAAATAAGTAGATAAGATATTGGGTTTTCAAATAATGGTTTCACACACTTTTTGATGAAAAATTCAGTGTGTGAAGAAATAAAGTTAAGGTGAAGTTTGTTTATGATAAATTGGAATTGCATTTATAGGTTGAAGGATTGATTTTTTGTATTTATTTAGTATTATTAGTTTGATTATGTGGGATAATGTTACATCATTCATGAGATATTTATATGTAGTTTTGGTTTAAGGATAAACTTGGGTCATTTGTATCCATGATGATTAATCAATTGTGTGATCTTTGGTTTTCTAGATCATGCTTAGAATGTAACTATTCATTTTGAATGGTGATACCTATAAACTCGTTATGATCAATTTTTACATGTGTTTGAAACTTTGGTTTATAAATTAAGTAATTAAAATAATTAATATCTAATAAATATAAAGTAAGTCAAAATAATAATAAAAAATGATCAATTTAACATGTGAAAAAGGTTTTTTAGTTGTGGAATGTAAAATAAATTGATTCAATAATTCAAATCCCCCTTCTTAGTGAGTTTTTAGAGATTTTAAATAGTTATTGGAATCTAGGTATCTATAGAAAAGGAAGAAAATTTGAAAGTACTACACAATAAATTGATTGATTTAAATTTTTATCCAAATGAAAACATCAATGGATTCTTTAACCAAATCATCAAGGTTACTATATCCATTCATGGACTTGTAGATGAGATAAAATAAGTGGATATCATGAAGAAAATCTAGAGGATATTACTACCTTTACATAATATAAAGGTGTTGGTGCTTGATGAAAGAAACTTGGTGAAGCTATAACTAAATGATCTATAAATTAGTTTGGTTTCTTATGAGGTGTGTGTGCAGTTAGAAGGTATGATGAGTTATTTATCCAAGGATATAGAATTCAAAACTATCTTCCTCTAATTAATTTTTTAAATGAAACTTTTAATGGTTTAGTTCTCTCTCACAGATGTTACTTTCAAACACCTAACCAATCCCTAAAAATGTAAAATAGCCATAAAAAACTTCTAGATTCTAAAAACTAAATTCAAATTTGAAATTCAAAATTCAAAACTGGGGTTTAGCATTGGGAAAAATGGATTGATGTGTGGGGAATTCTAGAAATATAGGATATCTTCCATCAATACCTATGCCTTTCATAAACTGAGGTTGCATAATTCCCTAAGTAAACTCATCATCATCCATATATTGATATAATCATCATAATCATTATTATAGTAACCTTCACTAGTAAGAAATAATTTCCCCATGTTATATTGATATTGGAGATAAAAGATCACTAAAAACTAGGTAATAAATCAGGGGACCAAGAACCTTATCAAGACTAAAAAAAATGTATTCACTGTCAATAGGACCTCTAAATAGCGACCCAACCAAATTTGAGAACTAAAAATCCAACAAAAATCCACTCACCATCTGATATACCAGTTCTTCCATCCATTGTCTTCATCAATTAGGGTCGCCACATTGGAGGATGTCACCACAGTAGATTTGATACCTCTGCTAATCGAGCACCAATATTAAACCTAACACAAATTTTCCCTAAAATTAGGTTGGAAGGATAAGAAAAAAAAGAACTATAAAAATGAAACTGGGTAAAGGAAAAAAAATAGAGCCACCAATGTTGAGGGACTAGACCAAGATTCAGAGCCAGCTGATGGAAAAATCACTGCATCCACCATTAAAGGTTGTCCCTAGAATGATCTCAATACACTGCAAGACCATCATGTGAGAAACAAATATGGGGTATCTCATGATGGTTTGTGAATAAATATAAAAGGAGAATCAATAATAATGGATAGGTAAATGACCAAGAGAAAGAGAAGTCCAAGAAACCAACATCACAAGAGAAAACAAAAAGAAGAGACCAAAAATAAGAGCAACACTCTCACACATCAAAATGAATAAACCATGATAGTAAATTCCCAATTTACCTACTAGATCATAAACTCACTAAATTATAAATATTATATTAAATAAAGGTATAAGGACTATCACCTCTCTAGGTTTTAAGGTTTGACACCCAGGCCCAAAGGTACCACTAGAGTCACTATCTAAAAGAACCTATAACAAGGCCTCTTCAAATAACTTTACACTTAACCAAGTCTAAAGTAATAATATGAAATTTTTTGATATAAAAAACATATATTAAAATATCCAAGAGGGATAAGAGGGATAAATAAATATGAAATGAATATAACTCGAGGCCAAAGGTGGAATAAGATGGAGAAAATGATGTTGGTGATTAATTT
The DNA here is from genome assembly GCA_963277665.1 of Viscum album. Taxonomy (NCBI): domain Eukaryota; kingdom Viridiplantae; phylum Streptophyta; class Magnoliopsida; order Santalales; family Viscaceae; genus Viscum; species Viscum album. The sequence goes on along the minus strand of OY728132.1, from coordinate 599,909,649 downwards.
CTATCACTCATTGCTATCAAGTTCAAGATATGTAAAGGAATATTGGATATAAATTTATAATTAGTGTATTTAAAATGTGTGAAGGTTAGAAAAATAGAAAAAAGGTGTCCAATAATTCCTGAAAGTGATGATGGTGTGTATTATTTCTCATAAAATCAATAAAATAAATTTCCCCTAAGGAGTGTAAAATATAGAAATATATCTAGAATAAAGTTTCAATGGAAGATATTGGTTTATATGTAAGAATATAGTAATGATGTTTGTATTTAATAAGGTAAAATAAATAAATCATATTCGAAAGATGTTATAATAATAATGATAAGAAAAAAGAAATATGAAAATTAAGAGGAAAATTAATTGAAAGGTGTGACAGACCTTAAATTGGAGCTTAAAGGTGCACTTTAGGAATTATCCCTCCAACCCTCGAATGGCCCAAAGTCCTTATTTTTATTTTATTATAGATAATCCCCCTTTTAAGGGTTGAAGGGGAACCCGTACATGACCCGTAGGCCCAATGCATAAGGCCTGACATGACCCGCAATACATGACCCGAAGGCCCAGAGGTATACCATGCCCATTACATGACCCGTTGGCCCAGCCCACTAGAACTGCCCCTCCCCAACGTCTTGCATCATTGATATCCTTATCTCCCCACCTTGCATTGCTGATCGGCTAGCATTGCCCCGTACAAAGATGCATAGTGTCTGGTCCCAATGGCGGCTGTCATACCCTCTCATTCTTCCAATCTGGTTATCTCTGTATCTGGCGGCTACTACTCTTGTTGCTCTTATCCTCTCATGGGGCATGTTCTGTGTGAACTGGGCTATTCTATGGTCTACATGACCCGAAGGCCCTGTGGCCTGAAGGCCTTTGATGACCCGAAGGCCCTGGAGACCCATAGGCCCAAACTGGTGGCCCGAAGGCCCAAATCGGGTGAATAGTTCTGGCTGCTACAGCACCGAATAGTAACTGCTACAGTGAATGCTACAGTAACTCGGAAATTCGCCTCCACCCAGTTTTGAACCTGGGTATCTTGGATGCCAAGCAGGAGCCCTTACCACTCGGGTACGGGCTCTTTGGTGCACTTTAGGAATTAAATATCCAAATAAAGAAAGAAAAATAGTGGATTTTTTAAATGAGTTCTCAAAATTATATCAAGTAAATCAAAGAAAAAATCACTCATTTAGATAATTTTGTATAAGATCATGTTTTTTCATAATAAATTTCTATAGAAGTTATTGATTTTAAGCTAAAAAAATTGGAGAAAGATAAAGTAATCAATACCTTAATTTAGATATTAAAAAATGGTAAAAATTATTAAATTCCTTGATTAAGTGGTGGTTACCCTAAAAAAGAAGTTTGATAATGAACTAAAATATAGAGATTCCAAGAATATAATTTGGTTTTGGAAGTTCACACATAAATAATTAAAAAAAAGAGTAAAAAGTGGCATGATGAGTTTTGAGGAGTTCTTGAATGACCAAAGTTCTAATATCATGGATAAAATTATAAAAGGATTTGAAGTTGAATCATATAAGACTTATAAAACAAGTGATAAGGTGAAATGAAAGAATAATTTTGAAGATAACTATCATTCATTGAGGTTTTTTCAAAAATAAAAAATCTATTTAGAGGAAGAAAAAATTTAAATTGAATATGATAATATATTTACTCTTATAAAGTGATAATTTTATAGATTCTTGGTTCGGTGATGAACAAGGAGTTACCTATGAGGTAAAGAACTCGGGATCCAATAAATAAGGACAATAATATATCTTACACATTAAAGAAGAAATTATTTTATGGATATTATTTTTATATAACTTTGATCACTAATATTATGATTATATGAAAATGAGAAATGGAAACAGACCTGTTAAAGTATCTAGGAGAATGGAGAGCTGACTAATGAACTACATTTCATTAGGAAAAAATCTATCCATTCGAAGAGGATGAGGGAAACTTCACTAATCATGTTGAAAAGAATGGGGAGAGACTTTCGAATGTATTAACTCAACTCGACGTATCATGGAAGTAAAATAAGGATGAGGATACTATCTTGGATGAAATAACACTTAAGGTTATAAAAAATAGAAACGTGTGGATTCTTGATAGTGAGTTTTCATTCTACATAATTGAAAATATGAACTTTTTGAAGAATTTGAATGGTTGTGTGGATAGAATAGTTCATGTTGTCAATGATGACGCTTTAAAGATTAAGTTAAATGATAAAAAAGGTTTTTTAGATATGGATTAAAGAATATGAAGGTACTTTATGTGTATGTACTTCATCATAACCTCTTGATCATAAGTCAAATTTTCATATTAGATATTGAAATAACATTCAATTTGAAGGTATTTCTAATTAAAGGGAAAGTTATAAACTCATTAATGCAAGGATATAGGATAAATGGAAATATATATCAAGTGGATAGTAAGGATAACACATATCACCTTATGGTGGAATATGAGAATAACACATGGAATCGAAATCTTGGTAAATTTACCAACAAACCATAGATAATCTATCAAAGCTTAAGGTTATGATTTATTTTCCAAATATGAAGTGAGATAAGGAAAACCCATGTGGTACTTTTATAGGAAGGAACATTTTGAGAAATCACTACATAAAAAAAGAATAATAGAGCTTCACACTTACCATATTTGGATCACACAAATGTGTACAATCATACTATTTATGGATAACTATAGTAGGATGGGTTTCATTATATTAATACAAATCAAAATGTAAATTATGGAATATATCAAAAGGTAACATATGTGAGATGATAATGAAATACAAAGGTCAATAAAAATTCTATTATTGAATAATGGAATAGATTATAATTCCATTGAGGTTGAAAATTATATAGAGAAACATGTTATCAATCATGATGTATAATTAATAAGAACCCCACAAAAATAGAGTGGTTGGAATATGGAACTGTATAATGAATAACATAGAAAATAAATTACTAATTCAGAGTGGTATCTCACAACACTATTGGATATAAGTAGTGTAAGTAGTATTTTACAGTCAAAATAGGGATTTATTAAGTACCAGTGAGAAAATAATTCCATATGAGATGTATCACAGAAGGAAACTAATTATAAATGATTTTAGATTTTTTGGAAGCAAGTTATAAATCTATAACAAAGAAGGAATCCAAGGTAAATATAGAGATATGACTGATGAATGAGTGTTTATTAGTTATTAAACTAAGAGAAAAACTTACAAGTGTTTTGATAAGAGGCTTAGTTAGATCATGGAAAGTAATGATGTTAAAGTGGTTGGGGTAAAATCTGGTAATATTTATAGAAATTTATATTTGAAGGAAATTTGTGAAGAAGATTATGATTGAGAACCTCAAAGTTAATTGCATAAAAAATAATTTGAGGCTGAATCTGAGGAAGAAATAAGTGCTAAGGAGATTCAACCATTGAAACAAAGAAGGAAAAATGAGTTTAAATTAATGAATAGAATATCATCAAAGACAAGAATACTCCAACACAAGCCTATAATATGATTAGTGTTGATAATACTACTCTATTATCATATGTTAAACTTATATCATTTGACAAAGTGGTAAAGAATGAATCATGGTTTAAAGCCATGAATGAAGATCTGGATTTAATATATTCAGATCAAACATGGGATCTTATAAAAAGGGTAAATGGTCACAACATCATTATAATGAATTGGGTGTTCAAAATAAATTTTATGAACATGTGAATGTGATTTAAAACAAAACTGGTTTGGTATGAAAATTATATGCTCAAATTTAAGGAATTAATATGGAAGAGAAGTTTCCACTGATGGATAAACCTGAGTTAATTAGACTATTATTGTTAGTTATTATTCATAGGAGATTTAAAATAATAAAATTATGTGAATACAATATTGTTGAAAATATTTTTTAATGAATTAGTTAATAGTAAGAAATTGATGGGTTTTTTAATTAGTGAATATAAAGGAAGGGTGTGTCATTTAAAGATGTCTTTATTTGGTTTGAATCAAGTAGCATAGTTGTAGTATGATTATTTGGACTTATATTTAAATTAGATAAAATTTGATAGATGTATTTTTGACCACAACTTATGTGTGAAATAAAAAAATCAAGAGTAGTTCATGGTACTTGTGTACATTGATGATGATAACTTGGGTGGAAAAAAATGGAATGGTAGAAAAGTTTTTGAAATTGATGTTATCAGAGTTTTAGATGTCAATGATAGGAAAAATCACTTAATTTATTAGATTTAAATTTAATTAAAAGGGTGGGAACACTTTTATTTCTCAATCAAATTACAAAAAATAATCGTTGAAAATGATTAATTATAAGATTACAAGGTAGTTTCAAAACTAATCATGGTTGGAACTAAACTTAGAAATCATAAAGATAGAAAGGATATAAACTCAAATTTATATTTTAGAATAATTAAAATTCAGTTGTATTTTATAGTGACATGGTTGGAAAACATTTATACAATGTGTTTGGATATAAGGTTTGAAAGTAACTCAAAGTAAGAACATCTCATTATAGTAAAACAAATATTGAGTTAAGTTAAAGATACCCTTACTTGTGGAATATTCTTTGGCATAGTAAAAGATTAATATTTAATTATGTAATAAGATAAAAATTGATATGGAGATATTTTGGATAGAAAATATACAAGTGGAGGAGAATTATTCATTCGAAAAAAATACATAGGTTGGATTAACAAAAATAAATAAAGTGAATCTCTTAACACTACTAAAGTGGGGTATATTTCAATAATAAAGGCTTATAACCAATTTATTTAGATGAAGAAACAATTTTAGGATATTATTAAATAATTTAATATACCTATAGTTATTTTTTAGGTTTTGTAAGGGATAACACTTATCCAACCCATGTGTAAAACATCAAAAAAAACCAATTTTTCATAGGATCTTTCCATTCATATTAGACTAAATAAAATAAAATCAAGAACAATTTAACTTTTCTCTAATGACCCAAATCTATATGAGATCTTCACCATGAGATTAATAGTGATCACTAAGAAGAATAAAATTGGATTCTTACTCTTAGGGTATCCAAAGGGTGTGTAAATCACTCAATGATTGGGAAGGACATCCTTTAGGCCATCATCTATTGGAACCTAGTTTAATAACTTAAATAAAATGATAGAAATAAATAGAGATTCATCCAAGTATTTTCTATAATGGAATCACACACCTTATTTCATCATATTGTCCTTATTGTATAGGCATTGAGAAGAATCCTCAATACCCTAAATGTTTCATAAACATTTGGAAATAAAGTTGAAGGTTACACACCATTTATAACTAATGACCATAAATAGTGAAATGTTTAACTCCTTAAACCTTATATTCTATCATTAATACTCCTTTAAATTATCATTATATGAGATTCAAATGATCATGATAGCTTTGTGTGGGAGAATAAATCCAAACCATGTATTATCTTAGAATATGAAAAATGTCACGCACAACACCATGGAATTGTGACTTTCACTATATAGTGATATAAAATGACACTAGACATGACATGGTATAAACCACATTTTTATGGTCAAGATTTTAAGTGCATATCCCATAAATCTTAAACTTTCACTAAATTCCTCATAGACTTAGTGAACTTTCACTTTATGTCATTTTATATATAAAAACTTGTGAAACTTATATCCAAAACTCCTTTTAGATATCTTTAAAAACTCCTTTTGGAAAGCCTATCATTAATTTTTAAGATATATTATATCATAAGTAGTAACTTGTGAAAATCCATCCAAAACTTCTTTTAGATATCCTCAAAAATACTTTTTGGGTATCTCTCAAAGTTTTATACAAGCACTTTGTAACAAAACTTAATCATCGTACACAAAACAATAAAATATGACCCTGTGAACCTCTGTAGTATTGAAAAAAAATATGAATTACCTAATCCATAATTATAATAAAATAGTGTCCTCTAACAAAATATAAATGCTACTTAATCTACAAAGTTATCGGGTATGATCACTATCAAACACATGAATCTTCATACCTATTTCCACTAGCTGTATCATATACAAATATGCATAATCATATAATCCTTTTTTATAAGACAATGAGTGGACAAGGGATATGAATATTTCAATACTATATATTCAAATAATGTGTTCTTGATTCTATAATTATAAACTATCCAGATGGGTGAACACATCTCATGTCATTCACCCAAGCAAATGAGCATGTCACGTTGAAGTTCCTAGATCTGGTAGGATCACTAAGATGGGAAGGATTGAATCATGGATCTATTTTACTTTTTTGTGTTATTCCCTTTTAACCCAACCAATGTGACTAGTTAATTTCTGAATCCACTCTCAAAAATATCTCACATCCTCACCTCATATACAACAGATATAAAGAAAGAATCAGCACACAAGGATTTCAAGGTTAAAAAAAGCCCACTCCTTGTCTTGATTGGTTAGATGATCCCATCATGATATATCTATTATAGAAACAAGTGGTGAAAAATTAAATTAGTTAGAAACACCAATTGTAATACTTCATAAACTGCTTATACACCTCAATCACAATTCTCCTCTTTAATAATCAATTATACACCCCAATTGCAAACTCCACTTCAGTGACTCATTAGACACCCCAATCAAAATATCCTTCATTAAAAAGATGATACAATGAAAGAAAGATCTCTATATGATCTAGGTTAATTTTTTACCACTTTTAAATATATCTCCCTCCATGAATATGATAGATCAATATATTTTTCTATGTAAAAATTCAAGAACTTCTATAGTCTCTTGAACAAGTTTTTCAACCATTAAATTCACTTATTTTGACATAGGAGGTTGTGTAAGTGTAAAAAAGAAACAATGTATGTAACAGCCCAAAGTTTTTCAATGGAAATTCCCTTCTTATAAATATGTCATAAAATCACATGAAAACACAACTTAATGAACTACTAAGTTATAAGTGACCTTTAAACATAATTTTGTCACTTTTGTGTTTTGAATTTCAAAAATCTGACATACACGGTTGTGTTCAAGATGATATTTGGAGTCTAATGAAATAAAAATAATTTTCGGTGAATAGTAATATACCCTTGTGAATAGTAACATACCCTTATGAATATTATTATGACCCTTATGAATAGTAAATAATCCAACATAATAGTAACCTTACCCATGAATAATTAAATAAAATTTAGACATCTTAGAAAGTGACAATTTGACCTTAGTAAACGTTTTGGTATTTTGTAAGTCATAAATAATTAATTATAATTAATTAATTAATTTAAAAGAAAATTTATTTACCTAAAATATTCATAAATTATTGAATCAATGTCTTATAGTTTTTAGATAATTTTATAAGGCCCTACGTAATTTTTGAAAGAACTATAAAATCAGTTTTAATTTTTAAAAACTGTTTTTTTAAGTAAATTATGATTTTAATTAAATATTAAATTAATAATATTTAGAAAATTATTTTTGAAAAATGGACTTCATTTTTTGATTCTACACCTCAAAAAATGGTTGGGGTAAATTTTTGGGATTTTTCTGAAATACTTGAATTTTTTATGAATAGTGAAATATCGTAATTTACAAAAATAAGCTAAATAAGCTAATTATAGAGTCATGTGTGATGTTCTACTGCTATAACCCCACTTGGTTTGAGATCACATGATAAAATTAATATTCTTGGTCATTTAATACTCACTATTCCTTGTCTTTTGAAGAAATAATAAACTAATGAATTTTATATTAAGGAAACCCCTCTCCCCTCCACTATAAAATCCACCCTTCACACCCTCATTTCCTCACACCTCTCAAGCTCCAAGACTTATCTAAACTCTGACCAAACATATTCCCTATCCCCTATCTCATGTCCAAGAGCTACTGGTCTCATCAAAAGACCAATCCTAGCTTCCTTAAGGAGGATCTCAAGAGGAGGATTTAAGAGGTAATTTCTCTCCCACTTCTCCTTTAATTTCCTTTCAAGTTCAAGTTCATTTCTTGATCTCTCCCCACCTATCTTAATAAAAATGGTATTTTAACTCCATTATTATACATATACTATAATTTTATGATTCTAATGGGATATTATATCATCCAACCCCCTTTCCCTCTTCCTTTTATTTTATTAAAGAGAACGTTATTCGTGAGGTGTTAATTTATCACCTTCAAGAACGACATGCTTTCTTCTTCCATTTCTACCTTCAGATCTGGTCATGAAACCATTTTTAAGGTTGAACCAGAATATTTTATATGTATTATGTCCTATTTAAAGTTCTGTAACTAACTTATGAACATATTACTAAGTGATAAATTAAAACAAGTTCATTGTGATCGAAAAGTCGCCCAAATTAACCCAAACAATCTTCATTTAATTTTTATCTAATGATTCATCCACATGGTATATGATATAACTCATTATAAGATAATTTTAAAATCTGTAATGTTATTAATAAAATATAATATTAGTTCTGGATGTTTACCAATGTTCTACCCGAATTTCAATTTATGAATACAAGTGAACCTCTCAAGAAAAACCATAAAAACGAACATCCCCGAACAATGTTTTTAAACTCTATAAGTCATCCAAAGGAACATAAAATGAAATAATGAAACCATAATGAACCCTATTAATGTATAAAAGGTTCTATAATTTCTAATTAATTAATATAATGTCATTATACAGGACATTAAAGAGAATGAATCATTCGGATACAAGGTAAGGGGAAATTCTCGAACCCAACTTTCATCCTTCAGGTTTTACCTCTTTCACTCCATTTTTGATATAGTCACTCCTTAAAGATAATTTTTCATAATTTTATTTACTTTTATAGGACATACATGTTTTCTAATTAATTTTATGTCAATCCAAATGTTTTCCAAAAGAACTCTTCTTTTAAGAACTCAACTTTTACCTCTCATTCATGGTTGATGGTTCTTGTATCAAGTATGTTGTTCCATATTTCTTTTGGGAACCCAAAGCTTATGAATGTATTATTATGAGATGAATCCCATTCATTAACATGGGTTAGTTATGTTAATTATTGATATATGTTCTATGTGGCATTCATGATAATGATAATATTATGATGTGATGGGTGCGCCCGGAATTATATAGCGCAATATGAATGTTTCAAAGTGACAGGTGCGCACGGAATTATATAGCGCTCCAATGCATTGGGTAAAGTGATGAATCTCATGATTAAATGTGAAATGAAGTGTGAACAAGATTCTAGCTTGGTTTACAAATATGTGTGGTATTTAACCACTAAGACATGATGTTTCATTTTTATGCATTGCCACATTTCAAGTCTTTTATTTATGCTCCTCTCATGTTCATGATATTTTGCCTATATCATGATTATGATCACCCCATGCTATATTCTTCTTATATATCCTCTTAATGGGATTTTAGCTCACCCCTTTTTATGTATATCCTTAGGTGGATATATGTACTAAGGAGAGGACAGGTGCCAATAAGAATCTAGAGAAGAAGAAATTAAATAAATGTTTAAGCTTGATGTTGCAATTGTTTTGTATGGTCCTAGTTTTCCCAAGATACTAAACCTTTTGATCCTCTATGTGTAATACTATTATGTTGTTTATCTTTGAAATGATGTAATAGTAATGTAAGAAAAGGCAGGGATGTTATAATGTATGTGTGTTTCTACTGAGCGTACTTGTGAACTAAGGTTGAGTATGTGTGATCAAGACATAAGGGAACTTCAAGAACTTCGATAGTCTCTTGATCACACATACGCAACCTTAGTTCACAAGTAAGCTCAGTAGAAACACACATAAATTGTTTCTCATTTACACTTACACAAATACCCACATATAAACTATAGATAATTTACCAAAATTTAGTGTCCTTGAGTGAAATGATACCTATAAAAATTGGAAATCACATATATGTAGGTCTGAAAACACACCTATGATGGTGTACCATCACACATACATAGTCCAAGACTTTACTAAATTTCTTTCATTCTGTACAGAAAATCCAAATTCTACTCAATGGACTTAAGTACCATTTTGACTCATTTTTATGACTTCTCAACCATTCAAACTTTCTCTAAACATTATCTAAAGGTAGTACTCACCTGATACATCATTTTTCATTCATGGTGCTCTATGAATGATTATTTACTCTTCTAATACAACTTTAAAAATCTTAAAGAATAGATTATGAAATTTTTTCATAGCCATCAGTAGTTATCCACTTTTGTGATAGATAGTTCTCACAACTCCATCAGCACTAGTCATATCACCATGAAGATAATTTCAAAAATCATTATAATTTTTACTTTTTGTTTATTCTTGAATCATTCCAAGTGTCTTAAAATATATACAAGATTAATCTATAAGTTGAAATATCAAAACTTCAAAAACATATTAACTTATTAACAATAAATACAATTCATCTAATTGAAACTTCTGTAATGTCCCGGATCCGGGTGCCACTCAACGGGTGCCCCGAGCCTGGTTTTCCATGTGACCTCAAGCGCATTTCCCCAAACGCCAGAGGCTGCCGACTAGCAGCGAGGGCCTAGGTCTGATAGTGGGGAAACTATGCCCTCATTTGTCAAAGTGTAGTGCAGCAGAATAAAATAAACAGCATACAACAACAGCGGAAGTAGTAAACCATGCATATTTAAAATAAACAACTACAATAAAACAACCAACAGTCATATATATATAAAGATGATGCAACATGCCTCAAGTTCTAAGAAAATAGCCATAACATGTTAAAAAGCAGTGCAATACGATACAAAGTACAGCAAAACAAAACAAAACAGCCGGTAACATCGCGAGCCTAATCCCGGTCCCATGCTCCCCTACTCCTCAATAGCAATCAAGTACCTGTATAAGGGCCCTTACCCTTATCTAAACCTGTAGAAACATAATCTATTTGGACCGAAAAGCATGACCCAAACAGGGTGTGAGAAATAAATCTCATTAGGCACCCACCAAAGGCTCGTGCTCAACTGTGTGTAATTATGAAACAACAGTGTGCAAAATTAAATTCAATAAACTAATAAGTACTCAAAAGTAACTAACTTACCAATTATATTTCCATTTTATTATTCATTTAATCATTTATTATCCAGAAACTACCACGGTGAATTTCTATGTAAACAGTTAGTGTCCTCAGACACACCAACCCTTACCCTCAGGTAATCAAAAATGTAACCCGCAGGTATTTTCCCACAAGCATACAGATATTGTCCTCAGGCGTACAAAGTGTTTCCCTCAGGCACAGAGTCTATTGTCCACAGGCACGGAAGAAGTTTACCTCAGGCTGAAATAACTACTGCCCTCATGCTAAAGGAAAAACTGCCCTCAGGCTTAAAAAATAATTGGGTCATGCCCAACAAATAAACAAGAATTTCACATACGATTCCTCTCAAGGAAAAATTAATGCTCAAAATAAACATGGCATACCCTCGGGTATCCTGGCCAAATGGCTAAACAGAGGAACACACCCTCAGGGTGGTCCTGGATCCAAGCAATGATCCAAACAACAAGTTATTATCACATTTAATTACCTATAAAATTATAGGTATTTAAAATAGCCCAAGCCTCAGCCACACGACACCCCAACATGGTTTCGTGGCACAAAATACACAAAACACACAACAGTTGGAAAATCTAACACCAAGACACCTACCTTAAACACCCCTGATCAGTATACTCGAACGAGGTTCCACGAATCCTTCTATAACAAGTTAGATCTAAGGTGAAAGAAAACTCGCTTAAACACAAATAACTTCCCTTAGAAGAAGAATTGGAAAGAACTACGCAAGGAGGTGGGAGGTCTTACCCATGCGGTTCCAACGAGATCGACGGAGGAAAAATCGGATTCCCGGTCTGCGATCGATGGATCCTTGAATATTCAATCATCCCCTCCCTAGATTACGTCTGGTTCTAAGCCTTCCCTATGAACAGGGATGGCTACTTCCCATTTTAAGCAAAAAAAAACAAAGTACATAGTGTGTACTTTTGAGTACACGGTGTGTACTTCCTTCATTTAACTGTTCCTCTGGTGGCACCGCCAAACTGTTCACCCGTCGACATGAGTACATGGCGTGTATCCCCGACTACATGGCGTGTACTGTCGCCCAGCTGGCGGCTACTTCCACCGCCTTACTCTTTCGCCTACCGACTGACTACACAACGTGTAAAGGACCACTACACAGCGTGTAGTCGGTTTTTACACCCTTCTTCACCGACACGGCTGCACACCCTGTGTACTCATCCCACACGGCCAAAAGTACACAGCATGTGGAAAAGTACACGGCGTGTACTTCCAAAATTTAGGATTTTTCCCCATTTCCTTATTTCTCAAAAACACTTAAGGGAAATAGAAAAGGAGAAACTCGTACCTCAAAAATAAGAACCAGGTTCTTAAAAACTTACCCCTTAAAGCAATTCGTCCCTGAATTGCCCTTCCAAGGGTGGTGAATATAAAGCTCAGAATAGCTCTGTCCACTGAGCACGTACATCGGTCTCCCACTCCCAGGTTTCATCCTGCACTCGTCCATGCTGTCATAGCACCCGTACGAGAGGAACTGACTGGCCTCGGAGAACCTTCTTGCTCCTATCAATGATACGAATTGGATGCTCCTAAAAGAATGCATATACCTCAAGCTCAACCTCCTCAGGCTAAAAAATGTGATACGGGTCTAAATGATAGTGGCACAACTGAGATACATGGAAGACGTCATGCATAGCCTGGTACCTCTGTGGTAACTGCAACCAATAGGCAATCGGCTCGACTCTCTCTAGAATCTCAAATGGCCCCACATACCTCAGTGAAAGTTTACCCTGTCTCCTGATCCTCCTGTGTCCCAACCTCGGCGAAACACGCAAGAAGACCTGATCCCCGACCACGAACTCCAAAGGTCGTCTGCGGCGATCAACATAAGATTTCTGACGAGACTGTGTGGTAGCCATCTACTTTCGAATCAACTGGACCTGCTCAGAAGTCTCTTGCATGAGACGTGGTCCCAGTAAAGCTGCCTAACCTATCTCTAACCAGTACAAAGGTGATCGGCATAGCCTACCATATAAAGCCTCGTATTATGACAACCCTGCTTTTATTACAAACTTAAACATGATTTATTACATAAAACTTCACTTGATACAAAAAAATAAGATCGAGAGGTTTAGTGTATTTGGGTCTTATGATCATTACATAAAAACTTAAAACATGAAATACAATATCTTTATTGAAAACTTCCTTTACATGACCACTACATTCCCTCGTACTTAGCATTGCATAGGATAACCTGAGGACATGCATAAAAAAAAGGGTGAGCTATAAAGCCCAGTAAGGGAGTACACATGGAATAACATGAGGAGTACAATACATGTTAGACAATAGGAATATCAATAGAGAATAAGAGAAACATGAACATAAAGGCATGATAAAGTAGGATAATCATAACATGTAAATGTGGCAACAACACTTAACATGGAATTAGAATGAGTCAAGGCTCATTGCACATGGAGCATGAGTAAATCCTCATTGCACATAAAGCATGAGTAAACCCTAATTACACTTGAATTAGCATGAGTCAACACTCATTACACATGACGTATCATGATACTATACTTTACCCAATTCATTGGAGTGCTATAAGGGTGCACCCTTCTTAAACATTTCATTTCATGCATAAGTGTTCCACATGGATCATAAAACATGGATTCATTAAACATAATAATTTATTCCACGATAAAGGAATTTGGAATTCATACATGAAATTTTATAATCAATAAGTAAATGGGCATAAAGTTGAATACCCTTGATGGAGAAATGGGCATGGTATTCACTACATAATGGCATTGGCTTAGAAAATCGGTGCAATTTCAGCAGCGTAACGGCGTGAAATAATAATTCATAAAAAAATGGTTGATGAGAGATAAATGGGAGTATAATCATATTTACATGAAATGGATAGTAAGGGGGTCATATAGATACATGTCCAAACAATTGTAATGGAATTTAGATTCATGATACAAAAGTATTACTTGAATGTAAAAGAGGAGAGAGAAGTTCCTTTCAGAATTTCAGCATAGTAACGGGTGTACATGGGAGGCATTTAATGAGAGAGAAAGGGGTATCCCATCATTAAAACAATAATAGGAAAGTATGGGGTAGGTTCAAAACCATACCCCAACATTTATAATTGAAATTAAAAGTGCATAACAATATTAAGAAAATTGGACAAAAATGAGAAAGGAATAAAAACCCTTACTTGGAAGTGTGCTTCCAAAGTCTATAGAGAGGCTTCTTGGGAGGTTGGGGAACCTTGGGAGGATTCTAGAGAGAGTATGGAAGAGGTTGGAATAACTCCAAATGATTTGAGTGAGGAGGAAGTGGGATCTTGGGTGGGTTTATATAGGAAAGGTGAAGGAATTCTTTATTATTTAGGTTTGGGACCCCTTATATTAAATTAATCCAAACCACAAACCGTCCCATGTTTTTTGCCCATAGTTTTTGGAAAAGGGAAGAGGAAAACAATATTTTATAAGGCCAAAGTCCGAACTTCTTAAAATAATAGGGTTGCTTATGTGGAGGTGAGTCACACTCCCATGGAAAATAATTTAAAAAGACAAGATGTTTAATAAGTCTTGAGGGGTCCATTAATGATTTGTAAAATAAGTCAAACAAACCCAAAATAACATTATTTTAATTTAAAAACATATATTGGCCGAAAATAAAGATTATAGTATTTTATTACATCACTATTGGGTCATTATGATGTCATAAAACACATTATATATTTAAACGGTATTTAATTTTTACCCAAAAATTTGACTGCCTCAGAAAATTATGAAAAATTCACCATTGGATAATTTCGACATTCTGATTCCAGAAATAAAATTTATTTTATCTAAATAATTTTCTATATATGTTAATTTTCACTTTTAAAATAAAAACCGACATTTATCGAAAATTCACGGGTTTTGACAAAAAATGGCTTTCAAACCTTAATAAAAATTACAATTGCATTCATAAAATTATAAGATCATTTATATTAATATAATAATAATAATAATATATTATTAAAATATTATTTAATTCAAAAAAATCCCTCAATTTAATAAAATATAATTTTTAATTAAATAATAACTAAAAACACTATTTGTACTTTAAAAAAACTATTTACAATGTATCAATAATGACAATAAGGTATATTCATTATTATATACAAAAATAATGTATATAAACATAGTATTAGTGATTTGTTACATAACCCCTTAAAATAGCCGCATAAGACCTAAGGGTAAGGTGTGCGATGGTGACAGACTCATGGGGTGGCTCGGATAACATCGCTTGAGTGGTAATTTCTATCAACTTACACTTTTCCCGTAGACGGTCCCGTTCGAGCTTGACATGATGAAGCTCATCTTGGGCTTGGTCAAGAACGAAGCCCAAAGATTCCACCTCTTTTCCAAGCTCCGACAAATGGGCTTCGTATGGAGCAATTCTACTGGATGAGGTCATCGCTTCCTTTGTCTGAGTAAATTGGATTTGTTAAAGCCTTATATTTATACTAATCATGTGATCACTGTTCAGCGGCTATAAAAGTAAAGATCACAATTCTTAACATAAAACCAAAAAATTTGATATTTTATATATACATTTTACATAAAGATACATTTAATTAGATCAAGAGGAATTTTCCATTAATGAAACTTTGGGTCGTTACACGTATGGTGTCATCTTAATAGTTGTCTGAAAACTATTATTGTAGGAAAACTTGACTAGGGGTATATGATTCTCCCAAGAGCCCCCAAAGTCTAGGACTCATTCATGCAGCATGTCCTCAAGCACCTATATCGTATGCTCTAACTGGCCATCAGTCTGAGGGTGGTAACCTGTGCTTAGAAACACCTGTGTACCCAGTGCCCTCTGAAAACTCTTCCAGAAACGAGACGTAAAACGGGAATCCCTATCTAAAATGATAGAACAAGGAACCCCATGAAGACATACGATCTCTTGGATATACAACTTTCTGAGCCCGTCAACACCGAAGGTCTCCTTGATTGGAAAAAAGTAAGTTACCTTCGTGAGTCTGTCCACAAGAACCCACACGGCATCATTGCCTCTAGGTGACTTTGGAAACCCAGTCACGAAATCCACCGCAACATCATCCCATTTCCACTCCGGGATGGGTAGCTACTATAATATTCTGGCTGGCCTCTGATGCTCCACCTTCACCTGTTGATAGGTGGAACATCTCGTAACAAAACCAGCTACATCTCTCTTCATACCCGACCACCAGTACTGACGTCTCAAGTCTCGGTACATCTTGGTAACCCCGGGATTAACTGCCCAAGATGAAGCATGAAACTCCCGCATCATCTCCTTGCGTATATCCCCTGGAACCCATAATCGTCCATGGAAACGCAGAATTTCATCATCACCTATCGTCCAACCAGGAGGAGGGTCCTCACTTGCCACCGACTCCCGTAGAACTAGGCCTTCTGAATCAGATAGTTGTCTCATCCTCACTCTGTCTAGGAGGGTAGAAGTCACAGCTAAAGATGAAAGATAAGTTTTCCCCTGACTGTCGTGCACCTCCAAATGCATCTCAGAGAACAAAGCTATCAGCTTCCACTCACCATTGGCCTCCTGTACCGCCTGTATCTGAGTCCTCCTGCTCAGTGCATCAGCTACGGAATTACCTTTACCAGGTGTATAGGAAAGCTCAAAATCGAAGCACTGTAGGTATTTGACCCACCTTCGCTGTCTCAGGTTCGAGTTACACTGATTAAAGATGTATTTTAGGCTCTTGTGGTCGGTGAAAACCACAAAATGATCTCCCAATAGATAATGTCTCCAACAGCGCAACGCATGCACAACTACAGCCAACTCGAGATCATGCGTCCGGTAATTCCTCTCATGTGGCCTCAACTGCCAAGAACCATACGCAAAAACTCTATTGCCCTGCATCAACACTACTCCCAGCCCAATACCTGATGCATCACAGTAAACTATAAAGCTCTTACCTTTCTCTAGAAGTATCAGGACTGGTGCAGATGTCAACCTTCCCTTCAGGTCCTGAAAGGGTATCTCACAAGCTTCTGTCCAAACGAACTTCACACCCTTCTTATTCAGACCCGTCAACGGTGCTGCTAAGTGGGAGAAGTCATGTATTAAGCATCTGTAGTAACCAGCCAGCCCTAAGAAACTTCGTATCTCAAACACGTTCTTAGGATTCTCCCAAGAAACTACTACTCTCACCTTCTCTTGGTCTACTGAAAATCCTGCCTCTGAGATGATATGACCCAGGAAGTGAATCTGGTCCATCCAAAAGTGTCACTTTGAGTGGTTAGCATATAGTCGATGCTCTATCAGTGTACTCAATACGATCTCTAAATGGGTGGCATGGTCGTGTCGAGTGTGAGAGTACACCAAGATGTCGTCCATGAATACTATCACAAAAGAATCCAAATGAGGATAGAACACACTATTCATCAGAGCCATGAAAACTTCTGGCATGTTCGTGAGTCCGAACGGTATAACCAATTACTCATACAGACCATATC
Source organism: Viscum album (assembly GCA_963277665.1). Classification (NCBI taxonomy): domain Eukaryota; kingdom Viridiplantae; phylum Streptophyta; class Magnoliopsida; order Santalales; family Viscaceae; genus Viscum; species Viscum album. The sequence continues at coordinate 599,892,072 of OY728132.1, read as the reverse complement.
TACTCTGAAAAGCTATGAGTGGTATATACAATGGTCTCATGCGCAGCTGATGATACCCTGATCCCAAGTCAATCTTCAAGAAAACTCGTGCTCCATGAAGTTGATCAAAAAGATCATCAATCCTCAGCAAAGGATATCGGTTCTTAACCATCAACTGGTTCAGCTTCCGGTAATCCACACAAAGTCTGAGGGTAGTGTCTTCCTTCTTAGCAAACAAGATAGGTGAACCCCAAGTAGAATTACTGGGTCAGATGAAACCCTTTGCCTGTAACTCCTCTAACTACCTCTTGAGCTCCTGTAACTCTGGTGTAGCCATCCTATAAGGAGGAATGGACACTGATGTTGCTCCTGGAACAAGATCAATAGAGAAATCCACCTCTCGCTCCGGAGGTAGACCTGAAAAGTCGTCCGGGAAGACATCCCTGAAATGATCAACCACTAGAGGGAAATCCTTCTGACATATCCCATGGTCGTCCAGATATAAGCTCACAATCTGGGCTGTGACTCCACCTCACCCATGATGCTCTGGTTCAGCTCGACTCACCTGAACATCTCATTCTCCCTTGTATAGAAACTCTCCGCCCTCTGGTGACGTGAAACTCACCATACGACGATAGCAATTGACAAAGGCTCGAAAGGAAACCAACCAGTACATCCCGAGAATGACGTCATAAGCTTTCATCTCTAAGACATAGTGGTCCCAAAGGAAGTGACACCCACCAACCTCAAGGGGGAACTCCTTGTACTGACGCACACATTCCATTCTCCTTCCAAACAGAGTGTCTAGCGTCATAACAGCAGAATAAGAAGAAACATAGAGCCCAAGTCTCTCCACAACGGGCACATATATGAAACTATGTGTAGCACCCGTATTGAAAAGTACTGAAGATAAGACAGAAGCTACTAGAATAGTACCTCTGACTATAGAAGGTATGGGATCCTGCTCCTGCTGGGTCTGTTGCACTACATATGCATGTCCAGTGTTGTGGCCCTGCGACACAGCCTGGCTACCCTGAGTTGTCCCGCCCTGCTGCCTCTGAGATCCGGGTGTCTGGCTACCACGGCCACGACCATCATCTCTGTCTGCACGCCCTGACGTATTCCAGTTTCCTGACTGGTAAGAAGCCACTGGTCCTGCTCCCGCACACGGAGTCTGCACAGAACCCCTCTCACTAGCCACTGGTGGAAATGACCTGCAAAAGCGCTGCAGATGACCCATTTTACTGCAAGCTCGGCACTCCACTGGGTCCCGTGGACACTGTGGTCTCTTGTTCCCCTCTCTACCACATTGGTAGTACCTGACCTGACCACCTGAAACATCCTTCTGGCTGGTACTGCCACCCTGAGAGAAGTACATCTATCTTTTCCTCTTTCAAGTAGACATAGTACCAGAAACTGGTGTTGAACCACCCTGGCCCAGACCACTAGCTTCCCGCAGGTTCCTCTCTATAATCAGCGCCTGATTCACAATAGCATGTAATGAAGGAAACCTAAAAACATTCACCAGTTCTCGGATGTCATAACGAATACTATCCTCAAAGTGTCTGGCTCTTAATGTCTCATCACCACCAGCACGGGTGCAAAACATTGAAGCTCAGTGAAACGAGCAGAATAATCCATCACCGACATAGCGCCCTACTTCAGATTCATGAACTCTCGAGCTCTATCTGCTCTCAGTGTCTCTGGAAAAAAGAAGTCATAGAAGGCTGCATGAAAATCTTCCCATGCCATGTCTCTGTGATCCTCTGTCTGGGTGGTAATATCCCACCACCTCTTGGTGGAATCACGCAGCATATATGTCGCGAGCTTGACCCTTGGCCCTAGAGGCATCTCAAGATGCTCAAAAATAGTCTTCATAGATCCTATCCAAGACTCCATAGCCTGTGGTATGACATCTCCTAAAAACATAGGTGGATGCTGCTACTAGAAGGTATGTGTCAACTCAGCCATAGATGTGGCAGCCAGCGATGCTCCTTGAAAGGTCTGCATGAACCACATAAATCCTTCATGAAACTGTGCCTCTGCACCTGTGCACGGTATAACGGATGGCACCGCATCTGACTCCGCTGAAGGATCCACTAGTAGCCCATGGCCCACCATTTCTGGAGTATAATCGTTGCTGCTCTCCTGGTGAACAACGCGTGGTCGTCTCGGTGGCATGAATCTACAAGGTCAAACGCACACCCTAGATCCACATTATCAAAGACTGGAAATGGAGGGACCAAAAAGGGAATAGGAGGAAGAATGCATTTCAAGATTTGCAAAACAAGACTACACAGTGTGTATACTGACTATATGGTGTGTACTTGACTTCTCTTCCCCTTCCCAGGTCCTTCTACACGGCGTGTATGGTGAAATTTCCAACTGCCCGTGTTGTTTGTGACACGGCCGACTACTCGGATGGAGACTACCCGGCATGTGACACCCAAACAAGGCGTGTACACCACCCTGTTTTCCCTTCCACATGGCTAAAACCACACAGTCTGTCCTCGGACAAGACTACACGGTGTGTCCCATAGGTACACGACGTGTACTAGACGAGCTTTGTCGACCCGTGTTGTTAGCTACATGGCCGGTACACACGGCTCACACTACACAGCATGTTACATATACACACGACGTGTACAAGAAGGGATTACACCGACCCGTGTTGTTGGTTACACGGTCGGGTCCCCAGGTTATACTACACGGTGTGTTCCATAGTGGACACGGCGTGTATGTCTTAGGGTTTCCTCCATCCGTGTTGTTTGTTACACGGGCAGACTCTGGTTCAACACTACACGGCGTGTACTTCATCTACACGGCATGTTCACCCCAAGAACTTCCCTTCCCCGTGTCTCCGCCCACACGGTTTGTGACATGGGAAGAGACTACACGGTGTGTACTCAGGGTACACGGTGTGTACTCAAAAAGTTTATTTTTTTTCTTCCCAAATAGAAGACCATACACGGCATGTTCAAAGAACTACACGGCGTGTATACTAGATTTTTCCAAACAGTATGCCTCAAAAACTTCCCCAGAACCCAGAAAATACCAAAAAACAACACCTAAGTGTCAAATTCTGACTCGTGGGGGCCCAAACTCCCCACGAATCAAAGTTTGACATCTTATCTGTGTTATAACAAAATAAAAAGCTAATTATCCACCAAATTCCGGTCAATGAGGGGCTATACTCCCCAAAAACCAAAGTTTGGCATCCATTCTATCTACCATCTCATACAAAAATACCCTATCACATAGCAGGTATTTATCAAAGAATCTATCACAACAGCATGCTTTTCTAGCACAACAGTTATCACGACAACATGAAATTCTAATGCACCAACATGGAATGGAAACTATGCATGGCATGTGATTTCTAGAATTTTCCTAAATGATGCATGAGATGGCATACCCTCATCTCATTGGGTTGCAACTAAATAGAACCCATGGACAAAATATAAATAGCACAATCATAAGTGTGTCACCCAACGGTGAAATAAAATCAACTGTAAAATTTGAAATATCAAAAGAATTGCAAATATATGAGATAGACTAGCTTTTCCATGTACACGGGTTAGCTACGCCTAGGCACAGCTTATTAACAACTACTGTTTCCGTCCTATCCATAACTAAGGCTCCAAATAGTAATTCAAAGAAAAGAATCGCCTCTGATATCACTTTGTAACGTCCCGGATCCGGGTGCCACTCAACGGGTGCCCCGAGCCCGGTTCGCCACATGACCTCAAGCGCATTTCCCCAAACGCCAGAGGCTGCCGACTAGTAGCGAGGGCCCTGGTCTGATAGTGGGGAAACTATGCCCTCATTTATCAAAGTGTAGTGCAACAGAATAAAATAAAAAGCATACAACAACAGCGGAATCAGTAAACCATGCACATTTAAAATAAACAACTACAGTAAAAAAACCAACAGTCATATATATATAAAGATGATGCAACATGCCTCAAGTTCTAAGAAAACATCCAGAACATGTTACAAAGCAGTGCAATACGATACAGAGTACAGAAAAACAAAACAAAACAGTCGGTACCATCGCGAGCCTAAGCCCGGTCTCATGCTCCCCTACTCCTCAGCAGCAATCAAGTGCCTATATAAGAGCCCTTTCCCTTATCTACACCTGTAGAAACATAATATTTTTGGGCCGAAAAGTATGACCCAAACAGGGTGTGAGAAATAAATCCCAGTAGGCACCCACCAAAGGCTCGTGCTCAACTGTGTGTAAACATGCAACAACAGCGTGCAAAAGTAAATTCAATAAACTAAGTAGTAGTCAAAAGTAACTAACTTACCATTTATATTTCCATTTTATTATTCATTTAATTATTTATTATCCAGAAACCTCCACGGTGAATTTCTATGTAAATAGTCATTGTCCTCAGACACACCAACCCTTACCCTCAGGTAATTAGAAATGTAACCCGCAGGTATTTGCCCACAGGCATACAAATATTTCCCTCAGGCGTAAAAAGTGTCGCCCTCAGGCACAGAGTCTATTTCCCACAGGCACGGAAGAAGTTTCCCTCAGGATAAAATAACTACTGCCCTCAGGCTAAAGGAAACACTGCCATCAGGCTTATCGAGTAACCGGGTCATTCCCAAAAAATAAACAAGCATTTCACATACAATTCCTCTCAATTCAAAATTAATGTGCAAAATAAACATGGCATACCCTGGGAAAACGGCTAAACAGAGGAACACACCCTCGGGGTGGTCCTGGATCCAAGAAATGATCCCAAACAAAAAGTTATTATCACATTTAATTAGATATAAAGTTATAGGTATTTAAAATAGCCCAAGACTCATCCACACGACAACCCAACATGGGTTCATGGCACAAAATACACAAAACACACAGCAGTTGGAAAATATAACACCAAGCCACCTACCTTAAACGCCCCTGATCAGTATACTCGAACGACATTCCATGAATCGTCCTGGAACGAGGTAGATATGAGGTGAAAGAAAACTCTCTTAAATGAAAATAACTTCCCTTAGAGGAATAATTGGCAAGAACTACTCAAGTAGGTGGGAGGGATTACCCATGTGATTCCAACGAAATCAACGGAGGCGAAATAGGATTCCCGGTGTGCGATCGACGGATCCTCGAAGATTTGGCCATCCCCTCCTGAGATCCCATCTGGTTCTAAGCCTTACATGTGAACAGGGTTGGATACTTCCCATTTTAAGCAAAAAAAACAAAGTACACAGCGTATACTTTTTAGTACACGGTGTGTACTTTCTTCATTTAACTTTTCCTCTGGGGGCACCGCCAAACTGTTCACCCGTCGACATGAGTACACAGCGTGTATCCCCGACTACACGGTGTGTATTGTCACCCAGCTGGCGGCTGCTTCCACCGCCTTACTGTTTCTCCTGCCGAATGACTACATGGCGTGTAAAGGGCCACTACACGGCGTGTAGTTGGTTTTTATACCCTTCATCACCGACACGGCTACACACCCTGTGTACTCATCCCTCATGGCCAAAAGTACATGGTGTGTAGAAAAGTACACGGCGTGTACTTCCAAAATTTAAGATTTTTCCCCATTTCCTTATTTCTCAAAAACACTTAAGGGAAAGAGAAAAGGAGAAACCCGTACCTCAAAAATAAGAACCGGGTTCTTACAACTTCAATAACCCCCTTTGGATTTTATTATTAATACAACAATATACTTTCTCATGTTAATATGTGAACTTCCTTTTCTACCCCTTATTTATAATAAATACAAAGACAGTGTTGGGGTCTCCCAATATCCATAAATAAAATTATTTTACATTTTTTTAAGATTGAATGATAACCTTGAAAACTTAAAATAGGGATGATAACACATGGTTTTCTTATAAAAGATCCTTTAGTTAAGAAACTCTAAGTATATATAGGCTAACCCTTTGTAGAAAACAAGAGTGAAAAACCAATATTTTTCAATTTTTTCTATAAATTAATCAACATGTGATACCATGCTCAGATATACTCATTTATCAAATTAGAGGATTTATAAAAAAAATCTAGAAACATATAATCCTACATATCTTAACAAACTCATCAAAAAGTTCATGTGAAAGACATGTGACCCCCCCCTTCTTCTTATATTTTTATTAAGAAACACTTTCCCTTTATAAATATATTTGATACAGTAAAAAATAAGGGCATTTTATATGATTAAGTACCTCATTATCCAGATTATATGAGGCTATCTAGAATTTCCAAATTCATAGCTTTTGATGTTTTGGCAGTTCCATATCAAGTTTTCTCCCCCTCAAGGGATGAACTAATTTACATCACCTCATAGTAATGGTGCATATCATAAAGAATATATTATTTTATGTTCAATAGTTATAGCTTCATTCCTCCCCTTTAATTCCCTAAATTTTAGTGAAAAATAAACATAAGTAATAGGGAATAAGAAGGGGCCTATTTTTTCCCTAGAAGTAACATTGAGGCTGAAAGTTTACTCTAATCCTAGGCTACTCTTTCCTTAAAAACTCAATGCTTATTTTCTTACCAATAGGCTTAACTAATTAATTACTCATATTATTTCCCTGAATAGATTTATTGAGTGAAGTGCTTTCATTTACCCGATTGACTAAAAATTAACTATTTATTATCAAAATACTTTTGAGGGAAAGTGAGAAACCATATATTTAATTTGGGAATAAAACCATCAAAAGACATGAAATAATCATTGAAATGAAGTTTGATTTAATTAGAATCTTTTTACCTAAATAATTTCTAGGAGAGAGTACTTACTTGTGTCGTAGAGACCTGGTTTTTTTCTTGTAAGACTTTGGAATATTTCTACATATATTTTCAGAGATAGAAACTGAGATGGCGTACAATTCTGAGGCTGGGTGTGCCCATAATAAATTATAAAAAATATTAATTGTTTTTTCACCATTCACATGACAAAAAATGGGATATCTCTTAAATGGTTGATCATATTAGAAATTTGAGACCACGTTTGAGTCTGGAACGCAGTGTTTAGTCTAAGCACGACATAAAATATGTTGACACGGAATGTTCGGACCATTCACTCTTTATAAATACGTTAAATGGATGAATTAATTTATTAATTCATTCATTTAATAGCTCAACCCCAAATAACTCTCAAATGGTAACTTGTATCAAAAATATGAGACTGTGGTTGTGTCTGAAGCATGTCATTTACCCTATGAGGGGTATAACTTTTATCGGCATAGGCCTTCTGTAGAAAAAGTCCCAGAGGGAAAACCCTTAAAATAAAATAATTAAAGAAAATTATTTTATTTGAAATGCTACTTTGAATAACTTCTGGAAAATGACTCGGATTAGAAATTTGAGACCATCATTGAGTTTGTATAATAGTGTTTTCCCTAGGGGAGACCCTAGTTAAGAGGGCATAGGAGATTCAGATTTCGAGACCACTAACAGTTTCCTATAAATATGAGTTTAGAGAAATGAGCCAGAGTTAGCTCATTTCTCTCTCAGATGGCAGAGCTCTAGCCGACCGTGATTCAACGTCCGAACTTCATCAGATCATGACAAAAATGTAGGTGCTAGTAGATTAGAACGCAGAAGACACAACAGTGGATCCAAATTTAAGGTAGTAATTCTATTTTGGATTCTGCAGCCCCCTCAATTGAATCCTTTGTTTCATTTTCAGTTTCTTTTGAAGTTCGCTACTTTATAATCCATTGTTGATGGCCGAACTAACAATGTCAATCGTCTGTTTTGATTCTGGATCGCATGTTCTTCTCATTCTTCATCGTTCTTCGATGATAAACTTTTCACCATGCTCAAACGACCTTAGATCTTAGAGTAAGACCCATATATGTGAAGATCTATACCTGAGGAGTCCAGATCTATGTTCGGATTCAAGTTTCAGGTGCTGCGGGAAGCGCAGCAGCGAGCAGAAGCGACAGTTACTTTTCACCACGCCAAAACATCGACGGATCATCAAGTGGAGGCTGGTACAACTAAGGTCTTATATCAGAGAGTCTAGATCTAGTCTCTAATAAAAATTTGAATTGTTGGAGTGATCCTAGTGATCTATGGAAGTTTTTCGACTTGGGTTCCTATGAGGGAAGCTCCGAAAGGCGACGATGCGGCAGTTGGGCTCAACGATAGGCGGTGGAGCGGGAATAGCGTAGCGGAGGCATAGAGGCATGCGGAATCACGATGGCTGGGCGCGGTGGTGCAACGACTGGAACGGAGGAGTCCGGTGGTCGAGGGTGGCGTGGTGCGCTGGATGGCGGTGCGGTTGAGAGCCGGCGGCGGACCGGCTGAGCGAGTCAGATCGGCCGATCCAGGCCGGGCTGGTTGGTTTGGACCATCGTTTTTATTAAAAAACTCATATCTCTCAAACCAAGGGTCTGTTTTGCATTCCATCTATGGCCACATGACCCTTTCTTTGAGGAATTTTTTGTTTCAGGCTCGGATTTTGGTGGTACGAAATGTCTGTTTATAATAATAATAATATAATTATTATTATTTGGGAAAACTTATATCGGACCATACATCTGCATATGATGTACGATTGATGTGCCATTAGAGGTGATGTGACCCTGGAGTTGAGGAATAATTCTCAAGACTAGTTTCGGACACTTAAACCAAATTTTGGGGTGCAGGCCCCATGAGCCCCGTTTTGGGCGTTTGCGGTGAAATGTCACTTTTTCATTAGGTGTCAGTTTTGGAAAAATTAATAGCTGATCCTCTGTGTTTTTATGAGGGGATCACAATGGTGCAATCTATTTGATGTGTTTTGGGATCAAGGCATGGGCCCTATAGTTCACTATTTGTGCACAGTGCGGTGGAATGCAGTTTCTTCACTGGGAGTCCGTTTGGGATGAATAAATAGCGAATCTCGTGTGCTTTTTCGAGAGTATCGCAATAGTGAAATATAGTTGATGTGTTTTAGGATTGTGTTGTGGGTCCTATGAATCACCATTCATACAAAATACTGCAAAATACAGTTTCTTCATCGGGAGTTTGATTCGGGCAAATGAATAGTCGATCTTGTGCATTTTTCTGCAAGGATCGTGATGGTGTGATCTGTTTGGTTATTTGAGGCAGTTTTCAAGAGGAATGTTGGTAGAATTGCATTTTCAGCCTTCAGATAAATAATGGTCAATGTTCACTCATCAACCTTTTGACTAAATGTGTCATATACTCTGGGAGTACATTGACATGCCTTGTGGGAACTAGTTCGCAGTTTAGTATCTGAGTACGTGTACAAAAATATTAAGTTTTTTTATACAATGCACATGTTGTAAATATGATATCTCTTAAATGGTAGCTCGAATAAGAAATTTTAGTCCATGGTTGTGTTTGGAATGTGGATTTTACCCTATGTGGGGTATAACTTTCATCGGCGTAGGGCTTCTATGAAAACGCCACGCAGGGGGAAAATGGTAATTAAAATAATTAAACTTAATTATTTTATCTCGAATCCCAAACCCAATAACTTTTGAATGGGGACTCGGATTGGAAATCTGAGACCGTTGTTGAGTTTGGAATGGGGTTTTTTGCCTATGTGTGACTTAAAATGAGCGGGCACAGGAGTTTTGGATTTCGCAACTGTTGGCGGGTTTCGGAAATTTTCTATAAATAGAAAATTTAGAGATTTGGATTAGCGTTAGCCCTAATCCCTCTATATCTCTCTATCCTTTGTTCTTCATCATTATTTAATGGATTGAGGAGAGATCTCCACCAAAACTTTGGCAGATCGAAGATGGAACGCAAATATCCCATCGGTAGCGATAAATGGACAGATCGAGGTAGGTTTTCTTCTACTTTTGAGTTCTGATTCAAGTTTCTAATTGAAAAAACCTATGTTGCCTATTTGTTTCATCATTTGATCATCTTCATTAATGGCCTCACTAACACGGTCGTCGATCCATAATTTGAAACCATATTTGTAATCGAAATCCCCTCGTTCTTCACGGATAATCAACACTCACTTTCATGAGTGCCAATCCATTGTTGGATCACCGATTAGAGGAAATAATTTTGAATGTTTAGTCATAGGTATTGTAAATCCATTCTTGGATTAGGAATCAGGCCATCAGATGAACCAGTATGTCATGCAAAAGAAGGGGGCAGGCGGGTCCGGCGTGGCGGTGCCAGCAAGGGTTGAGAGAAGACGGACACTAGTGCGGGTGGGAATGTTGTGATGACTGAGGTGGCCTAAGGAGGTGGTCCGCTGCTGGGATGAGGTGATCTGGTGACCGGGAATGCAGGGTGATGAGGTTGGGCGTGCGACTCGGTGGGGTGGTGAGGTCAAGAGTGCCAGAGGCAGCCAGTGTGGAGGAACCGCAGGGCGGCAGCCAGTCGCGGGGTCAGGTTAGGGCTCTGAGGAAGTGTGACCGGGGGGAGACTGGGTGACTGAGACCCATGCTTCGCAGGTCTTCCACATTGACATGAGGGAAGGAGGAGGACCATCCACGAGGGTCGGTCAGTGTCGGCGGGCGGTGGGTGAGCCAACGAGGCAGAGGGCAACGCAGACTGGGCAGCAGGTGTAGACCGCCGAGTTGGAAGAAGATGGGTTGGGCCATGTGATGGGCCATAGTATGGTTGGAGCGGGCTGGCCCAGGTAGATGGGTCCGGCCAGAATGGTCCAGATCAGTTTGAAATGAGCCCACATGGATTTTCAAGCCATATCTTCTAAATTTCGAGTCTGATGGATGCACCGTCTGCGGCCACGCGTCCCTCTAATTGAGATGAATCTTTTAAGATAAGTTCAGGACTTTTAATTATTGTCCTTGGGGTTCAAGTGTGCAAAACTCATGAATTTAATAATAATAATAATTTAATTATTATTGTTTGGGGTTCGTGTATCAGACCTATCTTCTAAACGGGATGTCCAATTAACGCGTCATCAGCGGTGGCACGACCCTTATCTTTGTGTGGACTTTTCAAGACAAATTTTAGGCATTCAAACTATAGTTGAGGTGTGGGCCACACGGGGTCCGGTTCACACATTTTTTGGTGAAATGCAACCTTTTTCACTGGGTATCTATTTTGGATGATCAAGTAGTCAAACCCGTTTGTGTTTTCAAGAGGATCATAATGGCGTGATCTGTATAACTTGTTTAGAGACTGAGTCATGGGGCCCATGAGACTCATGTCAAGCACAGTGTGCTAACTTACAACTTTTCCATCAGATGTTCATTTGGGGAGAATAAATAGTTAATCTTGTATGTTTTTTCACAAAGTTCACAATGGCATGATCCATTTAGATGTGTGAAGCCTTATTTATGATCTCATTAAATTTGGAAACATGGAATGAATATCAGTGGAAGACCTTTTGACATGTTTGAAGAGGAACCATGGTTTGGGTCAACCTTGACTCTTGTGATAGTGTATAATATGTATGAAGAGATAAAATCAAATGTTCTGGGGCCATTTGATAAGGTGTTCCATCATTATTATGCTTTTGTCCCTCTGGATCAATGATGAGCGTCGTGCACTCATCAGCCTTTTGACTAGGTGTGTTAAGTACTCTAGGAGTAATCTGACATGCCTAGGGGTACTTGTTTGCAGTTTAGTACCCGAAAATGGTTAGGTAAATGGCCAGGTGGCAAGGTGGGGCCACATGATGTGTGGTCCCCACATGTGTTGTGTACCATTTTATGATTTCTTCTATCTCTCGCATATCTTTCTTTTGGACTTAGATTTTGGCATGCGAGTAGCCTATCATAAGTTTTTTTCTACGTAGAATGTAATGGTTCCCTTTGTAGTGGATGAAAAGTTATGATACGAGATGTTCAGGGTATGATGCATATCTAGGGAAGCACCTGATAACCGCAGAGGCTTTATTCCAAGAGGTACCATCCAGCAGGGATGGCCAGTGTTCCTAGAATCTTTTCTAAGAGATACCATCTAGCAGGGATGGGCATAAAGGTTTTGGGATTACTTCCAACTGGGTTGGGGAGTGTTCCCCAATGGCAGTTCTGAGTAGATTCCTCCATCTAGGTTGGGGATGGGTCCTCAATCTTTTCTGAGAAGAACCCTCCAGCTGGGTTGGGGATGTTTCCTCAACGACACTAGAGTAGAACCCTCCAGTCGGGATAGGCATGGGTCCTTGATCTTTTTTGAGTAGAACCCTCCAACTAGGCTGGGGATGGGTCCTTGATGACACTAGAGTGGAACCCTCCAGTCAGACTGGGCATGGGTCCTCAACCTTGAGATATTATCTCTTGATTGTACTGCACAATGATGAGATGTTCTTTGACATACCTTTGGACTCTTGAGAAAGAGGAGTGTTTTTTCCACCAAGACACATCCTTGTGACATGAAATAATACCATGTGGGTGAGATAGACCTATCCAAAGTGGATAATATCATGGTATGGTGATTGAGTCCCTTTGAATTGCAGTTCAGAGAAGATGTGTGAGACGCTAGGAATCAGTGGTTACTTCTGGGACTGTTGTCCAGTCACTTTTCCTAGGCTGGTCTTGTGAGATGGAGATCCCCTAACTCTCTTGTTTGTTTTTCTTTACTGAGTATATATATATCCTATTTCGGTACCCACTCCTTGGGTTTTGGATACTCTCCTTCTAGGATAGGTGAAGATGTGCGGGGTATGCCATGTGCTTTCCATGTCTAGCTTCTCGTGGTTGGACAAGTATAATCTCTTATTATAGGTAAAAATACTCGATAAGAAGTTAATATTCTCACCATTTCTAGCTCCTTATGTTTGGATGATCTTACTTATCTATCTTTTTGGGTTGATTTACACTCCTTTACTATACTCTCTTTTACTGTAGCTTGTTCTATCTACTGCTCCCCTCTTTAGTACTTCTATTACTGCTCCCTTGTGCCTTTGGGGCATCCTACTGAGTATTTTTTTATACTCACCCCTATTTGGGCTTTTCCCGCACTTGGTGTGCCCTTAAAGACAATAGAGAGGTTGATTGTGACTTCAGAGGAGCTAGGGATATAAAGTTCTTGGACTGTATGTGGTGGTTTCAGATTGGGATTTAGGAGCAGGACTCTCCCAGCTATTTTACCTCTTCCACCTATTTCCGGGTTGTGGCACTTTTCTAGTTGGGCGTGTATTTTTCCCCTTTACCTTTTAGTTTACTTTATAGCACCTATACTTATATTTTTTAGAGGTCGATGCATATATGTTTGGTTTCCTCTTTATAGTATTGTTGTATCTTTCTTTCTTTTCCCTCTGTACTTTTGCATTGAGTTGGATGCGTGTGTGTGTGTGTAAAGGTTCTTAGGAAAAGGCCTCCCCTAGTTTATTGTGCCTTCAGTGCTAGTCGCCATCCGCTGGCATATAGATGTGGGCTTGGGGTAGTTACGGCTCGATCCCTAGCATGGGTCGGGTCGTGAAAAAGTGGTATCAGAAGTGGTTTGACCCTTGGAACATTGTTCAGATGTTTACCTAAAAAGGTCTTGGTTTGGTTTATGAAAAAAGTTTTGAAGTGTATCGAGAGTGGATCTTAGGCCAGGGAGTCTAGTGATGGTACAAGCGGCTAACGTATCCATTCAGAAAGACCCTGATTACCCGCTTTTCAACTCGGCACCCTGGGACACCTATTGTAGGGCACAATGGTACATGAATCATATAGGATTGAGTCTTTGACAGTCCTTATTGAGTCATCTCCCCATCATTATTGATATATATATATATATATATTCTCATCTAACTGTATTACTCCTTGGTAACATTAAATATGTCTTTGTGATGATATCCCTCCATAATACTAGCTCTGGTTCGTGACAACGACTCTGTGAGAAATGAGGCCTCAGTTTAGGACTCATCATGCGAGCCCCTTTCTCCAGGTGGGTAGGTAGAAGCACCCCCACCTGTTGAGCAACAGACAGCAATAGCAGAGTAGGTTGAGGATGTGCACAGGTTGAGTGCACTTCATGAGTTCCAGCAACAGAGACCGCTGACATTCTATGGTGAGCTAGACCCTCAAGCAGTATAGGTTTAGTTAGAGTTGGTGGTCCTCCTCTTCAGGATTGCATGGACACCAATAGATCAGGTGATGGAATTGGCAGACAGTCTTTTTCATAGAGCAGCTAGACGTTGTTGGAGCTTGGTTACTCAGATACACAATGAGTAGACACTATCATGGGATGACTTCTAGCAGCTGTTTCATGAAGAGTTTTACCACTCCTTCTTGCGCTCTGTTCGACTTCAGGAGCTCCTTCAATTACAGTAGGGAGGGAAGATGGTGAGTGAGTATGTGACTATATTTATAGAACTTGTGCACTACTCTCTATACATAATCTATAATGACTACTTATGATTATGGAAGTTTAGGCAGGGACTCTGTAGAGAGATTCTTTCTATCATAGTACCTTTGTAAATATCTGCCTATGCTGGGGTACTGGAGCAAGTTCTACTAATAGAGAGATTTCTGTCAGAGGGATGCCATATATCCAGTTATGATAGTGAGTGAAATAGAGCTGAGTCATCTTCCAAAAATAGCATATTCCAGTTGACAAGACCTCGACATAGCATGCCTCCCCATAATCAGTCTCAGGCATGTAGTCGTATGGGGATGAGGTAGCATAGAGCATGAGAATGGCCTAGGGAGGGATGATGTTATGCTTTTGATTATCAAGGTCACAAGGCATGAGACTTCCCAACTAAATGTGTTGAGAACACCAATCTGGCAGCAGGTGAACCACCACGGTAGAGACAGCACCGTGATCAGGGTAGTTCCTAGGGAGGTGGTGCTGACAGAGGAGTAGGAGGAGTTGGAGGTGAGGGATGACGTTGTGAGGTCTTTCCACCACCACCAGGTAGCCCGTGTTAGGATCATGAAGCTAGCAGCTGGGTCCAAAGATAGCCTCAATCTTTGAATGTCTATGATCTTGTAGATCACAAGATGATAAGAGGTATGCCTTGTGTCTTTTATAATTTTTTCTTTAGAAATTGTTATACATTGTGTAAAGTACTTTTTTCCTCCCTACTCCTTGTTTGAAGTTTTACCAGGGTGACGCGGGGCATCGGTGCAACCCTTGTCAGTGTTGTTTGGCGTAGCTTCGAATTCATGAGGAAGAGGGGTACTTCCACTATCGAGATGCATTTTTGTGATGCGATCAAAACCGTGAGGGTGATTTAGTGCCTCCCAAAGAAAATAATATCGAGGTGTGGTGGAAGAGTCCCTCTGACTCATGTGTTCAGGGTAGAGTTGTGTAGTGGAGTGTCGAAGTAGGTCCTGGCATTACCAGTGGAGTTTTTATGCTTGACCTCTTTTTGCTTGATATTCCACTAGTGTGATTGGAAGGTTGCCTGTTTTTTGGATTACTCTTCTTCCAAGAGGGGAAAATACACACGATGTTTTCCACGTGTTTTCCATGTCTAACCTCTTATGTTTGGATGAGTTTACTCACCTACCTTATTTGTTGGTACCTTGTGTTCTCAAGGTCAAGTCTTGATACTATGATTATCAAGTACAGGTTGAGGTTTTGGAGACCCCATGAGTAGAACGACGCAACTCACTATCTAGTGTTGATAGTGGTAGTCTTCACCCTGAGTATGTGGAGATGCTACCTTTTGGGAGAGTGTTTAGTTGTTTGTGAAGACCACCAAAGTCTCATGAATGTCTCCACCCAGAGAGACCTGAACTAGAGGTAGCGATGCTGGTGGAACTTCCTACAGTACTATGACTTCAAAATAGTCTATACTCTAGGAAGCGTTTTAGAAGATTCCCTTAGAATGTAGTTCCAAGATTGCCTAGAGTGGGAAGTTTTAGGGCAGTTGACTTCCCTGTAGCTAACCTTGGTGAAGCAGGAGGGTACAATTTATTTTTAGTCGATGGTGTTGACTCCTTCACTTCTTTAGCATGTTAGAGAGTCTCAGTTGTGAGACATCGATTGTGAAATACTAGGTGTTCAGATATTCTTATGTGTTTCACCAGATGGATATTCTTAAGGATGGAATCACAAGACCTTGTTCTAGGTACAAACCATGATTCCAGTCGTGACATGGAATATAGAGGTTTGGCCAGGGAATTAGATTATCCCCTAAGTTTCTTCAGGTCGTTCGGGGCCATGCAAAGAGATGTTGAGGTTTCCTACCACCTTACCCTACCCCCAATAGCTGGAGTGGGTGCATGATGTCTCCTACGTGTCACAGTTGAGGAAAAATGTACAGGTGTTCCTAGGAGTGGGACAACCAGGTGTGAACTCAGTATCCCGAGTTGTTTCCCTAGTTTTTCTTTTAGGGGATGAAAATATTGATGGAGGGAATTATGTAGAGACCTTTTTTCACCTTATAATACTTTTTAATATTCCTACATATATTTTCAGAGCTAGGTGTTGATATGGCATTCAATTCCAAGGATCGGTGTGCCCAGAATAAATTATACAAAAATATTAAGTGTTTGTGTACTATAAACATGTTTAAAATGGTAGATCTCTTAAATGGTAGCTCATATCAGAAATATGAGGTCACATTTGTGTCCATAATGTAGTGTTTACCCAAGGTGTGGTATAACTTTCATCAGTTCGTGACTTCTATGAAAAACGCCACACAGGGGGAAAATGGTAATTAAAATAATTAAACTTAATTATTTTATCTTGAATTCAAAACCCAATAAATTTCAAATATGGACTTGGATATGAAATATGATACCTTCATTGAGTTCGTAAAAGGGTGTTTTTCCTAGGCGTGACTTAAAATGAGCAGGCATGGGAGTTTCGGATTTCGTGATCGTTGGCGAGTTTCGGAAATTTTCTATAAATAGAAAATTTAGAGATTTGGATTAGGGTTAGCCCTAATCCCTTACTCTATCTCTATCATCTATTATTCTTCATTCTTTAATGGATCGAGGAGCAATCTCCACCAGAACTTCAGCATATCAAAGAGGGAATGCAATGATCGCATCAGTAGCAATAAATTGACGGATTGAAGTAGGTTTTCTTCTAATTTTGAGTTCAGATTCGAGTTTTTAATTGAAAAATACTTTTTTACCTATTTTTTTCATTGTTTGATCATCATTTTAGATGGCCTCACTAACACAAATGTCGATTCATAATTTGAACCCATATTTGTAACCGAAATCTTCTCGTTCTTCATGGATAATTGATGATCACTTTCGGGAATGCAAATCCACCATCGGATCACCGATCAGAGGACATTGTTTTGAAGGTTTATTTTCAAGGATTGTAGATCCATTATTAGATCAAAAATTGGTCCATTGGATGAGCCGGTATGTCGTGCGAAAGAAGGGGTAGGCAGGTTCGGCACGGCAGCGCCGGCACGGGCCTGGAGAAGCCGGATGTTGGTGTGGCTGGGCATGCGGCAACGATCGGGGTGGAACAAGGCAGTGGGCTACGGATGGGCAGAGGCGATCCAGCGACTAACAATGCAAGGTGGTGAGTCTGGGTGTGCGACTCAGTGGGACGGTAAGTTCAGGAGTTCTGGAGGCGGCCGGTATGGAGGATTTGTGGGGCGGCTGTCGGTCGCAGGGTCAGGCGGGGGCTCTAAGGCCGCGTGACTGGGGGGACTAGGGTACCAAGACCCGTGCTTCATAGGTCTTTTGTGTTGATGCGGGGGATGAAGGAGGACCATCCATGAGGGACGATTGGTTTCGGCTGGCGCTGTGCGAGCCAGCGAGGCGAAGGGTGACGCAGACCGAGCCGCGGGTGCGGGCCGTCGGGTTGGAAGAAGATGGGTTGGGCCGCATGTCTAATTAAAGTGCCTTCAATGGTGGTGAAACCCTTGTATTTGTGCATACTTTTTAAGAAAACTTTCAAGCATTCAAACTACAGTCGATGTGCAGGCCCCATGGGGTCTGGTTCTCATTTTTTTGCGGTGAAATGCAACCTTTTTCACCAGGTATCCATTTTGGATGATCAAGTATTCAAACTCGTGTTTTTTTTCTGAGAGGATCACAATGGAATGATCTGTATAACTTGTTTCGATACTGAGTTATGGGCCCCATGAGATGCATTTCGAGTGCAATGCCCTAACTTACAAATTTTCCATCGGATGTCTGTTTGGGGAGAATAAATAGTTGATCTTACGTGTTTTCTCACAAGTATCACAATGGTGTGATCCATTTGGATGTGGTAAGCCTTATTCACAGTCTCATTAAATGTGGAAACATGAAAATAATATCATTGGAAGATTCTTTTGACGCATTTGAATAGAACCCATGGTTTGGGTCAACCTTGACTCTTGTGAGAGTGGAGAAGATGTATAAAGAGATGTGGTCAAATTTTCTAAGGATGTTTGAGGAGGTGTGCTAGCATAATTTTGCTTTTGGCCCTTTGGATCAACTATGAGTGTCTTGCAATCATCGGCCTTTTGACTAGGTGTGTCAAGTACTCTAGGAGTATGCTGGAACACCTAGGGGTACTTGTTCACAGTTGAGTAACTGAGAATGGTTAGGTACATGGCCAGGCGACGAGGTGGGTCCACACGATGTGTGGGCCCCACACCCATTGTGTACCAATTTACAATTTCTTTTATCTCTCACATTTCTTTATTTTGGACTCATATTTTGGCATACAAGTAGCCTATCCTGAGTTTTTTTCCATGTACAACGCGATGGTTCCGTCCATAATGGCTTATGAGTTACGATGTGACATGTTCTAGATATGACACCTATTCGAGGTGGCACTCGATGACCACAATGGCATTATTCCAAGAGGTACCATCCAGGAGGAATGACCAGTGTTCCTCGATGCTTTTCTGAGAGATACCATCCAGTAGGGATGGCCAGAGCAGTTCTAAGCTTACTTTTAACTGGGATGAGGAGTGGTCCTTGATGGTAGTTTTGATTAGAACACTCCAGTTGGGATGGGGATGGGTCCTCGATGACACCAGAGCGGAACCCTCCAGTCGGGCTAGGCATGGGGTATCGATCTTTTCTGAGTAGAACCCTCCAGCCAGACTAGGGATGGGTCCTCGATGACACTAGAGTGGAACCCTCTAGTCGGGCTGGGAATGGGTACTCAACCTTGAGACACGATCTCTCAAATGTGCGGCATAGTGACGAGATGTGATTTGACGTGCCTTTGGACTCTTGAGGAAGATGTGTGCTTTTCTCACCAAGATGCATCCTTGTGACATGACCTAAAACCATGTAGGTGATACAGACCCGACCAAAGCAGATAGTATCAAGGTGAGGTGATTGAGTCCCTTTGACATGAACTTCATAGTAGACATATGAGATTCTAGGAATCAGTGGTTACTTCTAGGAATATTGGCCACTCACTTTTTCTGGGCTAAGCTTATGATATGAAGATCCCCTAACTCTCTCATTCAAGTTTCTTTACTGAGAAAATATATATCCTGTTTCGGTACCCACTCCTTGGGTTTTGGATACTCTCCTTCTAAGAGAGGATAAGACGCATGGGGTATGCTATGTGATTTCTATTTATTGATTCTCATGGTTGGAAAAGTCTACTCTCATGCTATAGGTAGAAAAGACTTGATGAGAAGTTCATCTTGTCACCATTTCTATCTCCTTATGTTTGGATGAGCTTACTTCTCTATCATATTGGGTTGAGCTGCACTCCTTTATTGTACTCTCTTTTATTTTACCTTGTTTTATCTACTCCTCCCCTATTTAATACTTTTATTATTTCTCCCTTGAGCCTTCAGGGCATCCTAATGAGTATTTTTTTTATACTCACCCCATCTTGGGCTTTGCCTACACTTGGTGTGACCTTATAGACAACGGACAGGTTGATCGTGACTTCAAAGGAGCTAGGGATATAGAGTGCTTGGACTACATGTGGTGGTCATAGAATGGGATTTAGAAGCGGGACTCTCCCATCTATTTTACCTCTTCCACCTATTGTCGGGTTATGGAACTTTTCTAGCTGGTCATGTATTTTTCCCCTTTTCCTTTTAGTTTACTTTACAGCACATGTACTTGTACTGTTTAGAGGTCTATGCATATATGTTTGGTTTCCTATTTATATAATTGTTATATCTTGATTTCTTTTCTCTATTCACTTTTTCATTGAGTTGGTTGTGTGTGTGTGTACAGGTTTGTAGGCAAAGGCCTTCCCTAGTTTGTTGTGTCTTCGACGCTAGTCGCCAACCCCTGGCCTATGGAGGCGAGCTTGGGATAGTTGCGGATTGAGCCCCGAAATGGGTCAGGTCATGACAGTATGGATAGGTAAATGGTTGGGAGATGAGGTGGGTCACACATAGTGTGGACCCCACACGTTCCTTGTAATACTCTATGAGTCTTCTACCTCTCATATCTCCTTCTGTTGGACTCCAATCTTGGTATATGAGTAGCCTATCCTGAGTGATTTTTTGCATAGAATGTGATGGTTCCCTCCGCAGTGGCTTTTAAGATGCGATTTGAGATGCTCTGAGTATAATTCCTATCTGAGGTGATGCTCGATGTTCTGAACATGATGCTTATTCAAGGTGGCGCTTGATAACGGATGTGATCATGAAGAATCACCCAAGAAGTACCGGGATTAACCTCCAGTGGGACTAGGTTTTGGATTTCTTGATGATCTTTCCATGGTACCATCAAGTAGGGATGGCCAATTTAGTTCCTCAATGTTTTAATACTGGAACCCTCCAGTCATGATGGGCATGTGTCCTCAACAATACTAGAGTGGAACCCTCGAATGAGGCTAGGCATGGGTCCTTGACAATACTAGAGTGGAACCCTCCAGTTGGGTTGGGCATGGGTCCTCAACAACACTAGAGTGGGACCCTCCAACCAGGTTGGGGATGGTTCCTCAATGACACTATAGTGTAACCCTCTAGCCGGGCGGGGCATGGGTCCTCGATCTTTTTTGAGTAGAACCCTCCAATTGGGCTAGGGATGGGTCCTCGATGACACTAGAGTGGAACCCTATAGCCAATCTAGGCATGGGTCCTCGATCTTTTCTGATTAGAACCCTCTATCCGGGCTGGGGATGGGTCCTTGATAACACTAGAGTGGAACCCTCCAGTCGGGTTGGGCATGGGTCCTCTATCTTGAGACATGACCTATCAACTTTGTGACAGAGTGACGAGATGTGATTTGAAATGACTTTGGTCTCTCAAGAAAGTTGGTTGATTTTCCCACCAAGACGCATCCTTGTGACATAACCTAAAAACGTGCGGGCAAAATAGTCCCACCCAAAGCAGATAGTATCAAGGTGCAGTGATTGATCCTCTTTGACTTGCAGTTCAGAGTAGACGTGTGGGATGTTGGGCATCAATGGTGGTTACTTCAAGAATTTTTGGCTACTCTCTTTTCTTGGGATGATATAGTGAGATGGAGATCCCCTTACTCCCTTGTTTGGGATTCTTTGGTTAAGCATATTTTTATCCTAGTTGTTGTACCCACTACTTGGGGTTTGGATACTCTCCTTCTAGGAGAGGTGAAGATGCATGGGGTATGCCATGTGCTTTCCAGGTCTAGCTTCTCATGGTTGGACGAGTCTACTCTCCTTCTATAGGTAGTGAAGACTCGATGAGAAGTTAATATTCTCACCGTTTTTATCTCTTTGTGCTTTTATGAGCTTACTTTATTATCTCATTGGGTTGAGCTATACTCTTTCACTATACCTTGATCTATCTACTGCTCCCCTATTCAGCACATCTTTTATTGCTCCCTTGAGCCTTCGGGGCATCCTACTGAGTATTTTCATACTCACCCCTACTTGGTCTTTTCCTGCACTTGGTGTTCCCTTGTAGATGATGGACATGTTTATTGTGACATCATAGGATCTTAGGGATATGGGGTGCTTATACCACATTTGGTGGTCGTATCCTGGGATTCAGGATCAAGACTCTCCCAGCTATTTTACTTTTTCCACATGTTTTTGGGTTGTGAAACTTTTTTCTGGTTGGGTGTTTATTTTAACTTTTTCTCTTTCAGTTTACTTATATAACATGTACTTGTATTGTTTAGATGTTGATGCATGTTTGCGGTTTATTTATAGCAATATTGTATCTTTTGTTTCTTTTCCATATACACTTTTTCATTGAGTTGGATGCATGTGTGTGTGTATAGGTACTTAGGAAAAGGCCTCCCCAAGTTTTTGTGCCTCCAACTCTAGTCGCCACCCCCTAACCTATGGAGGTGGGCTTGGGGTATTTACAGCTTGATTCCCAATATGGTTTAGGTCGTAACAAATTGGTATCATAGGTGGTTCAACCCTTGGAACATTGTTTGGACATTTCCATAAAAAGGTCTTGGTTGGGTTTAGGGTAACAGTTTCAATGTGTCTCGAGAGCGGCTCTCAGGACAGGGAGTCCAGTGATGGTGTGGCGGTTGACTTAGTCATTCACCAAGACCCTGATTACCTTCCTGTCAACTAAGCATGCTGAGACACTTGTTTTAGGGAACATTCGTACATGCATCATATAGGATTGAGTCTTTTACTATCCTTCTTGATTCATCTCCCCATCATTATTGATATTTATATATATATATATATATGATCATTTGAATGGGGTTCTCCTTGATTGGATTCAGGATTCCTACACTACAATAGCCATCCAAGATACTAGCTCTGGTTTGTGAAGACGATTATGTGAGTGATGAGGCCTCAGTTTAGGATCCTTCATGTGATCCCCTTCTTCCAGGTGGGTAGGTAGTAGCATCTCTACCTGTTGAACAGTATACAACCCCAGTAGAGTGGGATGAGGATGTGCGTAGGTTGGGAACACTCTATGAGTTCCATTTTTAGAGACCACTGAGGTTCCATGGTAAGACAGACCCTTAGGAAGTGAAGGTTTAGCTAGAGTCAATGGTTTGCCTCTTTAGGCTTGTTTAGACACTGATAGATCATATGATGGATTTGGAGGCTATTATTTTCCACAGAACAGTTGGGTGTTGGTGGAGCCTAGTTACTCAGATGCACGATGAGTTGGACCTCTCATGGGATGACTTCTAGAAGTTGTTTCTTGGGGAGTACGACCCCTATTTTTTGTGCTCCATCTGGTTTCGGGAGCTGGTGGAGCTTCAGTAGGGAGGGATGATGGTGGTTGAGCATGCGACTAAGATTGCTGACCTTACTCGTTACTCTTTAGATGTGGTCCATGATGGTAACTTCTAAGCCTGAAAGTTTGAGTGGGGTATCTATAGAGAGATATTTTTCAGAATAGTACCCTCATGCTTTCCCACCTATGCTAGGGTGTTGGAGCAAGCACTAGTGATAGAGAGTTTTCTGTTAGTGAGACACCAGTCGGCCAATTTTGGAAGTGGACGCGATAGAGCTTAGACGTTTGGCGTGGTTAGAGGATGCCAGTTGGTAGGTCCTTAATGTAGGATTCCTTCCCATGTTTAGACTCAGACACATGGTCAGGAATAGCATGGAGTGTTGGGACATCCCAAGGAGGGTCAGTACTACGCTTGTGATAGGCAAGGTCACATGGCATGAGGCTTCCCAACCAGACATGCTGAGCTTCCTAGGAAGTTGGTTGTTGCACCACCACATCAGAGGTAGTTTCATGATCAGGGATCTCCTAGGTGGAGAAAGGGTGGTCCTTAGGGAGATGGTGATGGAAAAGGAGTAGTAAGAACTGTGGTTAGTGGATGACGTTTTGAGGTCCTTCCACCACCACTAGGTGGCCCATATTAGGCTCAGGGAGCTGTCAGTCGGGGTCATAGGCAGCTACATGCTATGGATGTTTACAGTACTACAACACGCGATATTATAAGAGTTATGCTCGATGTATTTTCTACCTTTTTCATTAGAACTTGTTAGACACTACTTGAGGTACTCTTTTCTTCCAACTCCTTACTCGAGGAGTAACCAGGGTGATGCGGGGTGTCGGTGTAACCCTGTGTCAATTTTTTTCAATGTATATTTGAATACACGAGGAAGAGGGGTTCTTCCCACACTAATACGCATTTTTTTTATGCAAGAAAAACCATGAGGGTGAGTCAGTGCCACCTAAATAGGATAGTATAGAGGTGTGGTTGATAAGTCCCTCCGACTTGCGTGTTTGGGGTGGAGTTATGCAGTGGAGTGTCAAAGAAGGTCCTAGATTTTCTATTGGAATTTTACTACTTGACCTCCTTTTTCTTATGATGGCACTAGTGGGATCGGAAGAGTCCCTATTTTTTGGATTACTCTCCTTCCAAGAGGTTCAAAGACATGCGGGGTATACCACGTGCTTTCCGTGTCTGGCCTCTTGTGGTTGGATGAGTTTACTCACCTACTCTATTTGTTGGTACCTTGCATGATCAATGTCAAGTATTGATACTATAGTTATCAATTATAGGTTGAGGTGATTAACACCACACAAACATAACTACGCAACTCACTATCTGGTGCTGGAAGTAGTAGTCCTTTCCCTGAGGATGTAGAGGTGCTACCTTCTGGGAGGGTGCTTTGTGATTTGCGCAGACCACCAAAGTCTCAGGTACGTCTCCACCCAGAGCGACCTAAACCTGAGGTGGTGACACTGGTTGAACTTCCTACAGGACTATGACTTTGAGGTAGTCTATACTCTAGAAAGATTCAGCATTGTAACAGATTACCTTAGTAAAAAGTCTCAAGCTCGCCAAATGCAGGAAGTTTCAAAGCAATTAGCATCCCTATAACTGAACCTAGTGGAGAAGGATGGTACAGTTTTCTTCATTCAATGGTGTCGACTTTTTCACTTCTCGATTGTATAATAGAGTCTCGATTGTTCTATATCGACTGAGAAATCATGTGTGACTAGATATCTTTAGGTTTTTCACTATATGGATATTCTGAAGGAGGGAATCATGAGACCTTGTTCCAGGGAAAAGTAGTGATTCCAGTCATTATGTGGGATGTAGAGATTTTTCCAGGGAGGATAACTATCCTCTGAGTATCATCAGGCCATTTAGGACCGTGAAAAGAGATGGTGATGTTGCCTACTACCTTTCCCTACACAAATAGCTAGAGTGGGCGCACGACGTCCCCCACGTGTCATAGTTAAGGAGGTGTGTGCACATTTTCATCGCACATCATCAGTAGGAGATAACCTTATGAGGATGAACCATTCATTTGGTTTGCATGATATGGTAGCATGAAAAAGTGTAGGTTTTCCTGGGAGTGGAAGATCTGAGTGTGAGCTTAGTATCCCGAGTTGTTTCCCTAGTTTTTCTTTTCAGGGACAAAAATCTTGAAGGAAGGAATGTTGTAGAGACTTGGTTTTTTTATTGTAAGACTTTGGAATATTTTTAAATATATTTCCAGATCTAGGTGTTGAGATGACATTAAATACCAAGGCCTGGTGTGCCCAGAATAAATTATACAAAAAATATTAAGTGTTTTTTCTCAATTCAAATGATGGAAATAGGACATCTCTTAAACAGTTGATCAGATCAGACATTTGAGACCATGGTTGGGTCTATAAAGCGGTGTTTACCCTAGGCACAACATAAAATATGTCGGTGCGGGATGTTCAGACCCCTCACTCATTAGAGATACGTTAAATGGATGACTTAATTTATTAATTCATTCATTTAATATCTCAAACCCAAATAACTCTCAAACGGTACCTTAGATCAGAAATCTAATTCCATGGTTGATTCCAGGGAATTATATTTACCTTAGTAGGGGTATAACTTTTGTCAGTGTAGGCCTTCTATAGAAAAATTCTCATAAGGAAAAACTGTAAATAAAATAATTAAATAAAATCGTTTTATTTGAAACGTTGCTTTGAATAACTTCTGAACGAAGACTCGAATTATAAATCTGAGATCTCCATTGATTTTGTAGCATGGTGATTTCCCTAGGGGTGAGCTCGATTGAGAGGGCATAGGATATTCAAATTTTGTGACTGCTGACAGTGTCCTATAAATAGAAATTTAGAGAAATGAGCCAGAGTTAACTCATTTCTCTCTCAGACAGTGGAGGTCTGGCTGACCGTGATTTGACATCTGAACTTTATCAGATAATGAAGAAAATGTAGGTTCTAGTAGATCAGAGTGTAACGGACACAATATTGGATCCAAATTCGAGGTAGGATTTCTATTTCGGATTCTACAGCCCCTCGATTGAATCCTTTGTTGTCATTTACAGTTTCTGTTGAAATTCACTACTTTAGAATCCTTTCTTGATGGTCGAACTAACGACGAACATTGTATGTTTTGATTCAATATCACTCATTCTTCGTGTTCTTCATGTTCTAGGTCATTCTTTGATGATATAATTTTTTTCCATGCTCAAACAACCTCCAATCTTGGAGCAAGACCCATATCTGTGAAGCTCTCGACCCAAGGAGTCTTGATCTATGCTCGGATTCAAGTTTTGGGCACTAGAGGAAGCGCAATGGTGAGAAGAAGTATAGTTTACTTTTCACCATGCCAAAATGTTGAAATATCATTGAGTGGATTCTGGCATTGTGAAGGTCTCATCTCAGGGAGTCTAGATCTGGTCTCAGATCGAAATTTGAATCATCGAAGTGATTGTAGTGGTCCGCGGAAGTTTTCTGGTGCTGGTTCTGGCGAGGGTGACTCTGAAAGGTGGAAGTGCGGTGGATGGTCTCAATGGAAGGCATTATCATGGGATCGATGTAGCCGAGAGCTTCTAACAGACCAGTTGAGCAAGCCGGACCGACCGGTCCAGTTGGTTCGGACGGGGGTTTTTATTAAAAACTTTGTATCTCTCAAACCAAGGGTCTGTTTAACGTGTCGTCTACAACCATGAGACCCTTGCTTCAAGGAGGATATTTTGAGTCCACTTTGGGAACTTTTTTTTTCATCCAAAGTTCAGTGGTATAAAAGGTCCGTTTATAATAATAATAATATAATTATTATTATTCAGGAAAACTTGTATCTGACCGTACGTCTGCATATTATGTCTGATTGACACGCCATCAGAGGCAATGAGACCTTAGAGTTGATGTGAACTTTTCAAGACTATTTTTGGACACCTAAACTGAATTTTGGGGTGTGGGACCCACAATCCCCATTATGGGCATTTGTGGTGAAATGTCACTTTTTCACCGGGTGTCAATTTTGGAAAAATGAATAGCTAATCTCGTGTGTTTTTTTGAGGGGATTGAAATAGTGTGACATGTTTAATGTGTTTTAGGATCGAGGTATGGGCCCCCATGGGTCACTATTTGTGCACAGCATGGTGGAATGAAGTTTCTTCACTGAAAGTCCATTTGGGACGAATGAATTGCCAATCTCATGTGCTTTTCCAATAGGATCATAATAGAGCAATCCGTTTGATGTGTTTCATGATCGTGGTGTGGGTTCCATGAAGCACCGTTTTTGCGCAATACTAAAAAATATAGTTTATTCATTGGGATTCCAATTATATCAAATGAATAGTCGATCATATGCATTTTTCCGCAAGGATCGTGATGGTATGATTCGTTTGGTTATCAAGGGCCATTTGCAAGAGGCATGTCGGTAGAATTATGTTTCTACCCTTTGGATTAGTAACGTGAAAAATGCGCTCTTCAAAATTTTGGATAAAGGTTCCATGAAATATGGGATTACATTGGCATGCCTTGTGGGTACTAGTTCACAATTTAGTACCTGAGTACGAATAGGTATATGACTGGGAGATGAGGTGGGGTCACATGTCGTGTGAACCCCACACGTGTCATGTACTAATCTAAGAATTTTCTACCTCTTGTATCTCCTTCTATTGGACTCAGATATTGGCATGCGAGTAGCCTATCCTGAGTGTTTTTCTACATAAAATGCGATGGTGACCTCTTCAGTGGATTTTAAGATGTGATGTGAGATGCTCTGAGTGCGATGCTTATCTGAGGAAATGCTCA
This sequence comes from Viscum album, assembly GCA_963277665.1. Classification (NCBI taxonomy): domain Eukaryota; kingdom Viridiplantae; phylum Streptophyta; class Magnoliopsida; order Santalales; family Viscaceae; genus Viscum; species Viscum album. The sequence goes on along the minus strand of OY728132.1, from coordinate 599,864,431 downwards.
ATGTTATGAGCATGAAACATATTTGGGTCAATGCTAAATGATGGTTTTGATTAGGAAAAATCACTTGAGAAGTACCGGGCTTATCCTCTAGTGGGACTGGGTTTTAGCATTCTCGATGATCTTTTCTAGGTACCATCCAGCAAGGATGGTCAGTGTAGTTCCTCAATGTTTTTAGAGTGAAACCCTCTAGCCAGGATGAGTATGGGTCATCGACAAAACTAGAGTGCAACCCTCCAGTTGGGCTGGGCATGGGTCCTCAACAATACTGAAGTGGAACCCTCCAGCCGATATGGGAATGGTTCCTCGACAACACTAGAGTGGAACCCTCCAACCGAGCTGGGGATGGGTCCTTGACAACACTAGAGTGGAACCCTCTAGTCGGGTTAGGCATGGGTCCTCTATATTTTTTAAGTAGAACCATCCAGCTGGGCTGGGCATGGGTCCTTGATCTTTTCTGAGTAGAACCCTTTAGTCGGGTTGGGGATAGGTCCTCGATGACACTAGAGTGTAACCCTCCAGCCGAGCTGGGCATAGTTCCTCAACCTTGAGACATGATCTCTCAACTGTGCAGCATAATGAAAAGATGTGATTTGATGTGACTTTGGTCTCTCAATAAATATGGGTGATTTTCCCACCAATACATGTCTTTATGATGTGACCTAAACCCGTTCAAGCAAGATAGGCTTGCCCAAAGTGGATAGTATCAAGGTGTGGTGATTGAGACCCTTTGACTTGCAGTTTAGAGAAAACATGTGGGATGATGGGAATCAATGGTGGTTACTTATAGAACTGTTGGCTGCTCTCTTTTCTTGGGCTGAGTTAGTGAGATGGAGATCCCCTTACTCCCTTGTTTGGGATTCTTTGGATGAGCATATATTTATCCTGGTTATTTTACCCACTCCTTGGGTTTTGGATACTCTCCTTCTAGGAGAGGTGAAGACACACAGGGTATTCCATATGCTTTCCATGTCTAGATTCTCATGGTTGGACGAGTCTACTCTCCTACTATAGGTAGCGAAGACTCGATGAGAAGTTCATCTTCTCATTGTTTCTAGCTCCTTGTGCTTAGATGAGATTACTTTACTATCTTGTTAGGTTGAGCTATACTCTTTCATTGTACCTTGTTCTATCTACTTCTCCCCTCTTTAGTACATTTTTTTTCCTTGAGCCTTTGGGGCATCCTACTGAGTATTTTTATACTCACCCCTCCTTGGGCTTTTCCCACACTTGGTGTTCCCTTACAGATGACAGACAGGTTGATCGTGACATTAGAAGAGCTTAGGGATACGGGGTATTTGGACTGTGTGTGGTGGTCATAGCTTGGGATTCAGGAGTGGGACTCTCCCAGATATTTTACTTTTTCCACCTATTTATGGGTTGTGGAACTTTTTCTGGTTGGGTGTTTATTTTTTCCTTTTACATTTCAGTTTACTTACATAACCTTTACTTGTACTGTTTAGAGGTCGATGCATGTTTGAGGTTTATTTATAGCAGTGTTGTATCTTTTGTTTCTTTTCCCTCTGAACTTTTGCATTGAGTTGGTCGCGTGTGTGTGTAGGTACTTAAGAAAAGGCATCCTAAAGGTTTTGTTCCTTTGGAGCTAATCACTACCCACTGGATTATGTAGGCGGGTTTGGGGTAGTTACCGCTCGAGCCCCGGTATGGGTCGGGTCGTGACATGTGTTCCTGGATCTTCCCTTATAAATCTTCAAAGTGGTATACCATATTCTCCCAAGTTTGAATGTACTCTTCACAATTTATCTTCCCTTTATTTAATCCCATTATCAATATACAATACTACATATTGATCCATGCACTCTAATCACAATTGGTGTCCATCGAAGCCCTTTTTCCATCATTCTGTCTGCTTCCTCTTTTTTGGCATTGATAATAAAATATTCCTCCACCATACCCTCCCCTGAATGGACTAGGAGATCTAGTGGGTTCTTATTATTGACATTGTCCACCCCTATATCCCATTATTGACTATCCATAACACTCTCATTCATAGCCTCACCCAATCCATAACTCTCTTCTTTAAGATTTCCCTGCACTTTATCAAGATCAGCAGTCAGGCAGTCTATCTCTTTTGGTTTTTTTTACTTGACCTGGTCTCCATCAGTTTTGATAGGAAAAAATAGTCCTTGTGCCCTTTTTTCTTTTCTTTATTCAAATTTAAGCTACCACAATCCCTAATATTATTCTTACCCTTCTTATTTCTTAATATATATAGACTTTGGATGTGTATTCCACCTATATTTTCCTCATAGGAGTAACAAGGAGATTCCTCTTCTGATGTTGTTCCATAAGGTTCTTTCCCCTCAATGTTATTGTGCACCTATGTGAACCCTTACAAGTCCTATGTCATCCCCTCAGGATCTAAGACTTCAAATTGGTTACTTATTGGGATGCAAATCTGGTTCTTCCTCATGATGTATTTGATCTTTCGACTCACCAAATCAACTATAGTACCCTGATTTGAAGAGACCAGAACATTTTCACCTCTATCTTCCTCCACTACCACCAAAGACATCGCCTATTGGTCAGGGACTACCTTTGAGTGAGGTGAAATCATCCTAATGTTCAAGGAATCGTCACTGTGAGCCTCCTCAACCTTCTCTATATCCAGTGAAGCCTACTCAGTTGACTTGCACTCAACTAAATAACTCTTTAGGAGGTCAAAAATATCCATGAACTTTGGATCAGTTGAAGGTCTTCCCACTTTCAAAAAAAGGAGTCAGTAACCACAGCATTAAATCTCACCTAATTCATTGCCACATCTTTACCCTTCTTCAGATCCACGCCCCCACAACTGACTCCACATTGGTAATAAGAATCCAAATTTCCCAATAACCTACACATCTTAAAATAATCCACCAAGAATTTGAAGTACACTGATTGTTTACACGTGAATTATTCACCAAAAAAACCCACACCCACTCCACCGGTGGCTTGGAGATGTCAATCTCTACACATATATACGGGTTAATCAGATGGTTGATAGAGAGTATTCTATTTTCTGAACAAAGAAATCATCCTACCATATTCCCTAGCATTATAAGGATTGAAAGGTTTTGGAATGGAAAAGGAAGTTTTGGAAAATTAACCCAGATCATGACTGAAGAAGAATCATGCTTCGTATGAAAATAATAAGACCAATGAAAGAGAAAGAACCTGTAACCAAGGCACTTATGTGGAGAACTGGACCGAACGCAAATCAGATCTTCCTATGAGGCGAAATGAAACATTAGATATCAAGGTATCTCTATTTCCTTATGCTTGAATTTTCTACTTTATAATTCTTTTCTTGGGTTGATAAGATTGATATGTAATATTTTATGTCATTCCTAGTCTATCCACACCTGTCACGCAATTTTCCCTAAATTTTCAGGTCAATATTTTTAGATATATTTTCATCACTTCTAGTCTCTTCATATGAATTCACTTGTTTTCCTTTAGATTTTACGTATTCTTACTCTATCTTTTTGGCCATTTCCAATTGATCTAGCTAGATTTATAATAATCCTTACTTGACTTTATTGAATTTTGTAGGTATCTCAGATTATTTTTTAATATAATTCATAGTACATGACTTTCCTTTCATATCATAGGTAACCCTCTAGGTAGTCTAGTCATGTATACCTCAGCTTTGTGACCTTCTTGTTCACACATAACACACACCTTTTACAAATATTAAAATCTATTCTGAGTGGATTCCTATTTCCTGGTAAAGACTTACATTATTATCATGAATAAGATCTACGTAAAAACCTTCCACAACACCATTAGTTCCCCCTGAACTTGGATCCTTTATTTTGATACTAAATCTATCTAGAATTTTATTAGGGATATATTCCTTTAATTTGATCCTTATTTATATTGGGGATCAATGATCTTCTTGGAATGTTCTTTATATCCTTTGATGTGGAATAATTTCTCTTAGTTATCTTGGCTAACACATCCTTGGTTTTTCTTTTAACACCTATACTATTAGAGATACTATATATATATTTAAATTGATTAGGTTCAAATTTTCCTTATTCCTCAGTACCTTTCTTATAACCATATTGAAAAGACACACCTTTAACCTTATTTGACTTAGTGAAGTCCTATCTACTCTTCTTTAGATCATTTTGGGATTCTAAAAAGATATTTTATGTATTAGATAACTCTTCCTCCTTTTGAGCCAATTTCTCCTCAAGATCACTAACCATATTCTCAGGTATGAAGACCTTCAATATATTCTTCCTACTCAAATCAATGAAAACTATTTCTTATCTATCATACTCTTACTTTTCATTAACTAATTTTTTATTTTATTTTAGTATCTTTCTCTTTTATTTCTTGATTCTTGTAATCTTCTCAAGACTAAATTCTAGATTTTATTTAAGAATCCATTATAGTTCTATACTCTTCTCTCTATCATCATCACTGCTTGATGAATCAAATTCTTTCTCAACATGAGTAAGGAAATTTAATTAATATTATAAAGGTCCACTTGATGGTGAATTACCTTACTCATACTTACTCATCAAATTCCTCTCCATACTTCTATAATTCATCTTCTTCTTGTTATACTTTTTTATGTTTGAGTATTCTTGTCTTCTTTATATAATTCTAAATCTATGGCCTTATTCTTTGGATAGTCTAATGAAAAGTGTCCAATTCCATCACAATTCCATGACCTTGGTAATTATTTTCCTTTTTATTTCCACTTTCCTTTTAAAAATATCTTTGAAATAAGAGAAACAATCTTGTTTAATTCATCATCATTATCATCATCCTTAATAGAATTAATTGATTATATAACTTCTTCACTTATAACTATTCCTTTTCTCATGGACTCAAAATCCATCTCATATTTTACCTTATTCTTGAAATATATCACCTTTATCAATTCATATGAAATGATATTATTATGAAGCTCATATACTATCAAATCTTATCTATATTATAGGGATAAAAGTTTTGGATTAAACTGATCTGAAAATTTTATCATCAACTTTTTAAAAAAGGTAGTGTCATCTATATTCTCACAAAATCCTATAATATTGTTGACTGTCTTATTTACCCTGGTGAAGTGGTTATCAATATCCTCCTCATATATCATTTTAATATCTTCAAACCTTCTCCACAAAACCTACATCTTTTCTTCTATGACTTTAACATTACCTTCATAAATACCTCTCAACTTGTATGATATATCCTTGGTAGTTTTAAGTCCCATGAATTTTGTATAGAATGTTTTTAGAAGAGACATAAAAATTTCATTTTGATCCTTACTATAATACTCCATGTTTATCTTATCATAAATTTTCATGGTATCTTCCTAAACTATGGGTGGAAAACCCATTATTATGACATATATCACTTCCATAATAAGTGATAGGTGATAGGGTTGCATCTTATTCCTATAATTGTGATATTTGTTGCCATTGAAAATAGGAACTCCAATGTTATTTATAGAATTCATATTCTCTTTGCTCAATAACTTTGTGGATAACTTATAGTAAATATTTCTCTGATACCAATTAAATTCCTAATATCCAATAAGATCACTAATAGGGGGAGAGGGAGAATCAGTGATCTATTTTATTTTTATGAGCTACTCCCTTATAAACTAACCTCTATGACTTGTTAAGGTATCAATATACTCTCAAAAAATATCTCACAGCATCACCTCATATTCATAAAATATAAAAAAAGAATCATAACATAATTATTTTCAAGGTTTGGTATAAAATCTTACACCTTTTCATGATTGGTTAGGAACCCTATTCTCAGTTTCTCCACTATATACACAAGAGACTACAATAGTAATTGGTTAGACACGCCAACTAAAATAATTTAGTAACTAGATATACACCCTAGTCACAAATCTCTTCTTCAACAATCGGTTATACACCATAATTGTAAACTCCATTTTAGTGACTGGTTAGACACCCCAAATCAAAATATCCTTCATTACAAAGATTATCCGATGAAAGAAAGATCCTAATATACTCTAGGTTTCCTCTACACCACTTGAAAATAGATCTACCTCCATGAAAAGGATGGAACAATAGGAATATCTATGCATAGCTTCAAGAACTTTAACAAACACTTAAATGGGTATATTGGTCTCTAAAATCACTATATATTTTATGTAATCTGGTTCTCCATTGTCCTTTTGAATACTCTGGGATTCATGAATTATTCTCTAATACTTGAACTCCTATCTTTATAATCTCCTCTTATTTATTATCCTATAGTGTATCAGCTTCTTAGAAAATATGTAGCACATCACACCTACCTTTATTCCTCACACCTACACCTTATATATTTTTAAAATATCATTTGAATATTATTTTCAATATTTCTTTTTATGGAAACTCCATAAATACTTACTTGATAAGTTTATGATTATTAGGATATTTAGTTGTTATATAAATCCCATATAATATTATATTCAATGAAAATTTATCTCTTTAAATCACTAGTCACTTTTAAAATATGTACAAAAACGTGTCCAAACTTATCAGCTCAAATCTTGGTTCAAGCCTCCTTGATATCTCCATGATTTTCTCCATTTTAAAAATCATTTAAATATCCTTAAAATCCATTGGTTTTAATTCCTTGAAAAACTCTATGTGAATGGAATTATGATGCAACACCTTCTTTTATGGCATGGAACTCTTCTCAGTTTACCAGTATCTCCCTTGAATGGTTTTCCTTCAATCTCATCTTGAATCATGATCAATGTAAATGATCATGATGTTTGAATTTTTGAAAAACATTTCTATAGAATTGTCTAATTTCATTTATTTATTTAGAATATTTATTCTAAATTTTCCTCAAATACTATCACTAAAATCCAAACTTACTTTGGTCTAAATTTTACTTTGAATTTGGACAAGTGTCGCATAACACCTATACTCACTGAGCTCACATATACTCTCAACTTGATGAAGCCTACACAGGTCACATATAACACCTATGTAAATTTATTCACACATATGTTGGGCTTGATGACACTTACACTCAGCTTGATGACACTTATCCAGGTCTTGATCACATGTATGTAGCCTCAATTCACATGTACACTTAAAAGAAACTCGCATACATTGGTATCCATTCACACTTACACAAATCTACAATAATAGATATGTTGTGGTTATTTTATCAAAATTTAATTTCCCAAAGTGAAATGATACCAGCGCAAACTTGAAATCACACATATGTAGGTCTGAAAACAAACCTATTTTAGTGCACTATCACACATATATAGTCCATTACTTTTCTAAATTTCCTTAATTCTATACATAAAATCTAGATTTCACTTTATGGGATTCATCACCATTTCAAATCATTTCCAAGACTTCTCAACCAGTCAAACTTTCTCTAAACATCATCCAAGGGTAGTCATTCACCTGATACATCAATTATCGGTCATGGTGCTCTATTAATGGTTCCTTACTCTTCTCAGACATATTTTAACATCTAAAATAATATCATATGCAATTTTTTCACAATATCCAATAGTTTTCACACTTATGGTAGATATTGCTCTTAGATTCATCAACACTTCCCATATCTCCATAAATATCAGTTAATAATCATCACGATTTTTACTTTTTTTTTAATAATTACATGTGTCTTCAAATCATCCCAAGATTAATATCTAAACTGAAACCATAAAACTCAAAACACATATTTCCTTATTGACAATAAATACAATTAATCCAATGTAAACTTCATACATGACACTTATCTAAATAGATAAGCACATCACATTCACCTTATCTAGGTATGGATATACACTTCCTTGATCTATCTTAATCAAGGGAACATGTGTCATACTCATTATATGTGAGGAAAAATCTCATATTGGTTAAGCCTCAATCAATAACATTATTAGTAACATACTTTTCCCCATGATTATATTATCCTCAAAGTTTCCATAAGAAAGGTATACAAGAATGAAGGTACTCATTCTAGGTATCTTGGAAACCTTAGGTATGTGGATTACATATAAGACATTCACCCTTAGTATACTAAATACATAGTGTATTACACACCGTGTTGTATACTAAGTGGTTCATCTGATACAAAAAACTCATTTTGTATCTCATGAGCATATTTTATATCTCTATACAAAATTATATATATGTTAACCTTAAAATTTTGTTACAATATATCATCCTCTATGATAAAAATTTATTAGGGATAACTCAAAGTTACACTTTGAGGGGGAATTTATTATTACACTTTATATAATATATGTTTCTAATGTGAAAGAATAATAAATTAGAGACTTCATTTTGTATAACATTAAATATTTCCCATTCTTAATATCCTTTAATAATAAAAAAATATATACATAAGCACCTATTTAATCATATCACATATGATAGATTTCTAGAGAGCCCTTATGCTTGCTTCACTTTTAGGGTTTTATTAAACTCATTTCATCTTTATGTAATTTCCACCACATTTATTTTTAAATATTAGATAAAACCTCCTAATAAACTCTTTTACTGAGTAACATCTATCAAGAAATATTATTTGAATAATGGTGAGACTTAGAAATCATATTCCTAAGTTTTAACTCTTTGAACATAGTATTCAAACTCCTTTACTTCACAACATAAAATGTTATGATATTAATTACTTATGTTATCTACTTATAACTCTTTTTAATTTTGTCATCATCATCATGAAATATTTCCATATATACTTTTCCTTCAAGGTCATTTGGTAACAAAATGTAACTTTTACATTATTTTTCTTTACCAACACATATTAAACTATTTTAGAATATAAAGTAACTTTCACTTGTAATCTTAATGGTTTAGTATTTTATTTTTTACATGTTGAACTTCTCTAAGATCAAATATACTCCCACTAGCCTCTTAAAAACTTTATTCTCTCCAAAATTATCATTATAAGACACAAATACTTTGTGTTTAGAAAATATCACTTATTTAATATTAAGGGAATACTTAAAAAATAATCTATTACCATCCATATCTTATAAGGAATTCTATTTGTTTAGAGAAAAATCCTAAAATGAATATTTTATTCCTTAAAATATTCCACTTTAGGGTGGTGGTAACTCTTTCACTCATATTTTAATAAATATGGATAAACTCTTGTATATTTGATAAAAACATTCCTTATATACTTTTCAAACATTTTATAGAATATGATGAATTATAAACTATGTATATAAAATAGTAATCTCATTTATTCATTTAACAACCATTTTTTACAAACATATCTTATCATATAAGAGAAAAAAATAAGATTCAAAATATACATATTTTATTCTAAATTCATCTAATCTTTGAATTAATCCATCACATCTAACTTCTTGATATATAAAATCTTTCTTCATCAATTTAATTCAAACTTCAAGCTTTATTCGTTGACTATTTTTAAGTTTTGAACTCCTATTCATATTCACAAAGAGTTTTTAATGTATAGTTGGTATCATAAACCCTTCAAAATAAAAGGATTGAATTATGTAAAATTAATACTCGATGTGTACTCTCTATGGTGATTATTGAAACCTTTTAGGTATTCTAGAAAATTTATTCTTCAATATCTAGTTTTTATATATTTAAAACATTGCCTCTCCTTAAAATATTCTTTCTTTATCTTATAAGTTGGTGTAGACTTTCCATAACCTCTCTTTTTCTCCTTTTAGCTATAAATTTTACCCTTTATTTTTTATAATATCATCATGGAACTTGATCTTGGAACTCCCTTTTACTTCTCATTAATCCTCAATATATTGAGTAGATCTAGAAAAAATATATTTAAATAATTCATGTTGTAATTCATAGTAAATTATTTAAACCTTTATGGAAGTGATTGTGGAATGAATTATATGGCTAGATCAAGCCCAATTGGTGACCCCATCCTTTAAAAATCATTCACATACCCAATAATATTGATTAAATGAGTTGATAAAAAATTATCCTTATACATTTTACACCTAAAGATCAATTTTGAAACTTTATATCTCTCATTTCTAGATTGATCTTGATAGACCCCTTTTTAGGTTTCTATCATCCCAAAATCATTTATATTCTCCTACTGCTTTTATATCATGATATCTATTAAAATAGGCATCAATATAGACACATAAATAGAATCCTTAAAATTTTTACTATAATAATATTTCTATTTTTAATTGGTTTCATTAATAGGAAGTTTCTTAGAAACTTTTTTCTCTAACACGTAGAACTTTCCTTCTTGCTTAAAATGATTATTTAGTTTTTGTACCAGTCTAATAAGTTGCTCCCATTAAGTTTATCTTTTTCTAATATTGATATCAAATTCATGTTTTATGATTATGATACCATTTATCTATAATATAATCATTTATCATATGATTATTATGTTGCATATTAATTTAATAAGGAATTTTATTAAATTTAATCCCACTATAATGATGACCACTTTTAAATTACATCATATCCATTAGTGGGCCAAGATCCATATTTCCACAAGGTTACTTTGGTTTTTCTCCCATAAATTAGCTATGTAGGTAGGAAATTATGTCAATCATATCATATATGAATCTTAGATAGTTAAGTGAAAAACTCCTTACTCAATCCATAATATTGATCAAAAAAACTCCATTCCTATGGTATCTTAACCTTTAAGGTTTTCCAATTAATTTTACCCCAAATAATATTACAAATATAGGAACCTAATTCTATTATGGTTACCCATAACTTTATTTCCTTACATAAGATAATATGTGGCTAGCCTCTTTTGGCAGAACCTTCCCTTTTTAATGATCAAGGTCTTAAAAAGTGTCACTTTAAAAGAAATATAACACTTGGTATTTTGAAGGGGTTTTAAATCTCACCATATTATCTTGTTTATTACCTTTACATTTATTCATGATTCTAATTATTTAGTTTTGAATCCCTATTCCTTTTACCAAATCAATATGTTTAAATCATATTGTTGTGTAACTCTTTACACAACTCATAGCTCGGGTTACAAACCAAAATTAAAAGCTGAAAATATTTAAACATATACAAACGCATCACATGCATAAATTATATGAAATAATTTCATGTAAATACTTAGAATCATATGAAACCAACAATCACTATAAGAGTAAGCATGGAGTGACAAGTAGCCAACCCGCGCATTTCTAGACAAAGCCTAAGTTCCTAAAGCAGTGAGTAGTCCAACCCAAAGTCTCTATACACGGGGTTATTTACTCAAGTGAGACTTTAATTCCATAATAATTTTAATACCTAATATATAAAAACTATAATAAACCTTAAATCTAAGATCATAACTCATGAAAAATACAAATTAAAGGTATAATAAAACTAAATCTATAATCACACCTAGAAAATAACTACTTAAATTCATGTATAATAATTTATAGAATTAGTTTAAACATTTTTAAAATAAATCATTCATCAATTCATAATATAACACTTTAAATATATAAATAAATCATAGAATAATAATAAATAAATGAACAGTTCGTAATTTTAGACATGAAATAAACATTTATGGACAATTTTTAAATAAAGCAATTATAAACACTTTATAATCTAACATTACTTATGAAAATTCCATAATATAAATAAATATAAACATTTCACATTTATTCTGATATTAACTCTTTTATATTCTTAATTTACATGTAATTTAATATTAAATCCTTAAAATTTCAAAAATATGTGATATTTATAAAAACTTTTATAATAATATAGACATTCCATATTTTTATTTAAACACTTTATATAAACTAAACTTCACACATTTTCTAAATAAGGACTTTTAATATAGACATTTCATATTTTAATTTATGAAAAAATCATAAATCAGTATAAAAACTTTTACATTTTGCCTTATTTTATAAGTTATAAATGCTATAAATTATTCACCATGTAAATACACTTTAAAAATATATCACATATACTAAAAAAATTATTTTATTTAAATCCCCCCTCAGATTCATCATGGTTCGGAGGACCCATGCTGGCAAAGATTTTTGAAGATTTTAACAAAATATGATTTTTATTTAAAATTTTATAGATCATGAATTGTCACCAAGGCATAATAGAAAACCATTTTAGAAAAGTTTACATGAAATAATGTAATTCCAAATTTCATTTTAGTTCAATGTACATACCATGAAAATGATCATTTTGGAATTTATTTTATTCAATGTTTGTATTAAGAACAATGGTCATTTTGGATAGATCCAAGTCATGTTTGTAGAAGTTATACTTTTAACAAAATGGTAGTTTTCCTTTAAAGACGACATAACTCATTCTGAATTAAAAGATATATTATTCATGTTTTCTATAGGTTAATTCATTTTGATTATATATTCAAACCATAAAAAACGTATTATCAATATCTACTACATCATGGTGATCCTTATAGTGGAAATAAACCATGTTATAGTGGTTATTGAACCATAGAATAGTGATATCAAAAAACAATGTTATGTTTTTCATGTAACGTCTTTATAGAATTTTTTCTTAAACTATGGCATGGTCTTATAACTATTATAAGAACATTACTATTTTCATAGTTAATTATATCATGGTCTAAAAATTTCAAGTACCAAAATGGTCATTTTACAAGAAACACACCATAGTTACAGGAATTATAATTTTTACAGTTTCTTAATTACTTTAATAATTCAACTCAAATAAAATGGAAGAGTCTTTGATACTGCTAAAGGGTTTTAGAGGGGATAACACTTATATAAATTTAGTAAATAACAAAAAACAAAACCAATTTTCTATGGGATATTTCTATTTGTATTGGAATGAATAAAATAAAATGAAGAATGATGTATCATTTCTTGGATGATATAAATATATACAATATCTTCACCATGATCTTGATTTCAATCACTAAGAAGTCACTAATGAGATCCTTCCTCCTAGGGTATCCATGGGCTATATGAATCACACAATTCTTGGTAAGGATATCCTTCAAGCCATGGCCCACTAGAACCTAGCCTAAAATGATTAAAGAAAATAAGATCTATAGATATAGATTTGGATGAAGATTTTATATAATGGAATCACACACCTTATCACATGATATCAACCTCCTTATATAGGCACTGAGGAGAATCTGCAATACCCCCAAACATTTCATAAATGATTGGAAATAATGGTAAAGGTTAAAAACTATTTTTAACCTATGTCCATGAATAATGAAACATTTAATTACTTAAACCTTTTATATTCAATTTTCAAGAATCCTCTAAATTATGATCATATGATAATCAACTGATCATGATAGCTTCTAGTGGGAAAATAAATTTGAACCATGCATTATCATATAACACTTAAAACAATATGCACATCACTACACATAATTATTTTAACTGTGTCTTGGTCTAAACTAGAATAGGCTATGGCATGGTCTAAATCACTGTGAAATGTTTGATGCATAGCCTGTTTGGGGCCTTATCAAACATAATTGAAAAGAAACTTGGAATAAAGTATAGGGTTGACCAGGGTCATCTCCTGAGGTGTTGTGTGTGGTCGGTTGTTCACTATCTCAATCACTTAAGTATCTTTGTTTTGTTTTCAAAGTTTTTAAAGAATCCAGAAATGATGCTTAGTTTTTAATTATTTATAAATTATAAACACTAGTTAATAGTATGTGTAGGTAGTCCTAGGGTTAATTCCAATGGGTTATATCATCATTTAAATTTATTTTTAAATCTCCTAACTTAATTCACAAACTCAATAACATTCATCCATACACCCTCCATTATTTTACTTTTATAAGTAACTATTAATATTGTCAAGAATCCTTAAGAAAACCAACGATCCCATTTTTTCTCATTATTGAATGAGCAAGATCACTTCTCAACTGAGTAAATTATTTTATTCACACACCTAGAAGAAATCATATACCATTACTTATTTCAAAACACACAACTCCACTAGTATGAAGTGTGGTCTAAATAAAGGGAGACATTAAAGTTTAATAAGTAGAGGAGTAAATCAATGTTAATGGAATATAGAATGAAGATCATATTATCTACACACCATCTTCACTGTCACACCAAAATCATAGAAATATATTGAGAAATTAAAACACATAAATTCAAGTTCACCCTTGAAATTCCCCTCTAATCACCTACAATGGGTTAGTTCTCCATAATCATGGAGTTCCAAATAACGGATACAACATAGAGGTTAAAGAAACATGAAGAAATTTAGGGAAAAGATAAATATATAAGAAAATTAATAAGGAACATTGAATTGAAATTAAATTTAGTAATTATCTGCAATTGGAAGAGACTGAATCAATTCTGATAGGAGATGGGAAACATATTTATAAGCCTTGATACTTCTTATTCATCCTCCTTGAATTTAGTGTAGTAAGTTTAGGTGAACTTATATTTATTCAGATTTCTTCCACATGTTGTGATAAATGGTTGAGATGGATTCATTTTAGGTAATATTCTTGACTCTTCCTAGCTAAAAAATTATCCCTATGATCTAGCTTCATACATCTTCAAGAGAATCAGGGTGGAAATGCTTTTTTGTGTTGCAGCTGCACTGGGAGTTATTTTTTATTTTTATTGAAGGTGGGGTGGTCTTGGACATGGAATTTTAGGCCTAAATCGGTTCTATAAAAATGGGTCTTCAATTTTGGGCCTAAATGATGAATTTGGGTTTAGATGTCACCATATTTCCTCAAATATTTTTATTTATTTCTTGTAATTCATTAGTAAACTAACACTATGTTGTTGGTGCTGGAATGGAAATTGGGTGTGTCCTATTAATGAATGGGGGATTTGACACTAAAATTTAGTATTGAGATGAGACTTAATTCTTAGAATTTTATTTGGTCTTTAACCAAGATTACAAATTTGAATGTGAAAGTCAATTTGTTGAAGGGGATTTGGCCTCTGGTTGGTGCAATCGGTAAGGTGAAAGGGTGCTTGATTTTCACTGATTAAGGAATTTGTTTTAACACCCTACATGTGTTTATATTTGTATTTAAAGTAATTGTCTTGGTAAGTTTTGAATCTCCCTATATTATTCAAAATCATCAAACTATAAACAAATATACACTAGTGAAAAACATTTTCAAATCAAGTCAATTTCATCATCAACCCACATCTTGGATGAACTGCCATTCATTTATCTGTATGAACTGACGGTGGTCATAACTTTATAATTAGATTTTATTTGATGTGTAAAATCATCAATATCAATATATTCATATGATTTTAGTTTCATAAAATTTTGTGCTTTCAACCTTGATCATTTTTATTTATGGAATTCTATACGTCTTCTTAAATCCTTTGAACCCCAAGTTTGAGCTCCATTGTTTGTCTTCTTCTTCAATGCTGACATGGTTCCAATCCTCAAAAAAATATAGTAAGATGAATAGATTTTAAAACATGGTTAATTCCAAAATAATCATTTAAAATAGTGATCTTGATATCTTCATCAACTTCAACAAACCAAGTAAAGTTGAGATCACCCTTGTTGTTCAACTTCAACTAAATTTCTAATTTGATCTCATCTAGACTTGTCAATTAATTTTGAATCTTAGATTCACTCAAGAATATTATTAATAATTTTGTGTATGGTGGTCTTCACACTCATGGATAGTGAGTGGGGATTCCTTGAGGCCCCTATAATTTTGGACCTACACTTGGAACGTAAAACATGTACACAACTCGACCTAGGTCAAGTCTTTGTTTGGCCTTGGCTTGCAGTCGGTGATCAACACTTAGTTTCCTTGATCAATTTTGAGTGATTTTGAGTATTTTTTATCCTATATACATCATCTTAGGTTCTTATTAATTGATCATCCGTAGTATAATTGAACTCTTTTTTTCACTAGGTATGCAGGGTCTCCTGACTTGAAAATATGCAGGTGTATGAGGAAAGTTAAGTTGGCGAGGCAAGTACAATCTGGATTGATGAAGTCAATTATAAGGAAGTTTTCCAACTTGAAATATATTCATGAGGAGGAGATTCTATTTTTTATTGGTGTTAATGATTTTTCTTGACATAATGGTCAAGGAAGGTTGCTCATAGAAGCAAGGGCATGGAAGGATGGTGGTGTGGACTACCACATGAGCAAGCTATGGAAGCAAATTCATTCTCATAGAAGCACACCGAATTATTATAAAATATTTACATTTTTTATCATGTAGAAGATATAAGTGGTGCATAGAAGGATTCTCATAGAATAAATGGAATGGAAGGAGTTTCACATAAGCATATCCATATAAGTACTATGGCATGACAGCCTTTTCCTTTGCAATTTGTTTTTATTTTTGACCTACATTTCTCAAATATATTTTTTTAGTGTAGACTTTATACAAATTAATTTCAATTGAATTTAAAAAATAAAAATAAAATTCATTTTCCATTTCAATAACATTTTAAAATTTTAAACTTAATTTCAAATTTTTTAAAACACAGTTAATTTCATTTCATCATTTAAAATCACATTAAATTTCCAAATTGGAATTTCATCCTTTAAAAATCAAATTTTAACCAAAATAAATTTTTATTAATAAAAAATGGAATTTAAATGTGATATTTTTATAGAGTAAGGTAAAAATAATTTTAAAATTGAAATCCTATAAAAAATGTAATTCTAAATTCTTAATCAAAGTGTGTATTTTCCAATTAAATCCAAAAAATGAATAAATCACTAAAAATACACATTTTAATCCATTAAAAAAATAAAGTACAGAATTATCCAATGTATCAAAAAATAATTAATTAACCAATATTTAATTAAATTATGGGGTTATAAACAATGAAAATTAGTTTAAAAATTATGAAATTTTGTGCTCTCATAAATGTTCTATATTTTAAGTACATATTTCTATCAGATTTATTGTGAAAAAAAAATTGTTATCGAGTTAATAAATAACCCAACACTACATTCAGATAAAAATAACATTGAAATACGGTGACACTTTATTAAAGAGAAGCTGGAATAAAGAGTTTTTAAGTTAAATCATATCGGAATTAATAAACAAGTGGTGGATATATTTATAAACCCATTTTCCATACCGACATTTGAAAAGAACTGATTTAATCTTAATTCTCAACCACCTTAAAAAAAATTGAGGAGGTGTTACATATCCCCTCTTCTTGTATGATTTTATTATTTAACCTAATTATTCATGTTTTATAGTAGTTTATCTTTTAGAATTATTATAAAGGGAGAGAAATAAGTGAAATGTGGACATTTTTTTGGGAAGTAAATAAGTAGGATTAGGAAATCATATCATCACTCAATATGTGGAATCATAGAATTAAGTGAAATAAAGAGAATTACTCTCATATCAAGGGGAAAGAATCTACTCTACTCTTAAGTGTGAGTTATTACTATAAAATATGGGGGATATAATCCATTGGGAATAACATCAAGGATGAATAAAAGGGGTAGACATATGAATTCAATGGTATATAAGTGGTTGAATAGATTTAAAGGTTAAAGGTATATACAGAAGCATATAATTATCTCTTTAACTTTAATTTTATACACCAGACATTGCTCATGTAGACTTAGAGTGATATGTGAGTTTTTCTATTATAATTTTTTATAGGATTTCCAAAAAATGGAAAAGGGGATAAAATTAGAACCTAGTTTATTCAAGAATATGTTAATGGAATAAATGTTGAACATACTAATTTAGATGTAAAATCATGGTTTAAGGTTGTTTTGTATGTCAAAAATAGGTGAAAATAAAAGTTAAAGGATGAAATATGATCTGGTTTGAAGCTTAAAGTAGTATAGTGATAACTTATAAAATGTTGAAGTGTTTATTATTGAATACAAACAAACCATGTCATAATGAATAAGGCCACATCATGGTTATCAATACATAGTCATGGTTTAAGGAATTTTAAAAATCATGCTTTACGGAGTGTCTTGTAGAATAAAGTGCTAGAGTTATAAAGGAAACCCTGAGGAGAAAACACATCTTATATTATCAAACCATGTTTTAATATTAAAACCACAATAATAGTGAAATTCACTTTTCAAAAGGTATTTTTTTTAAAATATTTAGACATAATGGGGTGTTAAACCATTTCATTGTTTATATAATGGTTTAGTGTAAAGGGAATAGATATAATGGTTTATATAGGAAAAACTAATCATTGTTCTCATGTATGGTTGAAAAATGAGGAGTTTAAGGAAAACATGTTGTGGTGGTAGTTGTATCTAAGTGGTAAGAATTCTAGAGTTCTTGATAAAAAAAATTATGAAGAAACTATGGGTGTTTTGAATATTTTTTTCATAAATTGGGTTGTTGGTCACTGTGGAAGTTGTGTTTCTATATTTTTTATAGGAAGAATTATTTTAAGCCGCTACTATTAAGGAGAACACAACCACATCATTCTTTTAATATCACCATGTCATTTTGTGGTTCACATATGATATTTCAAATAATTAAAAATACTTATTTTTCAAGAGATATAGATTTTAAGGTCATGGTTTTTGGATTCAAACCTTTGAATAATAAGCCATGATGTGTTGGGAATGTCCATTTGTGGTTTAGATACTTTTTTAAGGTTTTTTGGATTTTTTTGAGATGAAAATTGCGGAGAAATATGATCTTTTATGGGGACTTTGACTCAGTTATGATGAATATTTTTAGAGGCAAATGAATATTTGAAAAATAGAATTTGAATCAGGATAATTTTGGAAGAGGATATTAAAAATATTAATAAGGAATAATTAATGGATAAAGATACATATCATTTTGAAAAATAAAAAATAAAGATTTATTTACATATTTGGATATTATAGAGAAATATTATTGTGTGATAACTAAAGAATCATTGAAGATCCATACTTGATCATGAATCTAAATAGAAACACCCCTACTGGCATAGTGTTTTTAAATATTAGTTTTATATTCACTATTATTTACCTACATGTATACTTTTCTTAGGATTATATATTAAATAATTGAGTATATAGATATAAGGAGTGAGTGGTTCTTGGTTTTGGTAGTAAGACTAACCTAAACTTCATAATTAGAATAGTGTATAGTGATTTCCTTAGTACACGACATATCATTTGTGTATGCTTCTTGGACATAGCCCTTTTCGTTTAACCAAGAAAAATACGCATAACATTGAGTTTATTTTATATATTTTTATGTTGTGAATGCTTATTGTTATTGAAAATTTCTAGTCATTATTTCCAATGTGAGGAAAATATCCATTCGATGAAAAAGATTCAGCACCCTAGTTCACCCCTTATGGTGTCTTGGGACTTGGGTTTTAAAAATTCATCCTACCATTTTATATTGTATGGATACATATTTTATAAGGGTATATCTATTAATATTTTATCATGTTAGTTGGATCACACCTAATTTATTTAGTAGTCCAGAATGAATTCATTTGGTGCATTGGGTCAACCCTCCGAATATTCCCATTTGGTATAACTGGTGAACCTATTCTAGTTTAGGTCCAAACCAATTTGAACCAACCTAATTCTATATCCAATATTACAATTGGATCTTTATTTTCCAATGTGGAAAGATAACATCATCTCAAAGAACCTCATGCAATGTGCAAAGTTCACTATCATCACACTGCATTGTATGATTGTGATTGTGTGCACATTGATGTGAAATGAGCCATCCCACTATACGATTTTAATCAAAAACTTTCTAATTTTTTAATAATGATAAAATGATATCCTTTATAATTTTCCCCCTTATTTCCCATTTTTCCAAGTAGTAATTCAACCACTTGTATTCCCTTTAAAATAAAACAAATATAAATATTAAAAAATAAAAAATTAAAAAAAAACACTACCATTTTAAAATATGAAAAATAAAATTTGATTTTGGAGATAAAAAATCATACTATATTGGGAAAAACTTTCATAAATAAAGGTATATCAAGATTTAAACCTCTATATAGTTGAGATATATCAAAGTTTAATAAAGAAATGGGTGGACACTACACTGAACATGTATCACTTGTTATCAGTCAGATTCATTCTACATAAGTCTCTTTGAATTCCTTAGTTCTTCATATACTCCTAGACACCATTATGGTCATGTGTCTCTTATCCTTTCATTAATTTTTGAGTGATAAAGTCATAATCTCTTTGGAGAATCCCTACTCCTACATTTATATAGGTAGACTAAAAAAGTATTCCCATGTCTTAACACTTGTTTAGTATCCTTAGTTCACTTAAAAATTTAAACTCTCCCATTTTCCTCATGGGAACCAAAAATTATTCTCTAGGGATATAATATAATTTTGGTGTTTTCTTTACACATATAATAAAAAATACTACATTGAACTTAGACATGTAAATTCATCACATGTTAAGTTAAGGTCATCTCATTGGTAAATTTTTAACATGGGATTTAAACCCATCCCCAAGGAATATTTGAATAACAAATACCTTGAAAGCCTCTTTGTTAGTGAATATACTAAATTTCAGTTCGATCTAACAAATTCTATAGTTATGATACCATCTTGTATAAATTATATTATATATCTATGTTTAAGACTAATGTGTCTCTATTTTCTATTAAATTTACTATTATATTCCCTATATAGTGTTTCTTACTCCATCTCTGAGTGTAAAAAAACCAACCACTTGTATAAGAGTGATCCTTGAGATTATTAATCCAAGTTTCATTATAAAAACCTTCTAACACACTTATATTTCCACTATAACATATATAGTTTTCAAAGTACCCTTTAGATATCTGAGTACCCTTTTAACCACATCCCATTGAGAATATCATAGATTACTTGTATATCTACTTAACTTTCCAAAAATATATGAAATATCAAGTCTTTTACTAGTCATAACATACATATGACACATAATAAACCATTAATATTTCAATTGATCTACTAAACTACCATTTTTATTCCTAGTAATTTTAATTCCAAATATAAAATCTACTTCACCCAAGTCTTTTGTATCAATATTTTAGGATAAAGTAAACTTGAACTCATTTACTTAATTCATATCAGTTATAGAAATTAACATGACATCAACACGTAAAAAATAATGATACCATGATTATTATGGATCCAAATATAAACACATTTATAAACTTGGTTAACTATAAACCCATTTGAAAAAATTACTTCATTAAATTTCTCATGTTATTGCTTTGGAGTGTGTTTTAGATCATATAAGTATCTTACCAATTTCCAAACATTATTTTCTTTTATGGGTACTATGAATCATTCTAATTTTTATATATATATATATATATCCTTATCTAATTCATCATTTGATACTATTATTTTAACATTCATTTAGTGAATCTCCTTCCTTTTGAGTAAACCCCTTGGCTACCATTCTATCTTTATATTTGTAAACTATACCATTGAATTTTCTGTTCCATCTAAATATCCATTTAAAACCTCTCATTTGTGAACCTTGTGGAATATTAACTAATTTAAAATAATTATTATCAATAATAAATTCAATTTCATAATTTATAGCTTCCTTATAAAGAGTTTCATCAGAAGGTTATATAGATTCTTTGTAAGTTTTAAAATCAAACTCTATATTTATCAGAAGAAGAGTTTGCGTAACAATATTATCATTAGTTCCTTTAAAAAGGTACATGTATAAATCATATTCCTATATTTTAGGTATATAAGGTCATTTACTTTTATAATCCTCCTCAATTGTATCATCTTGAGATACTAATTTAGGTGTTCCAGATTCCTCAATTTGTACATGATTAGTCGAAGAGGTAACTCTTGATTCATCAAAGATAGAATCTCTCAATTCAATAATTGTATTAACAACTATTAATTCATTATATTCTATAACCATGAATCTATAAGCTTCAAAATTATTTCCATATCCAATAAATATAAAACCAATACCTCTATACTCAATTTCTCCCATTTAGATTTGAGGAATATTACAATTGAATGACAATCCCACATATTTAAATATTTGGGGTTTGGTTTCCTAAACTTTAAAAATTCATATGGAATCATAGAATTCCTTTTTATGGGAACTCAGTTTAAGATGTGACATGTAGTTATAAATGCTTCTCCCTAAAAACCTCATGAGATACCTGAGATAGAAAATATAGAATTAACTATTTATATTAATGTTATACTCTTTCTCTCATATAAACTATTATATATAGGGAGTTTTCACTTCATGTATGGTCCCTTTAGATTCAAAAAAAAATGAACAGTTATAATATTATCCTCCCATGTTTGATCTAATCCAATTAATTGTAAGCGCACATTAGTTTTAAACTTTATTTTTATAAATAATAAATTTATTTATAACCGTTTCTTTGTTATATAAAAAATAGGCATGAAATAATATAGAAAAATCTTCAATAAAAGGCACACAATTACTTTTTATTTCCTATGGTGTGTGTATCATGAAAATCACATACATCAATTTATTAATTTTAACAAATTACTTTCCCTTTCTGTAGTAAGAAATGGTTTCCTGACTATTTCGGTTTTCATTCATGTAATGTTGTATATGCACTAAAATATATGCATATTATTCATAAGGATTAAGGATACATCGGTTCCAATATATCCTTAAGATTGAGCCTGAGATTATGTTGGTTCTAACATAGTCTAGTTGTATTTGATTCAACCTGAGACTATGTTGCACTCAACGTAATGTAGGATGAGTGCATACATTTTCCACCTCCCTCCCACATTATTTTCTTCAATTTTTAAACCATTATGAATGGATTAAATATATCTTTCAGATCCATTGAATGGAGTTAATGGATTCTCTAACAGGAAGTAGCGCATGGAATGAATCCCAATACATTTCATATGATGACATGTTTTATTAAATGGAGAGCACTAATCATGACCTATAAAAGGAAATTAGTTACCTCATTGGTTGTGATCTTGATCATCGGTTTTATAGAAATATTTTTTAAGATATCTTCTTTCCATAGATTCATTAATCATGTACAGTAAAGGCATTAGAAAATATCTTGATATACAGGAATCCTCATGATATAACCATGGATCCTTAGGTCAATGTAATCCCTTGGAGTAAGGAAACTTTTATTTGATGATTTAGTGATCATAATCAATATTACTCCATATAGATGGAGTCTACTACTACTTCAATATAGGTATGATGTGTTCTTCATTTTTCATGCATGTTGATTTTTTATGATATATCGGGTTGTGTATGGGATTTCTTATACTAACTAATATCATAATATAATCCTCTAAATTCCCTTTAGTGGAATCAAAGCCTCCTTCCTCATCTAATTGGTGTGTTTTTATCACTATTTAACAAATAACATGATTCATGAATTAAAAATTGGTCCCCTACCCCTCCTTAATATTATGTTATGTGATAATGTTATGTCAAGTTCGCCATTAAACATTAATTTAAGTAGTAAACTTAATGCGGAGTGTTATCATAACATATAAAATAAGGATAATACAATATGTTTCACAACCATGAAAAAATGTAGCATTATTTTTTCTATATCTAATGTTTCATTGAGTGTTAATATAATGTTGGGAGTGGAATTGACATTACATTGTAAGATAATGTAATGTCAATAATATAATTCAGTGTGTGTGTTTAAATTAAAAACAATGCCCACTTAATATGAGTCCCATGTCAGACTTTTCCTTAGTTTGGTGCATGTTTATTACCCTGAGTTCTCTAAGGGGTGTCATTGAATTCATGTGTAGTCGCCCCACTATATTATAGCACTCCTTCCTTATGTGATCATATACTCTTCCTTCCAGTGCTGAAATGCACTACCCTCTACATTGCAACATTATATTGAGGGTTAATGTAATGTCGAGTGTCAATGTTATAAAAAACTATTTATTTATATTTAGTTAATTTTTCTTATAATTTATAATTTTTTTATAAATAATGAGTATTATTCTTTATAAAATGTGTTTTTTTCAAGCCTAAAAAAATATAAAATGTTTAAATTTATTTCTAATATTAAATAAATAATTTATTTAATTATTTATTCCTTCATATCATGCATGTATATAAATTTTTTATGAATTATATATATTTTGTATGATTTAATTTATATGATAAATTGGTTCTAAGAGATAGCACCTTGCATTACATGCTAGGTACGGCATCATTAGATTTAATTTTTCATCTAGCTTAACCTTGGTTTTTTTTTAGAGTTACAATATTGAGAATAGTTTTTTAATATATTTTTTTCATATTAGTTGTTAGAGATATTATTAATTGAATTATCTCTTGAGTAAATTCTCCATGGGGTGATGGACTTGAGGTCGAACTACCCATCGACCTGGAGACTTATGCATTTTTCTATAAAGGTGGGGGGGTTTATTTATTACTCCAGGATTACTAATTTGGAGATTTTTTATCTCATATAACTTTATTCTTTTACATGAAAAGGTTCATGTACCTTATCCATGAGATGTATTTAGACATGTGTGAGAATTCTTGTCTTTTTTTAGGTAAGTAACACAAACTTGTGGGTTTTATAAAGAGTTACACATTAATGTGGTGTGGACACATTAATTTGGTAGATGGAATAAGGATTCCAAAAATGAAAATGTTATAAACATGCACATGAAAAGGAATAAATCATGAGAATATATAGATTGTATATGATGCAATATTCATGAACTTAATATTAATATAATGTATATTAAGTTGTTGAGAATTTAAAAAACCCTTTAAAATACTAAGTGTGTGATTCCTTCCAAAGTATCACTTTTCAAGATCTAAATCATTCGGAATGGGTGACCATAACATATAGGTGCCCATGAATTATCTTACATAAGGAAACCAAGTGATAAGGTGACCCTAATGGTTTAGTTCCTTATTCTTGGTGTTTTATTTGGGTTGTACTAGCTGTTAAACCCTAAAGGTTGGGATACTAGAGGAATATAGTTGAGTGAATCCATATAATGGATTTGGATAATGAATTGTATCTACTCATCTATCCAAGAATCATATATGATGTGATTGAAAAAAAGTGGTATTTACTAGATATAGTCACATCTTATTCACATTCTTAAACCAATGTAAGTCATGATGAAATATGGATATTGGCTCACTAAATGGATATGATGTATGGGGTTATCAATTTTAGTGAGATTACTTTAATTATAAATACTTAATAAAAATATATAATGCATAATACTCACCCATAGATGTGTATCAGTTGTAGGTTATGTCCTATTTCATGATAATAATGTTGAGGTCCCTTATAGGTATGACCTATAAAATGTTTAGAGATTGGTATCTAAGGTTGAAATTTCTCTAAAAGTGATGCATTCAGAGCATCTAAGTGTTAATTTTATAGAATTTAATTTCACTAACTCTGACTCTTGGGTATTGGATATAAATTCCATGTCACACATTTTTTTCTAACAACCATAGACATAGAGATGGGAGGTAATTGAAAAAGGGTGAAGTAAATATTTATATTGGTAATGGAGTAAGAGTTTCTGAATTATAATTAAGAACTTATGTTCTCATTTTACCAAGTATATTAATACTAGAATTTGAGAACTTATATTATGTTCCCAAAATAAACAGAAATTTGATTTTTGTGTCTTTTATGTATAAGATGGATTCTTCATTCACTATTAAGAATAAGAGTTGTTATATATATAAGAATGAAATGTTTTATGGCATTGGGAATATGATAACCAGTTTATTTATTCTATATATGGATAATCATGTTTATAACATTAAAAATAAGAATTCTATGGTTGATTCTAATCCCACCCATCTTTAGCATTATCTCTTTGGACATATAAATGATAAATGCATCTAAAAACTCCATAAATATGTTGTTGAATCTAGAGATACCCTAAGAGGGGTGGTGAATCAGGGTGATGACTAAATTAAACTTTTCTTTTAAAATTGTATAGCTTTATTTAGGATCTTATTCCCATGTTCGTAGGAACTGTGTTCAACCTGTTACTCATGAAAGTGAAATCACTGAAACAAACAAATATATGTAGGAAAGTAATAATTTCATAGAACTCGCTAATTTTAATTTGTTCACCACAAATGTCTCCATCCAAGGATCACACACCAACTATGATTCAATGTTCTATAATCCATTAATCTTCACAAGTTCTATGGATACAATGTTTTGTACATGTTGACTCCATGCCAAGATCACTACCTTTATAATTTTATGGGCTTTATCACTCCTCATCTGAGCTTCATTGACTCTTGTTCACTTCCACACACTACTTCAATGAAGGTAATTCCATAGTTTATAGACTTGTATGTCTCTTTAATAGATAATATTCATGACATTTTATCTCTATTTAGAATGAGACTCTTCTTACATCATATCTCCTGGTCTGATGCTCTGTTGTATTTTATCTTGTTTCACTCTTCTTCTCAAATATTGGATGAGATCAACTCTATAATGTGTGATTTTAATCCTTGTTTTCTATGATATTATTATAGAAACACTTATCCATAGGATGATAAAAAATAAACATTGGAATGTGAAGTGAAACACGTGATTTTAATTCAATGATTTATTATTTTTTAATAATTATAATTTGGTCTTGTATTGTCTCACCACCCAAGACCATTAATCGGTGCATGGACTGGTGGTTGTTATTATACCTCAAGCACACCTACCTGTATACCAAAGGCTACTGACTAGTGGAATGGGTCTGATAAGGTTCATTGGGGAGAATTTATCCTCTAGTAAGAGTGTAATAACAGTGAAAAAATAAGGTAAATAACATACATCAAACAATAATATAGGAAACATCAAGACAAGATCCAAGAACTAAACATAAACCATGAAATATCTGAAATGATACTAAAAAAACATTCAAAGGTCATACATATCATCAGTCATATACAATTGGTACAAAATTGAACAAAATGGAAAAAACCAAAAGCTACAAGACTCACGAAAGTGTCTCAAGATCTTTCCCAACACCTAGCTCCCAAGATCCATATTATCCAAGAAATCAAGCATCTGGAATTGGGCACTTTCCCTTGTCCAGACCTGAAAACATAAAGTCTTCTTGAGTACCAAAAGGTGGAATGATCAGGGTGTGAGTAAAAATCATTAGGCCACCACAAATGGTGTCCCCAAATAAATCCAATCCATAAGGAAGTGAATGAAAAATTGATTTAATTAACCATTTAATAATTTAACTTCTAAATTTAAATAAATAAAAGAAACCCACCATCAATCCTTAGGTATGAGATCCTGATCGACCATAACTACTTTATCTAGTTTCAAGGTGTCTCTGAGCATGTCGTGGGGACCATTCCAACCAGTATAATAAACCTAGGTTTCCCTGGTATACAAATAGGTATCATGGACCTCCATTATGGGAGTTTTATCATCTAATAAATAGTAGCATAGACCATGCCTATGGATGTTTTATCGATCAATTAATAATATAATGAACCACCCCTGTTGTTGTTTTCTCATCCATGGCATAATCCAAAAATTCCCATTTCACCAAGATGTCATTTTATAAATCTATCAAAATGAAGTCATGATCCCATTTTCATCCCTTTCTTGAAAATACAATTCAAGACACATATCAATAATACCAATTCACCCCTTTCATTTCAAGAATCAAAACCACTTTCCATTCCAAAGAACCATTTTCAAAATACCATTTCTAAAATACCAATACTAAAAGATCATTTCCAAAAATACCTTTTCCAATAACCAATTTCATGTTCCTTTTCAATCATCATTTCCATAACTACTTTATAAGGGAATTAGTTCAAGGTAAGGTAATCCTATGGATTCACACTTCCATTTTCAAATACTAATTTAAAAGAGGTTAATTATCATGTAAAAATGTGTTATTAGGCATTGAATTAAATTTTAGGGGTCATTCATGGAAATCTTATGTGATGCGTGATATAAACACTTATAAATGAGGATGCGACTATGTGAACAATATAGGGACCACCTACCTTAAGTTTAGAGGATCCCGCATTCCCAAAACCAAGATTTGGATCATATTAGAATGGGGGTAAACAAGAAAGATAAAAAAAATCCCTAAAAATAGTTAATATTATCTAAACATGGTGTAATTCCCCTTAATAGTGAAAGAAAATAAGAAAGGGGGAGATAGAGTCATAGACTTACTACAAGTCCTTGATCACACTAAATAGTGATAGAAATGGACAAGGGTCTAAAAACCTTCATCCAAGGATGATGGGAGGAATATTGGGCATGCATATGGGGATACTAGACCAAAATAGGGATAAAAAATATGGTAAGGGTTTTAAGGGGAAAGGGGATAAAATGACCTATTTCCCCCTACTTAAAAGAATAAAACAGGAGGCCACCAGCCAGTGGCTAACCTCCACTCACTAGATGGTGGGCTAGTGACTAGGTGATTCTGGCTCTCTGGCTTGACCATGAGCCCATAAGCCCTATAGGGATACTGGATATCCCACTAGAGGGTCGATGGACCTGTAATGGCTAATCAATGAGACTAAATCAGTGAGATGCAATCCCAACTCCAACTCCTGATCCCTCGGTTTGCTTTTTCAACCCTTCATACTTCTAAAACACACCTAACATAACATAATACATAGGGTTTTTTCAAAATAAATAAATAGGAACATACCTCAAGAAGGGTTGGTTACTACAAACTCCCCACTATAAAAATAGCTTGTACACAAGTTGTATACTTAAGCATCACTGAGTTTAGTTTAAGAATAACTCTATCCATTAGGAATAGATATCATATTCCTACTTCCATGTCTCCTATTAGTTATGTTTGTGCTACCAAATCACCTGAACTAGAGAAATTATCTTTCAACATAGGATCTTTTGGCTATGATCCATTATGTGAATTGGTCGTTACTCAAATGAAGCATCAACCTCTAGCTTGATGTCATTAATATCAATGTAACGGGTCTGGATGATATTTTAAAATCTAGGATTCATGTAACACATCATGTATAGCTATATATCTCAATGTAATATCCATATATTAAACCACGATATTGATCTTCTATGTCACCTAAAAATTCCCCACAAAACCTAGTATTAACTTCCCTTGTTCTTGAATATGTTGTGTCCCAAGCCTTGGTGACACATGTAAGAAAACCCAGTCACCCACCTCAAATTCCAAGTGACAATTTATATGGTTATAATAGGATATCTACCTATAATGGTTAGTCTCCAAATGCTTCTTAATCAAGAGAACATACTTATTTGTTTCTTATACTAGGATCATCCCAAGCATGGCTGACTCTCCAGCTTTTATCCATTATAAAGGTGAATGAAATGATGATTAGCCACTAAATGAGGATAATATTCATTGTTAATATATATAATATTCATGTTATTTATTATTCATAAAAACCATTTTAGTGCATTTTACCTTCTTAAAATGCACTATTATGTGGTACAATTTTGAACATCATTTGAAGTACCCAATGATTAATCTGATTTTAAGGAATGTAATTATCCATATTTTAATTTGATATTTTGGGAACTTTATTTACACTTAAATATGAACATTTTTCATTCAGGTATAATTGGATAATTTATGGAAGAAGATGGGGATATTTTGTGATGAAAGGAAGCAATTCTAGAGAAGGCAGATTGGACACCAGCCCACTGATGAGAATGTAGGACCCACATTGAAAACCCAATGAAGCCCAAATTTGGTGGGAGGATATAAGAAATATATAGTAACAAATAATTCTTCGGTATCCAGTGCTAATTCAGCTTCCATTATGGTCATTTAGGCGGCCCAAGTTAGAGATAAAATTTTGGGCCAGATTCTGCGGCCCAGAAAAACAGTCCACTAATCTAATCATATCTCTGAATCCAAAACTCAAAATGGATCCAAATTTTACAGTAGTATAGGAGAAATCATGGGATCCATTTTTTTATTCTATTCCCTACTCTAATTTGTCCATATAGAATGCCTTCCAAGCACGTCTTTTCGGTGAATGAAAGCTGGATGCCACCTCGGGTCAAGGGTGGAAAAATCAACTCTCCCTCAACTTTCCACCCACCTATGGCCTACCAAAATTAATTGAGGAGACTTGGAATATTGAATTATAGACCCAAGTCTTTAAAAATTCCTATTTAAGGTAGTTGTGGTGGAGGATTTTATCATCTTTGGTGCTTTGTTCAATTGTAATGTTATGCTGTGATTTTGTTGTCTCGAGTTTGTCTTTCCCATGTAAGTTGTTCAATTCACTTTAGTTTCTTAATAAAAAAATTTCTTCTCCTATTATTCTGTTTTTTTCCATGTCACTTTGATACCGTTTCCTCAAGGTGTGAATTTATTCACACCAAATCTTTTTAAATTATTCACACAACGGTGGAGTGATCATTTTATTTTTATTGTTTTCTTTACTTCTCCATTTCCTCCCTCATGAGTCTACTTTCCACTTCTATTGAAACCATAGAATCAATGGAGGGATAATCCACTTATGGGTTGATCTAAGGGAGTAGCAAGGGATTGTATTGGATGTTATTTATCACCCCATTAATGTATAATCACTTCTTTAATTGATATTTTTATTTGATGATTTTTAAACTCCATCGTCCTTGTTGAATTTAAGGCCACACACTTCATGTGCTAATACGAACCTTTACCTTGAAGTGCTCAAAACTTTGATCTTTCAAGTGTATAGGTGATTAGTATTAAATGGTTTAGGCATTAAACTAGTAAGTTATGATGTTGTTTTATCTTCTTAAATGAACCCATCTCAAATATAAGAAATTGAAATCGTTGAAAAGGAAATATGTCCAATCCACCCCGAGCGATAACCTAGGATCAACTCATTATTTTAAATTGAATTCACTTAAATCTGTTATTTATCCTTTAAACCCATATAAAATCAACCCAATTTTTCCACTTCATATCCAAAAATAGTCCATAGAATGTACCTGTCTATAGGTTTCTTCTTAGGTCTCTGAGGATTTGATAACCCAAGCTAAACTACAAGGATCGTTCTACCTTCATATCTTGGGTAAATTTGAGCAAGAATAAAATTTTGGAACCATTTTCGGGGACCAAAGTAAGTCATCTAAACACCCATTCTATTCTCCCCCATTTCTTCTTTTCTCATCCAAATTCTCTTATCTTTTCCCTTTCTCATTTTTTTTTCTTTTGGCGCATGTCCGCCTACACCCGCGATCAATCAAACCGTATAGTTAGGGTGGATAGTCTTAGGGTTGGGGAGTCAAGTACACCAAGGGAACTCTTTACATTAGATCCTAATCTTCATAATACTCCAGAGTCCAAAATTGAGCCAATTTCAATGGAAGGTCTTCAAAGAAACCAACTCATAAACCCGGGTGGAAACCAAAATGGAAACCCAAATGAGGTAGCCCAAAACTTGGGGAATGCAATTAATCAAACCATGAATGACTACCTCACACCTTCCTGGACCAATACCCCCTCATGAATTAGACAAAACTCCCTAGGATATTCCAACTACATCTTTAAACCCCATGTCCTAAACCATCTTCCCACATTCCATAGAATGGAGTCTGAGATGCCCTACCTTCACATTTAAGAGTTCAATGACATTATAGAAACCATGTGTCCCCCACATCAACTAGAATCAGCTAAGATGAGGCTATTTACTTTTTCTTTAAAGGATCGAGCTAAAAATTGGCTAAAAAAATTGAGACCATCATCCATAAACTCTTGGGACCAACTACAAAGAGAATTCTACAAAAAATACTTTCCCCACCACAAAACAATTTCACTTAAAAAGAGTATCCAAAACTTTTTTGAAAAAGAGGGAGAGTCATTCTATGAAACATGGGAGAGGTTCAAAGACACTCTAAACATGGTTCCAAACCATGGTTTTTCTATTCCTAAACAAGTGATAATTTTCTATGAAGGTTTGGGTCCAGGGAATAAACAATTCATTGACATGATGTGTAATGGAACCTTTAAAAACAAAGCCCCAAATGATGCTTACGAGTATCTAGAAAGCCTTTCTGAACAAAACAAAACATGGGGAACTTCAAATTATTCTAAAAAGCCACAAAGAACTACTGGAATTCATACACTTAGAGAATAGGAAAGCCTTAGGGCTAAACTTGCAGCACTCTCTAGGAAGGTTGAAGAGATAGACCTTAGGAAAGTCCATGAAATCCAAACTGTAGACCCTGTTTGCACAATTTGTGAAAAACATGACCATAAGATAGACAAATTACCAACCATTCCATACATAAAGGAATTTATTTTAGGAGGACCCCCAGAGGAAGTAAATACCTTGAACTTTCAAAATTCTCAATACCAAAACAACTTTAACCCAAGGTATAATGACCACCCAGGCTTCCGCTGGAAAGATAACCAACAACCTAGCCAACCACATGGACAAAATACTTACCCCCATTAGAACTACAAAACCCATAACCAATTCCAAACCCAACCTATCCAATACCAATAGCCATCAGTCCATTTTCAAGAAACCATCCCACCTCCAAAATATCCCCTGGGATAAACCAATCTTCTCAAGCACCAACCCAAACTGTTCCACAAAGCCTACTAGAACATCTGTACAAACAAATGGAGAGGATGAACTCGGAAGTATCTTCCCTAAAACAAGAACTTCAAACCATCAAAACTGGAAAGGCACCCATGCCTACTCAGGCGGTTTCATCCTCAACTTCAAGGGGAGAGTCAAGTTGTACTCAAACAACTCATGAACAACTAAAGGCTGTGACTATTTTAAGAAGTGGGAAATCAATTGAGAAACCTAAACAACTAATTCAGAACCCACATGAAGATTCAAACTTGTATGAAAATTCAAATGAAACAAATGATCAAACTAAAAAACACGATGACATTGTCAAAGAAACAACTCTTCAACAAACAACCCCACAACCTGCACCATTTCCTCAATGCATGAGGGGGAAAACCAAGCCTGAATTGAGTGAAACATTGAGAGAAATCTTCTCACAAGACAAGTTGAACATTCCCCTTATCAATGTCATCCAAACCATACCTGCCTACTCAAAGTACCTTAAGGACTTGTGCACTTTTAAAATAAAATTTTCACATAAAAACCAAGTCCTTTTGGCTTCTAATGTGAGTACCACCATTCAAGGAACCATTCCTCCTAAGTTTAAAGACCCGGTTTTCCCTTACATCAATGTTGAACTAGGAGAGAGAGAAGTTTCCAAGGCCTTGTGTGACCTAGGGGCTAGTGTCAATCTCATCCCATATGTTGTGTACTGCCGGTTAGGCCTAGAAGAGCTCCAACCCACATCTGTCACACTTCAACTTGTTGATCGTAGCATTAGGGTTCCAAAGGGGATTTTAAAGGATGTTCTGGTAAAGGTTGAAAACTCCATCTACCCTGCTGACTTCATTGTCCTTGACAACCATCCAAACTTAGTAAATAAGGAATAAACCCCAATTATCCTTGGTTGTCCCTTCCTTGAAACAATCAACTCTATTATCTGAGTCTGAAATGGGAACATGACCATCACCTTTGAAAAAATGATTCTAGACTTGAACATCTATAATGAAATATCACAAATAGGGGATGATGAGGACATTCATGAAGTAAACATGATAGGAAGCATTGATAATGAATCCATAGAACATCAAGGAATATTTGATGAATGTTTAATTCAGGATGAGATTGATTTCCTTTGTTCATATGAAGGAATTTTATCTCCTTGGCTTGAATCATTTTCAAATTGCTCTTATGATGAAGTCTTAGGTACAACAATCAGTGAAAACTTTCAAGAAACCACTTTCATGGAGACCACTCTAATTTCCTTCCCTAAATCTGATCAAGCCAATATAGTATCTGAAACTTTTATATGTGGGGAATCGATCCTATCTAAAACTTTAGGAAATAAAATTGATCTTGATCCAATGTCCCAATCTTCTGCTGAAATTATGAACCGACCTGAGCTTGAATTGAAGGAACTTCCCACTGCACTCAATTATGATTTCCTAGGGGAAAATCAAACACATCTTATTGTCATTTCTTCTTCTCTTGAAGTCAATCATGAGAGGATGCTTCTAGATGTCCTTAGGAAACATATTAAATCCATTGGTTGGACCCTGTCTGATATTCCCGGGATTAGCCCACTTATTGGGACTCATAGGATTGTTCTAGAATCTGATTCAAAGCCATGTCATCAACCTCAACGGTGACTCAATCCTAATATCATAGAGGTAGTAAGGAAAGAACTTCTAAAATTGTTAAAATATGGTATCATATATCCCATAGCTGAGAGTGAATGGGTGACCCCAATCCAAGTGGTTCCAAAAAAGGCTGGAATCACAATGATAACCAATGAGGATGGAGAGATTCTTCCAACAAGGGTGAGTAGTGGATGGAGGGTTTGAATTGACTATAGGAAGCTAAAATCATTCACCAATAAGGACCATTTCCCCTTACCATTCATTGACCAAGTCCTTGAGAGAGTGGAAGGTCATGCCTTCTACTATTTCTTAGATGGGTACTCGGGGTATAATCAAATTGGGGTCTCTATAGAGGATCAAGGGAAGACTACATTCACATGTCCATTTGGCACCTTTGCCTTCAAACGCACACCCTTTGGTTTATGCAATGCTCCTAGAACCTTCCAGCGGTTCATGATGGGAATCTTCTCAAACATGGTAGGGGATTTTCTAGAGGTCTTCATGGATGACTTCTCTATGTTTGGGGATACATTTGAGGGATGTCTGCAGAATGTAGAGAGAGTCTTATCAATATGTGAAGAAAAAAATCCGGTCCTAAACTGGGAAAAATGTCATTTCATGGTTAAATAGGGACTAGTTCTAGGCCATCTGGTCTCAGGTAGGGGGATTGAAGTTGATAAATCCAAGGTTGACATCATTCGTCACCTTCCATCACCCAAAAATGTCAAGGAAGTGAGGTCTTTATTAGGACATGTTGGTTTCTATATAAGATTCTTCAAGGACTTTAGTTCAATCTCTCGTCCCATTTGTGCTCTCCTAGTAAAGGATGCTCCATTTTTTGGATAGAAAGTTGTGAGGGTTCATTATTAACCCTCAAATTCTCTCTCACCTCTCCTCCCATTATTAAACCTCCAAATTGGAACCTTCCTTTCGAACTTATGTGTGATTCCAGTGACTTTGTTGTAGGAGCTGTGTTAGGACAACGTTTTGATAAAACTCCTTATGTCATTGCTTATGCAAAAAAATCCTTAAATGATGCCCAAATCAACTACACCACTACTGAAAAGGAGTTACTTGATATTGTGTTTTTCTTAGAGAAGTTTAGGTCCTACCTCTTAGGATCCCCCATCATTGTGTTCACTGACCATTCTGCACTAAAATACCTCTTCTAAAAACAAGATGCTAAGGCTAGACTGATTAGGTGGGTCCTTCTCTTACAAGAATTTGACCTCACAATCAAGGATAAAGAAGGGTGTTGAAAATTTTGTAGCTGATCACCTCTCTAGGATAGAATTAAAAGGCAACTCAAACCACCTTTCTGTATCTGATTCATTTCCTGATAAACACCTATACTCTGTGAGTGACTACCCTTGGCATGTGGAGGTCACTTTTCCTCTAAGAAAACATCTACTAAGATTATTCATTGTGGTCACTTCTATCCCACCCTCTCAAGGTACTCCTAAACATTTTGTCAAAGCTATCCTAGGTGTCAACAAGTAGGGTCCATCACAAAAAGGAATCAAATGCCACTCACTCCCATCTTAGTGGTTGAAATCCTTGACTGTTGGAGAATTGATTTCATGGGTCACTTCCCAAACTCTAGGGGATATCTTTACATTATCTTAGTTATCGATTATGTCTCCAAATGGGTTGAGGCCATTCCTACAAATTCCAATGATCATCAAACTGTGATTAGATTTCTCAAGGAAAATATCTTCTCTAGATTTGGAATTCCTAGGGCTTTCATTAGTGATCGTGGAACTCATTTTTGCAATCGTCCATTCTCATCACTCATGGAAAAATATGGAATTTCTCACAAAGTGTCCACTGCTTACCACCCACAGACCAATGGTCAAGCTGAGTTAGCCAATCATGAAATCAAACAAATTCTTGAGAAAACTATCAATCCGTCTAGGAAAGATTGGTCCGAGAAACTCTTGGATGCTCTTTGGTCATATCGTACATCATTAAAAACCATCCTAGGAATGTCACCATATAGGTTGGTTTATGTAAAAGCATGCCATTTACTTGTTGAAATTGAGCATAAGGCCTTTTGGGCAATTAAGAAAATGGATTATGACCTCTCATTGGCCGGAACAAAAAGGAAATTAGATCTCAATGAACTGGAGGAACTAAGGATGGAGGCTTATGAAAATTCAAGGATCAATAAAGCTAGATTTCAAGCCTACCAATATAGGAATATCAAGGTCAAACATTTTGAATCGGGAAAACTTGTGCTCTTGTATAGTTCAAAAATTCATTTACACCCAGGAAAGTTAAGGTCTAAATGGTCATGTCCTTTCATAGTGCATCATGTATACCCCCATGGGGTAGTATAGATTCAAGATTCCACAAGTGGTTACATTTTCAAGGTCAATGGTCAAAGGTTAAAACCATTCATTGAATCATTCAATAAACAGGAAATAGAGGTTGAGTTAACTGATCCAACCTATGAACCATGAAAAAATTGATAGATTTAGGATCCATGTCGGGCTAGCGGCATTAAACAAAGTGTTGCATGGGAGGCAACCCATGGTTTTCAAGTATCCTATCATTTTGTTGTTTTAATAAAATTTATATTTTAAATAGGATTAATTAATAATTTTTATATTTAAAAAAAATAGACTGTTGACCTATTCTTCTATTATGAGTATGGATGGGTATGAAAGGGGAGAACCATATTCATCCGTGTCATGTGGTGTGATCCTTCAGTAATGCCTTACCCAGAAATTTAAAAAGAAGACAATGTATCATCAATTTATTTTATTTTAATGTTTTTGTAGGTTAAAATAAAAATAAATAAAAATAAATAAAAATATAATAATAAAAAAAAGGGACACGTTGTGGGTCGTGGGTCAAACCCTGTCACAATCGGTGAAGCCACGGGGATTCGAACCCGGGACCGAATGGAGACAGGGGCGCGCGCTTACCACTGACCTACGGCTTTTTGTGCTTCCTTATTCTATAATTTTTATATATATACTTATATTTTAATTTATTTATTATATAAATATATATATATATATATATATATTGTTTTGTTTTGTTTTGTTTGTTTTGTTTTTACTTTTTCTACTAGGGAACTCTGCAAGTGACATGGATATCAAAGGATTAAAAGGGAGCAGCAAGAATTTCAACTTCAACCACCAGGTGACTTCATTACATGATCCTCATTTTCAATTTCCTTTTTGAACTTTCATTCTCTACCTCTACCCCCTTCTAAATTTTCTTTTCTTTAAACACTGGGGACAGTGTTATTTTAAGTTGGGGGGGAAGATAAAATAAAAAATTCTTTTGTGTCAAAAAAAATAAATGATTTGAAAAAAAATGTGTAAATGGAAGGAAAAATTCCTTTAACTTTGAACATGGTAATACACATTGCACACTTTGAAACTGAATATCAAATAATTTAGCATGCCCTGATTCTAATTTTAATCCTTGTATAATTTCATGAGCATATATTTTGGAAAGTGTGGCTGTCCAATGTGATATTTCATCGTTTATATTTTCATCCAAATAAAAAAAAGATCACAATGCACGTCCTTTGGATAGTGGGGTATTAGTTTGAGTTCATGGGGTCCCCCAAATAAATATCATAGGTTTGGTGATCATTTTAGTTTTAATATGAGTATTCAATAAAAAATAATAATAAATTTGCATGTAGAGCAATAAAGTGACCTAATGTGTGGCTTTCGGCACTTGGGGATCGTGACTCCATAGTTGACTGGCCCAGAGTTAGTAATTTTATCTCTATTTTTGGTAATTTGAATTTTTTTTTGACTGAGTTAACTCGATATGATGCCTGATTATGTGGTATTCACTTGGTGCCCTAAGGTCTTTGAGCCTGGGAGTCATCGGCAAAGTCTCGCTACAGGGGTTGACTCTTTCGAGTGTAATTTCAATTACCATAGA
This sequence comes from Viscum album, assembly GCA_963277665.1. NCBI lineage: Eukaryota > Viridiplantae > Streptophyta > Magnoliopsida > Santalales > Viscaceae > Viscum > Viscum album. The sequence goes on along the minus strand of OY728132.1, from coordinate 599,826,398 downwards.
AAAATTGCAAAAACAAAAAAAACAATAAAATAATACAATAAAAAAAATTGAATACTCATCTTAATATTGAAATGTGATTCTACCTAGCGCTTCCGCCATTTCCCCCTTGAATAAAGATGAACCCCCATGTCTATTGTGATGCACAACACATCCTCATACTTAATTGATATTGGATGAAATATGGCAACGAATTTGAACAAAGGAATGGGATTGGGATTGGTATCTGCTTATGAAACTATCTTGTATTAAAATATTTTTATGGGTTTCATGAATATTTTGTATAAGGGTTTCTGGTGATCATTGTGTATTAAAATGTTTTTGTAAAAAGGAATTCGAATTTCATATTATTGAGATATATTTTTCTCAGGACTAGAAAAACTCAAGTTTGGGTGTGATTAGCCACTAAATGAGGCTAATATTCATTGTTAATATATATAATATTCATGTCCTTTATTATTCATAAACACCATTTTAGTTCATTTTACACTTTGAACATCATTTCACATTATGATTGTAATACCTTCTTAAAATGCACTATTATGTGGTATAATTTTGAACATCATTTGAAGTACCCAATGATTCATCTGATTTTAAGGAATGTAATTATACATATTTTAATTTGATATTTTGGGAACTGTATATACACTTAAATATAAACATTTTTCATTTAGGGATCATTAGAGAATTCATGGAAGAATATGGGGATATTTTGTGATGAAAGGAAGTAATTCTAGAGAAGGTAGATTTGAAATCATCCCACTGATGAGAATGTGGGACCCATATTACAAACACAATGAATCCCAAATTTTGTGTGAGGATAAAATACATATATAGGAACAAATAATTATTTAGTATCTAGTGTTAATTCGGCCTCCATTGTGATCATTTTGGCGGCCCAAGTTAGAGATAAAATTCTGGGCCAGATTCTGCGGCCCAGAAAAATAGTACACTAATCTAATCATATCTCCAAATACACAACTCCAAATGGACCCAAATTTTATAGTATGGTAGTAGAAATCTGGGGATACATTTTTTTCTTCTATGACTCACTCTAATTAGGTTATATAGAAGGTATTCCAAGCGTGCATGTTCGGTAGATGAAAGCTGGATGCCACCTCAGGTCAAGGGTGGAAAAATCAACTCTCCCTCAACTTTCCACCCACCTATGGCCTACCAAAATTAATTGATGAGACTTGGACTATTTAAAGCTTGACCCAAGGATTCAAAAATTCCTATTTAAGGCAGTGGTGGTGGAGGATTTGATCATCTTTGGTGCTTTGTTCAATTTTAATGTTATGTTGTGATTTTGTTGTCTCAAGTTTGTCTTTCACATGTAAGTTGTTCAATTCACTTTAGTTTCTTAATAAAAGTTCTTATTCTCCTCTTATTCTATTTTTCTACATCTCACTTTGATACCATTGCCTCAAGGTGTGAATTTATTCACACAAAATCTTGTGAAATTATTCACACAACGGTGGAGTAATCATGTTATTTTTATTGTTTTCTTTACTTCTCCATTTCCTCCCTCATGAGTCTACTTTCTGCTTCCATTGAAACCATAGAATCAATGGAGGGATAATCCACTTATGGGTTTATCCAAGGGAGTATCAAGGGGATGGATTGGATGTTATTTATCACCCCATTAATGTATAATCACTTCTTTAATTGAGATTTTTATTTGATGATTTTTAAACTCCATCATCCTTGTTGAATTTAAGGTCACACACTTCATGTGCTAATACGAATCTTTACCTTGAAGTGCTCAAAACTTTGATCCTTCAAGTGTATAGGTGATTAGTATTAAATGGTGTAGGGATTAAACCAGTAAGTGATGATGTTTTTTTGTCTTCTTAAATGAACCCATTTCAAATATAAGAAATTGAAATCATTGAAAAGGAAATACGTCCAATCCACCCCGAGCGATAACCTAGGATCAACTCATTATTTTAAATTGAATTCACTTAAATCTATTATTTATCCTTTAAACCCATATAAAATCAAACCAATTTGGCCACTTCATAGCCAAAAACAGTCCATAGAATGTACGTGTCTATAGGTTTCTTCTTAGGTCTCTGAGGATTCGATAACCCAAGCTAAACTACAAGGATCGTTCTACCTTCATCTCTTGGGTAAATTTGAGCGAGAATCAAATAACCTCCCATATAAGGCCTAAAATGGATCTATCTAAATGGATATCTGATAATTTTTTATTGTAAGTGAATTTTATAAATTCTAGATGACTCTCCCAAGAGCCACTAAAATCAAGAAGACATGCTCGGAGAATATACTCGATCACCTGTATCATGAACTCAGATTTCCCATCCATCTATGGGTGATAGGTGGTTCTCAAATGAACTTGTATTCCCAATGAATTTTGGAAGCTCTGATAAAACCTAGAAGTGAAATGGGAATATCTATCTAAGATAATGCTTTGTGGAACCTCATATAAGCATACCACCTCATGGAAATATGTCATGTCAAGATATTTTGCTGAATAATCCTCCTTGATTGATAAGAAATGGGATACTTTCTTCAATCGGTCCACGAAAACCCATACAACATTGTGACCATGATGTGTCCTTGTAAATCCTATCACAAAGTCCATCATGACATCATCCTACTTCCATTTAGGAATCAGTATGGTCAAGAGGAGGTCAGTGGGACACTATTTCTTAGCCTTCACCTGCTGGTAGGTGGAGCACCATGCAATAAACCCTGATAGGTCCTTATTCATCTCATGCTGCATGTACTGTCGGTGAACATATCAATACATCTTTGTAATAGTCCCAACCCTAGTAACCCATATTTGGTGGATACTTTATTATATTGGTATAACATATATGTGATCACTTCCCAATGGATCGAATAGTTTAGTAGTCTTGGTAAACTAGATACATACTTTAATCTCACATTACATATGAAAACAAAAAAACATAGTGAAAGTAAATATTTTTCATCCTTGAACTCATTCAAAGATTCTTTATTTATATCCTTGGGAAAGGAAAAAAATAAGGGTTAAGCTCAAATTGTTAGTAAGGGTTTCATATAGTGAAATCTAACATGATTAAATAAGTTATAATCAATGTGGTAAGGTTAGTAACTGAAAATAAAGATCATTTAATCAATAACTTAAGAAAAAATGCATCCATGGATAATATCAATGCAGTGATCTCATGGATAGTGATAATTGAATTCTCGATGAATTAAATGATTAATATTGGACATCATGATTTCAGACATCATGATATATATATCATCAAAGGATTGTTTTGATATGGTTTAATCGATGGTTAGGTATTTACTAGAAACCCATTTAATGTTAGCTTACTGATTTGTCTCATGAGACCTATTGATACATCTAGGGGATCTATAATTCTAGGCCCCACCTGTTACTATATATCTAATGAATTCCTCAAATATATAATGATAAATTTAATTCATAAACAATATGAATTATCAAAAAATATTTGTATTGATTAAAGAATACAGAATATCAATATTTCCCCAGTTCATCAAATAACTTCCAAAGAAAAGCACCGTATGTAAAAATGGTATACAGTTTAGGAAATAATCATAGCCATCATACAAAGAATATAGATATTTAAGGGAATTTAATTTTTAATGATCACAAGAAAATTAATGTTACAATATAAAGTTAATAACCACAAAATCAATAAGTGATAAAATATGACCGTTAAAAAAGTAGATTTTTTAGTAAAATGGATTCTTTTAAAGAATAAATTAAAATGGAAATGAAACATTTAAAATAAGTTTTCATTAAATATTTTTATTTTTAAACCCATTTAAAAATTATAGATGAATCTAAAGGGTATAAAATAGTTATAGTGGTGGAAATTTTCATTAACACCGTATACGTTAAAAGAAAACATTCCTTTTTACTTTTTATAAAGAAAGATGAAAATGATACTTTCAATAAAAACATTAGAAATAGTCCATTAAAACCATGTAAAAAGTCAAGGATAACTTAAAAATTCCTTATTAAATCATTTTTTAAAATAAAAAGGACTTTTGAAAAACAATTTTGAAAAATATGGATATGGAAGAAAAATATACCCACTCAAAAAGAGGATTAAGATGGGCATTTACTTTAAACATACCTCTTGAAAGAGTAACTTGAATTGAATAATTAATCATAATGAGTAAATTTATATTAATTTTAAATGTCCAAAAAGGGTATTATATACACCACATAAAATTAAATATTTTCATAATACCAAATATGTCCCAATAGAGTGTAAATTGAGATGAAAATCCTTTACAATAATCATAATGTTAAAGTGAGAATTAATCAATGAAGTGATTATGTGTACCGAATTTAAATCTATAAAAAGACAAGTGGAAATAAAAAAAAATACAATAATAATTCATTTTATGCATAATCATGGCTTAACATAGTCAATAAATTATTATTATAAACTAATGAATTGAAAATTGAGTTAAGAAACACCTTACCTCGGGTCTGACTCATCACTACATTCTTTATCTTCCTAAATAATAAACTTATGTTAATTATTTAATTTATTAAGAATATTTTTCAAGTTTATTATTCCTTTAATTTTATTTATCACCATTTTATATTCAATTACATACTCAATTAAGTTCACATCAGACATTTTGATGATATTCAGCTCATATGTCCAAAATGAATTTAGTTGGTTTAATATGGTCAAAGTGGTCATTATTTAATCATATAAAAAATAATAATTGTTAAATAATTATAATTTTTATGAATAAATTATAATTTTAAAACCAATAAATAAATATTCTTAATAAAAATGAACTACGTTATAATTGTGGGGATGGTGAGTCGTACATACGCATGAGTAACGTTTTCCATTTTTCAACGATCGTGATGAAAAGAAGGTAAGTGTTATTTTATATTTAAATAATCATAATTATATCATAAATACCATATTGTTTATTTAAATAAACTTATATATACATTTCATGTGATGTGGTGGTGAAAAATGAATCACATTGTTTCGTAGAGGTCGTAGTTTGCACGTATGCACGAACAATGTTATTATTTTTTAATGAATGGGGAAGTAAGAATATATATAATATATTAATTTTATAGAATGATAAAAAATTCATGAATATAATTTATATATATATTAAATCCATCATTATAACTAGCCGTGAGAGACAATGATGGAAAATTAATTACATCTATTCCTGAGGTGGTAGTCCGCCGTACACACGAGCGATGGTATCATTTTCCATTTGATGGAATAGGATATGGATTTAGGTTATAAAATTAATATAATAACATATATTTATATTTTATATATTTATTTTATTATATTGGAATGGTTGAATAATATTTTAATGAGGTGTATGAAGAAATAAATCTAAAACGCTCGGTTAAGAATGACATCTCTTCTCGAGACAACCTCTTTAGGATTATACCTAATGACTTCCTAGATTAAATTTATGATAAAAAATGGCCTTTAGGATGTGGTAATGGATTTAAGAAAGGTATTTGGGTAGGTATTAGCTGAACCAAAAGTTTTTTTAAGTGTGAATAAAATAGAAGATAAAGTACCCTTTAAAAAGTGAGGGGAGGATCACTTTTGGAATTTCTTAAAGTATTAAATTAATAAAAAATAATTTTTATATTAAAATGAATCAAAAATAATATAATTAGAATATATAATGATTATTTATATAAATTATATAATCCAATAAAATTTGGACAAGTTTTAGTTATTTTTTTACCCTTATATTTTAGTTTTAACCTCTCATTAACCCTTTTAACAATTATCATGGTATTAAAGTTTTCTACACTTTAAGGGCCAATAATGTTACTATAAAATGAAAAAAAACTCATAAATGGACCATAGTTGTGTTTTTAAACCATAAATAAATCATATTTAAGAATATAATATTTTTATGAATTTTAAACCATTTAATAAAATATTATTTATTATAAAATGTCATTAATGTCATTTCTGGCACTATTAATTTAATTTGACTTTAAATACATCAAGTCAAAGAGGTAATTCAAATATAATCCTTTAAAAAATAAATATAATATCATATTTATCTAAAAAATTCATGTAACACAATAATTATTTCAAATTATATTAGTTTTAGTATTTTTAAAATCATTTATTTTATTTTTCTATTAATTAATTAAACGTTGTATTGTCTTTATGCAAGCATTTAGGGTAATTATTTCATCACTAAAAAATAGAAATAAATTATCATGATAAAAAATCATTTATATTTAAAATGAATATTTATAACAAAAAGTAATTTATATTTATCCCTATCATAAATATTATAGATATTAAAAGAAGAAAAGGGATATTTTCATCTTTATCTCTCACTTAAATATTATAAAGGTCAAAATCATAGTCAAATAGAAAAAAAAGGTTATATTATGATTTTTATATGATTATGGATGAAATATAATCGTACAATTAAATTAAGGAAATTGTTGGATTGATTTTTAATGCCTTGTCATATTATTTTTAGCATTAATTACCTAATTTACCCTTACTGTGATGATAATTATTTATTATGGTTACTGTTCATAAGGACCAAAAATAAATGAAACCTATTTAAAAAATTTATAAATCCTAATTAAAAATATAGAATCCATTTTTAAAGATTTGATTTCAAAAATTATTTGAGATTAATTTAATATTAAAACTCAGAATGAAGTGAAAAGAAGTTTTTCTAAAAAATACATTTTTAAGTGTACAAAAGTTTTTATACTAAATTAAATCATAAAATTGATTCCAATGACTTAATTGAATTATTAATAATATTAAGGAGCTAATTTTACTTTTAACCTATTTTAAAACAAAATGGGGATTTGTGAATTATTGGAACAAAAATATAATTTTCAATAAAAAATAGAAATTTTCACTATTCACTGGAAAATCAATATTTTTAGAAAAATCCTAAAAATTAACCCTAATATAATTTTGATATTATGATTTAAAAAAATTAAGTTAATTTTATTAAATAAATTTTCTAAAAGTTTCAAAAATTAATTATATTATTTGTTCATAAAAAGCAATAAAAATCATTTTTGAAGAAAACATGTTTTTAAAGAATAAAATGACTTTACAAAAAAATGAATATTTATTTCTTAATAATTAATAAATAAATTTTTATTGAGTATGAAATTAATATATATTTCATAATGTGGTTATTTATATTCATGTCTTTCAATTCGATGACTAGGTTATAATAGTCATATTTAAATAATAATAATATTTCAGGGTTCGTTTAAACTCAATATTGCATGTTGTATATGTTATTAAACATAGTGTTATTTTAAAATCTTAGGTTGTTACATCTCCCCCACCCCCCACCATTAATAAATTTTGTCCCCGCAATTTAAACTTGTGTTAAATAATCAAGTGATTGTCATTTGAAATTTCCTTTGTATAAAACCAACATAATTAAAAAAGGTTAATAAAACATCTTCTTAAAAAGAGGGAAAGGTAAATATGAAAGTCATCCAGAATAACACAAAATTAGGTTTCCAAATAGAAAAATATTATTGTGAAGTGACAATATGGACATATAAGAGAAAACTAATGCCCAAGGACTAATATATAGTGATAGAAAACATAGTTAGGATAAATTTAATGTCCGCAAAACTATAAATCTATGATGGGTGAAAAGACCATAAATTCATAGGAAATAATAATAATAGGATAAATTTTTTATTTCAAGATCCTTTTACTAGATTTTCAGAATTAATTTACCATCTATGCTAATAACATAAGGAAATATAGTTTCTTTAAAAGTAGAATTTCATCATTCAATCAATTTTCACCACAATCTCATCCTTCATCCAAATGATGAGTATTCAAAATGAATTTTTTATCCCTAAAGCACTAAAATCAAATTATAACAGATCATGTAATCCAAAAAATGATAAAAATATATTCCTCCTATATTTAAATTTTAACTTAAACTAAAATGGTTACCATAAGGTAAGATAATATCCAAAATGTATTATCCCTGATATGAACAAATAATACATTTTTCTTCAAATTTTCCACAATAAGACCAAAGGTTCAACTTATATTATTCTACAAATAAATATCCTTACATCCCAATTAACCTAAATAACCTCAACATTAAAGAATTTTTTAATCTCAATTGTGATCTCATACCTTTTAACTTATATTCCCAAAATTTGGTTGCATTCTTCCCAAATAATATTTCATGCTAAACTACATGTCAAACCTAAAGATTGTATATACTTAAACCCAATTAAGAATCCAAAAAAATATCATTAATCACCACTATAAATCACTATATAATCTTATAATGTAGTGAACTTCACCATAATATCATGAATTAAATTTAGATCCTAATCATGAAAGTTAATCCTTAGCTTAACCATAAAAATCTATAAAAATATCACATTGTTAATGAATCACTTTATAACCATAAATATTATCTATATATCACTATCCAATAGAACATAATCAACTTAACATTAAATAATATATAGTCCTAAAGGGTTATTCAAACCTTAATGGAGTATTCTTCCCAAAACCTAGTAAAAATTTCAAATCGCCTAAAAAATCTCATCACTTAAAACCTTAAAAATGGTATTTATGACTTTCAAATTATAGAAACCTTAAACTTAAAAACCCCTGATGATATTCATAACTCTTATCTTAGACTCACATGAAAAAATATATGCTTCTAAAAACTAACACAATACTTATTCATCAAATAAATTCACAGACTATTTTCATAAATACAATAGACTTAATCAAGGATGACCTAAATCACTTTGTAATTAAATCACTAACCAATTTTAAGGTCACCAAAACTATCTTATTTACTTCATAAATGTTAATCACGACATTACTATTAAATCAATTTTCTTGGTTATCGGTACCTTTTAACATATGTTTTCAAAACCTTAAAGGAGATCTACTGTGGAACATTCCTAAGATGTCTCGTGATTCTTATATGTAGAATATTATTGATATACCACTTCTATAATATAATTCTCATATATCAATACATAAACACTTCAATCCTTACACTTTAATGAATGAAATAGCATAGTCTCTTCCTTGGTCTAGGAGTTAACCCTTGGATTAGGGCATTGGATTGGATAATTACCACATTACCCACATATAATACATTTAATTATAAATGGTACCTTTGTATGAACTTCATATTCCTCCATATAACTCTTCATTTTATCTCAAGAATTCATTGATCTATGCCCTTATTTTCCACACATAAAACATTTTCCCATTCCTTTGAGAAATTATTTGGGGTGTCTCTTTCCACATTTCTAACATGAATTAAATTGAGATTTCTTTCCTCTGTAGTCTCCACCACCAGAGCTCTCATTGAACTCTATCCTTATCTTATTTGGTGAGTATGAGAGTTTATTAAGGTGAAAGTTATTAATAATATATTTTGATAACTTATTATGCATAATCACAATATATTTTACTCTAGTCATCATCCAATTTGGTTTCTAATAATCACCGTATTGTCCATTACATTCAGTGTTTACAAGATTCTTTTAGGTTTCATCCATTGAATACAACCAAAAAACATAGAATGAGGAATAATAATCATAGTTGGAAACCACATAATCTCTACCTTACCAAAATTTTAAGATGTTATATCATAAATATACTTATCCTCAAAGTCAATATTAAGGTTATGTTCCCTAATCTATGTTTTCCTAAACCTAGTTCTCAAGGTTTATACTAAACTTGCTTTGATACCAACTGTAATACCCCCAGCCTCAATTAGACAAAGTTGGTGGTTAATTTATTACATTGTAATAAGATACAAGTGATCACATCCAAGGATCGAATTGTTTAGTATTCTTGGTAAAATTGATATATACTTGAATCTCACATTACATTTAAAAACATAAAAATACAACATAATGAAAGTAAATATCTTGCATCCTTGAACTCATTCAAAGATTCCTTATTCATGCCCTGGGGAAAGGAAATAAAATAAGGGATGATCTCAAATGCTCTGTAAGGGTTGCATATAGTGAAATATAACATGATTAAATAAGGAATAATCAATATGGAAAGGTTAGTTACTGAAAATATATGTCATTTAATCAACAACTTGAGCACAAAATTCATCCATGGATAATATCAATGTAGTCATATCATGGATAATAATAACTAAATTCTTGATAAAATAAATGCTTAATATTATACATCATGATTTTAGATATCATGATATCTATACCATAAAAGTCTTATGTTAAGATAGTTTAATTGATTCATAAGTATACACCAGAATCCCATTTAATGCTAGCATACTTATTTATCTCATAATACTTGTCGATGTATCGAGGAGCTATATAATTCTAAGATCTACTCATTACTACATGTATAGTGAATTACTCATATATCTAATGATATATTTAATTCATGAACAATATTCCTTTTCAATAAATATTTGTATTGAGTAAAGAATATATAATATCAATATTTCCTCAATCAATAAAATAACTTTCAAAGTAAAATATATTATCTAGAAATGGTATACAATTTAGTAAATAATCATATCCATGATACAAATAATATAAATATTTATAGGAAATGTAATATTAAATTATCATAAGAAATTAAATATTTTAATAGAAATTTAATAACCAAAAAATTAATAAAAGATAAAAGACGACCTTTAAAAAAAGTTGATTTTGTAGTAAAATTGATTCATTTAAAGAATATATGAAAATTGAAATGAAACATTTAAAATAATTTTTCATTAAATATTTTTCTTTTTAAAATCATTGAAAAATTATAGAAAAATATAAAGTTCATAAAATGGTTATGGTGGTGAGAAATCTTGTTAACATCGTATACGTTAAAAGAAAACATTCATTTTTACTTTTTATAAAGAAAATTAAAAAGGTACTTTTTGGAAAAAAAACATTAGAAATATTCCTTTAAAACCATTTAAAAATTAAAGGGTAACTTAAAATTCCATTAATAAATAATTTGTGTAAATAAAAAGGAATTTTGTAAAACAATTTCTAAAAATATGGATATAACAGAAAAATATACCCAATCAAAAAGAGGATTAAGATCGACTTTTACTTTAAACATGCCTCTTGAAAGAGTAACTTGAATTAAATCATTAATCATAATGAATAAAAGTATATTCAAATTAAATAACTAAAAATTGTATTATATACACCACATAAAAGTAAATAGTTTCATAATACCAAATAAGTCCCAATGGAGGGGAAATTGAGATGAAAATCCTTTATAATGAGCATAACGTTAAAGTGAGAATTAATCATTGAAGTGATTATGTCTATAAAATGTAAATCTAAACAAATAAAAGTGGAAATAAAAAATAATTAATTCATAATTAATTTCCCACATAATCATGTCTTAACATAGTCAATGAAGTAGAAGTATAACCCAATGAATTAGAAATTAAGTTAAGAAACCCCTTACTTCGGGTCTGACTCATCACATATGTTATTTATCATCCTGAATAATAAATTTATGTTAATTATTTACTTTATTAAGAAAATTTTTAAAGTTTATTATTCCTTTTATTTTATTTATTACTATGTTATATTCAATTACTTACTTAATTAAGTTCACGTCAGACGTTTTGATGATACTCGGCTCATATATCCAAAAATGACTTTGGTAGGTTGACTATGGTCAAAATGGTCATTATTTTGTCATAAATAGAGTTAAAATCATGAAATAAGTATCATTTTTATATATAAATTATACTTTTAAAACCAATAAATAAATATGGTCAAGAAAAATGAATTTTGTTATAATCATGGAGATGGTAGGTCGTACGTACACATGAGTAACATTTTCTATTTTTCAATGATTACGATGGAAAGAAGCTTCATATTATTTTATCTTTATATAATGATAATTATATCATAAATATCATATTATTATTTTAAATATACTTATATATAGACCAGTCATGTGATGTGGTGGTGAAAAATGAATCGCATCGCTTCATGGAGGTGGTAGTCCACATGTACGCACGAATGACGTTATCATTTTTCAATGAATGAGAAGGTAAAAATATATATATAATTAATAGAAATAATATTTTACACATTTTTTGTATTAATTTCAATTGTTTTAATCCTCCCAAATTATTAATTTGAGCTTATATGGATTAATTTTGGATTTATGGTGTGTTTTGATCAAAATTGTGAAAAGTGCTTAATTCTGGATTTTTTATAGATTTTTACGTCAAGGTTATTTTGGTCATTTCATTAATAATATAGTTACAAATTGAGTGATTTTTTTTGAAATACTTATTTTATTTTCTTCAATTTTTTCTTATGTACCAGGGGATGATTCAAACATCTAGAGGCCTAAAAAATTCAATGAAGTTGGGAAATTTTCTGGGCGCATAGTGTGGACCCCACCACCGTAACAGAATCCAATCCTAGACTATACACCTCAAATTTAGGTGATTCAACCTGGAATATAACTAGAACACATATCTGAGTCTCTAAAATTAATTTTATGGAGTTTTTAAGTCATTAATATTTTTATTGGATGTTATACTTGTAAAGGAAGCTTCCTGGAACCTGCATCCAGAAAAAGTAAAAGTAAATTAAAAATTCATAACTTCTAAATACGGTGGAAAAATGAACTAAAATTTTTATAAAATACGTAAAATAAAATGGGGAACAACTTTTATTAAGGGTTTTATGGGTGAATCATCCATTTAATGGGTAAAAAATGCAACAACTTTTAGAGGACAGATTCTACCTATAAAAGGAGAGGAGTTCTTGCCTCTCAAATCATTACAATCCATCCCATTCCATATGGTATACCAAGGATAGGAGGAAAAGGTCCATTTAGGATTTATATTTCTTTATTTTCTTTTTATTTCAATTTTCTTTTCTCATGTAATACATTCATCATTTTTATTAAAGTGTTCCCCATTTCTTATTTCATCTTTATTTGTCTTTAAACTCTAATTATCTCATTCTCTCTCTTCCATCTTACCATCATGATCTCTTCTCACTTTGCAATGGAAAGTGACTAACCTGAGTCTTGACCTTGGGGAAGGTTTCATGGCGTTCTTTGTTATTGAGCTTCAATTTAAAATGTTTTAAATTTATTTGTGGTGGATGGAGGAGTATTGCATAGGTGCAGCGATCATCCTCCAGGACACTATTTCAAAATCCATTCTTTTTAGTTGATTCATTATTTTTTCCTCCCTTATCTTGGGAAAACCCTTCATACGGTGGAGTTTGGGTTTCCATAAGGGATGAAATGGAATAAGGTGGGGCTGAGTCTTTTAGGAATAATATTCTTGGTTGAGGTGTTAACCTACATGACTATTGGAGGATGTGTGGTTTGGTGTGTCAGACGCATACTAAAATCACACACTTTATAAATAAAAGTAAAGTAATTCATTAATGAGAATTAAATATATGTATTATCAAATTAAATTTAAACAATAAATAAATAATGAATGAACTCGTGTTATCCAACCCTAAGACCAAGTTATTTCTTCCTTAATTTCATTTTGTCTGCATCTGCATCTATATTTAGATTTAAAGTTTTCATTTCATTATTTTAATTTCACTATTTTCTAAAACCCTTAAAACCATCATTTTTAGTAAATTATAAAAACAAACAAAAAAAATTAGAATAGTTGAACTATAATAAGTGATTTAACTGACTACAACGCTCCTCAAGTGAGATGACCCTAGTCATCCACTGTGTTGCATTAGGAAAATAAATTTACTTTTTCCACGCCCTACGACAGGCATTCGTCAAAAATGACATTGTTTCTGGGGAGATAAATAATTATTTTGATCACTTTTTCAAAATTCAATTTTTTGTAGATATTTTTATTTTTTTCTTTAAAAAATATATAAAAACACTTTTTTCTATAATGTATTCAAATTCAAATTATTATACATGGAACAATGATTCACAGGTGTAGGAAGAAGAAACAGACTACACTAAGGAGGCCCTCCAACGAAGGGTTGATGCTCTAATGATAAGGTTCAAACAAATGGAAAGAGGAATAGAAACATGGATCTTACTTGAATATTTGATGTCCATGGATGATGAACTCCAAACTGACATTCAAAGATTCAAGGCCAAGAAGTAAGTGCCACTGGTCTTCCCAAATTTCACTGAAGACATCCATGAAGTTAAAGACAAACTCGATATGGATGGGGCCAAATACCTACCTCCATCCAGTGATAATAAACTCCAAGAGTCACTCTCCACCAAAAAAAATATTCAAGACGAACCACCTCAAGGAGATGATGCATTCATGAAATCCAACTCATTTGATTTTATTGAATATGATTTGAGTATAACTCCCAACTGGTTTGAATTTTCAGAATTAGCAGACTCTTATTATGCCTTGGAGGATGATGTGGAAAAATATGCACCTGTTGAGTAACACCTGGAGCTCCCTGAAGACATTTAACATCTACTGGAGGAAGCCCATGAAGTTATACCAGTGGCTCTACGTGAAGAACCATAGACACATGTTGCTTCACATCTGGAGCAACCACTAGAAGGAGAAGAATATGTTGCACAAGTAGCAACGAAGGAGGAATAGGTTCCATACTTCATTCTACCCCCACCATGCAAGATGTACCACATTATGAAGGGGTGTATCTGGTGTATTCTATCCATAGATTCCTCCTTGATAAGAACAAAGAATTTCAAGTTAGGAAGAACAACATGTGGTGGTTCATGTAAAAGAAGATCCACCCACCATTAGATTATGGATAATAGCTGGTACTGCCCACTAGAGGTAGTAAAAATTCAGGGCCCACTTGGTGGGATCATACCAAGATTTATCTTTACATGCTTTTTATATTTCAATTTCATTTTTTAAGAAGTAGTTTAGTATTCATCTCATTCCTCCTTAACATTTTGAGTTTTAATGACATGATCCTTATTATTAAGTGAGTAATTCTCTTTTGTAGGTTTATAAATGGGAAAATTAAGCCTTAAATAGTGAAATTACTAAGCTTCATGGTAAAGGGAGTTCATTATTATTGTTTAAAATTTTAAACTCATTACATTTTTTGGTAAAAAATATGTTTTGAGCTTTAATGATGTCCACACTTGAATTCATGTTTTTCTTGAATTATCTAGGAGACATGAGTTTATTAGGAATCTTGTGATGCCATGTTTTAGATTTCAATGTTAATGATATTGAATGAGTAAAATGGAGAATAAAATGATTTAAATTAAGCATAGTTATTGAAATGAGAACTCAATATTTGAGGGAATTGGTTGATTCATGTAAATGAAATTTCCCTACCATTTTTCATGCTTTGAATTTCTGAAATTCAAGTGAATTTATTTGTTATTATTAATCATTCCTTGAGTGATTGTCTAATATCATATGTCTCATTCTTGAGAGGATTTCTAGACCAAGTACTTCCTATTTATTCTTGAGCATATTTCTTGAGTGATCTTGGGACATGTCACCTGCCAGAACTTTCATTTGAACTTGTCAAAGCTATGACTGTACAAAAACACATTTAAAATGATTGAGTCATATTTTGAAAAGTTCTTATCCATAAAATACCACCTTTACAACAATCTGTATTTTATCCCATAGATACAATGAATGACCTTTATAGTAATGAGCCACATTACAATCCATTTTTATCCATTCCCTCCCTACTCTTGGTATTTTCATGATATTTTAAAGTTGAAGTGTGGGGATGAAGGGAGTCATGGTGGAAGGGATGATATAAATTGCAAGGAAAAAGTTTGGGAGTGTTATTGTGGGAATTATAAAAGGTTTTGGAATCATTCATTATACTCTATTATTTTTTCCCTCTTGAATAAAAAAATGAAAATGACAAAAAGAACCAAAAAAATAAGAAAAATGGGTTGTGATTTGGGAAAACCAAAAATCACCATTTTTCAGACCGATGATCCTCTTATAATATGTGGTTGAGATATGGATGTGAGGTTTTATCTAATAATAACTTTTGAAAAAAAAAGAAAATAAATAAATACAAAATAAAAAAATCAATAGGGTGCACAAGTCATTCATTATGCTTATTTGATCATGACCTTACTTTGAGTTTTGGAGAAAGTGGGTGTTGATACATTGAAGGGGAGGATTTCATTACACTTTTACTTTTTATATCATGCATTTTACTTAATAGATAATACTCCTCCTTGAGCCTTAATTTTTAAAATCATCAAATCTTACCAACCTTAATCCTCAGAGTCATTTGAACCTTTATTTCAAGTCCTCGTGATTTTATGTGCCTTTTGTATTTACAAAGTGGAGAAAGGAGTTATTTTATAAGATTATGGATAAGGAGCATGTTCTCATGATATGAGCATAACTCTACTTGATTTGTATCATGAGATATTAGAGAAAATATTCAAAGGTGAGGTAAATCATGATTTTCCAAGGTTAATAATAATGAATTAAGGATCTTGAATAAATGAAATGAGAAGTTTCATCATTCTTCATAGGGGGAAAGTAAAATATATGAATTAATTGTTTCTTTGAAAAATGAGAAATTAAATTGATACTTCATGTGTATTTTTGAAAATTTTATTTGGCATTGAAAATTGTTTAATTTTATTACTTTGGAATTTAAATATTGGTAACATTGGTATCCTCTTAATTACATTTTAATATTTTATTCTTGAGAAAAAGAATGGTTTAAGTGTGGGGGAATTGATAAAGATAATATTTTACAAATTTTTTATGTGAATTTCAATTTTTTTAATCCTCTAAAATTATCAGTTTGATCTTATATGGATCAATTTTGTATTTATGATGTTTTTTGAGCAAAATTGTGAAAAGTGCTTAATTTTGGATTTTTTACAGATTTTTACATCAAGGGTATTTTGGTAATTTCTTTAAAAATATAATTCTAAATTGAGTATTTTTTTTTTGAAATAATTATTTTATTTCCTTCAATTTTTTCTTCTGGTCGAGGGTATTATTTAAAAATATAGAGTCCCAAAAAATCCAATGAAGTTGGGAAATTTTCCGGGCACACAACGTGGACCCCTCCACCATAAAGGAATCCAATGTTGTCCTATACACCTCAAATTGAGGTGATTAAACATTGAACAGAACTAGGACACATATATGTATCTCTAAAATTAATTTTATAGAGTTTTTAAGTCATTAAGGTTTCCATTGTATGTTATACTTTTGAAGGAAGTTTCTTGGAACCTTCATCCCGAAAAATTAACAGTCAATTAAAAATTAATAAATTCTATATCTGGTGAAAAAATGATCTTAAATTTTGATAGTAGACACAAAATACAATGGGTAACAACTTTCATTAAGTGGTGTGAATCGTCTATTTAATGGGTTAAAAATGCAAAAAAAAATGGAGGACAAATTCTTTTTATAAAAGGAGAGGAGATCCTACCTCTCAAATAATTCATTCTCATCCCCACGCCATCTGGGGAACCAAGGAGATGAGGCTAAGGTCCATTTATGAATTTTCTTTCTTTATTTTATTTTTATTTTATTTGTATTTTCTCACATAATACATTAATATTTTTTATATTAAAGTGTTTCCCTTTCCTTCTTCCATTCTTCTTTTTCTTCCAACTCTAATTCCCATTCTCTCTCTTTCATATTTCCACCGTGATCTCTTTTCACATTGAAATAGAAAGTATTTAATCTGATTATTTCCCTTGGGGGAGGTTTCATGGTGTTATTTTTTATTGATATTCAATTTAATATGTTTTAAATTTATTTGTGGTGGATGGAGGAGTATTGCACAGGTGCAACGGTCGTCCACCACGACACTATTTCAAAATTCATTCCTTTCTGTTAATTCATTATTTTTCCCTCCATTATCTTTGGAAAAATCTTCATACGATGGGGTAGGGGTTTCCTAAAGGGATGAAATGGCATACAGTGGAGCCGATTCTTTTAGGAATAACATTCTCGGTTGATGTGTTACCCTATTTGACTATTAGAGGATGTGTGGTTTGGTGCGCCAGACACATGCTAAAATCACACACTCAATAATTCAAGGGAAAGTAATTAATTAATGAGGTTTCACTAAATGAATTATCAAATTGAATTTAAACAACAAATAAATAATGAATGAACTCGTGATGTCCAACCCTCAGACCAAGGTCTTTCTTACCTAATTTCATTCTGTCAGCATCTGCATCTACATTTAGATTTAAAGTTTTCATTTCATTATTTTAATTTAACTATTTTCCAAAAACCTTAAAACCATAGTTTTTAGTAAATTATAAAAACAAAAAAAATAATTAGAATAATTGAACTAGAATAGGTGATTGAGCCGACTACAATGCTTCTCAAGTGAGACAACCCTGGTCAGCCATTGTGCTGCATTATAAAAATAAATTTGCTTTTGCCACGCCTATGACAGACGTGCGTCAATAATATATTAATTTTATAGAATGATAAATAATTCATGAATATCATACATATATATATATTAAATCTATCATTATAAATAGTCGTGATAGGTGGTGATGGAAAATGAATTATATCTGTTCACGAGGTGGTAGTCTATCGTACACACGAATGATGGTTTCATTTCACATTTGATGGAAAGAGATATAGATGTAGGTTATGTCATTAATATAATAAAATATCAGTATATGATAGATATTTATGTTATTATATTGGTAGGGTTGAATAAGATTTAAATTAGTTTGAAAAAAATAAAATAAAATGCCGAATTAAGAATGATACCTCTTCTTCGGACGACCACTTTAGGATTATGCCTAATGTCTTCCTAGATAGGATTTTTGATAAAACCAAGTCCTATAGTATGTGTGAAGGTATGTAAGAAATTGATTTGGTCAGGGATTTTTTAAACCAAAAGGTTTCTAAAGTGTGAAGAAAATAGGAGAGGATGTGCCCATTTGCAAGTGAGGGAAGGGGCACATTTAGAATTTCTAAAATTTATCAAATTAATATAAAATAATTTTTATATTAAAATAGATCCAAACTGATATAATTATAATATATGATTATGAGGGATCTAAATCATATTATATAATAAAATTTGGACAGTTTTTTATTATGTTTTAACCCTTATATTTTAGTTTTACCCCCACCATGTTAACCCTTTTGACAATGACTATAGTATTCAAATTTTCTACCATTTAAGGGTCAATAATGTTACTATAAAATGAAAAAAATACTCATTAATGGACCATTTTTTATGTTTTCTACCATATCCCATTAATTTGGTTGAATATAATATTTTTATGAATTTAAATTCATTTAATAAAATACTATTTATTATAAAATATCATTAATGTCATTTTTGACATTATTCATTTAATTTGACTTTAAATAAATCAAGTCAAAGAGGGTATTAAAATATAATCCTTTCACACATCACTATCATGTTATATTTATATAAAAAATCACAGAACACAATAATTCTTTCAAATTATATTATTTTTAGTATTTTTAAAATCATTTATTTTATTTTTATATTAATTAAATAATTGTTGTGTTGGTGTTGAACAAGAATTTAATGTAATTATTTCATAAATAAAAATTATAAATAAATTACCATGATAAAAAATCATTTATATTTTCAATGGATATTTAGAAATGAACATAAGTTGTATTTATCCCTATCATAAGATATTATAGATATTAAAAGAATAAAAATGACATTTTTGTATTTATCTCTCACTTAAATATTATAAAGCTCAAAATCATATCTAAATGGAAAAAATGTCATATTTTTGAATTTTGGGTGATTATGGATGAAATATACCCTTATAATGAAATTAAGGCAAGTTTTATGCTGATTTTTAATATCTTATCACATTATTTTTAGCCTTAATTACCCAATTTACACTATGGGAAATTAACCCTATACCCACGGTTTCGAGAATCGTGGGAGCTTAAGGCGTTGGTATAGCTCTGAATTATACCCAAGGTTTGAAAAATGTTATACTCATGGTTATGAACTATGGGAGTAGGTGTATGGGAAATTTACCACCATGTTAATAATCTTATACCCACGGTTCTCAAACTGTGTCTATAAGATTTAAAAAAAATCTCGTAGCCGAATTTGAACCCTCGATCGCCTCTTCCTAATCGACGCACCTAACCACTACCCCACATAAGCTTATGTGTATTTAAATATATATTTACTTATATATATTTTTATAAATCATGGCTATAGGTAGATAACTATGGGTATAGGTTTTCCCATAAAAATACTTTTGTTCCCTCGGGAATTTTTTTTTCTCGCACTTGCATGGGAAAGCTATACCCACAGTTCTCAAAAACTTTAGGTATAGGTTTTCAACAAAAAATATATACCCACAGTTTTGAAAAAATAATGGGTATAGGTTGGACCTATACCCATGGTTTTCTTGAGAACCATGGGTATTGGTCTTGAACCGGACCCTATACCCACAGTTTTTGAAAAACTATGAGTATAGGGGGGACTTATACCCACAGATCTTGAAAAACCATGGGTATAGGTTGGAAATTTCAACCTATACCCACAGTTTACCAAAACCATGGGTATAGGTTCAAAACCAATCCCTATACCCACTATTTTTGGAAAATCGTGGGTATAGGGTCATTTTCCAGTAGTGTTACCCTTACTGTGGTGATAATTATTCATTATGGTTATTATTCATAATGATAAAAAATAAATGGGACCTATTTACAAAATTTAAAACTCCTGATTTAAAATATAGAATCTATTTTTCAATATTAAATTTTAATAATTTATATAAATTAATTTAACATTGAAATGAAAAACACAATGAAGAACAGTTTTTCAAAAAAATTCCTTTTAAAGTATAAAAATGTTTTTTTACTAAATGAAATTATAAAATTGATTCTAATTAACCTGATTGTATTATTCATAATATTAAGAAAATAATTTTACTTTTAAACCTTTTTAAAATAAAATGGGGCTTTGAAAATGATTTAAACTAAAATACAGTTTTCAATAAAAAAACAATATTTTTCACTATTCACTAAAAATTTGATCTTTTCATAAAAATCCCAAAAAATCACCTAAGATAATTTTGATATTATGATTTAAAAAATTAAATTCATTTTATCAAATAAATTTTATGAAATTGGAAAATTTTAATTATATTATTTTCTCACAAAAAGCTATAAAAATCATTTTGGAAGAAAACATATTTTTGAAGAATAAAATGACTTTATAAAAAAATCGAGTGTTTATTTCCTAATAATTAATCAATAAATTTGTATTGAGTATGACCATCATATATATTTCATAATTTTCCTATTCCTATTCATAACCATTAATTCGATGTCTATGTTATAACAATCATATTTAAATAATAATATTTTGTGGTTCATTTAAACTTGATGTTGTGTGTTGTATATGCTATCTAACATAGTGTTCTTTTAAAATATTAGGGTGTTACAATATTGGTAAGACATGGATTCACAAACCACTTTGAAACATAGAAGTCCCTTATCAGCTTCTCATGCATGATCGTTAGGGCTACGACACGACCTCTAAAAGAAAGAATCTTATCAGTAACCAAGGACCAATCAAGAGGTGGATACCCATCATATATAGTGTTCCTCACTACTGGAAAACTAACCTATAACAACGGTTTGGAACCATTGGTATAGGCCTCCAAACGATTGGTATAGCCTATACCAATGGTTTGGAGAACTGTAGGCAAGTAAGTCGTTGGGATAGGTCTATACCAACGGTTTTTTGAAAACCGTTGGTATAAACCTATACCAACAGTTTTGAAAACTGTTGGTATAATTAATATGAAAATCTATACCAACGGTTCCATAAAACCGTTGGTATATGTATTTACAAAAAAAAACATTCGTTGGGATTTGATCCCAGGACCTCCAGTTTATCATTGAACGACCTAACCACTAACCTAACATGACTTTTTTTAACATAATTTCATAAATATATATATTTATTATCATAATTATTTTAAATTTTGATTTATAGAATGTTCTGGTTAAGAGGATCCGATAAAAAATCAAGGGACCTATACCAATGGTTGCCAAAACCGTTGGTATAGGTCCCTGGAATCTGGGAAGTGTTGTTGATATATGGGGGACTTTTCCCAACGGTTTGGCCAAACCATTGGGAAAAGTGGCCACAAATTGGACCTTTCCCAATGGTTTGCCCAAACCGTTGGGAAAGCCTACCCTTTCCCAACGGTTTTGGCAAACCGTTGGGAAAAGTGGCCACAAAGTGGGCTTTCCCAACGGTTTGGCCAAATCGTTGGGAAAGGGGGTATAGAAGTGTTGGGAAAGGTCACATTTCTAGTAGTGCCTCATGACCAGGAAATCAGAATCCGAGAGTTGAATTTCATTTACCCTATCATGAAGTAAGGAACTAATGTATAAAAAATCCAAGGATGATTTCCTTTGATACACTTGAACATCCAAATGCAGCTCAGTAAACAGGTTCATCACCTGCCACTCACAGTTGAACTCTTAGAATACCTGGGTCTAAGTCTTCCTACCCAAGACATTCACAATTATGTTTCCCTTCATGATCATACATGCCAAATCCAAGTCAAAATACTATAGATACTCAACCCACATACTCTACATGAGATTTTGGTCATGTTGGGAGAAGAGGTATTTTAAGATTTTATAATATGTGTAAACCACAAACCTCTCCTCCATGGGGTAATGTTACTAACATCTCAAAGCATATAAAACTATATATAGTTCCAAATCTTGGGTCTGGTAGTTATTTTCATGGGTTCTTATATGCTTGGACATGTAATAGACTACTCACCCATCCTACATAATTATTACCCCTAAGGCGACACCTGATGCATCACAATATAAAGTATACTCCAAACTAGACTCATGAAAGGTCAGGATTGGGGTGGATTCCAATGCATCTTCATCTCCCCAAAGTTTTTCTCACAAGAATAGGACCACTCAAATCTTACTTCCTTCTTGGCCAGGCTCATTAAAGGAACTTCTAAGTGATACAAATTGTGATATGTGATAGTAATCGACCAACCCAAGGAAACTATGAATCTTGAAGTTGTTCTTGGGTATCTCCTAAGAAATCATGGAATATACCTTCTCTAGATCCACTAATAACCCAGTCTATAATATTTCATGGCCTAAAAAGTGAGATTGGTCCATCCAAAAATAACACTTTGATAGTTTTGCATACAATTTTTGTCCTTGGAGTGTGCTCATAACTATCTTTAAATGTCGAGTGCGTACATACCTCAACCAAGAGTAATCCAAAATATCACTAATGAACATGATGATAAAGGATCCCAAGTAAGGATGGAACACCCTATTAAATTCATAAACATTGTGGGAGTATTTTTCAAACTGAATAACATAACAAGGCACTCATAAAGGTCATACCAACTCTGAAAGGTTTTATAAGGAATTCCAGACAGTCGCACCCTAATCATTGATGCAAGGTAGGGGATATCGATCCTTAATCATTACCTAGTTAAGCTTATGATAGTCCATACATAATCTCAAGGAATTGTCCTCCTTCTTGGAAAATAAAAATGGAACACCCCAAGGGGACGTGCTCAGGTGGATAAACCCATTTACTTCCAAATCCTCCATGTAACATCCCGAGATTTTAAAAATGAAAGACCATTCGATAGCATACAAGATATACAACATCGAGTTTAAATGAACAACAAATTATTATTATTTAAAGGTGACTATTATAATCTAACCGTTAAATTGGTGAGAGTGAATAGTATTAATGACATTATGAAATATATAATGTTCATGCTTATTTCTAATGTATTAAATAATTCTTTGTAAATAAGGACTCAAATATTCACTAAAATTATTTTATTCTTCAAAAATGATTTTTCTTCAAAAATGTTTTTTCTTACTTTGTAAGTAAGCACTCAAATCTTCACTCAAATCTTCACTAAAATTATGAGTGAATATTATAATTAAGTTTTAGAAAATATATTTGAAAAATTTCTTTTTTTTTAAAAACATCATTTTAAATTTATCTTAGGATTAATTTTTGATAATTTTCTGAAAATATTGATTTTTTAAGAAATAGTGAAAAATACTGATTTTTATTGAAAATTGTATTGTATTTTAAGGTATTTAAAAGGTAAAATTATGTTTTGGATTAGTTTTAAATTTTAATTGTCTAATTTTATTTAAATAATCTTATTATAGTTTTTTAAATGGATTTTATACTTGAATTTAGTATAAAAAATTATATTTAAAAGGGGCATTTTTTTGAAAAACTGTTTTTCATTGCGTTTTACTGGTTTAATTTTTAATTAAATTCTGAAACTTATATATTTTTAATTTTAATAAATTGATTCCATATTTGGAATCAGTGGGTCTAAATTTATTAAATTGGTCCCTTTTATTTTTATTCAATATGAATAGTAAACTTAGTAATTATATTACCATGGTAAAGGGTAAATTGGGTAATTTAGGTTAAAAATAAAATGATAAGAACCATAAAATGACCCAAAAACTTACCTAAATATTATTACATGATTATTTATCGACCATAATCATAAAAGGTTTGAATTTATGATATTTTTTGGCCACTTTGATGAGATCACGACCTTTAAAGTATTTTATTTAAAGAAATCTCAAACATGTCACACTCTTGTTTATAATAAGTGTAATATTTTTAATATGGTGTTATCCAGAGAATATGTTAGACTATAAATATTATTTTGAAATATAAAATATTTATATTCATCACAGTAATTTATTTTTAATTTTTTGTGAATAAATAATCACCTTAAATGTTTGCACAACATTGATGCAGTGATTATTTAATTAATGGAAAAATCAAATAGATCATATTAAAAATATTAAAATAAATATAATTTTAGAAAAATAATGTGATCAAAAAAATTATATATTACCATAATATATTAGGTATATAATAAAAAAATGAATTTTAGTTGTTGTCTTGATATTATTAAAGTCAAAGCAATGAATAGTTCTAAAAAATTGACATTATGGATATTTTATAGTAAATAATATTTTATTAAATGATATAAAACTTCTAAAAATATTAAATTCAACCAAGTTATTAGGATGAGTCTTAAAATATCAAACATGGTCCATTTATATGTCTTTTATTATTTTATAGTAACTATATTAACCCTCCAAGAGAAAAAATCCATGTTGTCGTGGTAAGAGTTAAAGAGGTTAAATATGAATTAAAACCAAAAATAAGGGTATATATATAGACAAAACATGCCTAATTTTTATTTTATGAAATTATTTATAACCATATTCATCTTTTATTCTAAATAACTCACTTTTTATCCATTTTAAATTGAAAATTAATTTATATTAATTTAATATTTTGATAAATATTAAGAGTGTCCCTCCCCTATCTTATAAAAGGATACCTCTTCTTATCATTTATTTACTCTTTAAACCCCATTTGGTTTAGTAAATACCTTCCCAAATACCTTATTATAATCCCTAACCACATTATAGAGGTCTTTTTTAGGCATAATACCAATCTTAGAGGTATTAAGGTGTTAAGAAAAAGAGGTTTCTAATGAAGAGGTGTAGTTTTTATCGGCGTGTTTTAGTTTTGTTTCTTCTTCCACATTCAACCATGATAAAATAATAACCCCAATATCCTAAATATACTAATATGTTATTATGCTAGTGGAATGATCTATATTCATTTCCTCTTCTATCAAATGGTAAAAGAATTCATCATTCATGTGCATGGTGGACTACAACCTCGCAAACCATTGTAATTTGTTTTCCATAATCGTATCTCAAGACTGGTTATAATTATGGAACAAATGTTTATATATGATATTAATGACATATATATCAAACATAAATTATAATTTATCATTTATTTTCTTACCTTTCCATGCACAGAAAAATGATAACGTCGTTCGTGCGTATGTGTGGACTACCACCTTCATGAAGTGATATATTCATCACCACATCACATGGATGATATATGTAAGTATATTTGAAGAAGTAATATAAAATTTATGATATTATTTTCATTTTATAAATAAAAAATAATACTTACCTTCTTTATATAATGATATTTGAAAAATAGAAACGTTAATTATGCGTACATACAGCCTACCATCTTCATGATTGTAACATAGTTCATTTTTCATAACCATATGTAATGGGTTAATTTAAAATTATAATTTATATATAAAAATGATAATTATTTCATTAATTTTATTCTATAGATTATGTAATAATGACCACTTTGACCATAGGCAACTGACCAAAGTCATTTTGGACTTATGAACTGAATATCATTATAACATCCAACATGAACTTAAATAATTAAGTAATTGTTATAACATGATAATAAGTGATATAAAAGGAATAATAAACTTTAAAAAGATTATAGAACAAGTATAAAATTGATCTAATTTTATTATTTATGATGATAAATAATGCATGCAATGAATCAGACTCAAGGTAAGGAATTTTCTTTTAAAAATCATCATTTAAATTTTCCCTCAAAACTTTCTTTTTCTTTCATATACATGTGATTGATTTATAAAAATGATTTAAATAAGGTTTTTATTATTCTTATATGATTTTTTGAAGTCATTTTTACCCATGTTTTACTTTTTTATTAAATAGTTTGAAATGAATCTTTTTGTCATTTTCCAAACGAGATACCTTGTGACTTTTCCAACAAAAAATACATAAGAGTGTTTTTTAACTTATACGACATGAGCGGATTTTCCCACCTTTATGACTAGTCTTTTCTTTGAATCTTAATTTACTATCTTACATATCTATTTTCAAAGAAAATGTTTTCCTTCATATGTGTGTGGATTTCTTTTAAATAAGTGATTTTCCTCAAGGAATGTTCTTATGATACAAGCATTCATGTTTTATGATTATGTTATGAGTATTGGGAATTGTTTATGATAACAAATGGTTTTTTTATAAAACAAATATGGGTGTTTCCATGATATAACTCCAATGATTTGGTTATGTTTATATTGAAAGCTGATTATAATGGTTATTCCAAGTGTAGTTGTGATGGTTACTCCAAGTATAACTGCAAGGTTTATTTACAATATAACTGTGAGGGTTATTTTATGTGTATCCATGAGGGTTACTCCATAAGTAAGTATGTTAAGAAAATTATTTCATAAGTTTCATATATGATTTATTCATTATTTATATGTTTTATAGAAATTTCATTTTTTTCATAAGGTAAGTTATTAATTTTATGTTCAAAGAAAAGTATATGTTACTTTTAAGGGTGAAGATTATAACTTTGTGAAAAAAAATTCACAAGTTTATCATCTTTTCAAAGAAACCTATATGCGTTTTATTTTTCCTTTAATATTTCTTATGAATTTTTTTATGTAAATATTTGAGAAAAAAAAAGGTGATTTACTAAGTAATAAAATGTTTATTTTGATCCCAAAGTTTATTTTGAAAAATGAAAATTTTTATAAGTATTCTTAGACTAACAGTTTTTTTTCTTTATTTTATTATCCTTACTAAGTTTTTTGTTTTCATACCATATTTTTAAAATGTTTTTCACATATTTTAAATAATATTAGGGACAATTATATTGTTAATATAAAAAATTTAAATATTTATAATGAAAAGAAATCATGTTTTATTTAAAAAGGTTTCTTTGGTGGAAAAAATGGAAAATGAGTATAAGTGTCCACTTGTAATGTATGGGTTTACTATGTAATAGTTTTTCATAATTCTCTAAAACTCTAAACTGAAAAGATCCTCAAGATTGTAATAAAGTGAATACTAGTTCAAAAACACTAGAATATGTAATGCTTAAGGTCGGCTCCTTACAGTTGGTATTAGAGGAGGGTTTAGAAAAATTTAGAGATTAATACTTTTTGTTAAGCATAGTTTATGTTTCTAGATATATTATTTTAGTAAAATACTTGTTTTTTTAACTTTTTAAGGTTGAGGAAAATCAATTACAAATTGAAGGAGGAGGATCCCAAACAACATTTCTATCTTTTCCTGATGAATTTCTTGCAATAATTATTGAAAAGTCATGTCCTTGTGATTTTTTAAACTTTTTTTAACATACAAATCTCCTATAAACAATTGTATTGACTATGAAACACCTCCTCTATACCATGATACCATTGTGGTTCATGGGTTGTTTTTAATCAAATCATAATTTCTTAATTTTCTTATCTTTTCCAAAAAAGTTAAATATCATCATGACATTTTCAAATATTTTACCTTATTAAAGGACTTTGAAGCATATTATGATTTTAATACATCTGTCAAAGAAGGAGACCCTAGTGAAATCTATTTATATTTGGTTTTAAATTATAATCTTACTGGTCATACTTATCATATTTTAAAAGGAACTTTGATTGAAAGTTTTGAAACAAACTTGTTCTGAATGTTTTATAAAAATTAAGTTTTATCAGATGTTTTGAAATTATATGTCATACAAAATTATTTTTCAAAACTATTTCTATGCCAAAATCCATAAAACCCAAATTGTACAAGGTGAATTTAGAAAAAGGAAGTAAGGGACTTTGAAGAAGATCTAAAGCATTATCTGACGTGTGGAACTTCTATCTACATGAATAAAACAACAATGAAATCAGGTGGACACCATGACCTTTGAGGTTAAAACATTCTCTTTAAGGATTAATTTATTAAAAAAAATTGAGTATTTTCATCATGTTTCTAGGAATTTTATAAGAATTATAGTTTTATAAAAAGGACAACCCACAAGTTGGGTGACAACCTGTCGCATCTGATAAGGCCGTGAGGTTTTAACCCACAACTGAAGGGTAAAAGGGTGCATCGCCTACCACTAGCCTATGTGATTTATTGGTTAGTATGACATTGTTCTCCTTTATTTAAAAGATTTAATGGATAAAGGTTAAGTTAATTTTAGGAATATATGTTTTATCGAATAGATAACTATGTGATTGAAAATTAATTTGGTGACTAATGTCATTTAGGAATAAGATTAATACTGTCACGACCCGCCTTCACCAAAAGGAGGGAAGGGATAGTAGATTTTCAGGACCTTCCTTCTTTAAGTTGAAGGAGAGATAATGACCCCCGAAACTCGTCTTCAATAGGTCCCGGAGTGGCGACCAACACCAAGGGTATAAAATCTCACACAAAATGGAAGGCATTACCCTTTTTATTTTTTTATAGGATCAAGAGATAAGATATAAACTGTAACATCCCAAGTAAGTAATGAATAATAGATATTTTTATCTATGTCTATTAATAAATTAAATAGTGTTTTAGAGGCTTAAAATGAAAATAAATCCAATCTTAAGCATGGAATACACTAATATTCTTAAAAGATTGTTTTACTGCCTTTTGATGGAAAACCCTTTTTAAATCAAACTTTTGACAATTTTATAATCCATATTTATCAAAATAAACATATTCATTATGATTGGGACATTGAAATTTACATTGGATAATTTTTTGGTATTTTTCTGACAATGTTCATTTTTTAATGAATAGTGAAAAATACTGCATTTTACATCAAAACTGCTTTTTCATTTAATTTAATTATATGGTTAGATTATATTTTTTAATTGGTATTAAAGTGTAATCTGGATATATTTTTACCATTTAATCCAATGGTGGTCATTAGTATTAATTTCACTTTGAAATTGGTCATAAACTAATGTCAAACTTTTCATAGAAATTGTTTCAAAAAAACCCGCTATTTGTTTTGACAACGGGAATTATTTTTAAATCAATTATTGAAATTTCTGTGTTTGTAATTTGGTAAAATGGATTACATATTTGGAATCATAAGGTCCAAATTATGTAATTAAGACTCTTTTGTTTTTGGACATTATGAATAGTAACGACAGTAATTATCTTCAATTATCTTGATTAATGAGTAATCAGGTAGTTAAAGATAATAAAATGATATCATAATAATACAAAAACACCACAACATGTGTCCTAAGGCTATTGGTTGTCTCATGGACGACCATGGGATGCCTTGTGCCGAACTTGGGGGCCCCATGAAATCACTTTTTTGAGAAAGTGACTTTTTATCTTTTTATTTTTTAAAGAATGTTAAATGTAACAAAGAATGTATCACCTAAGTAAAATATTTTTAATTTTGTCTACATAAATGATATTTTGAACTATAAATATTCATTGAAAAGATAAAAATAATTTCTACATCATAGTATTTTTTTATAATTTTTATACATTAAATAAATTAAATTATTTATGACATCATAATGATGCAGCGATGACCTCATTATTTGACGATTTAAATAAAATGGAAAGATAATGTAAAATATAAGACCTACACATGTCCAAAACCTATTTGGTGGGTATATTTAGAACCCTTATCACCTTATCCTAGAATTATATCAATGTGGGACCTTTAAAATCCGAAACCCATTTGAAAATAAAGTAACATTTCTTTACTTTCCAAGAGTGCCCCTCCTCTCCTCTTATAAAAGGCTCTACCTCCTTACCCACACTCCCAAAGCCTTTGGCTCGGCCAAACCCTGCCCCTTTTGTCTCTCCACGTCCCTCTATTACTCCTTGAAGCCTCACTTTGGGCAAAAGTATTCCCAAGTAAACCTTTGAGCTCAAACCAAAGGGAGTTACCCGATTTTAAGGTAATGTCTTCACTTGAGTCCTTTTGTTTTATTTTACTTCTCCAACCCCCTAAACTCTATTTATTCATTTCTTTTGTAACAAATACAGTATCTTAAATATACTAGGATGTTTTTATAATAAGTATTTGAGATACAATTACACACACCTACATCTAATGGTTAAAGAACATATTATTTCTGTGGATGGCGAATTTATGCCTCCCGAAACGATGATTGTTCAACATTCTTTTAACACCTTCAAAGGTGGCCATTAAGATGACACTATATTTATATATGATATATAATATGTTTATGTTTTCCTTAAGCTTCTGTATTTTTCATTTTGGGCATACCTTTATGGTTCCCATTATGGGTAAACGCGATATCTTCATTTAAGGAAGTGCGGACTACCGCCCCCTCAAAGTGATTTGATTCGTTAAATACCATATGTGGGACATATAAAGGATGGAGTTATGATATTATATATTATATTACACTGTAATTATAATATACCTTTATATAATTATGATTCCATTCTATAAAATACGAAATAGAAATGAAAGTAGCGTTCATGCGTACGTACGGCTTACTGTCTCCATGAACGGTGCATTTCATTTCTTACCTCTAAATGATTATGTAATATTATAAATGCATGCATGTACTGGATATATATGACATATATGATATATACATCATGAATACCATTCTGGATATAATGGATACATGAACAACTTGTAATTATAAAGGGCTTATTTTTTACTCAAGTATCAATGATCGTTAAAACGACCTTTATTAACTTAAATAATTACATAGTGTTCATGGCATGGCAATAAGTGATATAAAAGGAATAATGAACTTGAAAAAGGTTCTTAAACAAGTAGAAATTAACTCAAGTTTATTGTTCAGGAGATTAAAGAACGACTGAGTCAAGTCGGACCCGAGGTATGGGACTTCGTCTCAATCTCCTTTTATTGAGTCATATTTTGTTTTATACACAACCTTATTTTATATGGTGTATAAACCCCTTTGACTTTTACGTTTATTCAAAAGGAATATTTTTTATATGAAGCGTTTACTAAATGACAAAAGGGAAAGTTTTTGTTGTACGTATGCGGTGACAACGACTTCTCCGCCGCCGTGACCATTATTTGAGTTTCAGCTTCCTCTACAAGCCATACCTTCTTTTTAAAAGAAAAATAAATACCATGTTTTACTTTTCTTTTATTTTGGTATTGAAAATGGTTTTCATAATGTTTTTATATCAATGTGTTGTATTGATATCTTGTGATTGAAAGGTGGAAATGTTATGTTTCCTTTATGCATGTTTTATGTGATACGATTATGTTGAGGTTCTTGGGCATTATTATGAAGACGGGTGGTTCCGTGATAAACTAAGGGCGGGTGAGCCCGATATAGCTCTCCAATGTATTGGGTAACGCGAAGGAGTGAAACGTTAAGGTTTCTCTGAAGAGATTTAGGGAATATACTGTGATGAGTATTCCAAACGTAACCAAGAGGGTTACTCCCTACGTAAGAATGTTATGAATGCCTCAAGTTACCTTTATTTCTTATGATTTATATGATTTATTCAAGATTTGATGAGGTATGTTAAAGTGCTTATGTTTTATGGGTAAAGTATGATTTCATTCTTATGTATATATGTACCCATGTTTCCTTTCCATATATTTTTATATCCCTTACTGAGCTTTTTATGCTCATCCCAAGTTTTTTTGAAATGTTTTTCACAGGTCAAGGGAAAGGTACATGATATGATGATAGTGTCAAGGAAGTTTCAAGAAAGAATCCATGTTTTATTTTAAATATGTTTCCATTGATGGGAAAGAAGAATACTATCTTTATGTAACTACTTTGTTTATATGTGGAATGTAATGCAAGTTTTATGATCTAATTCTCTAAAACTCTAAACCCGAAAAGATCCTCAATGTGTAATATTGTAATAACTCAAGATTAAGTAAGGTTTAAGGCTGGGGCCTCATAGTTGGTATTAGAGGTTGGTTTAGATAACTTTAGGAGTTAGAATTATATTAAATGATTATCCAAAAATATTTTTTTATGGTCAAATTGAAGTGATATAGTATTTGAAGATTACCATGTTGCTTCATCTAAGACATGTTTGTTCAGAATGGTTTTCCGCAGAGGAAACAGGGAAGCAGTGCTAGGAAGGCATGCAGAAAGAAATAACCTTCCGAATTAGCATCCTGAGATGGTAGGAATTGTAACTGAATAGTTTGTTGCAGTAATGGCACAGTTGGCTCAAGCGATAAATGGTGGTGGTATCCATGCACGAGATCATCCAGATCAACCGCAGAAGAACATGTCAGTGGTGGAACATTTCATGAGGCAACATCCCCCATCATTCAGAGGATCATCTGACCCTGTGCTATCTGAAGAGTGGATTAAAGCACTGGAGAATATTTTTGATGTCATGGGGTGTTCAGATAATCAAAAGGTTAGTCTTGCTATTTACTGTTAGGAGGGTGAAGCAGATCAGTGGTGGTCGATGGTTAAAAATATCAGGGATACTGATGAGATTGATGCTCTCGACTGGGATGAATTCAAAGGTATGTTTCTTGAAAATTATTTTCCTAAGGCTGTTCGACTTAGGATGGAAAAACAATTCTTGGAATTGAGGCAAGATGAAGACTCAGTGGCTACCTATGAAGAAAGGTTCACTTGATTGGCAAGGTATGCTCCAAATTTTATCTGAGACCTTGATAGTAAAATCAATCATTTTTACTCAGGATTAAAGCCAAAATATCGAAGGGCATTAGCTTCTCATGAGTTTAAAAGTTATGAAAAGCTTGTTCAATGTGCTGAGAAGGTGGAAATGGAGTTTGTCGATGATCAAGTGTTCTATAACAACCAACAGAATAAGAGACCGAGGTGGCAGGAGAAAGGTAAGAATTCTTCAAAAAAGTCTGATGGTAAGAAAACTAAGTTTCCAGTTTGTGATAAATGTGGAAAAAGGCATGTTGGGGAATGTCTTCTGAATTCTGTAAAGTGCTACTGATGTGGTAAGATGGGACATAAGGCTCGTGATTAAACTGAAAAAGATCAAGGTGAAGGTAAGACCAAATTTGATTTATAGTTAGTGAAATGTTTTAAGTGCAATGAGATGGGTCACTATGCAAACGAGTGTCCGACAAAGAGCTTGAGTGATGGGAAGTAGTTAGACTACAAGTAGAAAGGGGTGGTGAAATCCTTTTCAACTACTTCAGCAGATGTCGGGCCATCAAATGAAGTTGTATCAGGTACTTTGTTTTTTCAGATTATGCCAGTGTGTTGTTTGATTCGGGGTCTACACATTCTTTCATCTCTGAAACCTTTTCTAGTAAAATGGGAATACCATCTCAAGAAATGACTCCTGAACTTATGGTAAAAACACCTGGGGGAAATGTTGAGGCAAAAAGAATTTATAAGAATCTTCCTATCCTTATCTGTGAAAAGAACCTACTTGCAAACCTTATTGTTCTACCTCTAGTAGAGTTTGATGTTATCCTGGGTATGGATTGGCTCTCTATTTACCATGCTAAGATTGACTATAGAGCTAAAGAAGTTTCTTTTCAGAAAGACGTTCAGTTTGTGTACAATAATGAACCCTTACTGTTGATAACATATCAAGAGGCCAAGAAACTTGTAAAAGATGGAAATGAATTTTACCTTGCACACATTGTTGAAAACAAGGGAACTATTCAGATTAATGATGTGCCAGTGGTAAATGAGTATCCTGATGTTTTTCCTGATGAGTTGCCTGGAATAATACCAGATCGGGAAGTTGAATTTACTGTTTACTTAGTTTCTAATGCTAAGCCAATTTCAAAACCCCCTTATCGAATGGCTCAAATTGAACTTTTAGAGTTGAAGGAGCAATTGCAAGATTTATTAGAGAAAGGTTTCATTCGACATAGCACATCACCATGGGGTGCTCCTATTTTATTTGTTAAAAATAAAGATGGTTCAATGAGACTTTGCATTGATTATAGGGCCTTGAATAATATCATTGTTAAGAACAAATATCCTTTGCCTCATATCGATGATTTTTTTGATCAGCTCCAGGGAGCTCAGTATTTTCTCTAAGATTGACCTGAGATCGGGGTACCGTCAGCTGAAGGTAAAGGAAGAAGATGTTCCGAAGACTGTGTTTCATACAAGATATGGCCATTATGAATTTGTAGTAATACCTTTTGGGCTAACCAATGCACCTGCTGTATTCATGGACTTAATGAATAGAATTTTCCATGAGTTCTTGGATAAGTTTGTGGTGGTTTTCATTGATGATATTTTGGTGTTTTCTAAAAGTAAAGAGGAGCATGAAAGACATTTAAGGGTTATCTTGAAAACCTTAAAAGAAAAGAAACTGTATATAAAATTCAGCAAGTGCGAGTTTTGGTTGCAACAAATTTCTTTCCTTGGTCACATTGTTTCTAAAGATGGGATAACCGTTGATCCTGCAAAAACAAAGGTTGTTGAAGAATGGCCAAGACCCACAAATGTAACAGAGATTCGTAGCTTCCTTGGTTTGGCAGGATATTACCGAAGGTTTGTTAGAAATTTTTCACGGTTATCTAGTCCAATGACTAAGCTAACTCGGAAGGGTGTTAAGTTTATCTGGACAAAAGAATGTGATGATTGTTTTCAAGAATTGAAAAGAAGATTGGTGAATGCTCCAGTTTTGGCACTACCTTCCAGGAATGATGAGTTTGTTATATACAGTGATGCTTCATTGAAAGGACTTGGTTGTGTCCTAATGCAGAATGATCAGGTAATTGTTTATGCTTTACGACAGTTGAAAACTCATGAGGTAAATTACCCTACACATGATTTGGATTTAGCTGCTGTTGTTTTTGCTTTAAAAATTTGGAGGCATCATTTGTATGGAGTAAAGTGTGAAATATATACCGATCACAAAAGTTTAAAGTATATATTCACTCAGAAAAAATTGAACATGAGACAAAGGAGATGGCTAGAATTAATCAAGGATTATGATTGTACAATTCATTACCATCCAGTAAAAGCAAATAAAGTGGTTGATGCTTTGAGTCGAAAAAGTAATGCTTCATTAGCAATGTTGCATTTGGAACGTGATACTTTGGTTAAGGATTTGATGAACTTTGGCATAGAAGTTGTTGGTGCAGTATGTTCTTCTGTTTTGTTTCAGGTATCAGTGAGATCATCTCTATCAGACAGAATCAAGCAAACATAGAAGTAAGATAGTGAGTTGCAGAAAAAGGTAGAGCTGGTTCAGAAGGGTAATTTGCCTGAATTCAACATTGATAATGATTGCGTTTTGAGATTTGAGAAGAGATTGTGTGTGCCTTGTGATTCACAGTTGAAGAGGGAGTTGTTATGTGAAGCTCATAGTTCTCCGTTTTCAATTCATCCAGGCAGTACTAAGATGTACAGAGATCTTCAGGAGTATTACTGGTGGGATGGAATGAAAAGAGATATTACTGATTTTACTATGAAGTGTTTGACTTGTCAATAGGTTAAAGCAGAGTGGCAGTTACCAAAAGGGATGCTTCAGCCTTTACCAGTGACAGAGTGGAAATGTGATAATATATCCATGGACTTTGTTGTGGGATTACCAAATACATCTCGAGGTAATAATGCAATCTGGGTTATTGTTGATCGCTTGACCAAATCTGCACATTTCCTTGCTATACGAGATACTTTTTCCTTAGATCAACTTTCCCGTTTGTATCTTAAAGAGATAGTCAGGTTACATGGAGTTCCTCTCTCCATTGTATCTGATCTTGATCTCAGGTTCACTTCTAACTTTTAGAAAGGCCTTCAGAAGTCGTTGGGTACTGAATTAAAATTTAGTACAGCATTTCATCCTCAATCAGATGGGCAGTCAGAACGAACAATTCAGACCTTGGAGGATATGCTATGAGCTTGTTCGATGGATTATCAGGGAAGTTGGGACCAACATCTTTCTTTGGTTGAATTTTCATATAATAACAGTTTTCATTCTAGTATACAGATGGCACCATTTCAGGCATTATATGGGAAGCGGTGTCGAACTCCAGCTTTCTAGGATGAAGTGGGTGAAAGGAAGTTGATGGGAACAGAATTGGTAGAAGAGATGGCAGAAAAAGTTCAGCTGATTCAGAAACACATGAGAACAGCTCAGAGTAGGTAGAAGAGTTATGCAGACAACAGGAGGAAGGATCTAACTTTTGAGGTAGGTGATCATGTTTTTCTCAAAGTCTCACCATGGAAAAGTGTGATGCAATTTGGTAAGAAAGGAAAGTTGAGTCCAAGCTTCATTGGACCATATGAAATTCTGGAGAGAGTTGGATCAGTTGCTTACCGAGTGGCTTTACCTCCGAGTTTATCTCAGGTACACAATGTTTTTCATGTTTCGATGCTGAGAAAGTACATGCCATATCCATCTCATGTTTTGAGTCCAAAGGTAGTTCAGCTGGAAGAGAACATATCTTATGAGGAACAACCGGTCCAGATTCTTGACCACAGGGAGCAAGTGTTACGGAATAAGTTGATTAATCAGGTAAAGGTTTTGTGGAAAAACCACATGATGGAAGAGGCAACATGGGAATCTAAAAATGCAATGAGGGATAAGTACCCCCATTTATTTGATAAGTAAATAAATTACGGGACGCAATTTTCTAAAGGGGGGAAGGATGTAACATCCCAAGTAAGTAATGAATAATAGATATTTTTATCTATGTTTATTAATGAATTAGATAGTGTTTTAGAGGCTTAAAATGAAAATAAATCCAATCTTAAGCATGGAATACACTAATATTCTTAAAAGGTTGTTTTACTGCCTTTTGATGGAAAACCCTTTTTAAATAAAACTTTTGACAATTTTATAATATATATTTGTCAAAATAAACATATTCATTATTATTGGGACATTTAAATTTACATTAGATAATTTTTTGGTATTTTTCTGACAATGTTCATTTTTTAATGAATAGTGAAAAATACTGCATTTTACATCAAAACTGATTTTTCATTTAATTTAATTATATGGTTAGATTATATTTTTTAATTGGTCTTAAAGTTTAATCTGAATATATTTTTACCATTTAATCCAATGGTGGTCATTAGGATTAATTTCACTTTGAAATTGGTCATAAACTAATGTCAAACTTTTCATAGATATTGTTTCAAAAAAACCCGCTATTTGTTTTGACAACGGAAATTATTTTTAAATCAATTATTGCAATTTCTGTGTTTGGAATTTGGTAAAATGTATTACATATTTGTAATCATAAGTTCCAAATTATGTAATTAAGACTCTTTTGTTTTTTGACATTATGAATAGTAATGATAGTAATTATCTTTAATTATCTTGATTAATGAGTAATCAGGTAGTTAAAGATAATAAAATGATATCATAATAATACAAAAACACCACAATATGTGTCCTAAGGCTACTTGTTGTATCATGTCCGACCATGGGATTCCTTGTGCCGAACTTGGGGGCCCCATGAAATCACTTTTGTGAGAAAGTGACTTTTTATCTTTTTATTTTTTAAAGAATGTTAAATGTAACAAAGAATGTATCACCTAAGTAAAATATTTTTAATTTTGACTAAATAAATGATCTTTTAGACTATAAATATTCATTGGAAATCTAAAAAGATTTTCTAAATCATAGTATTTTTTTATAATTTTTATACATTAAATAAATTAAATTATTTATGACATCATAATGATGCAGCGATGACCTCATTATTTGACGATTTAAATAAAATGGAAAGATAATGTAAAATCTAAGACCTAAACATGTCCAAAACCTATTTGGTGGGTATATTTCGAACCCTTATCACCTTAGCCTCAAATTATATCAATGTGGGACCTTTAAAATTCGAAACCCATTTGAAAATAAAGTAACATTTCTTTACTTTCCAAGAGTGCCCCTCTTCTCCTCTTATAAAAGGCCCCCACCTCTACCTCCTTACCCACACTCCCAAAGCCTTTGGCTTGGCCAACACCTACCCATTTTGTCTCTCCACATCTCTATATTACTCCTTGAAGCCACACTTTTGGCAGAAGTCTTCCCAAGGAAGCCTTTGAGCTCAAACCAAAGGGAGTTACCCGATTTTAAGGTAATGTCTTCACTTGAGTCCTTTTGTTTTATTTTACTTCTCCAACCCCCTAAACTCTATTTATTCATTTATTTTGTAACAAATCCAGTATATTCAATATACTAGTATGTTTTTATAAGAAGTATTCGAGCTACACTTACACACACCTACATCTAATGGTTAAAGAACATATTGTTTCCGTGGATGACGAATTTATGCCTCCCAAAACGATGATTGTTCAACATTCTTTTAACACCTTCAAAGGTGGCAATTAAGATGAAACTATATTTATATATGATATATAATATGTTTATTTTTTCCTTAAGCTTCTGTATTTTTCATTTTGGGCATACCTTTATGGTTCTCATTATGGGTAAACGCGATATCTTCATTTAAGGAAGTGCGGACTACCGCCCCCTCAAAGTGATTTGATTCGTTAAATACCATATGTGGGACATATAAAGGATGAAGTTATGATATTATATATGATATTACACTGGAATTATAATATAACTTTATATCATTATGATTCCATTCTATAAAATACGAAATAGAAATGAAAGTAGCGTTCATGCGTACGTACGGCTTACCGTCTCCATGAACGGTGCATTTCATTTCTTGCCTCTAAATGATTATGTAATATTATAAATGCATGAATGTACTGGATATATATGACATATATGATATCTACATCATAAATACCATTCTGGATATAATGGATATATGAACAACTTGTAATTATAAAGGGCTTATTTTTTACTCAAGTACCAATGATCGTTAAAACAACCGTTATTAACTTAAATAATTACATAGTGTTCATGACATGGAAATAAGTGATATAAAAGGAATAATGAACTTTAAAAAGGTTATTAAACAAGTATAAATTAAATCAAGTTTATTGTTCAGGAGATTAAAGAATGACCGAGTCAAGTCGGACCTGAGGTATGAGACTTCGTCTCAATCTCCTTTCATTGAGGCATATTTTGTTTTATACACAGCCTTCTTTTATACGGTGTATAAACCCATTTGACTTTTACGTTTATTCAAAAGGAATCTTTTTTATATGAAGCGTTTACTAAATGACAAAAGGGAATGTTTTTGTCGTACGTATGCGGCGACAACGACTTCTCTGCCGCCGTGACCATTATTTGAGTTTCGGCTTCCTCTACAAGTCATACCTTCTTTTTAAAAGAAAAATAAATACCATGTTTTACTTTTCTTTTATTTTGGTATTGAAAATGGTTTTCATAATGTTTTTATATCAATGTGTTGTATTGATATCTTGTGATTGAAAGGTGGAAATGTTATGTTTCCTTTATGCATGTTTTATGTGATACGATTATGTTGAGGTTCTTGGGCATTATTATAAAGACGGGTGGTTCCGTGATAAACTAAGGGCGGGTGAGCCCGATATAGCTCTCCAATGCATTGGGTAACGTGAAGGAGTGAAACGTTAAGGTTTCTCCGAAGAGATTTAGGGAATATACTGTGATGGGTATTCCAAACATAACCAAGAGGGTTACTCCCTACGTAAAAATGTTATGAATGCCTCAAGTTACCTTTATGTCTTATGATTTCTATGATTTATTC
Source organism: Viscum album (assembly GCA_963277665.1). Classification (NCBI taxonomy): domain Eukaryota; kingdom Viridiplantae; phylum Streptophyta; class Magnoliopsida; order Santalales; family Viscaceae; genus Viscum; species Viscum album. The sequence continues at coordinate 599,786,155 of OY728132.1, read as the reverse complement.
AAGATTTGATGAGGTATGTTAAAGTGCTTATGTTTTATGGGTAAAGTATGATTTCATTCTTATGTATATATGTACCCATGTTTCCTTTCCATATATTTTTATATCCCTTACTGAGCTTTTTATGCTCATCCCAAGTTTTTTTGAAATGTTTTTCACAGGTCAAGGGAAAGGTACATGATGTGATGATAGTGTCAAGGAAGTGTCAAGAAAGAATCCATGTTTTATTTTAAATATGTTTCCATTGATGGGAAATAAGAATACTATCTTTATGTAACCACTTTGTTTATATGTGGAATGTAATGCAAGTTTTATGATCTAATTCTCTAAAACTCTAAACTCGAAAAGATCCTCAATGTGTAATCTTGTAATAACTCAAGATTAAGTAAGGTTTAAGGCTGGGGCCTTATAGAAACCCCAAAAATACCAAAGCTGAAAGTAAAAGTAAATCCAAAAATAACTCATTCTCATATGCATGTTCAACAGTAAATGATACAAGCCACAAAAATCCAATGGTAAAGTAGCAAGAAAAAGGAAAATGACAACAACAACTGCCCCGAGGTCCGAGCTAGTATGGCTCTGCACGATCCCTGAAGTCCTCCTGGAAACCTGAAAGCAGTTTTATATACGTAGGGTGAGCATACAAGTACACTCAGTAGGGAAAACCAAAGACTCTCGTGCACAAGCGGAGAGGCATTCTAATGCCTTGTGGGAAAAGAAAAACCAAAACACCTAGCAAGGGAAACTATCCACCCAAGCCTCACCAAGGCACACTCCCCAAATAACGCAAGGCAAGTAAAGTATAGTAATAGCACATCAATATTTGGGTACCCCACGCCACTTTCCCACTGATTATTGAAGACATCCTACGCATCAACCCAATCCCGCCATTCTCACCGCAGTCCCACTGCCAAACCCCGCCCGCACACACCTAGGCCATAACATCACCGTAGTCCCACTGCCAAACCCCGCCCATAGACACTTGAGCCACAACCACCACGCGTAACCACACCCGCAAACACCTGGGTCAGAACAACTACTATCACGCCTGAAGACACCTGGGCCTCATCCCAAAGACACTTGGGAAACAACCTGCCCGCAAACACCTGGGCCAACCACCACAACTACCCTGCCCGAAGATTCTTGGGCTAATAATAGACTTCAGGCCATCACAGCCTACCCGAAGAGTCTTGGGCTATTCGGGAAAGGGAGCAGAAAAGGAGCTAATAACCGGCCACTCATAGGAGTGTTGGGAAAAACACCATCCCCCATGAAATGGGGGTGTTCAGCACTAAAGTTCTCAACTTGGGTGGGGTGCGAATAAGAAACATAAAAGCTATAGATATATGTATAGGTAAAAAACACTCATCCCAACCTAGGGGTTCCAAAACCTAAGCACAACACCCTTGTTACTATTCATTCATAAAAGAATCCACGACACTCACAACCAAGTCACAAATCATCCCCAAACTAATTCCCCCATTCAACCATTCTTGTTTTCATGTTCAAGTGATCCCATTTAGGTGAATTCTGCACTACCGGGCAACTAACAGGCATAACTACAAAACAGGAAAAGAGAAACAGCCAAACATCAATTTAACCATTCACACCCGGTTCTCTTGTAAAGTCACAGCAACAGAGGGATAAGTGATATCCCTCAAATTACTAGAACCAAATAAAACCTCACAAAAGGGATAAGTGAGATCCCTCAAAGTACTGGAAACAAAGAAGACCCCAAGACACAGCCCCATGTCCCCAAAACTAGGAACCAACCATTTCTCAACAATAGAGGATCCCACCCGAGTTTGTGTCACAGTAGAGCAACCACACAGCTCTGGATTCACAACCAACAATCGTGCCATAACAGAAGATCCCATCCCCGTTCACATCTTCCCATAAGCACTAGGCAGAACAACACACCCACCCCTAAACAGAGTGGAAAACTTCCAGGCTCAAGCACATCATTCATTAGGTTCTTCTTTCTGTTTTCTAACCGGGGTGGTCACACAGGGATTCTTGTTTTACTGAACATCCATTTAAACAAGCTGAGTTTAGGTGACTAACCAATTTCCACGTTATAGTTATTTAGTCATCACAAAAGGCAAGGTTCTATTAGTGCGCAAGGAAAGACCACTAACGGCCATGATTTTCAGTGAGCACAGGCTCACACAATTCACAACACATACAATATAAAAGCAGTACAACAGAAACATCGATCACACCCCCTCCCTTCATTCTTTAAAAGTCTATTCATTATCTTCATTAAGTTTGGTTTCATCAATCCCCACTGAAACAAAATCGTACCCACCCCGCATGATACACAGAAAGGAGAGGCGAAGGAAAAATCCCTACTTGATTGATCAAAGATCGAAGTTCTTCTCCACGCACCAAGAATCAGGGAAAACCGCAACTCGCAGGGGAGGGACGTCGGGAACTCCAAGCGCACTAAAAAGAAAAGGAAGTCATCCAAGAGGAAGAATAATGAAGAAGAAATTCTCGTGCGATATATAGATAAGATCCCGTTGTTACGGGATATGGGGGTTTGAACGGCTTTAAATTCGGATCGTGGTTCCCCACGCGGTTGGGTGGTTACACACGATGAGATTAATTGTTATTTAATTCTCCATTGAGGAGGTTCCTAGGGATTTCTTGGGTATTAATTATGGGATTTTAAATGGCTTTGAACCACTTGAAAAAAAAGGTTAAAAAGCCCAAAAGAGGCGTTACGGGAAAAACTATAGAAGAGAAACCCGACAAGGCTGGGTGACACCGATCGGTCATGTCGATCGGTCACGCCGATCGGTCGCCCTGATCGGTCGCACACCGAAATGACGTCCTACCACCGAGACATCACCCCTAGGATCTAGAATTTGGAAAAGGGATGGACCGTGAGGGTCCGGGTCATCACAAATACAATTTTTGGGATCATTACTAGATTAAGGTTATTTATGAAAATGGTTATCATATCCTATATATTACATGATTTGGGTAATTACATTTTTTGGTATGAGACTTCAAGAGTAATTGATGTTGTTTGGGGATGAATGTTAAAAATAATATTGGAAGACTATGTGATAAAATCCTTCCGATTTTTGAGGAATTTTAAGGATAGTTATTTATTGAATGATCTATGTTAAATTTTGGTCATTACTGTTGAATTTTAGAGATTAAAGTAGTTTTTCATCATATAAAGGTTTATTCTTTTTGGTAATTATCTTGTCTTATACTAACCATTTTGGTTTTGTTTAATTCCTAAAGATAGGAGAAATAGATTGTTTTTATTTTTTGGATTTTTTGGCCTATAGAAGTTGATTCTATTGCTTCAAGCATGAAAAAAATCATTTTGAAGACTCATTATTTGGAGAAAAATACGATTTTATAGTAGAAATTGATTAAAGGAGAAAAGTCTACTTTTAAAGTAAGTATTTTTGTTTATGTTCTTAGTCCAGGTAGTAAAATAATTCCTCAAATTTAAGAAAATTATTTTGAAAACAAAAAATTTATTCATTTACTTTTCTTATTGAGAAATCAATGGCATTTTAACCCATCATAGATTTACGGTTTTACGATGGATAACTTTCTCTTGATTGTGTTCTCTATCACTCTCTATCAGTCCTTGGGAGTTAGTTTTCTATTTTATAACCATGTTTTCACTTATCACTTATGTTATTCTACTTGGAAACCCAGTATGTGTTATTCCATATGACCTTTGTACTTCCCTCTCTCTTTTCAAGAAGAAGTTTTATTGACCCCTTTTACGATGTGGATTTTCAACAAAAGTATTTTGAAAATTCAAAACCTGGTTACTGAGCCCAAGTTCAAAATTGTGAGGACGCGATTTATTAAAGGGGGGAGAATGTAACATCCTAACATTTTAAAAATTAAATATTATTCAATTGTATATAAGATATAAAACACCGATCTTGAACGAATAACAAATTATTATTATTTAAAGGAGGCGTTATAGCCTAGTTGTTAAATAGTTGAGAATAGATAGTATTAACAGAACTGTGAAATATATAATAGTCATACTCATTGATAATTTATTAATTAATTTTTTGTAAATAAGCACTTTAATTTTTAGTAAAGTCATTTTATTCTTCAAAAAAACATTTTCTTCAAAAGTGATTTTCTTACATTTTATGAGTGAATATTATAATTAAATTTCTATAAGTTTTAGAAAATATATTTGAAAATATTAATTTCATTTTTTTAATTCAGCATGTGAAAATTATTTTAGGGTGAATTTTATGAAAATATTGATTTTTCAAAGAATAGTGAAAAATATTATTTTTCATTGAAAATTATATTTTATTTTAAAGTATTTACAAGGTAAAATTAAGTTTTGGATTAGTATTAAATGTTAATTAATACATTTTGATTTAAAATAATCCAAATATGGTTTTTTAAATGGAATTTATATTTTAATTTATTATAAAAACATTTTATATTTAAAAAGGGCATTTTTTCAAAAAAAATGTTTTTCGTTGCGTTTTACCGGTTTAATTTTAAATTAAAATTTTAAATTTTTGTGTTTTGAATTTTGAAAAATAAATTACATATTTTTAATAAGTGGTTTTAAATCTAGTAAATAGTTTCTTTTTATTTCTGGTCAATATGAATAGTAAACTTAGTCATTATATTACCACAATAAAGGGTAAATCAGGTAATTTAGGTTAAAAAGAAAATGATAATAACCCTAAAATGACCCAAAAACTTACCTAAATCTTATTGGATGAGTATTTATAGACCATAATAATCTAAGTGTTTGATTTATAACTTTTTGGGGCCACTTGGATGAGATTATGACCTTTGAAATATTTTCTTTAAAGAAAAATCAAACATGTCACACTCTTGTTTATAATAAGTGTAATATTTTTAATATGGTGTTATCTAAAGTGTATATTCAAATATAAATAATATTTTTAAATATAAAAGATTTATATCCATCATGATAATTTATTTTTAATTTTTAGTGAAGAAATAATTACCTTAAATGATTGCACAATGTTGATGTGGTAATTACTTAATTAATGAAAAAAATCAAATAAATAATATTAAAAATACTAAAATAAATATAATTTGAGATAAATAACGCAATAAAAGAATTTTATAAATTAAAATGACATGTTAGTGATATTATAAAATATTTATTCTGAATTTTATATGTTTTCTTACTTTTATTAAATTCAATGTAATGACTAATTCTAAAAAACTAACATTATGTATATTTTATAGTAAACAATATTTTATTAAATGATATAATTTTTTAAAAAATATTAAAATCATAAAAGTGATTATTATAAGGTTTAAAATATCAACCATTATCCATTTATGGGTCGTTTTTCATTTTATAGTAACTATATTAATCCTCTAAGAGTAAAAATTCATGTTGTCATAGTAAGAGTTAAAGAGATTAAATAAGGGTTAAAATCAAAATATAAGGGTATAAATATAGTCAAAATATGCCTAATTTTCATTTTATAAGAGGATTTAGACCCATAATGATCTTATCTTCTAAATAACTTACTTTGGAACTATTTTTAATTTAAAATTAATTTATATTAATTTAATATTTTTGAGAAATGTCAAGAGTGTCCCTCTCCTCTCTTATAAAAGAGAGACTCTTCTTCTCATTTATTCACACTTAAAAATCATTTGGTTCATAAAATACCCACCCAAATACCTTCCTATAATCTCTCCCTATATTCTATAGGTATTTTTTTAGGATTAATACCAATCTTAGATGTCTTAAGGTGTTAATCAAAGGAGGTTTTCCAAAGAAGAGGTATAGTTTTTATCAACATGTTTTTGTTTTGTTTCTTCTTTAACATCCCACAAAACTTCTTAAACCATGATAAAATAATAAATAAATTATCCTACATATACTAAGATGTTATTATGATAGTGTAATAACCTATATTTATCTCCTCTTCCATCAAATAGGAAAAGAATTCATCATTCGTATGTACGACGGACTACCGTCTCATGAACCAATGTAATTTGTTTTCCATCACCATCTCTCAATAATGGTTATAATTATGGAATTAATATTTATATATGTTATTCATTAAATATATATATCATTATTAAATGATAATATATCATGTAAATGATAACGTCGTTCATGCGTACGTGTGGACTACCACCTCCACGGTGAGATGCGATTCGTTTTTTATCACCACAACACATGAATGATATATATAAGTATATTTGAAGAATTAATATGAAATTAATTATATTATGATAATTATGGAAATATAAAATAATACTTATCTTCTTTCCATATTGATCATTGAAAAATGAAAATGTTACTCATACGTACATATTGTTTATCGTCTTCATGATTGTAACGTAGTTCATTTTTCATAACCATGTGTAATGGTTGAATTTAAAATTATAATTTATATATAATAATTATAATTATTTCATGAATTTTATTCTGGAGATTATGGAATAATTACCTCTTTGACCATAGTTAAACCACTGAAGTCATTTTGGACTTATGAACTGAATATCGTCAAAACATCTGATGTGAACTTAAATAATTAAGTAATTGTTATAACATGGTAATAAGTGATATAAAAAGAATAATAAACATTAAAAGGGTTCTCAATAAAGTATAAAATTAACCTAAATTTATTATCCAGGAAGATAAAGAACATACGTGGAGAATCAGACTCAAGGTAAGAAACTTTCTTTTAAAAAACATCTTTTAAATTTTCCCATAAAACTCTCTTTTTCTTCCATATCCATATGATTTTTTTATAAAAATGATTTAAATAGGGTTTTTATTATTATTATATGATTGTTTAAAGTCATTTTTACCCATGTTTTACTTTTTTTTAAATGGTTTGAAAGGAATCTTTTTGTCGTTTTTCAAATGAGGTACTTTGTGAGTTTTCCAATAAAAATACAGAAGGAATGTTTTTTATAACTTATACATCATGATCAGATTTTTCTGCCTTCATGAATAATATTTTATTTTAAGATTTCTTTACAAGCTTATATGGTTATTTTCAAAGAAACTGTTTTCTTTTGTATGTGCACAGTTTTCTTTTTGAATAAGTGATTTTCCTTAAGGATTTTTTGTTATGATGCAAGAATTCATGTTTTATGATTATGTTATGGTTCTTGGGCATTGTTTGTGATAAATGGTGGTTATATTTTAAACCAAATATGGGCGGATTAGTGATATCTCTCCAATTTATTGGGTATGTTTATGTTGGAAGTTGATCGTGGTGGTTATTCCAAGTGTAACTATGATGGTTACTCCAAGTATAACCATGAGGGTTATTTCAAGTATAACTGTGAGGGTTATTTAATGTGTAGTCTTGAGGGTTACTCCATAAGTGATTATGATAATAAAATGATTCTCTAAGTTACCTATATGATTTATTTATATTTTTTATGTTTTACAGAAATGTCATATTTTCATAAGGTAAATTATTAAGTTTATGTTCAAAGAAAAGTATATGTTACTTTTTAAGGGTAAGGAGTATAAGTTTGTGAAAAAGTTTTCATGAGTTTATCATGTTTCAAATAAACCTATATGGGTTTTATTTTTCCTTTAATATTTCTTATGAAATTTTTATGGAAATATTTGGGCATAAAAGGGGATTTCTTGGGTGAGAAAATATTTATTTTGAGTCCAAAGTTTATTTTGAAAATGTAGGTTTTTATAAGTATTCTTGGACTAATGGGTTCTTTCTTTCTTTTTATGTTCCTTACTAAGCTTTTTGTTCTCATCCCACATTTTAAAAAATGTAGGGTTTAAGGAAGAGTAGGTACAAGGATGAGGTCAAGATGAAAATTATAAATATTTATCATGAAAAGAAACCAAGTTTTATTTAAAAAGTTTTATTTGGTGGAAAAAATACAATACTGGAAAATGGACCTATCCCCATGGTTTTCCCCAAAACCGTGGGGATAGGTACCCCTATACCCACGGTTTTTTAAAACTGTGGGTATAGGGGGGTCTATCCCCACTGTTTTCCAAAATCATGGGGATAGGTCCTGAAACGTCACTTATACCCACGGTTTTCAAAAACCGTGGGTATAGGGGGTACCTATCCCCACAGTTTTGGGGAAAACTGTGGGGATAGGTCTGGGCTAAAATATGTATACCCACGGTTATGAAAAACCGTGGGTTTAGGTTTCCCGTGTGTGCGCGAGAATTTTTTTTCCCCGCGGGAAGGAATTTTTTTTTGGCAGGAGTCCTATACCCACGGTTTATATAACTATATTTAACTAAATATATATATATATATACACATAGGTGATGTTAGGGTAGTGGTTAGACACGATGTTTGTAGTGAAGAGGTTGCGGGATCGAAACCCGCCACCTGCATTATTTTAGGATTTATACCCACTATTTTGAAACCGTGGGTAAAAGACTTTGACACCGTGGCAATTGGGTATGTTTCGTTGACACGGTGGCAGAACAGCTATACGCATAGTTTTGGAAAAACGTGGGTATAGGTTGGGGACCTATACCGACACCTTTCCAGCACACGGTTCCCAAAACTGTGAGTATAGGTTATACCCACAGTTTTGAATCGTGGGTATAGGCTGTTTTTCCAGTAGTGATAGATACTGAATATAAGGGTCCACTTGTAATGTATGAGTTTACTATGTAAGAGTTTGTACTAATTCTCTAAAACTCTAAATAGAAATGATCCTCAAGATTGTAAGAAAGTGAATTCTAGTTCAAAAACACTAGAATATATAATGCTTAAGGTTGGGTCCTTACACTCCAACTGATCCTTCAGTTCTTAAAACTCAGTAAGTGTCGTCTTGTAAGGAGGGATGGGGATAGGTTTTGTACTCGGTGAGAGATTGATCGTGAACTCGGTTTCATGGTTGAGTGGTAATCCTAAAAATTACTTAGGGAACACATCCTGAAACTGATCAATAACGAGAGAAATGACTTTTTGGAATGTCTACTCATCCAGAATGAGGCTAACAACATGGGTCATGATTCCACCCAATCACTGAAAGTCAGGTCCTAAATGACCCACTTGCATATCCCATTCACCAACATATTCGAAGTTCTCGCCCTTAGGAGAAGTGAAGGAAACTCATCCACGATATCAATCAATATGGGCCTAATAATGGACAAGCCATTCTATTCCTAGAATCATGTCAAAACTGTCCATATCCAACACAAAGAAGTCCCAAAGGAATCGACAATTATCAATGACTAGGTGAAAATCCGCGCACTTGTGGATTCCTTTTGACTTCATGCCCAAGGGTGTGTCAATAAATAACACTATATAAAGTTACTACAAAGTCTAGGGTAAACCTCTAATGAAAAGGACAGAGATGAAGGAATGTGAAGCTCTTATATCTAAAAATAGAAGAAGAAAGAGTCTAAGTTACTAAGATTGTACCTCTCACAGTAGATGGTCCTGCCTCCTGATCTATCAGAGTGAGATCAACCGCATGTAACTGGCTGACAATGTAGCCTTGTGCTCCATTCTAGCTGCCCCTGTTTCATACTCCCATGTTGACCCCGGCTTGGAGCTTTCCATCTGCCACCATGGCCCAAACGGCTAGTGGATACCCAACTTTCAGCCTACTGAGGTGTAGCAGTCCTAGCCCCAGAGCCCTGAGCTGATTCTGAACCCTTGCCATTGGACGTCTATTGTACAATTGAGCAAAAAAAAAACACAGGTGATTCATTCTTACACACTAATAACACTCTTAAGGAAGCTAAGTTCACTACGGTCTCTTATGCCCTTGACCCCCACACTGATAGCACATTGCTCCCTCGTGAAGGAAGTGAAGAATCACTACTCTGATGAGACTGACTACCACTGCCCTGACATAAGTCATCTGGATGACATTTCTAGCTACTAGAGGAACTGCCCCCACTTCCACCCATAAAGGAGAACTTCCCAACATCATATCCCTCATTGTAGTGACTGTCACTACTCATTGTAGTGACTGTCACTACTCATTGTAGTGACTGTCGCATTCGAGCTTTTCAGTAATGATGAAAAGAGAAGCATAGTCTAGATTTCATATGCGGAATCAATATAGACCGAACCCCAATTGACTCGTAATAGTATTAAAACAACTAATGTGATCTTCTGTGGAGTTACCTTCACCTATCTCAAGGTTGAATAATGCGTGCATAAAAAACACTTGGTTTGATGCATATGGTTTTTCATGCATGTTCGATTGAGCTTTTTATCAAACCCATAGTGATCACTTATCCCTTTATATTGAATGAAACACGTCTTATCAATGTTAGATGCATGATACCCAGAGCTTGCCAATCCAACAAGGTCCAGTCATCACTTTACATTGTTGTTGGCTCCCCCCTAGTGAATGGTTGCTGTTTTTTTTTCAATATAGATAATCCTCAACCCGTGTCTTTTAAAAGCCGAAATTGTGTCCCTTAAAGCGATCGATATTCACATTCTCTTCTTTTAATGTCGTTGTTCAAAAAACAATTTATGTTCTTCAAACCTTTACCATACCCTGATACTGCTTATTGAAAAAATTAGAAACAAAAAAGTAAAATATAAAAAAGTCCAAGCACACATATTTTACATGGTTTAAGCAAAAAACATCCCATGTTTGTGAAGTTAAGTTGTGAATTTCGTTATTAGAGGGAAATATTACAATAATTTTTTTACCACATCACTCATATTCAACTACTCCGGGAAATACAATAAAAATACATAAATCCCGTGGGTAACAAGTTTCCATGTGACATGATAATCTATGTGAAATAAATGTCTTTGACGTTTTTCACGTACACCTTGCATGGGATAGATTTCTTCAACGTTTTCACATGCACCCCATTTGGACTAAAATTTTCAACATTTTTCATGTGCACCCTTGTGAATTTTATTTATTCACTGTTCCACTTGAACTCCGTGTGGAAGCTGAGGGCTCAGTGTACAATGTAGCCTGGATTAAATCATACTCCGCATGCAACTCAACAATCACATGAGAACGATTTCAACATTCACAAACAAAATTCATGTCTCGTTATAAAACAAAGAAAAACCCCAAACTTTCTATATACTGGAACTACAATATTGCATAAATTATTTATGAATGGTTTGTCACATTTATGTAAACACAAATATTTATTGTTCACATGACTCTTTGATTCATACAATGATTGTCTATGTTATTTGAGATGAATATTAAATGATTTCATTTTACTACGAATGACATTATATCAATTACAATAATGTATTAGGATAACACTCCTAAGGAAGTTGAGTTCACTACGGTCTCTTATGCCCTTGACCCCCACACTAATAGCACATTGCTCCCTCATGAAGGAAGTGAAGAATCACTACTATGATGAGACTGACTACCACCGCCCTGACATAAGTCGTCTGGACGACATTTCTAGCTACTAGAGAAACCGCCCCCACTGCCACCCATAAAGGAGAACTTCCCAGCGTCATAACCTTCATTGTAGTGACTGTCGCATCCGAGCTTTTAAGTAATGATGAAAAGAGAAGCATAGTCTAGATTTCATACACGAAATCAATATGGACCGAACCCAATTGTCTGGTAATAGAATTAAAACAACTAATGTGATCTTCTGTGGAGTTACCTTCACCTATCTTAAGGTTGAATAATACGTGCATCAAAAACACTTGGTTTGATGCATAGGGTTTTTCATGCATGTTCGATTGAGCTTTTCATCAAACCCACAATGATCACTTATCCCTTTATATTGAATGAAACACGTCTTATCAATGTTAGATGCATGATACCAAGAGCTTGCCAATCCAACAAGGTTCAGTCATCACTTTACATTGTTATCGGCCCCCCCTGTGAATGGTTGGTGTTTTTTTTTCAATATAGATAATCCTCAACCCGTGTCTTTTAAAAGCCGAAATTGTGTCCCTTAATGCGATCGATATTCACATTCCCTTCTTTTAATGTCGTTGTTCAAAAAACAATTTATGTTCTTCAAACCTTTACCATACCCCGATACCGCTTATTACAAAAATTAGAAACAAAAACGTAAAATATAAAAAAGACCAAGCACACATATTTTACATGGTTTAAGCAAAAAACATCTAATGTTTGTGAAGATAAGTTGTGAATTTCGTTATTAGAGGGAAATATTACAATACTTTTTTTTACCACATCACTCGTATTCAACTACTCTGGGGAATACAATAAAAATACATAAATCTCGTGTGCAACAAGTTTCCACGTGACATGATAATCTGTGTGAAATAAATGACTTCGACATTTTTCACGTACACCTTGCATGGGATAGATTTCTTCAACGTTTTCACATGCACCCCATTTGAACTAAAATTTTCAACATTTTTCATGTGCACCCCGTGTGAATTTTATTTATTCACTGTTTCACTTGAACTCCGTGTGGAAGCTGAGAGCTCGATGTACAATGTAGCCTGGATTAAATCATACTCCGCATGCAACTCAACAATCGCATGAGAACGATTTCAACATTCACAAACAAAATTCATGTCTCGTTGTAAAACAAAGCAAAACCCCAAACTTTCTATATACTAGAACTACAATATTGCATAAATTATTTATGAATGGTTTCTCACATTTATGTAAACACAAATATTTACCGTTCACGCGACTCTTTAATTCATACAACGACTGTCTATGTTATTTGAGATGAATATTAAATGATTTCATTTTACCGCGAATGACATTATATCAATTACAACTATGTATTAGGATACATGAAATGAAATTACATGAGTTTCACATTACTTCGATTTTTAATGTGACAAAATGTTGATGATGTGATAATTGAATGATATGTTTTTATTTTACCAAATTATAATTTTTTATCTCTTAATTTTGAAGCTACTCAAATACCATTTTCTTCTCAATTTTGTTATTCCTATATACATTCAACAAACTTATTTCAATAAATAACTTTAAAATTAAATACAAGAGATCGGAATAGACAATTTTAAACTGAGTCTTATTAATAAAAAAACATCAATTTGCTCAAACAACAACTAAACAATAATAGACACCACTTGATAAATAAGAGTGGCAGACAAACAGAACGATTTCATCAAAGCATAATTCATCATCCAGTACAAGAAACTTGCTCCGGTACCCATCATTTATCTGAGATCCCATTACCCAAAGAGCAGAGCTCTCATCTGGGTTTCCCGGAGACGGAAGCCGTCGCCATGGATACATCTTCTCTCCCCCCGCCGCAGCAGCAACAGCCCCAGCAGCTGTATCCACCATTTCAGGAATTCCAGCATCAGCAGCTGCCCGAACAATCGCAGCAACACCAAGATTGCGCTCCCCAACCCTACGACCCGTCGCACTACCAGGCTTACAATCCGTGGGCCAATTACCCCTACTACCACCAGGATCCGCAACAGTCCCACCAGGCTTACGCGCACCAGCACCAGCACCAGCAGACGCAGTACCCTTATTATCCCCAAGACTACGCCAATGCGAATCCGCAACCGATGCTGCCCGAATCTGGTCCCATTCCGTCGCCGAGGGTCCCGATTCCTCAAGCCACAGCGGCAGAGGGAAACAGCGGCGTCACTTTAGGGCCCGGGCAGGTTCAGGTGCAACATCAGCAGAATGCTTATTATCCTCAGGGGCAGAATGTGGGTCTTGCGCCGGGGCTCAACCCTGCGGCTGCAGCGGCGGTGGCAGCTCTCTCTCAGTTGTCGCAATTTGCTGGAACAATGGGGGCTGCTGAGCGAGCTCTGGCTGGGCTTCAAGGGCAGCATTTGCATGGACCTGGTTCGGAGTTATTTCATGGCGGGCCTGGTGCAATGCATCCACCCGTAAGTTTTCTTTACTGGCTTTGAGATTTTATGCGGGCTTGCCAGTATCATGGTTCTGTCACCCCTTGAATCTGCTGCAGCACTAGAAGTCGTACCATTGTTAACTTTTACTAAATAATGTTTTTTTTCCACAGAATTTTCGCATAGAATAACCCATGGAATTTTCAATCTTCCCTTTTCTGGTTAGTAATTGGAACAATTGGTTCAATCATTGATACGGCCATGGTATTATGAAATTTCCTTCATTTCATAAGCCCGTATTAATTTGTTCTTTCTGTTCAAAAACCACCAAGCAACGTTCAAAGTAGAGCCCTTCAATCCTTATGAACGCCTACAAAGGTCACACTCTCTAGTATTTTCCTAAACCAAGTCCGATCTGCCATCAAAGTTGTAAGTGTTTTTTTCAATCAATGCAGCTCACAATGGCGAAAAAATATCTCTTATTCCCCGTCTTTCTCATTAACATGCCCTTAAAACTACTGGTTTGGCTTGTCTCCAGTCCATCTGCTACTTTGTTCCATATTCCTGTTAGCCAGTCCTCTGGAACTCTTTGAATGGTGATTTTTCAAAATTGAAATCAAACTTTTGTCTATTGAACTGAGAATGGGCGTTTTCTTTGTTAAAAGTGTTATTTACATGTACAATCTCTTAATGCGTAGGCTATTTGAATGGAATATTTTTAAATAAAAACACATCATGATTTTTTTATCATAAAATGCTCATGATATTAAAAAAAGTGAAATGAGAAATTTCATGACTTATTTAGCTCATTGGTTCTTAAATAGCAAGGCATAGTGAATCAAGCAAATAGAATGTTTTCTATTGCTTTTGTTTTTCTGTCCTCCATCAGCCGTGACTTTGTCACGGAAGCAATGCATTCAATTCTGTTTTTGCCAAAGGATGCTTGTTATTGTTTTGAAAATTGATTTTTTTTTACATTTGCAGCCCCCCCTCTTTCTCGGACAGTTAAATTCTCAAGCATGGTTTATAAACATCCTTCTCATCCTCAAATGTTCGAGGATTGACACCTCATGACTTAATTAAGTTTTTGTTTTTTATTAATCTCACTGCTCTTAATTTCTTTTTCAGCTGCTCTGGTTAGCAAAGAATAATTTGTCAGCATAAATATTTGGCATTTCATGATGAGAATTGTACACTTTTTGCTATGAAATTTAGCATATCGTATATTGTTCCACTCACATTTTACACCCAGACAATGGAATTTAAAAAAGGAAAAAAGCCTGGCATTGTTATCATGGCGAGTGAATAAAATCATTGATTTTTGTTTTTGGTATCAAGAGTACTCAGTATTCTTGTCTTGCCCCGTTTCATCTCGAGGACTTTCTGGGGTTCATACTAATTTGAATTTGAGCCCACTAGGACCTTTTTGGGTGACAAAATTCTCCCTCATGGATACTCCTATGTCTGAGAGTTTTTATGTAATTGGATGAAATGTTCATTAATGGAACGTAATGGAAAAGAATGACATGGAAGATAACAAAATTGATTGTTCCATTGTTTGAGAGTTTTATTATGATGGAATGGAATGGTCTCACCGTATTATTATTTATAAAATAAATAAATAATTACTTATTTTAAAAAAAATTACTTATTTTTTTTTGCCCGTTCCATAGACGACCCTCTGATTTGGAGGGTCATGAAATAGGGTGTGAGATGGCCAAGGATAGCTTGGAAGACCATTAAACGCCATCCCGACCCTCATAAAAAACCCACAAACAATGAATTTATTCTATACATCATTCTATGTCATGCCACTATCCAATTTAAAACTTCCAAACATAGGGTTAAGGAGGCTCTAGGTCAGGTTTGATCCTCCAACCTTATAAGTGGAAGTTCCCTTGCTAATCCATCCGGTTCCCATGGGTTTATAGACTTTTATCATATTCGTTTTGGTGGAGTTGTCACCTTCTTCTTTTTCCTAAATGATGTTTTCCCTCTCACATTTTACTTTATTCACATCTTGTGTGTTTTTTCATCGAGTCTTTTCCCCGGTAGTGCCTTGCACGCTAACAATGTGATTATTGGAAAGTTAGTGAGAATTTTTTCTACTTTTCATCTCTTGAGTTCTTGCATTTTAAAAAACAGAACAATTTCTAAAGCTTGTTGTCAACTGATGTATCAATTGTTTCTTGTTGTCATTGCAATTGTTTTGTTAGTAAGAGATATTTGCAAATGACAATTCGATTGACAATTGCTTGTGATTTAAACAAGTTATTATTGCTTGTTTGTTTATATCTAAATCATATCAAAGTCATGGATGGTTTGATTCATGTCAATAATTGCAATTATAACTTGGATTTTTTTGTAACTGCATGCTTGAATTTCTCGGTGAATTGGTTGGGAAAATGGTCATGTCATTGGACTGTGTTATTGTTTAATTCATTATATAAAAAATCAATTTAACACAGTTGAGAGAAATTGTTGTGACCAGCGGGTTATTATGAACGCCCCAAGACTCTGAGAGGGGGGTGAATTAGGGTGCTGCTCGAATAAAACTTTTCTCTTGAAACCCTCACCCGTCACCGGATCTTGTTCCCTTGTTAGAAGGAACAACGTTCATTCTATCTCTCCCTCGAGCGTACTCGAACCGAATATCAAACACTTATGCATAAAATAAAGCACACGAGGACACAATGATTTTACTCGGTTCACCCACATTGGGCTACGTCTAAGGAGCATATACATGAGGATGTGCTGGTGTATCAAAATCCATTATAAACTCACTGTTAGGTGGATACAAGATTTAGGTCATGGTTACTCCACGCCAAGACACACTACCTTTACAATAGTTTAGGGTTCGCTCACTGCTCACCCAAGGGTCATTCCCTTTGCTTCCTCCTCCACTCACTGATTTGGAAAATCTTTAACAGTTTATAGATTTGATTGTCTCTTTCAGATCAACACATAAGTCTGATTTTCTGTGCATCATAAACTCTAAAATTGATGTGACTTTGATCTCCAACTTGGTGCCTTCTTCAAAACCAGATGAGATCAACCTCTTGTTAAGAATTGAATCTATTTTTTGCAGACAATCTTCACAGCAACAACAAACTCTTCCAGATTATAATAATTCCAGGAAAGGAATTATCTTCACTCTGCTCCATCTTCCTCAAACAATCAGCCAGAAGAGATCAATTCCCTGTAAAGGGAATTGTCTTTTCCATGCAGCGCTTTCTTCTGCTTTAACCGGATTATCAGAAACTTTACATGAACAACGGACCTTGCCTTCATGTGAACCAGATATGTCAATGATATTTTCAGGTCTCTTCAGACTCTCTCTCTCTCGGCCATACATATCAAGAATGCTCTACATATCTCCTCTTTCTGCCAGAATAATTAACCTCTCTCAGTGCTCTTCTTTCTTCGGCATGTCTATCTTCTTTCTCTCCTTGAATATCGCCAAAGATATGGAAATAATATCTCCATTAAATCACGCTAGATTCTTAATTTGAATATCTTCCAGAAAACTGGCACTTTTAATCTTCAAATATGGAATCATTTCTTTTCATATAAAACCACTAGATATCTCGGGTCAAACTCTTAAAATCTTCCATTTATCTTCTCCATTTAAATCTTCCCATATACCGGCTTGGAATATTTAAATTAATTCTCGCGATATTTCTCTTACGTGACACAACACCTCCAGATCTTTCTTTCAAACATTTGAAACAAACTGTTTAACCTTATGTTGCCAGCCGAGTCTTCAAGTTATTTTTACGGGAGTTTTGATCCTTCAGATTTAATCTTTCCCTGCGTCCTCTTTACTCATACATAGCCAGATGAGTTTTCATGTCACTCTTACGTGAGCCTAGAACTTCGGATCTAATCTTAAGTGCGACTCATGTTACTTATACGTGACCAATTGATTCTCCAGGTTATTCTTACGCAGCCTGTTCAACCTTCAACTTAATCCTACGTAGTATGCCTTTGAAAAAACCACTTTAATCCTATGCACCTCCATACCTTGCCAGATTTCTCTACTCTTTTTCAAACTTCACCAACTCTTCAAGGACTTCATCCAACACATTAAAAAACCAGAATACACTCATAAAAAATCCTTCAATGCCAGATCGAACATCACTCTTCAAGCAATCTACATATTCCACATCCTTGATATGTAAAGCTAAAGCTATCAAGGTATTCCTTCGCCTTCCTTCACAGTCACCTCCATGTAGTCACTATGGTGACTTCAAATACTTCCACTTCTGATTTCCAAAGCTAATCCTCATGCTCCAATGCCATGCATACCAATGCCAAGCAACCTTCACCACCATTTCACCATGTGCAACATTCTCGAGTTTCTATGGTCCTCCAATCATACAACAAATCCACTATTAATTGATCTATCACAATAGACAACAAATCCAACATATAACCTTTGGTTGTAACATTCTCCCCCCTTCGGATTTTGTTGTCAATTCTACCATAAATCTAGTTCCTTAAACAACCTCCAGATCTTCCAAAGCAATGTACGGATTTTTGGTGCATTCTCTTATCTCCCCTTTGACAATAAAATTCAAAGGGCACTTTCTCTTGATTTCAACCCTTCTCTCCCCCTTTAGCACCGCGACAGGCAGAGGCGCCTCATCGCAAAGTGTTGCCCCCATGATTATTGTGGATTGGACGTTACCCGCCTTTGGCAACCCACCCGACAGCACTAGAGCGGACATAATGTGTTTTGTTTGCTGCGGCAGGGTCAGCGCGCGTGCCTTCCTTTGCCGCTCTGGATCCCACTGTTGTTGGTTCAATTAGAGATCTTCTATTGAGGTCGTCAGATGAGGCATTCCTGCTTTGACAAATCCCATGCATGAGACTGCCCCTCCAAGTTGCATCGGGTGTGCAGTCGTAGCGCCAGACCGTGTGGGTTGTGTCTCAGCTAGCGTGGTGACATGAGAAGGCATAATCGCCTCCCGGTGAGGCATCACCGTCACTAGGCGGCGTTCCAAAAGTTTAAGAGCATCCCAGAGTCCGACTTGTTCTTGCGCGAGTCGGTCGTCCAATGGTTGCATCGGCAAACGACCTGTCCTCCTCACTGTTTTTTGTTGTTTTTGAAAGTCGGGGCACTTTTTTTTATGTGTTTCCGAAGGAGTCTTACCCACAGTCGGTGGTGCTATCCAAACCAGCGAGCCCAATCCGCAGTGCGCCTCCTCCCAACGTAACTCGACAGGGGTGTGCGCCTCTCTTTTGAATGAAATCGACGAAGTTGCCCTTGCAGCAGCGATCGTCTCTTGCACGTGAGCCGACTGTGGGTGTCACCTTGGAGCGAATGCGCGACAGATGAAGAAAAACGACAGTGGTCTTTTGTGCCGTCCAGGCGTGCGTGGCTGTCGACGAAGGTCGAGCAAGGAGGGCGTGTCTTTTGGTTGGGAGCGGGCAACGCACGACTCCTCCTTGCAATATCCAAGAAATTGCACCAATGGCAGCGCATGCCTATTTCCAACGGAAAAGTTGCAGTGCTACCACCAACGAGAGAAGGCGATGGACGTACTAGTGGCAGGTCGAGGCAAAGAAAGTCACGTGTTTGATGGAGAAGATGGAGAAGGGCAGGTTGAGGCACAGCAAGTCGCGCGTCCGATGGAGAAGATGGAGAAGGGCAGGTCGGACCAATTGATAAAGACAGAGGACCAACTACTTGTATTATAGAAGATAACTAACAAAAATACACGCAGAAGAGGAGGAAGAAGATCAGAACTCTCAGAGAGTTCCGCCCAAGCCCACATGCCGTTTTCCAAGCCAAATGGCTGATTCCCTCGCTGCCTCTTCTCTCCCCCATGCAATCTTATTTATAAGAGATCTCCTCTCTAACGTGGCCCCTCTCTAACAATATTCCTCCCACCACAAAGACAAATATACCCCCCCAACAGAAAAGACCCACTGGTCCCCCCTCCAAACAAACAAACTCACTCACTGCAGGCCCCTAACAAACTAATAGCGGGTCTCTATCACACTATGTGTTCAGAAATCCAGATTTAGAGAGTTAGAACGCCTCCATAGTCATGCAACTTCTTCACAACTTTCAGCTCTTTCAACCACTTGCTTTCTCTTTAAAAACTTCAGGCTCTTTCAACCATTTGTTCATCTTTTTTAGCTTTAATTTTCACTTGTTCACTGAACCTCCAGCTCGGCTTACCACTTGCGGAACTTCAAATTTTACTCCTCAGCATCTCTTTCTTGATCAACACTTTATTGCATCTCCTTAGCTCCAAGTTTGAAAATCCCTGTTATGTCATCAAAGGCTCTGTCATCACTAATTCAAATTACTTCCAGATTTGCTTTCAAGCTCAAAACCTCTTCAAACTGTAGCTGCAAAAGATTTTCAGCGATATTGAGTTGAAACTTGGTGTAGGAGATAAGATTTTTAGTTAATAATCTCAATGCTGCCATTGCACTTGCTTCCACAAGCACATGCAACTCAAGCTTTTAAGTCCCTTTACTATTTCTCCCTGTGATCTCAACCACACTCCCATAACATTGTCAACGAATAATCAATAAAGCACAGAGTGTGTGCGTCATACCGCCTGATACCAATTGTTGAAATGATTTCTCCTCTTTCACGGGGCTTCTCCATACTCCATATAAGACTTATCAGCCTATGAAATTTTGACACAAACTCCCCCTAAATTCCTTCAGCTCTTTACACCAAATATAAAATTGATTTACACCACGGGAGTTTCCTTCCGATAGCTGTTAGCATCCTCTTTAATTTCAGATCAGGCTCCATATAACTTGAATTTCTTCATTACCGCCTGCAACTCCAGATTTATCAAGATGCCGCTTAAAATTTTCGGATTGGACTTTGATACCACTAGGAATTGCTCTTGACACCACTTGTAAATCTGGATAAGGCTCTAGTACCACTTGAAATTCCCGATTGTGCCTTAGTTCCATTGGTGCTTGCTCTGACACTACTCGTTGCCTGTATATTCTTGTAATGCATTCAACCTTTCTCAATGCTTTCACCCTCTTTCAACACATTCACCCCATGGATCGTATCTCCCCTTTAAACTTGCAATACTCCAACAACACGTGTATCAATTAAGTACATGGGGAGAGGGGTACTTCCCAACATTCTCAAGTAGAGGAATGTGGTTGGTCATGGTGAACCAACCCTTTTTTTCCATCTTTCATCCAAGCCTTTGTAGCGGTTATCCTTTTGAGTAATACCGCTCGTACACACTTCATTCTAGATATTTGCTTTGGCATCCTCTTTCTTTCTTGGCTTCGTATTCATCTCCATTGTGAAACTAATCCCCCTTGTACATGTCTCCTCTTTTGATGCAACATTGCTGCTTCCTTCATCACGCTTCCTCCGCCATAGAATGACTTTTTCACCGGTCTTCTCCTCTTTCCTTATGGTATAATTTGTGAAATCACTTAGACATGCTTCATGCTTATCCTTTTAAATAGGCTATTAGAACCACCTCAGATTTATTTATCTTTGGTCAATCTTTCTTCAAACTTTCAACCTTTGTTCAACAGTTGCGTTCTTTTGCATCCTCCATATTTGTTTTCGTTTTCTCCATGAGTGCTGCAATGAGTAAGCCATCATTGGTGCTTGATGCACCCTCCGTTCATCTCCAGCACCACTTTCCTACAACTTGGTGAATCCGTTTTTGGTGAAATAGATTTTTGTTCTTTCTGTTCATGCCTCCCCCTTGACATATGAATGAGGGATTTTTTCTTGGAACTTTATGCTCCTCTCTTGGTGCAATATCCTGCCATCTGTCCATGGTTAGCACAAACAAAACATCTCCCGATAAAGTCATACCTTGCGTGTCTTTGTTTCGGTTGAGATGTTGCAGTTGGTCTTTCTTCCACCATTGAGCGCTTTGGCTTTTAGACACATATCCATGGTGTCCCACAGCTCCACAGTAGTATCATTTCAAGGCCATTTTTTCATTGAGAATTATTTCCACTAGATCTGGCAAGAATCTTCTGCTTGCTCCAGGTTTGTTCCTTTGTATGCTCCGCTTGTTGAGGCTGTCTTGGGGGAAGTCTTCACCAACCTTTTCTCCTTTCACGACTTAAATTCCTTTTCCATCTCCTTGTTCTTTAAATCTTTCCCCTTCATTTGGGGAGCCGTGTGCTCTATCCCCGAACAAGCTTCCTTTCTTGATTTTATCTTCTCTTCAAGTTGTGTTTCTTTCTCCATGGGCATTTATTGTTCTACTTCACGTGCTAGCTCTCCGAGTAAGCCACTTCGACTTTTTATCTTTGCACTCATTCTTCCGATAGATTCTCTCAGGGCCAACTTTTCTTGCTTTAGCCTTTTATTCCAAAACCAGTTCTTCTATAAACACACAGTCCACTTTATGGATGATCTCCAGTTGATACACCTTTTCATACAAGGCTCAGATCTCATCTTGATCGCTGCAAGAGCATCCTCCAGATCGACGACTAGATGTCATTGGCATTTCTTCCGTTGAATCCTCACTTCGTTTCAACTCTATGGGGGAATCAATATCTTCAGATTTGCATCAACTTTCCACAACACCAGAAACAAATTGATCATCAAAGCTGATCACACTTTCCTTAGCAGGTGTGTCCTTGGGGTTCTTCTTCTTGCTCCTCCCCTTTTTGTCTTTTGACATTAGACAATTTTCACCATTTTTGTCCACTGATAACTTATCACAACCAGATTTGTAATCAGCTCTTGAAGATGATATCTCAAAACCTTCCATATATCAAGTGCACTAGCACAATGAATAGTTTTCTTGAATACCTCACTGGATATACCTTTGATCAATATCTTTTGTGTTTCTGCATCATGAACTCTTTCACTGTGCTTTCTCAAATCATCACCACGAAGTATATACTCCACAACGTTATCACCACAAGCTTGTGAAAACCAAACCATCTCCTTTTTCGGACAATCAAATTTAGTTTCATTAAACATAGGAGGCTTCATATATGATTCCCTGTATGCAGCAAATCCCAAAACAAATTTCGAAGATTGAACTTCAAATCAGAACCTTTAGGCTATGATACCATTTGTTGGGACCCACGAGTAATTATGAATGTCCCAAGGCCCTCTGAGAGGGGGTATGAATTGGGGTGCTATTCAAATAAAACTTTTCTCTTGAAACCCTCACTCACCATCAAATCTTGTTCCCTTGTTAGATTGAACAGCGTTCAATCTATCCCTCTTTCAACTGCACTCACATTGAATAACAAACACATCTGCAGAAAATAAAGCACATGAGGTGTTAGGAAGATTGGCAGACCACCTGTTTTACTCACTTATCAAAGGAGGGGAAGGGGTAGACTGCATTAAGTGTGGAATTAATTCTTTGTAAAGAGTTATATTAGATAGGGGTATATTTGTAATTGTCCAAGAGTCTGTTCGTATAAGGGCACGTGCTGTTCAGTTGGGGGTAGTTTTTGGCTTAGTAGGATTCTGTTCCAGCGGTTGGAACAATTGGAGAGGAAGAAAAACCTCTACACGGAGGGGTGTTCCTTGGAAATCGTTGAATAAACCCGTGATATTAGTTGATCTTCTATCAACTTGGTGCTTTCATTGAGTTTCGCCTGGTGCTTGGGAGATTGACGTAGTTGGAGATTCCTGTTTAGTAGAAGCGGGACACATTTTTGTGTCGACTTTCGTGGAAAAGGTAAGCTTGAAGCAACTTTTGAAGTTCATGCCTACAAGAATGGACAAACGACTTTTTGGTGTTGAAACGACGCTGGAAGTATTGCAAGTTGATTTGCGCAGGGAGAATTCGGCAAGGCGAGGTGTAGCAGCGACAAGAAGAAATGATGCAACGCTTGGAAATTCAAATGCAGCAGGTCACTTCGATGATGTCACAGTTTGTCGCGAAACAGTCCGGGAGTGTTGGCCGAAAGGACGAGAAACAGAAGATTGTTACTGACGAAGAAGCTGAGGTCAATTTTCACGCAAAAGCAACAACAGGGAACTTGCGACCTCACTTAAAGGCCAACTGTCTTGATGAGCCAAAAGTTGGCTGGGGAATGCATCGCGACTTGTCTCGACCAGTGGAGATGCCGTCGTTTTCTGGAGAAGATCCGGTACCGTGGATCGTCCGAGCTGAAATGTATTTTTCAATTTTCCAGATTCAGAAAGAGCTCAAGGTACCTTTGGCGCAACTTTGTATGGAAGGTATGGTGCAATATTGGATACTCTCTTTGAAAACTATGAAAACTGAACTTAGTTGGACACAATTCAAGGAAGAACTCTTATAGGTAGGTATGGTAGCGCGGGTGAGGAAGATCCTATAATCTACCTTAAAGAACTTCGACAGACAAAGGGGGTTGATGAGTATGTTGATGATTTTGAACGTGTAGCTATGCGATTGCCTGAATTAACAGAGAAGTGGTATATAAGTCTTTTTATAGGCGACTTACGTCCTGAAATAAGTAGTATAGTTTTGACACATGAGCCGCGGAACAAGGCCCGCTTGCTTACATTAACTAGAAGAGTGGAACGTGAACTATTTGTCAAAGGAGTACTGAAGTATCTTGATGATCGTAGCAGGGGTGGTATCCGCCCACAAGAGAGTGTGGGGTTCGAATTTTGTTAATACATTGAAGTTTTCTCCTACAAGAATAGGAGGGGAAAATTTTAAAAAAGGAGATACACCGGATACTGTGGCGCCTCGGTGGCGTGGGGTACAAAATTTATCTAGAGCTGAGCATGAGGACAGGAAAGCTTGGGGTTTATGTTATATTTGTGGGCAACGCTTCCAACCAGGACATAAATGTCTTGAAAAAGGATTTAAACTAATGGTTTGGGAATTTGTCAAGTCTCGAGAAGATGAAGAAATTTCTGTGGTAGAGGATGGAAATTAAGTTCAACAACAAGAAGAAGAGATCCTCCATGTTGAAAAATTAGAAATGAAATTACTGGGAACTACGGTTAGTGGAGAAGAAAAACAGTGTACAGGTAGTCCAAAATTGATGCAATTAGAAGGTAGCATTAATGGAGTTCCGGTTTGGGTATTAATTGACAGTGGGGCAAGTCACAATTTCTTGTCCAGACAGCTGTTGAAATATATTGATACTCCAGTTATGGATACCAAGCCTTTTTATATTCGGCTGGGCGATGAACATCGAGTTGAATCGTGTTAACTCAGAAATCCCCCTTTTCTCAAGGTGAGGAGAGAGCCTTCATTTATAGAAAAGAAAGAGGAAGTTACAAGGGAAGTTACAAAGAAAGTGGGGCAGGAAGTTACAAAGGAAGTGGGGTAGGAAGTTACACATACTCCAACACTCCCCCTCAAGCTAGGTGTACATAGCTTGGACACATAATGAAAAACAGACAAATCAATAAAAAAGACCGCAACACTCCCCCTCAAGCTGGGCATGCCCAGCTTGATGACAAAACAAGACAAAGCAAAAACAAAAGATAAAAGCGGCAAGGATGATGCTCCCCCTCACGATCGCAGCTCCCCCTCACGAGGATGGATGGATGATGTCGCGGACGCAGCAGATGAAAAGGATGCGCCAATGATGCGTTGGGAAATCCGCAGAGGCGGGGCCGAACGACAGAGCGCCAGGAAATCCGTAGAGGCGGGGCCGAACGATAGAGCGTCGGGAAATCCGCAGAGGCGGGGCCGGTCGTCGAACCGCCGGGAAACCGCACGGGCGGGTTGGTCGTCGGAGCGCCGGGAAACCGCACGGGCGGGCCGGTCGTCGAACCGCCAGGAAACCGCACGGGCGAGCCGGTAGTCGGAGCGCCGAGAAACCGCACGGGCGGGCCGGTCGTCGGAGTGCCGGGAAACCGCACTGGCGGGCCGGTCGTCGGAGCGTCGGGAAACCGCAGGAGGCGGGGTTTCCGGCAGGAATGGAGGCCAACGATGGAGGAGTCGGCAGGAGGGGAGGCCGACAGGGGGGAAACCGCCAGGAGGGGGGAGCCGACGGAAGGCTGTGCGCAGGGGTCGGGACTCGCCGGGAGATGATCCGCGCAGTGATCCGACGGACAGAGCCGCCGGGATGGGAAATCCGCCGGAAGGGATCGCCGACAGGGGGAGGTGAGCCGCTGGGCGAGGGCGTCGGGGCGGGGAGCCGCGCCGGGGAAGGCGGGAGAACCGCCGGGCAGGAAGCCCGTCGCCGAGAGGAGCCGCAGCGGGGAGGGTTCACGCGCAGGAGGAGCGGGCGCCGGGATGAGCGCGCAGATAGACCGCGAGGGGCGACGGGATGCGCGACGGGGAGGGCGCCGGGAAGGAGGGTCGCAGGCTGGGGGAGCCGAGGCGGGGAGGGCCTGCACGCAGGAGGAGCGGGCGCCAGAAGGGAAGGCGCACCGAGGGGGAAGCCGCCGGACAGAGCCGGAGCGGGAGGCTGCCGCTCGGGAGGGATGACCGGCAGGAGCAACGGAGGGGGGGGGGGGGGGGCGGCCGACTAGTTGGATGGGAGCCGCCGCCCCCCGCACGAGAAAAAAAAAGTAGAACCCTAAATGAAAAAATAAAAAAAATATGTGAGGGAGGGAGGGATCAAACCCCCTCTGATACCATGTAAAATCAGAAATCCCCCTTTTCTCAAGGTGAGGAGAGAGCCTTCATTTATAGAAAAGAAAGAGGAAGTTACAAGGGAAGTTACAAAGGAAGTGGGGCAGGAAGTTACACATACTCCAACAAATCGAAAGGGGTCTGTAATTCTTTAACAGTGTGATTAGACAAGATTTTACAGTCGAGACATTTGTTTTTGACACAACGGGTCCTGACCCTGGTAGTAGGGATGGCTTGGCTCGAGGCACTTGGTTATGTTACTACACATCGGAGAGATTTACAAATGAAATTTATTTGGAAAGGTAGGGATGTTACTTTACATGGACTTCGTTTTCCCCATGCTGCTACAAGGACATTACTGGAGATTTTGGGACCAAAAAGGTGCTTGTTACATGGCTTGTGGGAGACAGCGGACGGTTTGAAGACAGGGGACATTGAACTCTCCCTGGATTACCAAAATCATCTTGCATCCCTGTTGGAACGGATGAGAGCAGTCTTTGAGGTTTCTAAAATGTTGCCTCCTCCACGTTTTATAGATTATTCTATCAAATTAAAGCATGGGATGGAACCGGTGAATAAGCGTCCCTATAAATTGGCTTACCATTTGAAGAATGAGGTGGAATGACAGGTACAAGAACTTCTGGAACTTGAGTATATTAGGCATAGTTCCGGTCCATATTCTAGTCCTATAATTTTAGTAAAAAAAGACGGAGGTTGGCGCATGTGTGTTGATTACCGGGCGTTAAACCGTGAAACTATTCCGGACAAATATTCTATACCTGTGATTGAGGAGTTAATGGATGAGTTAAATGGGGCTGAATATTTTACCAAAATCGACTTGAACGAAAAAATAACGTTCAAGACTAATGAAGGGCATTACGAATACCTTGTTATGCCATTCAGATTAATGAATGCTCCTGACACTTTTCAAGCGACAATGAATGCGATTTTCAGGTTAATGCTTCGGAAATTTGTACTTGTTTTTTTTTTTTATGATATCCTTGTTTTTAGCAAGTCTTGGCAGAAACACCCGCAGGATGTCTCCACAGTCCTACAGACAATGCAGCAGGAAAATTCCTTGGTAGCCAACCAGAAAAAATGCTCTTTTGGCTGACAAGAAATAGAATATTTGGGGCATGTTATTTCTTCCCGTGGGGTTTCCATGGATCCCAAGTGGCAGCTGTGGTAAACTGGCCGCTACCTCGTAGTTCTCGTGAGGTTCGTGGATTTTTGGATTTGACAGTTTATTATAGGAAGTTTGTTAGAGATTATGGGAAAATTGCTTGTCCTCTTACTATGACAAAAGTAGTCAATCTCGGATCGCGGTGCGACTCGGCGGGGTCCTATAACGGGATAGCGGCGACGCGGATCGCGTCGTGGCCGTTTTTTTATCCAATCGCGGATCAATTAATATAATTTAAATTATAAAATTCAACACATATATATGCTGAAAAATTAAAATATGTTAAATTAAAATATGATAAATAAAATATAAAACATAATAAAAATAAAACAAAACAAAAAATATGATAAATAAAGTATAAAATATAATAAAAATAGCAAAAGAAAAAAAATTAAAAAGTCCGGCGGAAGGGAAATTAACCAAAAACGCATAAAAAAAATAAAAAACTGGAGCTGTGGCAGCGTCGTTGGGGTCAGCATAGTTGTCGGCGTCGAGGGGTTGGCGGCGGCTGCATCGCAGGATAGAGTCGGCGGGATCACAAGCTAGAGTCGGTGGGAGCGGCGGTAGCGTTGCAGGCGAGGGCGGCGACAGCGTCGCATGCTAGGGACGGCGTGGACGGCGGCGGTGGCGTACGCGGGGGGGGGGGGGGGGGGCAGGGGGGCGGGGGGGGGGGGGGGGGGCGCAGGAGGGGGCAAAAAAAGGCATTTGGTTACAGGACGCGGTCGCTCCCGTCGGGATCGCGGCGAACTGCGACAGCCAGGATCGCGGTGGACGCGGCGCGATCGCGTTCTGCGCGCGATCCACCTACTAGAAGCTGAGGGCCGCCGCTCCGCACCGCGACAGCGAGATCGCGACCGAGACGCCGCTATTTGACAACTATATGGACAAATGGCGATTTCTTTTGGTCTACCAAAGCCTAACTAGCTTTTGAAAAACTTCGCGACTGTTTGTCTTTGTAGGTTGAGAAACCCCCTTACCTCCAAAGAGAGATGGATGCCTTCTTTTATAGAATGAGAAGGCGGAATATACAACGGAGTATTCCGATGTGGGACTCGGGAATACCCATAAGAATAAAAAAGGGTTTAACACTTCCCCTCAAGCTGGACATGCCCAACTTGGACATCGAGTCCCACAAAATAAAAATAAAGATGACATCATACAAGACCTAGACACACTCCCCCTCAAGTTGGGCGTCAAATGCTGTGGATCCCCAGCTTGGAACTGAGCGAGGCAAGGCGAGCACCGGGGAGGCCTTTGGTGAAGATGTCAGCAAGCTGGTCCGCCGTTGGAATGTGGCTAAAGCTGACATGATTGTGCTCCAGGTGGTGTCGAAGAAAGTGGCAGTCCACCTCAATATGCTTCGTTCGTTCATGGAAGACGAGATTCAAAACAATTTTGGTGGCTGCCTGGTTATCACACCATATATGAGCAGATTTCTGCTGAGGAAAGCCAAGCTCCTGGAGGAGTTGCCGAAGCCAAAGGATCTCTGTAGTGACGGTGGCCATGGCCAGATACTCAGACTTGGCACTGGAGCGGGAGACGACCGTCTGTTTCTTGCTGCGCCAAGAGATGAGGTTGCCTGCCAAGAATATGGCAAACCCAGAGGTAGAGCGCCGAGTAGCAAGACAACCAGCATAATCAGCATCACAAAAGGCCTCAATATGATGATGAGGATGCTGGGAGTAGCGGAGACCACGAGCAGGATCTTGCTTGATGTACTTGGCGATGCGGATGACAACATCCCAATGAGAGGTGGTCGGATGCTCCATAAATTGACTCACTTTGGCAACCACACAGGAAATGTCGGGTCGAGTCATTGTGAGATAATTGAGTTTGCCCACCAACCGACGGTATCGCTCGGGATGTGGATACAGTGCCGATGAGGCATAAAGAGACCGCTCCCCAGGCTCCAGAGGAGTGTCGACAACAGTGACCTGAGTCAATCCAGCATCCTGCAAGATATCTAACTCATACTTCCGTTGGCAGAGGGAGATAGTGTCCGAAGAATAGGAAACCTCAATGCCTAGGAAGTAGGTGAGAGGCCCGAGATCCTTAGTGTGGAAGTGCTGGTGAAGATGGTCCTTGAGATGGGCGATACCCACAGAGTCGCTGCCAGAGATGATGATATCATCCACATACACGACCAATAAAATGCAGCCATGGGAGGTCGCCCTGTAGAACACAGTGTGGTCCTTCATGCTGCGAGAAAGCCCAAAGTCGGTGACGACCGTGCTGAAGCGGCCGAACCAAGCACGGGGAGACTGCTTGAGACCGTAAAGAGAGCGGCGGAGCCGACAGACTTGAGATTCAGCGCCGGAGGCAGAAAACCCGGGGGGCTGCTGCAGATAAACCTCTTCCTCAAGGAAGCCATGGAGGAAGACATTCTTGACATCCAGTTGATGAAGAGGCCACTGATGATGGGCGGCGAGAGAGATGAATAATCGGACGGAGGCCATCTTGGCAACTGGAGAGAAGGTATCAAAGTAGTCAATACTGTAAGTCTGGGCGAAGCCTTTGGCCACAAGACGGGCTTTGAGGCGATGGAGAGTGCCATCAGGATTTAGCCTGATTGTGTAAATCCATTTGCTTCCTACTGCCTGTTTGCCTGCTGGAAGGGGGACAAGATCCCAAGTATGGTTTTCTTCCAGAGTCTGTAATTCATCCCGCATTGCAGCTAGCCACCCGGGGTGAGATTTGGCATCACCCACTGTGCGAGGAATAGAAACTGTCTCCAGAGCGGACAAACCCCTGTAAGAAGATACAAAGAGAGGAGTACTCTGGCAGGTGCATGTGCCTTTCCGTAGGGCAATAGGCAAGTCCTCGGGTGGTGGAGCAGGATCAGCTGTCGAAGCGGGAGCGTCGGTGTCATTGGCTGGGACGGGGGATAAAGGCAATGGATGGCGGGAGTAAACCTGACCAAAATGTGTGTCAACAGGGGTGGACACCGGTGGAGGGTGGATGATTAGAGGAAGACAATCATCTATGGCGGGGTCAGGATGAGGAGAGGGAAGGGAGAAGGGAGAGTTCTCAACAAAGGTAACATCGGCCGAGATGACATACCGCCGGAGGTCGGGGGAGAAGCAAGTGATATCCGCGCTGAGTGCGGGAGTAGCCAAGAAAAATGCAGCGGAGAGATTTGAGAGCGAGTTTGGAGAGCCCTGGATGTGTGTCTCGAACGTAACAGAGGCATCCAAACACGCGAAGGGGAAGAGAGTGAAGAGGGAGAGAGGAGAACAAAGCCCGAAAAGGAGTCTCCCCCTGAAGGATAGAGGAAGGAAGACGGTTTATCAGGTAGGTGGCGGTAAGAATGGCATCGCCCCAAAAATGCAGTGGTACCTATCGGTGGAAGAGGAGGGCACGAGCAGTCTTCAGAATATGTCTGTGTTTCCGCTCGGCCATGCCATTCTGCTGGGGTGTATCAGGACAGGAGGTCTGATGAAGAATGCCTTTTGTCTGGAGAAACTGCCGAAAGGGAGTGGAGAGATACTCACGCCCATTATCCGAGCGGAGACATTTTACAGAGATGGAGAATTGGTTCTGAACTTCATTGTAAAAGTTTTGGAAGGTGGAAAACACTTCAGAGCGTTCACGAAGGAGGTAAAACCAAGTCATTCGCGAATAATCATCGATGAAAGATATATAGTATTTATATCCCATATTACTCGAAACGGTACACGGACCCCAAACATCTGAATGAACCAGATCAAAAGGGTGTGAGGCCCGTGTATCCATGTGAGGAATGTATGTAGTGCGATGATGTTTCGCAAAAGTACATGACTCACAATGAAAAAAAGATATCGACTGAAGTCCGGAAAAAGCTGATGAATGGTGGATGTAGGCGGGTGTCCCAAGCGGGAATGAAGATCCAATGCTCGAGAAGAGGCAGACATGCAAGCGAGGGGTGCCGGGCCATCGAACATGTAAACTCCGTCCCGAAGCCGGCCTCTACCAAGTTCCCGGTTCGTAGTCTGCTCCTGAAACACAACACCAGAAGAGGTAAATATGGCATCACAGTTATAATCTTTTGTCAGCTTACTGATGGAAAAAAGATTAAAGGGACTGCGGGGCACGTGGGCCACAGAGGGTAGGTGTATCGATGGAGTCAGTGAGCAGGCGCCGAAGCCCGCAATGGGGATAGTGGAGCCATCAGCGACGGTGATGGCTGATGAACCGACATAAGGGCAGTAAGAGGTCAACATACCAGCATCTCCGGTTAGGTGGTCGGAGGCACCAGAGTCCAGCATCCAGGCAGGGGAGCGACGACCGACAAAGGCAGCGGAGCGAACAGAATGAGTCACAGAAGCCGAGGATGGACCGGGTCCGACAGGGTCCCTTGGATCATGAGTCAGCCGGATGTCGGCCATAGACAGGTCCAGTGATGGGGGAAGGGTGAAGACTGTCGAGGACGTCTCCTGGTCCGCGGTCTGTCCCTGCCGCGAGCGTTGGGATGGACGGCTATGCAGGACCCAACATCGGTCGATCGTGTGACCAACCTTGCCACAATGTTGATAGAGGAGACGTGGACGACCCTCGACACGGCCACGTCCACGTCCACGAGGACCGGAGGAGCGGCCACTGCTTTGACCGAGGAGAGCTGAGTGGTCAATAATGGGGGCGGGAGGAGGAAGAGCCCGCTGCGCCTTGCTTAGCCGATGATAAACCTGAGGGATCTCCAGCGTCGACGGGCTAGCGAGCAGTTCGGTTGCCGTGGTGGCAAACTCCGGAGCGAGGCCGCTGAGAAGGGTGAAGATGCAGAGTTGGTCCCGCTGGGTCTGAGCCTCTGCCGGAGTTTGGGGAATGAGCCACAACTCCTGTAACTCATCACGAAGCCCTTTCCATTCCATGAAATAGGCGATGAAGGACCGATCCTGTTGTCGAACATGGGATAGACGCTGAAGTATTTCGGAAACTCGAGCCAAGTTGTTGGTCTCAGAATACATGATATTCAAGGAGTCCCAGGGTTCCTTGACTGTATTTGCCGTGCGGGTGACATCTTTGACCGAGCGTTCCATGGAATTGACCAGCAGAGCGAAGATCTTGCTGTCAGCAAACTTCCACGAACGATATTTGGGGTCAGTTGAAGCCGGGGGAGGATCCTCAAGGTGATGATCAAGGTCCATCCCAGTCAGGGACATCACCACAGTCTTCCGCCAGATGGAAAAATTTGTGGAGTCCAACCGGTCATCCACAAGGCGGGTGGAAGCAGTAACCATCTGAGGCAGAGGGGAGGAGTCGGCCATGGAGGCGTCGTGCAGCAGTCTGAGACGCAGTAGGGGGCAGCGCTGGAATTAGGGAAGTGTCGGGCGTGCCAGGAAGCTGAGCGCGCGGTGCGTAGGAGGGGCCGGGAGGAGCCCGGTTTGCCTGGACAGAGCCGGTCCGTCTGGAGGGAGTAGCCGGGGCCGGTTCGTGTGGACCGGGTCGCGGTTGGTCGGTAGCTGGGCACAGAGGAGGCCGCTGGGAGGGCTGCGTGTTCTGCGCGCAGAGGAGGGCGGGGCCGGCGCTTGAAGAAGCGGCACGGGCAGGAGGAGGGACGCCGGGAGTGCTGCGCGTAGAGGAGGGCGGGGCCGACGCTCGAGGAAGCGGTGCAGGTAGGAGGGAGGGCCGCCGGGGACGCCGCGGGAGGGTGCGTGCACAGGAGGACCGCCGGAGAGGAGAGCCGTGCGTAGCGGGAGAGGCGCAATGGACTGGTTCTGTCGCCGGGAGATGCGGGAGCCGGTGCGAGCAGTTGCGGGAGCCGAAACGACCGCCGGGGAAGGCGGAAGCCGTTGAGGAGGAGTGCGGTGCGTAGCGGGAGATGCGGGAGATACGGGGCCGACGCTTGTAGCAAGGAGGAGTCGCCGGGCCGGCAGGAGGAGTCGCCGAGAGCCGCGTTTGGAGCCAGGGGCCGGGAGTCACGCCTGTAGCCGGGGGCCGGGAGTCACGCCTGTAGCCAGGGGCCAGGAGCCACGCTGGGAGCCGGGGGCCGGGGGTGGCGCTGGGTGAGGGCGTCGGGAGGGGAGACGCGCCAGTAGGAGATGCAGGGGCGGGGGGGGGGGGAGTCTGCTGGAGCAGTGCGAACGGAGGGCCGCCGGGCGGGATTTTTAGAGGGAGCCGTCGAGGAAGAGGGTGGCCACCAAGGGCAGAGGAGGGAGGCCTGCCGGGAAGGGCAAAGACAGAGAGGAGAGTGGCGGGGCCGGATAGAGCCGGGAATCCGCAGGGGAGGGAGGGTTCGGGATTAATTTCCCTTTGATACCATGTAGGTTGAGAAACCCCCTTACCTCCAAAGAGAGGTGGATGCCTTCTTTTATAGAATGAGAAGGCGGAATATACAATGGAGTATTCCGATGTGGGACTCGGGAATACCCATAAGAATAAAAAAGGGTTTAACATTTTTCAACACCTTTACTCGAAATGCCAGATTTTTCGAAAACTTTTCTCCTGGAATGTGACACTTCAGGGGCTGGATTAGGTGCTGTCCTAATGCAGGAAGGTTGCCCTTTAGCTTACTACAACAAAGCTCTTTCTGATTCTAACCTTGCCAAATCAGTATACGAGAAAGAACTTATGGCTTTAGTCTTGTCTATCCAACATTGGAAACAATATCTTCTTGGCCGGCGATTTGTGGTTCTTACTGATCACTAAAGTCTTAAACATTTACTCAGCCAACGCCTCGTGTCAATCAACCAACAATGTTGGCACGCTAAGCTCTTAGGCTTTGATTTTGATGTTCAGTATAAACCTGGGCATTTAAATAGAGCTGCTGATGCTTCTCGGATGGGGGATGACAAAGAGCATATGGTTTTGGCTTTATCTGAACCTACTTGGCTGGACTTTGATCCCACGATTTCTTTATTATTGTCATCCTTCTCCTGAAGGAGGTCATTTTGGTGTGTTGAAGACCTATAAACGCATCGCACAGGGTTTCTTTTGGCCAGGAATGTTTCAAACTGTTTTGTTCGTGTTTGTGCAGTTTGCCAGTGAAGTAAGTTCGAAGCAATGTCTTCGGCTGGTGGTCTTTTACAACCCTTACCTGCACCAACTTTGATTTGGGAAAGAAATTTCTATGGATTTTATTTTCGGTTTACCCAAGTCTCATGGTTTCGAGGTTGTTTTAGTAGTTGAGGACCGTTTGAGTAAATATCCCCATTTCCTTTTATTAAAACATCCCTATTCAGCAAAAACAATGGCTGAACTGTTTTTGAAAGAAATAGTATGCTCATATGGGATCCCTCTGGCTATTGTTAGTGATCGAGATCCTATTTTTACTAGTCACTTTTGGAGGGAGTTATTCAAACTTCAAGGTACCACATTAAAGACGAGCTCTTCTTATCATCCCCAAAATGATGGGCAGACGAAAGTTGTTAACCGCGACTTAGAATTGTTTTTACGCTGTTTTTGTTCTGATAATCTAAAGCAGTGGTCCACTTGGTTATCCTGGACAGAATATCATTATAATATTGCTTTTCATACTTCTACTGGTCGTACTCCTTTTGAGGTGGTTTATGGAAGGGCACCTCCAAATGTTTTACATTATGTTTGGGGGGAGGCTGCCGATGCTGCAGTAGAAGTTGCTTTGATTGACCGAGATGCCGTTCTGCGCCAGCTTCGTGATCATTTACTTCGAGCACAAAAAATCATGATAAAATCTGCTAATCAACATCGCCGACCTGTTACTTATATATTGGCGATTTGGTATGGGTTAAGTTACGCTAAGGTCATGCCTCGGGTTCATTCCAAATTGGCTGCTCGATATTATGGTCCTTTTGCTATAATTGGGCAAATCGGTCCAATTGATTTTCGGTTGCAGCTTCCTCCTAATAGCCGTATTCACTCAGTTTTTCATGTTTCCCAATTAAAACCTGTTGTTGGCCAAAAGATTGATGCTGTGACTCTACTTACCGAATTTATCGTTGAGCACGATTTTTTAGAGAAGGTGTTAGCCGATAAAACTCAAGGTAAACATCTGATGTGGCTGGTACAATGGAATGGCCGTCCTTTAGAGGAAGCTACTTGGGAACAGAAGATATCAAGTCTCGCTTTCCTAATTTCCACCTTGTGGACAAGGTGTCTTTTCCAGAGGGTGGCGATGTTAGGAAGACTGGCAGACCACGTGTTTTACTCACTTATCAAAGGAGGGGAAGGGGTAGGCTCCATTAAGTGTGAAATTAATTCTTTGTAAAGAGTTATATTAGATAGGGGTATATTTGTAATTTTCCAAGAGTCTGTTAGTATAAAGGCACGTTCTGTTCAGTTGGGAGTAGTTTTTGGCTTTAGTAGGATTCTGTTCCAGCGTTTGGAACAGTTGGAGAGGAAGAAAAATCTCTACAGTGGAAATCGTTGAATAAACCAGTGATATTAGTTGATCTCCTATCACGAGGACACGTGGATTTTACTTGGTTCACCCGCAATGAGTTACGTCCAAGGAGCATACATGCGATGATGTGATGGTGTATCAAAATCTACTATAAACTCACTATTCGGTGGATACAAGATTTAGGCTGTGGTCACTCCACACCAAGACGTACTGCCTTTAGAAAGGTTTAGGGTTCGCTCACCCTCACTTAAGGGTCACTCCCTTTGCTTTTCTTCCATGCATCGCTTCGGGAAATCTTCAACTGTTTAGACTTGATGGTCTTTTTCAGAACAACATGTAAGTTTGATTTGGTGTGCATCATAAACTCCAGAGTTGATGCAACTTTGATCTCCACCTTGGCGCCTTCTTCAAAACCAGATATGATCAACTCCTTGTGAAGAGTTGAATCTATGTCTTTCAACAATCTTCAATGCCGTGACCAACTCTTCCAGATTAGAATAATTCCAGGAAAGGAATTATCTTCACTATGCTCCATCTTCCTCAAACAATCAACCATAAGAGATGAATAACTTGTAAAGGGAATTGTCTGTCATGCAACGCCTTCTTCCCCTTTAACTGGATTACCAAAAACTTTCCATGAACAATGGTTCTTTTACCTTTATGCGAACCAGATACGCCAATGGTGTTTCTGGGTCTCTTCACACTCTCTCTCGGCCCGATATATCAAGAATGCTCAACATATCTCTTTTCTTTCTGCTAGAATAAATAACCTCTCCCAGTCTTCTTCTTTCTTTGGTATGTCTATATTCTTTCTCTCCTTGAATATCGCCAAAGATATGGAAATAATATTTCCATAAAATCATGCCAAATTATTAGTTTGAATATCTTTTACAAAACCCACACTTTCAATCATCAAATATGGAGTCATTTCTTTCCATACAAAAACCACCAGATATCTCGAGTCAAACTTGTTAGACCTCGACCTCTTATATTGCATACTTATCATAGAAGGCCTAGAGGGGATCTGCATAAAGGTCAGTGAAGATTGTGTATGGGTCATGGCTGCGTAAGGGTAGTAGAGATCTATCTGCGCAACGGTCATGGCTACGGAAGTCTAGAAGAGATCTATCTGCGTAAGGGTCATGGTTGCATAAAGGTCTGTGAAGGTTTATCTACGTAAGCGTCATAGTCGATACCGGTGAAGGTTGCGTAAAGGTTAGTGGAGATTTGCGTTGGGGTCATCACTTGTGTAAGGGTCAACACTCTTGGTCGGTTTAGTTTGTTAGTCGGTTGTTTCTCCAACCGATTGACCAAGACTATTAACTGGGTTGGACTGTTTGGGAGAGGGACATTTTTGAAGAAGGGAATTAAAGCAGGACCATTGGAGCAGTGGTAGAGTTGGGCTCTCTACAGAGGAGGTTCGATCATCAGCAAGAAATCTGGAACAGGAGGTCTCTCCCATCCGACCTCTGCTATGCTACTGAGAACTTCGACAAATACTGTAATCTCTATATTGTTTAGTACTTTTGGAATAATATAGTCTCTTTGTTGTTCTTCTTCCAATCCTCACTCAACTGTGCTGATTCTTAGTTGTTAAAGTCCTAACTACTTTGGGACTTTCATTAAGTCGTTTGTTGAGTGATCGATCGCTAAGGACGATTAAAGCCGAGCAAATCTTTTTCTTTTGGTTGATGTGAGAACTGAACGTTTGTTGTGGGGGAGGAAAATGTCTTGGATGTGAACAAGAATGGAGAGCAAGATAGTTTCTGTTGAGTCGGCGATGGAGTCTCTTGCGGAAGTTTGGAGAGAGAGAGCAGGCGCGAGAACTTAGAGAGCATACATGAGAACAACATGAGCAGGCGCATGAAGAGTCGATTTCGATCATGCAGTCTATCGTTGACAAGCTGAATCGAAGCCAAGCCGAATATCAATGATTAGTGCTCAAGCAGACGCAACAGATCGAGGAACACATGTCTCTCAGAGTACGCAACATGGAGGAGCATACTTTTGGGAGGATAAAGGATCCGGAGTTCCAAGTCGAACACAACTCCGACGCTAGA
The DNA here is from genome assembly GCA_963277665.1 of Viscum album. Lineage (NCBI taxonomy): Eukaryota > Viridiplantae > Streptophyta > Magnoliopsida > Santalales > Viscaceae > Viscum > Viscum album. Next base: position 599,748,347 of record OY728132.1, on the reverse strand, counting down.
AAACAAAGTAAAGCCGGTGTGTCGATTCTGGGCGGAAGCGGGGACGAGAATTTGGAGTTTGGGAGCGGGATAGGAGGTGGTACGGGGCTCCGTTTTCTAGTGATGATCCTTTTGACCGGAATACTAAAACCGAGACTTATTTTTGTGTTGGCAGGACGACATGAAGCTTCCTTTGGTCAACTTTGTATGAAGAGTACAACACTGTATTGGTTCTTATCCTGGAAAAATGCAATCCGGATTTGAAGTGGGATCAGGTTGAAGCCGACTCTTATGGAGAGGTTCGAAAAACCAGCAGAGGGGGATCCACTGAGGTTCTTGAAGACACTACGATAGACTGGGATTGTGGAGGAGTATATCGAGGAATTTTAGCCAGTGGCGTTAAGGATTTCAGATTTCCCGGAACCGTGGTATATGGGTCGTTCATGGGAGGGTTGCGATACGAGATTGAAAACTGAATCTCTACTCATGAACTGTATATCAAGTTAAGGCTCTTGACGTTGGCTAGAAAGGTAAAGATGGAATTGATAGGGGAAGCAGTGTTGAAGGGGGTCCGAGGGAAACTGATGCTGACACAGGGATTCTAAGGAGGTGGATACATTCTGGCCAATTTTCAGTCTGGACGACCAGTGGTAGAAAAGAGTGAATGGGAAGATGGGCTAGGAGGGAATGAAAGGTGGAATGAGGTAAGATCGATTAGCTGACAGGAAAGGGAAGACCAGAAGCAGAAGGGTTTGTGCTTTTGTTGTGGGCAGCCTTATATTCCTTTACATCGATGTGCAAATAAACATTTGAGGTTGTTGGTCTGGGAATTTGAGGAGTCGACTGTCGAGGAGTTGCTACTGAATAATCATCAGAATTTAGTGTCAGAGGAGCAGGTGGTTGAGCAGTTGGGAGAGCTGGTCGAGTATCAGAGTATGGGGGAGCCAAAGGCAGATTCCTTACGGTTTTGTGGGCATGTTTCAGGTGTGCCAATTGTGTTACTAGTCGATAGTGGCGCGGGTCATAATTTCGCAGTCTCTTACCAAAATGACAAATGTTGTGGTCAGTCCAACTAAACCATTCACTATTAAACTAGGTGACGGGCATAGGACTTCGTCACAGGGGGTTTGCAAGCTGGTGGAAGTGTGCCTGAGAAAATTCACTGTCAGGATTGAAGGGTTTGTTTTGGACACCTGGGGGCAGATTTGATATTGTGAATGAAGTGGTTGAAGACCTTGGGTAATGTGATGACTGACTGGAGTCAAAAGATCATGAAATTTTTATGGGAGGGATAGGAAGTGAAGCTGCAAGGGATTACAGAGATGTTGGGGGAACCTGTCGTGGTGCCGCAGTTATTGTAGAAGTCAGTTTTTTTTTGGAAGGTTGGGTTTGGAAGACCGAGCGTGTGTTTCCAGATGGACCGATTCACCTGGAAGAGCAACATTGTCAGCAACTATTAAAATTAGCTCATAACCTAAAGGATGAGGTAGAGAGGCAGGTGGGAGAGATGTTAGAGAATGGACTAATCCGTCATAGTAATAGTTCTTATGCTAGCCCGATGGTTTTGGTCAAGATAAAAGATGGGGTTGGAGAATGTGTGTCGAATACCGTGCTTTGAATAAACTAACAGTTCCAGACAGGTGGTTATAGAAGAGTTATTAGATCAATTACATGAGGCAAAGTTTTTCTCTAAGTTGGATTTGAAGTCAGGGTTCCATCAAGTTCGGATGAAGACTAAAGATGTTCGTAAGACAACTTTCAAAACCCATGAGGGACATTATGAATACCTTATTGTTGGGTCGGAACAAACGAGGAAAAGATGGCAAGAGGGGGGGTGAATTGCCTTTTAAAAAATGATTAACAATTTAAAATCAAAGTAAAGAATGCAGCGGAAATAAAAAGAGGCAATCACACAAGAAATTGTTAACGGAGTTCGGCCAAAACCCGGCCTACGTCTCCGCTCCCAACTCAACCGTTGAGAGATTCCTACCGCTTGCTTTTCAATGGTTTTAGCAAGAAACCCACTAGGCTTTGAGGTAGCACTAGGACCTATTACAGCTTGCTTTTATTGGTTTAGCAAGAACCCACTTGCTTTTGATGGTTTAGCAAGAACCCACTAGCCTTTTTAACGGGTGAAGGCTAGCTCACCGAAACACAAGCCTTTTAAAAGGAAAGGCTTGAAGAAACCTCTTCACACCTTAGTGGTGGTGTGAAACCCAAAAGAAAGGGAGATGAGAAAAGGGTTGGGGTTTGTAGGCACAAACCCAATTTTAAGCTCAAAATAATAAATACAAGAAAAACCGTATTTTGAGAAGCCTTGGGCGCCTTTGATTGGATGGAGATGTTGAAGGCCGCTTCCAAGCTTCTTTGAAGGTGCTCTTGGATGTGGAATTGGATTGGAGCACGTTGGGTTCCTTGAGGAAATCCGCCGGAGGTTCGCCAAAATGATCAACAATGTGTCCGGTGGCTTGGGTTAGGTTCCGGGGCTTCAAGGTCCTTTATTTATAGAGGGGGAACCCTCATATGGCCGTTGGAGGCCTTTGGAGCCGTTGGAAAGGCTTTCGGAGCCGTTGGGAGGCAAGTGGAGCAGCCTGGTCAAAGCTGCAACGGCTAGTTTGACTGGGCCACCGGCTGGCCGGTGCCTTGGCAGAGGAGATGGGATTTGGTCCAGGCTCTACCGGTCGACCGGTGGGGGAGCCACCGGCTGGCCGGTGGCAAGACAGTAGCAAATACTATTTGGGCTGGGTGCCACAGGTCGACCGGTGACAGAGCCACCGGTCGACCGGTGAAACCTGGCAGTGGGCAATCCCTCTGCCAGTTCCACCGGCTGGCCGGTGCTATCACACCGGTTGGCCGGTGGACTGAATTTCAGTCCATTTCTTGTCCATTCTTGGTCCAATCCTTTGGCAATCTTTTGCCTATCATCCACAACACTTAAAAACAAAGTTAAACATATATGAAAGTGATTGTGATCATGAAAATCAAATAGTGTGGGGTACAACACTTATGATGCCTTTTGGGCTCATAAATGCACCAGCTACGTTTCAGTCCACTATGAACAGATTACTCGGGGGGGTATTAAGGAAGCTTGTGCTGGTTTTCTTTGATGACATATTATTTTACAGCAAAATTTGGGCTCAGCACCTTGAGCATTTAGGAATTGTGTTCAGTATGTTGCGTACTGACCAACTGAAAGCTAACCGAAACAAATGTTCCTTTGCTCAGCCAACAGTGGAGTATTTGGGACATATTATTTCTAGGGATGAGGTGTCCATGGATCCTAAAAAGATCGATTGTATCAAGGGTTGGCCCAGGCCACAAAATGTGAAAGGGGTGAGGGGTTTCTTGGGTCTAACCGGTTAGTACATAAAATTTATCAAGGGGTATGGGACGGTGGCGAAGCCTCTGACCGATCTAACAAAAAAAGATGTTTATTTGTGCGATGCAAGGGCAGAAAAGGCTTTTACAGAGTTAAAACACTGCATAATAACAACTCCACTATTAGCTCTTCCAGATTTCCAGAGAACTTTTGTCATTGAATGTTGTTAAGTGATAAAGAGTGGTGACCTCATACCCAAGATGCCTCTCTAAGGGAGGCTTTGAAGTTATTTTATAATGAATAGTAAAGATCCCATAGGACCACAAGTCCGATGTGGGACGTAGACTCCAACACTCCCTCTTAAGCTAGGTCTACCTAGCTTTGACACATAATTAAAGAAAACAAACCAAATCAAAACAAAGCAAAAACACTTTCAACACTCCTCCTCATGGATGCTGCTCCCCCACAAGAAGTTGATAGATGATGCCGCTGAAAAAGATTGCCAACCAACGAACAACGCCTGTCATGCAGAACCAACAAGAATAACTGGAATGAGGATGCAACGACAGGCGGGGCCGGACGTTGGAGCGTCGGGAAATCCGCATAGGTGGGGCCGGACGAAGGAGCGTCGAGAAATCCGCATAGGCGGGGCGGGACGAAGGAGCGCCGGGAAAGCCGCACTGGCGGGACCGAGCGTTGGGAAATCCGCATAGGCGGGGCCGGACGATGGTGTGCTGGGAAAGTCGGGGTGGAGTGGGTCGCTGGCGGCGAGCTGCGTCAGGCGGAGGGAGATTTGGCCGCTGTGCAGAGGGCTGTCGCAGAGGGCCGACGAGAGGGAGAATGAGGTGTGCACATGGAGGGCTGACAAGCGGGGGAGGCAGCGCTCCAGATCTGGACGACGGGGTGAGCAGAGGGGAGCCGTGCGTTGCGCGCAGGGAGGGGGGCTTGGCGTCGGGGAGAAACCGCGCCTGGAGGGCCGCGGAGGGCGGAACGCAGGGATGGAGCGGGCGGCCTGGAGTCGTCGCGCGCAGGGTGAAGCCGACGAGGGAGGTCGACGGGAAGGGGGTCGTCGCGGGGATGGGACGTGCGACGAGGAGGTCACCGCGGTGGGGCTCGTCCGTCGGGAATTAGCGCAGAGGCGCTCGCGATCGACAGTGGGGCGTCTGCGAGAGGAGGTCGACGATGCTGGCGGGGAGTCCGTCGTTGAGCGCACCAGGGAGGGAGGCGGGGCTGGGAAACCGCAGAAGGAGGCAGGCCGGGTGTCCGCTCAGGGAGGCGGCCACGGGAGGAGAGAGGCCGACGAGGGATGAGCAGGGGGCACCCGGAAGATGGCAGGGGGCGGTGCTGATGGTGGCCAAAGGGGCGCCCCCCCCCCCAACGGGGGAAATCCCTGGGAAAACCTAGAGCGAGAGAAAAATGGGAGGGAGAGATCGGGTTAGAGAACCCCCTCTGATACCATGTAGAATGATAAAAGAGGTAGACCTCATACTTAAGATGCCTCTTTAAGGGAGACCTTGAGGTTATTTTATAATGAATAATAAAGACCACATAGGACCACAAGTCCGATGTGGGATGCAGACTCCAACAAACGTTATGCCTCTGGTTGGGGGTGGGGGTAGTGTTGATGCAGGGAGGCTAGCCCATGGCTTATTATAGTAAGGCTTTGGCAGAAAAAAAATCTTTCTAAGACAGTTTATGAGGAGATAATGGCTTCGATGATGGACGTAAAAATCAGAGGCAGTATATTATGGGCAAGCATTTTGTGGTTTACACGGATCACAAAGCTCTTCGACATATGCTTAGCCAAAGAATTCCTACAGTCCCTAACAGTGTTGGTTACCAAAGGTGATGGGATTAGACTTTGAACTCATCTACAAGCCTGAGAAGCTTAATATGGCTGCCGATTCCTTGACTCGTTTGGTAGAAGGGGAAGCCACTACTGGCACTGCAGATACTCTATTATATTCGACTCCATCTGAGCCTCTTTGGTTGGAGTTGGGGATGACTAGGGAAGAGTTGCAACATGATTCAGAACTTATCAGTATCATTTCTGCCATTGAACAACAACTCGACTCTCGCCTCGTTTCCGGTAGGGTTTATTGTATTTTAAGGGATGACTTGTCTTGTCTTGACGTTCCGTTTCACTTTCAAGGTTTTTACGTTATTATCACTTGTTTGCTATGGGGGGCCACGTTGGATACCAAAAAATGTACAAGAGGTTGGTTACGGGTTTGTACTGGAAAGGGATGACACAAAGTGTGGTGCAAGTTTGTTCGGAAGTATGACAGCTGCCAACGGTAGAAGTACCTGGCGATGTCACCAGCTGGCTTGCTCCAGCCTCTGTCAGTTCTGGAGTTGGTTTGGAATGATATTTCCATGGACTTCGTTTCTGGATTGCCTCGGTCCAAAGGGTTTGACGTGATTATGGTTGTGTTTGATAGGCTATCCAAGTATGCACATTTTGTGTTTTTAAGGCACCCTTATACAATGAAGGGTGTGGCTGAGATTTTTGTTAGGGTGGTAGTACGGCTCCATGAAATTCCTGGATCCATTCTTAGCGACCCGGAACCTTTAATTGTTAGCAATTTTTGGAAGGAGCTTTTCTGATTGGAAGGGACTCAGCTCAAGATGAGTTCTTCGTATCACCCCCAGACGGACGAACAAACGGAGATCGTCAACCGAAGTTTGGAGACGTATTTACGATGTTTTGCTTCTGAGTGACAACTCACATGGGCTCGATGGATTCCATGGGCCGAGTATTGTTATAATACAACAACCCATGTCTCAGCCAAGTTATCACCTTTTGAAGTTGTCAATGGATGAAAACCCCCTACGATAATGCGTTATGTTAAGGGGGAAGCTCTGGTTGAATCAGTGGCTAATACACTCGAGGACGGAGATTCGTTGTTAGCTCAGCTATGACGAAATCTATTTAGAGCTCAACAGTTAATGACTCAATTTTAGAACCAGCATAGGCATGATGAGAATTTTGAGGTGGGACAATTGGTATTTGTTAAGCTACGGCCAAATGTGCAGACTTCGTGAGTGTGAAAGCTTTGTCCTAAGTTGGCAGCCAGGTACTATGGGCATTACAAGATGCTTGCTTGAATTGGAGCTACAACTTACAAGCTTTCTTTGCCCGCAACATCCCGTTTGCACCATGTTTTCCATGTTTCTCAACTCAAATGGGCAATTGGGTTGTTCCCTGTGCACGTTGATCTACTGGAACCATGGGATGGAGATGCCGGATGTGGGGTAGAGCCGTTTCAGTTGTTGGCTACCAGAGAGGCGCCTGGGAGACTCCGGGGCATGTGGCTTATCAGATGGAAAGGTTTACCGGAAGAGGAGTCCACTTTGGAAGTTGCTGAAACGATTTTGGAGCAATTTCTGGACTTTCACCTTGGGGACAAGGTGGTTCTTGAGGAGGAGCTAGTTGTTAGACCCCAACCTCCTATATTGCATGCTTATCATAGAAGGCTTAGAGGGGATCTGTGTAAAGGCCAATGAAGGCTGTGTATAGGTCATGGCTGCGTAAGGGTAGTAGAGATTTATCTGTGTAAGGGTCATGACTGCGGAAGGGTAGTAGAGATCTATCTGCATAAGGGTCTTGGCTGTGTAACGGTCAGTGAATATTTATCTGCGCATGGGTCATGGCTGTGTAAGGGTAGTAGATATCTACGTAAGGGTCGTAGCCGATACCGGTGAAGGCTGCGTAAAGGTCAGTGGAGATCTGTGTAGGGGTCAACACTTGCGTAAGGTTCAACACACTCTTGGCTGGTTTGGTTTGTTAGTCGGCTGTTCCTCCAACCGACTGACCGGGACTATTAATTGGGTTGGACTGTTTGGGAGAGGGACACTTTTGAAGAAGGGAATTAAGGTGGGACTGCTGGAGCAGTGGTAGAGGTGGACTCTCTACAGAGGAGGTTCGATTAATGGCAGCAGTGGTGGAGGTGGACTCTCTACAGAGGAGGTTCGATTAATGGCAAGAAGTCTGGACCAAGAGGAGGTCTCTCCCATCCGACCTCTGCTGTGCTACTGAGAACTTCCACAAATACTGTAATCTCTATATTGTTTAGTACTTTTGGAATAATATGGTCCGTTTGTTCTTTTTCTTCCAATCCTCACTAACTGTGCCGATTCCTAGTTAAAGTCCTAACAAAACTTTTGTTATGTAAAATAATTGAGAGAGGGAGAAAAGAGGAGCAAACTGTGTATATAGAATATAGCAGCAGAATTACAGCAGAAAACAGAGCAGAAAACAGAGCAGAAATATAGGAAAATACAGTAGGGTGGTAGGGGAAGGAGAGGAAGGAAAAAAGAAGTAACCCGCAGGAGAAGACCACCCTCCTGAGAGCCCAGCCGAGACCACCGGCGAACCTGCTGCCAAGCAATTGCTAAAATGATTTGTATCTGACACGTGCCTGTCGTGGGGTGTGACAAAAACAAATATTACCTAAGTTAAAATGCAGTAGAGTGGATTACCTAGGTTGTCTCCAGAGAGGAGTGCACAACAATTAAGCTGTCACCTTAAAATAGAAAGAAGTGAGGTTGTTTTTAGAAATTGTTTGATTTAGAAAATACAAGAAAGAAACTAAATAAAGTAAAGTAATTAAGTGAAAGTTTTGAAACAAATTGACAAATGATGTGATCTAAATCAGTGATATGAAATGGCGACCAGGTTAGGGTCAGTTTTTCAATTGTAATTCTATCATTGTTCATTTTACCCAATTCTCCTCTGCTAAATCGTTAAGAGTGAGAATCCACAATCGTTTCTTCTCACTCCCTTGGTCAATTAAAAATGTGAGAATAAACCTTAATAAAATCTTAGGTTGGTCTACTCTCCTTCCAATGTGTAATAGAGTTGTATAAAATACCCCCAATTATCTTAGGCAATTCCCAATCGGGTATTGTTTATCCCAAGTAATCAAGAACATTCACTACTCCTCACACACATACCGGTGATCACCGAGTACTTCACCACTAAGTCCCGGTCTATTCCATCGTTTATAAACCAGAACCTAGTGGAGGGAGATATTGATCATTGACCAAATATAAATGAACAACAGAATCTAAAATCAGATACAATCGTACATGATAATAAAAACTGTTATAGGAAATTGAAACTGATTCACAGAAGAGAAAAGAGGATTTTAAAACATTAATAGAAGGAACTCATGAAATACAATATGGAAAACCTCTCCTTCCCCAATCACGCATAAGTTTACCCCACCATGGTAAGGGTAATTGTGACTAAGGGGAAAGAAAAATTCATTACAAAACTAAGAAGAATAAAAGAGAGAAAACAAAGAACAAAAAATTTGATGCTCCAGAATCTGTACTCCAGAAGTTTGCCTCTGTTATGCCCACCAGACGGCCGCAACTCACTGAGGTCCTTTCTTATAGAATGTTGAAAATGAAGTTTTCTATCGACCCTCAAAATTTGAGTCATTGGACAGGTGTAAAGAAAGATATGGCCGAATCACTGACCATTACTTTTCTGGCCGCCAAACACTGTTTCACCCACTCCACTTGGACGCGCCAAAAGGATGCATTAATGAGCTCAATAATTTATGAAATTTAATGTGAGCCGTCCATTTGAAGTCCTCTGTCGACACCAGCTGGAATCACATCATTTTAAGGTCGGCTGAAGGAGATATTGCATATTTAATGAAGTGGGGTCCATTCTGCCTTCCAAACTGATTTCTTCACTTGATTGAATTTTCCGCACCATTGGGTTTCGAATTGGGTCTTGGTCCAGAAGGACCATTTTAAGCCCACAAGTATAGGAATCCTACAAAAAACGATTCACTTCAATTGGACCCATATTATAAAAGTTATGCCCGAAAAACAGAAGCTCTATAAAACTGAAAATTTTACAGAATTACCCCATTTTCACATTTAAGCCCAAAATACACTAAAAACACATAAATGATGCAAATACACTCACATTGAATAATTGGGAGGGATTAAATCATTGAAAAACATATAAATAATAATGAAAATATTAACTCTATCAATTCCCCCACACTTATCACTTGGACTCCTGGACAAGTCAGAATCAAAATAAATTCAAAGTAAATTCAAAACACATATCCATGAGATCCACAAATTTGAAAACAAGAAACAAAATATATCATGCCTCATCAAACTCTATTATTTCATGTTCTTAATTTAGGATCATTCAATAAATTTAATCTTCATTTCTCCTCCCATGCACACAAAACACTTACCTAACTTTCATTATCTCTCATTACACAAATTTCAATTTTTTAGCAATGTCTTTCTTATCCAAACTCATACAAGGGTCACCATAGGCTTGATAAATTCCTACATCTCCACCCGATGTGAGTTAAAGACATATGTTTATCATGAGGACTTGTTAAGGTTGTTCTGTGGCTTTAGGTTGGTAGGATTTATATGTGAAAGATTCTGAGGCAGAATGAGAGGGTTTGACTCTTTTTGAAGCAAAATTGCATTACTCTAATTTTCACAAAAGTATGGTCTTCTCTTCACTCCCCTTAGTAGAAAATAAACTTCTTCTCCATGGAATATCAAGGAATGTTCCCATAGTTCATCATTTCAGCAGCAAACATTTCAATCTTCTCAAATATAATATTTCTTGAAAGCTCCAGAAAAGGCACAACTTCCTTTTTACATTAGAAGCTCCAGAAAGGCACAACTTCTCTCATCATGAAAGCTCCAGAAAAGGCACAGCTTTCAGCAGAATGATTTTTTTTTTTTTTTACAGCAATAACATCTCTTCAACATTTTTTTCCCCCAAAGTATCCCCAAATAAGGTAGTACAATACAAGACATCTTTCCTCCACACTTATGTTCAAATAGATCATGCAATTTCACTTCAAGAGCAGGTTGGATAGGGAATATTGGCTTGTAATGTGGCTAAACTAACAGGATTTTCATGGCTTCTATGGGCTACAAGGATTAAATGTTCAAGGTAGGCCATTATGAAAGGGATTATCTTGAAAAGGGGGCTTTCAAACCAAAGAAATGCCTCAATCATTTAAAACACAAGTACCTCAAACCCTCAAGTTTTGACAGGAATAAATCAAATTCTGGTTAAATCAAACATGATTTGGTTCTCTCAAGAAGTGAGGTGAATGTAAAGAATATGAAAATAATAGGTTCAGAAGCCTCACGGGAATGTGATTTCAAATATAAAGACAGTGATATGTGGCATGAGATTCAAAAAACATAGTATTTTTCATGAAATTACCAAAGAATTGAACTTGAAACAATATCATTTTCAACATTCATTTAAGCTGAGTTTCAAGGAATAAATTATTTCACTCATGGAGATGGGTTTCAAAAATATCAATGATAATCATTTTAGCTCAAAAGTTTCAAAAACACACAAAAATTGAAAAATAAACACACAAAATTTTAAACACTCGCATGTTTTTTTTAAAAACAAATAGGAAAACAAACAACACATAAAAATCCTACACTACAAAGGTTCCCTCCCCCACACTTAAATGATGCAGTGTCCACAATGAATTCAAATATATTTAACATGTAAGAATATTGGAAATTTAATAACAAAAATCATGAAAATATAAAGGAGAGGTACGACCTGATTTATTGGTAGTGTACTGTTGAGTTAAGCTCCTAAGTGCGACGCATATAAAAACCTACAAATAAAGGTAGATAATAAAAACATAATAAATTTATTGAAAATAATGAAAATATAAATAGAATGAGAATAGAAGGATTGATCTTGGTTTTATCCCCCAAGTGGGCCCTGGGTTTTGACTGCCTCCAGATGGGCAGTTTCAGTTGGTTATCCCCAATCCGACGGTGGGTAGAGTTTCTTTGAGATGAACCACCAACACATTTTCCTTCTAGTTAGAATTTCTTTCTTTTTGTTGAGGAGTATATGGATACGGTACACCATTTCCACCCCTATGAAAATGATATGCATCTTGTATGGTGGGGTTAGGATAGAGAATGAGTCCTCCTCTTTCTTGGTTTCCATTTTCACAACTTCTTCCTCATTCTCCAACAGTTCCTTAAGGCATGCTGCATCAAAATAATAGTCAAAGGGAAAATCAGAGTGTAATTCTATTTGAATAAAATTAAAACATGATGAATCAATATCAAACTCTTCTCTTTTAAAGTAAGAATATTGTTTCTCATTTTCCTTAGGCAAATCCACTTTGACCTCTACTTGAAGTTCCTCTAATAATTTTTCATCTAGTTCAGGGAGCCCCATATTTTCCTTATGATGTGTATCTTCTTTTTCTTCCTCATCCACCAATACAATACAATTGTTAGCCAATTCTGAAAATTTATAACAAGGGAAGGTGATACTGAATTCAGATTCTATATAATTAGAATGAAAAGAGTTAAGAAAAAGATTATCTCCCTTAAGTGTCTTGACTTCAATTACTTCTTCAGTATGTGGTTTCTCTTGTTGTTTAATCTCACAAGATAGAGGTAGGTAGTCAGGCTCCTCCATCTTTTCTTCAAATTCCACAGCTTTGGTGGTGTCTTCCTTCAATTGTTCTAGATCTTCTACTTTGTAAGGAATATGTGGATCAAGTAGTTCTTCACACTCATTCCAGAATTTATCTAGATCTTTCTTCTCTCCCACATGTAGCTCAATAGGTAATTCTTCCTTCTTGTCCTCCTCGGGTTCATTAATAGGTTCTGGTTTTTCCATCATTGCACGGACATATTCAAATGCAAGTTCTACTTTGTTCTCTAGTTTTGGATGTCATTTTTAAGTTCTTGCATCTGTACTATATCAAAACCAGCCTCATCTACTTGTTCTAAATGTGGGTAATTGTTACATTATTAAAGAAATAATCATTTGAAAACATCAAGTAAAAATATTTTTTTTAACTTTTTTTTTTTTTTGAAAAAAATGTCAAGTATTAATAATTAGATTGCGGCACTGCCTCCCCGGCAACGGCGCCAAGTTTTGACACGTGCCTGTCGTGGGGTGTGACAAAAACAAATATTACCTAAGTTAAAATGCAGTAGAGTGGATTACCTAGGTTGTCTCCAGAGAGCAGTGCACAACAATTAAGCTGTCACCTTAAAATAGAAAGAAGTGAGGTTGTTTTTAGAAATTGTTTGATTTAGAAAATACAAGAAAGAAACTAAATAAAGTAAAGTAATTAAGTGAAAGTTTTGAAACAAATTGACAAATGATGTGATCTAAATCAGTGATATGAAATGGCGATCATGTTAGGGTCAGTTTTCCAATTGTAATTCTATCATTGTTCATTTTACCCAATTCTCCTCTGCTAAATCGTTAAGAGTGAGAATCCACGATCGTTTCTTCTCACTCCCTTGGTCAATTAAAAATGTGAGAATAAACCTTAATAAAATCTTAGGTTGGTCTACTCTCCTTCCAATGTGTAATAGAGTTGTATAAAATACCCCCAATTATATTAGGCAATTCCCAATCGGGTATTGTTTATCCCAAGTAATCAAGAACATTCACTACTCCTCACACACATACCGGTGATCACCGAGTACTTCACCACTAAGTCCCGGTCTATTCCATCGTTTATAAACCAGAACCTAGTGGAGGGAGATATTGATCATTGACCAAATATAAATGAACAACAGAATCTAAAATCAGATACAATCGTACATGATAATAAAAACTGTTATAGGAAATTGAAACTGATTCACAAAAGAGAAAAGAGGATTTTAAAACATTAATAGAAGGAACTCATGAAATACAATATGGAAAACCTCTCCTTCCCCAATCACACATAAGTTTACCCCACCATGGTAAGGGTAATTGTGACTAAGGGGAAAGAAAAATTCATTACAAAACTAAGAAGAACAAAAGAGAGAAAACAAAGAACAAAAAATTTGATGCTCCAGAATCTGTACTCCAGAAGTTTGCCTCTGTTATGCCCACCAGACGGCCGCAACTCACTGAGGTCCTTTCTTATAGAATGTTGAAAATGAAGTTTTCTATCGACCCTCAAAATTTGAGAGTCATTGGACAGGTGTAAAGAAAGATATGGCCGAATCACTGACCATTACTTTTCTGGCTGCCAAACACTGTTTCACCCACTCCACTTGGACGCGCCAAAAGGATGCATTAATGAGCTCAATAATTTATGAAATTTAATGTGAGCCGTCCATTTGAAGTCCTCTGTCGACACCAGCTGGAATCACATCATTCTAAGGTCGGCTGAAGGAGATATTGCATATTTAATGAAGTGGGGTCCATTCTGCCTTCCAAACTGATTTCTTCACTTGATTGAATTTTCTGCACCATTGGGTTTCGAATTGGGTCTTGGTCCAGAATGACCATTTTAAGCCCACAAGTATAGGAATCCTACAAAAAACGATTCACTTCAATTGGACCCATATTATAAAAGTTATGCCCGAAAAACAGAAGCTCTATAAAACTGAAAATTTTACAGAATTACCCCATTTTCACATTTAAGCCCAAAATACACTAAAAACACATAAATGATGCAAATACACTCACATTGAATAATTGGGAGGGATTAAATCATTGAAAAACATATAAATAATAATGAAAATATTAACTCTATCAGTATCCCTCTTGCAGCCAACCCCTCCAATTTATAACCCAGCTATCAGCCAGCAACAACTTACTTACAACCTACTGCCAGCTGTCACCAGCCCCTAACAAACTAACAAACACTAACAAACAACCCAAAAGACAATACTGCCCCTTGACAGTTGTACACAGGCAGCCCCCACGCCCCTTAACAAACTTTCCAGCCAATAACAAACTCCACCTGGACAGCCCCCTTTATTTCTAACATTCGCCCCTCCTTAAAAACCACCTTGTCCCCAAGGTGGATCACCAAAAACACAGCTCGGCCTCTTCAACATTGGTTCTATAAGCCCCCTTTGAAGTCGGCAGCACATCTGATCCAGCACCTGCGAGTAGAAGGGCTGCTGATGAATTCTGCAAGTAGAAGGGGTATCATATCTGGTAGAAACAGCTGCGGTTTCTACCAACGGAATTGCTGCATGTGGAGGTGTGAAACCAAGGTCAAAAACCAAAACAAAGGTTGCCCCACGACCCTTAGAGGTTATTGCCGGTTGTGGCTGCAGCAGTGGCTCTGGAACATGATGAAATCTCTGCCGTTGTGGAGATTCTTGTTCCTCTTTATCTTCCACTTGGTCCCAAACAACAAGCCCGACGAGCTTCCGCTGTGCTGCAGCACAACAAATCTCCTGCCCAACACAAATTCCAGCCAACCCTTCGTCTTTAACTTCTATTTCTCGAAGCTGCTTTGGATGCCCAACAGTTAAAACATCCTGCCAAACACAAAAACCAGCTTGTATTGCAAGCAACTGGCAAAGTAAGACAGCCCTTAGCATCCCATGTGTTTGCAGATTTGAGCTCCCGATTTTGAATGTTATCTCGTCCAACCGCTTACATTTCTCCAAATGTCTTCTATTTCCTACAGCTGCTTGCTCTTCAAATGGGTGTTCTTGTTCCCCACAAGAATTTACCCAAAAACAAACCAAGTTGCATCTTGACCAGAATAATGTTGCCAAGACATCTTCACAAACAGTAGGAAGTGCCCCAAACATCTCCAAGCTCCACATTTGTGAAAAATTCTGTCCAAAAGCATGTGTAGCTGAAACTGTACTTCCAAGAAAGGAAATAAGCTGGCCAAAACCTCGTATGTCCTTAGCTATAATGCACTTAGGGGTATACCTCCCAGCTAGTTTATTTGATCCTAACCGTGCCCAAACCTGCTCCATTTTCCAGCAGCTATGAATCTTAGCAACATTCGGCATAACAAATTCTGGTTCAACCAATATTTGTCTAGCTGGATCGGTGTGGGGTCCGGGAACAGAAATATGACTCTGAGAATCTCCTGTCTGCCTTTTTGCGGCCATTACCTCCAGCAAAGAAGCTGCATTCGGAGGCGTGAAACCTGAATCATAGACCAAAATCAAGGTAGTTCTCCGTCCTTTGGAGACTATAGCCAAGTATGTGCACTGCGTCTTAGGTGGAGGCCACAACATCAAATGTGCAATTTCTTTGGAAGTTTCTATGGCACCCTTGATGCCATCCAACTCACCCTTCAAAGTCTGGGAGACATCCTGTTTTCCCCCTGCTGTATTTTTCTCGATTTCCTCTTTTTCTGACTTCACTTCATTTTCACATAGCAGAGTCTTTACCTTGATTGACTCCTGATTTGTTCCCTTCAAAACTGTTGTGTAGTCCCTAGCTCTTTCAACTACATCCCAAGCCTTCTGTTTAGCACCTTTCAAAATGTGAGACGTGGCCTACTGGTATGCAATCGCTACTAGCTTCTCAACCTTGAGTTCTGCAAAGGCCACCTCATCGTTATACATTATGGCAGAAACATACTCTTGCTGATCAACTTCAGAGTGAACCAACTTTATAAGCATTTGATCTTTCTCTTTCCAATTGGCTTCATCATTTTTTGGTACGTCACCCCAATTGTCGTTCTCATGATCAACAATGCCCATAAATGTATCACCGGAATCGTCCTGTGGAGAGTGTCCATGCGTCACTCGAGCAGGCTTTGGGTACCCTGCCACCATGCCCAGCTCCAAAGGGTACACAGAAGCTCTGCTGAACTCACCTTGTCCATTGTCGTATTTTTTTTCTTTATTTCCAACTTTGCTAAAAAAAAATGTGGCTGCTCCTCCAGCAATACCAGAACCAGTAACCTGCTCCTCAATATAACTGTCTCGCCTTTCCACACTAGTACTCAGGTTATCAATTACTTTTCTCTGCTGTTCTGGAGTGGAAACAAACTGCTCCAAAGCAATAGGTTGCTGAAACGGTTTCCTTTCCATTCGCTGCCCATACTTTTCCAATAGAGCTGGTTTAAACATTTCCCATGACGGGTTTGGCGTAGCTCTATGCCAGGACAAAAACCAAAATAGATTGGTATCAACCATACAAAGTTGGGCCCAATGTAATTTCATGTCATCTGTCGTCCGACAAAATTCGAAATACCTTTCTGCTGTGTTGATCCAGTCATACGAATCTTCTCCCATAAAATCTGGCAGCGTGACTCTTGTTGCCATTCTGCGCACCCCACTCAGCTAAACGAATGGCAAATCCTGTCTTCCTCAGTGGCAATCCGTATCACAAAGAAAGAAAATTCTGTTCAGCAGCTCAGCTAAACGAACAACTTTTACGTCGGTTAGGCACCGCGGCCCGAAAGCTCTCTAAGTCGCGAACCTCTCTCTCGCACGGACTACCCTGCGTCGGCTTTCGGTTTTTGTCCAGCAACGAACAAAAAACAAATTCGGGCAGCACTCCTTGCGCGGCACTTGCCTGCTGCGATTCCTCCTCCACGATCGTTCTGTTCCGGAATGCGTTACCCTAGCAGCGATCGTCCTGCTCCCACGATTGCGTCTCCAGCTCTGGTCGCCTCCAGCGTTCGGAACGCTTACCACAACAAAACGATCTCCCTCGCGCGACTGCAGACAAGAAAACGAGTTGGCCTCTCGCGTCTCCAGCAGCGTACGCAGCTCCAGTTGGATCTTTGACCGGCTCCGGTGTTAGCCTTCCGCAAATATTTTCCAGGCGTCCGAGCCTCCTTGCGCAGCGACAACGTTCTTCTTCTTCTTCTTCTTCTTCTTTTTTTTCCTTGCTGCTACGGTTTTTCAGCAGCGATCCTCCTCACCTCCAGCGTGCGATCAATCCTCTCGCATGACACTCCCCAGCGGAGTCGCCAAATTGTTATGTAAAATAATTGAGAGGGAGAAAAGAGGAGCAAACTGTGTATATAGAATATAGCAGCAGAATTACAGCAGAAAACAGAGCAGAAAACAGAGCAGAAAACAGAGCAGAAAATAGAGCAGAAATATAGGAAAATACAGTAGGGTGGTAGGGGGAGGAGAGGAAGGAAAAAAGAAGTAACCCGCAGGAGAAGACCACCCTCCTGAGAGCCCAGCCGAGACCACCGGCGAACCTGCTGCCAAGCAATTGCTAAAATGATTTGTATCCCTCTTGCAGCCAACCCCTCCAATTTATAACCCAGCTATCAGCCAGCAACAACTTACTAACAACCTACTGCCAGTTGTCACCAGCCCCTAACAAACTAACAAACACTAACAAACAACCCAAAAGACAATACTGCCCCTTGGCAGTTGTACACAGGCAGCCCCCACGCCCCTTAACAAACTTTCCAGCCAATAACAAACTCCACCTGGACAGCTCCCTTTATTCCTAACAACTTTCCTCAAATCTTCCATGATTTTCTCCATTTAAATCTTCATATATATCTGCTTGAAAGATTTAAAATAATTCTCGTGATATTTCTCTTGCGTGACACAACACTTCCAAATATCTCTTTCAAGCATTTGAAACATTCTGTTACTCTTACATGAGCCTAGAACATTGGATCTAATCTTACGTGAGTTTTGATCCTTCAGATTTAATCTTACGCCGCGTTCTCTTTACTCATACGCAGCCAGATGAGTTTTCATGTTACTCTTACATGAGCCTGGAACGTCGGATGAGCCTTGTGTTACTTATACGTGGCCAGTTGATTCTCCAGGTTATTCTTACGCAGCATGTTCAACCTTCAATTTAATCTTAATAGCTTCAGTTTTAATTATACGCAGCCTTTGAAAAAAATCACTTTAATCCTACGTACCTCCATACCTTGTCAGATTTCTGCACTCTTTTACAAACCTCAACAACCCCTCAAGGACTTCATCCAACACATTAAAAAACCAGAGTACACTCATCAAACATCCTTCAATGCCGGATCAAACATCACTTTTCAAGCAATCTACATATTCCATATACCTGATATGTAAAGCTAAAGCTTCCAAGCTATTCCTTCACCTTACTTCACAATCACCTATTTAGTCACTACGGTGACTCCAATACTTCCGCGCCTGATTTCCAAAGCTAATCCTCATGCTCTAATCCTCATGCTCCAATGCCATGCATGCCTATGCGAAACAACCTTCACCCAGTATGGTTTCCATGTACGGTAATGATCTTCATCCTCAATCATGTATCACCATTTCACCATGCACAACATTCTCCACTTTCCATGATCTTCCAATCATAGAACAAATCCACCATTAATTGATCCATCATTAATTGACTACAAATTCAACATGCAACCTTTGGTTGCAACAGAAACAACTGGCTGAGATCTAGGTTTCTTGATTTGGCAGTCAATGAGAGCACATATTGACGCCTCCTCAAATTGAACCAGCCTAGATTTTTTTCCAATGCTTTTGTTGTTTGTGGCAACATTTTCTTTTTGTTTAGATTGAAGCAAGTCCAAATTATTATTATAGAACGGATTTGGAAAAGATTGACCAATATTGTATTTTGGTAGAAAATAATAATTTCAGCAGAGTTTGGACCCTGCCCTGTACAGTTAAAAAAAATGTCTAGAAGAAGTCGTAAGTGCAAGAGGATCTTGCAAAATTAGGGTTCAGGAAAGTCATAAGCAATCTTTCCTTCTTTTTTTAAACAGGGTGTTTACAGTAATTCAACCCATATCCAAGTATTCAGCAATTGGGTATGCTGCATGTCTGCCTGGAGATTCAAAAACTTTATTATTGGGAAGAAATTTTCAAATATAATTTATTATTGCTTTAAGAATAATGACATGGGAATCAAATCATGCACGCATTATGATTTTCAATTTGGTCAGTGATATGAAGTGCTACATGGCATTTGGTGGACCGGGATTATTTCATGTGTAAGCATTTTAAATGTCAAATATAATCATCCCTGCTTGATGGTTGCCATGGAGTTTTACAAGAGGTGTAGTGCACTTGGGTTGATTTCATGGGCAGGGGCGTAATCGAGTCAAGTCAAATTGATATAGTATACTACTTAGCTCAAGCATGATATAAAAATTCGAGTTTGATACTCTATTCAAACTCGATCAAATGGTGATTTCCAAGCTCGAACTTGACCCGACTACCAAATCGAGCCTCTTGAGCTCGCTTGATTAAACTTGATTATGAAATTAATAAAAAAAATATAAAAAATAAAATCACATAGCGAAAATTATATATAATGACATGAAAAATATTTTAAAAAATTAAATATATACCAGCATTAATTTATATATTAAAATATCGACTACTTGATTAAGTTCAAGAGCTGCTCGATTATGTTATTTTAATACTCAAATTCAGTTCAATGCATAGCTCCAATAGCTTGGGCTAGAGCTGTATTTGACAAAAATCTAGCCAAATTTAATTATCGCTTGAGTCAAGCTCGAGTACCTTGCGAGTATTACTATATCATTTACACCCCTATTCATGGGTCACCAGTTTAGATGTCAAGTATGATCAACCCTGAGTGCCCTTTTGCTCTACGTTTTCTATCCTTCTATTGGAATAATGTAGCACCCACATGGAAAATGCATTTCAAATATTTGTAATTGTTTGATAAATCTGCTTTCCATGGAAAAGTATATCAATGTCGACAGGAGTATATTGATGAGAATGAAGATGTAAGAGACCTTCTATATTGAAGTGCTGTTTGGGTATTTGGCACTCAATGCCGGCATGGTCATGTTTCTTGGTACTGTTGGACCAAAGGACCAATGGGCTTTTCATAATGACCTATTTGATTTTTGGAATCAGAGATGAGGTAATGGGAATTTCAAAGCCCTTTTTATTAATGTTTTGTTTTGTTTTTTCCTGTTTTCCAAAACTGTTTTGTGAATTAATTTCTGAAAAACTGTTTTTAAAACCAATGTATTAAAAAAATTTGTTTGATAATGGTAACATAATTTTTTTTTCGGGATGAGAAAACAATGGCTTTTAATAATTTTTGTTTTAAGAATTTTTTTTGGAAACAAAAATATATAGAACTCATTTGATTAAATAATAATAATAATAGTAATACTATTATTATTATTAAAATCATTGAATCAAATAAAAAAACCTATATGATTTTTGGAAATGATTTTCAAAAATTTATGTGAATCATATGATACTTTTCTTTTATACAAAATGGCCAGTCACGGAAGAGGAAGAAGAATGAGGAAGAGAGAGACCATTGAAAGTGTGGTGACTCTGATCCGGGAGCCCGAATCCCGAGTTCGGGCCGGGATTGCCACTAGGCCTTAGACATGCTTCCCAATCGCCAGAGCCTGACAACTAGTACCGAGGGATAACATAATTATCGGGGAATGATTTGACCTCAAAATAAACATCCAGCTATATGTGACACCATACAAAATTTTACTTAAAAACCAAAACCTGTACTTTAAAACGAACCATTTAAAGTGATAAAAAAAAACCAAAACAGAGAGCGATGAAAAATAAAACAATCACTAATCCTGACATGACGCAACGAAGCACCACCATGTCCAACATGATGTCAACTCCTAAGATACATCACCAATGAACATTGGAGCCTGATCCTTACCTACATCATGACACAAGACGTTTACACACACATCGAGATGTGCGAGTAGAGGTGAGTATACGAATACCTAGTAGGTGTTCCCCATATGATGGGAATATGCCCTAAAGCCTTATATGTGTATATATATATATAAGCAATATCATATTGATTTGCATGCCCATGCAATTTACGATTGTGGCAAAATGATAAATAGTTATCGTTTATTGATTCTCCCCCAAAGGATATCATCAAGGAACTGTTACATAAGATGTAACGTAAGGGAGTAAATGCATACGATGCATGAATCAGCCATGACATTTATAAATGCGTTTTAACGCATGAATAAATGAGGCAACAATTAAGGAGCGTCCTTAATTGCCTATTTAAACCACTGCCATGTGATGACATTGAGTGTGATTGCCTCAAGCTTGGCTGAAACTCCAGATACCCAAAGTTCTCTCCCTCCTTTGCACTGTGAGACTCTAGCACGTCGTGGAGGTTGGTGGATCCCACTCGAACGTCGAGTGATTCAGGCAGCCTGTGGATACACCACGGTGGTGGGATGGTTTTGCCACTTAGTGATCTTTATCAAACCATATGATGATGATAGATGTAGCAGTTGATCTTCGGTGTAAGGTACAC
Source organism: Viscum album (assembly GCA_963277665.1). NCBI lineage: Eukaryota > Viridiplantae > Streptophyta > Magnoliopsida > Santalales > Viscaceae > Viscum > Viscum album. The sequence continues at coordinate 599,727,045 of OY728132.1, read as the reverse complement.
GCGTTTTACAACACATTCTTCATTTCGGTTTTTATTCAGGTTTCATATTATCTTGCATGGAGATCCTCGACAAATGAGTTTTAATTGATTCCACTGCTTCTAATAATTGTTATTAGACTCTAACAAAACCCTTCAGTGGTATCAGAGCTATCCATGTGTAGTTTTATGAAATTATGCGTGGAAATGAAGAAGATATCGCTAAAACATAGCAGCGTTTTTGTATTCTGAAAACTTGTTTTTAAAATGGATTACCCTTACGTAGCATGACTACGTAAAGGTAATCAAGGTGTTACCTTTACGCAAATGACTTGTGTAAAGGTAACCCGGTAATTACCCTTAAACAGATCAATTGCGTAAAGGTAACCAAGGCGTTACCTATACGTGAGTGGTTACTTAAAGGTAACCCGTGACTTAACTTTATGTGAAGGGGTTCACATAAGGGTAAACGAGGTTTTCTTAAGAGTATGCAAAGGTAGTATGTAAACTACTCTTATGTGAAGGAGTTCACGTATGGGTAATATCAGGTGTATCTTTACGCAACATGCGCTGTGTAAAGGTCATATGTATCCACCTTTACGTAGATAGTCTGCGTAAGGGTAGAAGAAGGTTACCTTTACGCAAAATAGAGATTCCGTGTAAGGGTAATCATAATTGTTTTAAAATTATTAAAAAAATGTTTTTAACATTTAGAATGATCTAATGGTTTATAAAATGTTTATAAATCATTATAAAAAGTATTTTGAGATATTTTAATTTATAAAAGGTTTATAACTTAATTAATTATAAGTTGTTTATAATTATTTAAATAAATGTTTATGAAACTTTTATTTTTCCCCAATATTAATTGTTAATATTTGAAATACCTTTTAACAAATTATATGGTATGATTTATGATCTAGAAATAAAAGTGTTTATTTAGAAATCATAAGTGATAATTTATAAAGGGTTATAAATTATGAAATAAGGCCAAAATATAAAATGTTTCTATTTAAATTATGAATTGTTCATAATTAATTATTTTAAATTGTTCAAAATAAAAAAGGCTTTTTTGGATATTATTTAAGCCACATCAAAAGTGTTTTGATGATTCCTACGATCAAGGTTTATGAAACTTTTATTTTTTCCAAATATTAATTGTTAATATTTGAAATATCTTTTAACAAATTATATGGCAGACTTATGATATAGAATAAAAGTGTTTATTTAGAAATCATAAGTGATAATTTATAAAAGGTTATAAATTACGAAATAAGGCCAAAACATAAAATGTTTATATTTAAATTATGAATTGTTCAAAATAAAAAGGGGCCTTATTTGGATATTATTTAAGTCACATCAAAAGTGTTTTGACGATTGCTATGATCAAGGTTTAAATAATGATTAAATTTAGGTTATGTAAAATGTTTATGTAATAGAAATTGAATTATAAATTGTTTAAAGTTCATAAAATATCATATATTTAAAATGAAAATGCCATATAATGATAAATACGAAAGAGTTCATAGTGGGATTAATATAAAATGTTTATATTAATAATTATGGAATGTCCATAATGTTAAAGCTAAAAAAAATTATAAAATGTTTATAATTAGTTTTTATTTATGAATTTTTCATAAATGTTTATCTCATCTTTGTCCATTTATTTAAAATTTATTCTTTGTTTTATTCATAGTTATAAATTGTTTATATGGCGAATGGTGTATGCTTTATTTTAATTGTTAAACTACTCTAGATAGAGCCCTGCATAGGTATGATAATGAAATTAGTTTTTCTTCCACCTTGACCTCAGGTTGTGTAAAGAGTTTGATAGAGACCTGGCTCCCACCATTGAATACTCTAATAGTGGGGCGTACAACCTGGGAAGTGAGCTGGTGGGCCCAACATGGAAGACTATAAGTGGGGCATACAACCTGGAAAAGATTGGATAGCTGGGAGAGGTTGGATGGATAGCTGGGTGGGGTTTGTTAGGGGCCTCACGTGGGGCATTAAATGGGGAAGAGTGTGGCTGTTAATATGCTTGAGATCTTGTGGGAATATTTCAGGGAGGGGGCCCACAGTTGTTAGAGAGGCTGTTATAAGGAGGAGTTGGAGAGAGTGATACGGGGAAATTCTGTTTGTGAAGTGCAACCTTTGGGCTTGGGCGAGAGGATCCTTTGATCCCTCAAGTCTCTCTCTCTCTAGTTCATCTTCTTCCTAGCATCTGTATTTATGTTTACATTTTCTGCTAATACAAAGTCTGTCCTCTTTTGAAACTGCTGGATCTTAGGTCGTATCAAAGTTACACATTAATATGATTTGAACATATTGATTAGGTGGAGGGAATAAGATTTTAAACTAAATTACTAAAACCATGCTTACATAAAAGAAAATAACATGAGATAAGATGGTGAGATTAAAATCATCTTCAAATATTAGGTGTGAGATTTCTTCCAAAACGACACTTGTCAAGACCTCGATCATCCAACTGGGTAGTCTTGTGCTAAAGCCGAGTGCCTCTGAATTATCTTGTGTAAGACAAACAAGTAATAAGTGGCTCTGGATTGTCTTGTCGGGTAGTTTCGTGCCAAAGTCGGGTGCCCCTGAATTGTCCTTGGTTAGCTTGTTTTTGGCGTTTTCCTAGGTAACACTTAGCTGGGAAGCCTTAACGGTTTGGATACCAGAGGAATAGAGTTGAGTTTATCCATATGATGAATTTGACAAAGGGTTGTTTGCTCAGCTATACAAGAATCATATATGATATGATTGAGATCCTACCTAAATAATTATGTGGTGAGATGAGCGCTAAAACGGACTCATTGCTCAGTGAAGTATAGATCTTAGCCCACTAATGGTTATGATGAATTTTTAAAACGAGGTCATCATTTTAGCACGACCCCATTTAATAATTCCTTATTAAATGGTTAATAATACATTATACTCATTTGATAAAAGATTCTCTTGTAGATAAATACCATCATCATCATCACGCTAAACTTTGTGATTAATTCTTGTATGGAGAAACTTAATGTAAGTTACTCTTAAGACTGGTAACTTAAGAAAAAAATCTAAAACAAGATTGGTGATTTAAGAAAAGCTCTTAAGACAAATTCTATGTGTCAGAACAGTTCCGCAGTAACTAAGTGTTGAAGTTGTTCAACAAGTGAATTTAGATGCCTATGGAAGCATAGTGGCTCATTTATGGTTTCAAAGGCATTAGATGCAAAATGATCAAATGAATCTTTGTCTTCACTCATGTACTCAATATGATTGGGTACATTAATGATTTTAGTCTCATATGCTCAATATGATTCTCTACGTCAAATGATATTCAATATGATTGAATAAACTAAATGACTAAGTGAGATTAAAAGTTCCCTTGAAACATCATTGGTTAGAAATCAATTCTATTATTCTGACAGATATATGATATCAATTTTATGTTTTACAAATGATGTACATATACGAAAGGTTAGAAAGAGAAGAATTTAAGTTTGGAGCTTGAGGTTGTTTTTCAAATTTGTATTATCTCATTTTGCTCTTGAGAAGAGCACGAAAACAATTGTTTGATAAAATTAGATGAGGTGTTTTTGATACACATAGTTATGATTTGTTCCATTCTATAACATGCTTTAAAGGTAGACTAAAAATGACTTGTTCTGGATGGGGAATTAATCCTATTTTCATCCATGGAAATGTTCCGACAATATGATTGAATTTAAAGAATGATTACCCGATATTCTCAAATTGTTGGGAGTATATATGAACTATACATATGGTGTCTAGGTTCTAAAGTATTGTATAACCAGTACAAGTAGGTAAAAGTTCAAACCAGAAGAAAAAAAGTTGGTTGAAAAGTTTAACTATGTTTCTTCAAGAAGCCAATCAAGTTTATTGAAACCTAGGGTTGTCAGGGTAGAAGGATAATAATTCAATATGATTGGATTATCCAAGATATACCTGAAGGAGTTTGTGAAACTCCATGGAATTGTCCATGTTAGGTATGGATGTTATAAAAATTAATTTTTGATTTTGAAAGGTATGTGATATTGAATGTATATTTTACAAAGTTTTGTAAATATACAGGAGTTCAAAATCAAAGGAAGAATTAATTGAGCTTTTAGTTTATATTCATGTGGTAAATGGTTACTACATCGATGATTCAAATGAATCTAAGTAAAAGATGTGTATCTTCATCTCATTTCCCTTAGGTGATAAGAGAAGTTGTTCGATTACAAAGAGTTGTGAGTAAGTATGAGATGATTATTTGTATACACATGGTTTATGAGTCATCAATTTCTTTAACATGTTTTGAGAAGAATATATGGATAAAAGTGTTTTATCCATCATAAAATATTTATCAGAAGTATTTGTTAAAATACAAGGGAATGTGTTCTTGCCTGTTGTCAGTGATATATTTTAATAGTCTTCTTTTCAAAGAAAAATACTCTAAACACATAGATTACCATATATGATATTAAAAATAATTGTTTATTTGTTAAATGTTCCTACTAAAAAGGAAATAAATGTTGTGAATCTTAGCAAGATATTCTGAAAATAATATAGCCTTTAAGAGGCTAGTGTTTGGACTTAGAGATGTTCAAAATTAATAAATAAAGGATAACACCAATCTTAAGTTTTAAGTGTTTTCCACTTAATATCCTAAAAATTTTAGGATGTGTGTTGGATTGGTGTTGCCCGATCCGGTTGGGCCGAATGCTTGTGGCTCGCAACTGTCGCGGGTCGAGCTCCGCGGTGAGCTCGTTGGGGGTTGCAATGCTGACCACTGTAGTGGAGCTGACCGACCGACACCGACAGACATTGTAGCGGTGCGGACTTCGGGGTCAACTTCACTGTAGCGTTTTTGACTTCTAGCCGGCAGACACTGTAGCGCTTTTGACAAAGTTGGCCGCCGATCACTGTTGCAACGCGAACTTACTATTTCGGAACAGTGGACCGTCTTCTTCATATGTAGCCCATTTCGGGCTAGGGTTTACTACTGAAAAACCCCTCTGTAATTTGTGCTCCCGAATAGTGAAATATTCTGCCTCTTCCGTGGACGTAGGGATTATTCCCGAACCACGTAAATCGCTGTGTCCTCTGTTTTCTTTCTTTCGTTTTTTCTCGTTTCTGTCCTGTCTCCCGGCGATTCCGCAACAATGTGATGGTAAAGAAGAATGTAAAGTGTTGCATTTAGTTACCATTTAAAATGGATATCACAATTTCCTAAAGGATTATATTAGTTTAAGATTAAAGAGTTTTTCACTCAATATCCTAAAAGAGTTTTGGATATGTGACAATTAAGGGAAAAAAATGAAAAAGAGTTACATTTAGTTATCATGAAAAGTGAAAGACACTATTTCTTGAAGGATTCTACCCGTCAAAATGAAAAGTGAATTTACACTTAATATCCTACAAGGGTTTAGGGTATGATGGTAAACAAGAATGTAAAGTTACATTGGTTACCTTAACAAAGTGTTATCACTTTATCCAAGTTTAGGGTGTGGCGGTAAAGAGAAATGTAAGAGTTACATTTAGTTACCGTATTAAAGTGATTGTCACTTTATCCTAAAAGAGTTTAGGATGACTCGTAAAAAATAATGTAAGTAGTTACATTATTTCTTGGAAAAAGTTTGGTGGAATAGAGTTCCAAAGATGATGTTGATGAACTTAGAAAGAGTTCTAAGTAGACAACAGAAGTTGACAGTTCTAAGTAGACAACAGAAGTTGACATCGTAACATTTGATGTTTTCTACTAAAGTGTTTAGTGGGAGAGTTTTATCAGATGATCTCATAGAGATGTGAAAAAAATAATACATATGATGTAACGAGTTAACAAACCCACAAAGTGTAGCAAACATAAGATTGATTTGACAGTTTGTCATACATGATATGATAAACCGGTGCTTCTGTTGGTTTTGTTAAATATTCTTAAAGAGTTTAAGAATATTAAAATGTATCATATTAAAGGTAACCTCCATTTTATCATTCTTTCACATGGCTACATAAATGTATATATAGACATACATTTTGTGAAATGCAAATGATAATTGACCTATCAAAGTATGACTTTGAGTTTATCCCTAACCGATGTCCTTCATGGTGTATTATAGGTTATGAAGAAATGTTATGCTTAACGTGAGTAAGATTCTTATATAGGGGCGCATGAATCATATTTGAGTCCCCACCACTTGAGGTTGGCGAGATACCTAGCCTGAGAACCTTACCCTACTTACACAATTCTATATATTGACTTAGCTAATACGGGGGTGGTTGGGTATGTTGCTGATCATATTGTTGGTTGGAGCTTAACCAAGATGAATCATATTTGAGTCCCCACCACTTGAGGTTGGCGAGATACCTAGCCTGAGAACCTTACCCTACTTACACAATTCTATATATTGACTTAGCTAATACGGGAGTGGTTGGGTATGTTGCTGATCATATTGTTGGTTGGAGCTTAACCAAGATGAATCATATTTGAGTCCCCACCACTTGAGGTTGGCGAGATACCTAGCCTGAGAACCTTCATACGTTTTGATACCCTACTTACACAATTCTATATATTGACTTAGCTAATACGGGGGTGGTTGAGTATGTTGCTGATCATATTGTTGGTTGGAGCTTAACCAAGATGAGATTTGTCCTCTCGTATGACGAGTATGACACCTGAGCCCTCGATTGAGATAGACTGTGGGAGTGTGCGACCACACCTAGATATTATATATCTATTCAGATAAGGGACATGTGATGTGCTTATCCATAAGCATGAATGACATGTGTTGTATTCATCGATCAGATTAGTCTACACTGAGAATCGAGAATATATGAGTTGGCCATAATGGGATTGACATACTCTGTGTCTCATGGTCACTTGATGTCTTTGGCAAAGGGAAAATATGAGAATGCACACTTGCATATGATATAGACGGGTGAACACAACTATAGAGATACACGTGTTTGATGGAGATTACGCCTGATCCCTTTATAGCTTGAGTAGTATTTGACGCTTTGCTAGAGGCCACTTTTTTGCTTACATATATGGATCCGAAGATTCGTATTTGTTGTCAACGCTATACAGGCCCGTAGGCTCACACTTTGTGGTTGACTGAATGTGGATTGAGTTTGACTTAGAGAGCTGCTCTAAAAGTGTTTAGAGTTGATCCAAGTGTTTTGGATGGGTATTCACAAGGTATTACATATGATGCGATACAATATGAAGTTAATGATAGCTTTCCAAAAGTGTTTTAGAAGATATCCAAAAGGAGTTTTGGATGTGATTTCATTAGTTATTGTATACTGTTAGAATGGAAACCCGTACCTCACAATGATGTAGGGTGCTTAATTTATAGATGAAAAAAAGAATATAAGAGATAACACACCGATGTGGGATACGAATATTAAAAATATCTAATACTTTAATACTCTAATACTCTTAACACCCCCTCAAACTGGGACATATATATTTGTCATGCCTAGATTGTTACACAAAAATTGGATACGTGGTCCAGACACTCCTTTTGTGAGAATATCTGCAAATTGATTAGATGTGTGAACATGGTCGAATGTGATCTTATTCTTCTCAAAGTTTTCTCGGAACAAAATGACAATCAACTTCAATATGCTTTGTCCGCTCATGAAAGACTGGATTTGTGGCAAGCAATATCGGGTGATGAAAACATTTCACTGTCAGTATGAAGTGACATTTCTCGAGGTTCGAGGGACGAGTCAACCGAGTCATCTTGTGTCGTGCCAGTCTCCTGCAATAGATCAAGAACATACTTTCTCTGAGATACAAAGATTCTTTTGTCACATATGGAGACCTCAATTCCTAAGGAATATCATAGTGGACCCAAATCTTTTGTTTGAAAATTTTGATGAAGAAAATACTTGAGTCGACCAATGCCTGCAGCATCACTGCCAGTAATAACAATGTCATCCTCATAGACCACTAAAAGAATGCTTCCTGCTACAGATTGATGATAGATTACAGAGGAATCCTTTATGCTTTGACGCATGCCAAAGCTAAGCACAACGGTGCAGAAACGACCGAACCAAGCACGTGACGACTGCTTGAGTGCATACAACGATTGACGAAGGCGACAAACCTTAGAGGACTCAACAAACCCGGGTGGTTGCTCCATATAAACTTCTTCATTAAGAAAACCATGAAGAAAAACATTTTAAACATCCAACTGATGGAGAGGTTAGTGAGAGGAGGTAGCATGAGAGATCAGTAGGCGAACCGAGACCATCTTTGCCACTGAAGAGAAGGTGTCAAAATAATCAACTTCATATGTCTGCGCATAACCTTTGGCAACACGGCGAGTGTTAGCCATATTGGGTCCGGACCTACTAATCAGAATAATAGGACTCCCATCCTTTATACTTATCAAAGGAAGGGAAAAACCCACTAAGGTGCTGACGTGACTGGACAGTTTCTTTTTAATAAAAGGGTGTCGGGCAATTGAGGAGGGCATTCAGAAATGTTTCTGAAACTTGCGGGAGTAGGTCAGGGATAGGAGAGGTGGTCTCTCTCCCGAAGATTCTTCTTCTTCGCAGTTGGAGTCTAAGATTGGAGAGCCTAATACCTAAAGAATACAGATATGAATCTCTACACATTTCTTTATTGATTTTTCTTTCTTTTCAAAGGCTGTAAAAGCAGTCATATACATATTAATACAAATTGGAAGATCTGTTACACAATTCCTGCTGTGAAAACTTTTTTTTTCCTGTTGTGAAGTATATAGAGTTAGGCTAGAAAAATCTAACAATTTGGTGCTTTCATTGAGAGAAAGCTTGTCTAGAAAACGAGTTAAGTTCGAATGAAGGCAAGAATGGATAGCAAGATCGCTACGCTTGAAATAGCACTAGAAACGCAATAGCGAAAAGGTCAAGACCTTGAAAAATTGATCACGACAGTACATGCTAGCATGGAGAAGGTCTTGATCGAACAATTTTGAAACTCAGAGATTGATGTAGGAACAGATGCGAACAAATGAGGAAAGAGCAACTCGATGAATACGAGATTTGGAAGAACAAACGGTGGAAATAATTAAGGAAATACAACAAGAAAATCGGAGCTCGACGTGTGAAAATTTGGAAAAAGGGACGACAAATTCTCTTGGATGTGGTGGCGAAGGAGACGAGAGTGATTCAAAACAGGGAGTGAGTTCATCTGCTGTTGTAGCGACACTGGGCGAGAACTTGAAGACTGTAACTAAGAAAGTAGAGATGCCAACTTTTTCTAGAAATGATCCGTTCAGATGGATTATCAAAGCGGAGACTTATTTCAGGATAAATCGCACCCTGGAGGACTTGAAGTTGCCTTTGACGCAACTTTGTATGGAGGAAGCAACACTATATTGGTATTTATCTTGGTAGTTTTCTGGTCTGAATTTGAGCTGGGAACAACTGAAACCAGCCATAATGGAATCTATGGGAAGGCTACCGAGGGCGATCCTATACGTTTCCTAAAGTCACTTCGGCAAGTTGGAACAATGGATGAGTACATTGAAGAATTTGAATAATTGGCATTGAGGATTCCAGATTTTCCAGAAATGTGGTGCATGAGCCTATTTATGGGTGGGTTGCGATCGGAGATTGAAAACAGAGTATCGTCACATGAACTGGCTAATAAAAACAGGTTGATTTCCCTAGCTCGGAAAGTAGAGAGGGAATTAATTGATGAAGGATTGCTTCGTGGAAAAACGTTGTCAGCACCTTTGCCACAGAGGACGTTGCCACCAGTACCTATTGCATCTGTTCCCAAATTCACCGCAGAAAGGAAATGAGGAGGAAACTAGGAGAAATCGGGTTGGAGATAGGTGGAATGGTGTCAAACCTATTAGCCGACACGAAAGAGAAGAACATAAACTTAAGGGACTATGCTTTAGGTGTGGACAACCATATACTCCCTTACATTGATGTCCAAAAAAGAATTGTGACTACTGGTTTGGGAAATGGAGGAGCTGAAAAATGGGCAAGAAACTGGTGAAGATTAGAACATGGATGAGGGGAGAAAGGTATTAGAAATTGTTGCGGAAGAAGCAGTGGAGTTCAGAAGTTTGGGAGAAGGTAAGGCAGAATCCTTGCTATTTGCTGGAAGAATTTCAGAGATATCAGTGGAGGTATTTGTGGATAGTGGGGCAAGTCATAACTTTGTTTCCAAAGCCCTTAGTAAGGTGTCCGATCTAACAGATCTAACAATTTTTCCAACTTGGCCATATGGAATTAAACTTGGAGATGGTGGACGTACTATGTCACAAGGAGTGTGTAGAGAGATTGTCATAAATCTCAGAGATTATTCCCTCAAAATTGAAGCTTATATTTTTGATATTGGGGGTCCAGATGTAGTATTGGGAATGAAGTGGTTAAAAACTTTGGGGTATGTTTTAACCAATTGGAGTCGAAAAACAATGGAATTCATGTTGGAAGGAACTGAAATCAAGCTGCAGGGAATAACCGAAAAAGAAAACCGGCTAGAAAGTTTACAGTTAGTGCGGCAAGAAAGAGAGGTTGCTGTTGAAGACTGGATTTGGAGAGCAGATTTACTACTATCTGAAAAAGTGAAAGAAGTGGGAATGGAGGGGAAAATATTGGGTCAATTCCAGAAATTTTTTGACGAACCATGTGGGCCGCCGCCGAACGGAACTACTGATCAAGCCATTCCGTTGATTGATAGAGTAACTTCGGTTAATATGCAACCATATAAATTAACACATTACTTGAAAGATGAGGAAAAACAAGTTGTAGACATGCTGACCAAGGGTATCATCAGACATAGTACTAGCCCAACACTCCCCCTCAAGCTAGGTGTACTTAGCTCGAACACATAATTAAACCAAAGTAAAGAAAAACAAAGCAATCAACAAACATTGATAACACTCCCCTTCAAGTTGGATAGACCCAGCTTGATTATAAAACAAGACGAAACAAAAAAGAAATCATCCGATTGCACCTCCCTCTCGAGATGAAAATGATGGATGATGAAAGATGTCGCTGAAAAAGATATGCCAACGAGGCGTCGGGAAAGTTGTATAGGCGGGGCCGGTCGACGAGGCGCCAGGAAAGTCGCACAGGCGGGCCGGTCGATGAGGCGTCGGGGAAGCCGCACAGGCGGGGCCGATCGATGGGGAGCCGGGAAAGCCGCACAGGCGGGCCGGGCGATGGTGCGTCGGGAGAGCTGACAGCGTCTCGCCGCCACTCATTGGAAGGACAGACGAGCGCTGAAAATTGAAGGCCTCGAACTGGGAAGGGTTGGATTGGGAGGCGAGAAAGAGGCCCTTGTTGTCGTAGAACGGGCCTCCGTGAGGAGATCCTGCAAATCGAAGGCCCTGGATCTATAGGGTAGGCTCTCGGTGCAGAGTAGCGAGAGGAGTCGGGAAAATAGCTCCAGATCCCGGTCGATGAAAGGCACCTCATATGTTGTAGAAGACGATCAGGAAATCCTTGGGGCGCAGGGGGAGCTGCGCGGGAGTGTGCCGGCGACGGGGGCACATGGGAGCTGTGCGGGAGCGTCGGTGACGGGGGCACGGGGGAGACGTGCGGGAGCGTGCCGGCGATAGGGCGAGGGAGGGTTGGCTACAGGGGTGCAACGAAGGAACCCCGTTGGTGTGCCGACGAGGGGGCGCCCAAGCCGACCGGCGAGAGGGGAGGGGTCGTCGGGTCTGGCGTCGGGAAGCTCTAGATCTAATGGTTGATGACGGGATGGCAGCAGATCTGGATCGCGTGCCAGCGTTGCTTTCATCGCACGGAAGGGGCAACAGAGAGCGGAGGCCGGCCATGCCAGGTGGGATCTCACCGTAGATGAAGTTCGTGCTGATGCCGACGAACCGCAGGTCGGTCAAGTGTGAGATGGCGTCGAGAAGGTTGTCAGAGACGCGACCGGGGACAATGGTGAACTCGGCGAGGGATGAGAGTCTGCCTTGAGAGGGGTCGATCCGACCAAAGAGATTGGGGGATCCGGTTGTTTGGTTGCCGAGAGCAGACGTCTGTTGCGGGAAACCAATCTCCTAGAGAAGATGATGAAGCCAAAGAATCTCAGTAGTGATGGTGGCCATCGCACGATATTCAGATTCAACATTGGATCCGGAGACGACAGTCTCTTTCTTGCTCAGCCATGAGATAAGGTTACCTGTCAGGAACACGACAAACCCAGAAGTAGACTTTCGGGTAGCCAAACAACCAGCATAGTCAGCATAACAAAAGATCTTAATATTTAGATGACCGTGATGTGAATAGAGGAGTATTCTGGCAAGAATGAGTACCTTTCTGCAATTCAATGGACTGATCCGTTAAAGATGTCACTTGGACGACAAACACGGTTAAGGAACTCTGGGATTCATTAACCCTCATGTACTCTGAAACAAATAATCTGGCTCGGGCGTCAGACATTCTTCACCGCCTGTCCATTATCTGCCAGCACCACCGTCCGTTTTCGGCGTATTTCATTGAGTGGAAAGCCCTCCGTGATGAGCTACTTGAGCTTTAACCCCTTCCTCAAACACCCGAGGCAGCGTTGGCCCAATGCTACCAGTTATGTCTCTTCAGCCTTCTGCATGGCCTGAATTTCGAATATGCAACAACTGCCACAGAGATGCTGGCCAACCCCTCCTCTCTTGAGATTCCATTGGTTTATCATCACCTTGACACAAAGCTCATCGGGTCCTTTCCCCACCTTCTCACGGTACAGATCCCACTGCTCTCCCGGGTCGTGGCCGTGGGCGTTTTTTAGGTACTCATGGCCGTGGCCGTGGTGAGGGCCGTAATCGTCCTTTATGTTAGCACCATGGCCAGTTAGGCCATCTTATCGATCGGTGTTGGGTTCTTCATGGATGACCGAATCAGCCACCTCGGCAAGTTCAGACTGTTCACTGATGATTCCCTGTTAGCTTCCGATCTCCCTCACATGTTGGACCTCCCAATGGATGAGCTTCAGCTTATACATACTCATTAGGCCGCTTCGCTACCCGGTTCTTCTTCGGCGACTATTGCTCATACTGGCAGACCCTATGCTTGTGTCACTTGTCGCCCACCTGCTTGGATGCTTGATTCAAGTGCTTCCGATTGTCTCATTGGTGGTGCAGGTATGTTATCTACGTAGTGACGGTATACTGGCCGCACAACCATTATTGTTGCTGACGGATCCACTATCCGTATTGCGGGATTTGGTGCCTGCTCCTTGAATTCCTGTTTCACCTACTTTCTGTGGCACATGTTCCTCGAAGTCCTTTTAATCTTCTCTCCATCAATAAACTCAAAAAGGACTTCGACTGTAATGCTATTTTTACACCTGATGTTGTGTGTCAGGAGCGGTTGACGAATCAGGAACTTGGTAGTGGTCATTTTCGTGACGGGGTTTACATCCCCCAAAAATGAAGAGGCACCTGCATGTGGAATAAGAGGGTGCGAGCAGTCTCCAGAATATGACGATGTTTACGTTCGGTCACTCCATTCCGCTGAGGCGTATCGGGGCAGGATGTTTGATGAATGATGCCGTTATCCTTGAGAAATTGCTGAAAGGAAGTGGATAAATATTCTTGTCCATTGTCTGAGCGGAGACATTTCATGGAGGTGGAGAACTGAGTATGAATTTCATGATAAAAGGTCTGAAAAATAGTCAGCATTTCAGAACGATCAGAAGAAGGTAAAGCCATGTCATGCACGAAAAGTCATCAATAAAGGATACATAATATCGATACCCTAACTGACTTGGGGTCGTGCGGGGACCCTATAAATCTGAATGAACTAAATCAAAGGGTTTGGAGGTCCTTGTTACCAAACGAGGTATATAAGATATGCGGTGATGTTTCGTAAACTTATAGGACTCGCAATGGAAAGAAAGCTGCGGACTAAACTGAGGATAAATCTGATGAAGGGTGGAGGTAGGTGGATGTCCCAATCGAGAATGAAGATCCAGTGCACGAGCAGAGAGTCGAGCAGACTACGGATGTCGGGTTATCGAACATGTACATCCCGTCACGAAAATGACTTTTACCAAGTTCCAGATTCGTAAACCGTTTCTGAAACACAACATCAGATGGTGTAAAAATAGGATTACAGTCGAAGTCCTTTGTGAGTTTACTGATGAAGAGAAGATTAAAAGGATTTCGAGGAGCATGTGCCACAGAAGGCAGACGAATACAAGAATTCAAGGAGCAGGTGCCAAATCTCGCAATAGGGATAGTGGATCCGTCAACAACAGTAATGGCTGTGGGGCTAGTATATCGTCGATGCGTAGATAACATACCGGCATCACTGGTGAGATGATCGAAAGCACCTGAATCAAACATCCAAGCAGGTGGGTGACGAGTGACACAGACAGTGGGTCCACCGGTATGAGCAATAGTCGCCGAAGAACCAGGCAGCGAAGCGGCCCGATGAGTATGCATAAGCTGAAGCTCATCCATAGAGATGTCCACGGTGTGAGGGAGATCAGAAGCTGACGGGGAAGTATCAGTGATAGCAGTCTGAACTTGCCAGGGTGGCTGATTCGGTCGTCCATGAAGAACTCAACACTGATCGATGAGATGACCTAGCTTGCCACAATGCCGACATAAAGGACGATTACAACCCTTACCACGACCTCAACCACGAGTATCTGAAAAATGACCAATTCCACAACCCAGGAGAGCAGTGGGATCTGTACTGTGAGAAGGTGGGGAGATGACCCGATGAGCTTTGCCAAGACGATGATAAACCAATGGAATCTCAAGAGAGGAGGAGATGACCAACATCTTTGTGGTAGTTGTTGCATATTCGGAATCCAGGTCATGCAGAAGGCTGAAGAGACATAACTGGTCGCTTTGGGCCAATGCTGCCTTAGGTGTTTGAGGGAGGGGCCACAACTCAAGTAGCTCATTACGAAGGGCTTTCCACTCGATGAAATACGCCGGAAACGAACAGTGGTGTTGGCGGATAATGGACAGGCAGTGAAGAACGTTTGACATCCAAGCCAGATTATTTGTTTCAGAGTACACGAGGGTTAAGAAATCTTAGAGTTCCTTAACCGTGTTTGCCGTTCGAGTGACATCTTTAACGGATCGGTCCATTGAATTGACAATCAATGTGAAAATTTTGTTGTCGGCAAGCTTCTAGACCCTGTACTTCGGATATAATTGAGGTGGGGGAAGAGCATCCAAGTGTGAGTCGAGGTCCATGCCGGTGAGAGACATAAGGACCGTCTTCCGCCAGACAGAGAAGTTCGTTGAGTCAAGGCGCTCATCGACAGGGCGAGTGGAGGCGGTGATCAGCTGAGGAAGGTTGGAGGATTCTGCCATTGTAGGAAGAATAAAGAGAGCCTTGCAGGGACAAGAACAACAGGCCGACTAAGAGGAGCAAGGGAACCGCGCAGACGGGGCCGGTCGACGGAGCGCCGAAAATATCGGAGAGGCGGGGCCGGACGATGGTGTGCCGGGAGAGCCGCGGAGGAGCCGCATGGGCTGGCGATTGGGTGCAGCGGATGAGGGCCGTCAAAGAGGGGCACGGGACAACCGCAGGAGGCGCCGACGTGGAGGCGGGGCTTCCTGTAGGAGGAGGCCGATGTGGAGGTGGGGCTGTCGCAGGAGGAGGGCGGGGTTGCCGGGTGCCGTCACGCGCCAGGAGGGTACCGCCTAGTGCCGTCACGTGCAGGGAGTTGCTTGGTTCCGTCGCGCGCAGGGTAGGGGCTGCTTGATGCCGTCACACGCACAAGGAGGGGGCCTCCTGGTGCCGTCACGTGCAGGGAGGGGCCGCCTGGTGCCGTCGTGCGCACAGGGAGGGGGCTGCCGGGGCTTCCCCGCAGGAGGGGCTGGCGTTAGGGCGCAGGAAAGGAACCGCATGGACGGAGCCTGTGAGGGGGCGGCCAAGCCGAGCGGCGAGAGGAGAGGGGCCGGTTGGGCTGACGCACAAGCGAGGCCGGTCGTGGGGGACGCCGGGATAACCACACAGGGGGAGGGGGGCTGCCTCGGAGGAGCAGCGGATGAAAGGTTATTTGATGTAACCTCACCTTGACACCATGTAGGTATGTACAAGTCCCAATCTTAATGAGGGGTGAAGACATTCTTTTATAGACAGAGGAGACTAATTACAAGTCGGAAGAATCCGATGTGGGACTCGAAAAGACACTTAACCCAAAAATACAATAAACCGGGTCTAACAAGCTACATGGAGCAAAATATTTTACCAAGTTGGGTGATCAGTAGCTTATTTCAGCAAGGCATTAGTAGACGCCAACCTCTCCAAATCAGTTTATGAAAAAGAGGTCATGGCCCTTGTCTTGGCAGTTAACCACTGGAGGCAATATCTGATTGGGAACCACTTTATTGTTTACACTGACCACAAGACCCTCAAGCATCTCCTCAGTCAACGACTTCACACGACAAACCAACAGGACTGGCAGGCAAAGCTCTTGGGGTATGACTTTGAAATAGTCTACAAACCAGGGCGCTTAAATCAGGCGGCAGATTCCCTTTCCCGCCGGGCTGCTGGCGATCTGGACAACTTTGATGAACCAATAACATTAGGTTCAACAGTATCCGAACCTCTATGGTTGGAAACAGAAATTATTAAGGCAGAAAATCAGCAGGATCCAGTGCTGAAAAGCATAATTTCTGCTGTCCAGCAGCGCCCCTCAACACAGCCCAGGTATGCTGTTCGTCATGGCTTGTTGTCCTACCAGGACCGGCTCGTTCTATCCCCGAAGTCCAACCTCATATCAAAGTTTTTACAGCATTATCACTCTTCGCCAGTAGGGGGCCATGCCGGATTCCATAAGACCTACAAACGTTTGGCAGCTGGCCTATTCTGGAGGGGAATGACAAAGCAGGTTCAACAATTCGTCCGAGAATGTGATGTTTGCCAGCGGCATAAAACTCAGGCTTTGTCTCCGACCGGACTTCTCCAGCCGCTGCCAATTCCTGCACGAGTCTGGGAAGATATTTCGATGGATTTCCTCTATGGATTGCCCAAATCCCATGGATTTAGCGTTATCTTGGTGGTGGTGGACCACTTCACCAAATATGCCCACTTTTTACTATTGCGCCATCCATATACTGCCAAGGATGTTGCTGAACTTTTCATTAGGGAGGTGGTTCGCTTACATGGTATCCCTAGCTTGATCCTTAGTGACCGGGATCCTATATTTGTCAGCAATTTCTGGAAGGAATTATTTCGCTTGGAGGGGTACCACTCTAAAGATGAGTTCATCCTACACTCCCCAAACAGATGGACAGACGAAGATTGTTAACAGATGTCTTGGGACGTATTTGCGTTGTTTTGCTTCCGAAAGACCACAAACCTGGTCCCGGTGGATGCACTGGGCCGAGTAATGTTACAACACAACAACCCATTCTTCAACTAAAATGACTCCTTTCGAAGCTATGTACGGGCGAAAACCACCTGCTGTGCAGCGGGTTACTGGGGACTCTACTCCAGTGGACACAGTGCATACATTGCTTGCTGAGCGGGACCAAATGATAGAACAACTCCTGCACAACCTCACCCGAGCCCAACAGTTAATGGTTCGAGCACCCAACAAGCACCGTCGGGATGTTTCTTATGAAGTTGGGGAACTCGTTTTTGTCACTCAGGCCAAACATCCAAATCTCAAGTCCCAAAAACTAACTCCTAAGCTGGCTGCCCGCTATTATGGTCCATTTGCTGTTGAAGCGCGTCTGGGAAACACCGCTTATAAGTTGACATTGCCCCCATTATCACGGATACATCCGGTTTTCCATGTCTCGCATCTTAAGCGTGCTGTTGGGAAGTCTCCAGTTCACTCCGAACTGCCAGAATTGTGGGACGGATCTTCATCTTATGGTCCTCGCCCAGCAGCGATCTTGGCCGCAAAATCCACACCTGGGTACCCACAAGGCACTTGGCTGATTCAGTGGCAAGGCTTACCAACTGAAGAGTCCACGTGGGAGGATGCAGAACACATCATTTCACAGTTTTCAGATCCGCACCTTGAGGACAAGGTGCCAATTGCCGAGGGGGAAATTGTTAGTGGGGCGGATTCTAGTTCGGTGGGTGTTACCCCACATTACCCACGCCCCCCCCATTTTGCACACTTATCAGCGTAGGGGTAAAATGGGGAAAGGGGCATCTGTTAGTGGGGTGGTGGGGCCAGCTGTTAGTTCAGTCGGTATTTAGTGGGAGAGCTGGAGGTTTGTTGAGGTGTGGAACCTTTTGGGCATTCTGTTGGAACAGAACGGACGGGGGTCAGTGGTCTGACTTCTGAAATAACGCACAACAGCAGCAGGCGAATCTGGAGGAGGCCTCTCCATCTTCAACCTGTTGTACTTCTTCTTCTTCATCTCCATTACTGTAATTCAAGAAGCCGGTAATATAATTCTGATTACTCTCCTCTGTATCTTTTATTCCCTATTCCCGAACACACACACACCAGAATCGTAACAGAATTGTTTTACCATGTTTTGATATATATGTGAAAATTGCTTTATCATGCCATGTCTTTCTTAAATTGAGCATGTTGAGATTATTTGACAGACTTGTTATGGAACACCTGAGTGAGATCCTACTGAGCCTGTTTAGATCACACCTTGCACACTCTCTTGGGGGTGTGTAGACCTTGTTTTGTTTGGTGCAGGAAAGGGCAAGACACCGCAGTGAGGCGGTGAGGTTTCATGTTAGCTGGGTTTGGGTAGCTGGTGGCGACACGATGAGATATTGCCCTCGTATCATGTGGAGTAGTCGTCGGTTGTTGAGTCGGCTTTTGTTTTGTTCTTGGTCATGTACCTTGGTTTTTGGCTTCTTGCTTTAGTTGTATCGACATGGTTTTTGGTCATGACATATTTCTTTTGTGGTTATCTTTCTCTCTATATATATGCCATGTATCTTGTTTCGGGTTAGACAAATCGTTCCCTGAGTGCTAGTCGTTAGCTCGTGGGGATTGACAACGCCCTTCAGGTCTTTTCGCGGTCCAATTCGAACCCTGGATTGATGGGTTTTTCAGGTCGGGTTGTGACAATTTGATATGAAAACATGGTTATGCCCAGACTTGAGAAGTTGGTAGACATGAGATAGGATTGTCGGGACTTGAGGGGTATGTTGCGAGCGAATGCCTGACCAGCTCTCATCGCAACGAGTCTTAAGTCACCACAGGATGTTGGGTTGTGTGTCTCATGTGTTGGGTCTTTTGATCTAGTTCTCGGTTTATGCTTATGTTCTTTTGGTATAAATTGAGACTATCTTGTTGTCTAATCATTTTCTTTTGTTTTTGGTATGTAGAATCAAGCCTTCGAGACGTCTTCCAAGGATTCCTTAGGAGGGTGCAGTGGGAAATGCTCCTAAAGGGAATCATACTGATTAGAATCTCTTAGAGGCTATCGTGCGGGCAGTTTGTGCCGTGGACCAGAATGTACCGCCTGTTTCGAACCAAGCTATTGAGGTGCAACCAGGAGCTGGTGGAGACATGGATCGGCATGTGGACTTGGAGTGGAATGACTTCAAGACTCTTTTCTTTCAGCAGTTTTGCCCAGAATCTTTGATGATGACAAAGTCTATGGAGTTGCTCTCTTTTTTGCAGGGTGAGTATTCGGTGGCAGAGTAAACCATCCATTTTGATGAGTTGGTTCGTTTTGCTTTCGAGGTGGTGATGAATGATAAGTTAACGGCTCGGATATACCTGCAAGACTTGCGACCCGATATCCGATTGCAGGTGTATATGTTGTAGCTCACCACCTATGTTGAAGTAGTTGATAGGGCTATGATGATAGAGATTGATATGGCGGGTAAGACAGACTTGTTTGGGTCTTCCCTTCCACCCATTGACAATTCCAGTGGCGCACATGAGAAGAAGAGGAAGTGACATGATAGTTGCAAGGGTGTTAGAGGTAGTTCTCACCAACGAGCTTCCTCTACCCCATCAGCAGCGGCCAACAATGTACCCTCGACTTGCTATCGGTGTGGCAAGGTAAGGCACACCCGACGATTTTGCTCCGCACCTTCGAAGAATTGCAGTGCATGTGGTCAACGTGGTCATCTGTAGAGATTCTGCTAGGCTCTGTCAGAAGCTTCAAAATCAACAAGGCTCCAGCCAGAAGCCTTCAGAGTGAAGCAATTTCTCGCAGTGGAGTGTCCGGCGGAAGTCAACGCAGTCTTGACTACAGTGAGTGGTGCCATTTTTGTTGTATCTTCTATAACTGCTTTGTTTGATAATGGTGTCTCACACACTTTTATATCTGTCCGTTTTGTGGATGTGTTGAAACTTCCGACGGAGCTCATGTCTTACATTATAGAGCTGACAACGCCTCTTGGCACAAGGAAGGTAGCAGAGGTTTCGTTGTTTTTTGTGTTCTCTTTCGTTAGCTGATGCTGAGTTAGTTTGAGACTTCCTGGTTCTCGATCTGGATCTTTTCGATGTTATCATCGGGATGGATTGGCTGGTTGCTCATTGAGCCGAGGTTGATTGTTATCATTGGCGTGTTTCGTTTCTTGCTGCCGATGGTAGCTCCCGGGTGTTCTGAATAGGGCGGCCCCCGTGCTCTCCTAAGAAGATCGATGGTTCTTTGCGTCTCTGTGTAGACTATTGGAAGCTGAATCAGACAACTGTTAATAATAAGTATTCTTTGCTTCGTATCGACCACTTGTTTGATCAGTTAAAAGGGGTAAAGTGGTTTTTAAAATTCAATCTTCTGTCGGGTTATTATATTAGAGTTAAGGAATCAAATATCCTGAAGACCGCTTTCGGGAGGAGGTATGACCACTATGAATATCTTGTATTGGTGTTTGACCTAACCAATGCCCCTGTAGTGTTGATGGCTTTGATGAACCAGATATTCCAGTAGTCTCGATACCTTTGTTATGATATTCGTAGCTGATATCCTGGTTTATTTGAGATCTGAGCAGAGCATGAGCACCATCTGAATTTAGTTTTGGAAATCTTGAGGAGCCATCATATTTGTGCGAAGCTATTGAAATGCCATTTCTGAATCTTGGGGCTCATGATTTCGGAACATGCTCTCTCAGTCGATCCTGAAAAGGTGAAGGTTGTATTGTCCTGAGAAGAACCACAAAATGTCTTTGAGATACAGAGCTTCCTAGGTCTGGCAAAATACTATCGGAGGTCCGTAAAAGATTTTTGAAAGCCGACATCACTGTTGACTACTCACCAAGAAAGAGGTCAAATTCTCGTGGGATGTTAAAGGTCAGGCTTCTGTTGATGAGTTGAAACGACGTCTGACATCGATTCCTAAACCTGATAAGAACTGTGTGGTTTATTGTGATGCTTTTGGTGTTGGTTTAGGGTGCGTGCTTTTGTGGGATGATCATGTTGTGGTATACGGTTCTCGTCAGTTTTGACCACATGAGAATAATTATCCTACTCATGACGTGGTGCTCGCTGCTGTTATGCACGTACTTATGTGTTGATGACAGTATCTCTTCGGGAAAAGGTTCACAGTCTTTTCTGACCATAAGAGTTTGACTTATATCTTCTCTCGATTTGAATCTCAGGTAGAGACAATGAGTAGAGTACCTCCAGACGTTTGACTTTGACATCGACAACACCCCTGGGAAAGGGAACATCGTTGTTGACGCTCTGATCAGGAAATTCTCTACTTAGGTTGTCTTGGAAGCGAAAGAGTGAAACCCTTATGGGGCTTTTCGCTTAGTTGCATATGGATGTGCAAGGGGATGATACGGTATGGTTCTGACCAGTGTTCAATTGTCATCATCTCTTCTTGAGTCTATCTTGCAGGACAAACATCATGATGATGAGTTCAGAGGAATCAGACAATCCTTATATTGTGGGGAGACCGTTCGTGTTTGGTCTCTCACCCTTTGATGAAATTCTTCGCTTCCGGAGTCGGTTCGTCGTCCCTTCAACTATTAGGAACTCTATGTTGCGTGACTCTCATAGTTCTCTGTGGCCCGTTCATCCTGGCACGAAGAAGATGCATTATGAAATGAGACGACGTTTCTGGTGGCAGAGTATAAAGTGCGACATTGCTGATTATGTGTCTTGCTGTTACACTTGTCAACAGATTAAAGCAGAGCACCTGAGGCCTTTTAGTTTGCTTTAGCCTCTTCTGGTGTCGGTGTGGAAATGAGTCGAGGTGTCCGCAGACTTTATAGTTGGATTACCATGGACTCCTTGAGGAAAGAATGCTATCTAGGTGGCGATTGATCGATTGACGAAATCGGCACATTTCATTCCGATTAGGGACGCCACCAAAGTTGAAGATTTGGGTAAGTTGTATGTGCATGGAATTATGAGGTTGCATGGAGTCCCCTTTGCCATTGTCTCTGACAGGGATCCCAGGTTTACTTCCCAGTTCTGGAGTTGTATCCAAGAGGCGATGGAGACTCAGGTCAGGTTGAGTACAACTTATCATCTACAGACAGATGACCAGACAAAGCGTGCTATTAATATTCTGGAGGATATGCCCCGTGCCTGTATCTTGGATTTCGGTGGATCGTGAGATAGCCACCTGGGACTGATCGAGTTTTCTTATAATAACAGTCACCAGTCGTCGATCAGAATGACTTCCTTCGAGGCTTTGTATGGTCGCCCGTGCAGGTCACCTCTTTGTTGGTCGGAGTTGGGCGAGACCTCTCTTGTGAGACCCGAGTATCGTTTAGAAGACGTTGGTGAGGATTCAGGATATACGTTGACGCTTGGTTACAGCTTAGAGTCGACAGAAATCTTATGCTGATCGTCAACGCCATCCTTTGGAGTTTTCCGTTGGTGATCGAGTTTTCTTAAAAGTTTTTTCTCGGTTGGGTCACCGTTGGCTTGAGAAACAGGGAAAATTGGCTTTGAGATATGTTAGACCGTTTGAGATCGCTGAACGAGTTGGGCTGCTTATCAATTGGCATTACCGACTCAATTGACAGGTATTCATGATGTTTTTTACATATCTCAGCTCAAGAAATATCATCTCGATCATTCCCATGTTCCGAGTTGGTAAGAAATTGAGTTGGAGACAGACATTTTTGTTGTGGAACACCTAGCAGAGATCTTTAACTCTCAAATGAAAGCTCTGCATTGGAGATTTATTTCGTTGGTCAAAATGTTATGGCGACACATATCATATTCTCGTGAGACTTGGGAGCGTGATCTTTGGTGAGGGAGTAGTGACCTCACCTTTTTTCGGAGCATCCTCCCACCCCGTGACCTTATGGGGACAGAAAGTCTTATGGTGGGGAGAATTGTAACATCCTGCCTTATCCTCTTTAAAATATCGTTTTTGCCTCTTTCTTGGTGTTTTGGATCTTGTTTGGAGGTTTGAGAATTGGCCGCTGGGTGTTCGGAGGCAGAGGGAAAGCCAACTGGGCTGAACGGTGGCTGCAAAAGGCTACCGACCAGCCGATGGCTTGCTGGCAGAATGGAGTTCCTACATGAACTCCACTGGCCAACCAGTGAGACTTCCAGAGGTGCAAGCTCACTGCTTGGCATCATCGGCTAACCGATGTTAGCTGGTGGCCTCTGGATGGGCCAGATTAACAAGGGGTAGAAGTCTTTTATGCCCCTGAAACACCTGTTTGACACCTCCAATCTCCCCTTTTGACCGTCATTCTACTTGTACACATCCAGAGGGTCTCTAGGGTTGGCTTGGGCTCTCTCCATCATCTTTGCTTGGCGAATTGATCTCTGATAGATCGATTGTTCCTCCTTTGGGAAGTTTGATCTATCTCCTCTCGTTCCCCCCGTTTCTCTTGTAATTGACCACGGTTCTAGGCTGTGTTGTTGGAATCTATCGACCATGTTATGATCCTTCTCAACTCTTATAGATTCACCGTGCATTTGTTTCTCGGAGGCCGAATCTCTTGTCGATTGTGGTGCAACGCGTGTGGCCTTTGAGGTATGTGATGATCTAACTTCTCCGCTGAACTTTTTCTTATGGAAACTCGATTCTAAGACATGAAAGTCGATGTTTAGGGCCTCTTCTCGATTGCTCTAGTGTTCCCTTTCTTTCTGGTGTGCAGATCCCGTTGTGGTTGGCGTGCGATCCAAGTGTGAGGTAGGTGGTTCCATCTCTAGCCTATGTTTGATGAACTGTGAGTGCTCTTGGTTTTCTAAATGGTTTTCTAAACGATAATTGGCGCGATCTTTGATTTATTTGATATGCGTGCATAAATGAGTTTTTGATAAATGATGGTTTTTTACATTGTTTTAGTAAAGGATGGTTTTTTCAAAGCATTATAAAATGGTTTGTGAAATTGGTTTCAAAGCATGATTTTGGGATAGAAAAAGGGTTGTTTGAAAATTGTCTTATGAAATGTGATAAGCCCCTTTTAAATGATTTTGACATATGCAACACATGAGAGCCTTGGGTACCTTGGTGTGGGGGGGCGTCTAGTGTTTGGCCTTGCCTTTGATGCCGTAAGGGGGTTCGCTTTCTATAGCGTTCCTCCGTTCCTAGATCCCAAATTCATTGGCTCTAGGAACTTGATCTTGACACCTTAAGGGGATTCACTTTCTGGGGTGTTCCTCCATCCCTAGATCGTAGATGCTTTGGCTCCAGGGACTTGATGTGTGCACTAGTTTTGATTGTTTATCGGGGTAGGAGATTCCTAGCTAGCCTAGATCTATGTTATCATAGCGGCGATCTCTATTATATGGCATATGACACATGCTTTGATAAATGTAAAACGATGTATTTGAAATGTGTTTTGAAACTGTATTATCTGGCTTTTGTGTAAGAATCGTAAAAAGAGGAATTGTTTTACCATGCTTTTGATATATATGTGAAAACTGCTTTATCATGCCATGTCTTTCTTAAATTTAGCATATTGAGATCATTTGACAGACTTATTATGAAACACCTGAGTGAGATCCTGTTGAGCCCGTTTAACTCCGTTTAACTCACACCCTGCACAGTCCCTTGAGGGTGTGTAGATCTTGTTTTGTCTGATGTAGGAAGGGGCAAAGCGCCACAGTGAGGCAACGAGGTTTCATGTCAGTTGGGTTTGGGTAGCTGGTGGTGTCACGGTGACATGTTGCCCTCTATCATGTGGAGTAGCCGTCGGTTGTTGAGTTGGCTTTTGTTTTGTTCTTGGTCATGGACCTTGGTTTTTGGCCTATTGCTTTATTTATATTGCCATCGCTGTTGGTTTTTGGTTATGACACATTTCTTTTCTGGTTATCTTTCTCAATATGTATGTCATGTATCTTGTTTCAGATTAGAAAAATCGTTCCCTTTGGTTGTAGTTTGATGCCTGGGTGCTAGTCGCCATTTCGTGGGGATCAGAAACGCCTTTCGGGTCTTGTCGCGGTTCGGCTCGGAGCCTTGTTTGATGGGTTGTTCGGGCTGGGTCATGACAATACCGCCACAATACTCTCACCAACGGAATACTTACTCTCAAGATATTCTCTCGCTTATCTGAAATTCTCACCAGCCTTTCCCGAAAAGTTACATCTAGTTCCAAATCCACTGCATCGCAGAGAAGAACATGAGACAAATCCGATTTGTACTTAGCTGAGAAACATGAGACTTTTTGTGCACTGCCGCATATTTTGGTGGCAACTTCAAACGATAAGCCATGTCTTCGACTCGTTCAACAATCGGAAATGGATTTGCATATCTGGGTGCCCAACTTCCCTTGCTTCCCTAGTTGTCGGTGTCTTAACCGCGGCGACACCTACAAGTAGACTTGATCTCCAACCGCAAACTCCAACGGTCATCGACGATAGTCAACATAAGACTTCTGCTGAGTCTGAGCTATCACTAATTGGTTCTGGATTAGATGAACTCGTTCCATTGTCTCCTGCACCAAGCTCGGTCTCAAAAAAGATCTTTCTCCCGCTTTGGCCCAACACAATGATGATCAACATGGTCTTCCATACCGCACTTCAAATGGTGCTATTTGAATCGATATTTGATAGCTATTGTTATAGACAAACTCTACAAAAGCAACGTGATTCTCCCAGGATCTCTTGAAACATGTTCTTTAAAGTCTGTATGGTCCGTTCTGGCTGCCTGTTTGTCTAAAGGTGATGCAACATGCTCATCTTCAGTTGAGTACCCATCGCTTTCTGTAACCCTCTCCAAAATCTCGAAGCATATCGATGATCTCTATTAGACACGATAGGTGAAGGAACCCCATGAAGCCTGACCACCTCATTCACATACAACTTACCTAGGTCCTCCATTGAGAACTTCTCTTGAATAGGCAAGAAGGAGACCGACTTTGTGAGTAGATCTACAATCACCCGTATTGCATCACGCTTCCGTGGTGATCTAGGTAAACTAATTACAAAATCCATCATAATGATTTTCTTTTTCCAAGTCGACAAAAACAAATGCTGAAAGAACCCCACAGATAAGTCAAGCACCGAGAGATATAATTGCCCACATCCTTGCCCACTAGAGGTGCTGTCTAATGTCATGGTACATCTTTGCCACTTCAGGATGAATTGACCAACTGGAGTTATAAAACGCGCTCATAACCTTCGTCTCTCCACTATTTAAGCCGTCACTAATCTTCTTGCATTTTGCATTGGCTGTTTGCCCCTTCTTTACTTGGTCCACAAGCACAAAAGTGATGTCGATTTGATGTAACGCCATACCGCTTCCTTCTTCATGAGCTTCTAGATGCAAACCCGTTATCAAGCCCATTTGCTGCCACTGCTCTGATTCCCTCTCCGCTCGAGTCTTTATACTTGAGGCATTTGCTACAATATTACCCTTGGTGTATGGGATAACTCGAAATTGAAAGTTTGAATATACTCTAGTCTCAGGTTCAAATCCTGTTGCGAGAAGATACACCTTTTATGATCCGAATACGTTGTAAATCTCTCATCAAGCAGGTATTTCTTCAACTCTTCAAGGCACAAGCGACCACCACCAACTCCAAATAGTGCATGGGATAGTTCTTCTCATGTGGTTGCAATGCCTCAATTCGTATAAAACCACATTATCTCCTTGCATGAGTACACAATCTAGTCCGACTCTAGATGCATCACAGTACATTGAAAACCCTTCATTGGATTATGGAAAGATCAACATTGGTGCAAAAGTCAGCCTCTTCTTCAGCTCATTGAAAGCTTGTTGACATTTCTCATCTCACTCAAACTTCACGCCTTCTGGGTCAATGCCTTCATCAGAGATGCTAACTTCGAAAAGTCATGAATGGAGCGTCAATAGTAATATGCCAATCCAAGGAAGCTTCGAAACTCAAAAACATTCTTGGATCGCTTCTAAGACATCACTGCTTTGACTTTCTATGTGTCCAGTGAGACACCTTTCTCAGAAATTATACATCCCAATAACTTCACCTACTGTATCCAAAACTGATATTTGGATAGCTTCACATATAACTTGTGCTCCTGCAACATTTCCAAATAGTCTTCAAATGCTTTCCCTGATCCTTCTCCGATCCATAATAAATCAGAATATCATTTACAAACACCACGACAAACGAATTGAGGTATTTATGGAAGACACGATTCATCAAGGACATAAAACTGTTGAAATGGAAACCATACCTCGCAACGAGGTATGACACTTTATTTATAGATGAGAAAATGAGTACAATAGATAACCCACATAGATGCAGGACACGATTATTAAAAATATCTAATACTCTTAACACTTCCCCTCAAGCTGTGACATATATATTTATCATGCCCAACTTGTTACATAAAAATTGGACACGTGGTCTAGACACCCCTTTTGTGAGAATATCTGTAAGTTGATTAGAGGTGTGAACATGACCGAAAGTGATCTTCTTCTCAAAGTTTTCTCGAACGAAGTGACAATCAACTTCAATATGCTTTGTCCGCTCATGAAAGACTAGATTTGTGAATATTTGCGTCGGTTTCTTGACATTATACCCAATCTCCTGTAACATTTATTTTACCCAAATAATCTCTGCAGTCACATATGCCATGACACGATACTCCGACTCTGCACTTGATCGGGAGATAACCGTCTGCTTCTTGCTTCGCCATAAGATCAAATTTCGTCCAATAAATACTGCAAAACAAGATGTAGATCTCCTAGAAGAGAGACATCCAACATAATCTGAATCACAAAATGCCTCAATATTTATATGCCCATGATCAAAATGTAGAAGACCTAAACCCGGTTCATTTTTCACGTATCTAACAATACGAAGAATAGTCTCCCACTGTGTTTTTGTTGTGGATCCCATAAACCGACTTTGCTAACCGCACGAGCAATTTTGGGTTGAGTCATCGTCAAATAGTTAGCTTCCCAACAAGTGGTCTATATCTGTCGGGTGAAGAAAACATCTTGCTGTTGGGGATCCCATAAACTGACTGACTTTGCTAACCGCACAAGCAATTTCGGGTTGAGTCATCGTCAAATAGTTAAACTTCCCAACAAGTCGTCTATATCTGTCGGGTGAAGAAAACATCTCGCTGTCAGTATGAAGTGATTTTTCTCTAGGTTTGAGGGGTTAGTCAACTGAGTCAGCTCGAGTCATTCCAGTCTTCTACAGAAGATCAAGAATATACTTTCTCCGAGATGGAAAAATTCTTTTGGTATATCTGGAGATCTCAATCCCCAAGAAATATCGTAGTGGACTCAAATCCTTTGTGTGAAATTTTTGATGAAGGAAAGATTTGAGTCGATCAATGCAGGCAGTATCACTACCAGTAATGACAATGTCATCCACATAGACTATCAAAAGAATGCTGCTTGCTGTAGACTGATGATAGAAAACAGAATAATTCTTTATGCTTTGACACATGCCAAAGCTAAGCACAACGGTGCAAAAGCGTTCGAACCAAGTACAAAGTGACTCTTTGAGGCCGTACAACAATCGACGAAGGCGACTGTAGAATAATAAAAGGAGAGACCCGAATGCCCAAGTTTCTCTTTAAAGGAGGCTTTGTGGTTCTTTTATAATGAATACTAAAAACCACATCGGACCATAAGTCCGATTTGAGACGCAGACTCCAACACTCCCCCTCAAGTTAGGTGTACCGAGCTTGAACAAATAAAGAAAAACAAACCACAACAAAGGAAAGAAGACACTCAAATACTCCACCTCAAACTGGACATACCCAGCTTGATTACAAAACAAGACAAAACAGAAAAGAAATCATGTGTGATTGCAGCTCCCCCTCAAGATGAAAAAGATGAATGATTGAAGATGACGTTGAAATAGCCGGATTACATCAGTGGTGCATCATGTCGTCGAGGCGCAACAGCGGAACAACACTGTCGGGGCCGGTCGTCGGAGCGCCGGGAAACCCGAACTAGCAGGGCTGGGCGTTAGAGCGTCGGGAAACCCGAACTAGCGGGGATGACGCCGGGAATGCCGCACTGGCGAGGCCAGTCATTAGGATGTCGGGAAATCCGCACTGACAGGGCCGGTCGTCAGAGCGTCGGGAAACCCGCCTTGGCATGGCCGGTCATTAGGATGCCGTGAAAGCCGCGCTGGACCGGTGCAAGACTGCCGGGTAGAGGGCCAGCAATGGGGCGAGGGGATCTGCCTCGCAGGAGAGGGACGCCGATTGGAAAGGGGGAGCCCGACCGCCGAAGGAAGGGCCGCCGGGAGTGAGAGCAGCGGCGGAGGAGCCGTCGAGCACAGCAGGAAAGGGGCCGATCGCGGGTGGGCAACGATTAAGGAGGAGTCCGCGGCGGACGAGATCCAGCTAGATCTGGTCGGATTTGAGAGAGGGGAGGCTACCGGAGGTTGACGGATGGCGGAGGGGCGCTGGCTGGTCCTGATCTGGAGGGTCGTCGCGCATAGAATCAGCGTGGATGGGAGAGCTGGTGCTGGAGGCGTCGGTGTGGGCGCAAACAGGTGAGCCGTCGTACGCACGGGAGTCGGGCCGGGAGTCGCGACAGGACGTGTCGGAGGAGGCCGGGCTGGGAAACCGCGTTGAAGGGCGAGAGGGGTGGCCGTCGCGGGGGTTGCCGACGGAGGGGCGCAAGAGGGTTCTGCAGGGAGAGATCCGCCGGGAGGGAGCCGCAGGGCCATAGGCGGACGGAGGGTTCCGTCGGGTGGGAGACGTGTGCGTTGGGAAGAACGCCGGGGAGCCGCGACGTAGATGGAGGGAGGTGGTGCCGGGAAGCTGCAAGGAGGGAGGCCATTCGCGACGGGAGGGCGCCGTTGGAGGGGCCGTTTGCAACGAGAGGAGGCCCACATAGGGGCGTCAGATGTGGGGGGGGGGGTTGTGTGACGATGGCCAATGGCCTGGGGCCGCCACCCCCCAAAGGGGGAAAACCTAGGAAACCATGGACCAAAGAGGAAAAATGGGAGGGAGGGCTCGGGTTAGAGAACCTGCTCTGATACCATGTAGAATAATAAAAGGAGGGATTCGAATCCCCAAGGTTCTCTCTAAAGGTGGCCTTGATGTTCTTTTATAATGAATACTAAAGACCACATCGGACCATAAGTCTGATGTGGGACGCCGACTCCAACAATGTCAAACCTTGGAAGACTCCACCTGAGCAACAAATCCTGGTGGTTGCTCCATATATAAACTTCTTTATCAAAAAAATCATGAAGAAAAACATTTTTAACATCCAACAGATGGAGATACCAGTGATAAGAAGCAGGAAGAGAGATAAATAAGTAGACCGTTGCCATTTTGGCTACTGGAGAAAAGGTATCAAAGTAATCAGTGCCATACGTCTGCGCATAATCCTTGACAACAAGTTGGGTTTTGAGACGATTAAGAGAACCATCAGCATTGACGCACACAATATAGATCCATTTGCAACCAACAACCTGTTTATCTGAAGGGAGATGAACAAGATCTCAAGTATGGTTGGTTTCCAAGGCTCGAAGTTCATCCTGCATTACCTTTAACCATCCGAAATGAGATTTTGCCTCAGCCACAATGCGCGATGTCAAGTGAGCAGCCAATGTCACAATAGCGCGAGAGGTAGCCACATATAAGCCATGATAAAACTGACATGAGAGGGAACCTTTGCGAAGCGCAATAGGCAACTTCGGTGATAAAGGATCAGGAGCAAATGAGTCGTCAGGTGTGGTGGCAACATCAGGCCCTGAGGTGATAGGTGTGCTAGGTCGGCGAGTATATACCTAATCAAATCGCGATCCAACAACATCATTAGGAAGAGATGAGGTTGGTGGGGTATCGAGAGAATATGGTAAAATAACTTCAGAATCAAGAACAACAGATGGTGGTGGGAAATCAGGAATACAAAAAATCAAGGATTTGATAAAGGAAACGTCAGTCGAGACGACATAACGACGTAAATCTGGAGAGAAATATCGATATCCGTGCTGAGTTTGAGAGTAGCCAAGAAAGATGCATTTGATAGCGCGCGCATCAAACTTGGTAATCGAGGAATAAATGTTCGGAACATAAAACACACAACAAAAAATGCATAGAGGCAAGGAATGAAGTGATGTTGTTGGAAATAAAGAATGAAATGATGTCTCCCCCTGAAGAATAGATGATGAAAGTCTGTTGATAAGATGTGGTTGTGAGAATGACATCTTCCCAAAAAACGGTCGAAACTTTCTTCTGAAATAAAAGTGCATGGACAACTTCTAACAGATGATGGTTATTTCGTTCTGCAACACCGTTTTGTTGAGGTGTATCGGGATAAGAAGTTTGATGGATAATGTCATGATCATCAAGAAAAGACTGAAAAGATCCAGATAAATATCCACGACAATTGTCAGAATGCCAACAGTGAATTTTAGTAGAAAACTGAGTGATGATTTTTTGACAATAGGAGCGAAGGATGGTAAAAATTTCAGAACGATTTTTCAACGAATTGACCCAAGTCATTTGTGAAAAATCATCGATGAAAGTAATAAAATATCGATGACCTAGGTTTAGATGGAATAGGACTGAGTCCCCAAATATCAGAATGAACCAAATGAAAAGGAGTGGATGCAGAGAGGATTGCTCGGGGAACATAGGTGACCCGATGATGCCTTGCGTAATGACACGACTCGCAGTTAAAAGGAAGAAGATGACCCAACCTTGGAAAAAGTTTCTGAAGAATGGGGGCGAGTGGATGATCAAAGCGATAATGAAGTTCGAGGGCATTAGCAGAAGTGGCAAGACAGACAAGAGCTGGGGCTGAGTCAAACACATACACACCACCCTAAAGACGCCCACTATCAAGCATCCGAGTCATCAAATGCTCTTGAAAGACAACCGAAGTAGTTGAGAAGATGGTCCGACATTGTAAATCAACTGTAAGTTTACAAATAGATAGTAAATTAAAGGGACTACTGGGAACAAAGGCAACGACGACCACAATAATATTACCTACAGTTGAAGTCGAGCGATAGGACTGAAGAACACCTGCATCCCCAGTGATATGCTATGAGGCACTCGAGTCAAGAACCCATGTGGTGGACCGTTGGGATAGAAATGTTGTTGGAGGATCGCCACGAGCAACAGTGGCGTTCGTTGATGCCATAGGGTGATAGAAGACCAAAAGCAGGGGGTCGTTGAGTGTTGAAGATGCACGTTGAGAAGGTGCTGAAGGTATGCAAATGGTAGAGAAGAGGTGCTGAGCCGTTATCCACTGTGATCAATCATGACAAAGGAAGCCGAGACAGTAGGTGTTGAAAATGCACACCCAGGACATCTGGGTATTTATTAGGTCATAGAAGAAAGAATATCATGGACGACGGAGGGGCGCAGTTGTGCAGCTTGGGGCGTCACATAGGGAGAGGCGGTCGGTTGGAGGAGTCACCAGGAGAGGCAACAGGTCGGGGGGTCGCTGCACAGGTAGGGGGGATCGATTGGAGGGATCGACGCACAGGGAGGGGCGACGCGTAGAAGGCCGTCACATAGGAGCCGTCGCACTGGGAGGGGCCGTCGTACTGGAGGTGCAGACACACACGAGGCGGAAGGGGCCGTCACGCAGGGGGAAGGGGCCATCGCGCAGGGGGTTGGCGCGGAAGGAGTCGTCACGCAGGAGTCGGGACGTGCAGGGAGGGGCGACAGGGAAAGAGAGGCCCACGCCACCTCTGATACCATGTTGAAATGGAAACTATACCTCACAACGAGGTATGATGCTTTATTTATAGATGAGGAAAAGAGTATAATAGATAACCCATACCGATGTGGGATACAAATATTAAAAATATCTATTACTCTTAACAAAAACTACAAAACAACAGGAGTGTTAGTAATCCCAAATGACATTTCTAGAAACTCATAGTGCCTGTACCTTCCTGAAAGCTGTCTTCGGAATGTCCGTCTCCTTCACTCTAGCTGGTGATATCTCGATCGCAAATCGATCTTCGAAAACCCCCTAGCTCCCTTCAACCGGTTAAACAGATCATCGATGCGTGGTGGAATATTTATTCTTTAATGTCACTTGATTCAACTTCCGGTAGTTGATATATAATCCCTAGCTATCGTTAGCCTTCTTGGCAAACAGAAAATCGACGCTGTTCCAGGTGAAATACTCGGCCGACTAAATCCTTCTCCATTCAAATCCTTCAACTGAATCCTCAGTTCTCACAGCTCTGAGGTGCCATGCGATATGAAGACAAAGATATCAGACTCGTCCCTGACGACAAAGTCGATGGAGAACTCAACGCCTCTCTCTAGTTGCAGTTCAAAGAAGTCTTCAAGGAACACATCCATGAAATCTTTTACCGCTGCTGACAACTAAAGAGAATTCTCGGATTCTACTGATTCTAGAACTAACCCAGCTAACCGACACTTCAAAGCTCCAAGGTCTTTGGCCCCGCTTGACTAGCATGAATTTCCCACTACCCTTGAAAAGTTTGAACACTTCCATCAAAGGAAGTAAAGGAAACTTTACGTTCATAGCAGTTGACATGGGTCTTGAATTTCACTATCCAATCCATTTCAATTATGACATCATACGTGTTCATCTCCAGAACCAATAAGTCCCATAAGATTTCCACATCCCCAATCACAATGGAACAAGATGGACTTTTAAGCTCCTGTTCCACCCTTTCTCCGAGAGGCGTCTTGATCTTAAGGAATAAGACATCAAATCCATATGCAAATTTAGTTAGTCTACTACTTGTGGAAATATGAATTAATGTGATGCACCTGTGTCAAACATATCTGAAATCATAATAGAAGCAATAAACAAAGTACCTTTCACTGTCACATGTCCTATCTCAGACTCCTCCGATGCATACTCTGCAGCAAAAATCTGCCCCTGGTTCTTTCCAGCTTGACTTTGTCGAGGATTACCACCAGTTCTCGCCTGAGATTCTGTTCAAGCTTCCTTCAAATTCTCTGCAGACATCCTTAATCCTTGCGTTTAGTTGGAACTTCCAACGCTAGAGTCCTGAGAGAGATAATTGCAAAACTTCTTCAGCCTGAGCTACTCACCCCGATGACATGTCCTAGGTTTATTGGGTTAATCCCGCTTTAGTTGTGCCTTGCTTCCACATTGGTAACACCCATCCTGTCTCCTCCCTTTAGAAGAACCAAAGTTTGCAGATTTCTTTTGATTGACACCCTGTTGAGTGTTGTCTTGATTCCTCTTTTGCCTGCTCGAAAAATGCCCGCCTTCCTTTGGTCGGGGAAGAAAATCTTTTGCAACCTTAACATCCTTCACATCCGCCTCTGCCATAGCTGCCTTGTTCACCATTGCCGCATAGGTAGGTAGATTGATCATGCAAAATCACCCTCGATCGGATCTCAAGTTGAAGCGTCACCTCGAACCTTGGTTCCTTGAGACTGTCGTTGGTGATCAACTTAGGTGCAAAGCGAACCAACTCAGCAAAGCAAGCGGGGTACTCCAACACTATCATGTTCCCTTGCTTCAGTTCCAGGAACTCAAGCTTTCCTCAGCTTTAGGATCTCTGGGTAGAACTGCTGACTAAACATCTTTTGGAATTCAACCCATGTTAGATCCTCATGGAGCTTTGCTTCTACAACTGTCTCCCACCACTTACGAGCTGCTCCCTCTAGCATGTGAGTTGTGAACTCCACCTTCAACATCTTGGGTATGAAGAAACAAGAAGATTCAGTTGATTCTTTCCAACCAATCCTCAGCTTTCCGCACTCTGCCATTGCCCCTAAAGACAGGTGGATTTTGCTTCTAGAACATCGAAGCATGATCCCCTTAGGTCGCCTCTATTTAGCTCCCTTTCTAAGTGCTTGGATCACTTGGACGAGTGTGCTCAAGAGTTCAAGAACATTTTCCACGTTTCTAGCTCCTTCCTCATCTTTATGATCATTCTCTCTACGCAGATTCATCACTACAACACCGTTAAACCAAAGAAGAATCACACAACGCACTACACAAAAATTCCCTCCTGCCTTAATCACAAGGTTCAAAAGCATGAGATTTCGAATCTATGTTTAAGTGGCTCTATTCACCTTTCAGTGATTTATTCCTTCACAACAAAATTTCACGCAAGCAGTCACAAGAAATTTCAAACAATTCCTTCAAAACCAAAAACATTTCAAAAACCATTTGAAATCACTTTCAGGCAAAAAAATCATTTTCAAAAATCCCAATGCATATGCATGTTATCTCTACATATGCCTATAATTATGCATGAACAGATTGCCTCTCCCAACCCATCGTGGGTGAAGACACCCATAGGGCACAACTGTGCAACATCCTACATGGGATCCTCTTGCAATGCATGACTAAACACCGCCACGTCGACCACGATCACAACTTCTAAGATCCATCACCAATGAACACCATAGCCTTGTCTTTGCCCTCATCACAACCCAAGATGTTTACACACTGACCGAGATGTGTGAGTAGGGGTGAGTATACAACCAATAGGATTTATGTGTATGACTCCCATGCAATCCCATGCAAGACCTATCCCCATTCACGTAACCAATGCCATTGAAAACATGTTTACACATGTCAAAAGAAAAACGGTTTATCACATAACCAGATAATGCTTAACAGCACATGAAAACAACTCACGTTATTGTTTTTTCCAAAGCAAGCAAACCAAGATCAACCACAACAATTCCAAGGGACATAAGCAATAATAATCAATTAAAACGTAAACACTTGCCTATGATCATAGCATTCACCCGCTGTGGATTGTCAGCTATCCGAGTGTTCTCTGAATTCACTATTATCTCCATCCGCATGACACAAGATGGAACTTCCCATCCAACACCAATACCCGACACATGAGCAATAATAATCAATTGAAACGTAAACACTTGCCTATGATCATAGCATTCACCCGCTGTGGATTGTCAGCTACCCGAGGGTTCTCTGAATTCACTGTTATCTCCATCCGCATGACACAAGATGGAACTTCCCATCCAACACCAATACCCGACCCTTCTGTCTGTGTCCGACACTTCCCGGTCATTGCTCATACCAAAACCATTTAAATTCCCCAAAATTATTTTACTTCTCAAAAGTAATTTACCAACGCAAAACCATCAAAATCCGTCATGTTAAATTCAACCAATTTAAGATACTAAAAATCTAGTTCACCAAAATCTTCATTTTAAAACCAAATACCACGGTTTAGTTCCAAAATCCTTAAATCCAAGGATTTTATTAAATCTAGTAATTACCGGTTATCAAATTAATTTCAGGATAATTATTTGTCAATCACACAATGCAGACAAACGACTTAAAAATCAATCACACAAGGAGGAATCACAATCCACCAAGTGAATAAGAGCCACCTACCTTAGATGATGAATACACGATGATTCTTAAACCCTAGATCCGATTTCACCGACCCTAGCAACGGGAACTTGGGATCATGATTCTTTTGTTCATGATTTGAAATCCATAAATTCGATACCCTAGATCTAATCCAACAAAATGGATCTCCAAGAAAGGGAGATTCAAAAAGAGAGCCGTTGATAAAAGAATTCGCCAGATCATTGAGAATCAAACCTTTGATCGGAGAATTCCGTCATAAGTTGATGGAGAAGCGCATCTCAAGAAGCTCTAGGATTGTCCAAAACCGAGTTAGGGCATTAATGAAGGTTTCAGGAGGCTAATTGGAATTTTAAAATGACAAATTGCGAAATCCGAACCGAACAACACGGTTGGCTTGCACGGGCCCGGGATCGTGTGTGAGGTTGTGCATGTCTCTTTGCCCACAAACCCAGAATGCACAGTCCTGATGCACGGTCCCCGAGACCGTGCACCAACCATGCACTTCTCTCTGCCTCTGCTTGAAGATATGCTCAATCGTTTTTGTAGTTGGGTGAATTCCCCTTACCTCAATGTGAGGTGAGGACATCCTTTTATAGATTAGGAAACAAATGTACAGGATGGGTAAGTCCGATGTGGGACTCACCCATTTACACTTAAATGGGTTCCAACACTCCCCCTCAAGCTGGACATGCCCAGATTGGATAGAGTCCCACAAATAGAAAAAGACAACAAAGACACAGGACCATCTCAGACTCCCCCTCAAGCTGGGCCTGGGAGGCTGTGAATACCCAGCCGGGTAGTGAGAGACTCAAGGCGAGCTCCGGGAAGACCCTTGGTGAAGAGATCGGCAAGCTGATCGGCCGTCGGGATATGGCCGAAGCCGATATGGTGCTGCTCCAGATGGTGGCGGAGAAAGTGACAGTCCACCTCGATATGCTTCGTCCGTTCATGGAAGACGGGATTCGATGCAATCTTCGTGGCGGCCTGATTGTCACACCAGATATGAGCAGGAGTCGATGCGGGGAAACCGAGCTCATGGAGGAGATGACGAAGCCAGAGGATCTCAGTAGTGACGGTGGCCATGGCCCGATACTCGGCCTCGGCACTCGACCGGGAGACGACAGTCTGCTTCTTGCTGCGCCAAGAGATGAGATTGCCGGCAAAGAACACGGCGAAACCCGAAGTAGACCTGCGGGTAGCGAGGCAGCCGGCATAGTCCGCATCACAGAAGGCCTCAACATCCATGTGAGCCTGATGGGAGTACTGAAGGCCACGGGCAGGGTCTTTCTTGATGTATTTGGCAATGCGAAGGACAGCATCCCACTGAGAGCGGGTGGGATGTTCCATGAACTGGCTGACTTTGCCAACGGCACATGCAATGTCAGGACGTGTCATGGTGAGGTAGTTGAGTTTACCGACCAGGCGGCGATAGCTCTCGGGATGAGGAAAGGGTTCCGAGTCAGAATGAAGGGAGCGTTCCCCAGGCTCAAGGGGAGTGTCCACTGCAGTGGCGGTGCTCAACCCGGCATCCTGCAAGATATCAAGAGCATACTTGCGCTGACAGAGAGAAATAGTGTCCGCAGTCCGGGAGACCTCGATGCCAAGGAAGTAAGTGAGGGGACCAAGATCCTTGGTGTGAAAATGCTGGTGAAGATGCGCCTTAAGACTGGCGATGCCTCTGGAGTCGCTCCCTGTGATGATGATGTCATCCACATAAACCACAAGCAAGATACAGCCATGCGCCGTCGTACGGAAGAAGACGGTGTGATCCTTCATACTGCGAGATAGGCCAAAGGCTGTGACGACCGTGCTGAAGCGGCCAAACCAAGCCCGAGGAGACTGCTTGAGGCCGTAGAGGGAGCGACGGAGACGGCAGACATGGCGGTCGGCACCAGAGGCCGAAAAACCAGGAGGCTGCTGGAGGTAGACCTCTTCATCAAGAAAGCCATGGAGAAAAGCATTTTTAACATCCAGTTGATGAAGCGGCCAATGATGATGAGCAGCTAGCGAAAGGAAAAGGCGGACCGAGGCCATCTTGGCGACTGGAGAGAAGGTCTCAAAGTAGTCGATGCCATACGTCTGAGCAAAGCCCTTGGCGACAAGCCGGGCTTTGAGGCGGCAAAGAGAGCCATCGGGATTGAGACGGATAGTGAAAATCCATTTACAACCGACCGCCTGTTTGCCCACCGGAAGTGGAACAAGATCCCATGTATGGTTGGCATCCAGAGCCTGCAATTCATCCCTCATGGCGGCAAGCCACCCGGGGTGAGATTTTGCTTCACCGACTGTCCGAGGAAGTGATACGGTCTCCAAGGCTGACAGACCCCTGTAGGAAGATACAAAGAGAGGAGTAGTCTGACAGGAGCGAGTACCTTTCCGAAGCGCAATCGGCTCGTCCGCGGGAGCGGGGACAGGAGCAGCAGACGAAGCAGGAACAAGGTGGTCCTCGGCCGGGATGGGAGGTACAACCGATGGACGACGGGAGTAGGTCTGGCCAAAGAGATGACCGGGAGGGGGAGATATGAGAGGTGGGTGAACGAAGAGCGGAAGACAGTCATCGATGGTAGAGTCAGGAGAAGGAGAAGGAGAGGGGAGAGTGAACGAAGAAGTCTCGACAAACGATACGTCGGCAGAGGTGATATACCGGCGGAGGTCTGGAGAGAAGCAGCGGTACCCGCGCTGAGTGCGGGAATATCCAAGAAAAATACAGCGAAGAGATTTGGGAGAAAGTTTGGAGAGATTGGGGCGAGTGTCCCGGACATAACATAGACATCCGAAGACGCGGAGTGGAAGGGAGTGAGGAGGAACAGAGGGAAACAGGGTATGAAAAGGAGTCTCCCCCTGAAGGATGGAGGAGGGAAGACGATTCAGAAGGTAAGTAGCAGTGAGGATGGCATCCCCCCAGAAGAGAAGAGGGACCTGGCGGTGGAAGAGGAGGGCACGAGCGGTTTCCAAAATATGCCGGTGTTTCCGCTCGGCCACCCCATTCTGCTGAGGGGTATCAGGACAAGAGGTCTGGTGGATGATGCCGTGGGCGCGGAGAAACTGCTGAAAGTGAGTGGATAAGTACTCCCGCCCATTGTCAGATCGAAGACATTTGACAGGGATAGAAAACTGTGTTTGGATCTCATGAAAAAATGTCTGGAAGGTGGAGAAAACCTCTGTCCGATCCCGAAGAAGATAAAGCCATGTCATCCGGGAATAATCATCAATGAAGGAAATGTAATATTTATACCCAGATTGACTCGAGGTAGCACAGGGACCCCATACATCAGAATGAACCAAATCAAAGGGTTTGGCGGCCCGTGTGTCAACTCGAGGAGAATAGGAGGTGCGATGATGTTTCGCAAACCGACACGACTCACAAGGAAAGGAAAAACGAGGACTAATATCGGGGTAGAGCCGATGAAGTGCAGAGGCGGAAGGGTGGCCCAACCGGGAATGGAGGTCAACGGCATGAGCAGGGAGAGACGCGCAGGCGATGGAAGACGGGCCAGCGAACATGTACACTCCATCCCGAAGCTGGCCTCTACCAAGTTCCCGGTTCGTCGTCCGCTCCTGAAACAAAACAGAAGACGAGGAAAAGAGAGCAGTGCAATTGAGATCCTTGGTCAGTTTGCTGATGGAAAGCAGGTTAAAAGGACTCCGGGGTACATGAGCCACCGAGGAGAGGTGAAGGGAGGAGGTGAGGGAACAGGAGCCAAAGCCGGCTATGGGGAGAGTGGACCCATCAGCAACAGTGATGGCAGAGGATCCACTATAGGGACGGTAGTGGGAGAGCATACCTGCATCCCCGGTGAGGTGGTCGGACGCACCAGAGTCAAGCATCCAAGCCGGAGAACGATGACTGACAAGGGCAGTGTGACCACCGGAATGGGCAAGAGAAGCCGACGAAGAGCCCGCGATGGAGGTGGACCGGTAATCGTGAATCAGCTGGAGCTCAGCCAGGGAGAGATCCAAGGACGAGGGAAGAGAAGCAGCAGGGGAGGGCGCATCACGGAGCGCAGTCTGGCCCCGGCGGGGGTGCGACTCAGGACGACCATGCAGGACCCAGCAACGGTCCACCAGATGGCCGAGCTTGCCGCAATGCTGGCAGAGGGGGCGAGGTCGGCCGTCCCCACGGCCGCGCCCACGAGGGCTGGGAGGACGACCACCGCCACGTCCGAGGAGCGCAGTGTGATCAGGAAGGGGGACGGGTGGTGCAAGGGCCCGATGTGCCTTCTGCAGGCGATGATAGACCTGCGGGATATCCAGTGTAGATGGGCTAGCAAGCATCTCGGTGGCCGTCGTGGCATAGTCCGGTGCGAGGCCATTCAGGAGGTTGAAGAGGCAGAGCTGGTCCCGCTGAGTCTGCGCTTCGGCCGGAGTTTGAGGAATCGGCCAAAGTTCCTGTAGTTCATCGCGGAGACCCTTCCATTCCATGAAGTAGGTGGGGAAGGTCCGATCCTGCTGGCGGATATGCGAGAGACGTTGTAGAACGTCAGAGACCCGGGCCAAGTTATTGGTCTCGGAGAACATGACAATCAAGGAGTCCCAGAGCTCCTTGACGGTGTTGGCAGTTCGGGTGACATCCTTCACGGAGCGGTCCATGGAGTTGACCAGTAGGGCGAATATTTTGCTGTCTGCCAGCTGCCAAGAGTCGAACTTAGGATCATTGAGTTCAGGTGGGGGTTTCTCAAGATGAGAATGAAGCCCCATGCCGCGGAGGGACATCAAGACCGTCTTCCGCCAGACAGAAAAATTAGTGGCATCCAGCCGGTCATCGACAAGCCGGGAGGAGGCCGTGATGAGGGACGGAAGAACGGAGGATGCGTCCATGGAGGGCGGGCGCTGGACCCGTGCGCCGGGAGTCGGGTGGTGGAAGGGAAGCAGCCCGGAGATGCGGCCGGAGGGAGCAGCGACAGGTGGTCGCGCTCAGGATGGTGCGGCCGGGCAGGGGCGGCGCGAGTGCTGGGGCAGGAGCGCCGCAGGGCCGAGAGCAAGGCTGGACCGGGGCGCGCCGGGCGCCGGAAGGCCGAAGGGCGAGACGCCGGGAGGCGGTGCGCCGGGATGGCGGGGCGAGCCGGGAGCCGGGAGAGGCTGCTGGAGCAGAGGGAGGCGCGGGAGGCGCTGGCGAGGGAGCAGCGGGAGGCCGCTGGCGGGGCGCGCGGGTGATGGCGTCGGGAGCAGCGGGAGGCCGCTGGGAGTAGCGGGAGGCCGGCGAGAGCACTGGAGCAGCGGGAGGCGCCGGAGGGAGGAGATCCGTCGGGAGGGCCGGCGCGGGCAGTGGAGGTCCGGCGACGGGATGGGCTGCGACGGCGAGAGGGAGGCGCGGTGGGAACCGCGGCGGACCGGAGGGCCGGGAGGCGCGCTGGAGCCGCGCGAGAGGAGGGAGGTGCTGCCGGGAGCAGAGGAGCGCCGGGAGGGAGGGCCGGAGAGGAGAGGTGCGCCGGGAGGGAGGGCCTGCCGGGAAGACTAGGGCAGGAGGGAGAGAGGCGGGGCCGGGAGAATGCCGGGAATCCGCAAGGGAGGGAGGATGTGGGATAAAAATCCCTCTGATACCATGTAGTTGGGTGAATTCCCCTTACCTCAATGTGAGGTGAGGACATCCTTTTATAGATTAGGAAACAAATGTACAGGATGGGTAAGTCCGATGTGGGACTCACCCATTTACACTTAAATGGGTTCCAACAGTTTTGAATGGTCACTGAGACTGTGCATCCTTCATTGGGCCTTCAAAAACTTCAAATTTTGATCCAAAAACCACTAAAACTTGAAGGAGAGCTTACCTGAAAACCCAGGGTGTTACAGAAAGAGACACGAGAAAGAATAAAGGTATGCATCTAGTGGGAGTCGTGGGAGAGAGATAAGTTATTTATGGCGATTCCACTGGCTGCTTGTGTCTTTTGAGAACAAAAAACTAAAACACAAGACAAATAAAATCACTTATTACTCTCTTTTTTCTAGTTTTTAAAACTTCAAAAAACAACAGTTCTTAGAAGCAAAATGACAAATCAAATATCACCAATTGAGTTTTTTAGTTATTATGCTTTCTAATACAGAAATCGAACACCCCATGATTGCTTTCCCTGACTTGATTTGTTTGGTTAATCCAAAATTTGAGAATCCCAATTCTTTCAAGAATGAAGATTGTCACAAATTAAGGATGTTAAAATGGAAACCCTACCTCACAACGAGGTTGAGTGCTTAATTTATAGATGAGGAAAGGATTACAACAAATTACCCACACTGAGTGGGATACGAATATTAAAAAACATCTATTACTCTTTAACACTCCCCCTCAAGCCGGGACGTACATATTTATCATGTCCAACTTGTTACACAAAAACTGGACACGTAGTCCAGACACCCCTTTTGTGAGAACATCTGCAAGTTGATCAGAGGTGTGAACATAGCCGAAGGTGATCTTCTTCACTAAGTTTTCTCGAACGAAATGGCAATCAACTTCAATATGCTTGGTCCGCTCATGAAAGACTGGATTTGTGACAATCTTGATAGCAACTTGATTGTCACACCATATATGTGCCGGTTTCTTGACAGTATATCCAATCTCCTGTAGAATTTGTTGTGCCCAAATAATCTCTGCAGTCACATATGCCATTGCATGATATTCCGATTCTGCACTAAATCGGGTGCTAACCGTCTGCTTCTTGCTTCGCCACGAGATCAAATTTCCTTCGACAAATACTGCAAAACCAGACGTAGATCTTTTAGAAGAAAGTCATCCAGCATAATCTGCATCACAAAATGCCTCAATATCTGTATGCCCATGATCAGAATATAGAAGACCTAAACCTGGTTGCTTTTTCACATATCTAACAATACGAAAAACAGCCTCCCACTGCGTTTTTGTTGGAGATTCCATAAATTGACTCTCTTTGCTAACCGCCCAAGCAATATCGGGTTGAGTCATCGTCAAATAGTTGAGCTTCCCAACAAGTCGTCTATATCTGTCGTGTGATGAAAACATCACAGTCAGCATGAAGTGACCTTTCTCCAGGTTCGAGGGGCGAGTCAATCGAGTCAGCTCGAGTCATGCCATTCTCTTGCTATAGATCAAGAACATACTTTCTCTGAGATAGAAAAATTCATTCGTTACATCAGAAGACCTCAATTCCCAGGAAATATCGTAAAGAACCCAAATATTTTCTTTGAAACTTTTGATAAAGAAAAGACTTGAGTTGACCAATGTCAGCAGCATCACTGCCAGTAATAACAATGTCATCTACATAGACCACCAAAAGAGTGCTTCCTGCTGCAGATTGATGATAAAAAATAGAAGAATACTTTATGTTTTGGTACATGCCAAAACTAAGCATTACGGTGCAAAAATGGCCGAACCAAGCACGTGGCGACTGCTTGAGTCCATACAACGATCGATGAAGGCGACAAACCTTGGAGGACTCCCCCTAAGCAAACTGACCAAGGATCTCAATTGCACTGCTCTCTTTTCCTCGTCTTCTGTTTTGTTTCAGGAGCGGACGACGAAC
This sequence comes from Viscum album, assembly GCA_963277665.1. Taxonomy (NCBI): domain Eukaryota; kingdom Viridiplantae; phylum Streptophyta; class Magnoliopsida; order Santalales; family Viscaceae; genus Viscum; species Viscum album. Next base: position 599,683,061 of record OY728132.1, on the reverse strand, counting down.
CGGGAACTTGGTAGAGGCCAGCTTCGGGATGGTGTGTACATGTTCGCTGGCCCGCCTTCCATCGCCTGCGCGTCTCTCCCTGCTCATGCCGTTGACCTCCATTCCCGGTTGGGCCACCCTTCCGCCTCTGCACTTCATCGACTCTACCCCGATATTAGTCCCCGTTTTTCCTTTCCTTGTGAGTCGTGTCGGTTTGCGAAACATCATCGCACCTCCTATCCTCCTCGAGTTGACACACGGGCCGCCAAACCCTTTGATTTAGTTCATTCTGATGTATGGGGTCCCTGTGCTACCTCGAGTCAATCTGGGTATAAATATTACATTTCCTTCATTGATGATTATTCCCGGATGACATGGCTTTATCTTCTTCGAGATCGGACAGAGGTTTTCTCCACCTTCCGGACATTTTTTCATGAGATCCAAACACAGTTTTCTATCCCTGTCAAATGTCTTCGATCTGACAATGGGCGAGAGTACTTATCCACTCACTTTCTGCAGTTTCTCCGCGCCCACGGCATCATCCACCAGACCTCTTGTCCTGATACCCCTCAGCAGAATGGGGTGGCCGAGCGGAAACACCGGCATATTTTGGAAACCGCTCGTGCCCTCCTCTTCCACCGCCAGGTCCCTCTTCTCTTCTGGGGGGATGCCATCCTCACTGCTACTTACCTTCTGAATCGTCTTCCCTCCTCCATCCTTCAGGGGGAGACTCCCTTTCATACCCTGTTCCCCTCTATTCCTCCTCACTCCCTTCCACTCCGCGTCTTCGGATGTCTATGTTATGTCCGGGACACTCGCCCCAATCTCTCCAAACTTTCTCCCAAATCTCTTCGCTGTATTTTTCTTGGATATTCCCGCACTCAGCGCGGGTACCGATGCTTCTCTCCAGACCTCCGCCGGTATATCACCTCTGCCGACGTATCGTTTGTCGAGACTTCTTCTTTCACTCTCCCCTCTCCTTCTCCTTCTCCTGACACTACCATCGATGACTGCCTTCCGCTCTTTGTTCCCCCACCTCTGATATCTCCCCCTCCCGGTCATCTCTTTGGCCAGACCTACTCCCGTCGTCCATCCGCTGTACCTCCCATCCCGGCCGAGGACCACCTTGTTCCTGCTTCGTCTGATGCTCCTGTCCCCGCTCCCGCGGACGAGCCGATTGCGCTTCGGAAAGGTACTCGCTCCTGTCAGACTACTCCTCTCTTTGTATCTTCCTACAGGGGTCTATCAGCCTTGGAGACCGTGTCGCTTCCTCGGACAGTCGGTGAAGCAAAATCTCACCCCGGGTGGCTTGCCGCTATGAGGGATGAATTGCGGGCTCTGGATGACAACCATACATGGGATCTTTTTCCACTTCCGGTGGGCAAACAGGCGGTCGGTTGTAAATGGATTTTCACTATCCGTCTCAATCCCGATGGCTCTCTTTGCCGCCTCAAAGCCCGGCTTGTCGCCAAGGGATTTGCTCAGACGTATGGCATCGACTACTTTGAGACCTTCTCTCCAGTCGCCAAGATGGCCTCGGTCCGCCTTTTCCTTTCGCTAGCTGCTCATAATCACTGGCCGCTTCATCAACTGGATGTTAAAAATGCTTTTCTCCATGGCTTTCTTGATGAAGAAGTCTACCTCCAGCAGCCTCCTGGTTTTTCGGCCTCTGGTGCCGACCGCCATGTCTGCCGTCTCCGTCGCTCCCTCTACGGCCTCAAGCAGTCTCCTCGGGCTTGGTTTGGCCGCTTCAGCACGGTCGTCACAGCCTTTGGCCTCTCTCGCAGTATGAAGGATCACACCGTCTTCTTCCGTACGACGGCGCATGGTTGTATCTTGCTTGTGGTTTATGTGGATGACATCATCATCACAGGGAGCGACTCCAGAGGCATCGCCAGCCTTAAGGCGCATCTTCACCAGCACTTTCACACCAAGGATCTTGGTCCCCTCACTTACTTCCTTGGCATCGAGGTCTCCCGGACTGCGGACACTATTTCTCTCTGCCAGCGCAAGTATGCTCTTGATATCTTGCAGGATGCCGGGTTGAGCACCGCCACTGCCGTGGACACTCCCCTTGAGCCTGGGGAACGCTCCCTTCATTCCGACTCGGAACCCTTTTCTCATCCCGAGAGCTATCGCCGCCTGGTCGGTAAACTCAACTACCTCACCATGACGCGTCCTGACATTGCCTGTGCCGTTGGCAAAGTCAGCCAGTTCATGGAACATCCCACCCGCTCTCAGTGGGATGCTGTCCTTCGCATTGCCAAATACATCAAGAAAGACCCTGCCCGTGGCCTTCAGTACTCCCATCATGCTCACATGGATGTTGAGGCCTTCTGTGATGCGGACTATGCCGGCTGCCTCGCTACCCGCAGGTCTACTTCGGGTTTCGCCGTGTTCTTTGCCGGCAATCTCATCTCTTGGCGCAGCAAGAAGCAGACTGTCGTCTCCCGGTCGAGTGCCGAGGCCGAGTATCGAGCCATGGCCACCGTCACTACTGAGATCCTCTGGCTTCGTCATCTCCTCCATGAGCTCGGTTTCCCCGCATCGACTCCTGCTCATATCTGGTGTGACAATCAGGCCGCCACGAAGATTGCATCGAATCCCGTCTTCCATGAACGGACGAAGCATATCGAGGTGGACTGTCACTTTCTCCGCCACCATCTGGAGCAGCACCATATCAGCTTCGGCCATATCCCGACGGCCGATCAGCTTGCCGATCTCTTCACCAAAGGTCTTCCCGGAGCTCGCCTTGAGTCTCTCACTACCCGGCTGGGTATTCACAGCCTCCATGGCCCAGCTTGAGGGGGAGTCTGAGATGGTCCTGTGTCTTTGTTGTCTTTTTCTATTTGTGGGACTCTATCCAATCTGGGCATGTCCAGCTTGAGGGGGAGTGTTGGACCCCATTTAAGGTTAAAGGGGTATTTCTGTTATGAGTCCCACATTGGACTTAACAACATGTAATTAGTTTTTAGTTCTCTATAAAAGAGGATCCCCACCTCACATTGAGGTAAGGGGAATTCACCCGACTACAAAAACCATGAAGAAAATTATTTTTAACATCCAACTGATGGAGAGTCTAGTGAGAGGAGGCAACAAGAGAGATAAGTAGGTGAACCGATGCCATCTTTGCCACTGGAGAGATTGTGTCAAAATAATCAACTTCATATGTCTGTGCATGACCTTTGGCCACAAGGCGAGCCTTGGGACGATTAAGAGAGCCATCGACGTTGACACTTACTGTATAGATTCATTTGCAACCGACCACCTCCTGCTTATCCGAAGAAAGAGGGACAAGATCCCAAGTGTGGTTGACGTCCAAAGTCTGAAGTTCATCGTGCATAGTTTGTAACCAGTCGGGATGAGATATGACCTCCGCAATAGTATGCGGCGTGGAGTGAGCAGCCAATGTCTTTGCAACTCGTGAGGTAGCTGCAGATAATCCCTGATAAGACTGACAGGAGCGTGAGCCTTTGCGAAGCGCAATAGGCAGCTCCCGTGATGGAGGACTAGGAACAGGTGAGTCGTCAGGTGTTTTTAACAACATCAGGTGTCGGGGTGGCAGGTGTGCTTGGTCGGTGAGGATATACAGGCCAAATCGGGATCCGACAACATCATTAGGAAGAGATAGGGGTGGTGGTGTATCTAGAGAATATTGTAAAATAACTTCGGAATCAGGAACGGTAGATGGTGGCGGGAACTTGGGAACAAAAATAATTGATGATTCGACAGAAGAAATATCAGTTGAGACAACATAATGATGCAAATTTGGAGAGAAGCATCGATATCCTCGTTAGGTGCGAGAATAACCAAGAAAGATGCATTTGAGAGTGCGCACATCAAACTTGGTAATTAAGGGGCGAATATCTCGAACATAGCATAGAACAAAAAATGCGGAGCGACAGAGAATGATTTGATGTTGTTGGAAATAATGGAATGATGTCTCCCCCTGAAGAACAGACAATGAAAGTTTGTTGATAAGATATGTGGCTATGAGAACGACATCTCCCAAAGAAATGGTCGGACTTTCTGAAATAAAAGTGCACGAGCAACTTCTAACTCATGACGGTTCTTTCATTCTGCAATACCGTTTTGTTGAGCTGTATCGGGACAAGAAGTTTGTTGGATTAAGCCATGATCATCAAGAAAAGACTGGAAAAGTCCAAATAAATATTCATGACCATTGTCAGAACGCAAACAATGAACTTTAGCAGAAAACTGGGTTGTGATTTCTTGATAATAGGAGCGGAACACGGTAAAAATTTCAGAACGATTCTTTAACAAATAGATGAATGTCATTCGTGAAAAATCATCGATGAAAGTAACAAAATATGGATAGCCTAGTTTAGATTGACTAGGACTGGGTCCCCAAATATCAGAATTGATCAAATGAAAAGGAGTGGATGCACGTGGGTTTCCCGAGGAACATTGGTGACCCGATAATGCTTTGCGTAATGACAAGACTCGCAGTTAAATGGAAGAAGAGGACCCAACCCTGGAAAAAGTTTCTGAAGAATGGGGGCAGGTGGATGATCAAAGCGATAATGAAGTTGGCGGACATGAGCAGAAGTGGCAGGACATGCGAGAACTAAGGCTGAGTCAAGCACATACACTCCACCCTGAAGGCGTCCACTACCAAACACCCGAGTCGTCGAATGCTACTGAAAGATAACTGAAGTTGGTGAGAAAATGACCTGACACTGTAAATCAGCTGTAAGTTTACTAATAGATAGTAAATTAAAGGGCCATTTGAGAACAAAGACAACAATAGAGAGCATTAAACCTGACATAATTGTACAACTCCCATAACCAGCAATCTGCACTGTCTGTCCATCAACAACAGTAATATTACCTCCAGTTGAAGTCGAGCGATAGTACTGAGAACACCCGCATCCCCAGTGATATGCTCTGAGGCACCAAAGTCTAGAACCCATGTGGTGGACCGTTGGGATAGACACGTTGCTAGAGGATCGCCATGAGCAACAATGGCATTTGATGATGCCATAGGGTGATAGAAGAACAAAAGCATGGGGTTGTTAAGTGCTGATGATGCATCTTGAGAAGGTGCTAAAGGTGGACAAATGGCAGACTAGATGTGCTGAGCTGTTACCTACTGCGATCAATTATGGCAGTGGAAGCCGAGACAGTAGGTGCTGAAAATGCACAACTGGTATCTGGGTATCAATTAGGTCATAGAAGAAATAATATCATGGACGGCAGAGGGGCACAATTATGCAGGTTGGGGCGTCGCAGAGGGAGAGGTGAGCCGCTAGGGGAGTGCTGCACTGGGAGGGGTGTCGGGCTGGTGGGTGTGTCGCACATGGAAGGGCGATGGGGAGGGGTACCATCACATAGGGAGGTGTTAGCGCACAGGGGGCAGTCGCATGGGAGGTGCGGAAGGCGGACGCATACGGGGTGGAAGTTTCGTTGCGCAGGGGCGGAAGGGAGCCGTCGTAGGGGTAGGGGCCGTCACGCAGGGGTGGAAGGGAGCCATCTTAGGGAGTGGGGGCTGTCTCTCTGGGGCGGATGGGAGCCTTAGCTCAGGAGGGGCGCTGTGCAGGAGATCGTCGAGCAAGGGGGCGCCGAGCAGGAGGGTGGAGGTGGGCGGAGGAGGGCGCCACGAGGGTTGAGGAGCATCGGAAGGGAGGGGGTTATGTAACCTCCTCTGATGTCATGTTAAAATGGAAACCCATGCCTCACAATGAGGTAGGGTGCTTAATTTATAGATGAGAAAAAAAGTACAACAGATTACGCACACCGATATGGGATACAAATATTAAAAAATATCTAATAACAAAGCAATTTGGACACCCTGATGGGCTATGGTGATGCCTTGTGTCTTTTGTGAATAAAAAACTAAAATATAAAACAAAAACTATCACAGATTATTCACAATTTTTTTTTTGTTTAGAAATTGAAAAAAAAACATTTTTCAGAAACCAAAAAAAAAAAATCACATGCCACCAAATGAGCTTTTTATTTTTATGTTTTAAAAAACTAGAAAACTGTTTTGGAAAACAGAAACCTTATGATTGACTTGTTTGGTTGATCCTAAATTTGAGAATCTTGGTCCTTTTCTAGATGGAAGATTGTCACAAATCACCCTGATGGTAACCAAGGGTTTCCAGGATTGAAATCACATCCAAATTGATTGAAATATCCCCACTCTTAAATTCTATTTGTCAAAACACACACACATAAATTAAAAATTCCTGTTTTTGTCAACCAAACATTTTAAAACCTTTTCATCACATTTCTCTTCGTCACCAAATTTACATGATTATATTTTATTTTATTCCATTCCATTGGCACCCATTCCGATAACCAAACAGGGCCTTGTTTTTTTTTGGAGAAAAAAACAGATAAGCTGCTACATATGATGCAGATTTAAGTTTCAAAAGTGCCGCCTTCCCTCTAGAGCTACAGTACTTATGGTTGCCACGTTTTTCAGATGGTTGTTTCCCAGTGGAACTGTTGAATTGGTGTGAAAGTTGTCTGCTGTGGAAATTTAAATGTTAAGGTGTGTGTTGCTGCCATTACTGCTGCAATTGCTGCTGAATGCACTTTGATCGCTGCTGCTGAGATGGTTTGTCTTACATTCCAGTGAGCTTCATTTAGTGTTTTAATGGCCTGTTGGAACTGTTTTTTGGTCCTAAAAAGGTTTCAAGGCTTAGCTACACCATGAAAAGCGATGATGGCTTTAAGATTCATTAACCAGCGTTAAGTTACTGAGATCTTTTTTTGCTAACCTGAAATCTTATTGCCTTCATTCTAAGCCAAGCGTCCCTTACATTTTTGTGGCTTCTTCGAATCAATTGACACATTTTTCCTCTTATGTCAAGTGAGTTAATATGTTCTGTTAACTCATTTTTGATGGCTGTCATTTGATTTGGGTGTAGCTCATATTATTTCTTTCCTGGGACACATTAACCATTTGAAGGTGAAATGACTGTTTTTGTCACTATCAAAATTTGGACCATTTTTCTTTAGGGCATTAATCTGCTCCCAACCTTTGAAATTTTTTTAGAGATCACTTTCTGAGGAGTGATTTTATTGAGGTTTTTAGTGATACTTTCAACTCGGGTACCATTTGTTCAGGATGATTTTGGTTCAAGGTTCTTGGGAAGTGCATGATCTTAACATTCATTCCGGAGAAAGTTGGGCACAGTGAAGATGTGGAGAAACGCGGTTGGTTCTTTTATATCAATATTTTCATTTTTTGTTACAAATGGACACGGGCACCAAGCCACAGATTGTGGCAGAACTTGCAAAAATGCAATTCATATTTTTTCCTGGGAATGGGTGTTAATTTCCACTCCCATTAACAGGAAAATACCCTAGGAAAGCCAGTATCAACCCGACCCTTGGTACCCATAGATATTTGTTAATGCAATTGATCTATTTATAATATATATTTCATATAATAAGCAAAATAAAATAAGGTTTGATGAAGGGACAAAGCCCATTCCATCAAAAAAGGGACTGCCCCCTTATTATTGCCCAACTTGTGTTGGTGTCGAAGGTGCTCCCCTCAGTGCGTAAGGCAATGAGGTGAGGCACCATTGGGGCCCAACACCTGTTTCACTATGAGAGGCATTGGGCAAGGTGAGATGCTCGCCTTTTACTGCCTTTGGAGTTTATTTTGGCAGTCAGGGTAGCACCTTTGGGTGTCCGGCTTAAATTAACTTCAAACAGGAGTCTTTTAGGGTTTTGTACAAATTTTGTCTGCTTATACATTCTTTCTTTACTGTGCGCGCAATTGGTGATGTGTTGTTACTTAGGCGGGTGCAAAAAATTTGTAAACTGTAAAACCAATCCAACCCAATCCGACCCGCTTGTAAAGCCGTAAAATTGTCTCAGATAAGGTGGGTCAATTTTTTTCTGTTGTGTTGGGTCGGGTCGGGTGGCAGAGTATCCTTTTTTTTTTTCCGTTTTTTTTAAGTTGGGCTGATCCAATTCACCCGTTTTTATTAAGTCCTAAGAAACTTAAGTATAAAAGGCTTTTATATGTAGTTTTATCCCTATTTTTGTGAAATTTAATTAGGTATAACTAATCTTGGACATGAAAGATATGATTAGAGTTGAAGGTGAGGTTGTTAAAGAATGATTAACTTTGTTTTATGCCATGTGCATGGATGATTGGATTATAGATTCTATGTATTTGTATGGATTGTTATAACTTCGCTCCAACCTGAACCGGCCCATCCTCTAAATTGCCCCAACCTTTCATGTTGGGTTTTTTTTTTTTGGAAAACCGATTGTTGGCAGTCGGTTGAATTTTTTTTCACCCACCAAAAATGGGTTGGGTGGAATTTGGCTTTAAACCAAACTGACCCACCCCTTTGATCAAATATGTATGACAAGAAACATGAAAAACATCTTGCTTATAAAGAAGTTTTGCATTTCTAATGTTTATATAATATGTATATCTAGTTTTGACTATAGCCGTTTTATAACATATTTTTAGTATTTTTTCCCTTATTGTAATGTCTTGATTCACCTGGGCATGCACCTCTAGTGCGTTAAGGGTCCTTTTTGTTTATCACTACCTTGCCAACTTGTTCTTTGAAGTTCATGGTTTGAAAACTTATGGCCCTTCTATCTATGTGTAAAGCTTCAAAGATCCGTTTTGGGCTTTAATTACTTAGGTTTTCAATCTTTTTTCAATTTTTAAAGATCTTAAAATATTGTTGGTACTTAAAGTTTGCTATTCATCATTGTAGGTGGGTACAAGAATTGCCAGCGATTAAGAAATTAGTAAATTTTATTTGTTTTCCACGAGTCCTCTTGTTTCGACCCATTGCACGGGGATACTTGTCAGTTCTAAATTTTGGAGTTTGGATATGAAAAGTGGGGAAAAATCTATATCCATAAACTCAAGATCCATTATTGTACTGGGTTACTATGTAATCATCCAATTAGCGGGACTGTATTTTATAATTATCTAATCTGCTACCTGGTTAACTGGATTTCTGAAGGCATTTATAGCGCTCTTCTCATTAGAATGATTGCTTTTTTACCTTGTCGAATTGTTATCTTAACATATCTATTATAACTGGAAGAGCCCCCAACACTCTAGTTTGGAGGATTCTCCATCTCACTGCCACATTCTCTCTATTTTTAGGCATCAGCTGGAACATCTCCTTTGTCCAAACTGGCTTAAGAAAGTTCTAGGAACTTAGCAGTTTTCAATCTTGGAGCCCTTTCTGGTCACACACACACTTCAATTTGCTTGTTTTCTAGGACAGATCTTTCCATTCGAGCTTGGGGGTACTCCAATGGCTGCATTCAATCATAAAAACTAGACAGTCCACAACCGTGAGATAGTCATCCATGGAGAAATCGTCTGTCTCTACTTCCAAAATAATAACATTTAGGAGCAAATAATATCATCGCTTTGCCTTGTTGTGGATACCACGAGGACAACTCTCTTTTTGCAGTTTTGTTTTCTCCTCTGGAGTCAAATTTAAGACCATAATCTGAGTTTTCGTTATGTCTTTAGAGGAAGCCCTGGCAAACTGGTCGTAGACAATTTGCATCTTCTCCAAGAAGAATTTGGGAAAGGAAAAGTCCCCGAAATTCTGGACTCCCAAGCACTTACCCGTGGGACTTGACTGCTAGCTGATAGCCTCACAAGTCTCCCTAAAATCTGCCTGCGGAGAAGGTAGACCCTGATTAACTGCCATCTTATATCCCTTGGATTCTTTCCCAAATTCCTTTAAGACCACGCCGGTGTCCGTTCCAGTTCGAGAAGATGTCCCGATCAACATCAGTTTGGGAAGGTTGGGGAAATTCTTGGGGTGTCTGACTTTCCTCCTCGGGGAAAAAGAGAAACTCCCCAGAGGCAATGATTCTCCTTTTCCCTTTGCCTGCACCGGAACGGTAGAATTCTATAGTGCAGATAGCCTCATCTGGTTCAGATGAACCTTGTGAACAGTATTCCTCCTCTTAGATAGATCCAGGTGAAGTCCTCTTCCGGTGTTTTTCCTGACCCAAAATGCAAACGGCCGAAAAATCTTTGGAATCTCTCTTCTTCCTATAGTTTACAGTCTGCCACCCCTTGTCCCCTTTGCAGCCCCTTTTGTTCCTGAAAGAATCACCCCTCGTGGTCAAACTGGATCTCCTTCACTCCCGGTTGGTGCCTGCTTGCTTGGTTGTAGTTTGAATCAACAGATTATCTGCATCTGTTGACCCCTGCATGTGTGGACCCCCTTGAGCTCCAAACACTGGTGAACGCGAGGAGTTTGCATCACTGTCAAAACGCCACACATTAGTAATATCAGACTTGGACCCCGTTGTGGTTCGAGCTGCATCATCTCCATCGCGCAATGCAGAAATTCATGTTCCTAAGAAATCAGAACTGCTGGAACCAAAAGTACCACCTGGAACAGAGCAAACCGCCAAGGCAACTGCCACTCCATTAGCTCGCGTCACACCCCCAAAATGCTCCTTCACTTCAGGTGAAAGAACAACACCTTTCCATGATTGTCTACCACTGTCAGAAGCATGACCAACAACCTGAGAGGTGATTCGGGGTTGGTTAAGACCAGATTCATCAGGACCAGACCAGACCCAACGGCACAAAGTCAATTCAACATTTGGGAGTTTCTGGGTTCTGGAACCTCTTGAGTCGGGCCCTCTATACGAACCTTTGGTAGAGCATCAGCCACTGCTGGAGAGACCAGTTGCGTGAATCGGAACAGAGAAAATGCCCCAATGAATTACCCAAGAGTTCCAAAAACGATGGATTTTGTAACGACAATGGAAGCCGGGAAACCTGACCCAGGCAGTGGATGTCTGAGGATCTTTGTGCATAGAGAAATCAAATGTGCACCTCAGCAGGAAGAAACACATCGACTGGAATACTCAAGATACTGGAGACCATGCCAAAGTTGAATAAACATGTGTTGAGGATCCAGAAGACCTACCACTGCTAGTTTTCTCAGACCCCAATCTGAGTTGACATGCCGATCGAAAAACAGTGCTAAAGGCCGGCGATGCCCAAACCCAACGACTAGAGAGAGGCCAAAAAGATTCGAAGCTTCAGCAAATTTGATTGGGGAAATTTCCAAAGCTGGCTGTCCCTCTATCGGAAGGCAAGCTCCAGGCCTGATTGTAATCCCCAGAAAATCAGAGAGCTTAGGGAAATCCAGTTGCCTCTCCCCCATCACTGTGGACGAAGCATCCATGGACGATTCCTGAACTGCGGAACCGGCGTCATCGTTACGTCGACCAACACCGGTCGCCTCACCGTACATTCCTCTGTTGTTTTGTATGCAACTGGCTGTGTCCTCTTACGCCGTGCACCCCTTTGTTGAAATTTAGACCGACAGTGTGAGATTTCCGGCAGTGCGTGTGACTTCTGATCGCGATCCAGCAACGTGCGTTTTCACAGCACGCTCTTCCCCCAAAAGGTAGGCCAACAATGTGACCCTTTGCACTTAGAGAAAGTTGGCAGCGCCCCACTCCTGCGAGCGCAACCCAACAATGCGCACCTTCTCAGATGTGATCTTCCTGCAGGTTGGGCGAATTGATAAGAAACAAAGAGCAGCCTACTTGTATATTGAGAGATAGAAACAACGCCAACAGAATTACACGAAGAAGAAGAAACGAGGCTGGGGTATTGAAGTATATAGGTATACTCGAGAGTCCCCTGGATCTCCCTCTCAAGCCTCAATGGCCGAACGAACTCCAATATTCCTGCTGCCCCTTCTCACTCCAGCCTTCCCTCTATTTAACAACCCCCCTTCTGACAATTGTGGGCCCCCAGCATATTTCCCCAGCTATTTATTACAACCTGGCCCCTCCCCTAACAACTCCAGCTGGCCCACAACCCCCCCCCCTCCCCCAGCAGCAGCAGTTACAAGTCCGCCCTTCATAAATTTGCTTTCCAGGCTGCGCCCAGCTGGTCTCTATCATTTACATTTATGTGGGATGACCCCAGAGGCCAAACATTATTGGGGAGTGACCCAGATATCCCAATGACGCTTGCTTAAGACTGGTTCTGCTTGTGGATAGCCTGGAGGCCTGCTTGAGAGTGACCCAAATATCAGCATGGGGGGCCTACTTAAAGGAGATCTAGAAAGGAAACCCTGTTGCTTGTAGTTCCATGATAGTGCTGCAATAGTTCCATAATAGTTCTACTATAGTCTTGCAAACAGCACCAACAAACAGTGCCCGTAAATAGTTCCTGCAAATATCGTCAACAAAACTGCCACAATAACTCAGAAACCGTAGTTGTTGAGATTTGAACGCCGGACCTCTTGAATGTCAATCCTCTTATCTAACCAACCGTGCTATGAGGAAATTGTAGTTGTCGGGATTCAAACCCCTTGACCTCTTGAATATCAATACTCTTATCTAACCAATTGAGCTATGGGAAAATTGCGCTGGTATTCGAACCTCAAACCTCTTGAATGTCAATTCTCTTTTCTAACCCATTGAGCTATGGGAAAATTTTAGTTGCTGGGATTCAAATCCCAGACCTCTTGAATGTCAATCATCTCGTCTCACCAACTGAGCTATGGGGAAATTGTAGTTGTCGGGATTGAAACCCCGGACCTCTTGAATTTCAATCCCCTTATCCAACCAACTGATCTATAGGGGATCGGTGATTGATTGTTCCGCTCATTTATGCAAACAAACTTGGCATTTTTGTAATTTATAAGGGGCTAATAGTATATGTATTTATCTGATACTAATATCATGAGCAAAATACCATCATGTATAAAATATAGGTATTTACAAAAAAATCCTGTGAACTTTTATTTATTATAATATTGTCCGTAAATTATTTTATATTGATGAGTTTCTCCCATGTTTCGGTTTACTTATATTTTACAAATTCCCATTTCCCCATTTCCCCATTTCCTTTTTAGTATCGTTTCCGTTTCCCGTTTCTGTTTCTGTGCAACCTAGGTTATCACTTATTTACTTGTCCTAATCACTGGCCACTAGTTAGTTCTTCCTGGCTTCTCCGAAGTCACCAACCTTTTCCTTGAGGAAATGTTATTAATTTTTTCCTGCATCTCCCATTGTTTCCTTTAATTTTGTGATTCATGTTTCTAAGCTTTGAAGTGGTCTTGCATCATTTTAATTTTTACTACATTTCAGAGAATGTGGATCTTGGGAATACCTTGATAAGACTCCAGATGCTTTCACATTTGTGTTGATGTTTGGATAATAAATACGCAGTCTGATTTAAAGCATGCAAAAGGCTAGAATATGTAGCCTGGCTATCCCAGATTTGGTGCATACTAAGTTTCTGTTTTGTTTCAAACTAGTTTCTTCTTCCAGTCTCGCCCTTGTTATTCCACAATATATTTCTGCTTTCTCCTTTGGTGAGTAAAGCCTTTCTTTGTTAAATTCTGATCCATGCTGCTGTCAAAGAAATTCATTTTGATTTTGTTTCTGTTCATCCCCACATGTGGTCCTCCGCCACACCTCCAAATCTCTCAAGCAGCGCTTCTTTTAAGTGCATCCAGGTAAGCCCATTATTGTTCGATTCCAACAAGTAATTCCAAACCCAAGCCATACTTTGCATACACAATTCTGCCATTGTTACGTTCATTTGCGCCGGAGTTTGGCGGATTGAAAAGTATACTTCTGCTTCCGCAATTCAAGCCTCGGGTTCGTCTCCAGTAAACCCAGGCATCTTTTCTTTCCCTAAATTTTCTTCTTGGCTCCTCTCCAGCCTGACCATTGACGCCCAGAAGTCTTGCATCCGAATCTCTGTCTGCAACCCCTTGTTTGTAGTCTCCATAGCTGTTAGACGATTCGCCTTGTGCGTGGGAATCGTCATTTCAATTCAAAACAATGGCTGGATGCAGAATCCCACGCCATCCATACCTGCTGTGTCCGTCACAACTGCTATTTGTCTTCTTCTTTTTCCTGCTGTGCCTACATGGCTAGTTTCCCCCTCAGCATTCATCCAGCACCGTTCGTGCACTTGCGTCTCCGTCTCTCTGTTGTGACGCGTTCTCAACTGCTGTGAGTCGCATCTTCTGCAACTGCAGTGCCAGTAGCTGCTGCGTCCATACCTGCTGCTGTGATTTTCGCATCTTCTGCAACTGCAGTGCCAGTAGCTGCTGCATCCATACCTGCTGCTGTGATTTCGTTTGTTTTGCACATACCTGGTACTGCTGCGTCTTGAGTCCTCCAAAACTCCAGTTCAAGAATTCTCTCTCTAGATACTCTCAAGAACATCTCTCAAGATTATCTCAAAATGAAAGCATCAATTGTTAGGGTGCGGAGCGAGAGAGAGAAGAAAACTGAGAGTTTCTATTGAAAATCAGCCACTACGTACAAGAATTACAGAAGAAGAAGGTAAGAAGAAGAAGGTGAAGAAGGAATGGGGAATAAGAAGTTCTCCCGAAGATGCTGCTTCCAAGAGCTGAGGCCTAACCCTCCGTTTTGCACAGCCGAATTCCAGCCAAAGAGATCCGTATCTCCCCCCCCCCCCACACACACAAACACATCAGCCTCCCTTCTATTTATTAATTCCCTACCTGCTCCCATCCTACTAGAATCTGCAATACCAAACATTTATAATATTGCCCCTGAAAATTATTACTCACCCAACACAACCCCACACAAACAGCACCCCAGCCCCTGCCCATGTTCCTATCAATTTATAGATAAAGAAAATAAAGTTGCAAACTATATCACAAATACAAGTCAAACCATTGACCTAGTCAAACCTTTGGCCGTTGACTCATATCGGAAATATCTAAATACCCTAAAAACCCCCTTCCCTCAAATTGGTACCACTTGGAATAGAAAGTGCCCCACAAAAAAGAAAACTAGAGAAGACCCCCCCTCAAGCTGAGATGTAGATATTGTGCAATCTAAGCTTGAAGTATTGAAAGTGGATCTGTGGGCCTGATAAACTTTATATTGGAAATGCTGGCGAATAAAATGACTGTTGACCTCAATATGTTTTGTGCGCTTATGGAAGACATGATTTGTCACCATCTTTGTGGCCGTTTGATTGTCACACCATATCTGGGTCGGCTGATGAACTGGAAACCCGATCTCGTGAACTGCCGTGCCCAAAGAATCCTAGTAGTGATATGAGACAGAGTATGATACTCAGATTTTGTACTTTACGGGAGATAATAATTTGTTTCTTACTTATCCAGGAGATGAGATTGCCACCAATAAAGACGGCAAATCCTGAAGTGTACTTTCGAGCATATAAGGTCTCGAGATAGCCAACATTGCAAAATGCCTCAATAAGTGAGTGTCTAGGATTTGAGTAAAGCATACCATGTTCAGGCTCTTGGTTAACATAGCAGACAATGCGTAGGACGACCTCCTGCTGGGACTGTGTAGGATGTTCCATGAATTGACCGACTTTGCTGACAACAAAAGCAATGTTGGGACGAGTCCTGGTGAAATAATTGAGCTTCCGAACGAGACGATGGTAGCGATCTGGATGAGGGAATGTCCGATTGTCAACTTTAAGGCCTTTTCAACAGGCTCAAGCGGCGTGTCAATCAAAGTTGCCCGAGATAGCCCAGTCTCCTGAAAGATATCCATGGCATAGCGTCATTGGGAGAGAGAGACCACTGAGGTTACGAGACACTTCAATGCTAGGAAAATATTTCAAGGGGCCTAGGTCCTTGGTGTGAAATTGTTGCTGCATATTGAATTTAAGATTATCAATTTCGCGTGAGTTATTACCAGTAATAATGATATCATCAATGTAAACCACCTATAAAATGCAGCTGGATATAGTAAGGTGGTAGAATATGGATGAATCCTTCATGCTCTGATGAAGGCCAGAGGAGGTGACCACACTGCAGAACCTGCCAAACCAAGCACGGGAGGATTCTTTGAGACCATAAAGTGAGTGTTGAAAGTGACAAACCGTGTAAGGAGAATTTGAAGCCCACGAATCCAGGGGGTTGCTGCATATAAACTTCTTCCAGAGACCCATGCAAGAAAACTTTTTTAACATCAAGTTGATGGAGTGACCGATGGGAGGATGCCGCCATGGAGATGAGCAGACGAACAAAGGCCATTGTTGCCACTGGGGTGAATGTGTCAAAGTAGTTCACTCCATATGTTTGAGCATACTCTTTGGCAACAAGACGAACCTTCAGTCCACTCTAATATTACGTTCTAACTTTAAATTACATGATTACATGATAACATGATTCCTTGTTTCCTGTTTTCTTTTGGAACATCTCTTTCTTAATTTTGTCACAAGGTCAAGTGGTGCAGTTTTGCTTTCTTTTTCTTCATATTTAGTTTTTCTTGTAATTCCAGTGGAATTCAAATGAAACTAATTATTTTCCTTTAAATTTTAATTTCACCTTCGTTTTAATCCTTATTTGCCACAAGAAAGGCCAGATTAAAAGGGCATATGCATGTGCTTTTGTTAGTTTTTGGATGGATCCTGTATTCTGCTGTCTAGTATTACCCTTTTTAAATGGCATGTGATTAATAGATTCTAATGATCAAGATGTTTGGTCTTCTGAGGCTGTGCTTGGTTTTTAATGTTCTCTGTTTTCATTTTTGAAAAAAGTATTTGATTTTGTAAAGGGAAAACATTTTTTAGAAAATGAAAATGGTAATGAGAAATCTTTTGAGACAAAAATTGTTTTCATGTCTCCTAGAAAATGAAAATGCATGAAGTGGAAAATCGCATTCTCTAAAACCAAACAAAACCTTATTTTCCATTTGTGTGTTGAAACCATACAGGGTCGATATTGTGATCCTTGGCTGCTTAGACATGGTGTGTTGTCCTTGCTAAATGTATTGGTTCTATGAATTTCTTCTTATTGCTTCTATTGTGATCTTCAATACATTTTAAGGCCCCGTTTGGTATGGGTTATGGTGGTTGAAGGACAGATTGTCTCCATCTTTTATTGCTTTCTGTTTGGTTAAGATGGATTCCCAAGGGTGGGGACATTTAAAAATATAAAAATGAAATAATAATGAAAATGATAAAATGATAAAATAAAAATAAAAATAAAAAATAAAAAATAACAAAATAAAAAATAAAAAATAAAAAATAAAAAATAAAAATTTTAATTTTAATTTATTGTATTAAATAATAAATTATTAATAATGTTAATGTTCACCAAGCTTCATTCTTTCACATTCCATTAAATATCATCAAACTTCATTCCATTAGTAAATCGGTACCAAACGGGGCCTAAGTGTTTTTTTTGCAGGTTGGTCACAACCCATCATATAGTGGGGGTGGAAGAAGGGGCGGGCAACCATTTCAGGGTGGGAGAGGGGTGGCTTTGCGTGGGAGAGGAAGAGGCCGTGGCCAGGGGCTGCGGGGCGGCCCTGCCAGGCGCTTCCAGTCACGCGGCGGATCAAAATATTCTCAACCGATGCCCTCTGCTTCTGTGGATGTTGAAGCAACCGGAGGGGAGGAGCAGCCATCATCTCTGAACAAGCCACCCCCACAGAGGGTGTGGTGTGAACTGTGCAGGGTGGATTGCACCAGCATGGAAATTCTCATGCAGCACAAGAGTGGGAAGAAGCACAAGAAGAACATGGAGAAGGCTGATGAGCTGAAAAATGACCACAATCCCATGCCTAATGATCCGAATTTGACAGTCGAGTCCATGGCCGTGCTGCCAGAAAATGTCCAGCAAGGAACTGTGCCGGAAAATTTAACCACCGAATCCAATTTGGATGTGAAACAAGGGGAAACCCTAACTGAAAATCCCTCGGATTCGCAGCCTTGGAAACCAAAGACGGGTCAATTTGATGGTTTGAGGCGCGGCATTAAGCGGAAAGTTTGGGGTGCTCGGGGAGGCCGTGGAATCAGGGGTGGGGGCCGGTTCGGCCGGGGAGGGAAACTGATGAGACCATTTGAGGCAGCGCCATGGCAACAGCAGGCGGTGGAGCTGCCTCCGAAGCCCAGGGTTGTGATTCCGTTGATCTGTGACCTGTGCAACGTGAAGTGTGACACACAGGAGGTTCTGGACTGTCATCTTGCTGGTAAGAAACACATGACCAAGGTTAAGAGGTTTGAAGATCATCAGGCTAGGTTTGGTCCGTTGGGGCTTCAATCACTTTACCCTCCCAACCCGATTGCACATACATTACTCCTCCCCCAAGCCCATCAGCAGCAGCCAGCAGTTTATGGCCAGCAGGCAGCATTTCAGCAACCAGGGGTCCCTTATATTCTGCCACCCCAGCCGGTTCCGGTTCCAGGTCCTAATCCTCAAGTTTCAGTAGGGACTGTTGGGTTACCGGATGCCCAGCAGCTATATGTAACAGCAGGATCAAATGCACATCAGCCTAGTGTGGAAACTAGGCATGAAGGTGTAGGTATAGTGCCAAGTTCGGAGGTCCATGTTGAAGCTGCTAGATGAGAAAGCAGAGGGGAAGCTTGCTGGTGCCATGTGATGGTTATTTCAGTTAAAATGAACTCTCGGCAGCACTGCATCACCCGGTATGTTGCTGTTCTTCTGGTTGATTGCCTTATGAAAATCAAGATCAAAATCAGTTAATGCATCTGTTCTTTAAGTGATTGTGAACTGTTATTTTAGTTGATTGGTTTTATTTTGTGGCATTCAAATGAGGCAAGTGAAATGAGTATTGAAAGATGGTCATTATGCATCACACTCCCTTCCTCGAAAGGCATATTTCATTTTATGGAATAGTAGCAATCACTGGGTGTTTGAATGCATTCCCTGAGTGGGCTAGCTTCTTTTTCATTACAAATCACGTTTAATATGGATTTAACTTGTTTTGGTTATGATCTTGAATGATTTATAGATGTCCTAGTGTTGGATGAGACTCGAACAAAATTCTTTCAATATTAGGACTTTGAATCCAGTGCACTTGCTTTCAACTGTAAAGTGGCTGTTTCTTGTCCGAAAATTATGAACAATGTGACCAAGCCTTCGACCTTGCAGACAACATTATAAGACTCTTCAATTGCCATAAAAGTACATGTACAATACATGAACATCGATTGCCGAGATCATATATTTGGCCAGGCAATGCAACTTCATCCACTTCACAAATGAAACAATCAAGTCTAGCTGTGCATTTAAGATCCGTAGCAGTCTCTGATATTCATTCAATGCAGAATTATGATTGGAGACTCGTGAAATGATGGAATTTTTTATCCAGCTCAATACTGACATTTGGAGAGGCTCTTTGGAGATTTTCCAATGAATAGAAATGCTTATAAATAAAAATATGTGGACACAAGGATAAGATTCTTGAGCTCTCACTGTAAATAAAATACTCACTCTTGTGTTTTAACCTAGTCATCATGAAAAAGCACCCCCTCAGGTCGGTGCAACTCACCTCCACAACTTCAATGGTTTTAATAGCCATTGGAGGATACTACTTAGTCACCGCAACAAAACCGCTACTTGCATTTTCTACTGAGAATCATCTTCTATGTTTTTTATGTTTACTTCGTAATTCTCATATCTTCACTCCTACAGCCTGTGAAAGAAGTTGTTGAGAAAGAACTCGGATAGACTTGAGTAAGTCTTGTTGGACCTTCTCTTGTTTCATGCTTGGGTTAGGGATTCAAATTGTAATCACTTGTTTTAGTGATTGTTTTGTCTGGTTTAGTCAAGCGAAATGACTTGGATCAACCTTTGACTTTAACCTCTTATATCAATCTGTTGTGTTTCTTTTGCTATTTTAATTTTATAGTTTACTGTTTTTTCCCTTCATTTTTAATCCCTAAATTTCCATGCAATCTGTTTTTTTCCCATTTCAACGAAGGTTTTGTGTTTAGAATTATTTGTAAACTTTGAGAATCATTCTTTACTTGTTTTAAAGTTGTTTTGATATAATTAGAGCAGTTATGATGATTTTAATTTATGTTAAACTGGGTTTTGATCAAAGCTTTTGAAAAATTGTTTGATTTTTAAGTTGCTTTAGATCTTTAGATAAAAGTTACATTTGATTTAAATTTTTCAAGAAGTGAATTAAAATCATTCAATTAGTTTTAAAAATTGTTTTAAGCCCCATTCATTCCTGTTGAGCTCTCATATGAGAGAACATTTGATATCAGAGAGCTTTGACTCTTGTTTATTTATTTTAAGACCTTGATATGCTTTTATTTCGCGACATCCAAAAGGGTGTTCTACTACCGAACACCCCTACATCATTGGCAAGAATTACTTATAATGGAAAATCAATATGAATGAAGACCCACATTGAAAGTTTTAAGTTTTGATATTTGGGATGGTATGGGCAAATATCTTATACTTAGGAAGCTATAAATACATGGGATGACACTTTTATTTGTACTTCTATAATTTTAAAGCAATGAATGATCTTATTTGTAATTTCATAGATAATAAGTTCAATATAATTTATTACAACTCGTCAGGGATGAGAAATACGAAGAAAAACCACGCATGCGAAGGAGGTTTGAACTTGAGACCTCCTCTCATTACTATAGAGGTGCAACCACCAGATTAAATACCTACACTTCAAAGTTTGATACATTATCTTGGAAGTGTTATCATTGACATGGTTTAAGTACTCAAAATCCCAAGAAAACATCCTAAAATGAGGACAAGTACCGACTTGGATACCTGAATCTTGAGATCCAAGCTAACTTGTCTTCATCTCCTTAATAACGAGGAGTAACAAAATGTTGGGGAACAATTTGTTTTCTACAAACAATTTAAGTTCGACTATATGAAATTCAAATTTTCTTTAAGAGCAACTTAGTTAAGTTATAATGTTATGGAGAGCATTATTAAGTAGGAAATAAACAGTAAGTTAAAACAATGACGAGAGCGGTCAAACCATTAGAAGGAAACCAAATGATCAAACATCTCTAAACGAGACATCTTCTTCCAAACCCATCACCATGTCTTCATCCATGGATCTACAGTTCACCACTAACTGGGAAAGAAATCTTCTTTTTTTTACTTGCATCGCGAGTAATGTCTACACATACGCTAATGCATACCTGTAGAGGGTGACCATAAAACTCAGATGTTAATATAAAGTTTTAAATAAAACCAAAGATTTACAAAATCATTTTTTCAATAAAAAAACTTTTTCAAAATATTTAGAAATGGTAGTTTATTAAGAACTATAAAAACCCAATCATTATTCAAGCTTGACATAAAGAAAACCAATTTCAATCAATAATTGAAAGTAATTTAAAATTCATCATTTCCCTTTAGAAATCATTTTTTTAGAAAATTCCATTGAAAACTCACAATTTCCATATGCAAAACCATTTTATAAAAGCCTATTTGTTGGGGTTAGGTTGATCCGAAGCATCCTGGGGGGGGGGGGATCAGGGTGAGCACCGATGAAAACTTTTCTCTTCTTTAAGTCCTCTGGGTCGCATGGATCTTGTTCCTTTGTTAGAAGCAACCTCTCATCCTCTCATGTTGTTTATCTCACTGAATGATAAACATGAATGCATAATTGTAAATCATACACATGACATGGATTTTACATGGTTCATCACTAAGAACTCATTCAAGGAACATACACTAATAATATGTCGACGTACCAGAAAATAATACTACTCACTGTTGTTGTTACAATTGTTTAGGAAAGACGCACTGTCGATTCTAGGGACACTCCCTCTTCTTTCATCCACTCGCTGCTTCGATGAAGACAACAATCAGTTAATAGTAACTTGAGAGTTTCTTTAATATTTTAAAGACATGATGGTTTGTCTTTGTTCAATGTGAGACTCAGCTTGCATCACAACTCTTGATTTGATTCTTCGTTGTACTTTGCTTTGTTGCGCTCCCTTTCTTTAATGCTCTATGAGATCTGCACCTTAATGCAATGGTTGAGTCTTTGTCTTCCGCGATATCACAACACTACTACTTATCTGGATGTAGATAATTCCGAATTGAAATTTTCCTGTTGCACTCAGACCTCTTCTACAGCTGGGTATACGATGAAACTCCCCCTTCTTCCTTCGAGCCTTCTCCGCTTGAACTGAACCAGATGCGCCAATAGAATCCTTTGTGACTCTCCTCTTCTCCTTCTGAATCAGATATAGTAATCTCGAACTCCAAATGTACTGATGTTTAGGTTCAGACTCAAATCTCGACTTCTATGTATGATTTATGTTGAAAATTGTTCATCGTGTAAGTTCTACGCTCAAATATGTTTTTCACGAAATTGCTTTGCAGAATCCCTTTGTGGAATCGTTCTTTGCAAGATGTCCTACACAATTTTTCCTTTAGGAAATTGTTTTGCGGTACTGTGCTTCGCGAAACTCCCCTTCGCGAGTTGCTTTGCGGAATTTCCATCCGCAAACTGCTTCGCAGGACTGTGCTTCACGAACTGCTTCGTGAATGATGCTTCTTTGTGAACAATGATGCTTCGAGAACAGTTCTGCCTCCCATGCACAAATTTCCAATTGCAAACTAATATGCTTTCTGTGAACTATTCCTACATGCAAACAATGGCTGATCTTCCTTTAACTTTCCATTGATGCTTAATGAGCCGATTAGTGAGGTATTTATAGGTAAACATCCTTGGAAAACTTGGTAAGTGTAAGATTACACTTAAGGACTTCGCATATGATCCCTTCATGGTTCGCATAAAAACACTGCTGACCAATCACAAACGATGCTCCCCTTTGCGTAAATCACTTTATGAATGACTATCGTTCGTGGTTCGCATGGGAAAATCACTGCTCGTTAGCAAACGACCTCCTTCGTGGCTTCACATAACTCCTTTGCTCAAACTTTGCCTTTGCAATATTTTCTTTGCCAAAAACATTTGGTGCTTTGCACAAAATCCTCCTTTGTAGTTCGCAAACCATTTCCATTGCTATTTTGCAAGCGATCTGTCACGCGTGATTCGTTCACGGTTATGTAACTCCTTCACGAGGCTAGCTCGTTGCCACATACTTCTTTCACAAATCACCTGTCGCATACCTCCTTTGCAACCATGTAAGTGCTATGTGAAAATTCTTCCTTTACAATAAATCTTTCACGATACTTTATTGATGTTGGACCTGTGATGCTCCCGGCAACGGATCAAGATACTCCCCAGCCCCTACACTCGGGTTACTGGGCTCTTAACTGAGCCACTGAATTGGGTCGAGTATCGTGGATATCTCCCCTAGCCAGCTGGGGATTTATTTCGCCTCCCCAAAGAATCCATGATACTTGGTCCAGTTCAGTGACCCAATTAAGAGCCCAGTTACCTGACTGTAGGGGATGAGGAGTATATTGGTCTGTTGTCGGGAGCATCAGGAGTCCAACAAAAGGCACCTTTTATTGGACCCGTGACGCTCCCGACAACGGACCATATACCACGCAACCCACTGACTTGTGAGATCTGCGCTCTGGGCCCTAACTTGGGCTGGGTATCTGGATATCGTTCCTAACCAGCTGGGGATTTATTTCGTCTCTACGGAGAATGAAACCCGGGGCTCACTGACATTTAACCAACCGAGGAGCTTCTCCGCTACCACTACAGGTGTAGTGGTACTCGTGACGCTCCCTGATGGCTATTAAGCCTAAGGTCCCAGGTTCGAATCACGGGGGAGGCGTATTAAATCCCAGTAGGGCCTGGGGACAATACCTGCCGCGTGGAGGCGTAACTCCCCAATAGCCTTGTCCACGGGTTAGTGGGCGCGGGGCGTGGCCAGACTACGACCCAATTAGTGGCATAGGTTTGTTAAAAAGTCGCCTTTTTTGTTGGACCTGTGACGCTCTCGATAACGGACCAAAATACTCTCCAACCCCTACACTCGGGTAACTGGGCTCTTAACTGGGTTGAGTATCATGGATATCTCCCATAGTCAGTTGGGGATTTATTTCGCCTCCATGGGTTCGGTTCTCTGTGGAGGTGAAATAAATCCCTAGCTGGCTATGAGAGATATCCACGATACTTGGCCCAGTTGAGTGACCCAGTTAAGAGCCTAGTTACCAGAGTGTAGGGGCTGGGGAGTATCTTGGTCCGTTGTTGGGAGCGTCACGGGTCCAACAATCAACACCTCCATACTTCTGCTAAACCGCTCCCTTTGGTCTGAATGCGCAAATGCATCAATAATATAGACCCCAACAAAAGATTCTTCTTCATACCATATCCACGCATAAGATTTGAACTCTGCATATCGTGTTAATCTGGACATTACTGCATCTCTCTACCTTCTTCTGGAACTTGCTCTTGCCTTTGCCATATATAAAGTCTGGATTAAGAATACTCTTACATATCAGACTTTTTCAAATGCTTGCAACTCCACCCTCACTGTAAGATCCATCTCTTTACACCATGACTCATGAAATCATCTGAAATCAATAACCAGTCTTTTACTTCTGATGGACCATAACAACTCATGCCATTCAGTTCTTTCAATGTATTTTATTAACATATGGACTTTGAATTCTACTCATTGTCTAGACTGCAACATCCAGAACATCACCACTTTCCGAATAACCTTCAGATATCCAATCAAATTCTCTTCTTGTAAAACTTCTAGATATTTCAATTCTTACTCAACTTCCAGAACAACTCCACCGCCAGAGTCACCAGAAGAACTTTAGGACAACTCAATTCCATGTATATCATTGATATGCATCCTCACCAAATCCAACTATATACAACACATCCAACTGTTATTTTCAACAAATATAACACACAACTCTCTAGTTGCAGCATTCCCCCACTTTGAATTTTGTTGACAACACAACCATAAATCCTTCCCCACCTTTAGACTCCAAGTTCTTCACACCAAAGTATGAGTCTTCTGACCAATGTATATTTTACGACGCATTCAACTCACCCCTGTCAATAAAATGTAAAGGGTCTGCTCATTCCCAGATATAGCTTTTCATAATCTCCCTTTTTCCCACCGAAATGAAAGAAGATCTCTCCTTAGCTCTACTGCCCCTTTGTCAATACAGGTTGCTTCGAATATCCTCTATGTTCTCCAAAAAAGTATTATTGGGGAGAGATGACTCTCTTTTGATTTTGAAATCTAGATTGAGAGAGATTGTTCCCCCCTTGTTATGTTATCCTTTCCCAGCCCATTCGATATTGGGATCTTCCAACCTCTTCCAAAAATTACAACCTCATTAAAGCTCACTTAATGCACCAACTAATACCACTTATTCATGATTAACTAGTAATAAAACTTGATATTCATCATCATTCTTTTCTTCACAAGGTGTCTCTATTCTCTAGATGAGGCTAAACAACCTTTAAAAACTCATCACTAACTCCCCCTGTAAACCTTCAGTGCTTGCCTCCAAGTATTGAGATAGATTTCAGCATGAGGAAACTATTTTTCAGTCATGACACTTTCCTTTTAGCAGCCTCTGGTACCCTGAAGAACAGTAAGTTGATTCCACATTGTTAGCACAATAACAAATAAACAAGAATTCCATAAACATTTCTACTTCTTTCTTTGAGTAATCTTATCTTTCTTCTAGTGGACTAACACCACTTGTTGAGTTAGATAGGGCCTTAACACAATTTGAGCCTTAAGTTTAGGCTTGATACTAAAAAGGAACTGTAATATCTCTGACTCCACTGGTTGGATATGCATTCCTTCAGCACAATCACAACTTACAACTCATACTCCTCTTCTTTCATCTCCCACACACATCATGGATCATATCTCCCCTTAAGCCTGCACCACTTCCAACATATATAAAAAAAATTTATCATATGAGGAGAGGGATAGCTCCAAACATCCTCATGTAGAGGAATGTGGTTGGTATTACTGAACCTACCCTTTTCTTTCCAATTTCCTCTAAGATTTGCTAGCGGTTCTCCTATGGGTGATACCACTCATAGAATTTCATTTCAGATGTTTTCTCTAGGATTTTTTATCTTCTTTGGCTTGGGTTTCACTTCCATTGTGAGATTAATCCCACTTATGCAAGTTTCTTCCAATGATGTATTTTCCTTGCATCCTTTAACATGCTTCCTCTGCCAGAGGAGGGGTCTTCCACCAACCATTACCTCTTGCCTTATGGTATGATATGAGAAACCACTATGGCATGCCTCATGCCTGTCCTCTTCAATAGCTATTATAATCACTTCAGACTTATTTGTCCTTTGTGAGTTTTTCTTGACATGTTCATCCTTTTTCTTTAGGACTGGGGAAATTTCCTTTTTTCTCTTCCAGATTTTTTTACTCTCTTTGGGGACTTTTGTGAGTGTACTATCATTGATGCATGGCACACCTTTCATTGAGCACCATTTTTCTTTTCCTTCAAAACAATGAATCTATTTTCCATCATAATGGTTTTTTTTGTGTAATTTTTTTTCTATTTTTATAAGAATAGAGGAACTCCTTATGACTTATTTTGGTTCCTTCTTGTTACAATTATTTTCCATATATCCTTGTTTATCACATATAAAACATCTCCCATTAAGAGAGTAACACCTCAAGATTTCATAATACATTATCTCTTTAAAGTAATTCAATAGCATGCGACACACATAACACCGAGTTCGAGCGCACCACGACTTACCAAACTAGCCGTAAAAAAAGTGGTTATGAATAGTATTAACAACATTTTGAATTTTATATACTCCATATAATTTTAACATCCATATTATGACATAATATAAGAACAAATTTAATTTTTCAGATAAAAGAAGTATTTTTCAAAAAATGCAAATTTACCACCTTTTAATGACGAACTCTTTTTAAATCCAATATTTGACACTTTTATATATTCAAGTTGACAAAATAAACCACTTCTTTAGAAGCGGGACATAAAAATTTAGTTAGGATAAAATTTTGGTACTTTTCTGATAACTTTTATATTTTGATGAATAGTAAAAAATACTAAATTTTAATTAAAATAACCTTTTTAATCGAAATAATTTATAGTGTTAAATTATACATTTGAGTGGCTTTAAAGTATCATTAGATTATATTTTTATCATTTAATATAATATTGGTCATTAGATGTAATTTCATATTTAAATTGTACATAAATACATGTCAATCTTTTGATAGTTTTTACATCTTAAAAACACACTTTCGGGTTTTGACAACAGGAATTAATTTTAAATTAATTAATGCATCTTCTATGTTTCGAATTTGGTATAATTAACATCATTTTTAAATTTGGAATATCAAAATTATCTTTGGGTAAATTTTTGATATTTTTCTGAAAACTTTAAATTTTTGATGAATAGTGAAAAACACTACTTTATTGTTTAAAAGTGATTTTTTATTTAAATAATAATTTTTAATTTAAATTTATTTTAAAGTCAAAATAGATACATAATACCTACATTAGTCCAATGTAATTTATTGAAGTCATTTTATAATAAGAATAGATATATAAATTTTTATTGAACTTTTTACCGTCTTTTACCCACCTTCTAGGCACATTTGCACATTTACAAAAAGCATAATTTTACCGCTTATCTGAATTGAATTTCAAAAATATGAGATACACGATTGACATCAGTAAGTAAAATGTGGTTCAATAGGATGAAAATAATTTTTGTTTAATAGTAACTGTTGAATTTTATTTACCACGGTTATAAGTAAATAGGGTAATTAAAGATAAAAATGATATTATAATTACCCTAACACATGTCCTAATTCTATTGGATAAGTGTATTTCAACTAAAATAAATCTTAGGACAAAAATACGATCCTTTTTTATCCACTTGGATTAGATTATGACATTTATTATATTTTATTTAAAGAAGAGTCAAAAGTGTTAAATTCAAAGTTTTATAACTAAAATATTTTTAATATAGGGTTAAAAATATGATAAATTCAACCATAAATATTCATTAGAAAGATAAAAAGATTTCCTATATCATGATATTTTATTTATATTTTTTATACATTAAATAATTAAATTTATTTATGACACAATGATGATGCAATAATTACATTATTAATGAAAGATTAAAATAATTGATGTTATAAATATTAAAATAAATATATATTTTAACTTTCGATGCCATCCAAGAATTTTCTAGTTGAATATGAAATTTTATGGTTGATTAAATGTATTTTGTTCGAAGTAATAAAGTTTTTATGACTTTAACAAAAAACAAATACTAAATAGTTTCAAAATTGACATAAATGAGTTTTTAAAACAAATACTATTTTATTAAATTATATAAGTCCTAAAAATATAAGGTTCGACTAAAGGACTTATATAATTATAGATATTTCATTAATGAACCACTTTAGGTTCAATTGGCATTTTATTGTAAGTTTATTAACCATGTATTATAATTATACAAGAAGACATGGTAAAAGTTAAACTATTTAACTAAGGGTTAAACCTAAAATATAAGGTTAATATGGTGACCTAAACTTATCTAAAACCTATTGGTTAAGAGGTTTTCGACCCATCCCCACATTAACCTTTAAACAAATCCATTTGGAGCTATTAGAAACTGAAAATGATTTTATAATAAATTAATATTTCAAGTTATTCCTAAAGTGCCCCTCACCTTTCTTATAAAAGGGTACTTCCCATTCTCTTAACTTCACAGCTCCAAGGCCATTTGAGTCAGCCAAATCCTGCTCAAATCTTCTCCCAACTACCCTCACTTCAACTTAGAGGTCTTACTTTGATCAGAAAGCCAACTTAAGGAGCCCTTTTGTTCAAATCAAAAGGAAACACCCGGAGAAGAGGCAATTATTTTATCAACTCTTTCAAAGTTATTTTCTTCTTCCACTTCCTCTTTCTTTGTCATTTCCATACCAAAATAATAACTTTAGTACCTTTTACATAATGAGATTTTATTATAAATATGATACAACCATATTCATTATTCTATCCATCTTATGAATGACAAAGTCACCATACGTGCGTACGTACGGCTTACCATCTCCACGTTGTAGTGTAGTTTGTTATTCAACACTTCATTATTTGGATGAGTATAATAATTAGTATAATTGATGTAAATAATAAATATAACATGTCAATGATTATGTATATATAATATACCATCCAATTACATATGATTTCACCATCAATAGAATGATATTATCACTCGTGCGTACGTACGACTTACCGTCTCCACGATGCGATGAGATTTCATTCCCCATCGTAACCATTAAAGAATAATTTTCATTTTATAACTAAAAATAATGTTTAAAGAACTTAATATCATTTTGGATATGAATCAAATACATCCTATCCATAACAAATATGACTTACGTAACAAAACATATAAAGGAAAATGAATCAGTTAACACCCAAAGAAATGATACTACTGAAATATTATTAACAAAGAAATATTAGAGGATCATATATGATATCATATTTATGTATGTGGTTCTTGTATAATCTAATAACAATGATTTAACCATTATACAGGAGGATAACGTACCCCTGACTAAGGAAAAGTACAAGGTAAGGGTTAATTCCTCAATCTCATTATTATTTGAGATTGTTTATGTGTAAGTATTTACTGGGACATATTTATCATCCATATCCATATTTAATAAAAATGTTTTCAAAAGGAATATTTTAAGGTTTTGTGGAAGGGAATCTATAGCAAGATCATTATTTTAAATGTTTTAATGATTTATTTTTCTAAATCTTTTTAATTAATGTCCATGTTTTCAAAATGATTTTAAGGATTTATTTATATCGACATGATTGTTTTAAAATGTTAATTCCTTTAAAAAATTTCAAAGTGGTATGAGACACTTTGATTCAACAATATATTTTAAATGACTTTCTTTATAAATGTGTGACTTTTAAATGATTTCCCAAAAAAAAGGATATTTCTATCAAAGAGTTTTACTGATCATTTTTAAATATGTCAACATCTTTTATTGGACATTATTCTTGATTGAGGTTGATTTATTATAATACAATCTTCCATATTATATTGAATGAGCTATGATATATTTGACCGTGTATGTGCTATTTTTATACCATTCTCGTTTTATGGTTAAAGTATTGACATTTTATATGCTAGTTTTAATAAGAATGTTTATGTTATGTTTCAACATTTTAATATAAGGAATGCATTGAACTTAGTAAGTGACGGGAAGGGCCCACTATAGCCCCTCGATGCATCGGTAGGTCTCATGAGACAAATTAGTGTCTTGGCACAAGGTCTTGACAAAATTTTTATTTGTAGTCTTGGCACGAGGTCTTGACTATGTGGTTATGATGTCTGACATTATGCATTCCATCACTATGAAATTAGGTATTGATATTACATGTGATTATTCAACTAATAGAATATCCATGTGAATAAGTAAATGACATTATTTGATTTATATTTTCCATATTATGCTTAAGTTTAAGTTTAAAAGGCTTGCGTTTTAGTCTTATACATTACCTTAAATGTTTATGCTTATTTATGAAAGTTTCTACTAAATTATTTACCCTTACTGAGCATCTGAGCTCACCCCTTTCTTATGTTTTGTTTTCCCAGGATTCCAAGAAGTGTATTATGATTGATATGTAGGGTTAAGCGAGGAGAATAATGTCATTTTCAAAAGATTATTTATGTTGTGTTTGAATGTGTAATGTAACGTTCATGTATGTAATCTATTTTATAAGACTGCTAAAATGATCGATTCTTTGGGACTTGATTCCTTGTAATCATGCCAATGTATTAAAATAATATACTGGCTCCGGGATTCTAGGGTCAGGGCATTACAGTTGGTATTATAGGAAGTTTAACAAAAACCTTGGAAATAGATTTAGATAAACTCTGATTAGGAAACATTTCCCTAAGATAGACTTTGAGGATTAATATATAAGAATATCCAATTTTTTTGTTAATGTAGATATTATGTGGGTTTTCCAAGAAATACATCCCTATCTGGATACTAGAAGTGGACGTAGTTCTAGCACAGATGTACCTAGGAGTGAAAACTATAATAAGGAGTTTCGAGCTTGACCCGGGGTATCTTGGTACATGACAACGGGCCTTACTATGCACCTGGTTTGATACTCTATGGGGATATACTTAGGATAATTCACATTTTCTTTACAAATAATTATGAAGGATTTATGAGTAAATATGTCCGCAAAGAAACCATTTTTATGATTATGATACTAGATGTGTGAAAATCCTCAATTAATGTTGATAATTTTTCTAGTTTTTGGATTATAAATTATGATATGATCTAACCTAGTATATGTCGCCATTTAGAAATGGAACCCAGTAGAAGGAATGAGAACTCTAGAAATACGCATGATCCAAAGAGTAAGAGGGATAATATCTTTCATGGTCTTAAATCAACATTTATAAGGGAAATAATCTCCCACATATTCTCATCATATGAAAAAATAATATCATGTGTTAGTAAGATAAGTAAATAATTCTCTGAGTCGTATGGCTTTGAAGGGAAGACAAAGAAGAAGAGGATGGTAGAGAGAAAGATGAATAAAGGGAAGAAGGGAAAGAAGGATTTTCCCATATGTGATAACTATGGAAAGAATCACCCTGGGAAGTGCTTGAAAGGAATGACAGTTTGTTACAAGTGTAGAGAAAAAGGACACCAAGTTCATGATTTCAAGGGTAAGAAAAATGTTTCAAATGTACAATACTTTATCTGTAAGAAGTTGGGACACTACACAAATCAATGTCCAAATCAACAGAGTACACCCCAAATGATGCTATTGGATGATAATCAAGTTATGATACTACCGCAGATGAAGAGGAATGATTAGTATTCTTAAGTTGTTATTAAAGAATTGTGTCATTTGAGTATTGTATTAATGATGTACAAGTTATAAGAATTATAGAGTATATAAGGATTGTACTACAGTATGATTTCATTAAGGATTTGATATTTTATGGTACCAAGTAAAGTGACACAGTTTCAAGTTAAACATTTTGGAAAATATATGGTTGGGGGAAATATAACCCTTAATATGTTTCTGAAACTGAGATAATGATTTCGGAATAATATATGATTGATTTGGATAAATTATATTGGATATTCTTGACTACCTTGAAACTAATTAATTGTTTGTTTATTCCATCATTGTTGTAGTTTACAACATTTTTGGATTTAAGGAGTATATTCAGTATTCTGTAAGGAATAAGGGATCATGAATGTATTCAATAAGGTTTTATAGTAATTCGGTTTTTTACCATGTTTTAATAGAATACATGATGAAGGTATTAACATGTTATTATGTGATAAAAGAGATCTTCATTATGTTATGTTGACCTTCCTTATAAATTTTTGGACTGTGAGTTTGGACACAAGTATTTTGGATAATTCTAAAGGTTGGAATGAATTAAGTTAGACATTGGATACTATTGTCTAAGGTTAAAACATTTCTTAAGATTATTTTTATATTTTTATAAAAAGGACAACCCAGAGTTCGGGAGATAACCCATCATGTCTAGCAAGGCTGCAAGAATTGAACCTGTAACTGAAGGGTGACAAGGGTGCATCACCTACCACTGGCCTACTTGATGTCCTCATTTATATAATGTAGTTTTGTTTTTAAAATGGCGTGACAGATGAATTATAAATTCATTTTTTGGAACCCTATAAAATTAGGTTAAATAGAATATTTTGAGTTCTATTATCTTTTGGAGTGAAAGATGAGTTTTTGGTAGAAACTAGTTAAAGGATGGAACTCTACTTGTCAAGTATTCTTTTTTTCCTTAAACATTAGGGAAAGGATCTTAAAACAAAAAATGTGTTATCTTAATACCTTATGTTTTGTTTAATTGATGATATTTTAAATCATCATAGATTTATGGCTTTGAGGCCCTCAATTTTGATTTTATTGTTCACTTTTTTGTGATTGATGGCATCAATCACTTCCTATAAATATTTACGTTTTCCTCCAATTATGTTTCTATAATTTCCACCATTGTTCTCCTATTCGAAATCCTAATTTGGTGGTGACTTTTTCATTTCCCTTTCCCTCTTATTAAGACTAAATTTTATTAACCCTATTTCAGATGTGGGTTTTCCATAAAGGTATTGTTGGTTGGAGTGGACACTCAAGAGGGGTGGTGAACTGAGTTCCAATTAAAATTTCTGTTAAAAATATTTCTCTTAAAATCCCCCTTTTTCAAAACAAGTTAAACTGTAGTGAATTTATACAGATTGTAAAAGTTCAATTAGTTTCTCAAAGATTGATTAGGTCCCAGTTAATTTAATCAGAAGATTAACTTAACTTTTGAAACTAACTTACTGGTTCACAATAAGTATAAACACTTTCTAATTTAAATATCAAAGTAACTTTAAAACAAATTTTATTTCAAATTAATTAGCATCGGAATATAAAATATATAGTATACTTTAGACTTAATCTAAAATGCACAGCAGATATAACCAATAGGTTCAGTCTCAAGCCGAGACTTAGTCCTCTCAAACAATTTATATAAATTTGATTCACACCCTGGATCGGGGTAAACAACAGTACATAGACTATCTAGGTACTAAGACCTCTACCACTGTTCTTCATGGGAAAACAAAACAACAACACACAGGCTGTCCATGTCTTACTTGACCTCTACCACTATCCACAATGGGATACAAAAGAGTTAAGAAAGGTTTGTGTGAGGATTTAGAAATCCTTAAGCTTAGCACAAGAGACAGTGTGAGTAAATAAACTACAGAGTACACACACTGCTCGAAATGTAAATAAAAGAATCACTAAGAGAGTAGATATGAGTTTAGAATGCTCTAGTGATTTGAAGTGTATCTCTCGACTCCTTTTGATTTTTCAGAATTGGCTATGAGTCCTTCTCTGGTTTTTGTCTAAAAAACAGAGGGTCGTTTTCTTCAAGTTCAGTTTGATCATCTTGAGTGTATGAGTAGCTTGTTGTAGTTCTTCACTCCTTGACTAAAGTTTGAATGGCGTTCTCTTCTTGAATGAATGGCTTCGTGTATGTCCAGTGTTCTTCCAGTATGAATGTAGCGTTTCTATTCTATGTGAATGCACCACTTTCTAATACTATTCAGCCCTTTCTTTACCACACTTCACACATACTTTATGCCCGACCTTTGTCCTTCCTTTTACAGCATTTAGCTCCGGTCAATGGGTATGATTACCTTTTTATAGGTACGAGGTACGGTTCCCTGACATGCCAACAACTATTATTAAATAACATTAATTGCATTAAAATCATCAAATATTACCATTTCTTAATAAATAAATAATATTGAGAGTATAGAGTTTGACTGGCCAGTCTTTCATCAGTAGCCTTCTGTTGGTAGATGTGTAACGGTGGTATTTGTAAAGCAGTGAGCTCCCATCAATATCTCTTTGTCCTTGTACCGGTAGCTCCTTGTCTCGGTAGCTGTTACTCTGTGTATCAGTAGCTCTATGTACCGGTGACTCCTTGTATCAGTAGCTATTGGTCTATCGGTAGCTCACTTGTATCGGTGGCTCTTTTGTATTCGCGACTCTGTATCGGTAAACTTTGTATCGGCAGCTTGTGTATATCGGTAGCTCCATTCTGTACCAGTGAAGTGTATATAGATATACATATTCTATCGGTATCTCATATTCTATCGGTAGATGTCTGTATCAGTAGACTAGATCTGTTAGTGGTATGCGCTTACCGATGGACTTGTACAAACCAGTAGCTCTGTGTATCGGTGACCTTTACTTATCGGTGACTATGTCTATCGGTAGACTAAGTACCGGTAGATTTGTATCAGTAGCTACAAGCATATCAATGACTAACACTTATCTGTGTTATGCAAAACATATCTGATTGAGGTAGAATTACTTCAAAATTCATATAAACATAGATAAACATTGATTGACATATTTCAAAGATTATTTTAACATTATTATTAAAATATAATGTCATAGATTAAAATAATTAATATATAGATAAACATAATTTGGGATTATCAAAGCATGTAAAAACATAATTGGGATTATCAAAACAGGTGAGGTCAACAATCTCCCCCTTTTTGATAATCACAACTTATGATATTAACTTATGATATTATAGTCTCAAAATAATTAGGAATGTATCATAGGATAGTGCATTAGATAGAATATTATCAGAGAAAACAATATATCATAAAGCACATATATCAAAGATAAAATAGGAAACAAATGTATCAGAGATAAATGAATTAAACTCATAAAAGATAGTATTTCTCCCCCTTTATCATAAAAGTTATTATTCCCATATATGTTTCCCTTAGACAATATTTCTCCCCCTTTGTGATAATCAAAAAGTGGGACAAGAAGGAAAACACATGAAAAGAGAAGTAACATATGGTAAAATAAATGAAGATCATATATATCCCTTGGAGCAAATAGATTACAAAGAGAAATAGAAACGAAACAAAAAGAAATACAAGTGATTCCTATTAAAAAATCCTAGCCACTGATCAATCCACATCCTCAGCATGATATTTTCCCTTAGGATTAGAAGAATATTCAGGTGAGGTGGATGCAGGTGGAGTCTTAGAAACTCCAGAGATGATCAGAGGTGGCTGAGCTACTGAAACTGTTCCTGGTCTGTATTGTGTAGCTCTCTGAGTGATCATCGGAGTAAGGCTTCTGATGGCTTGGACTGGAGTCATCTAAACAGGAGAAGTAGTAGAGGCAGAGGCAAGTAAATCTGGGGGTATAATCACTAGACTAGCATCGACATGAAAGAAAGGCAAAAAAAGATTTTGTAAATCCATAATGATTCCTCCTCCTCTCTCCATAGCAGATATGAAATCATCCTTGTTCTCCATAAATTTGTCTAGTGCATGGGTCAACTCTTTGAGCTTTCTGACTTGTTCTCTGAAGGATTGATTGATAGGAGGTAGCTTCATGTTTTCTAACATAATCTTGAAATGGTTGTTGAGATGATGCTTCGTATAAACCCTTTGGAAATAGTAATCTACCTTATTTGTCACCTCTTTTTGAGAAGCAGAAGCTTATCTCATATAGTCCTGAATAATCTTCATTATTTCTATAGCAGAATCTCTAGTAGAAGTTACCACTTTGGTCAGATCGGATGAGTCCACAGAGCCACTGGTTGATGCTGAACCAAGCTCATCCTTCATCACCGCTCTAATCTGATCCAAATCCACTGAAGGTATGGAGGTAATAGAACCAATAGAGAAGGTTACTGTTTCCTTGAAGTTTTTGGTCAACCCACTGATAATATTTTTGACTTGGGAATCCTGGGTGCTAACATGATCTTTTGTGGAGGTTATAAATCCCTCAAAGACTGATACCATCTGGCTCACAACACTTTTGACATAAGCTAAGTCCTTGTATGCTTGATATCTAGAACTAATATCAGATTCTAAAGATATAACAAACTTCTTTAGAACTTCAACATCCTATACTAAGCTAGTCATCTGATTTTGGCAAGCTGTGAATTCATCAACTATCTCTGCCACAAAGGTAGAGACATTACATCCAAGAGAGAGTTCAAAAGAATTTTCCAAATTGCTCATCTCTTCAACAAATAAATGATTTAACTCGGCAACAGAGTCACTAAAAGACTCTTTTATCTTATTCTTTAAGGATTCAAGACCAGCCTTGGTGATCATATCAGCAGGTGAAACCACAACAAGTGCTCTTTTAGATACTATACTGACCACAAAGTCATTCATAATCGATTGAATAAATGACACCAGTGAAGCTTCCATTTTCCTTATCTCTTCCACAAAACTGATTTTGAGATCAGACTTGAGCTTATCCAGATCATGCATTCTGACCACATCTTCAGGTAGCAAGTCAGTCTGAATATCATAATTGATTTTTGGTCTATTGAGGGATGTCTCATTATCAGAATCTGGATAATCCAATCCACAAACCACAAAACCTGGGTCTTCTGTCCAATCCTCAATCTCAACTGCTACTGAAACACTGCCAAATCTGATTGGATGCTCCCCCTCAACTGGTGCATATTCTTGTACAACAACAAAATTCTCAGCGGGTCTTTCTTCCTCATAATAATCTTCTACAATCAATTCCATCTATGAAACAGCAATAGGCTCCTTTGGATTTGGCATAGGTCCTTCCATCTCACCCAATACATCCTTAACAGTCACAACTGAGCTTCCAATCAATGGACTCACACTTAAGTAGATAGAATCAGAGGCTTCAGATTCATTCTCTCTTTATTCTTCATTATCAGGAGTTGGATGGTCTTCCTCATCAATGAGTGTTTCTTCTTCTAGTAAAGTTTCCTTTCCTGTAGTTATAATTTCAGCAACAGGACTTGGGGGAAAGTCCGGATCCCTTCCATCAGCCATAGAAATCTCCTCTTCATTAGACTCATCACTGTACTCAAGTTCTTCTTCATCAGGTCCTAGACCTGGATCCCTCACATCCTTAGGACTTGAAGGATGATCCACAGGATTGAACTTATCATATAGCTTCTTGTCATCATTAACCCATTCTCTTCTCCATGGATTCCAGTTTATCTTCATGTATTTGAAAACTGTGTTTGTGATACAAAAATTATTCCTTACTACCACTGTCTCATCTTGAGACTCAGCTACCCCTTTCACTTTGATCATCACTAAGATCAACTTGGAAAAGAATAAGGCATTGGTTTTTGATTTTTGCCTTATCATATCCTCCATTTGAATCATTAGCAACCTGCACATATTCACTTTCACACCATGTCTCAAAAGATGCAGCAGATAAATATCTTGATATCTTAAATTCACAAAGTCCCCCCTCCTTAGAATTAAAACATGCTGAAAAAATTTGAACAACAATCTATTATCTCCATCCATTTCAGCAGCCACCACCTATCTTTGCTTGCCACTACCGGTGAGTTCCTCTAAGGTAATCTCATAGTCAAATATCTCGCATGTAGGTGGTACTTATTTCAAGAAATATCCAGACACACCTTCGTGTGGAACCTTCAGACATTCAGCCCATTCAACAGATGAAAAAGATATTTCCTTTACATTCACAAGTGAAATCATTCGATTCTCATCTTCTGATTTCTCAAAGGTTACAAAATCATAGAACTGTTTCACTAGCTTTGGATAGTAGGGGTCATTGTTGTTTGAGAAGAATTCTACCCACTTCTGATCTTCCAACACCTCAAGAACTAGCGATTTACTAGATAGAAGACATTCCACGCATAGCTCTTTTTCGATTACAATAACTCTATTTTGTAAGTGCGGGTTCACTGGTTGCCTCCCTGACCTTGTTCTACTAACACTGCTATTTCCTTCTTGATCTATCTTCTACTTCTTCGCATTCGTCTTATCAACATCATCTCTGACAGAGGGCATTTTGATTTTTTCCATTTCTGGTTCGAGAATATTAGGGTTTTCGAGAGATTCGGGAGCTAAGGATTGAGGGAAAAGGGTTTGATGTGAATCAAAAAGTGATTAAGGCTTAGTTTTATCATTTAGGAATTATAAAATAAGTAATTAAAATATAATAAGTAAAGTATAAATGATACATATTTTGGCAGCAGACAGAAGTTTAAAACAATGCATCGGTAGGGTATATCGGTGAGAATTCCTAATTAGTGAGGTACATCGGTGAGGTATCACATCAGTGAGGTACATCGGTGAGGTATCACATCGATGAGGCACATCGATGAGGTATCACATCGGTGAGGTACATCGGTGAGGTATATCGGTGAGGTATCTACTGGTTAAGGTTAATCATTCCTAACTCATGTCTAATGTAACTTAACCTATCCGAACTTAAAGGTTTGGTAAAAACGTCTACTAATTGATGTTCAATACCTATAAATTCAAGAGTAATATCACCTTTTTGGTAATGATCTCTTAAGAAATGGTGCCTTACATCAATGTGTTTGGTCCTAGAGTGAGACATAGGGTTCTTTGAAATGTTAATTGCACTGGTATTATCACAGTTAATAGAAACATGTTTAAAATCATATCCATAGTCCAAAAGAGTGTGTTTCATTCACAGAATTTGTGCACAACAACTACCAGCAGCTATATACTCTGCTTCGGCAGTAGATAAAGCTAGAAAATTCTGTTTCTTACTACACCATGATACTAAGGATTTTACTAATAAATGACATGTTCCAGATGTGCTTTTTTCTATCTAACTTGCAACCAGCAAAGTCAGCATCTGAATAACTCATTAATTCAAAAGATTGTCCTTTTGGATAAAACAAACCCAAATTTGCAGTATGTTTAAGATATTTGAAAATTCTTTTAATAACAAGAAAATGCGATTCTTTAGGATTAGCTTGAAATCTTGTACACATGCACATACTAAACATAATATCTGGTCGACTAGTAGTAAGGTAAAGTAAGCTTCCAATCATACCTCTGTAATTGGTTTGATCCACTGGTTTCCCAGTTTTATCTGCATCCAATTTATAGACAGTAATCATAGGTGTATCACTTCCCTTAATACTATCCAAACCAAAACATTTTAAAAGATCCTTTGTTTATTTACTTTGATTCAAAACAATACCATTTTCATTTTGAAAAACTTTAAATCCAAGAAAATATTTGAGTTCTCCTATTAAACTCATTTCAAATTCATTTTTCATGTTCTTTGAAAAATCAACACATAATGAATGTTTAGAAGATACAAAAACAATATCATCAACATAGATTTGTACTATCAAAACATCTTTATTAATTCTTTTAATAAAAATATTTGGATCAGCAATCCCTTTAATAAAACCTTTTGAAATAAGAAAGTTGCTAAGTCTATCATATCGGGCTCTTGGAGCTTGTTTCAAACCATATAAAGCTTTAGATAGTTTGAAAACTCGATTTTGGAAATGGGGATTAGTAAATCCAGGTTTTTGTTCAACAAAAACATCTTCAATTATAAAACCATTTAGAAAAGCACTTTTAACATCCATTTGATATAACTTGAAATTCAGATGAGCAACATAGGCAAGTAAGATCCTAATAGCTTCTAATCTAGCTACAGGGGAAAATGTTTCCTCATAGTATATACCTTCCTCTTGACTATAACCTTGAGCAACTAACCTAGCTTTGTTTTTAACTATATTTCCTGACTCATCAACTTTGTTTCTAAAAACCCATTTAGTGCCTATGGTCAAAGTGCCCTTAGGTCTGTCAACTAATTCCCAAACTTTGTTTCTTTCAAATTGATTTAATTCTTCTTTCATATCCATTACCCAAAATTCATCATTGATTGCATCATTGATATTTTTAGGTTCTAACTGTGAAAGAAAGGATTGATGTTCAACCTGATTTCTTAAAGAAGCTCTAGTCTGTGTCCCTCTATCAATATTACCAACAACAACATATAAAGGATGATTATTTAGAATCCTAGTTGATCTAGTAAAGGTAGGACTAGAAATTTAAGGCTCTTCTCTAAGTTCGGGTTCTATAGAAGAATATTCTGGAATATTTCCAGAACTAGATGTCTTTACAATAGGCTCATTGGTTTTATCATTAAGGTCCATAACAGACAAATCTTCTTCAAGATTTTCAAGAGAAGACTTAGATTCATGTGGATCAGTTTCATCAAAATTGATATGAACAGATTCTTCCACACATTTGGTTCTTTTATTAAAGACTCTATAGGCTTTTCTAGTTATAGAATAACCAAGAAAAATTCCTTTATCACTTTTGGGTGCAAAAATTTCTAGATTATCTTTGGTATTAAGAATAAAGACTTTGCAACCAAAGACTCTAAAGTAACTAACCTTAGGTTTCCTATTGTTCCAAAACTCATAAGGGGTATTCTTGAGGACAGGTCTGATCAAGACTCTATTGATAATATAACAAGTTGTATTTACAGCTTCAACCCAAAAATAAATAGGCAGATCATACTCATTAAGAATAGTTCTTGCAATTTCTTAAAGGGTTTTATTTATTTTTTCTACTACACCATTCTGCTGAGGTGTTCTAGGGGTAGAGAAATTGTGACTATAGCCATTGTGTGAGCAATAAGATTCAAACTCATGATTTTCAAACTCACGGCCATGATCACTTCTCAGGGTCTTAATCTTAAGTCCACTAAGGTTTTCTACATACTTGGAGTATTTAATAAAGTAGGAACAAGTTTCACTTTTGTGAGCTAAGAAGTATACCCAAGTATATCTAGAAAAGTCATCTAATAGGACATAGACATAGTGCTTCCCATTTAAGATAGAAACTATAGAAGGTCCAAACAAGTCCATGTGAACCAACTCGAGAGGTTGAGAAGTTGAAACTTATTTCTTTGATTTAAAAGAAACTTTATGTTGCTTTCCATTTTGACAGGGATTACAAAATTTGTCTGATGGGAATTCAAGTTTGGGTAGGTCTCTAACTAAGTTCTTCCTAGTCAGTTTTCTAAGTGAATGAATGTTGCAGTGTCCTAATATTCTATGCTATAACCACGATTCTTTATGAAAAGAATTTAAGCAAGTAATGTTCTTTTTAGCTAAAGAATTCAAATCAACAGTATAAACATTTTCATTTCTTAAGGAAGAAAATACTAAAACATTTTTAGAGTTAAAAACATTACATGAATCATTTTAAAATTTAACATTGAAACCATCATCACATAACTAAGAAATACTTAATAGATTATATTTAAGTCCATCAACAAATAAAACTTTAGAAATTAAAACTGAATCAGTGTTACCAATCTGGCCTAGGCCGATGATTTTTCCTTTAGAGTTATCACCAAAGGTAACATGGCCTCCATCAACTTTGATTAAACTCTTAAATCATGAGTAGTACCCAGTCATATGACTTGAAAATCCACTTTCCAAGTACTATACCTTCTTATGAGAACTCTTCAAGCAAGTTTCCTACAAAATAGATTTAAACAGAAAATGATTTTGGTACCCAAATTTTCTTGGGTCCAGACAGGTTAGCAATCAAAGCTTTAGGTACCCAGATTTGTCTTATGGGTCTCATATAATTTACAGAATCAATAGATTTTAAAAGATAAACTTTATTTGATATATAACTATATGAATAACTAGTTGAAGCATACATATTTACAGAACTAGAACTAGCAGCATTCTATCCAGATTTTGGAATAAATCTAGTTTTAGTGAACTGTCTCTTTCCAGGCTGATAGCCTATCCCAATGGTATATTTTGGTGCCACTTGCTTACCTAGCATTTGAATTAGATTGTTCTTTCCATTTGTGAACTTTTCTAAGTCCTTTATCAGTTTCTCATTAGACATTTTCAGTTCAGTATTTTCTTTTAACAGTTGAGCATTCTTTTCCTTTTCAATCTCAAGGGCAGATTTAACAGTGTTAGATAAATCATGTTGTTTCTTTAAGGATTTGTACTTGTCCTTAAGTTCATTACAGGTCTCTTATATCATATTACAATATTCAAATAATTCTTCACTAGACATATTTTAAGATTCAGAATCAGAATCAGAATCAACTCCAGAATAGTATGAATTTAAAGCAGGAGGGTCCAGTGTTACCTCAGATTTGTTTGTCATAAAACACATGTTAGTACGATTCTTTTCAGAGTCAGAAACTTCAGATTCACTTGTGCTGTCTTCTGAAGCACTCCAGGTTGCTTTCATTTCTTTCTTATACTTGCTGTCCTTATAGTCATGTTTCTTCTTGAACTTCAATTTTGGGCAGTCAGCTTTAATGTGACCTTTTCTCTTGCATTCATAGTAGATAACTTCATCAATCTTATCAGCTTTCTTCCAATACTTTTTCCAATGACCTTTATTATCATATTTACCTTTTTAGTTTGATTTTCTGAAAAATTTCTTTTTCCTATAGAATTTCTTAAATCTCCTGGCTATCTGAGTCATCTCAGCATCACTGTCAGAATCTGAACTTTCACTTGTCGAGCTTTTAGTTTGTATATGAAATTTCTACCTGTCCTTTCTCCTTGAGGCAGTAGACTTAAATGACACTGACTTTCTTTTAGGTTCATCATATTTTTCCTTATTCACCTTGAGTTCTTCCTCATACATCATTAGCTTACCAATTATCTCTTTAACAGGCAAAGTACCAATATCACAGGATTATCTAATTGAAACAGACGTGCCTCTCCATCTTTTTGGTAAACATATTAATATTCTCATGATCTATTATTTTGCAGGAACAACTTTACCAAGAGAGCTCATGGTGTTGACAATTTCATTGAACCTGAGATACATATCAGAAATGGGTTCAACATGCTTCA
This sequence comes from Viscum album, assembly GCA_963277665.1. Taxonomy (NCBI): domain Eukaryota; kingdom Viridiplantae; phylum Streptophyta; class Magnoliopsida; order Santalales; family Viscaceae; genus Viscum; species Viscum album. The sequence continues at coordinate 599,640,128 of OY728132.1, read as the reverse complement.
TTTTAAAATTATCATATTTAATAGTATAGGTGTTCAGTCTCATTTCTTTAACATTGGCTGTTCCCTCATGATAAATAGCCAAAGTTTCCCAAATTTCATAAGCAGTTTTACAAATAGATATGCGATTGAATTATTCATCTCCTAAATCACAGTACAAATCATTCATAGCTTTACAATTATTATTGTAAGCTGTTTTAGTAGCTTCATCCCAAGTAGTTCTTTCAGTTTCTGGCATCTTATATTGAGTTTCTATAGCAGTCTAGATATCAAATACCATACTTTCTAAATGAATTTTCATTTTAAGATTCCACTGGGCATAATTTGTACCATTAAAGAAGGGTGACCTGTTGGTAGCAGCACCTTCTAGTATATTTTACATAGTTCAATTTTAGAAAATATATTCAAAGAAATAAAATTTAGAACTAACAGAAATTTAAGATCTTTAAGATACAACTAAAATCACAGTTGAAAACAGAGTGTTTTGAAATCCTGTATTAATAAAAACAAACATCTGATACCAAATGTTGGTTGGAGTGGACACTCAAGAGGGGAGGGGGTGAATTGAGTTCCAATTAAAATTTCTGTTAAAAATATTTCTCTTCAAATCCCCCTTTTTCAAAACAAGTTAAACTGTAGTGAATTTATAAAAATTGTAAAAGTTCAATTAGTTTCTCAAAGATTGATTAGGTCTCAGTTAATTTAATCAGAAGATTAACTTAAATTTTGAAACTAACTTACTGGTTCACAATAAGTATAAACACTTGCTAATTTAACTATCAAAGTAGATTTAAAACAAATTGTATTTCAAAGTAATTAGCAGTGGAATATAAAATATATAGTATACTTTAGACTTAATCTAAAATGCACATCAGATATAACCAATAGGTTCAGTCTCAAGCCGAGACTTAGTCATCTCAAAAAATTTATATAAATTTGATCCACACCCTGGATCGGGGTAAATAACAGTACAGAGACTATCCAGGTACTAAGACCTCTACCACTATTCTTCGTGGGAAAACAAAACAACAACACACAGGATGTCTAGGTCTTACTTGACCTCTACCACTATCCATAGTGGGATACAAAAGAGTTAAGAAAGGTTTGTGTGAGGATTTAGAAATCCTTAAGCTTAGCACAAGAGAGAGTGTGAGTAAATAAACTACAGAGTACGCACACTGCTCGAAATGTAAATAAAGGAATCACTAAGAGAGTAAATATGAGTTTAGAATTCTCTAGTGATTTGAAGTTTAGCTCTCGACTCCTTTTTATTTTTTATAATTGGCTCTGAGTCCTCTAGTTTTTGTCTAAAAAACAGAGCTTCGTTTTCTTCAAGTTCAGTTTGATCAGCTTGAGTGTATGAGTAGCTCATTGTAGTTCTTAACTCCTTTACTGAAGTTAGAATGGTGTTCTCTTCTTGAATGAATGGCTTCGTGTATATCCAGTGTTCTTCCAATATGAATGTAGCCTTTCTCTTCTATGCGAATGCACCAATTTCCAATGCTATTCAACCCTTGCTTTACCACACTTCACACATACTTTATGCCCGGCCTTTGTCCTTCCTTTTATATCATTTAGCTACGGTAAATGGGTATGATTACCTTTTTATAGGTATGAGGTATGGTTCCCTGAAATGACAACAACTATCATTAAATAACATTAATTGCATTAAAATAATCAAATATTACCATTTCTTAATAAATAAATAATATTGAGAGTATAGAGTTTTACTGGTCAGTATTTCATCAGTAGCCTTCTGTTGGTAAATGTGTAACGATGGTCTTTATAAAGTAGTGAGCTCCCATCGGTAGCTCTTTGTCCTTGTACAGGTAGCTCCTTGTCACAGTAGCTGTTACTCCATGTATCGGTATATCTATGTACCGGTGAATCCTTGTATCAGTAGCTATTGGTCTATCGGTAGCTCGCATGTATCAGTGGATCTTTTGTATTCGTGACTCTGTATTGATAAACTTTGTATTGGTAGCTTGTGCATATCGGTATCTCCATTCTATACCAGTGAAGTGTATATCGGTAGAAATATTCTATCAGTAGCTCATCTTCTATCGGTAGTTGTCTGTATCGGTAGACTAGATCTGTCAGTGGTATGCGCTTACCAGTGGACTTGTACAAATCGGTGGTTCTGCGTATCAGTGAGATTTTCTTATTGGTGACTATGTCTATCGGTAGACTAAGTACCGGTAGATCTGTATCAGTAGCTACAAGAATGTCAATGACTAACACTTATCTGTGTTATGAAAAACATATCTGATTGAGGTAGAATTACTTCAAAATTCATATAAACATAGATAAACATTGATTGACATATTTCAAAGATTATTTTAACATTATTATCAATATAGAATGTCATAGATTAAAATAATTAATATATAGATAAAAATTATTTGGGATTATCAAAGCATGTAAAAGAATAATAGGGATTATCAAAATAGGTGATGTCAACAGGTATTTTCTATTTTCAACCTTTTATTTTTGATTTTTTTTTTCAAATTGCGAGGAAGCAACTTATTGAAGGAGAGGAGAATATAACACCACAAGATTTCATAGTACATTATCTCTTTAAAGTAATTCAATAACATGCATCACACGTAACACCGAGTTTGAGTGCACCATGAATTACCAAACCAGACATTCAAAAAAAGTGGTTATGAATAGTATTAACTGCATTTTGAATTTTATATACTCCATATAATTTTAACATCCATATTATGACATAATATAAGAACAAATTCATTTTTTAGATAAAAGAAGTATTTTTCAAAAAATTCAATTTTACCACCTTTTAATGGAGAATACTTTTTAAATCCAATATTTTACACTTTTATATATTCAATTTAACAAAATAAACTTCCTCTTTAGAAGCGGGACATAAAAAATTTTGTTTGGATAAAATTTTGGTACTTTTCTGATAACTTAAACAAATTTTTAACCGAAATAATTTATAGTGTTAAATTATACATTTGAGTGGTTTTAAAGTATCATTATATTATATTTTTATCATTTAATATAATTTAGGTCATTGGATTTAATTTCACATTTAAATTGTACATAAACACATGTCAATCTTTTGATAGTTTTTAATTCTTAAAAACCCACTTTTTGGTTTTGACAACAGGAATTAATTTTAAATTAATTAATGCATATTTTATGTTTTGAATTTGGTACAATTGACATCATTTTTGAATTTGGAATATCAAAATTATCTTTGGTTTAATTTTTTGTATTTTTTTGAAAACTTTCAATTTTTGATGAATAGTGAAAAACACTACGTTATCGTTTAAAAGCGACTTTTTATTTAAATAATTATTTTTAATTTAAATTTATTTTAAAGTAAAAATAGATACGTAATACCTATATTAGTCCAATATAATTCATTGAATTCATTTTATAATAAGAATAGATATATAACATTTTATTGAACTTTTTACCGTCTTTTACCCACCTTCTAGGAACATTTGCAAATTTACATAAAATGTAATTTTACCGCTTTTGTGAATTGAATTTCAAAAATCTGAGAGACACAGTTGAAATCAGTAAGTAAAATGTGGTTCAATAGGATGAAAATAATTTTTGGTGAATAGTAACTGTTGAATTTTATTACCACGGTTAAAAGTAAATAGGGTAATTAAAGGTAAAAATGATATTATAATTACCATAAAACATGTCCTAATTTTATTGGATAAATGTATTTCGACCAAAATCAACCTTAAGACAAAAATATGATCCTTTTTGATCCACTTGGATTAGATTAGGACATTTATTATATTTTATTTAAAGAAGATTTAAAAGTGTTAAATTCAAAGTTTTATAACTATAATATTTTTAATATAGGGTTATATATAAGATAAATTTGACTATAAATATTAATTAGAAAGATAAAAATATTTCCTACATCATTATATTTTATTTATATTTTTTATACATTAAATAATTAAATTTATTTATGACACAATGATGATGCATTAATTACCTTATTAATGAAATATTAAAATAATTGATGTTATAAATATTAAAATAAATATAAATTTAAACTTTTGATGAAATACACGAATTTTCTAGTTGAATATGACATGTTATGGTTGATTAAATATATTTTTTTTCGAAGTAATAAAGTTGTTACGACTTTAACAAAAAACAAATACTAAATAGTGTCAAAATTGACATAAATGAGTTTTTAAAACAAATACTATTTTATTAAATTAGATAATAGTCCTAAAAATATAAGGTTCAGCCAAAGGGATTATGTAATGATACATATGTCATTAATTAACCACTTTATGTTTGCTTGAAATTTTATTTTAAGCTTATTAACCATGTATTATAATAATACAAGAAGACATGGTAAAAGTTAAACTATTTAACTAAGAGTTAAACCTAAAAGATAAGGTTAATACGGTGACCTAAACTTGTCTAAAATATATTGGTTGAGAGTTTTTAGACCCATCCCCACCTTAGCCTCGAAATAAATCTATTTTGAGCTATTAGAAACTAAAAATGATTTTATAATAAATTAATATTTCAAGTTATTCCTAAAGTGCCCCTTACATCTCTTATAAAAGGGCACTTCCCCTTTTCTTAACTTCACACCTCCAAATACATTTAGCTCAGCCAAACCCTACTCAAATATTCTCCCAACTATCCTCAATTCAACCTAGAGGTCTTACTTTGATCAGAAAGCCAACCTAAGGAGCCTTTCTGTTCAAATCAAAAGAAAACACCCGAAGAAGAGGTAATTATTTTATCACCTCTTTCAAAGTTCTTTTCTTCTTCCACTTTCTATTTCTTTTCCATTTCCATACCAAAATAATAAATCCAGTACCTTCTATATATTGAGATGTTATTATAAATATGGTATAACCATATTCATTATTCTACCCATCCTATGAATGACAAAGTCACCATACGTGCGTACATAAAACTTATCGTCTCCACGGCATGGTGTAGTTTGTTATTCAACACTTCATTATTTGGATGGGTATAATAATTAGTATAATTGATTTAAATAATAAATATAACATTTCAATGATTCTTCATATATAATATACCATCCAATTACATATGATTTCACCATCAATATATTGATATTGTCGCTCGTGCATACGTACGGCTTACCGTCTCCACGACATGATGAGATTTTATTCCCCATCATAACCATTCAAGAATAATTTTCATTTTATGATTAAGAATACTGTTTAAATAACTTAATATCATTCTGGATATGAATCAAATACATCCTATCCATAACAAACACGACTTACGTAACAAAACATATAAAGGAAAATGAATCAGTTAACACCCGAAGCAATGATACTACTGAAATATTATTAACAAATCGATATTAGAGGATCATATTTGATATACTATTTATGTATTTTGTTCTTGTATAATTTAATAACAATGATTTAACCATTATATAGGAGGATAACGTACCCTCGACTAAGAAAAAGTACAAGGTAAGGGTTAATTCCTCAATCTCATTATTATCCAATATTGTTTATGTGTAAGTATTTACTAGGAAATATTTATCATCGATGTCCACGTTTCATGAAAATGTTTTCAAAAAGAATATTTTAAGGTTTTTTGGAATGGAATCTTTAACAAGAAAATTATTTTAAACTTTTTAATGATTTATTTTTCTAAATCTTTTTAATTAATTTCCATGTTTTCAAAATGATTTTAAGGATTTATTTATATGGACATTATTATTTTAAAATGTTAATCACTTTAAAAAATTTCAAAATGGTATGGGAAACTTTAATTCAAAAATATATTTTAAATGACTTCCTTTATAAATGTGTTACTTTTAAATGATTTCAAAAAAGGGGATATTTCTCTCAGAGTTTTACTGATCATTTTCAAATATGTCAACATCCTTGACTGGATATTATTCTTGATTGAGATTGATTTATTATAATACAATCTTCCATATTATATTGAATAGGCTATGATATGTTTGACTGTGGATGTGATATTTTTATACCATTCATGTTTTTTGGTTAAAGTATTGACATTTTTATGCTAGTTTTAATACGAATGTTTATGTTATGTTTCAACATTTTCATATGAGGAATGCATTGGACTTAGTAAGTGATGGGCGGGGCCCGCTATAGCCCCTCGATGCATCGGTAGGTCTCATGATACAAATTAGTTTCTTGTCACAAGGCCTTGAATTTTTTTTTATTTATAGTCTTGGCACGAGGCCTTGATTATGTGGTTATGATGTCTGACATTATGCATTCCATCGTTATGAAATTAGCTATTGATATTACATGCGATTATTCAACTAGTAGAATATCCATGTGAATAAGTAAATGAAATTATTTGATTTATCTTTTCTATATCATGCTGAAGTTTAAGTTTAAAAGGCTTGTGTTTTAGTCTTATACATTTCCTTAAATGTTTATGCTTATTTATGAAAGTTTCCTCTAAATTATTTACCCTTACCGAGCATCTGAGCTCACCCCTTTATTATGTTTTGTTTTCCCAATATTCAAAGAAGTGTATTATGATTGATATGCAGGGTTAAGATAAGGGAATAATGGAATTCTCAAAGGATTATTTATGTTGTGTTTGAATGTGTAATGTAACATTCATGTATGTAATCTATTTTCCAAGGCTGCTAAACTGATCGATTATTTGGGACTTGATTCCTTTTAATCATTCCAATGTATTAAAATTATGCACCAGCTCCGGGCTTCTGGGGTTGGGGCGTTATAAAGAATATACCTCATGTGGTCATTTATTGGTTGAGATATTGATGCAATATTTTTTTTCCACTATTTATCCCTAGGGATTATAGACACAGACCCATAGTGTGACCCAATTTTCCACAATTATAGAACATTATAGCTACTTTCCTTTGATAACCATTGCTTCTAGATTTGGAATGAGTCTTCCACTTAATCGTTGATTCCAAATTAGGAATTTTGTCTACCCCACTTGTTGAGGCTATCGTGGAGAGAATCTCTAAATTCTCTCTTCCCTTAGAATATTTGATCTTTGATTCAAGCTATTTAATCTTCTCATCTTTCTCTATAAATTTATAAACCATATTCTCCAATCTAGACCCTACTTCATGTCCAAATTTTCTCCTCTCACCATTTTGTGACTTGATAGGGATAATGATTTCTTTTAGCTCTCTTTATGACCATTAGTCTTCCTATCTCTCATGAAATCTTCAAGTAAGTCACTTTGACCCTTCATATTTGCACCAATTTTCATTGTATTCACATTCAAGGTCACCTCTACTCTTTTCAAGATTTTATTTCCCAAGACTGAATCTTCAATGAATAAAAAGTCTATTTGATGAATGATTTCCTATTGATCTATCATCTCATACAGGGATTGGATCTTGTCTTGATTACTACATATACATTCACATGAGTGAAAACTTGATGTTGTTTCCATGTCATCATCAGGATCCATACTTTTATTGATCATCTGGGGAAAATCTAAATTTCCAAATTTGTAAATAACTTCCAAAACATTGTTAGAATCAGGTTTAATAATAGAATTGGAATTACTCACCTCAATTTGAGTGTTAGTTTTCTCAGGAGTCTTCTTCTTCTTCTTCTTCTTCTTCTTCTTTCCTTTTGACATAAGACAACCTTCAATAGATTTTGAAGATAATATCTCTACCTCCTTTTATATCACGAACTAGCCCAGATATCTTGATACGCTAATACTTGATCCGACTTTAACATAGCCTGAAGGGAATTTCTGATCTCCATGGGTTTAAGACTAGCACCTGACATCATACAAGAGAAAATAAGGAAACTATTTTTCCATATAACAACGGAAGATAAAAAATACAAGATAGTATGCCAATACTCATCAAGGATAAAGTACCAAAAACATATAGGTAAACAAACACCTAAATAATACATCATCAAAAGACACAATGTTTATCAAATAAAAGATCAGAAAACCCATGTAACAGGTGGATCACATCTACAATGATCACCTTAATCACTCCAGGTCCCAAAAATCAAGTACACCCACCTCCTCCAATAGGTACATTCCCTTTATTTTAACCTGAAATATGATAATCTACAAATGCCCGAAGGAAAAGGTAGAGTGTGGGCTAAATAACCCAGTAATGTCTCGTCATGTTTTCCATAATCAATTCCATAAAAATTAAACAAATTATGCTTTCAATTTAAATAAAAACAAGGAATGAAATGACATTTACATATTTTGGAAAAAACTTGCTTTCATAGTAAAAAAGTATAGAAGATATAATATGATAGGCTCAAATGAAAATTTTATATAAAACATTTATATAAAGTAGTTGGAATGAATAAAATAGTTCAATAATCAATGGAATGTAATCATCAAATCAAACACATCATAACACCATGTAATAATCCCTACAATACGTTAGTTTTTGGAAATAGGATCCTCACACTTCTCAATTATCATCACGACTCAAGGTAGGTGTGCACACTCGAATCAACACACCATTAGGGGAGCCCATTTTGGGAAATAAGGCCGAACTTGGTTTAGTTAGTATTGTTATCGTTAATACATTTCTAGGGAGTTTGAGTCCTAGTGTATTTGTCCTAGTTACCCACCAACTACCTAGTCTTACATGTGTTTCAATAAATCAATAAATTAATCATTGGAAAATCAATCATTTGAAATCAATTCAAAATAAAATTTCCTAATTTCACTTTTCAACATTCCTTTCTCATTTTAAAACCAAATCATAGGTTTTCATCAATTCATTTCCTTTTTAAATCATATTTCAATTTAATCCATTTATCTCAAGGTCCAACATCAAATAATTTCATCAAATAAATTTCCAAATGAAGCCATCATTTTTTCTCAAATCCACCCAATAATTTCAATTCCATTGAAATTGAGTGTTTTCACAATTTCCATGACCTTTTCAAAATCAAAAATCAATCATCTCAAATCTGGGTTTTTAAATCATTTAAAACCCATTTCAAATCAATCAAAAAAATTTAGGTTTCAATTATAGGGAAAAATCACATGAAACTACTTACCTTTAATTAGAGATCAAATCAACACCCTCTATAGGAAAAAACAATGAAGAACAAAGGTGAAGAAGGAAAACAAGGAATTCCTAGATCACAATTCATCAAGATCAAACTCCGATTTAATTGTCAATCATGAGATCACATTGTTGTAAATAAAGGATAGCAGAAGGAAGGAGAAACAAAAAACAAGGAAACTCACTGGAGATCAAATGACCAATTGAGATGCCTGGGAGGGATGGAGTCACTCACTGTGAGAGTAAGAAAGCCTAATGTTTGAGAGAGATGTGCTTTCAGAATGCTGAAAGAAATATGGTGTGTAACATAAATAAACTTGCTGGGCATGGGGGGATTTATATCATAATATATTGTTTTAGAGCGTAAAACACCCCACCTAGCACAGACACTAAAAAAGGTGTTACCTTGGCTTAAAAATACCGATCAATGAACTTATGATGTAAATCATTTTATGCCATAATCCATTTTCATGTCTTTTAGCCAGTAAATAATTTATGTCATAAAATAAGTATTTATGGCGTAAATTCCTTCTACAGCTAGTGCCTAGAAACAACCCCCTACAGAACCACCCATAATGATTCCAACTCAACCTGGACCCAAAGTAAACCCTTTAAAACATTTGACACATTTATACTCAGACTCCATTAATTCAAAAAAACATACATCCCCAAACTTTAGATAATTTTCCATGAAAAATTCTTTCCATCCACAATCAAACCTTCCCTATTTCAAGGATGATAAGAGGTAAAAAAAAGATCATACTTTTAACCTAGATGTTACAACCTCTCCACCATAAACACTTTTAGTCCCCATAAAGCCTGTTAAGAAGATTACATATCAAAGAGATGATGCCACTGCTCTCTCATCAACACCTTATGCTCCCACATCTCATAAAAATTAGAACCATGATGCTTAAGAACACAGACTAAAGGCACCATCTTCCTACAAAGAACCTTTGTATCGGAATCAAAAATCCTGACTGGATTATCAATCATGGATAAATCAAGTTCATCATTAATATATTCCTAGACCAGAACATGATAAGGTTCATAAAGATACTTTCAAAGTTGTGATACATGAAACACATTGTGGATCGAAGTCAGCTATAATGGAAGCTCCAAACAATAAGCCACGTTTTCCACTCACTCATCAATATCAAAAGGACCCAAAGACCTCAACATAATATTTACCTATTTCCCAAGATGTTGGTGAACTAATCGAGGTGAAAATATAAAGAAAAACCTGTTACCTATTGAAAAATCCAAAGGTCGTTGATGATGATCAACATATGATTTATACCGGATCTACACCATCAACATTCTCTAAAAAATAAACTGAATATTTGATGACATCTCTTAGACCAAGCTCAGTCTAACCAAGGAATATTCACCAATATATGAACAACACAACAAATATCTATAGGAACAAACATAAAAATCCTCAAAAGGATTCATTCTGATAGTAGAATGTAAACTATTTTTATAGGAAAACTCAACCAGTTCCAAATGGACATCCCAAGTTCCTCTAATGTCAAGAATGCAAACACATAGAATTTTCTAAAGAATCTATATATCTATTTCTATTTGTCCATCCATTTATGGATTATATACCGTGCTCAAATGTACCTGATATCCCAGTGTCTTCTATAGACCTCTCAAAAAACAATAAGTAAAACATGAATCTCTATGAGAGACTATAGTAGAAGGAACTCTATGAAAATAGATAACCTATATCATATAAAGACTTTCCAAATACTCAACTTTGGATGTATCTTGAATGAGTATAAAGTGATCCGATTTGGTTAGCCTATCGATCAACACCCATATCACATTCTTCCCTTGAGGGGTACATGAAAACCCAACCAAAAAGTCCATAGAAATCTCATCCCAATTCTAAGTTGGCACTAGAAGTGGCTAAAGAGAAACTAAAGGTCTCTGATGATTGGATTTGACCTATTGGTAGGTATAATAATGAGAAAAAATTCAATGGCGTCTTTTCACATACCTAGCCACCATAATCACTGCCTCATATCATAAAACATCTTTATGGTTTTGGGGTGCACCACCCACTAGGAATTATTGTAATCCCACCATCACACCCTTTCTCATAGGAAAAGGCGCAATGAACTGGTTCTAAAATCACAGGATACCCTCTGAATAGAACATCCACTTTCCAATGGTATCCCCACAAAAAGAGAGTCCCTAATTCCATAAAATTCATCATTAAACTGCTACTCCTAGAGAATCATCTCAAGAAGAGTGGAGGTCAACTGCATAATTTCCAGAACAACCTTAGAATCATTCTCCTAGAATCCCAAACACAACCGAGTAAAGAGAGCCATCAGATTCCACTATTCTGATGAAACATTCATGGCCTGGGTCATAAGTTTCATGATCAAAGCATCAATAATGACATTCCCCTTACTAGGGGTGTAGTCAATGTCGAAATCAAAAGACTCTAGGTACTCCACCCAATGCCTCTGTTAGAGATTCAAATGTTTTTTAGAGAAGATATTACTTAATATTTTATAGTTAGAATAAATGGTAAACCTTTCTTTGAAAAGGTAATGCCTATAAATATTAAGAGCATGCACCAAAGTTGTGAGATCGAGATCATGGGTAAAATAATTCTTCTCGTGTGGCCTAAGCTGTATGGAACCTAGAATACCACATGATCACCCTACATAAGGATGCAATGCAAACCCAAGAAGTTATGCATCTCAAAAACATTATGTGGTTTCTCCCATATCATAAAATATTTCAAATTTTCATGATCAACTAAAATACTATATTCTGAGACCATGTGTCTTAAAAAATTCACCTCCCAAATCCATACATTAAATTTCAAAAGCTTCGCATAAAGTCAACGATCTCTTGAGATTTCCAGAACTGTTCTCAAATGATGCACATAATCCTCCTCAGTTTGAGATCAAACTAAGATATTTTCCAAACAAAATACCATGAATGAGTCAAGATACTCAAGAAATATCCTATTCATAAAATCCATAAAAAATATAGGATCATTGGTTAGAACAAATGGCATAACAAGATACTCATAATGGCTATACATACTCTTAAAGGCAGTCTTCTGAATGTAAAATTCTTTAATTCTCAATCAGTGATAACCAGATTGAAGATCAATATTTGAGAACCACTTCGCCCCTTTTAACTGGTCAAATAGTTCATCAATTCATGGTAACAGATACTTATTTTTCATCATAACTTAATTGATTTTTCGATAATCAACAAAAAGGTGAAGTGTCCCATCAACTTTCTTCGTAAAGAGAATAAGCGTCACTCAAGGTGACACACTCAGGAATATAAACCCCTTTTCCAAAAAATCATCCAACCAAGTATTCAAATCTTTAAGTTTAGACGATTATATACATTAAGAAGTAATAAACACCAGGTGAGTACCATGTACTAAATCAAAGGAAAAATACACCTCCCTTACTAGCGGAAAAATAGAAAAGTCAGCTAGAAATATGTCGGGAAACTCAATGATAGTTGGTTAGAGATCATTACTCAAAGATTATCACTCCAAGTCAAAAATAAAACCCTGATATTAACTTTCCCAACTCTAGTAAAAGAGGCCCGGCCCTACTCGACCTTGGGTACCATTCTCCCAAAAAGACACAACACACCCCATTTGGTGTAGTAAAGGAGACCCACTGAAGGTAATAGTCAATTCAGGTCTTATAAGCAATCAACCAATCCATCCCAAAAATGACGTTAAGAGGTTTCATTTCAAGAACCAAAAAATTCAAGGTAATCTCAATCTATGATAGAGAGAAAACAAAAGAGGGACATCAAATACCTTTTATCTCTTTGTTCTGAGGGGCGTAGTAATATCCATTATATAAGAAAAAATAATCATAGGAAGGGGTAGTAGGTTCACAATATGAGTCAATATAAATGAGTGAGAAGTACTGGTATCAAATAAAGTAGTCATTAAAGATAAATCTACAGTGGTGGTACCTCTCATGGTCACCAGACCCGCATCAAATTCCTCTAGAGACTCTTCCACTACATAAAGAAGCTTTGTTCCATATGTCTGTGGATGAAACCCCTTAGTTCTTGAAGCATTTTATTACACCAAAATTTTTTAGTTTTGATGTTCCCATGCCACTGTGTAGAGTATAAAAGATATAGAAGAACTTCTATAGGTGTTCTAAGCGGCCACATGAACTACGGATCTTTGGTACCTTAGTAAAAACTCGTTTCGAATGCCCAAAATTTCCACACTAAAAGAAAGTAAAAGGGATTCTTCCAGCCACTACAAGCGGTTTGGATGATTCCTACTATCTAGAACCACTATGAGACCCATAAAACTTCCTCTTCCCTTTAAAGGGACCAACATAACTTCCACTAGGAGAAAAAGGAACTTCTGTCAACCCTGACTTACTAGCCAAGTTAAGATCAACCATCAATGATCTATCCAACACATCAATATAAGAAGTGAAATTCAATAAGAAAAACTAAAACCAAATATCAGGTAGAAGAACTATCTCAAACCATAAAGCCCTTATCTTCTAATTTGATATAAACTCTGGTGAAAAATGAACAAGCTATGAAAAACGGTTCACTTATAGTGTGACGGTCCTGTCACCCTGCTGGAGGTTGAGAAACTCCATATTCTTTTCCAAAACTATAGATTATGGAAAGAACTAACCAGTGAAAAGAACTTTAAGTATTTCCACTCTAAAACCTTATGATTCTTCTCCATCACCATAAAATCCCACTAACTCCTGCCAGGCCCCTCAATCTTGAAGTTAACACATTTCACCTTTATAGCTTCTAGAATTTCCAAGAACTCAAAAAACAGTTCAATATTTTTCAACCAATCTTCAGCCTCTTAAGGATATTTAAAACCCTGTAAAGTTAGTATTTTTTTATGAATATACTCTTGATCATGATCTCTAGATTCATCCCTTTGAGTTTCCTCTACCAAATCCTGAATAAGAACGATTGCAGATACTTATCCCAGAGCTTGCATATCACTCAACACTATCTCAACAAGATTCTGGTCCACTGGAGGATTTTCTTGTTTTGGTTCACTAGAATATTCCTCCTAAAACCTATTCAAATGTCTCCTTGGAGGCATGATTCTATACAACATAAAAAGACAATATTGAAATCATCAATAAGGACACACAGATCAACAACTGAAGCAAGATATAAATAAATATCAATTCCACCAAGAAGAATTCAAGATTATGATTTCAACATACTGAGATCAAAAGTAGGGAATATTCAAGAAATTAGATCAAATTATTCCTCGAAGAAACTTTTCCCAAACACCCATTTTGAATTAAGGCTCATTTTGATGAGAGACGGCTAGAAACTCATTCATAATAACATCCTAAGTTCCAATAATCATACCTCTTATCTACCAAGAAAATCCAACTGCATACTAACATCAAGGAAAGATGCACAACCTAACCCTATGATAACAATTTGTCATAAACCATCATGGATATCCTGGAACAGTGATACCTAAGCCAAATATGACATATCTTGAAGGGAATTCCCTATCCCCATAGGTTGGCGACTAGAACTTGAAATCATACTTGAGACAAGAGGAGAATTATTTTTTCCACCTAACAGTGGAATATAAATAGTACAAGTCGGTATACCAACATTGCACAAGGAGAAAGTACTAGAAATAAATAGGCAAATCATCACCCAAACAATTCATCATAAAAAGACACAACATCTATCAAAGAAAATCTCAGAAAATCCATGTAAGAGGTGGACCTAATCTGCACTGATCACCTCTATCACTCCAAGTCCCACGAATCAAGTACACCTGCCTCCCCCAAGAGGCACTTTCCCTTTACTTAAACTTGACATAAGATAATCTAAAAACTCCTAGAGGAAAATGTTGGGTGTGAGCTAAACAACCTAGTAAGGTCTCACCAAGTGATCCATAATCAATTCTATAACAATTAAAACATTTATGATTTCAATTTATATAAAACAATGCATGGCATGACATTTACATATTTTTGAAAAAACATGCTTTCATAATAAAAAAGAATGGAAGATATATTATAATATGATTAAATGAACATTTTATATAAAACATTTATATAAAACAGTTGTCATGAATAAAATAGTTCAATAATCAATGGAATGTAATCATAAAATCAAACATATCATAGCACCATGTAATAATCCCTATGGTATGTTAGTTTCTTGTAATAGGATCCTCACACATATCAATTATCATCACAACTCAAGGTAGGTGTTCACAATAAAATCAACACCCCATCAGGGGAGACCATTATAGGAAATCATGCTAAACTTGGTTTAGTTAGTGTTGTTATTTCCAATCCATTGTTAGGGAGTTAGAGTCCTAGTGTGCTTGTCCCAATTACCCACTAACCACCCATGATTACATGTGCCTCAATCAATCGATCAATAAATTAATCATGGAAAAATTAATCATTTCAAATCAATTCAAAATACAATTTACCAATTTCAGTTTTAAACACACCTTTCACATTTCAAAACCAAATCTTAGGTTTTCATAAATTGACCACCTTTTTAAATTATCTTTCAATATAATCCATTTATCTCAAGGGAGAACATCAAATCATTTTATTAAATCAATTTTCAAATCAATCCATCAATTTTTCTCAAATCCAACCAACAATTTCAAATCCATTAAAAATGGGGGTTTTTAATAATTTCTATGCCCTTTTCAAAATCAAACATCAATCATATCAAATTATTGTTTTTAAATAATTTAAAATCTAATTTCAAATCAATCCAACAATTTAAGGTTTCAATTATAGGGAAAAATCATATAGAACCACCTATGATTAATTAGTGATCAAATCAACACCTACCATGGGAAACACCAATGAAGAAAAAAGGCAAAGGAGATCAATAAGGAATTCATAGATCATAATTTATTAAGATCAAACTCATATTAAATCAGAAATCCTGAGATCACACCACTATAAATGAATGATAGTGGAAGGAAGGAGAAACTCAAAAAAAGGAAACTCACCAGAGATTAAACACCCAAATGAGATGCCTAGGAGGGTTGGAGTTGTTCATTGTGTAAGAGAGAAGGCCTAAGGTTCGAGAGAGAGGCGCTTACAGAATTCCAAAATAAATCAAGCATTCAAAAAATAAATAAACTTGATGGGAACTAGGGGATTTACATTATAATATATTATTTTATTGCGTAAATCACCCCACCTAGCACATATGCTGAAAAAGGTTCCACCTTAGGTTAAAAATTTATATCGATAAATTTATAGTGTAAGTTCATTCTTTACAACATAAATCATTTTACACCATAATCTATTTTTATGGATTGTATCTAGAAAAAAATTTACATTTTAAACTAAGGATTTAAAACATAAATTCATTTTATAACCAGTGCCTACCAACAACCCCTTGCAGAACCACCCATAAAGCTTTCAACTCAACTCGAACCCAAAGTACACCCTCTAAAACCTTTGACACATTTATACCTGTACTAAATTAATTCAAACATACATTCTTGAACTTTAGATCATTTTTCCTAATCAATGACCTCCATCCTTCATCAAACCTTCCTTGTTTCAGGGATGATAAGAGGTAAAAAAACAACATACCTTTAACCAGGTTGTTATGTTTTCTTTCACTATTTTTCAATAAAATATATTGAGTCTTTCACATATTGAATATAGTATCACAATGTGAGATGTTCTTGAGTAATTCAACAGACAAAGATCTTGATAATATCTTATATATATTGGCATCACCAAATATTTCCTCATTCTTAGTAAAATAAGCATCATGGAAAACATATTCCATAGCTTTCTTGCCACAATCCTATAGGAACATAATCATTTCCTTTTTCCAGTCATTAAAATTTTTCCTCTAAAAATGGAGGCTCCATATTTGATTATATGATCATAAAAAATCTAAAAAACTATAGATATTGAGTCCTCATGTAACTCCCTAGAATGTTAAAGGTTTAAAAGGCTAAATGTTACTACCCATTTCAATAAGGCGCAAATTTATTTTCTGGATCCCACTTGATTAGAAATCCATAGTTAAAGAGGTTTGTTATAAAGTAATGATAGAGATATATGGCCTCCTAAGAATTCTCCTAGGGTTTGTGCAAGTGAGGAAAAATCACACTAGAAAGAGCATGTGTTGACCTATGGGGACATTAATTAGTCTAATGACATGTTCAAGCATGTGGGTGGGCCCCAGGGAGGAGACAACATGTGTTTTCTGAGAAACTAGGTTTCCCATGAGGTTCAGTTGTTTCACTGGTATCAAAGGAGGATCACAACTGGAAGTACAATGACACTACCTGGGCTGAGATGTATGGTCCACAATAAGGACATTATGCTTTGGGGGTGAATGTGACAGCCCAAAATGTTAAAGGGTTAAAAGGCTAAATGTTACTACCCATGTAAAAAAGGCACACATTTCTTTTTGGGATCCTATCTAATTAGAACTCCATAGTTAAAGAGGTTTTTCTTGGAGTAATGATCATGATGGGCGACCACTTAAGAAGCTTCCTAGGGTGTGTGAAAGTGAGGAAAAATCACACTAGAAAGAGAATGTGTTGGACTGTGGGGAAAGTCATTAGTATGATGACCATTTCAAGCACATTTATGGGCTCCAAGAAGGGGACAACATGTGTCCATGGGGAAACTAGGGTGCCTATGATTCCCATTTTTTACACCTCACGTCAGAAAATTTTAGATTTGATACCACTTGTTGGAGCGAGGTTGACCTAGATCACCCCTGAGAAGTGGGGAGGGGTGAATTAGGGTGAGCATTAATTAAAAAATTTCTCTTCTTTAAGTCCCTTGGGGCGTATGGATCTTGTTTCCTTTTTAGAAGAAAAATGTTCAATATCTTGTATTTTCACATTGCCGACCTCACCAAATAATAATAAAAATTTACAATTTTAAATCATATAGAGGACATGATGATTTTACTTGGTTCACCACAAAGTAATAATCCATGGAGCAGACACCGATAATGCGTCGATGTACTGAGAGATACTACTACTCACTGCACTTTTTAAAATTGTTTAGGAAAGACGCATTATCAAAACTTGGAACACTACCTCTTCTTCCCTTAATCCACTACTTCAGTTGTAACACCCCAAGATTTCATAGTACATTATTTCTTCAAAGTAATTCAATAACTTGCACTACACACAACACCAATTTCAAGCGCACCACGACTTACCAAACTAGCCATTCAAAAGCGGTTATGAAAAGTATTAACAGAATTTTGAACTTTATATAATCCTTATAATTTTAGAGTCCATATTATTAGTTTCTTAGGCATAATGTAAGAACAAATTAATTTTTTTTTCAGATGAAAGAAGTATTTTTCAAAAAATGAAATTTTACCGCCTTTTAAGGGCAAACCTTTTTAAATCCAATATTTGAAACTTTTATATATTCAATTTGAAAAAATAAAATTATTATTTATAATCGAGACATAATAATTTAGTTTCAATAAATATTTTGTGTTTTTCTGATAACTTTCATATTTGGGTGAATAGTGAAAAATACTATATTTTAACTGAAAACAACTTTTTTAATCAAAATAATTTGTAGTGTTAAATTATAAATTTTAATGGTTTGGAAGTATAATAGATTATATTTTTACCATTTAATCCAATGTTATTTATTGGAAATAATTTCACTTTGAAATTGAACATAAACAAGTATCAATCTTTTGTTAGTTATTATTTCTTAAAAACACTCTTTTTGGTTTTGACAACAGGAATTAATTTTAAATGAAACTTCTATGTTTTTAAATTGGTAAAATAGAATTAATTTTTGAATTTGTAATATCAAAATTATCTTAGGGTGAATTTTTGGTATTTTTCTTAAAACATTCAGTTTTTGACGAGTAGTGAAAATACTAAATTTTAATTAAAAACAACTTTTTTAATCAAAATAATTTATTGTGCTAAATTATACTATTGAGTGGTTTTAAAGTATAATTATATTATATTTTTACCATTTAATCTAATTTTGGTTATTGGATGCAGTTTCACATTTAAACTGGACATAAACAAGTGTCAATCTTTTGATTATTATTATTTGTTAAAAACACGTTTTTTGTTTTGACAACAGGAATTAATTTTAAATTAATTTCTGCCACTTCTGTGTTTTGAATTTAGAAAAATGGATTCCATATTTAGAATCAGGAGGTCCAAATTGTTTAAATAGGTAAATTTTATTTTTTATAAATTTTTAATAATTACTTTGGTAAATAATTTATTTACCATGGTTAAAGGGTAAATCCGGTAAATAAGAGTAAAAAAATAATATTATAA
Source organism: Viscum album (assembly GCA_963277665.1). Classification (NCBI taxonomy): domain Eukaryota; kingdom Viridiplantae; phylum Streptophyta; class Magnoliopsida; order Santalales; family Viscaceae; genus Viscum; species Viscum album. Next base: position 599,620,776 of record OY728132.1, on the reverse strand, counting down.
TAACACTTAATTACCCTAAAACGTGTCCTAACCCTATTGGTTGATACATTTCCAACCATGGGCATCATTGGGTGGATTTTGGGACCCCATGGAGCCACTTGTAAGTGATAATGACACTTTATATTAATTAAGTTAAAGTAAATACAAAAGTGACATAAGCATATATCTTTTAGAAAAACAATTTTTACATAGGGTTATATATGTTATATTTTCGACTATAAATATTAATTATAAAGATAAAAAACTTTACTACATAATTTTATTTTATTTATAATTTTTAGATATTAAATAATTAAATTTATTTATGACACAATAATGATGCAGTATTTTCCTTATTAATGAAAGAATCAAATAATTGGTATTATAAATGTTAAAATAAATATAATTTGAAAGTTTTGATGCCATACATGAATTTTATTGTTTAATATGACACGTTAGTATTGATTAAATGAATTTTTTTTGAATTAATAATGTTATTAAGACTTTAAAAAAAATAAATTATTAAATAGTGTCAAAATTGACATAAAGGAGTTTTTAAAACAAATATTATATTATTAATTGATATAATATTCCTAAAAATATAAGTTTCATCCAAAGGACTTATATTATGATAGGTATGTAATTAATGAACTACTTGGGGTTCTCTTGGCAGTTTATAGTAAGTTTATTAACCAAATAATATAAAAATACAAAGATACATGGTAAATGTCAAACTAATTAAATAAGAGTTAAATCTAAAAGATAATGTTAATATAGTAACCCAAACCTGTATAAAACCTATTGTTTGAGTGTTTTTCGACCCATACCTACCTTAGAATTTAAATAATCCAGTTTGGAGCCATTAGAAACCGAATATGAATTTATTATAAAATAATACTTTAAGTTTTTCCTAAAGAGCCCCTCCTCCCCCCTATAAAAGGACACCACTTCTAACCAATTCTTCATACCTTAAAAGCCTTTTGGTTCGGCCAAACCCTGCCCAAATATCCTCTCAACTTCCATAAATTCAACATAGATACCATATTTTTATCAAAAAGACAACCTAAGGAGTCCTTTTGATCAAATCAAAAGGAAGAACGTGAAGAAGAGGCAATGTTTTCACCACCCTCTTTCAAGTTCCTTTCTTCTTCCACTTCTTCTTTATTTTTTATTTCCATTCTAAATTAATAAATATAGTATCTTCAATATACTTTGATGTTATTATAAATATTATACAACCATATTCAGTATTCTATCCATCCTTTGAATGACATGTCACTATATGTGCGTACGTACGGCTTACCGTCTCCACGTCGTGGTGTAATTGTTATTCAATACATTATTATTTGTATGGGTATAATAATGATGTGTAATTGATGTAAATAATGATTATAACATGATAATGATTCTGTATATATGATATACTATCCAATTATATATTATTTTAATATCAAAGGAATGATATTATCGTTCGTGCGTACGTATGGATTGCCGTCTCCAGGAACGCGATGAGATTCATTCCCCATCGTATCCATTACAGAATAATTTTCATTTGATGATTAAAAATAATGTTTAAATACTTGATATCATTCCGGATATGAATAAGATACATCCCATACATAACAATTATGACTCACAGAACAAAGAATATAAAGGAAAACGAATCCGTTAACACCCAAAATGACGATAATACTAAGATATTATTAACGAAACAATGTTAAAAGATCATATATGATATCATATTAATGTATATTATTATTTTATAATTTAATAAAAATTATTTCACCATTATACAGGAGGTTAACCTACCCTCAACCAAGTAAAAGTACAAGGTAAGGGTTAATTCTACAATCTCTTCATTATCCAAGGTTGTTTATACGTAATTATCTACTAGGACCTCTTTATCATACACATCCATGTCTCTTAAAAATGTATTTCAAATTTTTTTTAATATTTACTAGACAATGGGTTAAATTCATTTATACCCTTATGTGTTTTTAAAGGAATCTTTCCGTCGTTTTCCAAACAAGGTACTTTTTAACCTTTTCGACAAATTTAAGGTAGGAATGTCTTTTTTAACTTATATGGTTGGTGAAGTTATTTTCCGCCATTATAAAATCGTCGAAGCTTCCCTTACAAGCTTATAATAATATTTTCAAAATAAATGTTTTCTTTATAATTTTGTGACTCTGAAATGATTTCAAAATAGAAAGAGATATTTCTCTAAAAAGGGTTTTGATTTCATCTATGTCAATATCCTTTGATGGATTTTGAGTTTATTTGAAATTGTTTTATTATGATACAAAATTTTCATATTGTATTGAAGGTTTTGCGATATGTTTGACTGTAGATGTGCTATTTTTATACCATTCATGGTTTATGGTTAAAGTATTGACATTTTGTATTCTAGTTTTAATACGTATGTTTATGATATGTTTAATCCTTTTCATACGAGGAATGTATTGGACTTAGTAAGTGATGGGTGGATCCCTCTATAGATCCTCGATTCATAGGGAGGTCTCATGAGACAACTAGACGTGGAATTGGCCGAGGCCCCTTCCCAATTTTGATATATGGTTTTGGCCGAGGCCTTAATCATTTTTAGATGTCTTGGCCGAGGCCTTGAAAAAATGTTTCAGAATGCCTGAAATTATACATTTCCTCATTATGAAAATAATCTTGATGGTTCATGTGGTCATTCGACTAGTAGAATACCAATGATTATGTTTTATTATGGCATTATTTACTCAGCTAATATTCCTGCCATAAAAGTATTCATGTTTATTATTGGTAAAAGCATGTGGTTTCAATTATTCACTGTGCTTAATAGTTATGTTATCTTCCGCTGTATTTCTTACCATTACTAAGCGTTTGAGCTCACCCCTTTCTTATATTTCATTTTACCAGGATATGAAGAAGTTAGTTATGAGTGACTTTCAGGCATAATCTAGGAGGCTTGGATGTTCCTAATAAAATAAATTCGTGTTTTATTTCTTTTCAAGTTGTAAAGTTGAACTTATGTATGAATCTTATTTCCAAGGCTACTAAACTAATCGGTCTTTCGAGACTTGATTTTTTGTGATCATGCCAATGTTATGTAATAATGCACCAACTCTGGGTAACTGGGGTCGCGACGTTACAGTTGGTATCAGAGGAAGTTTAGTACAAACCTTGGAAACTAGATTTAGATAAACTCTGATTAGAGCACATAGATCTAAGATGGACTTTGAGGATAAGTATAGAAGAACTTCCTAGGATTTTGGTAATGTAGAGATTTTGTGAGTTTTCCAAGAAATAAATCCCTGTCTGGATACGAACAGATAGAGGCGGCTCTGGCACAGATGTACCTAAGGGTAAAACCCGAAAACACCGCTTTGAGCGAGACTTGAATGAGAACTGGTGCACAACAATGGGCCTTGCTGCACTCTTGGTTACGACACTACTGGAGGATACACTTAGGATAATTCTCATTTTATTTACAAACCATAATGAAGGGTTTATGAGTATATACTTCCTCAAAGAAAGAAATTTTATGATTATGGATTATATTCATAAACTGTTCAATCTACATTAGGTATTTTACAAGTTTGGAATTATTCATTGCAATTCATAAACTGACCTAGTGTATGCCATTGTATAGAAATTGTGACCATTAGAAGGAATGTGAAATCCAATAATACGTATGATCCAAAGACTAAGAAGGATCATATCTTTCACGGTATAAATCCAACATTTAGAAGGGAAATTGTCTCCCATGTATTCTCAACATATGAAGAAATAGTATCATGTGTTAAAAAGATAAGTGAATAATTCTCTGAGTCCTATGGATTTGAAGGGAAGCAAGAGAAGAAAAGGATGGAAGAGAGAAAGATGGATAAAGGGAAGAGGGGAAAGAAGAATTTTCCCATATGTGATAACTGTGGGAAGAAACACCCTGGAACTTGCCTGAAGGGAATGGAAGTTTGTTATAAGTGTGGAGAAAAAGGAAACCATATACGTGACTGTAAGGGTAAGAAAAAAGTTTCAAATGTACAATGCTTCATTTACAAGGAGTTGGGACACTACGTGAACCAATGTTAAAATCATCAGAGTATTCCCCAAATGATGCTATTGGATAATAATCAATTATTATACTACCATAGATGAGGAGGAATGATTAAAGTTCTTATGTTGTTATTAAATAATTATGTCATTTGAGTGTTGTATCAATGATGTAATGATTATAATAATTATGGAATATATAAGGATTGTACTGAAGTACTATTTAATTAAGGACTTGAGATTGTGTGGAACCAAGAAAAGTGACTCAATAGCAGGTTAAATTTTTGGAAAATATATGATTGAGAGAAAGATAAACCATAATATGGTTCTGATACTGAGGTAGTGATTTTGGAATAATACATGTTTGATTTGGATAAATTATATTGGATATTCTTGACTACCTTGATATTGATTAATGATTTTTATATTCCATAATTGTTTGAGTTTACAACATTTTTGGATAGAAGGAGTATATCCAGTATTCTATAATGAATAAGGGAGCATGAATGTAATCAATAAGGTTTTATGGAAATTTAGGATGTTGTAGTGTTTTAAAAGAATACACGATGAAGGTGTTCACATGTTATTACGTGGCAAAAAAAATATTCATTGTGTTTAACTTCCCTATAAATTTTGGACTGTGAGTTTGGACATAAGTATTTTGGATAAGTCTAGTTTGAGATTATTTTTGGATTTCCATAAAAAGAACAACTTGAAGGTCGGGCGATAACCCATCGCGTTAGACAAAGCTGCAGGAATCGAACCCACAATCATAGTGTGACAGGCCTTTATTACCTACCACTAGCCTACAGGAAGTCCCTGATTGTTACAAAATATTTTTCATCATTTAAATGGTATATGTTTATATTTTGAACCCTATAAGATTAAGATAAATAGAATATTTTTAAGTTCTATTATATTTTAAAGTGAAAAATGAGTTTGTGGTAGAAATTAGTTAAAGGATAGAACTATACTTGTCAAGTATATTTTTTTGTCTTATCTTATTCTATGAAGAAATTAATTCTTAAACATTATGTAAGGGATCTTAAAACTAAAAATGTGTTATCCTAATACCTTATGTTTTGTTGAACCGATGATATTTTAAATCATCATAGATTGATGGCTTTGAGGCCCTCAATTCTACAATTGTTTGTGACTGATGACCTCAATCAATACCTATAAATATTTACGTTTTCCTTCCAATTATGTGTCTCTAATTTCCACTAATTTTCTCTTAATCGAGATCATAATTTGGTGGTGAATTTTTCATTCCCTTTTTTCTCTTATTAAGACTAAATTTTATAAACCCAATTTCCGATGTGGGTTTTCCCACAATGGTATTTTTTATTTTTAACCATTTATTTTTGAAGAACAATTTAAAATTGAGAGGATGCAATTTATTTAAGGAGGGAATAATGTAACACCCCAAGATTTCATAGTACAATATTTTTCAAAGTAATTAAATAACTTTCACTACACGCAACACCGAGTTCAAGCGCACCACGACTTACCAAACTAGCCATTCAAAATAGGTTATGAATAGTATTAACTGAATTTTGAAATTTATATAATCCTTATAATTTTAGAGTCTATATTATGATTTTATTAGGCATAATGTAAGAACAAATTATTTTTTTTCTCAGATGAAAGAAGTATTTTTCAAAAAATGCAATTTTACCACCTTTTAAGGGAGAACCTTTTTAAATACAATATTTGAAACTTTTATATATTAAATTTGATAAAATAAAGTTATTATTTAGAATCGATACATAATAATTTAGTTTCAATAAATTTTTGGTGTTTTTCAGATAACTTTCATATTTTGGGTGAATAGTGAAAAATACTATATTTTAACTGAAAACAACTTTTTTAATCAAAATAATTTATAGTGTTAAATTATAAATTTTAATGGTTTGGAAGTATAAAAATATTATATTTTTACCATTTAATCCAATTCTATTCATTGGAAGTAATTTCACTTTGAAATTGAACATAAACAAGTATCAATCTTTTGTTAGTTATTATTTCTTAAAAACACTCTTTTTGGTTTTGATAATGAGAATTAATTTTAAATGAAACTTATATGTTTTGAAATTGGTAAAATAGAATTAATTTTTGAATTCGGAATATCAAAATTATCTTAGGGTGAATTTTTGGTATTTTTCTGAAAGCATTCAGTTTTTGACGAATAGTGAAAATACTAAATGTTAATTAAAAACAACTTTTTTAATCAAAACAATTTATTATGATAAATTATAATATTGAGTGTTTTTAAAGTATAATTATATTATATTTTTACTATTTAATCCAATGTTGGTCATTGGACATAATTTCACATTTAAACTGGACATAAACAAGTGTCAATATTTTGATTGTTATTATTTGTTAAAAACACGCTTTTTTGTTTCGACAACGGGAATTAATTTTAAATTAATTTCTGAAACTTTTATGTTTTGAATTTATAAAAATGGATTCCATATTTAGAATCAGGAGGTCCAAATTCTGTAAATAGGTAACTTTTATTTTTAGAAATTTTTAATAATTACTTCGGTAAATATTTTATTTACCATGGTTAAGGGGTAAATCCAGTAAATAAGGGTAAAAAAATAATATTATAATAACACTAAATTACCCTAAAACGTGTCATAACCATATTGGTTGATACATGTCCGACCATGGGCATATTTGGGTTGATTTTGGGACCCCATGGAGCCACTTTAATTAAGTTAAAGTAAATACAAAAATGATATAATCATATATCTTTTAGAAAAAACAATATTTACATAGGGTTATATATGTTATATTTTCAACTATAAATATTCATTATAAAGATAAAAATATTTCCTACATAATTTTATTTTATTTATAATTTTTATATATTTAATAATTAAATTTATTTATGACACAATAATGATGCAGTATTTTCCTTATTAATGAAAGAATCAAATAATTGGTATTATAAATGTTAAAATAAATATAATTTGAAAATTTTGATGCCATACACGAATTTTATTGGTTAATATGACATGTTATTATTGCTTAAATGATTTTTTTTCTAATTAATAATTTTATTAAGACTTTAACAAAAATCAATTATTAAATAGTTTCAAAATTGACATAAAAGAGTTTTTAAAACAAATATTATATTATTAATTGATATAATATTCCTAAAAATCTAAGGTTAGTCCAAAGGACTTATATGATGATAGGTATGTCATTAATGAACCACTTTGGGTTCTCATGGCAGTTTATATTAAGTTTATTAACCAAATAATATAAAAATACAAAGAGACATGGTAAATGTCAAACTAATTAACTAAGAGTTAAATCTAAAAGATAAGGTTAATATAGTGACCCAAACCTGTCTAAAACCTATTGGTTGAGTGTTTTTCGACCCATCCCCACCTTATAATTTAAATAATCTAGTTTTGAGCCATTAGAAACCGAATATGAATTTATTATAAAATAATACTTTAAGTTTTTCCTAAAGAGCCCCTCCTCCCACTTATAAAAAGACACCACTTCTAACCAATTCTTCATACCTTCTAAGCCTTTTGGTTTAGCCAAACCCTACCCAAATATCCTCTCAACTTCACTCAATTCAACCTAGAGGCCATATTTTGATCATAAAGCCAACCTAAAGATCCCTTTTGATCAAATCAAAAGGAAGAACCCGAAGAAGAGGTAATGTTTTCACCACCCTCTTTCAGGTTCCTTTCTTCTTCCACTTCTTATTTCTTTGTTATTTCCATTCTAAATTAATAAATCCAGTATATTCTATATAATTTTATGTTATTATAAATATGTTACAACCATATTCAGTATTCTATCCATCCTTTGAATGACATGTCACTATATGTGCGTACGTACGACTTACCGTCTCCACGTCGTGGTGTAATTGTTATTCAATACATTATTATTTGGATGGGTATAATAATGATGTGTAATTTATGTAAATAATGATTATAACATGATAATTATTCTGTATATATGATATAGTATCCAATTATATATTATTTTAATATAAAAATAATGATATTATCGTTCGTGCGTACGTACGGATTACCGTCTCCACGAATGCAATGAGATTCATTCCCCATCGTATCTATTCAAGATTAATTTTCATTTGATGATTAAAAATAATGTTTAAAGACTTGATATAATTCTGTATATGAATAAGATACATCCCATACATAAAACATATGACTCACATAACGAAGAATATAAAGGAAAACGAATCCGTTAACACCCGAAACGACGATGATACTAAGATATTATTAACAAAACAATGTTAAAAGATCATATATGGTATCATATTAATTTATATGATTCTTGTATAATTTAATAAAAATTATTTCACCATTATATAGGAGGTTAACCTACCCTCAACCAAGGAAAATTACAAGGTAAGAGTTAATTCTACAATCTCTTCATTATCCGAGGTTGTTTATACGTAATTATCTACTGGGACATTTTTATCATCCACATCCATGTTTCTTAAAAATGTATTTTAATTTTTTTTACTATTTACTAGACAATGGGTTAAATTCATTTATACCCTTATGTGTTTTTAAATTAATCTTTCCGTCGTTTTCCAAACAAGGTACTTTTTAACCTTTTTGACAAATTTAAGGTAAGAATGTCTTTTTTAACTTATACAGAGGGTGTGGTTATTTTCCACCATTATAAAATTGCTGAAGCTTCTCTTACAAGCTCATAAGAATATTTTCAAAATAAATATTTTCTTTATAATTATGTGACTCTGAAATGATTTCAAAATAGAAAGAGATATTTCTCTAAAAAGGGTTTTGATTTCATCTATGTCAACATCCTATGATGGATTTTAAGTTTATTTGAAATTGTTTTATTATGATACAAAATTTCCATATTGTATTGAAGGTTTTGTAATATGTTTGACTGTGGATGTGCTATTTTTATACCATTCATGGTTTATGGTTAAAGTATTGACATTTCGTATGCTAGTTTTAATATGGATGTTTATGATATGTTTAATCCTTTTCATACGAGGAATGTATTGGACTTAGTAAGTGACGGGTGGAGCCCACTATAGCTCCTCGATGCATCGGTAGGTCTCATGAGACAACTAGACGTGGAATTGGCCGATGACCTTTCCTAATTTTGATATATGGTTTTGGCCGAGGCCTTAATCATTTTTAGATGTCTTGGCTGAGGCCTTGACAAAATGTTTCAGAATGTACAGCATTGTACATTTCCTTATTATGAAAATAATATTGATGGTTCATGTGGTCATTCGACTAGTAGAATACCAATGATTATGTTTTATTATGGCATTATTTACTCAGCTCATATTCCTTCCATAAAATTATTCATGTTTATTATTGGTAAAGGCATGTGGTTTCAATTATTCACCATGATTAATATTTATGTTATCTTCCACTGTATTTCTTACCCTTACTGAGCGTTTGAGCTCACCCCTTTCTTATGTTTCATTTTCCCAGGATATGAAGAAGTTAGTTATGAGTGATTTTCAGGCATAATCTAGGAGGCTTTGATGTTCCTAATAGAATAAATTCATGTTGTATTTCTTTTCAAGTTGTAAAGTTGAACTTATGTATGAATCTTGTTTCCAAGGCTACTAAACTAATCGGTCTTTCAAGACTTGATCTTTTGTGATCATGAAAATGTTATGTAATAATGCACCGACTCTGGGTAATTGGGGTTGGGGCGTTACATCAGTGAATACAATAATCATTTTATAGACTTAAATATATATTTAATAGTTTAAGGACATGATGGACTATATTTTTTTTAGCACAAGACTCCTCTTGCATCATAAATTCCTATTTGATGCTATGTCATACTTCAGTTTGTTTCACTCCCCTTCTTCAATTCCTAATGGGATTAATGCCTTAATATGAGGGTTGAGTTTTTGTGTCCCATGATATCACAATATCAATAATACCTCTCTATATGGGGATAATTCTGCATTGGAATTATCGTATTTTACTTTTATCTCTTCTATAACTAGGTATAACGATAGAACTCCCTATTATTCCTTTGAGCCTTCTCTTCTTTAATCAAGCCATACACACCAATAAAATCCTTTTTAGCTCTATTTTTTTTCTCTTTTGAATCATATATAATAATCTTGAACTCCAAATGTACTAATGCTTTAGTTCAGACCTGTAGCGACCTATCCCTAGATAGCCCAGAGTCGGTGTGTGATATCAATTTCATTGGCATGATTATAAGGAATCAAGACATGAAGGAATAATTAGTTTAGTAGTCTTGGAAAACTAGATACATAAATGATAATTGTATTACAAATGGATACACTAATTAAAATATATTTGTTTTCTTTTAAACAAATAAACAACTTTGAGGATAACTATAATCCATCTAGTATATTCTTGCATATATTTCATAGTACACTTCTTGGATTATTGGGGAAATAAACATAATAAGGGAGATCTAAAATATTTAGTAAGGAAAAAATATAGTAGAATAAATAATGAATTAATGAGAATAGTCAATATGGAAAGGTAAATAACTCTAAATACATGCCATCCAAATAACTAGATAAGGAAAAATAAATATGTCAATGTATGAAACTAAAGAACATTCCATTAATCAATGAAATGTATCCATAGATATTTCAATGCAAAATATCATGGATGAATAATAACTAAAACTAATATGAAATCAATACTTAATTATTGGATTCCATATTTTCTAGGTACATGGAACTAGTACCATCATGACCTTTCACAAGATGATTTAGCTAGCCGGTAAAAACCCATCTAAGGTGGCTATCCATCTATTTCATCTCATGAGACTATCGATTCATCAAGGGGATTTCATTCACCAGTCCCCAACTCATAGGGATTTCTTTAAATAGTTCTCAACCTGTGTATTGCATGTCCAAACCATTCCACATATTGAATAATAAAATAAATAATAAGCCATATCGAATATCCATATTGAATAAAAAATATGGATTTATCAATAATACCCCATTTAATCAAATAACTATCAAATTAAACATTATATGTAAGATGTTATATGGTTTAGGCAATAGTAATATCCATGATAAATGATATGGATAATTAGGAGAAATTCAATGCTCAATGATTATATGAAATTGAACATTTCAAGGGGACTTCAAGAATGAATCATGGAAGTGAATGTGAATACTATCCTTGGACAAATAAATCATAAACTATCCATAGGAAGAATAAGTATTATATCAATACAACAAATCCCAAAGGGAGTAAAATAGAGGGTTGTTGTCATTGATTAAATAAAAGAATAAATTTTAAAAATATTATTGAGGAAAATATACTTTTATTTTGAAAAACCTTTTTGAAAATAATTTTCATTGAAAATAACTTTTAAATATATTTTAAAAATAAGCCTTTTGAACTTGATATGGATGCTTCAAATAAATAACGGCAGATAAATCCGTACATGTCATACGAGGTAAAAAGAATATTCCTTTTGTACGATAAAAGGGTAGAAAATGCCTCATTTGGAAAGTGAAAAAAATATTCCTTATAAGAGATCAGTAAAAGACAAAAATAGTAAAAATTTATTTTAAAGATTATAGGGGAATGGAATAATATTCTTGTAAACCCTTTTTGGGAAACATGGTTTTGAATATATTTCCGATCGAAGAGAGGGTAAAGTCGGGCTTTCTTAGAAATACTTTCTTAACTATATTATGTACCAAAGAGTAGAAAATGGTTCCAATACATGATTATATCATTAAATAACATAGGATAAGGAAACTCATGAGTGTTCTTGAGAGATATATCATAAGATTTCATCAAAGGAAGCATAAACATAAACAATCTCGAAAAAGTGATGAGATTGTCTCATTAAACTCTTATAACTCTATAACTAGGATTGTACTCTCCATGTAAGAAAGGAAAATTACATGATGCATATAATATAATTAAAATATTTAGATTCATGATATATCTTGTAATATGGAAATATATGCACCTAAAAAAAGAGTTTAGGTGCATAATAAAACATGAGTTCAAAGAAGGAAAATTGAGATAATTTTTTTTACCAATTTAGTGAATTTTGAATCTTAAACCACATGAAAGAAGAATCATAAAATGGATATGTTAATAACCTTAAATTTCAGTATAATTTACATATAATACAATCATGTTAGTACATACATCACAAAAAAGGAAAGAGTGGAAAACATAACATGTATCTCATGGAAATTAAAAGTGAGATGAAATCCCCTTACCTTGTGTTTCCTTTTGAGCGAACATCCTTTAACTTCATGTATAATAAATTTATTTTTATTTTATACTTTATTTATAACCTTTTTCATATTTATAATTAATTTTATTTCACTTATAACCATGTTTTTTACACTACTTAATCAATTAAGTTTACGTCGGGTGTTTTTGACCAAATTTGGTTTATGTGTCAAAACAACTATTATTGGTCAGATGTGGTCAAAGGTATCATTATATAACATCTCTATAATAATAAAAATGAAATAATTATCATATTTATACATCAATTATACTTTTAAAATCAATCATTAAATATGGTTATGAAAACGAGCTAACATTACAATCATGGAGACGGTAGGTCGTGTGTACGCATGAGTAACATTCCCATTTTTAAATGATCATTGTGGAAAGAAGGTAAGTAAATAAAATATTTCCAGAATGATAATTATATAATAAATAACATATTATTTAATAATATATACTTATATATATAATTATGTGATGTAAAAGGAATCACATCATGTCAAGGAGGCGGTAGTCCACACATCCACGAACGACGTTATCTCTTTTAAAGTGTGTGAAAGGGTAATAAAGTAGATGATATATATATATATATATTATTTATAGAAAGATAATTATGTTATTAATATCTTATTTATGTTGTGTATGTCACTTATGTTTAATTATAACCATTCATTTATACATTCCATGTATCATGTTAACGAATCACATCACTTTGAGGGGGTGGTAGTCCACACATCCTCAAACAATGTTATCATAAAATGGAAAGTATTAAACATATGTATTATAAAAGAAAATAAGAATAAAAAAATATTAAATATCATATATAACATATATAAATAGATTTACCATCATAAGGGACACCATGAGCGGTGGTAGGGGAAAATTGAACAATCATAGTTTTGTGAGCCAGTATTTCACTGTACACAAAATAGTATGTTCGTTGCTCGTTAGATGGATGTGTGTGTAAGTACAGGTAGAAAAATTGGTATAAAAATATCCTAGTATATTCAGGATAATGTTTTTGTTATGTAATCATAGAATAATAATAGTATAGGGAGTGGATAATGGAAATGAAACTAAAAAGCATGAGAGAAGGCGTTATCTCTTAATCAAGTAACTTCTTTTGGTTTATACCAAAAGTTTACTTGGAAGGATTTCTTCCCTAAGTGAGGATTAAATGTCTAGGGGAGGATTTTTGGGAAGCTATTTGGGTATATCTTGGCTGAAATTAAGTGGTTTAAGAGGTGTGAGGAATGGGGAGAGGTGATGACCTTTTATAGGGAATGAAAAGGACTCACTTGGATTTTTTGGAAACAAGTTAGGTGTGCACATGTTATTACCTAAAACATGTCATATAAAACTAACCAAAATCAATAATGTAAGTTTCATGGATGAGATATGGCCATAAAATGGGTTTTGGACAAGTGTCTAGGTCAATTGAGTACTTAAATTAAATACTTAGTCCTTTATTAAGATTAATTTTTCCTTAATAATTGTAGTTAATTTTAATCACTTTCACTAATATTTTTATCAAAAAAAAGTTGGTATTAATAGAAATTATAAATTATGTTGATTCTATATTTAATCCATTAACATTATTATAGACATATGGATCACTTCTATTCTTGAAGAAACCAAATTATCTTATAGTCTCATAAAAATGAACATTCCATGATCATGATGCCTGCTTCAATCCATAAATGGATAATTGTAGCCTTCACACTTTATTGGAATTCATTAACTTAACAAACCCTTTGGGTTGAGTCATATATACATCTTCAACCTACTTCCCATTTAGAAAAGTATCTTTGACATTCATTTTCCAAATATCATAATCATGGAAGGATGCTATTATAAGAAATATTCTGATGAATTTCAACATTTCTATTAGTGAGAAGGCTTAGTCATCGTCTATGTATTGATGTTGTGTGAAACCCTTCACTACCAGTCTTTCCTTATAGGTATTAACTTCACTATCCATGTCCAACTTTTTCTTGAATATCCATTTGCACCCAATATATTTTTCATCAGTTGGAGGGTTTACCAAAATCTAAACTTGGTTTTGGTACATGGACTTCATCTTAGAATGAATAGATTATTTCCATTTAGCAGCATACTTACCTTATTCTGATTTCTTGTAGGTTAGAGGTTCATCATTCTCAAGGAGTAATGTTTCACCTGACTCAGTGCCAAGAAATCCATAACACTCTAGTTCTCTAACCTCTCAAGTTTTCCTATATAGTATTTGTGTCTTTGGAGTATCTTCATCTCTCAATGAGCCTTGTCTAGATTGTTCCTATACTAACTCTTATGCATCTAGAACATCAACTTCATTAATTTTTATCTTTCTCCCACTGTTTACATTGTAAATGTGTTCCCTTTCTAGAAATATGGCATGACTTTTCATAATCACTTTCTTATCTGAAGGGTTATATAGGTAATTTACTTTAGTTTCTTTAGGATAACCTATAAAAATGCACTTAATTCTTCAAGATGATAAATTTTTTCTAGGTATAGTCTTGAAAAAAGTATCGCATCCTCATACACGTATGTGTGATAGACTAGGTTTCTTTCTATACCACAACTCATATGGAATCCCATTTTTCATTTTAGTTGGTTCTCAGTTAAGGGTATATATTGATGTCTGCAATGTGTATCCCCAAAAGGATAATGAGAGAGTTTCCTGAATCATCATTGATCTGAACATGTCAAGTAGGGCCCGATTCCTCCTTTCACTAATTCCATTCCACTGATCTATATAAGGAGGAGTGAGTTGGGATACTATCCCATACTTCTTTAAGTGATCAATTAAAGCTTGGTTAAGATACTCTTTGCCTCGGTTTAAGAGGAGTGACTTAATATTCATACCAAGAAGGTTTTATATTTCATACTGATATTCCTTAAACATCCAAAAGGAATAAAAATTATACCTCATTAATTAGATATAGCAATACCTACTCTAGTTATTGATAAAAGTAATGTAGTATGAAAACCCTCCCCTTTATTCTATTGAAAATGGACCACATATGTCAGTATGAATAAATTCTAGTAATTCAGTGGCACTTACTCCCTTTTCAAATAAGGGTTATTTGGTCGTTTTACCTTGTAAACAAGTGTGACATGCATTCATGGGCTTTAACTCTACTGAGTCTAAATACCCCACTTAATGTAATTTTTATAAACACTTCTCATTTACATGACCAAGCCTAAAGTGCCATAGTCAGGTGTTATATGAGTTGTGTTTACTTGTTTTTTCATTGATTTCCATTAGAGGGTTTTCAAGTTCAAGTATATATAATCTATTATTAAGATGTTCCTACTATAACACATGTTATATTTATAAAGGAGACAACATTTATTTCCAAACTTGAAATAAAATCTCATTATGTAAAAAATTAACATTGAGATTATGTTTCTAGAAATCAAAGGAATATAATAAAAATTATTCAATTCAAGAACTAACCACAAGGTAACAGAAGACAACAGTCTCCCACTACCAAGGCTACTAGACTCACACCATTTGAAGCTAGGAGATCCAGCTCTCCTTCTGTAATATTCTTGAATCTACTTGGTTCCTATATTTTAGTACAAATATGTGATCCACATGCTGTATACAATACCCAACTTATAGATGAAGATAGGTCTAATTCAATGACAAAAATTCTTGAAGTAGAAGCTTCACCTTTCTTATTCATTACATCTCTTCAATTCTTCTTTCAGTGGAATTTATTTCCACATGAAAAGAATAAAGCCTCCCGATCATTACCTCCCCTCTATATCTTTTGTTTCTTAGAAGGATGGTGCTTTGGTGTCTTCAATTTAGACTTAGTCTTAGAAACCTTATCATTTACCTTCCCCCTCTTGTTCACTATAAGTATTGAAGAATTGATATTATTCATATCCTTAACAAATTAGAAAACTAAATCCAAAAAATCTAGGAGCAACTTTTTCTTATTTTTCATATTACAATTAACAATAAAATTCAAGAATATCAGTGGTAAAGAGGAAATAATGAGATCAATAACTAGTCCCTAGTTCATATTGAACCCAAGGGATTCAAGTCTCTCAATGCACCTGATCATCTTGAGTACATGAGGTGATGCTTGATCCCCTTCTGCTGGCCTACCTATATAGTTCATTGGATATCTCATACCTTTGTTTCCTTTCTTTCTCCTGATATAATTATTGGAGATGAGTTAGCATCTTGTAGGCATATTCTTCCTCATGAGTTATCTAAAATTGATTTTACATAGATGAAAACATGATACACTATACATCTAATACTTTAGCCATATGCATTTTATATTTATATTTATCTGTATTTCTTTCTCCCTAAGGGGGATCGACAAGAATTGATGACTCTATCACATAAATATTTCTTTCTTGGCATAGTACTATGTGAAATAACTTATATCACTCATGGATGCTATGGTTAGTCATGATATTTTATTTATCCAGTATTGATCATAAGGATAATGTACTGGTGGTGTTGGTGGTTTCCATTTTTATCTATAATTTTTTTAGAAGTTAGTACTTTAGGTGATTACCTTTTAGAAATTTTTATTAATTAATTAGAACATTGAATGTCTCCCACTATTTTATCAAACTCTAGAAGACCTCACTACCAGTATCAAAATACTCTATCACTTTAGTATTATAGTGGTAAGGATCCTTGAATCCCCCCTTATAGTCTATAAGCTATGGCTAAGCCACCACTTGGAGAATTTCTTGATAGGAGTTTGACTGTCCAACCACATTAACTCATGACTCCTTGATCTATTGACTGAAGTCCAAACTTATAAAATCATAAACTTTATTTACTCAAAAATTTCCTCTAAAGATGAAATAAGATATCCATGAATACTTATTTTTTGATATAGTTAGTTAAGTCAACCCACTGATCTCATAAGAACTCCCCAGTAGTAGTAGAGACCCTCAACTAGGGCTGATGAGCACCCTATAAACCCAATTTTTTTTCAAATTCAAATGAAGGAAGGCATTTTGTGATTTAATACTTCTTTAAGGGTTTTTTATTATTTACGATGAATGTAATAATTTTCTATTAAATATGTTTATACTATGTTTCCTTTCTCAAAACTAAACATGTATTTAATAGAATATATTCATTGTGTCTTTCTGAATTTAATCTATTTATTATTTTATGTGTTCTCACAAACATGAAAATTCATAAAATAATAAAAAATGCTTAAAAGAAATAAATTACCTGAATGATCTTGAGAATTTAATAATGGTTGATCTATTTAAACATAATGGTTTTACTATAACCTAGAGAAATCATACCCGAGTTAAATCTTGACTCATATCATAGCTCACTCTCATTTTAGTGTTTCCATGTCTCGTCTAGGATTTCGACTCATCTTGGCATGGTTCACGTCTTACTTTATCATCATAAAAAAATACAAGTATACTCGCATGTAGGTGAGGGGGTATTGAGAAGCATAATATATGTACAAATATTAATAAATGCATATAAACTTATACATATTGAATAAAAAAAGAGACGATGCAAAAACTGTTAATAGATAAATTATTATTAAAAACATCACACACAATTGTAATAAATATTTAAATAAATGAATCGATACATACAAGAGGATGGTCACTGCTTAAGACCTACCAATATATCTAATAAATGCATGATAAAATTAAATTGGAATAAACTTAAAGTTGAGGGATATTAAATAAATTAAATAAATTAAATTAATTCAAATTATTTTTGTTCGGTCTGGTAATAAATTAAAATTTCTTCCTAAATTAAATTAATCAATTAATTTTATTTTATACTAAAATTAAATTAATTAATATTTAAATAATAAAATTATTATTGTTTTTAAACCAATAAATTAATAAATTATTTTTGGTTGTATTAAAATTATTTGGGTACTGAAAATCTCACCCAGGCCTATTGCGGGTCGGGCCAAACCCACATAGTCCTATGCTGGCCCAAGAAGACCCTGTACAAGGATGTTATGGGTCAAGCAGACCTGCCCTGACACATATCAGCTCACTCGGACTCGCCCAGGCTCGTATTGGGTTGCACAGAACTCTCCTTGCCTATTAATGGGTCTGGATTTGGTAGGAGGGAACCCAAAGGAAGAGGCACAAAGGGTTACCTGTGGCTGGGACTGAGAGGAGGGGGGTTGGATGCGGAAAAGGAACCATGAAAAGTTGGGATAAGCCAATCTAGATCTACTCAGAAAGAAATAGATCACTATCAGGACCGAATTTAGCCAAAGGGATGACGTGTAAGGAGATTTGAGCAGCGGCCGGGGCTTGATCGTGATGTGTGTGGTGGGATGGAACTTGCAGACTATAGCTAATCAAGGCACGGATGGTGTGGGTAAAAATTCCATGACTGTGCATGATAACCAAAGGCTGAGATCCGACCGGAGGGGTGCTGCTCGAGGTGACAATTATAGACAATGGGAGGCGCTTGGTAAAGGATGGTCATTGTGAACCCCAAGGTAATAAAATGGGAATTTTAGGTCTAGGTGGTAGTGAGATCAGGCTCTGTAGAGGCATTTGGAAGGGAGGGGTAGCCTCGAAGGAGGCAACGTCAAGCATGGGATAGATTCCTTTGTACTCTAGTCAATTTACACCCCCATTTTTTAAACTTATAGTAGAAGTTTCATCAGGACATCCCCCTTTTGTTGCCTTTTTTACTTTTCATAAAACATATTTGTTGGCTTTTATAAACAAAAAAGTGTTTTTGTTTTTTTTCGTTTTTCAAGTTTCCATGGGATGTAAATTGTCACAGGGAAATGTTTTTTCAGCCAGAACCTAGGCGTAATTGGACCACCAAAAAATAAAAAAAATGAACAGATATAAATTTATATTTTTATTCAAATTTTAACTCATAACACCAGAATTTTTGATCCATAATAAAATATTCAAAAGGTCATAACTTGTCCATTTGAAATAATATTGAAGCGTAGTCTGTACCACTAAAACTGAATTAAATCCCTCTACTTAATTTAATTAAAATTAATTTTTTATTGGATTATAAAATTCTAATAATCCCTCTGATACCAATTGAAGGTATATTGGCATAAAATATAATCTGGTGGGATGAGGATTTAAATGTTTTCATCACTAGGGTGACATAACTTTATCATCTTCAATGATATGAGCCCCAGTAGAGGTTCAAGGATATAACATGAATTTAATAAGCACAAAAATCAAAATAATGAGTGACTCATTTGAATCGAAGATGAATTCATCTATTACACATCGACAACAAACATTTATTTAAGGATCTGAATTCGAACACCTCTAGATTGTCCACACACACTTCAATAATTTGTGTATATGCTATTTGTCAAAATCTGGGTGATAGCATGGAGTTTTGATGTCATGACGGTCACCTCAATCCCATGCCTTTGATCCACAAAGGCATTCTTGGATCGCTTGATCGGATAGAGCCTTTCTCACTCTAGGATATGAGAGGAGAGAGGAGCTCTCAATCCATTGGAATGAACCATACAATGGAAATGAGATTCTATACACTTATATAGTGAATGTTAGAAATACCCGGATATGGTTCCCCATGCCCCATATATTTAATTTCCATTAAATAAGAAATAAATAAATAGTTATAATGAATTAACTGTATTATAAATATTATTTATATTTTATCACCTACCAGTAATATATATTAAATATATTACATGATAAACTCGAGTTATTAACTTGACTCAAAATTCCCACTAATATTAAACAAACCTTAAATATTAAAATAATATTTATTCATATAATATTATTCTATGTATTTACATAAACACTTAAAAATAATTTTAATAAATAAATTAAACACAATTATTCTATACTCAAATAATAATTAATTAATTTATTTTTTGAGGATTGTTAATACTTGAAAAATACTTGGACCTCGTGGTGGGTCTGGCTATATCCTACACAATTATTCACCAGAATATGGAAGACTCTTGAATGCACTATTTTATGTGACCCTCTAAGACCTTATCTCAATTGTAGTGAATATTATTCACATACTAGAAGTGGAATCTAGTAACCTATTAAAGACCCTAAAGAGAAAAGGAATAGTCATAGCAATGGAAACCATTATATTAACATACACTATGTAATATAATCCCTTTGTCACATGATATCTCATAAAACATGATGAATAACTTGTTTCATCATCAATTATTTTTTTTATTATTTTTTGATCTAACTGGATAGATTTACCTTCGACTACCATAGATATAGATTTAATGAAGGTAATACTATCCATATCAACTAAGCCTAAGACATCACTTCCTCAACTCATAAGTGACAAATTATATCTTGATCATTCAACCAATGCCATACCACCAATGAAGCACCTAGGACAAACTAAATTACCATGAATTTAATGTCATGGTTCTTTCCTTACATCAATATATGAGATCGAATAAAAAACATTGATAATGATCTCAAGTAAGGAGACCAATACACATGTTCGTAGATAAGAACAAACAATGACACCTAAAACATATGATATTCCTTTTGACGGATCTGTCCTCATGATCTCATCTACTATAGATCACCAAGTGTGAACTTCATGAGAATAATTATCAATGATTATGAGTTATTATCACCTAAAATCCAAACATAAACTCTTTTTATTTAGTATGATGTATCTAGACCATAAAAAAAATTGTTTAAGATTAATGTCATAGTATATCAAGGTTCTCAATATATCCCGAGACTTTCAATAACCTTTTGACATGACAATTAATATATAGACATTACTATAGATATAGTGGTTGAAAAAGTATCAATAATGTTCTAGTAAGATAAGTACATGTATATATCAAATTTTATACATGTAACAACAATCAAAGCACATATATAAGTTGGGTCTAGGGAACCCACTTTCAACAGGGCATGTAAAAGGCATGAGTATAATAACTCAGTAGGTGATCACCACATCATCCATACATACCTATCATAAAATCAAGTGCATATAGGCAATAATATATGGATAAAGAAAAATCATAACAAATTGATCAACATGCTTGACATACTAAAAAACATTGTCTTTGTATTTAAAATTAGCAACTCCTTATACTAGGAGTGTACTCACCTTCATTTACATTCTTTAGGTTAGCTTGATATTAATGTCAGACTAAAGGTAGGTAAATCTTACAGTCTTTCCTATCTAAGATGGTATGTATACAAATTCAAGGCACAATTCCATCCCATGGGATAAGGGAATGGGTATACTAAATCAGTTCCCAAGATCGTCTCATAGAATAGGGGGAGGGGTATACAAAGTCAAGTCGTTGTGAGACCATCCCACTGTCACTCTTCAAAATAATATGTTCCTACTTAAAAATTATATAACAACCATATATTCCTTCTAATAGGCATAATAAACATCAATTAATATGTGGAAAGCATATACCACTCAATAAACAATACATGGGAGCATATTTTTTTAAAATCATTGTAGGAAACACATATAACATGATGAAAATCCACTTTAAAGTACAAAGGGTAGAAATTAAACATTCAAGTTTGTGCATGACCATATAAGTAATAACATAAAAAAGAAACATGAAATTTACTCAAGGAATTCTTATAAAAAGTATAAATTTAAAGAGTAATCAAATGGAACTATTACTTTGATAAAGTAAAATTAATAATTTGTTTATCATCAAAACTTTCTTTTTTTAATTAAATATTCTCGGACCTATACCGATGCCAGCCTAGCCCATAGAGAATATAATAGGGAAGAGGGGTACACCCACTATAAATAGTTGAGATAACATCCTTGGGGTCTAAGAGAAAGGATTATGCCACAAAAAATCAACCTAACCATCATATGAAAAGATGGAAGATGGGTTTTAGTCATTACTTTAAATGAATAGAAAATTCAAGAAGCAGAACTAGGGATTTACCTTAGATTCACCTAGGAAGATCTTTCACAATAGTCATCCTTAAATAAATAAAAGAGATTTATAAGATTGTATATTCCTTAGAATTTTCAAGGAAGGGATTACACCCACTTCCAAATAGAAAGAGAAGAAGAAGAAATATTAGATGGATTCCATGGCCTTACTTTGGTTATGCTAAGACTTTTAACCCAATTAGTGGCACTTGAAGTAAGGAGGGAGATAATGAAGCTTGAGAGGGAAGAGAGGGCAGAGAGAGCTTGAGAGGGGAGTTTATATAGTGAAAATAGAGGAAAATCCCAATATGTGGTTGTAAATAGGGTACTTTATTGTTTTAATATTAAAAATCAACTTTTTCCATTTTAAAAAATATAGTAGGTTTCTAGTGATGTTTCGGTGGAAGTGACAATAGCCTCTTCTAGCTCCCACCAGAAGTCTGGAGGACTTCCACTTGCCTTCTAGTGGGTGTTCTTCTTATAATAAGAATTATCCATTTTCAACAAGTTATTCTAAACAACCTCTGATCCCATACAAATTATTCCACCATCCAAACCATATACAATTATCTTTAAAAAATAATTAAAAATAATGAAGTTAAGAATAGAAACTAACCCACAAAGTCCAGTCTCTTTACAATATTCACACCATTATGCTTACATTCTTCAAGATGAGCACTTAGTGATACTAATAAAAACCACTCTATAGGGTTACTAACATGGATATTTATGAATATGATGAATCTCCACCATTAAATTTCTTATATAGATAGAGTAATAAACTAATATCTACGAATTCCTTAAGGGAACATAACACACATGGAGGAGATTTGAATAATCCATCATCAAACTATCTAAAACTGGGACCCCATGATACTAAAATTCCTAATATCTATTAAGGATACATAGGGAGGAGTATGAAGAATATATATGATATAGACATAACCATATAACCCAGTCATCATGTCACAATCGATTTAATTTTTAACCAATGGTTAAAAGTTTTTTAATGATTTATGATTCATTGAGGCTAAATAGTAGAACGGAAAACTAATAAATTAAGAAAAATAGAGAAAAAATTGAATTTGAGTGCCAATATACATAATTTAATGAAAAAATGGCCACTAAAAAAGAATTGAACTCAAATAATTTTGATGATTTTTTTATTTTATATACTGTTGGTACCGGGGTGCCTAGCGGAAGATGATGAGTAAGAGATTTAAAATTTTCATCACCTGATCAATGTAACAACTTCATATTCTATGATTTGAACCCTGATAAAAGGGATTAGGACCTCACATGAAAGAATTTAATCACAAAATTTAATCTAATAATTACCTCATTCAATTTGAATTCATTTTCAACAATTGAACATCACCAATGACTGTTTCTTAAAGGAATTATGGTCAAATCCCTCTAGATCATCCAAATGAGCTTTTAAAATCTCTGTGAATGATGGTCATCGATATCCAGGTGCTAGTGTGGAGATCTGATGATGCCTTCGACATTTTGACAATCACCAAAACATCGATCCCTCAATCCATGAAGAATAAATTTGATTGATTACTTGGATTGGATAATTCTCTCTCTAGGATATGAGAGAGAAGTGAGAGAGGATCTCAAATTTGAGTGGTGAATAGTACCTCAAATGTGGTCCTCCTCTTACTTATATAGTAAGGTATGAAATACCTAGAAATAGATCCCTGACCCCCAAATATGTATTACTCACTTAATAATCCATAATTGGCATGTTATTACCAACTAACTATATCATAAACATTATTTATATTTTTATCACTTACTTGTTATATTCATTTTTTAAATATTTTATCATGTATTCACTTAAATAAAAGTAAATAAATTAAATAAATACATTCAATTCCAATTATTCTATACAAAAATAATAATGAATTTATTTATTTCTTGAAAATTGTTAATATTCAGACATCTCTCGGACCATGTGGTGGGGCCCACCATGTCCTATACTCTTATTCATTAGAATATGCCATAATTTTGAATACGCTAAGTGTGTAACCCTCTAGGTCCTTATCTTGATATTAGTGAATATTATTCATAGACTAGAAGTTGAGTCTAGAAACCCATCAAGGCCCCTAAGGAGATAAGGAAAATTCCTAGAAACAACAACCTTTCCTATGAACACAAGATGTGTAATATAATATCTTTATCATACAATATATCATAAAGCAGGATACATAATTTGTGTCATCATCCATTCTTGTTTTTTATTTGTTAAACTCACTGGTCGGACTTAACTTCTTTTACCATGACCATGAATTTAGTGAAGACACTACCATCCTGATCAATTGGGCCTGAGATATCACTTCTTTTAGAAGCGATAAATTTTATCTCCATTATTCAATAAATTCCATACCCCTAATGGTGCACCCAAAGAAATCTACCTCACCACAACATAAATGTAATGGGTTTTTTTGTAAATTAAATCATGTAATAAAATAGTATACACTGATAATAATCTAAATTCAGGAGACCATTACACATGTTTGCTGTAGAGACCCAAAGCCTAACGTACATGAACATTATATTACTTTTGCGGAATACTTAGTACATAACAAAAAATACACACACAAGGATCGTAATAGTTTAGTGTCTTTGGAAACTCGGAATAAAATCTTCTAATCGTGGGGAAAGATCTTCAACATCTCCCATAAAGATCTTCCTTTTTTTTTTACCTAAAACCTTTCTTTATATCCTGGGGAAAAGAAAACATAAAAGGGTGAGCTCAAATGCTCAGTAAGGGTAAACAAAAGAAATATCAATCACATAATTTTCATAAGAACATAACATTTTTTGGAAATCTTAACCTGCAAAAGAGAGCATAATTTCATAACATGGGATAAATCATAGTAGTGAAATGAAATCATAACTTAAAACATTACTTATTGTGGCATACACACATAATCATAGAGAATCATTTCTTGTTAGTCAAGACTCATTGCCAAGACTATCTTAGTGGACAAAGTCCCTTTCTGAATCGAGTAATCCTCGTTTCAGTCCTGTTTCACTGAACCGGTATAACCTACCATTCCAGCCATGTCTATCTCATGAGATATAAAATCTTTACCCAATGCATTGGAGGGAGATATAGGTCCCACCCATCTTATAATGAATCCTTTCTTATGTGTGCCACATAATCATAAAACATACATCATCGCATAACACATGTAACAAAAATGGGATTCTTGAAACATCATGACATCATAAATCAATTCATATAAGATAAAGGAATTCATAAACATAATTCCATCACAACATAGTCAAATCAATGTAAAAATATGGATAGAAACTGAACCCTTTATTATCTTAGATGGAAAATAATTTTGATAAAACACTTGAATTGAATTCTTGAGGAAAATATCCTTTCTTCTTCAAAATCAATTTCTTTTCACAAAACATCATGTAATTTTAAAAGAAAGAGATTTTATTGAAAATAGTCATGAAATATTTTAGAGGAAGCTTCATGAAAATAAGGCTATATAAAACAGTAGAAATCCGTTCGTTCCGTATAAGTTAAAAAAACATTCTTCGTACTTTTGTCGGAAAAGTCAAAAAGTACCTCGTATGACAAAAGATTCCTTTCATAGATATTACTAAAAACTCACCGAAGGGTAAAAATGGATTTAAACAATTGTAGGTGGATGGAAATAATATTACATATTGATGAAACATGGATGTGGATGATAAAATACACCCCAGTAAATACTTATGAATAAACAATCTCGGATAAAAATGAGATTGTGATATTTCCCTTACCTTAGGTCCGACTTGCTTTGTAAGTGTCCGAACCTCCTGTATAATGATTTAAATAATGTTATTGACTTATTACAGAATCATATTCATTGTTATGATATCATATATGGTTCACTTATGACATTATATTACCCGTTCTTTTGTAAATTCCATGTTAAAGAAGCGTTTTGGGTAAAATCGTTTCATTTATCGTAGGTGTTTTGACTTGTTGTTCTTGACATCATTATTACTTATATCATGATTTACTTACTTCCAGAATATAAAATATGATTTATATATCATATATATTCAGTATATATATATATATAATAGGTAGATAAATAAAATGAAAAACACCGTTCATGGAGACGGTAGTCCGTACGTACGCATGAACGCTGTTTTCCTTTCCTTATTATCTTGAAATGGAAGTAAGTAGATGACATAAATATGTATATATATACATAAATCCAGTAGCTTTATAATGTCATATATTTCATTATTATTTCTTATATATACATTATAATCATTCTTAAATGGTTAACATGGAGAATGAATCTCATCGCGTCGTGGAGACGGTATTCCGTACGTACGCACGAGCGATGATATCATTTCTATAAATATTTAATTGAATTGGAGTGTATTATACAATATATCAGAATCAATATGATGTTGTAATAACTATTTATAGTTATTATTTACACCATTATACCCATCCATGTAAGGTGGTGGTGGAAAATAGATTACACCACGGCGTGGAGACGGTATTCCGTACGTACGCACGCGCGGTGATTTCTTTTTCCGTAGGATGGATAGATGGTGAAATAGGGTTGTTTCATACTTATAATAACATATCAGTATATGAGTGATACTGATGTTATTACTTCATAATGAAACAAACTAAGAAGAAGAAGTGGAAGAAGAAATAAAGATGAAAGAATTGGTAACGGCAATTACCTCTTCTTTGAAGTGCCTCTTTGAGACCTCCTCTTAGGGCACTAGAATTGGTCTTTGAGGAAGACCAGAACCTCTAGGATGTTGATAGGGAAGTGGAGAAGAGATTTTGGCAGGGTTTGGCCGAGCTTGAGTGCTCAAATTGGTGTGAGGAGGAAGGGGGAGGAGGTGTCCTTTTATAGGGGAGGAGAGGGGCACCTTAGGAATATCTCAAAATATTATTTTATATTAAAGTCAAAATCGGTTTATAATGGTTCCAAAGGGTCTTATTTCGAAGCTAAAGTGGGGATGGGTCGAAATCCTATCAACCAATAGGATTTAGACAAGTTTAGGGTATTATTTTAACCTTATCAATTAGATTTAACTCTAAGTTAAATAATTTAACTTTTACCGTGTCTTTTTGTTTTCTTTCACTATATGGTTAATACAATTACTATAACATGCCAAACGAACCCCAAATTGTATATTATTAATACATATATCCTTATCTAAGTCATTTGGCCGAACCTTAGATTTTTAGGAATAAAATATCAATTAATAATATAATATTTGATTTAAAAACTATTTTGTGTCAATTTTGACACTATTTGATATATGATTTTTGTGAAAGTCATAACAGAATTATATGTTCGAACCAAGTTGATTAAATCAACACTAATATATCATAGTAACCTAGAAAATTAGTGGAATTCATAAAAAGTCTCAAATTACATTTATTTTGGTGTTTATAACATCAATTATGTCAATATTTCGTTAACAAGATAATTACTGCATCATCTTTGTGTCATAAATTAAATTATTTGATGTCTAAAAATTACAAATAAAATAACATCATGTAGGAAATCTTTTTAGCTTTCTAATTAATATTTACAATCGAATTTATCTTATGTATAACCCCATATTAAAAATGTTTTAGTAAATAAACTTTGATTTTAACTCTTTTAACCCTTCTTTAAATAAATTAATAATAAATGTCCTAATCTAACCCAAGTGGGCCTAAATGGTCATATTTTATTCCTAAGTTTGTTTTTGGTCGAATTACACTTGTCCAATAGAATTAGGACATGTGTTAGGGTAATATTAATATCATATTTACCCTTAGTTACCCTATTTACTATTAACCGTGGTAAAAAAAAGTAAAAAGTTACTATTCACCAAATTATTTTCATCTCATTGAACCACATTTTAGTCCTTGATATTAACCGTGTCTCTCGGATTTTCGAAATTCTATTCACAGAAGCGGTAAAATTAAGTTTTATGCAAAATTCAGTTTTTAACCTACCACTTAGTAGTTTCACTATTCATCAAAAATTGATGTTTTTCAGAACAATGCCAAAATTTCATCCCAAACTATATTTCATATTCCGAATTCAAAAATTAAGTCTATTTTACCAAATTCATAACATAAAAGTTGCATTAATTAATTTTATAATTAAATCCCGCTGTTAAAACAAATAGCGTGTTTTTAAGAAACAATATCTATCAAAAGATTGACACTTGTTTATGTCTAGTTTAAATGTGAAATTACATCCAATGACCAACATTGTATTAAATTGTAAAAATATATTCTAAATATACTTTAAAACCACTCAAATTAATGATTTATCACTATTAATTATTTCGATTAAAAAAGTTGTTTTTAATTATAATTTAGTAATTTTCACTATTCATCCGAATATGAAAGTTATCCGAAAAGTACCAAAATTTCACCTTAGGCTAAATTCGATACTCCGAATCCAAAAATAAAGTTCATTTTGAAAAATAAGATTTACTGGATTTCAAAAAGTGGTTATTACTATTCATAACGGCTAGTTTTAATAATATTTTTATAGCATATCGTTGTTTAGTGAAACTCGGTATTGCGTACTACACACGCTATCGAGGAAGGTCGCGATTGCGTGTAATGCAAGGAAAGTCAAGGATGTGTGTTGTGCAAGCTCCTTTTGGTGTAGCGTACAACACAAGACATTAATAAAATTAAAAAGAATATATTTTTTTATAAAATCTTGGGCTGTTACATTTGCAGATAGGAACATCGATGACACCTGAAACATGTGGTGTTCCTATTGGAGGGTTAGTCCTCATGATCTCATCTACTTGAGTTCACCAAGTGAAAAATTCAAGAGAAGAAGTCTCAATGCTTATAATCCCTCAACACCTGATAGTAAAACATCATTTTTTTCTGTCATCATGGTGCATCAAGACTATATGACATAAGTTTAAGATTACTATCATGGTATCTATAGGTTCTCATTATTGCCTAAGAATTTCTATAACCTTTCGATATGATATGTAATCTAAGAAAATTACCATATAAATAGTGGATGCATAATTATAAAAAATATTATAGTAATATAAACACATGTATATATATTGAATTGTATACATGAAATGGAAATCAAAGCACATAAAGGGTTTGGGTCTAGGGGACTCGCTCACAAGATCCCCACTTGAGCCAATTGTTAACAATCCTCAACTATCTAGCTCTCACATGGGAATCATGATTCTAATGAGATATGGATTTAGTCAGAGGGTCTACCACATTATCCTATGTGGATAATTTTATAATTGTGACTTTTCCTCTTAAAGTAAAATCCCCAAGAGATAAAACTTCTGAAGTATATTCTTTATCCTCTGGTGTAACCTGGGATCCTTGGAAAACACTACTACCGCAACATTATCAAAATAAATTGGAATAGGGTGTGCACTACTAGGTAAAAAAACAATGTATAAGAGAAATATTCATATCCATACTATCTCTTTAGTGAAATCATAATCCACTATAGACTTTTATTCTACTACATAATCAATGACCATAAGTTGATTTGAGCTTCTCCAGCTCACCACACCACCATTTAGGTAAAATAAATATTCTGACTATGATTTCAGATCATCATAATCTATCTTGAAACTAGAATTACTTTATCCACTCATGACTAGTTACCCATCTTCTCCATACACCAGGAACATATCCTTTGTACATATCAAGTACTTTAGTATAGTTTTTACAGCTACCCAATATAGCTCTCCTGTACTGTCTTGATATATGACTACCATGATTAAAGCAAAGGCAACATCAAACCTAGCACATAACATGACATACATGATAGAACCCACTACTAAATAATAAGGGATTATACTTATTCTTTCAATATTCTCTTGTGTTTATGGACACGTTTTCTTGGATAAATTAATACCATGTGACATTGGAAACAATCCTCTATTTGATTATTCCATATTGTAACTTTTGAGTACCTTTTCAATATATATAATTTAACTTATCCCAATAAGACTTTGTGATATATCTTGATAGATATTTATTTATATAATATAGAATGATTCACCTAAGTCTTTCATGGAGAAAAATTCATTTAACTAAGTCTTATCTGACTATAAGACTTACACTTTATTTCCCATAATTTGTAAGAACCCGGACTTTCTTTTCAGGTATGACTCAAATAATTTTTTTGATTTAAAAAAACACGTTGAGGCTAAGTGAGAACCATCATGCACACAAAAGGAATCATAAGAAGGTCGGACTTGGAACCACACCCACGAATAGACTTTCTGAAAAGAAGAAACCAAACAACATCAACCACAAAAGCATACTGCACAAGAAATACTACCTAGGACCAACCCATCCAAAAACACCATCAAACACACATGTCACGACATCTATCTCCACCCTACACTGTGTCAATCCATCGCACACATCATCCATTCCCAGGATGCAGCACCACCGCCGCATCTGAGACCTCCCTTCCAAACCACACACCATGCCATGTCACACCAAATCAGCTGTAAACCACACCCCACAACCACCCAGTTCAGTACCGCCAATGTCAGAATAACCAACACTATCCCAGATCGCCCAAGCATCCTTCGAACCTAACCATCATGGAGTCGTGTGCAAAGGGGTAGGGAAAAAATAGCATATGATATTTGGTGAATTGCGGTACTGGAAATGAGAAGAAACTAGAAGAGCACCGGGTCAAACAGGTGATCCGCTACTGTGCCTGTGTCTGAACCTGACGAAACCACCAAAAAATCAGAATGAAGAACATATAAAAAGAAAGGGGAAAATAGACAAGGAACCACCGCATGCCCCAAGGGTTCCTGAGGGTTCCCTCTGCGACCTTGTAGTGACTCGGGAGGAAGACGATGAACCTAGGCCAGAGAATAATAGTGGAAGGTGACTATAAA
This sequence comes from Viscum album, assembly GCA_963277665.1. NCBI lineage: Eukaryota > Viridiplantae > Streptophyta > Magnoliopsida > Santalales > Viscaceae > Viscum > Viscum album. The sequence continues at coordinate 599,589,657 of OY728132.1, read as the reverse complement.
AAGATCAGTCGAAGCCGTCACATGAGTGGGAATGGAGACCTTCACCAGTTCATTGGAGGAGGTTGAACACAGAGCTTCAGATCCGTGAGACCATGGAGTGATCGACACCCTCACACCCTTACTACACTCCCCAACCCTCGATCATGAGTCGTAGAGGAAGAGAAGTGAGGGAGGGGGAAGACGGTGAGAAACCCTAGCTCCTGAGTCGTTGCCCCTTACGGGCCCATTTTTTAGGTATGGGTTTTCTTTTCTAGTGTTTTTGAGAAAAAGAGGTGAATCTGGAAATTTAAGGAGTACACGCCGTGTACTTTGGAGTACACGTCGTGTACCCGGTTATCGTGGGTGACCGTGTACTGACCGTGTAACGGTTGAGTACATGGCAGTGACCTGGAGACTGCCTAAAGCAGGGGCCAGTTAAGGAAAGTAAATTCCATGTATTTTTAAATAAAACACTGTGTAATTTTATTTTTAATTGTTATATTGGACCGGGGTCACGTCTCGTTCACAGGAACCCCTTCTTCTAATGAAATCTCATCTGGGAGTGACCGAGGAGCACGATTCTTCCCAGAGCCCCTGATCGATCATCCGTTCTCCGATTTAACCGTCGTTGATTGCATTGGAATCAGCACAGTGAGATCTTCCTTCTTCTAGAGACTTGTTTCCTGATTTCTATCATTTCGTGAGATATCCTTGGTTGAAAATTTTAGACGTTTTTGTAGATCTACATCATTCTAGGACGATTCAAGGGATGACATCGGATTATATCAATCTTAAAACACTAAGGTAGGTGGTTTGTATATTTTCGTAGTTAGACTTTGAATATTATGTGCAAAAGTGACCAATACCCTAGAACGGGGTATTGCGTGTTTAGGGATTTTAGCCCTATTAATGCCTTCTATGACTTGTGTTCCTGAGTAGAGGTTGTTTGATTATGAATAGGGTTATTTTCCATGATATGTATGTGTTTCCCATGTTTGTTTTAATTTTGACCGTTTGGTATAGCTTTTTCTGTTAGGCTGCTTGTTTTCCATGCCTAGTGTTGTTAGGATGGAGTGATATTATCTGATGCTGTTATATGCCTGTAGCTATTATCCAAGTAGTTATTAAGGTTTACTTTGGATGTTGAACATCTTTTTTCACGATTTAATTACACAAGGATATGAGAACTTGATGTAGTAGACCATAGGGGGAATGGATGCTGAGGGATTCTCCAGAGTGTCTGTTTACTTTTACGTTGTGAGACCATAGGGGGATGGACTTTGTGCTCCCTCAGAGCATCTGTAGTTCCAATTTTTGAGACCACAGTGGGAATTGGACATTGAGTGATTCCTCAAAGTGTCTATAGTTACCGATCCGAGACCACACGGAGAATTGACAATGAGTACTTCCTCAGAGAGTCTTTTCTAAAGCTGACCAGAGAGGTTAGAATGTGAGTACTTTCCAGAGGGTTGCTTGTGTTTGTTTGGTTGAACCTGAGGGGTTAGGCTGTGAGTACTTCCCAAAGGTTTACTTTCATTTGATTAGCTTCTTAATTGATATATGAAAATTAATGAAATTGAAATTATAAGATTTTTTACTTTTGAGTACTACCTTGTTTACTGCTTCATATTGCTTATTGCCTGCCATATATATTCACTGACTATTAGGCACAGATCTTTGGGTGGTTGGATACTAGGATTCGTCTCACAACCTATTTGGGTCATGCTTTTGGGCCCAAATAGATTATATTATTGCAGGTATAGATAAGGGAAAACTCCCTTCTATGTCAGGTACTTGACTGCTGTGGAGCTGGAGAGCATGGGACCAAGATGAGGCTTGCGATGCTGCTATAGTTTATTTGTTTTCTTTTTTTACTTTGGTTTAGTAATGTATTCCAGCATTGTGAATTGTTTGGATACTTTTCTAGACATATGTATCATCCATCATTTATATATGTGCTCTATTTGTTTATTACTTTCAGTCTTCTGCTGTTTACTTATTTCATGTTATTACTGCTTCCACTATTGTCATCTATTTATTTGCACTACATTACTCTGCAATGAGGGCATAATTTCCTAACTATCACACCCAAGTCCCTCGATTCTAGCCGGCAGCCTCTGGCATTTGGGGAAATGAGCTTGAGTCCATGTGACCAACTGGGTATGAGGTATCTCTGGGCAGCACCCTGAACCAGGATGTTACAAAGTGGTATCATAGGAATTATTTTATTCTTGACTTACTGTTTGGAGCCTATAGTCCGGGATATGACGGAATAGGTAGTTGGTAATAAGCTATGCCTAATAGTAGCTAAACCATGTATAGGGAAAATCTAATTTACCTTGATTATTGATTTTTTTTTGGTTTTGAAATTATTACAGTTGATTTGATTTCACCGTTGGGTGATTCACATGTTTTGTGCTGTTATTGTTGATATTATTGAGGTTCTATTTCTATTGAAACCCAATGAGATGAGGGTATGAAATTTCATGCATCATATAAACACTTTTTAGATATCACATGTCATTCATTCTTTCCATTCCATTTAGGGTGCATTACCGATTACATGCTATTTTGATAGATGTTGTTCTAGATATGCATGCTGTTGTGATAGATTCCTTGATAGAATACCTACAATTTGATAGGGTATTGATAATATGTAAGGTTTCGTTTGAACGAGCACCAAAATTTGGTTCTTGAGGTGTTATGGACCCTCATAGATCAGAATTTGGTGGATCATTGCTTTTTTGTTCCTTGTATATGACATGAATATGATGAAAAGATTTGATTAGTGGGGAGTATGGGCCCCCAAAGATCGGAATTTGGCACTTTAATGTTTTTTTCAGTGTTTTATGGGCTTCTAGAGTAGTTTCCGAGGCTTACTGTCTGGAAAAACCTAGAATACATGGTGTGTCTTGTAGAATACACACTATGTGTCCTTCTATTCAGGAAGGAACTATTTTTCTTAAGTACACACTATATAATTTATGTACACGCCGTGTAGTTTATAATCGTTTAAATGGATGTGTGGCAAGAGACACGTGGATGGAAAATTTTTGGTGGGACACACTGTGCACCCTATGTGCACACCTTGTCTTAGGATCCATGTGTCTAGCCGTGTGACTAAAGACACAAGTGGATTATGGGTAGTTAGCACACATTGTATCTGGCACAAAAACAATGTATAGAGTTAGACGTGTAATCGACCATGTGACTTACAACACGAGTCAGTGAAGTTCTTTCTAGTACATGCCGTTTCTAGAACGAACACGCCATATAGTCTCATTCTAGGAGAACCATGCGGGTTAATCTTGTAAAAGAACTTGGGCAGGGGAAAATGATTCAAGTACATGCTGTGTCTTGGGAGAACACGCCATGTGTATGGGGTGTTACAAGACCAGGGTTGGCAGGAGTGCACGCCCATGTAAAAGATTTAGGTAACATGCCGTGTAGGGTACATACACGCCATGCATCCCTGTTTTGTGAAACTTGAATGTTTTATTCTCCTGTTACTTTATTTCAATTCTAAGTTTTAGTCCTTGATAATATTGAACTAAGGTGTGCGCTTGACCTTGTAGAGTCATGCCACCGAGACGTCCTCTAGTTGTACACCAGATTCAGGGCAATGATCAGACACTAGAAATGGTAGATCAAGGATTACCAGTAGACCATCTCATCATGCCTATCTTGGCACCAACCATCATTCCGGATATAGGTGCTGATGCACAGTTCCAAGAAGGCTTCATGAGGTTTATGCAGATCTTCCAGGGAGCACCACATCTTGACCCATCTATGGTAGAGTTGATGTGGGTCTTTTAGCAGTAGCATCCTACCACCTTCTCAGGGGAAGGAGGACCTCAGGCTATAGAGTCATGGTTAGAATCCATGATATCAATCTTCGAGCATCTGGAGATGCCTCCAGAGAAGAGGGTGAAGCTATCTACTTATATGCTTTGGGATTCCTCCAAGATATGGTGGGATGTGATCTCATAGGCGGGGCACTAGAAGGTTATGGATTGGGATGAGTTCCAGTATGCCTTCTATGATTACTTCTACCCAGATACTTTGAGGGCCGATCGATCCCAAGAGTTCATGAGTCTGGAACATGGTACTCTCTCAGTCATGGAGTAATCTTCTCACTTCACAGAGTTGTAGCACTTTATGCCCATTCTAGAAGATAATGAGTTATTTTTGGTGAGGAAGTTTTATGATGGTCTCAAGCATGAAATCCAATCTCAGGTAAACATCTCTAGGTTAACTTCCCTCACCTCTATATTCAACTGGGTGCTAATCACAGAGCACAATCTGAGGAATTCTGGGACTGTGATCCAGGGAGGCTCGACATCCGGAGTTGGTACCCCTCTGACTGAAAACAAGAATTGCCACAAGGAGTCTATATGTGGATATCAGAGGAAGTAGGATACTTTTTTTGGTATCCATGTGGTGTGATACCAGTGCGGGAAGAGTGGGAATAAAAGGCCACATTGTCCGAGAGACCCAGTGGAGTGCTGATCTTGTAGAAAGATGGGTCATCTTCAGTGTTTCTGTCAGATTTTATCACCAGAAGTTGGTGATAGGGGTTATATTTCAACTCCTTGTACCAGAGCAGGACCAATAGTCCCATATTATACTAGGGGCTAGAGGTATTTAGGACGTTCAGGCTGAGGTAGTGGTTGTGGATGCAATGGTCAAACACAGGGTTTTCGACAGCCATAGGGTGGATCAGCTTAGGGATCTCTATCAACTTCATAGGGCCGCGGTGCAGGTCAGGATTTAGCAATAGAGAAGATCCAATCAGAGTAGGATCCCATACCCTCTACAGTTCGAGGTTGAATTCTAGTTGCCTCAGTTTTAGCTTCTACACGTTTTGATACAGGAGCTTCCCATAGTTTCATATCTGTTGCTGTTGTTGAGAGGCTTGGGCTCCGTATTTTTTTTCTGCTGATGTCTTGATGCTAGACACTTCATTAGGGACAAGAATGTCTAGTGTACATCAGTTCAAGGAGTTCCCTCTTGAGTTTGGTGGGTGTCACTTCTTATGGGACCTTTATGTCTTATAGATGACAGACTCTGATGTCATTCTTGGAATGGACTAGTTAGTTACCTTCCAGGATGTGGTTTATTTTTATCACTGTAGGGTGAGTTTCATGTCACCAGAGGGTAGTTTGTTTCTACACAAGGGTGAATGAGATGTCCAAGAAAGAAGAGCAGGACGCAAGCATCATGGATTTGTAGGAGTTACAACCCAGATTGCTGGTCTGTATCTAGATGACCAGGGGAATTCACAGTTGGACTTTACTACGGTGGTTGATCTTTTCAGGGATGTATTTCCAGAGGAATTTTCAGGTTTTCTTTCAGAGCGAGAGGTATAATTTTATTTTGAGCTTGTGCTAGGAGTGACACCAGTTTCCATTTATCCCTATAGGATGGCTAAACCAGAGTTTTAGGAGCTCAAGAAGCAGTTAGAGGAGTTATAGGCTAAGGGTTTCATCTAACCCGGTACTTCTCCTTGGGGTTCGTCTGTCCTTTTTACGAAGAAGGAAAATGATACCCTCAGAATTTATGTGGATTATCGGAAGCTGAACTAGTTGATGGTGAATAACCGATATACCTTTCCAAGGATTGATGATCTCTTTGATTATCTTTGAGGATCCTAGTTGTTCTCGAAGATTGACTTGAGATCCGGTTATCATCAATTGCGCATTAGACCACCAGATATACCTCTTACAGCCTTTCAGAATAGGTATGATCTATAAGATTATGTGGTTATGCCGTTCGGTCTCACGAATGTGCCTATATTTTTCATGGCATTGATGAACCGAGTGTTCCATACATACTTGGATTCTTTCATGGTAGTCTTCGTGGACGATATCTTGGTGTACTCTCACACTCGACAAGACCATGCCACACATCTTGAGATCATTTTGAGTACACTGAGATAGAATCAGTTATATGATAAGATCTCAAAATGCCACTTTTGGATAGACCAAATTCACTTCTTGGGTCATGTTATCTTAGAGACAGGAGTATTAGTAGACCCTGAGAAAGTGAGAGCAGTAGTTTCCTGGGAGCATCCAAATAATGTCTTTGAGGTATGGAGTTTTTTAGGACTAGATGGTTACTAAAGACATTTTATACAGAACTATTCATGCTTAGCAGTTCCACTGTAGGGCCTGACTAAAAAGGGTGCGAAGTACTTATGGTCATATTCTTGTGAGACAGCCTTTTAGGAGCTAAAAGGAAGGTTGAATTCAACACCAATACTAGTTTTTCTAGAGCCAGGAAAGAGCTATACTGTGTACTGTGATGCATCAGGTATTGGTATGGGAGTAGTGCTTATGCAGGGGGAAGGAGTCGTTGTATATGGGTCTCGGTAGTTGAGGACACATGAGACAAATTACCCAATGCATGATCTCGATTTGGATGCAGTTGTTCATGCTTTACGCTGTTGGAGACATTACCTTTTGGGAGATATTTTTGTGGTTTTCACCAACCACAATAGTCTCAAGTATATCTTCACTCAACATGATCTTAATTTGATACAACGAAGGTGAGTTGAGTACCTTCAGTATTTTGTCTTTGAGATTTCCTACACGTCTGGGAAAGGCAACACAGTGGCTGATGTATTGAGTAGAAGAACATAGATACATGAAAAAATGGAGGCCAATAAAGAGTGGCAGCTTATGGCTCTATTCTCAGAGATTCATTTGGAGGTGCACGATAGACAGGGGAAAACATTTCTTTCTTCTGTAGTTTTTACCTCTACTCTACTTGATCGAGTGTGAATGAGACAACTATCAGATTCTAAAGGCCTAGTTCTACGGTAGAGTGTGTTAGGAGAGGACCCTATTCTTGGATGGACCGTAGGTGAGGATGAGATCTTTTATTTTCATGGGTGCGTATGGGTGTCAGTAGACATACACGAGGAGATGATGCGGGAATTTCATTCCTCAGTTTGGGAAGTTCATCCTAGTGTCACCAAGATGTATCGTGATCTACACCATCAATATTGGTGGCTAGGTATGAAGAGAGATATCGCTGGGTTTGTCATGAGGTGTTCCACCTGTCAGCAGGTGAATGAAGAGCCTCAGAAACCAACAGGTATTTTTTAACAGTTACCCATTCCCGAGTCAAAGTGGAATGATGTCACGATGGATTTTTTGACAGGTTTGTCGAGGTCTCCTTGAGGGAATAATTTAGTTTGGGTTGTCTTTGATAGAATCACAAAGGTTGAACACTTCTTTCTGATCAAGGAGACCTTTAGTGTTGATGATATGGGAAGGATGTACATCTGAGAGATTGTACATCTATATGGGGTTTCACACTCTATTATTTCAGATAGGGATGGATGTTTTACTTCTCAGGTCTGGCAGTGACTATAGAGAGATTTGGGTACACAGGTACTTCTGAGTATAGCTTACCATCCCCAAATAGATGTCCAGTATGAGCGTATGATTCAGGTGCTAGAGAACATACTACGAGTATGTGTCCTAGATTTTGGAGGTTCTTGGGATAATCACATACCTCTTATAGAGTTTTCCTATAATAATAGTTTTCAAGAAATTATTCAGATGGAACATTTTGATACTTTGTACTATAGGACATGCTGATCACCCCTATGTTGTCTAGAGGCAGGAGAGACAGCTATGTTGGGACCTAGTCTTGTCTAGGAGACCACAAAGAAGATAGATTTGATTCAGAAGAGGATTAATACTACACAATCATGAAATAATTCTTATGTTGATCGACAGAGATGACCTCTAGAGTTCGAGGTTGGAGATCAGGTTTTCCTACATGTCACACTGAGTTTGGGACACAGGAGGATTAAGAGACAGTGTAAGATTTCACTGAGGTACATCGGGCCATTTGAGGTTTTGGAAAGGGTCAGGATGATTTCCTATCAGTTGTAGTTACCTCAGAGGTACCGGGCTATGCATGATGTATTCCAAGTTTCTCAGCTACGACGTTACTTCTTGGACCCATCTCATGTTTTTCAACCCAAGGAGGTTGAGCTGGAGGTGGATGCATCATTCTAGGAGAATTCTAGTTGGATTTTTGATTATATTGTGAAGGTTCTCCATGGCTAGTATGTTCCTCTGGTATGAGTTCTATGGAAGTATGGGCGAGTACAGGACGAGACTTGGGAGAGGGAGGCTGATGTTCGATCACAGTGGCCAGAGCAGTTCGAGGATTCTTCTTCTATGCTTCCTTGCTAGGGAAATTCGGGGACAAATTTCTTTAAGGGGCTAAGTTTTTATGAAACCGAACCTTCTTTTTTAGGTATGGGTTTTCTTTTCTAGTGTTTTTTAGAAAAATAGGAGAATATGGAAATTTAAGGAGTACACGTCGTGTACTTTGGAGTACACACTGTGTACCCGATTGCTGCGGGTGACCGTGTACTGGACATGTAATGACCGTGTACATGGCCATGTGGGGTGACCTAGAGACCACCTAAAGTTGGGGCTGATTAAGGCAAGTACACACCGTGTATCTTTAAATAACATGCAGTGTACTTTTCTTTTTAATTGTTATATCAGATCGGGGTCACATCTCGTTCACAGAAACCCCTTTTTCTAATGACATCTCATCCAAGAGAGACCAAGGAGTGTGATTGATCCCAGAGCCCTCGATCAATCATCCATTCTCCGATTTAACCATCATCGATTACATTGGAATCAAAATGGTGAGCTCTTACTTCTTATAGAGCCTCGTTTTCTGATTTCTCTCCTTTCGTGATATATCCTTGGTTGAACATTTTAGATGTTTTTATAGATCTATGTAGTTCTAGACCGATTCAAGGGACGACACCAGAGTATATCGATCGTAAAATGATGAGGTAGGTGGTTTGTGCCTTTCTATATCTATTCTTTGAATATTATGTGAAAAAGTTCCCAATACCCTAGAACGGGGTATTGCGTGTTTAGGGATTTTAGCCCTGTTAATGCCTGTTATGCCTTGTGTGCCTAAGTAGAGGTTGTTTGATTGTGAATAGATTTATTTGATATTCTATGGATGTGTTTCCCATGTTTTTTTTGATTTTGACTATTTGGTGTATATTTATTGGTTAGGCTGTTTGTTTTCCATGCCAAGTGTTGTTAGGATGGAGTGATATTATCTGATGCTGTTATATGATTGTAGTTGTTAGCCAAGTAGTTCTTAAGGTTTAATTTGGATTTTGAACATGGTTGTGCACAATTTACTTACACATTGCTATGGGAACCTAGTGTAGTAGACCATAGGGGGAATGGACGCTGAGGGCTTCTCCAAAGTGTCTGTTTACTTTTACATTGCGAGACTATAGGGGGGATGAACTTTGTGCTCTCTCAGAGTGTCTGTAGTTCCACGTTGTGAGACCAAAGTGGGAATTGGATGTTGAGTGCTTCCTAAGGGTGTCTATAGTTACTGATAAAATACCACAAGTGGAATTGATGGTGAGTGCTTCCTTAGAGAGTCTTTACTAAAGTTGAACTAGAGGGGTTAGATTGTGAGTACTTCCTAGATGGTTTCTTGTGTTTGTTTGGTTAAACCAGAGGGGTTAGGCTATGAGTAATTCCTAGTGGGTTACTTGTATTTGATTAGCTGCTTACTTGATATATGAAAATCAATGTAATTGAAACTGTAGGATTGTTTACTTTTGAGTACTTCCTGGTTTACTACTTCATTTTTCTTATTGCCTTCCATATATATTCACTGACTGTTTGGCATAGATATTTGGGTGTTTGCCTACTGGGATTCATATCACACCCTTTTTGGGTCATGATTTTGGTCCCAAACAAATTATATTGTTGCAAGTATAGATAAGGGCAAGCTCCCTTCTATGTCAGATACTTGACTGCTGTCGAGCTAGAGAGCATGAGACCAAGATGAGGCTTACGATGCTGTTGGAGTTTATTTTTTTTCTTTGTACTTTGTTTTAGTACTTTATTTCAACATTGTGACTTGTTTGGATGATTTCCTAGACATATGTATCATGCGTCATTTATATATGTTCTCTAGTTGTTTATTAATTTCAAGTATTCCATTGTTTACTTATTGCATGTTATTACTTCTTCCGCTATTTTCATCTGTTTATTTCCACTGCATTACTCTGCCAATAAGGGAATAGTTTTCCCACTATCACACCCAAGGCCCTTGCTTCTAGTCAGCAGCCTCTGGCATTTTGGGAAATGCTTTTGAGGCCATGTGACCAACCAGATATGGGGCATCTATGGGCAGCACTCATAACCAGGTCATTACATAATTAATATGTCATTAACATATAATACTAGGAAAACATTGACATTCCCACTAAACTTCTTATAGACACATGGATCACTTTTGTTCTTTCCAAAACCAAATTATATTATGGACTCATCAAAATGAACATTCCATGATCACGATGCCTCTTTCAACCTATAAATGGATTCTGCAGCTTGCATAATTTATTATAACTCTTTGACTCAATGAACCCTTTAGGTTGAGTCATATAGATTTCTTCAACCACCTTTTCATTTAGAAAATATATTTTTACATCTATTGTCAATCTATTTTCAAAATTTCATAATCATGGAAGGCTGACATTACAAGTAATATTTTAATGGATTTTAGAATCACTATCGGTGAGAAGGTTTCTTCATAGTTTATGCCTTTATGTTGCTCAAAAATATTCACAACCATTCATGATTTATAGGTATTCACTTTACCATCCATGTAAATTTTTTCTTAAATTCCCATTTACACCCAATGGGTTTTACATTAGCTAGAGGGTATACTAAAATCCAAACATGATTTTGGTACATGGACTCCATCTCAGAATGCATGGATTCTTACCATCCAACAACATCCTTTCTATACTATTTCCTTTTAGGTTAGTGGTTCATCATTATTTAAAATTAATGTGTCACCTGTATTGGGGACAAGGGATCTATATCTATCTGGTTCCCTAACCACTCAAGTTAACCTACTTAGTACTTGTGTTTTAGGAATATCTTCACCCCTATCTATTGTTGAGATTTTCCCATACCAACTTTTGAGAATCTAGAGTATTAACTTCATCAAAGTCAATATTTCTCCGACTATTTCCATTAGAAATGTGTTCCCTTTCTAGAAATATATAATGCCTTGCCACAATAAATTTTCTATCTAAAGATTTACATAGGTAATATCCTTTAGTTTCTTTATGATAACCTATAAAGATGTACTTTATACTTCAAGATGATAATTTATCACTAAATATATTCTTGACAAAATCCTCACATCCCCACACACATTTGTGAGAGTTTAGGATTCTTTCCATACCAAAACTCATATAGAGTCACATTTAATTCTTTAGTTGATACTTTTTTAAGGGTATGTGTCACTATTAGCAATGCGAATCCCCAAAAGGATAATAGATGAGTTTCATGACTCATTATTCATCTGAATATGTAAAGTAAGGTCTGATCCCTCCTTTCATCGACACCATTCCACTAAGGTGTATAAGGAGGAGTGAGTTTTAATAACATCCCACACTCCTTTAAGTGATCAATAAATGCTTGGTTAAGATACTATTTGCCTCGATTTGAGTAGAGTGCCTTAATCTTCTTACTAAGATGGTTTTCTAATTCATGTTGGCATTCCTTAAACATTTGAAATTAATTTGATCCATACCTACTATATTCACCGATCAAAGTTATTAAGTAAAAAAATCCCACCCCTTACCTCTAATAATAATGGACTACAGACATCAATATGAATTAATTCGAGTAGCTTTATGTCCCTCACTCCTTTCCTAATGAAGGGAACTTTGGTCATTTTCTCTTGTAAACAAGTGTGACATACATCCAAGGGTTTTAACTCAGTAGAGTTTAAATTCCTTACTTGATGTAATTTATGTAAAATATTATCATTTGAATGAGAAAGTTCCATGGGAGGGTGTTATATGATTTATTTTCACTGGTTTTGTTATCAATTTATATTATAGGGTTTTTGAGTTCAAGAATATACAATATCTTATTAAGATGCTCCATGTCGTAACATATGTTATCCTTATAAAAGAGACAATATTTATTTCCAAACTTGAAATAAAATCATACGGTGTATAAAATTGACATTGAGATTATGTTTATGGTAATTTATGGTACATAATAATAGTTGTTTAATATAGGAACCAAACCAGTAGGCAAGTTTTGATGATAATCTCACACTGCCAAGGATACTTGTCTTGTACCATTTTTGGATTGGAGACCCACTTCACCTTTTTAAATATTTTTAAATCTACTTGGTTCATGTATGTGAATAAAAATGTGTGTGCCACATGCCGTATCTAATACCCAACTTGTAGATAAATACAGATTTCATTAAATGAAAAAAATACCTCAGGTAGAAGCATCCCCTTACTTATTTTTCCCATCCATGCAATTCTTCTTCTAGTGGACTTTATTTCCAAATAAAAAGTAGACTGCCTCCTAATCATTTCCCTACCTCTGTATCTTTGGATTCTTGAAAAAACAACACATCAAATTTTTTGTCTTGGGTTTATCCTAGACCACTTCGCCTCACCCTTCCCCCTCTTATTCACCATAAGTACCGAAGATTTGATATTATTCATATCCTTATTTGATTGGTGAATTAATAAAATAGGTATGGGATAGACTTTTTTTATCTTATTCATGTTATAATTAACAATAAAATTCAAAAATCTAGGTGGTAAAGAGGAAATAATGAGATTAGTCACTATTTCTTGGTTCACTTTGAACTTAATGGACTCACATTGCTCAATGTACCCAATAATCTTGAGTACATGAGGTATTTCTTGATTCCCTTATGCTATCCGGTACTTATACAATGCACTTGATGTCTCATATCTTTCTTGCTGAGATCTCTACTAATACAACTCTTGGAGATGTAATAAAATATTGTAAGAATCTTCATCCTTATAATTTTTCTACGGTTGACTAGACATTGATGGCAACATGATACACTATATATCTATTTCATCATCTAAATACTTCTTACATCTATCTTTATCTAGTTTATATTGAAAGTGGGTGCCCTAGACCCAGATTATGTATGTACTTTGATTACCATTATAATTATATAGTTTGATATATATATGTGTGTGTGTGTGTGCGTACATGCGCATGTGTTTTAATTACCATAATAGTGTTGATACTTCAACATCCACCATATTTACGGTAATTTACTGAGATTAATTGTTGTATCAAAAGGTTATAGCAATTCTAAGGCTATAATGTGAACCTCAAGACACTTGACATTAATCTAAAACATATGTCATATGGTCTAGATACATCATACCAACTGAACACAGTTGTGGTATGAATATTAGGTGTTAGTGGATCATAATTAATGATACGTTTTCTCATTAAGTTCATACTTGGTGATCTCTAATAGGTGAGATCATGACGATAGATCCAAAAATAGGAACACTACATGTTTTGGGTGTCATTGGTTGTTTTTATCTATGAAAACATGTATTGGTCTCCTAACTTGAGATCATTATCTATGTGTGCCATTTGATTGTGTACTTTGATTCAAGAAAAAAACCATGACATTGAAGTTGTGCCGAGGTGGCTTGTGTTGGGTGTGTCATTGGTGGTATGACATTGATTGAATGAACAAGATAGAATTTTTTGTTCTCGATTTGAGAAAGTAATATCTTGATCCTAGTTGATTAGGAAGGTAATACATTTAATAAATCCATGACCATGGTATTCAAAGGTAAATCCATCAAGTTAGATCAAAAAATAATAAATTAAGAATGGATAATGACACTGTCATGAACCAACCCAACTCCACCCTGAACCGGTTACCCGAGTTGGCCCGCGATAAGGCCCGAGAGGCATTCCCGATCATCCCAGGATGGCGACAAGTGCCAAGGGAATCAGTATATGGGAATGATTTATCCCAATATAAATAAATATAAATCATTGGAATAATAAGAAAACAACCCAAATTAAAGAAACCAAACAAAATGACTAAACAAGAATTGAAAAATAAAACTAACCAAACCTGATGACCACTAAACTCCACGTGACCCTGCGGGTCACCCTCTAATACCAAGACTCAACATCACCCATGAAAATCAAGATCAAGCTGAAACCATCACCTGAGACTAAAAAAATAATGAAGTATAGATGTGAGTATTAAAACTCAGTAGGAATGAAAAAGTAATCTATTACCTAATGCATTCCCTTTAAATAAAGAAACATTAATTTTAGGTTTGAACTACAATATATAAAAGTAAGTTTTTCACACATTTAACCTTTAAAGAAAATCATGGTCCATTACTCTTTTTACCATTCAAAACCATTTCTTTCCAAATGAAGAAACATATTCATTTTAAAAGAGAGATGAAATTTTAGTTATAAAGGAGAGAGAACATGAGCCTCAGCCCAGTTGGTGAGGTATCCTTAAGTGCATCCATGAGACCCAAGTTCAAAACCAACCATAGACATATTTCTTGGGGCACTATAGCAGTACTGTCCACTGTGCGGGTACTATAGCAATTACTGTAGCACGTAATGTTCGGTGGAACAATACACCTTGGGCCATCGTTTTGGTCTTGGAGTCCTTAAGGATTTCGAGCCACCCAGGCCTTTGGGTCAGTAGGGCTTTAGGTCCACCTTTAAGGCATTTGGGCCACCTCAAGGGCTTCGGGCCACATGTAGTTTCCCCAGACAGACTCTACAAAAAAGGAGCAGCCCTAGAAGAGGATTTAGAGAAGGTGCACTCACTAGAGTAGAGCCAAATGGATTGTTAGAATGAGAGGGTATGGCTATGCCATCGGGACCAACCTGTGCTTGCATGAGAATCCTATCCAGACGACCATGCGAAGGTGGAGGGCTACTATCACGATGCAGATACTGGGGAGGGGCAGTTCCTTGTAGATTTTCTGGTTGAATTCCCTAAGACCTTCGGGTCATGTAATCTTCTAAGCCTACGAGCCTTGTAATCTCTGAGCCTACAAGCCATGTAAGGGTTCCCTCCAATCCCTTGAAATGGGGGTTATCAAAAATCAATAAAAAAAGAAGGCCTTTGGGCCATTCGGGCTAATTATAAAGGAGAGAGTGAGTACAAAACATTTCCAAAACCTTCTTCCATAACCATTTGAAAACAATTTATCATTTTAGCTAAAATACAACCTATTATAGAATAAAGCTCAACAATCATACAATAAGGTAAATGGAAAATAACACACAATAGTATCTATCCAACAATTCATCAAAACATTCATGACAGTAGACATGGGTGAAACCTAGGATCTCATGAATAATCTAGAATGTACTATACATGTGACTCATCCTGAAGGCATGCTCTACCCGATGATTCCATAATTTCCAAATGCCTGATCACCCCACTACCTATCCTAATTGAGGGTCCCAATCCCATAGAAATAATAACAAAATATCCCCTTGTTATGGTCCAATAGCCAGTGCGTAATCTAAACTAGTGCGGAAATCGTTCACTGAAAATTTGCTTTCTATGTTAGGTTCCCATGTCATGAATAATAAGGCTATGAGCCAAAAATTTCAAGCAAGAAATCCATCACATATAAATGCATCACACACAAGAACCACACACAAAAGTTACCCTCAAATCACTCCAAGAGACTTTTCTCCCTCTTTCCATCAACCAAAAACATACGAGGGAAATCCCATCTGAGGACCACCCATTCCATCATCATATAATAAGGCAAGAGGTGCATCCCAAGGAGAGTTTTTTAAAAGAAACTTATTTTATAAAAGTAAGAAACTAGATTCAAGAAAACATTTAACACTAAACCATTTCCACAAAACCAACACACTCCAACTCATTCCCAAAGAATCAAATAAACATCACCTACAATATAAAACAATTTGGAAACCTATTTAAGAAATACATTTGAGAAACCCAAACACATTTTCAACCCAAGACATTCTTTAAAAACTAAAATTTACTTACAAATTCTAATTAGAAATTTTGATAAAAATTTGATAAACACTTGGTGTGAAAATTTAATAAAACAATTTCATGAAATCGAACACTAGGAGGAATTAACTTTATTTCACTTCAGACATTTATACTAGAAACAACCATATATCACTAGCTAGTATTTAATAAGGGTTAAAAAATAAGGAAAGAAATAATTATTTAATTTAATGGCTAATACATAGGGAAACCTACCTCAAAATGGGAGCGGACCAAGATGAACAATTCGAAACTCGACGCCTTTGACGAAGATCACCCCACAATTGCGCACACATACACTCCTATATATATATACCCCTTAATCTAATTAACACATTCCCCACGCCATGAGGGAATATATACAAGGAGGATATATAGATATATATATATATACGTACCTATGTATGTGTGTTAAACCCTCCAAGGAGCCACTAAATAATCTAATTAACCCAAAGGGAAACCAAAGACTACCAAATACTCTAAATAAAATCGAAATAATAAAAAGGGGTGGAATCAACCAACCAAATCCATGAGCCAAGCTACTTTGTAAAACCTTATATAAACCAAGATCATTTTGAAAACATGACTTTCACCATTTAAAACCATCAAAAATTCATATTGAAAAGTGAACATCAAGTTCAACATGTGTAGGGAACACACTTTTCATTGAAAATCTCATTCCACTCATCAAAAGTTCACATTCCTCTTTAAAACCAATTAATTTTTCAATCAAAATGAAAAAATTTTAAACATCCAAGCGATATATCATAAATCATCAAAAACTATCATGTCATGGACATGCCAAACATGCCTTTACAATTCCTTTTTAAATAACCCTATTGAAATCCAATTTCAATTAAAAACCATACCCTTTAAAAAAAATCCATTCTAACACTTTTGAAATACTTGACATTTCAAGTATCACATGAAAAGTAATTCCTTAATGAATTATTTTTTAAACATCCAAAACAATTATTGTAAACTTGATATGATTTTAAAGGGATATCTAGGAAAAGATATAAACAACCGACACATGTAGTTAATAAAAAAATCAATTTTAACAAATATTTAAAATAGAAATGCCCTCATATTTCCATTAAAACTAAGGTCAAATTAGATTTTCTCCCTAAAAATCCATAAAACATATTTTAATATTAACAATGGTTAATTAACACATCAATTTAAATGCAAATCAATCAATGGTTCTACAAATTAAAGGTTATGGCATGGTAAAACCAACCTTGAATGAAGCGCAGATGATGTGAAGCTTCGAATATGGGTTGAAGGGGAATAAAAAATGAGATCACACACCCTAAAGACCAAAATAGAATCAATTTAGAACCCAAAACCAACCTAGGATTTGGATGGAACAAACAGAGCTACATGAAGAGGGGAAATTGGTCGGAAGCGTAGGAGAGGGGGAGCAGCGACCTTACCTAAGCGAGCCGAGGGAGAGTCCGTGGAGAGGGGAGGTTTGCCGGAAGGAGGGAGCATGACCATATGTTTGGGTTGGGTGGGGGTGGGGAAGCTTGTGAGGATGGGGGGATAGATTTGGGTTTCATTTTTTTATTTTGATTATTATTTAATTAATTATATTTTAATTTAAATTGAATTGATATAATTTTTTTCTTCAAAAAAGACTCAAAAAAGAATAAAAATTAAATAGGAACTCAAAGATAAATAAAATAACCGCAAGGTGTCGGGTTGGGGTGTGACAGAAACAAGTTGTGCGTCATTATTTATGATATATCATACGACAAATAGATTATATTACACAATTCACGTTCATAGGATGGTTGTCACACATAATAGCATATTTAAGAGTCTTATCTATTATGGATAATAGGTTTATAGTACATAGTGGGCCCCACCATGGTGTCAGATTGTTGTCCATGTATTATTGATCACTGATGAATAAATAAATTCATTATTATTAAAGTATAGAATAATTGGGTTGAATTTATTAATTAATAGTATTTATAAGAATTTAAGTAAATACATGAAAAATATTATATGTATGAATATTATTTTAATATTCAAGGTTCATTTAATATTTATAGGAATTATGAGTTGAGTTATAGAATTGGGTTTATCACATAATATATTTA
The DNA here is from genome assembly GCA_963277665.1 of Viscum album. NCBI lineage: Eukaryota > Viridiplantae > Streptophyta > Magnoliopsida > Santalales > Viscaceae > Viscum > Viscum album. Next base: position 599,571,646 of record OY728132.1, on the reverse strand, counting down.
ATATATATTACAAGTAGATAATAAAATATAAATAATATTTATGACACAGTTAGTTCTTCATAACTATTTATTTATTGCTTATTTAGTGGACATTAAAAATATGGGAGCTAAGAAACCCTATTCGAGTATCTCTAACATCTACTATATATGTTTGTAGGTGCTAATTTACATAGTGGAGTTCATTCCAACAGATTTATAGATACTCTATCCTCCTATATCTTAGAGAGGTAAAGGCTCTATTTGAGCGATTGATCCAACAATGCCTTCACGGATCGAAGACATGAGATCAAGGTGATCATATTAACATCAAAGGAATCATTGAATCTCTGCGCTAACACCTAAGTTTTGATGAATGACATACACATAGATTCTTTAAGCATGTTTGGATGATCTAGAGGGGTTTGAATTCAGATCCTTTGTGCAATGGTTACTGATGAAAAGATACAGTATAGTGCATATCAAACTAAATGAGGTACTTGTTCATTTAATTTTTTTATTTGAAATATTAACAGGAGGTCATCAGACCTCTACTGGGGTTTGGATCACTGAAGATTATGAAGTTACTGTTAGGTTGGAAATGGTATTGATAGATGGTCTAGAGGGGGTGAATAGACTAGATTAAAATATTTAAACAAACAAATTGATCGATTAAATCAATTATCAAAGTTAATTATTAAGGTTAATTAACAGAAAAAAAGTAAAGAACACAAAGATATTTTTATAGTTGTTTGATCCAAAGTGGGACTACTCTACTTTTATACCTCTCTACTTAGTGAGAGATACATGTGCACTAAAAATTATTTTTAAGGGGAATCATAACCCAATTATATAATCCTTTTCTAGTGGAATGATAAGTATGACACTGAATTTGGTATGGGGAGTCACAACCCTTACAACCTAACTTTAGACATTGAGAGTCATAACCCAAATAGTCATGAATTTAGATATAGGGAGTCAAAAACCTTAGATCCTAACTTTATAATATGAGAGTCACAACTCATGGAAAAAGAATAAAAAATAATTATTTTGTGTGTAAAAGCATAAATAAAAAAATAGAGTGCCTATGAGAGATAAGAAATAGTGTTACAGACTCAGAAATAAGATAATAGAAGATAAAAAATGAAAACACTAGTACTGGTTCTTGATATTTGGATTAGGATGCCTCGTAAAGGAAATTATAGTCGAATTAGACTTAATTCGGTACTTGAGAGAACATCCAGGTGATGAAACATAGTCTCATAGGACATTGCAAATGCACAACAGGTTCAAAGTTCACAACACTTTCTCTTTGAAAAATAGAGTTTCAAATATGTTAACCCATGTATGTATTTTATTCATTCTAGATATATATATATATATATATAGAGAGAGAATAAATATTCATCAGTTGTAGTAGCTCTTCTTCCTTCAGATATTCAAAATAAACCAAGTTAAGAGATTTCATAAATATCTCCATAAAAATTGATGCATCGTTGCCTCCTTATTCCTATAGAATAAATATTAAAAAGAATTTAAAATAATTTGAATAAATATTCCAATAATATCTTCATAAAAATAATATCATTGAATGATTTTAAAACTCCAGTTTAAATCTATTTAAACTTATTCAATACAAATCCTAAAAACTAGCAGCACAATCTAAAAGTAAATTCAAATATTTGAATTTAAATAATCTTGAATCATCTAATTTTATTGAAAAAAGATGTTGAAATAATTTATTAATTTTTCTCTTTAAAAATTTCACCAAAATCATCAAAAACTTATTGATTCATAAAACTTATATTTAATGTGAATTTATCCAGCATAAAACCTCTGAAAATAATCTATATAAATATGCAGCTAATCAATGTTCAACATAAAAGCACAAAGTAATAGTAGAAAAGTAGGGTAAAAGAAAGTAGGGTACACAAAATTAAGGTACAATAAATTAGGGTACACAAAATTAGGGAATGTAGGGTTCATCAAAGTAATGTAGGGTTCATCAAAGTAACTTAGGGTTCATCAAAGTAATGTAGATTTTATCAAAGTAATACAAGGTTCATCAAAGTAACGTAGGGTTCATCAAAGTAACATAGGGTTCATACAAGTAATGTAGGGTTCATCAATGTAATGAATGGTTTATCAAAGTAACATAGGGTTCAACAAAGTAATGTAGGGTTCATCAAACCATACTTCTCAAAATTAGGGTTGTTGAACCATACTTTGAAAAAGTAGGGTTACCAAACCATACTTTTCAAAAGTAGGGTTGCCAAACCATACTTTGAGAAAGTAGGGTTTCCGAACCATACTTTTCAAAATTAGGGTTTCCTAACCATACTTTGTGAAAGAAGGATTTTCAAACCATATTTTGCGAAAGTAGGGTTGTCAAACCATACTTTGAGAAAGTAGGGTTGTTGTACCATATTCTGTGAAAAAATGGACAACATACTTTAACAAACCTAAATGAATTTTTAAAGGCTCTTAAAAAAATATTCATACTTTGGTCAAAAATATTTATTTGTATAAAAAATTGTTATCTTTTCAACGATTCAATAATCCAATAAATCCAAATTCTACTTCTCTTGAAATTATTAAAAAACTCAATAAAAAACATTCTAGAAAAAATTCAACTATGAAACAACATTACAAAACATTAGATAATTTATTAACCATCCAAAAAAACATATTTAGACTTCTATGTAAACTAATTAAATCAATATAAACATATTATATTTCAATAAAATCATGTTTTGTGTGGATATGATAACTGTAGAACTTGGAGTAAATTAAATAAAGAAACTTTTCAAAACTGTAGACTATGAAGTTTCCAAAACTGTAGCTGCAAATTCGTTGATTTTTTAGAGTACTAGAAAAACATTTGAAGACTTTATCATAAACTAATGAAGCTTAGATAAACCTCTTATCTATCCATAGTGATAATAATCACACAAAACAGAACACTATGGATTGATATATTATCAAAATACATAGGAAAAGTGATCAAATAAAAGAAAAACATGCACATGCACAAACAATATCCCCCTTTTTATTTGATTAAAAAATAAAAACATTAAAACCATTTTATTTACACCTTTTTTTGTAAATAAAAAATGATAACAAAATCCCCCTAAAAAAATGAAGAAATAAAAAGTTATAATTCCAACATACCAAGATCAAATTTAATTTTTTCAAACTGAGTATAGTCTAAAGGCATTGTAAAAATATCTTCTAGATGATTTTTAGAAGGGATAAATTATAAAACAATATCACCCTTATTCACATGATCTCTAATAAAATGAAATCTAAGATCAATATGATTTGTTATAGAAATCTGTAAAGGGTTTTTATAAATTGAAATTGCAAAAGTATTATCACAATAAATAGGTAGTTTATCAAGATAAACACTAAAAACACATAAGGTTTACTTAATCCATAAAATTTGACCACAAATTCTTACAATAGATATATACTCAAATTTTATAGTAGATAAATCAATAGATATTTGTTTATTAGAAGACTAATAAATTGAACTTTTTCCTATAAAATGACACACACCTGATGTACTTTTTCGATCAATTCTACAACCTCCAAAATCAGAGTTAGAATAAGATGTTAATCAAAATAGTTATATTTTGGATAAAATAAACTAGAACCAACAGTTCTTTTAACATATATAATTATTCTTTTTCTATATTTAATATGAATTTATTTAGGATCTTCTTGAAATATTTCATATAAAAAAACACTAAAAATGATATCGGGTCTAGATGAAGTTAAATATAGTAAGCTACCTATCATGCCTCTATAAAATTTAAAATCAAAAGATTTAACAGATGCATTAATATCTAATTTTACAATTAATACTCATAGGATTTTTTATATATTTAGATGAATCAATACTAAATTGTTTAACTAACTCTTTAGCATACTTAGATTGATTAATAAAAATTCCATCTTTTCTTTGAAAAATTTTAAGTTCAAGAAAGAAATTTAATTCTCACATTAAAGTAATGTCAAAATCAGAATACATCAAAGAATAAAATTCATTACAAAGAATTTCACTAGATGACACAAAAACTATATCATCAACATAAAATTGTACAATTAAAATATCATCATAAGTTCTTTTAATAAAAAGTGTCAGATCAAAATTTAATTTCTTAAAATCATTATTTAACAAAATAAAGAAATTCTTTCATACCAAGCTTGAGGTGTTTGTTTGAGACCGTATAAAGGTTTAGATAATTTAAAAACATGGTTAGGATTTTTTTCACTTTCAAAACTAGGGGGTTGAGAAACATAGACTTATTCAGTTATAAAACCATTTAAGAAAGCACTTTTTACATCCATTTGATATAACTTAAAACCTTGAAAATAAGAAAAGGCCAACAATATTATAATAGCCTCTAACCTAGAAGCAGGTGAAAAAGAATCTTCAAAGTCTATACATTCTTCTTGAGAGTATCCTTGGACAATAAGTCTGTATTTTTTTAACAATATATCCATATTCATCTAGCACTACCACAAAAATGGGTTTTCATAGCACCACCCTTTAACAGTGCTAAAAAAAGGGCTGATAAAGGGGGTGCCCTTATCAGGGATAAAAAAAGCACTAATAAAGGGAACTTTTAACAGTGTTAAAAAAGTGATGTTAAAAGCGACCCTTTATCAGTGCTTTTTTTATCCCTGATAAGGGCACCCCCTTTATCAGTGCTTTTTTTAGCGCTGTTAAAGGCCCCCCCTTAGCAGTGCTTTTTTTTTGTAGCGATGATAAAGGGGGGCTTATCATCTCTGTTTTTCCTAGTGCTGATAAAGTGTATATTTCAAAAAAAAAATATATTGATATATAAATATATAAGTATATTAATGTTGATATAAATATAATATATATATATTTTAAATATGTTTTAGATAAGTATAAGTAAAAATTTTCACTTAATATATAGGATATGTAGTGAAAATAACTTATAAAATATCTTAAAAAATTATTAATTAATAATTTTATAATTATCATTGACTAATAATCATTTAATAACAATTTGAAGGCACAAAAAATAAAAATAATTAATAAAATAACTAAAATAAGTTAAAAATGTAACTCAAACTTCAAACGACCATAACTTTTGATTTGGGTGTCCGTTTGAGTTCTACAACATATTAAATCGAATACTGTGATGAGCTCTACATGCTAGTGATTCAAGGGAACCTTCTGTCAAATATTTTGAGGCCAAAAAAGGCCTAGAAGACCTCTAAAAAATATTTTTTAATCTGGATACCCAAATGTTTTAACATTCGATGGAATTTTACCCTCGTTTCAGGGGGTCTTTTTGACCTTTTTCAATAGGTAATAAATTTATTCTTATGGGTTACATTTATATTGATATTATGGATTTAAAATTTTATCATTTTTCACAATGTAATGTTATTTATAATCAATTATATAACAATATATACATAATTTTTATATATTCACCCATATAAATTTAATTTTTTAAATAAATAATTAAACATATTTATATATAAAGTATATTTCTCAATATATAAGGCCTATATAAATAAAAAACTAACATCCATTTTATTTAAAATACAAATATATTAATATTTATATACCTATATGATGTTTGTGTGTGTGTGTGTGTATTTGTGTGCGTCTGTATTGACAAACTGATATATATTATCTATATATTTTAAACATATGTATATACATATTAATATATAATATTTGTAAATATATATAAATATGTATAATTATACTTAAAAATACACATATAATATGTGTGTGTGTTGTATATATGTATTTATTTATTTATAAACACACACAAAAAAGCATATTTGATCTTATAAATATATATTAATATATGAATAAATATATAAATATATAAATATATAAATATAACTATATATGTATATATATATAGTAATATATGAATATATATATATATATATTAATATATGAATATATATATATATATATTAATATAAATAAATAAATAATATATTAATATATATATATATATATATATTAATATAAATATATATTAATATACGAGTAAATATAACTAAATATATATAAATAAATAAATAAATATATTAATAAATGAAGAGAAAAGTAATATGGAGTGGTAAATGCTTAGGGACGCATGCAATAGGTCTAGAGTTCGAATATAGGGGGAGGCAGGTCACGCGCATGGGTGAAATAAATGCTAGCGCTATTAAAGGGTGGTTGGGGGCACTGTTAAAGGCTGGGGGAGCGTGCGTGCTGGGTTGGGGGCACTGTTAAAGGGGGATTCAAGCGCTGTTGAATCCCCTTCTGAATTGCAGATTTTTTTTAATGTTTTTTAACTTTTATCAGTGCTTTTAAAAAAGTGGTGATAAAAGTTGTCTTTTATCAATGCTAAAAAAAGCGCTGATAAAGGACCCATTTATCAGTGCTTTTTTAGCACTGATAAAAGACCCCTTTTATCAGTAAATTTTTATAGTGCTGATAAAAGAGGCCTTTATTATCACTTTTATGAGTGTTGATAAAAGGGACCCCCCTTTATCTTCGCTGATATTTATATCGCTTTTTTAGTGCTGTAAATGGACGTTTCTAGCACTGATAAATGAAATATTTATAGTAGTGTAGCTTGTTTCTAAATATCCACTTAGTTCCAATCACTTGTTTATCCTCATGCAATTATAATAAAGTCCAAAAATTATTTTTAAAAAACTAATTTAATTCATCTTGCACAGAAAAAATGCATTTTGCATCTTTTAAAGCATCATTAACATTAATAGGAATAAAATAAAAAATAAAAAATGAATTGGCATAATAATTTAAAATAGAATTTCTAGTTTTCACACCAGAATCAACACTTCCAATTAAATTTTGAACAGGATGGTCTTTATGAATCTTCCATGGGTTAGGATCAGGTTTATAAGGATTATAATCCCCCTCAATTGACTCATTCTGAATAATTTCCTCACTAAAATTAAAATATCTAAACTCATTATAAAAAACATTAGATTCATAATTTATTTTAACATTATTTTCATCAAACATAACATGAACGGATTCTTCAATAAATATAGTTATTTTATTAGAAACTATATAAGATTTAATATTATTAGAATAACCAAGAAAAATAACTTCATCACTTTTAGCATCAAATTTATCTAAACTATCCTTTGAATTTAAAATAAAAACTTTACAACCAAAAAAATCTAAAGTAACCAACTTTAGACTTTTTATTTTTGAATAATTCATAAGTATTTTTCATTAAAAAAGGTCTAATAAGAATTCTATTTGAAATATAACATGCAAAAAAATGGCCGCAACCCAAAAATATCTAAGAAAATTATATTCACTTAACATAGTTCTACACATTTCAATAAGTGTTCTATTTTTCCGTTCTACACCACCATTTTTCTGTGGTGTTCTAGGAGCATAAAAATTATAAAAATAGCCATTATTTTTACAAAATTTTTCAAAATCTAAATTATGAAATTCCCCTCCTTTATCACTATGAATAAAAACAACCACACAACCTTTTTGATTTTGAACTAAATTAAAAAAATCAGTAAATCTAAAAAATGTATCATTATTATGAGCAAGAAAGTATACCCATGTAAATATACTATAATCATCATCAATCACTAAATTATATTTCTTTCCACCAAATATGAAAATTTGAGTGGGTCCAAATAAATCAAGATGTACTAACTGTAAAGGCCAATTAGTACTTATATTATTGATAGGTCTAAACGAATTTTTTGTTGCTTCCCTTTCATGCAAGCGTCACATACATGAATACGTTCTTTCTTCAAGGAAGGCAGGTATAACAAATTCTCATGTTTTGAGAGCTTATATAACATTTTGAAATTAACATGACCTAAATGTTGATACCAAAGGATGCTGTCATTCTATACAAAATTCAAACACTTAACATGTTGAACATTTAGTTCTGAAAAATCAATAGTATAAATATTTTATTTTTTTTTAGTATAAAATAATAAAGAATAATCTTTAAAAAATAAACATATATCATTTTTAAATTTAACTTCCATTATATCATCACATAATTGTGAAATAATAATTAAATTGTGTTTTAAACCTTCAACATATAAAACTTTATAAATAAAAGTAGAATTTGAAATACCAACTTTACCAAAACCTTTTACTTTACCTTTGGAATTGTCTCCAAAAGTAATAATATCTCTATCAAATGTGTTGTAAGTGGTAAAATTTATTGGGTATTTGGTCATATTCCTAGAGTATCTACTATACATGTACCATATGTCGTTATTGAAACATCCAAGAAAATTTTCCTACAAAAATTAATTACATGAAAATTTTGGTACCCAAGCTAATTTGGGTTCAATAGGATTAGTAATAAATTCTTTAGGGACCCATGAAAAATTTAAACATGTTTTTAAAGGTACTATAGATAATAAGGATTTAAAAATATTAGTTTTTTTAAATCCTAAATATTGTTTAAATATTAGCGAACAATCATTTTTATAGTGACCTTTGATGCCACATTTAAAACAAGTAACAGTAGAAGTACAACCATTTTTATTTTAAAAAAAATGGGTTTTTGACGTTTGGGGTAATTTATTATCATAACCAAAACCATATCTATTTTTATTAGTTTTAGTCAAAGACATAATATCATGATATTTTCTACAACCTTGAATAAAAGTAGATAAACTTTTTTTAAGACATTCAACTTCCTTTTTAAAATTTTCATTCAAATCTTGAACAGATTTCAAATTTTCATAATCTTTTGAATGAGAAGAAGAAGTAGTGTTACTTATTTTTTCATTCTACTATAAAATTATTTTATTTTCAAAAACAAGTTTCTCATTGTTTTATTTAATATTATTATATAAATCAGAAGCTTTGAAAATATATTTTCTTAATATTTCAATTTATTCATGTAATTCAAAAATATTCACATTATCATAATCATCATCAAAATCAGAATATATAGAATAAAAACTAGAATTAATAACCATATCTAGTGATTTTATGAATCACAAGTTATCAGATTATTTTTCATTTCCATATTTTTCAATGGAATCATATTCTTCTGTAAAAATCCATCTAGTGGTCAACACCTTTTGGCCCTTATTTTTGTATTTATATTTATTCTTTAGTTGAGGAAAATTAGGTTTGATATTATTTTTTTTCTACACTCATAAATGGTTACATCCGAATAATTGTAATTCGTACCACCTTTATTTTCTCCCTTATATTTTTCATTTTGATGGTTTCTTCTAAATCGATTTTTAAATCCTTTCGTTTTTATTATTTTGTAAACTATATCCATAATATGAACTATGTATTCATTTTCACTATCCTGTAGATAATAATTAGAAGAGTCATTAGAAACAACATTTACAGATTTAAAAGCCACACCTTTTCTTTTTTGTTGTCTCCTCAACAACTATGTTCTTTAGTTCCAGTTCATATTGGAGTAGTGATCCAATCAATTCATAAAGTGTGTACTCTTTTAAATTCTTGATTTTATCAATGAAAACCTTCTTATCATGACATTTATTTGGTAATTCTCATAGGATTCATTCAACTAGTAGTGATTTTTCCAGTGCTTCTTCAAGTAAATCAATTCCATTCACAATTCCTATGAATCTGTGGAACATTTGGTTTACTATTTCATCTTCTCCCATCTCGAAGTCTTAGAACTTAGAAAAAAACATTCCAAGTTTGGTTTGGATCAATTTTTTAGAGGCAAGGTGAGTGACTTGTATAATCTTTCAAATTTCATGAGCTGTCTTACAAGAAGACACATGACTAAAAACACTTCTGTTGATAGAAAAATATAAAATATTAACAACTTTATAATTTAAAACATATATAGTAGAATAAATTCTAGTAAGAGTATATGGGCCATCTTCAGGTAGTGTGCACTATTTTAACATGATAGACTAGTGCTCAGTACTCAACTATTTGAGGTAAGCCTTTATTCGGGATCTACAATAGCCATAATCAGTGCCATCAAAGTGAGGTGGATTTTGAGGAATCCAATCATAATTTGGGTTTAATCCTTATATCTTATAAGATCTTATCCTTAGACTGTGAGGTCTCAAAATAGGTTAGCACAATTAAATATAAAATCATATTCTCTAAAAGGATTGGTTAAATTACAGAAGGAATAACCAATGATACCAATGTTTGGTATCGAGAAAGAGAATAAATTAGCTAAACTATTCTTAAGAAGGTATTCATATGATACTAATTGTTAGGTTGGAAATGATAATGGAAGATGGTCTAGAGGGGGGTGAATAGACCAGTTTAAAAAATTTAAACAAACAAATTGATTGATTAAATTAATTATCAAAGTTAATTATTGAGGTTAATTAGCAGCTGAAAAAGTAAAGAACACAAGGATATTTTAATAGTAGTTCAGTACAAAGTGGGCCTACTATACTCTTATACCTCTCTACTCGAAGAGATATACATGTTCACTAAAAATTATTTTTTAAGGGGAATCATAACCCAATTATAAAATTATTTTATTGTGGTGGGATAACCATGACACTATTTTTTTATAAGGAATCACAACACTTACAACTTGAATTTAGATACTGGGTGTCACAACCTGAACAATCCTGACTTTAGATATAGGGAGTCACAACCCTAATATCCTGAATTTAGAATATGGGATTCCGAACCTGAGTAAAAATAATAACAAATAATTCTTTTGTGTGTAAAAGAATAAAAGAAAAAATAGAGTGTGTGCGAGAGATAATAAATAGTGTTACATACTCAGAAATAAGACAAGAGAAGATAAACAATTAATGAATTGGTACTAGTTATTTATATTTGTATTAACATGTTTTGTAAAGGTAATTGTATTCAAATAAGAATTAATTTGGCACTTGAGAGAATGCCCAGGTAATGAAACAGAGTCTCACATGACATTGCAAATGCACAATAGGTTCAAAGTTCACAACACTTTCTCTTTAAAAAATAGAGTACCAAATATGTTAACCCATGTATGTATTTTCTTACTTCTAAATATATATATATAGATAGAGAGAGATAGAGGGAGGGAGATAGAGAGAGAAAAAATATTCAACAGCTACAACATCTCTGCTTCCTTTAGATATTCAAAATATATTGAGTCAAGAGATTTGATAAATATATCTATAAAAATTACAAAATCATTGTATATTTATTCCTATAGAATAAATATTAAAAATAATTAAAAATAATTTGAATAACTCTTCCAATAATATCTCTAGAAAAATAATAGCATTGAATTCTTTTAAAGATCTGGTTTAAATCCATTTAAACTTAGTCAATACAGTTCCAAAAAACTAGTAGAAAAATATTAAGGTAAATCCAAATATTTGAATTTAAATAATTTTGAATCATACTATTTTATTGGAAAAAGACATTAAAATAATTTATTAAATTTTCTCTTTAAAAATTACACCAAAATCATTTAAAACTTCTTTGTTCACAGTCCTTAGATTTAATTTGAATTTATCCAGTAGTAAACCTCTAAAAAAATCCATATAAATATGTAGAAAATAAATGTTCATCATAAAATCCCAAATAGGAAGTATAAAAGTAGGTTACATGATAGTAATTTACACAAAGGTGTAGTACATGAAATTAGGGTACACAAAAATAGGGTACATGAATGTAGGGTATACGAAAGTAAGGTGTAAGAAAGTAGGGTACACGAAAGTAGGGTGTGTAGAGTTCATCAAAGTAATGTAGGATTCATTAAAGTAACATAGTTTTCATCAAATTAACATAGGGTTCATATAAGGAATGTAAATTTTATCATATTAATGTAGGTTTCATCAATGTAATGTAGGCTTCATCAAAGTAACGTAGGGTTCATCAAAGTAATACAGGGTTCATCAAAGTAATGTAGGGTTTATCAAAGTAGGGTTTCCGAACCATACTTTGCAAAAGTAGGGCTGCAGAACCATACTTTAAAAAATTAGGGTTACCAAACCTTAATTTGTGAAATTAGGGTTGCTGAACCATACTTTATGAAAGTAGGGTTGTCAAATCATACTTTAAAAAAGTAGGGTTGTCGAACCATACTTTACGAAAAATTGGATGACATATTTTAACAAACTTCAATGAATTTTTAAAGGATATTAATAGTAGAATAATCTTTTGGTAAAAGATACTTATTTGTATAATATATTATTATATTTTCAACTTATCAAGAATGGACTAAATCCAACTTATACTACTCCTAAAATTATAAAAAATTAGAAGAAAAAACATTATGAAAAGAATTCCATTGTGAAATAGCATTGCAGAACTTCTGATAATTTATTGACGATCCAAAATACATTTTTATACTTTGATAAAAAATAATAAAATAATTATAAACATGTTATATTTCAATTAAATAAAGTTTCGTGCGAATATGATAACTTAAGAACTTTCTGTAAATTAAATACAATTTTTTTTCAAAACTGTATACTTTAAAGTTTCTAAAATTACAGCAACATATTCATTGAATTTTTAGAGTAATAGAAAAGAATTTTCAAACTTTCTCATAAACTAACAAAGTTTATATAAATATCTTATCTATCCAAAGTGATAATAATAAAACAAAACATAAAACTATGGATTGATATATTATCAAAATATTTATGAAAAGTAACCAAACAAAAGAAAAACATGCACATGCACAAAAAGTTACATTGCTTTGATGATGAAAAATTATAAATCCCTAGCCCACCAATTTCCACTGCATGCCCTGATACCTTTAATTGGTATTAAAGTGATCGTGTGAATTTTACAATCCAATAAAAAATTGATTTTCATTAAATTAAGTAGATATATTTAATACGGTTCTAGCGGAAAAGACTGCGCATTGATTCGATAGTATGGGTTAAAAAAAAATGTTGTGGGTTAAAATTTGAAGAATAATTTACATTTATATTTTTTCATGGTTTTATATATGTAGATCCAATTTTGGATAGGTTTTGGATAGAACAATTTTCCCCGGTGAAAGTTTTCTTCTTGTGGAAGCTTGAACACAAAATAAAAACAAAAAAATATTTTGTTTTATTTATAAAATCCTACAGGTAGGATTTATAAAAAACAATAAAGGTAATACAAAAAGGATATTCATGATGAATATTCCACTAGAAGTTTATTTTTTTTTAAAATATACGATCCATCTTCCCTTGGAAGCTTTTCCAACCCGACACCCCCATTTGGATTCTCCTTGAGGCTGTCAGCATGCCCTCCTGCCTGGAACAGACCCCTAACTTTGGAATTCCTCCCTAATCATAGACTTCAAAACCTCATTCACCTTTGTACGACCAGCCTGATGCTGATCATTGTCTGTGACTAATCCCTTGTCATGTATTCTATGATCTAGGAGCTGTCATCATCTGAGTTCGTACCACCCACATGCCTTCTCTATGGTCTCCATCTCACTATCACCTGGTTTGACCACCTCTACACCTACCAAATTGTGATGCTCGACCTCTATCACCACTGAGCTTTGATATGCCCCTCTTGATGAAGATCTGGACATCTCTGCACCACCACCTTCTTGGAACCACCACTGTGGGAAACCGAGCTAGCCACCGTGCTATATCTCTGCATAATCCTTCAACTGTGTTTTCCACTAGCCTCACCACACTACTCTGAAATATTAACCTTTAATGAATCCCACATCACCACTCCTCCAATTTCCAAATGACCCTGAACCCGCTCTCCACTATCGCTCCCAACTGGTCACCCTTTTCGGAATCACCTTTTGGCCGCCGCCCTATCACGACTCCACTTCTTCGGCCATCAACCACACCTCTCACATCATCCCTTGTCCAGACATCAGATTCCTTTTCAGCACCATGTGAGGCAATACCAGTTATATCCCTAACGGTGCACTACCATTCCATATCTATCCCTTATGGGAATAATCAGGCTGGTCTGACCTGAAATGGGTCAGGGTTGGTCTGTTTGGCTCAAAATAGTCCTACACGGGGTCTGCCTAGCCTAAAATGGACCTATGTGGGTTCGTCCGGACCCGTAATGTGTTTAGGTGGGATTTATGTGCCTGAGATAATTTTTATATAACCAAAATTAATTTATTAGTTAAAAAAATAATTTTATTATTTAAAATAATTAATTTATTTTTTGTATTAAGTTAAATTAATTGATTAAAATAATTTTTGAATAAAAATAAAATAAAATTCTAGATAGAACAAAATAAATTATTTGAATTTTATAATTAATTTAATTTATTGAATACTCTTTGGATTTATATTTATTGAATTTAATTTTATCACGCATTTATTTGATATACTGACTGGTCTTGATCAATGAACAACCTCTTGCATGTCTTGGTTTATTTATTTAAATATTTATTACTACTGTGTGTGATGTTAGTAATAATTAATTAATTATTTATGATCCTTACATCGTCTTCTTCATTTAAATATGCATAAGGGATTACAAATCCATCAATTTATTACCGTATATATATTACGCTTCCCAAGACCCCCTCACCTATATACGAGTATATTTGTACTATTAAATATGATGAAGTAAGACATGGACCACACCAAGATGTGGAGAAATCCCAGATGAGACATGGAAACACTGGACTAGGGGTGATCTATGATTCGACTCAGGTATGATTCACCTAGGTCATAGTTGATCCACTGAGTTTAAATGGATCAACCATTATTAGATTCCCAAGACCAATTAGGTATTTTTTTTTCATTTTTTCATTTATTTATTATTTTATTCATTTTCATATCTGCAGGAAACACATAAAAGAATAAACAGAAAAATATATAAATAAGAAATGAATGTATTCTATTAATGTTCAGTTGTGAGTGAGACAACATAATATGAACATATTTATTAAAAAATTATTACATTTTTTGAGAAATACAAAAACACTCAAAGAAATATTAAGTTGCAAACGACTTCCTTCATTTAAATTTGAACACAACCAAGTGTATGGGGTGCTCATCGACAATAGTTGAGGGTTCCCCTAATATTGGAGATTTATTATGAGAGCGATGAGTTGACTTGACTAATGATGGAGAAAAATAAGTATCCATATATATCAAAATTTATATTTCGAGGCGAACATTGAGTAAATAATTTTTATGATTTTAGAAGCCGAGACTTCACTCAACAGATCAAGGAGCTACGAGTTAATGTTGTTGGCCAGTAAAACACCTACCCTGAACTCTATGAGTAGTGGCATATCCATATCTTATAGATTATGAGGAGAGGTTTCAAGGATCCTTTACACTAGAATACTCAAGTGATATAATATTCTTATTATAGTACAAAGGGTTTATAGAGTTTGATAAAATAGTTGGATACATTTGATGATTATATTAATTAGTAATGTCTAATTGGTAATAAATATAAAATTACTAATCTACTAGATTTTATTTTTGTAAAAAATGTAAAGTAATATCTCAAGTATATAGTGATAATTATTGGAAAAATAACACATCCAAACTAGCATGAGTTTCCAAGAGTAGTACAAGCGCTTGTGCACATACCATGATATAGAAAATTCAAGGTTCTAGAGTCCCCACTACCTATTGAGCCACCTAAAGAAGTGCGGGTGAGAAATATACTTACGAGAGACTCTTTTATAATTCATATAAGGGTTATGACATAATTCTATCATCAAAACCCAATGTGAGTTGTGGATACTACACTAGGACATGGATGATTTCACATGTTGTCTCATCTCTAAGAAGTTTTCAAAGAGAAAGTGAAGCAAGATATTAATGAGGTAATGATTTCACCTAATATGTGTAAATTTAAATATGATATACTTTATTTCAACACATCACATTATTATATAATTTTTACCCACTTTCTCCAGTTTAATTTAACATTATAAAATGATAAGTATGGAGAAAATGCTTCATTACCTTTAGGTAAAATTTATCTAAGTAAATAAGAACTTAAAAAATTATAATCTTTAGTTCTTATGGTGAACAAAAACAAGGTGAAAACACAAATGGAAAGTTTAATTCCAAATAAACCTTCACAAGGCCCTTTAATGTAAATAGGTCAGTTATTATACAAGATGTTATTTTCTTCACATGTCATAAAATAATCCCTTAAAAGTTTAAATTCAATAAGATGAATTGAAGAAGAAATTAATCGCCTTTTCTTCTTTAGATATATTCATTAATTGTAAGTAATGTTTCTATTTTACTTCTTAGGCATGGAATAAAATATTCCTATCACATACATGTATTTAAATACAATATCCAAGTATGTATAAATATTATACAATAATTAATGTGAATTTTCCAAGAGGCTGAGAAAGGGTGGTTCCAAAGTCAATGGTGAGAAGTACACAATTTCAAATTTCCATGTTTATTGATTCTAGTTGAACTTTTTACCAAAAAATTAATCTCATTTGTACATTGGAAACAATGAGACATTAATAAAATTTTGGAAGGAATGTTGTACATGGTGTATTATACTGAACTAAAGTTTTAGTAATTCTTGAATTATTGGTGACAAGTGATGAATATAAAAAATTAAGACTTATATAACCAGCAGGGGAAAGATAACAATTTTTCAAGAAAAACTAAGTATTTTTCAAGGATAAAACTTTTATGGGTTTTGAATCTATCAATTTAAAGACCTTAAGTATTATCAACACACTTATGTACTTATTTTTGGATAAAGAAACCATTAAAAATAAAGGTAAGTCACAAAATTTTAGACTTAGATCATCTAGAAAGCATAAACTATTATAAGTGTAAGATAGTGGTAAATATACTTCATAAGATTCCTTTAATTTTGTTTAATTAATGTGAAAGTGAAGTATGGTATATGCATGGTTAGAAGATATGAGTTTCTTCAGGCCTGTGTGTTGAAGAATATATTGACTAAGCATACATCGATCAATATAATGCAACATGAAGTAATTACTAAATGCACATTACCTTAGCCACATAAAATCTATAATGTTACTAAGTAGGATTTATTTTGAGTATTACATGTTGAAATTTATCAAAAAAATATAGCTTAGAGTAATTAATAAATGTATATTTACTTATAGGAACAACCAGTTGAGGTTCTGGGTCGAATCGAGAAATTTTTATGAAGTAAGACCACTCACCTAGTCAATGTTTTGTGGTGAAACCACCAAATTGAGGAATCTATTTATGAGTTTTATAATTTAATTAGGTATAACTATCCTTAGTTATTGGTACCATAGTGATGAATTTGGAGAAAAAAAAATCATTTTGAGGGGGGTAGAATGAAACACCTTGATTTTTTTGAAATATATTTTTTCAAATAAATTTAATCTTTTTGATATATCTAATTTCATGCAACACCAATTTTATATTGTGTTACACACAATTCTGAGTTTATCTTGCATTACATGAAACACTGAGTTTAAATAAAACTTGCCATACTATTAAAATATTATTATTTAATATGATTGTTATCACCTAGCTGTTGGAATAATGAGTATGAATAAGATTAACTTAATTGTGAAAATATATGGTCTAAACATGTATATTAAAGAATTATTTTATAACAGATTAATTAGAAATAAAAATAAAAACTATTTAAAAAATAAAATAAATATTCTTTTGAAAAACTATTTTTATGCACAAAAATGCATTTACCTCAATAAATTAAACAAATAATTTTTAGTGAATGATTTTAATGATATATATATATATATATTATATTCAATAAAATGTTTTAAATTCATCTCATGTTTTTTATAGACAAGTGATAAGAATAAATCCAATTTTATGCTTAAAAACTATATTTTTCTAAAAAGTAGTTTTGTCGCCTTTTGTGCACTTATTTTAAAACTAACTTTTGAAAATTTTAAAAAATTTATTTGAAAAAATAAATTTTAAATTTTAAATCAATATGTAAAAATTATCTTAGGGTGATTTTTTGATAATTTTTTGAGAAGATAATTTTTTTAATGAATAGTGAAAAATACTGGTTTTTATTAAGAATTGCTATTTCTTTTAAAGATTTTAAAAACATGAAAATTGTTTTAAGATGGTTTTAAAAGAAAAATTAGTTCAATTATATATATTAATAAATTTTATTTCTTTGCAATAATTTTCATATTGAATTTTTATATAAAAACTTTTTAAACTTTTGAACATTTTCTCTTTGAAAACCCACTTTCTCGTCACGTTTGTGGGATTAATTTTAAATTAAAATTTCACACTTATGTGAATGGAATTTAAAAAAATGGATTCCATATTTTTAATCATAATAATTTATATTATCTAATAAGTTCAACTTAATTTTTGACCATAATGAATAGTAAAAATAGTAAAAATTATTTACTACGGTTAAGGTTAAAATGGGTTTATCGGGTGGTTAAATTAAAATGATAAGGGTTAAAAATGACCCAAAGCTTGTCCAAAACACATTAGAAATAAATATATCAACCTTATATCTTCTAGTATTTATAAATCACGATTTTTTATCCTTTTATCATGTGAAAAACATGGTTACACCTTTTTCTTTTCAAACATTACAAGTGTGCCACTCACCTCATTTATAAAAGGCCACCCATCTCCTATCATCTTCAAACTTCCAAGACCCATTAATTTTAGCTAATAAATAACCAAATAACTTCATTAATTCCATCATCTCATCCCATAATCCATATTTTGGTCATAAATCCAATCTATAAAGCTTTTTGGTGCAAACCAAAAGAAGTTATCTGAAGAAGAGGTAACGTTGCTAATCAAGCTTTTTATTTTATTTATTCCTCCACATAATTAAATTATTATTAAGCCATTATGATATAATAACCTCATTATATTAAAAATAATTATATGTTATTTTGTTAATTTAATAAACTAAATCCTTCTTCACTTCTATCAAATGGGCTATGAAATCATTTTTCATGTGTATGGAGGACTCCTCCTCACAAACCGACATTATTAATTTTGTCATAACTATTTATTTATTACTTATTTAGTGGATGTTTAATATAAGGGGTCCAAGACACCTTATCCATGTATTTTTAATATCCATCATATAAGTTTATAAGAGTTCATTTTCATAGTACGATTCATTCTTATGAATTGAGATCTTCTTTATCCTCCCACACTCTATATAGAGAAAGGCTCTATCTGAGTGAGTGAGTGATCAGAGAATGTATTCATGAATAAAAGGAACGATATTGAGGTGATCTTCACACCATCAAAAAAATCATTAAATATTTATGCTAGCACCTATATTTCAACGAACGATGTACGTGTGGTGTAGCGATCCTGACCCCAGTAGCCCAGATCCATTATATTACTATATTACATGAGCATGGATAAAAGGAATCGTATCCCAAAGGACCAAAAAGTTAAGCAGTTTTGGATACATGATACCCATTTTACATTGTGAGTACAAAATAAAACATAATAAATAACAATAGAAAATAAATTTCATACTTGAGAACTCATTCAAAGATATCTTCTTCATCTTCTAGGGAAATGAAACAAAATAAGGGTGAGACAAAATGATAAGAAAGGGTTAAGTACAACATAGGCTATCATGAATCAATAAGAATAATCAAAATGGAAAGGTAAATAACTGGGTACACATGTCATTTTAATAATTGGATAAATAGTAATCAATATGACAAGGTAAATAACAGATCACAAATTCCATTTAAATAAATAGATAAGGAATTATGAATATGGAAAGGTAAATAACTAAAAAGACATACCATTTAATGAATAAACTAAAAATTAAATGAAGTTAGTGATAATATAATATTGAAAATATCATGGATAATAATAAATTGAATCTTAATAATGGTAATGCTTAATTTTCATACATCACATTTCAGGCATATGAGGCCTTTACCATCAAGATATTTCACAAGATAGTTTAAAATATAGGTAAAAACCAATTTAATGCTAGTTAAAATATTTCATTTATTCATCCATAAGACATAGTTAAATCCTATTATCATGATCAAATTATAAATTTATATTATCTCGAATATCAAAAACTACAAAGGTATAGTAAAGTGGAAGTACGAGGTCAAACCCATACAGAGCGGGGAACACAACGACAATAACTCTTGACCAAAGGTTGGGTCGTCCTAATTTCAATTTGATTTTAATTAAACTACATATTGTAGGTTTTAATTTAGATTAACAAAAAGGGAACAAGGTTAATTTTAGGGTATAGGAAAAGGATAATCCAAGATCTAACTTGGGATAGACCTATGGCTTAGGTTGTGAAGTGGTGCAAGGGTCACCAATTGGTTATGGTCAAAGCAATTTGATCTACCTATGCTGCAACCATCTCTTTGTCTGGGTATAGCTAACAATATATATGCATTACACTTAGTTTCTAAGGATGAAATCATCACATGCTAATGGTCAAAGCTTTCTCAACTCCAATTAGTTCAGGTTCATTCAATTTCACCTCCCATGGTCAAGGATGTGAAATAGAATATGATAAAAAATTGTTGTTAACCTAACTACTAGCTATATGGTTACCCAGTTTCAATTTTAGATATTTATTAAGTTAAAACCACCCCTACTATCGACCCCTAAAAATTTGGCGAATCATCATAGAGTGATCACTAATGATGATTAAACAATAACCCATAATGAAGAGATCAGAAGATAAATAATGAGAAAGAAAGAAAATAAAAGCAATTGGAATTAAACTAATGAGAAATCCAACATTACATCAAAGTTAGAAAAAGAAAAGAAAAGAAAAAAAGAAACCTATATACATATAACATGAGGCCGAAACCCTATAACATCCTCTCTGTAGTCGAGCCTCTCAATGCTTGGAATATAATGCTTAATATCTTGGACAGAACCCATATTTATAATTCCTAATGTCATAAATGGGATTCAATGGGTCAAATTTGTCATTAAGTTTCCATTCCTAGGTCAAAATATAAATATCTAATCAAATATTTGTAAAAATCAGTGTGTTTTAGCCCTGTATAACACTTACACATAGTGTAAACATTACATGATGTGTAATATTTATGCCTCAAAACCTTTATGGACAACTGAACATCATAAAAATATCTCTAGAAAGCTTTAGGAAGTGTCACAACATGACATACATGTTTCACACTGTGAAACATGTAAACATAACTCTAGAAGGTTATTCTTCTCTTCACGACCTATAAATAGTTCACACCTTGTATATTTAAATGACGTGTAATGATTACACAATGTATAAAGTAATATTCCCATGTTAGAAGCTCCATTTTTCCATGGTTATTTAGATTTGTACCACCAGAACCTCCCATGATCATCCAATCATCATGGAAAATGTTCATTCAATGTATTTCTTGGTCTCTTTGGATTCAATGTTCAATATTGGATTCTTTAGATTTCTATTATCGTGCTGTGCCGCTTTGAGGCATGACACAAAGTGCCTTTATGTTCCTCAATTATCACATTTTCCTATCTATTTCTCTATAGGTCAGTCCCACCTAAGAATACACAAAACATAAATTATCTTCCATGAAACTCAAATTAAATCAATTAATATTCAATGAATTCACATATAAAAACCCTTTAATATATAGATATAAAATAGATATATCATTCATATCATGTGACCTACTGATGCATCGAGGGGCTATATAATACCTGGACCCACCCATCACTGTAGTTCCAAAAAATTCCTCACATATCGAATAATAGATTTAATTCATGAATCAATATTCCTTACCATCAAATATTCATATTGAGTAAAGGATGAAAATTTATCAATATTTCCCCAGGTAATCTTTCATAGTAAACACTGTATAAAAAATGGTATTTATTTTAAGAAATAATCATGTACATCACATAAGAACATGTATATTTAATAGATATGTAATTTATAATTAAAAATGATTATAATAAAGTTATTTTTAGGATAAAGTAAACAATCACAAAAGAAATTGAGATTTCACAATAACTTTTACCACTTGGTAACTTCCAAGTCAAATCAATCTGGATAAAATAATTCAAAATGAAACTTAAAATACCATAAATAATGAATTATTCAAGATATTACATGTCAAATGGATATTTTATACTCTATATAAAATTTAATTGGTGAGTAATATCAAATAAGCCTCAATGAAATATAAATTGAGGAAAAATCCCTTACCTTACACTTAATTTTGGTTGAAAATGGTTTAACCTCATTTATAGTGGTTTTAAACATGTTATTAAATTATTATAGAACCATATTAATATTTATGATATTATATATGATATTATATATGATATTATATATGATATTATATATGATTATTTTTTAACATCTTATTTCCCATTCATTAATAATCTTTCTTTATTTTCATTATTTCGGGTGTTAATTACCTTGTTTTCTTGTGCATGTTCCATCCTGAAAGATTCGATTCTTACACATATTATATAGTTCTATCATCTCCAGAATAATAATCATGAAATAATTACCATATTTTTACATCATTTTTAATTTTAAAACCAATCATTAATGATGGTTATAAAGAATCAAGTATGTTATGATCATGGAGATAGTAGGTCATATGTATGCATGAGTAACATTTCCATTTCCACCGATCATTATGGAAATGAGGTAAGTAATATTTTACCTTAAAAAAATGATCATAATATCATTAATACCATATTATACACTTATATATATCATTAATTTTGTTTGGCGGTGAAAATAGAGTCACATCGCTTTGTGAAGGCGGTAGTCCACAAGTACACAAACACTGTCATCATCTTTATATGATTGGAAAGGAAAGAAATAAAATGATATATATTATATTTAAATAATTATAAATGTGTTATTAATATCATAATTATGTCATTTATATCATATATAATCATTAAATTTATCTTTATCACCTTCCATGTGAAGCATTAGTGAAAGATGAATCATATTGCTTCGCAAGGTGGTAGTCCGTCACACACATGAGCGACATTATCGTATCACCTACATAGTGGAAGTTAAATATATATGTATATATATTATATAATGAATTTATAGGTATAAATATTCTATAAATATCATATATATATATATATATATACTTAAAATACATAATCATTTCCAACCTTGGGAGGTGGAAATGGAAAAATGAACAATAGTCGGTAATCCTTCGTACACACGAATGATGATTTTGTAACCCACTTAATGGAATTAGAGATGGTTTTAGGTAATTAAATTATTATAAAAACATCCTATTATATGTAATATACTTAGGTTATTATATAATAATGTTTTAATAAAAAATTAAGGAGGCAGAGAAAGAAGTAAAATAAAGAAGCTCGTTGAATAACATTACCTCTTTTTCGAGTATCCTCATTAGGTTTTCACTAATTCATTAATTAGTTAGATTTATTCCCAAAATAAGGATTATAGGATGGGGGAAAGTTGGGAAGCTATTTTTATAGGTATTGGATGAATCAAAGTGGTTTTAAGGTGTGAATAAGTGAGGGGAGTGAATGCCCTTTTATAATTGAGGAGTGACATTCTTATAAATATCCAAAATTATTCACTATTGGAAGGTCACCCTTACCTCACGTGCTTCCAAAATAGATCAATAATGGAGGTAAGGGTTTATTTGGTTAATAAAAACCTCCAAAATAAAAAAATAAATTCATTTTTATCATTTTATTCTTCAGTCTTTAAGTTTACTCAATTTTAACATTTTTGTTTTACCACAGTAACTTGTATCTTTTTATTTACCTAGGTAATTTACCCTTTAATATTTAAATTAAAATTATATTTATTAGATAATTTAAACCTAATTATTTTTAATATGAAATAAAATTTATTAAATAAAAATCTCAAGTGTGTGTAAAATTAATTTTAATACAAACACATGTAATGCACTAAACTGCGTTTTAACCTTAATCACGATAATTAATTTTAACTATTTTGACTAATCATTAAGGTAAAAAATTAAGTTGAACTTATTAGGAAATATAATTACTATGATTCCAATTATTGAATATATTTTTACCAATTCAATTAGCATAATTTTCATAATTTTAATTTAAAATTAATCCTCTAGACGGGACGATAAAACATGTTTTTAAAGTGAAAATGTTCAGAAGTTTATAATATTTTTATATCAAAATTCACGAGGAAAATTATTCCAATGACATAAATTTTACTAATTGATATAAAATTTAAATAATTTTACTTTAAAACCAATTCAAAATATAACTAAATATTATAAATTATTTAAATGAAAAGGTATTTTTCAATTAAAATTTGGCATTTTCACTATTCATCAAAAATTAAAAGTTCTAAAAAAATACAAAAAATCCACCCTAATATAATTTTGGTATCAAAATTTTAAAATATGAAGTTTATTTTTTCAAATAAATTTTCAGAAAGTGGTAAAAATTAATTTTAAATCAAGTACACAAAATATAATTAAGCCATCTTTTAGAAATAATATTGTTTTTTGGAAAACATTTCTTTTTATTTTAAATGATCAATAGATAACCATAGTTTTAATAATTTAGTTAGTACTATTAATACCATCAAATTTAATGACTATTTTATAACTATAATATTAAATAATAATATTTTAATAGTATATTGTTGTTCGGTAAAACTCAGTCTTGCGTGTAACACAAGCTAAACTGAGCATTTTGTGTAATAAAATCTATTGAAATAAATATATTTTAAGGTATTAGGGTGTTATATTTCCTTCTATACTTAGTGTTTCATTTCATACACTCTTTCAAATAAAATTCCCTTATTTTAGAATTTTGGGTTCTTATATTCTCACCACCTTAAATAAATTGCATGCACAAAATTTGAACTTCATCTTGGTAATCAAAGGTCGATATTTGAAAATTATTTTGTGGAAAAAACACATCATAAAAAGATTTAATAAAATATCCTCTTGATAAGAGAAAAAAGTAAGTACAAAGTTTATATAGAATAACACATAACTAGGTTTCCGTGTAGGAGAACATTGGTGGAAAGTGAATATATGGACATAGAAGAAAAATATAAATAATTATAGAGAGTGATTGAGGTCATTGATCACAAGAAAGTGAATGATTAATGGAAAGTGAAGGGACAAAAACCTTAAATATAATATATGTGAAAAGGTTATTGATATCATTATAAATAATGGTAATAGGATAACATTTTATTTCAAGATCATTTTTCCTAAAGCTGAAGAATTCATTTATTGTCCAATAATATAAGGAAATATACCTGATAAGTTTCTATTTCATAAGAAAAATTTCATCCTTTTTTTATTCTTCAATAAATTTATAATTCATTTTTTACTATAAGAAATTAATACTCAAAAATTATTTTTTAGGTTTGAAGCACTAAAATTTACTTTTAAAAGATCATAAGATCCATAAAAGAGTGACAAGTCTTTCTACCTTTCTATAAATATTTTCTAAAACCAATATGGTTAGTAAAAGTTATAAAATATAATAAATTAATCTTTAAACCTCAAAAGTAACACCACTGGTTCATTATTAATATTTATTCATCAAATTATTTAACTAAAAATAGTGACATATTAACAAGGACATCACGTAGGCCATTGGTAGGTGTGAAACCATTATCCTTCTTCGATCATGGGTTCAAACCTCATCACCTTATTGGATGCGATGGGTTTTCACCCTGTATTTGGATTTTAATTTTTATAAACTATATTAATATAATTCTTATAACATTCCAAAAACAATATGATGGAAATCCTTGAAATAAAATTAATCGTTAAATAAATTTTTTACTATATTTTTCAATACAAATTATTTTTTTAAAATATAATAATATTATTTCACTATTATTAAAATGTAATTAATGATCATATTAACCCTAAATGTTATCAATACCTTTAAACTTATGTCTATAAAATATAAAGGCATTATTCCTCAAATAATTTTTCTACTAAAACATATAGTCTCCATAAATTTATCTAAAAAGAACATAATCTTGGTAGAATCTCATCACATAAAACCTAAAAGAGGTGATTAATTATTTGAACTTATGATTAACCTTAATATCATAAACTCATGATGGTATTCATGACTCTTAAGTAAATGAAGACACATGTGCTTCTAAAATTTAACAAAATCCTTAGACAATTTATGATTATTATAACCAAAATACCATTGGTAAAAATACTTCTAAAATTTAATTTTTTCGAATCCCAATACATAAATACTTCTTCTATTTTATTTACACATATATCCTTTTTTATTACAAGGTTTATCCTAAGTCATTCATTTTCATCATCTATTCAAATCATTTATAAAGTATTATAAAGAAAATATAAATTATCCTAAGCATATCCCCTGGGAGTGTCAAACCAGGTGCACAGTAAGGCCCATTTTCATGAATGTGGTGACAATCGAGTCAAGCCCAATGTTCCCTTTTTTAGAGTCACTACAACTAGGTACATCTGTTCTAGAAAAAAATCTACTTTTTTTTATTCAAATAGGTATTTATTGTAAGGAAAAACCACATAATATCCAATTTATAAAACTTTAGTATTTTCTTATATACTTATACTCAAAGTCTATCATAGGGTTATGTTATATATTCTATGTTTTGCTAAATCTAGTTCCTAAGATTTCTACTAAATTTCCTCTGATACAAACTGTAGCTACCTCAACCCTAGTAGCCTGAAGTTAGTGTCTTACTACATTAAATTAGAATGGATAAAAGGAATCACATCCCAAAGGACTGAAAAGTTTAGCAGTTTTGTAGAATTAGATACATACATGATACCCATTTTACATTGGGAGTAAAAAATAAAATACAATACATAAATTCAAAAAATAAACTATAGCCTTGAAAAATCATTCAAATATGTATTATTCATATCCTGAGGAATGGGAAAGAAATAAGGGTGATCTCAAATGCTCAGTAAGGGTTAAGTAAAATGGAAACTATCATGCATCAATAAGAATAATCAATATGAAAAGGTAAATAATTTACTACAAATTCCATCTCAGAATGCATGGATTCTTACTATCGAACAACATCCTTTCCATACTATTTCCTTTTAGGTTATAGGTTCATCATTATTTAGGATTAATGTGTCACCTGTATCGGCGAAAAGGGATCCATATCTATCTGGTTCCATAACCTCTTGAGTAGACCTACTTAGTACTTGTGTTTCAGAAATATCTTCACCCCTATCTCTTATTAAGATTTTCCCATACCAACAATTGAGAATTTAGAGTATTAACTCCATAAAAATCAATATTTCTCCCACTATTTCCATTATAAATTTGTTCCCTTTCTAGAAATATATAATTACTTGTCACAATAAATTTTATATCTAAAGAGTTACATAGGTAATATCCTTCAGTTTCTTTAGGATAACCTATAAAGATTCACTTTGTACTTCAAGATATGAATTTGTCACTAAATATATTCTTGAAAAAATCCCCACATCCCCACACACATATGTGTGAGAGTTTAGGTTTCTTTCCGTACCAAAATTCATATGGAGTCACATTTATTTCTTTAGTTGGTACTTTTTTAAGGGTATGCGCCACTATTAGCAATACAAATCCCAAAAAGGATAATAGAATAGTTTCCTAACTCATTCTTCATCTGACTATGTAAAGTGAGGTCTGATCCCTCCTTTCATCGACACCATTCTACTAAGGTGTATAAGGATTAGTGAGTTGTGATACCATCCCACACTCCTTTAAGTGATCAATAAATGCTCAGTTAAGATACTATTTGTCCCGATTTGAGAAGAGTGCCTTAATCTTCCCACTAAGATGGTTTTCTAATTCATGTTGGTATTCCTTAAACATATGAAATTAATTTGATCCATACCTACTATAGTCACTGATTAAAGTTATTAAGTAAAAAATCACACCCCTTACCTCTACTAGAAATGGACTACATACATCAATATGAATTAATCCGAGTAGCTTTATGTCCCTCACTCCTTTCCTAATGAAGGGTACTTTGGTCAGTTTTTCTTGTAAACAAGTGTCACATACATCCAAGGGTTTTAACTCAGTAGAGTTTAAATACCTTACTTAATGTAATTTATTTAAAATATTATCTTTTGAATGAGTAAGTTCCATGGGAGGGTGTTTTATGATTTATTTTCACTGGTTTTGTCATTAATTTCTATTGTAGGGTTTTTGAGTTCAAGAATATACAATATCTTGTTAATATGCTCCATGCCGTAACATATTTTATCTTTATAAAAGAGACAATATTAATTTCCAAACTTGAAATAAAATCATACAGTGTCCAAAATTGAAACTGAGATTATTCTTATGATAATTGATGGTACATAATAATTATTGTTTAATATAAGAACCAAACCAGTAGGAAAGTTTAGATGATAATATCACACTGCCAATGATACTTTTCTTGTACCATTTTCAGCTTGTAGACCCACTTTTCCTTTTTAAATATTTTAAAATCTACTTGGTTCATGTATGTGAATAAAAATGAGTATTCCACATGTCTTATCTAATACCCAACTTGTAGATAAATACAGATTGCATTAAATGAAAAAAATACCCGAGGTAGAAGCATCCCCTTACTTATTTTTATCATCCATGCAATTCTTCTTCTAGTGGCCTTTGTTTCCAAATGCAAAGTAGACTGCATCCTAATCATTTCGCTACCTCTATATCTTTGGATTCTTGGAAGGAAAACACATCAGTTTCTTTGTCTTGGGTTTATCCTAGACCACTTAGCCTCACCCTTCCCCCTTTTATTCACCATAAGTACTGAAGAGTTGATATTCTTCATATCCTTATCTTCTTGGTGAATTAATAAAATAGGTATGGGAGAGAATTTTTTCATGTTATTCATGTTATAATTAACAATAAAAGTCAAAAATCTAGGTGGTAAATAGGCAATAATGAGATTTGTCACTATTTTGTTGGTTCAGTTTGAACTTAATGGAATCAAGTTACTCAATGTACCCAATCATCTTGAGTACATGAGGTCTTGCTTGATTCCCTTATGCTACCCTGTACTTATAAAATTCACTTGATTTCTCATATCTTTCTTGCTAAGATTTCTCCTAATACAACTCTTGGAGATGTAATAAAATATTGTAGGAATCTTCATCCTTATAATTTTTATACGGTTGGATATACATTGATGACAACATGATACAACATATATCTATTTCATCATTTATATACTTATTAAATCTATCTTTATCTAGTTTATGTTGAAAGTGGGTGCCCTATACCCAAATTATGTATGTACTTTGATCACCATTACAATTATTTAGTTTGATATATATATATATATATATATATGTGTGTGTGTGTGTGTGCACACACACACATGTTTTACTTACCATAATAGTATTTATACTTCTACATCCACTATATTTATGATAATTTACTTAGATTAATTTTTGTATTAAAAGGTTATAACAATTCCAGGGCTATAATGTGAACCTCAATACACCATGACATTAATCTAAAACATTTTTTCTATGGCCTAGATACATCATACCAACTGAACACAATTGTGGTATGAATATCAGGTGTTAGGGGATCATAAGAAATGATACTTTTTCTCATGAAGTTCATACTTGGTGATCTCTAATAGGTGAGATCATGAGGAAAAATCCAAAAATATGAACACTACATGTTTCAGGTGTCATTGGTTGTTTTTCTCTATGAACACATGTATTGGTCTCCTATTTTGAGATCATTATCTATGTGTTCCATTTGATTGTGTACTTTGAGGCAAGGAAAAAACCATGACATTGAAGTTGAACTGAGGTATCTTGTGTTGGGTGTGTCATTGGTGGTATGACATTGGTTGAATGATCAAGACAGAATTTTTCGCTCTTGATTTGAGAAAGAGATATGTTGATATTAGTTGATTAGGATGATAGTACCTTTAATAAATCCATGACCATGGTAGTCGAAGGTAAATCCATCAAGTTAGATCAAAATATAATAAAGTAAGAATGGATTATGACACTATCACGAACCAACCCAGCTCGACCCTAAACCTATCACCTGATTTGGCCCGTGATAAGACCCGAGAGGCATTCCCGATTCTCCCAGGATGGAGAAAAGTTACAAGGGCATCATTAGAGTGATGATGGGAATGATTTCTCCCAATATACATAAACATAAAGTATTGGAATAATAAAAGAACAACCCAAATTAAAGAAACCAAACAAAATGGATAAACAAGAACTGAAAAATAAAACTAACCAAACCTGATAATCACTAAACTCCATGTGACCCTGTGGGTCACCCTCTGATCCCAGGACTCAGCATCACCCATGACAATCAAGATCAAGTTGAAACCATCACCTAAGACTAAAACAATATTAAAGTATAGGAACATGTATTAAAACTCAGTAGGCATGCCAAAGTAATCTATTCCTAAATAAATTTCCTTTAAATAAAGAAACATTAATTTCAGGTTTGAACTACAATATATAAAAGTAATTTTTTCACACATTTAACCTTTAAAACAAATCATGGTCCATTACCCTTTTTACCATTCAAAACCGTATTATTTCCCAATGAGGAACCATATGCATTTTAAAAGAGAGATGACATTTCAGTTATAAATGAGAGAGTAAGTATAAAACATTTCCAAAACCTTTTTCCATAAACATTTGAGAACACTTTATAATTTTAGCTAAAATCCAACCTATTATAGAAGCAATCTCAACAATTATACAATAAGGGCAATGTAAAATAACACACAAGAGTATCTATCCAACAATGAATCAAAACATTCGTGTCAGTAGACATTGGTGAAACCTAGGATCTCGTGAATGATCTAGAATGTACTATAAATGTGACTCATCCTCAAGTCATTCCCTACCTGATGACTCCATAACTCCCAAATTCCTGATTGTCACCCTGCCTGGCCTGATTGAGGGTCCCAATCCCATTGAAATAAAAACAAAATATCCCCTTGTTATGGGCCAATATCCAGTGCGTAATCTAAACTAGTGCGGAAATCATTCACTTAAAATTCTCTTTCTATGCTAGGTTCCCATGTCACGAATAATAAGGTAGTGAGCCAACAATTTCAAACAAGAAATCCATCACATATACATGCATCACATACAAGAAACACACACAAAAGTCACCCCCGAATCACTCCAAGGGACTTTTCTCCCTCTTTCCACTAACCGTCAACACACAAGGGAAATCCCATCTGAGGACCACCCATTCCATCATCATATAATAAGGCAAGAGGTGCATCCCAAGGAGATTTTTTCAAATCAAATTATTTTATAAAAGTACCAAACTGGCTTCAAGCAAACATTTAACACTAAACCATTTCCACAAAACCAACACACTCCAACTCATTTTCAAAGAATCAAATAAACATCAACTATAATATAAAACCATTTAGAACCCTATTTAAGAAATATATTTGAGAAACCCAAACACATTTGAAACCCAAACCATTATTTAAAAACCAAAATTTACTTACAAAGTCCAATCAGATAATTTGATAAAAATTTGTTAAACACTTGGTGTGAACATTTAATAAAACAGTTTCATTCAATCAAAAACTAAGAGGAATTAACTTTATTTCACTTCATACATTTATACTAGAAACAACCATATATCACTAGCTAGAATTTAATAAGGGTTCAAAAATAAATAAAGAAATAATTATTTAATTTAAAGGCTAACGCATAGGGAAACCTACCTCAAAATGGGAATGGACCAAGATAGACAATTCAGAACCCAATGCCTTTGATGAAGATCGCCCCACAACTGCGCACAAATACACTCCTAGATATCTATACACCCCTTAATCTAATTAACATATTCCCCATTCCATGAGGGAATATGTACAAGGAGGATATATATATATATACCTATGTATGTGTGTGCAACCCTCCAAGGAGCCACCAAATAATCTAATTAACCCAAAGGAAAACCAAATATTACCAAATACTCTAAATAAATTCAAAACAATAAAAAGGGGTGGAAGCAACCAACCAAAGACATGAGCCAAGCAACTTTGTAAAACCTTACATAAAACAAGATCATTTTGAAAACAAGACTTTCACTATTTAAAACCATCTACAATTCATATTGAAAAGTGAACATCAAGTTAAACATGCAAAGGGAACACAATTTTTGTTGAAAGTCTCAATCCACTCATCGAAAGTTCACATGCCTCTTTAAAACCAATTAATTTTTTAATCAAAATGAAAACATTTTAAACATCCAAGTGATATATCATAAATCATCAAAAACTATCATAGTATGGCCATGAAAAACATGCCTTTAAAATTCCTTTTTAAATAACCCTATTGAAATACAATTTCAATTGAAAAACACACCCTTTATTTAAAAAAAATCCATGCTAACACTTTTACAATACTTGACTTTTCAAGTATCAAATGAAAAGTAATTCCTTAACGAATTATTTTTTTAAACATCCAAAACAATTATTGTAAACTTGATATGATTTTAAAGGGATTTCAAGTAAAATATATAAACAACCGACACGTGTAGTTAAAAAAACAATTTTAACAAATATTTAAAATAGAAACGCCCTCCTCTTTCCATGAAAACTAAAAAAATGATTTTCTCCATAAAAATTCATAAAATATATTTTAATATTAAAAATTGTTAATTAAATCATCAATTTAAATTACAAGCAATCAATGGTTCTATAAATTAAATGTTATGGAATTGGAAAAACTACCTTGAATCAAGCAAAGATGGTGTGAAGCTTCGAATATGGGTTGAAGGGGACTCAAAAATGAGATCACACACCCTAAAGACCAAAACAGAATAGATTTAGAACCCAAAACCCACCTAGGTTTTGGCTAGAACAAATGGGGCTACATGAAGAGGGAAAATCGGTTATAAGCGTAGGAGAGGGGGAGAAACAACCTTACCTGAGCGAGCTGAGGGAGAGTCCGTAGAGAGGGGAGGTTCGCCGGAAGGAGGAAGCATGGCCAGAGGTTCAGGTTGGGTGGGGGTGGGGAAGCCTGCAAGGATGGGGGGATAGATTAGGGTTTCATTTTTTTTATTTTGATTATTATTTAATTAATTATATTTTAATTTGAATTCAATTGATTTAGTTTTTCTAAAAAAAGACTCGGAAAGGAATAAAAATTAAAAAGTAACTCAAAGATAAATAAAATAACTGCAATGTGTCGGTTTAGGGTGTGACAGAAACAATTTTTGCATCATTATTTATGAGATATCATATGAAAAAGAAATTGTATTACACAATTCATGTTCGTAGGATGGTTTTCACACATAATATCATATTTAAGAGTCTTCTTTATTATGGAGAATAGGTTTATAGGTCATTGCGGGCCCCACCATGGTGTCAGATTATTGTCCATGTATTAATGGTCATCGATGAATAAATAAATAAATTATTATTAAAGTATAGAATAATTGGGTTGAATTTATTTATTAATAGTATTTATAATAATTTAAGTAAATACATGAAAAATATTATATGGATGAATATTATTTTAATATTCAAGGTTCATTTAATATTTACAGGAATTATGAGTTGAGTTAAAGAATTGGGTTTATCACATAATATATTTAATATATATTCAAATTAGATAATAAAATATAAATAATATTTATGACACAGTTAGTTCTTCATAACTATTTATTTACTTCTTATTTAGTGGAAGTTAAATATTTGGGAGCTAGGGAACCCTATTTGGGTATCTCTAACATCTACTATATATGTTTACAAGAGCTCATTTACATAGTGGAGTTCATTCCAACAGATTTATAGATCCTCCCTCCTCCCGTATCTTAGAGAGGTAAAGGCTCTCTTTGAGCGAGTGATCCAAGAATGCCTTCACAGATCGAAGACATGGGATCAAGGTGATCATCCCGACATTGAAGGAATTATTGAATCTCTACACTAACACCTAGGTTTTGATGAATGACATATGCACAGATTCTTGAAGCATGTGTGGATGATCTAGAGGGGTTTGAATTCAGATCCTTTGTGCAATGGTCCCTGATGAAAAACTACAGTATAATGTGCATCAAACTAAACAAGTTACTTGTTTATTTATTTATTTTTATTTGAAATATTCACAGGAGATCATCAGACCTCTACCGGGGCTTGGATCACCAGAGATAATGAAGTTACTGTTAGGTCAGAAATGGTAATGAAATATGGTCTATAGGGGGTGAATATACCATATTAAAAAATTTAAGCAAACAAATTTATTGATTAAATCAATTATCAAAGTTAATTATTAAGGTTAATTAGCAGTAAAAAAAGTAAAGAACACAAATATATTTTTTATAGTAGTTCGATCCAAAGTGGGACTACTCTACTCTTATACCTCACTACTCAGTGAGAGATATATGTACACTAAAAATGATTTTTGAAGGGGAATCATAACCCAATTACAAAATCCGTTTCTAGTGGTGTGATAATGATGACACTGACTTTGATATGGGGAGTCACAACCGTTACAACCAAACATTAGACATTGAGGGTCATAACCCAAACAATCATGACTTTAGATATAGGGAGTCACAAACCATATATCCTGAATTTAGAATCTGGGATTCACTACTCGTGGAAAAAGAATAACAAATAATGATTTTGTGTGTAAAAGTATAAATAAAAAAATAGAGTGCATGTGAGAGATAAGAAATAGAATTACAGACTCAGAAATAAGATAATAGAAGATAAACAATGAAATCACTGGTACTGGTTCTTGAGATTTAGATTATCATGTCTCGTAAAGGAAATTTTAATCGAAGTAGACTTAATTCGGCACTTGAGAGAACGTCCAGGTGTTGAAACAGAGTCTCGTAGGACATTTCAAATGCACAACAGGTTCAAAGTTCACAACACTTTCTCTTTGAAAAATAGAGTATCAAATAAGTTAACCCATGTATGTATTTTCTTCCTTCTATATATATATATATAGAATAAATATTCCGCAGTTTTAGTAGCTCCTATTCCTTCGAATATTCAAAATAAATCGAGTTAAGAGATTTCATAAATATTTCTATAAAAATTTCAGCATTGCTGCCTCTTTATTCTTGTAGAACAAATCTTAAAAAGAATTTAAAATAATTTGAATAACTCTTCCAATAATATCTTCATAAAAATAATAGCATTGAATTATTTTAAAAATACAGTTTAAATCTATTTAAACTTATTCAATACAAATCATGAAAACTAGGAGCACAATTTGAAAGTAAATTCAAATATATGAATTTAAATAATCTTGAATCATCTGATTTTATTGAAAAAATATGTTGAAATAATTTATTAATTTTTCTATTTAAAAATTTCACCAAAATCATCAAAAACTTATTCATTCATAATACTAATATTTAATGTAAATTTATCCAGCATAAAAACCTATGAAAATAATCTATATAAATATGCAGCAAATCAATGTTCAACATAAAAGCACAAAGCAGCAGTAGAAAAGTAGGGTATATAAAGTAGGGTAAAAGAATGTAGGGTACACAAAATTAAGGTACAAGAAATTAGGGTACACAAAATTAGGGAATGTAGGGTTCATCAAAGTAATGTAGGCTTCATCAAAGTAACCTAGAGTTCATCAAAGTAATGTAGAGTTCATCAAAGTAACACAAGGTTCATCAAAGTAACGTAGGGTTCATTAAAGTAACATAGGGTTCCTCAAAGTAACGTAGGGCTCATCAAAGTAATAAAGGGTTCAAAAAAGTAACACAGGGTTCATAAAAGTAATGTAGGGTTCATCAAACCATACTTCTCAAAAGTAGGGTTGTTGAACCATACTTTACAAAAGCAGGGTTACCAAACCATACAATGCAAAATTAGGGTTGCCGAACCATATTTTGAGAAAGTAGGGTTTTCGAACCATAATTTTCAAAATTAGGGTTTCCAAACCATACATTGTGAAAGTAGGGTTTTCAAACCATATTTTGCAAAAGCAGGGTTGTCGAACCATACTTTGCGAAAGTAGGGTTGTTGTACCATATTTTGTGAAAAAATGGACAACATACTTTAATAAAATTAAATGAATTTTTAAAGGCTCTTAACAGAATATTCAGACTTTGGTCAAAAATATTTATTTGTATAAAAAATTATTACCTTTTCAATGAATCAAGAATCCAATAAATCCAAATTATAATTCTCTTGAAATTATCCAAAAACTCAATAAAAACATTCTAGAAAAACTGCAACTATGAAACAATATTACAAAAAGTCAAATAATTTATTAACCATCCAAAAAAACATTTTTAGAAATCTATGTAAACTAATTAAATAAATATAAACTTGTTAGATTTTAATAAAATCATGTTTCGTGAGAATATGATAACTATATAACTTAAAGAACATTAAATACAAAAACTTTTCAAAACTGTAGACTATAAAGTTTCTAAAACTGTAGCTCCAAATTTGTTGAATTTTTAGAGTACTAGAAAAACATTTGAAGACTTTATCATAAACTAATGAAGTTTAGATAAATCTCTTATCTATCCATAGTGATAATAATCACACAAAACTAAACACTATGGATTGAGATATTATCAAAATACAGAGGAAAAGTGATCAAATAAAAGAGAAACATAAACATGCACAAACAATCTCTCCCTTTTTATTTGATTACAAAATCAAAACTTTAAAACCATTTTAAAAATAATTTAAAACCATTTTATCTATACCTTTTTTTTGTAAATAAAAAATTGATAACAAAATCCCCCTAAACAAATGCAGAAATAAAAAGTTATAATTCTAACATACCAAGATCAAATTGAATTTTTTCAAACTGAGTATAGTCTAAAGGCTTTGTAAAAATATATTCTAGATGATTTTTAGAAGGGATAAATTATAAAACAATATCACCCTTATTCACATGATCTCTAGTAAAATGAAATATAAGATCAATATGATTTGTTATAGAACACTGTAAATGTTTTTTATAAATTGAATTTTCAAAAGTATTATAACAATTAATAGGTAGTTTATCAAGAGAAACACAAAAATCACATAAGGTTTACTTAATACATAAAATTTGAATAAAAATACTTAAAAAATATATATACTAAACTTTTACAGTATATAAATCAATGGATAGTTGTTTCTTAGATGGCCAATAAATTAAAATTTTTCCTAGAAAATGACACACACCTGATGTACTTTTTTCGGTCAATTCTACAACCTCCAAAATCAGAATCAAAATAAGATGTTAATCAAAATAGTTATATTTTGGATAAAATAAACCAGAATCAATAGTTCTTTTAACATATATAATTATTCTTTTTATATATTTAATATGAATTTCTTTAGGATCTGCTTGAAATCTAGCACATAAACAAACACTAAAAACGATATCGGGTCTAGATGAAGTTAAATATAGCAAGCTACATATCATGCCTCAATAAAATTTAAAATCAAAATATTTAATAGATGCATCATTATCGAATTTTACAATTAATACTCATAGGATTTTTCATATATTTAGATGAATCATGACCAAATTGTTTAACTAACTCTTTAGCATACTTAGATTGATTAAGAAAAATTCCATCTTTTCTTTGAAAAATTGAAGTTCAAGAAAGAACTTTAATTCTCACATTAAAGTCATGTCAAAATCAGAAGACATCAAAGAATAAAATTCATTACAAATAATTTCACTCGATGACCCAAAAACTATATCATCAACATAAAATTGTACAATTAAAATATCACCATAAGTTCTTTTAATAAAAAGTGTCAGATCAACATTTCCTTTCCTAGAATCATTATTTAACAAAAATAAAGAAAGTATTTCATACCAAGCATGAGGTGTTTGTTTGAGACCGTACAAAGATTTAGATAATTTAAAAACATGGTTAGGAAAATTTTCACTTTCAAAACTAGGGGGTTGAGAAACATAGAATTATTCAGTTATAAAACCATTTAAGAAATCAATTTTTACATCCATTTGATATAACTTAAAACCGTGAAAACAAGAAAAGGCCAACAATATTCTAATAGCCTCTAACCTGAAAACAGGTGCAAAAGAATCTTAAAATTCTATACATTATTATTTATAGTATCCTTAAACAATAAGTCTATATTTTTTTAACAATATATTCATATTCATCTAGCACTACCAAAAAACTAGGTTTCCGTAGTGCTACCCTTTAACATTGCTAAAAAAGGTCTGATAAAGGGCGTGCCTTTTTCAGGGATAAAAAAAAGAACTGATAAAGGACACTTTTAAAAGCACTGTTAAAAGTGAACCTTTATCAGTGCTTTTTTTAGTGTTGATAAAGGCACCCCCTTTATCAATGCTTTTTTTATCACTATTAATGGGCCCCCTTTATCAGCACTTTTTTTAGTAATGCAGATAAAGGTGGGGGGGATGACTTTATCAACGTTTTTTTTCCTAGCACTGAGAAAGTGTATATTTCAAAAAAAATATTATATTTCTTGAAAAATAATATATTGATATATAAATATATAAGTATATTTATGTTGATATAAATATAATATATATTTTTTATATAAGTTTTAGACAAGTATAAATAAACATTTTCATTTAATATATAAGATATGTAGTGAAAATGACTTATAAAATATCTTAAAAAATTATTAATTAATAATTTTCTAATTATGATCGACTAATAATCATTTAATAACAATTTTAAGACACAAGAAATCAAAAAAATAATAAAATATCTAAAATAAGTTAAAAACAAAACTCAAACTTCAATCAACCATAACTTTTGATCCGAGTGTCCGTTTGAGTTCTAAAACATATCAAATCAAAGCCTGTGATGAGATCTACACGTTAGTGATCCAATATAAATTTTTGTCATATTTTTAGAGGCTAAAAATGGTTCAAAATGCCTCCAAAACTATGTTTTTAATCCGAATACCCAATTTTTTTAACATTCGATGGAATTTCAGCCTCATTTCAGGGGGTCTTTTTTACCCTTTTCACCGGGGACTGAATTTATTCTGAGGGATTACATTTATATTGATATTATGGATTTGAAATTTTATCCTTTTTCATAATGTAATGTTATTTATAATCAATTATATAAGAATATATACATATTTTTTATATATTGACCCATAAAATTTTAATTTTTTAAATAAATAATTAAAAATATTTACATATAAAGTATATTTCTCAATATACAAGGCTTATCTAAATAAAATACTAATATCCATTTTATTTAAAATACAAATATATTAATATGTATATACCTATACGATGTTTGTGTGTGTGTTTGTGTATTTGTGTGCGTTTGTATTGACAAACTGATATATATTATCTATATATTTTAAATATATGTATATACATATTAATATATAATATTTGTAAATATATATAAATATGTATAATTATACTTACAATACACATATAATATGTGTGTGTCTTGTATATATGTATTTATTTATTTATAAACACACAAAAAAATCATATTTGATCTTATAAATATATTTTAATATATGAATAAATATATAAATATATAAATATAACTATATATGTTTATATATATATAATAATATATGAATATTTATATATATATTAATATAACTATATATATATTAATATAAATATAAATAAATAAATAAATAAATATATATAAATATATATATATATATTAATATAAATATATATTAATATACGAGTAAATATAACTAAATATATATATAAATAGATATATATATTAATAAATGAAGATAAAAACAATATGGTGGAGTGGTAAAGGATTAGGGGCATAGGCAACAGGTCCAGAGTTCAAATCCAGGGGGATGCGGGTCGTTCACGGGGGTGAAATAAAGGCTAGCGCTATTAAAGGGTGGTTGGGGGCACTATTAAAGGCTGAGGGAGCATGTGGGATGGGGTGGGGGTGCTGCTAAAGGGGGATGCAAGCACTGTTGAAGACCCTCCCAAATTGAAGAAATATTTTTTTTTATTTTTTTAATGTTTTTTTAACTTTTATCAGTGGTTTTAAAAAAACACTGATAAAAGTGACCTTTTATCAGCGCTAAAAAAAGCGTTGATAAAGGACCCATTTATTAGCACTGATAAAAGACCCATTTTATCAGCACATTTTTATAGTGCTGATAAAAGGGGACTTTATTAGCACTTTTATGAGTGTTGATAAAAGGGACCCCACCTTTATCTTCACTAACATTAACATCAATTTTTTAGCATTGTAAATGGACTTTTCTAGCACTGATAAATGCCATATTTGCAGTAGTGTAGCTTGTTTCTAAATATCCATTAGTTCAAATAACTTTTTTTATCCTCAAGAAATTCTACTAAAGTCCAAACATTATTTTTAACAAACTAATTTAAATCATCTTGAACAGAAACAATCCAGTTTTTATCTTTTAAAGCACCATTAACATAATTAGGAACAAAATCAAAAATAAAAAATGAATTTGAAAAATAATTTAAAATAAAATTTATAGTTTTCACACCAGAATAAACATTTCCACTTACATTTTCAATAATATGATCTTTATGAATATTCCATGGGTTTAGATCAGGTTTAGAATGATTATGCTCCCCCTCAGTTGATTCATTATTATTTTGATTAATTTCCTTAGTGAAATTAAAATATCTAAAAACATTATAAAAAACATTAGATTTAGAATTTATTTTAACATTATTTTAATCAAACATAACATGAAAAAATTCTTAAATAACTATAGTTATTTTATTCAAAACTCTATAAGATTTACTATTATTAGAATAACCAAGAAAAACATCTTCATCACTTTTAGCATCAAATTTATCTAAATTATCCTTTGAATTTAAAATAAAAATTTACTACCAAAAAATCTAAAGTAACCAACTTTAGAATTTTTATTTTTGAATAATTTATAAGGATTTTTCATTAAAAAAGGTCTAATAAGAATTATATTTAAAATATAACATGCAGAAAAAATGGCCTCAGCCCAAAAATATCTAATAAAATTATATTTACTTAACACAGTTCTACACATTTTAATAAGAGTTCTATTTTTCTATTTTACAACACCATTTTTCTGTGGTGTTCTAGGAGTAGAAAAATTATGGAAATTTCCATTATTTTTACAAATTTTTTCAAAATCTAAATTATGAAATTCACCTCCTTTATCACTATGAATAAAAACAATCATACAACCTTTTTCATTTTGAACTAAATTAAAAAAAGAAGTAAATCTAGAAAATGTATCATTTTTATGAGCAAGAAAGTATAAACATGTAAATATACTATAATCCTCAAAAATCACTAAAGTATATTTCTTTCCACCAAGGCTGAAAATTTGAGTGGGGCCAAATAAATCAATATGTACTAATTGTAAAGGCCTATTAGTACTTATCTGATGGATAATTCTAAATGGTTTTTTTGTTACTTCCCTTTCATGAAAGCATCACATACATGAATATGTTCTTTCTTTAAGGAAGGCATGTATAACACATTCTCATTTCTTGAGAGCTTATATATCATTTTGAAATTAACACGGCCTAAATGTTGATGCCAAAGGATCCCGTCATTCTATACAAAATTCAAACACTTAACATGTTGAACAGTTAGTTATGAAAAGTCAATAGTATAAATTTTTTCATTTATATTAGTATAAAATAATAAAGAATCATCTTTAAAAACTAAACATTTTTTATTTTTAAATTTAACTTCAATTCCATTATCACATAATTGTGAAATAATAATTAAATTGTGTTTTAAACCTTCAACATATAAAACTTTAGAAATAAAAGTAGAATTTGAAATACCAACTTTACAAAAACCTTTTAGTTTTCCTTTGGAATTGTCTCAAAAAGTAACGATACCTCTATCACATGTGTTTTAAGTGGTAAAATTTGATGGGTCTTTGGTTATATTCCTAGAGCATCCACTATACATTTATCATATGTTCTTGAAATATCCAATAATTGTTTCCTACAAAAATCAATTACTTGACAATTTTGGTACCCAAGCTACTTTGGGTTCAATAGGATTAGAAATAAATTCTTTAGGTACCCATACAAAATTTAAACCTGTATTAT
Source organism: Viscum album (assembly GCA_963277665.1). Lineage (NCBI taxonomy): Eukaryota > Viridiplantae > Streptophyta > Magnoliopsida > Santalales > Viscaceae > Viscum > Viscum album. Next base: position 599,529,722 of record OY728132.1, on the reverse strand, counting down.
AAGGTACTCTAGATAATAAGGATTTATAAATATTAGTTTTTTTAAATCCCAAATACTTTTTAAATATTAGCGAAAAATAATTTTCATAGTGACCTTTCATGACACATTTAAAATAAGTAACAGTAGAAGTAAAACCATTTTTATTTTTTAAAAAATGGCTTTTAGATAGTTGGGGTAATTTACTATTATAACCAAAACCATATTTATTTTTATCAGTTTTAGTCAAAGACATCATATCATGATATTTTTTAAAACCTTGAATAAAAGTAGATAAACTTTTTTTAAGACATTAAATTTCCTTTTTAAAATTTTTATTCAAAACCTGAACATATTTCAAATTTTCATAAACTTTTGAATGAGATATAGAAGTAGTGTTACTTAGTTTTTCATTATGATGTAAAAGTTTTTATTTTCAGAAACAAGTTTCTCATTATTTTATTTAAAATTATTATATATATTAGAATCTTTGAAAATATATTTTCTTAATCTTTCAATTTCTTTATATAATTCAAAAATATTCACATTATTAGAATCATTATCATAATCAAAAAATATATAATGAATACTATAATTAATAACCTTATCTAGTGATTCCACGAATCACAAGTTAGCAGATTATTTTTCATTTCCAAATTGTTTAATGGAATCAGATTCTTCTATAAAACTTCAGCTAGTGGTCAACACCTTTTTGTCCTTATTTTTGTATTTATCTTTATTATTTAGTTTAGGGAAATTAGGTTTGATATTCCTTTTTTTTCTACACTCATAAGAGGTTACATCTGAAGCATTGTAATTCGTACCACCTTTATTCTCTCCCTTATATTTTTCTTTTTGATGGTTTCTTTTAAACCGGTTCTTAAATCCTTTATTTTTCAATATTTTGAAAAATATAGTCATAATTTGAACTATGTATTCTTTTTCACTATCCTATAGATCAGAATCATAAGACTCAGTATAAACAACATTTACAGATTTAAAAGCCACACCATTTCTTTTTTGTTGTCTCCTCAACAACTATGTTCTTCGGTTCTAGTTTATATTGGAGTAGTGATCTAATAAATTCATAAAGTGTATACTCTTTTAAATTCTTGTTTTGATCAATGAAAACCTTCTTGGCATGCCATTTATTTGGTAATTCTCATAGGAATCATTCAACTAGTAGTGAGTTTTCTAGTGCTTCTCCAAGTAAATTCATTCCATTCACAATTCTTATGAATCTGTGGAACATTTGGTTTACTATTTAATATTCTCACATATTGAAGTCTTGGTACTTAGAACTAAACATTACAAGCTTGGTTTGGATAAATTTTTCAGAGTCAATGTTAGTGACTTATATAATCTTCCAAATTTCACGAGCTATCTTACAATAAGACACATGACTAAAAACACTTCTGTTGATAGAAAAATATAAAATATTAACAACTTTATAATTTAAAACATTTATAGTAGAATAAATTATATTAAGAGTATATGGGCCATCTTCAGGAAGTGTATACTATTTTAACATGATAGACCAATGCTCAATGCTCAACTATTTGAGTTAAGCCTCTATTCGGGATCTCCAGTAGCCATAATCATTACCATCAAAGTGAGGTGGATTTTGAGGAATCCAATCATCATTTTGGTTTAATATTTCCATATTATAAGATCTCGTCCTTAGACTGTGAGGTCTCGAAATAGGTTAGCACAATTAAATATAAAATTAGACTCTCTAAAAAGATTGACTAAATTCTAGAAGGAATAACCAATGATACCAATGTTTGGTATCGAGAAAGAGAATGAATTAGCTAAACTATTCTTAAGAAGGTATTCCTCTGATACCAATTATTAGGTTAAAAAGAATAATGGAAAATGGTCTAGAGGAGGGTGAATAGAACAATTTAAAAAATTTAAACAAAAAAATTGATTGATTAAATTAATTATCATATTTAATTATTGAGGTTAATTAGCATCAGAAAAATTAAAGAACACAAGGATGTTTTTATAGTAGTTCAATCCAAAGTGGGCATACTATACTCTTATACCTCTCTACTCGAAGAGATATACATGTGCAATAAAAATTATTTTTAAGGAGAATCATAGCCCAATTATAAAATACATTTATAGTGGAGGGATAACGATGACATTGTTTTTTTATGAGGAATCACAAAACTTACAACCTAAATTTAGATAATGGGAGTCACAACCTAAAAAATCCTAACATTAGATACCGGGAGTCACAACCCTTAGATCCAGAATTTAAAATATGGGAGTCCCAACCCAAGGAAAAATAATATCAAATAATTCTTTTGTGTGTAAAAGAATAAAAAGAAAAATAAAGTGTGTGTGAGAGATGAGAAACAGTGTTACAGACTCAGAAATCAGACAAGAGAAGATAAAAATTGAAAGAACTGGTTTTGATTCTTTATATTTGAATTAACATGTCTCTTCAAGGCAATTATATTCAAAGAATAATTAATTTGGCACTTTAGAGAATGCCTGGGTGATGAAACAGAGTCTCACAAGATGTTGCAAATGCACAGTAGGTTCAAAGTTCACAAAAATTTCTCTTTGAAAAATATATTATCGAATATGTTAACCCATGAATGTATTTTCTTAATTCCATATATATATATATATAGAGAGAGAGTGATAGGGAGAGAATAAATATTTAGTAGCTAAAACAGCTCTGCTTCCTTTAGATATTCAAAATAAACCGAGTCAAGAGATTTGATAAATATCTCCATAAAAATCACAACATCATTGTCTATTTATTCCTATAGAATAAATCTTAAAAATAATTTAAAGTAATTTGATTAACTCTTCCAATAATATCTCTAGAAAAATAATATAATTAAATTCTTTTAAAACTTTGGTTAAAACCATTTAAACTTAGTCAATACAGTTCTAGAAAACTAGTAGAAAAATCATAAGGTAAATCCAAATATTTGAATATAAATAATTTTGAATCATCCTATTTTATTGGAAAAAGAAATTAAAATAATTTATTAATTTTTCTTTTTAAAAATTACACCAAAATCATCAAAAACTTCTTCATTCATAGCCCTTAGATTTAATTTGAATTGATTCTATAGAAAAACCTCTAAAAATAATTCATATAAATATGCACCAAATAAATGTTTAGCATAAAATCAAAAATTAGAAGCAGAAAAGTAGGGTACAAAAAATTAAGTTACAAAAAAGTACAATACATGAAATTAGGGTACACAAAAATAGGGTACACAAATGTAGGGTACACGAAATTAAGGTACAAGAAAGTAGGGTACACGAAAGTAGGGTATGTAGAATTCATCAAAGTAACATATTATTCATTAAAGTAACATAGGGTTCATTAAAGTAACATGGGGTTCATAAAAGTAACGTAACTTTTATCATAGTAATTTAGGTTTCATCAAAGTAATGTAGGGTTTATCAAAGTAACTTAGGGTTTACCAAAGTAATGCATAGTTCATCAAAGTAGGGTTATCGAACCATACTTTGTGAAAGTAGGGTGTCCAGACCATACATTAAAAAATTAGGGCTACCAAACCATAATTTATGAAATTAGGGTTTCCTAACCATACCTTTTGAAAGTAGGGTTGTCAAATCATACTTTATGAAAGTAGGGTTGTCGAACCATACTTTATGAAAAATTAGACAACATACTTTAACAAAATTCAATGAATTTTTAAAGGATATTAATATTAGAATCATCCTTTGGTAAAAACACTTATTTTTATAAGATATTATTATATTTTCAACAAATTAAGAATTGAATAAATCCAACTTCTACTGCTCCTAAAATTATAAAAAAATAGAAGAAAAAACATTATAAAAAAAAATGAAATTGTGAAACAAAATTATAGAACTTCAGATAATTTATTGACCATCCAAAATAAATTTTTATACTTTGATGAAAAATAATGAAATAATGATAAACATGTTATATTTCAATAAAATAAAGTTTCATGCGAATATGATAACTGCATAACTTTTAGTAAATTAAATACAGAATTTTTTTAAAACTGTATACTGTAAAGTTTCTAAAATTGCAGCAGCATCTTCATTGAATTTTTAAAGTAATAGAAAAGAATTTTCAAAATTTTTCATAAAAAAATGATGTAATAATAATAACTCAAAACACAAAACTGTGGATTGATATATTATAAAAATATTGATGAAAATTAAGAAAACAAAAGAAAAACATGCACGTGCACAAAAAGTTACATTACTTCGATGATGAAAAATTATAAATCCCTAGCCCACCAATTTACACTACATATCCTGATACATTAAATTAGTATTTGAGTGATTGTGTGAATTTTAAGATCCAATAAAAAATTAATTTTCATTAAATTAAGTAGAGATATTTAATACGGTCCCAGCGGAACATACTACGCATCGATCTGATTCCAGATGGCCAAGTCATGGCCATCCAACATTTTTAGTATGGATAAAAAAACTATTGTGGGTTAAAATTTAAATAATAATTTACATTTATATTTTTTCATGGTTTTATATCCAGATATACAATTACAAATAGATTTTGGACAAAACAATTTTCCCCGGTGAAAGTTTGCTTCTCGTGGAAGCTTGAACACAAAAAAACCAAAAAAATATTTGTTTTCTTTATAAAATCCTACAAGTAGGATTTATGAAAAGAAATAGAGGTAATATAAAAAGGGTATTCATGATGAATATTCCACTAGAAGTTTAATTTTTTCTAAAAAATATATGAGCCATGTTCCCTTGGAAGCTTGTCCAGCCAGACACCCCCATTTGGCTTCTCCTTGAGGCTGTCGACATTCCCTCCTGCCTGGAAAAGACCCCTAGCTATAAAATTCCTCCCTAATCATAGCCTGCACAACCTCATTCAACTTTTTACGACCACCCTCATGCTGATCGTTGTCTGTGACTAACCCCTTTTCATGTCTTTTGAGATCTAGGAGCTCTCATCATCTGAGTTCGCACCACCCACATTCCTCTTCTATGGTTTCCACCTCACTATCACTTGGTTCGATCGCCTCTACCCCTACCACATTGTGATGCTCTACCTCTATCACTGCCGAGCTTTTTCATGCCCTTCTTGATGAAGATCTAGCCATCGCTGCACCTCCACCTTCCTAGAACCACCACTGTGGGCAACTGAGCTAGCCACCGTGCTATCTCTCTACCTCATCCTTCAACTGTGTTCCCTACTAGCCTCGCCACACCACTCTGCCATTGTAACCTTGGATGAATCCCACATATCCTCTCCTCCCATTTCCAAATGACCCTGAATCTTCCCTCCACCATCACTCCCAACTGGTCACCCTTTTCAGAATCGTCTTTTGGCCACCACCCAGTCGCAACTCCACCTCTTTGGCAATCGACCACACCTCTCACATCATCCCTTATTCAGACATCAGATTCCTTTTCGGAATCATGTGAGGCAATCCCATTCATATCCCTTGCGGTTCACTACCATTACATATCCATCCCTTATGGGAATAACCAGGCTGGTCTAACATGAAATGGGTCAGGGTTGGTCTGTTTGGCTCAGAATAGTCCTGCACAGGGTCTGCCTAGCCGAAAATGGGCCTATGTGGGTTCATCTTGACCCGTAATGTGTTTAGGTGAGATTTATGGGCTTGATATAATTTTAATATAACCAAAATTAATTTATTAGTTAAAAAAATAATTTTATTATTTAAAATTATTAATTTATTTTTGGTATTAAATTAAATTGATTGATTAATATAATTTTTGAATAAAAATAAAATAAAATTCTAGATCGAACAAATAAATTATTTGAATTTTATAATTAATTTAATTTATTTAATACTCTTCGACTTTAAATTTATCTAATTTAATTTTACTAGGAATTTATTTGATATACTGACTAGTCTTGAGCAATGAACGACCTCTTGTATGTCTTGGTTTATTTATTTAAATATTTATAACAACTGCACATGATGTTAGTAATAATTAATTATTTATTTAAATATATATAAGGTCTTACACATCCTTTAGTTTATTACTGTATATATATTACGCTTCCCAATACCCCCTCACCTATGTACGAGTATATTTGTATTATTAAATATAATGAAGTAAAACATGGACCACACCAAGATGTGGAGAAATCCCAGATGAGACATGAAAACACTAGACTAGGGGTGAGCTATGATTTGACTCAGGTATGGTTCACCTAGGTCACAGTTGATCCACTAATTTTAAATGGATCAACCATTATTAGATGCCAAATACCAATTGGGTATTTTTTTTCATTTATTTATTTTTTATTATTTTATGCATTTTCATATCTACAGGAAACACATAAAAGAATAGACAGAAAAATACATAAATAAGCAATGAATGTATTCTATTAATGTTAAGTTGTGAGTGAGACAACATAGTAGGAACATATTTAATAAAAAAACATTACATTTTTTGAGAAATATAAAAACACTCAAAGAAATATTAAGTTGCAAATGACTTCCTTCGTTTAAATTTGAACACAAACAGGTGTATGGGGCACTCATCAAGACTAGTTTAGGGTGCCCCTACTATTGGAGATTTATTATGAGGGCAATGAGTTGACTTGACTAATGATGGTGGAAAATAAGTATCCATATCTATCTCATTGTATATTTTGAGGCAAAAATTATGTAAATCATGTTTATGATTTTAGATGCTGAGACTTCACTCAACAGATCAAGGAGCTGCGAGTTAATGTTGTTGGCCAATAAAACACCTACCTCGAACTCTATGAGTAGTGGTGTATCCATATCTTATAGATTATGAAAAGAGGTTCAAGGATCCTTTACACTAGAATAATCAAGTGATATAATATTCTTATTATAGTACAAAAGGTTTATAGAGTTTGATAAAATAGTTGGAGACATTTGATGATTATATTAATTAGTAATTTCTAATTGGTAATCAAGATAAAATTACTAATCTTATAGATTTTATTTTTTGTAAAAAATCTAAAGTAATGTCTCAAGTAAATAGTGATAATTATTGGAAAAATAACACATCCAAACTGGCATGAGTTTCCAAGAGTAGTACAAGTGCTTGTGCACATACCATGATATAGGAAATTCAAGGTGCTAGAGTCCCCACTACCTATTGAGCCACCTCAAGAAGTGCGGGTGAGAAATATTCTTATGAGAGACTCTTTTATAATTCATATAATGTTTATGACATAATTCTATCATCAACACCCAATGTGAGTTGTGGATACTACACCAGGACATGGATGATTTCACATGTTGTCTCATCTCTAAGAAGTTTTCAATGAGAAAGTGAAGCAAGATATGAATGAGGTGATGATTTCACCTAATATGTGTAAATTGAAATATCATATACTTTATTTAAATACATATCATTATTATATAATTTTTACCCACTTTATCCAGTTTCATTTAACATTATAAAATGACAAGTATATAGAAAAAACTTCATTACCTTTAGTTAAAAGTTATCTAAGTAAATAAGAACTTAAAAAAGTATAATATTTAGTTCTTATGGTGAACAAAAACAAGGTGAAAATACCAATGGAAATTTTAATTCCAAATAATACTTCACAATTACCTTCAATGTAAATAGGTTGGTTATTATACAAGATGTTATTTTATTTTCATGTCATAAAAAAAATTCTTAAAAGTTTAAATTCAATAAGCTGAATTGAAGAAGCAAGTAATCACCATTTATTCTTTAGAAATATTCATTAATTGTAAGTAATTCTTCTATTTTACTTCCTAGGTACGAAATACAGTATTCCTATCACATAAATGTATTTAAATACAACAACCAAGTATGTATAAAAATTATACAAGAAGTAATGTGAATTATCCAAGAGGCTGACAAAGAGTTGTTTCAAAGTCAATGGTGAGAAGTACACAATTTAAAATTTCCAAGTTTATTGATTCTAGTTGAACTTTTTGCCAAAAAATTAATCTCATGTGTACATTTGACACTATGAGACATTAATACAATTTTTTAATGAATGTTTTATGTGGTGTATTATATTCAACTAAAGTTTTAGTAATTCTTGAATCATTGGCGATAACTGATGAATATAAAAAAATAATACTTATATACCCAGTAGGGGAAAGATAATACTTTTTCAAGAAAATTAAGTAGTTTTCATGGATATAAATAGTTTGGTTTTTGAATCAATCAATTTAGATAACTTAGGTATTATAAACACACTTATGTACTTATTTTTGGACAAAGAAACCATTAAAAATAAAGGTAAGTCACAAAGATTTCAGAATTAGATTATCTAGAGAGCATAAACTATTCGAAGGGTAAGATAGTGGTAAATATACTTCATAATATTCCTTTAATTTTGTTTAAGTAATGAGAAAGTGAAGTATGGTATATGATTTGTTAGAAGATATGAGTTGCTTCAGGCCTGTGTGTTGAAGAATATCTTAACTAAGCATACATCGATCAATATAATTCAACATGAGGTAATTCCTAAATGCACATTACCTTAGCCACATCCAATCTATAATTTTACTAAGGAGGATTGATGTTGGGTCTTACATGTTGAAATTGATCAAAAAATATAGCTTAGAGTAATTACTAAATGTACATTTACTTATACACATAAAAGTAATGATGTAAGAAAAAGGAGAATCAATTTTGGAACTTATATGAATTGTAAATAATTCCATTATTTTTCAATACATTCCTCACAAACAAAGACTTTATGCCATAAAAACATGCCAACTATAATAAAAAATCGATATCATATGAGTTATAGTATGATATAATTTCATTATTTCATGAGAACATTGTGTTTGTATGTACATATTTAATTAAGAATATAAAAAAACTTTCATCAAGAAAAACACAATGTGAATCTTAGTTAATATCAGATATTATTTAAATACCTATAATATAATAGTTATAGTAAATTTTTAGAGAATATTTATATAAAAGGGCACACATATATATTTGAGATAGCGGGAGAAAGATTGAATTGGATCTGGTCAATGCCATATATGCACAAATAGTTGGAATAAGAACAAGTTATACAAGAAACTATGAAAAGAGAGTGTTCCTAAGATACATACTATGTAGAAATGTTAAAAATCATGGTATTATTTTTGTATTCACCATGTATGGTGATACATTATTATTGAGAATAATAATCCCCACAAGTTAGCATTATCTGGAAAATATCTAATATTTACAAGAACAACTAAAGTTCAATAATGGTTTCCATGTGTCAAAGTACATGGGCTTATTATTTTGAATAATACAGTCGATAATCAAGTGAAATAATACATGGGTAGTAGAAGTGTTTCACCAATAAGTATTTATTGGTTATTACAAGTTTATGACTAAATCCATTAAAATTTTACTCATAGTAGCTAATTTCTATGATCATTTTATTGCGCATTAGATGTCAAGACCACAAATCATGGAATGTGTTTATACAACACAACTAGAAAGGGATGGTGGCACCATATAATACTAATAATGAGTGAAAGTTACTGAAATAAAATTTATAATTGAAGAAAACAACAAGATCATATAATATTGATTAGGAATGATTTTTTTTTCATGACTTTTCAAATGGTTAGTGGGAGTACCATTGTTTTCCAAGTAAAATATTTTTGATAACATATGGAAACAAATTAATGGTCTTACAATTGGTTAAGACCAGAATGAAAGTAGATCTCCAGATATTGACTTAAAGTAGCAACCTGAGTTATAGATAATAATATCTAATGAGTAGATCTAATGGTTTCTTAGACCTATTAAATAATACATATACTGATAATCTATTTTAAAAAAAATACAATTTGGAATAATTTTAGAGATAATTTTTATGAGTGCCACATAGAATAAATCTCCCTAAAAGGCATGTTTAGAACATAGGAGGAGATTAATGTGGTAATTTAAATACCATATGATTTTACAATGGATCAATCATATAATCCATGTTATATAAAAGAAATAAATTTTCCAACATAAAATTTATGGTAAAAAAAATTAGTTATATATAGGGGAACTACATGGGATGTAGTTAGAACTATCCAATTTTACAAGAGAAAGTGAAAATAATTTATATTCCTAGCATGTGGAGAGGAAGGGATTCTAGTTTAAGGGAAAAAATACTCTTCCTTGTATAAATATGATCTAATATCGTATTTAGGCTAAGGTAAAGATCAAGAGAAGTTCATTCAAGCTAGTGGTATCCATGTCTACAAATACTGAATGCTTTGCGGAATCTGAGGAAATTATTGAAGTAGTGTCTAATATACAATGAATTTGTGCTAAATATCATATTAAATAATAATATTTTAATATTATGTCATGTTCAGTTTAAACACATTGTTACGTCTAATGAAAAATATCAAAAATATTATTCATTTAAAAAAAATATTTCACAAATTCTCAGGGCGTTACATTCTACCCCCTTAAATAAATTGCATCCTCTCAATTTGAACTTATACTTAGTAATAAAGGGTTTAAAATTTGAAAATCCCATTGTGGGAAACCCACATTGTAAAATTGGTTAATTGAACTTCCTCTATAAAAGAGAAAAAATGATGTATGAAGGTCATCTGGAATAACACATACTAGGTTTCCAAAAAGGAGAACATAATTTGGAAGTGAAAACATGAACATCGAAGAGAAAAATAACACCCAAATACTGATGGAGATTGATAGAGAACATGGTATGGAGAAAGTTAATGACCAAAAACCCATAAACCAAAGAGGTGTGAAAAATTCGTTGATATCATAAAATATAAGGTTAATTGGATTTTTTTTTATTTCAATATCCCTTTTTTAATGTTGTGTAATTTTAATGAGAAGATATACTTACTTGATTTCATTTCATTTCACAAGAACAATATCATCCTTTGGTTGCACTCTGATCAATTTCCACTTCATATCATACTCTAAGAGATGAATTTTTCATGTCTGAAGATCTAAATAAGATCCATAAAATAATTAAAGGTAATTCCTTCCATATCTAGTTATGATCAAAAGCAAAATATTTAATAAAATTTATGCATAAATTTTTCATATGGTGAAATAATAAATTAATATCTAAAACCTCATCCAATGTTCAACACAAACCATTCCATAAATGGTTAACCTTATGAACCTTCCAAAAGATTATAATCCAAAACTTTAGAAAGAAGGTCACTAAATTTCTAAAATTAACTTATCATTAATCCCCCAAATATCATAAAGTGGATCTTGATTGTCACATACCTAATATGTGAATACCTTAGTAATATATATTCTTGAATCTTGATAATAAAAAAATTACCATATAAACATAATGAAAACATACATACTTCCTCATTCCATGAATAAAACCATAGATTATTGAATATATTCTGTAAATACAATAATGTTGTAAACTTCACCAATGATAAAAGAAACCAATTTTTCAAAAAATAATTAATAAGTTCTAAGTTCATAAATACTATCTAATTTACTTTATTCATATTAATCAATGGGTGAATGTTATAAATGTAGAAAGTATATAAAAGTTGATTTCCTAGGGGGAAATATCAAGAAGAGGGTCATAAAGGTGGTATAAGTAAATGTTTTTTTTGATGATTAAGAGACTTCAAATGAGATATGAAAAGAAAGAGATATTAAGGAATAAGATTATGAATCCTAGGTAATGGTTTAAGAATGAAGTAGAATGATTGAAGTGTTTATGTATTAAAATTCAAGAATTATGAAATATATAAAGATTATTTAGTATAATTTTTTCATTAATTATTTGAAAGAAAATTTTGAATAGTGGTGATGACCTAGAAAATTGATTTAATGGAAATGTGATATTTCATAAAAAACACATGATTTAGAGAAAGATAACCCTTAATATGTTCCTGATGTCGAGATAATTATGTTGGGATAAAGTGATGATTGATATGGATAAAGTGTATTGGATAATATTTAATACCTTTGAACTAATTAATGTTTTTTTTGAAATAGTGGTTTATGCTATCATTGATGAAGTTTAAAACATTTTTTTATTTAAGGAATATATATTATAATTTGTATTTTATATAAGGAATCAAAAATCATATATGTTTTCAATAAGGTTTTATAGTAATTAAAACTGCCACCATTTTTAAATAGAATACATGATGAATGTATTCACATGTTTGGTATGTGACAATTAAGAGCTACTTCATGTTGTTTTAGGGATTAATTATAAGTTTGTTTTAGAAATTTAGTGACATTCTTTCTAAAGTTTTGGATTTTGATCTTTTGGAAGAGTCATAAGGTTAACCATTTATAATATTTTTAAGCTTAACTTTGGATGAGGTTTTATAGATTAATGTATTAATTATCCATATAAAGATTTATCCATACTGGATAACCAATGTTAACCATTTTGTTATAACTAGAGATAAAAGAAAATACTTATCATTCTATTACAAATCATGTAATCCATTATTGCTTTAGGTGTAAAAAAAATTCATCTTTATTTCTTAGAGTAATATATGAAGTGGAAATTGAATGAATAATAACTAAAAGTTGAAATTGTGCTTATTATACAAAGTAGAGCTAATACCTAGTTATATGAGTCCCTTTGAAATTATTGAACATATCTGAACGATAGCCTATCGATTGGGGCTTCCACCAAACCTCTCTTAGGTTAAAGATGTGTCCCATGTATATCTTATGAGGAAGTATATATATGATCCATCACATGTACTAAACTCAGAGGTCATACCACTAGAGCATGCTATTTCTTATGAGGAACAACCAGTTGAGGTTCTAGATCGAATCGAGATTTTTTTCTGAAATAATACCACTCACGTGGTCAATGTTTTGTTGTAAAACCACTAAATTGAGAAATATATTTAAGAGTTTTTGAATGTAATGAGGTATATGTATCCTCAGTTTTTGGTACCAAAGTGATGAATTTAGAGAAAAAAATCATTTTAAGGGGGGTAAAATGAAACACCTCGAGATTTTTTGAAATATATTTTTTCAAATAAATTTAATATTTTTGATATATTTCATTTCATGAAACACCAATTTTATCTTGTGTTGCACAAAATACTTAGTTTATCTTGTGTTACATGTAACACTGAGTTTAAATGAAACTTGACATACTAATAAAATATTATTATTTAATACGATAGTTATCACCTAACTGTTGGAATAATGAGTATGAATAAGATTAAATTAATTGTGAAAATATATGGTCTAAACATGTATATTAAATGAATTATTTTATGAACAATTAATTAGAAATTAAAATAAAAACTATTTAAAAAATAAAGGAAATCTTCTTTTGAAAAACTATTTTTATGCAAAAAAATGAATTTAACTCAATAAATTAAACAAATAAATTTTAGTGAATGATTTTAATGATATATATATATTATATTCAATAAATTTTTTAAAATTCATCATATGTTTTTTATAGACAAGAGATAAGAATAAATCCAATTTTATGCTTAAAAACTATATTTTTCTAAAAAGTAGTTTTGTTACCTTTTGTGCACTTATTTTAAAAATAATTTTGGAAAATTTTATAAAATTTATTTGTAAAAATAAATTTAATTTTTTAAATCAATATGTAAAATTATCTTAGGGTGAATTTTTGATAATTTTCTGATAAGATAGATTTTTTAGGGAATATTAAAAAATACTGTTTTTTATTAAGAATTGTAATTTCTTTTAAAGATTTTAAAAACATGAAAATTATTTTAAGATGGTTTTAAAAGAAAAATTAGTTCAATTATATATATTAATAAAATTTATTTCTTTTTAATAATTTTAATATTGTTTTTTATATAAAAACTTTTTAAACTTTTGTACATTTTTCTTTGAAAACCCACTTTCTTGTAGCGTTTTTAGGATTAATTTTAAATTAAAATTTACCACTTATGTGAATGGAATTTAGAAAAATGGATTCCATATTTTTAATTAGAATAATTTATATTATCTAATAAGTTCAACTTAATTTTTGACCATAATGAATAGTAAAAATAGTAAAAATTATTTACTGTGGTTAAAGTTAAAATGGGTTTATCGGGTAGTTAAACTAAAAAGATATGGGTTAAAAATGACCCAAAACTTGTCCAAAACCCATTAGAAATAAATATATCGACATTATATCTTCTAGTATCTAGAAATTACCATTTTGGATCCTTTTATAATTTAAAAAACATGGTTACACCATTTTCTTTTCAAACATTACAAGTGTGCCACTCACCTCATTTATAAAAGGCCACCCATATCCTCCCATATTCACACTTACAAAACCCATTAATTTTAGATAATAACTAACTAAATAAATTCCTTAATTCCCTCCTCTCATCCCATAATCCTCAGTTTGGTCATAAATCCAACCTATAAATCTTTTTGGTGCAATCCAAAAGAAGTTATCCGAAGAAGAGGTAACATCCCTAATCAAGTGTTTTATTTTACTTATTCATCCAAATACTTCAATTATTATTAAACTATTATGATATAATAACCTCATTATATTAAAAATAATTATATGTTATTTTCTTAATTTAATAAACTAAATCCTTCTCCACTTCTATCAAATGGGATACGAAATCATTGTTCATATGTATGGTGGACTACTCACAAACCGACATTATTCATTTTATCATAACTATTTATTTATTACTTATTTAGTGGATGTTAAATATAAGGGGGCTAAGAAACCTTATCCAGGTATTTTTAATATCCATTATATAAGTTTATAAGATTTTATTTTCATAGTATGGTTCATTATGATGAATTGAGACCTTCTTTATCCTCCTGTACCTCATAGAGAAAAAGGTTATATCTGAGTGAGTGATCTGAGAATGTATTCATGAATAAAAATAATGAGATTGAAGTGATCTTCAAAACATAAAAAAATCATTGAATATTTATTCTAGCACCTATATTTCAATGAACAATGTACGTGTGGTGTAGAAATCTTGACCCTAGTAGCGCAGATCCATTGTATTACTACATTACATGAGCATGGATATAAGGAATCGTATCCCAAAGGAATAAAAAGGTTAGCAATTTTGGATACATGATACCCATTTTACATTGTGAGTACAAAATAAAACATAATAAATAACAATAGAAAATAAATTTCATCCTTGAAAACTCATTCAAAGATATCTTCTTAATATCCTAGGGAAATGAAAAAAAATATGGGCAAGACACAATGATCAGTAAGGGTTAAGTACAATAGAGGCTATCATGAGTCAATAAAAATAATCAAAATGGAAAGGTAAATAATTGAGTACACATTACATTTAAATAATTGGATAAAGAATAATCAATATTTCAAGGTAAATAACAAATCACTCATTCCATTTAAATAAATTTATAAGGAATTATCAATATGGAAAGATAAATAATTGAAAATACACACCATTTAATGAATAAACTAAAAATGAAATGAAACTAGTGATAATATCACATTGAAAATATCATGGATAATAATAAATGAACTCTTAATAATGATAATTCTTAATTTTTGGATATCAAATTTTAGGCATATGAGGCCTCTACCATTAAGATATTTCATAAGATAGTTTAAAGTATAGGTAATTACCCGTTTAATGCTAGCTCAAATAATTAATTTATTCATCTATAAGACATCGTTAAATCCTCTTAGCATGATCAAATTATAAATTTATATTATCTCAAACACCACTAAATACAAAGGTATAGTAAAGTTGAAGTACGGGGTCAAACCCATAGAGAGCGGGGAACACAATGAAGGTAACTCTTGACCAAAGGTTGGGTCATCCTAATTTCAATTTTATTTTAATTAAACTACATATTGTAGGTTTTAATTTCGATTAAAAAAAAGGGAAAAGGGTTAATTTCAGGGTATAGGCAAAGGATAATCCTAGATATAACTTGGGATAGACCTATGGCTTAGGTTGTAAAGTGGTGCAAAGGTCACCAATTAGTTATGGTCAAAGAAATTGGATATATCTATGCTGCAACCATCCCTTTTTCTAGGTATAGCTAAAAATATATATTCATTACACTTAGATTCTAAGGATGAAATCATCACATGCTAATGGTCAAAGTTTTCTCAACTCCAATTAGGTTAGTTTCATTCAATTTCCCCTCCCATGGTCAAGGATGGGTAACAAAACACGATAAAAAATTATTGTTAACCTAATTACTAGATACAGGGTTACCCAATTTTGATTTTAGATATTTATTAAGTTAAAACCACCCATACTCTTGAACCCTAAAAATTTGGTGAATCATCATTGGGTGATCACTAATGATGATTAAACAATAACCCATAATGAAGAGATCAGAAGAAAAATAATGAGAAAGAAAGAAAATAAAAACAACTGGAGTTAAACTAATGAGAAATACAACATTACATAAAAGTTAGAAAAAGAAAAGAAAAGAAAAAAAGAAACCTATATACGCAGAACTACAGGATGGAACCCTATAACAAGATCTCAGTAGCCGATCCTCTCAATGCTTTGAATAAAATGCTTAATATCTTGGATAGAACCCATATTTATAATTCCTAATGTCATCAATGGGATTCAATATGTCAGATTTGGCATTACGTTTCTATTCCTAAGTAAAAATATAAATATCCTATCAATTATTTGTAAAAAATCAGTGTGTTTTGGGCCTATATGACACTTACACATCATGTAAACTTTACATGATGTGTAATATTTATGCCTCAAAACCTTTATAGACTAATTAACATCATAAAAATACATCTGGAAAATTTTAGGAAGTGTCACAACATGACATACATGTTTCATGCTATGAAACATGTAAAAATCACTCTGGAAGGTTATTCTTCTCTTCACGACCTATAAATAGTTCACACACTGTATATTTAAATGATGTGTAATGATTAGACAATGTATACAGTAATATTCCCATGTCAGAAGCTCCATTTTTCCATAGTTCTTCAGATTTGTGCCTCCAGAACCTCCCATGATCATCCAATCATCATGAAAAATCTTCATTCAATGGATTTATTGGTCTCTTAGGATTCAATGTTCAATCTTGGATTCTTCATATTTCCATTATCGTGTTGCGCCACTTTTAGGCACAATACAAAGTGCCTTTATGTTCCTCAATTATCACATTTTCCTATCTATTATTCCATACGTCAGTCCCACCTAAGAATACACAAAACATAAATTATCTACCATGAAAATAAACTTAAATCAATTAATATTCAATGAATTCACATATAAAAACCCTTCAATATATAGATATAAAATAGAGATTTCATTCATATCATGTGACCTACTGATGCATCTAGGGGATATATAATACCAAGAACCACCCATCACTTTAGTTACAAAACATTCCTCATATATCAAATAATATATTTAATTCATGAATAAATATTCCTTACCATCAAATATTCGTATTGAGTAAAGGATGCAAATTTATCAATATTTCCCCAATTAATCCTTCATAGTAAACACTGTATATAAAAAATGGTATTTATTTTAAGAAATAATCATGTACATCACATAAGAACAAGTATATTAAAGAGAAATGTAATTTCTAATGAAAATGATTAAAATAAAGTTATTTTTAAGAGAAAGTAAACAATCACAAAAGAAATTGAGATTTCACAATAACTTTTACCACTTGGTAACTTCCAAGTCAAATCAACTTGGATAAAATAATACAAAATGAAACTTAAAATACCATAAATAATTAATTATTCAAGATATTACATGTCAAATTAATATTTTATACACTATATAAATGTGAATTGGTGAATAATATCAAATAATCCTTAATGAAATGTAAATTGATGAAAAATCCCTTACCTTACACTTGATTTTGGTTGAAAATGGTTTTAAATTATGTATAGTGGTTTTAAACATGTTATTAAATTATTATAAAACCATATTAATATTTATGATATTATATATTATCCTTTTTTAACATCTTACTACCCATTCATTAATAATATTTCATTATATTCATTGTTTCGGGTGTTAATTACCTTGTTTTCTCATGCATGTTTCATCTTGAAAGATTTGGTTCTTACACATATTATATAGTTCTATCATCCCTATAATAATAATCATGACATAATTTTCATATTTTTACATCATTTTTACTTTTAAAACCAATAATTAATGATGGTTATAAATAATGAAGTATGTTACGATCATGGAGATGGTAGGTCATACGTATGCATGAGTAACATTTCCATTTACACTAATCAATATAAAAAGGAGGTAAGTAATATTTTACCTTAAAAAAATGATCATAATATCATTAATACCATATTATACACTTATACGTATCATTAATTTTGTTTTTTGGTGAAAAAGTGTAACATTACTTTGTGAAGGCTGTAGTCCACAAGTACACAAACAATGTCACCATCTTTACATGATTGAAAAGGAAAGAAATAAAATGATGTATATTATATTTAAATAACGATAAATGTGTCATGAATATCATAATTATGTAATTTATATCACATATAATCATTAAATTTATCTTTATCACCTTCCATGTGAAGCATTAGTGAAAGATGAATCATATTGCTTCACGAGGTGGTAGTCCGTCGCACACATGAGCAACATTATCGTATCACCTACATAATGGAAGTTAAATATATATATATATATATATATATATATGATATAATGAATTTATAGGTATAAATATTCTATAAATATTATATATATACTTAAAATACATCATTATTTCCAACCTTGATAGGTGGAAATGGAAAAACGAATGACATCGGTTCGTGAGGCGGTAATCCGTCATACACACGAATGACAATTTTGTAACCCATTTGATGGAAGTAGAGATGGTTTTAGGTAATTAAATTGTTTTAAAAATATCATAGTATATGTAATATAGTTAGGTCTTTATATAATAATGTTTTAATAAAAAATTAACGAGGCAGAGAAAGAAGTAAAATAAATACGCTCGTTGAATAACATTACCTCTTTTTCGAGTATCCTCCTTAGGTTTGCACTAATTTATTCATAGGTTAGATTTATTCACAAAATAAGGATTCTATGAGGAGGGGGGAAATCTGGTAAGCTATTTTTATAGGTATTGTATGAATCAAAGTGTTTTTAAGGTGTGAAGAAGTGAGGGGAGTAAATTCCCTTTTATAATTGAGGAGTGACATTCTTATAAATATCCAAAATTATTCACTATTGTAAGGTCACCCTTACCTCATGTGCTTTCAAAATAGATCAATAATGGAGTTTAGGGTTTATATGATCAATAAAAACCTCCAAAACACAAAAATAAATTCATTTTCATCATGTAATTTCTTAGTCTTTAAGTTTACTCAATTTTAACCTTTTCGTTTTTACCACAGAAACTTATATCTTTTTATTTAACTAGGTAATTCAACCTTTAATATTTCAATTAAAATTATATTTATTAGATAATTTAGACCTAATTATTCTTAATATTAAATAAAATTTATTAAGAAAAAAACCTAAGTGTGTGTAAAATTAATTTTAGTACAAACACATGTAATAAACAGAACCTCGTTCTAACCATAATCACAATAATTAATTTTAACTATTTTGACTAGTCATTAAGGTAAAAAATTAAGTTGAACTTATTAAGAAATATAAGTTATTATGATCCAAATTATTGAATCTATTTTTAACAATTCAACTAACAAAATTGGCATAATTTTAATTTAAAATTAATCCCATAGACGCGACGAGAAAACAAGTTTTTAAAGTGAAAATGTTCAAAAGTTTATAATATTTTTATATCAAAATTCACTATGAAAATTATTCTAATGACATAAATTTTATTAATTGATATAAAATTTAAATAATATTACTTTAAAACCAATTCAAAATATAATTTAACATTATAAATTATTTAAATTAAAATGTATTTTTCAATTAAAATCTAGCATTTTTCACTATTCATAAAAATTAAAAGTTCTAAAAAAATAAAAAAAATTCACCCAAAGAAACTTTTGTTATCAAAATTTAAAGTAATTAAGTTTATTTTTTCAAATAAAATTTCTAAAAGTGGTAAAAATTAATTTTAAATTTAGCGCACAAAATACAATTAAACTATCTTTTAGAAATAATATTGTTTTTTGGAAAACATTTATTTTTATTTTAAATGATCAATATATAAACATAGTTTAAATAATTTAGTTAGTACTATTTATACCCTCAAATTTAATGACTAGTTTATAACTATTATATTAAATAATAATATTTTAATAATATATTGTTGTTCGGTAAAACTCAGTTTTGCGTGTAACACAAGCTAAACTGAGAGTTATGTGTAATGAAAAATATTGAAATAAACATATTTCAAGGTATTAGGGTGTTATATTCCCTTATAAACTTAGTGTTTCATTTCATATGTGCTAACAAATATAATTCCACTATTTTAGAATTTTGGGGTTTTACATTCTCCCCACCATAAATAAATTGCATCCACAAAATTTGATCTTGATCTCAGTAATCAAAGGTTGATATTTGAAAATTATTTTGTTGAAAAAAAACATTATAAAAAGTTTTAATTAAATATACTATTTATAAGATATAAAGGGAATTATAAAGTTTATATGGAATAACACATTACTAGGTTTCCATATAGGAGAACATTGGTGGAAAGTGAATATATGGACATGGAAGAAAAACATAAATAATTATAGAGAGTGGTTGAGGTCATTGATCACAAGAAAGTGAATGATTAATATAATGTGAAGGGCCTAAAAACTATAAATCTAATATGTTTTAAAAGGTTATTGATATCATTATAAATGATGGTAATATGATGACATTTTATTTCAAGATCTGTTTTCCTAAAGCTGAAGAATTCCTTTGTTGTCCAAGAATATAAGAAAATATACTTGATAAGTTTATATTTCATAATAAAAATTTGATCCTTTTTTATTCTTCAATAAATTTCTAATTCATTTCTTATTATAATAAATTAATATTCAAAAATTATTTTTTAGGTTTGAAGCACTAAAATTCACTTTTAAAAGACCATAATATCCATAAAAGAGTGAAAAGTATTTCTACCTTTCTATAAATATTTTCTAAAACCAATATGGTTAGTAAAAGATAAAAAATATAATAAATTAATCTTTAAAACTTAAAATTAACACCACTGGTTCATCATTAATATTTATTCATCAAATTATTTAACTAAAAACAGTGACATATTAATCAAGACATCACGTAGGCCATTGGTAGGTGTGAAACCTTTATCCTCCTTCGATCATGGATTCAAGCCCCATAATCTTGTTGGATTCGATGGTTTTCCCCCCTACATTTGGATTCTACTTTTTATAAACTATATTAATATAATTCTTATAACATTCCCAAAACAATATGATGGAAATTCTTGAAATAAAATTAAACATTAAATAAAATTTTTACTATAGTTTTCAATACAACTTATTTTTTTTAAAATCTAATAATCTTATTTAACTATTATTAAAATTTAATTAATGATTATATTAACCCTAAATGTTATCAATACCTTTAAACTTATTTATATAAAATGTAAAGGCATTATTCCTAAAATAAATTTTCCACTAAAACATAAACTTTCCATAAATTTATCTAAAATGAACTTAATATTAGTAGAATCTCATCACATAAAACCTAAAAAAGAGTTTTTTAATTATTTGAACTTATTATCAACCTTAATCTCATAAACCCATGATGATATTCATGACTCTTAAGTAAATAAAGACGCATGTGCTTCTAAAATTTAACAACATCCTTAGTTGATTTATCATTATTATAACCAAAATACCATTGGTAAAAATACTTCTAAAATTTAATTTTTTTGAATCCCAATACATAAATACTTATTCTATTTTTCCCACATATATCCTTATTTATTCCAAGGTTTGTCCTAGATCATTAATTTTCATCATCTATTCAAATCATTTATAATGGTTCACAAATAAAATATAAATTATCCTAAGCATATCCCCTGGGAGTGTTAAACCAGGTGCACAGTAAGGCCCATTTTCGTGCATCAGGTGATGATCGAGTCAACACTAATGTTCCCTTTTCAGAGTTACTAAACCTAGGTACATCCATTCTAGAACCAAATCCACTTTTTTTATTCAAATAGGGATGTATTTTAAGGAAAAACCACATAATATCCACCTTAGAAAACTTTAGGATGTTCTTATATACTTATCCTCAAAGTCTATCATAGGGTTATGTTCTATATTCTATGTTATCTTAAATCTGGTTCCCAAGATTTATACTAGAGTTCCTATGATAAAAACTGTAGCAACTTCAACCCTTGTAGCCTGAAGTCAGTTTCTTACTAAATTACATTAGAAAGGATACAATGAATCACATCCCGAAGGACCAAAAAGTTTAGCAGTTTTGGAGAACCAGATATATACATGATACCCATTTTACATTCGTAGTAAAAAAAGATAATACATAAAATCAAATAATAAACTATAGCCTTGAAAACTCATTCAAATATTTATTATTCATATCCCGAGGAAAGGGAAAAAAATAAGGGTGAGCTCAAATGATCAGTAAGGGTTAAGTAAAATGGAAGCAATAATTAATAAATAAGCATAATAAATATGGAAAGGTAAATAATTTACCACACATTCCATTTAAATAACTGAATAAGGCATAATAAATATGAAAAGGTAAATAAATAAAAACACATGCCATTTAATCAATAAATTGAAAATGAAATGCATCAAGAGATAATATCATAGTGAAAATATCTTAGATAATAATAACTGAACTCTAAATAAAGTAAATTCTTAATTTTCATACATCATGTCTCAGAAACATGATACCTCTACTATTAATACCCTTAATAAGATGATTTAAAGTACTGGTAAAAACCCATTTAATGCAAGCTTAACTTGTTTGTCTCATAAGACCAACCAATACATCGAGGGGATATATAATACCAGGACCCATATATCACTATAGTTATAAATAATTACTCATATATTGAATAATATATTTAATTCATTAATCAATATACCTTACCATCAAATATCTATATTGAGTAAAGGATACATATTTATCAATATTTCCCCAGGTAATCTTTCAAAGTAAACAATGTATGTAAAAAATGGTATATGGTTTATGAAATAATCATATACATCAAAAAATAACATTTATATTTAATAAAAATATAATTTCCAATGAAAAATTATTATAATAAAGTGATTGTTTCAAGAGAAAGTTAACAATCACAAAACAAAGTGAGATTTCACAATAAGTTTTACCACATTGTAACTTCCAAGTAAAATCCACTTGGATAAAATAATTAAAATTGAAACTTAAAATACCATTAAGAATAAATTATTCATGATATTACATGTCAAATAGGTAGTGTATACACCACATAAATGTGAATTTGTTCATAATATCAAATAAGTCTCAATAGAATGTAAATTGAGACAAAATCCCTTACCTTACACTTCTTTTTGGTTGAATGTGATTTAAAATAAAGTATAGTGGTTTTAAAAAATATATTAACATATTCAAGAACCATATTAATATTTATGATATCATATATGATCCTTTTTTAACATCTTATTACCCATTCATTAATAATCTTTCATTATTTTCATTGTTTTGGGTGTTAATTGCCTTGTTTTCTCGTACTTGTTTCATCATGAAAGTTCTGGTTCTTACACATATTATATAGTTCTATCATCACTATAATAATAATAACAATTAAATAATTATAATATTATTTCATCAATTTTACTTTTAAAATAAATATTTAATAATGATTATGAATAATGAAGTATGTTACAATCATGGAGACGTTAAGCTGTACTTACGCATGAGTAACATTTCCATTTTCACCGATCTTTATGGAAATGAGGTAAGTAATATTATAACTTTAAATAATGATCATAATATCATTAATAGCATATTATATAATTATATAATTATATAATTATATAATTATATATATATCATCCATGTAGTGTGGTGATGAAAAGAGAGCCACATTGCTTCGTGAAGGCGGTAGTCCACACATACACGAATGGTGTTTTCATCTTTAAATAATTAAAATAGAAAGACATAAAATGATATATATTATATTAAAATAGTTATAGATATGTCATTAATATTTTAATTATGTAATTTATATCACATATAATCATTAAATTTATCTTTATCACCTTTCATGTGAAGTGTTATTGAAAGACGAATCACATCGCTTTGCGAGACAGTAATCTGCTGTACACAGGAGCGACATTATCGTATCTCCTAATGAATGGAAGGTAAAATGATATATATTATATAATGAATCAATTGGTATAAATATTTTATAAATATCATATATATAATTTATATCCATCATCATAACCAACCTTGATAGGTGGAAATGGAAAAAAGAACGACATCAGTTCGTGAGGTGGTAGTCTTCTGTATACACTAATGATGATTTATTAACCAATTTGATAGAATTAGAGATGGTTTTAAGTCATTAACTTGTTATAACAACATCTAATTTTATTTAATATACTAATGTTGTTATATCACTATGTTTTAATAAAAAATAAAGGAGGGGGAGAAAGAAGTAAAATAAAGACACTTGTTGAAGAACATTACCTCTTCTCTAGGTATCCTTCTTAGGTTTTCACTAATTCCTTCATATATTGAATTTATTTACAAAATAATAGTTATATTATTAATTTAGGGAATTTTGGAAGTGATTTGGGTATGTATTGTCTTAAACAAAGTGGTTTTAAGGTGTTAATAAGTGATAGGTTTGAGTTCTCTTTTATAATTAAGGAGTGACATTCTGGTAAAATACTCAAAAGTATTCACTATTTGCAGGTCTCCATTACCTCACGTGCCACAAAAATAGATCAATAATGTATGTTAGGTTTTATTTGGTCCATAAAAACCTCCACCAAAAAAACTAAATACATTTTTATCATGTTATTTCTTATTCTTTAAGTTTACTAAGTTTTACCATTTTAGTTTTTTATCACGATAACTTGTATCTTTTTATTTACCTAGGTAATTTATCCTTTACTAATAAAATTAAAATTATATTTATTAGATAATTTAGACCAAATTATTATTAATAGTAAATCCAATTTATTAAATAAAAATCCTATGTATGTGTAAAATTAAGTTTAATATAAATGTATGTAATGCACAAAACCTCATTTTAACTTTAATCGTGGTAATTAATTTTAACTGTTTGCACTAATAATTTTGGACAAAAATTAAGTTAAAATTATTATAAAATATAAATTATGATAATTAAAAATATAGAATACATTTTTTCAAATTCAACTCATAGAAGTGGAAAAATTTTAATTTAAAATTAACCCTGTAGACGCTGTGGGAAATCAGGTTTTTAAAGCGAGTCTGTTCATAAGTTTATTACATTTTTATATAAAAATTCAATATGAAAATTATTAAAATGAACTAAATTGAATTAATTGATATAAAATTTTACTAATATTACTTTAAAACCAATTCAAAATATAATCTAACATTATAAA
Source organism: Viscum album (assembly GCA_963277665.1). Lineage (NCBI taxonomy): Eukaryota > Viridiplantae > Streptophyta > Magnoliopsida > Santalales > Viscaceae > Viscum > Viscum album. The sequence continues at coordinate 599,504,263 of OY728132.1, read as the reverse complement.
TTATTTAAACGAAAATATAGTTTTTAATTAAAATTCGGTATTTTTTACTATTTATCAAAAATGAAACTTCTCAGCACCATGGATTTCACCATAATTTTCATAATTTAGTTAGTACTATTCATATCATCCAATTTAATGGCTAGGTTATAACTATTATATTAAATAATAATATTTTATCATTATATTTTTGTTTGGTAAAACTGGGTCTTGCGTATAACATAAGATAAACTCAATGTTGCATGTAATGAAAGATATTGAAAGAAATATACTGTAAGGTATTAGAGTGTTATATTACCTTCTACAATTTTGTGTTGCATGTCATACATTCTATCAAAAACAAGTTTCTTATTTTAGAATTTTGGGGTGTTATATGGAGATTCTTGAAGTGTGTGTGGATGATCTAGATGGATTTGAATTTGGATCCTTAATGTAATGGTTACTGGTGACAATCTAAAGTTGAATTCACATCAAACTGAATGAGGTACTTATTCATTTAACTTATTGCGATTTGAAATATTCACATGAGATCCTTGGACCTCTACGAGGTCTTGGATCACTGAAGACGATGAGGTTACACCACTCCGATGATAAAAAATTATAAATCCCCAGCCTAGTGGATTTCATTGCATGCCTTAGTACCTTCAATTTGCTTGATCCCTAAGGAGGCTCATTAGGAAGTTGGAGCTCTAGGACATAAACCTTCATTTCTTAGTGTAGTACTTTGTGAAAGTTCCTGTACCACTCTTGGAAGTTATAAATGGTCATGATATTCACTTAATCCAGTATAAATCATAGTGATAATGAACTAGTGGTGGTGATTTATATTTTATCTACAAAAAATAAACATAGCAGTTAGTAATTTATCTTGATTACTGATTATACATTACTGATTAATTAAATCATTAAATGTCTCCCATGATTTTATCAAACCCTAGTAGTCCTCATTACTAAATTTGAAATACCCAGTCAGTTGAGTATTCTAGTGGAAAGGATCCTTGAAACCTCTCCTTATAGCCCAATCTATGACTATGTTATTACCCATAGAGTTTCAAGGAAGGATTTAGACTGTCCAACTATACTGATTCACGACTCCTTGAATTATTGAGTGAAGTCCCAGCTTCCAGAAGTCATAACTTTGATTTACTAAACTATTCACCTCTAAAGTGGAAACAAGATAGTTGTGACTAATTTTTTTCATCTTTAGTTAAGTTGACCTATAAATCTCATAATAAACCTTCACTTGTAGTAGGCACCCTTTACTAGGGTTGACGAGAACCTCATACATCTAGTTTTGTTCAAATGTAAGAAATAGAAGATGTTACAAATTAATATTTATTTAAGGTTTTTTATTTTTACTTGATGAATGAATTAATTTCTATTTGATATGCTTCTACTATGTGATCACACTCACAACTGAACAATACATTAAATAAAAAACATTCATTGTATCTTAATTCATTTTATCTATCCATGCTTGTTTATTATTCTATATGATCACGTAAACATGAACATACATAAAATAATAATAAACCATTCATAAATAAATATATACCATGACTGATCTTAAGTATTTACTATTGGACGAACCATTGGGAATAAATGGTTCAATATTAACCCTAAGGATGGATACTTGAGTCATGTTTGACTTGTATAGAATCTCACACTCCTATCCAATGTATCCATATCTCACCTTAAATGTTTCTAAATATCGCCATGATTCAAGCCCTATATCATACTTATCATTATACTCTCTCTATCTCTCTCACACACACTCAAGAATGCACAAAATACATGCAGAATAATTTACATGGACACACAGACCCTTATACATATAATGAGGGAGGAAGAAGATATATAGACCATCATTTAATAATTAAATATTACAACCATCACACACATTGAAATAATAAATTAAATAAACTAAAAACCAGACATACATTGGTCATTCAATGCTCATGATCAGTTGGCATGCACTAAATTTTTAGAACAAAATTAAATTTTTAGATAATTCAAATTGAAAGAATAGATTATGAATTAAAATAACTTTAACTAATTTTAATTCATAACTAAATTATAGCTCATTCCTAAGAAATATTTTATTAAAATCCAACTATCATTTAGATATTTTTAGAAAATTTCCTCAAATTTTTGGGCTTTCTGGGTATTCAAAATAAGCGGGGAGGGATTCTAGATATTTTTACTCCTGGGTGATCAGTAACCCATGATAACTATTTATGTGAATAGTAACCTATGGGTACTTACATGTGAATAATAACTGAGTTACTATTAAAATTGATTAATATATATATATAAATAAATGTTAATATATATATATATATGTTTATACCATGTTTTATTTATTTATAATAAATACATATGTGTTAGTTTATGAAGTGGTGATGCTTTGAGAATTTTTATGGACTCACTTAATGGCATTGCCTGTCATGCTTGAGCAATTATCTATTTCTAAAATGTGACGATTGATCAAACTGTTATTTAATTTCAAATACTTGTGAAGAAGGAAATTTATGAAGAGAATAATGTTTAAAACATGTTGAAGAGTTTGGAATTTATATTACAAAATGAGAAATGGTAATGCAATATACTATGCAAAGCATTCATGAATGATTCTATATTCTAGATTTGCAGTGAAGTAGAGTTGGGTAAACTGCTTATATAAGATTTTAGTGAAATATTTTTAATGGATTATTAAAGAATATATCCAACTACCATAGACAACTAAGGGACTAGTGTTCCACTTCTTAGATGAAAAATATAATTGACCCTAGCCTTCCTAGAAGTATCTTGGTCACAAGTGGGTCATGTGTAAACTCTAATGAGTGTTTGTTGTCCATTGCGCATGGGTTTGGGTTCCAATGGGATAGCATGAGTCAGCGTCACCCGTGTGGTGTATACAGAAGTTAAAACCCCACTTCCAACTCGAGTGTGTTTCAAAACAAGTTGTTATAAAAGGAAATTCCCAATTGAGTGAATAATTGATGTGGGATGTGAATAAACAATGCAATGTTCATCCATATTAAAACATACAAATATTTTGCTCGTCGTATGATCTAGAACATTTGAGCCATTTTATTTCCACTATTGATCATCTTCTACCTTTGGATGAATGAGGGATCATCAGTATAGCTTTATCCATCACTGATGAAGCTGAAAAGATCAATAAGAATATTTTCTCACATCTAAGTTGGTCATGTTGAACATCTGTGATCTAGGTGAGATTGAAGTTTCAAAGGCATGTAGTTACACTTGCATGCATGAACATCGAATGAAGAAAATGATATTGCTATGCTACTATTAAATGGATAATCCACATAGCCTTTTTTCTATTAATTCAGTTTAAGGAAATATCCATGCAACTGATTGCTATAAGTAGAATGACATAGTCATTTTTGATAAGTGTGACATGACTGAATTACTACGTAAAGGAATATACCACAGAGTCGATTCTATAAGGATTAATGTATCTAATTTACTACACATAGGAATCAAATCATGTATATATTTTTAGGGAGAACCAATGTAGATAATTTTATAAGATAATCACATAGATAATTCTTTAAGTTATCTCATTCATCCAAATGCATTAGAGAAATATTTATGTTTTCATTTGTGATTAGTAGTGTATTGTTTTATTTGTTTCAAAAGAGGATCTTTAGAAGTTATGGAATTTATGATACTACATAGATAAACACATGAATAAATATCTAACTATTTTTGACAATTAAAATATCAGATATTGTAGTTTTCCTAAAAACTGCATGAAGAAATGATAATCATCTCGAAGTCATGTGACAAGGATGAGAGTTTTGGCGATTAAAATTATATGAGATACATTAAGATATTTGGGTGTTTAATGAGTCTTGAATCACCTTAAAGATCAATATAATAGGTGGTGTGAAATTTCCTATACGAATAAAGGCTGGGTTAAGATATTTTTACGTTATTTGAATATTTTTAGAGAGCGATATCATTTCAAGGAAATGGAGAAATCTTGTGTTTTATTCAAGTGATAGTGAAGGAAATACACATGATTTATTTACATGAGATGAAACAATGGAAAATAATTATCACACAAAGGAAGGAGAAGAACCTGTGATCCTTACCTAGATTTTTCAAAGATAGTGTGCTTGGAAGAATACTACTCTATTTTTTATTAGATCAGCCTAAACATCCAAATAGATCTTCATCAGCATCAAAATCAAGGAGGTTATTTAATAACCAAGGGATTCAACATAAACAACACCATCTATCCTTAATAGGGTGTATATTTTACCTGTTTAAATTTGTTTAATTTTTTTTATCACTTATAATCACTATAAATTAATAGCAATAAGATAATTCATGAAACAACTATAGGTTGATCATGGAAAAGAGTAGGGTTTTTCCGAACCTTGTAAAAAATATTTTCATACTTTTCATTGCTTTCATTTGTTTACATACATGATAAGTATAAATTCAAAGAAAGAGAGATTGAGGCATTAAACATCCATAGAGGATGAATTAAAAGTGATAATTCTTAAAAAGTTAACACTGATTCACCCCCTCTTAGTGGATCTAACATAGGGATATACAACTGGTATCATTAAAAAACCAAGTTCCCATGAGTTTCTACTCTTTTGAAGTCTACTATATAGATTAATAATTCTATGAATAATAGATAAGTTTTGTATTTTAATGGAAATAATTTTTATGGGTATAAGAATCAAACTATACCATATCTTCCATCACAGGGGATAAAAGTAAGTGGTGTTTTCACTATTGGCTATCCACCAATTTCATGATATGGTTCCATGAATTTTGAAGAAAAGATAAATATTGAGGTTGATGGGAAAACAAGAAACACTATAATATCATCCTTATCAAACAAAGTGATCAACAAGGAGATGAGATTATAGAAAGCTAAGGAAATGTGGGACAAACTAGAAAATATGTATAAAGGAAATATCAAAATCAAAGAAGAAAAATTACAAATCTAGAGGGACAAATTTAAATATATAATAATGGATAAAGATGAAAATATCGATGACTATTTCACAAGAAAAAATGATATTGTTAGCCATATTAGAGGTTTTAGTGACAAACTAGTTGATTCAAATATGGTCAAAAAATCAATGAGAAACTTTATTAATATATTTGAACCAAACAATTCATCTTTGGAAGAAATACAAGACAAATATATTGATGAATTACACAATACTCTCCTGAATTATGAGATGATAAAAGCTCTAGTATTAAATAAAAAGACAAAATAATAAATGGATTTCAAAGATATGAACAAAAAAAATATAAAGGATGAAGAAATGATTAAAACCACAAGTTATTTAGATGAATATTATGAGAGTGATTAGAATAAAAATAAAATCATATCTCTCATATCCAAAAATCCTCCAAGGTTCAAAGGGAATTACAAAGGAAATCTACCAATTAAATGTTTTAGTTGCGGTGGTATTGGAAATTTTTATATATTTTTTCCAAAGAATAAGAAATATATATAATCATATGAAGAATAAGAATAAAAAAATCATAGTGTAAGTCAAAAAGAAAATATGGTAAAAGATACAATAAATTTAAAGAAATAAAAAATAAGTCTTTTAGAAAGAGAAAGAGAAGCATGCTGAGAAAAGAGGTAGAAGAAATTTCTTCCATAAGTGACGATTTAGGGGGTGAATGTTATAGAAAAGATGACAAATTTTTTGAACATGTTTAAATAAAATATGGCGGTTCTGGTAGTGAATAAGCATAAGGAAATTAAGCTTATATGATTCTCATGATGAAAATAGAACTGGAAGTCTTCCTAGAAATAAACACTGGACTCAAGAAATAATTTAAAACATCTAATAAGGAAACTGATAGACTGGAGAAGGTTTAAGGTGATTTTCACAAAGAGGAAGATAAGAGTATTTAGTATATCAAACTTATTAATGTAAAAGTGGTTGAGCAAGAAAGAATTATAAGAGAATTAGAGAAGAATATGACTACTCAGGAGGAATAAATTAAGAAGTTTGATTCAAGGTTCCTCAATGTTGAGAAGAATCTTGGAAAGATAAATATTGACTATGTTAAAGATGTTTATGAAAAGTTTGAATCATATCATAATGATCATAAATGTTGTATTAATTATCAAGTAAATTATCGACCTGTTAAATTTGAAAGTACTAATTTTTTATAACCTAATAGAGTAGGTTTCAGGATAATTTATGGGAAAAATTGGGCTGAGAAAAACTCTAAAAGGTAGTTTACCTCCATTGGGGTGGTATATAATAACAAGAGGAAGAAAAGTTCCTCAAAACCTATACAAAAGATGGTAGGTTCTATTTCAAAATTTCAAGTTGGATTTCAACAAATGACTTTATAGTTTTTTGGAAGAATAAAATTCAAGGGATTCTGCTAGTGTTGTGGAAATTATGGACACAAATCCTTTGTATGCTGGTAAAACATGTCTCTCTCCTTAAATCAAAGAAGGCCAAAATTTAGGAGGATCCTCTCATCTATCAGGATAAAAAGACTTATGGGAATATTAAAAAATAATGAAAACTCTTATATGGTGTTTAACCAAAACAAGTTTGAAGGGATTAAGGAAACATGTGGAATATTTAACCAATAAGGTCACTATTCTAAAGAGTGTCTGACTATGATTCATGATCAACAAAAAAAAATCCTAAATATGATAATATTAAACATAAAAGAAAGACTAAAAATTCATTGATTGTAGAAGTTTATTTAAAGGATAGTAAAAGGGATAGACCCTAGATTCTTGATTATGATTTTTATTAACATGTGAAAATAGATAACAAGATTATGAAAAATATTTAGGAACATGATGGAGGTGATGTGACCTTTTTTAATTTAGATATCATTTAAAATAAAGGAAATTGGTTTAGATGAAATTGAACCATCCAGACTGAATTCACAAAAGGTTTTATTTGTTTATGGTATTAAACACAACTTATTGAGTGTTAGTAAATTATTTGATGAAGGAAATGAGATCATATTAAATAATAAAAATTATCTTATAAATATATTTTTTGATGAAAAAATTAAGAGGATAAATAACCGATGAAAATTTATTTTATATTAGAGACCCTAGTAGTTTCAGTTATCTTAGTGAAAAAGAATAAAACAATCTGTCACATAGAATACTTGGACATATTGGTAAAAATAATTTGAGTGAGATATATAAAGAAAATATGGTTATGGATTTACCTCAGTTAATCCAAGTTAATTACCATGTTTTTATAACCTATCAGAAAGGGGAAATGGTTCAAGGTTAATATAAGAGAGTGGACACAGAATTCACAATTCCTCTAGAATTAGTTCACGTAGATTTTTGTGGACCTATGAGATATAAATATATAAAAGGTGAATTTTATTTTATCACATTCATTGATGATTTAAAAATAATGAAAAAATTTTATTTTTAAAGCTCAAGTCATAGGCAGTTGATATGTTCAAGATGTTCAAGAAAGAATATTAAAGAGAGATTTGTATATACATCAATAAATTGAGATACAACAATGGGAAGGAATAAATTGGAAGTTATTTTGAATCTTATATTAAAAAAATAAGGAATAATACATAAATATAGACATCACTAAACACCATATTTGAATTTATTTTCTGAAATAATGAATCAAAGTATTGTGGAAATGGGGAAAACTATGTTTGATGAGTTTGGCGGATCAAAATTATTTTTAAGGGAAGTAGTGTGTACTAATGTACATATTCAAAACCGATGTTTTATTAGGAGAAATTAAAATTAGACTTCATATGAAATGTGGTATAAGAAAAATCCTATAGTTAGATACTTCTAAGTCTTTGGGCTCCCTTGCATCATCAAAATCAAAGACAAAAATCTTGGGAAATTTGATGAGAAATCTATGGAAGGAGTATTTATTGGATATTTATCTAATGGGAAACAATATATATATAAGGAAAATTTCTTGAAACATTACAAAATATTAAGTTAAGTTAATAATTTTACTTTTTTTCACATTTAGGATCTTTTTAGGTTTATATTTTTAGAGAATTAAGCCATAAATCATACATAAAAAACATAAAATATAAATTGGACACTTCCGATCAGTATCTATTTTTTCCACCATATATAACTTTTAAAAATAAAGCATGATATATTTTTTGAAAAATATTCATGAATATCAAAATGAATTATCCCAATCCATTAATCACCCTTAATTCCAATGAAATACATTTAAAAAAACATGGCATGTGTATAAAAATCTTGGTAAGGGATATAAAAAGAAAGAAACCATTATTCCATTGAAAAAAAATTAAAACCCATGAAAAATTTATCATAAAGTAATAATTTTCATAATTAATAAGTAGTAAATACTTCCCCTTAATAATAAACTCCTTTACTAACTTTTATCATGACAATAAAACCCATTGAATGTATAGATAAAACATATTGGTATCTTTAGACATTATTATACTTGTCACTCTTGTAAATGTAATAGTCATACAATCAACTTCCATAAATTTCACTCTTATAAATGGAATAACCATACATATGACTTCCATACCCAATGGATCATAGGGATATCATATACCCACCCATTTTCAGTTTATCATAGAACCACCTATCATTGGTTTATCACAAAACCTCCCATCAAATTTCCAAGTACCATTATATAATCATAACTCAAAAAAGAATAAAATTTTCAACATGCAAATCATAATATCTAATTTTCACTCTTAAGAAAACATTTCAAGTTATTGAAATAATTAATATATTTTCAAAACCCATTTCTAATAAAAAAATACCCAAAAATTAAAGTAAGGATTTTCATTTAATAAAATATGTAATCTTATAAAGGAATCTAGAAATTAAATAATAGTTACGATGGTGGAAAATTCATTTTCACTGTGTTAGGAATAGAACATTCCTTTTTTTAATTTAACCAAATGTTCCATATAAAACACATAAACATATTACTTTTAAAAACCTTTGAATGAAATTAAAAATAGAATTAAATTTCATTTATAATCCTTTTATATCCATATAAATGAGTTTTTAAATAATATCAAAAATATTTACATGGAGAAAATATTTTTAAATTAAATATTTAAACATTTGAAGCATCCCATACCAATTTAGACATTTAAATCATAATCCACATGAAATAATAACATTTAAAAAAACATTAAATAACATGAGAAATTGATAAAATATAGATATATAATGTTAAAGGGTATTTATATACACTATAAAACAATAAAGGTTCATATCATTAAGAAATCTCTTAATGAAAGAAGATTGAGATTAAATCCCTTACCTTGAGTCTGACTTGTCATTTGTGCCTTTATCTTCATAAATAATGAAATAATGTTAATTATTTACTCACTTCATAACCTTTTTAAAGTTTATAATTAATTTTATTTTACATATTACAAAATTTTAATCAACTGTAAAAATAATTAAGTTTACATCGGGTGTTTTGACCATATTCGGTTTATATGTCAAAAATGACTTGGTAGGTCAACTATGGTAAAAGGAGTTATTATATAAAAATATCCCAAATAATAATAATTAAATAATTATCATATTTATGCATCAATTACACTTTTAATACCAATCATGAAATATGGTTATAAAAAATGAACCAATGTTATAATCATGGAGACGGTTGGCCGTACGTATGCATGAGTAACATTCCCATTTTTAAATGATTGTTATGAAAATAAGGTAAGTGGATTTTATATTTACATAATGATAATTATATAATAAATACCATGTTATTTAATAATATATTCTCATATATATAATTCTTATTATTCAGAAGGAATCACATTGTGTTGAGAATGTGGTAGTCCACACGTCTACGAACGACATTATCACTTTTTCAGTGTGTGAAATTGTAATAAATAAAATGATATATTATATTTATAGAAATGTAATTATTTAATTAATATCATATTCATATTAGTTATTTCTAATATTTTTAATTAAACTCATAATTAATACATTCCATGAATTGTGTGAACGTATCACATCACTTTGAGGAGGCGGTAGTCCACACGTCCACGAATGATGTTATCGTATTTAAAAAATGGAAAGAATAAAGGTATGTGTATATAGAAATTAAATAAGTATGAATACATTGTAAATATAATATAAATATATATATATATAAAATATAAAAACATTTTATCTATCATAATTCCCAATCATGATCGGTGTTAAGGGAAAAGAGAATGACATCGTTATGCGAGGTGGTACTCCGCCGTGTATGAATGATAATTTTGTAACCCATTAGTTGGAAGTGTGTGTAAGTGTAAGTATAAAAATTTGAAGAAAAAAATATTATTATATTTATTATACTAATGTTATCATATAATCATGTAATAAGAATAATTGAGGTGGTGCATAATGAAAATAAAACAAAAGAGCTTGTGGAAGGATGTTTCCACTTTTTCAGGTAACTCATTTTGGTTTGCACCAAAGGGAATCCTTGGTTTATTATATTCCCAATGTGAGTATTATCAGTTTAGGGTAGGGATTTTGGGAGATTATTTTATTAGAGTTGATTTTATACAAAGGTATTTAGAGGTTTGAAGATATGGGAATTTTGTGTGCATTTTTATTGTGGAGGAGGAGTGACAATCTTGTAAATTTTTGGAAATGGAATTCCACCAACATTTTTCCCATGTCAAGTGTTTCCAATATTGGTAAAAATAATAGAAAATTGAGTATAGTTTTGAAATATGAACATCAAATATATTTTTGAAAAGTTTGAAGTTCATTTTGGATCTTAAGTTTATGGTTTAGTCCCTGTTAAGTTAATTTTCCTCTTAATCACTACAATACTTTTAATCACTTTCACTAATATTTTTAGTAAAAAAATAATTTGACCTTATTAAACATTCAAAATTATTTGGATTAAAAATATAGAATCCATTTTTCCAAATTCCAATAACATAAGTTGCATGAATTAATTTATATTTAATCCCATATATGGGATGACAAAGTAGGTTTTTAAAGTAAAAATGTTCAAAAGTTTGCTATGTTTTTATATCTAAAATCAATGTTAAATTGTTTCAAATGACCTAAACTAGTTTAAATGATATAAAATTGATCTAATAATACTTTAAAACCAAATAACAACATAATTTAACTATATAAATAAATTATATAAAAAAAGTTTTGAAATAAAATTCAGTATTATTCACTATTCATCATACTATGAAAGTTTTTAGAAAATTACCAAAAATTCACAAAAAGAAAATTTTGACATTTTATTTTAAAATATTAAGTTTATTTTTTGCATAAAAATTATAAAATTGTCAAAAATTATATTTAAAATGATTTCTCCATTAAAAGGAGGTAAAATCACCTTTTAAAAATATAGTGCTTTTATATTTAAAATGAGATTTATTCTTATTTTATGAGTTTCAAATTTATTTGATAAATTTAAAAACATTTAATAAACACATGTAAAAATAATATAGTTATTCCTATTAATTCCCATTGATACAACTAATAAGTAATAACAAAAACGTAAAATAATAATATTAATAGTATATTATTGTTTGGTATAACTTAGTCTTGTGTGAAATGTAAGATTTCGGAGAAAAATCATTGTTGCGTGTCGAGTACGCTATTAGATATAGCATAAATTTTAATGTAAAATTACTATATAATTTATAAATTTTAATATATATGAAAAATACTTATTCTATCATTACCTGGGATGTTACATCCTTCCCTCTTTTAGAAATTGCGTCCTCACAATTTTATTCAGTTATCAAATAAGTCGGAATATTTTCCACTCAAATAATTTTCTAATTCATATATTTCCTATTCAAGCATATGGTTTTTACATAAAACATCAACTTGATAGATTAACTTATTCCTAAAAACTTCCTCTCCTCAGTCAAGAGCACGAACTTATTGTTCCTCATAAGAAAGATTCTCTATAGCTGAACTAGTTTTGGGATCAAAACATGAGATAAATCTGGTACATACTTTCTTAACATTGAAACATAAAATACGTTGTGTACCTGGGATAAAATCAGGGGGTAAATAACTTGGTATAAAACTGATCCAACTTTCTCAAGGATTTCATACAGTCTAATAAATTGTGGACTCAACTTCCCCTTCTTACCGAAATACATCATACTTTTCCATGGAGAAACTTTCAAAGACATGATCACCTACCTCAAAAGAAATATCTTTTATACAGTTATCTGCATAAATTTTCTACCAACATTGAGATGTATTCATGTTTCACTAAAGAAACTAAACCTTATCTACATTTTCCTCTACCAACTCTGGTCCTATCAAATTCCTTTCTCCAACATCATCCCAAAAATCTGGTGTCTGAAACTGTTTTCCATATAATACCTCGAACAGTTCTATCTAGCTACTAGAATGGAAACTATTGTTATAAGAAAACTCAACCAAAGAAATATATCAATCCATGCTTCCATAGTAATCCATTGATCAAGAAAAAAATCATATCTTCTAATGTATAAATCGTCCACTTAGACTATCCATCAGATTGAGGATGGATAGTGGTACTGAAATTTAATTTAGTACTCAAAAAATTCTAAAGTCCTTCTAAAAAATTTGATGTGAACTTGGGATAATACTCTAATAAAATGGAGATAGGTACTATATTTAACCTAAAAATATCTTATTTATATAGTCTAGAAATATGATCTAGAGACATTATATCTCAAATGGGAATGAAATGTTCATATTTGGTTAATCAATCAACAATAACCAAAATTTTATTATTACCTTGAGAAGTCTTTGGAAATCCTACCATGAAATCCATTGATATATCTTCCCACTTCTACTCTGATACTAGAAAAGGTTGAAGAATCCACTTTAGTAACCATCTCTCTACTTTAACCTGCTGAAAAGTCAAAAAATTTATGGTAAAGTCAATAATGTCTCTTTTCATTCCATCCCGTCAGTAATAATTCTGAAGATATCTGTACATCTTAATGCTACTCAGATGAACATAAAAATGGGGAACTATGAGCTTCATTAAACAACTATTTAATCAACTATGAATCACATGGAACACATAATCCTTTTCAAAATTGTAAAAAACCTTCTTAATAAATATTAAAATCAAGAAATTTACCATTTTTAACAGATTTTATGTTTTCTTGAAAATATTGATCCACTTTCTGAATTGTCTTAATTCTTTCTGACAAAGTCGACTACACTGAAAACTGAAACAAAAAAGATTATGTCCATGCATATATAACTTCTAATCCAAAATCCATCAAATCATTAACTAAAGGGTCACATTCCAAATGTAACAAGATTAATATAGCATTACTTTATCATCTTAAAGTATCATCCACCTTGTTTTATTTTATAGGATGATAATGAATCGAGAAATCATAATCCTTGATTAGTTCCATCCATGTTTTATATCTCATTTTCAATTATTTTTGAGTGAATATATACTTAAAAATTTTGTAATTATTATATATTTCACACTTCACTCCATACAAATGATGCCTATAAATTTTTAAATAAAAAACAACATCATCTAACTCCAAATAATGTGTAGGGTAATTTAACTCATGAGTCTTCAACTGATGTGAAGCATAAAAAATTACCTTGTCATTTTAAATTAGGACAAAACAAATCCCTTTTAACAAAGAATATTTTTAGATGATGAATTCATAATTTTTGGAAGGAAGGTCCAAAACTAGGGAATTCACCAATATTCTTTTCAGTTTCTAAAAAAAATTACATTCTTTTGTCCAGATAAAACTAACTACCTTTCATGTTAACTTAGTTAGTGGGATAGAAAATCAAGATTTTTTTAACAAAACATCAGTAATAACCCATTAATCCAAGAAAACTACGAATATCTGTGATATTGGTAGGTCTTGTCTACTCTTTAACAACTTTGGTTTTAGTAGGGTCAACAATTATTCCATCTTTAGAAACAATATTTCTAAGGAATGAAACTTTTTATAACCAAAATTAACTCTTACTAAACTTTTCATATTGTTTCTTATCTTTTAATGTTTTCAAAAAAATCCTTAAGCATGTTTCATGTTCCTTATGGATTTTAAAATATACCAAAATATCATCTATAAACACAACCACAAACTAATCCAAAAAATTATGGAAGAATCTATTCATAAGATTAAAAAATACAATAGGTTAATTAGATAACACAAAGTGAATAAATAAAAAATCATAATTCCCACAACTCATCCAAACTTTTGTATTTGTAATTTCATACTTATGGAATACCACCTTTTTATTACATAACTTTTCATTACATTACAAATAGAGGATCTTTAAAGTTTAATGTCTTGGAAAAAAGGTACATAATACATGAAAACATATAACATTATTTTAATCCCCTTGAAAATATTCTTTAAAATTTCATCCTAAGTACAATTACTACATCTCATAACTTGGGTACATACATCAAAGTAAAGGGTGAGCAGAAGACCTAGTAAGGAAAACAAGTGAAACATTTTACATGTGAACTTGAGAGATATCAATAAGAACATGGAGAATATCATAAAGGCATGATAAAGAGGGATAAAATAATAATAATAACTTGAATAAAAACTTTCAAATGTGTCTAAAACATTTAATTTAGAAATTTATAAGCATATCACCAAGGTCTATCACCAAGGTGTCATAAAAATTACAAAGGTTATTCACCGAGCTATTGTAAAACTTGTCATCTCTAGAGATTAATTTCTTTACCCAATGAATTAGAGAAATATCAATGTGCACCATTAATATGTATTTATTTCCATGTGATCCACATATATCATAATCATACATTTCATAAACAACCCAAATAGAATAAAAAAATTGGGTTTCATATCAAAATCGTGACGTTTTAAAAAGTGCTTAAAAACAAGATCATTATGTCATTTATAACCCATGGAAAGGGAATACAGGTTTTATGTTTGTAAATTAAAGAATAAAATATATAATTTTTATTTCTTGATGAATACCCCTGTAAATTAAATAGGTTTGGGTATTCACATAAATAAAATAAGATAATTTCTTGAGAAAGATAGAGATTTTGAGACGAAAATTCTGCAGCATAACGGCTATACAACATGGTTTTAGAAAACATTAAAAAGAGAGGGGACAAGGGTAACACAATAATAAATAACTCATAATAAAGTATAGGTATAGAATACAATGTAAATAAGATCATGGTATGTACATTTTAATGGCATACCACATGAAAAGTAAACTTGAAATAAAAGAAAAGATGCGATTTCTTTTACGAAAATTTGGCAGCTTAACAGCGTCACTTAAAAATTCAGAAAATGAATTGATGAGAGAAAAAAGGGTATATAATCATATGTAAATAAAAAGAAAAGTAATAGGTATACATAATATCATACCCCAACATATGAAAATGGAAATTCAAAGACAAAAATAATAGAAGTGTTGACTAAAAGTGGAGGGTGAAAGGTTTCCTTACCTTGAAGAGTAACTTAAAAAAAATCAAAGGTTGAGACCTTGAGGGGATTTAGGGAAACTTGATAGGACTACTTGGGATGTAAAAAAACCAGAGCTTTGTTGAGGAGGAATTTGGAATGAAATTATTGAAGGAATGGTTTGGTATTTATAGCAAAAGTGAGAGAATATTTTATTAATTTCCAAGGGACACCTCATTAGTGGTATTTGCAAAACCATGGGCTTGACCATAGTATTTTCCCATGGTATTGGCCAATTGGGACACCTCATAAAATATTTTACTGTACAAAAGTCGACCAGAATTATTACATCATTAATAATGTCATCAAACACACCGAAAATCAAAATTGTATTTTTATTATTCACCAAAAAACAAAACATCTTATAAAAATATCATAAATTCACCCTAACCTAATATAAATGCTATGAATTCAAAAATGAACTCCATTTTATGAGAATAATTTTATAATTATTAGATATTTAATTTTTAAGTAAAAACACTATTTACTTGAAAAATACTAATACTTAACTAATAATTTCTGAAATAGTTATTTACTTATGCTATTATATCACATTACCAATCAAGATGACTAAATTATATTTATACTTTCTTAAGTGAGGTTACTATTCCATTGGTCACATTATTATTCATAAGGGTAATATTACTATTCACTAAAAATTAAGTTGATCTTATTAGAATCTAAATTTCTTACTGATCATAACTATAGAAGACAATTTTTTTAAAATCATTTCACATTATTAATTATTTAAAGTATACAAAATATATTTTAAAATACCTTTTTTTCCAATATTCATCAATAATATGGAACTTCTATAAATTCATCCTATATTTATTTTGAAATTTTAAATTCAAATTTTTTACCATAATAAGAAATAACAATTTTATTTATACAAAATGATTACCCAAAGTAACTAAGCCCTCATTACATATCCCCTTATAACACATGCATATGACCTAAGAGTATGTTTTGCAATGGTGATAGAATATTGAGTCGGCTCAGAAAACATTGCCCGAGTGGTGATTTCTATCATCTTGAACTTCTCCCGAAGGTGATTACGTTCAATCTTAATATGTTAAAGCTTAGATTTGGCTTGGTCGAGAGCAAAGCCCAGTGATGCTACCTCCTTCCCAAGCTATGACAGATGGGATTCATATGGCCCGAGTCTACTGGATGAGGCTATCAACTCTTCTTTCTATATTAATTAACCATGATTATTTGTATTTATAAATAATAATAATAATGTTAAGAGTATTGTTTCCAATGGTCATATTGACCAACAATAATATAACAGTCGAAACTCAACAATATCATTTTAATTATACTCACTTAATTAATAAGATTATATAGTTTTGTTGAGTAAAAAATAAAATAACACAAAAAATAAGGAAAAAAATATTATTCAAAAATTTAGGTCGTTACATTCCTCCTTCACCTTTAGCTGATGGTACCCAGACCTTAGATCAATATTTGAAAAACAATGATATCCCCATAGTTTATAAAAAAATAATTGATATGATGAAATGAGTACTTGTTCTTAATAGTGATGTTATTTAAGGGTCTATAATCAACGCAAAGTCTCATGGAACCATATTTATTTTTCACAAATAAAATAGGAGAACCCCATGGTGATGTGCTAGGTAGAATGAAACGTTTATCAAGAAATTATTGCAACTAGTTTTTAAATTCCAAAATTTATACTTTATCCATTTGATATGATGGTTTAGAAATAATATTAACTTCAAGAAATAAATCAATAGTAAATTCAACTTCCTATTCAGGAACAATACCAGAAAATTCATCCGAAAAAACATTCGTAAATTCATTCACTACTTGGATGTCACTAATCACAACTATTTATTTCTTTTTAAGAACATGAGTTAGATAACATTAACTTCAAAATTTAATTAATTTCTCATCTTATTGGTATGTTATCAAAGGTATGAAGTTATTTAATTAAACTTTATTATCTTTTCAATCTATTTTAACACAATAAACTAAAATCCAATCCATACCCAAAATGATATCACAATCCATTATGGTCAGTTAAACAAGATTTGAAGGAAAGACCATCCCACTAATGTTAATAAAAAGATACCTATAAATATTTATTTCTCTAATATTACCACCTAGAGTTTTTTTCCCAAAATATCTATCTTACTTTCATGAGGTGATATCCCCAATTTTCTAAAAAAATTCTCAGAAATGAAAGAATGAAAAGATCCAGAATCAAATAGAGTATTGGAATAATTCAAATAAACTAGTAACATACCTATCACCACATCATTTTATGATCGAGCATAAACTACAATAGTAGAAAAATATTTTATCACTCCCTTTTTCTTTTGATCTTGCTAGTTTCCACCTTGGGTAATCAACTTTGGACACACATTGGAAAAATCTCCAAACTCATTGCAACTAAAACATATTACCGTTGTTTTTAATTACTTTCTTGATCATATTACATGTAGTAAAGAGACATATGAACAAACTTACCACATCATAAGCACTTTCTAGACTATTAAATACATTCTCTAGGATTATTTTTACCACACTGCTCACAAGATGTGAATTTGGTTTTCTTACCTCAAATCTTCTTTGATGAATGCTTCCCCATTGACTACCAATTGGACCTCTTTTTTTTCTTGTTTTCATGGGACAGATGATCATTGGAAAACTCTATTTCTAACTTCTTATCACATCTAAAAAGTTTCTCATAGATCTTGAACTCATGAGAATCCAATTCCCTTCGATATATTGCCTTTAATACTGAGTAAAACTGATTTATATTACTATAAATATCTCAGATAAAATTTTGGATGTACCTTCCCAATCTAGTGAAGATTTATTCATATGTATCCAAAAAATATTCCTATTTTGATCTCAATTAAAAGAAATTTGATTCCATCCCATGTTGAATAGCCTTATGAAAATATTTCTCAAGGAAAATATTCTTAAATTTATCCCATTCTAAGGCATCAGTCACTTCACTTTCCCTGATATTCTTAACCATTAACTAAAAAGGTGGGATTCACATTTAAAATGATAAATTTAAAGAGTTACCTTTTAGTGATACGAGAAACCCATGACATCAAATATCTTTTCTAGGGTTTTAATCCATCCTTCAGCTATCATGAGGTCAGATGATTCTTTGAATGATAAAGGAATTTGTTGCATAAAATGCCCCACTATAATCATGTTCCTCTATAGTAGATCTGGTTTCTCTCTTGCATGGTCACCACCACCATTTATATACTGTTTAAACTGATCCATCACTACAACAAACAGCTCCGTTTCAATTCCAACCATCTCAAGATGACGATTCAGAAGGATATTTTCTCCTTGGTGCCTTCCCACTATAATTTTCTCGTTTCCTCTACGGAAAACCATTATGAACAAAAATACTTTAGATGAATAAATATGGTAATATTAAAATTCAATAACATTTTAAATTTACCATAGGGTAAAATATTTCAAGGTAAAGTTATTAATATTACCCTGACCTCTAAAGTTATCTAAACCGACATTTGATACCAACTATAAGGACTTGACCTTAAAACATTACATAATCTTGATTTAAGTCAAGAAATTTACTTTCTTTCACATTGAGTATATTTTAAGGTTTATATTCTTAGATAATTAAGACATAAATAATACATAAAAAAAACAAAAAATACAAAGTGGACACTTTCGATCAGTATCTATTTTTTCCAATATATAAAACTTTTAAAAATAAAGCATGATCTCTTTTATAAAAACTCTTCATTAATATCAACATGAATTATACCAATACCTTAATCATCCTTAAGTTCTATTAAAAACATTAAAAAACATGGGATGAACATAAAAATATTAGTAAGGTATATAAAAAGAAGGAAACCATTAGTCCATTGAAAAACATTAAAAACTATGAAAATATTATCATAAAGTAATACTTTTTACCCTTAATAAGTTGTAAATACTTCACTTTGATAATAATATCATTTAATACCTTTTATTATAACCATAAAACCAATATCAAGCATAGATAAAACATATTGGTATCTTGAGAAATTATTATACTTGTCACTTTTATAAATGTAATAATCATACGATCAACTTTCATACATATAACCCTTATAAATAGAATAGCCATATGAATGACTTCCATACCCAATGCATTGGAGGGATATCACAGACCCACCCATAATTGGTTTATCATGAAACCACCAATATTTTGTTTATCATGAAATTACCCATCAAATTTCCAAGTACCATTATATAATCATAACACATAAAAGAATGAAATTTTAGACATGTCACTCATAATATTTCATTTTCACTCTTAAGAAAACATTTCAAGTTATTGAAATAATCAATATATTTTTAAAATCCATTTACAATAACAAAATAACCAAAAAATTAAAATAACTATTTTCATTTAAGAAAATATGTAAGCTTGTAAAGGAATCTAGAAATAAAATAATAGTCATAGTGGCATAAAAGTCATTTTCACCGTGTTAATAATAGAACATTCCTTTTTTCATTTAATAAAACTTTACATATAAAACACATAAAAATATTAATTTTAAAAAACTTTAAATGAAATTAAAAATAAAATAATTTTTTTATAATACAATTATATCCATATAAATAAATATGTTAAATCATATCAATAATATTTTCATGGAGAAAATATTTTTAAATTAAATATTTAAACATTCGAGGCATCCCATACCACTTTGAAAATTTAAAAAATAATCCCCATGAAAGAATAAAATTTAATAAAACATTAAATAACATGAGTAATAGATAAAATATGAATATAGAATGTCAAAGGGTATTTATATACACTTTATAAAATAATAAAGGTGCATATCATCAAGGAATTTCTCAATGAAAGGAGATAGAGATGAAATCTCTTAACTTGAGTCTAACTTGTCACATGTGCCTTTTATTCTTGAATAATGAACTAATTTTTATCAATTAATTATTTTATAACCTTTTTCAAGTTTATCATTAATTTTATTTAACTTATTACAATTTTTTAATCAACTACATAAATAGTTAAGTTTACACTGAGTGTTTTGACCATATTTGGGTTATGTGTCAAAAACAACTTGGTAGGTCAAATATGGTCAAAGGGGTAAATATATAAACATATAAAGAATAATAAAAAATAAATAATAATCATATTTATTCATAAATTAATCTTTTAATACCAATCATTAAAGATGATTATGAAAAATGAACCAACATTATAATCATGGAGACGGTAGGTCGTATGTATGCATGAGTAACATTCCCATTTTTCAATGGTCATTATGGAAAGAAGATAAGTGAAATTTATCTTTACAGAATGATGATTATATAATAAATACAATTTTATTTTATCATATATATTGATATATATAATTCTTTTGATGTAAAAGGAATTACATCACATCGAGAAGGCGGTAGTCCACATTTCCACAAACGACATTATCACTTTTTCAGTGTGTGAAAGGGTAATAAAGAAAATGATATATTATATTTATATAAAGGTAATTATGTCATCAATATTATATAGATTTTATTTATGTCACATATGTTTAATTAAACTCATCCTTAATGCATTCCATGAATTTTGTGAATGTATCACATCACTTTGAGGAGGCGGTGGTCCACAAGTCCACAAACGTTGTTATCATATTTAAAAAAAATGGAAATCATGAAAGTGTGTGTATATATAAATTAAATAATTATAAATTAATCATAAATATAATATAAATATCATATAAAGAAATTTTTTCCATTATAATTCTCAACCATGAGATGTGGTAAAGGAAAAAATGAACAACATCGTTATGCACTACCACAAAAATAGTTTTTCGCAGCGCCCCTCTTTATCAGCGCTTTTGTTAGCACTGATAAAGGCCCCCCCTTTATCATCGCTTGTTTAGTAGCGCTGATAAAGGGGGGGCCTTTATCAGTGCTTTTTTTAAAAGCGCTGATAAAGGGTCGGCTTCAAAAAAAAAATTAAAAATATATTAAGATATTAAGATATTAATATATAAATATAGTTATATTGTTATATAAATATAATATATAATTTTTAAATATATTTTAGATAATTATAAATGTACATTTACACTTATTATACTTAATATATAAGATATTTAGTGAAAATGACTTCTTAAAAAATTTAAAAAATATTTTTAATTAATAATTTGATAATCATTATGGAGTAATAGTCCTTTAATAACAAATTGAGGACTAAAAAAATTAAAAAAATTAAAAAAAGATCCAAAATATGTTGAAAACGCAACTCAAACTTCAAACGGCCATAACTTTTGATCCGGGTGTCCGTTTGAGCTCTACCACATATCAAATCGAAGCCTGCGACGAGCTCTACGTCAATATGATCGGGATACCCCGGTCAAGCGTTTTTCGAGGCCAAAAGAGGTCCATAAGGACTCCAAAACTGAGTTTTTTGTCAGGGTACCCAGATTTTTTTAACATTTTGTGGATTTTCAAACTCGTTTAAGGGGGTATTATTGGATTTTTTTGGCAGGCACTGAATTTATTCCAAGGTATTACATTAATATTGATATTATTTCTTTTAAATTTCATCCTTTTTTATAATGAAATGCTATTTATAATCAAATATATAACTATATGTACATATTTTTTATATATTCGCACCTAAAAATTAAATTGTTTAAATAAATAATTAAACATATTTACATATAAAATATATTAGATTTATCTAAATAATAACTAATATCCATTTTATTTAAAATACCAATATATGAATATTTATATACCTATATATTAATCTAACTATATATATATATATTAATCTAACTATATATATATATTAATCTAACTATACATATATATATTAATCTATTAACTATATATATATTAATATAACTACATATATATATATTAGTATTACTATAAATATATATATTAATGTCACCATAAATATATATATTAATATCACTATATATATATTAATATAACTATATATATGTTAATATAACTATATATATGTTAATATAACTATATATAGATATATTAATATAAATATATATTACTATACGAATAAATATAACTATATATATATATATAGATATAGATATATATTAATACCACTATATACATATATATTAATATTACTATATATATTATAATATAACTATATATATATATATTATAATATAACTATATATATATATTAATATAAATATATATTACTATACGAATAAATATAACTAAATATATAAATATATATATATATAAAGATATCATGAATTGGAAAGAAAATCAAAATAGAGTAGTGGTAAGGGCTTAGGCGCGCATGGGGGAGGTCTCGAGTTCAAATCCTGGTAGAGGCAGGGGTGCGCGCGCATGGGGAATATTTGAGCAAGCGCTGTTAAAGGGTGGAGGGGGGTGCGTGGGGTGCTGTATAGGGGCCGAAAAGTGATGTAAAAGGGGGGGGGGGGGTTCAAGCGCTATAAAAGCCCCCCCCGATTGGCAGTATTTTTTAATTTTTTTTAACTTTTATCAGCGCTTTTTTAAAAGCACTGATAAAAGGGTCCTTTATCAGCGCTAAAACGAAAGCGTTGATAAAGGAAGCGCTGATAAAGGGGACCCCCCCTTTATCTACGCTGGCTTTATCAGCGCTTTTCTAGCACTGATAAAGGCCATTTTAGCGCTGATAAAGGCCATGTTTGTAGTAGTGATGTGAGGCGGTTGTTCACCATACATGAATGGTAATTTTATTACTCATTAGATAGAAGTGTGTGTAAGTGTAGGTTGAAAAATTATAATAAAAAAATATAATTTTATTGAGTATATGGATGTTATTATATAATAATGTAATAATAATAATTGATGTGGTGGATAATGAAAATAAAACAAAATAGATTGTAGAAGGATGTTACCTCTTTTTCAGGTAACTCCTTTTAGTTTGCATCAAAGGGATTCCTTGGTCAGATTTATGGCCCAGATAAGGATTATAGGTTGAGAAGCGGCATTTTTGTATCTTATTTGATTATATTTTGGGTGAGACAAAATGATTTATATGTGTGAATAGATGGGAAGGGTGAGTGATTTCTTATAGTGGAGGAGGAGTGGCAATCTTGTAAATTCTTGAAAAGAGAATTACACCCTCATTTTTCCCATGTCAATTGGATCTGATAATGGTAAAATTTAAATAAAAGAGATAATAGGGTATAAATATGAACATAAAATGTATTTTTGAAAAGTTTATAGGTCATTTGGTCTCTTAATTTTATGGTTTAGTCCATTGCTAAGCTAATTTTCCTCTTAATCACTGTAATTAATTTTAATCATGTTCACTAATATTTTTGGTCAAAAACTAAGTTGAACTTATTTGAAATTAAAAATTATTCTGATTAAAAATATAGAATACATTTTTCCAAATTATAATCACATAATTGGAAGAATTTAATTTAAATTTAATCCTATAGACCAGATGACAAAGTGGGTTTTTAAAGTAAAAATGTTCTAGAGATTGCTAAGTTTTTTATTTCTAAATTCAATGTAAAATTGTTTCCAATGAACTCAATTGGAATAAATAATATAAAATTTATCTAATTATACTTTAAATCAAAATAAAAAAATAATTTAAAAATATAAATAAATTATATGAAAAAACATTTTTGAATTAAAATTTAGTATTATTCACTATTCATCAAAATATGAGTTATTAGAAAAATATGAAAAATTCACCCAAAGTAAAATTTTATATTTATATTTTAAAAATGAAGTTTATTTTTTCATATATAAATTATAAAAGTTTCAAAAATTATATTTAAAATGGGTTCTCTATTAAAATATGGTAAAACCACCTTTAAAAAATATAGAGCTTTTATGCTTAAAATTGGAATTGTTATTATTTTAGGCCTATAAAATTTATTGGATGAATGTAAAAAAATTTAACAAACATGTGTAAACATAATATAGTTATTTATATTCATTCCTACTGATAAAATTAATAGGTAATAACTACCACTTAAAATAATAATATTAATAATATATTATTGTTTGGTATACCTCAGTCTTGCATACAAGGAAAGATTTCAGAGAAAAATCACTGTGAATACCAGGTATGCAATTGGATGTATCATCCATGTTAAGGTAAAAGTACTCTATAATTCATAATTATTAATAAATATGAAAAATAATTATTCTATCATTACCTTAGATGTTATAATATAGATTCTAGAATAAGATATTTCATAAAATGGTTGACTGTTATGGTGTCAAAATCATTGAAAACAAACCACAAAAGAATGATTCAGATGTAACATTTTTTGAAGAATATAATGAAAAAACATGAATGTTTATAAAAAGGTTAGTAAAAAACAACCTCAAGTTGAACCTTGTAAATGAAGTGTTGATTCAGATAAGATAGACAATGAAGAAGATATTACTGAAACTAACAAACATAAGTACTGACATGTAAAGACCCATAAATTTCAAGGAAATTTTTTTCTTAATTTCTTTGGGATTTTACGAGTATGCAGTTTCTAACGGCACCTGATTCTGAGGCCTGGTGTGCCCGGAATAAATTTCCAAAGTTTATCTCGGGTACGTTCAGTGAAAGAACGAGCGGGGTTTTCTATCTTTTGAACCGGTGCTCGGAATCGAAATCTGAGGGCACCGATGAGACCGCAGCGGTTGTATTTCCTTAAGAGGACCTTTTCTGAAGGTGCGTTTGCTTGAGAGGAGTTGTTAAAAATTGAGGATTAAAATGTGACGTAAATAAAATTATGGTACAATTTTATTTACTTTAACTAATGGTTATATCCTACATGGGGTAGTTGGTGTGGGACCCACAAGCCCCTAACTACCCATGTTAGGATATTTGTGAGGTGGGGCCCACACAAGCCCCACCCCTTCACATTACTTTAACTTTATAACTCCCCCTTTATGTGAGTAACTCCTCCCTCCCACCCTCATTAATTCTTTCCAACTAAACACCTAATTAATTAGACAACATAAGTTTAATTAATTAAGTGAGTTGTTTTTGAATTTTGTATTTTGAAATACATGCCATGATTTAATAAAATAAGGTTAGACTTATTTTATTTGGGGGTTGGTTTGTTGTATTGGGGATTGGAGGAGAAAGAACTTCATTCTTCCCACGAAGAACGTTTCCACTTCTTTCTCTCATCGAAGAACGCCAAGAACACCGGTGCCAACCTCGCCTTCTTTCTTCTCGACGTTGATGAAGCGACGCCGTCATTCTGCGGCAACATCAATGGAACAACGAAAGCATATCCATCCTTCTTCAAGAAATCAACCTTCTTGATTTGAGGTAGGGGTGTGTTTTGAATTGAGAAATATTGGTTTTCCTTCTATGTCGATGTTTCTCTCTAAACCTTTTGCTATCGAACAAATGTGGAAGGAACCGGACCAAACTAACATGGTTCGATTCCTCTACTGTTCTTATTGTATGGTGTTCTCCAACCGTTCTTGATCGGTGAATCAAGGAAAGTTTTCAAAGGCAATCGAAGGCCTGAAAACATCAGAAATGGTCTCGGGACATCGGGACGACCTAAGAACGAGAGTTTTGTAGAAATGGATCATCGGAACAAAGGACGGACGCCTCGGGAGGCGTGTTGTCTAGAGTCATCGTTTCTGGAAAATTCCAGAATACACGGCGTGTACTTCCAAAGCACATGCCATGTAGTGTAAGTGTTCAATGACAGAAGTAACGGACATCAGAAAAAAGTGACACACGGCATGTGACACTAGTCACACGGCGTGTACTATCCACACAGTTTGACAGAGTAGACTTCGATGTACATGGCGTGTATTCAAGGGAAGTGCCTAGACACAAACATAAATACACAGCCACAAGTCACGTCATGTATTATCATCATTGAAAGGTAGAAGCGTCTTCGCGAGGCTCGACGTGTAATTTGGGAGACACACAGACACGGGCAGAACCACACGACCAAGAGGCACAACGTGTACAACCTTCACTTCGACAGAAGCAACTTCATGATGACTTGGCGTGTATTCCGAGAATACACGGACACGGGGTAGAGTACATGGGCAGGTAATCCACCACATGACCAGGCATGGCCAGCGTACACGGAGGACCCCAGAATTTTGGACACGGCGTGTAACTATACCACATGTCGTGTACTTACTTTTTACACGACAACCCTTTGACACGGGCTGTGGTACACAGACAGAACTCGTGGACTGAAGAAACGATGTGTAACCATACCACACGCCATGTACTTACTTTTTACATGACTAGACCCATGACACGGGCCGTTTCACACGGGCAATACCTGTTTACTGATGACACGGTGTGTATTGATTACTTACATGCCGTGTACTTTTGGAAAATGGCTTGGTCGTCTTGTTCTCTATGACTCGGGAACGTTTTTCTTTGTTTTACCCCTTTGAAGTGGGACGTAACGTTGGGATACATCATATCTGGTCTTCGAGATGGATGATGTATCCACCCCTTTGACTCGAGGAGCAGACCCTCCCGGAATCGAGTATGCTTGTGCGGGAACCCTAGAGCTGGCTGCGACTGCGACGACGACGATGATGAATGTACTTGGATCCTACGTGGGTTCGGCAGCAAGGACAACTATACTTGGATCCTCTGTGGGTTCGGCAGCGATGATGACTGTACTTGGATCCTACGTGGGTTCGACAACGATGGTTACTGTACTAGGATCCTACGTGGGTTCGACAGCGATGACTTCTATACTTGGATCCTACGTGGGTTCGATAGGGGAGATGATTCAGAGGCTACATCTATCATCTCCACCCCTCTTCTTGAGTAGCATACCTGTGTGAGCTAAGTCTTGATTTTCAATCGTTATCAATGATGTGATTGACTTGCCTTCCTGTGTGGATTGGGTTGTGCTTTCCTGTGTGGTTTGGTTTGTACCTTCCTATGTGTACTGGGTTGAACTTGGGCTCGTGAGTTGGAGCCGAAATGGAATTGATGACTTTGGTATATGTATGAGAATATACCTAAGTAGAGTTGGTTGATACTTCGTGATTGTATCTTTCCTTTGTGGTTTATTATTTGTGGATTCTGGGAGACCTTCGGGGGTCTCGGGGTCCCTACAGAGTATCGTATACTCACCCCTGCACGGGCTATGCCCGCACTATGTTGTGTTGGTTGCAGACGACGGACAACACTGATCATGGTTGAGTCTCGTGGAGCTGGACGGTACTTGGAGGTGGATCACTGGACGGGACGTACATGAATCGGACGGCTGGACCCGAGGAGCTGAGGAGACTATCTGTACCCATCCTTCATGTGGTATTTCCATAGGATGGATTAGAGTTGCTGCTTTACATTTTTACTATTTTACTTTCTTTCCAGTTGTACTTTAACTTTCAGTTGGGTTTATATCTTGGCCCATTTACTTTCTAGCACTTACTTTTGTACTCAGTTTACTTAGTGTTTACTTCAGCTTGTGTACTCTGTTGTGTTTCTTTACTTATATAAAGGCAATGCCTTCCCTTTTTATCAGGATTTACGCCTTTGGTGCTAGTCGCCAGCCCCTGGCCTATGGAAGGTGGGCTTGGGGTAGTCACAGCACGAGCCCGAGGATGGGTCGTGACATGACAGTTAAAGAAACACGTGGAAAGAGACAATATCATTGGATAATAGTCTGAATCTATACATACCAGAAGAAATATGAGATATAATAAGAACATATCAGATCCAATTAGAAGAAGGTTGTGGTTTGACAATCATACACAACCTATCTATCAAATTGAGACTAAATCAGTAAGACAATCCTTTAAACATTAATAATGGATTTAGGATATAAACAAAGAGCTAATTCAAATTGAAAATAATTCCACATGGTAACTTGTTCCAAGACCCAATGATAAAAATATTTTTAGAACCAATAGGGTCTATCAAAATAATCTAAATTACAAGGGTAAGGTTATATAGAATAAATCTAGAATTGTATGCAAGGGATAATCACAACTAGAAGGTGTCTATTTTGAAGAGACATTTTCTCCAGTTTCAAGGTTACAAGCTATTAGAATGTTGATTACTGTTTCATCCTATAGGAAATATAACATTTATCAAATGGATTTCAAATCATCCTTCTTAAATGGTGAGCTTGAATAAGAGGTGTATATTAAAAACTTCATGGGATTGTCCTTGAAAATGATGACATGAGAGTAAGAAAATTTAAAAAGGATATTTATGGCTTAAAATAGGCTACAAGGGCATGGTATTCAAACCCAAAAAACATCTTGAATGAGCTAAAGTTTTTTGAAAGAAAATTGGATAGATTCTTATATATCAAATAAATGAAGTAAGGTATGCTTATTCTAACTGTATATATTGATGATATCATTTTTACAGATGATCATGAAAATTATTGTCAATATTTTTCAAAAAAAATGAAATAGTAGTTTGAGATTTCCATTCTTAGTGAGATGAGATATTTCTTGGGATTAAAAACCTTACAAAAATAAAATTTTACTTTCTTATCCAAATAAAAGTACTCCAGACTACTTTATCTCACAGCTTCAAGACCTTAAATTGTATATTCTATGAGTCTCTATGCTAGATATTAGAGTGATCCAAAAAAAATTCATCTTACAGCTACCAAAATAATTCTTAGGTATATTAAATGGACTATGAATTATGGGATACTTTATAATAAAGTAAAAAACTTAAATATTTCCAGGTTTATAGATGCTGATTGGGTAGGTGAATATGATAATAAAAGGTCAAACATAGGTTAAATTTTCATCTTGGGAAATGGTTATGTGAGTTGGAACTGCATGAAATAGAACTCAGTCACACTGAATACTGCATAGGCAGAATATATTGCTACAATAAGATTTTGAACAAAAATTATTTTTATGAAGGAAAAATTAGATGATTTAAGGGTAAAAATTGAAAAACATATCAAAATTCACAATGATAATCTAAGTGCAATATATATTTCTATGAATCATATGAAACATTAAGGATCTAAGAATATTGATATCTAATTTCATTTCATCAAATAGATTGTAGAAAATGGTGACATATGGTTGGAAATTATTATAACTTGAGATCAATTGATATATAGCTTCAACAAGGCTATTCCTAAGGATACATTTGAGACGAAAATGGGTGTTCATCCCCTTATTAGTCATTAAAACCATTATTTGAGACCCCGATAAGGCTTTGTATTTTATTATAAAAGGGGATAGAATGTATACTCTTATTCCTCTAAGGAGAGTGGTATTTAAATATAAAGTTGTGGTTACAGTAAAAAAGAGGTGCAATGGGATCAGACAAAGGGGGAGTTATTTCTTTTCACTTTAACTTTTTAATGTTTTATTTAATGTGTGTAGGATTTTGAGCATGATTTCACATGCATGGCGGATTTTAGACAATTTATACTTCCTTGGTTTCATCTCTATTGTTTTCTACACTGGGTTAGACAATGAAAACTTAGAGTTTATTAACTAAAGTCACATTTCTAAGAAAAATTACATGAGATCATCCCTCTCTTAGAAGTGATTAATAAGTATTCATAAAATGAAAAATAATATACTTTTAGAGAAAAAATGAGATGAGAAGACCCCCAAATACCCTCTTCTTTTTTTTCAATAAGGGTGAGAAATTTCCTACCATATATTGACTTGATCATATGTGTTGATATTGAAAAAAATACAAAGGGGAAGATTGTTGAGACCAAGTTTCATTTTTTGTTAGTAAGTAAATATGTGTTGGTGTATGAAGTGGTGATGCTTGGAGAATTTTTATAGACTCACTTAATTGAATTGTATTTCATTATTGAACAATTATCCATGTCTAAAATGTGACAATTGATTAAACTATTATTTAATGTCAATTAATTGTGAAAAAGGAACTTTATGAAAAGAATAATGTTTGAAACATGTTGAAGAGTTATTTAGAATTTATATTCCAAAATGAGAAAGGGAAATGTAGTATACTGTGAAAATAATTCCTAAAGGATTATAAGTTTAGGATTGATAGTAAAGGAGATTGAGGTAAAATTATTATATAAGATATTAGTGAAATATTTTTAATGGAATATTAAAAAATATGTCCAACAACCATAGGATATCCATGATACTAGTGCTCCACTACTTAGGTGGGAAAGATAGTCAACTATAGCTAGCTTAGGAGTGGTTGTGTTACGAGTTCATCATGTATAGGCCCAGAGGAGCACGCATTGTCAAGAACACATGGGTTTGGGTTAGGGTACTAGTGGGAAAACATGGTTCGGTGTGGCCCATGTGGTGTGAAGTATAGGGTATGTAGGTGTTGATCCCCCAATGATAGATGAAGCATGTTGTGACATAGGATGTTATAAAAGAAATTTCCCAACTAAGTGAATAATTGATATGGGATGCAAAGAAGAAGTGCAACATTCATCCATATTAAAACATATGGATATTTCGCTCTCTATTTGATCTAGAGCATCTGAGTAGTTCAATAACCACTATTGATCATATTATACCTTTGTATGAATGAGGGATAATCAGTGAAAAGTTATCCATCATTGATTAAATCACAATGATCATGCCAAAGGCTCGTTCATATCTAAGTTAGCCACGTTGAACATTTATGACTTATGTGAGATCAAAGTATCAAAGGAATGCAGTAACACTTGGATGCATGAACATTAAATGAATAAAATGAGATTTCTATGTTGATGTTAAATGGATTATCCACATAGTCGTTTTGCTACATATTCAGTTGAAGTAAAAATCCATGTAGTTGATTTCTATGAGACGAATGATATAAAAATTATTTATAAGTGTGACATAGACAAATTACTAAGTAAAAATATATATCATGTATAAAATTCTATAAATATTCACATAGATTATTTGATATGTATGGTAATTTAAGCATATAAAAATTTTCTAGGAGGAGGAACATATCCATTTTTAAAAGATAATCACGTAGTTGATTCTTTGAGTTTTTTCATGTAGCCAAATACTTGAGGGAAATATTCACATAGCCATTGGTGATTAATAGTGTGTTGTTTCCACTGCATGAAAATAATATCGTATAAGTTATGGAATTTTTGGTACTGCATAGATAAATGTGTTAATAAATGTTCAAGTCTTCTAGATAATTAAAATAATAGGTATTTCAGTTTTCTAAAAAATAGCATGAAGAAATGAGAATCATCTCAGTGTCATGTGATATGGCTGAGAGTTTTGACGATTAAAAGTATATGAGATACACCAAGAAATTTGGGGGTTTAATGAGATTTGACTCACCTTAAATATCGATAGAATAGGTGTTGTAAACTTTTTGATATGAATTGAGGCTGGGTTGAGAGATTTTTCCACTATTTGAATATTTTTAGAGAAATCTCTTGTTTTAGGGAAACAGTGAACTCACACATTTTTTTTCATGTGAAGGTGAAGGTAATCTATGTGATTTATTTACATAAGAGGGAATTGTGAAAAATACTTGTCACATGAGGAAGGAGAATCACCTATTATCCTTACCTGGATTTCAAAAAGACGTTGTGCTTGGAAGAAGATTATTCTATTTTTTATTGGAACCACTTGCAAATCCAAGCATTTCTTCATCATCATCAAAAGTGATGAGTTTATTGAAGAACTTAGGGATTCCATATAAACAATTCCATCCATCCTTTACTGGGTGTGGATTTTACCTATCTAAATTTGTGTGAATTTTTTTTATCACTTTCAATCACTTCTAATTAATAGTGATAATAGAATCCATGAAACAACCATATGTTGATCATGTCAAGGAGTAGTATTTTAAGGACCCTTGTAAAAATCCTTGCATGATTTTCATTTATTTAATTTTTTTGTGTATGAAAGAATGAGAGATCAAAGATTTAATAGGACATAATGGTTGAATTAAAAAGAATAATTTGTAAAAAGTCACCACTAATTCACCCCTATCTCATTGGATACAGTATGAGGCTCTAATATATATATATATATTAAAAACTGTGGTTGAATTTCCAAGTAAGATATCCCCTTAGGTTACTATTCATGTGAATAACACCTATGGTACTACTAAAATGTATAGTATTATGATTTATTTGTCTTTATCTGGGAGACCCACACATCCCCTTCCCTTTTTAAATTTTGTTTGTTTTGAAAAATTCCAAAGAATAATAATAGCCTTTAAAATTATCACATTTTTGTGGAATAAATTACCCGCCAGATATCATGGTTATGAACACTGAAAATCAGCCAGAAACCAACAAACTACCACCAGAAAAATTAAACACACACACACACATGTTCTTTATTTTATAAAACCATGAAATCAGTTAAGATCTAATTTATAATTTTAGATGTTCGTAACACAGTCACCCATGATCGGATCAAAGCCTAGTTTTGTATGATGAGACCAGGATGACACCCTCTATATAAATTTAATGAAAATTTAAATTTTCTAGGATTAAACCATAATTTGATCCCTCTGATATGAGTTGTTGGTATTGGGGAACACAACGACATTAGATGGGTTGGGGATTTAAAAATTTTCATCACCGGATTGATGTAACAACATCATCTCTAGTGATAAAAACCTTAGTAAAAGGGTAGAGGACCTCACATGAAAGAATTTAAGCACACAAATTTAATCAAACAATTACCTCATTATATTTTAAGGTGCATTAAAAAAATGTATGTCACTGATGACTTTTTCTTGAAGGAATCGAGTTCGGATCCCTCTATATCATTCACATACACATAAAAAGTCTATGGGAACATTGATCATCAATATCAAAGTGTTATTAGGGAGATCTGAAGATACCTTAGACATCCCAATGATTACCATATTATTTATCCTTCAATCCATGAATAAGAACTTAGATCAATTTCTTGGATAAGTTACTTATCTCTTTAGGATACGAGAGATACGAGAGAGATTCTAAAATTCAACTGGTGAATAGTACCTCAAATGAGATCATCCTCTAACTTATATAGTATAGTATGAAATACCCAAAAATTTATCCCAAACCCCCAAATATTTAATCTGTACTTAATAAGGAATAAATGATGTGTTATGACCAACTAACTATTGCATAAACACCATTTACATTTTTATCACTTTATTATAATGTAATAAATATATTACATGATAAAATCCAGCCATTAACTCAACCTTTTATTACTATAAATGTTAAACAAACCTTGAATATTAAAATAATATTTGTTCATTAAATATTTTATCATGCATTCACTTAAATACTAGTAAATACATTAAAAAATAAATTCAATTCCAATTATTTTATACATTAATAATACAAAATTTATTTATTCCTTGGTAATCATTAATACTCGGGCATCTCTCAGACCCCATGGAGGGCTCCACCATATCCAATACTCATATTCTTGAGAATTGGATAGACTTTTGAATATGCTATGGGCATGAACTTCTAGGCCCTTATCTTGATAGCATTGAATACTATTCATAGACTATAATGGGATTATTGAAACCAATCAAGTCCCCTATGGAGATAAAGAAAAGTCATAGTAATGGTAAAATTTTCCATGAACACGTACCATGGAATATAATATCTTTTTCGCACGACATCTCATAAAGAAGGATGTACACTTTTTTTCATCATATATTCTTTCTTTATTATTCATTGACCTCACTAGATGGACATGCCTTCTTCCACCATGACAATGGATTTATTAAATATAATACCATCCTAATCAATTGGGCCCATGACATCAATTCTTTCAAAAGTGAAAAATTATATCTTGATTATTAAATCAATTCCATAACACTAATGGCGCACCCAAAACAAGCTACCTTTCCACGATATAAATGTCATGGTTTTTTTCTTGCACCAAAGTATGTAATCAAATAGTATACACTAGTAATAATCACAAGTCAGGATACCATTACATGTGTTTATAGATAGGAACATCCAATGACACTTGAAACATGTGGTGTTCTTATTTTCGGGTCAGTCCTCATGATACCATATACTTGAGATCACCAAGCGAGAACTTCATGAGAATTTTCAATGATTATGAGCCTATAATACCTGATAGTCAAAATATACACTCTTTTAGTTAGGTATAGGGAACCCACTCAAAATATACACTCTTTTAGTTATACCCTTCAGTTACATCACTTTAAAGACTAGATTGTAGTAAGGTAAATATAGTAACACTTTCATTATAATTAACTTGGTAACTTTATAATATAATATGAATATATTCCTTACATTAATTGGTCACATTAATTGAACCTTGATTAAACAAGATTGTATATAGAAGACATCAAATTTACATGAAATATTTACATCACTCAATTTATATTCTGAAAATAATTTTAACTAATGTTACTTATTTGATAGTAATATTTCCCATAATCCCTGGCCCAAAGGCCTTTGAATTTCTATTGATTAGATAATACCCATTTTAACTAGGTTGAGAGGGAACCCTTATATATCCCAGAGGCCTAGAATACATGGATCAAAGGCCCAAATACATATAATCATTATATATTTTAGATTACCCAAAGGGATAAAATCTGAAATCTTGTATTGCAACAACCCCTTCCAGCCCCCCTTGAAGTGATTTAAAATAGTTGAGGTTATTTTAAAAAACATTGAAATAAAATTTTGGCTTACAAACAAAATAAATCTATCAAAATTATATGGATTTCAAAATGGAAGGTTGTGTTCTATAAAACCCCATTCCTTTTAAACCATATAATCCATCCAATGGAAAAATAATAGTGTGATATGGTGTTAGTGTACACGCACATAAATTGATTTTTATAAGATGAAACCCTTGAATTTTCCCCTAAGTATCAATCAATATTATTAAAAGACCAAGTTAAGGCTTTACCAAATCATCCCACTAAAAATCAATTCAAAATAAACTTCAATATATGTAAATATGAAATTCTTATTAAAAAAGAAAGTTATTACATATTTGAAAAAATTTCGATCTTATAAGAGTTAAAATTTCAAATAAAAAAAATTATAATAAAGTTATGATATTTAAAATAGTATATAAAAATT
The DNA here is from genome assembly GCA_963277665.1 of Viscum album. Taxonomy (NCBI): domain Eukaryota; kingdom Viridiplantae; phylum Streptophyta; class Magnoliopsida; order Santalales; family Viscaceae; genus Viscum; species Viscum album. Next base: position 599,468,756 of record OY728132.1, on the reverse strand, counting down.
AATTCCTTTAGTGAAACATTTTTATTTTCAGTAGAAAATAATTAATACATGAAATAAATACCTCAAATATAGATTTAACATGCATAACAAATCCACACAACCATATCTCTATTACCATTTAAATGATGTTTAGCGAAATAAAACCTTTAAAATTAGAGTGTAAGTTGGGATAACCCCTTCCATTTTTTTAAATATAACTGAAGAGATTATTACCAAATCAACCCACTTTCAATGAGGTGAAACCAAGATAATGTTTTACCAAAATAAGTTTTATTTATACCATCAAAATTTCTCAAGAACATATTCTATAAGATATTGTATCCATTAAACAATAAGAAGTTATAGTTCACCATTATGCTTATATAAACCCAAACAAGGCATGGGTTATAACATAAAACAAATTCTAATAATAATAAATATAAAAATAAAATAACACTTTTTGATATAACTTTTTCACATTTACAAGTTAATTTGGGATGAAAAGAAAAAGTCATGCATCAGAAGTGTTTTTATAAGAAAGGTATGAAAACAATTGGATTGAAATATATTTAATTTAGGAAAACATTTATTTTTATAGAATGAAAACATAATGATTTTTTTTTCTGATGAAAAAAATATTTGTATTTAAAACCTATATATAAAATGGTTTTTCATCTCAAACCTATTTAATGTGAAAATGAATTAAATTCTAATGGGATTAAAATTTTGATTATATGATCCATAGAGTAATCACTCAAAATGGTTGATTAAAGGATTTCACATAGGTTTTTATTATCCAAAGAGGAAGGTTAATAAGCCTTGACTAAGAAGTGTTTACATAGAATCATGGTGACATAACATACTTAAAACCTTGATTAAGATAAGAAAGAAAAAGGTTGGAAGACTGGACTAGGTGAAAAATAAAAGGAATAAAGTTTTTTACTTAGTCTATGGTGTGGTAAATCACTATGAAAAACTTGATTAAGGTTGAAAATATATATATTAAGAAATAAGATCTTTTACACCTCACAAATAATAGTTGAATTAGAATATATTTGAAGGAAAACAGGGAGGTATTCATAATTATGAGATGGGAGGATCTATTTCAACCCTCTCTTTAAAATTAAATAGTATGTGGCCTGGTGGGAACAACTCTATTAGTAGGTTCATCAGGTACCCAACAACAGGATACTGGGTACTCAGTGGATATCTACTGTCACCACCTAAGAACTCCAACCCCATAGGTCACAAGAATACTAATTTTAGGTTCTTTTACTCAATTAAAATTTATTTAAATGTTAACCCTAAATTACTAAACATCAAATCAATAATAGATGGTATTTTTATTCTTATAGAAAACATAAAAAATCACCTTTATTTTCACTTTATTTCAATATTTAATCTTTGAAAGTAAGTATTAGAAAGTACCATGAAGGAACCAAGGAACCAATTCATTTTTATTTACTTATCAAACCCATTACATTTCTAAAGCATTTTTAAAAACATCAATTTTATAAGAAACACCAATATTTTTTTTTCAGTTTTCTTTTTTTATTTTTCCAAAATCAACTTAAAAACCTCCTTTATAAGAGATGATTAAGTTCACTATTTTATTTCAAAATATTTTATTCTATATTAATTCTGATGTTTAAATCCATTATAAGGCCATTCAATTAAAAATTCAAATCAAACCCTTGATGTTTTTTAAAACCAATTTTCACCTTCGAGTCCAATAGATTTTTTTAGTTAAAATGGAAATAAAATCTCTAAAATCCATTATATTAAGTAGTTTAGACTTTATAAAAATCCACGATGGAAAAATATTCAATCTCATGGGAAGAATAGATAGAGAAGACACACCCATAGTCTAACTACGAACTCCTCAATCAAACGAATATCTAGAAAAATATTAGTGGCATACATAAAAATTTCACATGAAAAGGATAAATGATGATTAGATGTGAAATATTAATCTTAATTACCACTTTAATGATCAATATTCAAGATATCATCCCTAATAACTTTTAGTGAATAGAGAGAAAAATTCCCCTAAGAGATGATAAACCCAAACTAATCTCAATTGAGTGAAAGGACTACACTAGTTAGCATTTAAATCCCACCCACCCCCTCTCAAACATCCATTTGATAAAAGAACTCCCATTTTAAAATTTATTTAAACTCAAAATAAATATTTTAAATCTATTTTTTTTAAACATGATTCAAAATATCTTTTAAATAAAATCATGAATGGGTAGTTTAAGAATATAATAGGATAAAACTAATTAGAAAATGAAATTGAGAGATTTTATTTATACTTTCATTTCCAAAACATTTTTCATATCTAAGGTATTTTTTACCAATCCTTTGAAATAATTCTATATGCTTCTAAACATATCTTGTTAATATAAAAATATTATTGTAAACATATGATCAAATAAATTCTATAAATAAACCAACATAAAGAAAATAATAACAATAAAAGTAACCAACTATTTATATATATATATTAAACTAATCATTAAAAATAAATATATAATAAAAAACTATTTATTTATTGTTAAAGTTTAAATTAATATGAATCTTTGATTGATTTCAACAATAATTTAAATAGTCATAAACAAACACAGGAAAGTTCATGAAATGACATGATTCCCTATCAATGCCTACCTATAAACACCTAATATGATTCATGGGACCCAAAAAATAGGATATAATCAAGGAAAAGAGGGAGAATGAATACAAAAATACCCCTGGTAACTCTATATTTCATCATAATTATGTTTTCCAAACATATTTATGGGTTACTTAATGAGTATTTATGGTCCTATGTCTTAGATAATATTAAGTCCCAAACCATAGATTCCTTAATGTGGGGCTCTGATACCATTTTATGATGACCGTGACTTGATTACCTAAACAACATTGAGTTGGGTTACCACAACACCTCATACACACCTCTCGATCACTAAAGGTTGGTGTAAATGCCTGGGGTTGAGTAATGGTCTGTGTGAGATGATTCCCCCCTTGAAACTAAAATAAATAGAATATTATACCATACTGAAACTTGAGTATGACCCTTGGGGTTAATGGATATCCATGTATAATACTATAGGCACTCACCATGGATATAATTGTTCATTGTAATGTATAAAAATCAGAGCCATAATATCTATATTAGATATGCATACATATCAAACTGGGCCTAAAAATAAACACAAGGTCTATAAAAGTGAAAAATTATACAAACATGTGTTTCAAAAAAGATCAAAAATAAAAATGATTCTTAATTATCAAAATAGGGTGAATCCCATGTGAAAACTCCCATGACAATCCGTCAGGGCAACCTCTATGCACCGACTCCACATGCCCTCCAGAATGTGAACATTATGCCACCCAAACTCCAAACTTCATGTGGTATTAGCCTGTGTGGTCCACTGTTTTTCCTTTACATGGATAATGTACATTGAGTTATGTACATTTACTATTGGGTAACATGCATGGTTTGATTATAATAACTCAATATGATGTTAATTACCCACCCTTACTTAACCCTCATAAACTTAAGTGCATGCATGAAACAATATATTATTAAATAAAAATAAGAAAAAATGACCAACATTCTTGACATATTAAAAAAATTAACAGGTGTGTTCGCAATAAGTAACTCCTTATACTGGGTGGGTAATCACCCTCATTTACCTACTTTGGGTTAAACCAATATCAATGTTAGGCTAGAGGTAGTAAAATCTTATAACTTATCCCATATAGATGGGTATATATAAAAATTCATGGCACGATCCTATCCCATGGGATAGTGGAAATGGTATACCAAGTCGTGGCCCAATCTCATTCCATCGAATAGGGGAAGGGATACAAAGCTAAGGCATTGTGAGCCCATCCCACCACTATTCTCCAAAACAAGGTTTACCTACCTAATAATTATATAACATCCATACAACCCTTCTAATAGGAACACCAAATATAAATTAATATACGAAAAGAATATTACACTAAAGAAATAATACATGGGATCATAATTCTTAAACTATTTATAGGAAGCACATAAAACAGGCTAAAAATATACTTTCATGTATAAAGGTAAATAATTGAACATTCAAGCCTGTACATGATCACAAGAGTAATAAAACACCAAAGAAACATGAAATTCACTGTAACATCCTGGTTCCGGAAGCCACCCAGAGGCGCCCTATACCCGGTTAGTCACATGGCCTCAAACGCATTTCCCCAAATGGTAGAGGCTGCTGACTAGTAGCGAGGGCCTTAGGTGTGATAGTGGGGAAACTATGCCCTCATTGGTAGAGTAACACAGTGGAATGGAAAAAATATACAATAACGGAAGCAATAAATATACCAACAATAGTAATAGCGGAAGACTAGAATAACAATCAACTGAAGAACATATATAAATGATGAATGATACATGTGTCTAGAAAATAATCCAAAAAAATCACAATTCTGGAATACAAACAGTACTAAACCAAAGTACAAAAGAAACAAATAAACAGCTCCTCAGCATCGCAAGCCTAATCTTGGACCCATGCTCTCCATCTTTACAACAAGTCAAGTACCTGAAGTAGAAGGTCACTTGCCCTTGTATATACCTGTAGAAATATAATCTGTTTGGGCCCAAAATCATGTCCCAAATAGGTTGTAAGACTAAATCCCAGTAGGAAACCACCTAAAGATCGGTGCTTAACATTTAGTGAATATATGGCAGGTAAAAGTTCAGAAGTAGTAAACAAAAAAGTACTCATCAGAAAACAATTCCACATATCAAAAGAAAATAATCAATAATGATAACCCACTAGGAAGTTCACAAAGTCTATCCCCTCTAGTTCAGTTATATGAATATATAAGGACTCTCTGAGGAAGCGCTCACAGTCAATTCCCCTTATAGCCAAAGGTAAAACAAGACTCTTTAAGGAAGCTCACACAGTCAATTCCCGTTATAGTCTAAGGTAAGTCAAGGACTCTCTAAGGAAGCTCACTTGGTCAATTCCCCTTATATTCTCAAGTAGCTCAAAGACTCTCTGAGTAATATCACTCAGTAAATTCCCCTTATAGCCCCAAATGGTTCAAAGACTCTCTGAGGAAGCTCACTTGGTCAATTCCCCTTATAGTCTACTACACCAGGTTCTCATGGCCCTGTGCAGGTCAACAAGCATAAAAAGGTAAAAACGAACAAGGTAACCTCAAGAACTACTTGGCTAATCAGTCTATAGTATATCAAGCATGTCATAATACAAACACTCCATGCTATATCACTAAGCATGGAAAATAGGCAAGGCAGCCAAATAGGCTAAGCTGACCAATGGTCGTAAATAGAACATGCTTAGGAAACACATCTAAAGTATAGAAATCAACCCTATTTATAACCAATTAACCTCTACATAAGAATATAAGCATGGAAGGAAATCAACAGGGGAAAAATGGTAAACATGCAATACCCCGTTCAAGGTTATTGGTCAAAATTTCACATAATACTCAAAGACTTTCAGCAGAAAGGCACAAACCACCTACCTCGGTGTTGAAAGATCACTATATGTGAACCTAGAGGCTTTAATCACCTTGGAAAACTGAATATCAACAAATAAATCTACAACATTCAACCCACGGTATCTCACAATAGAGGAAAAATTAGAATATGGGGCTCTAGAAGAAAAGAGAACTCACCGATGCGATTCCAATGCAACTGACGTTGTTTGATTCAGAGGACGGACACTCGCTCGGGGGTTCTTCAAAGATCCACGGACGTATGGAGATCTCAGTCAATGGAGACCTAGAAGGAGAGTGTTCTGGAAATTAGATTAAACCCCTGTGTGTTTAATGAAAAAAAGAAAATACACGATGTGTACTTTTGAATTACACAGTGTGTACTCGCCGTTTCCATACTCTGCTTTAGGCGTCCTCCAGGTCACCCCACATGGCTGTGTGCATGGCCACTATACGACGTGTACTCATAAAGTAAATGGCGTGTACTTAGAAATTTTTTAGAATTTATTCTTTTTATAAAAAACGACAAGAGAAAGAAAACATACCTGAAAAGAAGGTTTGGGTTCTTACAAACTTCCCCCTTAATGAAATTCATCCCCGAATTTCCCGAGAACGGCGTAGAAGAAGAAACCTCAAAAAGTTCCAGCCACTGTGCTCGTACATCGGCCTCCCTCTCCTAAGTATCATCCTATACCCGCCCATGCTGCCATATCACTCATACCAAAGGAATAGACCGACCACAGAGAACCTTTGATACCACTTTTTAACGTCCCGGTTTCGGAATCCACCCAGAGGTGCACTGTGCCCGGTTGGTAACATGGACTCAAGCGCATTTCCCCAAACGCCAGAGGATACTGACTAGAAGTGAGGTCCTTGGGCATGATAGTGGGGAAACTATGCCCTCATTGGCAGAGTAACACAGCGGAAGGGAAAAAAATTCACAATAGCGGAAGCATTAAATATACCAACAATAGTAATATCGGAAGACTGGAATAACAAAGAACTGAAGAACACATATAAATGATGCATGGTACATGTGTCTAGGAAACAAGCCAAACAAATCACAATTCTAGAATAAAAACAGTACTAAACCAAAGTACAAAATAAAAAAATAAACAACTCCTCAACATCGCAAGCCTAATCTTGGTCCCATGCTCTCCAGCTCCACATCAAGTCAAGTACCTAAAGTAGAAGGGTGCTTGTCCTTGTCTATACCTGTAGTAATATAAAATGTTTGAGCCCAAAAGAATGGCCCAAACATGGTGTGAGACTAAATACATGTAGGCAACCACCCAAAGATCTGTGCCTAACAGTCAGTGAATATATGGCATGTAAAAGTACAGAAGCAGTAAACAAGAAAGTACTCAGCAGAAAACAATTCCCCATATCAAAAGAAACTAATAAAGAACAGTAACCATCTAGAAAGTGAACATAGTCTATCCACTCTGGTTCAGTTATATAAATATATAAGGACTCTCTGAGGAAGTGCTCACAGTCAATTCCCCTTATATTCAAAGGTAAAATAAGACTCTCTGAGGAATCTCACACGGTCAATTCCCCTTATAGTCTAAGGTAAGTCAAGGACTCTCTAAGGATGCTCACACTGTCAATTCTTATCATAACCCCAAGGTCAAGGACTCTCTGAGGAAGCTCACTCAGTCAACTCCCCTTATAGCCCTATCTGGTTCAAAGACTCTCTGAGGTAGATCACTCATTCAATTACCCTTATAGTTTAAAGTGATCAAAGACTCTCTGAGGAAGCTCACTCAGTCAATTCCCCTTATAGTCTACTATAGTAGGTTCTCACGGCCCTATGAAGGTCAACGAGCATAGTAAGGTAAAAACAGCCAAGTTAACCTCAAGAACTACTTGGCTAATCAGTCTACAATATATCAAGCATGTCAGAATACAAACACTCCACCCTACAATACTAGGCATGGAAAACAGGAAAGGTAACCAAAAAGTCTAAGCAGAACAACAATTGTAAATAGAACATGCTTGGTAAACACATCCAAATCATAGAAATCAACCTTATTCATATCTAATTAACCTCTACACAAGAATACAAGCATGGAAGGCAATCAACATGGGTAAAATGGTAAACACGCAATACCCCGTTCAAGGTTATTGGTCAAAATTGCACATAATTCTCAAAGAATTTCAAAAAAAAGGAAAAAAATACCTACCACGGCATTGGAAGATCACTAAATGTGAACCTTGAGGCTTGAATCAACTTAGAACATCGAATATCTACAAAAACATCTAAAACATTCAACCCACGGTATCTCACGAGAGAGGAGAAATCAAAAGATGGGGCTCTAGGAGAAAAGAGAACTCACCAATGCGATTCCAACGTAACCGATGGTGTTCGATTTGGAGGATGGATACTTGCTCAGGGTTCTTTAATGATCCATGGCCATACGGAGCTCTCGGTCGAGCGAGACCTAGAAGGATAGCATTCTGGAGATTAGACGCGACCCCGATGTGTTTAATGAAAAACAAATACACGGTGTGTAATTTTGAAGTACACAGCATGTACTCGCCGTTTATTTACTCTGATTTAGACGAACACCAGGTCACCCCACACGGCTTTGTGCAGGGCCACTATACAACCAGCACCTGGCTACCTGTGGTAATTGAGTACATGGTGTGTACTCATAAAGTACACGACGTGTACTTTTAAAATTTCCATAATTTCCTCTTTTTCTCAAAAACAACCAGAAAAGGAAAGAATATCTGAAAAGAAGGTCCTAGTTCTTACATTCATTCAAGGAATTGTTATAGAAATTATTAATTCAAATAGAACTCAAATAGAACTCTTACTTTGAGAAAGGAAAATTAATAATTTTTTATCATCAAAATTTTCATTTTTAATTAAATATTCTTAGTCTTATACTGATACTAATATAGAATTAAGGGAATATAATAGGGAATAGGGTAAAGGCAACCCAAAATAGATGTGATAGTTTATTTGGGTTCTAATTTGAAGTAGTATTCCTTTAAAAACCAACTTCAACACCTTATGAAAATATGTAATATGGGTTTTAGTTGCTACCTTAAAGGAAGAGAAAATTTAGGAAGAAAAGATAGGGATCTACCTTATATTTACCAAGACATTGTTTCAACGGTATCTAGCCTAAAAGAAATCAAACGGATTTGGAAAATTTAAAAAGCCATATAATTTTAGAGGATAATATTATATTTACTACCAAAGATAAATATAAGAAGAATAAAACTAGATAGATTCCATGGAATTATTTTTCTTGTGGAAAGCCTTCACACTCAAATGGTGCCACTTGAAGTAAAGGAGGAGATGAGTGTGATTGAGAGGGAAGGTAGGGTGGTGAGATATTAATAGGGAAATGGAGGAAAATCCTAAGTTTGGGGTGAAAATAGGTTACATTAATGTTTTAATATTAAAAAGTTCCTTTTTAATTGTTAAAAAAATATCACAAGTTTCTATCAAAACTCCAGTAGAACCCACATCAGTTCTGGTGGGAGAGGTAGTAGCCTCTTCCAGTCCCCACAAGAAGTCTAGATGAGTCCCATCATCCCTCGAGTGGTAAATCTACTCATAAGAATAATTATCCCCTTTCTAAGTGTTTTCCCAAAAAACCTATGATCCCCTATAACTTATTACACCATCCAAAACATCTATAATTATCCTTACAAAGAATTATTTTTTTTGAAATGAATTAGAGAAACTAACCCACAAATAATAGAGTCTTTAAAACCTCCCCACCTTGAGGCTTATCGTCCTCAAGAAACATTGAAGGATAAAGAACATGAGCAAGATATACACTCATTGGTACTTCTACAAACCACCCTTTGGATTTACTAAGTTATAGATGCATGAAAATGATGAATCCCCATTATTAAATTTCTACCAGGGATAGAGTACTCAACTAACATCCATGTATTCCTTAAATAAAGATAACAAACACAGAGGAGATTTGTAGAATCCCTTTATAGAATATCTAAAATTAGGATCCCATGATACTAAAATTTCTAATATCTATCAAGTTGATATAGGGAGGAGTATGAATAATATCTATGATATATACATAGCCATATAACCCAACCATCATGTCACCATTGATTCAAATTTTAAAAAAATAGATAAATTTTATTCAATGATTTTTGATTAATTTGGGATAAATAGTTAAAGGAAAAACTCTAATAAGATAAAGAAAATAGAGTTAAAACTTGAATTTGAGCACTAATATTCATACCATAAAGAAAAAATGTCCTATAGACAAGAATAAAACTCAAAACCTTTTGATGAAAATATTTTTTCTTACATAGACACTTTTAGGAATACCCATTGGTTATATAACTTCAATTATTAGATTGAAATCAAGTAAATATAGTCCTAAATTATATTTAATTAACTTGGTTACTCTTTAATAGCATATTCATACCATCCATACATGAATTGGTCACATTAATTAAACCTTGATTAAACTGAATTTTATAGGTAATATATTTAATTTACATAAAATATTTAGACCAATCAATTCATATTTTGAAAATAATTTTAATGGTGTTTTTTATTTCCCAGTTATCTTTCCCTTGATATATCAAAGCCATTTTAAGAAAAATTTTGTACTAAGAGATTTAAAAATGGTTAGTTTCCTAACCAAAAGTGTTTAAAAATGTATGTAGTTATTTAAAATAATTTAGGTTCTTTTAAAAAAAATTGATATACAAGGTTGGATTCCAAACAAAAGAAATCTATCAACCTTTCATGGTTTTAAAAAATAAAGGCTTTTTTATCAAAAATACCCTTAATTTGAAACCATATAAACCATATAGGAAAAAAACAATGGTGTGATATGGTGTTTGTTTACACACACATCAATTGATTTTTATAAGAAAACAAACCTTTACTTTTTTCTTAGTATCAATCCATATTCCCGAAATACCAAGTTAAGAATTTATAAAACCATAACTTTAAAATCTAATTCCAAATCATTTTCAACCAACCTAAATATATAAAAATCTGAAAAAATAATTAATGAAGTAAGTTATTACATAGTTGAAAATATTTTGAGCTTAAAAGAGGAATAACTTCCAAAAAAATACAATAAGGGTATTAGATTTAAAATAGTATTAAAAAAATTCATTCCTTAAGAGTTATATTTATATTTTCAGAAAAATAATAATTAATATGTGAAATAAATTTTAATGAAATAGACCTTTTAAATGATATTAATTTCCTAAATAAATGGTTGTTATAAAATATTAAACTTAAGAAAATATAGAGAAACCGAAAAAAATTTCATATCATTAATAAAGATCATTACATTAGTCAGTTATGAAACCAATTAAAATTCCAAACATTACAAATGGAAAAAATATAAAATAGAAAAACTAAAATTGGAAAATAATGATCTCCCCAATCTTCTAGAATCATCACTCCCACAACAAACCCCATATAAATAAAACAAAATTTCAGCAAACCAATCAACATCATATGCAAATAAAAATATTACCTTAAGTGGAATTGTAGTGATTTTTTTGTGAAATAAAGTGGTATTTATAGTTTATAAAGGGATATGTGACCATTGGGATTTGAAATTTATATAGACATTGGTCAAATATCACCATTGGTCAATATGAACATTTCTCAATATGACCGTTGGTCAGTATAACCATTGGTTATTATGATCATTGGTCAATATGACCGTTGGTCAATATGACCGTTGGTCAAAATGACCATTGGTCAATATAACCACTGGTCAATATGAACATTGGAAACTATATAATTGGTTTATAATTCTTCCATTATAATTTGTGCTTATAAGTAGTAATTAAAAAGGATAATTGATACAAAAAAGTGAATCGATGGCCTCAATAAGTAGAGTCATGCATTTTGAAGCCCATTTGTCAGAACAAGGGAGGGAGGTAGTGTCATCAGGGTTCACCCTTGACTAAGCCCAATCTGAGCTTCAACAAGTGAATCTTGAAAAATTTTTCCTATGGGATAAGTTCAAGTTAGTTGAGATTACCTCTCGGTTGATATTAGCCAAGCCACCCTAGGAAACTAAAACCATCACACACCTAAGCCTTAAGGAATATATGAGAGTAATAAGGGGTTATGTGTCTAGGCCTTAGTTTCATAAAGTGTAATTTAATTTTTATAAATAAAATGGTTATTCCATCAATTCCATTTTTATAATATTCTTTCTTAATAAAATATATATTTAATTGAGATAAATTTGATAAATTGATTTTTTAATGCAAATGAAACATAATTATATTTTTCTAGAAAATATATAAAATTTTACAATAAACTCATGTATTATGAATAATATTTGTTTTAATAAAATATCCTTTTAAAACACTGTCACATAAATATAAGTGATAAAATAATTTTATAATGTCCTAGGAAATTTTTTATAAGTGTTAGAAATTTGAATGTGCCTTAAAATTTGCTATTTTTAAATAAATAAAGTTTTTTATATTTAAAATATGAAATTATCATATTTAGAGAATTATTATGAAAAAATAAAAATTATATTTTAAATCAACATATCAAAATTATATAAGGGAATTTTTTTTAGAATTTTCTAAAATACTTTATTTTTCGTAAATATTAAGAAATACAATTTTGGGGCTTTAGTATATTTTATGAATTCATATTTGTGTCATAATGGTTTAATAATTAATTCAACACAATACAAGACCTAAAATATGTTATTTTATTAATATTAAGTATTTTAATAGATTTTAATCAAATTTTAAAACTATAATTTACTTTCCAAATTCTAAAAATGAAAATTTTATTCTTAAAAACATTACTTTGGGTAATATTTGATTTTATATGCCAACAGAAGGATTAAAAAATAGTTTTCGGTTATTATGGACTAAAATATCATAAAATGTGACCCAAATTTTCAAAACCATGAGAAAAAACCATGGTTAAGTCGGTGGTTTTTCATTTTACACAACCTAGATTTCCAAAACCTATATTTGGAAATTATTAAACAATTACTCCACTTTTTCCATAAATACCCACCCATTTCACCATTCTCATTCACTACCAATCCATTATTCACAAAGTTTTGTTAAATTTCCCTCCAAAATAGTCCCCCCAAGGTTTCCTAAGTCCTCCAATATTCCATCCTCAAGCTTTAGGAACAACTCTTCAAGGTAAGGGAAATCTCCACTTCTCTTTTCCATTCAAGTTCCCTTTTATACGTTATGTCTTCTAATTTTCAAACTAAGTTATTTTTTTACAATTTATATTATCCCATTACTATAATAATAGTCTTTTATCAATGTGGGACCTTATTTATTCTTCATTTTACCCTTTTCTAAAACCATGCTTTATACCCTTCATGCTATCGAATTTACTTCTCAAATTTCCCACTTTTACATGAGAAATCCTATTTTCCTTTTCTATTTGAATACCCAAACCTATTTTATTTTAAATAGGTATTAAAATAGATTTAAATATTAATTTTTTATTTGGGTTTTTACATATATGAAACCCAAATTTCCTTTCATGGGTCAAAAATGGTGTGATGATCAAGTCTTTAAGCTATTTTATATGCCATGATTTTGATAAGAAATCCGTTCTATATTCTCCATGGTTTATTAATTAAATTATTTACAATGATCTATGTGGATCATATGAAATTAATACATATGAAGTGTTCACCCTAATATATCTCTAATTCATTGTGTAAATAATTTAATCTTTAGTGATGAAATGTTTTACGATACCTTAGTGAATAACCTAGGTAATTTTCATTTACAAAACCTTGGTGATTAACCTTGGTGATATGCTTATGAATGTATAATTTAAATGTTGTAGCCAAATTTATATGTTATGATTCATGTTATTATTTTTATGATATGCCTCTTGTTAATTTTTTATTGTTATTCCTCATGTTCCTATTGATATGTCTCAAGATCACATGTTATATGTCTCTCTTTCTTATTCCCTTATTGGGATTCATGATCACCCCTTTCCTTTGATATATGTCCCCAGGATATGATATCCTATAAAAAAAACTTAGGGTAAACCAATGAAGATATCTTTCAAGTGGATTTAGAATAATATTTTCAGTTTTCATGTATCATTTAATTTATTTATAAGAAAATAAACTTTAAAAGATCCTTTGTTTGTACCTAGTAATTAAAAGTTATGCAATAAAAAGGCAGGATATCATAGTTGGTATCAAAGTATGGTTTAGTTATTTGTGGAAATTATTACTTGAAAACTTTAGGAAGAACCCTAGGGAAAAGTCTAAATATAGGAAAACATCATGGTATTTTGGTAAGTATTAAGTAAGTGGTTTCCAAAAAAAATACATCCCTACTTGGATATTACAAGTGGATGTGGCTTTAGAAAAAATTTACCTAATGGTAACACCCAAAAACACCTCATTTGTCTACACTCAATCAGGAATTGGTGCATGACAATGAGCCTTTCTGTAAACCTGGTTTGACACTACTAGGGGTTATGTTTGGTTAATCACAAGCTTTTTATAAACCATTATAAAGGATTTATTTAAAATGTAATTATTATTATAGGATAGTAATAACATATTTAACAATGTTTTTTAAGACTAAAAATCCCTTTAGAATTATAATATTCATAAAATTAACACTGTTCTCACTAAGTTTTTCTACTTTTAGAAAAATGGTAGGAAATAAGAGGAACTATGTAAATGATGAGTGTAACAGACAATGTACTAATGAAATTCAGATGGAAGATGGAATGGAAAACTTCATGAGGATGGTGAATCAACCAACTCAAGTTATAAAAAACAACTTAAATAAAGTTGAGAGACCAGATTCACCTCAAAGGGAATAACTTTATATTGAGTCTTTTATGCATCAATGACCACCTTCTTTCCATGGATCTACCGAATCATTGATTGCTAAAAAATGGATAATCTATATAAAAAAGATATTTTCAGTACTCTATTTTTTAAAATAAGTGAAAGTCACACTAGAAGTATACCTCTTAGAAGGATAATATAATTAGTGGTGGAAAATGATTAAAAACAAGAAGTTAAGAATAGAGATTGATGATATGGATTGGGATGTTTTCTGGGGAATATTTGTCAATAAATATTTCCACCATTCGATGTGAATGCAGATGGAGAAGGAATTACTAGATCTGAAGAAGAAAGAAAATGAATCGGTGGGAATCTATGAGATGAAATTTATAAGTCATGATCGATTCACCTCTATATTTTGTATAGATCCTAAGGGAAAGGTTGATAAATTCTTTGGTTGAATGAGACCCCATCTGCAGAGGAATCTAAAAAATCAAGGTTATAAAAGATATGAAGAGATATTTACTAGTGCTATAAAGGTTGAATTAAAGTTTGTAGAGATTCAATGGTCACATATATTTAATGAAAATAATATGGAAATATATCCAAACTCAGATAATAACTTTGATCATAGAAGAAAAGGAATGTAACGACCTGAACTATTATAAATAAAATTCCCCTTGCATTTTTATTAAATGTTTTATTATATAATATAGTTATAGAAAATACATGCGCTTATTTTGTCTTATTATTCCTATTATATTTAAAATATTGTTATGTATCATTACTGTTGATAATATAGACATTTAATAGTGATCACTTGATTAGTATAAATATAGTGTTTTAACAAATCTAATTGTTGAAGACAAAGGAAGTGATGACCTCAACCAGTAGGATCATACCCTATGATTCCCATTTATCAGAGATTCTGAAGGAGATATAATTTTTGGGCTTTTCCATTGACTAAGCCCAAGATGATATCCAACAACTTAAGCATGATTGAAACCGTTCACAGTAGAAGTTCAAGCTCATCGAGGTGACAACCCAAATCATGTTCGCTGAACTTACCCATTAAAGTCCCACCATCAGGTACCTTACCCTTATGGAATTTTATGGTGTATTAAAGAGATATTTAACAAGACCCTAGAAATTTGATTATGTATATTATTTTTTATAGAATAATGAATATATTTCCATCCTATTATTGTTACTTTATAAATGATTTTGATTTTGATTCAATAAAACTAAAAATAGTATTTTTGGTTAATATTAAAATTCAATTAAGAAATATATTTTGACGAATTAATGGATCTTTAAAATAAACAATATTTTAATATTATTATTATTATTTTTTAAATATAAATGATCATATAATTTTTCTGAAGTCAAATGTAATTTTTATAAGGGTTTAAAAAATGTTATTTTAAAAAACGTGTCATTTTAAATAAATGATAGTTATTATTTTAAAAGTAAAAATTCACATATTTAGAAAATTATTTAGATAAAATGAATATTATTTTTGGAATCATAACATCTAAATTATCTAAAGGTGAATTTTTCATAATTTTCTAAGACATTCAAATTTAAATGTAAAAATTAAAAACCATATAAATATACTTTGTGTATGATGATATAATAATGAACCAAAAGTGATGTAATAATGGGAGACATGACCAAATATATGTTTCCTATTTAAAATAATTTTATTTATTTTATAAATACATTATGAATCCTACAAAACATGTATTATTTTAAGATTTTAAAATCATTTCTTTAGAAGTATGACTCACCTCCACATAAGAAAGGGCATTATTTTATTTTTTTGGACCTTGGAACTATAAAATAATTTAAAAAACTCCCCTTTTTCAGAAAATATGGGTAAAAACTATGGGATGGTTTTTGGTTTTGGATATTTTATTATGTAGAATGCAAAACCAAATTAATAAATAAATCTCCCTCTTTTCCTATATAAACCCACCCAATATCCCATATCTCTTCACTAGTACTCATTTTAGCACATACATACTCTTCCCTTCACTCCATATTGTCCTCCAAAGGTTCCCCCAAGATTTCAAGAATCCCCTACCAAGCCTTTTGAGTCACACACTCAAGTAAGGTATCCTCACCTTCTACTCTTTCTTTCAATTCAAGAACCTTATTTTAAATTAGTCTTTATTATTTCAATTGGTTATATTGTAATTTATTTATTATCATTAAATTAATGTAAAATTAATTTTATTTTAATTGGATACCATTTATGATCTCTAATTTTGACCCTTACCTAAGCCGTTACTATGCCAAAATTTTGTAAGGGATTTCCCTCTTCTCATTTACATTAAAAAACTTATTTTATGTTATGACTCTTAAATTCCATTTTATTATGTTGTAATATGTTAGTCAAAATTATTTCTTACTTTAAATTCAATTTATATGTGATGATATCCCATTTCTCTCTCATTAATCCTCCAATGATCCTTTATGTACACCTGTTACCATGCCAAAATATTATTATGATTCTTTTCTCTATTCAAGTTTGTTCATTACTTTATTTCTTATATTTCAAAATTTCTAATGATGGGATTTGATTTTGCATGTCTCTATCACTACCTATTTTATTTCTATGTGATTAGATATCCCTTTATCTCTCATCAACCTATTTTTATGAATCTTTAAGTGGCATCGTTATGCTGCTGAATTTCATCATGATTTTACATGCCAAAACAATTATGTAGTGAATACCATATCCATTTTTATATCAAGAGTATTAAAATTTATGCAAATATTATTATTTATTGGGGACTTTCATGTATGTATCACACATTCCTTGATCATGGAATAAATCATGATGATGAATGAATCCATGTTTTATGGTCTATGTGGCACACTTAAGCATGAAAATGAAATGATTACGATGGGTGCACCCAGATAGCACTCCAATGTATTGGGTAATGTTTAGTATCATGAGACATCATGTTGGGATAGGGAGTGAACCTAATTCATATATGGGACTTTTCCACCATGAGGTATTGGTGGATTTAGCCTTGACCTATGTTTTATGATGTAATGTTTTAAGTTGTTTCCACATTTCCTATGTTTCCTTTATGATTACCATGCTATATCATGTATTATTGTTCATGTTTATGATTCATACTATTTTTATTCCTAATTGATATTCCTATTGTCTAACATATATAATATTCTTCATGTTATTCCTTGTTTATTCCCTTACCGGGATTTATAGCTCACCCCTTTCTTATGTTTTCCCCAAGTGATCCCATGTAGTTTTAAGTTATTTGGAAAATTATGATCATGTCAAGGAAGTTTTCAATAATGTTTTGTATACCATGTTATAAGTTGTTATGTAATGTACTTAATTCCCATAGACACAAGACTTCTTGATCTTTTGGGTTATATTAAGTGCACTTTTATGTAATACAACATGAATTAATATGTAATAAAGAGCAGGGTTGTCATAAGAAAGGAAAGTGAAACTTCACACATGCAACAAATGTGGGAAGAATAATTCAGGGAATTTCTTTCCTGGGAGTGGAAAGTGCTAAAAGTGTAGAATATATGAACATATAGCTCAGAACTATCATGGTGAGGTGAAGCCTCGATTTCTCAACACTAAAAACAAAGGGAAGATGGTGCATGCCCAGCCTGAAGTTCAATGCCTAATGTGTTGACAACTTGGGAACTTTTCCAATCAATTTCAAAATCAGAATATAATAGTGGGGAACCACCATGAACCTCATCATAATCCAAAGGATCATGTTTGATCATTTTATATAATGATAGCTGAAGTATAGGCTCTAAATGATGTGGTGGTTGTAATATCCTAGTTTTTTTAAAATAAATTGAAATTATTGAAATTTTTTAAGTAGATATTTATAAATATCCTTTAGTCATAATTTTTCTACTTCTATATTTTGAATTTCAAAAAATGGTCATCTACAGTTGTGATCAGTAAGTTATTTGGAGTTTGATAGAACCAAATTGTTTTCTGGTGAATAGTAATGGACCCTTATGAATAGTAATATGAATAGTAATATGACCCTAATGAATATTAAATTATATTATTATTTTATTTTCTTAAGGATTTAAGATAATGACATCTGGATTAATTTTTCAATATGATATAAAAGTAGTTATAGTTTTAAAATTGTTAATTTTTTAATAAAGAATGATTTTATTTAAAAATTAAATTAATAATATTTATAAATTTATTTTAAAAAAATGGAGTTCATTTTTTAATTCTATATGTTGAGAAATGGTTAGGGTGAATTTTTAGTAATTTACTGAAATTCTAGAATTTTGGATGAATAGTAAAATATGATAAAATACAAAAAATGCTAAATACTTGATTTACTGCATCATAGGTGATTTAAGACTGATGTAAGACATCTTGGTTCGAAATCACATTTCATTATTAATATTTAGGGTCACATTAATTAAGACCATTCAAATTCTTGAGCAAAAATATTATAATAATGATTAAAATAATGTAAAATACCTCCTCTCCTCCACTATAAATACCACCCTCATTTCCCTCTTCCTCCCACACCTCTCAAGACTTGATCCTTACCTAATTTATTCCCAATACTACTCCCAAGGCTCTTCCCCAAGTCCTAGATCTTTTTTTCTCACCAAAAGGCCAAAACCAAAGGCCTTAAGAAGGATCTCAAGGAGAAGAGATCAAAAGGTAAACGTCCTCTTTTGTTTTCTTTATTTTCATTTCATTTTATTTTCTATTATTCTTATTTACTCACATACAATAATACAAGAGGAATTAATGTTCCAGTATCTTAAATATTATATATTTTATCATGTTTATGTAATACTCTCCATTATATTTCTTCTCCTCTCCCACTTATTCAAGATATTAAAACACCGTCTGTGATGTGTCGATTTACCAACATCATGGATGATGTGATTTCAATTTCTTTTAATTCCTCCAAGAATGATAATGAAAACATTTTTTTGGTTGAACCAGATTATAATTTATGTATTATATCTTATATAAGGTTATTGAATCATTTTTCACACAAGTTATTAATTTATAAAACAAATGAGTTCATTACGATCGAAGAATTACCAAAATGACCTAAAAAATATCAATAATGTTTTAACTTATGAATCATCCTCATGTTAGAATTAAAAATGATAAATAGTATAATTTATGTTTATGTTAATATTTAAATACCATTACATTCTAATTATGGAGTTTAACTTCTAATCGACAAGAATATCTATCATGAACCGATCATGGGAATCATGCAAAGAACGCACCCAAAACAATGCAAGGAACAAAATACTAACAATTAAAGGGTAAAATTATGTAATGAAATGATCATATAAGCTATTTTAAAGATTAATATGTTTCTTTAAGATATTAATTACACTCTTTTAATCATTATACATGAGGTTTAAATTATTTTTAAGTAATACAAACCCGATGTAAGATAATTCTTAACTCGATTTTGATTCTTTGGGTTAACCTTCTAATTCATTATTTATGTGGTATTAAAATTGTTTGTGTGATGATAATTGTTTATATTATGATAAATTATGTGTATTTACAGTTTATATACATATTCCATTTACTCTATTAAGTCTCACTTCAATTATATGATATTTTTAAGGGGATTTTCTTTTAAAATCCTATTTTAAAATTCTGTTTTACCAAATTCAAAAGAAATGTTTTATGAAATTATTCATGTTGTATGATTATGTTATGTTTATTGGGAATTTTTTATTATAAAGTTTGGGAACTATATCTACCTATAATTAATTGGTTATGTGTATGTTGGATGTCGTCCGTATGGTTACTCCAAGTGTAACTGCAATGGTTACACAAATTGTAAGGTTGCCGTGAGGGTTACAAATTATAAGGTAGCCGAGAGGGTTACAAGATTATATAAGTAATTCCCCAAGATACATTTATGGTTCTATTTATGTTATTATATTTTTTGGGAATATTTTTTAAATATCATGTTTCAAAAAGTAAGTATATATGGGTTAAAAGTATGTGTTTTGAAAAATATTTCATACGTTACTAGTATTCATGGACTAATGTGCTCTTTCCTTATTTTTATATACCTTACTGAGATTTTTTTGCTCATCCTAAGATTTTAAAATATTTTCACAGGTTATAAGGATGTTTAAGAAAAATAATTAAGCCAAGTAAATTTTTTGAAGAATTATCAAAGAAATCATGTTCTATTTGAAAAGTTTTATATTTTGGAAGAAATGAGTACTATTTTTGTGGTATCCACTTTGTATTAATGTGTAATGTCATGAATGTGTTATGTCCCTTTTCCCTAAATATCTAAACTTGAAAACATCTTCAATGTGAAAGTAGGTGATTAATTGACTAAATTAAAGATTATGTACTGTAATAAGGTCGGGTCATTACAGTTGGTATCAGAGAGAGGTTTAGTCAACTTTAGGGACTAGGAGTTTTCATTAAACATATGGTTAGTTTCTATGTATATTCTTTAATTCAAATCCTTGTTTTATAAATTTTCAAGTCAAGGAAAGTCAGTTAAAAATGGAAGGAGGAGGATCTCAAATGAAATTCCTATATCTTCCTGATGACTTTCTTGTAATAATTATTTCAATGCCATGTCTAGATGATTCTGAAACATTTTCTAACATACAACTCAGTTGTAAGCAATTTTTTGAGATATAAAACACCTCCACTATACCTCGATACAATTGTAGATCATGGGTTGTATTTAATGAAATCCTATTTTCCCAATATTCTCAAATTTTCAATAAAGGTTAATATTATCAATGCATTTTCAAATATTTTACCTTATCACAAGATTTTAAAGCATATTATGATTTTGAAAAAGGTACTAAAGAAGGAGACCCTTGTGCAACCTATTTATATTTGCTTTTACAATATAGTATTTCAGCACATACTTATGGTATTTTAAAAGGACCATTTATTGAAAGTTTCAACTCAAACTCGGTCCGACTATTTTATAAGAATCAAGTTTTATCATATGTTTTGAAATTATATGTCATACACGATTATTTTCCAAAACTATTTTTTATGAACACCCATATGACCTGATTTGTACAAGGTGTATTTGGATAAAGGAAGAAAATTATTCTAAAGGATCTATATAAATAATTATTTCAATGCATGTACCTTCTATTTATGAGAGAAAGATGATGATGAAACCAGGTGGACACCATCATCAAGGTACCATCACTTGTTTAATAAGCAAATAAAATTGTGAGGATGAAAGTTCCGAAAGGTGGGAAAAATGTAACATCCAAGTTTAAAAAAAATTGAAATGAATGAAACTTTTTTAGGTAGATATTTATAACTATAATTTAATCATAATTTTTCCACTTCTATGTTTTTAATTTCAAGAAATGGTCACCTACAGTTGTGATTAGTAAGTTATTTGGAGTCTGATAGAACCAACTTGTTTTTTGATGAATAGTAACGTACCCTTATGAATAGTAATATGAATAGTAATATGAACCTAATGAATAATAAATTATATTATTTTATTATCTTAAGGCTTTAAGATAATGACATCTTGATTAATTTTTCAATGAGATATAAAAGCAATTATAGTTTTAAAATTGTTAATTTTTGAATAAAGAATGATTTTATTCAAAAATTAAATTAATAATATTTATAAAATTATTTTTAAAAAATGGAGTTCATTTTTGAATTCTAGATGTCGATAAATGTTTAGGGTTAATTTTTGGGAATTTTTGGAAATTCTATAATTTTTGATGAATAGTAAAATATGATAAAATACAAAAAATTCTAAATACTTTATTTACTGCATCATAGGTGATGCAAGGATGATGTAAAACCACTTGGTTAAAAATCACATGACATTATTACTATTTGGGGTCACATTAATTAAGGATATTAATAGTCTTTAGAAAAATTATTATAATAATGATTAAATTAATGTAAAATACCTCTTCTCCTCCACTATAAATACCACCCTTATTTCCCTCTTCCTCCCACACCTTTCAATACTTGAGAATTACCTAAGTTCTTCCCAATACTCCTTAAAAGTCACTTCCCCACTTCCTAGAGCTTCTGGTCTCACCAAAATTCCAAAACCAAAGGCCTTAAGAAGGATCTCAAGGAGAAGAGATCAAGAGGTAAACATCCTCTTTTGTTTTCTTTATTTTATTTTCATTTTATTTTCTATTATTCTTATTTCCTCACCTAAAATCATAAAAGAGGCATAAATGATCTAGTATCTTACATGTTCTATATTTAATCATGTTTGTGTAATACTCTTCATTGTATTTATTCTCCTCCCCCACATATTCAAGAAATTAAAACACCGTATGTGATGTGTCGATTTACCAACATCATGGACGATGTGATTTAAATTTATTTTACTTCCTTGAATAATGTTCATGAAACCATTTTTATGGTTGAAAAAGATTATAATTTATGTATTATATCTTATATAATGTTCTGGAATCATTTTTCACACATGTTATTAATTTATTAAACAAATGAATTCATTAAGATCGAAGAATCACTAAAATGACCTAAACAAATATCAATAATGTTTTAACTTATGAATCATCCTCATGTTAGGATTAAAAATGATAAATTTTATAATTTATGGTTATGGTAATATGTAAATATAATTACATTCCAATTCTTGAGTTTCACTTCCAATTGACAAGAATATTCATCAAGAACCAATCATGGGAACCATGAAAAGAACGCACCCAAAACAATGCATGGAACAAAAAATATTAACAATTAGAGGGTGAAATTATGTAATTAAATGATAATATAAGGTATTATAAAGTTGACTATTTTTTTAATATATTAATAACACTCTTTTAACCATTATACATGAGATTTAAATTAGTTTAAAGTAAGACAACCCTGAGGTAATAAAATTCTAAACTTGGTTGTCATTCTTTGGGTTAGCCTTCTAATTCATTATTTATGTGGTATTAAAATGGTTTGTGTTATTATAATTGTTTATATTCTGATTAATTGTGTTTATTTAAAGTGTATATGAATATTACATTCACTCTATTAAGTCTCTCTTCAATTATATGATATTTTTAAGGGGATTTTCTTTTATAATCTTATTTTAAAATTCTGTTTTACAAATTTCAAAAGAAATGTTTTTTTGAAATTATTCATGTTGTATGTTTATGTTATGGTTATTGGAAATTATTTATGATTAAGGGTGTTACCTATATCTCCCTCCAATTCATTTTGTACGTTTAATTTGGATTTCGGCCAAATGGTTACTCCAAGTGTAACTGTGATGGTTACACAAATTGTAAGGTAGCCGTGAGGGTTACAAATTATAAGGTAGATGAGAGGGTTATGAGATTCTGTAAGTAACAACCCAATATAAATTTATGGTTCTATTTATGTTCTTATTTTTTGTGTTAATATTTTTTAAATATCATGTTTCAAAAAGTAATTATATATGAGTGACAAGTATGTCTTTTAAAAATGATTTCATACGTTACAAGTATTCATGGACTAATGTATCTTTCCTTCCTTTTATATCCCTTACTGAGATTTTCATGCTCATACCAAGAGTTTAAATGATTTTCACATGTTATAAGGATTTTTAAGATAAATAAGGAATCCAAGTAATTTTTTTGAAGAATTATCAAAGAAATCATGTTCTATTTGAAAAGTTTTATATTTTGGAAGAAACGAGTACTGTTTTTGTGGTATCGAGTCTGCATTAATGTGTAATGTCATGAATGTGTTATGTCCCTTTTCCCTAAATCTATAAACTTTAAAAGATACTTAATTTGAAATTAGGTGATTCCTTGACTAAATTCAATATTACGTAATGTAATAAGGTTGGGTCCTTACAGTTGTAGGTTCACTCATCATGCTCTGGAATATAGAAAGTAAATTGTTTGATTCTTGTTCTACGCATTCCTTAAATTCATCCAAGTTTTCAAAGAATATAGATTCAATATCTAAACTGATGGAAGTAGAGTTATAATTAAATAATTCTAGAGGGATTTTCCTATCATCAATAGTGTATAAAAACTATAGAATTAACTTTGGTGAGTATAATACCATCACATATCTAGTAGTCATTCCTATGGTGGAATTCAACACTATACTAGGTATGGAATGTATCTCAAAGTATAATACTAATATCAAGTATATAAGTATGGAAATTTTAGTAGTCTTGAATAGAAAACCTATAGTAATTTTAAAAGGAGATATATTATGAACTGATCTTTTTCTAGAAGTATATCCTTTTTATGGAGATGATCAGTGAATAGAGAGAAGGAATTGAAATTATAAAGATAGGGAATATCACCATTGTTCAATAATACATTGATATATTTTCTAAAAATTTAACTGGACCTTCCCCATAAAGAGAGGTAGATTTATCCATTGAACTCATACCTAGATCCAAGCTGATATCAAATACACCATATAGATTAGAAAATTTAGAGTTAAAGGAATTGAACAAACAACTTCAAGATATTTTTGAGAAGGAATTTATCTAGCCAAGTGTGTCTCTTTAGAGACCACATATTCTATTTTTTAAGAATAAGTATGGATCAATGTGGCTATGAATTGATTATATAGAACTTAATGGGATCACATTGAATAAAAATAATCCTCTCCCAAGGATTGATGATTTATTTGACCAGCTTCATGAGCAGAAATTCCTCTCCAAGACTGACTTTAGATCTGGGTATCATCAATTGAGGGTGAAGAAATAAGATATTTATAAAGGATGATTTCTGAATAAGATATAGGAATTATGAGTTTATTTTTATGACTTTTTATTGACCAATGATCCTTCTATATTTATAGATTTGATGAATAGAGTCTTTAAGGAGTACCTTGATAAATTTGTAGTAATTTTTATTGATGGTATTATAATATATTTTAAAATTCATGAGGGTCATGAGAATCATCTAAGGGTTATATTGGGAATTATGAGGAATGATTATCTATTTGAAAAATTCAAAAAATGTTAATTCTAGTTATAAGAAGTTTTATTATTAGGAAACATTGTAACCAATGAAGGAATATCATTTAATCATATGAAGACAAAGGCTATAGAGGAGTGGCCTAATCCTACAATGGTAAATGAGATTCGTATTTTTCTTGGTTTAGCATGATATTATTGGAGGTTTGTGATTTTTTTTCACAACTTTATAATCCACTAACCAAGTTAACTCAAAAAGATGTTTAGTTCATCTGTAAAAAGAAGTGTGAATAAAGTTTCGAAGAGCTGAATAATAGATTGGTTACTATACCTATGTTAACTCTACCCTATATCAGATAAGGATTCATTATTTATAGCGATGAATCTATAAAAGTTCTTGGGTGCGTACTCATGAAAAATGACATGGTGACTGCTTATGCATCTCGACAGTTAAAGCCTCATGAGTAGAATTATCCTACGCATGACCCTAAACTAGCTAAAATTATTTTTTCTCTAAAAATATGGAGGAAATATATTCAAGGGGAGAAATGTGATATATACACATACCGCCAAAATTTTGAAGTCTATTTTCACACAAAATGAATTGAAAATGAGACAAATGATATTGTTGGAAATTATTAAAGACTACGGTTGTTCAAATTATTATCACCTCGAAAGAGAAAAAAAAGTCACTGATGCATTAAGTAGGAAAGAACCTATTGTATTAGAAATGATGGGGATTCAAGGATATCATTTTATCTAGGACATATTAAGGTTGGACATGGGAATCGTAAGGGAAGGGACATCGTCAACCCTATCCCAAATGATTTGTCAAACATAATACTAGAAAAGATAAGGAGATCTCAAATAGAAGATCATTTTATATAAAAGAAGATATATGACGTGAAGAATGGGGAGTTTCCTAAGTTCAATATTGATCAAGAAGGGGTACTAAAATTTCATACAAGGATATGCATGCCATCTATATCAGAGATAAAGAAGGATCTGATGGATGAAGCTCATATATCTACATTCTCTATACATCTTAGAAGCACTAAAATTTATAGGGACCTTTGTGATCATTATTGGTGGGATAATATGAAAAGGTATATTTTTTAATACACTGTAAGGTGCTTGGTGTGTCAATAAGTGAAGACAAAGCAAAAAATTACTAAAGGGGTATTGAAACTACTACCCTTACCAACATGGAAGTAGGAAAATATCACTATGGACTTTATCATTGGTCTACTAAGAACATAAAAAGGAAAAAATGTGATATAAGTTATAGTGGATCGACTCACCAAGACTGCCCATTTCATCACTATTTGGGGAGATTTCTCTCTTGACCAACTTGAAAAGATATATATAAAGGAAGTTGTGAGGAAATATTAGGTTCCACTTTCTATCATTTATGACCATGATCGAAGGTTCACCTCTAAATTATAGAGAATTATTTAACATGATATAAGTACCAAATTTAATTTTAGTACGGGCTATCACCCCAAAACTAATGGCCAATCAGAAAGGACTATTCAAATACTTGAGGAAATTCTAAGAATAGGCTCAATGAAATTTAAATGTGGATGGTATCAACACCTCCCATTAGTTGAGTTCTCATAAAAAAAACTTCCACTCGAGTATTCAAATGGAACCATATTAATCTCTATATGGGAAGCAATGTATAAATCATACATGTTGGGATGAAGTTGGTGAGATAAAGCTACTTGGAATCGATCTTGTGCAGGAGATGAAAGAAAATGGTTCATGCCATCCAACAATATATAAAAGATACTCAGGGTTGGAAGAATATATATGCTGAAAAACATCAAAGGGAATTGGAGTTTGATGTTGGAGACAATGT
The DNA here is from genome assembly GCA_963277665.1 of Viscum album. NCBI lineage: Eukaryota > Viridiplantae > Streptophyta > Magnoliopsida > Santalales > Viscaceae > Viscum > Viscum album. The sequence continues at coordinate 599,441,661 of OY728132.1, read as the reverse complement.
TTTCCTTCAGATATCACCATGTAATAGAGTCATGAAATTTAGAAATAAAGGGAAGCTTAGACTAAGGTACATTAAACCCTTTTAAATAATTGATCACATAAGATAACTAGATTATCATCTTGCACTTCCGCCAAATCTTTCTTAAGTTCATGATGTATTCCACATATCTCTCTTGAGAAATTACATACCTAATCCCTCACATGTACTAAATAAGGATGTGGTACAAATAGAACATAACCTCTCTCATGAGGAGAAGCTAGTAGAGATATTAGACCATAGAGACAAGGTTCTATGAAAAATACTACCCACCTCGTTAGAGTTTTTTGTAGTGTAACATTCCAACCTGACTAACCACTAAGATGGTAGCTAGACTAGTGGGTCGCATGGCCTCATTCACATCTCCCCTTATGCCAGAGGCTGTCGACTAGAAGTGATGGTCTATGGAGGTGATAATAGAGATACTATAACTTCATATCAGAGTAGAAAAAAAGTATATCAGAAGGTAAATAATAGATAACATTGGAAGCAATATTAAATAATTGAAAGTGCAGCAGAAGAATAATAATAATCAACAAAATAAAAGTGTCCAACACTAATTTAAAATAATGAATGTATGGAATATGATCCTACAAGTACAAGAAGTATTAAAAATATAAATACAATGTAATAAAAGAATAAATTTTCAATGATTAGATCCATGAGCATATTAAGCACCGTATTAATCTTCTTCTCATAAATACTAGGTACAATCAAGACATCTCAAGAAACAATCCATGGTCCTGCAAATATAAAGTCTACACGGGTACCCTAGTCCAATGGCGGCCCAAGAAGGGTGTGATATATAAATATAAATAGTTTGGAACCCATTATATCTAGAGAAACCCATTTTTACAATATAAATTAAGAAGTGTGCATGCATTATGAAATAATAAATAGTACTGAAATAATAACACAGGTCAACTAAAGTTCTAATAGGACACAGGGCCGAGTCTACCTGCTTCAACTCACTGTCGGAAAGAATGTATGATTAGATACTATATATATATAGTTTAGTTCTATATTTCATCCACCTATATGAACCAAGTGCGTGGGGGCACCTAATGGACATATACCTAGAATACTTGTGTTGGTCTAGACTGAGGCATAAATCATGCATCCATAACCAGTCTAATGTGCCTAAAATATCATGCAATAGGTTAAATTCCCTACATCCCAATAGAGTGAGAAATGTCATACTACAATGCTCGGTATGGTGAGTGAGTCACCATGGAAACACTCTAATCATGGAATGTGGAACCTCATCTCATCGCCCATATAGTATCACTAGTGTGAGATGCCATATTTAACACCCAATGTAAGGGAGTGTGATTCACTATGGTCAACTGAACCCTAACCATAGTTACAACCTATTTATAATGCATAATCATTTATAATATAAGGCATGAGGAAAAAACTCTCATGAAACTTATTTATCAAGTCTATATAAAAGAATCATTATATTTATAACAAAATTTATGAGGAAATACCTATCATGCATTATATTTAAATAATATATTATAAATATGGGAATCACAATCATAATAAACCATATAACCTGTTCTTATTTATTTAACCCAAGAGGCATGGTTGTACTACCCAATTCAAATCCATTTCAATTTAACCACTTAATTCAATCCATTGAATTTACTAAAGGAAGGATAATCAGTTTATAAAGCTCAACGAGCACTTAGAATGTGTTATTGGTAAAAGAGTAAATCACCCACATGATTAATTCCAATTAAAATCTAGGCCTAGTGCTTAGAAGGTGCCTTGGTTCATTTAACACTTATATAAAAAAAGGGGGCAACATCATTTAAGAATAACAAGAGAGGCTATGTACAACATGCCAATTATTATACTCTAACATAAAATTATAAGAAAACTCCAATCTATAAACCAAACATGATATAAATAACTAATCATTGCTTTTTTATCTTAGAATACAACGCACCTCATCTGAGGGGTTTTATTATAAAAAAAGACATTGTTTACCAACAATTCATTTATAATTTTTAAACATAATTTTAAGTTTCATACTCAACTCAAGTAAAGAATAATTTATTATAAAAAACATACACCACTTATTAATAATCAAGGAAGGTGAAAAAAGTGATCTATTAATGTATTCTTAAATTTAAAGGGTAATGGAAAGGGATCCTACCTCAAAGAAGAAGAAGGCCAAGCCGAACACTTCGAAACTTTTCATTTTTCATTAGTGACCACTCAAATATTGTCTTTAGAACCTCAAAGCATATCTACATTCACATATACATAACGACACCTAGCCCCTATGTACATATTTTCATGTCCATGAATAAGTACAAGGGGATACTTACATATATTATTATATATGCATATACTCATTACCACTTACAATCATATGAATTTTTCTTATATATACATAAGAAAACCTAGTCCTAATATATATATTCATTCTAATATGGAAGAATATATATATATAAAATAGGGGTACTTACACACACACACACACACACACATATATATATATATATATATTCCTACCTATGCATACGCAGGTAAGTCGTCTTCAACTTTGGTGACTCAAATCCACCTCAAGGATGACCAAACACACTATAGAAAAATATAAGGAACTCAAAAACACCAAAATACCCCAAATTAAATTGGTATATATAATAATTGGGAGAAAAATACTACCTTGAGTAGTGTTGGAAACTGCAATGATCTAAAATGCATCGCCTTCGGTGGAGGATGCGGAAAAACACACAAAGGGGTCCTAAGAGACACACCACACACCCTAATAATAGAATAAGAATAAAAAATCTAGTCAACCCTAACCCTAGGGTTCGTCTGAATGGAAATAATGTGATGATGAGTAGAAAAACCATCAGCAAAAGGGAATAAGGGGGAACCAAAGTCCATACCTTGAAGAATCATATGAAAAACTAGAATAAATCGGGTTGAAATAAGTGAACAAAGAGAATCCACAGAGGTGGTGTCATGCACACCTAGAGAGGAAGGGTGAGGGAGGCTACGTCGCATGAAAATGGAGGGAGGGGAGGGGTTGACTAAGGTTTTTGTTTTAATTTTTTATTTTAATTTAATTAATTCAAATTCCTTTAAAAAAACACATCGCACGGTTTGGGTCTCACGATTAGCCAAACCGTGTGCCAATTGTGTGATGAATAGTGTGAGAATACTACCCATTTGGAAATAACCATGTGAAATAGGTGAACCGTTTGGGTAAAATATGCACAGACCGTGTAGGTAATTTCTACTCTTTTGTTGTAGATGCACAATTTTCTACTGAGGGCCACACGGTTTCAAAAAAACTATTCACCCTATGCAGGTCTTCCAAGCCTTTTATTTTTATGGTCTAACACTCCAAAAACTCCACAAGATTCTTGATGGACCCCTCGGGCCTTTACATAGGTCTAAAAACAAAACATAGAAGTGTTTCAACTCTCATAATTACATTCTGAAGCTTGGTTTTAAAAATAGCCTATCAAGTAACTGCAAAAGTTCAAATTCCCTTGAAATTTACCTTAGATCAAAACACATGTTGTGACATGGAGGAAGCATAAATATGAATAAGTGATGTGGGAACCATATGAGACAAGGAGACATAAGTATTCTCACCTTTTCTCATCTGATAGAATGAGTTGAAATTTCAGGGTCAAAATTTCTTAAGGGGGAATAATGTAATGACCTAGACTTTTAAATGATATTTGTTTCTTGAATAAATGTGTTTTATATAATATTACATGTAAAAAATAAAAAAAAATAAAAAAAAATTAGTATCATAAATAAATATCATTACATTAGTCATCTATGAAACCAAATAAATTTCCAAACATTATAAATGAACAAAAAATATAAAATAGAAAAACTAAAATGGGAAAACAAGGATCGCCTCAATATGCTAGAATAATCACTCCCACAAAAAACCATATAAAAAATATTATTAAACCTATAAAAATATTATGAAAATGAAAATATAACCTTAAGCGTAATTGTAGTGAATTTTTAGTGAAAGAATGAAGTGATATTTATAGGGTATAAAGGGATATGTGACTATTGGGATTCAACCGTTATATGACCAATGGTAAAATAATATCTTTGTAAACTATACCCTTATTTAATAATTTTACCATTATAATTAGTGTTTATAAGTAGTAATTAAAAATGATAATTGGTACAGAAAGAAAAATTGATGGCCTCAACTAGTAGATTTGTGCCCTTAGAAGCCCATTTTTCAGAACATAGAAAGGAGGTAGAATCAATGGGGTTTACCCTTGACCAAGACCAAGAATAGATTCAATAAGTGAAGCTTAAATGAAATTGAATATGGGAGAATTTGAAGTTAGTGTATATTACCACTCGATTGAGTTAGTTGATCCACCCCATGAAACTACCACCATTACACACCTCACCCTTAGGGCATACACAAGGGTAATAAGGGGTTACATGTCTAGGACTTAGTTTCATAAAGTGTAATTTCCTTTGTATAAATAAAGTGGTTATTCCAAAATTTCAAATTTAATAATATTTTTTCTTAATAAAATATATGTTTAATTGAGATGAATTTGATAAATTGATTTTTGGATGAAAATAAAGAATAATTTTATTTTTCTAGAAAATATATACAATTTTATAATAAACTCAAGTATTCTGAATAATATTTTTTTAATAAAATATTCTTATAAAACACTATATCCTAAATATAAATTATAATAATTTTATAATGTCTTATTAAATATTTTTAAGTGTCAGAAATTTGATTGTGCCTTAAAAATGGATATTTTTCAATAAATAATATTTTTTATATTTAAAAGTTAAAATTTCCATATTTAGAAGATTATTCTTGAAAAATAAACATTATATTTGAAATCATAACATAAAAATTAGGTTATTATGAATTTATGAGAATTCTCTAAAACAATTTATTTATTTTTTGAATCGTAAAAAATACTGATTTGGGTTTTCAGTATATTTTATAACTTCATATTTATGTAAAAATGATGTAATAATTAATTAAAAACAATAAAATACCTAAAATATTTTTTTTAATATTAGATATTTTAATACATTTAAATAAATTTTTAAAACTATAAGTGACTTTCTAAAGTCTAAAAAAATATAATTTTTAAGAACATTACATTGTGGAATATTTACTTTTATGTTCCAAAAGTAGTATTAAAAATGGTTTTCATTTTTAGTAGATTAAAATATCATAAAATTTGACCCAAATTTCTAAATCCATGAGAAAAAACCATGGGTAATCCAATGGTTTTTCATTTTCCACAACCTAGATTTTAAAGATCTATATTTAGAAATTATTAAACAATTCCACCACTTTTTATATAAATACCCACCCATTTCACCATTCCCATTCACTATCAATACATCCTACACAAAGTTCTAGTAAATTTACTCCTAAGGAGTCCCACCAAGGTGTCCCCCCAAGGTTTTCTCAAGTCCCCAAGGTTCCATCCTCATGTTTTAAGAATAACTCTTTAAGGTAAGGAAAATCTCCACTTCTCTTTTCCATTCAAGTACTCTTTTTTATGTGGTTTGTATTCTAATTGAAAAACTAAGTTCTTTTTATCCCCTCTAAATTATTACATTACTATAATAATATTATTTTATCAATGGAGGACCTTCTTTCTCTATTATTTTACCCTTTTCTAAAACCATGTTTTATACCCATCATGCTGCCAAATTTACTTCTTAAATTTCTCTATTTTATATGAGAAATTAGATTTTCCTTTTTATTTTAATATCCAAAACCATTTTAATTTAAATTGGTAGTCAAATATATTTAGAAATTAATTTTTTATTCTGATATTTACATATATAAAATCCATATTTCCTTTCATGAGTCAAAAATGATATAATGATAAGTTCTTTAAGCTCTTTTGTATGCCAAGATTTTGAAAACAAACCCATTATTTATTCTTCACAAGTTATTAATGAAATGATTTATTATTATCTATGTGAATCAAATAAAACTAATACATATTAATGGTGTGACCTGATATATCTCTAATGCATTGGGTAAAGAAGTTAATATCTATAGATGACATGTTTCACGATACCTTGGTGAATAACCTTAGTAATTTTCATTTGTGGAACCTTGGTGATTAACCTTGGTTATATGCTTATGAATGTATAATTTAAATTTTGTGGCCACATTTCCATTTTTTGATTTATTTTCTTCTTATTATTATATTCCTCTTTTTAATGCCTTATTTTTATGCCTCATGTTCTTATTGATATGTCTCAAGATCACATGCTATATGTCTCTCTTTCTTATTCCCTTACTGGGCTTCATGCTCGCCACTTTAATTTGATTTATCTCCCCAAGATATGAGATGTAGTGTAATTAACTTAGAGTTAACTCATAAATATGCATTTCAAGTGGATTTAGAATAATGTTCTAATCTTTCATGTATTATTTACCTTTTTTCTAAGAAACTAAACTTTAAAAGATACTCTATTTATACCATGTAATTAAAATTTATGAAATAAAATGGATGGATTCTATATAAATACCTATAATATATTCAAATAAGGATTTCAAATTCTTTACAAATACACACACCCTTGTCTTCATTAAAATTAAAAATATTTTTAGGGAAATAAAACCTTTAAAATTAGTGTGTAAGTTAGTGTAACCCTTCTCATTTTTTTGAAATATCACCAAAGAGATTATTACCTAGTCAAAACACTTTAAATGATTTGAAAAACTAATTATTTAATTAGATAAATTATTACCAAAATAAGTGTGATTTATAACATCATATTTTCTCAATAAATAATTCTATATGATAGTGTAATCATTAAACAATAAGAAGTTACAATTTAATTTACTATTATAATTATAAAACCCCCCAATAAAACAGGTTATAACTTAAACACTATTTTTAATAATCATAAATAAAAAAATAAAACAACCCTTTTGAGATAGGGTTTTCAATATTACATGTTACATTGGGATGAAAGAAAAAATTCATGCATAAGAAGAATTTGTTGTTAAGAAATTTATGAATAAATTTGAATTAAAATGTATGATTTAGGAAAGATTTTGTTTTTAAAGAATGAAAATATCAAGGTTACTATTCTAATGATTTTTTTGAATATATAACATCCATATAAAATGGATTTTCTTGTCTAACCTATTTAGGGAGATAATGAATTAAAATTATAATGTGATTAAAACTACAATTATATGATCTGTAGAGTAATCACTCAAAATGGATGATTAAAGGAAGGAACATGGTTTTTAATTATCTAAAGAGGAAGGAGAAGGATACTTTGATATGAATTATTTTCACCAAATCATGGTGACATCATATACTTAAACCTTGATTAAGACAAAAAAGAAGAATGATGAAACACTGTGTTGAGATTTGCAACCACCGAGTATCTCACCCCTAGATACAGATTACTCTATGATTCCATATAGTGGAAACTCCAAGTCCTTTTAATGGACTCCCTCAACTAAGTGAACCATAAGTAAAAAAATTATAATAAATTAAAATACATAATAAATTATTTGGTTTAAAAAAGTTATCCTATATTCATGGGATAAATTCTTTTTGTATTTCCATTACAATCATAAGTTACACGAATTACACTTTTAATTGAAAAATCAATAAATAATAGAAATTAATAAAGATTAACCACTATATAATTCTCATATCAAAGTTAGATATGAATCACTATACAATTAACTATTAATGAGTTCCCCATTTCCTTTTTATGTAAGTATCCGACCGGTCATCATAGTTTCACTGACTTCTAACATTCATGAAGGACCCTCTATTTAGAATAGTGAGTGATGATCTATAATAGTGATCTGAATAATGACCACTTATCTTAGTGATCAGTTCAAGTTTTGATTTTACTTTGTAACTCCAACTCATTTTTTTATGGAAAAAAAATCATGCACACATACATCAAACAGTCTCATAATCTGATTGCCCTACCATTCGCTAGAGATATTCTCCTACCACTATCCGAGTCTCCCTAAAATTGTATCATACAACTATTTATCTTCTAGAATAATAAATTGGGCTTTACATCCCAAAAATATCCCACTTGAATACTATTTTAGGAAATATCTGGAAACTCTTTGACACTTTGGCACAAAAAATAAACTTCCTTTCACTTCTTTAGCTAATACTGTTCTGTATTCTCTATCCATTCAACCAAGTTCCACTAAGGCCCAATATTTTTTCATAATTTCATGGACTAAAACCTTGGGAAAAATTCCTTTTGATTATTCTATTTGGATATCTTTTTCAACTCCACAACCTTGGCCTCCAACAGTATCTAGATGAAGTGATATTTCAAGTCAACATCCTTCATCCATGTTTGGAACATCAGATTCTGAGCTAAGTGAATCACACTCTGATTATCGAAGAATAAGACTCAACCATACTAAATGCTTATTTATTAATTTAAAAACCACATCAACCAAACTAAATCCTTCATTTCTTCCATTTTAGGTATATAAGCATCTTAAATTTTGGAAAAAGTAACCACTGGTTACAATAGTGATATATAATTGACCATTATTCCTATATAGGTAAAGCTAAGACATATGGTTCTATTTTGGGTGTCTGAATCTATAGTGAAGTCAGTATCAATGTTACCTACAAATGGATCATCTATCCTAAAGAACATTATTTTACCTTACAATCCTTTTAAGTATTGAACAATCTTCTTCATAGCATACCAATGTCCCATTCCCAGATTTGAAATGAACAAACTTACAACTCCCACTAAAAACGTAATGTATGACTGAGTATATATCATGGAATACATTAGAATTCCTAATGATGCTGCAAAAAAAAACTTTCATGATGTAATTGAATTCATATTCAATTTTAAATTTCTTATTTTTGATAGTTTGAAGTGTTTGACCAATGGAGTTGAGCCTAGCTTGCATCCATTCATCCCAAATCTTTTGATTGCCTTCAAAATGTTGTCACTATAAGATAATAGCAAAGTATCAATGTCTCTATCTATCTCAATATTCATTCCCAAAATATTATTATCTTGTTTGATATATTTCATCTTAATCCTTATATAAAAATAATACATTAGTTTTTTGGATCCATCTATCATACAAACCAGCTAGCAATATATCATCCACATACAGAAGAAGCATAATTAAGGGTCCATTATCCTATGAATTATAGTAAAAAATGGTCCATGTTACACCAATTTAATCCTTTATCTAATATAAATACATAAAAATTTATATTTTATTATCTTGATCTTACTTCAATCTATAAATTTATTTCATTATCTTGCACACCAAGTTCCAGTTTCAATCATCTATCAAACCCTTAACCTACTTCATGTAAATATCTTCCTCCAACTCAACATGATGGAATAACATCTTTACATACATATTCTATAAGTATATATTATCATGAACAACCATGTTAAGAACTATCCAGATGCTATAATTCCTAACTATTGGTGAAAAAATTTCAGAGAAGTCAATTCCCTCGTTTTATTAAAATCCCTTCACCACCAGTTGTGCCTTGTACCCTTTCTTTTAGTAATATTCACCCTCCAACCAAAACACACACTTATTATAAAGTGATATTTTCCCATGTAGTAACATGGATAACTCCCATGTTCCATAAGTTATCAATGAACAAATCTATCCTTTCATCACTGACTCCCATTTTTTTGAGCCACTAGGAGTGAATACCTTATCATCATTGGGTATTCTAGTTCTCTACTGATCATAAGAATTAGAAAGTTCATGTCAGCTCCAAACCTATAAACTAGTTTTCTAACTCTGTATGATCTATAAAACTACAATTGTGACTCAGATTTGACCAATTTTTATTCTTCCTATTCTTTTCCTTCTAGTTCCCTAACTTTTAGTACCCCCACACGAGCCTCAATATCCCTTGATCTCTCTAGAACAAATTTATATGGTTTAACTTTCGGTCTTCTAGTGCTTCCATATGAGTTCTCCAAAACTTGTCTCCATTTAATATCCTTTCTTATATAAACTTATAACTAGTAAGTTGATTTCATTATCTCAAATTATAATTTATCCATGTTTCTTCTCATTGAAGAGAACATCATGACACATGATGACTTGTTTCATGTTACCATTAAATGGTTACAATCAAAAAATTTCATCTCCATATCCAATAATGAATCATGCCATGGATTTTTCCTTAAGATTATATCTACCCTTAGCATAAAAATGATCATAATAAAGGACACCAAATATTTTTATGTGTCCAATGTTTGGTTATTTTTTAGACCATAGATGTTCTGGAACATCCTATCCCAAAAGAGGAGACAAAAATCTGTTTTCCAAGTATACCATCAAGTTCACTACTCCTGCTAAAATGGAATTAGGAATTCTTAAGTGTAAACACATACTCCTTGAATTATTTTTTAATTTCTAGTTCATCATTTCATCCAAAATATTCTACTATAGCATTCTAGGAATAGTTCTCTCTATCATAATCACTTTTCTATAGAAAAATTTCTAGATGTTCCATCCATTATATTCAACACCATTTTCAAACATTAATAATTTTAGCTTCTGATACATTTCCCAATCCTCTATATACTTCCATCAGATGAACACTGAAAACAAATCAAATTTATAATTCAGGAATTAAACTAATTCTTTCCTTGTAGAATCATCAATAAATGTCTCAAAGTAAGGTGACCCACCATGAGAGTGGAAGGGGGTTGGTCAATAACTTATGTGATTTGATACTATATTTATTCTAGTTGAAGGAAATGATCTTATGCTTCCCAAGTGCACAAATCTCATAACTTATGAATTCAACGTGTTTTATCTTTAACATGCCTTTTGAAGTTATAAATTTTATATTCTTCTTATTGAGATGAACAAGTCAGTAATGCCACACTTTCATACTTTCAAAATTTATTTCTTTAGAAATTACCACTCCATTTGATTATCTATTTAGATTTAAGGTCCCACTCCTTAATCCTCATGAAACCACTATATACCCTTGATTTACTTTATAAACTCCACTGGTGAAGTTAATCCCATAGCATTTCTCATAAAGTTTACCTAAGGAAATTAAGTTCTCCTATAGCCTTAAGAAATGTCCTACTTAATTTAATTATAATAGGATTAAATTATTCATTCATACATTAACATATCTTTTCTCCATGACATATGTATCTTTATCAATCATCAAATACACCTTTACAAACTATACATACACATAATTCACCTTGAATTCTTTCCCCTCTGTGGATTGGAATGATGCTCCCAAGTCAGTAACCCATGACTTGAATAGAATATTGACACTAATAAATAATTTATTTCCTCTATCAACTAGAATTAGATGATTTAAACTAATAAAATTCTATCTTTTGAATTTTCCATATGATTTCTAAAATCCTTTTTGAGATGTATTTTCTTCCCACAACTCAAATATATAAGACTTAGAATAGTAAAATTTATTCAACCTCTCTCTTATGACTTATTTTATAATTTTTTCTTTTGATTTATTATTTGTAAAGATCATCCACATACATTAGTATTATGTACACTACCATATAATACTTGGAATTCCCTCTGCTTAATTTATTCTTTCATTAAGTTCTTGAAATCCTTAAAAACTAAATTGATCTTTCTATAGAAATTACTCACCATCATTAACATCATATCCTACAAATCTATAAGTGATGGAAATATTATTTCTTATAAAACATCAATTAATTTAATTTTAAATGATTTGATCTTCACTCGTATCATATTAAAATTATTCATGTGATATTATGCCAATTTTCATTTTGATAACCTCATACTGAATAACCTTTGCATCATGAAAACCTTATTAAGAATTATAAGATTCTCATACATATCTTCCAGGTATTTCATGAGCTCAATCATGGTATTCACATCCGAAATGTTAAAGTCCATGTTCTGTTCCAATGAAATCCTTTCCAACTTAAGTTCTTTCCCATCCAATAATTATCATTCCACAATTTCCATTTTCTATAAATGCACTCTAGTAATGGAAAATCCAAATCCATTTAAATATGATGATCCTCCATCTATTTTTCCAGAATATGAATTCAGTTACATCAAAATTATCTATCATTACCCTACCTTCTTCTAATTCCATACCTTCTACTAACAGTAAATTATCACTAAAAATAAAATAATTTTAAGACAAGAGTGAGTGCTACCTGAGATACCACAGAGTGTGTTGATGAGTGATAAAAAACTAAAACCACAATATATGATACCACTTGTTGGGATTTGTTTCCATTTAGAATCCAATCATTAGAAAAAAATCAATGGAAAATTCCATGCAGTGAAAACCCCATGTCGTCTGGATGGACCCCTCAACTAAGTGTACTAGAAGATAAAAAGTCATGCACCCTAATCACCACACCAAGACAATACTCACAAAAATAAATTAAATAAAAACCACACTACAAAAATATTTTAAAAAAATGATAATTTAAATGACATAAGAAATTATTTGGTTTGGACAATGTGTGATATATCCATGGGAGAAACATTGATATTATTTCCATTACAATAATAAATTTCAAGAATTACACTTTCAAAAGAAAAACTATTTACTAATGGATATTTATAAAGATTAACCAATCTATAATACTTAAATTAATTTCAAATCTAAATCATTATACAATTCACTATGCCTGAGATCCCTATTTCTATTTTTTGGAAGTATCTAGCTAGTCATCCTAGTTGCACTGGCCTCATATATTCACAGAGGTCCCTCTATTTAGAATTTTTACTGTTAATATCTATTATAACTCTATATCATGAATAATTTTCCTAGTAAACATTCTAAGCTACAATTTCCCTTAGTAAACCATACTTATTAATTTTCTAGACCATCACCCATTCACACATCCATTAGACGGTCTCATCATTTGATTTCCTTTCCATTCATTGGAGAGACTCTGAAATCGCTTCCCAGGTCTCACAAAAACTGTATCATCAAATGATTTATCATCCAATGTAATAAATAAAAATTCACATCACAAAATAATGTGTTAGGAGAAAAAGAGAAAGAATAAGTATGTTTATTCAATCTTTAGCATGGAGAGTCACTATGAAAAACTTGATTAAAGGGAAAATGAGGACGAACCAGGAAAGTTTTTCTTTTCCCCCACTCAAATAAAAGATGAAGTAAAACATATTTTAAGGAAAAATTGATGAATTTATGATTATGATATGGGAGGATCTATTTCAAACCTATATTTAAAATAAAATAGGATGTAAGTGGCCTGATGGGAACTTACCCAATGATAGGTTCACCAGGTACCTCATAACTAGAGAATGGGTACCTGAAGGCCACTTTCTTCCACCACCCAATAACTCTAACCCCATAAAATACAAGAATAAGAATTTTATATTCTTCGATCCATTCCAAATTTATTAAAAAACACCATAAATTTTTAAACATCAAATCAATAATGGATGGGATTTTATTTCTTTAAGAAAACATATGGAAATAGTTAAATCAATTTATTTCTATTTGATTCCAATATTTAATATTTAAAATGATTTTTTTTAAAATTATTATGAAGTAAAAAAAGAAAAAATTAATTTTTATTTACTTTATAAACCCATTTCTTTTATAAAACAACATTAAAAAAACAAATTAAAGAAGATTAACCATTAACACTCTTTTTTTAATATATTTTTTCTTTCTTTTTCTAAAATAAACTTAAAAAACCACCTTGATATGAGATGATTAAGTTCACTATTTCATTTCAAAATATTTTATTCCATATTAATTATGAATTTTAAATCTATTATAAGGTCATTCAATTAAAAATTAAAATTAAACCCTAGATATATTTTTTTCCAAAATCAACTCTCACCTTTGAGACCGTTAAAAAAACTTTAAAAAAAAATAAAACTAATAACCCAAATCCGTTATGTTACTTAGTTTAGCCTTTATAAAAATCCATGATAGAAAATTCTTTCATCTCATTTGAAGAAGATCTATAGAAGACACACCCATATACTAACTATGAACTCCTCAATCAAATGACTATCCAAAACAATACTAAAGGCATACATAAATATTTTACATGAAAAAATAACCAATGATTAGATGAAAAATGTGGATCTCACTAAGTAACTTATATCTCACGATTCAAGTTATCATCCCTAACTACCTGTAGTGAACCACAAGATAAAGTTCCCCAAGAGATGATATAACCATAATTAATATCAACCAAGTGAAAGGGATGCATTGGTTATGTTTTAAATCCCATACTTCCTCTCTCACACTTCCATTTAAAAAAACACACATTTTAAAATTTATTTAAAATCAAAACCATAATTTTAAATAAATTTTTTAACATAATTCAATATATGGGAAGGTTTATAATATAGTAGGATAAGTATAATTATCAACTGAAATAGAGATAGTTACTTCATATTTTTATTACAATTTTTTTCTTTTTGAAGAAGATTTTATCGATCCTTTCAAAAAAATATTGCCTGATTATAAAGATATATTGTTGACACAAAAATATTTTTGTAAGAATATAATGAAATAAAGTATAGATTTCAGATGATATAAGGAAATAATCACCATCCTAGAAACCAACTATTAATCCATATTTAAATGGTCATTAATAATAAATATATTATAAAACAATACTTATTATTGATAATGATTTGAATATTTTATTGATTTCAAATATAATGTAAACAATCATAAACAATGTTGGAAAACACAATAAATTACATGATTCCCTAATAGTTCCTACCTATAAACACTAATATGATTCATGAGACTAAAAAATTAGGTAAAAATAAATTAAAAGTTTGATAAGGAATCCTAGACCATTCTTGGTAACTTAGGCTTCCACCATAATTATATTGGAAAGATATATTTATGAGTTACTTCCAAAGTCCCAACGGTTTTATCTTCTAGATAATCTCAAGTCCCACACCCTAGATCACTTAATGTAGGGATCTGATACAATTTTTTAATGACCATGACCAGATTATCCAAATGACATTAATCTAGGTCACCACAACACTTCATAAACACCTCACAATCCCCAAAGGCTAGAATAATAATTGGTGGTTGAGAAAATGTTGGTGGGATATGATTTATCCCCTTGAAACTAAAATAAAGAGATGAGTATATCATGCAAAAATTTTGACATGACCCTTGGGGTCAATGGATGTTTATGCCTAATAATATAGGTACTCACCATGTATGTACCAATTCACCATAAAGTATACAAATCAAAGACAAAATATCTATATAATAAATTACTACATACCAAACCAGGTCTAAAAACAAAAAAAAGGTCCATAAAAGTGAAAAATTAGACAAAACATGTGTTAAAAACAAGACCAGTATGCCAAATGAGGCCTAATTCTCAAAATAGGGTGACTCCTATGTAAAATATTCCATGATGATCCTTGTGGAAAACCCCCTTGTATGAACTCCACACACCCTCCATGATTTGAAAAGGATAAAAACCATTCTCCAAACTACATGTGGTACTATCCCATGTGCTCTGATGCTTTTCCTATATACGGATCACATACACTAAAGTATTTTCATGTCCAATTGGGGAAAGTGTAGGGTGTGAACATAACAACTTATAAGGTGGTCTCCCCCTCCCTTACTAACTTATCATAAACTCAAGTGTATGAAAGAAACAATACATGGATAAGGGAGAAAAATTAAAAAGTGACCAAAATGATTAACATACTAAGAATAATAACATTTTTATTAGAAATAAGTAACTCCCTATACCAGGAGGGTCCTCACATTCATTTACCTGCTTCAAATTAGATCAATATCAATGTCTAACTAGTGGTGGGGAAATATTTTAGCCCATATCATCTTGGTGGGTATGTATATAATGTCAGGGAACAACCCATATCATGGTATAAGATAAATGGTATACCAAGTTGGGGCCTAAGCCTGTCCCATGTAAAATGGGAAGGGCTATACAAAGTTAGGGTATTACGAGCCCATCCCACCACCATTATTTGAATAAAGGTGCACCTACTTAACAATTATATAACACCTAAATACACCTTATAATAGGAATACCAAACATAAATTAATATATGTAAATATTATACACCAAAGAAACAATAAATTGGAGCATTATTTTTAAACACTTTGTAAGAAATTCATATAACACGCTAAAATATACTTCTATATACGAAGGGAAAAAATTAAACATTCAATTTTGTGAATGATTACAAGAGTAATACCACATAAAATATGTAAAAAATTCACTCAATTCATGATTATAAATAGTATAAATTCTAATAGTACTCAAATGACCCAATTAAATTTATAAATAAAAATTACTAATTTATTTATCATCAAAACTTTTATTTTTAATTAAATATTCATAGATCTATAATGATTCTAGCCTAGAACTTAGGTAATATTAGAGGGAAGAGAGATACACCAATAAAAAATATATTTGATAGATTTTTTGGGTCTAATAGAAAAGAGTATGCCACCAATAACAAACATGAACACCCCATGACAAGGGGGAAGATGATTTTTTCTGAATTCATTAAAATAAGAGAAAATATAGAAAGTAGAACTATGGAAATAATTTAGATTCACCTAGGTATATATTTATAATTATATAGATGTAAATAAATATAATTTATTTGGAATATTTGACCAGCCTTATAATTTTAGAGGAATATATTATATCCCCTACCAAAGATAAAGGGAATAAGGAGAAAGAATTAGAGGAATCTCATGGCCTTATTTTTATTACACAAATACTTCATACCTAAATTATGGAACTTGAAGAAATGGAGGAGATTATGAATATTTAGAGGGATTATAGGGTGGATAGATATTGAGATGGTATTTAATATATTAAAAATAGAGGAAAATATAGAGATGGAGGTGTAAATAGGGTACTTTAATGTTTTAATATTAAAAACTATCATTTTTTTCAACTTTAAAAAATAAGGTAGATATATATTTTTAAATTCATTTCAATACCTAATTTATTAAAAAACATTTTGATTTGATTAAGAATAAGATGAATACCAAAATCCACTTTTTTTCAAGAAAACCAATCTTTTCTTAAAAAAGAGTGATAAAAAAATATAATAATGATTTATCAAAAATGAAACACCATTAAATAATAATCATTTTGAAAATATATTAACACATCATATTTAGATTTTACAAAAGCTAAAAATAATTCAAAACCATATACTTAGATAAACTTTTCTATAATCCATGAGTTTGATAAATTGATATTCTGAAAAAATAGATGATCCCTTGAGACTAATTATAAAAATACTCCTTTTAAAATAAGTTTATAACCCATATTAAGAAATATTCCTAAATCATCCATTGGTAAAACCTCTTACCCTTTTGGCATGATCCCCATTCCACTCTTAGAAAAAAGTGCACACTAAATTCAATAAGTGGCATGATCCCCATTCCATATGATATGACCTCTATGCTACTTTTTTTGTATAAAAAATTTGGATGAGATAACCTTATATATAAAACTCTATAAGGTTTCAGGACTCAGTGTACCATTTGGTACAACCCTATACCAAATATATAAATTATAAATTCACTACATAAAAATGTTAACATAAATATATGGCATTTAAAACATTTATGATACTCCTTGGGATTGTCCATTAAAAATAGAGGCCTTATCCAAAAAAAATGGGACCCCAATGATGGTAACTCAATGATGAAAACCATACGGGAACCACCAAATGAAACTGTTGAAGTCACCACTGACAAGAATCCTTGAGATTTAGTCGAGATAGGAAACCATAAATGTGTGCAGAAAAATATAAGAAAGGGAAAGT
Organism: Viscum album; assembly: GCA_963277665.1. NCBI lineage: Eukaryota > Viridiplantae > Streptophyta > Magnoliopsida > Santalales > Viscaceae > Viscum > Viscum album. The sequence goes on along the minus strand of OY728132.1, from coordinate 599,423,771 downwards.
AGCTTCCACGAGGAATCTCCACTATGAGTAACAAACTAGCGATGATAGTATACCACTACATTTAGAATCTCCAATACACAAGAAACAAGTTAAAAACCATAGAAATTACCAGGAGAGTGTTGAAGAATAATTGAAACATAAACACAATAAACACAAAAAAACAAGGAATGAAATGGGAAAAAAATATTAGAATTAAAAGGAAAATAAAGTAAGTGGGGATTGTCCAGTGGTTTGAGAAACCATTAAAAATGTAGTGATTGATTGGGAGTGGCCAATAGTTCTAATCTCTGCCCATTTTTCAAATTGTTAATAATTGTTTTTAGAAAAAACATAATAATTATAATTTTAAAATCCCCCTTTTTCCTTTCTTAAAAATAGAAGTATCCCCTTTGTTCTTAAAAAATAAATTTTATTCCTCTTTAAAGTATTAAAGTTCTTTCAAATCCACCCCCACAACCTCACCAAGGTCAAAGTGTTATTTATTTAAAACCATTTTATTTGAAGTAGTTATTATATTTTATGTTCTCATGTCTAAGAAAGGTGATCCATTTTATCCTAGGAGACAATTGTACACAACCTTGGGCATCGTAGAGGGAGAAACTTTCTCTTAAGGAAATAATGTGAGTACACCAGGATTGGATTTTAATTTGATTACTTGTTCTTTAATTTTTTTCTCTATCCCCTTCTATCCTACTGTAAATTGTCTATAGATTGACTCAGACTACTTGATCAAAGTATACTATATTTAGGATACAAATTACTTTATTAAGTCTATATAGAAGGACCCTGCTTTATTCTATATATATACTGATCATTACTTCCTCTACAATTTTCATAGAATAGGAAGAGACCCCATTGTACTTTGTGTGTAGTCCTATTTTTAAATTATAACTATATTTTTTAAACAAGTATTACATCTCCAAAAATATTAAGATAAATTTATATTTTTCATAAAACCAAATTGATCTTTTATTTTTATTTATGTAGCATAAATGTCAACATCAAATCTGGTAACATCGCTCACCATAGTGCATCCGGTAAATTCTTAATGAGAGAAGCTAAAAAAATTAATGGTAGTAATTTCAAAAGGTTAAAAATATGTTTTTCTACCTCACTATATTAAATATTGAAAAGTTTGTTACTGAATAAGGATTATAGAGAATGTTTCTTCTATTGATTCTTGGAACCATTTTAACTTCCTATGTTGCAACTATGTCCTCAATATTATCATCAAATCCATTTAAGATGTTCATAGATATTTCAAAACTACAATGGATTTATGAAAGATTATAGATCAAAAGTATAGGAATAAAGATTCCATATTGAAGAAATTCATTATTGAAAAATTTCTAGATTTTTAGATACTTGACTCCAAAGTAATAATGAGTCATGTATAGGAATTACATGTCATTATACATGATATTCACACTGAAGTTGTTTATATAAGTTAAACCTTTAAATTTGATTATTTTATCTAGAAACTAAATACTTCATGAAAATATTTCAAAAATTATCTTAAGAATAAGAGAAAGGACACATTACTCGAAGACTTGATCATGTGGTTGAGGATAAAGAAGAAAAATGATTTTTTTGGAAAGAAAGTAATTAGAAACAACATAATCTCAAAATAAAAAATTATTGAAGGAGGATAAAAGAAAAATAAGTGTAATTTAACTATATAAGATCCAATCCATGGTTAAAATAAGATCAAAGTATAAAATTATAACTATGATAACCCTGGGAATCAGGCCAAGGATTGTAGAAACTAGAAGAGAAAGATGAATCCTAAAGTTAATGAAGTATATCTTGAAAAGATCATTATTGAAGTTGAATATTTTCATTTCTCCACAATTTGATTTGAATATAATATTATTAGAAACCTAAATTAGTGGTGGGTTGATGTTGTAACCACTTTCTATGTTTGTGTCAAAAATTGGATGTTCTCATTACATGCACCAATGGGAAGTAATGGGAAACTATTTTTGGGGAAATCGTCAACTTAAAAGGTGTAAGGAAAAAAGAAAGGTAATCCTAAAAATGAACTTTGGAAAGGTTGTGACACTAAATAATGTACTTTATGTACTTGATATTTATAATAATTTAGTGTTTTTCTCTTCTGGTCAAGAATGTCTTCATGTTAGTATTTTTTTCGACAAAGGTTTACTCTCCAAGACTGATGTTTATATTAGTAGGGCCTATATAAGTGACGGTCTATTTAAAAATAATGTAATGATTATTGTAACTAAATATTAGAAGATGAATAAAATAAAGGTTCCTCTTGTTTATAAGGTTTAGTGTTCTAATTTTTGGCATGAATGATTAGGCCATATTAATTATAAATTCTAAAATAAATTAATTAACATGTATTTATTTCCAAAATTTTATTTTTTGACTTGGAAATGTTAAGTGTGTGATAAAACATAATTATTTAAACTACACATTCATTTTACTGAAAGGAATTCTGTGCCTTTAGATTTAATACACACTGGATTTTGTGATATGAAATTAGTACCTTCAAGAGGTTGTAAAAATTAATTTATCACCATCTTAGATAATTTTACTAGGTTTTTTTATGTTTATATATTTAATAGTATATATATATATATATTTATGTATTTAAGGATTAAAAAAATGAAGTTGAGAATCATCTCAATAAGAGAATTAAAGGCATATGGAGTGATCAAGGAGGTAAATACGAGTCACATTTCCAAAATGTATGCAATGAGTTTGGAATAATATACCAAACTAAAAAAAAATTAACCTCTATAATCAAATGGAATTGATGTAAGGAAATTATTTTCCTTAAAATTAATTATGAATTCTATGCTAAATAGTTTCAATTTACCAAAAAACATGTGGGAGTAAGCTATTTTAACTAAAAATCAATTATTAAATATATTACACAACAAGAAAATACAAAACATTACCTATAATCCGTTGAACGAGGGATAGCCTAATTTTAAATATTTTATTGCGTTGATTGTGACTTTTTTAGTTAAGAAATTAATAGTAGTGCATAATTATTTTTTGTTTTTAAGTAAGAGATCCTAGAAATAAAAAAAATACATTCATTGAATTGAGGGATGATTCATTATTTGAAAATATATTTCCATACCATTTGATAAATGAGATGAATGAGAATAATAAAAATCCTCGAAATAATGTGGTGGAAAGAGATTCAATTGAGGTAGAACCATGAAGAAGAAAAATATAATTTATTTCTATGTCCTTTGGAAAATATTTTATAACCTATTTGTTAAAAAATGATCCTCAAACATTTAGAGAGGACATGAACACCCTAGAAGCTATCAATAGTTAAATTAATTCTATATTGTCCATCCAAACTTGGGAATTGGTTGATCTTCCTCATCGAGACAAACCAATTATATAAAAGTGTATATTTATAAATAAATTTAAGGATTATGTAATAGTTGACAAATAAAATATAAGACTTATAGTAAAGGGGTATAAAAATGAGAAACTTTATTATTATGAAACTTATTCACTTGTTACAAGGATTAAATTTATAAGGATATTAATTTATTTATTATCTCTGAATGGTATAGAAATAAATCAAATGGATGTTAATACCACCTTATTAAATGGTGATTTGGAAGAATATATTTACATGGAATAACATAAAGTTTTTAATATTATTTCATAATAAATTAAAGTTTTCTGATTAATGAAATCTGTTTATGGGATAAAACAAGATCCTGAGCAATGGAATTTGATATTTAATCATGTAATGTTATCAAACAAGTTTAAGATCAACGAGTGTGATAAATGTGTATATATCAGAAATAATCAAGATGGATATGTCATTGTATGCTTGTATATTGATGATATACTCATATTTGGAAGTAATATTATATCATCAAATCTAATAAATGTGTTTTCACCAACCAATTTGAGATGAATGACTTGGGAGAGGCAGATGTCATTTTGGTAAATCAAATACATAGAATATATTGTGTGTTGAAATTTCTGAAATCTCATTATATTGAGAACATTTTTCATAAATATCATAATATAGATATAAACCCCATAAAGACTCTGATAGATATAATTCCACATATTTTAAAGAACATTAGTGTATAAAAACATCATTTTAAGTATGATCATTTTTCAGGTAACTTTTTGTATGTAATTAATTGAACTATAAAAGCCATAACTTTTTTATAATAAAGATAAGTCAATTTACTATCAATCCAAATAATATTAATTATATGGATATTAAATGAACTTTGGGATATTTATAATATACCAAAAACTTTTCATTGAATAGTACAAAGTATCATGTGGTACATGAAGGTTATAATGATGAAAATTGGATGACTGAATTAAAACTTACTAAATGAACTAGTGGTTTTGTGTTTATACATTTTGGTAGATCTGTATATTGGAAATCATAAAAAAATTCACATTTCATGATCCAAAATGGAGGCTGAATTTATTTCCTTATAGAAGGCTAGATAATAATTTGAATGGATTGAAAAATTCTTGGAAGACATTCCAAGTTGGATAATACTTATTATTTATATACATATTCACTATGATAGTCAACAAGAAATATTAAGGCTAACACATTCCATGTATAATGGAAAATATCGACATATACATCGACAAACCAAATCAATTAGGAAACCACTCTCTAGTGGGATTATTACGATTGACTATGTCAACTCAAAAATAAATATTTCATATCACTTTATAAAAGGGATAATTAAAGTTTTAGTGGCGAAGTAATAAAAATTAATTATATTAAGGTCTATTAAATAAATTCTTGATGACATAAAACCTACAAAATTGGCTAGAGATCTCTAGATCTAGGTTCCAATGGAGAACTAAGTTATGATGAAGGATAAAGTACTCTTTTATTATAAATATTAAGATAATAAATTAATTTAAGAAGAGTTTAAGTATGTGATTTTAATTATTTTAAAAGTATATTTATGTTTTTAAAATCCCTAATGTGATTATGTAGTGAGGATTCTTCAAGGAGAATTTTCAGGCCAAATTCTATGAAATATGCATGAAACGGGGTGTTTAGGGAAAAATGAACACGAAATTGAGAGCCAAATATGTATGATAGATTATAATGTGTCTTATATTATTAAAATTTCATGAAATATTGATAGTTAAAATACATCATGTCTACTAATTAACTAAGAAAGAATAATATGATTAATTAGGAAAAGTTCAAAGTTGAAAAATAGTTATCATAAGGAAATTATATATCTTTAGACAAATCAAACTTTTTTTACTAGATGTTTATTTTCCATTTATATTGGGGATTGTTCGAAATAAAAGTAAAATAATATAAGTGGGGATGGATGGTGGTTTTAGAAACTATTGGAAACATGGAGAGTGAAGGGGAGTGGCTAGTGGTTCCGACCGTTGGACCTTTTTCAAATTGTTAATCAAGGATTTTTTGGAAAATATTATTATAATAAATATTATTTTAAAATACCTATTTTTCCATTTATTATAAATAGAAGGATCCCCCTTATTAAAAAATCATTTCATCCACTTAAAAATATCAAAGTTGTGTCAACTTTTCCCCTTAACCACACTAAGTTCATAGTGTGATTTGTCTGCACCCATTTCATTCAAGGGATTTCTTGGATTTTAAGTGACACTATCCAAGAAATATGATCCATTATATCTTAGGAGACAATTTCTCGTGACCTTGGGCATTTTATAGGGAGAAAATTTGTCTTAAAGAAACAAATTGAGTTCATTAGGCTCAAATTTTAATTTGATTATTTTTTCTTAGCTTTTTTTATCTACCTTCATTTAGCATTATGGACTCCATGTGTAGATTGAACTTAACTACATCAAAATATAATGTATTATATATATATATATTACTTTATTATGTGTATAGATAAAGACCCTACTATTTTCCTTATACTGACTCGTCAATACTTCGTCTACTATTTTAATAGACTAGGAAGAGACCCTAATGTACTTTGTGTGTAGAATGGTCAATGAAACTACAAGTATATTTTTTATAAAGCTATTGTATATATAACAAAAAAAATTTAACACCATTGAAGACTATAATTATAATAATTATAGCTTCTAAAACACTACTAAATGTAGCCATTTAAAGGGGTAAACATAAAAGAACACAAAAAAATAACAGTTTAGGAATGGGGGGAGGTAGGATATGAAATACTTATGGAAGGTGTAACATTTTGAGTGAACAGATATGGGAATCACTGTGGATGTTTTTTCATAGTGAAGTGAGGTGCAAAGAGGGGCATGGGATTATGGGGGTTCCCATGGTTAATTGTAATGGAGAGGACACAAACAAGGATTCTAAACAATAATGATGGTATTTGGTTGGAGGGTGGGACATAGTGGAATGCTTGATAGTGGAAAAGATGATGGAGTGATGAGGGGAGGGATTTTAATCAAGGGTTTATTGGTGAGATCATGAATCACCTAAGAGTATTAGAGTGTATTTCCTAGGGACTCAATAACTATCCCCTCTTAACAAAATCAACCTTTATAATAATAAAAAATAAATTACTGGATGAAAATTATGAGGAAATAGGGAGAAAAATTCCTTTATTTAAACACATTATCTCCCTCTCATAATATAAATCCTCTTTGAATGATTAGTCCTTTAACAAGTAAAATCCATTATCTCAATTTCTAAATAGACTATCCTGAATTTCCAAATAACAACTTCCATTTTAAAACTCTAATTAAATTCTCTATTTATATCTTTGACCAAATTCATTTATGTATTCTTATCAAAATATATCCATGGAAATAATAATAATAATAATAATAATAATAATAATCCAAAAATGCCTGAGTATTAGTTGGTGATCCAACTAACACCCCCAAAATTAATTAAATGAAAATGAGAGTAAAATGTGTAATAATGTGGTGAAAATAGATTACACATACTATAAATATAAATATTAAAGTTTGATGGATTAGAAATATAAAGCATCCAAGTCAACATATGAAGAAATTAAAAGTGTTTGACATGTATCTATAAAGTATAAATTTAGTGCCTCCAATCCTTTACGGTGACCATATTAGACCATGTCTTTACAAAAAATATAATTGTCTCAAAATTAGTCCAACATATAAGCAATAAGAAATCAAAGGTGATATCTGTAGCCATAAATGCAGTTCTAGGATGAAATAAATCCTTAGAGGTGAGTTATCCTCTATGTCTTCATAGTGTTAAAAGTGGGTACCCTAGACTCAACTTATGTATGTAATTTGATTACAATTATATTTATACAATTTGATATATATATATATATACTTATATATTTATCTTACCTTAATATCATTGATACTTTTTATTCCACTATATTTATGATAATTTCCTTAAATTATGTATCATATAAAAATGTTATAGCATTTACCAGTCTAGAATGAGAACCTAGAAATACCATGATAGGAATATTAAATTCATTTCCTATGGTTCAGATACATTATATTGATAGGACACATATGATGTGTGAATATCAGGTGATGGGGGATCATAATAATTGACACTTATTCTCATGAATTATACACTGTGTGATCTCTAGTATGTGAGATCATAAAGAAAAACACACTAATATTAACACCATATGTTTTGGGAATCATTTTTTTTCTATCTACAAAAAATATATATTCGCATCGTAACTTGAGATCATTATCAATGTGTTCCATTTTATCATGCACTTTGATGCAAGGTAAAAACTATGACATTGAAGTCACAATGCGGTAGCTTGTGTTGGGTGTGTCATTGGTGGTATGACATTGGTTGAATGGTAAAGATAGAATTCATAACTTCTAGGTTGAGGAAGTGATATATCAGTCCTAATTGATCTGGTTTTTAGTACCTCCACTAAATCCATGGCCATGGTAGAAGAAGGTAAATCTATTTAGTAAGGTCAATGAATAATAGAGTAAGAAAGGATGATGACATGAAGTATGTGTTTTATTAATGATATATCTAGGGAGAATGAGATTATATTACCTAGTGGATGTTCTTAGGAATGGTTTTCATTTCTATGACTATTACTTATCAATTTAGGGGTCTTGATGGGTTTCTATAATTCACTCTTGTCTTGTGAATAGTATTCACTACTATCGAGATAAAGACATAAAGGATCACCCATAATGGTTTGTTCAAGAGTATTCCCTATTATGGTGAATAGGTTTATAGGACATAGTGGGACCCACCATGGGGTCTGAGAGTTGTCCAAGTTTTAACAATCACCAATAAATAAATAAATTCATTATTATTTGAGTACATAATAATTGTGTTGAATTTAGTTATTAAAAGTATTCAAAAGGTATTAAGTGAATTCATGGAATAATATCATACAAACAAATATTATATTAATATTCAAGGTTCGTTTAATATTAGAGGGAATTATGAGTTGAGTTAATGAATTAGGGTTATCATGTAATATATTTAATATATATTACAGGTAGATGATAAAATATAAATAATATTTATGATGCAGTTACTTCATTATAACTATCTATTTATTTCCCATTTACTGGAAATTAAATATATAGGGGTTGAGGAACCTTAATCAGATATTTGGACATACACTATATAAGGAGAAAATAATCTCATTCCATGTACTTGTCATCATTCAGAATTGAGATCTTCTCTCTCCTCTCACATCATAGAGAGTGAAAGGCTCTTTCTATGCATTTGATCTAAGAATTCCTTCACATATTGAAGACATGGGGTCAATGTGATCATCACAACGTTGAAGAAATCACTAGATCTCTTCTATAGAACCCATAATTTGATGTATATAATACACATGGATTCTTAAACCACGTGTATATGATCTAGAGGGGTTCAGTCTCAGATACTTTAATCAATGGTTTCTGGTGATGTGTGAAAGGCGTGATTAAATTTGCACAAGGTTACCATTTGGTTAAAGTTTGTGCTTTGATTATCCACATAAGATCCTCAAACTTTATCGGGTCTCGAATCACTGGATATGACAAAGTTCCGTCATTTTAATGATGAAATTTTTTAAATCCCTGACCCACTGGATTTTTCAACATGCCCCAGTACTAGAAATTTGTATTAGAGTGACTACATGGATTTTGTGATCCAAGAAAAAATATTTTCCTTTAAATTTGAGAATAAGGTTTTAATTCAGTCCTAATGGATTTTACTGCACTTCGATCTAATTTTTTTTATGGATCAAAAGTAGTGGTTTTTCAAGGTTTTAAATTGAAGAACACACACACACACACACACACACATGTATATATATATATATATGTGTGTGTGTGTTATTTTACATCGATGCGGTGATGAATCACCAGAAAAAAAATATTTCAGGCGACCCAAATTAATTCCTTCCATGTTTTGGTCAGAACCCACTGACTAGAACTCCTCCGACCAGTGACCCAAAATTCTACATGACCTGTGGAATTTTTTAGAAAAAAAATCCTACTAATTAGGTAGTGGGGAAATCCCAAATATTAAAAACATAAAAATTAGGTTTACAATTAGGGGGAAGTGTTCCATGAGAGGAATAATAAAACTAATAAAAAATAAATGGGTTCCTTATAGTGGATATAGTCGGCATTGAATTATCCATGATGAGCCTACCAGCCACCGCAGGTACCCACCCTGACATGTCACCCCATCGCGGTCTCCTCCCATTGGAATCACACTCATCATCCCTAGTATATCCTACCACTAACATAACTATAATGTTGTCTTTGGTCTAAAGTTCCCTACTGATTCCCTCACAAGCCATCATCACACAGGACACTGTCACCGTCCTATTCAATGAATCTGATCATCGCCTTGACTGGGTGCTATCGCACCAGAGCCGACCACCACCATCTTCATCTATGGCCAAGATCCTCTCCATGTGTAGCCTCCTATGATGGTTGAACCTCTGGTGGCATGATGCTTATGGATGAGCCCCCTCAAGTTCTCCCCTCCTCCCTGTTGTAGTTCCCCTACCATAAACCAAGTGAGCCACATGATAAATCAGGTTATCCCGATCTGGTACAGGTCAAGGTGTGTTCTTTTAGACTAGAAATGGAAATGTACGGGTCCTTCCCAACCCGGGCAGCCTTGCACAAGTCTTCCTAGACGAAACTGGGGTTGTGGGGTTTCAGCCAGACCTATAATGGGCCTAGGAAGGGTTTCAAGGACCATGATTTTTTTAATACGATAAAAAATTAATATATAAATTTTTTTAATTAAAAATAATAATAATTTTATTATTTTAAAAAATTAATTTAATTTGAGTAAAAAATAACATTAATTTATTAATTTTATTTTTGGAATAAAAATTAAATTAATACCAGGACCGGATGATTTTAAATTATTTGAATTTAATTAATTTATATGAATGAAATCGTTATTATATTTATTTCAATTTAATTTTATTACACATTTATTTTTTCCATTGACTAGTATTAATCAGTGACCGAACCTATGTATGTATGGTTAATTTTATTTAATTATATATTACCTGTGTGTGATGCTTGTAATATGTAATTAGTTTTATTGATTGTATTCACATCATCCTATTTTAATCAATATAGATAAGATTATATGTGTCCATTCATATCAATATATATATTTTTCTTTCTAAGACCCCCTTTCCTACATGCGAGTGTTGATGTACTATTGAAAATGATGCTATAAGGCGTGAACCCCACCAAAAATAGGTGGTAACCCAGACGAGAAGTAAATACACTAGACCAGGGGTGAGCTATGATATGAGTCAAGGATCAAATCTTATATGACACCCCTAGGTCACGGTTGATCCCTTAAGTTTAAATTAATCAACCAATATTAGATGATCAAGATCAGTCATGTGATTTATTTCCTTCATGAATTGTTTATTATTTTATACATGTGCATGTTTAGTGCAGGAACACATAAAACAAGAAACAAAAAAATACATAAATATTCAACAAATGTTTTTATATTAATTTATGTTTAGTTGTGAGAGATACAATATAGTATGAACATATTTAATATAAATGGATTACATTATTCGAGAAGTATTAAAAACCACTAAAATAAATATTAAGTAATGAATGAATTCTACCCTTTAGATTTAAACAAAACTTGGAGTATGGGATGCCTTTCATCCATAGTTGAGGGTGCCTCCTACTACTGTAGAGTTATTATATAAATTATTGGGTGACTTAACTAAATTTGGTATAAAATAAGTATATGTAGCTAGATTTCTACAATTTTAGATGCAAAGTGTTGGGGGAATCAAGGTTTCTATTCTGATAAGTTATGACTTTACTCAACAAATCAAGGAATCACGAGTTAATACGGTTGAAAAACCTAGTGCCTAACGTGGAAATCTATGAGTAGTGGCATAACCAAAGATTATAGACTATGAGGAGTGGTTTAAAGGATCCTTACCACTAGAATAATCAAGTGATAGAGTATCCTGAATCTAGTATTGAGGGATACTATAGTTCAATAAAATAATGGGAGAAATTTAACGAATGGATGAATTAATCAATAATGTCTAAATTAGTAATCAAGATAAAGTACCAACTGATAATATTTATTAGTTGTTGATAAAAGTAGAAATCCCCCATACCACTAGATCAATATCACTAATATCTATACTAGAAAAATAATATATCCCGACCGGCCATAACTTTTAGGAATGGTATAGTCGCTTGGGAATAGTACTACACTAAGAGAGGAATATTTATGTGTTGGAGTACTCCCTTCCTATTTAGCCTTATCAACGAGAAATAAAGAGGGATAAATATAAGTATAAAAATCATATAGATGACGTGCTAGACATACAGTGTATCAAGTTTTCATCTATATCCTGTCAACTGCATAAAATACACGAGGAAAAATATGCTTACAAGATGATAAATCATATCCTATAGTTATACTAGGATATATCTAGGTAAGAAAGGTATGAGATATCAAGTACATTGTATAGGTGTAGGCTAGTAGAAGAGAATCAATCAGGACCTCATTTACTCAAGATGATCGAGTTTATTGAGATACTTGAAGCCCTTGGGTTCAAAATGAACCCAGAACTAGAAACTCATCTCATTATTACCTCTTTACCAATGAGTTTCTTGACATTAATTATTAATTAGAATAAGAATAACTTGAAAAAGTCACTCATATATCTTTTTGATTTAGTTTTAAAAGATAATAAGGATATGAAAAATTCCAATTCTTCAATCCTTATGGTGAATAAAAGGATAAAGGAAAAGGCTAAGGGGTCTAACACTAGTTACAAGATATAGACAGTAATGCACCATCCTTCCAAAAAAGAAAAAGATATAGAGGGAGGTCACTGAGAAAGAGGTAGTCTAATTTTCATGTGGAATGAAATGACATTAGAATAATAAATGTAGAGTTGGGAATAAGAATCAAGGAAATAATTCTACTTCAGGTATTTTTTCATTAAATGAAATCTATATTTATCTATAATTTTGGTATTGGATAAATCTTGTGTCTCACACATTTGTATTCATATATATAAACTAAGTTTGTTCAAGAATATTTCCAAGGGTGAGGTGGATCTCTGAGCTACAAATGGTGCAAGTCTAGCAGCCTCGGTGCTGAGAAATTATCATCTGGATTTTCCTAGTGGTTAGGTTTTTATATTGAATAATTGTTATTATGTTCCTTCAAATACTAGAAACATAATCTCTATTTAAAGTTTGGACACTATGGTACTTCACGTTTTGAAATAAATTTTGTCTCTTTTATAAGGTGAACATGTGTTATTCAATGGAACATATTAACAATGGATTATATATACTTGAAATCAAAAATCCAGTAATGAAAATCAATGTAAAAAACAATGAGAACAAATCATATTATACACTCCTATGGAACTTCAGGATTAGTAATGTAAATGAGAAGCATTTATAGAAACTACATCAAGTATGGTATTTAAACTCTACTGAGTTAAAACCCATGGATGTATGTCATTCTTATTTATAAGAGAAAATGACCAAAGAACCTTTTTTGGGAAGGGAGAAAGATCCACTAAATTATTATAATTAATTTATACTGGTTCATGTGGCCCATTTTCAATAGAGGAAAGGGGTTACTTTTTTACTTTTTCCAATTAATATAGTAGATACTTCTATATCTACTTAATTTGTTATAGGTTATAGTTATTTAAAATGTTTAAAGAATACTAACAGGAAGTAAAAAACTCATCTTGGTAAGAAGATTAAGGCACTCTACTCAGATCGAGGTAGTGAGTATCATAACTAAGAATTCATTGATCACTTAAAGGAGTGTGGTATAGTATCCCAAATCAATACTCATTATAAATTATATTGGAATTGTTTTAGTGAATGGAGGAATCCAAACCTTATAGACATGGTCATATCAATGATGATTTAGGAAAATATTTAATTATCCTTTTGGGGATACACCTTTCAGACAATGACATATAACATTAACCGAGTTCCAACTAAATATATAGATAGGATTCCATTTGAGTTATGGTATGGAAAGAGACCCATTCTATCAAAAATAAGTGTTTGATGTTGCAAGGATTTTTTTAATACTATACCTAGTGAAAAAATGGCATCCTAAAGAGAAAATAACATCTTCATAGGTTATTCTAAATTTACCTCTCTTGGACTAAAATATCATATGGAATTTATGAAATGAAATAATTTACCTTAAAATAAATTATAAATTCTATGCTAAATAGTTTCAGTTTTCCAAAAAACATGTGGTTAGAAGCTATTTTAACTAAAAATCAATTATTAAATATATTACACAACTAGAACATACAAAACAGTACCTATAATCCATTGAAGGAGGGACAAACAAACTTTAAATATATTATTGTGTTGATTGTGACTTTATTGTTTATGAAATTAATAGTAGTGAATAATTATTTTTTGTTCATAAGTAATTGATCATATAAATAAAAAAAATACATTCATTGAATTGAGGGATGATTCATTATTTGAAAATATATTTCCATACCATTTGATTAATGAGATGAATGAGAATAATAAAAGTCCTCTAAATAATTTGGTGTAAAGAAATTCAATTGAGGTAGAACCATAAAGAAGAAAAATACAATTTATTTCTAAGTCCTTTGGACCATATTTTCTAACCTATTTGTTAAAAAATGATCCTGAAACATTTAGAGAGGACATGAACACCCCAGAAGCTTCATTTTGGGAAGAAGCTTTTAATAGTTAAATTAATTATATATTGTCCATCCAAATTTTGGAATTGGTTGATATTAATCCTCGAGACAAACCAATTAGATAAAAGTGGATATTTATAAATAAATTTAATGATTATGGAGTAGTTTACAAATAAAATATAATACTTATAGTAAAGTGGTATACAAAAATGAGAAACTTTATTATTATGACACTTATTCACCTGTTACAAGGATTAAATTTATAAGGATATTAATTGATTTAGTATCTCTGAATGGTATAGAAATAAATCAAATGGATGTTAATACCACCTTATTAAATGGTGACCTGGAATAATATATTTACATGGAATAACATAAAGTTTTACTATTATTTCATAATAAAATAAAGTTTTATGATTGGCGAAATTTTTTTATGGGCTAAAAAAAGATCCCGAGCAATGGAATTTGAAGTTTGATCATGTAATGTTATCAAACAGGTTTAAGATCAATGAGTGTGATAAATGTGTATATATCAGAAACAATCAATATGGATATGTCATTATATTCTTGTATATTTATGATATTCTCATATTTTAAAGTAATATTTATATCATCAAATCCAATAAATGTGTTTTCACAAATCAATTTGAGATGAATGACTTGGGAGAGGCAGATGTCATTTTGGTAATTCAAATACATAGAACATATTGTGTGTTGAAATTTCTAAAATCTCATTATATTGAGAATATTTTTCATAAATATCATAATATAGATATAAAACCCATAAAGACTATGATAGATATAAATCTACATCTTTTAAAGAACATCGGTGTATACAAACATAATTTTAAGTATGATCGTATTTCAGGTAACTTTATGTATGTAATGAATTAAACTATAAAATCCATAAGTTTTTTATATGCAAGATAAGTAAATTTACTATCAATCCAAATAATATAAATTATATGGATATTAAATAAACTTTGGGATATTTATAATATACTAAAAACTATTCATTGAATAGTATAAAGTATCATGTGGTACATGAAGGTTATAATGATGAAAATTAGATGACTGGATTAAAAGTTACTAAATGAACTATTAGTTTTGTGTTTATACATTTTGGTATATCTTTATCTTGGAAATCAAAAAAAATGCACATTTCACGATCCAAAATGAAGTCTGAATTTATTTCCCTAGACAAGGCTAGAGAATAATTTGAATGGATTGAAAAATTATTAGAAGACATTCCAAATTGGATAATACTTATTATTTATATGCATATTTTCTATTATATTCAACAAGAAATATTAAGGCTAACACATTCCATGTGTAATGGAAAATATCGACATATACATTGACAAACCAAATCAATTAGGAAACCACTCTCTAGTGGGATTATTACAATTGACTATGTCAACTCAAAAACAAATATTTCATATCACTTTATAAAAGGCATAATTAAATTTTTAGTGGAGAAATAATCAAAAGTAATTATATTAAGGCCTATTAAATAAATTCTTCATGAAATAAAACTAACAAAATTGGCTAAGATCCCTAGATCTAGGTTCCAAGGGAAAACTAAGTTATGATGAAGGATAAAGTACTCTTTTATTACAATTCTTAAGATAATAAATTACTTTAACAAGAGTTTAGGTATGTGATTTTAATTATTTTAAAAGTAGATTGATGTTTTTAAAATCCCTAATGTGATTATTTAGTGAGGCTGCTTCAAGGAGAATTTTTAGGCCAAATTCTACAAAATATGCTCGAAACCAGGTGTTCAGGGAAAAATGAACACAGAATTGAGAGCCAGATATGTATGAGAGATAATAATGTTACTTATATTGTTAAAATTTCATGAAATATTGATAGTTCGAATACATCATGTCTACTAATTAACTGAGAAAGAATAATATGATTAATTAATAAAAGTTCAAAGTTGAAAAATAGTTATCATAAGAAAATTATATATCTTTAGACAAATAAAACTTTTTTTATAATATTTTTATTTTTCATTTTTATGGGGGATTTTTCTAAGTAAAAGGAAAATAATATAAGTGGGGTTGGGTAGTGGTTTGAGAAACTATTGTAAACATGGAGAGTGAAGGGGAGTGGCCAGTGGTTCCAACCATTGGACCTTTTTTAAATTTTTAATCAAGGAATTTTTGGAAAATATTATTATAATAAATATTATTTTAAAATACCTATTTTCCCTTTATTATAATTAGAATGATCCACCATTATTAAGAAATAATTTAATCCTCTTCAAAATATCAAAGCTGTGTCAAATTCTCCCCATAATCACACTAAGTTCATAGTGTGATTTGTTTAAACCCATTGCATTTAAGGGATTTCTTGGATTTTAAGTGCCACTATCCAAGAAAGATGATCCATTCTATCATAAGATACAATTTCTCATGACCTAGGGAATTATAGATGGTGAAAAATTGTCTTAAAGAAACAACTTGAGTTTATTAGGCTCAAATTTTAATTTGATTATTTTTTCTTTTCTTTTTTATCCATATTCATCTCGAATTCTGGAATCTATGTGTAGATTGAATTAAACTAGATCAAAATATAATGTATTTTATATATAGATTACATGATTATGTGTATAGATAAAGACCCTATTGTTTTCCTTATATTGACTCATCAATACTTCCTCTACTGTTTTCGTAGACTAGGAAGAGACCCCAATGTACTTTGTGTGTAGACTAGTCAATGAAACTACAACTATATTTTTTATAAAGGTATTGTATATCTAACAAAAACAATTTTAATACCATTTAAGACTATAATTAAAATAATTATAGCTTCTAAAACACTACTACATGTAGCCATTTAAAGGGGTAAACATAAGATAACACCTAAAAAAGTACAGTTTAGGAAAGGGGGGAGGTAGGATGTGAAACACTTGTGGAAGGTGTAGCATTTTGAGTGAACAGATGTGTGAACTGCTGTGGAAGTTTTTGCACAGTGCAGTGAGGTGAAAAGAGAGGCATGGGATTATGGGGGTTCCCATGATTAATTGTAATGGATAGAACACATACAAGGATTCTAAACAATAATGATGGTATTTGGTTGGAGGGTGGGTCACAGTGGGATGCTTGATAGTGGAGAAGATTATGGAGTGATGAGGGGAGGGATTTCTATCAAGGGCTTATTGGTGAGATCATGAATCACCTGAGAGGATGAGATTATATTTCTTGGGGACTCAAGAACTATTTCCTCTTAACAAAATCAACCTTTTATAATAATAAAAAATAAATTATTAGATGAAAATTGTGAGGAAATAGGGATAAAAATTCCGTTATTTAACACATTATCTCCCTCTCCTAATATAAATCGTCTATGAATGATTAATCCTTAAACAAGTAAAATCCATTATCTCAATTTCTAAATAGACTATCCTAAATTTCCAAATGTCAACTTCCATTTTAAAAATCTAATTAAATTCTCTATTTAAATCTTTGACCAAATTCATTTATGCATCTTTATCAAAATATACCCATGGAAATAATAATAATAATAATAATAATAATAATCCAAAAAGGATTGAGTATTAGTTGGTGATCTAACCCACACCCCAAAAATTAATTAAATAAAAATGAGTGTACAATGTGTAATAATGAGGTTAAAAGAGATTACACATAGTAGAAATTTAAATTTTAAAGTTTGAGGGATTAGAAATATAAATCATCCAATTAAACATATGAAGTAATTAAAAGTGTTTTACATGTATCTATAAAGTAGAAATTTAGTGCCTCCAATCCTTTTATGGTGACCATAGCAGCCCATGTCTTTATAAGAAATATAATTGTCTCAAAATTAGTCCAACATAGAAGCAATAAAAAATTAAAGGTGATATTAGTTTCCATAAATGGAGTTCTAGGATGAATGAAATCCTTGGAGGTGAGTTATCCTCTATGTCTTCATAGTGTTAAAAGTGGGTGACCTAGACCCAACTTGTGTATGTAATTTGATTACAATTATATTTATACAATTTGATATATATATATATATATACTTATATATTTATCTTACCATAATAGCATTGATGCTTTTCATTCCACTATATTTAGGATAATTTCCTTAAATTATGTATCATATCAAAATGTTATAGCATTTCCCAGTCTAGAATGAGAACCTAGAGATACCATGACAGTAATATTAAATTCATTTCCTATGGTTCAGATACATTATATTGATAGGACACATATGATGTGTGAATATCAGGTGATGGGGGATCATAATAATTGATACTTATTCTCATGAATTCTACACTTTGTGATCTCTAGTAGGTTAGATCATAAAGAAAAACCCACTAATATAAACACCATATGTTTTGGGAATCATGTTTTGTTTCTATCTACAAAAATATGTATTGGTATCTCGACTTGAGATTATTATCAATGTGTTCCATTTGATCATTTACTTTGATGCAAGGTAAAAACTATGACATTAAAGTCGCAGCGAGGTAGCTTGTGTTGGGTGTGTCATTGGTGGTATGACATTGGTTGAATGGTCAAGATAGAATTTGTAACATTTGAGTTAAGGAAGTGATATTCCAATCCTAATTGATCAGGTTGTTAGTACCTTCACTAAATCCATGGCCATGGTAGAAGAAGGTAAATCTATTTAGTAAGGTCAATGAATAATAGATCAAGAAAGTATAATGACATGAAGTATGTGTTTTCTCAATGAGATATCGAGGGAGAATGAGATTATATTACCTAGTGCATGTTATTATGAATGGTTTTCATTGCTATGACTATTACTTATCTATTTAGGGGTCTTGATGGGTTGCAATAATTCACTCTTGTCTTGTGAATAGTATTCACTACTATCGAGATAAATACCTAAAGGATCACACACAATGGTTTGTACAAGAGTCTTCCTATTTCTAGTGAATAGGTTTATAGGACATAGTGGGACCCACCATGGGGTATGAGAGTTGTCCAAGTTTTAATGATCACTAAAAAAT
This sequence comes from Viscum album, assembly GCA_963277665.1. Taxonomy (NCBI): domain Eukaryota; kingdom Viridiplantae; phylum Streptophyta; class Magnoliopsida; order Santalales; family Viscaceae; genus Viscum; species Viscum album. The sequence continues at coordinate 599,404,634 of OY728132.1, read as the reverse complement.
AAATAAATTCATTATTATTTGAGTATATAATAATTGGGTTGAATTTATTTATTAAAATTATTCAAAAGTTATTAAGTGAATTCATGGAATAATATCATACAAACGAATATTATATTAATATTTAAGGTTTGTTTAATATTAGAGGGAATTATGAGTTGAGTTAATGACTCAGGGTTATCATGTAATATATTTAATATATATTACAAGTAGGTGATAAAATATAAATAATATTTATGATGTAGTTACTTCATTATAACAATTTATTTATTTCTTATTTAGTGGAAATTAAATATACAGGGGTCGAGGAACCCTAATCGGGTATTTGGACATACACTATATAAGCAGAGGAGAATCTCATTCCATGTACTTGTCATCATTTAGAATTGAGATCTTCTCTCTCCTATCACATCCTAGAGAGTGAAATGCTCTTTCTATGCATTTGATCCAAGAATTACTTCACAGATCAAAGACATGGGGTCAATGTGATCATCATGACGTTGAAGAAATCACTAGAGCTCTTCTATAGCACCCATAATTCGATGAATGGAATACACATGGATTCTTAACCCACGTGTAGATGATATAGAGGGTTTCAGTCTCAAATACTTTAAGCAATGGTTTCTGGTGGTCTGTGATAGGCGTGATTATATTTGAACAAGGTAACCGTTTGGTTAAATTTTCATGCTTTGATTATCCACATATGATCCTCAAACTCTATCGGGTCTCAAATCACTGAAGATGACAAAGTTACGTCATTTTAATGATGAAATTTTTTTAAATCCCTGACCGATTGTCTTTTGCTACATTCCTCATTACTAGAAATTTTTATTGGAGTGACTACATGGATTTTGTGATCCAAGAAAAAATATTTTCTTTTAAATTTAAGAAGAAGGTTTTAATTCAGTCCTAATGGATTTTACTGCACTTTGTTATAAATTTTTTTATGGAAAAAAGCATTGGTTTTTCAAGGTTTTATAATTGAAGAATATATATATATATACACACATATATATATGTTACGTTACATTGATTCGGTGATGAATCACCAGAAAAAAAATATTTTAGGTGACCCGAATTAATTCCAGCCATGTTTTGGTCAGAACCCAGTGACTAGAACTCCTCCGACTAGTGACCCAAAATTCTACATGACCTATGGAATTTTTTAAAAACAAAACAAATACTACTAATTAGGTAGTGGGGAAATACCAAAAATAAAAAACCTAAAAATTAGGTTTAGAATTAGGGGGGAAGTGGTCCATGAGAGGAATAATAAAACTAATAAAAAATAAATGGGTGCCTTATAGTGGATGTCGTCGAAACTGCATTATCCCATGATAAGACCACCAACCGCCGCAGGTAACCACCCTGACATGTCACCCCATCGCAACCTCCTCCCACTGGAATCAACCTCATCATCCCAAGTATATCTTACCACTAACATCACTAGAATGTCCTCGTTGGTCCAATGTTCCCTACAGATTTCCTCGCAAGCCATCATCACACCGAACACTGTCACCATCCCATTCAATGAATCTGATCATCACCTTGACTGGGTGCTATCTCACCAGAGCCAAACACCACCATATTCATCTATGGCTAAGATCCTCTCCATGTGTAGCCTCCTATGACGGTTGACCCTCTGGTGGCATGATGCTTATGGATGATCCCCCTCAAGTTGTCCCCTCCTCCCTGTTATAGTTCCCCTACCAAAACCAAGTGAGCCACATGCTAAATTAGGTAATCCCAATCTGGTATTGGTCAAGGTGTGTTCTTTCAGACTAGAAACAGACATGTACGGGTCCTTCCCAACCTGAGCGGCCTTGCACAAGTCTGCCTCGCCCAAAAAGGGCTTGTGGGGTTTTAGCCCGACCTATAATGGGCCCAGGTAGGGTTTCTAGGACCATGATTTTTTAATACCATAAAAAATTAATATATAAAATTTTGGATTAAAAATAATAAGAATTTTATTATTTAAAAATAATAATTTAATTTGAGTATAAAATAACATTAATTTATTAATTTAATTTTTGGAATAAAAATTAAATTAATACCTGGACCAGATGATAATAAATTATTTGAAATTAAATAATTCAATTAATTTATATAAATGAACTCATTATTATATTTATTTCAATTTAATTTTATTTCACATTTATTTTTCCCATTGACTGGTATTAACCAATGACCGAACCTATGTATGTCTGGATAATTTTATTTCATTATTTATTACCTGTGTGTGATGCTTGTAATATGTAATCAGGATTATTAATTGTTTTCAAATCATCCTATTTTATTCAATATATATAAGATTCTATGTGTCCATTCATATATATATATATATATATATTACTTTTTGAGACCCCCTTACCTGCGTGCGAGTGTTGATTCACTATTTATGATGATGCTATAAGGCGTGAACTCCACCAAGAAGAGGTCGTAACCCAAATGATAAGTGAATACACTAGACCAAGGGCGAGCTATGATATGAGTCAGGGATCGAATCTTGTATGACACCCCTAGGTCACAGTTGATCCATTAAGTTTAAATGGATCAACCAATATTAGATGATCAAGATCAGTCATGTGATTTATTTCCTTCATGAATTGTTTATTATTTTATACAAGTGCATGTTTAGTGCAGGAACACATAAAATAATAAACAAAAAAATTCATAAATATTTGACAAATGGTTTTATATTAATGTATGTTTAGTTGTGAGAGATACAATGTAGTTTGAACATATTTAATATAAATGGATTAAATTATTAAAGAAATATTAAAAACCACTCAAATAAATATTAAGTCATGAATGAATTCTTTCATTTACATTTAAACAAAACTTGGAGTATGGGATGCTTTCCAGCCATAGTTGAGGGTGCCTCCTACTACTGTAGAGTTCTTATATAAATTATGGGGTGACTTAACTAAATTTGGTAGAAAATAAGTATCTATAGATAGATTGCTACAATTTTATATGCAAAGTGTTGAGGGAATCAAGGTTTTGATTTGGATAAGTTAGGACTTTACTCAACAGATCAAGGAATCATGAGTTAATATAGTTGGACAACCTAGTGCCTACCTTGGATCCCTCTGATTAGTGGAATATCCATATCTTATAGACTATGAGGAGTGGTTTCAATGATCCATACCACTAGAATAATTAAGTGATAGAGTATCCTGAATCTAGTATTGAGGCATACTAGAGTTCAATAAAATAATGGGAGAAATTTAATGAATGGATGAATTAATCAATAATGTCTAAATCAGTAATCTAGATAAAGTACCAACTGATAATGTTTATTTGTTGTAGATAAAAGTAGAAATCCCCCATACCACTAGATCATTATCACTAAGATATATACTAGAAAAATAATATATCCCGACCGGCCATAACTTTTAGGAATGGTATAGTCACTTGTGAATAGTACTATGCTAAGAGAGGAATATTTAAGTGTTGGAGTACTCCCTTCCTATTGATCCTTATCAAGGAGAAATAAATAGGGATAAAGATAAGTATAAAAATCATATAGATGACGTGCTAGACATACAGTGTATCAAGTTTTAATCTATATCCTATCAACTGCATAAAATGCATGAGGACAAATATGCTTACAAGATGATAAATCATATCCAGTAGTTATACCAAGAGAGAGCTAGGTAATAAAGGTATGAGATATCAAGTACATTGTATAGGTGATGGCTAGTAGAAGAGTATCAATAAGGACCTAATTTACTCAATATGATCAAGTATATTGAGATACTTGAAGCCCTTGGGTTCAAAATGAACCAAGAACTATAAACTCATCTCATTCTTACCTCTTTACCACTGAGCTTCTTGACATTAATTATTAATTAGAATATGAATAACTTGAAAAATTCACTCATATTTTTTTGGATTTAGTTTTACAAGAAAATAAGGATATGAAAAATATCAATTATTCTATCCTTATGGTGAATAAAAAGAGGAAGGGAAAGGCTAAGGGTTCTAACGCTAGTTCCAAGATGAAGACACTAATGCACCATCCATCCAAAAATCCAAAGATATAGAGGGAGGAAACTGAGAAAGAGGTTGTCTAATTTTCATGTGGAATGAAATGACATTAGAATAATAATTGTAGAGTTGGGAAGAAGAATAAAGGAAATACTTATACTTCAGGTATTTTTTTCTTTAAATGAAATCTATATTTATCTAAAATTTGGGTATTGGATAAATCTTTTGGCTCACACATTTGTATTCATATATAGAAACTAAGTATATTTAAGAATATTTCCAATGGTGAGGTGGATCTCTAAGCTACAAATGTTGCAAGTCTTTCAGCCTCAGTGCTGAGAAATTATCATCTAGCTTTTCCTAGTGTTTAGGTTTTTATATTGAATAATTGTTATTATGTTCCTTCAGATACTAGAAACATAATATCTATTTCATGTTTGGACACTATGGTAATTTATTTCACATTTTGAAATAAATTTTGTCTCTTTTATAAGTTGAACATGTGTTATACAATGGAAAATCTTAACAATGGATTATATATACTTGAAATAAAAAATCTAGTAATGAAAATCAATGGAAAAAATAATGAGCAGAAATCATATTACACACTCCTATGGAACTTCAGGCATAGTCATATAAATGAGAAGCATTTATAGAAACTGCATCAAGTATGGTATTTAGACTCATCTGAGTTAAAACCCATGGATGTATGTCATACTTATTTATAAGGGAAAATGACCAAAGCACCTTTTTTTGGGATGGGAGAAAGATCCAATGAATCAATATAATTAATTCATAATGGTGCATGTGGCCCATTTCCAATAGAGTAAAGGGGTTAATTTTTTAATTTTTTCAATGAATATAATAGATATTTTTATATCTACTTAATGTGGTATAAGTCAGATTTATTTTAAATGTTTAAGTAATACTAACAGGAAGTAAAAAACCCATCTTGGTAAGAAGATTAAGGCACTCTACACTGATCGAGGCAGTGAGTATCATAACCAAGAATTTATTGATCACTTAAAGGAGTGTGATATAGTATCCCAAATCACTCCTCCTTATACATTATAGTAGAATGGTTTTAGTTAAAGGATTAATCCAACCCTTCTAGACATGGTCATATCAATGATGATTTAGGAAAAATATTTCATTATCCTTTTGGGGATACACCTTTCATAAAATGACATATAATAGTAATTGAGTACCAAATAAATATGTAGATAGGATTCCATATGAGTTATGTTATGGAAAGAGACCCATTATATCACAAATATGTGTATGATAATTCAAGGATTTTTTAAGACTATACCTAGTGACAAATTAGAATCCCAAATAGCAAATCACATCTTTATAGGATATTCTAAATAAACTAAAGAATATTACCTATATAAACCTTTATATAAAAAAGTAATTATGGTAGGAAATGTCTTATTTCTTGAAAATAAACACATATACAATATAAATATTGGTAGAAATATTAACTTTAATGAATTTAATGTGTCAGATGCACAATAGTTAGCACAAGAACAATTTACACAAGAGACAGTGGGAGATGAAGAGGTTCCCAAGAAACAAGTATTATATTGGTAAACTCAAGAGGTTAGAGAACTAGAGCATTATGGATTTATTTTCACTAAGTCATGTGACACATTATTCCTTGAGGATTATGAACCTCTAATCTATAAGGAATAATTATAAGGTAAGGATGTTGTTTAATGGAAATATTCCTTGCATTCTGATATAGAGTCCATGCATCAAAATCATGTTTGGATTTTGGTTGACCCTCCTAATGATGTAAAACCCATTGGGAGAAAATGGGTATTCAAGAAAAATCTGGAAATGGATGGTAATTTCAATACCTATAAGGAAAGACAATTAGTGAAGGGTTTTAGGAAACATCAAGGTGTAGAATTTGATGAAACCTTATCACCAGTAGAAATGCTGAAACACATCAAAATATTAATTACAATAAAATCCTCCATGATTATGAGATTTTGAAAATTGATATAAAAAATACTTTTCTAAATGATAAGTTGGTTGAATAAGACTATATTACTCAACCAAAAGGGTTTGTTAAGCCAAATAATGATAATAAAGTGTGCAAGTTGCAGAGATCCATTTATGGGTTTATGTAGAAATCATGATCATGTAATGTTCATTTTGATGAGGCTATAAGATAATTTGGTTTGATCAATAATGAAATCAATACGTGTTTCTATAATAATGTTAATGATAATTTCATTATTTTACTTGTATTATATATTAATGACATATTAATTATGAGAAACGAAGCGAAATTTTTATATCCAATTAAGACTTGGTTAAATGATTGCTTCTCTATGAAAGAATTAGGTGAAGTAGCATAAATTTTAGGGATCAAGATCTATAGAGATATATATTAGAGGATTATTAGGCTAATTAAAAGTAAATATATCAAAAAGGTACTTAAAAGGTACAATTTAGAATAATCCAAGAGAGGGCTGTTTCCAATGTCAGATGGAATGCATCTCTCCAAGAAAATGTGTCCACAAAAATAAGAGTATATTGATAGAATTATTATAATACCATATGCCTTGGTAGTAGTATATATCATATATTCCATGCTATGTACTAGGTTTGATGTTTCCTTTTCTTTAGGCATGGTAAGAAGATATCAAGCTAATCCAGGAGAGCTGCATTGGGCAGTTGTGAAAACTATCTTGAAGTACTTGAGGTGTATAAAGGATATGTTCATGGTATTTAGAGGAGATGAAGAAATAGTAGTGATAGGATACATAGATTCTAGTTTTTATATAGATCATGATGATATGAAATCATAGTCAGGCTATTTCGTTTTCCTGAATGGTGGTGCAGTGATCTATAGAAGATCAAAGAAACCTATGGTCACTAACTCTATAGCAGAATCTGAGTATATAGAATATTATGACACAACTAAGGAGGTAGTATGGATACACATCTTTGTCTCATAAATTGGTGTTGTTCCTAGTAGTGAATACCATGTTTCAGTTTATTATGATAATACTATAACAATAGTTCTTTCCAAGGATCCCAAGTCACACCAGAGGATAGAGAATATACTTCATATGTTATCCCTTGATGGATTTTATTAAAATAGGTTAAGTATCAGTTATCAAAGTATCCATATAGGATAACATGGTAGACTTTATGGCTAAATCCATATCTCACCAGAATCATGATTCTTATGTGAGATCTAGTGGATTGATACTTTTTAGTAGCTATATCTATTTCAAGTCAGAGTGTAAAAAGTGGGTTCCCTAGATCTAACTTAAATATATAATTTAATTATCATTACATACATACAGTTTGATATATATATATTTGTGTGTGTTTTTATCATACCATAATAGTGTTGTTGATTAGGAATCCACTATATTTATAGTAATGTCTTTAGATTACATGTCATATCAAAAGTTTATAGTAGTTCCCAGGCTATAATGAGAACCTAAAGATACCATGATAGTAATCTTAAAGTTCTATCCTATGGTATAGATACATCATATTGATAGGACACATATGATGTTTTATTAGCAGGTGTTAGGGGATTATAATCATTGATACTTATTTTCATGAATTTCTCACTTGGTGATATATAGTAAGTGAGATCATGAGTATAGACCCACTACTAGAAACACCACATGTTTCAGGTGTCATTGGTAGTTCATATCTATGAACATGTGTATTAGTTACCTGACTTGAGATCATTATTAATGTACTCCATTTGATCACATACTTTTATATAAGGTAAAACCCATGACATTGAAGTCATTGTGAGGTAGATTATGTTGAGTGTGTCATTGGTGGCATGACATTATTTGAACATTCAAGATAAAAATTTTCACTTTCGAGTTTAGAAAGTGGTATCTCAGGCCTAGTTGATTAGGATGGTAGTACCATTACTAAATTCATGACCATGTTAGAATAAATTAAGTCCATATATTAAGGTCAATGAATAATAGATCAAGAAAAGATGATGACAGGAAGTATGTGTCATGCTTTATGATATATCGTGAGACAATGAAATTATATTACATAGTGCATGTTCATAGGAGTGGTTTTCATTTATATGAGTATTCCTTATATCTTTAGGGGACTTTATGGGTTTCTAGACTCCACTCTTAGTCTATTAATAGTATTCACTACTATCATGATAAGTTCCTAGAGAGTCACACACAATATTGTATTCAAGATTCTTCCATATTCTAGTGAATAGGTCTATAGGACATAGTGGGCCCCACCAAGGGGTTCAAGAGTTTTACAAGTATTAGTGATCACCAAAAATGAAATTAATTAATTATTATTTGAGTAAAAAATAATTGGGTTGAATTTATTTATTAAAAGTATTCAGAATGTATTAAGTGAATATATGGAATAATATTATATGAACAAACATTATTTATTTATTCATTTTTCATTTAATATTAGCGGGAACTATGAGTTGAGTTAATGTATTGAGTTTATCATGTAATATATTAAATATACATAACAAATATGTGATAAAATATAAATAATATTTTTGATGTATTAAGTTCATTATAACTATATATTTATTACTTATTTAGTAGATGTTAAATATATGGGTGTTGGGGAACCCTAAGCAGGTATTTGGGCATCCACTATACAAGCATAGGAGAAGATCATCCCATGTAATGTTCATCATTTAGAATTGATAGATTCTCTCTTCTACCACATAATAGAGAGAGAAAGGCTATATATGATCATTCGATCCAAGAATGCCTTTGCGGATTGAAGGCATTAGGTTGAGGTGATCATCACAATGTCAAAGAAATAATTAGATCTCCATGAAAGAACATGAAATTAAATGAATAACATATTAAAAGATTCTCAAAGTGTGTGTGGATGATCTAGAGAGCTTCGAACTCAAATATTTCAAGTAATGGTCATCAGTGATGTGTGGCAGACAAGAAAAATTTGATCCAAACAGGGTAACTATTTGGTTAAATTTATGTTCATTAATTATCCACATGAGATGGTCAAACTATACCAGGGCATAGATCACTGGAGATGATGAATTTAAATTTCTAAAATGATGGAAAATTTTAAATCCCCATCCCACTAGCTTTCTCTACACACCTCAATACCATTACCAAGATTCTATCAATTTTATGTAACTTAATTTTAGTATAGATATGTTTTTTGGATTATAAAAGAAAAAATATAGCCCTACCCCATTGTTCATTAGTTCTTAGTTTCTATGATATACTCATCCATTCCTATTTTCACCCACTTATTAGTGTAAGGAAAATGAACTTTCATTTAAATACGAAGAGGAGTACTAGCTAGATTACCATTATAAGGAGAAACACTAAAATCCACAATAATAAGAAGATCATCAATGAACTAATTAGAGTACTCTACCCTACTCATACCATCATGCCTCTAGTTTTTAGAGCCCTCTTTCATAGAGGATTTTGAACTATAAGATATACCCCGATAAGATATATTAGAATCATCCACTTAAAAAGAGTGAGCATCAACATGAAATTCCCCCTCATCCTTACTAGAATGATCAAATTCATATTTCTTATCATCCTTATGGTCTCTACCTCTACAACATGGAGTATTCAAAGGCACTCTAGATTAATGAAAATATGAAGCAAATCCCAAATAATCTACAACCTACCACTAATGGTGTGATCCTACCAACATAATTGAATAACCAATATCCAAACTCCAAACCCAAGTTCTTCCCATAATTATGATTAATATTGGTATGAAATCTCCTAGAATCTTATGATCCCACCTTTATAACTTCAGAATAAAAAAATTCATGCATTCTATGGCCTACTATTCCATGTATAGCCCTATGAAATGCCAAATTATACCCTTTTCACTTCCTCTATACTCAAATGGTAGAATATATCACCTCATAAACCTTAAACCATGAGTAAGATTTAATTACTTGAGATTAATTAATAAATCCTTCCCCAAAACTAGATTCAATGACTTCTTGGACTTGTTTTTTCCCTCTTCTAACATTCAACAATAGAGTTACCATTTAATGAATAATTAATAAAAATAATTTATTTCTTATAGATAACCTTGGATTTTCCAACAACCCATATATATATTCAATAGTTATCTAGTGCCCCACCAGATTAACACTAACTCTAGGGATCACCAATGAACTACCAAAAAGTAGATTCAAGGATACTGTTAAATATTAATGGGTGTATTCTACATAAATTTATACTTCAATCTTAAATTCATCCCAACAGAAAATAAGAATAATGATCCAAGAATTGCAGTGACCAAATTTTAGGAAGAATATAATACATCACCTTGAGATCTTAATTTAAAGTTAATAATGCAACTAACAATCGATGACAGAGACTAACACCAAAAATTAAACTTCAACATCAAAAAACCTATGTAATGTTGGACCACACAGACATTAACAAAATTGGATCCATTGGTTTGTGTTAGCCCTTAGAGGATGGAGGCATAGTTCAACTACCTTGTGATCTTTATCAAACTTCATCCCTCGAAGATGTAAGATATTGTCTATTATTATCAAGTTTTAGGTATATTTTTCTTTATTTATAGATAAAAATTTTATTCTTGAAATATATTAAGAAAATATATGGGTTTTTTATACTGTGTATTATCATAATATAATACTTCCAAACCCATCAGTGGTATCAGATCCCTGTTCTTCAAGTATTAAACATTTTTAATTAATCAGGTTTTTGAAGAATTTATATCGTAATTCATATATGGATTTATTAGAATAAAAAATATATTATATTTCTTATGTTTTGATCAACCATAGAATATGATTGATCTATATTATAATGTATGATATAGTGTAAACACTTTGTTTTCTTCAGTATCATATCTTATAAAATAAGATATCATAATCTGTGATACAGTTAGGGTTTTCATGAAAATAGAGGATCATAATATAATTATGATACCCACTATATCAATAAATAAAATTGGAATTATAGGATATCACCAATCATAAGAAATGATATGAGTCATATTTTATTATTGAATACCATACAATAAAATAAGATATCTATGTGGGTCAGCCTCACTCGAATCTTAGCTGTGAAAAATAAAATGTACAAAAATTTCAAAAAAAATTATATTTTAATAATTTTTGTTATAATTTTTTATAAATTATAAGTATTATGAATTATAAAAGGAGTTTTTCCATTCCTAAATAAAATATGAAATAAAATTTAGTATTTTTTTCTCATGTTTTGGAAAATAAGTAAAATGTTTATTTATTTTTTAAATTCATTTTATATTTATGTTTAGTAATATTTTTATGAAATATGAATATTTTGTATACAAAATTTATATGATAAATTTCTTATATGATATAAAGCCTTGTATTTCATGATATATATGACTCTATAAAATTTAGTTTTCATCTACCTTGACCTAAGTTTTTAATTGAAATTATTAGCAAGGATTTAGTTTTTGAGAAAAGTTTTTCATATTAGGTTTTATAATTATCATGAATTTGATTATATATTTTGTAAAGTATCCCAAATTAGAGGGAATTTGTGTTAGACTTCCCACTAGATTGAAGGCTCATACCTTATTCTAGAAAGGTGGGGATTGTATTTATATGGATCTAAGCTTCCTCATGTGGATTTTATCATCCTCATATAATTTTACAACTTTATAATAACAGTTCATGCACCTTATGCATATAAATATGTATGAATATATTTTACTTCTATATTTGTATGAGTAACACAAATTGTGGGTTTTTTAAATAGTTACTCATTAATGTGGTGTGAACACATTAATTTGGTGGGTGGAATATAGATTTCAAAACTATATCGTTAGAATCATACATGTATAAGGGAATAAAACGTGAGAATATAAAGATTGAATTTTATGTGAATAGTTACAAATTGAATATGCATATGATTTATATTAAATAGTTGAGACTTTAAAACCCCCTTAAATACTAAGTGTAAGATTCCTTCTAAAGACGTACTTATCAATACCTTGATCATCTGACATGGTTGGTTATACCAAGTTAGAGTTCCTTTGGATTATCTTTTTTAAGGAAAGAAAGTAATGAGTGAAATTGAATCATCCTTGGGTAGGATCTTCTAAAGTAGGGTACCCCTATATTTGCTTTTGTTAGTATATTATTAACATTTTCTTTGGGTGACATTCAATTAGGAAACCCTAAGAGTTAGGATACCATAGGAATATAGTTTAACATTATCCATATAATGGGTATGGAAAAAGAGTTGTTGGATCAAATATCTTATAATCCTAACTATTATGATTGGGATGCTTCCCTACATAAATAACTAAGTGGTGAGAGGAATTCCAAAGAAAACTCTTTACTTGGTTAAATATGGATCTTGGCACACTAAATAGATTTGATGTTTAGGGTCAACATTTTTATTGTGAATATATTCATTAAAATTCCTTAATGAAAAGATATAAAACATAATACTCAACCACAGAGATGTATTTATTTTAGATTATAACATACTTTATGATAATAATATTGAGATTACTTATATGTATATACCATAAAACTCTTAAAGTTCAGTATCTAGGGTTGAAAAGTGTTCTTAAGATTAAGTATTCAGAGCCTCTGAATGCGAATGTTATAGAGATCAATTCCACCAACTTTGACTAATGATTATTAAATACCAAGTATGAATCACACATTTGTACTTATAAACACATACTTAGAGATATGAGAGAATTGAAAAATAGTAAAGTATATATTTGTGTTGGTAATGGAGAAAGAGTTAGTACATTAGTTCTGGAAACTTATGATTTGATTTTCCCAAGTAGATTAATAGTCAAATTAGAAAATTTCTTTTATGTTACTTCCATAAATAGAAATTTTATTTTTATATCTTGTTTAGATAAGAAGGTATTTCTATTCTCTATTAAGAATTTATATATATATAATAATGAAATATTCGTGTCATTAGGAATATAATAAATATTTTATACATTCTATATATGGATAATACTATTTATAACATTCATAATAAGAAGGCCAGACTTGATTCTAATCCCACTAACCTTTGGCACTGTCACCTTAGACATATAAATGAGAAACTCATCTAAAAACTCCATAGGGATGAATTATTAGAACCATTAAATTATTAATATTTTTTATTGAAATAATTATAATGAAAATTTTAGTGGAAAATATGAAATGTCTAGTGGACCATTGGATCTTATACATGGTAATATATGTGAACCAATGAGTACTCATAAAATTGGTGGTTTTAGGTATTTAATTACTTTTACCAATGAATTTAAGTATTATGGATATGTGTTTCTAATGAGACACAAGTATGAAGTTTTTTAAAAATAAATAGAGTTTGAGAAAAAAGTAAAAAATCAATTATGTAAAATAATTAATATTGTTTTTCTGGATTTAGGTGGTGAATACTTAATCTAATAATTCATTGATAACCTAAGAAATTGTGTAATTGTTTCACAAATAACTCCTCTTAGAACACCACAATGGAATTGTGTGTTTTGAAGAAGAATCATACCTTGTTATACATGGTTCAATCAATGATGATTCAGTGTGACCTTCTTATTTTATTTTAGGGTTATTCTATAAAAGATGTTTCATTTCTACTAAAACTTGTTCAATATAAATTAGTCATAAATAAATCATATGAGATATAGACTGGGAAATGTACTATTTTTTATTTTATTAATATTTTGGGAAGTAAAGCGTTAATATGATGATCATATTCTAATAATTTTGACTCCAAATCTAAAAAATGATTATTTTTTGTTTATCCCAAGAGAACTAAGGGATATTATTTTTATAATACTACTAAACAAAAAGTGTTTGTGGATAGATTTTATATATTACATGAGAATTAATTTATCAATAATGAAGTTAATGGGAGGAATATTGATCTTGGTGAAGTTCAAGATCAATAAGTAGGAAATATTATAGAGATTGAAGTTAAGATGGTTCCATAAACAATTATGGAATAAGAACTAAATTAAGATACATAAGAACCTAAAATATCTGGTGGTATTCATCAGGAAATTGATATATATGAATTTCTCATGAAAGATGATAATTAAGTAACATTCATAGGAGATGAACTGAATTCTTACCATGATTCTATCAAGAGTTTTGATCTCAATAAATGGTTAAGAGCCATAAAATCTGAAATAGACTCCATGTACATTGACCATGTTTGAAACTTGGTGGATAAAATTGAATGGGTAAGACCAATAAGATTTAATTGGGTTTTACATAATAAAATTGACATGGATGGTAGAGTGTCTACCTATAAAGAATTTTTGGTGGAAAAAGGTTAAAATAAAGTTCATGATATTGACTATAAAGAAACCTTTTCACCGGTTATAATGATTAAGTCAATCCAGATATTATTTTACATAAAAAATTATTTTGATAATTAGATATATCAAATGGATTTCAAAACCTCTCTCCTTAATAGAAATTTAGTTGGGGACATGTATATGATACATACTGAAGGTTTTGAAATTCAAAATAAAACTTCTAAGGCATAAAATCTACAATAATCCATGTATGGATGGAATTAGGATTCTTTAAGTTGGAATATGCAGTTTAGTGATGCTATCAAATAGTTTTGTTTCATAAAAAATACAGATAATGCTTGTTTATATAATCATATCAATGGGAGGATTGTTGTATTTTTGATATTGTATGTAGATGACATACTACTTATCAGAAATAATATCTTAATACTCTAATCTGGGAAGATATGGTTGGGTAAGTTCTTATAAATGAAAGATATGGGTGAAGCTTCCAACATAATGGGTATGAAGATCTTTAGAGATAGATCTAATAAGTTTCTTGAAATGATTCAAAATACTTATATTAGTAAAGTTATAAAGCAGTCTAATAAGGAAAAATAAAATAAGGGTTCTTTACAGGTATTTCATGACATGAATCTTAGAAAGATTAAAGATCCTTATAAATATTTAGAAATGATGGATAAGATTCCTTATTCATCCAACATAGGATCTATCATGTATTCCATGTTGTGTACTCTACGTAATGTATCTTATACTTTTATTATTACCAGTAGATAAAAATAAAATCTCTGTGAGAGTCACTGTATTATTGTAAATAACTTCATGAAGTACCTAAGAAGGACCAATGATATGTTCTTGGTATTTGGAGGAGAGAATGAGTTCATTGTAAATGGTTATACAATTTTTAGTTTCTAATATGATAGAGATGTTATGAGAACTCAATATGGTTTCTTGTTTTACCTAAATGATGGAGATATCACTTGGAAGAGTTTCAAACAAGCCACCATAGTGGACTCAACTATAAAAGATAATTTTATCACTACATTATATGTTTTGAAGTACATTTTTTGGATCATAAATTACATCTTTGAACTTATGGTGGTTTCTAATATTTAAGGAGCAATCAAGATATACTATGATAAAAATGGAGTTATTGTTATAGATAAACAAAACTGATCTCACCAAAGGAACAAATAATACTTTTAAAATATTATCTCATACATGAGATTATTAAGAGGGGTAATGTAAGGACCTATTGGGTGGTTACAGAGGACACTATATCAAATACTTTAACAAATTAATTACCACAATAAAAAAATTAGGGTCAAGTTAGGTCTCTAGGTATTAGATAATTTAGCGATTTATGTAATGTATATATAATGTATTATGATTTTATAATAAAATAAAACTTCATATATCATTCATTCATGTGTTCTGTAATTTATTTTATAATAATGGTAGAATGATTATATTCCCTCAAAGTACAACTTCTATTTTTCCCTAATTGATGATCATCACATAATCATATAGGTTGTGATGATATGTTAAGATTAACATTAATATAATATTTTAATCATTACAAATGGTTGTATATGAGGTATGAAAAATGGATTCATGAGGTGATAAATAATGAATTATTACTTAGATTGACCCACTAAGGTATATCTCATGGTATTTCATATAGTCATTGATTTACTTAGAGGTGCATTATTATTATCAATCCTTATTACCTAAGTTTTGTAATATACCTAGTGTAATAACCGTTATATGTTGATACATTTCTTGAAAAATTCATTGTGACTTAGGTAATTAGGGGTGGTTGGGTATGTTTCTCATCATGTTGTCAGTTGGAGTATAACCAATATGGGATTTATCCAATTGTATAATAAGTAAATATATCAGGACCTTGATTTAATTAGACTAATTAAATTCATGGAAATGCTTAGTTGATTCACATATGATGTGTTAAACTACTTGGATGTGACACATGTGATGTAATCCTATTTTTGGATTAAAGATATGTGATGTATTCATCAACTAGGTCAGTTCATTTTAAAGAATCAAGAAAATAAGAGTTTTACTATACTAGATTGACATGTTCTATGTTTGGTCGTCAATTTTTGTCATGGAGAAATGAATTATTCAAGTTTATATATGATTTTACTACTGTATTTTTTTTGTACACCCATAGAACCATGCAAATTATTTTAACTAACTGTTGGTAAAGTCGTTTTTTGATGGACTATACTAATAGTTTTAACTAACCATTAGTATAGGTTGATTTTCAATGGGATATATCAACATTTTAAAAAATATTGGTATATCATGATGCATATACTAGGCCTCACATCCCCCTTCCCTCCTTCAAATTAGTTCCCCCTATGGTGAGGTTTTTATTTTGGGCTTTAGTTCTTTCAGTTACCGTGATTATTATTGATTAATCATTCTTACAATAATTCTTTGGTTAAATTATCAAGATATGTTTATTCTGTTCACATTTTATCATATTTTATCCCCATATTTCTACATATTCATGCCCAATATTGTGAACAACAAAAAATAGAATAAAATTACAATGTGTTTGGTATTGAATTTTCATATATATTTGAAATATCATTTTATAAAAGAAATTTTTATAAAAGTGGTGTGATTTTAATTTAAAGTTATGAGTTATAGATGTTCTATATTTTAAAATTGGAATGTATTTATTTTTACTATAATGTGTTTTTGTGGTTTTATTGTAACTTTATTTGAAGAAACATTAATTAATGTACTCTAGATTTTTGTAAATAAATTTCTATTTTAAAGTTGTATTTTTTTCTAATTGGATTTTAAAAAATAAAATTGGTCATTATTTCACATTATATTTAATAAACTAGGGTGTTCACATGTTAAAATAAATTTTTATTACACTTTATAAGTCCAATTTAGTA
Organism: Viscum album; assembly: GCA_963277665.1. Taxonomy (NCBI): domain Eukaryota; kingdom Viridiplantae; phylum Streptophyta; class Magnoliopsida; order Santalales; family Viscaceae; genus Viscum; species Viscum album. Next base: position 599,387,391 of record OY728132.1, on the reverse strand, counting down.
ATATTTATTCTATTAATGTATTGATTATATTTAAAATTGGTTCAAATTAAATTTCAATTACTATTTTAGTTTTGATAGATTTTTAAAAAATAATTATCATTGCTTTATTATCTTTATAGGAATTAAAGGCTTGTTTGAAAAATACCTAATTTTTTACATTACATGATTAAAACATCATTATGTGAAGGTTTGTGTAAAAGATGATATTATATGATATTAAATTCTCATTATTAAATAATAAATTTTTGTGTTTTTTATAAGTTTATTGGAGTTTTTTGTGTGGTATTATGTATATTTATTACTATTAATAAAAAGGATTTCAATTTTAGGATTTTATATATATGGTATTGTGCTATCTCATGGGATAGAGTCATTAAATTATAGATATAAGTGATAAATATATTGTTTTATTTATTTCCAAAGTGATTTTACCTTCTCAAATTGTAGTTTTCATGATAAATTATGTTTCTTTTATAATGATGTATTCATATATGTTAAATTTGTTTTTTATACATATAAATAAAGAGAAACTTAAAATGGATTTGAATCCAATCTTATTACAATTATTTTCAAATCGGTTTAAAAAAAGTGAATATGTATCATTTCTTTAAATAAATTTTGGATTGGGTAATAAAATTTGGTTTGTAAAATGAAATTATTTTAATTTTTATTCAAAATATTCATACTTTTCCTGAATTTTTTAACTATTATTTACTATGTTTATATCATTTAAAAAAAATTATGTAACAAAAAGGATTAAATTTTGATGTATGAAACTAACTGGATCTCAACTGTGTTTCAAGAGAAGTTATTTTTTTAGATTTTTCATTTAAAAGTGATTTAAATATAGGTCTTATATGATACCCTTATTTTAATTATACTATATGACCTTGGATAAGAAAGGAATAAGTTAGCTACGATATAAAACAATTTAGTTTTCAAACAAACTATTATATCTGGTATCACAATAGGTAGAAAAGGTAATCTAAGAATATTTATGAGAAAAATTAAAGGAGTGGTATGGAGAATTTCATATTTGATCAGTTTTCATTTATACATCATTATACTAAATATAGTATTCCAATGTAATAAGACAATGATACGAGTACACATGAGGAAACTAATGAAAATGATGATATTAAGGGAGTGAAAACATTAATGGATACTTCTAGGACTCTTGTATATTGTGAATGTAGTAAAATAAAAAATCTAGAATTTTTAATGTAGTTGTATCATGGAAAAACCATGTATGGAATTTCTAATACTTACATCAATTATATTCTTACATTTCTGAAATAATTACTTCTCGATGGTGCAGATATTACCTCAAATCATTATATGGCATGGAAGTCAATTAACTATCTTGTATTTTCTACTAATAAAATTCTTGATATCCCAAATGATTATAGTTTATTCTAGAAGGAAACTACACGTCTAAATGGTTGTAAAGAATTTGGTATATCTCAATGGAAGAAAAATGAAGATGGAACACTATCTTATATTCCAAAAAAAGTTATGTGACAATTTCCAATGATTCCTAGTATCCACAATGTAAGGGATCAGATCATTCAATCCCATTCCATTGTATGTTTCTAAAGTTCTTGATGCTGGGAGGAAGTATAGAGAATGTTCAATGGAGTTTGGGATGTAAAATCTAGAATCAAGAGAAGTTCATGATGTGAAATATATCTCATGACATGAAATTTTGGTTTATGGCCTGAATAGAAATTCATAGCCTGATAATGGTGGTTTTCAGGGTGTGACTTAGGATGTGAACCATGGAATCATGACATGAATAGATTATTTTTGGACTCAATGAATCTATCCCAAAAAACTCATGATGTGAAAATTAATTTCGTGATATGAATTGATCAAGGTTTATTAGATCAAGATGATACATTTATTATTTAGTCTTAAAACTCAGTCCATTCATGATTCGAATAACCCATTCATCCTATGAATCTATGCTTGGCAATGTGCCTATAAATCTAATTGCACCCTCAAGTTTTTAAGAAACCCTCAAATTATTTCCTAACTCCTGTTGGTGAGAGTTTCTTCTTTATGGTGTTTTAAACCCCTTTTTATAAGGATTGATCCTCAATTTTCTTATCCTTTATTCTCATGGAGTTCTTTTATGTTTATTAGAACAGTTGTGGCATGTCATTCTTATGAATCTGTAGTTTTCTTGATGGATATGTGATCAGAGGTTTGCACCTATTTTTTAATTCTCATTTAATAATTTTGAAATCCTTGAGGTAGGGTATTCATTGCTTCTTATTTTTTTTATGTATAATCTTAAATTTACTAATCTTAATCCATTTGGAAGATGGTGGAATTAACCTTAATAAATATTAAATTGGATTAAATAATTTACTTGGTTTAGGGTTGTAGTGATCAAATGTGTTTCTACTATGATAACAATTAACCTCTTATTTTTATTATAAAATGTGATTTATATGTTTATTCTTTGATTAAAATGTGTTTTATGCTTGATTTTAGAATATTAATATTGTACAAATGGTTAAGAACATGAAGTTAGTAATGTTGTTAGCTAAATAATTAAAAAGGCATGTTTATTGAATTTTCTAAATTAAAGGAAATAAAATGATGTATGATGCATGTTTAACTGAAATTATTCTTACATATGTTAATGGAATTATCTAGAGAACATGAATATAGAAATTCTTGTTGTTGATAATAATAAAGAGGCAAGTTAATGGAATTGTTCATCCTTAAAAATTATTGAAATTGGAATATATACATTATAGAATGTTTAAATAAATTATAACTTTTAATAGATGATGCCTTAGGTTTTATGTGGTTGTAATACGTGAAAAATGAATTGGTTAATTCATGATAGTAAAGAACCAATTGTTTGATAAAGATAAATGTTTGGGGATAAACATTCCTATTTGTATGTGAAGGTTGGATGCCTTTTTTCTAGGGCCTAGATGCCATGCTGATTATATTTTTTGTTATTTACCTTCAGCGTTTGATCTATATGTGAGCCTTTCTATGTGAAATGATGTGATCCTAGGATGGATAGTGGTTGATGAGATATGGGTAGGGATACCCAGGTTTGTGGTAGTAGTTTATGCCTATGATGATGAGGTGCATGGTGATATGTAAGATGGTGTTGTGGATGGAACTAATACTAATGTAATGAGTTAATTTTGGGATTTCCGATTATGGTAATTAATTATAGGATGATTTCTTGTTAATAAATGTTCTTTAAAGGTAGGTTATCCAGGTTTCGTGTTTCTATTTTCCTTTACTCACTTCTTCAGGTAGCTACCTGTGCTTTGTTTATGCATTGATTTTATGGTAGATTAGAATTTTCTTGAGAGTACTTGGAATTTTGGAATGATAATGATGAATAAATATTTTAACCTATGGGTTTCGTGATTGAATGGAATGAGAATGTTGATAATATTGTTTAACCTTGGAATCAGTTGGATTGCTCCTAAAGTAAATGGAATTCAGTTGGTTGTTAATGAAATGTGAAATGGAATAATGTTAATTAATAGATAATGAATTAATTAATGTAAATTGAAATGTTAAAAGGAAATAATTAATTAAATGAATACCCTTGAATACATGTATTCATATAGGATATCTAGTTCTTAGAGGTAGTATCTGAGTGTTCAAGAAATGATAACTACAGTTGAGCCTAAGTCTAGGTTAATGCCCACAAGGTAGTTATGAGCTATATTATATCCTGTATGTTCTATGTTTTCATATGATACCCCACCCATGTTGGTAATGTGACTAAAACTCAGTGGAATTTGGGAGGGTATTTTCCCTAATATCTAGGTTGGTTAAGAATATATGGATGACTACCCTCACTTACCCAAATCTCTTATCCTATTAGTATTATGTGCTAGTATGAATGATGGTTACCTTTCCCATATATTTGTGTAGAGGGATGTAATGGATCATAGTTATTTCACACACATGTATCTCTAGATATAGTATCCTATACATTATTAAAGGTATTATGTGTATGGGTTGTCATGACTTTAGGTATAATACATGACATACGAGATGTTGTGGCTCCCAAAAAATACTTTTTTACTATCTGGAGATATAGAATTAGGTGATGAGATGATGTGATTTCCTAGATTCTGGGTATGTGATGATGAGATGATGTGATGCATGAGATGCATGTTATGATACATTAGAACACGTGTCTTCAAGATGTATTTATTTTGGAGAGAGATGTCTTATTATTTGTGACTTTAGGGTAGATCAAAAAACCAATGGGGAATTCATAGAGGGGTACCTTATTTTGATATTATATTATATTATATCTCATATGAAATAATTGTTGAGGGACATCCATGGTGAGGCTGAGAATATAGTATACCTATTTAGGTGATGAGTTAGCTTCACTTCTTGATCACTGGGGTTTATCATGCTTTATTTATCCTTCTTCACAAGTTTCTCTGAGGAGGATCCTACTATGTATGCATGTTATGCTCAAACTATATATATATATATATATATATTATTTTTTAGGTCTGTAGGAGTTTATTGGTAATTGTAAAGGACATTACACTCTCGTTTATTTTTAATGAGTTGTTTGGTATTTTATGGTTATTGATGAGGATTATCTTTTAGTGTTTTTAGTTTCATTTTTTATATTCATTTCAGTTATATAACACTACACACATGTATTTAGGTTCTTTCACTTTTATCTTGAGTAGGTTTTGATGGGTGTTTTAATATTATCTCTCTTTCCTCAAGTTATTTTAGAGGGTAATACCTCCCATCTATGTGTATAATATACCCTCAATGCTTATCACCAACCCATGGCCTAATGGAGGAGGGATTAAAATTTCATTATCTATATTTTACCTTATTGAACTAGGAGGGTTACCTTTGGGGGGTAGGTGTGACAAAGTGGTATCAAATGTTCAAGTTGAGGGATAAGATGAAATTAAAAGGTAAGCACAGGTGAGGACTACATGGGTTGGCAGGGAAACCATGTTAGTTAAATTTTGAAGGCAATGTAAACAAGGGAGAATCACTGAGACCAAGTATTTAGGCCCCCTATGGTATGATACATGAACCTTCAAGTTTACTAATACTTTTAAGTTAAGTGATATTGGTTATAGGTTAGAGACCTAGGAAATGATCATACATCATTCCTCCTTCTCATGTGTTTTAAATGAGTAGAACATGGGACTAAGTTGAAACTTGAATAAATAAATAATATTAAATATTCCGTATTCTAGGCTTAAAATTCCTTAATAGTTTTTAATTTTATAGGTATGGACTCAAGTTAATGTCTGCATCATGTTCATGCTGAAGATGCTTAACAGGATGTTCTAGAAGACCACCATAGGGTTGAGGTCATCAAAAATGACACTTGGAGGAGGACACTATAAGAGTTTAAGCACCAGATTCTATAGAAGTATGAGTGCTCTATTTCCAGATAAGTGAAGAATTATTGGTTAGAGGAGGTGGATTATCCTTCTATTTTATTCATGTTAGTAAGGAGAATTGGGTTTTTTTGGAAGTAATGAAGCTACATTTAGTATAGATATAGTGGTGGTACTTATTCCCTAGGGGTAGCTAGGGGTTAAAAATATTGTGGTTATAGTTCTAATATCAATTTCAAGATTATTTTCATTCTTGAATCACAAAGGAAACTAGTCTACAGTAGCTTCTTACCCTTTAATAGTGGAGTTATAGCATGTGGGAGTTTGGGATCTATTTTTGAACCCTTATCCATTATGATTCAGACCTATTTTCATATTAGTAGTTTGGAGCATGGTATTCCAAGGAGGAATTACATCCAAAGATCTCATGCTAATTCACCTCATTTATTATATTAATATATCTATAGGTATTGGAGATATACAAGGTCCTTAAGAGGACATTGTCTAGGACAGGATCCTCATGAGAGGGGAGTCATTAGGATTCCTCTCATATCCGAGTTATGGTTTGGGGTTCCTAGTTTCATGGAAATTATAGCTTTCAGATAGTCAATAGAAGGTCCCAACCATCATCATCTTATTTATTTGGGGGTGATGGATCTCAAGTCTCTACCAAGGGATCAGACACATATTTTTTTGTAGAGTTCATGGCCATCTGTGGTGAGGGTTCCCATCCTTTTTGAGTAGGCATCATGAAATATGTTTTCTTCTTAATTTTCATCTATTGATATAGTTTTAGTTGAAGTAGTAGTAGCATGGTGATCTAGATTTGGATTAGTAGAGAAGATACATGGTAGGTATATAAATACCCCAAGATACTATTAATCCTATAAGAGTAGAGAGGGGCCATGGAGGTGTCCATCGTCAGGGTCAGAGAGGCCATGGAACAAGTAATGATCAGTTGCATGCTTTAGAGTAACCGGCTCTAGGAAATCCATACATCATTTGAGTTACTCTTTTCTTTTTTTCCTACTTGGGTTCATGATTTTTTTGACTCAGAAGCTACACACTACTTCAAATCACCTTATCTAGTCCATGCATTTGGACTTGATGTAGAGAGGCTTCAAGTCCCCTTAGAACTGACAATGCCAGTTAGGGGTTGAGCTTATCTGTATGAAGTTTGTAGATACTATGAGATAGAGATGGAGAAACACCGATCTTATAGAGACTTTCTATGTTTATAGATACAACCATATAACATCATTCTCAACATAGACATGTTATATTCTATATATTATATTTAGGGATACTTTAGGAGATATATTGTGTTCTATGATGTTGATGGAGATCTTGTAGTTTTCTTTGGAGAGATATTCCCTTAGATGGGTCGAAATAATCTTCTTTCCTTGACTACTGAGCTGATGCTGAGTTCACCAGAGGTTCAACCAATGATGTTTCTCATGATTGTGGAAGAGTACCCCAATATATTTCTTATGGAGGTTGTATCATTACCCCCTCCATGAAATATTGAGTTTTGTATAGATCTATAGTTGGGTGCTTCTCTGATCTTGATGTCTCCATATTGGATAGTCTTTTCTGATTTGTAAGAGATACATGTATAGATTGATGATAATTTGTAGTGGGGGTTTTTTAACTAAGAGTGTCACCTTATGGTGCTCCAGTTCTATTTTTAAATAATCCTAATGATAACATGTATCTATATATCTATTATATTCACTTGAACCATGTGACAATGAAGAAACATTATCCAATTATGTAGATTTATGATTTATTCTTTCATTTGAAAGGGTCTAGTGGGTTATTAAATGATTATATATGGTTGAGAGATCATTAGATGTGGGTGAAGGATGAGAATATTATGTAGATCACTTTATAATGTCATCATGGGAATTATGAGTTCGTTGTGATGTAGTTCAGTGTGGTAAATGCTATATCTATGTTCACGGGTTTGATGAATGAAACGTTCAAATATTTTATTGATAAATTCGTGTTTTTTTATCAAAAACATCCTTTTGTACTCAAAATTTGAGGAGGATCATGTACAGCATATACATTCCATTTTGGGAGTTCTTTATCATCAACAACTATTTGTGAAGATATAAAAGTGTGAGTGCTAGGATCATAAAGTCTGTTTATTGGGTCATTTCATGTCCCAAGGTAGTTTATCTATGGATACTTTTAAGATAAAGGAAATTATTTATTAGGAATGCCCTTAGATAGTTATAGAGGTGAAAATTTTCCTTGGTATTGTAGGATATTATAGGTGGTTTATAGTCGAATTATCTTGGTTTATAAATCATCTGATAGCCTTGACCAGAAAGTATCAAAAATTCTTATGGATTGATCATCATCTTTTAGATTTTTATTACATGAAATAGAAGTTTCCCAATGCTCCAATTCTTCATTTTCCAAAAGAGGGAGTTCATTTTAAGGTTTTATTTGATACTTTATTTCTTTGTTTGGACTGTGTTTTAATGTAGTATAGATCATTTTTATATTATGGGTCTTGAAAGTTACATCTCTATGAGAGTAACTATGAAACTCTTGATCTCGAGTTGGTAGTATTCATGTTTTCATTGAAGTTGTATAAAAATTACCTCATCTGTGAGTGATTTTTGGTATTCACCAATCAAAAGAGCTTGAGGTATGTCTTCTTCCAGTGTGACATGAACTTGAGATAATGGCGATGGATACAATTCTTGAAAGATTATGAATTCAAGATTCTACATATAGTGGAAAGGGTAATATTGTAGCTGATATGCTGAGCAGTAAGTTACATAGTGATATTATTCCTAAATCTATAGATTCATGGAAAGTAATAGAATAGATATCAGTGATGAATATTGATATGGGATAGTCTAGTAGAATATGATGACTTTTTCGGATGAATTTTTTTTCATATTTGGTGCATCAAGTGGATGAGTCCTATTTGGGGGATTATAAGGTGGATTTATAGAGATATTGAGTTATCTTTGGTGATTCCTCTGATTGTTGGTCTTAGGTTGAACAACACCAGGTGTTTTTCTAGGGGGGATTTTCATCCCTTGGATGATGTGAGAGGTGGTTCTTCGTGGGTTACTTAGCTCATTCTTAGAATTACATCCTATAATGAAAGAATATTTATTGAGTTCTAAGTGGTTAGTTTTGGTGGATTTTGTTGAAGCATTCAGTTAAATAGTTCTTGTATCAATGTTTGTTCATCCATATGGGGAAAACCTAGAACCATGTTCCTGATGGTTTTCTCTAACCATTATATATACCTCAGTAGAAGTGGGAAGTCATTTTGATGGACTTCATTACTAGTTTACTTTAACATCAAAGAGGCTATGATGAAATATGGCTGATAGTGGAATATTTGATGAAATCATCCCACATTATAGTGACAAGGATTCAAGCACAGTAATGGTTTTATTGAGGTAGTACCTAGAGGAGGTGGTGAGACTCCACAGATCCCTGTGTATGATCATCTATGATCATGATCCACATTTTACCTCTAGGGTATGGAGAGGTCTAAAAAATGACTATGTATCTCAATTTTTCCTTAGCACTACTTTCCATCTATAGATGGATGGTTGGATAGAGTAGAACATTCAGAATCTTAATGACATGTTGCGCTCTTATTTGATGTATTTTGGAGGGTTGTGAATGAGGTACTTACTTTTGGTCAAGTTTTCTTACAATAATCGTTTTCAGTCTACCAACAGTATGAAAACATTTGAATCTTTGTATTTACAACCTTTCCAATCTCCATTATGATAGAATGGGTTCAGAGAGTCCAAAATTCTAAGGCCCAAATATCCCATTGACTCTATTTTTTGTTCTCTACTATCTGTGTTTGATATATGAGTGATCCTTTTTTGTGTGACGTGATGTGAGCCTGGGATGGATAATATTTGATGAGATATGGGGAGGGAGGTCTAGGATTTTGGTAGAAGATTATGCTTGTGATGATGAGGTGCATTGTGATATGAAAGATGGTGTTGTGGATAAAACTAAGACTAATGGAATGGGTTAATGTTGGTCTTTACCATTGTTTTACTAAAAGAAAGGATGATTTATTATTAATAAATCTTATTTAAAGGATGGTTAGCTAGTTTTCTTGTTTCTGAATTCCTTTACTTATTGATTGAGGCAGCTGGTTGTTCTTGATTTATACATCAATTTTATGGAAGCTTAAAATTCTCCTGAGAGTACTTATAAATTTTTAATGATAATGATTAATAAATATTTTAATATATTGGGTTGGTTCTTGAATGGAATGAAAATGTTGATAATCTTGTGGAACTATGGAATTAATAGGATTATAGCTATAGGGAATGAACTTCAGTTGGATGTTAATGACATGTGAAATGAAATAATGTTAATTAATGAATAATGAATTAATTAATGTAAAGTGAAATGTTAAAAGTAAAGAAATAATTAAATTATTATCCTTGAATTCATGCGTTTATATAGGATATCTAGTTCTTATCAATGGTATCTAAGTGTTCAAGAGATAATAGATTCATTTGATCCTAAGTCTAGATTAATACCCACTATGTAGTTATGAGATATATTATATCTTATATGTTCTATTTTTTCATATTCTACCCCACCCATGTCGGTAAGGTGACCAAATCCTAGTGGACTTTGGGAGGGTATTTTCCACAATATCTAGGTTGGTAAAGAACATATGGCCGACTACTCCCTATTTCCAAACTCCCTTCTCCTAATAGTATTATGTGATAGTATGCATGATGATTACCTTTATCATATATTTTTATATAGGTATGTAATGTATTTTGGTTATTTTACACACATGTATCTCCAGATATATTATTCTATAAATTATTATTGGTCTGCTGCATATGGGATGTGATGACTTGAGCTATAAGATATGACATACAGGTTATTGTGGCTCCCGAAAATTACTCGGTTAATATATGGAAATATGGCATGGTATGATGAGATGATGTGATTCATGGGGTTCACGGTATGTGATGATGATATGATTGGATGCATGAAATGAATGTTATGATCCATTAGCCCAGGTGTCTTTGGGCTAGCTTACTTTTAGAGGGAGATGGATCAAGATGTGTGGATTTGGGGTAGACAGAAAAACCAGTGGGGAAGTGGTAGTGGGGTACCTTCTTTTGTTATTATATTATTTGATATGTTGTATGTGATCCTTGGTGAGAGATATAAATGATGAGGTTGGGAATATAGTATACCATTTAGGTTATGAGTTAACCTTACTTATTGATCATTGGGATTTTCAAGATTTCTATATATTTTTCAAAAGTGGCTCTAGGGAGGATCCTACTAAGTATACATGTTATTTCCACACTATAAATATATAAATTATTTTTCTAGTCCATAAGATCTGATTGTTGATTGGGATGAACATTACTCTCTTGTAAGTTGTTCAGGAGATGTTTGGGATTTTGTGGTCATTGATGAGGATTATTTTTAGTGCTTTTAGTTCCCTTTTTGTAGTTATTTCATCTATATAACATTACATGCATTCATTTTTGATCTTTTACTTTTATCTTGAGTAGGTTTTGATGGGTGTTTTTATCTTATCTCTCTTTCCTCAAGTTCTTTTAGAGGGTAGTTTCTCTCATATGTGTGTATGATATACCATCTATGCATGTCACCAACCCATGGCCTATTGGTGGTAATATTCAGGTGTCATTATATCCATTTTCTCATTGATAACCTAGGAGGGGTACCTTTGAGAGGGGGTGTGAAAGAGTGGTATCAAATTTTCAAGTTGAGGGATAGGATGAAGTTCAAATGTATGCACAGGTGAAGACTACATGGGTTGGCAGGGAAAAAGTTTCACATATGTTTACCAGGTAATGTAAACAAGGGATATAAGTTGATAATAGGTATTTATTCCCCCTATGATATGATGCATGAACCTTTAAGTTTACTAATCCAACTAAGCTAAGTGATACTGGTTACGAGTTGGAGACCTAGAAAAGGATCATGAATCATTCTTCTTGAACTTGTGTCTGAAATGGGTATATCTTAGTATTAGGATGAACCTTGCATAATTAATTAATTAATTAATCTTAGATATTCTATATTCCAGGTTTAGGATACCCTAATAGTTTTTTATTGTATAGGTATGGCTCCAAGTTGATGTCCTCATCCGGTTCTCACTAAAGATGTTCAACAAGATGTTCTAGTAGATCGACATAGGTTTGTGGTCATCAACGATGAAACTTAGAGGATGAAACTCTGATATTTTATGTTCCACAGTCTATAGAAGTATGAGGTCTCTAGTTCAGACTGAGTGAAGGAATGGTTGGATGAGGTGGAAATAGCCTTTAGTTCGATCTGTGTTAGGAAAGAGAATTGTGTTTAATTGGCAGTGATGATGTTGCATGGAGCTACGAGATAGTGGTGGTTCTTATTCATTGGGGATAGCGAGATGTTAATAGTCTCATGGGAGAAGTTATGAGATCAGTTTCAATATAAGTTTATTTATTTAATCGCAAAGGTGACCAATCTCCAGTAGCTTCTTACCCTTAAATATGGAAGTTCGAGTGTGTGGGAGTTTGGGATATGTTTTCAAACCATTATGTATTATTATTCTAACATATTTATATGAGTAGGATAGGGAATGGTGTTTCAAAGAGTATTTATATCCAGATATCCACCACCAAGTAACCTCATTTATGCTATTGAAATATCTTGAGGTGCTAGTGAGAGAAGAGGTCATTAAGAGTATATTGGCCAGGACTGGATCATCATGATAGGGGATTCATTAGGATTCCTCACATATCAGAGTTGTGGTTTGGGGTTCCTAGTTTCTTGGACAATAGATCTTTTAGACATCTGAGGTAGGTCCCAACCTTCATCATCTTATTTATTTGTGGTTGGTGACTCTCAGGACCCTACCAAGGTATTAGACACATGTTTATTTTGTGGAATCCGAGTCCATTAGTGGAAAGGGCACCCAAACTTTTTGAGAATTTATCATTAAGTAGGTTTTCTTATTTAGGTTTCACCATTGAGGAAATTTTATTCAAGGAAACAATATCATAGTATGCCATCTTTGGACCAATTGAGAGGATACAAGGTAGAAAAATGAAATTCTAGAGATACCCCTTATCCTCTGAGAGTAGAGAGAGGTTGCATAGCTGTCCATACTCAGGGGAAGAGAGTCCATGGAATAGGTAATGGTCATTTTCATCATTTAGAGTAACTAGATCTAGGAAATATGTACATTATTTTAGGTACTCTTTGCTTGTTTTTTTACTTGGGATCATGTTTTTCTTGACTCAGGATACACACACTACTTCATTTAACCTACCCTAATCCATGCTTTGGGAATTTAGGTAGAGAAAATTTAATTTCCCCTATCATTGACTATGCTAGTAGGAGGTTGAGATTATATTTATGAATTTTTTAGAGACTATGAGCTAGTGATGGGGAAACACCTCTTTTAAAGAGACTTCCCACGTTTATAGATACAACAATATGGCATCATACTCAACATAGTCTGGATATATTCTATATATGATATTAAGGACTGATTCAAGAAACATATTGTGTTCTATGATGTTTATGGAGATCTTGGAGTGTTTTTTTGAGAGAGATACCCTTTTATAGGTCGAAAATGTTTTCCTTCCTTGATTTCTAAGATGATGTTGAGTTCATCAAAGGTTCATATTATGATGTTTCCTAGAGTTTTGGAATATTATTCTAATGTATTTCCTATGGAAGTTGTATCATTACCACCTTGATGGGATATCAAGTTTGGAATAGAGCTATATCTAGGTGCTTCTCTAATATTGATGTCCCCATATAGGAGAATGGTTTCTTAGTTGTGAGGTCTATGGGTTCTGATTGATGATCTTTTGTAGTGAGGTTTTTCAGCTAAGTGTGTCCCTTTGGGGTGCTCCAGTTCTATTTTTAAAGAATCCTGATGACTATATGTATCTATGTATCAATTATATCTACTTGAATTAGGTGATGGTGAAGAACTAGTATCCTCTTTTGTATATTGATGATTTATTTGATCAACTAAAAGGGGTAGTTGGTTCTTAAAGATCTATATGTGGTTGGAATATCATCATATTCAGGTGAAGTATGAGGATATTATGTAGACAACTTTCCAATCCTATTATAGTAATTATGAGTTCTTTGTGACGTAGTCAGATGTGAAAAATTCTCCAGTTGTGTTCATGAGTTTGATGAATGAAATGTTCATAGTGTTTCTGGATCACTTCATTGTGTTTTTTATCAACAACATCCTTGAGTACTCTACATCTAAAGAGGAGAATACAAAGAATTTTTATGACATTTTGGGAGTTCTTCATCATCATTATCCATTTGAGAATCTATAAAAGTGTGATTTCTAGGATCATAAATTTCGTTTCTTGGGTCATGTCATGTCCCAATGTTGTGTATCCATGGATTCTTTGAGATAGATGTGGTTTTTTCTTGGCAATCCCCTATGAAATTTGTAAAGGTACGGTGTTTCCTTGGTCTTATAAGATATTATAGAAAGATCTTAGTCAATTTATTTTTGTTTGTGACTCCTCTAATAGCCTTGAAAAAAACGATCAAGTGTTTTTATGGACTGATCAGTGTCAAGTAGTTTTTTAGTACTTGAAGGAGAATTTGATGAATATTCTAGTTATTTATTTTCTAGAAGAGGGATTTCAGTTTTAAGTTCTTTGTGACATTTTATGTCTTAGTTTAAACCATGTTTTAATGCATTAGAGATCATTTGATTATTATGGGTCTCACAAGTTACATCCCTATGTGAGTAACTATGCCACCCATGATCTCAAGTTGGAAGTAGTCATGTTTTCCTTAAAGTTATGAAAAAATTACCTCATCTATGAGTTATTTTTTGTTTTCACTAATTAAAAGAGACTAAGGTATGTTTTCTTATAGTGTAACCTGAACTTGCTATAATGACAGTGGATGGAGTTATTTTAAGATTATGAATACAAGATTTTATATACTCTAAATAAGGGTAATGTTGTAGGTGATATACTGATAAGGAAGTCACATAGTGATACCATTCATAAATCTAGAGATTCTTGGAGAGTAATGAAATATTTATTAGTGATTCATCTTGATATAGAGAAGGTTGGAAGAAGAAAATGCATTTTTCATATGTTAATGCAGTCATATTTTGTGTAGAAAATGGAGGAGTCCTCATTAGGAGATTTTATGGTGGAGGTCTGAAGAGACTGAGTTATCTTTGTTGATTCACCTAATTGTTGGCCTAAGGATGAACAAAATTAGTTGTTATTTTAGGGGAGGCTTTTCATCCCTTTAAAGATGCATGAGGTGGTAATCCATTAGTTCCATAGCTCATTTTTGGTAGTACATCATGGTATGAAAAAGATATATTGAGATTCGAGAGGTTAGTTTTGGTGGCCTGGTTTGAAGAATTTAGTTATAGAGTTCATGTCTTAATGTTTGGTCTTCTAGAAGGTGAAGACCTAGCACCATGTTTCTTATTGTTTTCTCTAGCTGTTAGATGTTTCTGAGTGAAAGTGGGTGGTCATTTTTATGGACTTTATTACTGGTTTACTTCAAGATCATAGAGTCTATGATGAAATATGTCTGATAGTTAACCATTTTATAAAATTACCCCACTTTATAGTGATCAAGGAGTTTATCTTAGTAGAGTTTTCATTGAGGGAATACTTAGAGGAGGTGGTGAGACTCCATAGAGTCCTGAGTATGATCATATAAGATCATGATACTAATTTTACCTCCATGGTGTGGAGATGTATGAAATATTGTTTTGGATCTTAGTTATTATTTAGCACTTATTTTCATATGTAGATGGATTTTTAGAAAGATAATACCATTCAGACTCTTGAGGAAAAGTTTCACTCTTATGTCCTGGATTTTGGAGGTTCATGGATGAGGCAGCAAACTTTGACCAAGTTTTATTACAATAATAATTTTCACTCTACTGTTGTTATGAAACCATTTTAATATGTATTTACAACCTTCCTGTTCTCTATTGTTCTAGACTGTGGTCGAAGAGTCCAAAATTCTAAGGCGAAAACTAGTGAAAAGCACTACAAAGTTGGTTTAGGTGGTTTGCGAGTGGATAAAGGCAGCATAGGATCATTATAAGTTCTATGAAAATCAAAGGATGAGACCTATGGAGTTTTACATTGAAGATCATGTGTTTTTGAATGTGAATCATTATCATGGGAAAAGAAATTTTGGACATGGGAGTAAGATTTCTTCCTGATTTATTGGGCCTTTCGAGGCGTTGGATCATGATAGAGACTTTATATATCAGATAACACTTCCCCCATAAATGATATGGATATATGATGTCTACCTTGTGTCACAGATTTTTCATTATGTTTATGATGGTTCTCACATCATCGATTGGGGAAAGATCAATGTTTATGATGATGTGAACTTTTAGGAGTAGCTTTTGGAGATGCAAGACCTCTAGGATAAGGTGTTGTGTGGGCATGCTATTCCCTTGGTTCGTTTCTTGTGGTGATATGGTGACATAGAGGAGAGTACCAAGGAATGTGATTCACCAATGAACACTTATTATCCTGAGTTTTTTTATAATTAACACTTCTTTTTTGATGATTTTTGGTTTATGACAATTATCTTAAATATGATATGGTTTTCTCTTCCTTGATGACTTTTTTTCAACCTTGATCATGTTTTAGGGGTATCTCCCCCATGAGAGTTCTTGGGAACTAGTTATTATTGTTTCATTTTTTTACCTTAGACTATAAGTGAGGTGGTTAAACTCTAGTGATGGTGTGATTTTTGAGAGTTATCTCAAGGGGTTTCTATTTGAAAGACCCATTTTCCTTTCCTTCTCTCTAGGTTTTGGTTTAAATTATCTAGGACGAGAATTATTTTAAAGATATATGATGTAAGAGACTTAATTATTATAGATCACTCCTTTGCATGTTTCCAAGGTTCATGGTTTTTAGAGGAATCCTAGAGTAGGATTAGTAGAGTTTGAGAGTTGGAATATGGAAGAAATATAAGTTCATGATATGAACTGTAGTTCATGATATGAACTATAGTTCATGATGTGGGAGTTTAGTTAATGACTTGAATAAGAATTCATGTCTTGATAAGGTTAGTTCACAAGGTTTGATTCAATACATGAACTTTGGGTTATCGATATGAATGGATGAGGTTTGGACCCAATGAATATATCCCCAAAAACTCACAACATGAACATGAATTTTACAATGTGAATTGATCCAATTTTATTGGATTGAGGTGATTTGTTTTTTAGATAGTTATAAAACATGGTCCATTTACAAACTGAATTACCCATTGACATTGTGAAACTATGTCTGTAAGTGTGCTTATAAATCTAATCATACCATTGGTTTTTTTAGAATCCCTGTGATTCGCTTCCAACTCCAGGAGGATATAGGTTCTTCTTCAAGGTTATTTGAATCCATTTTTATAAGTATTGATCATAGACTTCCCATGTTTTATCTATAGTGATCCTAGGTGATATTTATCTCTTTCTCTTATAGTTTATTCTCCGATTCATTTTTGTCCATCCTATTTTTTCTTTCCATGCTATGGAATATGATATTCTTCATTCTCATGGGGTTATTTTATTTTTGTTGGTGTGAATGTGATGTGACACTCATATGGTGATGTAGTTTCTTTGTGGGATAGGTGATTGGAGGTTTGTGCATTTTGTTCCATTCTCATTCAAGAATTTATTAATCCTTGAGGCAGGGGATTCATTTATTCTCCCTATTTTTAGGTGTAATCATGAATTTATCATGATTAATCCCATTGGATGATTGTATAATTAACCTTAATAAATATTAAACTGGTTCAAAGAATGAACTTGATTTATGGTTATAGCGATCACATGTGTTTCCACCATGATAACATTTTGCCTCTTATTTTTAATAGATAGTGTGAAATCTATGTTTATTCTTTTATTAACATTTTTTTATGTTTTTTGGCATGATAATTTGATGGAATTGGCTAAGAAAATAATGCCTATAATTTTTTTGGCTAAAGAGTTAAAGAGTCATGTTTATTGAATCTGTTGATTCTTATAATTTTATGGAAATCAAATAGTTCATGTTGTCTGAATAATTGAAATTATTCCTCCACATATTAATGGAATTAGCTAAAGAACATAAATATGTAAATAATATTTTTGATAATAACAAAGAGGCATGTTAATAGAATTATTCTTCCTTAAATTTTTTTGAAACTAGATGCTTTTATTGAGATCATGTTTAAATACTTCATATATTTTAATGGATGATGCATTAAGATTATAATATTTTCAATTTTTGATAAATTAATCGGTTAATTACAGATGGTAAACAAATGATTGATTGATAAAGATAAATTTTTGGGCCTGAGAATGCCTGTTTTCATGTGAATAATGGATTCCTTATTTCTAGTGTTGAGTCAATAAGGTTTTCCTTATGACTTTTCCATTCCTTCTTGTTTTGAAAATCACAAAAACCTTATACTTAAGCAAATCTATATTTTACTTCTATAAGGAAAATTTCCTTCCCAAAGGAATTTACCCCTACCATGTTTTCATTGCTCATATCAATATTTTTCTTAAGTATAAAAATCAGATTCTTACCTAAAACCTCGGAATCATATAATACTTAGATATGAATCATTCTGTTTTAGGTTCTGAATTATGGATATGAACTCTAATAAAGTTCCATTTTGAATTCTAGATACGAAATCTAATGAAGTTGCATTCCAAATTATAGATACGAACTCTAATGAAGTTACACTCCAAATTATGGACTCCAAACTCTTACTAGTTCGACTCAGAACTTCTATCATTTTGACTCTGAACTTATACTAGTTCGACTCCAAAATTCTACTAGTTCGGCTCCAAACTCTTACTAGTTTGACTCTGAAATTCTATGAGTTTGACTCTGAACTTATACTAGTTCGACTCTGAACTTCTACTAGTTCGACTAAGAACTCTGTGAGTTCAGATTCTGAATTCTAGTGAAATCAGACTCAAAATTTCCTTAGAAATTCAGACATCAGATTTCTACAGAATTCAGGTTCCGAATTCCTACAAAACAAAATCCAAATATCTATTTACTATAAACTCCAAATTCCATTTTGGTTAGACTCCGAAATTTTATTTGCTTACATTCTGAACTTCGTTTTTACTTATGCTTATACTTGTTTCATTACAAAACGATGTCGTGCTTTCAGTTATTGACTAACCGTTGGTTGAGTGACACGTGTATAAGTCCCTCTGAAATTCAAGGAGAAATATGACCATTGGAGGAGGGAGCCGACCGTTGGAGCTTTGCCTATAAATAGGAGATCATTTGAATTATCTCGACAATAACTTTGACACAACTTATGCTTATACGACGTTGAAGTGATTTCTAGAGAGAGAGGCTCTTATCAACTCTCAATGCTTCGTGAAAAAAAGTTTGAACGACTTGTTCAAACTTTGCCTTGTGAAGAATTGCTTCGTGCAACTCTGATTGTTGCTGATTACAATTGAGGGCTTCCAAGTATAGGAAGACAGAGGTTCCAACACCATGAAGTTGAGGGCTTCCGAGGATAGGAAGACAGAGGTTCCAACACCTTGAAGTTGAGGGATTCCTTGCTGAGGAAGACGAAGGTGCCGACTACCTTATAGTTGAGGGATTGCGGGGATAGCAAGACAGACTCTGATCTTCGAATCGAGGGCTTACCCTAGTGTGGGTAAGATATAATTTCTTGAAAGTATAAATCAAGGGACATTTATCCAAGGCTGTTGGATACCCTTCTCTTTGGGTTAAAAGAGTTATTGTTTTGTTACTTGTATTTTTACTACTTGTTTTTACGCTGTATTTTGTATTGTTAAGGAAAGTATAACTTTCTTATACTTCCTTACTTGTACTCTGATTTAGTTAGATTCAATACGCTTTAAGGTAGAATCTTAGCTGGTGTAAACTTTTCTTAAGTTTCATTTCCAGAATCACTTTTTCAGAATATAGAAAGTCTTTAGTACTCATAGAGGTCTTGTGAATTATCTTGTTTAACTTTGTTAAACATAACCATCCTAAAAATTTCTTTAGGAATTTTTAAAAGGTACCATTAACCCCCCTCTTGTATCTGAGAATATCATTCTTATTTCGATCCTACATTTGGTATAACATAGTATATCATACTTAGAGTCATACCATCCTAACAATTGGTATCATAGGAGGTGAACTCATACCCTGTACCAATCTAACACTTGGTAACAAATATTTGGTTCCATCTGAATTAATCTCACGATTAGGTTCAGAAGTTTTTTATTCTCCCTTATATTTCTTGGAATTGAAAATTCGGATCCATATTTTTCGGATTCATAGTTTTCGGAATCTGTTTTTCAGAATTATAGTTCGGATTCACTTTTTTCTTAGAGTTACAATTTCTCTTCCTTAGAATATTTTCTCTTGTTTACATACTTATACTCCAAACATGTTTGTGCACTAAAGTTTTTCTTAAGGATGACAGGTTTAAATTTTGGTTCTATAGACAACCTAAATCCTACAAGACCACCCATATTTGATGGTAATGATTATTAATACTGGAGAGATCGTATGAAGACTTTCATTATCAATACTGGGGTAGATAGCTTTGTCATGCTTACTGGAGGATACAAAATTCCTAACAAAGAAGTTAGTGATTTTACTAATCAAGAAAAGCATGATTACCAACTCAACTATAAGGTACACAATACTTTACTTTGTTCAATGACTAGGAACATATATAGCCAAATTTCTTATTGTGAAACAACTAACTGTATATGGAAGAAACTTGAAGTTACACATTTTGGTACATCTAAAGTGATTGAGACAAGAAGAGCCATGCTTAGAGCTGAGTATCATGGTTTTAATTTTCCTTATGGAGAACCTATAAGCCAAGTATAACAAAGGTTTATGACTATTGTGAACATATTACAATCAATGGGAGAAAAAGGTTTGGATTATGAGGCTCTTTTAGATAAGATTATAGATATCATGCTAAATGAGTGGGAATCAAAGAGGACAACAATTGATGAGAATAGGAAAGTCACTCAGATTTCGTTTGATGGGTTGTTTGGAACTCTTCTTCAACATGAGACTAGAATGAAGATAGATGTTGACAACATAAAGAATAAGAATGGGAATGGTAGTGTTTATTTTACAACAACTTCAAATTATATTAAAGCTAAGACTTCTGAAAGAGTTACTAGATCCAAGTCTAAGAAGGTTATTATCAAATAAAAATCTAGTGAGAGTGAAGTCTCATAAAATGAGTTAGCTAATATTTCTCGAAGGATGAACAAGATAGCTGGATATAGAAATTTCCAATCCAAGTATAAGAAGAAGGAAAGGAAAGATAAGAAAGATTCATAGGTCACATGCTATGAATTTAAGAGAGCTGGACAGATAAGACCTGATTTCCCTATGCTCAAAATAAAATAAAGAAAAGAAAGACATTATGAAAGGAACATAAAGAAGTATTACAAGTCCAAATCTAAGAAAGTTCTGAAATCCAATGACACATGGAGTGCTAGTGGTGGTGACTCTTCAAATGAATCTTCAGATTATGAATCTTCTGGACAGAAGAATCTTGGTCTTATAGCTAGGCTACATATTGATAATCATTTCTTGATGGCTAAGGTACACAATGTTGAATCATTGACCAATGCCTCTTTAAATTATAATGATAGTAAATATTATAACTCTTATGATGAAGAATCTTCTTCTGATGAAGAAAATACTTTACCTACATATGAAGAAGTTTCTAGGTTTTCTGAACTTCTTGAGATTGAGAACTCAAAACTCATGAAAAATATTGATAAGGAAAACTCTAGGAATATTATTCTTACTAAGGAAATATCAGATATTTCTACAGATCTTGATAAGAAAAATTATGATTTTGAAAGTATTTCAAAAAATCTTGAGGAAGTAAGTTCTGAGAGGAATAAACTTTCAAAAGATCTTGAAAATGTAATTTCTAAGAAAGATGTTTTCGAGCCTAGTTCTACTTCAAATGCTTTTGAAGATAATAACCTTGTTATAAAATTCAAATACAAAATATTTTCTTTGAGGAAGTGTTTGTCAAAATCTACCTTAAGTAAGGAAAATTTTGATAAAATGTATTCAAAAATCCTACCTCGAAGGAATACTTATGGTTTTGGTTACACAAGTTCTAAACCGATTTTTAGTAACAACTACTTTGTTCCTCAAAGTGCCCCATTTTCAAAAAAGTGTCAATGTGGTTGTCACTGGGAAAATAATTTTTCATTAAACAAAACCCAATATTTAGGATTTCATAAGGCTTATTTTTCTAAGAAGATATGGGTACCCAAAGTTTTACATTATGACATTTCCGGATCCAAGAAAGTTTGGATTCTGATAACCTAACTTTTTCTTTTTTTCAGGAAAATAGGGAAAGTACCAACAGCAATACATGGTACATGGATAGTGGATGTTCCCAGCATATGACTGGTAACAAAAGCTATTTTGAGAAGATTATCAAGATGAAAGGAGGAAAAGTAACTTTCATAGATAATGCTCAGGGAGAAATTATTGGTATAGGTAGCATCGTTTTTCTTGGAAAAACTTTAATTTCAAAGGTTTTGTTTGTTAAAGGTCTTAAGCACAATCTCATCAGCATAATTCAATTATGTGATGAAGGATACCTTGTGAATTTTAGGAATGATAAGTGCTTAGTACAAAATTCTAAGGAAGAGTTTATTCTTTCTACCCCTAGGAAAGAGAATGTTTACACACTAAACTTAGAAGACCTTAGGAGCCAAGCCTGACCTTGCCTTAGTGCAATGGAAGATCATTCTTGGTTGTGGCATAGAAGGTTAGGACACTGTAACCTTAGGAACTTATGATAACTTTCTAAGAAAGGTTTAGTTAAGGATCTTCCGGAGCTTAGATTTGATTCTTCATAAGTTTGTGACCCTTGTCAATATGGAAAACAACATAAATAAAGTTTTAAATCAATCGGTGAAGTCTCAACAACTGATGCATTACAACTAGTGTACATGGATCTTTTTGGTCCAACACAAACTGGAAGCATTGAAGGCAAGTATTATGTATTTGTTTTGGTTGATGATTACACTAGATTTACGTGGTTCTATTTTCTTTCAAATAAGTATGAAGCTTTTTCTTATTTCAAAAGTTTTAGAGCCCAAGCTAAAAATGAGAAAAACCTTCCATTGAAAACTATTCATAGTGATCATGGAGGAGAATTTCAAAATTCTGATTTTGAAACTTTTTGTAGTAGAAAAGGTATTACTCACAACTTCTCAGTACCCATAACACCTTAACAAAATGGTGTTGTTGAAAGAAGAAATAGAATTCTTCAAGAGATAACTAGAACCATGTTGAGTGAGTATTCTTTAGCTAAACATTTTTGGGCTGAAGCTGTATGTACTTCTTGTTATACTATAAATCAAGTTTTAATTAGACATTTTCTTAATAAAACTCCTTATGAGTTATGGAATGGTAGAAAACCTAGACTTTCCTACTTTAAGGCTTTTGGTTGCAAAGTATTCATCTCAAATACTAAAGATAATTTACACAAATTTACACCAAAATCTGATGAAGGAATTTTCTTAGGCTACTCCACAACTTCTAAGGATTATAGAGTTTTTAACAAAAACACTTGCACTGTTGAAGAGACAGTACATGTCAAATTTGATGAAACTGATCCTTTTGTTTTCAAACAACCCCAACCTACATCCTCAGATGTATTCTCAAAAACATATTATCAACCTTTGATTGAAAATCCTTCTAATAAAGAAAATTTTCAAGAAGATACTTCTAAAACATTTACCCCAGAATATTTCCTACCCTATGTTGATGAACAGGTTTTACAAAACCCAAAACAGTCGTTTCTAAAGAATCATCCCAGTGATAGTATCATTGGTGATGTGAATCAACCTGTAAGGACTAGAAGTTCCTTAAGAAATGAAGTATAACATCAAGCATTCCTTTCCCAATTGGAACCAAAAAGCACTGATGAAGCTTTAGGTGATGATGATTGGATTAAAGCCATGCAAGATGAACTAAATGAATTCAAAAGGAATAAAGTCTGGACCTTGGTTGAAATACCTAAGGAAACTTCTATAATCGGAGTAAAATGGGTCTTCAGAAATAAATGTGATGAAAATGGAGTCATCATTAGACATAAATCTAGATTAGTTGCTAAAGGCTATAATCAATAAGAGGGAATAGACTTTGAAGAAACCTATGATCCAGTAGCTATACTTGAATCTATTCATATTCTACTTGACTTTGCAGTATTCTTCAATTTTAAACTTTTTCAAATGGATGTGAAATGTGCTTTCCTTAATGTGTATGTTCAAGAGGATGTTTTTTTTAACAACCTCCTGGCTTTGAAGATACAAAATATCCTAATCAGGTTTTTAGACATACAAAAGCTTTCTATGGCCTTAAACAAGCTCCACGAGCTTGGTATGATAGACTTACATGATTGTTTCTTCAAAATAACTATGTTAATGGAAATGCAGATCCAACCCTTTTTATAAAGAAAAATAAGAAAAATGTTTTGATTGTTCACATTTATGTTGATGACATTATATTTGGTTCAACTCAGAAATTTTTAATTGATTCTTTTGTGGATCTAATGAAATCTGAGTTTGAAATGAGTATGATGGGTGAGTTAACATTTTTTCTTGGTTTTCAAATACCTCAAAAACCCGAAGGAATCTACATATCCCAACATAATTATATTAAATATCTTCTTAAAAGTATGGATATGACAATACTAAGAGTATAAGTACTCCTATTGGAACCTCAAACACACTTGATCTTGATGAATCTGGGAAACCATTAGATCAAACATCTTTTAGAGGTATGATAGGAAGTCTACTTTACTTGATAGCTAGTCGACCAGAATTGATTTTTTCAGTATGCTTATGTGCAAGATATCAATCCAATCCTAATGAATCTCATTTAAAAGTAGTGAAAATAATTTTTCGCTACTTAAAGGGAACCATAGATCTAGGACTATTTTATACTTCTGGAAATGATTTTGTTTTAAAGATATTTTCAGATGCTGACTTTGGTGGATGTAGAATGGATAGAAAAAGTACATCGAGAACTTGTCATTTATTAGGAGATTCATTAGTTTCTTGGTCATGCAAGAAGCAACATTCTGTAGCACTCTCTACTGCTGAAGCTGAATATGTAACAGCTGGAAGTTGTTGTGCTCAAGTGTTGTGGATGAAACACACACTCACAAATTATTTCTTGAGTTTTACTAAGACTCAAATTTTGTGTGATAACACAAGTTCCATTTTTAGAGACCCGTATCCTGACGTACATGGACATTACATTACTTTTGCGGAATACTTAGTACATAACAAAAACACACACACAAGGATCGTAATAGTTTAGTGTCTTTGGAAACTCGGAACGTAATCTTCTAATCCTGGTGAAAGATCTTCAATATCTCCCATAAAGATCTTCCCTTTTTTTTTCTTACCTAAAACCTTTCTTTATATCCTGGGGAAAAGAAAACATAAAAGGGTGAGCTCAAATGCTCAGTAAGGGTATACAAAAGAAATAAAAATCATATCATATCTTTTTGAAAATCATAACCTGCAAAAGAGATCATAATATCTTAACATGGAAAAAAATCATAGAAGTGAAAATGAGATCACCATAATCATAACATGAAACTTGAAACTTTGTGGCATTCACACATAATCATGGAAAATCATTTCTTGTTAGTCATGACTCATTACCAAGACTATCTTAGTGGACAAAGTCCCTTTCTGAATCGAGTAATCCTCGTTTCAGTCCTGTTTCACTGAACCGGTATAACCTACCATTCTAGCCATGTCTATCTCATGAGATATAAAATCTTTACCCAATGCATTGGAGGGAGATATAGGTCCCACCCATCTTATAATGAATCCTTTCTTATGTGTGCCACATAATCATAAAACATACATCATCGCATAACACATGTAACAAAAATGGGATTCTTGAAACATCATGACATCATAAATCAATTCATATAAGATAAAGGAATTCATAAAAATAATTCCATCACAACATGATCAAATCAATGTAATAATAGGGATAAAAACAGAACCCTTTTATTATCTTAGATGGAAAATAATTTTGATAAAATACTTGAACTTCATTCTTGAGGAAAATATCCTTTCTACTTCAAAAACACTTTTCCTTTCATAACATGTCATACAATTTTAAACTAAAAGAAGTTGATTAAAAATAAACTTGAAAACATGTAAAGAATGATTCTTGGAAATAATGTTTTAAAAATCCATTCATGCCGTATAAGTTAAAAAAAACATTCTTCGTACTTTTGTCGGAAAAGTCAAAAAGTACCTCGTACGAAAAACGACAAAAGATTCCTTTCTTATTCTTTACTAAAAACTCACCGAAGGGTAAAAATGGATTTAAACAATTGTAGGTGGATGGAAATAATATTACATATTGATGAAACATGGATGTGGATGATAAAATACACCCCATTAAATACTTACGAATAAACAATCTCGGATAAAAATGAGATTGTGATATTTCCCTTACCTTAGGTCCGATTAGCTTTGTACGTGTCCGAAGCTCCTGTATAATGGTTTAAATAATGTTATTGACTTATTCCAGAATCATACATATTGATATGATATCATATATGGTCATATTATTATCTTCTTGTTAGTAATATTTCATTGTTACTTGTTACTCGGGTCTTTATAACTTTTTGTTCTTATGCGGGTTTTGTCGAATAAATTCTTATTCTTATCTTTAGGTTATAGATAATTCATTTCCAGAATGGTATTAGTGTAGTATATACCATATTCATTCATTCAATTCATTTATATAATCATTATGAAATGAAGATCATGTAGAACGAGTCGCATTACATCGTGGAGACGGTATTCCGTACGTACGCACAAGTGATGATATCGTTCCTATGATCGTGGAATTGTATTGGAGTATATATATATTATTTCAGTATCAATATTACTTCATAATAATCATATTTAGTTACTCATTACACCATTATACCCATCCTTGTAAGGTGATGGTGGAAAATAGATTACACCACGGCGTGGAGACGGTATTCCGTACGTACGCACGCGCGGTGATTTCATTTTTCCGTAGGATGGATAGAAGGTGAATTAGGGTTGTTTCATATTTATAATAACATATCAGTATGTAAGTAATACTGATGTTATTACTTTATCATGAAACAACTAAAGAAGAAGAAGTTGAAGAAGAAAGAAATTGAAAAGATCGGTAATGGATATTACCTCTTCTTTGGAACGCCTCTTTGAATCCTCCACTTAAGAAACTAAGATTGGTCTTTGGAGAAGACCAGAACATCTAGGATTATTCTAGGAAAGTGGAGAGGATAAAATGGCAGGGGTTGGCCGAGCTTGAGTGCTCAAATTGGTGTGAGGAGGAGGGGGAGGATGTGTCCTTTTATAAGGGAGGAGAGGGGCACCTTAGGAATTCTTAAAAATATTAATTTATAATAAATTTAACCCCACTTAAAAACCTCCAAAAATGACTCATATTCGAATATTAGATGAGATAGGGTTGTAATCTCATCAACCAATCAAATTTAGACATGTTTGGATATTATTTTAAACCTTATCAATTAGATTTAACTCTAAGTTAAATAATTTAACTTTTACTATGTCTTTTTGTTTTCTTTCACTATATGGTTAATACACTTACTATAACATGCCAAAAGAACCCCAAATTGTTTATTATTAATATATATATCCTTATCTAAGTCATTTGGCCGAACCTTAGATTTTTAGGAATACAATAACAATTAATAATATAATATTTGATTTAAAAACTATTTTGTGTCAATTTTAACACTATTTGATATATGATTTTTGTGAAAGTCATAACAGAATTAAATGTTCGAACCAAGTTGATTAAATCAACATTAATATATCATAGTAACCTAGAAAATTAGTGTAATTCATAAAAAATCTCAAATTACATTTATTTTGGTGTTTATAACATCAATTATGTCAATATTTCATTAATAAGATAATTACTGCATCATCGTTGTGTCATAAATAAATTACATTATTTGATGTCTAAAAATTACAAATAAAATACCATCAAGTAGGAAATCTTTTTAGCTTTCTAATGAATATTTACAATCGAATTTATCTTATGTATAACCCCATATTAAAAATGATTTACTTATTAAACTTTGATTTTAACTATTTTAACCCTTCTTTAAATAAATTAATAATAAATGTCCTAATCTAATCCAAGTGGGCCTAAATGGTCATATTTTATTCCTAAGTTTGTTTTTGGTCGAATTAAACTTGTCCAATAGAATTAGGACATGTGTTAGGGTAATAGTAATATCATATTTACCCTTAGTTACCCTATTTACTATTAACCGCGGTAAAAAAAAGTAAAAAGTTACTATTCACCAAAAATTATTTTCATCTCATTGAACCACATTTTAGTCCTTGATATTAACCGTGTCTCTCGGATTTTCGAAATTCCATTCACAGAAGTGGTAAAATTAAGTTTTATGCAAAATTCAGTTTTTAACCTACCACTTAGTGGTTTCACTATTCATCAAAAATTGAAAGTTTTCAGAAAAATGCCAAAATTTCATCCTAAGCTATATTTCATATTCCGAATTCAAAAATGAAGTCTATTTTACCAAATTCATAACATAGAAGTTGAATTAATTAATTTTATAATTAAATCCCGCTATTAAAACAAATAGCGTGTTTTTACGAAACAATATCTATCAAAAGATTGACACTTGTTTATGTCTGGTTTAAATGTGAAATTACGTCCAATGACCAAAATTGTATTAAATTGTAAAAATATATTCTAAATATACTTTAAAACTACTCAAATTAATAATTTATCACTATTAATTATTTCGATTAAAAAAGTTGTTTTTAATTATAATTTAGTAATTTTCACTATTCATCAGAATATGAAAGTTATCCGAAATGTACCAAAATTTCACCTTAGGCTAAATTCGATACTCCGAATCCAAAAATGAAATCCATTTTGAAAAATAAAATTTACAAAATTTCAAAAAGTGGTTATTACTATTCATAATGGCTAGTTTTAATAGCATATCGCTGTTTAGTGAAACTCGTTATTGCGTACTACACACACTATCGAGGAAGGTTGCGATTGCGTGTAATGCAAGGCAAGTCAAGGATGCGTGTTGTGCAAGCTCCTTTTGGTGTAGCGTACAACACAAGACATTAATAAAATTAAAAAGAATATTTTTCATAAAATCTTGGGCTGTTACATTCTACCCCCCTTAAAATGAATTTCGCCCTTGAAATTCGTCGGGGTTATAAATGGTTTTCTATTCGAAAGTTTCCCACATCGTAAAAAGGAATACCAAATCTTGGCTTTAAAAACTAAAGTATGAAATGTAACGATTACCCAAATAAACTAATTGTTGGGTTTCCACATAGGTAAAAATATGGATATGGAAGAAAAATCTAACCATCATGTTCTGATGGAGAGTGGTAGAGAACATGGCTATGGAAAAGCCAAAAATCACAAATCCATAAATTTGTGATGATATAAGGTATCATCTGATTCCTCAGGTATAAGATCACTAGGACAACATTTTTGGTTTTCAAGATCATTTCCCTAAAGTTGAAAATTTGAATTAGAATAAATACTTACTTTATTTTGGTACAATCTCACTGTTGTTCGTGCCTTGAACAATTTCCACTTCATCTCTTAAATAAATGAAGTTGAATTTGTTATTCGTGAAGTGTTAGCAGATAATGTGATAGAATGACGGGTCATTCCATCTGTCTCAAACAAAAGGTTAGCAAAAATTATATGCATAAATCGATCTATAGTGAGATTAATCATATATGGTTCCTAAAATGGACTTATACTTCATATATCATACTGCTTAATATAATAAAACTAGTTTCTACTAAACAGGGACTTCCTGTAGGTCAGTGGTAGGCGATAAAGGCCAGTCGCACTTCGGTTGTGGGTTCGATTCCTACAGCCTTGTCCGAAGCGATGGGCTGTCGCCCGTCCTGCAGGTTGTCCTTTTTCTAAAACTATATTACTATAACATCCATCAATAATATCGAGAAAACTTCGATCCTTAAACAATACTCACTTATGTCCAACATAATCCATTTCAATCTTTAGGCTTATCCATAATACTGTAGTCCACTCTCATAATATAGTGACAACGATTACCAGAGATTTAATACTGTCGTTGATCCCCACATATCATAAGATATGTTTTGTTGGTCACATTCTAAACATTAAAAGTCCTTAATCATGTATTCTCTTGAATACCTTAGTGAAAACATGAATGCAGTTAAAAGTTAACACTTTCCACATACCAAAATCCTCAAAATTCTATATACTCAATCCATGATATCACTTAGTCCTTATATCAATCATGAGCTCATGAATACTGTTAAACATTTCATTTTCTTATTTTCCCTTCATTATGCGCATATCATCTTATTTCCAAAAATATCTCAATCACTTTGAATACCACATTAAACCAATACATAAATATTCCAATACTCCATGATACAACATTATTTTGGAATCCCATTACATAAACACTTAATCATTCCACCACATCGTTATCATATTCAACATTGCCAATAGTGATCGCATGTGATTTCCCTTTGTCCTTTGCCTTCAGTGGTTGCTCATGTTGATCATCACTAACCCTTGGATTAGGGCAATTATTAGCATAATGCCCCATTTCCTTGCACTTGAAGCATTGAAGTGTTGGCGGTGCGTTCTCTGCAGTGTTTGCTTTATTCACATCATTAGAAACCCTTTTTCCATTACTTCGACACTCAGCTGCTCGATGACCTTCTTTTCCAAACTTAAAACATTTTCTAGTTCCTTTAAGACAATCTCCACCATGCTTCTTTCCACACTTTGTGCATAAGGAAACATTCATCTTCTTTTCACCATTATTATGAGATTTCTCCTTGAACTCCATCTTTCGTTTCTTGTCAAAACCATGAGATGGATATGTAACACCAACTTCCATTTCTACCTTGATAGCACAATGCACAATTTCTTCATAGCTACTGAAGTCTCTTATAGCTAATGCCCTTCGAAGACTTGGTTTTAAGCCACTGAAAAATCGATCAACTTTACTTTCAGGTTGGATGATAATGCCAGATGCATACCTTGCAAGTCTTGTAAAATTCGCTTCATAATACCAACAGATTCATCATCCTTCTGCTTCAGCTCAATAAACTCCTTTTCCATCTTTGTTCGAAGAATACGAGGGAAGTACTTACTGAAAAACAAGTTCTTGAACTCGTCCCATTCCATGGACTCAATTTCATCTCTTTGCCTCGTATTCTTGATAAGATTCCACCATTGATCAGCTTCACCTTCCAAACGATATACTGCTAAGATGACTTTATCATGTTCAGAACATTGAAGAACTGAAAATATCTTTTCAGCAGTACTAATCCATTGTTCAGCAACTAATGGATCAGTAGACCCACTGAAAGAAGGCGGACGCTGCCTCATGAAGGATTCAACGGAATGTTGCTCCTTCCTTTGCTCGTTTGGAAGTCCTGCATGATTCATAGCTTGAGAAAGTTGTGTGAGCATGGCTACAAGATTTTTCATTCCAGATCCCATATCGTTTGGTTGCTCAGGGGGACAATCATTGCATTGTCCATTGCATTGATCAACACGGTTCCTTCGGGTTCCAGTCATCGTCTAAAACCCCAAAAGAATAGTGTGAGAGGCAAAAATAATTCTAGGGAAAACAACATAATAAAGGGGTAGTACCCTCAATATCTAACATCTTAGGTTAAATTCTAAGATCGTTAGCGCAATTCTAGGACTATAACCTATACGTATACTTAACCTTAGAGACATCCCTAGACATACCTTAGAAATATCTCTAGGGATCTCACTAACGTTTTCGCATCCTAGTTTCCAAAGGTTGACTAAACCTTTCCTCTGATACCAACTGTAGAGACCCGTATCCTGACGTACATGGACATTACATTACTTTTGCGGAATACTTAGTACATAACAAAAACACACACACAAGGATCGTAATAGTTTAGTGTCTTTGGAAACTCGGAACGTAATCTTCTAATCCTGGTGAAAGATCTTCAATATCTCCCATAAAGATCTTCCCTTTTTTTTTTCTTACCTAAAACCTTTCTTTATATCCTGGGGAAAAGAAAACATAAAAGGGTGAGCTCAAATGCTCAGTAAGGGTATACAAAAGAAATAAAAATCATATGATATCTTTTTGAAAATCATAACCTGCAAAAGAGATCATAATATCTTAACATGGAAAAAAATCATAGAAGTGAAAATGAGATCACCATAATCATAACATGAAACTTGAAACTTTGTGGCATGCACACATAATCATGGAAAATCATTTCTTGTTAGTCATGACTCATTGCCAAGACTATCTTAGTGGACAAAGTCCCTTTCTGAATCGAGTAATCCTCGTTTCAGTCCTGTTTCACTGAACCGGTATAACCTACCATTCCAACCATGTCTATCTCATGAGATATAAAATCTTTACCCAATGCATTGGAGGGAGATATAGGTCCCACCCATCTTATAATGAATCCTTTCTTATATGTGCCACATAATCATAAAACATACATCATCGCATAACACATGTAACAAAAATGGGATTCTTGAAACATCATGACATCATAAATCAATTCATATAAGATAAAGGAATTCATAAAAATAATTCCATCACAACATGATCAAATCCATGTAATAATAGGGATAAAAACAGAACCCTTTTATTATCTTAGATGGAAAATAATTTTGATAAAATACTTGAACTTCATTCTTGAGGAAAATATCCTTTCTACTTCAAAAACACTTTTCCTTTCATAACATGTCATACAATTTTAAACTAAAAGAAGTTGATTAAAAATAAACTTGAAAACATGTAAAGAATGATTCTTGGAAATAATGTTTTAAAAATCCATTCATGCCGTATAAGTTAAAAAAACATTCTTCGTACTTTTGTCGGAAAAGTCAAAAAGTACCTCGTACGAAAAACGACAAAAGATTCCTTTCTTATTCTTTACTAAAAACTCACCGAAGGGTAAAAATGGATTTAAAAAATTGTAGGTGGATGGAAATAATATTACATATTGATGAAACATGGATGTGGATGATAAAATACACCCCATTAAATACTTACGAATAAACAATCTTGGATAAAAATGAGATTGTGATATTTCCCTTACCTTAGGTCCGATTAGCTTTGTACGTGTCCGAAGCTCCTGTATAATGGTTTAAATAATGTTATTGACTTATTCCAGAATCATACATATTGATATGATATCATATATGGTCATATTATTAGCTTCTTGTTAGTAATATTTCATTGTTACTTGTTACTCGGGTCTTTATAACTTTTTGTTCTTATGCGGGTTTTGTCGAATAAATTCTTATTCTTATCTTTAGGTTATAGATAATTCATTTCCAGAATGGTATTAGTGTAGTATATACCATATTCATTCATTCAATTCATTTATATAATCATTATGAAATGAAGATCATGTAGAACGAGTCGCATCACATCGGGGAGACGGTATTCCGTACGTACGCACAAGTGATGATATCGTTCCTATGATCGTGGAATTGTATTGGAGTATATATATATTATTTCAGTATCAATATTACTTCATAATAATCATATGTAGTTAATCATTACACCATTACAACCATCCTTGTAAGGTGATGGTGGAAAATAGATTACACCACGGCGTGGAGACGGTATTCCGTACGTACGCACGCGCGGTGATTTCATTTTTCCGTAGGATGGATAGAAGGTGAATTAGGGTTGTTTCATATTTATAATAACATATCAGTATGTAAGTAATACTGATGTTATTACTTTATCATGAAACAACTAAAGAAGAAGAAGTTGAAGAAGAAAGAAATTGAAAAGATCGGTAATGGATATTACCTCTTCTTTGGAACGCCTCTTTGAATCCTCCACTTAAGGAACTAAGATTGGTCTTTGGAGAAGACCAGAACCTCTAGGATTATTCTAGGAAAGTGGAGAGGAGAAAATGGCAGGGGTTGGCCGAGCTTGAGTGCTCAAATTGGTGTGAGGAGGAGGGGGAGGAGGTGTCCTTTTATAAGGGAGGAGAGGGGCACCTTAGGAATTCTTAAAAATATTAATTTATAATAAATCTAACCCCACTTAAAAACCTCCAAAAATGACTCATATTCGAATATTAGATGAGATAGGGTTGTAATCTCATCAAACAATCAAATTTAGACATGTTTGGATATTATTTTAAACCTTATCAATTAGATTTAACTCTAAGTTAAATAATTTAACTTTTACCATGTCTTTTTGTTTTCTTTCACTATATGGTTAATACACTTACTATAACATGCCAAAAGAACCCCAAATTGTTTATTATTAATATATATATCCTTATCTAAGTCATTTGGCCGAACCTTAGATTTTTAGGAATACAATAACAATTAATAATATAATATTTGATTTAAAAACTATTTTGTGTCAATTTTGACACTATTTGATATATGATTTTTGTGAAAGTCATAACAGAATTAAATGTTCGAACCAAGTTGATTAAATCAACATTAATATATCATAGTAACCTAGAAAATTATTGTAATTCATAAAAAATCTCAAATTACATTTATTTTGGTGTTTATAACATCAATTATGTCAATATTTCATTAATAAGATAATTACTGCATCATCGTTGTGTCATAAATAAATTACATTATTTGATGTCTAAAAATTACAAATAAAATACCATCATGTAGGAAATCTTTTTAGATTTCTAATGAATATTTACAATCGAATTTATCTTATGTATAACCCCATATTAAAAATGATTTACTTATTAAACTTTGATTTTAACTATTTTAACCCTTCTTTAAATAAATTAATAATAAATGTCCTAATCTAATCCAAGTGTGCCTAAATGGTCATATTTTATTCCTAAGTTTGTTTCTGGTCGAATTACACTTGTCCAATAGAATTAGGACATGTGTTAGGGTAATAGTAATATCATATTTACCCTTAGTTACCCTATTTACTATTAACCGCGGTAAAAAAAAGTAAAAAGTTACTATTCACCAAAAATTATTTTCATCTCATTGAACCACATTTTAGTCCTTGATATTAACCGTGTCTCTCAGATTTTCAAAATTCCATTCACAGAAGTGGTAAAATTAAGTTTTATGCAAAATTTAGTTTTTAACCTACCACTTAGTGGTTTCACTATTCATCAAAAATTGAAAGTTTTCAGAAAAATGCCAAAATTTCATCCTAAGCTATATTTCATATTCAGAATTCAAAAATGAAGTCTATTTTACCAAATTCATAACATAGAAGTTGAATTAATTAATTTTATAATTAAATCCCGCTATTAAAACAAATAGCGTGTTTTTACGAAACAATATCTATCAAAAGATTGACACTTGTTTATGTCTGGTTTAAATGTGAAATTACGTCCAATGACCAACATTGTATTAAATTGTAAAAATATATTCTAAATATACTTTAAAACCACTCAAATTAATAATTTATCACTATTAATTATTTCTATTAAAAAAGTTGTTTTTAATTATAATTTAGTAATTTTCACTATTCATCAGAATATGAAAGTTATCCGAAATGTACCAAAATTTCACCTTAGGCTAAATTCGATACTCCGAATCCAAAAATGAAATCCATTTTGAAAAATAAAATTTACAAAATTTCAAAAAGTGGTTATTACTATTCATAATGGCTAGTTTTAATAGCATATCGCTATTTAGTGAAACTCGTTATTGCGTACTACACACACTATCGAGGAAGGTTGCGATTGCGTGTAATGCAAGGCAAGTCAAGGATGCGTGTTGTGCAAGCTCCTTTTGGTGTAGCGTACAACACAAGACATTAATAAAATTAAAAAGAATATTTTTCATAAAATCTTGGGCTGTTACACCATTTCCCTTAGTAAAAACCTTGCACATCACTCTCATGAAAAGCACATAGACATTAGGCATCACTTTCTTTGGGATCACACACTAAAAAGAGATATCATTCTTCAGTTTATCGGAACGCAAGATCAACTTGCTGACATTTTCACAAAATCCTTACCCTCTGATAGATTTGAATACATTAAACAGAAGTTAGGAATGATAACTGTGAGGTAATCTTCCTTCATTAACTTCCTCTTCAAACTTTCTCCTTATAGTAATAAACACATTTTCATAGGGGGAGTACATCTATTATGATGTTTTTCAAATTTTTCGTAATGAGTCTTCCAATTTTTTTTTTCGAAATGAGTCTTTCAAATTTTTCGTAATGAATCATTCAAAATTTTTTCGTAATGACTCTTTCAAAAATTTTCGGAATCGAAATTTTCGTACTGAAAATTTTCGTAATGAAATTTTCGTACTAGAAATTTTTGTAATGAAGTTTTCGCACTGAAAATTTTTGTAATGAAGTTTTCGTAAAGAAATTTTCCATAATGAAGTTTTCGTACTGGAAATTTTTGTAATGAAGTTTTCGTACTGAAAATTTTCGTAATGAAATTTTCGTACTGTAAATTTTTGTAATGAAATTTTCGTACTGGAAATGTTCATAATGAAGTTTTCGTACTGGAAATTTTCATAATTAAGATTCCGTACTAAGAATTTTTGTAATGAGAATTTTCAGAATGGGAGTTTTCGTACTCATATTTTTCGTAATGAGTTTTTTTTTCATAGACAAATTTTCTTCAAGAAGAATATTACCTATTATGAATAAACTTCCTAGCCAATCCAAAAGGTATGTTTTCCTTACTCAAGTTTTCATAATCATTTTTAGTAGCTGGTAGTTTCTTTTTTTAATAAAATTTATCAGATTTTCTTCTTCAATCTGATTTTTTTTATAAAAAAACCTCAAAAGATCGGATTCAAGATTTCCTTGCGGGTATGTTTTCAACCGTCAGATCAGATCATAGAATTTTTTCAACCGTTAGATTGTTTTTGGAAGTTCAAAGGTCAGATCCATCACCTATATAAAGGGAACCCCCATTTGTGTCCCACATCATTTTCAATCTCTCGCGTGCTGAAACTCTGCCTCAGTTCTTAAAGGCCATTCAGAATCTTTCAGTGCTCCTCCATTCTGAATTTTTGTAGATTCTGCTTCCCAAGATATGTCTTCGATGAAGCCAATCATAAAATGGTTAGTCTACAGGGAAAGTTTGGTTCTTCTGAACTTTTTCAGTGAGTATGATTCTTTAATATCCAAGAATATCAAACTTAATGGATGGGAAGATTTTTGTGTATCCAAACTAGGGGATCAGGATGTTGTTTATACAGATTTTCTTGTATAATTCTATGAGTCTGTTTCCCTATATGAAGAAGATAGCAGAGAAAAATTTTCTTTTAAGAGTTATGGTAATACTTACAAGTTATCTTACACCAATGATGCAAGCTTGGTGGGGCTCTCATATGATGGTGAAGAAGAATTTTGTTCACATAAGTTACTGGATGTGAAAGGAAGTTTTATCAAAGTGATGGAAATGGAATTTCTTGGACTTAAATATGACAAGACAAAAAGATTTCTCAAGGGTTCAAGGGATGTGCCAGATTTTGCATTTGTGGGTTCAATGGTTTTTCGTTTCGAGAAGAGGAGATAAGGATAATCTAAAGAAAAGTGATATTTATATCTTATATTTATTGGTAAATCTAAGAAATATCAATCTGATGAGGCACATTCTTATTACAGTTCAGAATATCAAGAATGACACTATTAAAGCACAAATTATTATGTATCCTGCTCTTATTTCCAAGCTTATTATTCAATGTCTTGATTCATTAAAGGTTGATTGCACTTCCAAGCTGAGAATTTGTAAGATGATGTTGATAAGTGATGATACTTTAAAAAGGATGAAAGTTGGTTTTTCAAAAAATTCACGTGAGTTTTATGATCTGCTAGAGGAGGAGGCATAAGTTGTTCCAGAAAATATGGAGAAATCTTAACAATCTAAGAAAGCATGGAAGAAGAGGAAGCTGAAGAAAGTGGTGGCTAAAAACAAGACCACTAAAGCTAAGGAAACCCAATCCAAACCTCCCAAGCCGAAGAAACAGAAAACATATCCAGATGAGGTGGCTGATAAGTGGAGAGAAGATAAAGAGAAAAGGAAATAAGGGGATCCTCAGTTCGGATTGGACCCTACTGAGGCTAAGGCCTTAAGAGAAATAACTGCTAATGAGCTTGAGAGGCAAGAAAATGAGAAGAATATGAAGAAGAAAATGTTTGAAGCTGAAGTTGTACAATCTCTTTTGAAAGCCACCGAAATAGCTTCTGAGAAGTTTCCTGTATCGGAAACTTTTTTTGTTCAACCATTACCGGAGACCCCTGGAAAAAATTAATTCACTCTAAAAAAGTCTAAAGGAAAGAGGTTGTTGAAGAAGTACAGAAAGAAGTTGTTAAAGATGTATAAGAAGAAGTGTTTGAAAGAGAAAAAGAAGAAGAGGAAGTAGAAGAAGAAGAATAATTAGAGGAAGGAAGTGGTGATCTAGATGACTTGATTAAACAAATGGAAGATTATTAAGAGAAGGCAAACCTATCAGAAAAACTACCACTCCGAACTTATGAGGATGAGTCCTCAAAGCTAGTCACTCTAGGAAAGGGAGTTGAGGAAGAAGGTAAGGAAGATGAAGACAAGGAAGAAGAAAAAGAGAATGAATCATTTGAGGAAGTAAGCTATGAGAAGCATTATCTTGAATAAGGAGCAGAGAAGGAGAAACCAGATGAAGATAAGATTGTTCAAGTATCTGAAAGTGAGGAAGAATCTCCTGATGAGGCAGTTCTAAAAGTTGATAAGGGGAAGCAAGTGCTTATGGACACCCCAACAAAAGATATCACTAGGAAGAAAGAAGTTGGTGGTTCTTCTAGAATAAAGATGTTGGAGATTGAATAAGAACAATCCCTAAGCAAGGTGTCTAATTCCGAATCATCAGCACTGGGTCATGATTTTGTTGTTGAGTCTTTGAAGAAGTTGGTGGACACAATTCCGATATTTCCCACCATAGACTCCAGATGTCAGATGCTTCAACATAGACTAAATCAAAAATCAGAATCCTTATCCATGGTGATGGACAAGTGTGTGAAAATTGAGTCTAATTATAGAAACTTTCTTATCAATTATGATGTTCATAGAAAATCTTTCAAGAAAATCACTCTATGGTCAAAGAAAGTTGATGATGACTTAGTGGAGTTTGATCATTTTCAGAATGATGTAAAAGATGCTTTTGATACTAAGGATGCCAAGATTAAGAATCTTCAGGATAAACTGACCTCTGAGAAAAATTCTCGGAATCAATAGGTGAGGGATTTGAATGGAAAGAATAACTTGGTTTCTCAAAACTAGAAAGGGGAAAGAGATTTCTGGATTGAGTTTGAAGAGAAGTTGGAAAATCAAGATGAGCTACTAAAGATGCAAGAAGAGGCCATGAAGGCTCAGGCAGAGGTCCTGAAATCTCAAGATGAAAGGATAAAAGCTTTGGAGAAGCAAGCTGAGGAGGACCAGAAAGACTTGAAGAAGCTGAAAACCTTGTTGAAGAAATTAATCCCCAAGGAAAAGGAGGACAAATAGACAAATCCGATTGTTTTTTGTAATGCTTTTTGTTGTAAAAATTCTTTCAACTATAATGAAATCTATGGTTTCTTGTGTTGTTTGTTGTCTTTACTAATTTTTCAGGTACTTTATCATTTTTTCCATTCCCTTAAATTATTTTTGAAAATCACAAAGGGGGAGAAGGAAAAATAACTACTCAAAAGAGGGAGAAGGAAAAAATTTCTAAGTAAAGAACTATCCTTAAGTAAGGGGGAGTTCCCCATTACAAAGTTTTTCATTCCCATGATAATGAAAACTCCATTCCGGAAATCTAGAATACAATCCTTAGAGTTCCTAAGCCTAAGGGGGAGTTAGTTGTATTCATCATCATCTATGAACAAAGGAAGATAAGTTTGAATTTCAAAGTCTAAAGAAATTTTTCTAAGACGTTATATTCTTTATCGAAAGGTTGTTTGTGCTTTCCAAAAAGGAGGATATTTTTGAGTCAATAAGGTTTTCTTTAGGACTTTTCCATTCCTTCTTGTTTTGAAAATCACAAACACCTTATACTTAAGAAAATCTATATTTTACTTATATAAGGAAAATTTCTTTCCCAAAGGAATTTACCCCTACCGTGTTTTCATTGCTCATATCAATATTTTTATTAAGTATAAAAATCAGATTCATACCTAAAACCTTGGAATCATATAATACATAGATATGAAGCATTCTATTTTAGGTTCTGAATTCTGGATTCGAACTCTAATAAGGTTCCATTCCGAATTCTGGATATGAACTCTAATGAAGTTCCATTCCGAATTCTGGATACGAACTCTAATGAAGTTCCACTCTGAATTCTCGACTCTGAACTCTTACTAGTTCGACTCCAAACTTCTACTAGTTCGACTCCGAACTTCTACTAGTTCGACTCCAAACTCTTACTAGTTCGACTCCGAACTTCTATGAGTTCGACTCTGAACTTCTACTAGTTCAATTCCAAACTTCTACTAGTTAGACTCTGAACTCTATGAGTTCAGATTATGAATTCTAGTGAAACCAAACTCCAAATTTCCTTGGAAATTCTGACTCCGGATTTCTACAGAATTCAGGTTTTGAATTCCTACAAAACAGAATCCGAATATCTCTTTATTATAAACTCTGAATTCCATTTTGGTTAGACTCCAAACTTTTATTTTCTTACATTCCAAACTTTATTTTTACTTATGCTTATACTTGTTTCATTACAAAATGATGTCGTGATTTCAGTTATTGACTAACCATCGGTTGAGTGACACATGTATAGGTCCCTCCAAAATTTAAGGAGAAATATGACCGTTGGAGGAGGGAGCCGACCGTTGGAGCTTCACCTATAAATAAGATATCATTTGAATGAGCTCGACAACAACTTTGACACAACTTGTGCTTACATACTGTTGAAGTGATTTATAGAGAGAGAGGCTCTTATTAACTCTCAAAGCTTCATGCAGAAAATTTGAACGGCTTGTTCAAACT
Source organism: Viscum album (assembly GCA_963277665.1). NCBI lineage: Eukaryota > Viridiplantae > Streptophyta > Magnoliopsida > Santalales > Viscaceae > Viscum > Viscum album. Next base: position 599,346,897 of record OY728132.1, on the reverse strand, counting down.
TTACCTTGTGCAGACTTGCTTCGTGTGACTCCGATTATTGCTGATTACAATCAAGGGCTTTCTGGGATAGGAAGACAGAGGTTCCAACACCTTGAAGTTGAGGGCTTCTGGGGATAAGAAGACAGAGGTTCCAACATCTTGAAGTTGAGGGCTTCCATGCTGAGGAAGACAGAGGTGACGACTTGTAACACCCCAAGCTTCTACAGTACGCTTCTCTTTGAATAATGCAATAGCGTGTGTTCTACGCAACATCGAGTTCTAACACACCACAACCAATCAAACTAGCTGTTATGAATAGTAATACCCAATTTTTGAAATTTATAAATTTTAATTTTCAAAATGGACTTCATTTTTGGATTCGGAATATCGAAATTAGCCTAGGGTGAATTTTTGGTATTTTTCTGAAAAACATCATTTTTCGATGAATAGTGAAACCACTAAGTGGTAGTTAAAAAACAGAATTTTTCATAAAACTTAATTTTACCACTTCTGTGAGTGGAATTTCAAAAATCCAAGAGACACGGTTAATATCAAGGACTAAAATTTGGTTCATTGAGATTAAAATAATTTTTGTTGAATAGTAACTTTTGCTTTTATTTACCACGGTTTAAAGTAAAAAGGGTAATTAAGGGTAAAAGTGATATTAATATTACCCTAACACATGTCCTAATTCTATTGGATAAGCTTAATTCGACCAAAAACAACCTTAGGAATAAAATATTATCATTTAGGTCCACTTGGATTAGATTAGGACATTTATTATTATTTAATTCAAAGAAGAGTTAAAAGAGTTAAAATCAAAGTTTATTTACTAAATCATTTTTAATATAGAGTTATACATAAGATAAATTCGATTGTAAATATTAATTAGAAATATAAAAATATTTCCTACATAATTGTATTTTATTTATAATTTTTACACATTAAATAATTTAATTTATTTATGACCCAATGATGACGCAGTAATTACCATAATAGTGAAAAATTAAAATAATTGATATTATAAATACCCAAATAAATATAATTTGAGACTTTTTATGAATTACACTAATTTTATAGGTTAATATGACATGTTAGGAATTATTTAAGTAACTTTATTCTAAGTAATCCTTCTGTTGTGATTTTTACAAAAATCAATTATTGAATAGTGTCAAAATTGACATAAAAGAGTTTTAAAAAAAATATTATATAATTAATTGATATTAAATTCCTAAAAATCTAAGGTTCGGCCAAGATACTTATATCATGATAGGTGTATTATTAATGGACCACTTGGGTGTCTCCTGGAGGTATATAGTTTGTTTATTAACTATATAATATAAAAATACAAAGTGACATGGTAAGTGTCAAACTAATTAACTAAGAGTTAAAACTAAAAGATAAGGTTAATATAATGACCTAAACCTGTCTAAATTCTATTGGTTGAGTGGTTTTCGACCCATCCCCACATTAAAATTTAAATAATCCACTTTGGATCCATTAGAAACCGAATATTAATTTATTATAAAATAATATTTCTAGATTTTCCAAAGGTGCCCCTCACCCCTCTTATAAAAGGGCACTCCCCCTTGTAATTAATTCACACTTTCAAAGCCATTTGGCTCAGACAAACTCTGTCCAAATACTCTATAAACGTCCCTCAATTAATTCTAGAGGCCTTCCTTTAGTCATAAATCCAACCTAAGGATCCCTTTTGATCAAATCAAAAGAAATATCCTGAAGAAGAGGTAATGATTTCACCACCCTTTTTCAAGTTCCTTTCTTCTTCCACTTCTTATTTCTTTGTTATTACCATTCTAAAATAATAAATCTAGTATCTTATATATACTGTGATATTATTATAAATATGGTACAACCATATTCAGTATTCTATCCATCATTTGAATAACATGTCACCATACGTGCGTACGTACGGCTTACCGTCTCCACGTCGTGGTGTAATTGTTATTCAATATATTATTATTTGGATGGGTATAATAATGATTTTTAATTCATCTAAATAATAAATATAACATGATAATTATTCTGTATATATGATATACCATCCAATTATATATTATTTTAATATCAAAAGAATGATATTGTCGATCGTGCGTACATACGGACTACCGTCTCCACGAACGCGATGAGAATCATTCTCCATCGTATCCATTCAAGTATAATTATCATTTGATGATTTCAAAATAATGTTTAAGGACTTGATATCATTATCGATATGAATAATATACAACCTATCCATGACAAACATGGCTTACAAAACATATAAAAGAAAACGAGTAAGTTAACACCCAAAACAATGATAATTCTAAAATATTATTAACAAAGCAATGTTAAAAGATCATATATGATATCATATTAATATATATGATTCTTGTATAATTTAATAAAAATTATTTCACCATTATATAGGAGTTTAACCAACCACAACCAAGGAAAAGTACAAGGTAAGGGTTATTTCACAATCTATTCTTTATCTGAGGTTGTTTATACGTGATTATCTACTGGGACCTCTTTATCATCCACATCCATGTTTCTTAAAAATGTATTTCAAATCATTATTATTATTTTAAAGACTATGGTATAAATTCATTTATACCCTTTTTGACTTTTATAAGTGGTTTATAAAGTAATCTTTCCATCGTTTTCCAAACAAGGTCCTTTTTAACCTTTTCGACAGAATTAAGGTAAGAATGTTTTTTTAACTTATACGGCGTGTGCGACTATTTTCTGCCATTATGAAATCATCAAATCTTCACTTAAAAGCTTATAATAATATTTTCAAAGAAAATGTTTTATTTTATAAATATATGACTCTTAAATGATTTCAAAATAGAAAGAGATATTTCTCTAAAAAGAGTTTTGATTTCATCTATGTCAACATCCTTTTATGGATTTTACGCTTATTTGAAGTTGATTTATTATGATACAAAACTTCTATATCGTATTGAAGGTTTTTTGATATGTTTGACTATGGATGTGTTATTTTTATACCATTCATTGTTTATGGATGAGGTATTTACATTTCGTATGCTAGTTTTAATACAAATGTTTATGTTATGTTTAAACCTTTTCATATGGGAATGTATTGGACTTAATATGTGACGGGTGGAGCCCACTATAGCTCCTCGATGCATCAGTAGGTCTCATGAGACATACTAGTGTCTTGGCACAAGGCCTTGACAAAATCATATTTTTAGTCTTGGCACGAGGTCTTGGCTATGTGGTTATGATAGTCTGGCATTATGCATTCCATCATTATGAAAGTGGTTATTGATATTGCATGTGATTATTCGATTAGTAGAATATACATGTTAATAAGTAAATGGAATTATTTCATTTTATTTTTTCCATACTATGTTGAAGTTAAAGTTTAAAAGGCTTTTGTTTTAGTTATACATTGCCTTAAATGTTTATTCTTATTTATAAAAGTTTCCGCTATATTGTTATCCTTATTGGGAATTTGAGCTCACCCCTTTTCTATGTTTTATTTTTCCTAGGATGTGAAGAAGTAAATTATGAATGACCTACAGGGATTGTATGAGGGGATAAGAGTGTAGACTATGGAGACTATGTTGTTTTAGTTTTCATTTTTATGATGTAATGTAAAACTTTATGAATATATCTAGTGTTTCCAAGGCTACTAAACTAATCGGTCTTTCGAGATTTGATCTTTCTTGTGATCATACAAATGTTATGTAACAATGCACGGACTCTAGGTAACTGGGGTCGGGATGTTACAGTTGGTATCAGAGGAAGTTTAGTACAAACCTTGGAAGCTAGATTTAGATAAACTCTGATTAGAGCACATAGATTTAAGATGGACTTTGAGGATTAGTATAGAAGAACTTCCTTGAATTTTGGTATTGTAGAGATTTTGTGAGTTTTCCGAGAAATACATCCCTGTCTGGATACGAGCAGGTAGAGGCAGCTCTGGAACATATGTACCTAGGGGTAAAACCCGAAAACACCGCTTTGAGCTAGACTCGAATGGGAACTGGTGCACGACAACGGGCCTTGCTGCACTCTTGGTTACGACACTCCCGGGGGATATGCTTAGGATAACTCTCATTTTATTTACAAATCATTATGAAGGGTTTATGAGTATATACTTCCTCAAAGGAGACATTTTTATGATTATGGATTATATCCATAAATAGTTCAATTTATGTTAAGTGTTTTATAAGTATGGAATTATGTATTTTGATTCATAAAATGATCTAGTTTATGCCATTGTTTAGAAATGGAACCTAGTGGAAGAAATGGAAATCGTATCAATGCACGCACTCCATATAGGGATTTCCCTCCTGCTCAAGATAATTATAGTGGAGATGGTGATGCAACTGATGCCGATCAGCTAATCACCATACTGGGACAACTCACTCAGGTTATGAATAATAACCTTACTCATATGGAGCACCCTGATCCGCAGCGTGGATGATCAATGTTAGATCGCTTCATGAGGTAGCAACCACCAACATTCAATGGGAGTACAAATACATTAGTAGCTGAGCAATGTATAAGTTCCCTAGAGAAAATATTTCAGGCTTTGGGAAGTAGTGAAAGGGAAAAAGTTATCATGGCAGTTTACTGCCTCACTAGAGATGCTGATTAATGGTGGTAATTGATTCAAAACATGAAAGAAGATGATGAAGTATCAAATATGGAATGGAGGGAGTTCAAAGATCTGTTTTTAGAAAAATACTTTCCTCGCAACCATCGAGCAGATATGGAAAGACAATTTTTGAGTCTGAGACAAAAGGATGATGAGAATGTCGCAAAGTATGAGGATAACTTTACAAGGTTAGCAAGGTATGTTGGAGATTATATACGTAACCCAAGAAGTAAGATTGATCGTTTCTTTGATGGGTTAAAACCATTTCTCCATCGAGCATTAGTCTCACAATCCTTCTCGTCGTATGAAGACATTGTCTCATGTGCTATCAAGGCAGGAAAGGAATTATCTAAGTCTTATGATTTTAAAGAAAAACAAGAGAAGAAGAGATCTGCTGATCAATATGGGAATTGAAATAAGGGGAATAAGGGGAAGGTTTAATATCCATCTTGTGGTAAATGTGGGAATAAACACCCCGGTACTTGCTTGAAGGGAATGGGTGTCTGTTACAAGTGTGGTGAAAAAGGCCACCAAGCTCATGATTGCAGAGGGAAGAAGGAAGCTACCGATGTTCAGTGCTACAATTTCAGGGAGATGGGACATTATGCAAATTAATGTCCTAAGCGTTAGGGGAACTTACTCAGAAAAGGTCAAGGGATCAAGGCCAAGCTTATGCTATCACCACTGCTGAGGTAGAAGCTCCAAAAGACGTGTTGGCAGGTAATTTAATGGTTTCCTCAAGTTTAGCAGATGCATTATTTGATTCTGGATCATCACATTGTTTCATATCTTCCCAGTTTGCTAAGAAAATTAGATATTTCCAATTTAATTTAACAAGGGAGTTGTCAGTTAAAACTCCTAAGGGAAGTATCATTGCAACAAAGTTTGGTGAATCAGTCCCCATTAGAGAACATAAATGTTCTTTATCCACTGATCTCATCGCCATACCTATGATTGAGTTTGATATAATCTTCGGTATGGATTGGGTTTTAGACCATGATGCAAAGATTTATTATAAGAAGAAGGAGGTTACGATTTTTGATGATGATGATAAGGAACACCTTATCTTTAGAGTAGAATCGTCACCACCTAATTCTTATCTAGATCCACCCCCAGTAGCTCAACTAAATTCAATTATTGGGGAGGAAGAGGATGAAATGACTGTGGGTGAGGAAAGGAATGTTCAAATAGAAGATGTACCTATTGTGAAAGAATATGTAGATGTGTTTCCGGAAGATTTACCAGGACATCCTCCAGAACGATAAGTTGAGTTTTCCATTGATTTAATTCCTGGATCAAGGCCTATATCGAAGACCCCTTATAGAATGGCCACTATAGAATTAGTTGAACTAAAGAAACATCTAGAGGAATTGAGTAATAAGGGATTTATTTTCCCTAGTGTTTCTCCATGGGGTGCCCCTGTTCTTTTTGTTAAAAAGAAAGATGAATCTATCAGGTTATGTATCGACTACAGGGAGATCAATGCTATAACAATAAAGAATAAGTATCCCCTACCTCGCATTGATGATTTATTTGACCAACTGCATGGAGCTCAATACTTTTCAAATATTGACCTTCGATCTGGATACCATCAGTTGTGTGTGAAGAAGGAAGACATTCCAAAGACAACATTTCGAACCAGGTACGGGCATTACGAGTTTACAGTAATGCCTTTTGGATTGACTAATTCACCCTCTATATTCATAGATCTGATGAATAGAGTTTTCAAGGAATATCTAGATGAATTTGTGGTGGTATTTATTAATGATATCTTGGTATAATCCAAAAGCTACGAAGATCATGAAAATCACTTGTGCGTTATCCTGAAGATTCTGAGAAGACATGAATTATATGGGATGTTTAGCAAGTGTGAATTCTGGCTTCAAGAGATTTATTTTCTTGGCCATATTGTCTCTAAAGATAGAATCTCTATTGATCCTTCTAAGACCAAGGCAATCCAAGAATGTCCAGCACCTATGAGTATAAATGAGGTACGCAGTTTTATTGGTTTGGCAGGTTATTATTGACGTTTCGTCCAGAATTTTTCCCGATTGGCTAACCCATTAACGAAGCTCACACGTAAAGGGGTAAAATTTGTTTGGACAAAAGAGTGTGAAGAATGTTTCAAAGAACTGAAGATAAGATTAGTCAATGCTCCTATATTGACTCTACCATCGGGGAATGATGGGTTCGTTATTTATAGTGGTGCATCGAAGAAAGAACTTGGTTGTGTTCTTATGCAGAATGATAGGGTTATTGCCTATGCATCACGACAGATGAAAATTCATGAACAAAACTATCATACTCATGATCTCGAGTTAGCAGCTGTGATCTTTGCTTTGAAGATATGAAGGCACTACCTCTATGGTGAAAAAATGTGATATTTATACTGATCACAAGAGTTTGAAGTATATTTTCTCACAAAAAGAACTCAACATGAGGCAAATGAGATGGATTGAATTACTCAACGATTATGATTGCACGATACACTACCACCTGGGTAAAGCAAACAAGGTGGCAGATGCTTTGAGCAGAAAATATCATGGAGTTTTGAATAATATGAGAATTGAAAGGGATCCAATTTTCATGGACCTAGTGAAAATGGACATGGGAATAACCAGGGAAGGTGAAACATCAATGCTTTTTCAAATGGTTGACAAACCATCTTTACTAGAAAGGATTAAGAGTTCTTAGACCGATGATGAAGAATTTCAAAAGAATATTAAAGCTGTGAATGATGGGAGATTGAGAGACTTTGTGTATGAAGAAGGAATTTTGAAATTCGGGAAGAGGCTTTGTGTTCCCGATATACCTGATCTAAAAAGAGAATTGCTGGATGGTGCTCATAGTTCCAATTTCTCTATACACCATGGGAGCACCAAAATGTATAGATATTTGAAGGAACATTTTCTGTGGGACAGCATGAAGAGGGATATTGCTGATTTTGTGTCAATATGTATGGTTTGTCAACAAGTGAAAGCTGGAAGGAAACAGCCTGGTGGAGTATTGCAACCTCTTCCCATACCTGAGTGGAAATGGGATAATATCAAGATGGACTTTGTCATGGGACTACCAAAGACTCATAGAAGGAACGATGCAATATGGGTTATTGTTGATCGTCTTACCAAGTCAGCACATTTTAATTCTATAAGAGAAGATATACCACTGGAATGTCTAGCAAGACTATGTATTGATGAAGTTGTGAGACTTCATGTAGTACCCCTATCGATTGTTTCTGATCATGATCCCCATTTTACTTCAAGATTCTGGAAAAGTCTTCAGAAAGCCTTGGATACTGAACTTCATTTGAGCACTGCCTATCACCCTCAAACAGATGGAAAATCTGAATGAACTATTCAAACCTTAGAAGACATGTTGAGATCCTGCTCACTTGACTTTCAGGGTATGTGGGATCAATATTTACCTCTGATAGAATTTTCCTATAACAATAGCTTCCATTCGAGTATTCAGATGGCACCATATGAAGCGTTATATGGAAAGAGATGTCGCACACCAACCTGTTGGGATGAAGTTGGTGAAAGAAAACTTGTAGGCCTAGAACTGGTGGAGGAAACGATGGAAAAGGTGAAGGTAATCCAAAACCATATCAAAGAAGCTCAAAGTAGGGAGAAGAGCTATGCCGATAATCAAAGGAAGGATTTGGAATTTCAAGTCAGTGATCATGTTTTCCTGAAGGTATCTCCATGGAAGGGAGTCATATGTTTTGGTAAGAAAGGTAAATTGAGTCCCAGGTACATCAGACCTTTCGAAATTCTAGAACGAATTGGGGCTGTAGCTTACTGATTGAAAATGCTGCCAAGTCTCTCCAAAGTTCACGATGTGTTCCAGGTATCTCTGTTGAGGAAATACATGCCTGACCCAACGCATGTACTCACCTATGAGGAATTAGAACTGGAACCCGATCTGTCTTATTGCGAAGATCTAGTCAAAATTCTTGATACGAGAGAACAAGTACTGAGAAACCGGATGACTCATCTGGTAAAAGTCTTGTGGAGAAACCATAAGATGGAAGAGGCAACGTGGGAACCCGAGGAACTTATGATGAAGAACCACCCGAGTCTTTTCATGCGGTAGTATTCTAGAAATTTCGAGGATGAAATTATTTGGAGGGGAGAATGTAACACCCCAAGCTTTTATGGTATGCTTCTCTTTGAATAATGCAATAGCGTGTGTTGTACACAACATCGAGTTCTAACACACCACAACCAATCAAACTAGCCATTATGAATAGTAGTACCCACTTTTTAAAATTTATAAATTTTATTTTTCAAATTGGACTTCATTTTTGGATTCGTAATATCGAAATTATCCTAGGGTGAATTTTTGGTATTTTTTGGAAAAACTTCATTTCTTGATGAATAGTGAAACCACTTAGTGGTAGTTAAAAACTGAATTTTTCATAAAACTTAATTTTACCGCTTCTGTGAGTGGAATTTCGAAAATCCAAAAGACACGGTTAATATCAAGGACTAAAATGTGGTTCGTTGAGATGAAAATAATTTTTGGTGAATAGTAACTTTTTACTTTTGTTTAGCACAGTTAAAAGTAAATAGGGTAATTAAGGGTAAAAATGATATTAATATTACCCTAACACATGTCCTAATTCTATTGGATAAGCTTAATTCGACCAAAAACAACCTTAGGAATAAAATATTATCATTTAGGTCCACTTGGATTAGATTAGGACATTTATTATTATTTAATTCAAAGAAGAGTTAAAAGAGTTAAAATCAAAGTTTATTTACTAAATCATTTTTAATATATGGTTATACATAAGATAAATTCTATTGTAAATATTCATTATAAAGCTAAAAATATTTCCTACATAATGGTATTTTATTTATAATTTTTAGACATTAAATAATTTAATTTATTTATGACCCAATGATGATGCAGTAATTACCATAATAGTGAAACATTAAAATAGTTGATATTATAAATACCCAAATAAATATAATTTGAGACTTTTTATGAATTAAACTAATTTTCTAGGTTAATATGACATGTTAGGAATGATTTAAGTAACTTTTTTCTAAGTAATCATTATGTTGTGATTTTTACAAAAATCAATTATTGAATAGTGTCAAAATTGACATAAAAGAGTTTTTTAAAAATATATTATATTATTAATTGATATTAAATTCCTAATAATCTAATGATCGACCAAGAGAATTATATCATGATAGGTGTATTATTAATGAACCACTTGGGGGTCTCTTGAAGGTATATAGTATGTTTATTAACTATATAATATAAAAATACAAAGTGACATGGTAAGTGTCAAACTAATTTACTAAGAGTTAAAACTAAAGGATTAGGTTCATATAATGACCCAAACCTATCTAAATTCTATTGGTTGAGTGTTTTTAGACCCATACCTACCTTAACCTATAAATAATCCACTTTAGAGCCATTAAAAACCGAATATGAATTTATTATAAAATAATATTTCTAGCTTTTCCAAAGGTGCCCCTCACCCCTCTTATAAAAGGGAACTCTCCCTTCTCATTAATTCACACCTTCAAAGCCATTTGTCTCAGCCAAACTCTGCCAAACTACTCTCTAAACTTCCCTAACTTAATTATAGAGGCCTTACTTTAGTCATAAATCCAACCTAAGGAGCCCTTTTGATCAAATTAAAAGGAATAACCCGAAGAAGAGGTAATGATTTCACCACCCTTTTTCAAGTTCCTTTCTTCTTCCACTTCTTATTTCTTTGTTATTACCATTATAAAATAATAACTACAGTATCTTATATATAATATGATGTTATTATAAATATGGTACAACCATATTCAGTATTCTATCCATCCTTTGAATAACATGTCACTATACGTGCGTACGTACGGCTTACCGTCTCCACGTCTTGGTGTAATTGTTATTCAATATATTATTATTTGGATGGGTATAATAATGATTTTTAATTCATTTAAATAATAAATATAACATGATAATTATTATGTATATATGATATACCATCCAATTATATATTATTTTAATATCAAAAGAATGATATTGTCGATCATGCATACGTATGGACTACCGTCTCCACGAACGCGATGAGAATCATTCTCCATCGTATCCATTCAAGTATAATTATCATTTGATGATTTCAAAATAATATTTAAGGACTTGATATCATTCTGTATATGAATAATATACAACCTATTTATGACAATCATGGCTTACAAAACATATAAAAGAAAACGAGTAAGTTAACACCAGAAACAACGATAATTCTAAAATATTATTAACAAAGCAATGTTAAAAGATCATATATGATATCATATTAATATATATGATTCTTGTATAATTTAATAACAATTATTTCACCATTATACAGGAGTTTAACCTACCCCAACCAAGAAAAAGTACAAGGTAAGGGTTATTTCCCAATCTCTTCTTTATCCGAGGTTGTTTATACGTGATTATCTACTGGGACCTCTTTATCATCCACATCCATGTTTCTTAAAAATGTATTTCAAATCATTGTTATTATTTTAAAGAATATGGTATAAATTCATTTATACCCTTGTTGACTTTTATAAGTGGTTTATACAGAAATCTTTCTATCGTTTTCCAAACAAGGTCCTTTTTAACATTTTTGACATAATTAAGGTAAGAATGTTTTTTTAACTTATATGGAGGGTACGGCTATTTTCCGCCGTTATGAAATCGTCGAAGCTTCCCTTACAAGATTATAAGAATATTTTCAAAGAAAATGTTTTATTTTATAAATATATTACTCTTAAATTATTTCAAAATAGAAAGAGATATTTCTCTAAAAAGATTTTTGATTTCATCTATGTCAACATCCTTTGATAGATTTTACGCTTATTTGAAGTTGATTTATTATGATACAAAACGTATATATCGTATTGAAGGTTTTTTGATATGTTTGACTATGGATGTGTTATTTTTATACCATTCATGGTTTATGGATGAAGTATTTACATTTCGTATGCTAGTTTTAATACGAATGTTTATGTTTAAACCTTTTCATATGGGAATGCATTGGACTTAATATGTGACTGGTGGAGCCCGTTATAGCTCCTCGATGCATCGGTAGGTCTCATGAGACAAACTAGTGTCTTGGCACAAGGCCTTTACAAAATCTTATTTGTAGTCTTTGCACGAGGCCTTGGATTTGTGGTTATGATAGTCTGGCATTATGCATTCCATCATTATGAAAGTGGTTATTGATATTTCATGTGATTATTCGATTAGTAGAATATCCATGTGAATAAGTAAATGGAATTATTTAATTTTATTTTTTCCATACTATTTTGAAGTTAAAGTTTAAAAGGATTTTGTTTTAGTTTTACATTGCCTTAAATGTTTATTCTTATTTATGAAAGTTTCCTCTATATTGTTATCCTTACCGGGCATTTGAGCTCACCCATTTTCTATGTTTTATTTTTCTCAGGATGTGAAGAAGTAAATTATGAATGACCTGCAGGGATAGTATGAGGGGATAAGAGTGTAAACTATGAATACTATGTTGTTTTAGTTTTCATTTTTATGATGTAATATAAAACTTTATGAATATATCTATTGTTTCCAAGGATACTATACTAATTGGTCTTTTGAGATTTGATCTTTCTTGTGATCATGCCAATGTTATGTAACAATGCACCGAATCTAGGTAACTGGGGTCAGGGCATTACACGACTACCTTATAGTTGAGGGCTTGCAGGGATAGCAAGACAAAATATGATCTTTGAATCGAGGGTTTACCCTAGTGTGGGTAAGACAGACTTTCTTGAAAGTATAAATCAAGGTACCTTTATCCAAGGTTGTTGGATACCCTTCTCTTTGGGTTAAAAGAGTTATTGTTTGTTACTTGTATTTTTACTACTTGTTTTTCCGTTGTATTTTTTATTGTTAATGAAAGTATAACTTTCTTATACTTACTTACTTGTACTCTAATTTAGTTAGATTCTATACGCTTTAAGGTAGAATCTTAGCTGGTGTAAACTTTTGTTAAGTTTCATTTATGGAATCACTTTTTCGGAATCTAGAATGTCTTTAGTACTCATAGAGGTCTTGTGAATTATCTTTTTTAACTTTGTTAAACATAACCATCCTAAAATTTTCTTTAGGAATTTTTAAAATGTACAATTAACCCCCCTCTTGTATCTAAGAATCTCATTCTTATTTCGATCCTACGTTTGGTATAAGAGAGTATATCATACTCAGAGTTATACCATCCTAACATCTAGGGCCCAGATGCCTTATTGAATCTTTTTTTTGGTTTCCTTTTATGTTTTCTTTAGATGTGATCCTTACCATGCAACATGATATTATCCTGGTATGGATAATGGTTGTGGAGATATGGGTAGGGTGGCTTGAGTTTGTAGTAGTAGTTGACACTTGTGGTGGCGAGATGCATGGTGATATGAATGATGGTGTCGTGGATGAAACCATGACTAATAGAATTGGCTGAAGCTAGTATTTCCCATTTTTTTGCTGAAACCTAGTATTATTAATTATTAATAAATATTCTTTGAAGATCATGTGGTAAAGTTTTTTATATTTTCATTTCTTTTCTCATAGCTTGAGGCAGCGGTTTGTTCTTGGTTTATACATATATTTTATGATAGCTTATAAAGTTCCCTACCGTACCTAGAATTATTAAATAATAATGACAAATAAATTTTTTACCCCATGGGTTAAGTTCTTGAATGGAATAAATTTTTTGATAATATTATGGAACTGGGGAATCAATTGGATTATGTTTGGAGGGCATGGAATTCAGTTGGTTATTAATAAAATGTGAAATAGAATGATGCTAATTAATATAGAATGAATTAATTAGAATAAATTGAAATGATAAAAGGAAATAATTTATTAAATAAATATCCTTGAATTATTTCATTAATTTCAAATATCTAGTTTTAGTGGTGGAAGTTGGGTGTCCAAGACACAATATCTGTAGTTGAGCCTAATACTAGGTTAATTCCCATAGTGTGGTTTTGAGATATATTATATCCGATATGTTATGTGTTTTCATATGATACCCCACCTATGTTGGTATGAAAACTGACACAAAGTGAATAATGGGAGTGTGTGATCCCCAACATCTTGGTTAGTGAGGAAGGGATAGTTGACTACCCCCTCTTTCTCTGCTCTCTTCTCTTAGTAGTATTATGTGCTAGTATGCATGATGGTTACCTTTACTATATATGAGTGTAGAGGGATTAAATGGATTGTGGTTATTTAATATATAAGGATCTTCTTATATAGTATCTTATGTATTATTATAGGCATAATATGTATGTATTATGATGAATTGAGGTATAATACACAACATACAGGTTGTGGTAGCTCCTAGAAACTACTCAGTTACTATCTAAAGTTGTATCATGGAATGATGAGATAATGTGATACTCATGGTTTATGGTATGTGATTATTAGATGATGTGATGAAAATATGCATGTTATGATACATTATCTCAGGTTTCTTCATGTTGTCTTACTTTTGGAGAGAGATGGATCATGACATGCGATATTGGGACAAAGTGGAAAATCAATGGGGAAGTGGTAGCGAGGTACCTTCTTTTGATATTATATTATATGATATATTATATGTGATACTTGGTGAGAGATAGACATAGTGAGAATGGGAATATAGTATTACTATATAGGGGATGAGTTAACTTCACTTATTGTTGAAAAGAATTTATCATGCTTTATTTATCTTTTTTATAAGAGGCTCCAAAGAGGTTCCTACTGACTATACATGTTATGAACACCCTAAATATATATAAATTATTTTTCAGGTTCACAAGATCTTGTTGGTTATCGGGATAAACATTACTATCACATGGGTTTTTCATACACTATTTTTGGATTTTATGGTCACTGTTGAGGATTATATTTTGGTTCTTGTAGTTCCCTTTTTTATAGTTTCTTTAATTGTATGAAATTTCATGTATGTATTTGGTATCTTTTAATTTTATCTTGAGTAGGTTTTGATGGGTGTTTTTATTTTATCTCTCTTTCCACATGTTTTTTAGAGGGAAATGTATCCCATATGCATGTAAGATATGATCTTAGTGATTGTTTCCAACCTATGGCCTATTGGGGGTGGGATTCAGGTTTCATTACCTCCCTTTTCTCAATACTAAAACAAGAGGGTCACCTTTGGAGGAGGTCATGATATAAAATATTTTCTTGGATGATAAAATATCAATAAATATGTGATGGAATGATATAGAGATAATTAAATACAATGATGAGTTGTTTCATCCTACAAATGGATTTTCATGGCAGGCATTTGATTCATGGTATCCAAGTTTTACACCTATGGTAAATAATGTCAGGTTGGGTTTATCATGTGGTGGTTTCAATATATTTTTTCAGATGATTACTTCTCACAAATTTGAACCAACCCGACTTGAGTAAAATTAAATTGAATATAACTAAATACAATTAAATCTTAACTGAGCTAAATTGTAACAATAATAATGAAAAAAATCTAAATAATATTGTATTGAATTGAACTACACTAAATGAAACTGAATAGAATGATTTTTTTTAAAAATTAATTAAACCTGACAATGTTGAATTTAATTGATCTTTCCAAATAATACTTAAACTAAAAAACAAAAAATAACCATAAATTAAAAAAACAATCCAAATTGATCTGAACTAAAATGGTCCAAACTAAACTAAAATATTTTGACCCGAAATGATATTTTTTATTCATAACTAAACCCAAAAAATGTGAGTTAGATATAAAAGTGTGAAATTATCCTAAAAAATAATTACTCAAATAGAACTCTCTAAAATCTATTAGAATAAATTCAAATTGAAAAAATGATCAGAACAAAATTGAATAGATCTAATCTAACCCAATAGACTAAAAAAACAATAAAACTTATTTGAATATACCTTAAATAAATAATCCATGATTGTTCATTTATTTTCAATAATTCTATTTTTTCTCTAATGGGGACAATATGATTATTTTAGGTGATTTTTTGTTTGTTTTTTGGGGTTTTTATCACTTAAACATTGATTAGAGTGATTTAGTCTTCTCCAGTAATACAATATTATTCAATAATGTTTTCTTATATTTATTTTCATTTGTTACAAGAATTATTGAATATCGAAGGTCATGTTCCTTGATTGATATTGTTTTTCTAGAGTAGGAATAACAATGATGAGAGTAAAGTAAATGGACAGAAATAAGAAAAAATTTCAAGTATTATTATGGTAATTTTAAATTTTAATACCTATTTCATAATTTAATATCATATTTATATTCTCAACATTGTGCTTTTGAGGCCCTTGATGAACAAGAAGATGAAAATTTTGGGCCAAATAACCATTTGAGAAAGATATTAGGTGATGAGTACTAAGAGAGAGTCCAATGTTGACCCATAAATAGAATTTCAGCCACAAGGTATTATACCACTTCAAGCACCCATAATAGCTCTGGTAGCACTGAGGTTCAATAGGCTTGTCAATAAGTATCTAAGGATAAAAAATATCCATGTAAGAGCATAAAAGAGGTAAAATGGTCACTGACGAATTCCTAAAATCTATGATATATTTATGTCCATCACATCCATCTGAGGATGCTATTGTTTTTGATACATGTATTTCGACAATGTGATCTGTAACTTCCTGGCCCAGCTCACTCTGAATAGTAACTTAACTGGTGGTTCCATGTGACCTCAAACACACCTCCCCATACATCATATGCTATAGAATAATTCCAGAGGCCTAAGGAGGTACCATAGGGAGACTATACCCCCTATATCAAAGTGTGAAATCATAATATTATAAAAAATAATTGTTGTACCTCTCGTACCCCTCGTGGTTTAATTTTCATGATCACAATCACTATCTTATTTATCTAATATTGTTTTAAGTGTTTTTGGATGATAGGCATGATTTTAGGTGGCCAAGGAATTGGTCCAAGAAAGCAAGAAGCAAAAGTGGACTGAAATTCAGTCCACCGGCCAACCGGTGGCTTCACCACCGGCCCGCCGATGGACCCTGGACAGAAGGCTGAGCCACTGCCTCAGCACCGGCCAACCGGTGGCCTCAGCACCGGCCAGCCGGTGGCACCCAGCCCAAACAGTGTCAGCCACTGCCTCAGCACCGGCCAACCGGTGGCCTCATCACCGGCCAGCCGGTGGAGCCTGAGCCCGAAGGCCTCTCCATTTTGCACACACCGGCCAACCGGTGGCTCTGTACCGGTCAGCCGGTGGAGCCAGTCAAAATAGCCGTTGGGCTTTTGACCAGCCTGTCCACATGGCCTCCAATGGCTCCGAAGGCCTCTCCAACGGCTCCGAAGCCTCCCAAAGGCCATTTGAGGGTTCCCCCTCTATAAATAAAGGACTAGGAACCCCCGGAAGCAAAAAGGAACATAGTCGGAACTATTGTGAAGCCAACGAACACATTTTCTATCATTTGGCTAACCTCCGACGGATTCTTCCAAGGGAACCCCACTTGCTCCAACACACTTCCACATCCAAGGAGCACCGTCAAAGAAGCTTGGGAGCGCCCTTCATCAACTCCATCAATCCATTGGCGCCCAAGACTTCCTCATTACGGGTTTTATTATTTTATTTATTTTGAGCATCATTTTGGGTTTGTGCCTACAAACCCCATCTCTTTCTCTCATCCTTTCTTTTGGGTTTTCACATCACCTTTAAGGTGTGAAGAGGTTGGTCAAGCCTTTCCTTTAAAAGGCTTGAGACATAGGTGAGCTAGCCTTCACCTGTAAGAAGGCTAGTGGGTTCTTGCTCAACCATTGAAAGCAAGTGGGTTCTTGCATAACCATTTAAAAGCAAGCTGTAATAGGTTCTACACTAACCTTAAAGTCTAGTGGGTTTCTTGCTAAAACCATTGAAAAGCAAGCGGTAGTAAATCTCTCAATGGTTGAGTTGGGAGCGGAGACGTAGGCTTGGGTTTAAGCCGAACTCCGTTATCAATTGCGTGTCTTGCCTCTTTTATTTCCGCTGCACTTTCAACTTTGATTTTAAATTGTTAATCATTTTTTAAAAGGAAATTCACCCCCCCTCTTTCCATCACTTCCTTCTTTCTCCGCCCAACAATTGGTATCAGAGGGAAAATTTGAGTAATACCCTAACCGGTTTCAAATTCAAGATCCTTTTTTGATGGATTCAACCTCTTTCGCCCCCGAAGGCTTTTCTTTGGGTCGTGCTCCATTCTTTGATGGAACCGACTATACTTTTTGGAAAACTCGCATGATTACATTTCTTAAAAGCATTGGTTATCCTATTTTTAAAATTTTCATGCATGGTTATTCACTTTCTTCTCCCGATGAATCCAAATGGACCCCCGAAGACATTGCAAATTTTGAGCTTGATGGCAAAGCCATGAATGCTCTTCATTGTGGACTAGACCGTAATGAATTTAATCGTATTTCTACTTGATCATCTTCTTATGACATTTGAAAACTTTTAGAAGTAACCCATGAGGGCACTAAAGGCGATGACAAGCCCGATTTCCCATCCCACAAGAAAAAGGTCAAGCAAAAGGAAAAGAAGAAGGCATTCAAGGCCACATGGAGTGATAGCTCCACATCCGACTCCTCCTCCTCCTCGAGCGACAACGGTAACAAATGCCTAATGGCATTTCATGAGGTAACTTCTTCCGACTCCTCATCCTCTTGTTCTTCAAATTCAAATTCTTTCAATCATTTATCCTATGAGGATCTCCAACATGAAAGAGATCAATTGGAGGAAGGTTTTCACGAACTTTCTTCCAAATTTGTTTCTTTAAAAAAGAATTTCATAAAACTTACTTCCGAAAAGGAGCAACTTCTCAAAGAGAAGGAGGGGTTGTCCCTCAAGATTCAAAACCTTCCCGATATTGATTCCATGGAATCAACTATCAAAGATTTAAGGGAATCTCTTGCCAAGTTCACCCAAGGGGAACAAAATCTGACCAAACTCTTAGGTTCCCAACGCGTATCTAGAACCACCGAAGGGCTTGGCTATTCCAAGCAAGCTTCCTCTTCCCATGCTCCAACTATTTTTGTAAGGGGTAGATCTCAATTTAAATTTTGCAATTATTGTAAAAAACCCGGGCACTTAATTTATGAGTGCAATTTCAAAAATGCCCGGTATGGTAGGCCCAAAACCATTTTCCTTAACAATGAATTTTTTAGGAGAAGACCCGCCACTAGACAAGTATGGATTGAAAAATCCCTCTTAGCGAGTCTCTCCGGGCCAAAATTTGTCTCGGTTCCAAAAACCTCTCCCCGGTGATTTGTTGTTTTTATTTAGGGGGAGTTAGGATCGTTTAAGCCCTTTTGATTTCAATTTCAAAATTTTCGATTCAAACTTTCAATTTCAACACTTGGTATCAAATTTTTTAATTCTAAATTGTTATTCAATTTTTCACTCAAAACTTTCAATTCAAACTGTTATTCAATTTTTCATTTCAAAATTTTTGATTCAAAACTTTCAATTCAAATTTCAAAAATTTCAATTGGTTTAAAATCTCCATCTTGTTTTTCAACTTTTCCCTCAATCATGTTTTATGCCCCATGCTATTTTGATAATCACAAAGGGGGAGAAATTCTTGGTTGATTGGGGGAGAAATCTTTCTCTCATGCTTTAAAGGATAAATTTTTAAGTAATCAATTTAAAGCATGCCTTTCATTTCATTTTTACATTGCTTGTTTTGGTGATTGTGATCATCAAAATAGGGGGAGATTGTTGTACCTCTCGTACCCCTCGTGGTTTAATTTTCATGATCACAATCACTATCTTATTTATCTAATATTTTTTTAAGTGTTTTTGGATGATAGGCATGATTTTAGGTGGCCAAGGAATTGGGCCAAGAAAGCAAGAAGCAAAAGTGGACTGAAATTCAGTCCACCGGCCAACCGGTGGCTTCACCACCGGCCAGCCGATGGAACCTGGACAGAAGGCTGAGCCACTGCCTCAGCACCGGCCAACCGGTGGCCTCAGCACCGGCCAGCCGGTGGAGCCTGAGCCCGAAGGCCTCTCCATTTTGCACACACCGGCCAACCGGTGGCTCTGTACCGGTCAGCCGGTGGAGCCAGTCAAACTAGCCGTTGGGCTTTTGACCAGCCTGTCCACTTGGCCTCAAACGGCTCCGAAGGCCTCTCCAACGGCTCCGAAGCCTCCCAAAGGCCATTTGAGGGTTCCCCCTCTATAAATAAAGGACTAGGAACCCCCGGAAGCAAAAAGGAACATAGTCAGAACTATTGTGAAGCCAACGAACACATTTTCCATCATTTGGCTAACCTCCGGAGGATTCTTCCAAGGGAACCCCACTTGCTCCAACACACTTCCACATCCAAGGAGCACCGTCAAAGAAGCTTGGGAGTGCCCTTCATCAGCTCCATCAATCCATTGGCGCCCAAGACTTCCTCATTACGGGTTTTATTGTTTTATTTATTTTGAGCATCATTTTGGGTTTGTGCCTACAAACCCCATCTCTTTCTCTCATCCTTTCTTTTGGGTTTTCACATCACCTTTAAGGTGTGAAGAGGTTGGTCAAGCCTTTCCTTTAAAAGTCTTGAGACATAGGTGAGCTAGCCTTCACCTGTAAGAAGGCTAGTGGGTTCTTGCTCAACCATTGAAAGCAAGTGGGTTCTTGCATAACCATTTAAAAGAAAGCTGTAATAGGTTCTAGACTAACCTTAAAGTCTAGTGGGTTTTGTTGCTAAAACCATTGAAAAGCAAGCGGTAGTAAATCTCTCAACGGTTGAGTTGAGAGCGGAGACGTAGGCTTGGGTTTAAGTCGAACTCTGTTATCAATTGCGTGTCTTGCCTCTTTTATTTCCGCTGCACTTTCAACTTTGATTTTAAATTGTTAATAATTTTTTAGAAGGAAATTCACCCCCCCTCTTGCCATCACTTCCTTCTTTCTCCGCCCAACAATAATTGTTCACATTAGAGCCCCACCGTTGGTGGTGGGGTGGTAAGCGTTTGGGGGGGTGAGGGGCAGGTCACGGGGTCAAGTCCTCAGGCTTGCGATTTACATGTAATTTTCTTCCTTGTGTGTGTGCCTCTTTCGCGGTTGTACCCAATTTTTTTTTAATTGTTCACATTAGATCACATAGAGATAATAAAAAATAGATGTAACCATAAAAAATAATAAGGTGGAAGCATACATGCAGTCATACAATCTTGATCATCCATGGGGATGGTTACATATATTTAATAAAAAATAATAGTTAAGAACTGAAATAAAGTATAGGAGGATCCACTATAATCCCTGAACCTCATGTTATCATGAACTCCAAGTCCCATATAATCCACTCCAGCCCAATAATGCAATCACAAGCCTCATCCCAACTTAAACCTACAAGAAGTGATGAATGTTTGGGTACCCAAGTGAAATGGAATCCCAAGAAGGTTGTGGTACATAAATGAGGTGGTAATCACTAACACAGTCCTTTACTACACCAACAATGCGGTGATATTTTCATGTTACATGATATGAATAAATAAAAAACTAATGTAATTAAATAAAAAAAATACAATCAATACTTTCTTTGGACCAATTCTAGAATATTTATGATCATGTCAGAGGGACCATTTCTACTATAATGTCACAACTTCCCCTAGAGTGTATGCATATATCCTAGGATAATTCCAATAACTGTCATCAATTCCTTAAGACCACAAACTCCATTGACCATACTTGATTCAACTAGTTCTAGGATGTCTCTAATCACGTCGTTATGACTATACTAACTAGTATAATAGACACAGGTATCCTCAGTATATGAAAAAAATTATCACTAACCATCAATATGATATTTTTCTCAACTAGGGAATTTAAAAACAAGAAACATAGAACTCTCCTATGAGAGTTTTCTCAGCCATGGAATAATACCATAAGTAACATGGGTCACATCCTCCCATAAATAAGTTCTCATTAGTATCACAAACCACCCTACTAGGGGAGTTTTATTTTAAATTTAAAAAACTCAACTCCCTACAGGTGTTTTCCATTTCATATCAAAATCACGACAAGGGTGTATACCAATCATTAACACAAGCATGAATATATAAATATAATTATTACATGAGACCCTGGGGGAATAACAATCCTGAGTCTACATAGGAATAATGATAACTCAAGGAATCCAATATCCTCGGGTCTCCTACTTCTTATAAATTTACCAAAATATTCAATTTACCATTTTACAGTAAATATAACATGATCGCAAGGGCCTCACATGGTACGCCTCACTGAAAACTCACTAGAGAGATAGAACAAGTACCATCACAAATTTCATGGTAATCATAGGTTGGTCTTCTCACCTAACCCAAGATCATTCTACCTGTGGTCTTTCCACCTAGGATAAACATATTTCAAATCATTCACCTGATATTTTATCCAACTATCCCAATGAATTTTGGTTTAAAAAATGTCCTCACATGGCCTACGTGGGTCGGTTGCCTCAATTCATCCCAAAACCCCTTATAGAGGTGTCCAAGGGCTCCTAAAAAATATCTAATAAGTCACAACTGTATCATTTTAATTTAGGAATACAACTCAATGAGGTACATGAGTTAGATAAATTCTATTTGTATCACATCCATGACCATCAGCAATCGACTCCAATAATCTAGTACGTAAGGTCAAGGTGTCCTTATTACTTTTTCCAGTTCTTTAATGCATGGAATTTAAAATTAAATATTTAATCTAGATAAAATAATTAAATTAATTTATTAAATGGGTCAACACCCTCTATGGCATGACTACGTATCACATGATTCACAAATAGAATACATTAATCCATAGGGAAAGTACTAAGGACCACCTACCTTAATGGAATCCAAATCCCTTTTTAAAGTCTTGTCTTGGAAGCTCTGCCAAGTCTCACCAAGCCTATCCATGCTAAAATGGTAACCTAGATCACAACATAAGGCCTCATATTTAATTATAATCAACTATAACTAATTATAAAACTCAATTATAAATAATTGTAATTAAATTACAATTTAGTTTAGAAAGTTACAACCACTAATAACTCACTTGGAATCTAAAAATTATTTAACTTTTAAGAAAATGGGTGCTGAATATTCCTAACACACCCCTGAATATACACCGAGACAAATCCCCAACACACACCACCATTTATTAAAGGAACCTAGGTACTTATGAAAGCATGAAAAATGGTATATTAAAATTTTTAGATTGATATTTGTGTTAAAAAATAAAATACTCTATATCCCAACACAAATTCATCCATGGATCATGTGTAATTTAATTAGTCATGAAGAACTAATAATGAAATATTAAATAAAAATCATACCTCATCTGATTTCAATAGGAAACACACTTCAATCATCGTTGGAGATCATCATTAAAAGGAACTGAACCCCAAACCCTCTATATTTTCCACACACATTCCAAAACATTGATTGATCATTGGCTTATGAAATCTGTGGGCTAGTGTAGATAATCATAGGCTATTTTATTTCGTTACAATCATGAGAGATCAAACTAATGATCCTTGAACTTAGATCAATAAAAATGTGATCTTCCATTTGATTTCTATCTCTAAGAATTAAGATAAATGGGGAAAATATATATAATTCGTTCAAACACTTACCTCTCTCATTTAAGGTCTTAAAATAGTTTATATACTTATGTTTTAACTTCCATAAATCTCAGTTTGGTCCTTATAGAAGTTAATCTATCAAAAGTACCAATAAACTACATAAATAGTACTTAAAACTTTACACAAATATAATGGATATTTTATTACATTATTGTAACATATAAAATTTTTTATGTGACAAAATATGAGTCATTAACTAAACTTGGATTTCCCCTAAATATTAAACAAGCCTTGAATAATAAATATTTAATATTTGTTTGAAAATATTTTTCATTATATTCACTAGATAACTTGTGAAAATAATAAGTAAATAAATTCAATAATTATTATTATAAACTCAAATAATATTGAATTTATTTATTTCCTTTGTGATCATATAAATTGGAACATTACCCGACCACTGTTATATGGCCTACCATGTCCTAAACTCCAGTTCACTATAATTGGCCAAGCTTCTAAATACACTTTGTGTGTGACCCTATAGGACCTTATCTCAATAGTAGTAGAAACTATTCAAATACAAGGATAAGTGTCTAAAAATTAATCAAGGAATCTAAAGAGTTAAGGAATAGTCATAACAATGAAAACCTCCTACAAACACACACCATGTAATATTATCTATTTTTCTTGTGATATCTCATAAAGTATGACAAAAACTTCAAGTGATAATGATTTATTATTTTATTTTTCATTAACCTTAATTGATATACATTCCTTTAATAACCATGGACATGGGTTTAATAAAGTTTCTACTATACTGGTTAATTGGGCCCATGAAATATCATCCTTTCGGAAGTGAAAAACCCAATCTTGATTATTCAATCAATTTCATACCACCAATGATTCACCCATTGTAAGATAACTCACCATGAAAAAACTACCATGGTTTTTATCTTAAAAAAAATTACATAATAAACTAACACATATTGATAATAATATCAATTCAAGAGGCTAATACATGTGTTCAAAAATAGATAATACCAATGAAACCCAAAACATATGGTGTTCTTATTGGCGGGTCAGTTCTTAGGATCTTCTCTACTTGAGATAAAAAAATATGAACTTCTTGAGAAGAAGTCTCAATGATTGTGAGACTAGCATATCTTGATAGTTAGACATCATCTGTTTCTAGTCAGTATTATAGATATAGAACACATAAAATATATTTAAGATTAATTTTATAGTATCTCAAGGTTCTCAGTATAGATGGAAACTGCTATATCCCATTGATATGAAAAATAATCTAAGGATATTACCATATAAATAGTGGGTGAATAAGTTTCAAAACTATAATGGTAATTATAAATCATGAATAAATAACTATATAAATGATATAGTAATCAAGAAATAACATTTAATTTGGGTATAGGGAACCCAATTTTACAACATTTTCATCATTAAATTAATTTAATTTTAATGAAAATCCTTATAAAAATCCATGGCATGATGTACCTTCATTGAATCAATGAGTAGCAATAGCCAGATGTCCTATTAGGACACCCAATATAAGGGATAATTGAAAACCCTATCTCTTTTTGATTATGCCATAATTATCTATTATAATCAGAACTAAAACCTAAGCTAGATAAGAAGAAAAATAGAAGAAGGCAGAGAGGTGGATCGATGAAGGTCATCATAATCAAATACACACCCAAATCCCCCAAAAATTTCCATCAAAAGGAACCCCAAATCAAGGGAATGAAGGAAGTATAAGGGTAATTCCATATATACTTGGTGCACACAAGAAGGGGGGGGGGGCAGGATGCCCCCTCTTAACATTTTATTTGAAAAATTGTCATTTACCCCTTAAAATCCCCATCAGCTAGCTTGTGGTTTTCTATAGATTTGATTACAATAGCCACCCTGACCTCTCCTGAGGATTTCCCAAGTCCCTAGGATACCACTGAAGCCTCATTACTTACCCAAAATAAAATTTTAAGATATTCAAACCATTATAATTTCAATTTTAACCTCGATTAAAAAACCAAGTCCTTCCCCAAACTCAGAAATTCAAATTCCCTTAGAAATTCTCATGCCTAGATAGACACAAGATCTTACAAACTCTCCAACATAAAACTTCTCTTCCCTAAGAAGTCACTTTGAGCATTATATCATTGGACTAAACCTAATTAAGTTTGAAATTCATGGCCACTTTTCTCCATTTAATACTTGAATTTTTAACACACTCCTCAAGAATAACCCTAAATATAAGGCAAAATCCACCCAGTCCTGAGTCAATTCCCATACTTATCATAAAAGGACCAAGATAATACTCTCCCACACCCTTTTACTCTAAGACATGATGATATCATCATTCAATCAATCTCTTTTCATACAATGCTCCCAACCATAGGACATAACTAAAAGAGATAAATTCCTACTACAATTCCTCCCCTACATCAAAATTTTCTATCGACACAAGATCATGGTGGTTTACTATCTCACTCAGTGTGGTTCCCAACACATTTCACCTCAACACACTTGAGAGCACCGATCAAGTACCGGTACCAACACTCACTTCCTATTTCTACGATAAAATAGATAGCCATCCATCCTACAAGTAATGAGTCATAACACATAGAATTTTCCTTGAAATCCCCCTGCAAAAAACATGAAACACATTCATCGCATCCCAAATGATCTATATGATGTGATTTACATCCCAATTCACTCAATTATATTCCAAACCACCTATTGGGCCTCATTTGGATGACCTATCTCAATAACACTCAACTTCTACTACTGATGCACATCCAAATTACCTGATCGTAGAGTCTTTATCTACAAAGGATACCCAAGATCATCTGAAGACACTCATTGAAGTATATACCTGAATCTTAGTGCAATTCCCTTGGTTAATTCTCTACTGAACCAAACTCATCATCATTCTCTTCCATGAGTACCAATGCATCACCAATCTGAAGCACACCCAGAATATCACTATTCATCCTAATCATGGAACAAAATCTTGTAATCCATATAGTATTATATTTGATTTTATACCTAAAATTCATTGAGGAATCTAGATGAATCCAAATCCAATTACTCACAGACATCAAAATTCTCTATCAACCTTCCAATGAATTTTTTTTCATTCATGATCCATATTACATGATATCCATACCAACCCAAATGACTTCTATCTCCCCACCATTGGAACATCCTTTTAGTTACATCACATGATCAAAATTGAACACCATGGCCCACAACCTTTCCATCTCCAAACTTGATGACTAATGTGGCTAAACTTGCTCATTCTTGAGTATTGACCCAAAACACAATTCATCACATATTCCCAAACCTTGGGAACTTCATCTCCATTTCCCACTAAAATTAAAACCACTATTGAGGGAAATTTCCTCACATGGTCTATGGTGAAATCCTCACTATATGGTCTTACTTAATCTGCTTTCCGAGAACAACCCCAATAAGTTTCACCATAAAAAGATGCATGGCACTTCACTCGAGCCATACTCAAGTGCTATGTAAACCTTTAAAACTTATTTCTAGGTCCAATTATGATTAGTCATGTAACCACACAATATCCACTCAATATTTCACCTATTACTATAGTGAAATTTTAATTTTTCATCCAAGATCTCTAGAATAATTATCTTTTAATAATTTCATCAATTACCATTAGCCTATGGCCTATACATGACCGCTCATCCATCTAACTTCATCAAGAACCATGCATAATCAATATGGGATGCCCAATATTGTCTAGACGCAATAGAATAACTTCCTTTTATTTCATAATCCTTAAGAGAAATAACATCACACCCTTGTCAATCACATGGTCTCCCACTAACCAATGTCATCCCAATACTAGAGTGCCTACCCATTATCCCACCATTATGCTAAATGTGTATATAAAATTAGTGGGTTCAATGAATTTTCACAGCACATGCCACCATTTAAAACATTTTTTTTTTATTTTAATGAAAAACCAAAGAAAAATCTATGGAGTTACATACCTTTATCGAATAAATGAGTGGCGATAGCCAGACATCATTCAAGATGTCCTCTATGAGGGATAAGTGAAATCCTTTTCTCATTCATGGTGGAATAAAAACTAAAACCTAATTCTTAGAATAATAAAACCATAATAGGGTATAGGGGAAGATAAATAGAGGTTGAAAGAATATAATATGTTCTCCAATTCACAAGAAATTTTCATCAAAAGGCATCCCAAATCAAGGGGAAGAAGGAAAGAATAAGGGGAAGGCCATCCAGACTGGGTGCACATGAGAAATGGAGGAATAGGGGCCAAAACCTCTTAACATTCAAGGAGGGATAGTAATTCCCCCTTTAGAATCCCCTATTATAGAGCATGTGGTTCCCATAGGTTGGTTAGTTTTTTGGTATATTTTTTACTACAACAACCACCAAAGCTTCTCCCAAGGCTACTATGATCCCCTTGAACACCACCCAAGCCTCATTCCTAAACCAAAATAATTTTTTAGGATATTAAAACCTATATAATGTCATTCTAAATTTTAGTTTAAAAACCACTCCTCACCAAACTCAGAAATTAAAATTCTTTAAAAAATTATCATGCCCATAAAGACATGGGATATTACACAATAATTATATGATTCATCAGGTGGCGATGAAGTATCTAGTGGTGGATGGGGTGAAAAAATTCCTAGATATGATAAATATATTGAAGATGATAATGCTGATGAGGACATCAGTGATGAGACTAATGATCATGATGGTAGTGGTGATGATAGGGGGATATTGATCCCCTCTATTTATGAATTTATATTTATAAAAAAATTATATGGATAGTGTTTTATGACTAAAAATTATTGTATATATGTGTTATGATTTGTTTTTTTAACTTCTCAATTGATGAAATGTAAAATATAGACTATATGTCCTACATTGAATGTGTATTATGACATGAATTTTGTTTATAGGTTGTTATTTTGTATGTAATCATGTGATATATGGGTTTGGTGTGTTGGATGGTAAAATTATCCTATAAAAATGGTTTAACAGAACTTTTAGTATTGGTAAATTCTAGTAGTGTTATACCAACAGTTTCAATGAAACCATTGGTTAACCCTATACTGATGCCAAAACACCACACAGTTTATAAAACCATTGGTATAACCTATAATAATGGTTATAGAGGCTATAAAAATGGTTTTAAATGGTTTAAATATGATGCTTTTATAGTATTGTGTATATGAAACATCTTGTAGTGGACATGATTTTTTAGATATACAAGTATGCTTTATAGAAATAACACTAAATCCCTTAGTAGCTTGAGTAGAACTGATGCTTCTCTAGAGCTTACTCTTTTATTAAATCTATTAAATATGGATTTCAAATTTTTTTTCCACACTATTAAGGACCAAAGGGTCACATAGTTAATCCTTTGGATAAGGATTATGTTTTGGAAAAAGTGTTTGATTCAAAATAAATAGTTTGACGAAACTCTATCTAAAAGTATTTTTGGATGGATTCATAAGGAGTTGTGGAATTTTTTATGAATTAAATATTTATTTTAGTGAAAGTGGTAGATTTTTATTTATAAACTAAAAACATATGTATATGATATAGATGATAGAATACATCTCACCCATCCCAATACATGCTGAGTGCATGCATCTTCCACATCACAATTTGAGTGCCTGTATCTTTTACCTCCTTCCCACATGGTTTTGTTCAATTAATATTCCATTATGAATAGATTAATTATATCTTTCTTGTATATTGAATGGGTTAAATTTATTCCTAAAAATATATGTAACCCATGCACCTAATACATAACATATGGTCGACACATTTCATTGAATGGAGACTGTTGAGGTTGGAATTATAAGGGGATGTGAACTATACTATTGTTGATGGTGAGTGTTCATCAGTTTCATGATTTTTTTAATGAATATAATTATCATTTAATATGAAAATATTAATTTTAAAATTCTCTCCATCATAAGGCTTTCCATCCTTGTAAATTCACTGAACACTTTTATTCTCAAAACATCCCAACAATTATTGTGATATATGTACTTATCTCTTATAGGTTTTCTCTAAAATCATACCATGTTTCAATAACACATGTTGTGATGGAATAACTAATCCCCTGATAATTATTTTTTCTCTATCCATAATCCACACTATTCTTTTAATGAAATTAATATTGGGTTCTAAGCTAACTATATGCCATTTGAGAATATGGGATGGTTTTGGTTAATACCTTATCAATTGAGAAACATAGAAGACATTATGAACCATGACAAATTGGGGTGGTAAAAATCAGTATGGTACTTCACTAATTCACTCAATAACCTCAAAAATCCCCACACATCAAGGTGATAGTTTCCATTTTTTTCAAAGCCATTGATTTCCCAATCAAGGAGATACCTATAAAAAAATGATTGTTGATATTAAATTTTAATGGTCATTTTCATCGATCAATATAAGACTTTTTTTTAACTTTGAGTTGATATCATATGATTTTGAATCGACCAAATTCATTCTGTCATATCTTTCACCAAATTAGGCCTAAAATATTATTTTTCTACCTTCTCAATACAACAAAAAAAATTAATGACATGACTTATCATACAACTATTTGAATGGTTCTATATGGATATAAACTTTATAGATATTATTTTAATAAAATTAAACTAAATGAATATGGTCTTTCCAAGAACTTTTTAAATTAACCATATATGCTTGAATAATTTCTTCCAATATCTTAATGGTTCTCTATATTTGTGTATCTAATTGTGGATGATAAATGAAACTTATTATCAACTGGGTTCCCATATCCTATTGAATCTATTTATAAAATATAAACATGAAACATGGATCTTGATATGAGATAATGGATTGAAAAACTACTTAGGTTCAAACTACCTCATAGATATATATTTTATCAAGAAATTTTACCAAAAACATTTCTTTAATATCTAATAACTATGATAAATTCATAATATAATCCTACACTACCTAGATATCATCATGTTTCTAGAGTATTTGTGGTTATCCAATTACAAATTACAAATAAATACCATCCCATTTTAATTAGTATGGGTAAATTTTTTTATAAACCTATTAGTATTTGATTATTTAACTTTATCCAATGAGAAATGATACCTTAAGAAATTAATTCAACTATACCTCTATTCATTTCAAACCACCAAAACTAGTGCCTAATAGCATAGTAAATCTTTATAACTTTAGTATTTATTTCCGAACATAAAGAATAAAATATTCCCATAACTTACTCAAGATTAAATGAATTACTACATTATTACTGAAATATAATTTCATATTACAAGATAATACCCATCCATTAGTGGTCTCCCCGCTATTTAATGTGTCTCACATCCTCTTATACTCAAAATTATATAATTCATCTTCCTTACCTATTACAAAATGTTGGATTTGATTTTCATTATAGGTGAGACAATATGATTTCTATCTCATTAAAATTCCATTTTAAAGTCATCTAATATGTCTATCAACTACTACCATGCTTTTTCTTTATTAACTACTTGGACTCAGATCATTTTATGCGAAGAAAAAACCACAAAATACCCTTTCTGAGGTGTATAAAAGAGTTAAAAGTCAAATGTATATAATTATCCCAACAACATTAGTTTCCTAATATTTTAATATTATTAGTAGAAAATATACTTTAAAGTTTCATGATATAAGTACATTGTAAATTTATCTTCAAAAAGATAATGCCTTCAAGTCTTTAAATAATAAACCATTACTACTCATTGCAGATTATGTATAGGAAAATTCTTCCCATGAGCTTTAAATTTATTTAAACCAACACCATGATGTTCTCAACTTTCATAAATACATATCCAAGTCATGCTCCAAAACCATTTTAATGTACTAAAAATACATTACCTTTTATAGGATATATCAAAACTAGATTCAATGCAAGTTTTCTCTTCAACTCCTCAAAGTAATCTTGACATGCCTCATTCCATTCAAATTTCATTACTATTTAGGTAAAATACATCACAGTTAATTCTAGTTTATAAAAATACAAAATTAATCAATGTAAGTATTTAACCAAAAAAATATTTATTTCTAAAATATTATTGGTTTTTCCCTAGTATTATGACATTAACTTCACCAGGATCTCAAAAAATCTATTTTTATGAAGAAAACATGACCTAAAAATATCACTTCTTGTATCAAAATTTTCCATTTAGTTTTTTTAATATAGTTTATACTCAAAAAAATCTTCAAAATAGTCTCTTAATGTCTTACATGACTTGCTTTTAATCTTTAATAAATCAAAATATCATCCAAAAAATTACCATAAAGGTACCAAGGTAGTTATGTAATATATAATTCATCAATTCCATGAACACTACAAAATAACTGAAAACCCCAAAAGGATTACCAAGAAATAATAATCTCTATATTGACTTTGAAAAGTGATAATTGAAATATACTCTTCTTTTAGGCTCAAATTATGGTATCCAAACTATAGTTCAATCTTGGAAAACCACTAAATCCCTTTAATTGACTGAAAAAATCATTAATATGGGGTAATGGATATTTTTTTCACCATTACTTGATTCATAATTTTGTAGAAAATACATTGATATAAACCATCATTGATCTTATTAGAAAATAGAATTGGTTATGCACAAATAGAACACTTAATCAAATAAATCATTTTCATTCAAGGTCTTCTAATTTCACCTTTAATTTTCACAACATTTCTAGAATTTTTTTAAGAGGGTAAAGAGATTAATCTAGTTATTATAATATAATCAATGGAAAATATTAAATTTATTTTTACTAGAAATACTATAATCCCTAGAAAAGATGATAGGGTACCATTTTACCACATTTAGTAGTTGATATTGATTATTTAACTCACAATATTTAAGTACTATTACTGTTAACTGAGAATAAATGTGACCAACATACCAAAAAACTAGACTATCCTTGTTAGCCTTAATATCCAACTCACTAAATTAAGTGTGTATATCTCTATCCAAGGAGAAAAAAATAACTCTTTGACTATAACAGTCGATATTATACTATTATCTCACTAACTAATTCATTATGATAATTAGGTCATATATTTTCATCTTGATAACTACAAATCCCATGATATATCTATGTCTCATATAATTATATAAAAAACTCATTTTTTTCATTGTTGTAATATTTATAATGAATTTGAATTTTTAATTTATGGAGTAGGGGTCATTTCAAGAATTATGATTCGTGTTGAAATTCAAAGAGTTGTAAAATCTCAAGAGGATGAATTTTGGATATAGTTAAAGGTCTGGGAGGTGTTATGAGTGTGTTATCAGGCATTGAAGTAGGGTTGGGGTGCCCCAAATACCTTTATTTTTTTGGTTTTCAAGCCTAGGTAACACTGCTACAGTCTGCAGTGATGTCAAAGTCATGTTGTATGGCATGAGGGGCCTCACTTAAAGAATAGGAGTGGGGTTTCATGCCATGAGAGTAGGAATGGGGCATCATACAGTGAGATAAGGGAAGATATGCTGTGATATCTGAGGGAATCAGGTGTGGTTATTTTGCAGAGGTGTCACATTGTGACCTAAAGTGGTCATTCTATGATGGTTCTTAGATGGGGATCGAGCCTTCTACCTAGGTCAGTCAAACTATGACTCATAAAGGTTATGGTATGATAGTGATTTGTAGGGGTATCAAGCCCTTTTCCTAGTGGAGTGTCATTCTATGAACCCAAATGTTGTGCCATGACCACCACCTAGATGTGTTTTTTAGTAGGGGAAGATCACTAATTTACTTGTTTTTTCCTCTCTTTCTATGGTGAACAACTATGCAGGGGCGGACCATTTGGTCAAATACTCCCCCTTATTCCTCCTGTGTGACCCCCCCTATGTGGGGTCATTCTTGAGATGTTTTTATGGTGATTTAAGGTACATTAATCCTTTTTATTCCATCATTTTACTCTCTATTTTTTCACCACTGATGTAGTACCAATTTTCTAGGTATTTAGTAATTATTTCCACTAGAGCATGGTAGAAATCATCTAATATGGTAGGGATTTTGATCATAATAGATATAGGACATCTCGTAAGGCTGAATTAATGTCATTTCTCACTATTTTTTTAAAGGTACATCTCATAAAATACTATTCAAGTGTTTTGATAAAATAGAATTTAATTGGATATCGATTTGGGTGAGTAATTTGTGGATTTTTTTTGGATTATTTATGGGTGTGTGTTGGGAGTGGATCACACCCCATTTCTTGAGATTTTGGTGAGAATATATAGATAAGTGGGTTTTTAGGAATTTATGCCTAATTGAATTGAACTGAAAATTAGTTATAAATTATATTATTAAATTGTATAATTAATTATAAATTGTTAAAATTAATCATGTTTGATGCCTTTACTTGAGATAGATCCTCATAAGTTGACACATGAATGCATGAGGCTTGGATATTAGGCAACAATAGTTGGTCTTTCATAAAATGAAATGACATTGATTGAGGTAGGTGGTCCTATGGGAATACCCCCATGGTATATGAATTTTTTTGTGAAATGTGATATACAGTCTCACCGTGTATGAGCATTTGAAATTTTTATTTTATATGAATTATTTTAAATCAATTTCATGAAATGAGAAAAGTGTAAAGGGACACAACAGACCCTTGAACACTGGTGATGGATCAACTCCCGATGGCTGATGAATGGTATATAAAAGCATGAAATGAGACATATGGACCTTATAAGGGTATATATAAAATGAAATTAATGTTAAAGTAGACCTGGATAGGTGTCCTTAGTCCCCTTGAGTGGATATGAGTGAAGAATTGGGGTTATTGACCTATGGGTAGGCCATATATGACCTTGGGTAATCTTATATATATTGGTCTAGATATGAAGAGAGTGGGGAGGGTGCCCTCCCCCACGAGCATGTGAGTACTCGGGGAGGTATACCCTCTATAGATTTATGGTAGGATGACTGAGTGGATATACCTGGGATATGGAATGATGGATGGTCATTATGCTATCTCTTTATATTGATGTTGGTATAACTTTTCCCAGGAGGCCATTGAGGCCTTAAAATGGTTATAGTGATGTGAAAGGACCTATTACCTTTGAGAAATAGGCTTTGGTCCTATATATTATTGTGAGATAGAGGAACCCATATAGGAAATCTAAATTGTGGCATGGCCCAAGGGACATTGGTAGGTGACCTAAACTTATGTTGACCCTAGAGTGGGGTATTGTAGAGTAGATTTCATCATCTACTCCAAGTGGTTCCTTATAACTCATGAATTTATTGTGATGGTCTAGTTTATATGCTTGATAGTTCAACCAAGGAGATGTGTGGTGGTATTAGCATATGGATATCCCTTGAGATTTTAGTAATATGAGATACTAATAGGTGAATTCTTACCACAAAATTGTGTGATATGATGAGATTCTTAGGATACTTCCTAGGATTTGTCTTTTGAAAATGGTACTTTGAGATGCACATGATTCCTATGATATAAAAATTATGCTTGATATTTTATGATATTCCTAGGATATATTCATTGAGCCTGATGTTTTATGAGATGCCTAAGATGCCTAGGATTTGGTAATTACACTTGATATTATATGAGATTCCTAGGATGATATGATATGGATGGATTCTTGAGGATATCTTAAGAGTTTCCTAATATTATTAGGATCTAGTGGGATTCTTGATGATTGTATGAGATGCCTAGGTATGCTAGGATTAGGTCCTTGAACATAAAAATACTATACATGATGAGTAGGATGTTCTCTTAGGATCCAACATTGTACCTGAAAATGCATGGGATACTTGAGAAACTCTCTAGTATCCAATGTTGTACCTAATACTATATGAGATTCCAATGATTTTATCCTATGATATAACATATACCTAATACCACATGGGATTCCTTAGATACTCTCTAGAATCCATCACTGTACTTGATACTATATTATAATCCTATAATATTCTCCTAGGATCTGAAATTATAAATGATACTATATGGGATACCCATGATGTTTCCTATGATCTAATGTTCCCTCGAATCCAATGTTTTCACCCAAAAATTCCATTTATATTCTGAGATGATTTGGGTGGGATACTCTTCCTCCACTGAATGATTATATATAATTATAATTATATTATGTATGGGAGTTCACCCAAACCTTATCATGGCATTCCATGTGATTTGAGACACTCCAACACTGGCCAAAGTAGGTATGATTGATCATGGGTTCCACCTTAGAACCTGAGGATTGATAGAGTTTATCTTATTATTCTTCCATAGTTTATTGTTCATTTCTATGAGAATATCACATGTGCATACAATGTATTTATTGTTTATCTTAGGGACCCCATTGGTGATTCCCTACGAAGTTTTACTCACACACTATATTGGTAGTGCTGGGATCAAAAAGTAGACAATGAATCCTAGAAAACTATTATGAAATTGGGAAAGAAAAAATCAAACTGGGAGAACACAAAATAGAGTTAAATATGAAAAAGTATATGACATTGAAAAGAGCTCATCTACTTCCACATTAGTGGTGTCCAAACCCGACCAAACTGATCGAACTGGACCGACCCGACCCAACTACAGTAGGGGTTTCCAAACCCATCTAAACCTGACCCAACCCAACCCAACCCATACATTTATCTTCCATCCTGCACCACCTCCACCCATCTCTTCAGAATCTCCTTACCTATGACTCTCCTTACTGACCCAATTTCCACACCCTAACCTCCATCTTCTTCACTGCCTATGCCTCTCAGTCTTGAACCAAGTCCCATTACCTCACTACCATTGTCCCCTTTGTATACACTATGACTGTGGCCCTAGATCTATGGAAGGCTACTACCATCCTCATCATGATTTTCTCCTTCGACTTCAACATACTCAGCAACTAGGCAAGGTGATCATGTTGCCGATCTTCTCTATTTTTTCTTCCAACTTCAGATGAAGAACTCAGGATACCTAAGATGACCATATTCGATCTTCCATGCCACCGATGAAAAAACTAAGGATTTTAAAGCCAAAGACAAAGTCTAAGCTGACCAAATTCAAATAACTCATGATTTATAAGTTGAAAAAGAATAGATTTGATCCTTAGATTTCTGAAGAACTCAGAAATGATAAAGACAAAGTTGACCATATTCGATCAGGATGTCAAGGGTGACTAGATTCGATCGATCCTATGAATCCAACAAGATTTTATCCTTAAAATCCAACCTGATTCAATGATCCATGTCAAACCAGATTTAGTCCTTCATTTCACTGATGATCTTTATTCCTACCATCTAAGAATATTCACAGTGTTGGTTAAAGATTTATGAAGATGAGAACCCAAGATTTCTAGTGAATATTTTTATCAATGAAGAAAAACACTACCTCGCCACCTAACAAGATATAAAGATGCTACACCACCTCATTGAATATCACTTACATCAATTTAACTTACCACTAAAACCAAATCTACCGGATAAGACAAGCCACTATAAGGGTTTTTTCTAGTTAATAAAGCATCAAACTATGCTGAAGAGAAGACACCATAGGTTGAAGATCCACTGAAACCTTACTTTTCTTAATGAAGGGGGAATCTTAGGGATGATTCATCAATGTGATTGGGGTTTTATCTTTTGTGGTGAGGAAGATGAACCAAAACATGGGAGAGAGATATCACATGGGATATAGGAAGCATCAATTTTTTTCCAATAACCCGATCTACCTGACGCTATACGAGATGGGTTGGGTCAAGTCAGGTCCAAAATAAAAGTAATTTCTAACCCAACCAAACCCAACCCAACCTGATAGATTTTAATTGGTTCGGGTCTAAAAAATTACCCAACTCGACCCAACCTAACCCATGGAAACCCTATTCCACATAGATCACATGCCATGCAGGTCCACCACTTTGCATGGAATCCTCGCAAATGATTTCACTTATAGTATGAGGTAGTAATCTTTATCCACCATAAACAAAAGTCATTTTTGGGATGAAATGGTGACATGTATCCCATTGCAAATAAAATTCATTTACAAGGACATGCAGTAATTTCTCACCCCCTAAAATGAATTTCATTATTGTTGTGAGGTAGATTTTATGTCCCACCACATAGAACTTTGTATACTATACAGTTGGTTAACCATATCAGAGAAAATTTTATTCATATTACCAATAAATACCTAATGTTCCTACCATAAATAACAAAAATGGGGAGAATGGAAGAAGATATGAGAAATTTGAGTGAGAAAATTCCAGTTTTGTAGGTAATTCACTTACCGCATACTATAAAGTAAAGGGTAACCCCTTAAAGGGGTCCTCATATAAGAGACCCCACCTGCAAAGGGGTCCCCTTCTAAAAAAAATGGCTCGCCTAGTTGTCTGAAAAGGGGACCCCCTTTTATCTCTGAAGCAAACATATTGTGAAGATATCCCCTTTTTAGAAGAACCCCTTCACAATGCCCCATCCTGTATAGCAAGAAAAATATGTGGAATGGGGTATGCTTAGGGTATTTTACCCTTTCACTCTCACTTCCATCCTTCTATGTAGTAATTGGATTCATCTTATCCCCTTTGTGAACTCTCAAAATGGTTCCTTATGACCAATACCAAAACCCAAGAATTACATTAGTGAGACTCCCCCATGACCACTAGTTCCATATAGCTTAGGGATGAAAACATCAGTGTGTCCCTATCAAGATCATGCATTCCTACAGCAAAATAATCCCCACATTTAACCTTACTAGTAGATAGGGTCCTTAGAATGTTCATAATCATACATTCTCATGGTACTGAGGATCCCATCCATAGGGATGGAAGTAGAGGTTCAAGCAACATCATTCATCCCATATTTACTATCTGAAATATTAAACAAATCAGGTAGTATCTATACATTCTACATATACATAATCCATAGGGCGGGGTTTAGAAAAATTAAAGAATATGAGAATGGATAAATCTCATCATTCTTCTTGAATACCCCACCATAGACTATCCCTCATCAACCAGTAGATGGGGAGAAAATATAAATCATGGGAATCCATCCTAGAGTAACCCTTATACTTTCTTATAGGATGTCATATTTCTCCTTCCTTCCATATACCATCACACTTCCACTAGTGGATGGTGAATAATATCTCAAATGGGGTTCCAATATAGGTGTAAGTCCCTTACCAGGTATAATAATGAAACATAAAAACCTTCAACCATCTCTTGTTTCTCAGACTGAGCATGTCTCACATGGGCTTAGAGATCGGTGGTGACCATGTCATTAGAATTATGAGATATCTCGAATGGACACCCTATAGTTATAATCCCTAGAACTTATGAACTATGTGGGATTTGATTCTCTTCCCAAAAGGATATGTAGAAATCCTCCCCAATTTTCAAACCCAACACCTTTAATACACCATCATTTTCACTGGACTATATTACTAGTAAGTCTAAATCCCCATCTAGTGGGATATATTCCTTATGAGACTAATCATATCATCCTCCTCAGTTTATATTCTTAGTGAGATCTGTATTAAAAGGTCCAAATTCCGTGTAAGATCAATCCATTCCCATCATTCCACATTCCACATGGGGTTAAACATAAAGGGACTATCATTCATAAGTCCCACAAAATCTTTTTCTATGCATATTTCTCTTAGACATTCTCACCACATAACGTTAAACTTTATGGTTTGGTATTTATCACGTAACATTAAAAAGTATGATATGTCCCATTAAGTGACATTAAACAATGTGGGTTTTGATTCCTTTCATGAGGATACGTAGGAAACCCCTTTCATGGGTCCGATCCCAACATCATAACGACACTTTTCTCCCTAGATGATGATAAATTCTAGAGTTCCCCATTGTGTTGCTTAAAAAAGTATAAAAAATGATAAAAATAAATAGATAACCTATGATACATATAGATGATACCATTGATGGAGGACCTCAGATACATGTAGACATTTCCTTCTATAGAGAACCTCTAATAAATATAGATGTTTTTCCATCAACACATATTTATAATTGATTGTTAAAGTAAGGGAAACCATTCACATACTTGATATTTGGGAAGGATTTAGGAATATGTCTTAAATCTATAAAATAGTCTCAGATTAGGAAATAATCCCCCCCTCCAAGGGTGTGGTGAGCCTAACCCAACATCCTCTCAAACGTTATGATTTACTAAGAATTATTAGAAAAAAATACTCAATGATCACTTAACTTTGTAAAGAAGGTCCATGAATCATCATGGTTGTGAAAACCATTGGGTGTTTTCAGTTATATGAATAAACCCCACTAAAACCACCCGAAGAAGGGTATGAAACAAAAATGGTGAACCCAACATGAATCCTCTATTACTCAAAATGATTGTGTTACCCACATGTTAGTTCTTTTTTTACATACTCTTTCAAAATGAAATCGAGTCAAGCATGGATCCTCTAACACAGTCAATTTCATATGTGTTTGTTTATTATGATGCTAATTTGATAGGTTTTATTTTTTTTAATACACCATCAAGATCATCCACCATAACACCATTCAATCCAAAATGGGATATATCCATAAAAAAATGTATGCATCAACTCTTATACAATCTAGACCCCCATTTATCCAGAGGATATCATCTCCCACCCAATGTCTCCAACACTAGGTGTCAAACACACTAATATGGGAGTACCACCTCAATGGTACTATCCCAAAATTAGAGGTTGTGTGCATATGACTTCAAGACATGAAATCCCATCAACCGTCCACCCAATGTTTTTCAAGAGAAAAGAAAAAAGTATAACCCATTCCTATTTCAAATCATCTTGGGAGCCTCTCTCTGAAATGAAACAACGTGTTCCTCCCTTATCTGTGGTAGGTGAATCCATAGGTCAATAAAGACCTCATCACCTTGATGTATGAATTTCCCTAAAAGGATCCTTCAAATATTATCTTCCGCCAATATCACATGATGTCATATCCTTAGAATGATGAGGATGACACCCCGTGGGCTTTGGCTCAGGTCACTATGACCAGGGAACCCAAGACAGACTACTTGGGGCAGTAAGAAATCAAATATAAACATGGATATATCCCCATTCTCTTTATAAAATCCCTCTAAAAAACTATGGTAGAAACTTGTGAGTAGACACATATACCTACCCATTTTCATCAAGTATAGAATCACAATTTGACAAAACCTAGAGAAACTTGTTGAAAAATCCCAATAAAAAATAGGGGTGAAACCATATCTCTTCCCCTAGACACGATGACTATCAGTATATCTTGGAAGGAAATGGAGGGTAGAGAAGACATATATCCTTGTTGTGGCCATGTAATAGACATATATTCTCATTCTAGCCATGGACATCACCTAACACATCCATGCATCAATATAAGGGAATAAATATATCCCTACCCATATTCTACAAACTTGCTAAAATATAATGATAACATCATTAGTGGTTAAGGGTTGGGCATTAAAACCCACCCCCATAATTGGAGTGACTCATCTTCAAGATGCGAAGGTAACTCAAGATCCAACACATATTCCCACTCTCATTTGGGAGAGTCATTCAAAAAATCCCATGATAAATGGACAACATGATTGGGAATTTTTCCCCATTCCAAATGAAGATCCTCATTCCATTCCAATGGCCTATTTAGAGCATACATATATCCCTATAAAAAATCAATAAGATTTTAGGCATATCCCAAAAACAATACAAGATTTTCTTAGGTGGTATCTTGTCTAAGTGAATCATTATCCATAGTATGCTAGTCCAACCACCCAGAGGAGAGCACCTAAAAATAATTCTCACAAAAGGCTATTCAAAATTCAATTAAAGACCCATAATATCACTTTATTTGAGTCTACTATTTATCATTCCCTCAAACATTTATCAATGGAAGCCCAAGAACCATGTCGAAGAATTAGTAGTTTAAATTTCAAAGGTCCTCCCCATGACTTTGTTATTAATAGATATAGAGGACCTCCTTGAAAATATTACCATGAATTCCTTCTTTATGGACATACCAAGATCAATCATAAGAACCTATCTCTTGACAATTACTGTGGAAACCCTACTAATTATCATAAGATTGAATGTAAAGATGGTCCTCACCTTTCCACCATCCACCCTAAAGGTCATCCCTAGGGTATATGACATCGAATTTATCCCTATGGTTAGAAATTAATCCATGATGGTGTTCAATGAAAAATTCCTCACCATGGAGGTATCTCATTTTGATAATAGTATCCTCCCCTTGACAAATCAATCATGAGAAGTACCTCATATCGTGAGGTGCTTTTAAAGATAAGGCTGATCATGCCAAATGCCTTATCAGTGACAATATATATCCTTTCTCAACTAGAATACATCCTAAGGAAATAATCATTTTCTATATCACCCTTGGACCATCTTCATTATGAAACAAATGAGGGGATTCCTTTCAATCCTTATACCTATAAAAAATCATCCATAAAACACCACATTTGGTCAGATCTAGTAGAGGAATCTCCTATGAAAGGAAAAGAGATTATTTTTATTATGAATAAGAATCTGACTAAATATAATATACTAGTCATATTTTAGACTTTATCTGATCCCCAATATAATAATTCAGAGATTTTTTAATAAGAATGCATGAATTATATTCACCTAAATCTACGGAAAACTCTTCTTCACTTGAAAAATAATTTTTATCCTTAAAATGTATATGCATGAAACATTATATTTATAGAAAAAATTCATTTTCAAATTGACTTGGATACCCTTTTAGTTGTAAGAGGCTCGAAATTGGGAAAATAGCTGGAGGGTCTTGAACATGCACGTATTAATGCTTTATGCAATTTATTTTAGTTGATCACCAATGCCCCATCTAATGTACATATTATGGGATGTTTCAAACCTATAGTGATTCATTTAATCTCACTCCATAACCAGTAAATTCTACCAGAAGTGATGCCATGAAATGTCATTATTTCAAATTGGATACTGGAAGCAAGATCTTTCCGTATAAGATGG
The DNA here is from genome assembly GCA_963277665.1 of Viscum album. Lineage (NCBI taxonomy): Eukaryota > Viridiplantae > Streptophyta > Magnoliopsida > Santalales > Viscaceae > Viscum > Viscum album. The sequence continues at coordinate 599,304,648 of OY728132.1, read as the reverse complement.
TATGCTAAACATGAATTATCCATGAACATATCTTAGAACCATAAAGTGTGATAATATAAATATATAAAAATACTATTGTTTCAATCTTTTAAAATGATTTATAATGCTTATTGCTTAATGGATGTCAATTATCAAGTAATGGTAATGTATTTAGAAACAAGAAGCTCAAATTAAGATTATACATTTCACCCAGATCATGATCGAATGATGATTCAAAACATAAAGAGATAATTTTAAATGTACATAGATACAAATATATGGGAGTACCCCCAAACGACATGTTTGAAATAATGTTTACCTCAAATTCCACCCAAATAAAAATCAGTCATTTCTTATTTAGGAGGAGCACTATAGGGTGAGTCTCCCTAGTTTGTATCATCTCATGACCCAACTTCTTCATTGGGAACTCATATAATTAAATTTTCTATATATTCTATTTGGATCACCATCCACTAAGAGGCTTTAGAAGAATCCTTGAGGGAAATGATGAAACCTCGTGGTGGTCTCAAGAGAAAGTGACATATCATGGGTATAGATACTCCTAAAGATCACATCTATTCCAGTGAATATCCATAGGGAAACTTCCCCTCCTATCATTCTGGTGCTAACAAGACACCCACGATGCATTAAAAGTTAATAAATGTCATAATCACTTCCCATGCGGACACTAAAAAACATAAAGCTAGTGTATGAGAACATGAGAAGGATATTTCCATTAAAAATAAATCCCAAACCAAAGTGATTGAAGATGGTTTGTGAACCAGGATTCATAGGTTAGTTAAGAATTTGGGGATTCCCTTGAATTTTCTTTTCCACATCCTTATAAATAATCAATCAAAGAAAAGGGTAAAGGTGTGGCTATATACCATCTTCTACCTAAGGAGGTGGAGCCTCTCACACTTGAAGAAAAAAATTATTAGTATAGGATATAGATGAAGGAATTGAGAATGATCAACATGATAAAAGAATTGATAATTATCAACATGATACTACTCTATGAAAATATCCCTACTATAAATATTCTTCAAATAGGACCTCATCTGATACTCCCAGCAGACCTCCCTCGATAGGAATAATCGGGTGTACCAACAAAAAATGGAGTTAGGGCATCCACCTAATTCAAGATCTAGAAAACAAATATATCTAGATCTAGTGGTGGTGGGATTTTAGGACTTCCCTCTATTGGATAATTGTCCAAAATTATGTCAGATAAGTTATAACATTACAACCTATATTGGTTATCAACCAAAAATGAGGGAAGAACTACCATATCTTACTCATATCATTTTCCCCTATGTTCAAACTATAGCCTATTCGGTCATTCCCTCTAATCTATTTAACACCATTGAGTCATTGATAGAACAACTGGAAGTTATAGAAGGACATCATGTTCTAGTAAAGTCAGAGAGGAAACCCTAACTTGAATGGGTTGACATGAATCTTCCCATGCCTAACTTTGAGAATCTTTTGTTTCCAATATTCAATGGATCAAGAGATCCCAAACAGAACCTGGCCCATTTTTTATATTGGTGTGTCCCTTTTATGGGAACCCTTGAGCAGCAATATGTAGTTAAACTTAGGTTTTTCATATAATCCTTGGAAAGAATGACCTTTGTCTAGTATACTAGTTTACTATCCCAATCGATCAAAGGTTTGGATGATATCCAAAGAAAATTTATCAATCAATTTAGCACAAATTTTCCAAAGAAGGCAATCATTGACCACTCAAATTGCAAAAAATAAGAAAATTAAAGATTCTTATACTTCATTTCTAGGTGTAAAGGTTTTTCTTACTCCCTAAACCTAAGGCTTCCTTAATAATACTTATTAGGTATTTTTATAGAGAACTCACATGATGATATACAGACAATTCTCATCCCAGTAAAGAATCCAGGTTGATTTTGGGAAAATTTTGTAGTTTCACAAGGGTTGGAGGATTCTATTTTGTAAAAAGGGCTATGTCTTGACTAATACTGACAGCTTATGGAAAAGAAAAGGTAGAGTAGAAACTACAATGGTGACACTTAATCCATCTTTTACACTGGATCCAACTCTAAATCCAACATCATATCATGTGAAACCCCCTCCTAAACAGTAATAAAAACAACAATATCCCTATTAGGATGAGAAAAGGGATCCTAAACATTATCAATTTGAATATTGGAAGAATAAAGTTTACTCCTTCTAAGATGAGTAAGTTTTTAGCTAATTTATACTATTTATGGAAAAAAATTACTAAAAAGGAAAAAACGTAGGAGATTTGATCATGTTTCTCTCAATGAACTCCTAAATTACTTCACCTTTCACTGAACATTGGGGCATACCATCCACGATTTCATTATTTTTAAATATATTCTATAAAATTTTGTTGGTCATGGGAAGTTAAAGATTGGTAAAACATTAGCAGAAGTGACATGTGTTTCCACTACCATCCCAGATGAATAAGGTGGATGGAATAAGGTTACCATAAAGGGTTCATAGAAGTTTGATGATTGTTTTACTGAAAAGATGATCAAACAAACTCACTTTATCCTTAGGTAATAATTAAAACAACTAACTATGACCCTAGTTTCTTCTTCCAAAATGAGACCAACTTCATTGGCACCAAAATCCTATAAGATCTGATCTCCAAAGAAAGGTATAACTAGAAAAAAATATCAAGTATAAGAAGATTAGACTATATTAATTATAAAGTTAGACTTTAATCACTCTGGTTTTATGCCTCCAATCCTGATATTGTACCATCAAATAGTACAACATGCACTATCCCACAAAAATAAATCCTCATTAGATGAATAATTAATCTCTAGTTATATAAAGTCCATTCATTTAATGGAAACATTCTCTAATAATGAAAGTTTTTATGAATCTGAGTCCCTTATGCATTATTTGGGTACCAGTAGTAAAGACCGTAGAAGTTGAGGAAGCATTGGAAGATGTATTTATGGTAAAAAATCAATATTACAGCCACATCTTTACTAGATCTATTTATTCTACTAAAAATCATGTGAAGGTCCTTCAACGAGCCTATGAAAATGAACCCAAATTCACTGAAGTTCATCTGGACTTGATTAATTTAGAAGACCTTCTAGAAGGGATACAATTGTCCTATCAATCCCAACAGGTAGGAAAACCAAGTCGGCATAATTTTTTAGTGTTATGAGTACCATTTAACTTCTATTCTAAGAGACGTGAACCTATCTATCTCAAATAATTTCATCCCTAAAATATTTTTTAGGGAATAATACCCCTTTGTAAAACATAGAACTTTGACTAAAAAATATGACATACTAAAATATTTGGCTACGGTCTTGGCCAAAATTTCAATTTTGGATCTGCTCAATTTATTAAAGGATCTCTGGGAGGCACTTGTAGAATCCTTATAGAGCCCTAAAGAGTTTGAATCAAAATTCATCACCGCTCAAGTATATTAGTCATAGACTGATTCTATGGAATTTCACATAGTTATCACTTTTATAGAATAGTACATGAATTTTGTTACACATGGGCACATCAAACCCTTGTATATATCTGGTAATATAGATGGTGTTGGAATCCAATGAGCCTTTTTAGATAATAGCTCAAGGATCAATCTCATTCCAGTCATTACACTTAGTCATTTAGGATATAAAAAAAGATAACATGTCTTATTGTTCCCTAAAAATTCAGAGTTATGACAAAAGTGAATAAAATTCCTTCAGCCAAATTAATATTAGAGCTCAATACAAGGACCTTCTATCCAACTCTGAATTATTGGTTGTTTGATAGGACACAAATTTCAATGTTCTTCTAGGAAGGATTTGGTTGTATTAGCATGTGGTAATACTTTCATTATATCATTAATGTCTCAAATATTCTATTAATGGATAGACCAAGAAATTTCATGGGGATCAAACTCTATTTTAATCCTGTGAATCTCAATATATCAATGCAGGTTTTTACTAGATAGAATGTAAACATGCTATGATTTATGATTTTACTTGATTTACTACACCAAATAGTCTATAAATGACCTCATCTAACTCATTAAAAGATATTAGAGATGAGTAAACACTTCCCATTAACCATATTGAAAAAATAAGTTTATATCTAGATATATACTTTCCAAATATCATGATATCAGTCATGTTATCTAAACCCAATAGTTCTAAAAAGGCCTTTGATCCTCTAATCAGAGATGAAAATTCAAGATAAAATCCCCCACTTCTTCATCAATGATTCATCAGACCCCTACTTCATCATTCGATTTAGAAGGAGATCCCATATCATGAATGGAGAGTGGGAATATACCCACTTTGCCTCATAGATGTGAGAACATGGACCTCTATTCTAACTATAAATATTATTCTTTGGTGCCCATCCCTCTGTAAGAGGATATTAAAGATTAATAGGATGAGTAATATAAATAGTAATACCTCAAATATTCATCTCTATCATTCGAGGAAGGTGTCTCCACTACCATTGATGAACTATAATAGATAAATATGGTCATGGAGGAGGATTCACGACCTACACTACCAAATACCCTGATGAGAAATAGGTATACACATCCTTTATAAAGAAAAACCAAGATGCGTTTACCTATAACTATATATAAATACAAGGCCTTGATCCTAATGTAGCCACCCACCACTTGGGTTTGTTGGAAGACCACTGTGTTTATAAGAAGGTAGCCAAGTGAACACATCCAACTCATGTTGTCACAGTTGAAGTTAAATTTGAAAAACTCATCAAGTAAAACTTCATTTAGTAGGTTCAATACTTGATGTGTATTTATAATATTGTCATGATGAAAAAGAAAAACATACATATTAGAGTTTTCCTTGAATTTATGGATCTGAACCGTCACTATCTAAAAAATGATTTCCTAGTTTTGATTATATAAATTCTAATTGATGCAACCACTAATACTAAAGATATATCATTTATGTATGGTTACTCAAGATACAACCAAATCTAAATGGCCCCCCAAAGATGAATATTCCACTACTTTTAGGGTACCCTAAGGGGTATATTACTATCAGGAAATTATATTTGGTTTGAAGAATGATGGTGCCACATATCAATTCACCATGAACTATATTTTTAAACATTTTTTTGGGAAGTTCAGTCAAATGTTAAGTTGATGATTTGGTGGTGAAATACTGGTAGTTCTTGGATCATATTTACAATATTGGAATCATTTTTAACAAACTATAACAATATATCCTGAAAATGAATCCTTTGAAATTTTCTTTCAGCATTACTTAGGGAAATTTATTAGCTTTATAGTATGTCATCAGGGTATCAAATTTGACCCTAAGAAGATCAATACTATCCTTGATATATCACATCCTCATAACCTTAAATACTTGAGAGGTCTATAGGTATTTCTTTCCTACATTTTCTGCTTCATTGAAAATCTTTCAGGAAAATGTTTACCCTTCACTAGGATAATGAAAAATGGATCCATTTATCTGTAGAATGAAAATTGTCAAGAAGCCTTTGACAGTTTCAAGAAATATCTCTTGAGTAAAAATTTATTAATTCCACCCAGTGAAGGGAAACCACTCAGTCAATACATGATAGCTTTAGAGTGATAATTAGACAATTTTCTCGTACAAAATAATTATGTAGGAAATTAGAAAAACCCTTATTATTTTAGTCAAACCATGATCGATACCAAGACTTGATATTCAGATATCGAGAAGAATTATGTCACATCAAAATTTTTATAATAGAAACTAAGGAATTACTTACAACACCATGAGGTCAACTTGGTCTCTCATAATGAACCACTCAAATATATCATCAATTTTCCTATGCTGACTAGATGATTGTCATGGAGGGAAGTCGTATTATAGTAGTTTGACATTCATTTTGTACAAAAAAAAGGTAATAAAAGGGAAGTAATTAGTAGATCTAATTAAAAAGAATACCCATGTAGAAACAATTCCATTAAATACTAAATTACATGAAAAAGATATTTTCTTTATTTAGGGTTTCCACCATGCATGGGAAATATATTTTGACAGTGCATCTATAACACCAACAAGAAAGAGAATGGATGACCCCAAACTTAATAAGTCAATCTTTGGTATTTGTTCTTATCTCTCCAATAAAAGAATCTTTGACTTATTATATATTATTATCATAAGGTTGCACTAATAATGAGTCATAATATTAATCCATCATCATAGGTTTAGATCTAACCCTAAAAATACCAATAGACCACCTAGATTTTAAAGGTGATTAAAAGTTTCTAATCAAATGGAACAATGTATATTATGATATTAGAAAGGAAGATATTACCACCCTAATTGACTATATGAAGAGGTTGATGGTATAATTCCCTGCATAGCCAACATTAACTCACATCCCATTCTTATAGAATACCCTGAAAGATACATTAGAAAACGTGGCTACAACTTTAGTAGATCTATACATGGATGAAATAGTCACCAACTTTGTTCACTATAGAATGGTATCGCCATTTTTTTATGTAAAAATGGAAGAGATCAAAGATTTTAATTATATCCTCAAACCAGGTGGTACTACAAGTGTTTTATGATGCCTATATTGGATTGTCTCCAAAAAAAATTTCATCCATTAGAAAAATCCAAAAAGGGAGAATCTGATGACGGGTAGTCAAATTCACTCTTTGAAAATCCAAATCACTATAAGGTCATCTATAAATGGGGATTTGATGGAGTCTTACTCAAATTTATTGATCGAGAAGAGACTATTTTAATAATGCAAGAAGTCTACACTAGTAATTCTGGTTCCCATCAATTAGGGATCAAGTTGTCTCATCAAATTAGGAGGCTTATATATTTTTAGCCTTTAATGAAACAACATTGTGTGAAATTCACCAAAAGGTACCATTCATATCATATACATTCCAACTTTATTCATCATCCCATAGATTTGCTTCATAGTTCCAAATACTTCTGGTTGTTTTTTGTATAGGTAATGTATTTCATGGGGACATATCCTCTGGCTACTTCAAAGTAGTTCAAGTACTTCCTTACTTTTATAAACGTATTTTATAAATGGTTTGAGGTAATACCCCTCAAAGAATTTGAGATAAAGAGCATCATAAATTTCATAAATTCTAACATTATCACCAGATTTTTTCCCCTCATACTATATTGATAAATAACAACACCAAATTTTATTCTTCTAAATTGAAAAGGTTGTAACAGGATTACAAAATTGAGTCCAAACATTCACTCTACTAACATGATGAAACAAAAAAAAGATATACACTTTCAATTAAACTGTATCAAACATACTCTAGAAAATGGTAGACAAAGAAAAAAAGTCATATCCTGACATGCTTCTGCATACCTTGTTGGAATACTATACTATAACCCATACAACCACATAGGCGACCCTATATTCATTGGTATACGAGAATAAGTATTTATTCTCATCAATGTCCAGTTCCCTTCACTCCAAATTTCTATATAATACCATCTATCCATAGATGAGCAGTCTTAGAAGTGATTATATGAATTAGATCAACTCGATGAAAAGAGATTGTGTACCTTTCACCATTTGGAGGTTCACCAATATTGAATAGCATGAGATTTTAAAGATAAATTTCACCTCTATGGAGAACTAGTTTTGGCTCTCATGACCCCAATCATACCTGGGAAGAAATCTCCAAAGCTTCAAGAAAAATGAGAGGATCCTTTTTCATCCATAAGGTCTACTCCAATGGTTTATATTTAATGATTACCATGGAAAGTGATCATATCATGCCCCTACCAATACAATATTTCTCAATAAATATTTCTTGTTATTAAACACCATTAATCAATAGTACTTGTCACATGACCTTAAAAGGCATGACCAAAAGTCTTGGATGAAATACATTAAAAGTAACATTTTATTTTCTCACTCTAAGATGTTAAACTGCATTGTCAATGTTCCTTTCATATGATGTAAAACTGCACATTGTCATGGACCTCACTTTAGAGGACATCCAATTACCATGCCTGTCTCTTACCAAACAAGATTTATTTTTCTCAATTCCATGTAATAAAGGAATCCCCATCCATTATTTGTTTCTAACACCAAGAATGGATCATGTGGGATTAATAATCTCATTAGGAGCCTCCCAGAATGTTTAATACATTCCATTTAGCCCTTTGGTACAATAATATTGACCTTAAACTATATGTATCTTATTCTAAATAATTATTTGTAGCATGAGGCCTCTTTGGATCTATTTTAAAATCAAGTTAACTCTCCATCACCATTTAAACTCATTTGAAAGATTTATACTTACAACATTCCTTATCACATGAACTTAAAAGGAATGGACCATACTGTCTTACCATATGATGTCAAATAGTATGGTTTATGTCCCCATTATATGATGTAAAAATACACATTACTATATACCTCACTTGAGAGTACCCTTGTTCCTAGTTCCATTTTCCTGCCACACCAACTAACCTAACCTCAGAACTATATGCGGATTGATTATATTTTCAATGAGATATGTAGGGATGCCTATATCTCTCATTATATCATGAAACATAAAAAAATGAACCCCTTATCCATACATGATCCCAATATATGTAGGGAACCTTCTCATTAGAAATTTGTGTGGATTGATCCCTGTCCATATGGGAAATTTAGTGATTCCTAGATTCCAAAACCTAGTCCCTTTACCAATCAATAAAATGACTTCTCTCTCTTGTATATGAGACAATTATTCATAGTAGGGTCCAACATGAGTCTTCCTTTAATTCATAAGCCCATATTTTATTAAAATAATAAAATTCCATCTCTCCACATAAGAACTTGATCAGTATTAAGAAATGGTACCCTAAAACTATGTGTGTCTTGATTCTCTTCCCAATGAGATACGTAGTGACATTTGTATTCCTCATTCTAGGCCCAACCATATTAAAAAAAAGATATGTGTCCCCACTCTCCTGTATAATACCCCAGTCCATATAGGGGAGTCTAACATGGGTTCCCTCATTTATGAATTCATTATTGAAACAAAATGCAACTTTATTTAAATAAAAATTATATATATAGGTAATATCTCGTCCATATAAAAATCTGGTCTAAATGATTCCTCCATGATCAAACATATTCCTTTCACAGATCACATGTTTTGCCTTGGGAAACCTAGAACACTTACAACCTCCATTGGCTATCAGTGATAAGATAATATGACTCTAATAGAAAGCTTTGTTTTTTCTATGCATAGTACACACCAATTGTTTTTTGTATATATTCCCCAAATATGGAATATTAACTAAAGTCAGTTTCATCCTCAAGAGAAAATCCTTTTATCTTTGTACACTTTGACAAAATTGTAACAAAAGACACTTTTTGAACATAGTACATGGCCATTCTTTATGTACTTGTCCCATGAAACTTCTTTAAATATGAGAACCCAAATATCATGGTTTACAACTTCCCTTTTCAATCCTGGAATATACTGGAACATTTTTTGCCTGATAAGACCTATTTTTTTCATTTTTCTCATAATTTTGTGGTCAAAGCTCTACGACCTTAAAATGTAGCAATCATAAATCTATTTTACATGACATTAAACTATGATACAATATCCTCATTATAAAATAAAAAAACATATTGTTTTTTTTCAAATATAATACCATACTTGCATTCATAAACCTCCAATTTCCTCTTATTTCTCACATCGAGCATGACTCATGTGATCTTAGAGATTTTGGATGATTATCCTATTTCACATGGTTAAACCACATTACATCCAAATATGATAAATGTGTGGTCCTGTATGAAATACCATTAAAGGCATATGATACGTCCTTTCCACATGATGTTAAACTGTTAGACAAGGTCCTCAATGTAAGATGTTAAACTATATGGTTTACATCCCTATCACACAGTGTAAAACTGCATGATATTTTTGTCCTTGCTTGAGATGAATCCTGTTCTCGGTATTGATTTTCTATCACATCACTAAATTTATTTTCAATAATTATGTATAATTTTATTCTCACTCAATGATATATGTAGTGATTCCCACATTCTATATCTTGGCCTAGCCGGAATATAAAAAATGCCCCTTCTCATTACCTATGAGTTGGGTTTGGGAAAATAAATCCTTCTATATGCCATGTAAAATATGGTCTTAGAATTGCAATGGTATTATATCCACCCATTCAATGATAATATCAAGTCTAATTGATCATGTTATTTTTTTTTAAATTTTCCTCTTCTAATAAACCACACTTCATGGTCTTGAGGAACTCAGATCCACATAAGCTTCCTTTGACGGTCTTTGATATGAGTATCCAAATCTGAGGGAAACCTCTCTCTTGACTATACATACTATACCCCAATATGGATCTACATAATTGGACCCCAACATGTCTTATCGACCAAATTAATCTTCATCTTTAAGATAAAATCCATTTATCTCTATACACTTTGACATCACCGTAACAGAAGTCACTTTTTGAACATGGTTCAAGGTTACTCTTTACAAACTTGTCCCATGTCATTTCATCAGATCCAAGAACCCTAGGATAATGAATTAAATTTTTTATCCTCATATAAAAATGATATTGGAGGACTTAGTTAAATCTATTTGTCCTAAAACATCATCTATATTGGTTTGTATTGTAATACCCTAAACCGCTAATGAGAAAATACTCAAAACTTTTTAGGAATAAAACCTATAAAGGGGGGCCTAAGAAAAATCCAAGTCTTTCATAATAAGAATTATTTACATTAAATTTAGGAAAAAAATTAGGGAAGTGATTCAAAAGACACAAATTTTATAGGATCCATCATATGACTCTAGAAACAATAAAATTATGATCTCTAGGCTCCTTAGCTGAAATAGAAGTTAAAGCACTGCATCTATCTATTCCTGACATTTCTCTTTAGATATTAAAAAAACATTAAAAAGTGTGACATTAGGATATTAATTCAAATAGGAAAACTATGATGTTATGATGATGGTAATTATACCTATACCCATCTATGAGCCATGCCAAGAGAATTAAATAATGGATCATTTCAACTTAAGTATTTAGAACTAGGACTGAAATTGTTATTTAGAGGTAAAATGGTCTGGGATATCTTGATGTTAACTTTTTAAATATTGCAAGTTATTGTGAAAAAAGACCAAATTGAAAAAAAACAATGACAATTGAGAACAACTAAGTTTTCATTCATTAATCAAAGGATAACAGATGAGGAACATCCACAATAGGGAGTCTCTTCATATAAATAAAGATTTGTTGTGACAAAGCTTACTTAGTGGATTCATAGAGTTGGATTATTATTTTTATAAAATCTTCTGAAGCTTTTTATATCTCATAAAATGTTGTAATCTCCATTTCTATGTCAATACATAGTGCTTCCGCCCTCTTAGTGGAATTCAACCTAACCATTTCTGACTCTTACCACCCACTGTTCCGTATCAATCACTACTTCAACATTGGCCAATTATTGATTGAGCCTATATAACTATTGTAGAAATTGATCTAACAACTTCTGAATCTTTTCCATCAAATATATTTCTTTTAAAACTGATCCTTGATGCCTTGAAGCCATTCCATATTTTAGAGGCCTCATTGAGAAGCATATTCCAAGTCATAAACAATAGCCCATGGACTCTGTAGTTGCAAGATGTGATTGAAGCAAACTCACCCTCTTTTGATCAGCGGCCACCTAATTTACATTGGAATGTATGGCATGGTAATCAAACCCACAATACCTAATCAAGGAAGCCATGTGATGAAACCTTGGAATTTTTTCTAGTAAACTTAATAGGGGGTCTGAGAAATCCATTTCCATATATCTCTCCATATGGTTCACCAAGAAACAAAAACAATCTTGAGAGTTTTATGTTTTTCCTCGTATTTTCTTTCAGAAGGGAGAATATATTCTATGACTAGCCTAATAAGAGGTTTTCCATACTCATCATTCTCATAATTAACATGATCTATGATAATTGAAGTCCTGATAGAATCAACTGATTGGGAGTTTGATATGTCTATAATTTCATATGTTCATGTAGATGTTCCTGAAACATATACTCAAAGAAATTGGTACCTAGTAAATAAGAAAACAAGGTAGTCAAAGAGGCCGGAGACTCACCTTCACCCAATAGAGTGATAGACACTAAAACCTTCATCACCATTTCGACAACCATAAAAAATTCTACACCTCCCACTAGTGCAATAACTTCATAATACATGTCTAGTTCAAGTGTACCAAGTTTATTAATTTTAAGAGGTAAATAACAGAATTGAAATTGATTGAAAAGTAAAGGTATTTATTGGTATATTCTAGAGTAACTGACCTCCTTCTAGGTATGTGCACATGATATTGGTATATTCAGAAAAATCAATAATCTCTAGGAGGTCACTCATAGACATCAAGGCCACATGAATGAAAAATAATGAACTTAGAGTGGCAATTGGTCTTGATCCTACCTAGACCTGAATCATTACCTCCCCCATAGTTGTGTTATCCATTAAAATGAGCACTACGGGAATAACTGATATTTGCAACGGGTTATTTGCAACGGGAATAAATCTCATTGCAAATAGTCCGTCGAAGAGGTTATTTGTGATGAGAAAATCAAACCTTTGCAAATAACTAATTATTTACGACGGGTAGGCACCTCTCGTCGCAAATACCAGGAGGTGGTAAAAAGTTATTTGCGACGGGATGTTGTCCTGTCGCAAATAGTGTGTCGGCATGTTACTTTTTGCGACGAGACCCATCGCAAAAAACTTTTTAACCGCCGATAGTAATTAATGTGACTGAAGGTATTTTCGACGGGTCCCGTCGCAAAAATACTATTTCTGACGGGATTCCTGTCGCAAATAGTCTCGTCGCAACTAATCTAACCCATATATACCCCCCATCCGTTTTTTTTCTTCCTCCCTCTCAATTCATACTTTCTCTGTTTCTCTAAACTCTAATTTTAGGGAGAAAATTTTTCAGAGTTAGTTTTTTTATGAAGAAGTTGTGAAGTCGTCTACAATTATAAGGGATCAAGTTTAAAGGTATTTATGTTTTATTTAATTTAGTATTTATTTCATTTTTTATATTAATTTTAATTGTTGTTTATTAGTTGTAATAAAGTTAGATTTAAATTGTTTTGTCATTAGTATTTATTTGTAATAATAAAATGAAATTATTAGTACCAATTCTTAGTAATTAGTAATAATTAATAATTATAATTGATAATTAGTAATGTATATAAATAATTAGCGTTAATTAGTAATTAGTAGCTGTATTTTGCAGTAATTAATAGAAATTAATGCTAATTAGTAATAATTAGAAAAAATATTAATAATTAAGAAAAAATATTAACAAATATTTACTATTATTAATAAATACTAATAATTAGAAATAAATACTAATAATTATTAAAAAATACGAATAATTACTAATAAATACTAATAATTAGTAATAAATAATAATAATTAGTAATATTTTTTTATAAATTGTAATAATTAGTAATAAATACTAATAAATAGTAATAAATACTAATAAATGCTAAAAAATAGTAATAAATTGTAATAAATAATAACAAATAGTAATAATTCGTAATAATTAGTAATAAATAATAATAAATAGTAATAATTAGTAATAAATAATAATAATTAGTAATAAATACTAATAATTAGTAATAATTAGAAATATTTAGTAATAATTAGAAATATTTAGTAATAATTAGTAATAATTAGTAATAATTAGTAATAAATACCAATAATTATTAATAAATACGAATAATTAGCAATAAATAGTAATAAATACTAATAATTAGTAATAAATACTAATAATTAGTAATAAATAGTAATAATTAGTAATAATTAGAAATAAATAGTAATAAATAGTAATAAATAGTAATAATTAGTAATAATTAGTAATAATAAGTAATAAATAGTAATAAATAGTAATAAATAGTAATAATTTGTAATAATTAGTAATAAATGGTAATAAATGGTAATAAATAGTAATAAATGGTAATAAATAGTAATAAATAGTAATAATTAGTAATAATTAGTAATAATTATTAATAAATAGAAATAAATAGTAATTATTACTAATAATTAGTAATTATTAGTCATAAATAGTAATAAATAGTAATAAATAGTAATAAATAGTAGTAAACAGTAATAAATAGTAATAAATACTAATAAATACTAATAAATACTAATAAATAGTAATAAATACTAATAAATAGTAATAGATAGTAATAAATACTAATAAATAGTTATAATTACGAATAAATAGTAATAATTATAATAAATAATAAAAATTACTAAAAAATACTAATAATTAGTAATAAATAGCAATAAATAGAAATAAATAGAAATAAGTAGCAATAATTAGCAATAATTAGTAATAAATATCATTAAATAGCAATAAATATCAATAAATAGCAATAAATAGCAATAAATAGCAATAAATAGCTATAAATATGAATAATTAGCAATAAATAGAAATAATTAGCAATAGTTAGGAATAATTAGGAATAATTAGGAATAATTATGAATAATTAGAAATAATTAGAAATAATTAGCAATAATTAGAAATAATTAGCAATAATTAGAAATAATTAGCAATAATTAGCAACAATTAGCAATAATTAGCAATAATTAGAACTAATTAGCAATATTTAGTAATAATTAGAAATAATTAGCAACAATTAGCAATAATTAGCAACAATTAGCAATAATTAGCAATAGTTATAAATTATTAGCAATAGTTAGCCAAAATTAGGAATAATTAGAAATAATTAGGAATAATTAAGAATAATTATGAATAATTATGAATAATTATGAATAATTAGGATTAATTAGAATTAATTAGGATTAATTAGCAATAATTAAGAATAATTAGCAATAATTTGGAATAATTAGCAATGATTTAGAATAATTAGGAATAATTAAGAATAATTTGGAATAATTTGGAATAATTTGGAATAATTTGGAATAATTAGAAATAATTTGGAATAATTTTGAATAATTTGGAAAAATTAGGAATAATTAGAAATAATTAGGAATAATTAGGATTAATTAAGAATAATTAGGAATAATTAAAAATAATTAGGATTAATTATTACTAATTAGTAATAATTACGAATAATTTGGAATAATTAGGAATAATTAGGAATAATTAGGAATAATTAGGAATAATTAGGAATAAAATCAATTGTAATAAATTTTAATAACTTGGAACAATTTTCAGTGGATTGGAAACACTCATTTTTTTCGATGAATCTTCTCCTTTCAACTCTCACTGACTCAAAATATTATGAAAAGTATGCTTCTACGTATGCATATCCAATCTCTTATGTACGAGTTTGAATATGCATTCGTAGAACCAAATTTTTTATAATGTTTTTAGGTGGTTTCAGTTGTAAGAAGATGATTCATCGACAAAAAGGGGCGCTTTTGTTTGATGACTCATTTACTTGCATCTTTCTCAGACTAAAATCACAATGAAGAATCTGCTCGGAGGTATTGTTATACATTCTCATATGCACAAGAATGGATATGTGTACCTCTGAGAAGATTATTAATTGTAATTTCAGTGTGAGAAAGTTTCAAGTAAATGAGTCGTGAGACAAAAGAGTAGCTATCAATCCACTGGAAATTATATCACCTGTAATTAACGGTAATTATTAAAAAGTAGTTGTAATTATTTATCTTCTTTTTTTGGATAGTGTTTTACTAATTTCAAATTATTCAAAAACAGTATTGATTTTATATTTTGTAGAAAAATATGGAATAAGGAAGTCAAAAATAGTCATTATTAGATGATCATTCTTGGATAAATCAGTACAGAAATCCAAACAGTTCTGGTTTAAAACTTGTATATATTGAGGGTGTTGAAGATTTCTTATAATTTGCATAATCAAAACAAGAATTTGTTTCAGAAGGCACAATTAAGTGTCCTTGTAAAAAATGTGCTCTGAGAACATTTGACACATTTGAAATGGTTGGGGGACATTTCTTGCAGTTTCGTTTTCAAACAAATTATGTTTTTTAGTATCAACACGGTGAACACAGTTCTAGAGAAGATATGAATAACTTGATTCTAGATCCATAACGGTTTCAAAATTTAGTACAAGTTGTTGCAGGTCCATCTGTTCAATAAACTGAAACTCCGGATGATATTGAATTAAATCCTGAGTTGGAACCATTTGAATTTTGTGATTTTTTAGGTCTTCTAAGGATTCATTATATCCTGGTTGCAAGATAAGAAAAATAGAAGCGATTTCAAAATTTATGGCTATTAAATCAGATAATGATATGTCAAAAATTTGTTTTGATTAGATATTTTCTTTGGTTAAAACACTATTACCTTAAGGAAATGTGTTTCCTGAAAATTACTATGAGAGTAAGAGGTTGGTTTGTAATCTGGGCCTTAGTTATTAGAAGATTCATGCATGTGCAAATGATTACATCTTATATTCTGGTGAAAATGAGTTGTTGGATAGTTGTCCCACATGTGGATAATGGTTTAAAAAATAAGTAACATAAATTATTGATGGTTTAACATATCAATTCAGTTTATTATTTATTATATTGATAATTGTTTTACAAATTTTCATGTGTCTCAACATGATGATAAAATTGATAAGTGAATGTGTATATTGAGTAACCCACCATCCAAAATGGTTAAATATTATAATTCATATATGGTGAATGGTTTTTGATTTCATACACATGTATATAAGGAATAAAAAAGCAATGACAGTGGAGTTTTCTTGAGAGGATCATATCATAGAGAAGCTGAAGTTGACTTTTACGGCATGTAGGATGAAATTATTGAACCGTGTTATCTAGGGAAAAATTACATAACAATGTTTAAATGTTTGTGGTTGGATACTGAGATAGGGTTTCATGTTCATCTGATTTATGGAATTGTCGACATTAAATATAAAAGTCTTCTTATAGTAAATGAAGTATTTTTACTGGTTCAACAGGCACATCAATTATATTACGCAAAGTATTGTGCTATTTTAAGAGACCTGAGTGATTGGTGGAGCATAATAAAAATGAAATCTCATGGAAATCAGTTTAATCAAACTGAATGTGGTTCTGATGAAGTACAAGGAATTGAAATTTTTCAAGAGACTACTCATAATCCATCTTTTTCACAAAGAGACATTAATATCAATGATGACACCCCATAATTAAGGTTCGATGGTGAAGATGATGTTAATGATGTTACAAATGAATTTTAAATGGTAAGAGATGATGAAACTAAAACTCATATGGATATTGACAATGTTGATGATGAATATAAAGAGATTGACATCATCATATATGAAGATGACGATGAAGGTGAACATTGACATAGTTAAATGCTGGTTATAATCATAACTAATATATATCTATATGTAATATTTATCTTCAACTATATGCTAACAACAATCATTTTGTTTTTCAGATGGACCTTGATCTATTTCGTGAGTTAGAGGAGGCTGAGATACCTTTCAATGAGGAGAATTTGGGATCATCTGACCCTCAGCCTACTGGCGGTTCAGGGGGGTACGCGGAGGGGGAATAGTCTTGAATGATTGATGATTCTTGGCCCTATCGTCAAGTGACGTCCAAGTATTGGCTTCAATCCACACATGTAGAGGTATGCTAACCTGTGTATTTTATATATCTTTCATTAATTTATTTATATAATAATTCTTTGATTATTAATTATTTTTTCACAGTTTTGTGCATGTAGCTGTTGAACAGGGGAGAGCTATCTTGCAAAATTATTTTTCTCATCCATGGATCACATGGGAACAGATTCCTGTTGATGTGTATCTTCGAATGTTCAATCATTGGCTGGTACATAAATAAATAATATTTATTTTGAAATTTATTTCATTAATAACTTGATATTATAAATTATTTATAGAGTTTATGGTATCCCATTGATGATAGCTTGTGTGACGGTATCCACGAGGCATGGGAGGTGTCTATGCGTGAGCATTTCCATCAGTTTTTGCACAATTTGAGAAGGACATCCATTAAGAAAGCAGGAGTGACAGTATTTGATGAGTCATGTATAACCCACCGACCAGAGTACATTTCATCACACGTTTGAGATGGATTATGTTCACACTGGTTGAGTGGTGGATTTCAAAGGAGATCTTAATTAGGCCGGTAGAATTGGGGGAGACAGGAGGTGACACATCGAGCTAGTAGTTGTACAATCAATACGCATAGAGAGCATCTGGTAAGTATCTTTTTTAAATATTTTATATAAAATTAAATATAAATAGTTTATTTTATATTAATCTAGGTAGTTGAGTATCCTAATATTACCAATTACGACATTTATCGAAGGATGTACAATGATCCAACCATTGGAGAGATTAGAGGTAATCACCAACATCAGATTGTGGTCAGTATTATTTATTTTTCAATTTGAAAATTAACTCCATAAAACTTTTTCACTATTTTAAATTAAAATTGGAACTGAAGGGGTCATATGAGGTCATGACCTCTCAAACACAGGTTGAGAGTCAGGACAAGATAGCTGATAAGACTAGTGCCCACCATTTTGATGAGGCGACATGGATATAGGTGGTCCAATATTCCTTCAAGAAGGGCTGAGTAGTTCGTATCAGCTATCATTTGACTCATGGGACTTATTATGGTACTGCTGTGATATCGACGTCCAGATCGAGAGGAGCTCATGGAGAGGCATCATCTTCTGGCTCATAGTATCAAGAGCAATTGCGAGCTCAGACTGAACTTATAGAGAGTTTTCAGAAGAATCATGAAGAGATGCATCAGCAGTAGCAACAGAAGCAGCAATTGTACGAGGAGAATATACATTGATGATAGTAACAACATCAGTAGCACGAGGTGGATATGCATTGATGGTAGCAACAACAGCACAAGCAGATGGAGTACATGAACCGTCTAACTCATAATTTAGGGATGGAGTTTCCTCCACCATTTCCTCTAGCTCCTCCAGAAGACTATCCCCCCAGTGATTTTTTTGTTATGTTAAAAACATTTGAATTCAACATTTGTTTTAATATGAACTATTTACAATTTTTGTCTTTTATATTGGTGAGAATATTTCATAATTTAATTTTTTTATTATTTTAAATATTTTATTATTTATTATTAGTATTATATTTTTTAATGTTTTTTTATTTTAAAAATAATAATAATAATAATAATATTTTATTACTTTTTTATATTTGTTTTTGAATATTTATAATTTTAATATTTATTTTATTTCTTTATTATTTTAATAATATTAATATTATTTTTTCATTAATCATAATTTTATTAAATATTTTTTTATTAAGTATTTGTGACGGGGAATTTTGCGATGGGGATCCATCGCAAATAGATTATATATTTTTTTAAATTATTTATGATGGGTTCTTTTACCGTCGCAAATAAGTATTTACGACGGGCCCATCACAAAAGGTTTAGGTATATATAACATATATAAATAGAGTACTATTTGTGACGGGATGAAGAGCCCATTGCAACTACTTTTTGTGATGGGCCCATCGCAACAGGTTCTTGTATATATAATGTATTTAATAAGAGATCTATTTGTGAAAGGCCCGTTGCAAAAAATACTAGTTGCGATGCCGTTTTCTGCAATGGGCTATATGGTACGGGACCCCATCGAAAAATATTTTTTGCAATGGGATCCCGTCACAAATAGCCCATTAAATATAGCTGAAATTCCAATAGTGGAGGTTAGTTGGTACTGAGGAGATTCCAACTCTCTTATGATCCTCTTGTAATAAGGTAGAGTTCATTTCATCCTAAGGAGATAACACCCTATATCTTAAAGCTCTAGTAATGTTTCCCATTGGCCTTAGATTCTTACTGGATCCAGGTTACCCTAAAATTTAAATTAGTATCACATATGACTATAAATAAAAATGAGTTTCACTCTTGATAATTATTGGCACTGTTCGACTTTTAGAACCCATTCGAACTTCTACAAAAGTTAATTAATCAATATAAATAAATATACATATTTTAAATTAATTGAGAAACACAATTTTCATTTGTTTCCCTAATAGAATGAGTATTTCAATATTATTTTCCTATCTATGGATCATGGATTACCATGAGGATTTTCTTGAAGGAAGAACATTGAGCAGGGGAAGGGGTGGTAGTGTTCTTGTTGGATCTATAATCACCACCTACATGGTATCATCCACCCTATTAGAACCTTATTTCACCCCCTTTCATCATCATGAGTGTCTACCCTAACGACAGTCCCCCCAAAGGTGTGTTGTAGGGAAAAAATGGGTCATTTCTCACTTCCAGACTCCTATAGAAATACCAAAAATGTTTGAGATGGAAAAATAAAATGAATTAGAGAATTCAAATATACATATAAAAACCATCATCCCACCTCTTCCACAAAATTACTAACCCTTTACCTTGTCACCATCATTTCACAAACTCGGTTAGAGAGATCAATTCTACCTTTAAAGGATCATATCAAAGCATCCATATATTAAAGATAAGAAATGACATTTTCTAGTTTGTATTTGAAGGAGATATTATCAAGAGCATTGATAAGCCCAAATCCAAGGAAATAGATCTCCCCTTCCTGAAACAGTCCTTAAATATCTTAAATAGACATATTATTCCTTCAGATATCCCATTCTTTATAAACCTTAGAAAACACTGCTATGATTGGGATATTTAATGATAATGGGGACACCCTTTTGGGTGGGGTGGGATTAAGTCACTACACCAGATTCCTCAACATCTTGGGTACTACTATCCTTAGATAAGGATACTTGTGAGACCCTGACCGTAGAGAGTATGACATACCCCCAGGCTCACCAATGACGGAAAAAATTGCCTCATCAGTTTCCAAGGAAGCATCACCAATACTTTCCCCCTCTTCACTTTTACTCATATAAGGTTTCCTTATTTTAATAAATCATATTGAATATATGTGTTGAAAATAATGTGAGTCAGTAGAGGCCTCTAGGTATTTAATATAAGATTCTACTATCTTAGAATGGCTTGTATAAGAAATGTATTAAAGAGAAGATATACATCCATACCTAGTCAATGGAATCTCCTTACCTTTTATAAAGAACTATATCCTCTCGATGGTCATAGAAATTTTCCAAGAATCCCATTCCCTATAGGATAGTGGGTATGTAGCCTCCGTAAGGACAAGTTTCTAGGGAGATGGTTCAGCAACTCGAGTTTGGGGAATAAGACCAACAGTTTTAGGAGACAAATGTCGAATTATCAACCTCTTTCTCAAAATATCATAAATGAGTGGTTTCCTTGGATTAACACCCTTCCCAGTCTTGAACAACTTATTTGTCCACTCCTTGACCCCCTTAGTCACAGGATGACCATTTATAACGGGTACTAGTTTTTCTAGTTGTACATTAGGATATGAACGAATTTGGGATTCAACATAAGATTTCATAATCCTAGGATTAATGTTAGAGGTCAGAATTTCAATCAAGGAAACTATCTATTACCATGTAAATATCATCCAAAAATGATGTGAGACCAACATATTCTTCTTTTTTCTTGCACTTTCAGAGACTTGGGGCACATTTTATGGACACAAAGAATTTTTCTCCTGAAACGATAAGGAAAATATCCTTCATAAAAAATTCTCCCATAAATTATTGAGACTAAGAAACATTATCTTAAATAAATGAGACACATATATCTTACATGACTTCTAGATACATCATTTACCAAAGTATCAATTATAAGTGTATAAGGAGGTAAAATGAAATGATCGTGGTAGTTGAGAAGATCTATTACTTCCTTTGCTTATAATATTAATGGATTGACCCCACTTATAAATTGAATGTATGGAATAAACTAATACCCTAGAATGTGTTGATCATTGATAAATTAATAACCTCCCATATCATCTTAAATGCATCCCCAAAGAACATCAAATAAACCAAAAACTCTGAAATGGGGTTTCCCCTTATTAATCCATGCCAATAAATAGAATGACTTTACTAATACTGGGACTACTAAATTTATTTATCTAATATTTAACAATTGTACCTCCATAGAAAAAGTTTCACCCCTAAAATTAGTACTCAACTCATGCACTGGTAGTAAACAACCATGAATAAACATGGATAGAAGTTCCACTAGTCACACAAGCCGATCAAACTTAGGGGAAACTTGACAACCCCATTGATTGAAGTGGCCATCTAATAAGGTTGTCCAATAAGAGCCAACAATACTCTATCTCCCGTGATTCAAACAATTACTCATCCTTCTTGATCATGGCACATGACCATTTGGTGTGGAAAATAATTGGATCAAATATGATAAGGGAATGTCCATTTTAGGGAGATTCTTTACTCCCAAAAGGTTTTGTGCTATGGTCAAAAATACTTTCATAAGTGGGGGTACTCTATGAATCATCCCATACATAGGTTTGATGGAGGAAATAATCATACATATTCCATATAATTAGGGACCCATTTATCATCCTAATGGCCCAAAGATTTATATTGACCTTTCTATACACCAGATGAAATGTGTTGGTGTTTGGAATCCATATGCTTATGAGTTTTAGAATGATAAATTGTTCCTATAATAAAAATTTTGTGACACCCAAGCCATTTAATAAAGTTTCACAAAATTTACCTCATCTAGAAATCCATAACAACTTTGAAAAACATGAAAGGGCCATCCCCAATCCAAACTTAAAGACCCTCTAGGTTGACCATCCCATTTTTATGGTTGTCCCAATTTCTCATCAACTGTTTACTTTATCATGATGGATTTATATTCATGAACATTCAATTCCAGAGCCTTATTCTCTTCATTTAACAACAAAGGATTATAACCTAAAATGAACCCTTCATCTTGGTTTTCTTTGATATAAGTTCCATTTGCTAAGATTTTTTACTGAGAAATGTATTCATGTTTGTTTATCCAAGACAAGGGTTGATTTTCATGGCAGGTCGCAGGAATGGTAACATAAGATGTCAATTAAAACCCATAAAGGGGAATCTAATCTAAAATTGGATAAATCATAAATCTGGTACCCATGATGTGTGCCAAAAAGGGGTGGGGGGATGACACATCACTTTATGACATCATCGATACTATCAATCTTGGAATTACTTTTATCATCAGCAATGGTGAATATTTGACTAGGATATATCCTCTCTATGTACAATATTAGAGAGTTATAAACACTATACATACCACATAACATGGTATGAAAAATTATAACATTCAAATTGATATGTGGAGAAGTTCCACTACAATACATAGTCTTTAGTTCATGGGAATACCAATTTGTGGATGAATATTTTTTAAGATGTAGAAGATTTCAATCACAAAGTGAAGTCACTATGTGGAAAGGTATTTTGGTTGAGAGTTCTGAACCAATCAAAAACCAAGAATCCTCTCTACATAACAAACAAGTAATATTGAAACCTATATATTGGTGTGGTCTCTCATGTTGGCCCATATGTTTCTTATGAAGTAGTAAACTGATATGATTTATTCCTTATAATCAACTCCTCTTCATGATGATCAGACCCTATTCTGATTGGGAGAATTTTTTGGGTCTAAAAATTTCACAAAGAATCCCAAAAAAATATTATGTATTTTTGAAATCTATAATCTAACCAGGAAAATAAAAAATGGAGTCAAATCTGGTAAATTATGTGACATCACAAATCAACTAATTATTTCCACCTTGCGCACATGCTATTTTGGATTTCCACTTCTCATGGAATCCTAGAAAATGGTTTCACTTTTGGGGTGAGGTAGTAATCACCTTCCCCTTGCAAACTAAAGTCATTTTTGGGATGATGTGATGACATATCTCCCCCAAAAAACAAAAATCATTTGTTGGTTGATGAGGTAAATTCTTGCCCTTATAAACAAATTTACTTTGTGGTGTGATGGATATTTTATGTCCCACCACATAGATCCAGGTATGCTATGTGTCCGATTGTCCATTTCAAGAAAATATTTATTCTTATTCCCTATAAATACCTAATGTTTCCAATATAAATGGAGATGTTGAGGAGAATAAAAGGATACATGAGCATACTA
Source organism: Viscum album (assembly GCA_963277665.1). Classification (NCBI taxonomy): domain Eukaryota; kingdom Viridiplantae; phylum Streptophyta; class Magnoliopsida; order Santalales; family Viscaceae; genus Viscum; species Viscum album. The sequence goes on along the minus strand of OY728132.1, from coordinate 599,280,592 downwards.
AGAGAAATAAAAATTCCATTTTGGTAGGTAATTAACCTACTATATACCACAAAGGAAAAGGGAACCTTTTAAAGGGATCCTCAATAAAGAACCCCCACCTACAAAGGGGTCCCCTTTATGAAAAAATGACCTACTAGTCATCTTCATAGGGGATCCACTTTCATCTGTGAAGAAAACCTCTCACAAAGAGACCTCCTTTGTGGAAAACCCCTTCATGATGCCCCATCCCACATAGTAATAAAAGTATGCAGAATGGGGAATACATAGGGTATTTTACCCTTTTTCTCTCACTAACCTCCTTCCATGTAATGTTTGGATTCATATTATCCCCTTCATGAACTATAAAAATGGTTCCCTCTAACCAACACCAAAACCCGAGAATGATATTAGTGAGACCACGCCCGTGGACACAAGATCCATTCAACCAAAGTATGAGACACATTAACACGTCCCTATCATAATCATAAATTCCCATAATTTAATAAGTCTCCCATTTAACCTCCCTAGTATCTAGGGTCCTTATAATGTACACAATCATACATTCTCATTGTAATGAGGACCCTATCCCTAGATATGGTGGAAGTGGTTTATCCAGTGACATTAATCCCATGTTTTCTATCTAAAATATGATACGAATTAGGTAGTATTCATGCATTTTATAAAGTTTAATCCATGAGGTGGGGTTTAGAAAAAGTAAAGAATACAAGAATGGATAAATCTCATATTTCTTTTTGACTACCCCTCTATAGATTTTCCCTCATCCACTAGAATACGGGGATAAAATATCCATCATAGGCATCCCTCCTGGAGTAACCCCTAGCCTTTATTATAGAATTTAATATTTATAGTAACTTCAATATCTCCACCCTCTTCCACTGGTGTATGAGGAAGAATATCTCTAATGGTCTTTAAATCTAGGTGTAAGATGATTTATAGGTATAATCATGCAACATGACAACCTCCTACTGTCTCTTGTTTCTCACACCGATCATTATTCACGTTGGATTAAAGATTAGTGGTGACTACTTCATTAGAATGATGAGATATCTTGAATGGGTTTCCCCATAGGTGTAATCTCCAAAAAAAATTGAACTACATGAGATTTTATTCCCATCCAAACATGATACATAGGAAGCCTCCCTAAGGCTCAAAACCAACACCTTCAATCCACCATAATTCTCATTGGTCCATATTCCCAGTAGAACAAAATCCACATTTAGAGGTCCATATACCTTCTAGGACTAATAATATCATCCTCATAGGTCTATATTCATAGTGAGATATGTATTTATAGGGAATTTTTTTTGAAAGATCAATCCATTATCATTTTCCACATTCCCCATGAGGTAAACCATAAAGGGATACTCATGCATAATTCTGACACTAATTTATACTAGGAACCTTTTGTCTATATATCATCACCACATTATGTTAAACTGCATAGTACAGTCTCCATCACATGAACTTAAAAGGTACGATGTTTACCGTCAAGTGGAATTGAACTATGGAGTTTCTGATTCCTTTCACGAGGATATGTAGGAAGCCCCTTTCATAGGACCAATCCTAACATCAAAACAACACCCATCTCTGATGATGATAATAAATTCTAGTGGATCCCCACTATGTGTCTTAAAACTAGTATCATAAAATGATAAATGAAAAAAATGGAGAACCTATGATACATATAGATGGTACCATTGATGGATAACCTCATATTCATATCGATGGTTCCATCAATAGAGAACCGATGATATATACAGATGGTTTCCCATTAACACGTGTCAATTATTGATTGTTAATGTAAGGGTGACTAGTCACACACTTTAGATTTGGGAAGGATTCATAAATATTTCTTAAATCTATAATAGAGCCGAAGCGTAGGAAATAATTCACCCCAAAAGGGTGTGATGATCCCAACCACCTATCCTCTTGACCAATGTGAGTTCCTAAGTGTCATTGGAAAAGTAATCAGTAATCATCTAACTTTGGAAATAAGGTTTGTGACCCATCATGGATGTGGGGACTACTGGATATTTCTAGTTACATGAATAAAAACCATTGTAAAATTCCCAAATATTGGTGAAAAATAGGTGGACATGACACTTGGGTGTTTTAGAATACCTAATTTTTATAGGTTTAGGTAGGTAAGAGGCCTAATGTTGCATGATCAGGTTGGAGTAGCTCATCAAGGATTTGAATATTAGGGTGAGTTAAGGCTTGAGGATGGTATTAAAACCCCCTTATATATTTTATATAATTTTCTTATTTTGTATATTTGGTTAGACCAGTAAAAGACCAATCATGATGTATTAATATATGAGTGTGTGTTTGTATGATTCATTCCATTGGTTATAGCATGCTTATGTTTTATTTATTCTGCACACTGATTATTTATTTTTATGGATGTTGGTTAGTTATTTTTCACTTTTATAAACTCTAATATTAGGATATAGTCTTATTAATATAACACCTTATAACCACATTGCTAGTTGGAAGCCTTTGGAATATGGGGTAGTGTACTTGAGGTCCCCATAGTGGCTTCTGTCTAGGAACCGGTGAGTGGAAAAAAACCAAGGATGTTACAAATTGATATCAAAACATATTTTTTTTTTGTATTTATATTTAGGGATATTGTAGAAAGAGATTATAGTCATGTTATATTTTGTTATAGACATTATACTGGTATGTCCTGAACACCTTTTCGATAATAATTCCATGTTTTATGGATATGGGATTTTTTTCTCACTATTATAGTTGAGATATTTATTCAAATATTATGAGTGTATTTAAAATTGATATTTTTTATTTTTGGATCTTAGACTATTAGAAATAGTCCTCTATATATACATCATTATTGGGATAAAATATTCACATGAAATTCATGTGCTTATGTGTGATTTATTTCATTGATGATGGGGGTTTAGTTGTTTACAGTTTTCACAATAACTTATTTGGTGTTTTATTTTATAACTTGTTGGTGGTATTATACTCAATTGAAATATGAAATAATTTTATTGATGATAGGTCATGTGTATCTTATGGAGGTATTCCCCTTAATGATGAATAAATGATCCCTCTTTGTAATGGATGTATAGTGACCCTTTGTGGTTCGGTATATATACTTGATTCCTTGATACTAGCCTTAAAAAGAAAATGAGTTCAGTTACTTAATGTGTCAACAAAAAATTATATGATGTTTCTCATATATCTTCTTGATGGAATATGACTTTATCAAACCATATGACTATGGATTACTTGATTTATATCATCATAGGATGATGATGTCATATATATATATATGTGTATGTATGTATATGTATATATATATGTATGTATGTATATATATATGAGACTATGGTCCTTGAGGGGGTAGTCTTGTATCCAGGTGTCTTGTGAGGATCAATTCCCTAGTTGGGTGATTAATTGGCATGTGATTCCAAATTAATATATATATATATATATATATATATATATATATATATAATAACCCTAGAGTGGGTGTTTTGGCATGTGAGTTGCCTCAATATTTCTAAGGCAAGAGTGTGATTTTTTTCTCATGAGTTATGACCTATATGAGACATGAATTATGGGAAAGGTAGGGGAGCCTAGAAATTGGAGATGTGGTTCAGTATATTGGTGAACTAGGTGATATTTACGGGGGTAACCTAAGAGAGGGGTTATCCTATGCCTATGAGTGACTTAGATATATGAATAATGTGTAGATTCTTTGAGTTATGAGATTGTTTCATGGGAGGTGCTATCAGGTATGTAGTATAGGCACATATATGATTTGGAATTTTTTTATGAAAATCACTTGAGATACTTAGATATTGAGGCCTCATTTCGATGATAAGCATTTTTAAGATTCCTGAACCAATTGATTTCAGGTGTGGTTCCCAATGAGGATGTGGATGGGCCACTCATTAGTGTATGGGATGAGGCATCCAGATGATCTCAATCACACCTTTCAATATGCTAGAGTCCATTGACTAGTGGTGAGGGCCTAATCCCCATAATGGGGAGACAATATCCTCAAACAAGAGTCATAAAATAGAATAAAAATCACCAAAACAATATCTATCACAACATAATTAGAGTACGCATAAATAATTGAACATAATTGCATAATAAATGCTATGAAAAAAAATCATATAATCATACACATACTGATCACCCATTAGGTTGATCAAAAATCCAAATAAAAAACACATGCACACTATCCATACTACCATACTCATGCCTCACACACCTTGTCTTCAATACCTTCCGAGCTATACATACATGATCCACTTCATGTCCTATGTTGAACCAAGAAAACAATAAGGTTTACACATGTACTAGGGTTCCCATGTTGGGTATGATAAATAAATCTTAGTAGGGACTTACCAAGTGGATATAGTATAGTCCATAATATATTTTTATGCATGAATAAAATAAAAATGTAATACATGTACCTCAGACATTATGTGCTAACCAGAACACTGCAAATCTCTAAGCATTAAGTCACCACATGATAACTCTGCCACTAAAACACCCAATAATACATGCTTCAATGTCATTTCAGAATCCACCTCCTTGCCTCATCTCATGCCACTGTATTAATACCTAGAGTGTACCTAAAAAATTAGGGTATGGAATCATCCAAACCTCAAACCACTACCTATATACACTATGCATAGTCATATGACTATATCTTGACCCACTACTGTATTGCTCAAGGCAGGTTCCATCAGTGTCACATCGCATGACATCATACCACGACCCAACCCATAGGGTGGTACGCAACCCAAGCATCTCAAAGAAAGGTCCAATTCATGCACACCGACACAAGCCACCCATGGAAAGTTCTTTGACCCAATAACCAAAATAATTGAACATGATCTTTACACTGACCCATCCCTAGAGACTCTGGTGAGTTTATCATGCACATTGACCCATCCCCATAGACTATGGAGAGGTCACAAAAACACCTACCCATCCCTAAATACTTTGTAGAGGTCACACCAAGTACATTGACACATCTCTATACACTAAGGGAGGCCACATAAGCACAATGACCTACCCCCACTGAATCTAGGTAGGTCCAAGCACACTAACCCATCCTCACAGACTTTGGGGAGGTCATAATCACACCGACACAACCCTACAGACTTTGAGAAGGTAACAAGAACACTAAACCAATCATCATAAGGTAAGGTAAAACAAGAACATGCAACATAGGAAGGGAATATAGTTTATCACATAGATAACCGGATAATCCTAGGGTGCTAGTCACTCAAGACCTATACCCTTATCTCAAACACATTTTAACTCGCTCATTAAGGCATCCACCAGTGTGATGCTTCACATCATCAAAGGCTGTGAAAATATGGGGAAATTTTATTTTATTTCTTAGACTTGTTTCAAGAAAAAAATGGTAAATTATTCAATAAGATGATATTGGATAATTTTTCTAACCACTCTATTGGTCACAGAATAAGGTTTTTACCCAAGGAAAAGAGTTTGGTGGAAATCCAAACTGTACAAATATTCACAAAAAAATTAATATTTAATTAATTAGATCTTAATTTATTTTCAAATGTCAATTTGGCGATATATTTTAATAAAATTGATATTTTATCTCTATTTTTGAGTTTGGAATCAGGGGTTTTTCCTAGGTGTGGTATAAACCTGTCGTGAGAACCGAGGTCAGGCCTATGAACCTTTTCTTTTTTATTTTTTATTCTTTCCATTTTCCCATGGATTTTCATGTATGAACCTGGGTATATCCACTTTGGGGTCTTCAATAGGGAGAGGTATAGGAAGATAAAAGGGATAGGGATGATAAGGCACCACCTTAGGGTCTCTTATAGAGGTAGATCAGGGTTCAGTGGGTGCATGGTGCAGATTCGGTGTGAATATTTGGCAGTTTCCACCTAGAAGTAGGCCCGTTTTTAATGTTTTAATATAAATCCTCATAGATTAGTTGTTATTAGTTTTTAAATCCCTATTGGGTTTTGTGGACCCCGTGATGGTTTATCTAGGCTTAATTGGTGAGAAATGTGGGTTTCAATCAAATTTGATGGGTTTTCAGTATAGAAAGTTCACGTACACTATGTGTAGTTAAGATAACACATGTTGCATGTTCTTTTTATTCAAGTAGGATGGTTTTTTGAGAATACACACCGTGTTATGGATACTCAGGGAGGGGAATATGGTTGTGTAGGGTATATGGACAAAACTCAGGAGAGGTACACAATTAGTGGCCATGTAATGTGATTGGATAGACCTAGTGTGGGGGTACATGGACAAGTACACAACTAGGGACCCCATGTGGGGTAAATACCATGTACAAGGTGGTACATGTCATGTAGTCCAATGATGTATATGGTGAGTGGGGATAGGGTACACTGGAAGGTTCCCATGTGGGGTTATATGTTGTGTACCGAGAGGCACATTTCATGTACTTTGGGAAAATACATTCTGAGTGGCCTAAGGTACACGACTAGGGAGGAACCTTGGGGTTACACACCATGTGCCCAATGTATTCCCCATGAACCCAAAGTACACTCCATATACTTTTTTTCCCTATCCTATTTTCCTACTTTTTTCCCTAGAGTTATAATTATGCTTGTGAGTAGTCCATTCTAACCATTTTTTAAAATAGATAATGATGGAGGAATCCTTTTTGTGTTTAGAGGCTATTTGGATGGTGTATTGGATTGAAAATTTCATTTGGATTATTTCTTCAAGGCTTGTTTTCAAAAACTTCTTGGAGGTTGGGATATGAGCCACAAGGCCCGAGTGAGGTTTTTGAGCTCAACAATGGGCACGAATCAAGTGTTACATAGATATATATTTGAGGTTATTTTGAATAGTTTCTAGAAGGTGGATCGAGTAGTATCATTTTGGAGATATTGGTTTTTTCCTGCATGCGAGGACCAGTTGTTAAAGGTTAGATCATTTGAGGTTTATCTCCCAAGTTTGAGGACTAGAGATGATGGAGCCTTTAGGTTGGGTTGATGTTGTGGGATAGTAGTTACAACCAAGTGTTTTTGAGTTTTTGAGATGATTCTAAGGGAGTATTGATGATTCTATTGTAGTAGAGTTAGTACCCATGGATATGTTAGTTTATAGGGAGGATAGATGAGGTTTTATTTTTTTGGGATTTACCCTGATATTTTTCTTATATGAGGATCACTTGTTAGGTTCTACTTTTGAGGTGGTCATGAGGACCATTATGAACGACCTTGTAGGTGTTTTGTGATTTGGATAATCTATAGGAACCCCTCATAGGGTGTTCTTATATTTCTATGGCCTTTTGGATAGTTTTGGATCTTTGGATGGGCATGGCTCGAGAGCTGGGGTGCAGTAGGGGAGTCCCTGGTTGGATGTTTTTTTATGATGTGACCTTAGGGACTGTGGAAGCCTTGAGATTTTATAGCCCTGAGGTGGGTCATTGAGAGACCATGGTAGCTATTTTTTATATTAAAATATCCAGGGAAATGAGAGAGGCCCCATGATTTTTTTGTTGAGATTTTATCGGTACTGCTTGTTAAGCATTTTGAATGGTGGGTTAGAGAGTGGGACTGACCCAAGCAACATTGGTCTTTGGCCATGATTTTTTAGGCAGTTTCTACTTAGGAATATGGTTTAAGAAGGAGTCCATTAAGATATTATGGATTGGTTATTGGACTATAGTTTTTATCTAGTTATCTCCTCCATTGAATGGCTGTGGTTAGGTAGGCTTATGGAGAAAATGGATGATTTGGATGAGTTTAACCCCCTCTAGCTGAGTGTCCACCCTGGATAGAGTGGATTTGGTCTCCTGAGGTGCTGAGGCACTCATGGAGTGGGTTTTTTGTACCATGGTTGCTATTTTTCTCTTGAGGACATAGATATTATACACTCCCAGGTTATGTATAGAGCCCACATATTTTTGGGCCTATAAATACTGGCCAATTCATTTTTCAAGACCTTTAATACTAACAAGTTATCTAGTTTTTAAACCTATATGTTCTTTTCATTAGTTCAAATCATGATATTGGAGTCCTAGATCTCAGTAGATGTTATTTTTCATGTTGAAATATATAGTTACACTGTAGGGTATGGAATTAATTCCTTTTTGTTTAAACTTATTAGATCTCTTATGTAGATTGGGTGGATGTGCTTGATTTCATGTGGAGGGGTGAACCACATGTTTTAAACATCTTTCATGGGCCATAGTGAGGGAAAATTTACCTTAGGTGTCAAGATAGAACCCATGGTTACTAGATATCCTTTTTATCCCCTATTTTGTGAAGTTTTTCTTTTATTCTAGTTATTATTAGTTTTTGACTAGGCTTGGCATGTCATGTGTTTATACACTTGATATAATAGAAGATTATAGGTTCACCATTTTGGGTGTCCTACTGAGAATTATTTCTCAAACCCTATATGTGAACCTTGGTGTGTATGTAAACCTGATGTCTACTTATAGGTTTGAGCATAGGTTTCACAGTGGATGGGGTTGATTCCCAGTGTTACTTGATCAAGTAAAGCCACTCGCATGGTGTCTCAAGATCGTTCTAGTGTAGCTTGGGATCATGGGGACCAGTTATGTGTTTTGGATTTGTGTTTGTAGTAGATCCTATTTTATTTATTTTTGGTTTTTTATTTTTTATATTTGTTCATCCCAGTGGGAGACTTCCTGTTGTATGTTTTCATGATTTGGTCATGTATAACTATATACTGTATTCCTTTTATTATAGAATGCTTCTATTTCAGTTATTTATTATGAGTACTCTAATGTTAATTTCTGTGTATGATTTTAGTTATTTTCATTTTTTATTTCACTATATATAGAGGGTATAGCCTCTCTACTGCACCTTTTGACCCTTTCCACTGGTCATAATCCTCTATCATTAATGGAGGCATACATGGGGCCTTATGGTGATCTAGATTTGAAAAAATGTCAGGTTGACCCAAGATGGTTTGTTACAAAATGGTATAAAATATTTTTGGTTTTATGATTTGGGGAGTTAGTAGATTGTAGGTCAGGGATTGTGTTGGGACTTGTGATAGATATCAAACTGGTTTTTCACAAACACCATTGATAATAGGAATCCCAGTTTTCTAGGTCATGGGATTAGTATTCTTGAATTCTATTTTATGATTGTATGATTTCACTTAGTGTGATACACTTGATTTTGTGTATTTATGGTTTATTCAGGTTTTTATATATTGTTCCATGGGTAATAGGATAGTGTTCATAAATCATTTTAGGCATGAAGGATTTTCATGAAATATTCATGTCTGTCGTGTCTTTACTGAAGATGGAGGTATAGTTGTTTAAATTTTCAGAAACTACTCATACAAAATTTTATAGTATAATGGTGTAATTATACTCAACTAAACCACATGTATATATTCTCTTCTGATTACAGGTCATTTGGATAAGGTGGTGAGATGTTATACATCGATGGTGATATAGTCCCTTTATTTATGGATGCATGGAAACCCTTGTGGGTAAACAAATAAGGGGCTTACATACTATCCATATTTAGTAAAAAGTCCAAAAAATCCTCTAACTCACTGTTAACAAATCCATAAGACTCATATTCAACTTCAATATAGAGATAAGTAACTCCATACTTATCCTAAGCTCCAACACATTCACTTTTAGTAGAAAAGGTACCTTAAGTTGAATTAATTTTCTTAGGATTTATAGAACAGGAATTTGAACTAGGGTTGGGAATATGGGAGGGGTAAAAATTGAGCTCAAAAATTTTAGAGAAACTATCAGTAATATAGCATGGTTTCTTATAGGATAAATTCATGGTTTTTAGAAATATATTTTCTAATTTGAATCTCAATTCTCCACAATTTTTCTAGCTCTTGTGCAGACTTATATTCAAAAGAATTTGCTTCGAAAATTTCTCTGATTGACTTAGTGAAAAAATCATCAAATGGATGATGATTTTCCTTTCTAACCTTAGTTATAAACACCTAATCTTCAACATCAATCAACTTGTAATTTACCTCAAGTGGATACACTTTATAGACTTGAAATTCATCTTGATCCTCACCATCTTTAAGGGTCATATTAACCTTTATACATCAATGACAACCCTAGAAGTGACTATGAATGGTTTTCATAAAATTATTAGAACAGTGTTTTCACACTCCATGTGTAGGATAAGGAAGTATATGATAAAATAAATTTTCTATACATCGCCTAAAAAATAATCCACCCTCCCATAAGGGTATTGAAGTGACCTGTTATCAAGTTGTAATGTCATTGAAATTGGTTTCATCACCCTAAGGCCCGAATTTTTGAACAGGGGGTAGGGAATAAGGTTGATTATTACTCCAAAACCACACAAGAACCTCTATCCTCACTTAGACTAATTTTACATGAAATGAAAAAACTCACAGGGTCTTTTAGTTGGGTAGGAATATTATTTTGGACTATAGCACTGCACTCCTTATTCTAACAAATCATTAATCCCTCACCCTAATCCCTCTTGATATCTAAGAACCTCTTAAGTAATTTCAATTATGAGTTGATTTTTTTAAAATATTCCACAAAGGGAATGTTAAAATTTAAGCTCCTAAACATTTTAAGAAACTTGAGGCAATCAGGTTAATTTTCTTCATCCTTTGTGGAAAAGGAATGAGAGGGGTAATTATTCAAAATAGGTAGGTTATTAACCTTATACTCAAACCTCACCTTTTTATTTCCCTCTTTTATCAATTCATATTTCATTTTACATTATTGTTGATAGTTTTCATGTGAATTTTCATTATTTTTCTCAAATTATTCAGGTATTTCCAAATTTATAGATTAGAGATTTTCTAGATTTTTAGTTCCAGTTTCATCTTGAATATAAATTTATTCATGCCTAGATTTTTTATTAACTAGTTCTTTAATTTCAAGTTCATACTTTTTTGTTACTACCATTACATTTTCTCATGGTTTTAAATTGGTTTTGTTGGGATTCTTACCCTTGTATCTTCCTCCTAGGTCCCTAGACATTTGACCCATTTGAATTTCTAGACTGAGAATTTTAGAATCTAAATCTGTTTTCAGAGAAACAATTTTAAATAACACCTTCTATACAATTCCATTAAGTTCCCATTTATAATTTAAATATTCAACACCATATTGACTTAAATTAAGAGCTCTGGGTTGTAACTGGTAATTAGGGGTAGTAGACTATTTGATCACTCCCCAATCTCTCCATAAAACATTAGGATTGTTTTTTATCTAGAATTATATTTATTTGAGAATGGATCTTGGATACCCTGATTCCTAGATCTAAATCTACAATATGAGAACTCTTATCATATTGGATAGGGAGTTCAAAATTGGGACAAAATCTTTGATTGTGAGCAAACATCCCATAGTGAATGCATTTCTCCCTAAGAACTATGTCATAAAAAACAAAAACTTGGGGTTTAGTTTCATCCCTATGAATGTTTCTCATCCTGGTACACTTGTGTTGGAACTTTAGGGAAAATTTATCAAAAATATACTTAATCTCATTAGTAGTGCAAACAGAGAAGTCACCCCCACAATATTAGTCCACTAACTTTTGGTTGTAAGGGGTGAGGTCATTGTAAAAAGATTATATGAGAAGATGGGGAGCTAACTAGTGATTGGGAATTTGACCTAGGATACTTCTAAACCTATCCCATGCTTCATTAAACAACTCCTCCCACCTAAAAAAACCCAGTGATCTTATTCCACACTTCTATAGTGGTTTTCCTGTGGTAGAATTTAGATATAAAGGCATTAAACACCTCATCCCAGGTTTGAAATATTTATTTATCAAGGTTTTGAAACCAAGCCATATCCCTCCCATTAAAAAAATTAAAATAGTCTCAACCTCAACTCATTATCACTTTGATATCTCAAAGGAATTTTTTAGGCAGAACCATAAAATTATGTAATAAACTCAAGTGAGTCCTCTTTTGGAAGACCATTAAATAATGGTGGCTAGGAAATATGAGACTATTTTATCTCAATACTCCTATACCTAGGGGAAAACATAATACAATATGGGTTGCTTGACATAGTTGGAATTTGGAATTCCCTAAATCTAGGTCTCTTATGGGAATAAACTAAAGGTTGTGGTAGATTTATATTTTTTTTCAGCTCTTCCTAAATCAAAGTTTTCAAAATTCTACATTTTAATTTTCCTATTTTTTCTATGAAAAAAACAATATTTATTGATTTATAAAATTTTAGTTTCTAGTTTTGACTTAGAAGAACTTGTATTGATGTAGTTTTAGTGCCAGTTTTGGGGAAAAAATGTACGGTTTTTATGTTTTATAATTTATTTTAAAATTTGATGTTTTCTATTCTTTTATTGTTTTTTATTTTTTTTATTTTCTTAACTTGGTCACACATTCCCTCCTTGGAAACAGTTCTAAAGTTGACCTCAAATTCATTGTAATCACAAAATTTAAATTTATATAAACCTACTTACTATTATTCTAGTGATGAGTGAGTTTTCAAACCATAGTGAAGGACTAAAGTTGTGCAGAAAAAAATACAAGAAAAATAAAACTAAAAAAAATAGTGAAAATTATTGGTGAAAATGAAGTGTTCAATAGTCTGTGTGGTAGGAAAAAATAAGTTCAAATAAATATAAAATAAAAAGATGAGTTAGGGGTAATGGACTAGAATAGATTGATTAAAATTTCACTGCTCTTGAATGAAACCAATCATAGAGGTAATGATGGTTTTTATAGAGGAATGAGATGTCTAAATATTATTAGATAAATCACCCTCACCAATGATCTCTCTTGGTAATAATTATTTCTATGAGAACCCAAGAAAATGATGCTTCCTCATAGAGAAGAGGTTATCATAGCCTTTTCCATTTAGGTACTTTGGATGTGGTCACCAAGGATAATGGAAACTCTGCCCTTCACCTATTGGTACTTGGGTAGAGTAAAAGAGTGCTCGTGAGTAAGAGAAACATGAGATCACTGGATGGTAAAAATTACCCCTCTATGATTAATCCGATTTCAATAATAGATGAAATGAAAGTAGTTCAATCCATCCAATCCAACCACCCTAAACTAATTATCTATTCATAATAGAAGAAATGAAAAAAATATAATTCATTAAAACCATCTCATTATAGTAAATTAGGGGAAAAGTAAAGGTAAAAGAATCCCTCCTGGTATTATCAGCTTTTCCACCAACTCAAACTCCACTTTGCTCCTACTCCGAGTGTGCTCTCTTCTTGATCTTCTCCTCTATGTCCTATGTTCTCCCATGAATGTTGTGGAATGATCAGATGATGTGTAGATGGTTCTAGAATTCATGTTATCCCCACTATGATGGTCTTATCATGACTTACAAAAAAAACTCACACACTGCCTCTATATGCTCATAGTCACAGCTAGGTCACAACTCTCTATCTTCAACGTGTGATGAATTTCATTATGTACCCCCCTCCTCCAATGACTTGAGTGAAACTCTAGTAACCAACTTCACTCCATTCAGGCAGAAACTGGAAACATTATTCAGGAACCACCAGTCATGAATGACACCTGGACAATAAAAAACAACAATCAATAACCTAAAAAGGCCCAAAGAAATCAAACCCCCCACCCGAATCCAACATTTTTTTAGGTTTTTTAAATTTTATATTAATGATTAAAGAGTTATTGTTAACATAAATAAGTAATAAAAAAGTATTAATATACATATACTTATAATTAATATAATTACAATTATTATTATTAAAATATAAATATATATATATACTTATCATTATGCAAAAACATTTGTAAATCTATATGTAAATATATATATATATATATAATATTTACAAATTTAAATTCTTTAAAATAAAAATATATATTTACAAAAACCTATTATAATTATTATCAATATCACTATAATTATATATATTAATATTAATATTATAATTATTATGATTATTATATATATTATAATTATTATCATATATTATTATATTATATAAAATAAATATAAGGGGGTCAGTGTCACGGAGATATTATCAGCTGCTACTGGTGGTTTTCTTCCACCATCATAGGGTTTGGCAGCGGTAAAAGGGAGATGGTGTCATTGGAGGTTTTATGGCGGTGGGTAAGGGTAGCGGTAACATGAATCCTAGTGGAACCTAGGCTGGTGGTAGCTCGAGGAGTGGTAGTAACATTAGGTGATAGTGGATATTCTAGAGGTGGGTGAGGCTGACAGTGGGTGATGGATAACGGTGGGTTGGAGTGCTATGTTTCTGGCGATGGCTCAAGGGGCTGGTGACAATAGGAGTTAGTGGTTGCAGCGCCTGGCGGCAGTAGGGGCTCGCGTCAGCAATCCCATTTTTCTACCACTATCTTGGTGGTAAAAATACCTGGAAATAAATAATGAACAATTAAATAAATTTTAAAATTACAAAATAAAATAATTTAAAATCAAAATGAAATAAAGTTAAATATTATTAACATTAAAATTATAATAATTAATATTTAAATTAATTTTTAATAATGAAAATTATTTAAAAAAACATAGACTAAATTAATTATAATGAATTAATTAAATTAAAATAATAAAAACTTATGAAGAATTACATTAATTACAAAAACAATGATAATAAATAATTGAAAAATTATTTATTACAATTAAAATGAAACATACAAAAATTATTTATTTTCAAAGTAAAATAATGAATTAATTTAATTTATGAATTAATAGAAATTATAAAAAAATTAATTAACTACATAAACAACGAAATTAATAAAATAATTAAATAAAAAGATGAAGAAAAAAATCAAAGAATAATAAATTTGAAAAATAATTGAAAACAGAATTACACTAATAAAATAATGACTTAAAATAAAATCATTATTTGGAAAAACATAAAAAACGAAATAATCACATGATTAAAATAAACCAAATGAAAAATTATAGTTTAAACAACAAAAATGAATAAATAAAAAAGTTAATAGAAAATTAATTAATTAAATTTAAACTATTGAAGAAATCCAGACGAGAGGGGAGACCGTGGCGGTGATCGGCGATGACCTAATCCGATGAAGATGAGGTCTGCTCCCCCCTCCCACTCGGAGGGGGGAGATCTGCGTCTGCCTGATAAGGGTTCCTCTCATCTTGGCTCAGATTTTCCATTCCCAAAGATCTGTCTCTCCCCGAAGGTCCCAGATTTGTTTTAGGCGGCACCGCAGCTTCCTATTCTCCCGGATGAGATCAATAGCGCTACGGATCTATGCAAGCTAACCCTAGTTGAGAGGTTTCATCCCCAACTCCCTTCAGTGGATGAATTCGAGAGGTTTGTCTCAAATTCTTGGGAGTTAGAAGAGCGTATTGTCGTGGGGCTACTTGATCGAAAGCATATCATGATTCGCTTTGGCTCTGAGGCGGATTTGATTGCGGCCTGGGCTCGAGCTCCCTGGAGATGCAATGGTTTCACCTTCTTCATGTTCCGCTGGATCTTCGACTTCCACATGCAACGAGATCTTGCAACAATTGCAACGTGGG
Source organism: Viscum album (assembly GCA_963277665.1). Taxonomy (NCBI): domain Eukaryota; kingdom Viridiplantae; phylum Streptophyta; class Magnoliopsida; order Santalales; family Viscaceae; genus Viscum; species Viscum album. The sequence goes on along the minus strand of OY728132.1, from coordinate 599,265,096 downwards.
TGAGTCTTCCTGGATTACCTCTTTCTTTCCAAAATCCCTCGATATTATGTGTAATCGGCAATATGGTCGGTCGTTATCTCTGTTCTGATCATCGGACTGAGGCTGTGAGTCATCCGATTTGCCCCCGAATCTGCGTGGAGGTCGACATCTCAAGAACACCGATGGATTGTGTTTGGATCACTGACAGCAAGGAATTCCGATGGAGGTAAGATGTCATCTTTGAGTCTTGGATACGCTATTGCATCGGCTGCTCTCGATTTGGTCATCTGAAAATGGTTTGTCGCCGTGGACAGATGTTTCATTATTCAAAGACGGTTGAAAGGAGAAATTCTCATGATGGTCTGGCTTTCGGCTTGGATTCGGCACGGGGAAAATCCAATTCTGGTGAATTTGTGACCGTGCGAGGGAGTGTAAATAGAGATTTGGGTGGACCTGTGGAGTATAGTGGGGCTGCGGTTTCTACTGGGTGTGTTGAGCAGGTGGGAAGCCTCTACCTTGACACGACATTACTAGGCATAGGATTGGAGCTGGAGGTGCAGCAAGTCTGTCATACAGGGGTGTGTCCGAAGGAATGTGCTGTGAAGGAGGTGCAGGACTCGCTGCATCCATCTGTGTAGCAGGTCTTTAAGAGGATCAAATGTGGGCTTGGATTTGAGGACTTCAATGTGTTGGAGGGTGATGTTGGGCTTGGTGGCAGCATAAACAGTGGTTCAATGGCTCCTGCACAGGGTCTCCTTTCTGGTAATCACTTTGAGGTCTTGGTGCAGGGGGAGGCACCCAATCTGATTACTGATTTGCAGGGGAATGAAGACATGAATATGTAGATTGGTTCCATGTTTCAGGAAAAAGCTGGAGTTGAGGACCTCAATGTGTTGGAGGGTGTTGATGGGCGTGGTGGCAACATAAGCAATGGGGCTGCGGCTCCTGCACAGGGTCTTCTTTCCGGTAATCACTTTGAGGTCTTGAGGCAGGAGGAGGCACCCAATCCAACTGCAGATTTGCAGGGGAATGAAGACATGAATATGCATATTGGTTCCAATTTTCAGGAAAAATATGGAATTGGTATCTCTATGGGGACTGTTGAGGACCCTGGAACAGAAGGAAAACGAAAATGTCTTGCTCCGATTGATCAAAATAGGGTCTCTTCAATTCTTGGAGGTGAGTCTATAAAAAACTCCGGAGTTTTTGGATGGAAAGATGGTGGGGACACAGGTTTCTTTCCGGTGATTCTCACGGACAAATGGGGAAAGTTATCTAGCAGTGACAAGGATAATTATCATGGGGCTACAAGACTTTCATACGGTGACATCGTCCAAGGTGGACAAAATAAATTTTCTGGCAATGAAGGTGCGGCTACTTCTCCACCAAAGAGGAGGCCATGAAAGGACTATTCTTACTTACCGAAGCCGGTATTCACCAGGTCCTCACTCAAGAAGGAAAAAGGGGAAGTTCCTATTTCTAAAAAGGGCCGGGTGAGGAAGCAAGCAAGCAAGGAAAAACTCACTATGGAGCAACTGGAGCTCAGACAGAAGTATGCCAAGATTCTAAAGCCATATGATACGAACTCTAAATGGGATTCGGCTACTACGGAGGATGTGCCTTATTATGGAGGCAGCGAGGACTATGACTATTATGATATGTAGCTAATCTTTTCTGATTGGTACTATTATGTGGATTTGGATGCACGATATTCATGTACTCTTGATCTTTCTCCAGGTACTTTTCTTTTATTTTAATAAAGGGTCAGAGGTCTCCCTCTGACTGAGCGTTTCTGGTAAATTTAAACTATTCAAAAACATCTAAAATAAAAAATACAATGCATACTTTAAAAAAAAACTTTTTTAATAATTTAATACAAAAAGACCAAAATTTAAAGTTATACAAAAATATATATTATTTTTAATAATAAAAACAAATTAAGATAATAAAAATAGTGTGGAAAATAAGAGATAAAAAGGCCACATCAACTGGTCATGTGGATCTTGTGGTAAGATGTTTTCCATTGATGGAGATGTAGTCCCTTCGTTAAAGGATGCATGGAAACCATTATGGGTCAATGTGGGTCTGAGTTCCCTATTGGAGGCTCAATGAGGTAAAGGATACTTGAGAGATGATTGGATTGTGATTGAGTTTCCATAAGGTGGTGGTTCGCCAGAATTCCCAGGTTTGTGTTCGTTGGGAGGGAATTGTTCTTTCTTTGTGTTGTCTACTGAATCATGCAGTGGGGCTCATGTGCCTATTATCACTAATGGTTTGGGTGGGCATGGTCGTTCTTCCTTAATGGGGTCATTGAGACTTACTTTCTCTTGGGTTTGGTTAGACTTGAGGATGCATAGTGTTTTAGAAGTGGAGTGCTCCATATCCTGTGGATGGATTAAGAGGGTAGGTTTGGATTGTTTCCTAGACCTTCTACTTCAATGATGCCTTAGGTAGCGTAATGATAGTATGGTTGGATTTTGGTTGTTTTGGATCGATGCTCGAGTTGAGGGTGGTCATGTGGTTTATCATTTCATGAGGGAGATTCCTCATTTTTTGAAGAGGAGTGATGAGGGTGCTCTGGTTTGTTATAAATGACCTACACAAGGAGCATGGTCAGTGATTTTAGGCATGGTATCCTAGTTTCATTAGTACTTGGATCATGTGAACATGAGTCGGGTTGCACTTCTGAGAGCAGGTTAAGGAAAGACTTATGGTGGGGAGTTCACTCTAGGCCATTGAAGGTCATGAACCCCATTTAATTGGTTAGTTTAGTGTGGAGGTTATTGTTCCTAGTGGGATGGGAATGAGGTTCGGTTGTTAAAGGTTTTTTATGTTGGAACATAGGTGTAAGTGGGTTGGCCATGTCTATCCATTACAATCAGTGATGTATGTAGCATTTCCCATGTTGTTTTCCATTTGGGTAGTGGGGAAATGATAAGGATACTCCTATGATGGGGAGCATAAAATCAATTATAGTAGAATATCTCTCATATTGGGGGAGAGTTGTGGATGTTCTAATACTAGTTCTTTGATGGTTGATATTGCATCATTTGTGCCAGTGCTTAGGTGGGAGTATGGGTGTTGATTGACCACTAAGGTTTCTCATGGGAAGAAGTGTTTTTGGTGGGGAGTTTGTGATGCATCACATTATCATTGGTTGTGAAGGATAATAGAAATTTGAATTTTTTTCCCGAAAGTGTTTCAAGGGTAAAATGGTAAATTCAATTGTAATATGATCTCAAATAATTTTTATGACCACTATGATGGTCTCAGAATAGGGTGTTTACCTTATGATAGGAGTTTGATTGAAATATGAGCTGTTTGAAATTTCATGGAATATTTATCATTTAATCAATTAAATATTAATTCATTCATATGTGTTCATTCGGTGATATATTTTAAATAGATAATCAGATCAAGATTTTATCTCTATGATTTATTCTAGAACGAGGGGTTTTCCTAGGTGAGGTATAAACCAATCATGGGCATCAAAGTCAGGCTTGATCCCCTTTTCATTTTATTTTTTTCTTCCTTTTTTTAATTCTTTCATTTTCCCTTGGATTTTTGTGTATGCCCATAGAGATTCCCTCTTCAGGGTCTTTAGCTGAGAGAGGGATATGGTGAGAAGAGGGATATAAAGGAGTAGGCGCCCGTGGAGCTCATTCGGAGGTAGATCAGGTCTCAGTGGGTGCATGACATTGATCTGGTGTGAATCTTCGGAGGTTTCTTCTTAGAGGTAGTCCCACATTTAATGTTTTTCTATAAGTCCCCATAATTTAGTTTTTTTTAGTTTTTAAATCCTTATTTGGGTTTCTAGGGACCCCATAGTTATTGATATAGGATTAATCATGGAGGAACAGGGGTTTCAGGCTATTTTGAGGGGTTTCCATTTGGGAAATCCCATGTGCACTACATTTAGATCAGATAACACACATCACACGTACTTATTTCTTAGGGAAGATAGGTTTTTTGGAATACATGTCGTGTTCTAGGGGTAAAATCCATGTAGTGGAGACTCGAGGTGTGTTGGGGGAACATGACCATGTAGTGTACACAACCAGAACACATGTGTGATATACAACCAGTGGATGTGTATTATGCTTGGACAGACCATATGTGGGGGGTACATGGATAGGTACATGGTTGGGGAACCCATGTGTGGTAAATGAACTATAAGTGGTGGTACACACCATGTATTCTAATGGGGTACATGTCAAGTGGGGATGGGGTACATGGGTAGGTGCCATTGTTGGGTTACACACCATGCACCGAGAGGCACACGTAGTGTAATTTGGGAAAGTACACACTGAGTGGATTGAGGAACATGATCAGGGAGGACCCTTGGGGTCACATTCCATGTATCTGTAGTACATGTCATGTATTTTTTTCACGTTCAGTCCTATTTTAAAAGTTTTTCTTCCTAGATTCAGAATTGGACTTGTAACTAGTCCATTCTAAGAATTTTTCCACGTATATCATGTTAGTGGAATCCTTTCATCATTTAGATTCCATTTGGATAATGTTTTTAACTATAAGAGTTCAATAAGATGATTTCATTGAGGTTTGGTTTCAAAATTCTCCTAGGGGATGGGTTATGAGAGGCAAGGCCCAAGTGAGGGTTGTGAGCTCAGTGATTGGACTGGATCAAGTGTGCCATGACGATCTGTTTGAGGTTATTTTGGATAAATCCCATAAGGAGGGATCAAGTAGAATCTCTAGGGAGATCTTGTTTTTTCCTTGTGTATCAGTAATGGTTTCTTGAGGTTAGAGTAGTTGGGGTTTATCTCATGGGTTTGAGGAAAAATTCTGATGGGGCCTTTGGGCTAGGCTGATATCATTCAGTGAAGGTTATGACTGGGTTCCATTGAGATATTTATAAGAGTCTAAGGGACTCTTGGGGATTCAGTTGTGGGAGATCTAGTACCCATGGATGGGTTGGTATCTAGGGAGTCCAGATGAGGTTTTCTTGTATGGATTTTACCATAAGGTTTTTCTTAGATGAGGATCCCTTGTTGGGTCCAAATTTTGAGGTGGTCATGAGGACCATTGTGAATGCCCTTGTAGAAATGTTGTGATTTATATGATCTAAAGGAACCCCTTACAGGGTTTCCCACTCTTTCTGTGGTAATTAGTCCAGTTGTGGATCATTGGAAGAGCATGGATCAAAATCCTAGATATAGAAGGGGATTCCATAGTTGGATATGGATTTTTGATGTGACCCAAGGGATCATGGGATACCCAAGTTCTATTTTGGACCTAAGTAGGGTTGTGGAGAGAACACGGTGGTTATTTTTTGGATACTGAGATCCAGGGGACCAAGAGAGGACCAATAATTTTTTGGCCAAGATTTGATCAGTGCTACATGTTCAGTGGTTTGGATGATGGGTCTAAGAGATGGACTGACCCATGTTTTATTGGCCTTTGGCCATGATGTTTGAGGAAATTTTTTCTTAGGACCCTAGTTTGAGGAGGATACCCTTGGGATATCTTATATCATTTATTGAAAATGAGTTTTGATATGGTTCTCTCCTCTACTTACTGGATAGGGTTAGATGGTCTTAGGGAGTTAATAGATAATCTGGATGAGTGTTAGTACCCTCTAGTTTAGTGTGTAACCTGGATAAAGTGGATTCAATTTTTTTAGGTTTCAAGGAACTCACGATATGAGTTTTTTATATCATGGATTTTGTTGTGGTCCCATTGATATAGATATTTTTTGATCCCAAGTTATATAGGAAGCCCACATATTTTTTGGTCTATATCTAGTACTCAATTTTCTATGTAGGAACTTCAAGATTGACAATTTCTCTAGTTTTATTGACTTAGATGTTTATATCACCCATTTATATTGTTCTATTGGAGTTATAGAGCATAATAGGTGCTATTTGTCATGTATATACCCATGGTTATGCCATGGGGTCTAGCATTCATGCCTTTTCATTTATATGTCTTGGAGATCCTATATAGATATCGGGGATACACCTGATGTCGTGTGGTGGGGTGAACCATGTGTTGTAAATACTATAGAATGATCTAGATTGGGGGTAGATTTACACTGAGTTTCAGGATAGATCCCATAGTTGGTTATTTTACTTTTTTTAGCCCCCATTTTATACAGTTGTTCTTCAATTCCACATTTTGTTAGTTTTTGACTATGCTAGGCATATCACATGTGCATGCACTTGTTATGATATCAAATTATATGTTCTCCATTATGAGTGGATTACTGACATTTATTTCTCACCCCTTGTATGTGCATCTCAGTGTTCACACAGACCTGATATCTTCATTTAGGTTGGAGTATAGGTTTCATAGTGGATGGGGATGAGACAAATTTTTTCTTGATCGAGCAGAACTTTTCACATGGAGTATTAGGATTAGGCTGGTGAAGCTTTAGTATTGTGGATAAAAGGTATGTGGTTTGGTTAAGTGTTGGATATAGATCATATTTTATTTATTTTAAGTTTATTTATTTTGTATATGAATTTGGTATAGTGGGATACTATATGTTGTATTGTTTTTCATGATTTGGGTTTATATGATTGTATGATGCATTCCATTTATTATAGCCTGATTATGTTTCAGTTATTTATCTTGCATACTTTGATGTTAAATCATTTGTATGTGTTTGTTTATTTTACACTTTTATTGAACTCTTATTAGAGGGTGTAGTCTCCCCACTTCACCTTTTAGACCCTCACCATTGGTCAATAACCTCTAGTTTTCGGGGAGGTGCGCTTGACGACTTATAGTGTGCCAGATCGAGTGATGTGTCAAGTTGACTTAGGTTGGTTCATTACAAACAAGCCCTCTGGATATATCATAGTATCTTCTCATAGATACAATCCAACAATCATCACCCATTGATGAAAATGCTACCTGAAGGCTCACCCCGACCCTATCCTCAAGGTTTAGTCCAACCTCATCACTCATAGCCCTACTTCCTAAGGACCATCCCAATCCATTGTGCTCTAAGAACCATGGAATCCTAATTCCAATTCTAAACTAAACCCATGAACCACACCTGGTTTCTATATCACAAATCTAAGGGAGATCTCTCAACTCATCACTAGGAGGAAACCACTCTCTGAAAAACCCCTTCTAGTTATAAATGACTTTTCCAGCTCCTAATGCTCACAAAGATCCTGATCCACATTTAAGAGGGTGTTCCCTACCATCATACCGGGGTATAATCCCTCTCACACCTTCTCACTTTTCCTAGGATCATCCACCTAGTCTATCCATGTCTTGTCTCATATCTTGAGACCACCCAAGACCTCTTGTTATCCCATACATTGCTCGTATCCCTTGGTGACATTGTCGCTAGGTGATTCAAACTTACCAAAGTGATAAGAAGCACCTAAACCTAATATAGGAGACCCAACACCATCCTATCTTTTTATCTAATCCCCCCCAATACTTATTCATTCTATCCAAACTCATGAAACATGCATATAGGAGGAAAATCATACATAACAGGTATATCATCTTATGTTAAAGGGGACCATACCTCTGTAAAGGTGTTACCATCCGAGCCACACCCCACATCACCTCATCCAATATTTCACATGCCTTTCCAAGATAATACCATCACCCAAGATACTATAAAAAATCATAAAACATAAATAATTAATTATAAACTATTATAATAAATTATTCAATTTTAACCAAAGTTACATAATCGGTTAAAAAATCACCAGGCATCGCCATCTCACTGAAACCATGAACAACCATATGTAGAAGGTCCATGAAACATACACAACACCATCTTGATAAAATTTCCTAACCACTGACACCTGATCAATTATCAATTTTACCCGATTTCACCAAAAAACACTAAATTAAATCACTAGTGAAATATTTTTATCTAAAAAAACATGAAAATATGTCCATATATTATCTTTATTATTCATCAACATAATCTAATAAATAACCCCTTAACACAATATCTAATACACTATGATCTAGTGGAATCCAAACCAAAACCTAGATGAAAATTGAGCATAATTAGGTATTGTTTCCAAAAACCAAGAACAATGGAAGAGGATAGGAGTAACCTAGCTAAATACATTTCCAAGTCACATTGAAAACCAAGGGGAAAGTGGGAAAAGAAGGGAGGGTGAGGCACTGGCTGTAAGGACCTCCCCACATGCATTCTATTAGTAAAAAATAAAGGGGGTTTGAGCTGTATTTTATTTAAAAAATCTACTAATACCCCATTAAATATGTGATCCTTTGGTTGATTTTATCAACAAGGCTAAGAGAAATTTCTTTGTATCCAATGGATACACCGTCTCTCAGACCCAGGATATTTAGTAAATCCTGGACATGCACAGAGGGTCCTTTCCCATGGAGTATCTGGGTGCACCAATCTCCCCAATATGACCCCGCTTAAGTGATTTCGACACCATTGTCAACAGGATTACGGACCAGATCCTCAATTGGAATAACGTCTACATCTCGTTTGGGGGCCGGATAACACTGATCAATAGTGTGCTTCTTGCCTCCCCCATCCACGCTCTATCCTCCATCAAAGTCCCGAAGAGCATCGTTAACAATATTGAAAAGATAATTGCTGGCTTCATATGGGATCCGCGTTCGGAGGGAAGATGACATTGGGATTCATGGGACAGGGTGGCGAGGCCATCCAGGGAAGGGGAATCAATGTTCATAGGCTCGAAGACACTATCTAGTACATTTATGCAAAGATCATCTGGGAGGTTCTGGAGCAACGTACGCTATAGGGAACAACTATGCACAAATCCCGTGTAGGCCCCGAGTCCAGGGATGTCGTCCAAATCTCTCCCTTATGGTCAATGATCTCCCCACTCATTGATTCCCTTGAATCACAGTCTAGATGGATCATGGGGAGGGGGGACATCCTCTTCTGGCACCATAACTAGGCCGTAACCGTCCTCGATTTCCCTGGGTGCTTGAGCACGCTGATCACCTTCAAGGAGGCGAGTGCACACCCGACCTTCATTTCAGCGATCTTGGATGAGGACCATCTAAATACCTTCAACCTTATTGAGATCAACTCTGATCCATAAAGGTGCATGTTCTCTCCCTCTGCCTCGGGTTCCTTCTCTTTAATAGAGTTCTCTTTAATAGATTTCAGACGCTCCATAGCCCCCCACGATCGGAGCGATTGTGGAATGAGATCTTATGGTCCAAAGGAACTCTGATCAAACAGAGTTTTCTTACATGGTGATTGCATCACAAGGTCATTCCTACAGATGAAAATATTATGCATTGCAGCGTCTCATTGGCTTCAAGATGTCACTGCTGCTCAGACCACTGGGAGGAGAACGTGGGTCACCTGTTTTTTGAAGGTGAATGGGTGAGGGTGGTCTGGCAGCACTTCGGTGAGTTCACATCAATTTATGACAACCGTATGGACAACATTCCATTTTTGGACCAATGGTTCCACGACGCAGAGGAGAGGATCCCTGAGCCGATAGCCCACACGATGGTCCTTCATGCAGTTTGTTGGTTGATTTGGCAAGCATAGAACAAGGCTCGACATGAAGGGAACACCACCTCTAGTCAACAGATCATTATACGTACCAAGGTCCTTCTGCTAGATTTGATTAGATAATTTCACAAATGGAATGAGGCTCCAACCCTCCAACCTCTCCTGGCACGTATTGATACTGATACTTTAAGTAGCAACAATAGGAGAGAAAATTGGGTTCACTGGTTACCACCAAGAAGAGGGCACAAACTCAACTTCGACGGATCATGCATCATGGGGTTGATCTGAGGAGGAGGGGTGGTTCGAAACCCTTTTGTGTCGGTCATTATGGCCTTCTCTTCCAGCCTAGGGCGTGGTTCTTCTCTCCAAGTTGAGGCCAAGGTAATGCTGATGGGCCTCTCCCTATGCCGTTAAGAGGGGATCACATTATCTGAGGTGGAAACCAATTCCTTAATCCTCCACAATGCCATACATGGATTCGAAACCATCCCATGGTCTATCCACTACATCACTAGGAAATTCAGGGACATGATTAGCAGTAATATCAGCATTTTTCACACTTGGCATGAGGGGAATAAGGTTGAAGATTACCTTGCTTCCATCGATGTCCCCAGTTCAGCCCATTGTTGTTTTCACACTTCTGCCACCATGAAGCCATATGGGGTCAACTTGGTTAAATGGGATGCCCTCAGCCTTCACCAATTTCGGCCTCCTTATGCCTCTCTTTTTTTTCTTCTCTGGGTGCTTTGGGTACATCTTTTCTTCTGTTTCACATGCTCCTTCGAATAAATTTACAATATGATGAGGATGCATAACCACTTAAAATCCTATTATGAGTCCTAGTTCTCAAAATCACTCACTCACTAGATGGTAAATTAAAATTCCACCTTAAAATAAAGACCCATAAATCTACATGTTCTTAAAAAATCCCCACCATAGTTTTTCTTATCTCTTAGAATGCATGGTAATCCTCAAGCCACATTTCCCAACCTACATCGTTCGTGAAATCCTCACTAAAAGACCATGTTTCACTCTAGAATTCCAAACATGATTTCACTACCTATAGGTTGTTGTTGATGCTTTAAGTAACCAAACCTATATCCTCAAGTAAACATGTGCCCATCCTCAGATCATCCCTCATGCATCACATACCTATATTGTACCTAAAATGGTTATATCACTGAGGAATTCAATGCCTACATTGACCCACCAAGGGTCCCTATACATCCCTTAATGAAGGGAGGTAATTATATCACTATAGAACCTTCTAAACCAGGATATAAATGACCTACCTTTAGAGAAAATATTGTGGTCTAGCTAAGTAGAATTCCAATAACAAGTTATATGGGATGACACTGTATAAGTTGTTGTTGAAACATTAAACAACCAAAACTATCATTAATAAAAAAAATAGTGACACCCACAATGTCACTGTAGAGTTTATTTTATAATATTTTATATTATTTTGTGTCATAAATAAATTATAGGAGTTTTGGATGGGATTTTAAGAATTTTGAAAAGTTATTGGGTGTCACATGGGTTGTGCATAGTTAGGAGAAACCATGTGAAAACCATGAATTCAATTATGTAAGTGGATAATACCATTTATAAAAATAAATTCACGAATAGGTAGATCTTGTGGGGTCCTAATAGTAACCATGAAAGTCCTTTTAGTATAGACAGTGTAAGAAACATAGTTTCTGCACAGTTTGGTAAATTGTGCGTCATGCCCAAAAAATTTATTTTTCTTTATTTACAAAATTTTCCTTTAAAAATTTTAAGTAATTTTAACCCTTTTCCATCTCATGTTGTGTGATTAATGACCCCATTGTCTATCCCCACATTTGTGTGCCTCCCTCCCATATTGTAGATTTCAGGTAAGGTCTCTACTAACTTTCATATAACATTCCTCAGGTTTTCTTCCTTTCTAATCACTGAACCCATTTCAAATGAATATTAGGGTTTTAGTTTTACCTGATTTTTGTGGTTTCCTTTCTTTAAGGGTGTAAAATCCCTTATTTATGCTTCTTTTAGATAATATTCAAGTTTTGGACCTTCCGTTGTTGATTTTAGGTATGTTTTTTCATGCCCCAAACTTTTAGTTCTAGAAGCATTGATTGCTTGAATTATAAAATTTTTCATTAATTTTTAATAATAGTATTATGAGTGTTTATTGGAACTTTAAGATGAAAACTTGGTTTCCTCTTGATTTTATTATAAAAATAAGGGTTCTTCCTAATTTAATAGATACTTTAAACCCAATTTCACTTATCATGCACACCAAAGGTTCACTCTATTGCCCAGTTGAAATTTTAAAAATTATATTGGGGTTACTAATGGTATCCATAGACTTTAGGGTGATTCTAAAAATATTGTTTTTGGACTTTAAGGGTATTATTGATTTAAAATATGATGTGTGAATTTCATAAAAGATATTTAATATTTACAAGCTATAGAAATTTGGTTTAAAGGATATTTTTTTATTCTTTAAAGAGATTTCAAGATATTTTTCCTTTTTGGTATAAGTAATATACTTCGAATTTCATGTGGTGCATCAAATTACAAGTGGGTATAAATTATTGAAATGTTTTTTTAATTGAAATAGGAAATTTTAAGTGTTTTGACCCCATTTGGTCCATGAAAATAATTTCAAAAGCTGTGTTTAAACCTTTAGGGGTTCTTCCAAGTGGAAAAGTGAATTGAGTTCACAAAAAAATTCTAAATTCACTTGATGAATTTTTCTGGAAGGATGTTTAATAAATGGATTAAAAAGGTTTTGTTTTAAGGAATTGTTTGATATTGGAATTTAAATCAGAAAGATTTGAATTCAAATCCTGAGTATTTTTATTATAACATCTCTTTTGGAACTTTAAGAAATTTTATCAAAGTGTGAAAGACCATTGATTGATCCCAAGTGATTTTAGTGTCTATTGTGGCTCATAACACCTTAGGGGATATTTAAAATTTATTGTTTATATCATGATGATTGTGTTTGGATGTAAAAACATGATATTTTCTGAGAGGGTATAAGAGGTGAGGTGTGAGTTACATTAAAATGATTTATACTTGTTGTATGTGATTATTGATTTTATACCTACATTTGACTTATCATGGGAGTAATAGAAATATTATAGGTGACCTTTATGATAGAAATACCTAGTGTATAGTGTAGGCTGACAAGGGAATGTTTTCTAACTATAAATTAACAGTTATAATAGAAAGGGTAGCAGGATGTTTGAGTTGTCAACATTTCTATAGTCCATGGTAGGGTAAGAGATTTCAGGATGTTTATTTTCGAATAGAATGATAAGACTACAAGTGATGTGGATAGGTTTAGTAATTACAACATAGGTTCCTTGTCACCAATTCAAGTATCTATTACTAGACCCTTAGGAAATTTCCCATGATGCTACATCATTTTTAGGATAACATTGGGGATTTCATTTATTCTTTGATTACATCCCTTAACTATTGATTTTTTATTGATGTCATGTTCCTTTTATTAATTTTGGAATTATTGCAATGTACATGTATCAATTGTGACTCCTTCCAATTTTATGACTTGATTTTTATTTTCAAGTTTATTTGTGAAATGATTTAAGAAATGGGGTTTTGTGATAATTAAAAAGTATAATTTCATGAAAAACTTATTTTAATAAAAAAATTAGAAGAGGAAGAAATGGCATGTTTTGGACATGGATTTTAAATTTACTCATTTCTTAGTTTAAAATGGGTTATAAATAAAAGACTTTATTTATGGTTTAGATTGAAAACTATGGATTTAGGCCATATAATCCTTGTTTCTTTTTCAAAGTTTTTTACCCTAGTTTTGGGAAAAAGTTTTTGGTTCCACCCTTATTTTACTCTTTCGAAAGACGGGGGATGTTTTTGTAAAATAGATTTATAAAATGATGTTTAGTTTTATCTAAAATGTATGTGAAACCCCTATTTTTTAATTTATATTCAAACTATATTGAAGTGGATTTATAATTAATAGTTTTTTATGATAAGGTGGGTTATGGATTACTATGTTTTTTTATACTCGTCCCTATATTAAATTTCATTTTTAGGATTCTTGGGTGAAATATTGAACAATCATGGTGTGTTGATTGTATCAATCTTGGTTAGTGACTTTAGATTATATAGAGGTTAGTATATGTTTTCCTTATTACATTGGCTAATTAATCCTTTACTACATTCAATTATAGTTTATGGTTGATATGAATTATATATATAGAGGTCATAGTGGGACTCAGAGCTGTAGCATGTAGAGGGAATTTGAGGTTGATCAGGGGGTATTTTTCTTATTATTGAATTTTTTTCTTGTTTAACCTTATTTAAAACTACTATTTGTTTATAATTTATATTTTGTTTTGGTACGGACCCCCGAATTTTGGATGGGTAATTCCAAATTTTTGGGAGAAAGTATGTTGTGATTTAACTCTAATTTAGGTTTGAAATCATTCCCATTTTTTATATGATTCACTGGAGATTGTCTCTATCCTATGGTGATCAAGAAAACCCCTCAAGTCAGTGGTGATCCAGTTGGGGCGTCGACTCAGGTAGTAGTATGAGATAGTTTGTTACACAAACATATACAAGCAAGCATTTGTTATCTGAATCCTACATGCCTAATAATGATGCATGTACATGGGCCTCTTGACAGTGGGTTAAGAGACAAACCATAAATAAAACTTTCAGTAAACATTTCATATTCAACAAACATATCATCTATAATAGAAAAAATTAAGAACAATAATCCCATACCCATAGTAACCATGACTTCACACAAGAAAAGTGTTAATGAATCACCCATTTAGAACCATCAAAAGATCCAACATATTCTTAAACCACCTTTTGACCATATCCCTAAATAAAAATAAAAAACAAAATCAATAATACCACTATGTTATTCTTTGATGAAAAACACTCATCAATGCTCCATCTGTGCTCACCACATGACCTCAAGTGCACCTCCCTATATGCAAGAGGCTACTGACTAGTGGCGAGGGACTAATACATATAATGGGGGATACTATTACCTTGAATAATATTTATAAAAAACTAAATAAATAACCATAAATAATATCCATAAAAATATAATTAGAATAAAAATAAATAATTATATACAATTCTATAATAAATTCCATATAAAATTCTTACAATAATATATATACTGACCAACCATTGGGAAGATCCCAAATCCAAAAAAATACAACAAAAAAACTTGACCTACTATCATCCCCGAGTCTCACACACCTTTTCTACAATACCCATTGATATGGACTAGTATGATCCATTTCACAATATGCGATGAACCTAAAAACATAAAATAAGGGCTGAACATGCAATGGGGTGCTCTTGCATGGTGTGAAAAATACATATTAGTAGGGCCTCATTATGTTCCCCTAGTATACACTATAATATATGTATATTCATGAGAAAAATAAACATTTCCCACAAGAACCTTATAAATTATATGATAACCAGGCCACCATGACTCTCTATGCATTATGACACTATGTACTAACTAGGAAACCACAACACTTGATCATTCTTGCTTTGGAACCATACCAAAATCCACCTCGTCACCTCATTTCATTCCACTATATCAATGCCTAATATGTTTTTGAAGTATCAGGTTAGAGCAATGTCAAAATATTCACCCACTACCCACAGAAAATAGGTATGGTCATACATCCATATCTCAAACCATTTCATTATCACTCAAGGAAGGGTCTATCGGTGTTTCCTCACATCAAATAATACCACGACCCATTCCCTATAGTGGTCCTCAACCCAAGACTCTCATGGAAAGGTATAATTCATGAACACCATCCTAAGACACCCATGGAAAGTTATTTGTCCCAATACCCAAAGGAATATAGCATTATCATCACAATAAACCTTTTTTAAAAACTTTAGGGAGGTCACAAGAACACTAACCCATCCCTAAAGAATTTGGGGAGTTCCCCTGAAGCACACCAACCCATCCCTACATACTTAAGAAGGTCACATAATCATATTGATCCATACCCATAGTCTCTAAGGAGGTGTAAACATACTAAACCATATTTATAGACTATGGGGAGGTCACACGCACACTAACCCATCCCCACATACTCTAGGGAAGTCATAATCACATTAACCCAAGCCTCTGAAGACAAGGTCCAAGAAGAATATACAACATAGGTAGGGATCACAAGATATCAAACAACTCACCAAATGATCCCAAGGTTCCAGTCACTCGATACATAGAACCTTATCTCAAACACATATCAACTCACCCATTAGGTAATCCACTCAGTATTCTAGACCCATCATATTCTCTACTCATTGATATAATCCTATACTCATCACCCATCCGTGAAAATGTTTCCTGAAGGTTTTCCTGACCCAAACCTCAATGTTTGGTCCAACCTCATCACTCTTGATTATTCTACCCAAGGACTGTCCCAAGCCACCATACTCCAATCCTCTTACCATCCTAATTATAATTCTCAAACAAACCCCATTACTTACACATGGGTCACATCTCACATTTCATAAGTGAAATCTCTTATCCCATCAGAAAATGGAAACCACTCTATGACACACCCCATATAGTCCTAAATGACTCTTCCTTCCCCTAACACTAAAAAATATCCCACTCTACCCCTAATATGGTGTTACTTGTCACACATGAGATGTATGATCATCTTCTATAATATCCCAAGTCCTAATCTCTCTCAAACATTATCGTTATCCCTAGTTGCATCCACATAGGATACCAAATTATGTTGTCACATCTGAAGACCATCCAAAGACCCCTATTTATCCCAAAAATTTATCTCTCCTTGGTGAAATAGTCACTGAGTGATTCCAACTTACCAAAGTTCTAAAAAACACATAATCTCGACATATGAGATCCAATTTAATCGTATCTCTCTCTCTTGGCCATCCTCAGCCCATATTCATTCTACCCAAATAAATGTAACATTCATGTAGTAAGAAAATTATACATAAAAAGAATATGGATTATATTAAAGTGACCACCAACCTCAGTTATGGAATTACCAACCAAGACACACTCTGTATCACCTCATCCATACCCATCCATGTCTCATTGAAGATCATACCACCACCTGATCTTTTATCTCATGTCATATGAAATAAATAATTAATTATAATCCATTGTTTTTAATTATACAACTTAATAAAAACTTTAATAGTCATATTAAAACTCACTAGAAACTTCCATTTCACTAAAACCATGACCAACCACCCTCAGAAAGTCCATAGCACATCCCCTGCACCATCTTGAGAAAAATTCCTAACCACCAACACCAAGTCAATTTTACATTTCATTCAATTTCACCAGAAAACCAAAATAAAATCACAATGAAACATAAATTAAATAAATTTTTATACAACGATGTGAATATACCATCTTGGGGTCCTTATCATAGAAAGATAAATAAAATACCCTTAATGTGTGATCAATTATACCATGATCTGGTGGAATTTACACCAATACCTAGCCCAAAATCGAATTTTTTTTATATATTTATTGGAATATAAGAATGGAGGAATAGGAGGGGAGTAATTCACCTAAATACACTAACAAATTGTACATAGAACCAAGTGTACATGAGGGGAGGAAGGGAGGGGGAGTCCCATAATATAAGGCCCTCCCTACGTGTGCTTCATTGACTAAAAATAAAGGGAGATGTGGCCCTATTTTTTTTAAAAAAATTACTAACACTCATTTAAAAACATGAACCATTTGAGGCAGAGGTCCTATCCCTCTATCACAAACTTTCATAGTGTGAACCCTAGTTTTACATAATGTATGGGATGCTGCTGTAACTCTGTAGTATCCTGACCACTCATCCCTCATCTGGCCTTCACCTAACCACATGGGGAATCTACCATTCCTAAAAACGCATCCAAAAACATCATTTAAGGATTATAAACTATTTTAATCCCATTCCAAGTCCCATTTCTCATAATTAAATATTCACCAAATGGTTAATTCAAATTCTTTATCAAATTAATGACCTTTAAATCTATAAATCCTAAAAAAATTGTCTTTTGAGGGGAGAATGGTTAATGGATAAGTGTGTGGTTCTAGGTTTTATGATGTGAAACTCATTGGAGTGTGAAATTGTTCCTATTATTGGACAGTATAGAAGAATACACCCTTTGGGTTTGGATGAGATCGACTTTGTACAAGATTTTTACTCATGATACCTTGTTAGTTGTGGATCAGTGAGTGGTCATGTGTGAGATGAGGACCAATGATTTTGATTAAATGCATATGGGATTGGTTTCATGGTGGTTTTGATGATATTAGGATGAATCTATTTATTATGGTGATGAAACTGTAGATAAATGTTGTTAGGGGTTAATAAGATGGGTGTTCATGGATTTAGAGGAGGGACACATGTGTGATGATAGAACCTATTGATGTTGTGATCAAGGAGTTCTATAAAGAAAGTAATATAGTGAGGAGTGATCCATAGGCTATTAGATTGTGTGAACCACCTTATAAATGTAAATTTTAGTAGTTTATAAGGATGAAATTCCTGGTACGTTGGGAATGGGTGGTGATTGTTGTTCTGTGTTGCCACTAAAGTATGAAAAAAATCATCATGTCCAGTAATTACGTGTGGTAATGGATTGAGTGTGGGATATGGGGGTATGCACCTTATGTGGGTAGGGTCATGGTTGTGATGATACTAGTCAGTGGATGGTCGGGATGAGACTAGGGTGTTGGTGTACATCTAAACCCAATTTTATTTGGTTTCCAAGAGAATTATAGATTTTATATTTTAGTGTGGTTTTATATGGAGTCTGGATGTTGGAATTTTTCTCAAGATGGTTTTGGTGTGATCTAAGAATGATTTGAATTAGTGGTTTGAAATTACTTATAGGTGGAGCATGACATTTTATTTAGTTATTTTTTGATTCGGTCATGGAATCACATTGAGTTTAAAGGATGGAATTCAGTGTGGACATTTGGATGATCTCATGATACCTTTAAGATTTATAGAACTATGATCAGGTGATGATATATTATTTCAGTGATAAAGGATGAGTGTTTTTGGAACAATTAATCCATAAAAGATCTGATTAGTATTTCTATGCATAGTTGGATGCGGTGAGATGAAAACACCACTAAGAAGGTTGATGGAACACCGAAAATGTGTTTAGGTATTTGATTGATATGGTGGGGAGCATCATGGATAAGAATCAAACTTTATAAGTCGTGCCTTATGATGGGGAGAACTATAATATTGTGGGAGAATCAATCAAGGACACTTTAGTGTCTCAATATAAATATATAAGATAAGTTCCATCTCAGTATTAGTGATGGTGATGAGAAATTAGCTCAGTTTTTAGATAAATAAAGTGCCTTGTGTTTGGAGTTATTTAGTGGAACCACATCTATGGCTTTGGAGTAGAACATAGTGTGTTGATCATGAATTGATGACTGGGGTAGTGTGTGAATTATGGTTAAAGGACCATCGAGGCTTATTAGGAATGGGAATTTATATGGTGGGGAGGTTGTAAAACCCCATGCCTTTTTAGGATATAAATTTTAGAACAGATTCGAATTTTTAGATTTTTAGATCAGGGTTCATTTCAATAACCATGATTTGTATTGAAATAATGAGAGTTGTAACATCATAAGTGGATGTTTTTTAGATATGGTTCGAGGCTCAGGAGGTGTTATAGGTTCCTGGATGATTGTTGGAGTAGGGTTGGGGTGCCCTATAACCTTTATTTCTTAGGTTTTAGGTCCAAGTCATGTTGTGACCCTTTATTTTCATCACAACGACATGCAATGAGGGTAGTTTAATGCCACAGGGTGTGAGGGACCATGTTGTGGGGAATGAGGGTGCCCACAATGAGAGTGGGTTCTAGGTGTTGTGTCATGAGATAAGGGAGGTCATAACTTGAGTGCCACGAGCTATGGTTGTGGTCCTAATGTAGGAGGTGTTGCACCTCAATATAGAGGGGTCATGTTGTGATGATTCTTAGATGGGTATCTAGCCCGCTGCCTAGCTCAATTTCACTATGACCAATAGGAGTCATGCCACAATGAAGATAGGAAGGGGTTTTGATCCCTTTTTTTGGTGAATCATCATGACACTAACCCTATGTTCATGTTGTGATGACTGCCTAAATGGGTTTTTTTAGCAGTGTATAATGGTAATTTATCAGTTGACCCTTATTGTTCTTGGGTGAACAACCGCACGGGGAAGTCCATTCTTACAACTCCTCCACATTATTACACCTTAAAAATCGTCCTTTATTGGGATAGTTATAGAGCTGTTTTTCACTAATATTTATGTTATGTTCATCCTTCCCCTTCCTTCATTTTAGTTTCGATTTCATTGCCTCTAATTTGGTGTGATTCATATAGGGATTTTGTGATGGTTTCCACATGATATAAATCATCTCATATGATGGAGATTTTTCTCATCATAGATAGAGGATGTATCATAAGGATGATAACATTCCATTGCTATATTTATTATTGAGGTACTTCACCAGACAAATTATTCTAGGGGTTTTGATTAAATTAAATTTATTTGGGTGAGTAATTTTGTTTTTTTGGAGCTTAAGTCATAGTGCGTGTCAAGAGTTTACCAAAACACATTACTCGAGGTTTCAATGAGAATATATGAATTTATGAGGTTTTAGGAATTTATTCCTAATTTAATTAAATTGAATATTAATTATAAATTTTATATTAAATTATATAATTAATTATAAATTGATATAAATAATTATATTGGGTGTTGTGGAGTGACATAGATGTTTGGGGTTTGATACGAGTGTGGAAGAGGCTTAAAGGATCTTTGGTGAGAGTTTATATACTTGATT
This sequence comes from Viscum album, assembly GCA_963277665.1. Classification (NCBI taxonomy): domain Eukaryota; kingdom Viridiplantae; phylum Streptophyta; class Magnoliopsida; order Santalales; family Viscaceae; genus Viscum; species Viscum album. The sequence goes on along the minus strand of OY728132.1, from coordinate 599,244,767 downwards.
AAAAGTAAATGACATCAATTTAGGTAGGTGGTATCATTAATATAACACTATAGTATATGCATTTGTTTATGTGAAATTTGATATATAATCCCACCAGGTATGGTCATTTGATCTTTTTATTTTAAATTAATTATTTTAAATAAATTCCAAGAAATGAGAAAAGTATCATGGGCCATGAAGGACCCTTGAACATTGGTGATGCATCAAATATTGATATCTGAGGGTTTTTATATTAAAGTGTTTGATGTGGCATATTAACCATGTATTGTTATAAATAAAATGAAATGAATGGTATAACATACCTGGATAGGTGCCCGTAGTTCCCTTGAGTAGGGATGGGTGAGTAATTGAATGGTTGGAATATGGTTAGTCTATATAGGACCTTTAGTTGTCTTATATACATTAAAATATATGACTAGATAGTGTGGAGAGTTCCCTACTATAACACCCTAATTTTTTATAAATTATTATATTTTGATTTAATTTAATCTTCTTGATATTTTTTATTTCACACAACAATGAATATAGCTTGTGTTATATAAAAAACCAATTTATTCTTTCTTTTTATGAAACACAAATTCAATATTTCACTACAACCAACACTTATATTATCTTGTGGCACACGTAACACTATGTTTGGCTTGTGTCACAATGTCGAGTTCCTTCAATAGCTTGTGTTATATGCAAGACTGAGTTTTACCAAACTATAATATAATATTTATATTATTATTAAAATATTATTATAGTTATCACCTATCCATTGGTATGGAATGTATGAAATGGATTAACTAAATTATGAAAATATTTATTATTCATGTTTATAAAATGAAATGAGAGTAGGAACAATTTGAAAATAAAGAAATTCCTTTTCTGAAAAATTATTTTTATGCACAAATATGTTTTATATAAATAAATTAATTAAACCACTTTTGATAAAATATTTTAATATAATTTATATATTATATATCCTATAAACTATTAAACATTCATCTTATGTGTTTTATAGAATACATATATGAATAAAACCAATTTTATGCGTAAAGATTTATATTCTTCTAAAAGGTAATTTTGTTTCCTTTTAATGGTATTCCTATTTAAAATATAATTTTTGACACATTTATGAATTTTATTTTACAAATTAAATTTAATTTTTTAAATAATAATGTAAAAATATAGTTTGGGTAATTTTTTGGTATTTTTATAAGAAGTTTCAATTTTTGATGAATAGTGAAAAACACTGAATTTTTATTGAAAACTACATTTTCATCTAATTTATTCAGATATTTAAACTATATTTTAAATTGGTTTTAAAGTATATTTATTTAAATTTTAAATATATTATTACAATTTTTTTCATCTTAATAAATTTCAAATTTAAATTGAATATAAAAACATTTTAAACTTTTATACATTTTTACTTTAAAAACCCATTGTCTCGCCCCCTCTGTGGGATTAATTTTAAATTAATATCTCCCAATTTTGTGATTATAATTTGTAAAAATGGATTCCATATTTGGAATTATAATTATTTATAATTTATATTAAGGTGAAATTATTTTTTTATGAAAACAATTAGTGAAAGTAATTAAAATTAATTACAATGATTAAGATAAAAATGAGTTTACTTAGTGGTTAAAATTTATCTTGAGGTAAAAAATAACCTATAAACATGTAAAAAATACATTTTATGGACTTATTTATACAATATACTAACTTTTATCTAAAATGGACCATTATTCAAGTCACATGATGGAAGGGAGGCCTCTCAATAGTATTTAACTTTTTATATTTACAAGAATGGCACTCCTCCTCCACTATAAAAGGGACCCCCCCTCATTTCTTCACAACTCTCAATAACTTTGTCTTGTCTAAACCCTTCCAAAATAAGCTCCCAAAATCCATACTCTCATCATATAAGACTCATTTTGTGCCTAAATTAAACAAAGTAAGTCCTTTGGTGAAAACCAAAAGGAGTTACTTTAAGAAGAGGTAACATTATTCAACAAAAACTCTTATTTTATTTCTTTCTCCACCCCTTAAATTATCATTATTATAATCCTATATAATGAAAAAATTATATTCAATATACTTATATGTTGTTATGTTGTGGTTTTTACCTACACCTAAACACAATTCCATCAAAAGGGATACACAATCATCGTTCATGTGTATGGAGTACTGCCGCCACGTGAACCGATGTCGTTCATTATTCCATTACCACCTTTCAAGGTTGGTAATAATGATGAAATTACTATTTTTATATGATATATATTATATTTATTATTTATTTATTCTTATAAAATTATTATATGACACATACCTTCATTATTTCTATTTTCTTGGGAATACGATAATTTCGTTTGTGGACGTGTGGACTATAGCCTCCTCAAAGTGATGTGATTCGTTCACACTTTACATGGAATGTATTAAGTATGGTTTTATAAAAATTATATTATATATATGAAATAATAATTATAATTTAATTATAATATATATATTTATATACATATATTTCATTTACTTTATTTCTTTCAATACAACAAGAAAAAGGAAACAACGTTCTTATGTACGTATGACCAACCGTCTCCATGAACGATGTATTCCATTTCATATTTATTTAATTAATAGATTATTATAAAAAAATTATATACTGAATATATGTTATATTCAAATAATTTTTTATATTATTTAAATAAGTAAATCATGATATAATAATGAGGATCAATAATAACAATTCAAAACATATACGAAAAACAAAGCAGTTATTACCCGAAACGTAACTTTAACATGAAATTATTAATAAATGCATAATAAAATGTCATAATAAAATAATATATGGCATGATATAATTTAATATGTTTCTATAATATATTTATAATAAATTTATATTTATTATAAAAAAGGTTTTAATGAGTACAATGAGAGTCAAGACATAAGGTAATTGTTTTCTCATCTCACTTTTATTTATGTGAGATAAATGTTATATTCATCATTTATTATTGTTTTCTGGTGTATATAATAAACTATTACATGTTAAATAATTAATTTCATTTATTTATTTATATTAAACATTTCAATTTATGCTATTTATTTTACGGATCACATGATTCAAAAGTTACTCAAGTACTAAGGGAATTTCATCTCACTTCTTATATCTGTGAGATACATGCCATATTCACCAATAATTTTCTTTGTGTGGTGTATATAATACACATGAATATATTATATTACTATTATATTTAAATTTATGGGTATTTAAATATCTATTTTATGATCTCTATTTCATGGGGTTTTAAGGTTCAAAAGTTACCAAATCGGTAAGGTAATTTTGTCTCAGTTTTCCTTCTTTAAGACACATGTTTTGTAGTACACCTATATTATTTTATGAGGTGTATATACTACCATTTGAAATGTTATATCAATAATATACTTTTAATGATATTATAATCTTCATATAATGTTATTATTTTATGGGTTCTTTGATTCAATGTTACCAAAGTGGTAAGAGTTTATTGCAACAATCTAATCGTTATCGAGATTGTTTACGATTATGTTTCGATTGATGAATCTTATAATCCATATCTCAATAACTCCAATTAATTTTATTATCATATGGTTATTTATGATATATTAATTTATTGGTACCATTTTACACTCTTTTTCATATAAGATAATTAAGAAAATGTTTTTAAGAAAATCTAACTTTATTTCTCCCTTCGGTTGGAAATATGTTTTCTTCAAAAACCATGTTTTATAAAAATGTTTTCAAAAATGTTTTTAAATGATCTTTTGAAATTATTTTAAAATAATAAGGATTTAAATTATTTTCAAATATTTCTTTATAAGTTTGAAAATTTTAATTTTCAAGGAAAATGATTTCAATGATTTCAAATATTTTTTTATAAGTTTTCAAAGATATTTAAAAAAATGATTTCTAAAAATTTTTATATTAAAATGTGTTTAAAATTATTATAAAATTTTCTTCATATTCTTTAAAAAGGTTATTTTAAAAATAAAATTATTTCAATGATTTAAAATATTCTTTTATAACTTTTCAAATCTACTTTTAAGGAAAAATGTTTTCATAATGTTTTATATTCTAAAAAGTATTTTTAAAATAAAAAATTTCATTTTCATCAACAAATGTTATAAATTATATTTAAATCTTAATCCATAAGTTTTCAAAATTTTTTTCAAATAAAATGATTTTGGAAAATGTTTTATGTTTTAAAACTCATTTTAAAAAAGCTTATTTCCCTTTATAAATGCTCCAAGTTATCTTATAAATCATTCTCTATATAAGATGATATATTTTGATATATTTTATGCTTTAATATGGATATGATCCAAGGACACCATTCTTATTCTTTATTTGAATGGTTTATGATTAATATGTCAATTTTTTATGAAACCTATTTCTATTCCATGGGTTATACCATCATAAAACATTTAAAAAACCCACTTCCTTTCATTGGTTATTATATGATTATGAAACTAGTCTATTTTCCATAGGTTATGATATGATTAAAGTTTTATAATCCCTATTTCATTTCATGGCTTACGATATGAAGTTTATGAAACCCATATTATTTTTTTGGTAATGATATGTTGAACGTTTTATTATCTTGTGTCACATGTATGTATGATTTCATTATGGGAAGGGTGAGACCTAGATCTCCCCACAATGCATTAGGTAAAGATTTATATCTCATGATATAGATATGGATGAAATGGGGAGTGGATTAAGTTTAGTAAAAGACTTTTTCCACTCATATTGTCTTGGGAGTGAACTTTGACTACTGATATGGTCTTAGGAGTGAATTTTTACTACTAAGATAGTTTTGGGAGTGAAATCATTCCACTATAAATAAACTGTAGTGATTGGGGATAATGGTGTGTCCCACCCAGTAGGTGTAGCTCCTTGGAAATGAGACTTCACTTATAGAGAATGATTCTATATGCTTATGTGTTTTCCACAATTCCATGTATTATTCCTATGTTATTATTTCATGGATTACACTATTTATTTCCTTATGATTCAAGTCTTATGATATGACAATCTTTATTCCATGACTCATGTATATGATATTTTATATGAATTGTATGATCTTAGAATGATATGCTCATGTTCTCATACCCTTATGTTCATATTATTCTTACATATCTTCTTTATTTACCCTTACTGGTTATCTAAGATCATAATTTTTTATGTTTTATTTCCCTTAGTTACGAATAAAGGTTTTAATTAAGAATAATAAAGGGGGATATCTTTAAGGGAGATGTTGAAGATCTTTCACCAAGTTTGAATAGATTATTTCCATGATTCCAAAGACACTAAACTATTACGGTCCTTAGGAATGTATTTTTGTAATTTGATTAATATTAATCTAAAATGATGTAATATCCATGTATGTTAAGCTTGGGTCGCTATAGTTGGTATCAAAGGAAAGGTTTAGTTAACCTTTGTAAACTAGGATAAGAAAACTTTAGTGAGATCCCTATGGATATTTCTAAGGATATGTCTAGGGATTTATCTAAGGATAAGACTATGGTGTAATATATTTAAAATAAGGCATCATAATTTAGAAATCCTATAAGTGTTTTTTTCATGATTATGAGGTTTTATGCTATGATAAGTGATTCTCATGCTATGCTTTCTGATTTTAGTCAATGGAAGGAACCAAAAGATAATGTGTTAACATTGAATGTCAATGGAAATTTGATAATGAGAAATAAAATGGGATTATTTCTAGAGTAAAGGATATTTTGATCATGCCTAATTATTTTTCATATAGCATAATTAACAATCTGTACCTTAATCAACTCTTAGACTAACCAAAGAAGATAAAGAAATAGTTTGCTAAGAATTCGAGTAATGGATACCATAGTGGAAAGAATATTCAGTTTCTTATATGTTAGGAATGTGGGAAGAAGAACCCAAGTAAATGTATTAGAGGAATGATAATATGTTTTGACTGTGGAAAAGAAAGATAAAAGTCAAGTAACTCTAATGTAAAAATAAAAATTTTATTTAATGAAATGAATGAGAATAATGGACTCCCTAAGAAATCATCTAGGTTGAATTCTTTAAATGTGGGATGAATGAGAATTATGAAAATAAATGTCCTAAGTTGAAATCTCATGAAGAGAATCGAGAAGGAGGTACGGGTAATGGTTGTATTTCTATTGATGATGAGACTATAGGTGAAATGTGAAAGGTAAGAGGTATTAAGTAATATGATGAGGTAGCCTTGTTAATGGATTAAAGATGATGTGGAATAATCAAAGTTTTTATGTATTTGGTTTAAATAATTATGTTTTATCAATAATGAAATATATAGGTATTATTCACTTTATGTTTTTGCTAAGGATTTACATGAATATGTTGAATGGTTATGATGGACTAGAAAATCGATTTAATGTAAAAGTGATATTCATGGGAAACACATGATTAAGGGAAATATAACCCTTAATATGTTCCTGATGTTAAGATAATGATGTTTGGATAAATTAAATTGGATGTTACTAATTACCTTGGAACTGATTAACGATTTATTGAAAAAGTGATTTATCCTATCATTGATGAAGTTTAAATCATTTTTTTATTCAAGTAATATATCCAATAAACTTTGGAATAAGGAAACATGCATGTTTCTAATAAGGATTAATGGTAATTTAGGTTATTACCATGTTTTAAGAAAATATATAATGAAGGTATTTGTATGCTTTGTATTTAAAAAATAAGATCTAATTTATAATATATGGGGGATCAATGTTAATATAATATTGAAAAATTTAGTGACTTTATTTATAAGGTTTTGGAATTTCATCTTTCAAAATGGTTACAAGGTTAACCATTTATGGAATTATTTAAGTTGAAATTTGGAAGAGGTGTTAGATATTAACATATGAATTTACCAAATGAAGATTTATCCATATTGGATAACCTATGCTAACCATTTTTATATGATGATAAATAATGATAAATGGAATGATCTATTATTCTATTTATGGATCTCATGATCTAATAATGCTTTAGGAATGAAAAATTCACCTTCATTTATTTGAATAAGAGATGAATTAGAAAACCATGAAGGCACAAAAAAAAGTGATATTGTGTTGAAATAAAGTAAGTATATCTTCTCATGAAAATTATTCAACTTTAGGAAAAGGGCATTAAAATAAAATTATGTCTCATTATCATCATTTTTGATGATATCAATGACATTTTTCAAGCCTCTTTGGTTTATGGACTTATTATCATTAGCATTTTCTTAACCATGTTCTATATCACTCTATATCATAACTTGATGCTTAGATTTCTCTTACATGTCCATGTTTTCACTTTCCACTTATGTTCTTTTATTTGAAAACCTAGTTATGTGTTACTTTAGGTAACCGTTATGTTTCTAACCTTCTTTTTTTAATAAAGTTTTAGTATTCATATTTACGATGTGGGTTTCCATGAAAGGAAATTTCATGTATTAAACCATTCATAGCCTAGACGAATTTTGAGGGTGAAATTAATTTTAAGTGGGGTATAATTTAACACTCTGAGTTTTTTGAAATATTATTTTTCAATTTAATTTAATCTTTTTGATATTTTTCATTTTATGAAACACCAAATATAGATTGCGCTATATGAAATCCATAAGTTATTATTGATTTGTATGCAAAAAAGTTGATCTTTCACTACACACAACACTTAGATTATTTTTTGGTATACACAACACTATGTTTGGCTTGTGTTACACACAATGCGGAGTTCCTTTGATAGCTTGTGTTACATGCAAGACCGAGTTTTACCGAACTACAATATACTATTTATATTATTATTCAAATATTATTATAGTTATCACATAGCCATTGGGATGGATGGTATGAAATATATTAACTAAATAATTAAAATATGTTTTATACATGTTTATAAAATGAAATGAGAGTACAAACTATTCGAAAATAAAGAAATTCCCCTTATGAAAACCAATTTTTTATGTACAAACATATTTTATCAAAATAAATTAATTAAAAAAATATAGATAAATTATTTCAATGGAATTTATATATTATATATTCAACCAAATATTAAAAATTCATCTTATGTTTTTTCCAGACAAGAGAAAAGAGTAAAACCAATTTTACGCATGGAGATATATATTCTTTTAAAATGTAATTTTATCACCTTTTAATGAAGTTACTATTTTAAATATAATTTTTTAAACCTTTATAAATTTTATTTGAAAAAAGAAACTTCATTTTTGAAAACATAATTTCAGAATTTTCTTTGAGTTTATTTTTTTTATTTTTTTCTAAGTTTCAATTTTTGGTGAATAGTGAAAAACAATAGATTTTAATTTAAAAATGCATATTCATATAATTTATTTATATAGATGAATTATATTTTAAATTGGTTTTTAAGTATATTAATATAAATTATACATAAATTAATACATTTTAGGTCATTTTAATTAGTTTCACATTAAAATTGGATATAAAAACATTTCAAACTTTTGAACATTTTCACTTTAAAACCCCGTTGTCTAGTATTGTCTGTGGGATTAATTTTCAAGTAATTTTCAAGTAATTTCTCCCACTTCTGTGATTATAATTTGAAAATTTTATTAAATATTTTTAATTATAATTATTTATAATATATAGTATGGTCAAATTAGTTTTTTATCAAAAATATTAGTGAAATTAATTAAAATTTATTACAGTGATTAAGGTAAAAATGAGTTTACTTAGTGGATAAAATTTAACTTAAGGACACAAATAACCTAGAAAAATGTACAAAAGAAATTTAATGTAAATATTTAGACCATATACTTCCTTGGATAAAACATTTAACATTATTTTAGGCACATTATGTAAGGGAGACCTCTCAATAGTGTTTACCTATTTATATTATCAATAATTCCACTCCTCCACCACTATAAAAGGACACTCAACCCCCTCATTTCTTCACAACCCTAAATACCTTAATATCGTCCAAAACCTACCCAAATAAGCTCCAAAAATACCGAATATAATCCTAAAAGGCTCACTTTGGGCAGAAATCAAACCAAGAAAGTCCTTTGGTGCAAACCAAAAGGAGTTACTTGAAAAAGAGGTGACATTCTTCAACAAACACTCTTGTTTTATTTATTTCACCACCCCTTAAATTATTATTATTACATGATTATATAATAACACAATTATAATAAATATACTTATATTTTTTTATTTTAAGTTTTTAACCTACACCTACACACACTTCTATAAAATGGGATAGGCAATCATCATTCGTGTGTACGGTGAACTACTGCCCCACGAACTGATGTCGTTATTTCTACTATTAATACCTTTAAAGGTTGGGAATAAAAATGGAATTAATTTTTAAATGAAATATAAAATATTTATGATTTATTTATGATTTTTTAATTATTATATAAAACCTACATTCATGCTTTCCATTTTTTTGGGAATACGATAACTTCATTTGTTGACATGTGGACTACCGCCTCCTCAAAGCGATGTGATTTGTTCACACTTTACATTAAATGTATTAAGTATGAATTTCATAAATTTATATGATATATATGAAATAATAATTCTAATTTAATTATAATATATATATATATATACCTATATTTTATTTACTTTGTTTCTTTTAATATGACAAGAAAATCAAAACAGTGTCTATGTGCACGTACGACCTATAGTCTCCATGAATGGTGTATTAAATTTAATATTATATCTTTTATATATTATTATAAATACTTATATACTGAACATATATTATATTTATATAATTTTTTACATTATTTAAATAATTAAATCCTGATATAATAAAGAATATCAATAATAACAAGTCAAAACATATAAAAAAAACTAAGCAGCTATTACCTGAAACATAAATTTAACCTGAAATTGTTAATAAATGAGAAATTAAAGGTCATAATGAAATAATATATGGTATTATATGATTTATATGGTTCTATAATTTATTTATAATAAACTTATATTTATTATAGATGAGTTTTTAATGAGTATGATGAGTTTCAAGACATAAGGTAAGGGTTTTCTCGTCTCACTTTTATTTCTTTGAGATATATGCTATATTCACCACTTATTTTTATTGTATGGTGTATATACTAAACTATGAAATGTTATATCATGAAGTTAATTTATTTAATTATATTAAAATTTTCAATTTAGGTTATTTTTTTATGGATCTCACGATTCAAAAGTTACTCAAGTAGTAAGTGAATTTCATCGCACTTTTTATATCCGGGATATATATTCCATATTCACCACTCATTTATTTTTTGTAGTTTATATACTGCACATGAATGTATTATATTATTATAATACTTAAATTTATGGGTATTTAAATATCCATTTTAGGATCTCTATTTCATGGGTTTTTATGGTTTAAAAGTTACCAAATCAGTAAGGTAATTTTCTCTCAATTTTCCTTCTTTGAGACACGTGTTTTGTTATGAACCTATAATATTTTATGAGGTGTATACACTACCATTTTTCATGTTGTATAATTAATATAATTAAATTAATGATATTATAATATTCATGAAATGTTATTATTTTACGGTGACTTTGATTTATAGTTTTCAAAGTGGTAAGAGTTTATTTCTACAATCTCATCATTATCGAGATTGTTTACAATTATGATTTGACTGATGAATATTGTGATCCATATATCAAGAAATCTCATAAATTTAATTATAATATGATTATTCATGATATATTAATGCATTGGTATCATTTTTTCACTCTTTGTTACTTAAGATAATTAATATTCTTTTAAGAAAACCTGACTTTATTTCTCCCTTTGATTGGAAATTGGTTTTCTTCCAAAACCATGTTTTCTAAAAATATTTTCAAAAATGTTTTTAAATGATATCTTGATATTATTTTAAAATTAAAAGGATTTTGATGTTTTTAAAATATTCCTCTATAAATTTTCAAATCTATTTTCAATGAAATTTTTTTTCAAAAATGTTTTATGTTAGAAAAGTTTTTAAATGATTTTCAAAGTTTCCTTTATATGTTTTAAAAAGGTTATTTTCAAAGAAAATGATTTCAATGATTTCAAATATTCTTTTATAAGTTTTCAAATAAATTTTTAAATAAAAATCTTTTCAAAAAGGTTTTATGTTTAAAAATTATTCTAAATGATTTTTGAAGCTTACTTTATATGTTTTCAAAATGTTATTTTCAAAGAAAATGATTTCAAGGATTTAAAAGATTATTTTATATGTTTTCAAATAAATTTTCAAAGAAAGTGGTTTTCAAAATGTTTAAATTTATAAAAATATTTCAAATTGAAATGGATATTTTCCTCAATAAATGTTTTAAATGATTTTTAATGCTTAATTCATAAGTTTTCAAAGTGGTTTCCAAAGAAAATAATTTTGAAATTATTTTATGTTTTAAAATTTGATTTTCAAAGAAAGGTTATTTCCTTTAAGAAATGATCCAAGTGATCTTTCAAATAATTATCCATATAAGATTATATTCTTTAATATATTTTATGATTTACTAGGGATATTATCCAAGGACCCCATTCTTATTCTATATTTTAATGGTTTATGATTAAGATGACAAGTTATTTATGAAACCTATTTATCTTCCATGGGTTATACCACGATAAAATGTTTATGAAACCCACTTACTTTCATGGGTTATTCTATTATTATGAAACCTTTCTCTTTTCCATAGTTTATGATATGATGAAATTTTTATGATACCCATTTCATTTCTTGGGTTATGATATGAAGTTTATGAAACCCATATTTTATTATGGATCATGATATGATGAGTTTTTTATTATCTTGTGGAAAAAATATGTATGATTTTAATTATGAGATGGGTGGGACCTATATATCCCTCCAATGAATTGGGTAAAGATTCATATCTAATGAGGTATACATGGCTAGAATAGTAAGTGAACTCGATTTAATAAAGGAATTTATCTACTAAGATAGTCTTGGGAGTGAACTTTGACTACTAAGATGACCTTGGGAGTGAACCTTGACTACTAAAATGGTATTGGGAGTGAACCTTTACTACTAAGATGGTTTGGGGAGTGAAATCATTCCAATATAAGGAAAGGGATGTGACTGGGGATGATGTTGGGTCCCACCTAGTAGGTGTAGCCCCATGAAGTTCCCTGATAAGTTTTTCTAATGAGACTTGACATATGGGAATGATTTTATATTCTTAGGTGTCTTCCATAATTCCATATCTTATTCTTATGATATGATTTCATGGATTATACTCTTTATTTTCTTATGATTCATGTCTTATGATATTCCAATCTCTATTCCATTAATTATGTATGTGATCTTTGATACGTTGGGTGTGATCTTAAAATGTTATTCTCATGTTCTCATACCCTTATGTTCATGTTATTCTTACGTATCCCCTTTATTTACCCTTAATAACAATCTGATATCACCCTTTCTTATGTTTCCATTCCATAGTTTATGAATAAAGGTTTTAAGTAGGATTACTAAAGGGGAATATCTTTAAGGAATATGTTGAAGATATTTCACCAAGCTAGAAGATTTTGTTTCCAAGATTCCAAAGACTCTAAACTATTATGATCCTTAGGAATGTAAGTTTGTAATGTACTAAATTGTCATATAAAATGATGTAATATCCATGTATGTTAAGCATGGGTCACTATACCTCCCCCACTATAATGTGATTACATAGGTGATTATTCCTTTGATAGATTTATGATAGGTTGGATGAGTTGATTGACTTGGGAAATAGGAAGAGGGATTGTAATTGAACCATCTATCTAGAGTGATTTTGGTATGACTATGTTGAAGAGGAAAATATATAATGTATGTGGTTATAGTGATTCCATGGTACACTATCCCATTTAAGTGGTGGGATTTGGTCATAGAGATGAAAATGGGATAGTGAAGACCATGTTGGCTTTCCAGACTATAGAAGGACCCAGGGAAACTTGGTGGGTTCCCTAGCCTTATGTTAACCCTAGATAAGGGTAGTGTAGAGGTTCTTATATTGTTTATTCTAAGTGGAACCTTATAAATTAGGAATGGATGATTATGGTACAAGTTATGTGTCTGAGAGATGAGCCTAGGAGATGTGTGATGGCCTTGGTGTATGGTCATCCCTTGTAACGATAGTTAGATGACATACTATGAGGTGGATGATGGCATCTGAATTGTGTGATATGAATATATATCTAGGATAATCCATATTACATAGATTTTTAGGTTATTATTATGATATACTTATGGTTCATAGGATTCTATAGTTACTCGGGATATTTTATGAGATGTTAAGGATTCTTTGAATCTGGTTGTTACATCTAATGTTACATCAGATGCCTAAGATGATTGGGATTTTTTCATTAAACATGATATTATATGAGATTCATTAGATTAAAGGATATAGTGGGATTCCTAATGATATTTTATAATATTCCTAGGATTTTTTAACATACCATCAATCCATTTTTTATTAAAATAATGACACCAATCCCTTATAGAAACCTATTCAACTGAATTGGATACTATATTTTTTGTACCAATAAGTAATAATTTCTTTCCTTGAATATCATAAATTAATTGCTCCTGGTTGTTCAATGATTTTCTAACCATATTCATTCTTTGATAAATGATCACGATGATTCAAACTCCATAGAATTTGATCAGTACTTTTTCTATCCTTAAAGTGGATAATTGAACCAATAATTCTCTTTCTTTATCATCCATCAAACCACTATTCACTATATATTCTAGAGAACTTTTGGATTATTGGATAATATTCCTAGGATTCCTTGGATTTTTTTGTTGAACCTGGAGATACTACACGATAATACAAAGATGTTCTACTAGGATCTGATATTTCACCCAATACTACATGGGATGCTTAGGATACTCCCTAGGATCCAATGTTGTACCTGATACTATTTGGGATTCCTAGGATGTTGTACTAGGATCCATCATTGTACCTGATACTATATGCGATTCCTAGGATTCTCCATAGTAATTGACATTGTACCTGATACCATATGGGGTACCTAATATGTTCTCTTAAGATACAACATTGTAGCTAATACTATATGGTATTCCCATGATGTTTCCTAGGATTTAGTATTAATTCATGACACTATATGGTATGAAAAGGATGTTCTATAGGATCTGATATTTGCACAAAAAAATATAGAGTATATTATGAGATTATCTGAGTGGGATGATATACCCCCAAGTGATCATATACACTTATGATGATATTATGGGTGGGTGTTAAAACAACCCTTGTCATGGAATTCCATGTGTTTAGGGTCACTCTAGCACTATCTGAAGTATGTGTGATCAATATGGGAAGTCACCTTAAACTAGAGTATTGAAAATTATCATCTTATTACTCTATAAAATTTTATTATTTATTTTTTATGATCATTTTTCATGTGTATAAACTAAATTTACTAGTTATGTTAAGGATCCCATTGGTGGTGCTATACCGAGTTTGAATCACACCTTTATCAAATTTACATGACACTTGGGTACCCAATAAGGCCTCATTTATCATAGATTCGGGTAGGGAAGAGACCTGGTGTGGTATTATCGATCTAGAGTTGCTCACCAGATTTTTGGAGACTAGTTTGAGGTGAAACATGGGTATGGTAGTAGAGTTTCCTTATATTTTTTCCCTTTATTTATTTTTTTATATGAGACTGACCTAGTGGGTGATCACTTGGGATGTATGACTATATGATTTTACATTCGTTTGATATAACATGTCTATATTTTTTATTTATTTTCACTTTGATTTTATATTATGGATATTTCTTGGTTATTTATATCTATTTTTTTTACTCTAATATTTGGATATAGTCTCCCCATGGTAACACCTTAGACCCTCGCTACTAGTCGGTACCCTCTAGAATATGGGGATGTAGGCCTAAGGTGACATAACATCATTGGTCAAGTAAATAGTTAGTGGTATGGGGTAATAGAGAGTTACAAGATAGAATATTAAAAACATTTTAATACTTACCCATTTGTTTTACCTAATGGGGTATCAATTATATAGATATAAAAGAATGTGATTCTCTATATAAAAAATTCAAAAATAATGATATATGTAAAAAAAATTGTAAATTTGATAGGTGAATGGTTCTACCTTAGCCTAAAATTATTATGCGCATGGTTTTTAATAAAAAATTCTACCATAGTATTTATAATATGTAGGTGTACTTATTTTACCTATATATCTAGACTTAGGTTATTTTGATCCATCCATTGGTATATGTGATCCCTTAAATTGGATTTGATTCCACTATATCCTTGAGATAGAATTTCACAGAACCTTTCTAAATGAACCATCTTATAACACTTAAAATAAGGTTAGGTTATAAAAATGTAAAAATATCTCATATGGATGCCTTTACCACATTGATAACATATAGAGAAAATCATTCTTTATGAAAAACTTGAAGAAATCATGATGGTCCTTCCATTTTATTTTTACCACTAAACAATGTAGTTCGTCCACTTGGTTGTGAAAATAAAGTGGTTTCAATTCATTTTCCAACCATGTAAGCCTCTATTGTCCCTAATTTACTCAACCTCTATATAAGTAGAGAAGCTCAAGAAATTTATCCTGAAACCTATCACTACTTGAATCCATGGATAAACCCTATGATATTTGAGATAATCATTTATCATTAATTATGGTATAAAATGAATGAATAAGGGTCAATTAATGGTTTTGTTCTCCTATGTCAACCCAACCCCTTCGATTCTCCTAAGGTTTTACACTAGGGATGACATGCTATGGAAGATTTTTTTCCTCTTTCTTTGGGAAGATCCCGACATCATATTAGGAGTATTAACAAACACTACAAAATTCACTTGAATAAATTTTATCAACTAAATAATTTTTTAGAACCTAAAGGAATTTTTTGAGTCATATCCATGATGGTGCCATGTCTGGAAAATGTTCTTGGTTGTAGTGATCAGGTGACATGTCCCAGTTATGATGATTGATGACATGATTAAATGGTAAGATAATGACAGACTAACAAATAATTCAGGTGTGAGTCTGAAAAATTGTTAGGGTGCTAAAAAAATTTGGGTGATAAAATTCCTTCAGGTTAATTTTTTTTGTTTATGACTACTTCCACTCTGATGTTAGTCTCCGACCGAACAACTGATATCAGAGGTGGTTTTGGGATTTCAATTTGACAAGGTAATTATGGAATAGTTTTATAGGATTGATGGAACATACATGAGTAATAATAGGGTTTGGAATCCAAAATAGGCTGAGATAGGTGTTTTAGGTCTTATATATAATTATTTTTCCTCATAGAGTGACACTAGTGAAGAAAAAAGTAAAAAATGAAGATTTTTGTAATATGATAGGTGGGAGATGGGGGAGAATTTAATTTCTACATGTGATCCAGATTATATAGAGATAACTATAATGGTGGAATCAAATTTTATTGGTTTTGATCTTTTTTTATAGAAAAATATCGATACATATATGATGAATGTTTCAATGTTTGTATTTATTTTATAGGGGGATCTGTTATATTTTCCATCAGAGTTAGAAAAGGTAATGATCATATTTTCTATAAAGGATAAAGGTTGGTGTGATACCAACCATTTTTTAATTCCAAATATTTTTTTATATGTGATATCCTTCTTTGATAGGATAAAGAGGGAGATTGTTAGGGTTAAAAGAAAAATTTAATTAATAGAGAGATTTTATCAACATTAATGGATGATTTTTTATCAACATTAATAGAAATATTTTCTCAACATTAATAAAATAAAAAGTAATTTTGAATGTATTATTTATAGATATAGTCTTTATGTCTATATAAAAGGATGTGCTGACCTATTTTTTTGGATGAGGAGTTCCTCAAGATGATATCCACATAGAGAAAGAGAAGAGGGTTGACCAATATGTATCAACTGCGATAGAGATTCGGGAAGGGTCTACCATGTTTGTGGTAGCTCATGAAAATTTATGTAGAATGATGATGATGGTAAATTTAAGCTTCATTGATGGCATGAAAAGAGATCCATAATGGTTCCATGTATCAAAAATCATTTTGGTGTCATAGATTCGGTGACATGTCCTGATCATGATGATTAGTGGCACAATTGAATGGTGAGATCATAGGAGAATAAAAAATCTTGCAGGTGTGAGTTTGAAAAATCCCTTAAATGTTGTTTTAAAATTACTTTATGTGATGAAAATTTCTTTAGGTGATAAAATTTCTTCAGGTGATAAAATTTATTCAGGGTAATTTTTTAGTGCTTGTGACTAGTTTCTGATATGATGTTGGGATCTTCCCAACAATTATCTTATCTCAATTAATATATGTTCCTATTTTTTTATCCACTTATTTCATATTTTTTATCTACTATTAGGTAATGGGGTTCTTCATTTCCCTAGTGTTGGATGGTTCCTATAGGGGTTTTCCCCTTTTGTGTCTTCTACTCCATTCTTTAACTTATACATGATATTATTTGAACATTAATGTGTCTAGGGATCTAAACCAATGTGTGTCTATTATTTTATTTCATCATCTTAAAAGTGTCTAGGGATCACTTTCTATTCCTAAATATTTCTCCCTTTTGTTCAATATCTAAATAGGGTTTTTTTCTTGTTGGTGTCTCATCCAATTTCTTTGAAATCTTGACTATGAATTCCTTAAAGAGGGTGTAATGAGTAGTGTTTAAGTTTTGGATTTGGATTCTCCTACTTAATTATATTTATTTCACCTAATCACTCAGTTATTATTGTTTTACACTACCTTTAATGGTTTATGGATTATTCTATCAGGTTGATTCTTCCATGTTTTGGTTCATTCCTGGATCCCATCCTTTCTGTGGCATTTTTATTTTAGTCATCCTAGGTTTTTATATAATGGTATCCCCTGGTATCATTGGTTGAAATTTCATTACCACGTTTTTTTGTTTAACTTCCCATAATATAACAATATTTTGGTTTTTGGGGAGTGTTAATTCTTTTCAAAATGGTGTTGGAAGTGGCATTTTCTCTTGGGAGATAGTTTGATGGTGTTAGTGTTGGGCCATGGGATTAGTCTCTATGGTTTTTTCAATAATAGATCTGGTTCCCTTTGGCAGTAGGGGTGGTTTTTTAACAGGTCATGGTGGTCTTATAGTGGAAACTTTTTCAATGTTCATAATTTTTATGATTTATCTATAGTCTCCCACCATTTCCATGATGGTCTTTAAAATGTACACATTTTAAATATCACCTTATGGGTATTAGGTGTTTGAAAAAACTAGAAATTGTGGTTGATTTTCTCTAATAAATGTTCATAATCTTCACTCCCAACACCATCTCAAAAAGATGGTGAATTATAACTATAAAAATACAAATATTTATCATGATTTATGGGATTATCTTAATTGTATTACCTCATAATAACATGGATAACATACATAAAAGTGTTTATAAGAAGAGGATCCATAAGTTCACTTCCCACAATTCCCTTACCTCACCCATTAGAAACCCTTCTCAGTGAAATTTCATTCTATAATACCTTAAAAACATTATAATAATACGATATTATTGACTATTATTCCTTTGGATACATAAATATGGATCTATAACTTTATTTTTTATATACATTATATTTTTTTGGAATAAGATTCAATAATAAGTTTAAAAAACATTTTGAAAATCATAAACCAATAGTGTCACGTGAAATATAATCATTTTTAAACCCTGATAATGTGATGGAATTTTTAATATATTTAAAATTATGCATGAAAGTTTTCATGCCTCATTATTGTTACAAAAACCAATATGGAAAAAAAGATAAAACACCAAACAAGAGATTCTCTAACCACTTGTTCTGCCCAAAACTCCCTAGAAACTCAATTTTTTCTATAACTATGCATATTTATAATTATATTTGAAGTTTCAAGCATCACATATCAATTATTATCACATAATTACCAATAAAAATTTATATATACTTGGTTTAAATACCATATTTAATGAACCAACTTGAATTCCAAAATCTAAAGACCTGAGATGGACTGCTAGATGACAATAAGAATGTCCCCTGATTTTCAGATGTTGAAAAGTAGTGGAAAGGGATAAAAAAACATCGAGGAACCATTTTTACTCTATAAAAATTCCAATAAGAACAATATAAAATGAAAATTTTCTTTTAAAAAAAGTTTTTAATGTTACAGTATAATGAAAAAATATTATTATATATGAAACAAACAAAAAGTAAAAAAAAATCTGAATTGAACAAACCATAAAAAGAAAATAGAATGACAAAACATCTCTAAAAAAGACATATTCCTATGATTCCATCACTATTTGTCCTCAATGGGTATATATATCACCACTAATAAAGTAAAAAAATCTTATTTTTTTACTTGCATCATGATCAGTAATGTCTATATGCACAAAAATTTTTAAATATAGGCTGTGATTAAAAACATAGTATTTTTTCTCAAATTAATCCCATACATTCTAAATAAAATGTTAATAGTTTAAAGTAACATCAATCAAAATATTTTAATAAAATCAAATATTAAAAAAAATTAATAAAATAAAAGTAAAAATATTTAAAAAGTAATGTTTATCAAGAACTATCAAAATATAATCATTTCCTAAACCTAGTACAAAAAAAAATTCAATCCATAAATAAAAAGTAATTCAAAACCTGATACTTCTCTCAATGAATCATTTTAAAAAAATCCCATCCAAACCCCATGATTTTCATCTAAAAATAAATTTTAGAAAAACCTATTGTATGCAATAGGCTTATATTTATCTTAAGTACAAGGTATGGTGTTACCCATCTATACAATTGTGTTCAAACTCTTCTAGATAATAACCCTTAATATAAGAGTACTGAACATGACACTATTACCCCAGTTAGAAACTATTTCCCAATACATTTATAATGAAACCACCTATATATATTTTTAAAATACATGAAAAATCATCAATGGAAATATATATATATATATATTTAAATAGTTAAAAATTATTTTCCTAAATAAATTTTAAAACCCACACCTTCAAATCATAAGAAAATTCATATGAAAAACCATCATTTAAACCATTTAAATGAAATAAAACAAATTTTTTAGAAAAAAATCAACAAAAACCTCCATTGAAAATCATTATTCGAATTTATATTTTTAAATCCATTCTAACACATCATTTATTCAAACACCATTAATATGATTACAAACATGATGAATTCCAAAAAGAAACTTTTTAATAAAAACCATGCTTTTGTACCAAAAATTTGATTCCAAAATCTAGAATAATGATTTAATATAAATTTAAAATAATCATATAATAATCATTTTTAAAATCTTTTAACTCATTGTATTTATATTAGTGATAAGATAAGAATTTATTAAAACCACCTACCTTGATGAACTTTCCATTAATTCGCAAGTTTGATAAATTGAATTTCTTGGTTAACTAGATGATACCTTGAGTGCTATAATCAAAATAATCATATAAAAACAAGTTCATAACCAATATAATAAATCCTATAAAACCATACATTGTTACAACATCATGCTTATTTGACACAACCCCAACTCTACTCTCAGGAAAAAGAGTACATAATCCCCAGTAAGTAGCATGACTTTCATGCCATATAAAACAACCCCCATGCTACCAGCTATATCAAGAAGTGTAAGAATATAAAATTAATGGAAAACATCATAATATTTCATTACCCATATACCATTTAGTATGACCTCATTCAAAGTATCAAAACTGTACATTAATCTCCTCCAAAACGTGAACAGAAAAATATAGCCTTTAATACATTTTCACACCACCAGTTTCTAATGATACACTATAACTCTATTTTATTTAATACTTACATTAAGTTTAATTACTTTTTAAGATAAATATTTCATTTGTTGATAAATACATTGATTTTAAGTTGTTTTTGAAGGGACTCGCAACATGGGCTCTTGAGACCATGAAGAAATGTAAGATCATTTTTGGTTTTTTTATTTTCTTAAAATAATTATACGTGATGAATTATAATTTAGTGTATGAAAATTTCACTTCATGTAATAATTTTATACACTATTTTACTTTAATAAATTTTAGGAAGTGTGGGTGGGGTTTCCAACTCATACATCAATCTATTTTTGAATTGTCACAAACCAAGCTGGAGTGTCATCTAACCCGACACCTGATCTGGTTCGTGGCATGGCCCAAAGGGTGTTCTCAATCATCACAGGCCGGAAACTAGTGTCTGGGTATCAAAAATAGATCATGGTAATGATTTTACCCATTTATATAACAATAAAAAACCAAAAAAAATAAACATCACAAGGCTGAATATTCATAACCAAACATAGTAAAACAATTTTTAAGATTCAAGGTTTACAAAATTAACCAAGACCCAAAGGTACTATAATAAAATAGAAACAAAAAACTATCTAAAAACCACCATGTGACATGAGGGATATCACCCTAAAACCACCACCACCACCAAAACCTATACGAGGAATTCTACTAGAAACCTTAACCACCATATCCATACATATTGCCTTTACCCGAGTCAAACATGACAAGGTCTACATACACATAAAGGTATATGTAGGGTGTGAGCCAAAACCTAGTAGTATTATACCCATTAAAAGAGATTCCATGATAAAATTTTATAAGAAAATTTACATTTGGGTTTTATAAAAAAGAAAATTTAGAAACATTTTTTTTAGAAAACACTTTAACGAATGACATGCTTTTCTTTTGAAACAACCAACAAGGTGCACTGTATTCCAATGGCAGGTACAATTTAAAAAAAGATAACTAAGTCATGGGGAAAACCCTATAGGAATTATCTATATTAAGACACTACGCACATTGTGTCTTGGTGAAACATGGTATAACAACCCCAACCAACAACATTCTAATGCACGATCCACTAGGAGGGAATATCCCAAGGTCCTAGTGGTCTCCAATCACCATCATAATTTAGTTATTTTTGTAACTTTCATTCCCACTAGATGAATCCAGGCAAAGACACCTCATATTCAACTAGAAAACTAGCCCTAGTCTACCCAACTATATACCTAGGATTCCCCTTTGTTCTCAATTCCCATTTCTCGTGCCATATATGTATCACCACATTCACATGAACACACAAGCAATGTGAAAGAAAAAATAAAACCACCATTTCTCATGAGAAAAAATTATTTAAAATTCATACACACACTCCAAACCAATCTTAAATAATTATTCACACCTCTTACACAATTTATTATCCAACTCACATAATTTATTAAATCACTTTAAAAATTTATAAAACACATCTATGAAGCACAAAAAATGAACACTATTAAAAATCAATCAATTTACCTTATAAAATATACATTAAAACCATGTGAATCTTGAAACCATTCTATAACACATTTCACACCTCATACAAAATTCATAGAATAAAAACAATAAGAAGAGAAAGAACATCAAAATCACCAAATGATGTTTGATCATAGAACCACCTACCTCAAGTATAGAAAATTACATTAATCAATGTTAAACCGTAACTGCACCACCAAGGGACCCTATAATGGAAATATTGGACTAAAAATCAAGATTGAACACTATGAATCATTATCCAACCCTAAATAGTCCACCCAACCGGATGTAGATATGAAACCCCAAGGTAGGAGAAGAGAAACCCTAGAAAAAAGGGAGAAACTATGGAAGAAAGGAAATTACATGAAGAATATTAGAGAAACCACACCAAAATCACCACTAAAATGAAGTTCCAAGGGATCTAAGGGAAAGTGGAGAGGTTACTAGGGATTTAAATCCTAAGTGAGGAGGAATAATGGTGTTTAGGGTTAAAAATTTAAGGGGTAAACAGTTAAAAACCCTAAATCTTAATGACCTGGACAAGCTGTACAGTTTTCCTGCTTGGTTTTCCAAACAGTGTGAAAATTGTGCACCCATTACTATCCAAGAATTACATTCCACATGGTTATCCATTGTCCAAAAACAAAAAAAATCTACACAGTTGCATGGGAAAGGGTGCACGGTTTGGAAAATCGTGCACCAACTATGCACACTATGTTGTCATGCCCAAAAACTGCCATTTTTTCACCAAAACTCCCAGAGAAACATAGGGATAAACATATTGTAAAAAATAAAGATAATAAATACATAAAAAAATCATAGATGTGAAAATTATCCCCACCATGAAAACTTTCCACCCTCATAAAGTCAACCTAAATCTCGTTCAAAGAATAAAAATGGATACTCTTTCTCATCCCAAGACTTCCACTCCCAAGTATCACGATCATAATTCCCATGTTTCCAAAGAATTCAGACAAAAAAATGGACTTCCCACCAAAACAAATTTCTTGAGAATCCGCAATCTGTATTGGGAACTCAAACATAGACAAATTAAGATCCAACTCCAACTCTTCCCAATTCAAGACATGAGATGGATATAGATTATACTTCTTCAGCTGAAAAACATGAAATATGTCATGAATTTATTTTAATTGTGAATGAAAATCTAATTTTTATTTAATATTAATAATCTATTTGGTAATCTCAGAAGGTCCAACATACCTCAGTGTTAGCTTTCCTTGCTTTCCCAAATGATGATGACCCAAATGAGGTTCTACCTTCAGGAACACCTGGTCACCCACAAAGAACTCCAGAGATCAGCGCCTCTGATAATAATAAGACTTATAAAGACTCTGAGATAACAATAACCACTGCCTAATCATCTTTACCTTCTTAGACGTCTCCCATACAAGGATCGGTCTCAACAATGAGGTACCCCCTACCTCATCCCAATATAAAGAATACCAAAACATACGACCATAGAGCACCTCAAAAGGATCCATTCGAATGTTGAATTGGTAACTATTATTATATGCAAAATCAAACAATCCCAAATGGATATCCAATAATCATCCAAAATTCAAAACACATTCCCAAAGAATATCCTCCAAAATATGGTTCTCCTTCTCTGTCTGACCATCTGTTTGAGGATTGTATGTCTTAATCAATTTTACCGATAAACCCATTGCCTTCTAAAGGAATTCCCAAAACCACGAAGAGAAATGGGGGTATCTGTATGAAACAATTTACAATGGTACACCATACAGAATCACAACCTCCTGAATATACAATCGTCCTAACTCATCCACGTTAGTTTAATCCCTGATTGGAATGAAATGGGATGACTTAGTCAAATGATCAATCACTACCCAAATGACATTCCTTCCCCAGAGTGTATGTGGAAAGCCAAAAATAAATTCCATGGTAATATTTTCACACTTCAAGGTAGGGATGGGTAGTAGATGAAGAAAATTGGAGGGCCTTTAGTGCTCCACTTTAACCTGCTAACATGTACAACATCGTGATACAAATTCAGCTATGTCATGCCTCATACCTATCCATCAGAACTACTAAAGAACATTATAGAATATATTGGTATCACTAGGATGAATGTCCCACTAATACTGGTGGATATCCTACATATCTACCTTCATCATAGATAAAAACACTACAAAGTGAACCTTGAAGCATAAGACTCCCTCAGTATACAACAATAAATTATAAAGTGTATCCCTACAATTATGAAATTTTATAGACTTCTGGTACATCTCATCATTGTGATAATCACACTAAATTATATATAGATGAAAATGAGATGACTGCACACTGGCTAATAACACACCTCCACTATAATCCTTGGTCTCTTAGTGCATTTGAGCAAAGATTCACATCAAAGTCCACTCATCATTGGACTCTTTCAAGGCCTACAATGTCACTTTTCTACTCAAATTATTCACCACAACATTAACTTTTCTTGGGGTATTAACTATATATAAGTCAAACCCCAAAAGGTGCTCCATTCAATGACGCTTCCTTAGATTCAAATATTTCTGGGAGAAAATGTAGGTTAAGCTCTTTTGGTCAGACTAAATGAAGAATTTATCCTTTAAAGGATAATGGTTCCATGTATCCAAGTAATGAATCACCAATGATAATTTCAATTCATGGGTTAGGTAATTCTTTTCATGTGGACAGAGTTTGTGAGATCCATACACCACCACATGTTCATTCTTCATAAGAAAATATCTGATCCCCATACTTGAGGCATCTCAATATACCACATAACCCTTTCAATATTTTGGAAAGATCAAAACAAGAGTCATGGTAAACTATCATTTAAGCTCCTCAAAGGATTCTTTTCATTCTGGGATCCATTTAAATTTCACCACTTTTCAGGTGAGTTTCATCATGGGAGAAGCAAGCTGATAGAAATCCTAAAAAAACTGCATGTAATACCCTCCCAGGCCTATGAATCTTCGGATCGCAAACACATTATTTGTCTTCTCCCATGACATGGTTGCACTTATCTTCTTTTGGTCCATCGAAACCCCTCATTCTAAGATCACATAACCGATAAACTATTCTTTTTTCATCCAAAAGGTGAATTTATAGAGCTTGGAATAAAGGCGGTGGTCCCAAAGGGTTCCCAACATGATCCAAAAATATTGTTCATGCTCCTCCTCAGATCTAGAATAGACCAGGATGTCATCCAAGAATACCATGAAAAAAGGAATCGAGATACTGGTGGAACACCCTATTCATGAGCGCCATAAATACCAATAGAAAATTTTTCAACCCAAAAGTCATGACCGAATACTCAAAATGGAAATATCTTCTCTGGAAATCCATTTTCATGAAATCCACCTATCTCAATATAACTTGGTGATAACCAGAATGTAGGTCAATCTTGGAAAACCACCTTTCCCCTTTTAACTGATCCAACAATTTATCAATGCGGGGAAAGGTATAATTTTTATTAATCATCACCTTATTCAACTTTTGGTAATATATACATAACCATAGATATCCATCGGTCTTCTTTGCAAATAGAACTGGGGTAGACCAAGTTGAGATGCTTGAGTAGAAGAATCCTTTGGATTCCAAGTCATCTAGTTGTACCTTTAATTCCCTCAACTCGATGGAGGCCATACGGTATGAGGGAATAGATATCAACTGTGTTACAAGAGGTAATCCACTCTTATAAACACCATCATCATCCTCCTGTGCGAGTGATGAAATTTGATAAATAAGATTTCCCAAATCAAGAAGTAGAGGTTTTACATGACCCAAATGAGGATACCACTCTCCATGAAAATCCTAGGTACTACCATCAGGTTCCACAAAACTCACTAGACACCTATATAAATCAATGTGTACATGAAATTGAAACATTTAATCCATACTAAGGATTACATCAAATATTTCCATCTCTAATATGATAAAATATTATTCTAACTCAAACTCTAACATAGTGAGTGCACAAGAAGGACACCTAAAACCCTTCTCTTGATTTTTACTAAGGGGAATTACCAACTCCATTGTATATGGAATAATCTTAGTTGGAAAATTTAACACATAAAATAGGAGGGTATAAATAAAAGAAACAAAAGCATGAGTATCAAACAAAACAATATATAATTATGATGCCATAAAAGCGGTACCTCTAACTATCGTAGGCCCTGTATCCGATTTCACTAGTTCTCTATCCACCACATGAAGATGTTTTTTCTCTGCCTGAACCTGGGAACAAACACTAGCCTACAACACATCCCTGAACTGAATTTTACCAGAAGATGATCCAACTCTACCACCATGACCACCAAACCAAGAACCCACTGTCCTGGATGGCTCAGACAGGGATGAAATCCCTCTAGAAGCTACAGATCCCACACCACTCTTATATGGGTGTGACACTTTTCAAAAAAATTACAGGTGTCCTATAGCTCCAAATCAGTGAAAGGGTCTAAGAGGATATGTGCAGGAAGGTCATAAATGCCCCGTGTTCCCACACTAATGGAACACAACCAAACTACCATCAGAAGCTACAAATGAATACAACCGGGAAGGATGGCCTGAACTGCCACCTCCCTTTTTCCCATGCTCTTCCCACTTCCTCTTTTTCTCAGATGAACTGCCACTGCCCACTATTGACACTAATCCTTAGAAACCAGGATGGTCACTATGACTGATCTCTACCATCATAGAATGATTAACCACCTACACATAGTTCTATATCTTGACAAAGAAAACCTCTGATCATATCTCTATCCACAACCCCTTCTCAAACCTTTGAGCCATTATTTTTTCATTGGAAACAAGCTTGGGAGTGTATCAAACTAAATCGGCAAAGCAATTATCATATTCCATCTCTGTCCTATCTCCCTGTGTAAGATTCATGAACTCCCGGGACCTGGAATAGGATAAAACCTTGGGAAAGTACTACTCATTAAAAATGATCTTTAAATCTTTCAAACTCATCTTCTCGTTCTTCCCAGTTTGGATCAATGAGTCCCACCGCTATAGACTAGGACCTTCTAGCAAGAAATAAGAACATTCCACCCTGATTTCCTCAAGAGTATCAAGGAACTTGAACGTCCACTCTATATTCTCAATCCACTCCTTTACTTCCTAAGATTCAGTGCTTCCTCAGAAAGAAAGAGCCTTATTCTTAAGAAAATCTTGAGCTTTTTCCTTTATAGAACCTAGTTCAGCTTCTATAACCAGAGTAGGACTAGAACTCAATCCATGTCCCAAATCATGGATAACCTAGAACATAACTTACACTAGTCTCTGGTCAATTGGTGAGGGATAAATCTCTCTGAACTCTTCCTGTAGTTTCACATGAATTCTATAGGGAGGTATTTTTCTATAAGAATAAATAGCCACAAGAAAAACCATTAATACAACCACTCTGAAAATTTTTTAGCAATAAAATCAAATACCAACAGTACATAAATCGAAACAAATTAAATCCATCAAAATAACATGAAAACTAGACCAAACTACTCCACCCTCACCCCGTTTCCATATACAATATGTCGCTTGTACGTCTCACTTGGAGTAGAAGTCAAACAAAATCCAAACATCCCACAGTGACTTCAATCTGATCATGAGGTGTGTTATCCAGGTACCCTACTAGAAACT
This sequence comes from Viscum album, assembly GCA_963277665.1. Taxonomy (NCBI): domain Eukaryota; kingdom Viridiplantae; phylum Streptophyta; class Magnoliopsida; order Santalales; family Viscaceae; genus Viscum; species Viscum album. Next base: position 599,216,732 of record OY728132.1, on the reverse strand, counting down.
AGAACATCAAGACCTAATAGTCCTAGATCTAGTATATATAGAATCCTCCTGAAATATATTGACCCAAAATGATGGTAAACTTCTCTAATACCTTTTTTCATGAACCAAGACGGAGTGCCATCTAACTTGACACCTAGCCCAGTCCATGGCATTGCCCAAAGGGTGTTCTTGATCCCCATAGGCTATAAACTTGTTCCTGGATATCAACAATACATCATGGAAATGATTTGAAACATTATATAACCATAAAAAATCCAAAAAAATAAACATCACAAGGCTGAATATTCATAACCAAACATAATAAAATAACTTTTCAGGTTCAAGGTTTATAACATTAAACAAGACACAAAGGTACTACAACAAAATAGAAACAAAAAAACATCTAAAAACCACCACGTGACATGAGGGATGTCACCCTAAAACCACCACTACCACCACCAGCATGAGGAAGACAACTAGAAACTCGAACCACCATCTCCATACATATTGTTTTTACCTAATTCAAACAAAAAAAGGTTTACATATACCCAAAGGTGTATGTAGGGTGTTATCCAATGCCCAGTAGGATGTCTCCAGATAAAATTTATTCTATTATAAAACATTATAATACAATTTAAATGTAGGTTTTAGAAAAAAGAAAAACTATAAACCTTTTTATAGAAAATACTTTAAATAAAGGAATTATTTTCTTTTGAAATAACTAACAAGGTGAACTGTATGCCGACAATAGGTATGATATCACAAAAGAGAACTAATTCATAGGGAAAACCCTATAAGAACTATCCATAGTAGGACAATAGGTACATTATATCTTGGTGAAATATGGTATATAAACCCCAACCAAAATCATTCTCATGCATGATCCACTAGAAGGGAACATCCGAAGGGCCTAGTGGTCTCTGATCATTATCATAATTTAGTTAGTGTTGTAATCGTCAATCCTGCAAGATGAATCCATGTTAATAAACTTTTGATTCAACTAGCATACTATTCCTAGTACACCCACCTAGATACCTAGGATTCTCCTTTGTGCTCAATTCCCATTTCTCATGTCATATATGCATCACCACATTCACATGCACACTCAAGCAATGTGAATGTACAAATAAAACTACCATTTCTCATGAGAAAAAATTCTTTAAAATTATCACATATAACAAACACATATTAAATCATGCTTCTAACCTATTAAAAAATTTATTAAACCACTTTCAAAATTTATTAAATCACTTTAACAATTTATAAAACACTTCCAATAAGAAAAAAAAAGTAACACACTTAAAAATAAATCAAATTCCCTTAGAAAATACAATTTTAAATGATACACATCTTGAAACCATTCAAAAACACATTTCACACGTCATACACAATGTATAGAACACAACCAATATGCAAAGAAAGTATATCAAAATAACCAAATAATGTTTGATCTTGGAACCAACCACCTCAAGTGTATAAACTTCCATAAATCAGTGCTAAACCACAACCGCACTACCAAGGGACCCTATAACATAAATATTAGACGAAAAAAATCAATATTGATCCCTAAGAATCAAGATCTAAACCTAAATAGGTCACCCAACCACTATATCTATGAAACCCTAAGAGAGAAAAAGAGAAACCTATAAAAGAGGGAGAAACCATGGAAGAAAGGCACTTACTTGACGAAATTTGAGAAACCACACAAAAATCACCACCAAAATGGAGGACCAAGGGAGACAAGGGTGGGGGAGAGGCGCCCAGGGCTGGAAATCCAAGGTGGAGAGGAATAGGGGTGTTTAAGGTTAAAAATTGAAGGGGGAAAAGGTCAAAACTGAAATTTTAATGACCTGGGTAGGCCTCATGGTTTTCCAAACCATGTGGTAGTCAGGCTCCCCGTACCATCTAAGAAGTACATAATTCATGGTTATCCCACACGTTTTACAAACCATGTGATAACTATGCGGTTAGACACTATCCAAAAATAAAAAATATACAGAGTTTCTTGGGAAAGGGCACACTATTTGGAAAACTATGCGCCAACCATGCACACCATGTTTTCATGCCCCAAAACTCCCATTTATCACCAAAACTCCCAGAAAAGCTCACGGATAAACATAGGGTAAAAAATAAACCGAATAAATACCCAGAAATAAAATCACAGATGTGAAACAAATAGTGTTCTTAACACAAATTGATTACCATGCTTAAAATTCCACTTTCATTCAACATCAATCAAAACATTCACCACCCAATAAAAATATCAAGACACACAAAATGGTAAGAAGAAGTATAGATGGAAGTATTAAGAAAATATGGTGGAGAGTAGTCTTATTTGAATGTAAAATTTATTTATTATGATAGAAATACTCAATTAATAATTAACCCATTAATAGGTCAAGTACATTCTATTATACTCTAAATGGACTAACTTTAATTCCCATATGTCAACTTCTATTTTAAAACTCCTTTTAAAATCTCTATTTCTACTATTGACCAAATACATTTCTCAATATTCATTAAAAAATATCTATAGAAAGAATAATAATATTAATAATAATATATTCTGATTAATAAATAATCACTCAAACCATGATTTTCAATTTAAAATAAATAAAACTTGGACTTTATTTAAATCCAATCATAAATATTAAATAATTACATCAAATAAAAAACATGATACTTATGCTTTACCTCAATAAAAAACATTCCATGTTTTAATTACCTTACTGTGAATAACCTATTAGGAAAAACCATAAAGTACAAGGCTAAAATATAATCTATATAGAATGATGAAATTACAAAGAATAAATCCATTACTTTAAACTCTATTTCTAATAATAATAAAGGAAATTAATATTTCGTTCCATATACCCAAAAATAATTTATTCATAATATTACCATAATAAAAAATTCAAGTTTCTTTGGACACCCAAGGATTTATTCCCTAATTTTGTGGGATCCAATATGATATACATATCAAAATATTTAATTATATGATTTTATTATATGGAATATACATGAACAATATAAATTTTAAAGTTTGGTGATATAAACATTCCAAATCAAGACCCCTCTATAGATCAAGAAGAATAAGGATAATTCCACCATAAACCAACCTTAAATATGCATGGGGATGATGAATACAATATAGGGTATAAACAATCAAAACAAATGATATCACCCTTTAAAATTGAAAACTACCAAAATAAATGAAAAAACCATAATATGTATTATAAGAATAATCAATAATAATCACTATAAAAATGAATAAAAAATGGATGTTATAAAACATCTAAAACTAAAGACAAAGTTAACTATGATAAAAAAAATTATTAAACCCCACAAAATAAAAACCAAACTCATAACCCTGTATACCATTATGACATATAAAAACATCCTTGATTATAGCATCCCGCCATTTTATAACATAAACTTTCATTATATTACACAAAACTGAGGATCTTTAAGGTCTAGTGTCTTGGAAACCAGGAACATAATACATGAAAACAACATAAAACATTCTTCTTAAACACTTGAAAGGCTTATCCTTAAGTTCATCCTAGGTTCATTACTGAATCTAATAACCTGGGGACATACATCAAAAGAAAGGCTGAGCAGAAGGCCCAGTAAGGGAAACAAGAGGAACATTTTACATGTGAACTTGAGATACTTCAATAAGGACATGAGAAGAACTTTAAGTCATGAGAAAGAAATCATGAGGAATTTCATAATAAAAATAACATTTTCCATAACTTGAATATGTGGCTACATCATTTAACATAGACAATCATGAACATATCACCAAGGTCCATCCCCAAGGTGTCATTTGAAAATTACCAAGGTTATTCACCAAGGTATCGTGAAAATTGTAATCTCTAGTGGTTACATCATTACCCAATGCATTGGAGTGCTATCAGGGTGCACCCTTAAATTTGACTTTATTATCATGTGATCCAAATATATCATCATCAAACATTTCATAAATAACCCATATAGCATACAATAAATGGGTTTCATTTCATAATCATAACGTTTTTAAAAACTGTTTTAAAGACATGATCTTTACGTCACTTTAAACCCACGGAAGGGAAAGTGGGTCTCAAATATGTAAATCCCAGAATTTAAAATAGAACATTTTGATATATATGTGAATACCCTTGTAGAAATAAGATCTTTGAGTATTCACTTTATAACATAAAATAATTTTGAGGAAAGAGAGAGGCATTTTGAGACCAAAAAATCTGCAGCATAACGGCTATGTTTCGGGGTTTTAGAAAACATTGAAAAGAGAGGGGACATGGGTCACCCACTCATAAATGATCCATAAAACAGTAGGGTAATGGAATAATAAGGATATATGGACATGGTAATGAAATTTGGAGGAAATACCATTTGAAATGAAAAACATGGAAGGAAGACAAAAATTAGATTTCTCTTATGAAAATTCGGCAGCCTAACGGCGTCACATAAACTTCAATAAAAATGAATTGACAAGATAAAATAGGGTCTCTCATCATATTATCATAAGAGATCAGTATGATATATATAGAGATCATACCCCAACATAAAAAAAAAGGAACTTGAAATACTTGACATGAAAATCGAACTTGAAAAATGAGAAGGGTGAAAGAATCCCTTAAAAATTCGGCAGCCTAACGGCGTCTCTTAAACTTTCATAAAATGAAATGATGAGAGTAATAGGAGATCTCTCATCATATAAAAATGAAAAGGGCAGTAAGAGGAATAGAAAAGAACATCCTATCACATAAGAACATGGAGCATAAAAGGAACGACATAAAAGAGATTACATGAAAAGAAAGAGAGGGGTCAGATCCCTTACCATAAAACGTGACTCTTGAAACTCAAAGGTTTGGACCTTGAGGGCTTGGGGGCACCTTGGGAGGACTCCTTTGAAGGTAATAAGACCATAAATTCGTTGGGGGAGAGTTGGGAGTGAAAACTAAAGGAGGAAAGGGTGGGTATTTATAGGGAAAGTGAGGGGACAAGGCATTAATGGCCAAGGGACACCTCACAAGTGCTTTTCTCAAACCCGTGTGCTCTCCCTTGGAATTTATCAAGGAGTTAGGCCACATGGGGCCCCCAAAACAATAATTCATCACCCTTGTCCGGCCAAACCTTGAAATATCTCATGACATCATCATGACACAGTTATGATGTCATTAAACATACCGAAACCCTAAAACTGTATTTTTACTATTCACTGAAAATTCAACTTTCTCAGAATAATCCCAAAATTTCACCTTAACCAAATATCAATGCTCTGATTTCAAAAATGAAATCCATTTTATAAAAATAATTTTCTAAATATTTTTAATTTAATTTTTAAATAAAAACACTATTCATTGAAAATTCATTTTTTTCAGAAAAATCCCCAAAAATTACCATAACATAATATCGATGCTCTGAGTTCAAAAATAAAGTCATTTTTATAAAAATAATTTTCTAATTATTTTTAATTAAATTTTTAATTAAAAAACACTATTCATCCGAAAAAACTAATACTTGACTAATAATTTATGAAACCGTTATTTACCCATTTTATTGAATCACATTACTTAATCTAGGTATCTAAATTATATTAAAACTTTCTTTGAGTTAAATTACTAATCCATTTGGTCATATTACTAATCCTAAGCGTAAAATCACTATTCATAATTTACTATTCATCAAAAATTAAGTTGATCTTATTAGACTCCAAATTCCTTACTGAACACTTTTGTAGAAGACCATTTTTTGAAAATCAATACACATCATTAGTTATTTAGGGTTTTCATAAATGTTTTAAAATATCCCTTTTTCAAAAATTCATCAATAAAATATATCCTAAAATTATCCGGACAAAAGAAAATCCACAAACATCACTAAAGGATGATATCTCAATCTATTCACCCGAAAGGATTACACAAGGAAGCTAGGGTCTCGTCACATAGCCCCTTATAACTCCGGCATAAGACCTAAGTGTAAGGTGTGCTATGGTGAGAGAATCTGAGGGAGGCTCAGATAACATTGCCCTAGTAGTAATCTCTACTAACTTGAACTTATCCCGTAGGCATTTCTGTTCAATCTTGACACGCTGGAGTTCGGCTTGGGCTTGGTCCAAAGTGAAGCCCACAGATGCTACCTCCTTCCCAAGCTCTGATAAGTGGGCTTCATAAGGGTCGAGTCTACTGGATGAAGCCATTGCCTCCTCTTTCTTCATTGACCATTAACATCTTATTAAATCATTAAGAGTAAGTTAATATACTACTCAAAAAGATTGGGTCGTTACATTCTTCCCCCCTTATGAAATTTCGTCCCCGAAATTTACACTTGAGGCCTAGTCGAAAAGGTGAGGGTACTTTTGCTTCATTGTTTCCTCAGGCTCCCAAGTCGTTTCTTCATACTTGTGATTCCTCCACAACACTTTCACAAGGTGGGTAGTCTTGTTTCGTAGGACCTTGTCTCTACGGTCCAAGATCTCCACTGGCTGCTCCTCATAAGAGAGGTCATGTTTCAGTTGTACCACCTCTGGGTTCAGTACATGCGAAGGGTCGGGTATGTACTTCCTCAAGAGAGATACATGGAAGACATCATGAACTTGAGCTAGGTTTGGTGGAAGTGCTAGACGATAGGCCACTGCTCCTATGCGATCAAGGATTTCATAGGGGCCAATGTACCTAGGGCTGAGCTTCCCTTTCTTCCCAAACCGCATGACTCTCTTCCATGGAGAAATTCGAAGGAAGACTTTGTCACCAACACCAAACTCCAAGTCCCTTCGACGATTGTCAGCATAGCTCTTCTGCCGACTCTGAGCAGCCTTTATGTGTTGTTGGATAGCATGAACCTGTTCTGTCATCTCTTGCACGAGATCAGGCCCAAGAAGCTTCCTCTCACCAGTTTCATCCCAACAAGTAGGAGTTATACACCGCTTTCCATACAGAGCTTCATAGGGTTCCATCTGAATACTCGCATGGAAGCTATAGTTATAGGAGAACTCCACTAATGGGAGGTGTTGATCCCATCCACCTTTAAATTCCATTGAGCATAATCTCAACATGTCTTCAAGTGTCTGAATAGTCCTTTCAGATTGGCCATCAGTTTGAGGATAATAGGCCGTACTAAAATTCAATTCAGTATTCAGAGATTGTTGAAGACTTCTCCAGAATTTTGATGTGAATCTTGGGTCACGATTAGATACGATGGATAGTGGTACCCCATGCAGCCTTACCACTTCCTTCACGTATATCCTGGCAAGATGATCCAGAGAGAAATCTTCCCGAATAGAGATAAAATGGGCTGTCTTGGTGAGATGGTCCACAATAACCCATATCGCATTGTTTCCTTTGGATGTTTTCGGGAGACCAGTTACAAAGTCCATAGTGATATTATCCCACTTCCATACTGGTATGGGTAGAGATTGTAATACCCCCTTAGGAATTTGTCGTTCTGCCTTTACTTGCTGACACAACAGGCACCTTGTAGTGTAATCGGCAATCTCCCTCTTCATGTTATCCCACCAATAATGATCACGAAGGTCTCTATACATCTTAGTGCTTCCCGGATGTATAGAGAAAGTAGAGCTACGAGCTTCATCCATCAGTTCTTTCTTTATCTCTGGAATAGATGGAACACATAGTCTTGTACGAAATTTCAATACACCTTCTTGATCAATATTGAAATCAGGGAACTTCCCATCCTTTACAGCCTCGAACTTCTCCTGCAGCAAAGGATCTTCCTTTTGAGCCTTCTTGATCTTCTCTAGTAATGAAGGTTGAGAAATCATTTGGGATAGGGTTGATGATGTCCCTTTCCTTATAATTCCCATGTCCAGTTTTACTAGATCTTTAATCAAGGGATCTCCCAGGATCCTCATTGTTTCCAGAACAACAGGATCTTTCCTGCTTAATGCATCTGCGACTTTGTTTGCTCTTCCAGGGTGATAATGAATTGAACAATCGTAGTCTTTAATAAGCTCCAACCATCTCCTTTGTCTCATGTTCAATTCTTTCTGAGTGAAAATATACTTTAGACTTTGGTGGTCAGTGTATATATCAAATTTCTCCCCATAAAGATAGTGCCTCCATATCTTTAGAGCAAAAACAACTGTCGCCAGCTCTAGATCATGCGTAGGATAATTCTGCTCATGAATCTTCAACTGTCGAGATGCATAAGCAATTACTTTGTCATTTTGCATGAGGACGCACCCAAGCCCTTTCAGAGATTCATCGCTAAAAATAACGAATCCTTCTCCGATAGAGGGTAGTGTTAACACAGGTGCAGTAACCAATCTCTTCTTCAGCTCTTGGAAACTTTCCTCGCATTCCTTTGTCCAGATGAACTTAACCCCTTTTCGAGTCAACTTGGTTAGTGGATTAGAAAGCTGTGAAAAGTTTTTCACAAACCTCCTATAATATCCCGCTAAACCAAGGAAACTACGAATCTCAGTTACTGTTGTGGGTTGAGGCCACTCCTCCACAACCATTGTCTTTGCAGGGTCAACCGAGATTCCTTCATTGGTTACGATGTTCCCCAAGAAATCCACTTGTTGTAACCAAAACTCACACTTGCTGAACTTCCCAAAGAGCCTCTCCTTCCGTAGAGTTTTCAAAATAACCCTCAGATGATCTTCATGCTCCTCACAACTTTTTGAATATATCAAAATATCATCAATAAAAACTACCAAAAAATTATCAAGGTAGTCCTTAAAGACTCTATTCATCAAATCCATGAAAATAGCAGGAGCATTAGTCAAGCCGAAAGGCATAACAGTAAACTCATAATGCCCATATCTTGATCGGAAGGAAGTTTTTGGAATATCTTCCTTCTTCACCCTCAGTTGATGATAACCAGATCGAAGGTCAATCTTAGAGAAGAATTGAGCCCCGCGAAGTTGGTCAAATAAATCATCAATTCTTGGAAGAGGATATCTGTTATTCACTATGATCTCATTCAGTTCTCTATAATCAATGCATAGCCGCATTGATCCATCCTTCTTCTTCACAAAGAGAACTGGTGCTCCCCAAGGAGACACACTCGGTCAGATAAACCCCTTCTCCAACAAGTCTTGGAGTTGTTTCTTTAACTCTTCTAGCTCCACATTTTCCATTCTATACGGAGTCTTCGATATCGGTTGGGACCCAGGTACGAGTTCAATGGAGAACTCTACCTCTCTTTCTGGGGGAGGTCCAGGTAACTCCTCAGGAAATACATCCATGTACTCCTGAACAATTGGAACATCTTCAATTTGTATGCTCCCTTTCCCTTCTTCATCATCACCGATTAACTCCATAAAGAAAGCTATGGGAGGTGCTTCTAGATAGGGATCAGTTCAGGATATCTCTCCTTGGAAGATAACTGTAGGTCGTTCATTCAAGACTACTGAGATCCCCTTACTTCTGCATTTGATCTTAGCATTATACTTTGAGAGCCAGTCCATCCCTAGTATAATGTCGAATTCCATCATGGGAATGACTACTAGATTTGCGATAAGATTGTGCTCACCAAAGTAAACACTAGAGTCTCTAAATACTTTTGATGCAAGGATAATCCCACTTGGAGTCTTGACTGACAACTCTACCTCTAGCAGTTCGGGGATTGATTCTATATTCCTTGCAAACTTGGAGGAAATAAAGGAATGCGTAGAACCAGAATCAAATAAAGTACTTGCTATTTTTGAGAGGACAACAAGAGTACCTGCTACCACATCGTTCGGAACTTCAACTTCAGTTGTTGTGATAGCGAAATCACGACCTTGCTCCCTTGTCCTATACTGAGGTTGATGGTGATTCCCCTCCACCGCCCTCGGATTTGGACATTGATTAGCAAAGTGCCCAAGCTGTCCACACTTGAAGCATGTGACTTCGGGTAGGGACAGAACCATCTTTACTCTGTCGTTAGTGTTGGGAAGTTGAGGCTTCACATCACTACGACAATTCCGAGAAATATGGCCTTCTTTTCCACACCTATAGCACTTACCACTTCCGATCAAGAAGTTCCCCGAATGCTTCTTCACACATTTATTGCATGTAGGATGTTGCATATGCTTTCCACCTCTTTCCTGATCAAAACTTCTTCCCAGGCTTGGTTCTAGAGTTCTCTTCTTCTCATTAGATTTGTGAGACCACAGTGTCTCCCCAAACTCTAGTTCAACTTTCATAGCACTTCGAACAATTTCATCATAGCTATCATAGTCCCTGTTGGCTAGATTCTTCCGTAGATGAGGTCGTAGTCCACCGAAGAATCTATCAACCTTCCCATTAGGGTCCATGACGAAGCTTGAGGTATAACGGGAAAGCCTTGTGAAGTTCATCTCGTAGGTTCCAACTGATTCATTCTCCTTTTGCTTCAGCTCGAGAAACTCTTTCTCCATTCTCATTCTCATCGAACGAGGGAAATACTTATTAAAGAATATTCCCCGGAACTCTTCCCACTCCATAGCTTCCATCTCTCCTCGTGGATTTGTGTTTTTGATCAGTGACCACCACTGATCAGCTTCTCCCTCTAGGTGGTAAATAGCAAGGGTGACTTTTTCTTGTTCCAAACAATGAAGTACAGAAAAGATCTTTTCAATGGAGCTTATCCATTGTTCCGCAACCAATGGGTCAGTAGATCCAATGAATTTTGGTGGTCATTGACGCATGAAGGACTCAACAGAAAGTTGTTCCCTTCGTGGTGAGGTCGGCCTCTCAGCTTGATTCAAGTTATTACTCATAACTTGAGTCAGTTGGTTCATCATTCGCATTAATGTTTCCATTCCGGCTTCCATCAGAGGGCCGTCAGCACATGGTGCATTGCGGTCACCATCGACACGATTCCTCCTATTGCCCACCATTTTCTAAAAGAATAAAACCTTATTAAGAAACTTATTTCATTTATGGATCTTTTAACTAAGACTTCATGCTTAGACAATTACACTTTTCTATAATTCCTTCATAATGATTCATAAAAAGCTTGTGATTAACCAAACATATCCCCCGGGAGTGTTGTAACCAAGAGTGCAGCAAGGCCCGTTATCGTGCACCAGTTCCCGTTCGAGTCTAGCTCATAGAGGTGTTTTCGGGTTTTACTCCTATGTACATCTGTGCCAGAGCCGCCTCTACCTGCTCGTATCCAGACAGGGATGTATTTGTTTGATAAACCACTTACTCAATACTTACCAAAATACTAGGAAGTTTTCCTATGTTTAAAATTTTCTATGGGGTTCTTCCTAAAGTTTTTATATCCTAATTTCCACAAATAACTAAACCATCCTTTGATACCAACTATAGCATCCCGCCATTTTATAACATAAACTTTCATTACATTACAAAAAACTGAGGATCTTTAAGGTATAGTGTCTTGGAAACCAGGAACATAATACATGAAAACAACATAAAACATTATTCTTAAACACTTGAAAGGATTCTCCTTAAGTTCATCCTAGGTTCATTACTGCATCTCATAACCTGGGGACATACATCAAAAGAAAGGGTGAGCAAAAGGCCCAGTAAGGGAAACAAGAGGAACATTTTACATGTGAACTTGAGATACTTCAATAAGGACATGAAAAGAATTTTAAGGCATGAGAAAGAAATCATGAGGCATTTCATAATAAAAATAACATTTTCCATAACATGAAGATGTGGCTACATAATTTAACATATACAATCATGAACATATCACCAAGGTCCATCCCCAAGGTGTCATTTGAAAATTACCAAGGTTATTCACCAAGGTATCGTGAAAATTGTAATCTCTAGTGGTTACATCATTACCCAATGCATTGGAGCGCTATAAGGGAACACCCTTAAATTTGCCTTTATTATCATGTGAGCCACATATAACATCATCAAAAATTTCATAAATAACCCATATAGCATACAATAAATGGGTTTCATTTCATAATCATAACGTTTTTAAAAACTGTTTTAATGACATGATCTTTACGTCACTTTAAACCCATGGAAGGGAAAGTGGGTCTCATGTATGTAAATACCAGAATTTAAAATAGAACATTTTGATATATATGTGAATACCCTTGTAGAAATAAGAGCTTTTAGTATTCACTTTATAACATAAAATAATTTTGAGGAAAGAGAGAGGCATTTTGAGACCAAAAATTCTGCAGCATAACGGCTATGTTTCAGGATTTTAGAAAACATTGAAAAGAGAGGGGACATGGGTCACCCACTCATAAATGATCTATAAAAAAGTAGGGTAATGGAATAAGAAGGATATATGGACATGGTAATGAAATTTGGAGGACATACCATTTGAAATGAAAAACATGGAAGGAAGACAAAAATTAGATTTCTCTTATGAAAATTCGGCAGCCTAACGACGTCACTTAAACTTCAATAAAAATGAATTGACAAGATCAAATAGGGTCTCTAATCATATGATCATAAGAGATCAGTATGATAGATATAGAGATCATACCCCAACATAATTAAAAATGAACTTGAAATACTTGACATGAAAATCGAACTTGAAAAATGAGAAGGGTCAAAGAATCCCTTAAAAATTCGGCAGCCTAACGGCGTCTCTTAAACTTTCATAAAATGAAATCATGAGAGTATTAGGGGATCTCTCATCATATAAAAATGAAAATGTCAGTAAGTGGAATAGAAAATAACATCCTATCACATAAGAACATGGAGCATAAAAGGAACGACATAAAAGAGATTACATGAAAAGAAAGAGAGGGGTCAGATCCCTTACCTTAAAACGTGACTCTTGAAACTCAAAGGTTTGGACCTTGAGGGCTTGGGGGCACCTTGGGAGGACTCCTTGGAAGTTAAGAAGACCGGAAATTCGTTGGGGGAGAGTTGGGAGTGAAAACTAAAGGAGGAGAGGGTGGGTATTTATAGGGAAAGTGAGGGGACAAGGCATTAATGGCCAAGGGACACCTCACAAGTGCTTTTCTCAAACCCATGTGCTCTCCCTTGGCATTTATCAAGGAGTTAGGCCACATGGGGCCCCCAAAACAATAATTCATCACCCTTGGCCGGCCAACCCTTGAAATATCTCATGACATCATCATGACATAGTTATGATGTCATTAAACATACCAAAACCCTAAAACTGTATTTTTACTATTCACTAAAAATTCAACTTTCTCAGAATAATCCCAAAATTTCACATTAACCAAATATCAATGCTCTGATTTCCAAAATGAAATCCATTTTATAAAATTAATTTTCTCTATATTTTTAATTTAATTATTAAATAAAAAAACTATTCATCGAAAATTCGTTTTTTTCAGAAAAATCCCCAAAAATTACCATAACATAATATCGATGCTCTGAGTTCAAAAATAAAGTCATTTTTATAAAAATAATTTTCTAATTATTTTTAATTAAATTTTTAATTAAAAAACACTATTCATCCGAAAAAACTAATACTTGACTAATAATTTATGAAACTGTTATTTAACCATTTTATTGAATCACATTACTTAATCTAGGTGTCTAAATTATATTAAAACTTTCTTTGAGTTAAATTACTAATCCATTTGGTCATATTACAAATCCTAAGCACAATGTCACTATTCATAATTTACTATTCATCAAAAATTAAGTTGATCTTATTAGACTCCAAATTCCTTACTGAACACTTTTGTAGAAGACCATTTTTTGAAAATCATTACACATCATTAGTTATTTAGGGTTTACATAAATGTTTTAAAATATCCCTTTTTCAAAAATTCATCAATAAAATATATCCTAAAATTATCCGGACAAAAGAAAATCCACAAACATCACTAAAGGATGATATCTCAATTTATTCACCCGAAATGATTACACAAGGAATCTAGGGTCTCGTCACATAGCCCCTTATAACACCGGCATAAGACCTAAGTGTAAGGTGTGCTATGGTGAGAGAATCAGAGGGAGGCTCAGATAACATTTCCCTAGTAGTAATCTCAACTAACTTGAACTTCTCCCGTAGGCGTTTCCGTTCAAGCTTGACACGCTGGAGTTCGGCTTGGGCTTGGTCCAAAGCGAAGCCCACAGATGCTACCTCCTTCCCAAGCTCTGATAAGTGGGCTTCATAAGGGTCGAGTCTACTGGATGAAGCCATCGCCTCCTCTTTCTGCATTGACCATTAACATCTTATTAAATCATTAAGAGTAAGTTAATATACTACTCAAAAAGATTGGGTCGTTACATTGATTCTATAATATCCTATAAGAAACCTAATTCTATAATATAATTCTTCACATCAACTCCACTAACTCAATCAAAAGGTAATGAAATAAATTATATAATGTTTGGGTGATTATAAATACATAATCAATAGATTCCTACCATATCACTTCCAAAAATTTCAATGTGAGTAGACTATACAAATATAATGTGTGCTTAATCTAAAATAAGAAATATCTATCCCATTTGAGGGTAAGGTTTTCTAGAAATAACTTCTAACTTTACAAAATAATTATATCTATAAATTTAAATATAAATATAAATAATGTATAATATACACTACTAAAATATAATCAATAAATCTCCCACATGCCATTTCCCATTAACACTAGCCGCCATTATAACCAATGAATAAAACCTTACCATCCATAAAATTTTATAATATAATCACACTTGTGATAATAATAAGAAAATAAATCCATAATTGGGGATAGGGAATGAGCCTACCAGTCTGTTTGTCCACTAGTCTCTCTATTACCTGGATGTTGAGTCACACTCAAGAAAAATACTTTCAAGTAGTGGTTTTGTAACAAATAATACTCTTATCATTCAAATAATATAAATTATTCTAAATATAACTCTTAAAACTCATATTCTAGATAAAAAATCCATCATCAATAGTCATAATATGTTAGTGGATCTCCCAAGGTAAACAACCTATATTCTTGGTCCTCAAGAAGAGAAGAGAAATTATGCACATATACAATATAGGGTCTCAAGGTATCCCCTTGTTGTTTAGTGCATATGGATTCTGAGACATCCCTTAAAAACATTCACACTACCCTCCACTTAGACTTATCCATAATAAAAGGTCATAAGGAAAAATAATGAAAATCCTCATATCCCAGGCACCATACTTAATAGTAATTGGAACCACTGGGTAAGATCAACACATAAATCACAAGTTTATTTTCACTAATCTTAGTGTGTAATCATCATTAAAGGTCCTTTATTTTAATTCATCAAAGAATATGAACAATAAATTAAAGTATTTTAGATAATTTTAAAAATAAAAACCTAGTATACCATGTATCTTACACTGCTTATCACACTTATATACTTAGAGGATACGAAAGAGAAAGAAAATATCCAGTGGCATGACATCTGTGTTTTTTTTAAAATTACCAAACCAATTTAGAATGACCCTAGTGTAACTATCGATTTGGATATACTTCAATTTAGTATGTTTTAGGGAACCCGTTCCATTAAAATGATTCATTTCAAAATTTAAAACCAAGGAATTAATGTATCATAATTTAAAATGTGGTAGATATAACATTTTATATAGAACATGACCTCATGAAGAACTTGGAATTCCACCATAAAACATCATTATGACAGAAAAAATATTTTTAACTTTCAAAATCATCAATTCCCCTATTATATTTGAAAAACCACACAAATATATATATATATATATATCATTTAAAAAATAATAAAGAACATGAAAAATATTTAATAATTAATAAACACCATGATTTATCCATACATTATATAAAAATGATTTTACAATAAAGGATTGAAATAAATGATTTATATTCACCTACATCTTAATCCTTCTCACTGGATCACCTTCTTTTTCCACCATTATTCATTTACATATTACACATATTGATGATTTTAAGAGGGAGTAACTAATAAAGATGATATGATTTTAAATTTCAAGAAATATGAGAACCACCTCTTTTTATATATACAAGCCCACAAATAATAGTAATTCTATTAAATAAAACTACTCCATAATTATTCAAAACTTCCCAGCATTAATAAAAAATGAACATACCATATTAATTCCATTGAACTAGAAATATCCCTCTAACCTTCCTATATTCCAATTTCTAAAAAACTAGATAATATTTATCTATAATAATAATTCAATTAAGAATAAATAAATTATAAATAAATAAATCATATTAATTCCAATTAATATAGAAAAATTATATCATCTTATAATCTCAAAAACATCACACCCTAGGGTAAACACTATTACAAATGTAATGTGGACCATAAAACAGTATTTTAAGACCATATAATATATCAAAATTATAATTTAAACATTAAGTAAAACATGAAGAGAATACTCTTAGATGTTTTATTTACTCCCAACCATAAATTTTCAGATTTATATATCTGATTTACCTTAAGAAACCTTCATTATTGAAAATCCCAATCCATAATCATATGATCTTAATCTTATTTCTGTAAAATTTTAAATTATAATAAAATAAACTTTTATAACTTTCCATATATAAATATCCACAATAGATCCATATTCAAGTATATTCATACTAAAAAACTTTAGTCTAAAATTGTTTAATAATGAAAATAAAACCAATCATAATAAGAACAACATCGATTCTTACCTCATTTAAATATCTATACATATACAAAAAAAATCTAATATCATAAAATAAAAAATAAAAAACAACTAGAACAACTTAGGGAATTGAATCTTCATCCAAGATTCCTTATCCTAACTTCTCTTATCAATAACACCATGTCTCCATAATACTTGAAAAAAATAAAGAACACATCCATGAAGATTATTCTCTCTAAGGTAGTTAATCTCAATAGGATGGTCCAAAAACATCACATATTTTTTATCTTTAGTTGGCCCTGATCAATAACATGAGATTAATCATGGAAGTTCTTTTTCAATTATTACACATAGAAGACATAATATACTCACTCAATTTGTATTAGTAGTTCCAAATAACAATCTATCCCACCAAATCTACTAAATACCTTAATAAACCAATAAATCATGGTGAAAACTTCAAAATTATTACAAATATATGCTACCTATACCTTAAAATTCACATATAATAAGTCATGATCACCAAATATAAACTTATATGGACTATTACTATAGCCAATATAATAATTTTTCTCAATCTTTACAACCCTCATATATTCATTAATTTACTACTCTATCTATTATAATTTACACCAAGTAATGTCTAATAATTATTTCCTCTCTAATATTAACCCAACATAACATAAACAAATTAGTCTATCTATATAATTATATGAATTATGGAATTATAATAAACGAATGGTAGGTATTATTGTATGAAATATCTACCCAATGTATATGTTCAATCAATGGTTCACCAAGATATAATATTCATACTTATAAAATATTCTCTAAGTTTCAAATTTTCATCCCATTTTGAAAATTAGTTTGTAGAAGAAATGTAATTCATGGGAATAATTAGATACCAAAATCTTGATACAAAACCATTAATATCCATTATGTTACCATAGTTTCATGATCATTTAAAAATAATGAACTCTATGTAATTTAACCTCCTCAAATAAAGATTACTTATCCATAGAATTCACCCACCCCCACTCTCTAAGGAATAAGAAATGAGTTAAATTTGTAAGTCAATCTACCAAAACCTATATAGAATCACAAATTTCAGGTAAATGGGGTTAATTAATAAAAATGTATATGGATATATCATCTTACTTTCATTTTTTCATACTCAGTGTCTAAAACAATCCCATTGAAACTTAATAATTAATATGTGTTTACTGACATGTATTAAATTTTATAAAAAATGCCACAAAACTTCTATTTAAACCCAACCACTAAAAATGTTTTCTCAATGTATGTTATATATTTTATACACAAATATTTATAAATAAAGGTAAGATATAATATTCAAAATAATATCCTAACATATACCCTCCAATATAAAAATTTAATTTTTAATCATAACCTGATGATCCTCACTTTTAGACAATCCACCTGGAGCATCTCCTTGAATAATAAGATATCTTCATACTTCCACCACTATATCACCCTTAAAATACATGATCAATCAATCCAAAAAATAATAAGATATCAATATTTGACATAATAAATATTTTCTTTTCTCATAATACATATCAATATTCAATGCTACTAATCGCTCTATCATATTATATCCATTTCTTTCCTATTGATATATATCTTATTGAAATTTATAAATCAATGAATATTTCAGAACATTAAACTTTTCATGTGATGTAAAATTCATAATATTTAAGAAACTAAGTCTACCTCTATTGCAAACATAGTGTCCCAAAACACCCTAAGAGGGGGTGGGGGTGAATTAGGGTGTTAGGTTTTCTTCTAAACATCAAATGGATTAAAGTTTATTGTAATCCAGTGAAGTCGCATTGTGAGGGGTGGGGTGGGGGTAAATATATCTAATAATTTTTTTACCAAATTCATTTTAACTTTATCAATTTTAACCTTTGTACCTATTAGGATGAATAGATCTTATACGAATCATGAAACAAAAACATACCATATACAATACAAAAAGTGAAGATATATTAACACATGATATTTTTATAAAATTCACCCCAGATACGGGAGAATATGAACTTCATGTGTTTAGATCAAGTCTGAGACATAGGTGATTCACTAATATCATAAAGTGAATACACAAGGGGGAGGTATCATCATTAAACCAAAAGTTATCTCCTGAAAACTTTATATATTCCCCAACCGGTTCTTTATACTAGACTCTTTTAGTTTACAATGATGTTCTCATAACCTCCTTAAAAAAGATCCTTTATATACTATGATATGTCACTATATTTAAAGATTGTTTCTTCTTCCTATAACTATGGTCTTTGATCTCCAATTTATGTTCACCAGAGGTATCATGCAAGTTAATATCTTCCCCTCAACTTCAAAATAATTAATATGTGCATGGTACAAGTAAGAACTCAGTGTCTTCTTCTTCTTCTTCTTCAATCAAGAACATCAATGGTTGGTAAATAATATAATAAAAACAACACATTTTTCTCACTCCTCCTCCTCTTAATTATCTTACTATTCTTCTTATTTGAAACTTCTAATTTATAGTAGAATCATGTTGGTTTATCTCTTAAATTATTTATTCCTCCATGATTAAAGTATTATTCTATAGTATATAATTAGATTATTTCTCTTTATAATTGTATTATTTAAATCTTTTTTTATTTATAAAATAGAATAATATCATATGAATATTAGTTAAATATTTTAAATATATAAATTTCAATATATATATCCATTTGATTATCTCATTTAAAACTAGCCAATAATATGTCCTGAGAAAACATTCCATTTTTTGATCTTCATAAAATAGAGTCAAAACTACCTGTTGAATATCCATCTTTTTTCATGAAGATCCTATTAGTTATTTCTATCTTCTAATATAATTTTTCCTTTAATATAGAATTATTTTATTCTTCATGTTTCCATGAAATCCACACCATTTTTTATTTCTGTATGAGCAAATGTAGTATTCCCTTATGAAATAAAGTATCTTATCATGTAAATATATAATTATCACCTTTCTCCAGGTCTCATTTTAATTTTAAATGGAAAATATATTTTAATTTCAATTTAATATCCAATCTCATTCAATTATTGACCCATTTTCTCACGACTAACAACTGTAGTGTGATGTTATTCCTCAATTTATACATCACCATAAATTTTAGTGTGACCTCAATATTCTTGGTTTGAGAACATTATTCACATATTATATTGAATTATTATTCACTATTTAAATAATTTCAATTTTTATTTCATTAAAGAACATCATCAATATCATCAATTTATTTCTCTTGATATTTATTTCTTAATTATTCATTTAAAATCTTTTAATATTAGCCTTACAATACTATCAAAATATTTACTATGAATATATAACGTAATATTCCATGTTGTAAAATTTTTTAGATTAAATTTATACAACTCTATATCTTTTATATTTAATATTTCATATACTCTATATTATTATGAAATTTCACCATTTTTTAACCAAGGTAATGTTAGGTATCTAATTTATCTTCCAAGATTAATATGATAAATCTTTGAAACCACCAAACTTAATATTCTATAGATTTTAATCTTATAAGTTATTCTCGTATATCTCTATATCTTTCTTATTTAATATTCCATTTAATTTTATAATCTAGATTTAACACTCTATATAAATTGAATATCCCTGAATTAATCTGATATATCTCCATTTGAACATTCAAACATATTATTCCTTGGATATATTTTATCTTTTATAGCCCATACATACTCAATATTACTCCTACATAGAGCCTATTTAATTTAACTTACCTTGTGAAAACTCATAGTGAATACTATAGAGTCTATAATTAATCATTCACAAGTCTAGGTTAATCTTCTATATTCCTCATAAATTATATTATTTTCTTACATATTACATAGATAATATTATGTGTTAACTAAAATATATTATTTTTCCTTTTTAAACTATAAATTCATATGATTTATACAAAATAAAAATCAATGTTAGTCTTATGTACATATTACTTTATCAATTTATTTTAAATCTATAACTCTATAATTTTCAAAACCCATATCTGGGATTCTCAACTCATTTTAATCAATCTCATCCACTTTTAAATCATCCAAAAATACTTTATATGACTTCATAAAATTCATAATAATATTTAAAAATCTCTTCAACACAATTTATAAGAACTCATAAACCCATAACATAATTTCTATGTTCATCTAAATATGACTTCTTATACATTCATATTTCTTTATATTAAAACACAACATTGAATACTCACTTTAATTAATAGTTGAATTTATTATTTCTAGTATCTATTCATGATTTTCAATAACTAGCTTCTTAATCCTTCAATATCCTAATTTATTGGGATCTTCATTTATAGTCAATGTATATTGACAACCTTAACTATTGAAATAAAATATAATCGTCATCATAATCTATTAGGATCTTCATGGGTCTTTTTCCAAAATTTAAAATAAAAAATTAACCTATCAATCTCAAGAAAACATCCCTAAAATCTAATTAAATAAATTAAATGTGATTAAAGAGTGATTTTACTTGGTTAAACACTAAAGGATGCTCCAAGAAGCATGAATTGATGATGTGTCAATGTACCGGATGAATCATTATGTAATGTTGTGATTAAAAATGTTAAAAAAAGGATCACTAAAAATACAATTGTAACTTCCTTAGCTTATCTCTCCATTTCTAACATCCCATTGTTCTTTTTAGGTACTCCATTGATCATGTTTGGTTTATCATCCTTGTTTTGGTGTGTTTTGTGACTTCTATGGATGAAGATCCTTTTTTTGGGGGAAATGAATAAAGTGCACGGATTTATGTTTGTTTAAATTAATGGATTCCAAGTGTAAATGTGTCAATGGATTTTTGGGGTTCTCCCCAAGTTTGTAGAACGTCTAGGGTGGTTTGGAGTTTAATATTGAAATCAATAATTTTCATAGTCTACTGGGAGTTTACTCATTGTGTAATGGGATTACATGTTTGGTAAAGGATAACATAAAAAATGTGTGAATTTGGTTCACAGTGTGAAAGGATTACATTATGTGTATATTTTACAAGTCATGTAATGGTTAAATTGGGTTTTTTTATAAAAAAAAGTGATACAGTTTTCAGTGATTTTGGGTTTTATGGATCACATGATAAGAAAAGTGGTTTTATTCCATGTAATTATCAAATATTTTAGTTTTTAGGGATTATTAATATTGATTTTAACTTTATTTGATCATGAATCCTCCCTCTTATTACCTAGATCTCTCTTATGTGATTTAAGATATCTTTTCTCCTTTTAGATCTCTTTTTTAGTTATTTATTATTGTGGTTTTTGTGTTTCATCTCCCTGGGTATGTAATCCTTATATTTCTCCATTTCCTTTTGGTGTAGTGGTATTTTTGTGTTTCTCCATTTTTTTTAAATTCTTCATCAATCAGTGTTTTCTACTAATCCTTTGGATCTTCTTATCATTCATTTCCTTTCAAAGGATGATCTGTGGTTTGTTGAGATCCTTCGTCGAAAGTGGATAGGCTTCCAATGTTATTGAGGTTGGTGGATCTATTTAAGTGTTTCTAATTCATTAATGGATATATGTTCTTGTTTAAATGGATTTTATTTGGTAAAAAAGGGTTTTTTTACTAAATTTGATCATGGTTTTGAAATTGGTTTTGGAAAAAATTAGTGCATTGGGAACCTTGGGTGCATCAAGGAGACATAGGTAACCCTAGTGTGTGTGGCACCACTAGGGTTTATTTTCTGATATAAAAAGACAATGGTAGGACTTAATATCAATTGGATCCAACATGTTTTAGGTATAGTATGTATTCTCATAGGTTGGGGCACAAATGGTGTGATTTTCCATTTATGGTTTATTTATCACATGAGGGTTTATTCCATGGATATTTTCTCTCACATATTTGGTTTACCTGTTTTTCCTTTTTCTTGGTTTATATATATATAATAAATGATTTATGAAACTGTTATTATTTTAAAATCTATAAATTTTTCATTCTTGATATTACGACATTTATTGATTTTTTGGTGGTATCCTATTAGAATTTGTGTTCAAACACATATTTTTACTTTGGGAGTTTGTAGACCTTATTTTGTAGGAGTCAAGGAAATGGAAGGATATAATGTAATATGATAGGTTATATTTTCATCTGTTGACTTTTTATTAGGATTGTTTCAAGGTTATGGTTGGTCACATGGATAAATATAGGTTTTTTCTTTTAATACTGCCATTTTTAGCCTATTTGGCCTAGGATTGTATGGTTTTTCATGGTATATATTTTATTATTCTTATTTAATCTGGTTGTATATATTTTTTTGGTTATATACAAGAATTGTTTAATTTATTTTTATTTTACCTCACCATTATAGGCTAGCTCAAGTGGTTGTCTAGTTGACTCAGGTTTGTTTTTAACAATTTGGTATCAGAGGGAATAATCATCCTAAAGTGTGTTAACGTTTTCTGATTTTGGTTATGTGTATTAGGTAGATAGAAGTTAGGATAGTTTAAATTTAGGTAGTAATTGTGGGAGGGTTCCTGGCCAGCTCACTTCCATGTATGAACTCGAGTTACCATAGGTGGTAAAAAAATGTTTACCAGGTTTTAGACTTCGTGTTTGAGGCCATTTGAATAAATGGTGTGGGAATTTTATTTAAATGGACCTATTCCTTCTTAAAGGTTTGTCTTTTGATTGGTATAATTTACAATTTATTTAAAGTCTAACTATTTAAAATATTGTTCATTGATACCTAAATTTGGTACTAATATTTTATAATTTTATTTTTACTGATTGGGTTTTTTATCTTTTGATTATTAGATAATTCATCCAAGAAGATCTCTTCCAAATACGAGAGAAGAAGATACAATATAGGATTCACAGGTGAATCCTATGATGGACCATTATTTTGTTGAATCTATAATCTACACTATTTAGACTATGGGTAAAGTGGGTGTCAGAAACCTAGGATGTGTGGTGGATCATAGATATGAATTCACTGAGAAGCATCCAATCATATTCCATGGTGAAAAAGGACCATAGGAATATGATAAGTTTCTTAAGAGGATAGAGAGTATCTTCAACTTCTTTAAGACTCTGGAATTATCTAAGTTGGGTTTTTCTACTTATATGCTTGAGGGACCAGGAGGGAGATTATCAGAATCTATTGTGCAATCTATGTTGCATGAGGATATTACCTGGTGTTACTTCAAGAAGATATTTAATCAGCAGTTTTATCTTGAGACATTACATGAATAAAAGAATAGGGATATTCTAACCATGGAGCTAGGGGAGTGTACCATTCTGGAGTATTCTACCCACTTTGCTGAGCTGGTGCATCTAGAACCAGAGCTTTTCACCAATGAGTACCTAAAGTCTTGGAGGTTTGATTTGGGATTGAGGTCAGATATTTAGTCAATATCAATCGTCATGTGTATTCTAATATTTTTGGAGGTAGTTGATAAATAATCTTTTGCTGAGGCAAATATAGATGGAAATACTAGATTGGTTGGATCTTTTATTGGTGTAGTTGTTACTTACGATGTCTCTTCTGAAAAAAATGAAACACATGGGTGTTTAGTTTTCTCCATGATCAATTTCAAGGGATTCATTAGGATAAAACCAGGTTGCCTTATACTATTTTGGAATTCATGGTCATACCAAGCCTAATTGTGTGGAGGCTCCTAAGAATTATCATCTTTGTGGGAAATATGGTCTCTTAAATCATTTTTATGAAAGGATATCCTAGGTAAGTAAGGTGTGATCCACTCTCACTAAGGGGTCACATGTACATTTTGATGCTTCCAAGGGTGGTGGGTCACATCCTTATGCTAATGGGGATGTTTAGGTGTCTAAGACTATATAGCATTACATGTAAAAGTATGTGCACGAGGAATATGAAGTAGGTCTAGCCACTGCCAGAGGTATGATGTTTATTTCTACTTCTATGGTGATTTATTTTTTTGATATAGGTGATACTCATTATTTTATATCATCAATGTTAGTTGGAATGTTGGGATTGAATTAAGATCTTATTCCATTCTTTTTTGTTCTTTCCATGCCTTTGGGAAAGAGTTCCAAACAAGGTTTCAATTATCCTACCTATCGAGTAATGAAAGCTAACCTTGAGGTGGAGTTGGAATTTTTAGTTCTAAATATTTAAATATTTGAATTTATTATTTTCATATATTGGATTATTATTGTTAAGGCACAAACTAACTATTATCATCGTTAGCTTCAAATTTAATCTTTGGGTAGGGCCACTCATTTTTTTTGGGTGAGTAGGACTCTGGATCGGGAAGGGAGGGGAATGTTGTTATTTTTTTTTTGGGTAATCTTATGATAGTTGTCATAAATTTTTATTTATGTAATTGACCCTCATTTTGGTAGTCATTTAACTGTGGTTTTGTTTACATACCCAAATTTCTTTCAAATGATTTTTCCAGTTTACCACCATAGAGAGTGAATGATTTTACTATTTACCTTATACTCGATATGATACCCATTTCCATTCCATCCTATTGAATTAACCTACTGAGTTGTTTGAACTTAAGGTCCATATTAAGGGCCTAGAAGATAATATATTTATTCATTCTATAGTTTCACCATGGGCTTCACCTTTCCTCTATTCTAAGAAGGCATATGGGAGCCTCATACATTTCATTGACTATCGAGAGATAAATTTGGTGATCGTGAAGAAAAAATATCCCTTTTCCATGATTGATGATCTCTTTGATTATATCATAACGGGATCATTAGTTTTCAAATATTTTCTTATGGCTAGGGTACCATCAGTTGAGATTCTGAGAAGAGGATATACCCAAGACAATGTTTAGGATTCGATATCATCATTTTTGAGTATCTGGTTATGCCATTCAGACTAACTAACAATCCCATGATGTTTATGGAATTGATGAACCAAATATTTCATCAGTTCTTGGACTCTTTTATTATATTGTTTTTGGATGATATATTGGTTTACTCTAAGTTAGAGGAGGAGAACATAGACCATTTGGATTTCATTCTTGGAACTTTGAGGGAACATCGTCTGTATGGTGATGTATCCAAATGTGAGTTTTGGATTTAGGAGGTAAATTTTCTAGGTCATGTGATATCTAAGAGGGACCTCTCAATGTACACAAAAAGGTATATAAAGTTATGTTTTGGGAGTGTCCAAGAAATGTGTTTGATATTAAGAGATTCTTGGGATTGGTTGGATATTACAGGCAATTTGTTTAGGACTTCTACTAGATTTCACCTACGATGAATGCTTTAACCTATAAGGGTTTAAAGTTTGAGTGTAATGATAAGAAATAGAGATATTTTGAGGAACTAAAGGTGAAATTTACTTCAAGTCCAGTTTTGACTCTTCTGGAACTGGGTTCGGGTTATGATGTTTTCTACGATGCTCCTGGTATGGGTTTGAGATGAGTCTTGATGCAGGGTAAAAATATAGTAGCCCACGACTCTCTCTAATTATGACATCATGAGAAGAACTACCCTACCCATAACCTTTGGTTGGAAATATTTATGCATGCAGTCAAAACATGTATTCACTCTCTGTTTGGGGAGTTGTTTATAGTGTATTCAAATCATAAGTTCCAGAAATATATTTTTACTCAGATGGATATAAACTTGTGATAGTGATGCTGAGTGGAGTATCTTAAAAAAAATTATATTTCACACACCCCTATAAAAGGGAATGTGATTATGAATGCATTGATCAAAAAATTGTAGATTCAAGCCATTAAAGAATCAGTGGAAGAGTGGTCTCTGATGATTTTGTTTACTAAGATGAGATTGGGTATGAAAGAAGAAGGTGGGAAGGTATTACATGATTTTATGGGGGACTAGTTGTCATTTTGTGAGTGGGTTATTCTTTATTAGATGTATGGACCCAAGTTATATAGTTTTAGTAAAATAATTCATTGTGGGGAGACCTCAGTTGGGTTGTCTCAGTCTCCCAATGGAAGTTTTTTCTTTTGTTATTGGTTGGACGTTCTTTTATCCCTATAGTAGGATTTGATGGAAAGTGTAACACCTTGAGATTTTATGAGAAGTATCATTTTTAATTTATTTGATGTCTTGTGTTGTATTCTACACTAAGATTATCTTGCGCTATACGCAACACCATTTTAGCTTGCAGTATACACAATACTATTCTTGGATCGTGTTACACACAATTTTAAGTTCGTTTGAAGTTATTTTACGCAACATTGAGTATATATATATATATATACAATGTATAAATGAAAAATGGTTGGATTATATTATACGCAACAACAAAGGATTCTTGCACTACATGTAACCCTGACTTGGCTTACATTACACGCAATCGCGACCTTCCCCAATAGCATGTGTTGAACGCAATACTGAGTTTCACTAAACAATGATATGTTATATAAACTAGTCATTATGAATAGTAATACCCACTTTTTGAAATTTTATTTTTCAAAATGGACTTCATTTTTGGATTCGGAATATCGAAATTAGCTTAGGGTGAATTTTTGGTATTTTTCTGAAAACTTTCAATTTTTTAATGAATAGTGAAAACACTAGGTTACTATTTAAAAACCGACTTTTTATTTAAATAATTATTTATTTTATTTAAATTTATTTCAGGTAAAAATTGATACATCATAACTATATAAGTTCAATGTAATTCATTGGAGTCATTTTATAATAATTTTAGATATATAAAAATTTTAATGAACTTTTGACCATCTTTTACCCACCTCCTAAGAGAATTTGAAAATTTACATAAAACTTAATTTTACCACTTCTGTGAGTGGAATTTTAAAAATCTGAGAGGCATGGTTGATATCAGTAAGTAAAATGTGGCTCAATAAGATAAAAATAGTTTTTGTTGAATAGTAACTTTTTACTTTTATTTACCATAGTTAAAAGTAAATAGGGTAATTAAGGGTAAAAATGATATCACTATTACCCTAACACATGTCCTAATTATATTAGATAACTTTAATTCGACCAAAAACAACCTTATTAATAAAATATTACACTTTAGGTCCACTTGGAATAGATTAGGACATTTATTATTATTTTATTTAAAGAAGAGTTAAAAGAGTTAAAATCAAAGTTTAATAACTAAAACATTTTAAATATAGGGTTGTACAAAAGATAAATAAGACTATAAATATTAATTAGAAATATAAATATATTTCCTACAAAATAGTATTTTATTTATAATTTTTATACATTAAATAATTTAATTTATTTATGACACAATGATTATTATTAATTACCTTATTAATGAAATATTAAAATAATTGATCTTATAAATACCCAAATAAATGTAATTTTAGACTTTTTATGAATTACACTAATTTTTTAGGTTAATATGACATGTTAGTATTTATTTATTTAACATTTTTAGAACTAATCATGCTGTTATGATTTTCACAAAAACCAATTACCAAATAGTGTCAAAATTGACATAAAATAGTTTTTAAAACAAATATTATATTATTAATTGTTATTTTATTCCTAAAAATCTAGGGTTCGACCAAATGACTTATATAAGGTTATATATATTAATAATGAACCACTTGGGGTTATTTTGGCTTGTTATAGTAAGTTTATTAACCATAGAGTTTAAGAAAACAAGAAGACACAATAAAAGTTAAATTACTTAACTTAGAGTTAAATCTAAATGATAAGGTTAAAATAGTAACCTAAACTTGTCTAAAACCTATTTTTTGAGAGTATTTAGACCCATCCCCACTTTAGCTTCTAAATAAATCAATTTGGAGCTATTATAAACCGAATATGACTTTATTATAAAATAATATTTTAATTTTTTCCAAAGGTGCCCCTCTCCTCCCTTATAAAAAGGGAACCCCTTCCCTCTTGTCTTTACACCATTTTGAGCCCTGAAGCTCAGCCAACCCCTGAAAATTCCTCTTATAAACCTCTCTAGTTATATCATATAGGTTCTTGTCTCCTCAAAATACCAACTCTAGTGCCCTAAGAAGAATTTTAAAAGAGGTGCGTCGAAGAAGAGGTAATCTCTTCAACTGATTCTTTCAAGTTTTCTTTCTTCTTAAACTTCTTATTATTTTGTTGTTTCATTATAAAGTAAAAAAATTAGTATTAATTATATACTGATATGTTATTATAAATATTAAACAACCCTATTTCACCTTCTAACCATCCTATGGAAAATGAAATCACCGCGCGTGCGTACGTACGGAATACCGTCTCCACGTCGTGGTGTAATCAGTTTTTCTACCACCACCTTACTTGGATGGGTATAATGGTGTAAAGAATAACTATATATGATTATTATAACATATTACTGATTCAAAGATATTATATCATCCACTCCAATTCAATTCAATAATTAAGGGAACGATATCATCGCTCGTGCGTACATACGGATTACCGTCTCCACGACGTGATGAGATTCATTCTCCATGTTAACCATTAAAAATGATTATAAAGTACATATAATGAATAATAATGAAATATATGAAATTATAAAGCAACTGGATTTATGTATATATATATTTCATCTACTTACTTCCATTCAAGTCAATAAGGAAAGGAAAACATCATTCATGCGTACGTACGACCTACCGTCCCCATGAACGGTGTATTTCATTTCATTTATCTATCTATTATATATATATATGTACTGAATATATATATGATATATAAATCATTATTTACATTTTGGAAGTAATTAAATCAAGATATAAGTAATAATAATATCAAGAACAACAAGTCCAAACACGTACGATAAATAAAACAATTTTACCCAAAATGTTGCTTTAACATGGAATTTACAAAAGAACGGGTAATATGAAGTCATAAGTGAACCATATATGATATCATAACAATGAATATGATTCTGTAATAAGTCAATGACATTATTTAAATAATTATACAGGAGGTTCAGATATGTACGAATCAAATCGGACCTAAGGTAAGGGATAACTTTTCCAATCACGTTTTTATCCGAGATTCTTTATTCGTAAGTATTTACTAGGGTTATATTTATCATCCATGTACCTGTTTTATAAAAATGATTTCATGTATGTTTAAATTCATTTTTACCAATTTTTTACTTTTACCACATTTTATGAAATGAATATTTCTTTTGTTTACCATAGGAGGAACTTTTTGACTTTTTCGACAAAAGTACGAGAAGAATGTTTTTTTAACTTATACGGCATGAAAAGATTTTTATGGTTTCATAACGCCTTATTTTCATGAAGATTACTCTAAAAGATTTAATTACTATTTTCAACAAAATCCTTTTCTTTTAAAATTGCATGGAATTTTGTGAAAATAAAATGATTTTGAAGAAGAAAGGATATTTTCCTCAAGAATTCATTTCAAGTGTTTTATCAAAACCATTTTCCATATAAGATGGAATTATTTCATATGTGTATGTTTCAAGTATAATTTCTCTATGATTTACATGGTTTCAATTTTCTTATGATGAAATGATATCCATTTTTTTGAATGGATTATGTTATGATGGGATGATTTTTATAAAACCCATTTTATACTTTGGGGAATGATGAATGATTTATGTTCATGTTGTGGAACAAGTAAGAATGATTTCATTATGAGATGGGTGGGACCTATATCTCCCACCAATTCATTGGGTAAAGATTTATATCTCATGATATAGACATGGCTAGAATGGAAAGTTAATCCGGTTCAGTGATACAGGACCGGAATGAGGAGTGAACTCGATTCAGAAATAGACTCTGTCCACTAAGATGGTCTTGGCAGCAATGCATTGGCTACTATAAAAATCCTAACATGTGCTTAATGGTTTCCACAATTACATGTTTTATTCCCATGCAATTTTATCATGATTAATGTTTCTTTATGATCTATGCCTTACGTACTACCATGTTTTATTTTATTGCTCAAGATTTTGGTGTTTAGATATTATGTTCATGTTTTGAAGTTCAATTGTATATGGTTTGTTTTATTTTCTCTATTCTTACCCTTACTGAGCATTTAAGATCACCCTATATATGTTTTCTTTTCCCCATGATATAAATAAAGGTTTTAGGTAAAAAAAAGGGAAGATATTTATGGTAGATGTTGAATATCTTTCACCAAGATTAGAAGATTATATTCTGATTTTCCAAAGACACTAAACTATGATGGTCCTTTGGTGTTTGTTTCTGTTATGTATTAGATATTCTGCAAAAGTAATGTAATGTATATGTACATCAATATTTGGGTCTCTACTGTTGGTATCAGAGGTTCGGTTTAGTTAACCTTTGGAAACTAGGATGCGAGAAATTTAGTAAGATCCCTAGAGATATTTTTAAGGAATGTCTAGGGATGTCCCTAAGGTTAAGTATAAGTATAGGTTATAGTCCTAGAATTACGGTAAAGATATTAGAATTAAACCTAATATGTTAGATATTGAGGTTACTCCCCCTTGATTATGATTTTGTCCTCTCACACTATTCTTTTTGGGTTTTAGAAAATGGCTGGAAATAGGAAGATTCACGATAATAGAGGATATGATGGACAATGGAATGATATTATTAATGAGCAACCAAATGAAATTGGATATTGAAGTCCACATATTGTTATTATTCCTAATCAGCAATCTCATAATATGATCAATAATCTCAACTCTGGTAAGTTTCTCGACTCATCTAATAAGAGAAAGATGGAGTTTCATGATGATCATAGAGGAAAGAAAGTTCAATTTCCCGCATGTAAATCATGTGGGAAGAGGCATCAAGGAGAATGTTTCAAAGGAACTGAAAGATGCTTTGGGTGTGGAAAAGAAGGACACAAATCCAGTAAGTGAAAAGGAAAAGGTTCAGTTAACACCATGGACAAGGATAATGGTATTGCTACAACATCAACAATGATTAAATGTTTTAAATGTGGAATGTATGGGCATTATGCAAACCAATGCCCTAAGGGAAAGTCTCATGAAGAGAATCAGCATGGTCATATGGGTATTATTTATGTTGATGATGATGAAGAGACTAAAAATGATATGTGAGATGAAATAATTGTTGAAGCTCAGTCAATGGTTTAAGAAGGTAGTGGAATGATTTATGTTTATCAAGAGTTATGTTGTATAGGTAATGGTACTATGGAATAAAGACACATCTAAGGATTGTTACACTATTTTGTTTCCTAAAGTATTTGAAACTATATGTTGAATGGTACCGGTAACCATGAAAGGTTATTCAGATATTTTTGGAAAGTAGATGATATGCGCATAAAGAAGGTATAAGGAGATAATGAAATGTTTGATAATATTAATGAGCTCATGACTAATATAAGGACAATGTGATATCATGGTTTTAGTGTTTAGAAATTTTGGGATTTTAGTATGTGGAAAGAGTTAACTTTTGACAGCATTCATGTTTTCACCAAGGTTCTATGGTAATTCATGTTTCAAAAGAATACATGATTAAGGTATTCACATGTTTGTAATGTGATCAACAAGATATATCTTATGATATATGGGGGATAAATGATGGTATTCGCATGCTCGGAAGATGACATTTCTAATAATTTTTTTCTTTATACTATGAGCTTGTACAGAAGTATTTTGGATAATCCTAAAGATGGAATGGATTACCTTGGACATCAGATAGTATTGTTTAAGGATAGAAATTTTTTCGATATTATTTCTAGAATGTTATAATAGTGTAGTTTTAGAAAAAGGGACAACCTGCAGGACGGGCGACAACCCGTCACGTCGGACAAGGCTGTGGGAATCTAACCCACTACCAAAGTGTGGCAGGCCTTTATTTTCTACCACCGGCCTATAGGAAGTCCCTAGTTAGTAGAAAATAGTTTTATTAAGCAGTATGATAGTAGAAGTATAAGTCTGTTTTTTGAATCATATACGATTAACCTCACCATAGAGGGACTTATGTATATTTGATAAATTTTGCTAACCTTTCATTTGAGAAAGATGGAATGACCCATCATTATATCACATGATCTCCTAACACTTCACAGAAGACAAATTCAACTTCATTTCTTTAAGAGATGAAGTGGAAATTGTTCAAGGCACAAACAACAGTAAGACTGTACCAAAATCAAGTAAGTATTTCTTTTAATTCAACAATTCTTCAAATTTAGGGAAATGATCTTGAAAACCAATTTTTTTTTCCTAGTGTCCTCATATCCAATGAATTAGATGGTACCTTAGAACATCACAAATTTATGGCTTTGTGATTTTTGGCTTTTTCATAGCCATGTTCTCTACCACTCTCCATCAGAACTTGATGGTTAGATTTCTCTTCCATATCCATATTTTCACCTATGTTCTCTTATGTGGAAACCTAGTGATTAGTTAATTTGGGTAACTGTTATGTTTCATAATTTAGTTTTTAAAGATAAGTTTTGGTATTCCTTTTTACTATGTGGGTTTCTATTAAAACTTTCGAGTAGTAAACCATTTATAAATCCGATGAATTTCGAGGGAGAAATTCATTTTAAGGGGGGTAAAATGTAACACACCGAGATTTATTGAGAAGTGTTGTTTTTAATTTATTTGATGTCTTTTGTTGTATTCTACACCAATATTATATTGCGCTATATGCAACATCGTTTTAGCTTGCAGTATATGAAACACTATTCTTGGATCGTGTTACACACAATTTCAAGTTCGTTTTATGTTATTGTACGCAACATTGAGTGTATATATATATATATTAAATGTATAAATGCAAAATGGTTGGATTCTATTATAAGCAACAATAAAGGAAACTTTCACTACACACAACCCTGACTTGTCTTGCATTACACGCAATCGCGACCTTCCCCGATAGCGTGTGTTTTACGCAATACCGAGTTTCACTAAACAACGACGTGTTATATAAACTATCCATTATGAATAGTAATACCCACTCTTTGAAATTTTATTTTTCAAAATGGACTTCATTTTTGGATTTGGAATATCGAAATTATCCTAGGGTGAATTTTTTGTATTTTTCAGAAAACATTCAATTTTTTAATGAATAGTGAAAACACTAGGTTACTATATAAAAACCGAATTTTTATTTAAATAATTATTTATTTTATTTAAATTTATTTTAGGTCAAAATTGATAAATAATATCTATATAAGTTCAATGTAATTCATTAGAGTCATTTTATAATAATTTTAGATATATAAAAATTTTATTGAACTTTTGACCGTTTTTTACCCACCTCCTAGGAGAATTTGCAAATTTACATAAAACTTAATTTTACCACTTCTGTGGGTAGAATTTCAAAAATCCAAGAGACACGGTTGATATCAGTAAGTAAAATGTGGTTCAATAAGATAAAAATAATTTTTGGTGAATAGTAACTTTTTACTTTTATTTACCACAGTTAAAAGTAAATAGGGTAATTAAGGGTAAAAATTATATCACTATTACCCTAACACATGTCCTAATTCTATTGGATAAGTGTAATTAGACCAAAAACAACCTTATTAATAAAATATCACCCTTTAGGTTCACTTGGATTAGAGTAGGACATTTATTATTATTTTATTTAAAGAAGAGTTAAAAGAGTTAAAATCAAAGTTTAATAACTAAATCATTTTTAATATAGAGTTATACATAAGATAAATTTGACTATAAATATTAATTAAAACTATAAAAATATTTCCTACATAATGGTATTTTATTTATAATTTTTGGAAATTAAATAATTTAATTTATTTATGACACAATGATGATGCAGTAATTACCTTATTAATGAAATATTAAAATAATTGATGTTATAAATACCCAAATAAATGTAATTTTAGACTTTTTATGAATTAAACTAATTTTTTAGGTTAATATGATATGTTAGTATTTATTTAGGTAACTTTTTTATAAATAATCATGTGTTATGATTTCACAAAAATTAATTACCAAATAGTGTCCAAATTGACATAAAATAGTTTTTAAAACAAATATTATATTATTAATTGTTATTTTATTCCTAAAAATATATGGTTCGGAAAAATGACTTAGATAAGGTTATATATATTAATAATGAACCACTTGGGGTTCGTTTGGCTTGTTATAGTAAGTTTATTAACCATATAGTGTAAGAAAATAAGAAGACACGGTAAAAGTAAAATTATTTTACTTAGAGTTAAATCTAAATGATAAGGTTAAAATAGTAACCTAAACTTGTCTAAAACCTATTGTTAGAGAGGATATCGACCCATCCCCACTTTAGCTTCTAAAAAAATCAATTTGGAGCTATTATAAACTGAATATGACTTTATTATAAAATAATATTTTAAGTTTTTTCAAAGGTGCCCCTCTCCTTCCTTATAAAAAGGGCACCCCTTCCCTCTTCTCTTCACACCCTTTTGAGCCTTGAATCTTGGACAAGCACTGCCAATTCCTCTTCTCAACCTCTCTAGTTATATCATAGAGGTTCTGGTATTCTCAAAAGACCAACTCTAGTTCCCTAAGAAGAAGTTTAAAAGAGGTTCGTCAAAGAAGATGTAATCTCTTCTACCGATTCTTTCAAGTTTTCTTTCTTTTTCAACTTATTCTTCTTTAGTTGTTTCATTATAAAGTAACAACATCAGTATTAATTATATAATGATATGTTATTATAAATATGAAACACACCTATTTCACCTTCTATCCATCCTACGGAAAATGAAATCACCGTGTGTGCGTATGTACGGAATATCGTCTCCACATCGTGGTGTAATCAGTTTTTATATCACCACCTTACTTGGATGGGTATAATGGTGTAAAAAATAACTATATATGATTATTATAACATCATACTTATTTAAAGATATTATATCATCCACTTCAATTCAATTCAATAATTAAGGGAACGATATCATCGCTCGTGCGTACATACGGATTACCATCTCCACGACGCGATGAGATTCATTCTCCATGTTAACCATTCAAAAATGATTATAAAGTACATATAATGAATAATAATGAAATATATGAAATTATAAATCTCCTAGATTTATTTATATATATATATTTCATCTACTTACTTCCATTCAAGTCAACAAGGAAAGGAAAACATCGTTCATGCGTACATACGGTCTACCGTCTCCATGAACGGTGTATAACATTTCATTTATCTATCTATTATATATATATATATATATATATATGTACCGAATATAGATATGATATATAAATCATTATTTACATTCTGGAAGTAATTAAATCAAGATATAATTAATAATAATATCAAGAACAACAAGTCCAAAAACGTACGATAAATAAAACAATTTTACCCAAAATGTTGCTTTAACATGGAATTTACAAAATAACGGGTAATATAAAGTCATAAGTGAACCATATATGATATCATAACAATGAATATGATTCTGTAATAAGTCAATGACATTATTTAAATAATTATAAAGGAGGTTCAGATACGTACAAAGCATATTGGACCTAAGGTAAGGGATATCTTTTCCAATCTCGTTTTTATCCGAGATTCTTTATTCGTAAGTATTTACTAGGGTTATATTTATCATCCATGTACCTATTTTCTAAAAATGGTTTCATGTATGTTTAAAGTCATTTTTACCCATTTTTTACTTTTACTACAAGTTATGAAATGAATATTTCTTTTGTTTAGCATACGAGAAACTTTTTGACTTTTTCGGCAAAAGTACGAGAAGAATGTTTTTTTAACTTATACGGCATGAACAGATTTGTATGGTTTCATAATGCCTTATTTTCATAAAGCTTACTCTACAAGATTTAATGACTATTTTCAAAAAAATCCTTTTCTTTTAAAATTTCATGGAATTTTGTGAAAAGAAAATGATTTTGATGAAGAAAGGATATTTTCCTCAAGAATTAATTTCAAGTGTTTTATCAAAACCATTTTCCATATAAAATGGCATTATTTCATACGTGTATGTTTCAAGTATAATTTCTCTATGATTTACATGGTTTAAATTTTCTTATGATGAAATGATATCCATTTTTTGTATGGATTATGTTATGATGGGATGATTTTTATGAAACCCATTTTATACTTTGGGTAATGATGAATGATTTATGTTCATGTTGTGGAACAAGTAAGAATGATTTCATTATGAGATGGGTGGGATCTATATCTCCCTCCAATGCATTGGGTAAAGATTTATATCTAATGAGATAGACATGGCTAGAATGGAAAGTTAATCTGGTTCAGTGATATAGGATTGAAACGAGGAGTGAACTCAATTCAGAAAGGGACTTTGTCCACTAAGATGGTCATGGCAGCAATGTCTTGGATACTATGGAAATCATAACATGTGCTTAATGGTTTCCACAATTACATGTTTTATTCCCATTCAATTTTATCATGATTAATGTTTCTTTATGATATATTCCTTACGTACTTCCATGTTTTATTTTATTGATCAATATTTTGATGTTTAAATATTATGTTCATGTTTTGATGTTCAAATGTATATGGTTTGTTTTATTTTCTCTATTCATTCCCTTAATGAGAATTTGAGCTCACCCTTTATATGTTTTCTTTTCCCCATGATATAAAGAAAGGTTTTAGGTAAGAAAAAAAGGGAAGATATTTATGGGAGATGTTGAAGATCTTTCACCAAGATTAGAAGATTATATTCCAAGTTTCCAAAGACACTAAACTGTGACGGTCCTTTGGTGTCTGTTTCTGTTATGTATTAGATATTCCTCAAAAGTAATGTAATGTCTATGTACTTCAAGCTTTGGGTCTCTACTGTTGGTATTAGAGGTTCGGTTTAGTTAACCTTTGGAAACTAGGATGTGAGAACTTTAGTGAGATCCCTAGAGATATTTTTATGGTATGTCTAGGGATGTCCCTAAGGTTAAGTATAAGTATTGGTTATAGTCCTAGAATTACGGTAAATATATTAGAATTAAACCTAATATGTTAGATATTGAAGTTACTCTCCCTTGATTATGATTTTGACCTCTCACACTATTCTTTTTGGGTTTTAGAAAATGGATGGAAATAGGAAGATTCGCGATAATGGAGGATATGATGGACAATGGAATGATATTCTTCATGAGCAACCAAATGAAATTGGATCTGGAAGTCCACATATCGTTATTATGCCTAATCAGCAATCTCATAATATGATCAATAATCTCAACTTTGGTAAGTTTCCCGACTCAGCTAATAAGAGAAAGATGGAGTTTCATGATGATCATAGAGGAAAGAAAGTTCAATTTCTTGCATGGAAATCATGTGGGAAGAGGCATCAAAAATAATGTTTCAAAGGAATTGGAAGATGCTTTGGGTGTGGTAAAGAAGGACACAAATCCAGTAAGTTAAAAAGAAAAGGTTCAGTTAACACCATGGACAAGGATAATGGTATTTCTACGACATCAACAATGATTAAATGTTTTAAATGTGGAATGTTTGGGCAATATGAAAACCAATGCACTAAGGG
This sequence comes from Viscum album, assembly GCA_963277665.1. NCBI lineage: Eukaryota > Viridiplantae > Streptophyta > Magnoliopsida > Santalales > Viscaceae > Viscum > Viscum album. The sequence goes on along the minus strand of OY728132.1, from coordinate 599,178,824 downwards.
AAAGTCTCATGAAGAGAATCAGCATGGTATTATGGGTAGTATTTATGTTGATGATGATGAAGAGACTAAAAATGATATGTGAGATGAAATAATTGTTGAAACTCAGTCAATGGTTTAATAAGGTAGTGGAATGATTTATGTTTATCAGGAGTTATGTTGTATAGGTAATGGTACTATGGAATAAAGACACATCTAAGTATTGTTACACTATTATTTTTCCTAAAGTATTTGAAACTATATGTTGAATGGTACTGGTAACCATGAAAGGTTATTCATATATTTTTGGAAATTAGATGATATGTGCATAAAGAATGGATAAGGAGATAATGAAATGTTTGATAGTATTAATGAGCTCATGACTAATATAAGGACAATGTGATAACATGGTTTGAGTGTTTAGAAATTTTGGGATTTTAGTATGTGGAAAGAGTTAACTTTTGACAGCATTCATGTTTTCACCAAGGTTCTATGGTAATTCATGTTTCAAAAGAATACGTGATTAAGGTATTCACATGTTTGTAATGTGATCAACAAGATATATCTTATGATATATGGGGGATAAATGATTGTATTCGCATGCTCAGCCGATGACATTTCTAGTAATTGTTTTCTTTATACTATGAGCTTGTACAGAAGTATTTTGGATAATACCAAAGATTGGAATGGATTATATTGGACATCAGATAGTATTGTTTAAGGATAAAACTTTTTTCAATATTATTTATAGAATGTTATAATAGTGTAGTTTTAGAAAAAGGGACAACCTGCAGGACGGGCGACAACCCATCATGTCGGACAAGGCTGTGGGAATCAAACCCACTACCGAAGTGCGACATGCCTTTATTTACTACCACTGGCCAACAGGAAGTCCCTGGTTAGTAGAAACTAGTTTTATTAAGCGGTATGATAGAAGAAGTATAAGTCCGTTTTTGGAATCATATACTATTAACCTCACCATAGATGGACTTATGTATATTTGATAACTTTTGCTAACCTTTCGTTTGAGAAAGATGGAATGACCCATCATTATATCACATGATCTGCTAACACTTCACGGAAGAAAAATTAAACTTCATTTCTTTAAGAGATGAAGTGGAAATTGTTCAAGGCACAAACAAAAGTAAGATTGTACCAAAATCAAGTAATTATTTATTTTAATTCAACAATTCTTCAAATTTAGGGAAATGATCTTGAAAACCAAAAATGTTTTCCTAGTGTCCTCATATCCAATGAATTAGATGGTACCTTAGAACATCACAAATTTATGGATTTGTGATTGTTGGCTTTTTCATAGCCATGTTCTCTACCACTCTCCATCAGAACTTGATGGTTAGATTTCTCTTCCATATCCATATTTTCACCTATGTTCTCCTATGTGGAAAACCAGTGATTAGTTAATTTGGGTAACTGTTATGTTTCATAATTTAGTTTTTAAATACAAGTTTTGGTATTCCTTTTTACTATGTGGGTTTCTATTAAAACTTTCGAGTAGTAAACCATTTATAACCCCGATGAATTTCGAGGGAGAAATTAATTTTAAGGGGGGCAGAATGTAACACCCTGAGATTTTATGAGAAGTATTATTTTTAATTTATTTGATGTCTTGTGTTGTATTCTACACCAAGATTATATTGCGCTATACGCAACACCGTTTTAGCGTGTAGTATACGCAACACTATTCTTGGATCGTGTTAGAACCAATTTCAAGTTTGTTTGAAGTTATTGTACGCAACATTGAGTGTATATATATATATATATTAAATGTATAAATGAAAAATGGTTGGATTATATTATACGCAACAACAAAGGAAACTTTCACTACATGCAACCCTGACTTGTCTTGCATTACACGCAATCACGACCTTCCCCGATATCGTGTATTATACGCAATACCGAGTTTCACTAAACAACGATATGTTATATAAACTATTCATTATGAATAGTAATACCCACTCTTTGAAATTTTATTTTTCAAAATGGACTTCATTTTTTGATTCAGAATATCGAAATTATCCTAGGGTGATTTTTTTGTATTTTTCTGAAAACTTTCAATTTTTTAATGAATAGTGAAAACACTGGGTTACTATTTAAAAACCGACTTTTTATTTAAATAATTATTTATTTTATTTATATTTATTTTAGGTCAAAATTGATACATAATACGTATATAAGTTCAATGTAATTCATTGGAGTCATTTTATAATAATTTTAGATATATAAAAATTTTATTGAACTTTTGACCGTCTTTTACCCACCTCCTAGGAGAATTTGAAAATTTACATAAAACTTAATTTTACCACTTATGTGAGTGGAATTTCAAAAATCCGAGAGACACGGTTGATATCAGTAAGTAAAATGTGGTTCAATAAGATAAAAATAATTTTTGGTGAATAGTAACTTTTTACTTTTATTTACCACGATTAAAAGTAAATAAGGTAATTAAGGGTAAAAATTATATCACTATTACCCTAACACATGTCCTAATTCTATTGGAGAAGTTTAATTCGACCAGAAACAACCTTAGGAATAAAATATTACCCTTTAGGTCCACTTGGATTAGATTAGGACATTTATTATTATTTTATTTAAAAAATAGTTAAAAGAGTTAAAATCAAAGTTTAATAACTAAAACATTTTTAATATAGAGTTATACATAAGGTAAATTTGACAATAAATATTAATTATAAATATAAAAAGATTTCCTACAGAATGGTATTTTATTTATAATTTTTTGACATTAAATAATTTAATTTATTTATGACACAATAATGATGCAGTAATTACCTTATTAATGAAATATTAAAATAATTGATGTTATAAATACCCAAATAAATGTAATTTTAGAATTTTTATTAATTCCACTAATTTTTAGGTTAATATGATATGTTAGTATTGATTTAATTAACTTTTTTAGAACTAATCATGCTGTTATGATTTCACAAAAATCAATTACCAAATAGTGTCAAAATTGACATAAAATAGTTTTTAAAACAAATATTATATTATTAATTGTTATTTTATTCCTAAAAATCTAAGGTTCGGACAAATGACTTGTATAATGTTATATATATTAATAATTAACCACTTGGGGTTCGTTTGGCTTGTTATAGTAAGTTTATTAACCATATAATGTAAGAAAACAAGAAGACACGGTAAAAGTAAAATTATTTTACTTAGAGTTAAATCTAAATGATAAGGTTAAAATAGTAACCTAAACTTGTCTAAAACCTATTATTTTGAGAGGATTTAGACCCATCCCCACTTTATCTTATAAATCAATCAATTTGGATCTATTATAAACTGAATATGACTTTATTATAAAATTATATTTTATGTTTTTCCAAAGGTTCCCCTCTCCTTCCTTATAAAAAGGGCACCCCTTCCCTCTTCTCATCACACCCTTTTGAGACTTGAATCTCATCCAAACCCTGACGATTACTCTTATCAACCTCTATAGTTATATCATAGAGTTTCTGGTCTTCTCAAAAGACCAACTCTAGTGTCCTAAGAAGAAGTTTAAAAGAGGTGCGTCGAAGAAGAGGTAATCTCTTCTACCGATTCTTTCAAGTTTTCTTTCTTCTTCAACTTATTCTTATTTAGTTGTTTCATTATAAAGTAATAACATCAGTATTAATTATATAATTATATGTTATTATAAATATTAAACAATCTTATTTCATCTTCTATCCATCCTACGGAAAATGAAATCACCGTGCGTGCGTACGTACGGAATACCGTCTCCATGTCGTGGTGTAATCAATTTTTCTACCACCACCTTGATTAGATGGGTATAATGGTGTAAAGAATAACTATATACGATTATTATAACATCTTACTGATTCTAATATATTATATCATCAACTCTAATTCAATTCAATAATTAAGGGAACAATATCATCGCTCGTGCGTACGTACGGATTACCGTCTCCACAACGCGATGAGATTCATTCTCCATGTTAACCATTCAAAAATGGTTATAAAGTACATATAATGAATAATAATGAAATATATGACATGATAAAGCTACTGGATTTATGTATATATATATATATATATGTTATCTACTTACTTCCATTCAAGTCAATAAGGAAAGGAAAACAACGTTAATGCGTACGTACGGCCTACCGTCTCCATGAACAGTGTATTTCATTTCATTTATCTATCTATTATATATATATATATATGTACTGAATATATATATGATATATAAATCATGATTTAAATTATGGAAGTAATTAATTCAAGATATAAGTAATAATAATATCAAGAACAACAAGTCCAAACACGTATGATAAATAAAATGATTTTACCCAAAACATTGCTTTAACATGGAATTTACAAAAGAACGGGTAATATAAAGTCATAAGTGAACCATATATGATATCATAGCAATGAATATGATTCTCTAATAAGTAAATGACATTATTTAAATCATTATACAGGAGTTTCAGATACGTACGAAGCATATCAGGCCTAAGGTAAGGGATAACTTTTCCAATCTCATTTTTATTTGAGATTGTTTACTCGTAAGTATTTACTAGGGTTATATTTACCATCCATGTCCCTATTTTCTAAAAATGGTTTCATGTATGTTTAAAGTCCTTTTTACCCATTTTTTACTTTTACCACATGTTATGAAAGGAATATTTCTTTTGTTTACTATACGAGGAACTTTTTGACTTTTCTAGAAAAAGTACGAGAAGAATGTTTTTTAACTTATACGGCATGAACATATTTTTATGGTTTCATAACGCCTTATTTTCATGAATCTTACTCTACAAGATTTAATTAAAAGTTTCAAAAAAATCCTTTTCTTTTAAAATTGCATGTAATTTTTGAGAAGAAAATGATTTTGAAGAAGAAAGGATATTTTCCTCAAGAATTCATTTCAAGTGTTTTATCAAAAACATTTTCTATATAAGATGGAATTATTTCATATGTGTATGTTTCAAGTATAATTTCTATATGATTTATATGGTTTCACTTTTCTTATGATTAAATGATATCCATTTTTTTATGGATTATGTTATGATGGGATGATGTTTATGAAACCCATTTTATACTTTGGGTAATGATGAATGATTTATGTTCATGTTGTGGCACAAGTAAGAATGCTTTCATTATGAGATGGATGGGGCCTATATCTCGCTCCAATGCATTGGGTAAAGATTTATATCTCATGAGATAAACATGGATGGAACATAATGTTAATCTGGTTCAGTGATACAGGACTGGAACAAGGAGTGAACTCGATTCAGAAAGGGACTTTGTCCACTAAGATGGTTTTGGCAGCAATGCCTTGGCTACTATGGAAATCATAACATGTGCTTAATGGTTACCACAATTACATGTTTTATTCCCATGCTATTTTATCATGATTAATGTTTCTTTATGATCTATGACTTACATAATGCCATGTTTTATGTTATTACTCAAGATTTTGATGTTTAAATATTATGTTCATGTTTTTAAGTTCAAATGTATATTGTTTGTTTTATTTTCTCCATGATTACCCTTACTGAGCATTTGATCTCACCCTTTATATGTTTTCTTTTCCCCAGGATATAAATAAAGGTGTTAGGTAAGAAAAAAAAGGGAAGATCTTTATGGGATATATTGAAGATCTTTCACCAATATTAGAAGATTATATTCCGAGTTTCCAAAGACACTAAACTATTACGATCCTTTGGTGTCTGTTTCTGTTATGTATTAGATATTCTGCAAAAGTAATGTAATGTCTATGTAAGTTAAGATTTGGGTCTCTACAGAAATTTTACACTATTTTTTCTGGTACGTACACCTAGGAACTACCAAGATGTATCATTATTTGAGATGTCATCATTGGTGGTCATGGATGAGGTGGATGATTGAAGATTTTTTATTGTGGTGTTTTACTTTTTAGAGAATCATGGTGGAACACAATAGATCTATGGGTATATTTCAGACCTTACCCATTTTTATGTTTAAATGGGATGAAATTTATGTGGATTCATTGTTGGTTTTACATGGAATCCTAGTGGGAAGGATATGATTTGGGTGATCATTGATCAACTCATGAATCAGAATATTTCATACCTATCAAGGAGATGGTGAAAATGGAACATCTTGGGGAGTTTTATTTCTGGGAGATTATAAGAATTTATGGGATTCCCTCTATAGTTATTTCTAATTTGGATCTCAGGTTCACCTCTAGGTTTTGAAAAGGTTTTTAGGAGGTGATGCGTTCCCATTTAAAATTGAGCAGAACATATCGTCCATAGATGGATGGACATATATAGAGGACTATCCAAGTTATTAAGGATATGATTTGGGCTAGTGTTCTTGATTTTAATGGATCTTGGGAATAAAATTTTCCTCTAATAGATTTTTCCTACGACAATAGTTATCAGTATTTGATAAATATGGTACCCTTTGAGGTTTTTAATGGGTAGTCGTGTAGATCTCTTTTGTACTAGAAATATTTGGGAGGGAGATCCTTGGTTGGGTCGAGTCCTGTTATAGAGATGAATGAGAGGGTTCATTCGATTAAGAGGAGATTGATCACATCAAAAAGTCATCATAAATCTTATGCAGACCATCATCATCAGCCACTAGAGTTTGAGGTTAGTGATCGGGTTTTTTGGGAGTTTCACCTTGCTTGGGACATTGTCCATTGGGTAAGTTGGGTAAGTTGGCATAGAGGTTTTTGGTACCCTTTGGAAATCATTGGATGACTGGGTAAGGGGGCAAATTAATTGGTATTAATATCATGTTTGATGTCCATTCATGACATGTTTCATGTATCCCAGTTAAGGAGGTATATACTGAATCCTACCCATGTGATTGGATGAGATGGTGTTGATATTGAGACTAAAACTACTATGGTTGAGTAGCCAGATCATATAATGGATCACCAATAGAATTTATTTCCTAGTAAAAAATTCTTTTGGTCTAGATTATATGGTAGCGTGGATGATATTTCCACGAGATGTGGGGGAGGGCATTGTTGATGAGGCAACAATGGATTTCACCTTTTTAGATCTAGGATCTTGAGGACATTATGAAGATAAAAAGTTTATATGGTGGTGATATTTTAATATCCCGTTATTCTTTTAAGATACTCCCTTTCTCATGTTTAGTTTATTATCCTTTTTTGGGTACATTTTTGGATTCCTGAGGATGGAGATAATTTTCTAGGGAAAATGAACTAAAGTGAAAGGATGCATGTTTTTTTAAGTTAATGGATTCTATTTATAAATGTGTTGATGGGTTTGTAGGGTTCTCTCCTTATTTGGAGAACATATGAGGTAGTTTTTATTTTTATGCTAAAATTTGGAATTTTCACTATCTGTTATGAGTTTACATGTTGTGTAATGGGGTTACAAATCATGTAATTGGTGATAGGAAGAAGTCATGGATTTTTTTCCCAACATGAAATAATTACCCAAAATTTAAATTTTACACATTTTGTAAAGGTTAAAATTAGGTTTTTCTATAAAAATATGATGTGTTTCTCAGAAATGTTTTGAGTTTTGTGGATTAAAAAGCATGAAAATGGGTTTCACACTGTGTAATTCTCATGATTTATGATTTTTAGGGTGTAATACAAATGATTATCATTTCATTCAACTGTGAAGCCTCACTCTTGAGACCCATAACTCTCCTAGGTGATTTAGAATATATCTACTCCTTCCAGATTACTCGTTCAGAAATTTATCATCATTATAGTTGTGATTCATATCCTTAGGTATGTATTCCTTCAATTTATTTATTTCCTTTAGTCACAATGACAAATTTTACTTCATTTTTATTTTAGATTCTTGATCGATTTTTGTTTTCTATTAATCATTTTTAGTTTCTTGTCAATCCTTGACTTTCGAATTTCGATCGATGGTATGTTGACCTCTATGGTCAAAGGCAGGTGGGGTTCCAATGTCCCTAAGGTAGATGGATCTATGCAAGTTTTTATAATTCATTATTGGATATATGTTCTTATTGAAATTAATTTTATTTAGTGAAAAATGGTTTTTTCTAAATGTGAGCACGGTTTTGAAATTAGTTTTGGACAAAATTTATAAATTGGGAACCTTGGGTGCATCAGGAAAGGAAAATAGGTAACCCTAGTTTGTATAGAACCACTATGGGTTATTTTGTGATATCGATAGACTGTGACATGACTCGATATCGGTTGAATCCAACACATTTTTTTCTAGAACGTATTCTTATAGGATTGAGCCCAGATGGTGTGATTTTTAATTTATGGTTTATTTATCCCATGATGGTTTATTCCATGGATATTTTCTCACAAGTTTAGTTTACCAATTTTTCATTTATACCTGGTTTATATATATATGAAAAAAAAATTATAAACCTTTTATTGTTTTAAAAGTTAGAACTTATGCATTATTGATATTAGGACTTGTATATATTCTTTGGTGGTACCCTACTAGCATATGTTCTAAAACTATAATTTTTTGCTTTGGATAGTTGTAGACCTAGTTTTTTAAGACAGAAGTAAAGTTAAGTGAATCGTGTAGAATGAAAAGTTCTATTTTAGCATGTTTCCATTGTAGAGGGATGGTTTAGAGGTGATGGTTGGTCACATGAAGACATGTTGGTTTTTTATTTTTATACTCTCTAGTTTAGCCTATTTGGGCTTGTATTGTATGGTTTTTCATTTATCTATTTTCTTAAACTTTTTTACTATCTCTATATGTCTTGTTTTGTTAATATACAAGACATGTTTCTATTATCTTTTTTGTACCTCAATGTGATGAGCTAGCTCATGTATCTTGTATAGTTGACTTGGGTTGGTTTTTCATACCAAGCATTGTTTCAAGACAAGGGACATAAGGATCCTCAACATGTATGTTTATCATAATGAATAAAGAAAAATATTCCAAATCAATTAGAAAGGGTGTTTTTGTTGTGTTTTATCCTTATTGATTAAGCCCGAATTTCCAGTGATGTTCTTTACAATATATTCTCTTCAAATTTTTAATTTTTAAATTATCTCCTCTTTTTTGAGAATCATATCTCATAAAATATCTATCATTCCTATAATATATTCAAAACAATCTTATAATTTTATCCTTCATCCAATGTCACATGTAAACTTTTGATTAGAATTTAAAATCATCCATAAGAGTTGGATTAAAAACTAGGAATTCCAAGTCATCCATCCAATAATTTATAAATACTGAAAATTATAGATTTTACTACCATAAAAAAATTACATCATTAAGAGAAATATTACATTGTGATAGATTTCCTCTATAACAAATTGTGACATAATTAATGTGGTTATGGTTTAATACTAATAAAACTTATATCCACAAATATTAATTCAAGTTTTATTATTTTTCCCTTAAAAATATCATTATAATCTTCAAAATATATGTATATATACAGCTCATTATGTCATGAAATATGTTTTTACATTATAATATATGCTCTAGAAATAAATTTAAAATTATATGAACTTCATTGTAGTGTGATATAGAATTTATTAAAACCTTTTCATCAATTGTAGTGTAAAAAATTTCTTTATAACTTGATGTAAAATTATGTAGGAAACTCTAAAATTCTATGGACTAGTCATTATAATATACTTCAAAAAATTATTAAAAAACACTTGAAATTACACCATGAGAACTTCCTGATAAATTCCAGCCATGAAACTATAAAAACCTTAACTAAAAAATAATGAATCTAATGTGAAAATCATTATTATGTGACCTAAACATTTATGATATGATTTTTGGCTTCATCAAAAAATCACATCCAAAGCCCCTCAATCCTTTATCAAACTTATACTAATTTTCATAAACATCATATTATATGAAATAATTTCTATTTCTGATAAACTCAACCAAATTAGTTATATTTTAAAAAAATACATAATGAATAAATTTGGTTCCAATATTATTCTCAATGAATAACTTTGGTTACAATATTATCTCCAATTGAGTATGTTGGAAATCCAATTGAAATTTAATACCTCAAAATCTACAACAAAGAAAAATAATAATAATAAAATAAACCCACCATCACTCTAAGTGTATGTGAGTTTATTTTAGTGTTGAAAATAAGGGATCAAGATATAATTCCATGATTCAATACATACCATTGAATGTCAGATTTTATAAAACACTTTTTAATCATAAAGTAACAGACCTCCCCTTATCTTCATCTAATTCTCGATAGGTTATTCCCCATTGATTATATCACCACCTATATCTAGTACCAATCTACCACACAAGGGTAGATTATCCCCTTAATATTCCATGTATGAAAAAAAATCATATCTAAGAGTCTGTAAATGGGATATCATTTTATTCTCCTAGATCTAATAATTTTACCCATTGAATAATGTAAATTAGTTCCCATTCATGGAATTTTCCATATCAATGATCTTCCTTTTATGTAAATAATAACCTTGTGGATCGAATATGTATTTTTGAAACAAAAAAAATCCCATAACACCCTAAGATAAGGGGGTGAATTGGGGTGTTGTATTTTCTTTTCAACATAAAATTCATATTGATCCCATGTTTTCATGAACACAGTGAAATTTTAAATATAAATAACACATCCACAACATCTAAATAAACAAGGTAAATATGATGAAAAAAATAATTTTACGTGGTCCACCATAAAGGGATACTCTAAAGAGAATATATCAATGATATTTCAATGTACCAAATAAATCACTAAATACTATTATGATTATAAATATTAAAGAAATTATTACTTCCAATACAAGGGCCACTCTCTTAACTTATTTCTCCATATACTACTTCAATACAAGGAACACAAGAATCATAAATTTATAGGTCACTCTTCATTAATGTTAAAATAATATTCAATGCTAATTAGTAAGGGTGTTTTCATTATGATTCAACCTCTTTGATTAACTCAATATTGTTAGTGATTTTCATTATATTATATTATATTTTAATTCTATATTTAGTAATTATCTCTTCTTACCTAAGATCCATGCCTTTAAAAATATTTGATATTCTTATAATATATTCAAAAAAATATTTCAATTTCATAATTCATCCAATGCCACATGTGAACTCTTGATTAACCTTTAAAACCATCCATAAGAGTCTGATTAAAAAAAAATCCAATTCTTCCTTTCAATAGTTAAAAATATTGAAACATACATATTTGTATTCCATTAAATAAATTATGACATGATAAGAAATATTTTGGTGTAATTGTATTTTTTTAAACACATTATGGTGTAATTATTGTTGTTATTGCATAATAGTTGTCAAACTCAGATCCATAAATCTCAGTTCCAATATTATAATTTACTCCTTAAAATATTATCATAATCCTGTAAATCCATGTGGATGTTGACCCCATTAAAATGTCATTTTTATCATTACACCATGATCTAAATTCTAGAAACAACATCAAAATTATATTTAATTACATTGCATTATAATCCAGACTTAATTAAAATTTTATTATCCATTGTGGCATAACACATTCCATTATGATGTGGTGTAAAATTTCATAGGAAACTACAAAAGTATGTAACCTAATCATTATTATATAGTTCTACTAATTATGTTGTAACTGTTGAAAAATGTGGTATGAGAACATATTAGTAATAAACAAGCATGAAACTATAAAAACATTACCAAAGAACCATTTAATATGAAGTTTCCATCATTATTATGTGACATAAAAGTTTGCATCATAATTTTTATCTTCTTTATAATTTCACATCCAAAGAACCTAAATATTTCATCAAATTTCTTAAAAAAATCACCAATATCATATATAAAGTAATTTTTAATTCCAAAAAATAAAACAAAATTAAGTTATGTATAAAAAATACATCATAGATAACTTTGGTTTTAACATTCTTCTTAGTGAACAACCTTCGGTTTAATAAAATATTTTGTCTCAATTTCAAGTATATATATGAAATTATATTATATAATCAATTGTATTTTTTGAATACCATAAAGTGCTCACCTAATATATTTCACCTTTACAGCTTCAAGTAAAATATCAAAACCTATATCTATAAATCATGGATATAATATTAACACTCCAAAGAGTACAATTACATAGTCCTATAGGTTATGATTAGTCTCTCTTGAATCAACACACAATCTACTACTAGATGAGGGGTATCATAATAAAAACTATAAGAATATCCTTACCATGGTAAGAAAAAAATGGGTTTTCCAGTCATACACTCCCTCAAACACTTGAAATATATATGGCATTTAACCATTTAAATAAATAATTCTCTATTATTATCCAATAATGAAAAAGGGTCACTATCTGAGAGAAGTTGTACACAAACATCTAAAAATAACTTTTAATCAATGGAAATTTCATTTATTTGAGAGGTTCTAGGGTGATTAACTATAAAGAGCTACTTAATTCTTCACAGGGTCCACAGTGATGCTAATCTTGGAAATGATATTTCTTATAAAATAACCTTATAGAACCTAGAAGTATAATGTAAAAAACTTTCCAAAAAGCTATTTCTTGTGTAATAAATCCAAGAAGAAATTTAAATTCTTTTCATATTCTTTCTCTAGTATTGAATACATCAAGATATAATCAATGAAAAATATGAAAAAATAATTAAGATATGGTAAAAATACATAATGTACCAATCCCATAAATATTGTAATATTGTTTTTAGACTAAAAAATATCACAAAATTCCTGTAATACTTATACATGTATTGAAAAACTATGTTTAAAATATTTTTCTTCTTAAATCCTCAACTAATGATATCAAGACCATAAATAAATCCTTGAAAAAAACTTTTACCTCTTAATTAATCAATTTGATCATAAATCCTTGGAAATAATAATATTTATTCACAGGGACCTAAATTGATCATTGATAATCAATGCACAAATTCAATATTTTATCCAGTTATTAAAAAAAACTTATAAACCGCCTAGTTACATAACTTTAATGAGAACTATATTCAATATTTAATTTATATATATCTATAATTTATCAAGTATCAATAGGTTACATAAGATATGAGGATAAGGATATTAGTGTTGAAGTTTTATGAAACTCTATACTAAACTCATCCTCATGATATGGAGGTAAAGTCATGTATTCATCCATAAAGACATATTTGAACTCTCTAAAAACCATGTAAAGTTCCTCTAATCTAGAATATATTATAAACAATAAAAAAATCACTACATGATATGAAATATTTTTAGTCTCACTCAATTTATAGATCGCATTCCTATCCCACTCTCTAATAAAAACATAACATTCCCAACATGAACCACCAAATATGTCACTTTATCAATGTAGGGTCACATATAAAAAACCCATCCATGATAAGGATGAAATTAGATAGTTGAATATATAAGAGCATCAATTCCCATGATAATTATTCCTACCAAATAACTACCATTCAACTAATAATGACTTTTAACAATCTTGAACAACCTAAAATGGGTATTGATATCTCCATTAGTCAATGAAATTATTATATAAAATTATTAAACCCTCACAGAATATTTTGGGGTAATAAAATGAATATATGTATAATAATATCAAAATATGAGTAATGTAAATAATGAAAGTACCTCAAACCACATTTGGATTATCCACCTCAATTACTACTTCCGTTTTTAACTCTCATTGAACAAATCATCCTCTTATAAAACCTTTATACTTGCCACAAACTTAGCCTTTAACTTAACTTGTATCCTTTGGATATGATATTCAAAACTAGCATTGACATATTCCCACTAAATAAGGAATTCAATGTATAAAATGATATTGATCATGTTGTTTCTATTGGAATTTCATCCATTTGGTAAAATTAAATTAACCGTGAAAATTCTATTATATAAAATTCTATGTAGGAGGTTTATAATACTGACAAAGAGGGCCATCCATAATTAAATCATACTTTTTCCTCTTCTGAACATCTTGGAAATATTTTTAAAGGGACTATAAATAATCTATAATACTATAAAAAAGTATATAATTCCTTATTCACCAACATAAAATCACACACTACATATTTTCAAATCTTGTTAATGCACTAATAATTGAATCCTATAATAAAATTGGGACTTATATTATCTAGGAAAACCACTAAAATATCTTTCTATACTTTGAAAAAAAATCTATTTGGTCACCTTTTAAATAGAACTCAATTGATCTAATAGTATATCTTCTATCACCACTTTCTCTATCACCTCAATATAAATCTTCACCTTTAGAGTACAAATATAATTTTGGATATCTAGTTTCAATACCTAATTAATTTTTTCTCCTATCCCTTCATGTTCCAAAATATTAATTGAATAAAAAATAAATCCCATTAATTTGGTACAAACTCTTGTACATTATATATCCCTTATTATATGCTTGATAACCCCTACTGATTTTATAACCCATATACACTGATTAAAACTTTGAACTAAACTTTTCACAAAACTAGATTCATCAGATTATGGAATCATCTTAAACCCCAAGATAAATTTTACACAACTATAGATCTTTAACTTACAAAAATATCACAAAAAATGATTCTTTATTCTTATCAAGATAATAAACCAACTAAAAATCCATATACACATCATTTAACCAGTTATTCATCCCTAAATCTAAAATAGATCCCTTACACTTTAAAAATCCCTTTTGTTACAAATTCTATAAAGTAATACTCTTAGTCTTATATTTCACTAGAATCTATGGATCTGAAGAGTTTTTTAGGAATATTTATGACTAAATATAGTTAAAAAATATATAAAACCAAACAAAAAATATCTACCTATTGTGTAAATGAAAAAATTTAATGAAAATAAAAAAAAATTAAACCTCACTAACCATGTAAAATCTTCTATAACAGTGAGTTTGATTGAGATCCCTTAGAAGTAATTAAAGGAATCCTTCCTCCAAAGGTATTCATCAAATAAAATGGAATACTTGAATGCTTTATTCGGACCCTTTTTCCTTTAATGATATACTAGAACCTCTTCCTTAAAGGTAAATGAATAGAAGAGAGTGAGAGAGTTTTATATTGAATCTGAGTAACCTGCAGTCATCTAAAATGAGGTCCATTAACTCCCTTAAATACAACTCCTTAATTTATTTAAGTAACTAATAAAAGTATATATATTTCATTATTTATGAAATAACTAACTCTTTATCTACCATTATAATTATTATAATGGATATTAATTTATTTAAGTGGTTTTAAAACCCATTTAACAATCACTAAATCCTCTATACATCATCACATGATGTGTCACAAGTTGAATAAATTGTGATAATTAATATAGTTAAGTTAGAATAATGATATATCATATAATTAATAATTAAAACCAATATATAGTATTAAAAACCATGATATATTACAAACAAAAACATGATGACTTTCACCTCATATTGGTTTACACTTTATTATATATATCTAATAGGATCAACCATCTTTTGCATAGGTAATGCCAACTTATCTACAATTTCAACTATAAGACATCATCTTAACAACATAGTTATAAAATAAAATAATAGTTTTGATCAACCTAAAACCAAGGATATGGATAGATGGAATACATGTATCCCTTATTACATCATATTAGAAAAATTACTCTATAATAGAAATAAATTTTATTTGTAAAAGATTATAATAAGGCACCTTAGGAGAGTGAAGCAGGGTGTGGCACTTTTTAGTCTAATTTAAATACCTTTTAAACACTTAGACCTCACTTTCCATTTGGATATTTACTTATTAGTGTTAAGGGTCACTTTTTATTCTCACTTATTGATTTTTCACTCTCCTTATATTCCATGAATTCACAACACACTCATATAGGAATATATAAAATAGATTCCAAAATATTTACTTTTTTTAGCCCACTATGGGATACATACAAGGTCTTATGGATCTCACTACACCTCTCATAGATCACTAGAACTCATCATTGAACACAAATTTTAGGGATATATCCCAAGGATCATAACTTAATGGTTATGGTGATCACTTTCACCATGGGGGAACTTCCAATATACCAAAATATCTCATTTCCTATCATCATTATAAAAATAAAAAAATATGATAAAAATTGAACCCTTGGATAGGTGATCCTATATAACTCCTTAATATTCTTTTTTATAACTTAGTCAAGCTTCACCTACTTCCTTATTATTCCCTTTACTAAAGGTATTCAGATATATAACTATAACTCATTTTATTGGGCTCTCCCATGCCTATATATATACATCATTCCTCCCTCACTTAGGAACTCAAATATGCAACATAATTTCTTATTATTTTTCATTACCTCATATGTATATATATATATAACATTAATTTTTTATCCCTATATCAATACTCATTGACCAACCTTCTTCTTCTACCAAGCATAATAACTTTCATAATGACAATTCTTCTTTCTTATAGAAACATTTATGTTTATCTAGGTTCATCTAGTTATACCCCAACCTCTATGGATCCACAATATTATTATATAACCAAGATCTCCCATGTGTCTAGTAGATCTCACCATTATCAAAATATCTTCTTCTTGATTCTCCCATTATCATATTATCCCTCATAGTTTCTCAATGTGACCATTGACCCTATATGAATTATTTATATAACATAGAAACCCAATCATATTCCATTCTCCACTACCTATATTGATTAATAAATATTATCCCGTAATATTCTTCTCTATTAATGTGTTCCATGCCTTCATAAAACTTATAAATTCATTTGGAATTTCCTCTCGAAAAATCTAACACTTAGGATATATCCCTATTCTATGTAATAGTTTATAAAATACATTATGAAAACCATGAAATCCATTTTTCTTTATACTTTACACATATTGTCTCATGATTCTTCACCACCTAATATTATCTTATAATATATATGGAATTATTTTATATTTATTTGTGACTTTCGATTATATAGTAAATGTAAAAAATAATTTTTGATATTTTTGTTCTTAAAACATTTTTAGGATCTTTATAATAAAACCACTTTTAAAGGTTAAGTGAGGACCTAAACATGATCCTGGGAGAATTCCCTACAATGATCAAAAGAACCCTATCTAAAAAATAATAACTAAACTTAAAAATAATTTAATTTTATGGTTTAAATATCCCAAGAACATGGCCAGGACAAGGGAAACTTTTGAAAGGGGTATAAGATAATCGAGTGCCATAAACATTTATGAGAAGTATTGCTAAATGGGGTACCTTCATGAGACTCGATGACCATTGTAATGTGTGGATTCCTGAACAAGTACTATTGACTGAGTAAAGAGTTCCATCACCAAGAAAATATAAGAAATACTAATGGGGAAAGCTATAGAAAAGTAAGAGTGTTGAGAGTGAGACAAAATCAAAAGTATAAATTGAGATACTATCTGGGAAGTGGTTTTTGATGGACACACCATTCCTAGGGACTATAAGACATCAGGTAGAAGATTATACTGACCTCATATCCTAGGAGAGAATTTTACACTGACCACATTGTGATGTAGGATTACCTGTATCTAGGGAAGGATCTTGATAAAACCACTAAAAAATTAATAAAAAAAGTCTTCATGAGGATAAAATGAAGATTTATATAAAAATAGGATGAAAAAACAGTGATAGAAAGAAAAAGACCACTGTATAGAAACAAAAAAAGGAAAACAAGGAACCAAACCGTAATGATCTTCCACCATCAAGGAATCTCACCCATTTCCATCACCACCATCAATAATTTCCCCAACCTCTTTTCTATATTTGGAATCTAAGGTGCATGGTATAGTAATATTGACCACCACTAAGAAGAAATATAATCTTTTCCACCACTATAGGGATGATAGAAACTCTGCAATAACATAGATGCAACCTAAGAAACCATTAGGTCTAAAATTCAAGCTATGTTAGTAAAGGTCTGGTAGTGACCCCAAGAGGATTCTAGGTCATAGTTGAACTCTAAAGACTAAGACAAGGTTAACAATCCTAAATAACTATACACCAATGAAGGAGGTGGGAAACAATGAAATAAATTAAGTAGTGGCCTTTTGAAAAAGAAATATAGAATCAAGAGGGATAAGAGTTAATGAAGAAGACTAAAATAATGGAGAAAAAAAGGATAAATAGGTTAATTATGACCTTAAGTATGAGGAAAATTGGTGAAAGTTGGAATCCACATACAATAAAAAATTCAATTAAAGGAGAGAAACATTGGGAAAGACCATAAATAAGATTATAAAAGAGTCCATAGATTAAGCACAAAGAAACCCTATCTTGGGAACTTCTAAGATTAAAATTCTCTTGTGATTTCCCTTTACCTCTCCCTTTAATTTATACTCATTTAAATACCTATGAAATTTTTTATCTCATTTGGTCATGGAAAATGATATAATTATGTCACCATTTATGATATGTGATTCTATAAATAATCCTTTATGTTTTTTTATTTTTAACTTCATAAAAACAATATATATCACCATACATGATACATATCTCTACCAAAGATATCTTCTTTCACTATTTGTGACATGTCATCACCTTTCACCATGGATTGATATTTTCCTATATCCCTACCCACTTCTTCATTTATTAACATTAATGATTTCCATCATTGATTTTTTTTATAAAAAATGGTATCATGGATTGTTTTCGACATCCCTTTTTGATCTTCTATAACACACAACACTATCTATGATATTCTTACATCACCACATATGATTATATAATTTTTTATGGTATAAATATATCATTATAAATGGTATCGATCATTTCCTTTATTATAGAACAACATTATTATATATCATATCTTATTATACCTTTATTATATTCCATATAAACTTTGATTTAAACTATAATATAGATTGTGATAGATTTATATCATCTTATACATTATGTACTTTTCTGAGTAATGTAATTAATTATGACTTATGATAATTATGTATTGCTGCCTATATTACATCCATGGCCTATGATTGATGATTGTTTCTAGATACAATTTCCTATGTTTATACATATCACTATTATTGACTTCTTCTGATTTCCATAGATAAGTTTCCATGATTCCATAAAATATATATCTTTCACCCTATATCTAGGGTTAAATAAATGAGTTTCTAATTGCGACCTCATCACTTTCACAACAAAAATTATATTCAATCACTATATGGGAGTTAATAACATGATTTATATATAATTATATCACTTTAATTGTATATTTTTACTTATATAAATATATATGACCTATTCTTATAGAATACCCATGCTCAAACCACCTAAACCATGAATCAAACTTCACATATAATTCAAGTAAAATTTTCATGTTTTTATTCATATCATGGTACATAAATTTTATCAATTAATTCCATCATGAAAAACCATGAATGAAGAATCCAAAAAAAATGGAATATGAATTAGTTTATAATAGTGTGTTGTGTCACTTTTGGTAGTATATACTACTCATTTACTTTCATATACACATATGAAAATAAATTTACAATGTTTCTTTTATATAACAAGGGTGATATTCACATATCATTATCCATGAATCAATTATTGGATTAAAACATTAGTTATTTCCACCCATGATAAAATTTTATTCTTTTATACTTTCCCTCATGACTATAAATACCCTCATGTCACCTCTAATGATCCGTATTTCACATTACTCTATCTACTTATTTCCTGCTATGAAATTCAATATTCACTGATCATAGAATATGATTAACTTTTGTTGAATCTTTTTATAGACTTGGTTTCTTTAAAATAATTATCACAACTATAATTTCATCCTTTTCAATAGATGTGATATATAATATATTATTTATTTTTTCTCTAGTTTCTATAAAACATTAGAAAAAATGACTAAATTAGCTAGTTTGACATGCATCTAGTGAAATTATTAATGAAATTTAGTGCTTCATCATTCATTTGGATGATTCTAATTAACCCCAATATACCATAAAATCATGTATCAACACACACAAAAACACACACACACACACATGAATAACACAATACAAGTTTAGTTTCACTCCCACATGCATCTATTTCATGTTCTTGATGAAATATTGTACAATTTTATCATAATATAACATTATCTTATATCACTTTGATTAGATGTAATATATTCTATACAAAGAATCAAGAAACTCACTATCTTTATCTTCCCAAATATGAAACATATTCACACCCACCGATCTCACTTCCAATCATATCCAACATGCCTTTAAAACAAAAAATATAATGCCTATGCAATGTGATATAATGAAATTACTAATCTATAAACCAATATCCTCATATATAGATAATATATTAAACTACTTTAAATATCTATAAATCAACTAAAATATTCCTCTAATGCATTTGACCACTTCATAAACAATTATTCAATGAATCCCAAAACCGATCACTATCTTTTAACCATTACTTCTTAAATAGATATAGTGATATTTATGATATCTATATGAAACATATGTTTTAACTCTAAGGATTCATCAGTTATCCTCTTCATATGTTTTTTATTGTATGGTCAACATTATTTATGTATCAATAATTCCATATATATATATATATTATATCACTTCATGTGATATTCTGAAATCACACTTTTTATGATATGGTCAAGAACTATATGTATATATCTAGTGTGTCTTCAAACTTTGTATAGTTCCTGTATCTAACTATCCCTTAGTCTATCAGTCATCCATGTCCAATTTTCCCGTATTCTTATTCTAGGAATATGTTTCCTTTTTTATTCTATATACTAACCATATTATATTTCCTAATCATATGTGATGCTTCACCTATACTCGTTGACCTAAAAAATATCGGGAAAAATATCCATGGGGTCTAAAAATACATAATCACCATGATCTACGTGAAAATATATGATGTATGTATTCATACCTAAAAAATAAACTTGAATAAAGTACACTAATACTCTAGTAATATTTAATAGATAATAAAGTCCCTTTCATAGGAATACATCAGTCAACTACAACATTATCTTAGATACTTGGTTTATCTCCCATCCCAAATTCAGAAGTACCATTACCTTACCAACCTGAAAAAATCACCACATGTTCCAACCCTAAACTATTAAGTTTTAATAGGGAAAAATATTTCCCAATTATAGTGTAAATTAACCACTAACAAGAATTTTACTAGGAAATCTATGACATCCTGACCTAGGTTCTACTCAAAGGTACCCCAAATCCAATTGGCCAGATGGCCTCAAGAATACTTCCTCGTATGCTAGAGGCCACTACTATTATCGAAGGAATATGGTGTGTCCATGGGGAGAGTATTCCCTTATTACCAGAGTGTAGTAGAACAGAAATATTGTAATAGGAAAATAGCAGAATCAATGTAATAAATAAAAAATGGTAGTGGATGATAAGGATAAACATCCAATCACTAAATAATAGTCCAAATCTAGAAATTGAATCATATACAAAATGATGATGATACATGTCATTTCACTAAAAAAATAGAAAACAGGTATACATGGAAGTGGGAAATATATTTTATAAAAAATTATAAGAAAAATAAAAAAAACTATTTGAGCATCTTGAGCACTAGCCTGGTCATCTACTACCAAGCTCCATCCTAATGGAAGTAATCAAGACTAGGTGTCCAAAGCAGTATGATTCCACTTGTAAACACCTACATACATATAATATGTTCATGCACCATAGAAAACCTAGATAGTGTGTGAGATAAATCTTAGTAGTCCGCCACCAATGACATCTATACCATCTAGTCTGAGAAATATAAATTGATAGTGTGTAGGTATATACAAAAGTAGGAAAATATAGTAATATAAATACCCTGATACCTACTTTATCTTTAGCTGGTAATGTGTCTAAAAATGTAATCATTCAATTAATTATGTTCTAGATTATAATAATTTAAGTAATTGGATCCAATTTATGACCAAGGAATCCTATAATTATAATAATAATATAGGATCCATGGTAATAACCAAGGAATCCTTGATAATGATAATAATTAAATAGGTTATAAGGTAATAATCAAGGCATCCTTGACCTCAGGGTTCAAGCCAACTCATTTATAACATGGAGCCTAACTATAAGGGGTTTGAGTGTAATCCAAGGGGCATCATCTAAGGCATTCCACCATAAATAGTTCTAACCAAGTCCAAGTATCTCATCCAAGGTAAAATTGGATAATCATGACTAGGCCCAATGGGTGAATCCATGGAGCCATGTGTCTAAATACATCAATATGGATCAAATAATGTATCAAAGGTATCCTAATATCTAGAGGATAATGAAGGGAACCTATTATGTCATGTTGGGAATCCACTGGTAGACATGGACCATGTTCCAAGGTGGGTATTTCCATTAGAAACCAACTCCTTGAATTGGAATGGTATCCTTTTAGTGCTCAAGGCATTCCCTCAAGAATCCAAGGATGAATCTAGTCTTAACACTCATATAAAAATGAAAACATATATATTCAATAGGATACTTATACATAATTCATTATTTAATTAAGGAAATTTAATACTCATACCTTTTAAAAATTCAGGAGGTTCATTCTGTTGCCTTTCATACTAAGTGATAAAGATAACTATGACATGAAACCATTTAATTAATTTCATTCATATTTAATAATTAGGATCATTCCTTTACCTTTCATAATCATGATAAGGTGGTTTAAGGACAAGAAACCATATTCAATCCAATTATAATTACTAGTCTAAGTGAAATCTATAATTATACTTTCCATTTAACAATTAATAATTAATTTAATTGATTTAAGCACTTATCTTAGAAGGTTTAATTGATACTATGGTGTAACATCTATTAAAAACTCATTCATTTGGTTCATAAATTTACCTTTAATGAGTCCAAATCTATCTCACCTAAATGGTGGTGTAAATAGTCAGAACAAGCCACTAAAGGCATCAAATAGGAAACACCCTACTTAGGGTGGTCAGGGTTGAGGTTATAACCACCAATAATGTGAAGATCATGTATAGAATGTGATATAAATTATGAGCACATTGATTATAAGGATATAATATGAATTTAATAGTCATCACACGATGAATTGATGGGATCACAATGATGATAGTTTATAAAATAGTGAGGCTTTAGGGATGAGTCATAGACCACCTACCATATACCCATAGCACTCTCCTCACATGGTATTGGCCCTTAGTTTGTCCTCGATTGAAAGAAAATTAAAGAACATATAAATGCCTTTAAAGTATGGAATATGAGCCTACATCAAAATAGCATCATTGAGGGAAATAAAAATGCAGAACAACTCAAGATGAATAATTTACATATTGATGCACATGCAATGTGATGAATGGTGATTGAATTATACTTCAGATGAAGGAATGAGATCAAAAACCATGAAAGAGGGACTTGGGAGATAAAAATGGGAGAGGAAGGGTTATCTTGTCTGATTAAATGAGAAAAGGAGGAAGAGGGGTATGTTTATAAATAATTAAGGTAAATTTAGTCTTTATACCTAATAAAAATATGGGTGCATGATTTGGATGCATGTGCACCAACCATGCTTAGCTCACTACCTAAGGAGGGTACTCGCATAGTTAGGCCATGTGATTAGAGAACCTATGTGCTAATTATTCTATATGGATCTGATAAAAACTACATTCCATTTTCATGGGAGTTCATTCCAATATGCATGGTTTCCTCAAACCGTGTAGCCTATTAATTATCACTTTTAATCCACACATGTTTAGGGGTAACCATGTGTCCTATCCTGTACAGTTACTCCAAATCATGTGACCAGTCTATTTTCACCAAAATTTGGGCTTCAGACTCCAAACAAGCTCCAGACCCCCTGAAACACCCATTACCCCATTAGGAATCCATATTAGGTCCAACAAAATAATTATACTAAAATTAATAAGACTTATACCAGAGAGAGAAATCGAGTTCTTATAGTATTTCCCCCTTAAAGGAACTCATCCCTGATATAACCTTCCTAGGGAGGTGAAACACTGTATGAGAAAAACTCCATCCACTGGGTATATACTTCAGCCTCCCAATCCCAAGTATCAACTTGTACAGAATAGTTTTTCCATATCACTCCTACTAAAGATATAGACTATCCTTATAGATCCTTCAAAATATGGTTAATGATGTATATAGGATACTCCTCAAATGAATCATTAACATCTAAATCTAACTCCTTAGAATCAAAATTATAATATGGGTTGGAATGATAGAAAAGAATCTATGAAATGTGGAAGATTTTCTACATGACATGGTACCTATGAGGTAATATCAACTAATAATCTTCCAGATTGACTCTATCTAGAATCATAAATAGCCCTAAAAACTGGGTGAGAGATTCCCTTGACTCTGTATTTCCCTATTCCCAAGCCTGGGTGATACATATAGGAAAACACAATCCCCAACCTCAAACTCCAAAGGTCTCCAATGGTGATTAACATAAGATTTTTTCTAGAATGAGAATTAGGCACACAGTTCTTGATCATTTGAACCTGCTCTGAATTATCCTAAACAAGATGAGGACCGAGTAGTACTACCTTATATACCTCTAACCAACGAAGGGGTGAATGGAACATCTTATTGTATAGAACCTAAAAAGGATCCATATGAATCATCTTATGAAAGCTATTATTATATGTGGAATCAATGATAGGTACATGACTCTCCCAAGAACTTCCAAAATCAAGGATTCATGCTTAGAGGATATCCTCTAAAATATTTATTGTTTCTTTTGACAGGCCATCAGCCTGAGGGTGTAATGATGTGCTTATAAGAACATATGTACCCATAGATATCTATAACCCCTTATAGAATATTGTTATGAAACAATCATCCCTATAAAATATGATAGTACCAGGGGCCCTGTGTAGTCATATGATCTCATGGACATACAGTCTTCCCAACTCATCAACTTAGAAAGTTTCTCAGATATAAAGGAAATGGGATACTTTCGTCAGTCAATCCATGACTACCCAAACTACATCACTAACTCAAGGAGACCTTAATAAGATGACTACACAGTCTATGCAAATATATTCCAATTTCCATTATGGGACTGGAAGCGGTTATAACAAGAGAGTAGGTCATTAGTTCTCTTCCTTCACTTGCTTATAGGTCGAATACCTAGTGATAAAACCTGTTATCTAATATTTCATCATAGGCCACCAATACTGGAATCATATATATTAATAGATATTAGAGATTTTTGGGTAAAATTCCCACTGAGAAGTGTGGGACTCTTACATATATTCCTCTACAATACCTATAAGAACCCAAATATTCCAATGTATATGGAGGATTCCATCTCTATCTACAGACCAATATGGAGGTGGTTCCTCACCAAAAATGTTGTCACAAAGAACCAAGCCTACGGGATATGAAAACCACCTACTATTTGCTCGATCAAGAAGGGAAGAGGTAACTACCCAGGATATAAGAGAATATTGATTGTGACTCTCATGAAACTTTAGATGTAGCTCATAAAATGGGTCCATCAACTTTCATTCATCACTGGCTTCCTATATGGAAAGTACCTGAGTTTTTTGAATTAGCTATTCCACTACCACATTTCCTTTTTTAGGTATATAGGTAATCTCAAAATCAAATTACTTAAGGTACTCGACCCATATTCACTGTCTAATATTAAATTCATGTTGTGTAAAGATATATTTTAGGATCTTGTATCCTGTATACACCATAAAGTGCTCACCCATCAGATAGTATCTACAGAAACATAAGTCATGAAAAAATAATATAATATCAAGGTCATGCATTGGTTAATTCCTCTAATGAGGCCTCTAATGTAGAGATTTGTATGTAATGAATCTATCATCCTGCATCATCACTACTCACAGACTAATGCCTGATGCATCACAGAACACTATATATCCTCTACCAGGATCTGGTAGAATCATAATCAGTGTTGAAATAAGCCTTCCTTTCATCTCTTGAAAGGATTTTTCACGCACCTATAACCATAGTAACATTACAACCTTATTCGCAATACTATTAATAGGTTAATAAATGCATGATAATTCTTTTATAAAATGCATGTAATATCTATACATTTCCAAGTAAATCTGTAAGTCAAACATTTTCTTAGGTCTCTCTAAGGAAACTACAACAATCTCCTTATTTGGGTCAACCAAAACACCTGATTTCAAGATAATATAACCCAAGAAGTGAACTTTATCAATTTATATATGGAACTTAGCTATCTTGGCATAAATATGATGATATCTCAGTTTATTCAGACTGATCTCAATATATTTAGCATGGTTTCTTTGAGTATGAGAATACACCAATATGTCATCCATAAATACCATGAAAAAAGAATCTAGATAGGGATGTAAAATCCTATTCTTAAAATAAATGAAAAAGGAAGTCATGTTCATAATATTGAACATCATAATGAGATAATAAAACAGACCATA
This sequence comes from Viscum album, assembly GCA_963277665.1. Lineage (NCBI taxonomy): Eukaryota > Viridiplantae > Streptophyta > Magnoliopsida > Santalales > Viscaceae > Viscum > Viscum album. The sequence goes on along the minus strand of OY728132.1, from coordinate 599,152,390 downwards.
CCTTCTATGAAATGTTGTACAAGGTATGTTTGAAAGTCTCACTCACACTTGATGATAGACTGAGCTCAGGTCGATCTTTGAGAAAACCCTAGATCCGAAGATATAGTCAAATAGGTCATCTATTTAATGTAGTGGATATTAGTTCTTAACCATAATCTGGTTCAACTATTGGTAATCCCTACATATCCTAAGGGTCCCATATGCCTTCTTGGTGAAAAGAATGGATGAATCCCAAGGGTAAGTACTAGTTATGATAAATCCTTTAGACTACAGGTCCTCCAACTATCTCTTGAGATCATGGATCTCAATAGGTTACATCCTATATGAAGGAATATACATTGGATATTCTCTTGGAACACGATTGATCATAAACTCTACCTCTCTCTCAGAATGTAAGCCATAAAAATCATCGAAAAAAACATCCCTGAAATGATCTACCATAAGAGGGATTTCATCTTGATATTAACCATGATCCACTATGAATATATTATCAATATAGGTGGTAAATACACTTATCCCATGATTATTTGGTCTAGCTCTACTATCCCATACATCCTAATCACCCTTATGAAGATAAATGTTTCCCTCTAGTGATGTAAACAACACCTTGCGACTATAGTAGTCCACATAGGAAAGATATGGAACCAAAAACCCATTCCATAAATGACATAAAAAACTATAATCTTGAGTATGAATAGGTCCCACAATAAGGGATAACTTCCTACCTTAAGGTAGAAGTCCCTGCACTAGCGTATGCTCTCAGAATTTACACCCAATGATGTGTCTAGGGTCATCATGTAACACCCCAGGTAAATAAAGAATACGACATTTTTGTATTTTTCCATATTTGTGAATAAAATATTAATATGACTTTAAAGGGGACGCTATGCTCGATGGCGTACCCAACACGCAACAACGAGTTTCTTGGGAATCTTACGTTGCACTCTAATAATAAAATAATATTATTTTAAATGATAGTTAACATGTAGCCGTTGTATTGGCGGGAATGGATAGAAATAACTAAAATATGATTTCATATGTTTTTAATTGTTTTTACATTTATCCAATAAAGAATAGAGGCTTAAAATACGGAAAGAATTCAATTTTAGGCGTATATGCCCTAGTTTTCACTAAAGGTTCACTTATCACCTTTTGATGTTGAACCATCATTAAATATAGTTTTGTTCACTCTTAAACATTCTTTTGGACCAAATAAAACTCTTATTAAGAATCGGGACATCAAAATTTACTTTGTGTAAATTTTTGGTATCTTTCCGATAAAGTTCATTTTTTTTAAGGAATAGTGTAAAATGTTGTATTTTAATTCAAAACCACTTTTTAATCTAATTTATTTATATGATTAGATTATCTTTTGAATTGGTTTTAAAGTGAAATTAGAAAATATTTTTACCATTAAATCCAATAGTGGTGGTTGGAATTAATTTCACTTTGAAATCGGACTTAAACTGGTGTCAATCTTTTGATACTTATTGTTTTATAAAAACACGCTATTTGCTCTGACAGCGGGAATTAATTATTAAATTAATTAATGTGACTAATATGTTTTGAATTTTGTAAAACGGACTTCATTTTTGAATTCAGAATATCAAATATAGCTTAGGGTGAATTTTTGGTAATTTTCTGTAAAACTTCAATTTTTGATGAATAGTGAAACCACTAAGTGATAATCAAGCAAACTGATTTTTCAGTTAAATGAAAGTTTACCACTAATGTGTATTGAATTTTGAAAATCCGACATACATGGTTGTCATTAAGAAGTAAAATGTGGTTCAATGAGATTATAATAATTTTTTGGTGAATAGTAACTTATTAAGTTTTTAATCGCGATTAGTGATAATTAGTGTAGTTTAAGGTATAAATAATACTTTAAAAATATGAAATGACCTAGACACATGTCACAACCCTATTGGTTGTGTCATGGCCGACCAAGACAAGCCATGTCCTAACTTGGGGACCCCATGGATCCACTTTTGTTGGGAAATAACATAAAATACTTTTTATTTATTGTTAAAGTGAAAATGACACTAACATAGTATGTTTTACTAAAACAATTTTTAAGTGGGGTTATACAAGTCCAAATTTTGATTATAAATAGTCATTGGAAAGATAAAAAGATTTCCTATATCATAGTATTTTTTTTTATAATTTTTAGACATTAAAGAAATTAAATTATTTATGACATAATAATGATGCAGCGATGACATCATTATTTGACAATTTAATTAAAATGGAAAGATAATGAAAAATCTACAATATACACATGGACAAAACCAATTGGATGAGTGGATTTCGATGCCTTATCACCTTATCCACGAATTCTACCAATGTGGGACCCTTTAAAACCGAAAAGCATTTTCAAATAAAGTAATATTTCTTTGCTTTCCAAAAGTGCCCCTCCTCTTCTCTTATAAAAGGCCCCCACCTCCACCTTATTTCACACACTTCAAAAGCCTTTGTCTCGGCCAACCCCTGCCCATTTGCTCTCTCCACATCCCTCTCCTCATCCTAGAGGATTTACCTTGGGCAGAATCCTTTCAAAGGAAGACTTTAGGCTCAAATCAAAAAGAGTTACACTTTTAAAGGTAATTGTTTCTCTCATATTCATTTGTTTTATTTTGCTTCTCCAACCCCCTAATCTCTTTTTATTTACTTATTTTGTAACAACAACAGTATCTTCAATATACTAGGATGTTGTTATAATATTTATTTGAGCTACACTCTCACACAACTACATCAAATGGTTAAAGAACATACGGTTTCCGTGGATGGTGAAATTCTGCCTCCCGAAACGATGATTGTTCAATACTCATTTAACACCTTCAAAGGTGGCCATTATGATGTCACTATTTTTATATATGATATATAGTATGTTTATGTTTTCCTTAAGATTCTGTTTTTTACATTTTGGTCAAAACTTTATGGTTCCCATTATGGGTAAACACGATATCTTCATTTAAGGAAGTGCGGACTACCGCCCCCTCAAAGTGATTTGATTCGTTAAATACCATATGTGGGACATATAAAGGATGGAACTATGATATTAAATATGATATTATACTGGAATTATAATATACCTTTATATCATTATTATTCCATTCTATAAAATACGAATAGAAATGAAAGTAGCGTTCATGCGTACGTACGGCTTACCGTCTCCATGAACGGTGCATTTCATTTCTTACCTCTAAATGATTATGTAATGTTATAAATGCATGAATGTACTGGATATATATGACATATATTATAACTACAACATGAATACAATTCTGGATATAATAAACATTTGGCCACATGAACAACATGTAATTGTAAGAAGTCCACTTTCGACTTAAGAACCAAATACCGACAAAATGAACATTATTAACTTAAATGATTACATAATGTTCACAACATGTCAATAATTGATATAAAAGGAATAATGAACTTGGAAAAGGTTCTTAAGCAAATAGAAATTAACTCAAGTTTATTATTCAGGACGTTAAAGAACGATCGAGTCAAGTCGGACCCGAGGTACGGGATCCTGCAACTCTCTTTCTCTTTAAGTACACTCTTTTATTTCTTTTAAGCTCATCTTTCTGATGATTGGGATGTTATTTTATATTACTCCTACTGTAATTTTTATGTTCATGTGATGAGAGACCCTATTCTCTCTCATCAATCCTTTTGGAAGTTTTATGTGGCGCCGTTAGGCTGCCGAGTTTTCGTAAGGGATTTTTCATCTCACTTTTATCCCCGTGAGATTTATGCTACATTTGCCACAATTTCCTTTGAGTGGTGTATGTACTGCCCATTATTCTACTCTTTGTGTAATATACTTTCGTTTATGAGTATTTACATCAATGATTTATTGCCCTTCTTTCATGGGGTGTATGTTTTGAAAGATACCCAATTCGGTAAGGGAACCTTTCACCCTTCCTCTTTTTAAAAGACTTCTTTTATTGGGTCTTTTAATTTACATATTGTTATGTTGGGATATGTTCTCATATATCCTTAATGATGTAAATTTTGTGTCCAAGTGATGAGATACTCTTTTTATCTCTCAGCAACTCATTTTGATGTGACGCCGTTAGGCTGTCAAGGGAACTTCTTAACCCAATTTCGATTTCTTTGGGTTCAACTTGTAGTCATTAAATATGTCATCCATTGAATATGTGTGAATGACCTTTTATTGTTTTACACTTAATATCCGCTTATATTGGGTGTCTATATATTTGTCACACATATTTTTTGAGATTTATTTGTCCTTAATTTAAGGATACCTTCTTTATAAGGTATTTCATCACATTTGACATTTCTATTGAGGGTTCATTGTTGTTATGCACCAATTCACTCTTATATGGTGTATATACTGTCCTTTGGAGTATTATATCATGAATCCTTTTATTCTCATGATATTATAAAGTTCTGACTAAATGTTATTCCTTGATTATTGTATTCAAGTGTCTCTAATTTTGGTAAAACCCCTTTAACCAAAATATCGTTTTAAATGTTTTAGTTATTTGTTCTTATTAATATCCATGTTTTCAAAATGGTTTTAAGGATTTATTTATATGGATATTAATGGTTTAAAATGTTAAAAGCTTCAAGGTGGTATGGGACTTCGTCTCAATCTCCTTTCATTGAGGCATATTTTATTTTATACACAACTTTCTTTTATACGGTGTATAAACCCCTTTGACTTTTACGTTTATTCAAAAGGAATCTTTTTTATACGAAGCGTTTACTAAACGACAAAAGGGAATGTTTTTGTCGTACGTATGCGGCGACAACGACTTCTCCGCCGTCGTAACCGTTATTTGAGTTTCGGCTTCCTCTACAAGCCATACCTTCTTTTTTTAAAGGAAAAATAAATACCATGTTTTACTTTGGTATTGAAAATGGTTTTCATAATGTTTTTATATCAATGTGTTGTATTGATATCTCGTGATTGAAATGTGGAAATTTTATGTTTCCTTTATGCATGTTTTATGTGATATGATTATGTTATGGTTCTTGGGCATTATTATGAAGACGGGTGGTTTCGTGATAAACTAAGGGCGGGTGAGCCCGTTATAGCTCTCCAATGCATTGGGTAACGCGAAGGAGTGAAACGTTAAGGTTTCTCCGAAGAGATTTTAGGGAATATACTGTGATGGGTATTCCAAACGTAACCAAGAGGGTTACTCCCTACGTAAGAATGTTATGAATGCCTCAAGTTACCTTTATGTCTTATGATTTCTATGATTTATTCATGTTTTGATGAGTTAGGTTAAAGTGCCTATGTTTTATGGGTAAATTATGATTTCATCTTTATGTATACATGAACTCATGTTTCCTTTCCATATTTTTTATGTCCCTTACTGAGCTTTTTATGCTCATCCCAAGTTTCTGAAATGTTTTTCAGGTCAAGAGGAAAGGTACATGATAAGACGTTAGAGTCAAGGATGTGTTAAGAGAGAATCCATATTTTATTTTAAATATGTTCTCGTTGATGGGAAGAATGAATATTGTCTTTTATGTAATCCACTTTGTTTAAATGTGGAATGTAATGCAAGTTTCATGATCTAATTCTCTAAAACTCTAAACCTGAAAAGATCCTCAATGTGTAATCTTGTAATAACTCAAGATTAAGTAAGTTTTAAGGCTGGGGCCTTATACATCATATCATAGAAGTACTAAATTTAAAAAATGAGACTTTCTACATTCTATAAATATACAAAGGATTGTGAAACACCTATATCAAATAAGGAATATAAAATAGTGGAGGCTACTATAGTAGTACCTCACATTATTGATGGTCCTACACACTGATCCTAGGGTATCAGATGTAGAGCATGAAACTGACCTAATCTTCAACCCTATTCTACAACTGGACTACACTAAGTAGGTCTAATACACTGGTGATAATAATTAGAAATCTTTCTACCACGACCATGACCTCCTCCTCGACTAGTCCTATTAGTGCTACTCCAACTCCCCTCCTGACGTGGGGTAAAAGATCCTTCCCTTGAAGGTGAAGCCGATGTTGATCCTATTCCATAGAAAGTAGATGGAAATGTCTGACAAAATATATGAATATTCCCCATATGACCAAAATCATTAAACTCCAAAGTTTATCTATCACACATTGTATTTAGATTCCCCTGTCATCCAATTGATGAAATATAATGGAGTTTCCAGTGCAAATACGTTTCCTACCACTACTCTGATGAGAAACCTCAAGGGAACACTTCCTACTACCGGAATAACTACTAGCCTTCCTCAACACTGAGCCTCTATGCCTGGTAATGTATCCTTCCCTCAAGTTGTGCTCAGTGGAAAGATCCTAGTTCATGATCTCAAAGAAATTAGGTAGGATAAATACATTCACCTGAGTATAGAGAGCATAATTAAGCCCATCCTTGAAGCATCTAGCACGTGACATCTCATCACTAGCTAGAAGAAGTGAAAAAATATATAACTCAGTAAAACACACCGAATAGTCCATGAAATACATATAACCCTAATCCATATGCATAAACTCTCAATCTTGTTTATCTCTCAGCATTTGAGGAAAGAAGTATTCATAGAAGATAGTCTAGAAATCAGCACATACCATGCATTGATGATGACCAAACTGGGTAATCAAATCCCCCCAAGTTCTTAGCCAAATCAAATAGAATATAGTTATAAATCTTGACCCTCATCTCTAGATGAATCTAAATATGATCAAAGATAGATAAGGTGGCCTCTAGCCAACACTCAGCATCCTGTGGACCACCATCCCCTGAGAAGATGGTATTCTACTGCTGGTGGAACTCATGGGTCATATCTTTCATCATAAGAATAGGTTGTGGAGCACCCTATATGGACTACATAATATGTAGGAAACCTTAAAAAAGTGGAGTTTCAATTCCCACTTCAGGTAAAACAGGCAGTGACTTAATTGGTAGTCTTGGTGGTAAGATTGATGGATCAGGGACCACAATATCTGGAGCGTGGTCATCTTCACACTCTTGGTACATGACTTGATGATGTTGTGATGGAATAACTCTAAAAATTCTAAGAACATTCCTAAAAATAGGATTTTATAAGTAGATAAAAGAACTATCATAAGTACTTAAAAATAATAAGGGATCACAAACTAAGGTAATATCCCAACTAACCGCTTAGAAGACTAGGGTATTGATAAGTGTCTAAGTTTAATTTACAATGATTCTAATAAGTGAAAAGGTTAGTCACAATTTTCATCTTCATTTACTAGAAACCATTTTTTTTATAATCCATGATTTAAATTTATAGTTTGTATTTTATTATTTACATATAATAAGGTTGATCAAATAGATATCCATTCCTAGTGAATAAGGCCCCATACACTTTATCACTGAAATTGACACTCATTAAATTTATATTTAACCCAATATACATTTGGTCTTAGAATGTAATATTTAATATATGATGGATTGAATCTTAAATTAATCATTATAATCCACAAGGTCCCATACACCTCATGAATTGAAACTATCAATCACTCAATCACAATCAAATAGCAGCTCATGTAACCAGAGGTACATAGCTAAAATGGGTAAAAACTAGCTATTTAAGATGCCACCATCAAACTATATAGAAAAAACTATTCATATTGTGATGAAACTTTAAATAAAAAAAATCCCTGCCCTTTAGAAGATTTTAGTATCAAAAGGATATATAAAAAGCATAAATCACTCAACAATCACATGCAACACAAGTAATGCAAGAAGTGAAATGAACCAATATGGCATAGTATATGTATGGAATGTGAATTCTAGGTTCCTATTATGAGTCATGTAAATATTATTCCTTTACCTCATCTCATCAGGACAAAGATCATATCATTAAGGAATATAAAATACCATAACTCATGTGAATCACCCAATGGTGAAAGTATATCAACTGTAATAGGAAAAATATAGAATTCCAATTTCCCATTCCTAGGATACTTGGTATTTACACCAAACATGAGTTAGATAATCCTAGAAAAAACTTATAATCAAGTTCTATCATGTTCTTAATCTACTGTCTATATTCCCAAAAAATAAGAAAAAATAAAATAAAAAGCACTCTAACACCACTTTGTGACATCCTAACCCGGGTTCCACTCAAATGTGACCTGAAGACAATTGGCCACATGGCCTCAAGAAAACATCCCCATATTACAGAGGCTATTGACTAATGGTGTGGGCCTAGGGTGTATATTTGGGGAGACTATTCCCTAATTACCAGAGTGTAGTACATCAGATATATAATAATAGGTAAATAGAGGAAGAAATATAATAAATAAACAATAGGTAGTGAAATATAAGGATAGACATCCAATAACTAAATAATAGTACAAAGTTAGAAATTGAATCATATACAAAAATTATGATGATATATTTCATGTCTTTAAAAAACTAGAAAATATGTATAAATGGCAGCATGCAATAAATTCTATACAAAATAAGAAAAAAGAATCCAAAAAATATCCAAGAATATTGATCACTAGCTTGATCATATACTACCAAGATCCACCCTAATTCAAGTAATCAAGATCAGGTGTCCAATGTTAGATGCTTCTACTTTTTAAAACTTGGATACATATAATATTCTTGGGTACCATCAGTGGCCCAGATAGGGTGCGAGATAAATCTCAGTATGCCACCACTAATGGTGTATATACTATCTAGTTTAAGAAATATAAACTAACTGTGTGCAGATATATACAAAAGTAAGATATTAAAATAATGTTAACACCCTAATAAACACTTTATCCTTAGCTGGTAATGTCTCTTAACATGTAATCATTTAATTAATTATTTTCCAGTTAATAATAAGTTAAGTAAGTGGATCCAGGGTATGACCAAGACATCCATTAATGATACTAATAATAGAGGATCCAAGGTAATAACCAAGGAATACTTGATGATGATAATAATGAAAGAGGATCCAAGGTAATAACCAAGGAATACTTGACCTGAGGGTTTAAGCTAACTTAGTAATAACATGTAGCATGGCTATAAGAGGTTTGAGTGTAATCCAAGGGGAATGTCCCAAGGAATTCCATCATAAACAGTTATAATTGAGTCTAAAGATCTTGTACAAGGTAAAATAGTATAAATATGATTGGGAACAATGGGGAAAATCCATGGCACCATGTGTGTCACACCCGCCATTTTAAAATTTATTTATTTTATTATTTTTTATGGGCATTGGGTAGTTCGGGTTAAAGCCCAACTTAAATTTTTGGGTTCTTATTTAAAAACACATGTTTTGGCCTTTAAATCCTTCATCACACCATAGTCGAAGCCACTCGGCCTCACCCGAGTCACCACATGACCTCGCCCGGTTAACCGCACGGCCTGCTCAGTGTTCATGGCAAGCATATAAAATGAAATGAATAATGAAATGGAAATAAAATAAAAATAATAAGTGTAATAAAAATTTAAGGAATTATTTTAATGATAATAATAATAAAATTTCTTAAAGATATTATTATTATTATTATTGTTAAGGATAATATTTTTATTAAGATATTATTATTATCATCGTCATTCTATTAATTTTTTATGGGCCGTGCGGGGTAACCACACAGTCGCCCTGTATTAAAAACAATTAATGTGTTAAAGTGGGAGTAAAATAAAATAATAAATGAATTAAATTGAAGGAATAAATTAGTAAAATAAATAGAGTGAATTGAAATAGAATTTTGAGAATTGTTTTAAATGATAATAATAATAATAATATAAGAGAATATTATTATTATTGTTGTTGGTATTAATTTTTTTAATATAATTAATCTTATTAATTTTAATGTTGAAAATGTATTTTTTTATTAAGCTAATAATATTCTTATAATTATTATTATAATTAATTTTGTTTTTTTAAGTAAATTTTATTTTTTAGGGTTTTATTCCCTTCCCCTTCCTTCCTCTCTCCTCCTCCATGGACCTCCCCTATTTCTCCCTGCAGGTCGTGCCCCACACCCCTTCTCCTCCCTTATGCACAGCCCTCTTCCCCTCCTGCCACCTTACTCCGGTGAGCCACCCTCCGCAGGCACCCCTCTCCCTTGTGTGCACACTCCACTCGTGCCCCAACATCACGCGCCCCACTCTCTCTAGCGCACCCCCTTTCCTTATCCAGAGACCCCATGGCCGGCAACCTCCTTGGATGACAACCCCATGGAAACCTCCTTGGCCAATTCCCCCTTGGATGGTGACCCCCTCTGCTTCCCTCGCACTGCCATCGTGCCACCCTTTCACTGAGTAAGTTTTTTTTTACACTTGCCTTAGGGTTTCGGTTGGGGTTTCTTTTCATTGAGGGTGCAATCATGACCTTTTTAGTTAGAATGTGTAATGTCCTGAAATTTCTGTATAATATTTTTAATCATATGGAATTATTTTGAGATTGTGAAATCTAACGGAACGTGATTCCGAAACCCAGAGTGCCTAGAATGATCCGTTGAAGTTTTGTTAAGCTTTAATTAGCACGCGTAAGCAGTTTTCCTAAAAAGGTGGAATAAATCTTAAATGATTTCCCGAATCAGAATTATGAGGGCACCATTGCATTTAGGATGGAAGGTTTACCCTAAACGTTACTTAAGTTTAGTTGGCGCAGGCCTCCTGTGAGAAAACCTAAAAATGAAATAACTGTAAATAAAATAATTAAATAAAGTTATTTTATTTTTCAAATGTTTATAACTCGCGAACGATGACTTGGATTAAAAATCTGAGACCACCACTGAGATTCTGAGGGAATTATCTCTTTAGGCAGATACTAACATTGGCCAGTGTAGGCCACCGGTGAAAGTTAGTTTTTGGCCGTAAATAAAATAATTAAGTGACAATTATTTTATTGAAAAATCCATAACTTCTAAACGGTAAATCGGATTGAAAATATGAGAGTACCATTGAGTTATTTGGGGCGTTTTCTCCTTAGGAGGAGCCTAACCTTGACCGGTGCAGATCGAGGGTGAACGTAATTAATTTATTCAACTTTTGTTAAGGTACGTTCAATAAACACATGTGCGGCATTTTCTAAATTTTGAACTGGTGCTCGGATTAAAAATCTAAGGCCACCATTGAATTTGTAGCACCAAGATTCACTTAAGGGAGACTTTACTTTGACCTAAGTAGGTCTGGAGAAAAAGTTATGTTTTGTGACTTTCTAAAAGAAATAGAATAAAATAATTTTATTATTTTTATCTTTCTTTCATAACCTCTAACGGACAAGCTATGTCTGGGGCCAGCGATGTGTCAAGCCAATAAATGGCTTGACCTGCCAATCCTAAGTAACGACGTATTTGGTGAATTAGAAAGGTTCCTAATTTATGAGCCCCCATTAATTCCACATGTCTTTACTTACCATCCCCCTCTATTATATACATGGAGTTTGGGGGGAGGTATCGGTATAGCTTCACCAAGCAACGAAGTTCTGAAAGGGCACTACAATGTTGGACCCTTAGAATATGAAGCTGATCCTAGCAGGAGGTTATGGGAGACACCAAACCTCAAACCGGAGGATGACGTATGAGCGGCGTCATTGGAAGCCTGCTGTGGGAACGAAGAACACTGACCCACCTTCAAGCACGGGAGTTTCTTCGATGATTTGAGGTAGGGGGTTTATTATTTTGTGCATTTTTAATGATTTTCCTCTTCCACGTTCTTGATTAATATAAATAATGCAGACCAACCGACTAACGAGTTGAATCGTGATTCATTCGTTTTTGCGGGAGGTTGTTGTGGGGTATCTTTGTAGGGTTTTGTTTGTTATTTAATTCAATTGATAATTAAACACTTAATCCCCCTCATATTTACTAGATAACATGGAGGGAACAAGCCTAATGAACCAGGACCGAACCCTCTGCTATCTTTCTATCCTTGCACCTCCATGTAAGGTCGCTAGTGTGAAGACCCCAACTGGCTACGTTGGGAATAGCACGTTGACACAATCCGTAAGAGAAGGTCGCAACACAAAGCTGTGATAGTCATCGAAATGGTCGGCACCGACCGGCCGCAGAGGAGGTGCGGTGAATCATCAAGCACCATCAGTGAGAAAGAGGTCGTGGCTCATCATAAGTGGTGAAGGGGGGAGTTGGAAAACTCATCGGTCGGCCGTGGAGAAGGTGTGGCGCACCGTCGCGCACCGTCGGTGAGCAAGGGGTCACGGCTCATCAGCCGCAGCGAAGGGGGGAGGCACTCAGCTCACCCGTCGGCCGCGAAGGAGTGGAGGTGTGCCGTCACGTTCCACCGGTGAGCAAGAGGCAGCGGCTCGTCATCCGCGGTGAAGGGTGGAGGCGGCCGTCTCGTTGGTCGGTCGTAGATAGGGAGGCGGCGTGACCGGCATGCCTCCGGCGGACAAGAAGCCGCTGCGGAGGCCGAAACCCGTGCCTGTGGTGGGTTCCATGGTGACCGGGCGGCACCCACGTGGTGCCGTCACATCAAAGGCCTAACGTCCTTTGTCCGTTTAGGATTCCGGGGGAGCAGCTCCCCCGAGCCGCCTGGCGGAAACCCCACGGGCCACGCCCTACGCAGGCGAGCTGCCCTCCTGCGGGTCGCGCCCCACCGCAGGCCGAGTCGTACCCCTTTTCGGGCTGGGATGCCCCTTTTTTGGGTCGGTCTAGACCTCATCCGGGTAGGCTGAGTCTGTCGTGGCCCAGCCCAGACTGGGATGGGCCGGGTTGGACCGGACCCAGGCCCAACTGGGCCTAGAAACATTTAAATATCCTTATCTTGAGAATCGGATGCCCGTTTGATGAACCGTCTATGTAATTGGGATACTTGTAGTGATACGGTCCTTTTGACTTACTCCATAAGAGTTTTGGAGAGACTTGGAGTATGGCCGGCTTGTATCGCACCCGAATCCAACTGAGCCCTCGGCACTGAAATGCCAATAACGTACAGATCGAGCGTCTGATTGACACGCCGTCTGTTGCGTTGGAACCCTTATGATGCATCAAATAATCAGGTTACTCATTTTTTAGACTTTTTACCAGTTGTAAAATGACTGATGGCTTGAGGAGCTGTTCTCCTAAGTGTTCTATGTACGGAACCCTACAACTGGCTGAGACCTGGCGACTGCTGATTTTTCAGCTCTGTGTGACTCGACGGACCAGCGGGGAGCACCTATGTGTGACACAGAAAACCCACGGTACTCGATAAGAGGAGTACCTCAGTAGGCCATGGTGGGGATCACCTCTGTGTGATGCGGTAGACCCATGATACTCGACAGGAGGAGTACCTCAGCATGTCACAGTGGGGAGTTCCATTGTGTGACGCGGCAGACCCAAAATACTCGATAGGAGGAGTACCTCAGTAGGCCACTGTGTGGAGCGCCTCTGTGTGATGTGGCAGACCCAGGGTACTTGACAGGAGGAGTACCTCAGTTGTCCAAGGTTAGTGGGAATCACCTCTGTGTGACACAGCAAGCCCACTGTACTCAATAAAGGAGGAGTTCTCCAACGGGCGAGGTGTTCGATGTTGTGACTAGGGATGTTACTTGTTACTATCCTTAGAGAATCTTGTGTCTAGATATCATCATTCATAGAGATCCTGTGTGGGTCAGCATCATAATTCTATTTATCTATGTTGTATACCTAGTTGAGTCGAGTCTTACCTGTGTGGTACTTTTACCATTGTGGTACTATCTTCATGGTGATACTTGTGTGGTACTTTTACCTGTGTGGTACTTCTATCTTCATGGTGTTACCCTGTGTGGTACTTCTATCTTAGTGATGTTACCTATGTGGTACTTCTACCTTCGTGGTGTTACCTTTGGGGTATACTTCCCTCATGTATGAGATGAGTATATCTCGATAACATAGGTATACCTATGGGCATATACCTAAGTAGAGTTGATGTCTTTCTTTGTGGTTTTTCCTTTGTGGAACTTTAGGAGACCTACTAGGTCTTGGGGTCCCTACTGAGTATCGTTATACTCACCCCTGCACAGGCTTTGCCCACATCTTGTTGTGTATTATGCAGATGACGTACAACAGTGATCGAGGTTAAGGGATCTAGGATGGGACGGTGCTTGGAGGTGTACCATTTCGCATGATGTGACGCAGGGACTACTGATCTTGAGTTGTACCTACCCTTCAGGTAGGATCTGTGGTGGATTATCCAGGAGTTACTTTTCACCTTTTCAGTTATTTTGTACTTTTCAGTTTTATTTTTACTTTTCCAGTTAGGCTTGTATTCCGGCCCCTTTTCTTTCAGCACTCTTTTACTACAGTAGTTTACTTCACAGTTTCTTCTTATTGTGTTCTCAGACCGTGTGTTTCTACTAGTTTAAAGGCAATGCCTTCTCGATTTAGGGAATACACCTTTTTCTTTTAGTCGCCAGCCCCAGTCCTATGGAAGGCGGGATTGGGGTAGTCACGGAACGGGCCCTGGGGAATGGGTCGTGACAAAGTGGTATCAGAGGAGTCAGTTTTACTGAATAACTAAGACTCTAATCTTTTCAGTGTGGTAATAGTGTTAAGTGTTATGAGTTTGGTATTCAGTTTGGGGAATCCAGTGTTGGTGCGGTGGGAAACGTATCCATTCACCAGGACCCTGAATTCTGATTTTTGACTCAGCGCATGAAAACAATGATTGCATGTGTTTTTGAAAAGTTTTTATTATGGTTTATTTGAGTCAAATCAGTAGGTATAACTTAATGACCATGGAAAACCTATTCCTTATCAGGATGTTGCCGCATAGACAGCCAGCTAGGATTCCCAAGAGAGTACACGATGATAGCTCACCGAGCGATGAGGCCTCAGTGCAAGGCCCTCTTACGATGTTAGCACCTTTGAGAGGTGCACCAGTAGCACCACCAACTGTTGGGAAGCAGTTACCACCAGCTGCACTGGCGGACGGTGCACGCCGATTGAGCATGTTTCACAAGTTCTAGCGGTAGAGGCCTCTATGGTTTCAAGGCGAGATAGATTCCCAGGCAGCTGAGGACTGGCTAGAGGCTATGGCTAGAGTTTTCCACCTAGTTGAGACACCAGTAGAGCAGATAATGATCTTAGGTGCTAGTCTTTTTCATTGAGTAACCATGAGGATGGTCCTCATAGTGATGCGGCTTTGGTACGTGGACCATTTCTTGAGATGGTACCTTTGGATAGTGTGTGGGATATATCTTTGCCCGTTGGTCAGTAGTTACAACTGGTGGTACCAGTAGAGGACACATGTAGTCTTAGTGCCTTACACATGTTTCAGCATCAGATACCCCTCAGGTTTCGAGGTGATCCCGAATCACAGGTAGTTAAGGACTGGATTGAAGAGGTGGCCAAGTTTCCATCTAGCCAGCGCACCATTCGATTAGATGGTGGTCTTGGTAGAGAGCCTTCTATGTGGATCAACAGGAAGATGACATGGTTTAGGTTACCCTGATATTTCCAAGAGGTGACTTTTCTATGGACAAGCTTGAGAACCTTTCTCAAAGAATGGGGTCTCTTGCAATAAAGAGCTAAGGGATGAGAGTTCCCTAGAGCTTTTACAACTTTGGCAGGATGACATGTCAGTAGCTAAGTATTCATTGAGGTGTACCGAATATCCCAAGTACTCAATGATTACAGTACGGTCAGTGCTTTAGGGCTCAGACCACCAAGTGAGGTGCGTTTAGGGACATCTGTTCTAGCACTACTCCTCTATGCATCCCTACTTATGTTAGGGTGCTAGAGAGAACATTTGTGGTTGAATGTTCTTTGGCTGAGCGGATAAAACCAATGAATGTTAGCAGTGGGAAAGTAGGAAACTGACACCAGTCTTAGAGACTTGGGTGTGTAAAATATTTCGGGAAGATGAAGTGATAGGGACAGATGAATCTACAGGGTAGAAGACATGGAATTGGAGATAGGAGGGTAGCATGATGTGGTATACATTTCAACATGTTACAACCACCACCTCGATGTGGTCCCCACTAGGCTCAGGGATCTGGAGGATAAGGGAAGGGAGTAGCTGCATGTGGTCAAGGAGTGTGTCCCAAGGGCTCCAGGAATGATGAGAGGTACAGTCTGTGTCTACTACTAGCTGCCGTATTAATAGACATAGAAACTAATCATTTCTTCTTTCCACGAATTTTGTTCAAGACCTAGAGTTTCCGGTTAAATTGTCCACTTGACCCTTACATCTATAGATACCTTTTGGAGGAGACTCCATAATCACACATACGTCGACAGTGTGGTCTGACCCTTGATGTGAGAGTTTTGGTTGGAACCTCTTAGTGGAAGAGTCAAGGCCTTACGAAGTTAGTTTGGGTATGGAATGTGAATCCACAATTCCTACTCATATTGACAGTATTAGGAAAAAAGGTTGTGGTTTATCTATAATGTTGAAATGGGGTTTTCCTTGGACAGTGAAGAAGGAAATCCAGACAGCACATGATAAACTCATGCATATGAGGGTGCAGCCGATCACTCTTGAGTCGGTCAGCCCTACCCTCGTGGAAGCAGGAGTTTTTGAATTTTCAGTTCCCAACAGGAGTGGCAGAGCATGGGAAAATATTTTTAAAATATGTTTCCAGGATTACCTCCCTGAAGGAAGAGGGACTTATGCTTTGGATTTGTACTACCGAAGTTTTGAACCAGACTTCTCCAGGGTAGTGTCACCCTTGTCAGCTTTGATGAAGAAGGGGGATCCTTTCCTGTGGACGGAGAAGTATCAGTAGGGCTTTCATAAGGACCTGAACTTGTGACAACAATGATGGCTAGAGTTCCTCCAAGACTATGAATTTCAGATAGTCTATACTCTTGGGAAGGGGAACGTGGTAGCAGAGGTACTCAATAAGAGGTCTGGTCTACAACTACTGAGTGAGGCCTCAGAGAAACTAATCATGCTATGAATATCCTTCTTGGATAAAGTTGGATCAGCGTACCTCTAGTCTATGGTAGTCACTCCCCCACTACTTCAGCAAATTTTTTTTGGGAGGGGGACAACTTGAGACATTGACTGCGAGGCCAAACGTGCTCAGATATCCTCATGACAGTCTTCAGAAGGATTTTATGAAGGTGGGGAGCACATCATACCTATCAGAGGATGCACCATGGTACCAGTGATGCTTCGGGAGGAGGTATTGAGGGATATCCATACATCCCCTTTAACGGTACATCCTAGAGTGGAAAAGATGTACCAGGACCTTTGGCATCAGTGCTGATGGCCAGGGATGAAGGAAGCAATGAAAGAGTTTGTATCATGATGCCTCACTTATTAGTAAGTGAAAACTACTCAGAGCCAGTAGAAGTCTTATGTCGACAGAAGGAGGGAGACCATGTCTTCCTATGGGTCTCACCTCGATGAGGCTTGCAGAGATTTTTCCAGGGTGGCGAGTTATCTCCGAGGTTCATCAGAATTTTCTAGATTCTCAGCATAGTGGGTGAGGTGGCGTACCATCTATATCTTTTCCCACAGATGCATTGAGTGCATAATGTTTTCCATGTGTCGCAGCTGAGGAGATGCGTGCATGATCCATCACACGTTATCAACTAGGGTAAGTTGAACTTTGATGATGGGGTGACTTTTACGGAGTTCCCGGTGGATATAAAGGATTGACATGGGTGAGTCCTTCGTGGATGGTCGACCCCTCTAATGCGAGTTCGGTGGCAGAACAGGGACCTCTAGGAGAGCACATGAGAGCGGGAGACTCATATTCATGCTCAGTACTCTCACATTTTTTATTTACCTTTATTTTGGATTTTGGGAATGTAAATCTCTAAGGTGGGGAGAATGTAATGTCCCAAAATTTTTGTATATTTTTTTTTAATTATATGGAATTATTTTAGGACTGTGAAATCTGAAGGCACGTGATTCTAAGGCTGGGAGTGCCCAAAATGATACGTTGAAGTTTTGTTAAGCTTTAATTAGCGCATGTAAGCAGTTTTTCTAAAAAAGTTGAATAACTCTTAAATGATTTCCCGGATCAAAATTTTGAGGGCACCAATGCATTCAGGATGATGATTTTACCCTAGGCGTTACTTAAGTTTAGTTAGCACAGGCCTCTTGTGAGAAAACCTGAAAATGAAATAACCGTAAATAAAATAATTAAATAAAGTTATTTTATTTTTCAAATGCTTATAAGTCATGAATGGTGACACGAATTAAAAATATGAGACCACTGCTGAGCTCGTGAGGGTATGCTATCTTTAGGAAGATACTAAAATTGGTCGGCGCAGGACACCAGTGAAAGTTAGTTTTTGGCTGTAAATAAAATAATTAAGTGACAATTATTTTCTTGTAAAATCCATAACTTCTAAACGGTAACTCGGATTGAAAATAAGAGAGTACCATTGAGTTCTTTGGGGTGTGTTATCCTTAGGAGGAGGCTAACCTCGATCAGATCGGGTCATGGGTGAACGTAATTAATTTATTGAACTTTTCTTAAGGGGAATTCAGTAAATACGTGAGTGGTGTTTTCTAACTTTTGAACTGGTGCTTGGATTAAAAATCTGAGAGCACCGTTGGATATGTAGCGTCGGGATTCGCTTAAGGAATACTTTACCATGACCGCAGTAGGTCTAGATAAATAGTTATTTTTTGTGACTTTTTAAAAGAAATAAAATAAAATAATTTTATTATTTTATCTTTCTTTCATAAGCTCCAATAGACAAACAAAGTGTGGGGCCAGTAATGGGTCAAGCCAATAAATGGCTTTACCTCCCAATCCTAAGTAACGATGTTATTTGGGAATTAGGAAGGTTCCTAATTTATGAGACCCCATTAATTCCTCATGTCGTTACTTACCCTCCCCCTATCATATATATATAGATCGTGGGGGGGGTATCAGCACAGATTCGTCAAGCAACGAAGTGCTGAAGAAGAATCGTGACACCGGACCCTTAGAAGATGGAGCCAATCCAAGCGGGAGGTGAAAGGTGACACTAAACCATGAACCAGAGGATGACGTACGAGCGGTGTCGTTGGATGCCTATTGCAGGAACGAAGAACACCGACCCACCTTCAAGAATGGTCGTTTCTACGATGATTCAAGGTAGGAGGTTTATTCATTTATGCATTCTAAATGATTTTCCTCTTCCCAGTTCTTGAATAATACGAAAACATGGTCCAACCGACTAATGGGTTGATCCGTGATTCATTTGTTTTTGTGGGAGGTTGTTGCGGGGGTATCTTTGTAGGGTTTTTTTAGTTGTTTAATTCAATTGATTATTAAACCCTTAATCCCCCCTCATTTTTACGAGCTAATGTGGAGGGCGCGAGCCTAATAAACCTAGCCTAAACCCTTCTCTATCTTGTTATCCTTTCACCTCCATAGAATACCGCCAGCGCGGTGACACCGACCGGATACATTGGGAATAGTATGTCGATGCACGCCGTAAGAGGAGGCCTTGGCACAAAGCCATCATGGTCATTGGAACGGTCAACACCGACCGTCCGCAGAGGAGGTGGGGGAACCGTCACGCACTGCCGGGGAGAAAGAGGCCGTGGCTAGTCATCCGTGGTGAAGGGGTGAGGAAAACGGCTCACCGGATAGCTGCAGAGGAGGTGCGGTGTGCTGTCGTGCACCACCGGTGAGCAAGAGGTTGTAGCTTGTCAACCGCAACAAAGGTAGGAGGCGGCCGACTCATCGGTCAGCCGCAGACGGGAACACGGTGCGACCGATGTGCCACCGGCGGACAACAAGCCTCATCTAAAGCTATGGAGGAGGATGAACCCATGCCTCCGACAGGTTCCATGATGACTGGGTGGCGCCCACGTGGCGCCCCCACTTCAAAGGCTGAACAACCATTGTCCGTTTGGGATTCCGGGGGAGAGACTCCCCCGAGCTGGCTGGCTGAAACCTCATGGGTCGTGCCCTACCCAGCCAGGCTGCCCTCCTACGGGTTGCCGCCTAGTAGTTCAGGCCACGCCCCACCGCTGGTCAGGCCGGATCTTGGCCCAGTGGGCCGAGTCCGCCGCGGCCCAGCGCAGACCGGGTCGGTCCGGATCGGACCGGGCCCAGAAACACATAAAGGGACTTATCTTGAGAACCGGATGTCCGTTTGATGAACCATATACGGCGTTGGGATCCTTGGAGCGATAAGATCCTTTTGACTTACTCCATTTGAGTTTTGGAGAAACTTTGAGTACGACCGGGTTGGATCGCACCCGAATCCAACCAGGCCCTCAGCACTAAAATGCCAATAACACACAGATCGGGCATCCGATTGATGCGCCGTATTTTTTTTAGAACCCTTATGATGTGTAGAATCATCGATTTACTCCTTTTTGAGACTTTTTACTAGTTTTAATATGACTAATGTCTTGAGGAGAAGTTCTCCCAAGCGCACTACGTACGGAACCCTACGACTGGATGAGACCCAAGGACTACTGATTTTTCGACTCTGTGTGACTCGACAGCCCAGTGGGGAGCGCCTCTATGTGACGTGGAAGTCCCATGGTACTCAATAGGAGGATTACCTCAGTAGGCCATAGTGGGGAGTGCCTCTGTGTGATGCGACAGACCATTGGTACTCGACAGGAGAAGTACCTCAGCAGGCCACCGTGGGGAGCGCCTCTATGTGATGTGGCAGACCCACGGTGCTCAATAGGAGGAGTACCTCAGCAGTCCATGGATTGGAGTACCTCTGTGTGATGTAGCATATCCAAGGTACTCAACAGGATGAGTACATCATCAGTCCATGTTTAGTGGGAAACACCTCTGTGTGACGCGGCATGCCCACTGTACTCGATAGAGGAGGAGTTCTCCAGCAGCCGAGGTGTTCAATGTTGTGACTGAGGATGTTACTTATTACTATCCCTAGAGAATCATGTGGCAATCTATCAGCATTCATAGTGATCCTATGTTGGTCAGCATCATAATCATGTTTCTCTATGTTGTACACCTAGTTGATCCGAGTCTTACATATGTGGTAATTTTGCCTTCGTGGTACTATCTTCGTGGTGATACCTGTGTGGTACTTATACCTATGTGGTACTTCTGTCTTCGTGGTGTTACCATGTGTGGTACTTCTAGATTTGTGGTGTTACCTATGTGGTACTTCTACCTTCCTGGTATTACATTTTTGGTATATTTCCCTCATGTATGAGATGAGTATATCTTGATAACTTAGGTATATGTATGGGAATATAACTAAGTAGAGTTTATGTCTTTCTTTTTGGTTTTTCCTTTATGTAACTTTAAGAGACCTATAGGGTATCCCGGTCCCTACTGAGTATTGTTATACTCACCCCTACACGGGCTTCGCCCGCACCTTGTTGTGTCTTGTACAGATGACATACTAAATTGATCGAGGTTGAGGGAGCTAGGACTGGATGGTGCTCGAAGGTGGATCATTTGGTGTGACGTGACGTAGGAACTACTGATCATGAGTTGTACCTACCCTTCAGGTAGGATCTATGGTGGATGATCCAGAAGATACTTTTCAACTTTTTAGATATTTTTTAGTTTTCAATTGTACTTGTACTTTTTGACTTGGGCTTTTATTCTGGCCCCTTTGATTTCAACACTCTTTTACTACAACATTTTACATCCCAGTTTCTTCTTCTTGTGTTCTCGGACCATGTATTTGTACAGGTATAAAGGCAATGCCTTCCCGTTTTAGGGAATACACCTTTCAGTTCTAGTTGCCTGTACCTGGCCTCTAGAAGGTGGGATTGGGTTAGTCACGGCATGGGCCCCGGGGGATGGGTCATGACAAAGTGGTACCAAAGGAGTCGGTTCTACCAAAAAACTTGGACTCTGATCTTTTCAGTGTGGAAATAGTGTTAAGTGTTATGATTGTGGTTTTCAGTTTGGGGAATCTAGTGTTATTGCAGTGGCACACATATCCATACACCAGGACTCTAAATTCTGATTTCTGACTCAGTGCTTGAAAACTCTAATTGCGTGTGTTTTTGAAAAGTTTTTCTTATGATTTCTTTGAGTAATCTCCATAGGTATAACTTAATGACCATGGCACACCTGTTCCTTATCAGGATTCCACCACATAGACAACCAGCTAGGATTCCCAAGAGAGTACACAATGATGGCCCATCGAGCGATGAGGCCTCGGTGCAGCTACCTCTTGCAGTGTTAGCACCTTCGGATGGTGTACTAGTAGCACCACCACCTGCTGGGAAACAGTTACCACCAACCACACTGGCAGACGGTGGATGCTGACTGGGCATGTTTCACAAGTTCCAGCGGCAGAGGCCTCTAAGGTTTTGAGGCAAGACAGATTCCCAGGAAGCTGAGGACTGGATGGAGGCTGTGGCTAGAGTTTTCTGCCTATTTGAGACACCAGTAGAGCATATGGTGATCTTAGCTGCTATTATTTTTAAGTGAGTGACCATGTGGATGGTCTGCATAGTCATGAGGCTTCGTTACATGGACCGTTTCCTGAGATGGTACCTTCAGATAGTGTGTCGGATATATCACTTCCCATTGTTAAATAGTTACAACTGGTGGTACTGGTAGAGGACACATGTAGGCTTAGTGCCTTACACGTGTTTCAACATCAGATACCCCTCAGGTTTCAAGGAGATCTTGACTCACAGGAGGCTAAGGACTGGCTTGAGGAGGTGTCCAAGTTTCCATCTAGCCAGGGCATCATTCGATAAGATGGTGGTCCTGGTAGAGAGCCTTCTATGTGGCTCAGTAGGACGATGACAGGGTTTAGGTTACCCTAATCATTACAAGATGTGACTTTTCTATGGAAAAGCTTGAAAACCTTCCTCAAAGAAGGGGGTATATTGTAATGAAGAGCTAAGGGATGATATTTCCCTAGAGCTTCTACAGCTTTAGCAGGACGACATGTCAGTAGCTGCGTATTCATTAAGGCGTATCGACCATCCTAGGTACTGGATGAATACAGTACAGTCAGTGCTTCAGGGGTCGGACCACCAAGTGAGGTGTGTTTAGGGACATCTGAACCAATACTACTCCTCTATGCATTCCTACATTTTTTAGGGTTCTATATAGAACCTTTGTGGTTGAATTTTCATTGGTTGAGCAGATAAAGATAGTGAATGTTAGTAGTGGGAAATAAGGAAATTGACACCAATCTCAGAGACTTGGGCATGTAAAATGTTTCGAGAAGAGAAAGTGATAGGGATAGATGAATCTTCAGGGCAGTAGACATGGAAGTGGAGATAGGAGAGAAACATGAGGTGGTATACATTTAGACATGTTACAACTACCACTTCAATGTGGTCCCTACCAGGCTCAGGGAGCTAGAGTACAGGGGAAGGGAGTAACTGCATGCGGTCAAGGAGTGTGACCCAAGGGATCCAGGAATGATTAGAGGTACAGTCTGTGTCTACCACTAGTTTCCGTATTAATAGACATAGGAACTAATCATTCATTATTTCCATGAATCTTGTTCAAGACCTAGAGTTTCCAGTTAAACTATTGATTTGACACTTACATCTAGAGATACCTTTGGGAGGATAATTGATAATCACACATACGTCGAAGGTGTGATCTAACCCTTGAGGCAAGAGTTTTGGTTGGAACCTCTTGGTGGTACTGTCGAGGCCTTACGAAGTTACTTTGGGTATAGACAGGGCATCCACAGTTCATAATCAGATTGAATGTATTAGGAAAAAAGGTTGTGGTTTATCTACAACATTGGAATGTGGTTTTACTTGGTCTGTGAAGAAGGAAACTTAGGTAAAATAGGATAAACTCATACATAGGAGGGTGCAGCTGATCACTATTGAGTCGGCCATCCCTACCCTCGTGGCAGTAGGAGTTTTTGAATTTTTAGTTCCCAACTGGAGTGGAAGAGTGTGGGGACATCTTTTCAAAATATTTTTCTAGTATTACCTCCCTGAAGGAAGATGGACTTCTGCTTTGGTTTGGTACTACCAGAGTTTTGAACCAGACTTCTCTTGGGTAGCGGCACCCTTGTCATCTTTGATGAAGAAGGGGGAGCCTTTCCTATGGACAGAGAAGTTTCCACAGGGCTTTTAGAAGGACCTAAACTTGATACAGTGATGATTCCTAGAGTTACTCCATGACTATGACTTTGAGATAGTCTATACTCTTTGGAAAGGGAACGTGGTAGCAGACGCACTCAGCATGAGGTCTGGTCTACAACTACCAAGTGAGGTATCAAAACAGCTAGTCATGCTATGGATAACCTTTGTGGATAAAGATGGAGTAGCTTACCTCTAGTATATGACAGTCACTCCCCCACTCCTTCAGTAAATTTGGGGGGGGCATAGCTTGAGACGTTGACTGCGAGGCCCGACATGCTCAGATATCCTCAGGATGGTCTTATAACAGATTTTATGAAGGTGGAGAGCATTTCATCATCTTTAGTGGATGCACCATGGTACCAATGATGCTTAAAGAGGAGGTGTTGAGGGATATCCATACATCCCCTTTAATGGTACATCCTGGAGTGGAAAAGATGTACCAGGACCTCTGGCATCAGTGCTGATGGTCAGGGATGAAGGAAGCAGTGGAAGAGATTGTATCATAATGCCTCTCTTGTTAGTAAGTGAAAATTGATTAGAGCCATAAAAAGTATTATGCCGACAGGAGGAGGGAGACCATGTCTTTCTATAGGTCTCACCTCGATAAGGTTTGCAGAGATTTGGTTAGGGCGTCAAGTTATCTACAAGGTTTATCAGGCCTTTCTATATTCTCAGCAGAGTGGGTGAGGTGGAATACCGTCTATCTCTTTCCCCAGAGATGCACTGGGTGCATAGTGTTTTCTATGTGTCGCAGTTGAGAATATGCATGCGTGATCCATCGCACGTTATCAACTATGGCGAGTTGAGGTTTGACAATGGGGTGACTTTTATGGAGTTATCGGTGAAGATAGAGGATCGATAGGGGTGAGTCCTTCGTGGATGGTCGACCCCTTTGGTGCAAGTTCAATGGAAGCATGGGGACCTCCAGGAGAGCACATGAGAGCGGGATTCTCATATTCATGCTCAGTACCATCATTTATTTGATTTTCCTTTGTTTTGGCTTTCTAGGATGTAAAGACCTAAGGTGGGGAGAATGAAATGTCTCGGAATTTCTATATAATTTTTTTAATTATATAGAATCATTTCGAAACTGAAAAATCTAACGGAATGTGATTCCAAGGCTGGAAGTGCCTGGAATGATCCGTCAAATTTTTTTAATATTAAATTAGCACGCATAAGAAGTTTTCCTGAAAAAGTGGAATAACTCTTAAATGGTTTCTTGGACCAGAATTCTGAGGGAACGATTATATTCAGGATGGCGATTTTATCCTAGGTGCGACTTAAGTTTAGTCTGCACAAGCCTCTTATGAGAAAACATGAAAATGGCATAACCGTAAATAAAATAATTAAATAAAGTTATTTTATTTTTCAAATGATTATAACTCACGAATGGTGACTCAAATTAAAAATTGGAGACCACCAATGAGCTCATGAGGGTATTCTATCTTTAGGAAGATACTAAAATTGGACAGTATTGGCCACCAGTGAAATTTAGTTTTTGGTTGTAAATAAAATAATTAACTGACAATTATTTAATTGTAAAATCAATAACTTCTAAGCTATAACTCAAATTGAAATTCTGAGAGTACTGTTGAGTTTTTTGGGGCGTGTTATCTTTAGGAGAAGCCTAACCTCGACTGGAAGGGGTCAAGACTGAACATAATTAATTTATTGAACTTTTTTTGAGGTACGTTCAGTAAACGTGTGAGCGGTGTTTTCTAACTTTTCAACTGGTACTTGAATTAAAAATCTGAGGGCACCGTTGAATCCGCAGTACCGAGATTCTCTTTAAGAAGACTTTACTTTGACCATAGTAGGTCTGGAGAAAAAGTTAAGTTTTGTGACTTTTTAAATTAAATGAAATAAAATAATTATATTATTTTATCTTTCTTTCATAATCTCCAACGAATAATCAAAGTGTGGGTCCAACATTGTGTCAAGCCAATAAATGTCTAGACCAGTCAGTCCTAAGTAACAACGTCATTGGGGAATTAGTAAGGTTCCTAATTTATGAGCCCCCATTAATTTCCTACATCGTTTCTTACCCTCCCCTTCTCCTATATATATGGAGCTTGGGAGGAGGTGTCGGAACAAATTCTCTAAGCAACTAAGTGAAGAAGGAGCTCCGCGATGTCATACCCTTAAAAGACAGAGCCAATCCTAGTGGGAGGTGATGGGTGACACCGAACCATGAACCGTAGGATGATGTGCGAGCGACGTCTTTGGAAGCCTATTATGGGAATGAAGAACACCAACCCACCTTCAAGTATGGGTGTTTCTCTAATGATTCGACGTAGGGGGTTTATTCATTTATGCATTTTAAATGATTTTCCTCCTCCCCGTTTTTTGAATAATATGAAGAACACGGACCAACCGACTAATGGATTGATCCGCGATTCATTCATTTTGTGGGAGGTTGTTGTGGGGAATCTTTGTAGGGTTTTGTTTGTTTTTTAATTAAATTTATTATTAAACCATTAATCCCCCTTCATGTTTACGAGCTAACGCGGAGGGCGTGGGCCTAACTAACCCAGCTCGAACCCTCTTCTATCATGCTATCCTTGTTCCTACATGGAAGACTTCCAGTATGGTGAAACTGACCGTCTATGTGAGGAATATCTTGTTGATGCATGCCGTAAGAGGAGGCCACGACATAAAGCAACGGTGGTCATCGAAACGGCCAGCACCGACTGACCGTGGAGGAGGTGTGGTGCACCGTCGTGCGCCACTGGTCAGCAAGAGGTAGCGGCTCATCAGCTGCAGCAAAGGGGGGAGGCATCCAACTCGCTGGCTGACTTTGAAGGTGGTGCGGTGCAACAACGCGTGCCACTGGTGATCAAGAGGTCATGACTTGTCAGTCGCGGTGAAGGGAGGAGGCGGTTGCCTCGTCAGCCAGCCACGGACGAAGAGGCGGTGTGACCAGCACTCCACCAGCTGATAAGAATTTGTAGCCGAAACCATGATGGTGGCTGAACCCGTGCCTTTGATGGGTTCCGCGGTGACCAGGAGGCACCCACGTGGCACTACCACTTCAAAGGCGGAATGGCCTTTGGTCGTTTGGGATTTCAGGGGGGAAGCTCCCCCGAGCTGCCTGGAGGAAACCTCGTGGGTCGTGCCCTATACGGTCAGGCCACCCTTCTGCAAGCCAAATCCCAACAGGCCAGGCCGTGCCCCACCATGGCCCAGCCCAGACTTGGTCGAGCTGGGTCGGACCCAGGCCCAGAAACACTTAAAGGGACTTATCTTGAGAACCAGATGTCCATTTAAAGAACCTTCTGCGGCATTGGGATCTTTGGAGCAAGACAATACTTTTGAATTACTCCATGATAGTTTTGGACAAACTTGGAGTACGGTCAGGTTGGATCGCACCCAAATCCAACCAGGCCCTTGGCATTGAAATGACAATAACGCATAGACCATGCATCTGATTGACGCGTTGTCTATTGATTTGGAACCATTATGACGTGGTGAATCATCGGGTTACTCCTTTGATAGACTTTGTACCTGTTGTGATACGACCGATGGATTGAGGAGTGGTTCTCCCAAGCGCACTACGTATGGAACCCTGCGACTGGCTGAGACCTGAGGACTGGTGATTTTTCGACTTTGTGTGACTCGACAACCCAGTGGGGAGCACCTCTGTGTGACGCGGTAGACCCATATTACTAAATAGGAGGAGTACCTCAGCAGGCCATGGTGGGGAGCACCTCTGTGTGACACGGCAGACCCACGGTACTCGACAGGAGGAGTACCTCAGTAGGACATAGTGGGGAGCTCTTCTATGTGATGCGGAAAACTCACGGTACTCGACAGGAGGAGTACCTCAGCAGGCCATGGTGGGGAGTGCCTCTGTGTGATGTGGCAGACCCATGGTACTCGACAGGAGGAGTACCTCAGCAGTCTAAGGTTAGTGGAAAACACCTCTGTGTGACACGGCAAGCCCACTGTAGTCGATAGAGGAGGAGTTCTCCAGCATTCAATTTGTTCGGCATTTTGACTGGGGATGTTACTTATTATTATCCCTAGAGAATCTTGTGGCTGGATATCATCATTCGCAGCGATATTATATGGGTCAACATCATAATCCAGTTTCTCTATGTTGTATATGTGGTTAAGCTGAGTCTTACCTGTGTGACACATTTACCTTCATGGTACTATCTTCGTGGTGATACTTGTGTGGTACTTTTACTTGTGTGGTACTTTTATCTTTGTGGTGTTACCCTGTGTGGTACTCTTATCTTTGTGGTGTTACCTGTGTGGTACTTCTACCTTCATGGTGTTACATTTTTGGTATACTTCTCTCATGTATGATATGAGTATATCTCGATTACTTAGGCATATGTATGGGAATATACCTAATTAGAGTTGATTTCTTACTTTGTGGTTTTTTCCTTTGTGGAACTTTAGGATACCTACGGGGTCTCGGGGCCCCTACTGAGTATCATTATACTCACCCCTGCATGGGCTTTTCCCACACCTTATTGTGTCTTGTGCAGACGATATACATCGTGGATCGAGGCTGAGGGAGTTGGGACTGGATGGTTCTTAGAGGTAAACTATTTGGCATGACGTGACGCGGGGACTACTGATCGTGAGTTATACCTACCCTTCAGGTAGGATCCTTGGTGGACGATCCAGGAGCTACTTTTAACCTTTTCAGCTATTATTTACTTTTCAGTTGTACTTGCACTTTTCCAGTTGGGCTTGTATTCCTACCCCTTTGCTTTCAACACTCTTTTATTACTATAGTTTACTTCATAATTTCTTCTTATTGTGTTCTTGGATCATGTGTTTGTACAAGTTTAAATGAAATGCCTTCCCATTTTAGGGAATATGCCTTTCGGTGCTAGTTTCCAGCCCCTGGCCCATGGAAGGTGGGCTTGGGGTAGTCATGACATGGGCCCTAGGGGACGGGTCATCACAGAATGTTTGAATTAGGGTTCACCTTGGGTTCCTTATCGTGCGTTTAGTGTGAGATTGAAGCTTCACACTGATTATTGGGGTTTTCAACACCCGAGGTGGGTGGTTCTATGCTTAACCATTTATTGATGAATTTATTTGCTTTTTTGTTAAATTTGGCATGTTTTATGAAGTATATGTGGGGTGCATATGTGGTTTATAAATAGTTTTGACATGATTTTGGCTTAAAAATATATTTTTACTTGTGAAATTGATTATGTGCTAGGTGTAAACCCCTACTATGCATTTTGGAAGGTTTTTGATCTGTGCAATTGATTTATTAAAATATATAAATGGTGAAAATCATGTTTTAATATGAACACATTGTGTGTTTGGTTTTAAATTGGTTTTTTAAATGAAACCGAGTGTATTTCAAGTGTAAATTATTGTTTCACCATTTGTTAGCATTTTATGAACTTCTTAAATGGGTTTTTAGATTATTTTCATAGTGTGAAAGTATTAATTTGCATGATTGAGCATGTGTATAATTGTTAAAGTGGAAGTTTTGTATAAAGTTGAGTATTTTTTTTGTGCAAGCCTTTGTGTAGCACTTGGTGTCATTTTTGTAAAGTATGAAATTGATTTGTTAAACTATGTGAAAGATGAAAATTGTGTTTTGATTTAGCATTAATGTAAAACTAATTTTTAAAGTGGGTTTCAGGTGCACTTTGGATAAAATGGCATTGGGGTGTTCATTGAATTTTTTTTATAAATTGTGTTAATGGTTTGTTGAATAATTTTAAAGGTGAGAAACATATTTGAGAAATATTTTGGTGTGAGTAAGTTTTCAAGAATGGGTTTGTGATAGGAAAGTGGTGGTTTGTGATGAATGATGTTTTCTTGGTTTATAAATTATGTAAGCGGTATTATTTGATGTGTGAAACTTGATTGAGCACAATAGGGAAGCCCAGGTATCTAGGTGGGCGGACTAGGACTAGTATGTTAGTGATCTGGAGTGGTATCATCTCTGTTTTACTTAGCAAGTTTGACTATGAAAATACTAACTAAACTATGATGATGATGATTGGGGACCACTAGGTTATGGGTATGTTCCCTACTAGTGGCTCGTGCACGATAAGGTTATTGGCTATTTTCTATGGTTACTTTTACCCCAAGATATGAGGTACCTAGGGCCCCACAACTGACTAGTTCATAGGGGTGTTCCCGTGACTAATGATCAATGTTTATTTTTCTCTTACCATTATCATATAGTATGTTGGGTTTGAAATTTTAAAATTAAGTGCATTATCTTTAAAATTGCATTATTTTTTTGAAACTGCTTTATATTTTAAGTTTCACTCATTCAAAGTTATTCTATTTTAAAGTTGTTTTATTTAAAATTATCCTAGAATTTTTGTAAAATATCATGCTTGAAAATTTAATTTTCATTTAATGTTTAATGAATGGAATATCTACCCAGGTGTAATCCTACTGGGATTTGGATCACACCTTGTATACACCCTTGGGTGTATGCAGACCCTATTGTTTTTTTTCAAGTTAAGATAAGATGTGTCAGGTTGGCGGTTTGGTTTCCATGTGGATTGGTTTTGAGATCCTAGTGGAAGAACCATGAGGATGTTTCTTCCCTTGTTTCATGAATTTTAAGACTAATTTGGGTTTCCCTTAGCATCTTTACCCTTTTTGGCCTTTGTTTAGTAATGAAATGTAAAATTTTGAATTTATTAAAGGTGATTTCGGTTAAAATTTTCAGATAAGGTTTTTGGGTTTTATTTGTTATTTTAACATGGTAAATGAAGGTAAATCATTCCCAAATCTTTTCATTTGATACCCGGGCACTTGTGAAAATTCGTGAGGATCAGGAACTCCCCTCGAGCCATGTTGTGGACCAGTTCGGGCGTCGGGTTGGATGACGACCTTGTCTAGTTCATGACAAAATGGTATCAGAGGAGGTTTTATCTTTTGGGTTGTGTTCCTTTGGGATAGAGTCAGGGTAGATCAAATTTAAGGGTGTCAGAACTTGACATTCTAGCTATGAGAAAGGTTTTTGGCTTGCACACCTCGTGGTAGGACTCGAGTTACCAGGATAAGTTGAGGTTTGTCTGAGTCGTTGGTCCTTGTGATTAATCTTATTTAGGGAAAATGAAAAGGGAGTAGGTTCAGTGGTCCCAGTGAGCTCACAGGGTCCGGCAAGCCATGTGAAGCAGAGGACTCTATCCTAGAATAGTCTTTGTGTTGGTGATGTGATTGGCGTATGTCTGCCAACCATATTTCCTAGTCACCCGCCGGCAGTAGTCTCTTCTTGCATTGTTCTCGTCTCTTTGTTTTGAATTTGTGGAAATCTTGTTTTTAAGTAAAAATTATTTGGTGTTTAAATAATTTTTGGTTGTGTGGTGTGTCCTTGTATTTTGGATATGTTGTATGTGAGGTGTTTCGAGCCAAGAATCCTTTTTAACTGATTTGTGTCTTGAGTTTGAATTCTTATTGGTCAGTTGGTGTGAAAGCGTGTGGTTTGTGGTTTCTTTTAAAAAATGCTTCAGGAAGCCCTTGCAGTGGTTCCCCTTGCACGTTTAGTGGTCACTTGTGGTATATCTTGGCCATTGGACCAATTTTATTAGGTCTATGGTTTTATTTATTGACTAGTGAATGCCCCCATAAAGCGTTAACATGCGGTTGAAGTGCGGCCACAAGAAAATTCACTATTGGGCAGCCCTCCAGTTGATCTAAGGACTCTCTTATTGAATTCTAGGATTGAACCCACCTATCTTTATAATAAAGAGAATCCTCTACATCTGGAGGTTTATTTGAGAGGGGTTGAATGAAACTTGGGTTTCCTTTAGTCATTTGATAGTCAAGGGTGAAGTTCGACCTTGTTAAGTTGAAATTCCTGATTGGAAATGGTGAAGGGGATTCTAGTGGGGAAAGGTGGAAGCAGCCTAGAGTTATCAGTGCAGGCTACTATTATAAATGAACTTTGGTCCTTGATTGGTTTCTTTTAAGAGAGGGGATTTGTTAGGCCACTAGTGTGGTAAACCCAGTCACATGGGGATGCTACGATTGATTGCAAGAATCATGTATTGTTTAAGACTCAATTTGAAGTCCTTCTCCATATAATGTTTCCCTAAACAGTAATGGTCATGTTTTGTGATGATTTGTGGTGTCATGTTCTTATTCAGTGTGACAAAGGTTGATACACATGAACCATTTTATCTCTTGGGTTGGTAAATGTTCTGTGTGAAATCAGTTGGATGTCGTGGTGTGTTTTGTTTTCTTGTGTTGTCTTGGTTGCGGTGTGGTTGTGTGTGACACCAAAAGGATAAGCTCTATTCGGGAGCCTTCAATACCTGACTATGAGGTAGGATATGCTTCAAACATCAGGGCTCCATCCATAGGCCTCGGAGTGAAGTTGGCGCATGGTCCAGAACCCCAAGAGTGTATGGGACCCCAACCTTATTTTTTTCATCAGTATTGAAGGTGAAGAAGGTTTAAATTGTTTCTTGTGGTTCCGTTATGAACGACCCATTTGGGTGCATGTGGTTTCTTGTGGCTATGAGGAGGTGTGGTCTTCTAGTTACCTTAAAGTCTCATGGGTGGTGTATCACCAAATGTAATTACTTTTAGTGGTCCTTATAGGGTCTATTGGGTAAATCAGTCGCAAAGTTTAATAGTTCTCATCCATGGATGTAGATATTTTTTTCTTTATGCAATTATAGTTTTGATACCCCGGTAGTTGGGCCCCTCCCTCCCCACCCCTTGTGGTGGGCTGTTTGGTCACTATTGAGAAATTTTCAAAGTTTTCGTAGCTTCTGGAAGTTCTAATGGTGGGGAGACCCATGATGGGTCTCACTCAGGTGTTTCACTAGAATGAATTCGTGTTGACCTTTTTCATAATGATGGGGAGTCTTCTTGGGCCTCCTCATGTTTGTTTTCTATTCTTGTCTTGGGATTCAATAATTTTCTAATGTTGGGAATCCCATTTGGGATTTCCCCCTGTTTTTATTTTGGTTATATTCCTAAAGATGACTTAAAGGTGAGTGATAAGAGTTTTCCTTGGATGTGTTCTGACCTTCTTTGTTCATTATTGTCAAATGATGTGTTTCTTGTTCATTGGTACTTGAGGTTTTTTGGTTTGTGAAGTTGGTTTCAATGGGTGAAAGAGTTACTTTCCTAAACCAATCAACTGGAGGTTTTTTATCACTCTAGGGTAGGTAACAATTAGAAAAAAGTCTTTTAGAGGTTTCTTGAGCTTTTCATTTGTGTCACTTTTTCAAAGCACAGTGTGTTTGCCTCTTTCTGCTTGTTTTTCCTAGAGATCCTCTTTGAACCTTAAGGAGGTGTTGTTTTCTTCTTTGAGTCTCAACCTTGTTGTAGATTTCTGGGGACAGAAAGCTTTATGGTGGGGAGAATTATCATACCCACCATTTTATAATTTTTTTATTTTATTATTTTTGTTGGGTGTCAGGTAGTTCGAGTTGAAGATCGACTTAAATTTTTGGGTTATTATTTAAAAATGCATGTTTTGGATTTTACAGCCTTCAACGCACTGTGGTCGAAGCTGTGCGACCACGTCCAAGTCACCACGTGACCTCACCCGGTTAACCGCATGGCATGTTTGATGTATAAGGAAAGCATATAAAATGTAATGAATAATTAAATGGAAATAAAATATAAATAAGAAGTGTAAGAAAAATTTAAGTAATTATTTTAATGATAATAATAATAATATTTTTTGAAGATATTATTATTGTTATTAGTGTAATGGATAAGATTTTTCTTAAGATATTATTATTATTATCACCATCATTCTATTAAAAAAAATTATGGTCCATGTGGGGTAACCGCACGGTCGCCCTGTATTAAAAATAATTAATGCATTAAAGAGGGAGTAAAATAAAATAATAAATGAATTAAATTGAAGGAATAAATCACTAAAATAAATAGAGGTAAGTGAAATAGAATTTTAAGAATTGTTTTAAATGATAATAATAATAATATTATAAGAGAATATTATTATTATTATTGTTGGTATTAATAATTTTAATGTTATTAATCTTATAAATTTTAATGTTTAGAATGTATTTTTTTATTAAGATAATAATATTCTTATAATTATTATTTTAATTAATTTGTTTTTAAGTAGATTTAATTTTTTTAAGGTTTTAATACCTATCCCTTCCTCTCTCCTCCCCCATGCACCTCCCCTATTTCTCCCTCCAGGTCATGCCCCACCCCCCTTCTCCTCCCTTATGTGCAGCCCTTCTCCCCTTCGTCCACCTTCCTCTGGTGTGCCACCCTCTACAGGAACCCCTCTCCCTCGCACGCACCCTCCACTCGGGCCCCCTACCTCGCGCGCCCCCCTCTGCATGCGCCCCGCTCTCCCCAGTGTTCCCCCTCTCCTCGACCAACAACCCCATGTCCAGTGACCTCCTTGGTCAGCGACCCCATGGCCGGTGAACTCCTTGGCCAACACCCTCAGCCGGTGACCCCCTCGGTCGGCGACCCCCTCCGCTTCCCTCGTGCTTCCCTCACACCACCCTTTCACCGAGTAAGCATTTTTTACCCTTGCATTAGAGTTTTGATTGGGGTTTCTTTTCATTGTGTGTGTGATCTTGACCTTGTTAGTTCGAATGTTTGAATTAGGGTTCACCTTGGGTTCCTTGTCGTGTGTTTAGTGTGTGATTTAAGCTTCACACCAAGTATTGGGGTTTTCAACACCCGAGGTAGGCGGTTCCATGCTTAACTATTTATTGATGAATTTATTTGCTTTTTTGTTTAATTTGGTTTGTTTTATGATGTATATTTGGGGTGTGTATATGGTTTCTAAAGTGTTTTTACATGCGTTTATCTTAAAAATATATTTTTACTTTTGAAATTGAGTATTTTCTAGGTGTAAACCCCTACTATGAATTTTGGAAGGTTTTTGATTTGTGAAATTGATTTATTAAAATATATATAAGGTGAAAATCATGTTTTAACATTAACACATTGTTTGTTTGGTTTTAAAGTGTAGTTTTAAATGAAACCAAGTGTATTTTGAGTGTAAATTTTTTTTGCACCATTTGTTAATGT
The DNA here is from genome assembly GCA_963277665.1 of Viscum album. Classification (NCBI taxonomy): domain Eukaryota; kingdom Viridiplantae; phylum Streptophyta; class Magnoliopsida; order Santalales; family Viscaceae; genus Viscum; species Viscum album. The sequence continues at coordinate 599,117,507 of OY728132.1, read as the reverse complement.
TTTATGAACTGATCAAATGGTTTTTTAGATTATTTTCGCGGTGTGAAAGTATTAATTTGCATGATTGATCATGTGTATAATTGTTAAAGTGGATGTTTTGTATAAAGTTGAGTATTTTTTTATGCAAGCGTTTGTGTGGCACTTGGTGTCATTTTTGTAAATTATGAAATTGATTTATTAAAATATGTGCAAGCTGCGAATTGTGTTTTGATTTTGCATTAATGTATTACTAATTTTTAAAGTGGGTTTCGAGTTCACTTTGGATGAAATGGAATTGGGGTGTTCATTGAAAATTGTTTTATAAATTGTGTTAATGGTTTGTTGAATAATTTGAAAGGTGCTAAACATATTTGAGAAATATTTCAGTGTGCGTAAGTTTTCAAGAATGGGTTTATGATAAGCAAGTGGTAGTTTGTGATGCATGATGTTTTCTTGGTTGAGAAATTGTGTAATAAGTATTATGTGACATGTGAAACTTGATTGAGCATAATAGGGAAACCAGGGTATCTAAGGGGGCATACTAGGACTAGTTTGCTTATGATTCGGAGTGGTATCGTCCCTATTTCACTTAGCATGTTTAACAATGACAACAAAAACTAGACTATGATGACGATTCTTGGGGACCACTGGGTTATGGGTATGTTCCCTACTAGTGTCTCATGCATGATAAGGTTATTGGATATTTTATATAGTTAATTTTACACCGAGATATGAGGTACCTAGGGTCCCACAACTGACTAGTGCCTATGGGTGTTTCTATGACTAGTGCTCAATGTTTATTTTTCACTTACCATTGGAATATGGTAGGTTGGGTTGGAAATTATAAAATTATGCATGTTGTCTTTAAAATTAATTATTTTTTTGAAACTTTTTTATATTTTAAGTTTCACTCATTCAAATTTGTTCTTTTTTAAAGTTTTTTTATTTAAAATTATCCTAGCATTTTTGTAAAATATCAAGCTTGCAAATTTATTTTTAATTTAATGTTTAATGCATGGAATCTATACCTGGGTGGAATACTACTAGGCTTTGGCTCACACCCTTTATACACCCTTGGTTGTATGTAGACCATGTTGTCTTTTTTCTGTTTCAAGTTAAAACAAGATGTGTCAGGTTGGCGGTTTGGTTTCCTAGTGGCTTGGTTTTTATATCTTTGTGGTGGTGGCATGAGGATGTTTCTCCTCTTATTGAACAAAGTTTTAAGAGTCGTTTGGGCTTCCCTTGGCGTCATTACCCCTTTTGGCCTTTTTTAGTACTTAAATGTAAAATTTTGAATTTATTAAAGGTGATTTTGGTTAAAATTTTCAGATCTGGTTTTTGGGTTTTATTTGTTATTTTAACATGGTAAATGCAGGTAAATCATTACCAGAGCTTTTCATTTGATACTCAGGGACTTTTGAAAACCCTTGGGGATTGGGAACGCCCCTCGGGTCATGTTGTGGACCTAGTCAGACACTGGGTCGAATGGAAAACCGGCCTGGTTCATGACAATGTGCCTTAAGACATCAAGCTAGATCCAAGGAATGTATCCAATGTATCCTAATATCCCGAAGATAGTGAAGGGATCCCACGATGTCATGCCAGAAATCCACTGGTAGACAAGGACCATGTCCCAAGGTGGGTATCTCCCTTGGAAATTGGCTCCTTGTCTCTGAATGGTTTCCTTTGAGTCATCAAGGAATTCCCTTAGAAATCTAACACTAGCTCAAGTCTGACCACTCCTACAAAGATGAAAATGTCTATATGCAATAGGAAGCTTATACAAAATTCATTATTTAATTAAGGCTATGTAATACTCATGCCTTTTAATAATTCACGAGGTTCATTCCATTTCTTTTCATACTAAGTGATAAGGATAAATAATACATGAAAAAATTTAATTACTATCATTAATATTTAATTATTATGTTCATTCCTTTACCTTTCATAATCATGACATGGTGGGCGAAGGACATGAGACGATATACAATTCAATTATAATTACTAGTCCAAGTGATATATATATATATATATATATATACTTTCTACTCAACAATTAATGATTCATTTAATTTATTTAAACACTTACCTTAGAAGGTTCAAGTGATACTATGATGTAAAATACATTAAAAATTCATTCATTCAGTTAAAACACTTATCTTTAATGAGGCAAAATCTAGATCGCCTCAATGGTGGCACAAATAGTCATAAAAATTCCCTAAAGGTGTCAAAGAAGAAACAACCTACTTGGGATGGTTTGTGTTGAGGTTATAACCTCCAATGATTTGATGATCAAGTATAAAATGGGACCTAAATTATGATCACATTGATTATTATCATGGAATATGAATTTAATAAGAACTACCTGATGAAATTAGTGTGCGCACAATGATGAAAGTTTATAACATGAAAATACATGAGGGATGAATCATAGAACACCTACCGTATACTCGTAGAACTCTCCTCATCCAATATCAACCCTTAGTTTGGTTTGGGTCGGAATAAAATGAAAGAACAGATCAATGCCCTGAAAATAGGGTTTATGAGCCTACATCAAAACTGTATCATTAAGGTAAATATAAATGATTAATGAATAAATATGAATAAATTACTTACCAATGTGAATTCAATGTGATGAATGTTGATTGAATTAGACTTTGGATGAAAGAACAAGATCAAAAACTATGAAAGAGTGATTTGGGAGCTCAAAATGGGAGTGGAAGGGATATTCTATTAGCTAGAATGAGAAAAGGTTTAAGAGGGGTAAGTTTATAAATCATTAAGTTAATTTTAGTTATTTTACCCAATAAAATCAGGATACACAATTTGGCCACACGGTTAGCCGAACCGTGTTCCAATCATGCTTGGCTCACTGCTTAAGGAGGGTACCTAAATGTTTAGGTCGCATGGTTAGGGAAAATATGCACCAACCGTGCAATATGGCTCTACTAAAAACTATAAAAACATCTTCATGGGTGTGCAGTCCAATATGCATGGTTTCCTCAAACCATGTAGCCTCCTTCTACTCATTGTCAAGCCCTGCACGATTAGGGTTAACCATGTGGCCTATCCCATATGGTTTCTCTTAACTATTTGGCTAGTATATTTTTCCCAAAATTTGGGTTCTAGGATCCAAATGAGCCCTAAAACCCCCAAAACACTAGTGACTACATTAGGCATCTATATTAGTTCCAGAACGAATAATTAGAACAAAATTAAAAGGATCCATACCTGAGAGAAAAATTGGGTTCTTACAAAATTCAACCATTCATTTGAATTTAATATAACATAAATAAAGAAAATACTTTTTTGTGTGTAAATTTTATCTTTCCAATCCCATTTACATGACAATGATAAATACCCCTTAGTGTAAATCAAATAAGTCCCACCAATAAAGGTATCTATGGGTTGAGTGAATCTCACAAAACTTTGTATGGATTTATCATTTACTTCTGGCCTACTAAAACCTTAAAGTTAAAGAGAAGAGAAAAATGTGAGATAAAACTTTATGTTTTCATATTATCCTTGAACAATGCTTTTATATTAGATTTTCACTTAGATTTAACCTCTTTATATTACCTCTAAGGATTCTCCTTTAATAACATGAATTTCAGCCCACCAATAATTATTTAACATTTAAATAATAAATATTCATATTCAAACTACATGAAACATCATTCAAGTATGTTACTAGTGGGTTAAATGCCAATTTCATATCCTTTGTTTTTAAAATCAAAATAAACTTCATATTAATTTTAAATTAACTTGTAGTTTGTTTTTTGAGTATTTTTTGTGTATGCATAATGTCTAATCATATAAAATCTAATGAACTTATCAGAGACACATAAGTTTCAATACTTTATGAATTTGAGATAAACTACATCTATGAGATGTTAGAGCACTATGATTTGATTCTCATCAGATGATAGAGATAAAATCTACATCTATTTAAATATTAAGCATTGTATATGATACTATTGAAACCATACCTGAAGATATAAAAATTTGATCATTGAAGTTTGTTACAATGTCATATATAAATTCACCCAAGGTATTTGAGGAACAATAGAATTTTTAAAATACTATAATCTCTTACATTAATGTTGAAAATGTGAATAATCTCATTTCTATTGAGTGCTTCCAATTTTTTTATATTTCTATGTGCACTTAGAGATACTGTTGTGAGGTTTTATTTCATAAATATCTATGTTCCCTCATATTGGTTCATTGTTTGATCCTTCTGATTGATGATTTTATGGGCTTAGGACATGGACTATATGATCCCTTGAGATTTATGAGCTTTGGGGGTTGGAATATATACTGTTTAAACCCTAATGTTTGAAGAAGTCCTAGTGTGAACTTGTAACTGATCATGTGATCTAAGAGGATCTATGGGATGGTGATTCCTATTGCTAACTATGGTGTCTAAGAAGTTTTGGGTTTGTAAATTTGTACCTTTTGATTTTTTTATAGTCAAGAAAGTTATGGGCATGAAACTAGGATACTTAAGATCGAGTTTATAGATCCTTCTACCAATTTAAATAAAAGTAAAGGGTTCCTTTACATTGAATTATATTGATTATAATATTCTTTAAGAGTATTTTAAATTTCATTAAATATTCTGAGCATTGTTTTTACAATGTTTTATTATTACTATTATTGTATTTATTAATTTTATCATAAAATGTTTTCTTTTTGATTTTTTAGTTCCACTATTATTGTACTTTTTTATTTTGACTCTTACTATGATAATCTGATTATATTAGAATTAACATTATCTAATCAAATAAATTATAGAGTGGGATGAAAAATTATAAGTTAAATTTTGACTACAATTCACCCCTCTTGTAGTTCCATATACACTTATACTAGCGTGATATTTGGTATCAAATCATGCTCTTCTTTTGGTTTTTACACTGAGTATTAGTTTGTTAGAACTTAGTTCTGATCTTTGGATTTTGAAGTTTTGTTCTATATCCTTACACTAACTACATTGGAAGAGAGTATATTTTGTTATTATGAAAAAAATACCTATTGTAATGATTGATAATTTGAACCTAAATAGCCCATCGATCTTTAATGGTGGTGAATATGAATATTAGAGAGACTTTATAGAAACTTATTTTATTAATACTAGTGTAGATAATTTTTTATGTTTACCAGATGATAAAAAATTACAAATAAATAAGTTGACAATTTTATATGAGAGAAAATAATTGTGTTTTGGATTAACATTCATGTTAGAAACACCTTTCTTTTTTTTATTCCAAGAAACATTTATAAATAAGTTGCATCTTTCTAAATAACATGAGGAATCTAGAAAATGAGAAAAGTAACTAACTTTGGGACATCCAAAACTCTTAAAATCAAAAGATCTATGTTATATAAATATTATCAGTAATTTTATTTTCTTCAAAGAGAATCAGTCAAACAAATACACCAAATAGGATAACTATTTCAGTTTGGATTATCCCTACCTCCTATCGAAGTGCCTACCCAAACCTTATAAGAACTGAAGGTGATGATTTGTGACACTCCTCTCTCAACCCCTCTATAAGAGAGATTTTTATCATCCACTAGAATTTCTTCTTCAAAATCAAAATCATAAAAATTTATAAGTTTATTAGAATATGGATCCTATAAGGTTCAAACAACTTCTTTGGATGATGTTGAGAAATAAAATAAATTTTCAACAAAATACATCCTTGATAAGCCTAAATTAGTGGAAGATTTAGTTCTGAGAAAGAGAAAATTCATAATAGTTAGTATGGAATGGAATAAATGCTGAAAATTTTAAAGAAGGTCAATATTCATTCCATGCTGACATCATGAACATTTCACCTCAGGTAAAGGATGAAACAAAAAAACACTCTTGGAGTAGGTGAAACTAGAAATATAGTTGAGATATTATCAAAAGAAACTACTTTACTAGCCAGTTTGATAAGTGAATGGATAGATAAGTAGTAAAATTTAATGGATAAATTATTTCATAGATTATATAATAACATAACCATCCTTATATGGATTCACAACTATTCCATTTAAAAAATTATATACAAGATAAAGTATGACCTAAAAATATTCTAGGATGATTGAGAGATACACTAACTGAATATAAAGAATATGGAAAAGTATGAGAAGTGTTGGGATAAAGATATTATTCACTTGAAGGACTTGGATATTAGCTGGGAAGATAGGTTATAATTTATAAACCAAAATATATAAGAACAACAAAGGATCATAAATTTCTATAAACAATAATTGTAATATTTTATAAAATAGTTAAAGGAGGAGAAAAATTCATTAGAACGACTAGAGAATATGCTAATAAATCTAAAATACTGATGACCAAAACTCTTAGAAAATAATATAATTCTAATATTATTTTTTATTCCTTTTTATGATTATATAAAATTTATTTTGGTGAATTATTTCATTAATTATTAAACTTATGATTTATTAATTATTTTTTCTATGATTAAATTTTTAAGCTCTTTTTTTTCTTGATAATATTGTTATTTTTTAAGAAGTGGGAATAATTTTTGTTTATACTTAAACGTTTGGAATAGGGGGAGAACCTATGAACATTAAAGAATCCATGCATTATATAAAATAAATATATTTCCCTATATTTCTTAAAAATATAAAATGGATATATATCATAGGGGGATAATATCCAAATATAATGTTTTTTTAATTCTATTTTATCAAACCATATAACATGTTTATAATGGTTTTCTTTTTTCCTTCTGTGAATTTATTTTTAAAAAACACAAAGGGGGAGAAATTTTATAATGTAATTTTTTCTTTCTTGTTTACTAACATTGTCTATAAGTTATGTTTAATTCTAGAAGAGATATTTTTCCATGTATTATGATTGAAAAAGGTGTAATAATTTTAAAAATATAAGTTTTTTGGATGTCAAATCCATGGGTAGTTTCTTCAAATGTTATATAAAGTATTTATTTTAATTTATAGTAAAAATTAAAATTTCCTTCATTTATTTTTATTATCAAAATGGTAAATATTGTTGGATTAAAGAACACTTTTTAATCCTTTGTTATGAAAATTAAAAATACACATCATATTGAGTCTAAATTTACTTTTATTTTGTTTTTTGAGTATTTTTTTTAAAGAATTAATTTTCTATCCTATAACATTGAGTAAAATTATCATATAATCTTAAGTTTTAGTACTTTATGAAGTTGAGATGAATTGTATCCATCATATATTAGATATGTAATATAGAATGATCATCATATATATAGATATAAGATATATCCATCATAATATGGAGCATTGTGTTTGATACTATTGAAACCTTACATAAAGATATCAAAATTCTTATGTTGAAATTTTTTACAATGTTGTCTACAAATTCACTAGAGAGATTTGGGGAATGAATAAATTTTAACATACTAGAATCGCTTATAATAATATTTAATTTTTTAATTATATCATTGTTGTTGAGTGCTTCCAATTGTTTTTTGCTTTTTGTGTGAACTTAGCATTACTTTTGTAACGTTTTGAATGTAAATCTCTACATTCCCATGTATTTATTCATTTTCTAATCCTTTATATCAAGTAGGTTCTTATCATGCAACCTAGACTATAGAATCCCTCTTCGCTGTTGATATTTTTGGGGCTGGAAGTTATTCTATTTCAACCCCAGTGCTGAATGAAGACCCAATATTAACTTACTAATGATTGTGATATTGAAAAGGAACTTGAGGATAGATATTCCTGCTTTTGACTTCAGTTTTGAAGAAGTTTTGGGTTTAAAACTTGGTACCTTTTTATAGATATATAGTTAAGGAAATTTTAAGTGTGGAACTAGGATACCTAGTATTGGGTCTATAGATCCTCCTAATATTTTTGATAAATGAAAAGTGTTCCTTTTATTAGAATCAAATTTGTAATAATATCCTTTGGGATTATTTGAATTTTCATTTGATACTATGATATTTTTTTACATTATTATTTTTATTTATGTTGTGCTTATTTATATTATTTAAAAGTTTCTACTTTATAGTTATTTAATTCCATTATTCTTGTACTTGTTTAGTACACCTTTTACTTTGATACTTTGATTTGATTAGAATGCACATTATTTGATAAATTAAATTCTAGAGTAGAATAAAAGTTGTAAGTTGGATTCTGACTACAATTCACCCCTCTTGTATTTACCTAACCTCTTATATTGGGATAAATGTTATGATTTATCATGATAGATTATTCATAAAAAAAATCAATATGTGTTATAATACAACACGTTCTATTGAAACCAATATGTTTTGTGTTGGATTTATTAATAATAATTTTCTAAGTTATTAAATGCATAATACATGGATTTGGAGTTTTAGGAATCAATACTCCAAAAAACAAGTAATTGTATATTTAGAAGTTGCTAAATAATTGGAATTATGAATGTTGATTATAGAAGCGGATGTGAAGTATGTATGTTTCAGAAGTTTTATGTTCCAAAAGTATAAAACCAATAAGTCTTTTCTAGCATTGTAAGTTTGAAATATGTTTTTAAAGTATAGTTCCATAAGTTTTTTGGAAGATTAATTATTCAACCAGGCCCTAGGGTTTATATAAATATAAAAAGGAATTATATAAGAATAAATATATTTTATATGTAAGATTGATCGTATAATAAGAGTGAGATATGGTAAAGGAAATGATATGTAAGAGTAACCCAAGAAAATATGTAATGGTTACCAAAATCCATATTTGGAAGAATTTAGAAAAATCTCAATACATAATGGTCATCAATTCAATATATGAAGGCAACTAGTTTTGAGTATACTAAATATAAAAAAGGGAAAAGACTCAAATATGGGAAAATCTATATGTAAGGGTCCCTAGAAGAGGATAAATTTGGAAATGTATTCTAAGGGGATAATATGTTAAATAAACTGGGTCGAAATGCTGATATGTAAGAGTTATTCTATAATATGTAAGAGTTTCCTAGAATAAATAATGGAAAAGTGTTGAACTATACCATGATAGATGATGGTAACTAAAAAAATCTATAAAAGTAACCAAGTTGTTATGTAATGGTTACTATCCATCATAAAATAGGATTGATAAATATGGTAACCATGTATTATGATATACATTGTCAATCGTAAAATACGATTGATATTGTTTCCAATCATGGATGTCGTCACTCCACAATATAGATAATCATGTCATGATTAAAGTAGATGTACCATGATGTTTAGACCATGAAGAAAGATGTATAACCATTATTTTTAATATTTGAACTATTTTTTCACATAGATCAAGGTTGTATTGTGAAGTTCTATATCATTTCCTGATATAACTGACATTTTAAGAAGGAACCAATTTGTCATGCTGTAATGAATTTTTTTGTTTTGTGATTGATGAAATCTAGATAATTAAAATAGAATTGGTCTATTGGAATTTTTAAACTTTTTTACTATTATAGAATGAAATTTAACAACCTAAATATAGTTCAATTGTTTATATTTACTTGAATATGATTTGATATGTGAGTTTAAAGGAGAGGAAGTTCAAGGAAGTTAACTTCTTGAATTAAAGGTTGAAATTAAAATCACCTAACTAAATATATAGGGATATTTATGGAATGGAAATAATGATACAATTTAGTGATAAGAAATAAGAAGATAAGATATAGAGGAAATGAATTGAGTGTTCTAAGGAATAATAAGAAAAAAAGGATAAAAACATGTTCTTTGTTGAGTATCTGAATTAAGTGGATTTTTTATTTTCTGATTAAGGATATATTAAAGATCATATATTTTGAACACCATGAATAAAATAATCTTTTTATAGTTAGTAAGGAATAATACATTAAATAGAATTCATATTCAATAATTATTCAATCTAGATAATATTGTTTTATACTATGTAATGGCTATTTGAAGATCAAAGATTCAACTCTCAAAAAAAGGAGTTGATTATATCTAGGTATGGTATTGAGAGTATCACATAGTATATATTAAATTATCACATATGTAATTTTTATTTAGTTAAAAATTGATATACATTTAAATTATATAAGGAGACCCTCAAGTCTATAAATCGATATCCTCTGAAGTAGTGTGTGAAGGAGGAGAAGGGAGTGACTCTTGGAAGGTGGTGGGCTATTACCTAAAGAATTCTATAGGAATTAAGCCTTAGTGAAGAGATAATTCACATAAATTTTTATATCAATGATCCTTGGTGAGTATTGACATTGCCTAAAATTATTATGCACTAAAATATTGAGTTATAGTGTCTTTTTGATACATCAACAAAATACTTAGTGTATACTCCATGGGTATAGAATAGTGTGGGTGAATCAAGTAAAATCTATGTGTATATTAATTTTTTAATTTTTTCACATGTGAATTATATTTATTATTGGTACATTAGATAAAAATATAGGTTGAATAGAGTTCTTTTTAACAAGGGAATAAAATTTGAAGTGAAAGGACTGAATTGAAATTTTTTAACTCTAGTGTCACCCTGATTCACCCACCTCACAGTGTGTATTGGGTTATAACAAGTGGTATTTGAGTTAATATATTATTATGTTGATTCAAATTGACACATTCATCTAGTGATGATTTAAATATTATACAAGATATTACTTATATAGTGAAAACTCCTTTATTTTATGGAAGTTATTTTTCTAATTGGAAGATATTGTTCATGGAATATTTAGAGGTATATCTTGGAATCCCTCATGACATCATGTTAAATATATTTTATTTTCATGTAAAAAAGGAGTTATGTTTGAGTTGGATTAATGAAAATTACAATTGATTCATATTCAAAGAATGTATTTATAGATAACTTGGATTTAATGATGCAATATAAGATAACTCAATGCAAGACTTCAAAGGATATATAAATTAATTTGGAAGAGTTATATGATAAATAATTTATACTAAAAGAATAAAACAAGGTTTATTTTACTAGTGTAGAATATAAATCAGTTCATGGTTTTGATATGAATTCTATTGAATAAGAATATCATATTTCTATAATAAATAAGAAGAATAACAAGAATAATGAGAACAAGAAGTTTGGTATTCCCATTTAGATGAGAAAAAATTATTCCTTGTATGTATTCTAATCTAACTTTATAGTAAATGTTTCTTATAAATATAATGATACAAATTATATATTAAAATAATTGATGGATAATGATGTTAAAAAATAGGAACCCACATCATGTGGTAAATCCTGATATTATTTGTGTGATAAAAAATAAAATCTTCAATCCTGAGGACTGAATTAAAATTCTCATTGGCTGAAGGTGAAAATAATTGTACTCACATAAAATTTTTAAAGAAAGAAAAAAAAAGTTGATGAAGGAAGAGACAACTTCAGAGGAGTATATTATAATAATTAATTATAAAATAAATTAAAAAAGTGATATAATTAAAGAAATTTTGAAGAGTTTAATTTAAGCATGGAAAAAGAGAAATTTTATGAAGCAACTATGTCATCCTTAAGAGATAAGTGTAAATAAAAATTGAAAGTTGTACATAATGGAAGGTATTATCATTTTGAGAATTTATAAGTCAAACTGAAGGAGAAATACTTAAGTATTAATAACTTTTAGGGAGACTTTCATGCTATACTAAAGTTTTAAAACATTGAATATTCTCACATGGAAACTTTAGTAGGAAGCAGAAAGAAGGAAAATTAGGATTCGGTGGAGAGGAATAATTTTAATGAATGATTTGGATAGAAAAAATTCCAGAGGATAGATTTGAATAAGTAAAAATATTATGGTATCATTGGGAACACAATGTATTTTTGAAAGATGAAATTTAATATTTTTAATCAAAGAATACTTGATGATACATCTCAATCAAGGAATTATATTGAAAGGTGTGGATATTTCATTAGTAGATGTTATATTTGTTCTAACCATGGTCATATGGTAAGGTAATGTAGTGGGAAATATTATTTAGGTACCAAGATAGTATCCCCAACTCCCATTAAAATAATAATACATGAATTTAATAATGAAAAATCTAGTCCACTCAAGAACATATTCATAGTTTTATAAGATATTAATGTATGAAGGAAACATAGAATGCATCAATCACCAAAGGTTTTTTACTCATACCAACCTTCTTAAAAAGAGATAAAGTAATCATATATATAAAATAATAAATAATAGGTTTCTATCATGGTTATAAAATATTATGTGAAAAAAACCATAACTTTCCAAGATATAGGAGGTTTTTCCCATAAAAAAAGTTGATGGATGTTCAATGAAAATTTCATCAATGATAAAATAAATTGAAATATTTTTTAGTGGAAGTCATGGAGGATATTCATGGGACATGATTACTTGGTTTCATCCATATCACTATAATGAATGATTTAAATGCTAGGGGAATTATCCTTGCATGTAGAATGAATAATGGAAATAAATTCATATATGGTGTTTCAAAGGATAAAACGTTTACTAGTGAGATTATTCTCACAAAAAATATTAATATTAAGACATGTAAGATGATGGATTCATATATAGAAATTTATAGGGGATTTAACACCAATATTTTTATCCATATAAATTATTTTAAGTATATTAAAAGTTAATGGTTGGTTCATAATAACCAACCAATATCCTATACTTGAAGATATTAGAGGTTACCCCTATACCTATATACATAATTTTGATATCTAATGATTGTATTGATATATTATTAAGGGAATGGTATGATCCGTGATTTATTTATTCATTTAAAGGATATGGATGCATAAAAATAGCATGAATGAAATGAGATTGACCAATTTCATTGAGAGTAGATAAAATAAAACAAGTGGTATTGGAATCACCCATTATGGATGTGAAATAAAAATACGAGATAACAAGTGGGGTGAGAGATATTGAAAAGATAACTTTCCTAAATATGAATATTTATGTTGTGATGAAAAAATTATACTGGTGTTAAGAAAAAATGATCAACAAGTGATATCAAACATACATCATGAAAAATCAAAGTTGAATCTTGTCATACATGTTGAGATAATGAGGTAAAAGTGGAACATATTCTAATTTGGAGTAAAAATGGTTTAAAACCCATATATAAAATTTTCAAATGTTATGAAGATAATTTTGGAATTTAAAAGATTGTATTTTTCCTTTAATAAGTGGTGGTTTACCCTAAAAAATAATTAGGATAACTTGATGGAATAATAACCATGTATATGTAGAAATACATGATCAATTTTTTTATGAAATAACAATGTGGCACAACCTATTTTCTTCATAATATTCTATAATTTTTTTTGAATAAATTATTTTAACCAATAAGTGTTTTCCCCCATGATAAATAATATTACAATATTTTTTGTACTAAACAGAAAAATTAAGTGGAGTTGGTGATGAAAATTCAAATGGTGATTAACCACATATGATAAAAGACAATCCCTATAAAGAAAGTGAGATCACAGATATCAAATGGTATCAAAAGTTTATCATGAACAACTAGTATCACTTGGTTCAACATGTGGTACGACTCACATAGTTTTTGATTTATTTATTATACACTGATAGTGTGGTGTAAGTGTGATTGGGATCCCAGGAAGTTTTTTTATAAAGGAACTTTATTGTTCAAGTTGTATAAGCTTATGGAAATAAGTGAGTTACAAGGATAATATTTCATTTATTAACTTAGACTATTGTTTCCTAAAATGTGTCCTAACCTAGTGGTCTTATATTATTTTATGATGACTCATTACTAAGTGGAAAATTCAATCACTGGAATTTATTGAAAACAATGAATCTAAAAATTAAAGTGGGTTGATATTGATGATATAATGAAGGATGGTTGAAAAAATCTCAATGTGATGATGATATTGAATAATTGGTTTAAATAGTCTAATGTTTTGAAGAAAAAATTAATTAGATGAAATATATGAAGGTATGGATTACCAAATAAGAGAGTTATAACTCTCTAAATCCAGATTTTTTTATTCATGTTGTAAAAGGATATTGAGGCTCATTAATTTGAAATCGTATATATCTTTTAAGAGAACATATAAGTGGATTATATTATCTCTAAATTTAGTGGATCCTTGAGTAATGAAAATATGATAATATTTATCGAAAATATGGTGTAATAAAATAATTAACTAAAGGGTGAGTAGAGATGAGAAGATATCCCCTAAGAAATTGTTTGATAAAGGAGGAGATAATTAAAAGGAAAAATATGGATGAGAATACCCTTTTCATATTTTTAATAAATATGGAGTGAGACGAATGCACCATTAATCCATAATTTTTTTAAGGATTTGGAATTAAAAGGTAAATGAGGATTTATGGTAGTATTGTAAAAAAAATAAAAAGGGAGAGAATATTGAAACAAATATATTGTGTGATAGATTTTTTTGAAAATAACTATTGGAGTTATTGAATTCATAATACATGGATTTGGAGTTTGAGGAATCAGTTGTGATAAATGATGTTTAATTGGAATTCTAAAAGTTTTCGACTAACTAGAAGTAAAAAATTTTATTCTAGAAGTGGATGTGAAGGTTATGTATTCTGAAAGTAGAGTACCAAGAAGTTTTTTTGGAATTGAAAGTATAGAAATTTATTATTGAGGATTTTATTTAATTATAGTTCCAAGAATTATTCTATAATATGAATTATTCATCCAATTCAAAGTGTTTATTGGAAAACAAAAAGAAATATATCTACTCTCGTGGATACATAAGAGTAACCTCAGAATAAGAGTAAAATATGGTAAAGAAAGTGATATGTAAGAGTAATCCAGAACAACATTTAAAGGTTACCAAAATTAAGAGTTGTAAAATTTTGGAAAATTATCAATTCATAAGGGTAATAAATTCAATACATAAAGGTAACTATTTTTTATAAAACATAAATCTATAAAAGGGGAAAACCTAATGCATGTGATAGTATATAAAAAAGGGTCCCTAGTTGAGGGTATATTTGGAAAATTATTCAAAGGGTATAAGATATAAAAGTAAACAGACCAAATATATAATATGTTAGCATTATTCTAGATTATATAAAGTTTTCTAGATAGAAAAATGGAAAAGTGTTAAATTGTAATATGATACAACAAGGTAACTAGACCAATATGTAAAAGTAACCAAGATGTTACATAATGGTTACTATAAATCATAAAATATAATTGATAAAAATTCCAACCATGGATTAAGATATTTATCATCAATCATAAAATTTTAATAATATTGTAGCCATCTATGGATGTTTTCATGTCACTATATTGAGAATCATGTTGTGATAAAAGGGGATGTGTTATAATGTTTAAACCGTGAATAATGATGAAAGGATTTAATTGTTAAACATCAAGTAATTTTCCAATATTGATTAAGGTTGCACCATGAAGTTCTATATCACATCATGATATAACTAATATTTGAATAATGAACCAATCTATCACACTATTATGAATATTTCCATGCCATGATTAATTAAATCTAAATAATTCTAACTGATTTTTTCTATTAGAATTTCGAAATAGTTTGGTGACTATGAAAAAACATGAACAACCTAAATATAGTTCAATAATGAATATTTTATTGAATATGATAAAAGACATGATTTTAAATGAGGTTAAGTTCAAGGTAGTTATCTTCTTAAATTTAAATTTGAAATTAAAATCTTATGGTTGTAAATGGAGGGAGTTGGATGTAATAAAAAGTGGAGAAAATTTCTTGATAAGAAAATAAGGAGAAGATAAAGAGGAAAGTTACTGAGTGTTACAACAAATAAGAAGAATGAATGATATTAGTAACATGTTCTTTATTTAATACCTAAATTAATAGAATTTTGTTGTCTCTAATTTAGGATATATTGACGATTATATTTTTGGAACATCATGGATACAAATAGCTTGTTTGAGTAAGAAAGATATAAGACATTGAAGATAATGACTATAGTGTAATTATTCAATCTTTAGAATATTATTTTCTATTGTTTGAAGCATGTTTGAATATGGAAGAATAAACTATTTATAGAAGTAGTTTATTTTATATGGACTTGGTATTGGGATTATCATATAGTATACACTGGAGCATCATATTATAATTTATGACACAATTCACAATTGATATACATGATGATCATGGGAATATACATTCAAGTATATAAACTAATATCTTTCAGACTAGTGTGTTAATATGGAGAAGGGAGTAACCCTTATAGGGTATTGATCTAATCCATAGACCATTCTATAGTCTATGAGACTTTGTTTTTAGATAACTCACCTAAGTTTCCATAGGTATTGAGACTTGGTGAGGAGTGTATTTACCTAACATTTATATCTATAAAATAGTGATTTATTGTGTATTATTGGTACACCAACACAAATTTGAGTTTATTCTCATTATATGTAACATAATATGGGGAAACCATGTAAAATATATGTGTCTCTACATGTTTTTATTTTAGAATATGTGAATAATATTTGGTTTCAGTGCATTCAATAAATAAATATGGTGAATTTTGTTCCTTATAATATGGGAATAATATCTTAAGGGAAAGAACTGAAGTGAAAAGGTTTAAATTTATAAATTCCCCAATTCACCTCCTCTTAGAGTGTCTTAGGTTACAATAAATGTGTATAAAACAATGATGTAGCAGGCTTCACTATGACAGGGTCTACTCAAGTTCAAACCATGAAATATTTAATACCTCTACATCATGCTTTTCCTTTAGTATATATTTATATCAATATCCCACTTCCACTACAACCTCATAGACTCAATGAATTTTCACCTTATGTCACATCATATATAACAAATTTTGGAACTATATCCAAAAACATGAATGGATATCCTACAAAACTCTTTTTGGATAAACTATCATTATGATCTCAAATGTTTATATAAACAAACTATAAAAATATTATCATCATTCACACAAACACTAAGTGTAACCTCATGAGACTTTATAACATTGAAAAAAATATTAATTCTCAAATTCATAATTGTAAGAACATAGTTACCACTATAAAAATATGAGTTCTAATCAATCTATAAATGTAGTTGGAATAATATTTATGAAAATATTGTTTCTCTATACCTTTTACCACCATTTTCAACATATAAAATATTATTATCTTATAATCCATTTTTTCAAGATATAAATTTACCATGATATATCAATATTGTATAGCTAACTCATATATTATCATTCTTTGAGTATAGATTTTTCATATAGTCGAACACATAACATTTCATTAACTCAAATGGAAGATAATATAACATACCCAATCATCCAAGTATATCTTCACAACACATATCACTTATCTAGGTATGTCTATAGTCTTCTTTAATATATCTCAACTTATGTCCTAGATATCATACTAATCATATGAGAGTAAAAATCCCATCTTGATTAAACACAAAGATGATATGGTGAAAACATATGAAAACATCCCTTGTCTAGCTTAGCCTTGTGGTTGTCATAATAAAGGTATCAAATTATAAAGGTTATCATTCTTGGTATATTTCCAACCTTTGGTAATGGGGATTAAATATAAAACATATAATCCTAGTATATGAAAGGCATAGTGCATGAAAATTCATATGATATACTTGGTGGGTTATCTAACAAACACAACTTGTTTTATGCCTCATGAGGAAATTATATATATCTATATGAAACCCAACCCATGTATATATTTATATGTCATCACAACCTATAAATCTCTATGATATCAATTTGGGATAACTCAAATTCATATTTTGATATTTTAGTTATCATTTCACTTTTAATAATATATGAAACTAGCATGAATGAATGATAAATGGAGATTCATATTATATAAAACAATACATTTGTGTATTCTTAAAAAAATTTAAGAATATATTAAGAAAGTCATACATAAACATATGCTTAATCATATCCCATATGATAGAACACCAGAGAGACATTATGGTTACTATAATGTTAATCTTTTTTTACTCATTACATCAATATATAATTGTTTCTGCATATCTATATAGAAATATAATAAATAATCCCTATAAAATAATTTAAGGAGTTAACATTTATTTTAAAAAAATTAAATAATTGTGAGATTAGTATTTATAATCATCATGTTCAATACTTGAATATTACATTAAAAATAATTTTCTTTATAACATATACTATAAGGATAGTAGTAACTTATGTTGTTTATACCACTTATAACACTTCTAAGTTTTATATTATCATCATATTAAAACATTTCCATATTTGAAATTTTTTATTGAGATCATTTGGTAACAAGTTTAAATGTAATTATTTACATTAAGATATTTATTTAGTTACATATCATAAAAACCTTTAAAATGTAAATAGAATTTTACTTTTAATTAAAGTATGATAACAATTTATTGGTTACACATTGAACTTATCCATGTTTAAACATACTCCCACTATCCTATTATAAATTATTTTTTCCCCAAAATATATTTTTAAGATAAAAAATCTTTTGTTTTAGGAAAAACACTAATTTCGTTTAGTGAGAATATTTAACCAATAAACTATCAATAAATATATCTCAGATTTAATTTTTTGTTTCTATAGAAATTGTATTCAAAATATATTTTAATCATTAAGATATTCCATCTTTTTGTGGTGTGAACTCTTTCCCTTATATTTTTAAAAATAACTTGAATAAACTCTTCTATCATGGATAATCCATTTTTATCCTTATATTCTTTTCAAACATGTTATAAAATTGGATAAATCATAAAACATGTGTATCAAAATAAAATAACTCATTTTATTTTAAAAAATATCCATTTTAAATCAATATATTATCATATAATAGAAACAAAATGATATAAAATACACATACTTTATATAAAATATGTGTTTTAATGTAATCCATTGTATCCACAGACATGATTTAATAACCATTTATTTCATCAATTAAATGAAAATTTCAATCTCCATCCATAAAATTTTCATCATTTGTTGACTCATGTATATATATAATAATTTTAAAATATAAAACTAGTGTGATATATACTTAAAAATATAATAATAATATTATAAAACATCAATAAATTATGTTATCTATATATGGATTTTATTTCACCCCTTCATGTATTTAAGGAAATAATTTCTCTAATGTCTAGGGT
This sequence comes from Viscum album, assembly GCA_963277665.1. NCBI lineage: Eukaryota > Viridiplantae > Streptophyta > Magnoliopsida > Santalales > Viscaceae > Viscum > Viscum album. The sequence goes on along the minus strand of OY728132.1, from coordinate 599,098,397 downwards.
CACTGTAATGGAAACATTCCCCTTACTTTCTATCATATCCTTTATGTTTCAATAACACATGAAAATTATTGGACCCTCCAATACTTTTTATATAGATTAAAATTTTAACCTTCTTTACAATCATCAAAATACTAGAGTCTAAGACTCCAATTTATTTCTTATTTATCCTCAAAATATTGATGAGATCGGGTATAATTTACTAAACTCGTTCATATTTTAATTTATAAAAATTTGTTAAAACATTTTATGTAATGATTAAAAATTTATTTTCATGCTAAATACTTCCTTAAAAGTGATTAAAACCTTAATATGTCTTCAACATGCCCTATAATATTGAAAACATGAGTAAAAAATTAAATTTATTTCAATATTTTTCATCTAAATAAATCCTTAGAAACCTCATACCTCTCTTGCCTATCCTATTCTTGGTAGATTCTTTTCTAGTTATATATAATACTTAATGTTAATATATTATCATGTTTTTATCTATAGAAAAAAACATTAGATTGTAGACATTAAACCAATATTTCTTAATATTTATATAAGCATCAAGATATTCCTGTTGAATAGCTTTACTAGTTGACTGACCAAGAATGGGTTTCTCTAAAACATAAAAAATTTCTTCTTACATGATAAAAATTCTATATTTTATATTCTAGTTTAAAAATTTTCTTCCATTTATATTTTTTTTCTCTCTAATTGATCACAAAGTCATGTTGGATATCAAGGATTCCATTTTATATATAATAAAATCTCATATCAGATGAGTATGATACTTTTTTGAAATTTACTCCCACTTAAATAATGATATATTTTTATTTAAATTATATCAATAAGTTTTCCAATATTTATAAATCATTATGAATTAACCCAACTAATCTCAAAACTCAATCCATGACTATATTTTACAGACAATCAAATCAACCATATCATATATAACTCTTTTCTAGTTGAGTGAAAAAATACTTTCCCAAATCAATAATATGGATAATTCCAACTTCATTCCTATGTAATCCTAATTCTTAGGATTTTATAGCTTAGTGTATCTCAAATATAACATCAATTATAGGCACTTAATAGTGAGAGTCACTGATTTTCTTCTTTACCTTCAAAAGATTATACATGGGAACCTAATGGTTAGGGACACCCCTACTGAACAATCAAGGTCTTGAAAATTATTGATTTTAGAAGAAATCTAACACATAGTATTTTATAGGGTTTATTAATATATCACCATCTTATACTATGTATTCATTTTATATTTGAATGCTTCTAATAGTTATGTTTTGTATCCTATATCTTTAAATAAATTAATATATTCTAATCATATTAATGTGTAACACTTTATAAAACCAATTATTTGTGTTAATAATAAAAAAAGTAAATCTAATCATATTTATACATATCCAAATTCATATCACACGTAAGTTATATGAAACCCTTTCATTCAATGGTTTTGAATCATACAAAACTAAAATAATCACAAGAGAATGTATGATGTGACAGGTATCCCACCTCCAATTTTATAGAAAGATCTTGTCCTCCTAGATCAATGGGAAGTACAACCCAAAGTCACATTATCCATAGATAAATACTCTAGATATACTATAATTACAATCCAACACATACATTTAATATGTATAATTGATAACCAACTTTTATTATCAAGATCATAACCCAAAAAAACCACATTCTAGGTTGGAATTAATTAAATATTATGTCATACCTAGAATGTAACTCCTTTTGTATATTGTATTAAATTTATAAGAAGAAATATAAATAATATAAACTAAATCATACATCCATTCATAATATAAACACTTTATATTTGTGAATAAGAAAAAGTTGGGAATAATTAAATAAATGAAAAATTTATAAATTTAGATATGAGATATTCATTTATAAACATTTCTTGAAAAAAAATTGTAAATAATTTATAACTTAGACATTATTTTATGAACATTAGATAATATATAAATATAAAAAATTTAAAATTATATCATAAATATGAACACTTCATATTTCATCATCTACATAGAATACATATAAACTCATTTATATTGGGATGAAACACATATCCATACTTAGAGGTCACCCATACCAATACTACCCTCACCCAATAATGCTTAACTTTAGATTTTTAATGGGATCCAACACATTTACTTGTGTAATCACACAAACTCTATCATATTAAAATACAAAACTTTATAAGAAAGATAAACTCTTCATATAACTTGATATGTAAAAAATTCATATTAATAATTTAAATAATATATATTATTTTAATAAAATATTTTTGTAAATTTATTTGAAACATTTATAAAACCCACTAAAACACTCTTTGAAAATGTTTAAATAAATTTTAAAAAATAATTTAATATTAAAAATTCATATTATCATTTATAAAAATTTCATAAAATATTATAATTTTTTTATATTTATCCTTTTTTATAATTTATACACTATAAATTAATAAACCATGTATGTTAACATTAAACCTATATCAATTCCATCAAAATAAGTTTTCTACAGTCTGAATTCCTTTACAGATTCATCTGACCTGATGATTTTTTTAAAAAAAATTAAAAAAACATTTTCTATTTATGAAATATAAAACCATGTCATGTTTAATAATAAATAAAGTAAACCTAGACCTATATTTTGAGATATAGTGTTATGAATACATACTTTAAAAATATATTATAATACCAACTGAGATGGCCCAAAACTATATATGTCATTTTACATTATTATACATATCATCTCAATGCACTCTTATAATTAAAATGTTTAGTGTCTTTTGAGATTAGTTATATATCCTAAAAAACATTATACATTTATTCCATAAAATACCTCACTCGTGGACCTATTATAGAGATACCACTTTATAGAAAATACTTACAAAATTAGGAAACATAAGAAAAGGATTAGCTCAACCACTCAATAAGGGGTGAAATAATATCAACAATTAATAAAAAATTTATAATTAAATCATGAATAAGTGTGAAAAATGAACATGAGATAAAGGCATGTTTAATCAAATAAGATATGGAATCATAATAAGGGATAATTTAACATGATAGTGTAGTCATAAGTAATGATATATAAATGAATAACCATAAAAAAAATTATTATGAAAACATAACATAAACCATGGAATAAAGTTGTTAAATCATAAATCAATAATCATGAACCATGGTGATATGTCATAGAAATGGGTAATGACACATGAATATGGTATGATATGGAAATATGGCACATAAAAAATCATAATATATCATAATTCAAGTATATTAACCCAAACCATCCTAACACAATAGAAAAATATAACTAAATTTTGTTTATAACATAATAGTTAAGGATAACCACAATTAGTCTCCAACATAGTGGACAAGTGAAACTAAATCCAGTCCATAACACAAGGTACATAGATAAAAACATATGGCACATACATAATAATATCATGAAACATAAATCATTACAAAATTCATTATATGGATATATAATTTTGGTCCCACCATTCATATAAATATATATTTACTTTTTTTTATTCATGGACATAAAAATAATTATATATCAAAAAATAAATCATAGAATGATTAACCCATGAAAATAAAAAAGGTTACATCAAGAATTTGGTATAAATTTCATTAAAATAAATAAAATGACTATATAGGTAAATACCCTTTAATTAGAATAATGAAGTGTGTGTCATTCAAATCATCTATAATAAATTGGTATATGGTCATGTAATTTATATTTCACCACTCAATTGAATGGTATGGTTATCCCGGTGAATACCCTTCAATCAAAAGAAATAATTATTGGGTATTCACAATTGAAAGGAATTAGAAGAAATATTATCTTCATGAATATTTGATGATAAAAAAATAAAAATGAAGTGATGGATCAATTATATTATAAATATTTCATTTCGTCATCACCATGGATATATAAGAATTTGGATGACTAATTAATGGATTATTTCAACATAGTAACCGTTTATGAAAAAATATAATGATAGGGAATATAGTATAAGTAATGTTCAAATACTAAAATATAAAATTTTATTGACTTGGATGAAAAATACTTGAGTGTAAGATTAAAAATTATCTAATATTTTAAAAATAAATTCTTTAATCTTTACTAAATTTTGAAATAATTATAAAATAAAGAATTTTTTTTTATAAAATACATAAAAATATGTTTTTTTATTACAAAAAATTTCTTAAAATTTAATAATGATTAGAACATAAAATATAAATAATTTCTTTTAAAAATAAATCATGATATGGAAGATATAAAATTTTAAGAATTTTTAGAAGAAACCCCTTTAGAATTTTCATAGTATATAAAATATTTTTGAAATAAAATTAAATGAATTTAAATAAAAGAGAAAGGAAAATTTAATTAAATCAAAAAAATTGACATAAAATTATTTTAAAAACATTTTTCGTAAATTAATAAAAAAAATAACATGTATATAGAAGATAAATATTAATTCAATAGAGGGATCAATAAAATTTCCCTATATAGATGTCAAAGTGGGTGAAGTATGAATCAATTAGAGACGAATATTAAAATTAATTTTAAATTTATAAAATGACTAGAAATAAATAAATATGGGTATTTAAATAGAAATTGAATAAATAATACTCAAAGGAAGAATATATATAATCTCAAAAAAGAAGAGAGATTAATAAAGAACACCTTATGAACATAATAATTTGTAAGGTATTAAGGATTAATAAAATGTGAATATTAGGGGAAAAGATAAATGCTCATAATTAAAGGATAAATAAAATAATATATTCCTATAGGTAATAACATAATAAAAAAATGAATAATGGTTAAGAAAAATTAATTCAAACATAAAAGATAGACAATTAGTGTAGAAACCCATTTAAAATTTCATAATTTATAAGGTGTGAAGGTTCAATAAAAGGTGGGTTAATGAAAAGAGTATTAATCCCATAAAATAGACTTAAAAAAAGATTAATATAAATCCAAAGGATACAATGTATTATATATAAAACAATATAGACAATGAATAAGGAATCTTAATCACAAGATAAAATATTAAAAAATACAATCCCTTACCATTACTCTTAAATTCGTTCAATGTGATCTAACACCCTATATAATCAACATATTATTATTAATAAATTATTTTAGAACCATATTTATATTTATTATCATTTATATTAATAAATTATATTCATTTATTACACATATATTAGTTTTTATTTTTTATATTAATCATTAGATGTTAGTAATTCTAATCATTCCTTGCATGTTTTGGTATAGCAGTCTCAGTAACCATTCCTTACTCATGAGTTCATAACCTAAAAAATATTAAAATTACTACACTAATAATCCCAAAATTATTTATAAAGTTCCTAATTATTTCATGGAAGTTCTGAATATGGTTCAAAAAGATGGAATCCATAACTTATTTATTTTAGGTAATTTTATTGACCTCAGGGCGTTAATTAAAATGGAAAATTCATTTGATAGTAACCATTACTGACTCAAATTTATATTAAGTACCATAAATATCTACTTTTCTTATTTTTTTAAACCACTATAAATATAATTAATAAATATAAAAACATTATTCATGTAGGTGACTGAACTTAGTAAAACACGAACATGCTCCAAAAAAATAATGATTATAAAATAATAAATATTTCAATATTATACCATTTTTAAAGAAGTATATTTATTCTAATATTATGTTATTAAAGTGATAAATTATAATTATAGATAATTATAGAATGTGGATAAAAAAATAGAGTGAATTAAATGTTACCTACTTTGAAGTGATTGCTTTATCAATTAGAAACTTTCCTTTCTTTGATGTATTTGGGAATCCTTCTTATGAAAATATATCTAAAATGTGGGAAATAATTATAGGGGAATTAATTTGGGTATAATAAATCTAGATAATTGAATGTAGAAATTAAAATAAAATTTAAAATATAAGGAATAAAATAAATTAAAATCATCTAAATTCAAATAATCCTAATTATCACTTAATAAAATCAAAACATTCATAATAAAGAGGCTTAGTAAAAATATCCACTAATTTATTCTCTATAGTTATAAATTCAAGAGTGATATCACCTTTTTCAGTGTGATATCTCAAAAAATTACACCGTATATCTATATGATTTTTTCTTGAATGGTTTATTGGATTCTTTAAAATATTGATAGAACCAGTGATATTACATTTGATTGATGCTTGATTATAATTTAATCCAAAATATATTAAGGTGTATATTATCTAAAAAACCTATTCACAATAACTAATTATATAAATGTATTCTACTTTATAAATAGATAATGAAAATGATTTATGTTTCTTACTAGACCAGGATACTATAGATTTCGCTAAAAAATGGAAGGTTCTAGAGGTAATTTTTCTATCTAGTCTACAACCACTAAAGTCGGCATCAGAAAATGAATTCAAATTTAAATGATAATTTTTTGGGAAAGAATAAGGAAAGATAAATTGTTTCTTTTAAATACCTTAAAATTATTTTAGAATCTTTCAAATGGGATTCCTTGGGATTAATTTAGAATCTAGAATATAAGCATACCACAAACATAATATTTGTTCTAGTAGTAATAAAATATAGTAGAATACCAATTATTCCTCTATATATATTATTTTCAATTAGTTTCCCATATTCATCAAAATCATTCTTTTCATTAGAATTAATAGGAGTTTCATGTGAATTACCATTTTTGATTCCAAACATTTGTATTAAGTCATGTATGTATTTAATTCAATTTAGTACACTCCCAAAGCCTTATTGATAAATCTAAAAACCAATAAAGTAATTTAAACCACCCATTTGGGTTCTTTATACTAGTATCCCACCATTTTTTAGTATTTTTTCCTCTAGTATCACCCTTTATGGACCTGTTGGAGAACATACCCTCAGGAAAACAATGAAGAAACCCCAAAACATGCCATCAATCCTTTGAGGATGTCATTGTTGGATGTGATTAATTATTACATATTCATGGTGATTAGAAGAATTTGGTGTGCATAAATATAAATAGATACCGACACAAGGGTCTCTCAATGATCTCTTTTTCAAAGGAAGAGGTACAATTAATTTATTATGATCTATGTTTTGTGCTTGTTAGAAGGTTCATAAGAATAGACCCTCACACTTTTTCCTAATAAATTATTTCAAATCCATTGTATTTATTTTATTTCATGTTGTTCTATTTAATTATTTGTATGTGGTTTTCTGATTAATTTCTATAAATGATTACTATAAGATTTATACAAGAGGTCCATGGTCTTTCAATGGTTGTTCCATGTTGGTTTTAAAGTGGTCCCTAGATTTTATCCATGATTTTGATCCTCCCATCACCCCTATATAGTTAGGGTTCCTTTGTTTTCCATTTAATTTATTTAAAAAGGATACCTTTTTTAATTTATAGTTTAATTAGGTAACCCTGAAAACTTGACGCTGCTAAGAAAAATATCTCTTGTAATTTTGTAGCTAGTGAATTTATAGAAATCCATATATCTCATTATATTCCACCCAAAATTTAGATTCAAAATGGTGACTCTACATTATTTAAGGATGTTGTCTTATAAAACCTTCAATATTATTGCATTAATTTTTTTTAAATTCAATACTCCACAATGGGATATAGAAACATGCCTTATGATGCACACCCCTTATCGAAAATAATTCAATTTTGGTTAAAAAATGAAAGAATAAGGGATTGGTTGTTACTTACTATGTACATTTTGGGGTTGATAAGTATGTTAATCAGAATTTGATTAGACCTTCTAAAACTCATCTCCCTTCTATACATTTCTCTAGTTTTGTGGATGTTGTTTATAATGCTTTGTTTATTAATGATGATAAAGAGAATATTAACAAGCTTGATCTATCTACTTTTGAGATCCTAGGAGTTTTATAACCCTCTCAAGAGGAGGACCAAAGTGTCTATACTGATTCTAGTAAATCCTTACATGATGATTATAATGAATATTTTCATATTGAGGATGCTTACTTAAAATTGAGTACAAGGAAAGGTAAAAAGATAATGGTTTATTCAGGTGGATTTATTACTATGAATCCCAGGAAGAATAAAAAATGTAGAGATTACTCTAACCTCAAAATAAAAATTATTAATATATCCTTAGAGGCTTATAAAAATGAAAAATAGATATTCCCTCATATCCTATCATTACTAATAATCTTATTACATCCTATAGTGTAGGAAAAATGAAAGAGATCAATAATGATGAAAAGGATGACCCTATAGTGAGGGATGCATATCAGATTGAGGAGGATTTGGGGAAATAACTAGACTATTGTATGGATGATAAAATTCAATCATATTCCAAAAATACAATGATGGTGAAATTACTATAGATACTTACCTTCAAATCAAAGATATAATGTTCATTAATATGGTGGAGGAATTTAAAATTAATCTTAATTTTAGCTTCAGGGAAATTCCATAGAAATGCTTCCATTTTTTATCTTGTTCGAAGATTTCTTTCTTGTAATTTTAATGATGATAATTTTCTTCTTTGATTGACTATTTTAACTATAAATTTTATTTTTTGATGATTTTTTGGTTGTTTGGAATGATGTTTTTGTTTGATTTGAAACTTTTGGATGAGAGCAGTTTTTTCTTGGTCAGATGTGATGTTGGCTATAGATTTTTATAAAAATTTTCACTTCATTTTCATGGTTCTCTTTGACTGTGTTGGATTTTTTTGGAACCATGTAATAGGTTGGATTTATGTATTTTATATGTTTTTAATATATAGGGTTATCATTTTGATCATTCTCGATGTACTTTATGGAACATTTGGTTTCCTTAGAGACCATATCTAGATGTGTTTGGGATTTGTTTGTGGTACTGTTATTTTTATTTGAATGGGTTATATAAATTATATTGTTTTAAAAGAATAAAATTGAAGATGCTTATTTTATAGTACAATTAAATTTTGATATCTGAGTTTAGAGGTTGATGTTTCTTATTTTGGAAGGAATTTTTGATAAATTAGTATGAAATCCGAGGTGATTTTTGAATGTTATGTGAAAGAAAGTTTGTGTTTTTTCTTGAAGGTTGTACACTTGATACATGGATGATGACATATTTGATTAATTATTTAGTTATGGAGGTATTGAGATGTGGTGTCTATGGAACTAGAGTTTTCATGGTTTGGTAGATAACATTATGGAAATGAAAATAATGCTGAACACTTTTTACATCCTCAATCCATCTTAATAGATGGGTAAAATGATTCTAGAATTATTATATAGTATTAGATCTATTTTATTTGATTCCTTCACTGATGAATCGATTTTTTTGGATCTCCAAATGTTGATGAATCGATTTTTTTGGAAGAAAAATAGTTAATTTATTTTATTCACTTATTAGGGGTTTTTTTTGAATTTCTATATATAATTAATTTCAATATATTGTTGGTGTAAGATCATTACACCTTTTGTATTGCTTTTTACTCTTATTTTCTTTAATAAATTATGCATAGGTATGGGTTTGGTGACTAACTCTTGTCTCATTTCATTTTAAAAAAATTTAACTCACCCGTCACTCTAATTTTAAATACTTTTTGTGTGAGTTTTGAAATTTCATTACATGTTTTTTATTTATATAACCAAAAATTATATTATCAATATATATTTGAACTAACAAAATATTTTAAGATGAAATTTCCTTGAAAAGTGTTGGATATTCCACTCCTACCAAAAATCTCACTAGTGCAGAAAACATTTTTTACGTCAGTTATTTTTCATTTTTGACGTCGGTTTCTAGCCGACGTTAATACATGAGAAGTTATAAATAACGTTTTTCACATCGTTTATTTAAAAACCGACGTCAAAAACATAAAATCGCGATGTTTATCACGTCGGTTATTTTAGAACCGACGTGATAAAGAAAATGGGAAGGGTTTTTCACGTCGGTTATTTAACAACCAACGTGATAAAAGGCCTGGAAAATGGTTTATCACGTCGGTTATTAAACAACCGACGTGATAAACAGGGGAGAGGGGGTTTTATCACGTCGGTTCATATAGAACCGACATGATAAACCGGGGTGAGGGGGGTTTATCACGTCAGTTCTAAAAGAACTGACGTGATAAACCGGGGTGAGCGTGGTTTATCACGTCGGTTCATATAAAACCGAAGTGAAAAACCGGGGGAGGGGGGTTTATCATGTCGGTTATTATATAACCGCCGTGATAAACCGAAGGGAGGTTGTTTATCATGTCGGTTATTCAATAATCGACGTGATAAACCATTGTCCAGGCCGTTTATCACGTCGGTTATTCAATAACTGACGTGATAAACCATTCTCCAGGCTTTATCACGTCGGTTATTAAATAATCGACGTGATAAACCATTCTCCAGGCCTTTTATCATGCCGGTTATTAAATAACCGACGTGATAAACCATTCTGCATGCCTTTTATCACGTCGGTTATTAAATAACCGACGTGATAAACTATTTTCCAGGAATTTTATCATGTCGGTTATTAAATAACTGGCGTGATAAACTATTTTCCAGGAATTTTATCACGTCGGTTATTTAATAACCGACGTGATAAACCCAATTTTTTTAAACAGAATGCAGTCATCTTCTCTCCACAAGAATCAACCAGAAAACAAATCAAGAAATCATACCACAAAAACAGAAGTACATCAAAATTAAGCATGTACATAGATAACATATAAAACTTACCCCCTAGACAGCCGCCACCCTCATTTATACCCCATGGACAGCCCTCCCCCACCCTGTTGGAGCCCTCACCCTCATGTATACCCCCTGGACAGCCCTCCCCCACCCCATTGGAGCTCCCACCCTCATGTATACCCCTTGGACAACCCTCCCCCACCCCATTGGAGCCCCCACCACACTCCTGGACTGCCCCCCGACCCCCGGACACCCCCAAACACCCCTCGACAACCCCCCACCCGCCTGAACAGCACCCCCTCACCCCACATGACAGCCCCCACCACACCCCTGGACAGCCCCAAACACCCCTGGACAACCCCCCACCCCTGGACAGCACTCCCACACCCCTGGACCGGCTTCCCACACCCCTGGACATCCCTGCCACCCCCCAGGACTGTCCCCCCACCCCATCGGACAGCCCTCCCAGACCGCTGGACACCCCCCAACCCCACTGAACACACCCCCACACCCTTGGAACCCCTCCCCCACAGACCCAAATCCATACCAGAAAAACCATTAAAAGTAGACCAAAACAAGAAGTAGATCAAAATTAAACATTCACTTATATAACATTCAAAACTTACACTGTCAACTTCAAAAAAAACTAAATCCAACCTAAACAACTACCAAATACACAATTAAAACGACAATATTCAAAATTACATTTTACATTACAAACAACTAAAATTCAATCAAACCTATAAAATAATTTGACCACTCCACTTGTACGTGTTTTATGTCTTCAGCAGTATAGGGTTGAGGGTCATCAAAAAGCTACAAATGAAAAAGAAGATAGTTAACGTGTATAATGAATAAATCAAATTGAAATATTATGGCAAAGTTTAAGAGGAAATCATACCAGGTCAAAATTCACAACTATCCCAGTTGTTATTATTTCATACATAAATATTAACATATAATATCCGCATTCGATGAGGCCTTGTTGTTCATGACAATTCTGTTTTGAATGAGTGTAAATTCAATATTTTATTTTTATGTAATAAATCAAAAAGTACAAATTATAAATGGAAATTTACCTTTGCATTTACATATTTGATCTTTGCATTTATTTTCTTTGTGTTTTTTCGAAAGTAGACTCATGCATTGTTAGAAAATAATACGAATGGGGTAAATTTAAAATTCATTATAATATATAAAACTATTGAGAAATTGAAACTTACTTTTCCAATATATTTTTAAAACTTTCCCGCACATCACCATGAACCGAGCATATCCAATAAAGAGATTTCTCCCTTGGGAAAAAAATCCCTAACATCCAATGATCACTGATAAAAGGAAATTTAATGTTAGTGGTTTTTTATGTTAAAAGATAATTAACTCTTTGAGAGAAATGTGTTTCATACCTCCCACAAAAAGGCATCATCAACCATTTTAACTCATTCCTCTCAAAAATTTTATAAATATACCTAATACAAAACATACATAAGTATACATTTTTAATAAATATAACGTAGGGAAAAGGTGTTAAGACTTACATGGAAAAAATTTGCACCACGTTGATGCCCAACTTATCTCCAGTAACAAGCTCCATGATATCAGTTTTTGTAAGCCCCACACTTATTTCACGTCCACAAACATGATATTCCATTGGAAACTCATAAAAACCCAACAACAAATGTGAATATCTTGACAATCTGTCAAGACCACTGGAATCTGTATCTGATGTCATAGCTTGTTGTCTTTGTTGTTGTCTATACAGTATTTCTTTACCTTTGAAGTATTCCTGTGAAAAAAAATTGAAAAATATAGTAGTTTTCAAATGATAAAACAACTTTAATAAACAAATAAAATAAAAGATATAACATTCATACCTCTATGGTAATGAGTCGAAGAAGTCTGGATGGCCAAAATAAAAAATGGCTGATACTCTGTCCAATTGTCGCCACCTCATCTGTAGGTATTGGTACCCTAGATGATCTATCTATAATATCCTGTACAGTGACCCTCTGATTCTCTACCTCTAATTGTTGATGATGAACTGTATCTCCTATACAATATACCAATCTGTATGCTACTATATGATGTTGAGAATCATCAACATACAACTCGCAATATGTAGGAAGATGCAGCGGAGGCGTAGGATAAAAAATGGGGTCCGCATGCTGAGGTGGGGGAGTGGGAGCTACTGGCAGAGGTGGAGGATAAATAATGGGGTCTGCAGGGGGAGGTGGAGGATTGGGAGCTGCAGTCTGAAATTTTCTTTGCATTTATGAAAACATAGACTGCACCGACTCTCTAATCTTGTCCTCCATCGTCGCATTAATATTTTGAACTTCAGCCTCAAAGGATTCTATTTTTTTATAAACCCCCTCAATGTTAGAAGTTGAAGAACGTGGAAACACTTTTCTTACCGATACACCTTCCGGATATCCTCTTACACGACCAGGATGTTCGGGCCTTCCCAATGTTGCAAATAAAATATCTTCCCTCCCAGTAGCTCTAAATGTCCCCTCTGAACTCTGCTCCTCAAGAGAGTCCTATATTAAGTAATTGAACATTTCTGTAATGATTGAAACTTATATGAAGAAAAAAGTTAACTTAAATAAATTAAATAGATATCTTACAATCCTCTCAGCTACGATTCTCGATTCTTCCGAAAGATATTGCCCTTTTTTTCCCTTCCGATCTCTCTTCCATTTTTCATGTCTAGATGGAGGGGATGGAGGGGCCACCTCTCCAGAGCTTGAAGACTCAGCTCTTAGTTGTTGAAACTTTTCCTCCATCATTTGTTCTTCCAATAATGCATACCCTCCCCGAGATAAACTATAAGGGTATACATTTTTAGATTGGATCTCCTGATGAGATTTCCTTGTTTTCTGTAATTTAAGAATAATAAATCATTAACAAAACATTAATAAAATCATTTATATAAGAAAGTTTATAAAAGTTTACATTGCCCTTACCAGAAATGACTCTTTTTTTCTACTTTCAAAAAACTGTCTCCATGTGTCTTCATCTATAAAAGGATATATACGACATGGATTGTCGTGACTCCTATGACCATAAATTAAATCAGATGAGAGGTTTGATTTGAAATCCCTCCATCTCCTGGCAGCCAACGATAAGCATTTCTTCCTGACTCCTCCAGTGTCAGGAATATCAAATGTCATCTGATAAAGAAGAGGTTAAACATATTATATATACTAGAAACATTAAAAGAATGGTCAAACAATGAAAAAAGATCTTACCAAAATCGTCTCCCACAACTGAGAGATAATCGCTTTATCCACACCTCTCCAATCATCATACAGAATGCTTACTTTGGTCTTAGCTTGAGTTGCAACAAAACTCTTAAAATCTTCGGCATTCGGACCTCTAGGAATATCATCATCATCAAACTCAACGACTATCCTCTGATCCTGCATACGAGCAAGTGATAATTTTGGTAAACGTGTGCACCCACGTTTACCAACCTTTGAACTCTTTTTCGTAATAGGATCATGTGAATATTCATCCCCAGAGGTATGACCAGCAATATGATCCTCTCCAGAATCATGTGGTTGATCATCTGAATGATCTGTCATTATCCTTCAAATCAAAAAAACAAATGTCAGTTCACAAATATACAAATTCAAATATTTTAATACTACTGTAATCAGAAAATAGAAAAGTGTACTAAGTTACATAATAGTAAACATTGGTAATATGGTAAGCATGTTAAACAATGGTAAAGATGACAAAGATGGTCAAGATGGTCAAGATGGTAAAAATGGTAAAAATGGTAAACCTGGTAAACATTGTAAACATGGTAAAGTAATTGTCATTGAACAAAAATAAGCATTTTAAAATTCATGTAATGGTTATAAACATGATAAAGTAAACTAAACAAACTTAAAACAAACAAAAAAATATACTTATTTTATTTTAAAACATGTTTTAATAAATAATAAACTTACAATATCTAACATTTATGGAAAAAATAAATGTAACCAAGAAATAAACATATGTTACCTGTAATTTAAGGAATGTACAAATGGATTGTTTTCCCAAATTCCTTCTTCGTGATCGTTCCTTATGGCACAAACTATGTCTTCAACATGATCATCATTATGTTCTGTTAATATTTCCATGGAAGTAGGGATCTCACATAAATCAGCATATTCATCAAGTTTATCCTCACCAACATATTGTTTTTTCCCTTGTAAAACAACAGCCCACTGCATATCTGATTGATCTACTACATAGAAAATTTGTTTTGCATGTGTTTCCATTATAAAAGAATCAGCTATGTCTTCCAATCTATTCAGATTAACAAGTGTCATTCCAAATTCATCGTGTCTGACACTGTTGTTACCATTAAACCATTTACAGTTAAAAACGGGAACTTTAATTTTAAAGTAATCAACCTCCCATATGTCTTCAATCACTCCATAATATGCACTTGATGCAAAAATTGGGTTTTTGTCCTTAGCACTCGAAAAATGCATTGCTTCTACAAACACCAATACACCACTATTCTGAACTGCACTTCTGTTGTCCTGAGATTTTGTATGAAATGTATAACCATTAATGTCATAACCGGACCATGTTATCACATTTAAACATGGACCACCCACTATCCATTTTAATGTCTTTGATACATCTGATCTACCAAGCAAAGTCTTTTAATCCATGACAAAAAAGTTTTGTTGTGCTCATTCAAAATCCACATTTCTTTCTTCTTTAGATGACATTGTTTCAACTCATTAATATGCAATGTGATATACGGTTGAGCATCAGCTATGTTATTCAAGATGTATGATTCTAACTTATTCATCTGTTTAGCTGACAATGATTTGACTTTCAAGTCGTGAATCCCCTTTTCCTCATTATTAACTCGTTCATGGCGAGATGGAGGCAAACCTATGTGTTGCGCCGCAGCCAAGTAGCTCGTACAAAACTCTGATACCTCCTCAGAAATATACTTTTCAATAATAGAGGCTTCAGGTCAATATAGATTTTTAACATACCCCTTTAATATTTTCATATACCTTTCAAAATGATACATCCAACGAAGATATACAGGTCCACAAAGCTTTATTTCTCGAACCAGATGAATCATTAAATGCACCATTATATCAAAAAAAAGTTGGAGGAAAATACATTTCCAATTGACAAGGTATAAAAATTGCATCCTTTTCCAAAATGTTCAAAGCATTCACATCAATCGCCTTGTTACAAATTGAATTGAAAAAATAACACAACTTCATTATAGTCTTTCTGACACGAATGGGAAATATTCCATGCAATGCAACTAGTAGAATTTGTTGCATCATGATGTGACAATCATGTGATTTAATACCTATCAACTTCAAGTCCTTCAATGAGACAAATTTTTTTATATTAGAAGAATAACCTTGAGACACTTTGGTATCATGAAGACACTGACAGAAGCTAATTTTCTCCCTCTTCAATAATGTATGACAAGCCGGGGGAAGAAATGTTCGTCTTCCTTTAGGAGTGGGAGCTAACTCCAAACGTATTCCCATTGATAGTAAGTCTAATCTTGCATTTAACCCATATTTAGTCTTTCCTTTAATATCTAACAATGTTCGAATCAAAGAATCACAGATATTCTTCTCCACATGCATGACATCAATATTATGTTTAACTTCATGATACCTCCAATATGGTAGCTCAAAAAAATTGACCTTTTCTTCCAAATATGTATATCATTACCAGATTTATGTGTCTTTCCCAATGTCACGTCAAGGTTTTTCACCCTCTCAAAATACAGATTAGGATATAAAGGTTTTGGAGCAGTATCAAATTCTTGTGAGCCATTGAATGCCTTTTTTAGTCTTCTATAAGGGTGTTCCATAGGCAAAAACTTTCGATGACCCATGTACATTGTTTTACTCCCATGATGCAATTGACAATATGACGTCTGTTGTTCGCAAATTGGACATGATTTATGCCCTTTAACACTTTATCCAGACAAATTTCCATATGTTGGGAAGTCATTTATAGTGAACAGAAGCACTGCATGCAGTTGAAAATATTCCATTTTATAAGAATCATACACCCTAATACCATCAGCCCATAACAGTTTCAAATCATCAATCAACGGTGACAAGTAAACATCAATATCATTACCGGGTTGCTTTGGACCAGAGATCATTGTACTCAACATGAAATATTTGCGCTTCATACAAACTTCAGGAGAGAGGTTGTAAATTACCAATAAAACAGGCCATGAACTATGTGTGCTACTGAGTGTTCGGTATGGATTCATTCCATCTGTGCACAACCCTAGTCTGAGATTTCTAATTTCATTTCCAAATGTAGAATATTGCGCATCAATTTTCTTCCATTGTGGAAAATCAACTGGATAACGTATTTTTCCATCACATACCCTCTCTTCAGCATGCCATCTTAACCTTTTTGCATCATGCGAATTAGGAAATAAACGTTTGAAATGATTAATTATAGGAAGATACCAAAATACCTTTGAAGGGAGCTTTGTAATATCTACATCAGCCTGTGATTTTTCTTTCACCTTATACCGTGATGTCCCACATTTAGGACACTCTGATATAAATTCATATTCCTTCCTATATATAATGCAGTCATTCGGACAGGCATGTATTTTCTTGTATCCCAATCCCATCGGGCATAATATTTTCTTGGCTTTGTAATGTGAATACGGAAGATCGTTATCTTTTGGAAGAATGTCTTTCATCAATTGTAGCAGCTCTGTAAAACTTTTGTCACTCCATCCATGCTTCGCCTTCAGGTTAATCAATCTTAACACTCCCGAAAAAACCGTAAAATCTGTACAACCAGGATATAATGGTTTTCAGCATCACCATATAGACGCGCAACTGTTGGTTCTATCTCAATTTTTTCTACTACAATATCGCGAATCATTTCTTCAATTCCATTGGAGTTACCATCTTGCGAATCATCATCATCAGTGACATTCCGTCCAGTTTCACCATGCCAAATCCAAGGGCTGTAACTCAGATTAAAACCATGACAAATCAGATGATCTTTTATCTCTCTACTTTTCAACTTCTTCATATTCAAACATTTCAGGCATGGACAGAAAAAAATGTCACTACTTGGAACATTTCGTTTTGCAAATTCCAAAAAGGCATCAACACCTTCCTCAAATTCATTGCTCATTCTATGTGCCGTAATCCAACTTCGACTCATTATTACCTATAACAAATATCAACAAAAAATATATATTTTCAAGATAAGACAAATATATTTTTATATGAAAAAAATCATAATCTGAATGTAAAACAATTTAAAATATAAAACAAATCTATAGGTATTTAAAAAAATATGCTTGAATATTATTTTTAAAACAAAATATAGTTAGATATAACAGTTTTAAATTTCATTGAATCAAAGAAAACCATGACTCCTACATAGTTTAATATTGATTATGGTTTTGATGTTTTAATATATTAGATAAACAACCTATTTTAAATGGCGTGCAGACCTTGATATTGGTCTTCATCACCCTTCGGTGTGACTGGCAAAAATAGGTCTACCAGCATGTTATTATTTTATCAGCAATTCACTCATTCTTGTTTCTGATGATCGTTAATTGCATTGGCAGGCTGAGAGGGCCGCCCAGCGCGTCTAACACTGGTCTGCTCAAAATAAAAATTGTCCCACTGATTCAATTTAATCCTTTATTTCTGCTTTTTAATCCCATGTAACATATCTTGTGGGGATTTGATTTTGTACTTGGCCTTCAGCTTTAATGGTTATCAATCAAAATAAAACTCAACTAAAAACTCGGTTTCTTTTTAGTTTTCAAAATCCAAAAAACGAAAACAAAACAACCATGGACAAAAAATGAATTCCAATTACAGGAAACATGTTCAGAAATTCTAAACACCAAGAATTAACAAATATCAACAACAATAGTGAACATCCTGGAAATTACAAGACTAAACAGTTATTCAAACACAAACTGCTTATATTAATTCTCATAAAAATAGAAAACAAAAATCTGTAAAAAAACTAATTCAACCAAAACAGAACCAAAAAACATAAGAAATAATTTCCAGATTAAGCAACATTTATATCTAGAACCATAAGCATGTTCTAGCACATAAAGTAACCATAACAGTGAGCAATATTAAATAATGTCACCAACAATCAGCATCGATTTACATAAATGCAACATAGTCTGTTATATCAACAAAATACAAATAACCATTTGAAACAACAAAAAATTCCACGAGATTCTCAACATGATTAAATAGAAAAGCATATCTGATGCAAACAAATTACATCAAGAATCGAAACAAAAAAGAACGAAATAAATTTGTGGAAGGCTTACTTGAATGTTGCGAGTTGAGATGATAGATCCGAGAGGAGTGAAGAAGATAAACAATGAAGCCAAAATGAGTTTAACGCAGGTCGATCGACGAGCCGATTAGGGTTTACCGCGCGAGAGAGACGAGCCGGAGGACTGTCAATCGAAAAATCATAAATGAAAGTCCACGGGATTTAATTTATTTAAAAGTTTTATAACGTCGGTTATATAATAACCAACGTTATAAACTATTTTTTAAATTTATAACGTCGGTTATTTTAAAACCGACGTAAAAAAACTCTCGTGCTTTGGTTTTTTACGTCGGTTATTTTATAACCGACGTAAAAAATGAGATATCTACGGGTTTTTTACGTCAGTTATTTTATAAATGACATAAAAAACGCGTAGATATCTCATTTTTTACGTCGGTTATAAGATAACCGACGTAAAAAACCAATGCGCGGGGGGTTTTTTACGTCGGTTATTTGGAAACCGACGTAAAAAACCCGATATCTATGCATTTTTTACGTCGGTTATAAGATAACCGACGTAAAAACCGAACAGGCGCGATTTGTAATGTCAGTTATTAAAATAACCGACGTTAAAAATATACTCGCCGCATTTTTACGTCGGTTATATATAACCGACGTAAAAAATGGTGACGTAAAAAACGTTTTCTGCACTAGTGTTTACTTGATAAAAGAAAAGAATATAAATGTTCATACCAAGCTCTTAGTATAAGGACCTGACCTTAAAACATTACATAATATTGAATTAAATGAATAATTCACATTGAGGATATTTTCAGGTTTAGAGTTTTAAATAATTAGGACATAACTATTACATCTCCAAAGATTATAAAGTAGACACTTCTACTCAGTTTCAATTTTTTTTCATAAAATAAAACTCATAAAAAGGAAACATGACTAGTTCCATGTTTTAGATCGCATGTCTTTCCTTGACCCCATCCTTGACCCTATTCATCATTAAGTCATGTGGAAAACATTTTAAAAACTTGGGATGAGCATAAAAATCTCAGTAAGGGATTCACAAAGAAGGAAAACTGTTAGTTTTTTAAAATAACAAGTAAATCATGAATAGTTCATCATAAGTAATACTTTTCACCTTTATAAAGTAGTGAATACTCTCCACTGAATAAAAGATAATTGTTTAACCTTTTGTAACCAAAATATTACCATAAAACCCATATAAAGAACACATAACATATAAAGGTAACTTGGGACATAAATATACTTAAATGGAATAACCATACGGTTGACTTCCACACATATCACTAAATGTAATAGCCATACGACTAACTTCCATACCCAATGCATTGGAGGTTATAACGTAACCACCCATCCTAGTTTTCAGAGAACCACCCGTCATTTGGTTTATCACGTAACCACCCGTCAAATGTCTAAGTACCATTATAAAATAATAACACATACAAAAATATAAAGGAAAGAAAATGTTTCTACATTTCAATCACAATATATTGACATATCAAATCCATTATCAAAAAAAATTTCAATACCAAAATACATAAAAGAGTATATGGTATTTATTTTCCTTTTAAAAACATTATGTCTTGTTAAGGAATCCAAAGATCAAATAATACTTGCGGCGGCGGAAAGGTCATTGTCATCGCATACGTTAAAAAGAAACATACTTTTTTCATTTAGTAAAGCACTTCGTAGAGAAAAGATTCATTTTGAATAAAAGTAAAAGTCAGAGGGGTTTATACACCGTATAAAAGAAAGTTGTGTATAAAACAAAATATGCCTCAATGAAAGTATATTTAGACGAAGTCCCTTACAAAGACAGTATCCATAGATTAAGGATAAATCAATTACGTAATTATGTGTCACAAATATAAATACACCCAATATAAGTGAATATTAAGTGTAAAACAATATGAGTTCATCCACACATATTCATAGCACGACATAATCAAGAAGTTGATGTTTGACCCAAATAATTGAAATTGGATTAATTAGTTCCCTTGCAAAAATTTGATAGCCTAACAACGTCACTTTAAACTTCAGAAAATGAGATGATGAGATATAAAAGGGTATCTCATCACTTGGACATTACATTTACAGAAATAATGATATATAATAACATATCCCAACATAAGATATGTAAATTAAAAGACCTAACAAAAAGGAGTCTTTTAAAAAGAGGAGGGTGAAAGGTTCCCTTACCGATTTGGGTAAATTTTGAAACATACACCGCATGAAAGAAGGGTCATATTATGAAGATGTAAATACCCATAAATTAAAGTATACTACACAAAGAATACAGTCATGGGAATTACATACACCACACAAAAGGAAATAGTTTAAAATGTAGCATGAATCTCATGGGAATAAAAAGTGAGATAAAAACCCCTTACCTCGTTGTGATCAATCGAGTCGTATGACCAAAAGATAATAAAAACAAAATGAATCACATAATACCATGAATATAAATATAATCATGATAATATATATGAAATGGCAGTACACAATACACCACATGTAGTAAATAAGTGGCGAACAATGGAAATCTCACAGAATTAAAAGTGAGATAAGAAATCCCTTACAAAAATTAGGCAGCCTAACGACGCCACTCAAAACTTTCAAAAATAGATTGATGAGGTAAAATAGGGTCTCTCATCATATGAAAATAAAAATTACAGTAAGAGTAATATAAAATAACATCCCCCAAAATAATAAAGAGGAGCTTAAAAGAAGTGACATAAAAGATAGTACTTAAAAAGAAAGAGAGGAGTAGGATCCCTTACCTCAATTCCGACATGTCTTGTTCGTTTCTTTATATTATTGAATAATAAACTTTGGTAAATTTATAATTTCTTAAGTAAATCCTTTAAATTTTATTATTCAATTCATATCACATATTATAATGTTATAATAACTAGTTAAATATGTGAGTTCATATCAGACGTTTTTGTAGATGTTTGGTACATGAGTCAAAAATGAACTTGTTTGAAAAGAATTGTCCATGTAGTTATAAGTAAATCATCTCCAGAATAGTATTAATTATTTAAATATCATATATATCCAGTATATATTCATTTTATACTATTCCATAACATTTGGAGATAAAAATGAAATGCACCGTTCATGGAGACGGTTGGTCGTACGTACGCATGAATGCTACTTTCATTTCATTGGAATTAAAAATAAATTAGAGGTATATATATTATAATTACAGTATAATATATATGTTATATAGGTCACATAAGTTCATTAATTTCATTCTTTATACATTCCATGTATTGTATGAACGAGTCACATTACTTGAGGGGGTGGTAGTCCACACTTCCTCGTATGAAATTATCACATTTGCACAACATGCAAAGCATAAAGGTATGTTTTACATATAAAATACAGAAGAATAGAGAAGAAATAAATATAATATATATCATATATAAATATAGTTCCATCATAATGGCCACCATGAGAGGTGTTAAAAGAATATTGAACAATCATCGTTTCATGAGGCAGTAATTCACCATCCACAAAAACAATATATTCTTTAACCATTAGACGGAGGTGTGTGTAAGTGTTGCTAGAATCCTTATTATAACAACATACTAGTATATTTAGGATACTATTGTTATTATGGTATCAAATAATAAGAAGATATTGGTGATTGAAGAAGGAAAACAAAATAAAGAAACTCGAGAGAAGACATTACCTCTAAATCGGGTAACTCTTTTTGATTTGACCCAAATGATTCCTTGGAAATCCTTATGCCCAAGGTGAGGCTTCTATGAGTAAGAGAGGGATGTGAAGAGATAATATGAGAAGAGTTTGTATGAGCCAAGTTATTGAGAGGTTTGGGGAATGGGGTAGAGGTGGTGGCCTTTTATAAGAGTGAGGAGGGTCACTTTTGGAAAGTCTTGAAATGTTACTTTATTATAAAATGAGTTTCAGATTTTATAGGTCCCAAAATGATGTATTTCAAGGATAAGGTAATAAAGGTTCGAAATCCACCCATCAAATAGGTTTTAGACAAGTGTAGGTATTATATTTTACCTTATATTTTCATTTTATTTAAATCGTTCATTAATGAGGTAATCACTGCATCATCATGGTGTCATAAATAAATTTATTTATTTAATGTCTAAAAATTATGAAAAAATACCATGATTTAGGAAGTATTTTTATATTTTAAATTACTATTTATAGTCTAAGATATCATTTATATAAACAAAACTAAAATTGTTTTACTTAGGTGATACATACTTTGGTTATATTTTCCTTTAAAAAAAATATGATCAAAGGTCACTATCACACTAAAGTGATTCCATGGAGTCCCAAAGTTGGAAAAAGGAATCCCATGGTAGTCCATGACTCAAAAAAAGGATTTGGACACAATTTGGGGTCATTTTATATTATTATGATTTTATTTTATTACCCTTAACTACCTGATTACTAATTAATCACGATAATTAAAGATAATTGTCGTCGTTACTATTCATAATGTCAAAAAACAAAAGAGTATTAATTACATAATTTGGACCTTATGATTCCAAATATGAACCCATTTTACCAAATTCCAAACACATAAATTTCAGTAATTAATTTAAAAATAATTCTCGTTGTCAAAACCAAAGACGGGTTTTTAAGAAGTAAAATTTATCAAAAGATTGACTTGTTTTTACATCCAATTGAAAAATGAAATTACTTACAATGAAAAATATTGTATTAAGTGATCGAAAAAAATTCAATTAAACTTTAAAACCATTTAAAAATAAAATCTAAATATATAATTAAATTAGATGAAAAGGCAGTTTTGAAGTAAAATGTAGTATTTTTCAATATTCATTAAAAATGAACATTTGTAAGAAAAATACAAAAAATTTATCCAAAGTAAATTTGATATTCCAAATTCAAAAATTATTTCCATTTTACCAAATTAAAAACATATAATTTTCATTAATTAATTTTATAATTAATTCCCTCTGTCAAAACAAATAGCATGTTTTTAAGAAACAATATCTATCAAAAGATTGACACTTGTTTATGTCCAATTTCAAAGTGAAATTAATTCCAATGACCACCATTGGATTAAATGATAAAAATATATTTTAACTAAAATTTAAACCCAATTTAAAAGATAATATAATCATATAAATAAATTATATTAAAATGAGGTTTTGAATTAAAATACAGCATTTTTCACTATTCATTAAAAATGAACTTTATCAGAAAAATACCAAAAAATTACACAAAGTAAATTTTGATGTCTTGATTCTAAAGAAGGATTTTATTTTTTAAAATAAAACATATAAAAGTGACAAAAAGTATATTTAAAAATGGTTCTCCATCAAAAGGCGGTTAATCGACCTTTTAAAGAATATTAGAATATTTATGCTTAAAATCCAATTCTTTTCTTATTTTAAGCCTCTAACCTTTATTGAATAGTGTAAAAATATTTAACAAACATATATAATAATATTTTAGTTAGTTATATTCATTCCTACAATTACAACGGCTAGGTTTTAACTACCATTTAAAATAATATTATTATATTATTAGTGTGTGACGTACGATTTCAAAGAAACTCGTTGTTTCATATTGGGTATGCCATCAAACATAGCATCCCATTTAAAGTAATATTAACATTTTATTCACAAATATTAGTAAATATTAAAATGCCATATTATTTATTTACCTAGGATGTTACATCCTTCCCCCCTTTTGGGAATTGTGTCCTTGCAATTTTAAAATTGGGATCGGAAACTTCATTGAAAGCCCCACCTCGGAAAAGGAGTTAGTTAAACTATCAATTTAAAAGAAAGAAAGAAAAGTACAAAGGTTACCTAAGACAACAGATGCGAGGATTCTATGAAAACATGGATATTGAGGAGAAACAAACCATCAAGGTCTGATGGAGAGTGATAGAAAATATGTCTAGGAGAAAGTTAACCACCAAAAAATCACAAACTTGTGATGGGTTAAACTGTATTTGATTCCCCAGTAGGAAAAGTTAACATACAACTTTTTAGTTTTAAGTTACTTTTCATTAAGGAATTTATTTATGAGATTAACTAAAAGATAAGGAAACATACTTACATGTCATGTATACATTCATCCTTTACTAAATTTCAAACACAAACTCATATTTTCTCCAAAAGATGAGTATTCAAGATGACTTGTTCACATTAAGATCATTATAATCAACTTCGAGAGAATCACATAATCCACAAAAGATAAACTATATATTTCTCATTAACCAAAACCAAAATGGTTAGTAAAAGATCAGATAATCCCTAAAAAGGATAATCTTTTATAAAAATAAAAACTACTCTTAATCTCCAAAATTTGTCAAACAATACCTAAAGTTCAACAAAGACCATTCAATAAACAGCTATCCATAAAATTCTTCCAAATAATCCAAACTAAGATTGAAACCCAAATATATGAATGATTTAATCACATAGTCTTCCAAGGTAAATCTTAACATTTATCTCCAAATAGAATCAGTTACTCTCAAAGTCTCATACAGAAAAGTAATTAACCTAATCACATATCCTCCATGATAGGTTAATAATTTCAATAGATAACCCAAAATAAACTTATTCCTGATTCATAAGATCATCTAACTAAAAAGAATTAGTCATACTAACCAGGTACTTCACATAGTCCAGTGGTAGGCGACAAATACCAGTCACACTTTGGTTGTGGGTTCGATCCCCACAGCTTCGTACGAAGCGATAGGTTGTCACACGGTCTACATGTTGTCCTTTTTCCAAAAATATATAATTCTTAAAACATTACCCAAAAAGAGATAAAATATTCAAAAACAAACATAACATATTTTAACCTCAATTTTATCTCATGCCTTTCATTTTCCAACATAACATATAGTAACCCATAATTACCTCATAAGTAAGGATCATATAAACCCTAATGGTTACCTTTATAATTATTACCTGAACTTCCACATCGAGTTGGTTCTATTGTACATGATGCATTAGATAACTCACCAAGGTTAAAGTGGTTAATAATGACTCCTGATAGTTGGTTTAAGATAAACACAAGATTTCTCATTAAATCTCCCATTTTATCCAGTCTCTTAATCAGAGAGCCACCACAGTTTCCTCCAAACCCATTGTCACTTTTGTGTCTGCTAGATCCATCCATTTACTAAAACCAAAAATGTCAGTGTGATTATATCAACAAAATCATCATGTACTAATAAGGAAGATAAACACTAAGATATAATTATCCAAGTTATCTCAAACTCATTCCAACTTTCAAAAATAAAAAATGAATCTATCTAATATACTAACCATTGTGGTTATACACAACTTGTCACTTATGCTTAAACAACACTCTAACCTCTAAAGTTATCTAAACCGAACTTTGATACCAACTATAAGGACCTGGCCTTAAAACATTACATAATATTGAATTAAATTAATAATTCACGTTGAGGATCTTTTCAGGTTTAGAGTTTTAGAGAATTAGGACATAATTGTTACATCTCAAAAGATTATAAAGTAGACAGTTCTACTCAGTTTCCATTTTTTTCATAAAATAAAAACTCTTAAAAAGGAAATAGGACTAGTTCCATGATTTAGATAGCATGTCTTTCCTTGATCCCATCCTTGACCCTATTCATCTTTAAGTCTTGTGGAAAATATTTCAAAAACTTGGGATGAGTATAAAAAGCTCAGTAAGGGATACACAAAGAAGGAAAACTGTTAGTTTTTCAAAACAACAAGTAAATCATGAATACATAATCATAAGTAATAATTTTCACCTTTATGAAGTAGTAAATAATATCCAATAAATAAAATATAATTTCTTACCCTTTTGTAACCAAAATATTACCATAAAACCCATATAAATAACACATAACATATAAAGGTAACTTGGGACATAAACATACTTAAATGGAATAACCATACAGTCGACTTCCACACATATCACTAAATGGAATAGCCATATGACTGACTTCCATACCCAATCCATTGGAGGTTATAACATAACCACCTGTCCTACTTTTCGCAGCACCACCCGTCATTTGGTTTATCACGTAACCACCCGTCAAATTTTCAAGTACCATTATAAAATCATAACACATACAAAAATATAAAAAAAAGAAAACATTTCCACATTTCAATCACAATATATTGACATATAAAATCCATTATCGAAACCATTTTCAATAAAAAAAATACATAAAATAGTATATGGTATTTATTTTCCTTTTAAAAACATTACATCTTGTTAAGGAAGCCAAAGATCAAATAATACTCGCAGCGGCGGAAATTTCGTTGTCACCGCGTATGTTAAAAAGAAACATACTTTTTGTCATTTAGTAAAATGATTCATAGAGAAAATATTACTTTTGAATAAAAGTAAAATTCAAAGGGGTTTATACACCGTATAAAAAAAATCTTGTATAAAACAAAATATGTCTCAACGAAAGGAGATTGAGACGAAGTCCCTTACAAAGACGGTATCCTTAGATTAAGGATAAATCAATTACGTAATTATGTGTGACAAATATAAATACACCCAATATAAGTGGATATTAAGTGTAAAACAATCATAGGTAATACAAACATATTCATAGCGCGATATAATCAATAAGTAGTGGTTTAACCCAAAGAATTGAAATTGGATTAAGAAGTTCCCTTGCAAAAATTTGATAGCCTAACGACGTCACTTTAAACTTCTGAAAATGAGATGATGAGAGATAAAAAGGGTATCTCATCACTTGGACATAAAATTTACAGAAATAAGGATATATAAGAACATATCCCAACATAAGAAGATGTAAATTAAAAGACCCAACAAAAAGAAGTCTTTTAAAAAGAGGAGGGTGAAAGGTTCCCTTACCGATTTGGGTAACTTTTAAAACGCACACCCCATAAAAGAAGGGTCATACAAAGAAGATGTAAATACCAATAAATTAAAGTATACTACACAAATAATACAATCATGGACAGTACATACACCACACAAAAGGAAATCGTGACAAATTTAGCATTAATCTCACGGGAATAAAAAGTGAGATAAAAACCCCTTACCTCATTGTGATCAATCGAGTCATATGACCAAAAGATAATAAACACCAAATTAATAAAAAAATACCATGAATATAAATAGAATCATGATAATATATATGAAATTTAAATATGAAATACACCACATGCAATAAATTAGTGGCGAACAATGGAAATCTCACAGAATTAAAAGTGAGATAAGAAATCCCTTACGAAAATTTGGCAACCTAACGGTGCCACTCAAAACTTCCAAAAATGGATTGATGAGATCAACAGGGGTCTATCATTATATGAACATAAAAAGTACTGTAATATTAATATAAAATAACCTCCCCAACATAAGAAAGAGTATCTTAAAATAAGTGACATAAAAGAGAGTACTTAAAATGAAAGAGAGGGGTAGGATCTCTTACCTCAAGTCCGACTTGTCTTGTCTTGTTTCTTTATATTCCTGAATAATAAACTTTGGTCAATTTATAATTTCTTAAGGACCTCCTTTAAAGTTTATTATTCAATTCATATCACATATTATAATTTTATAATAATTAGTTAAGTATGTGAGTTCAGTTTAGACATTTTTTTCGATGTTCGGTACATGAGTCAAAAATGAACTTGTTTGAAAATACTTATACATGTAGTTATAATTACATCATCTCCAGAATAGTATTAATGATTTAAATATCATATATATCCAGTATATATTCATTTTATACTATTCCATAACATTTGGAGATAAAAATGAAATGCATCATTCATGGAGACGGTAGGTCGTACGTACGCGTGAACGCTACTTTCATTTATTTAGAATTAAAACTGAATGGGAGATATATATTATAATTACAGTATAATATATATGTTATATAGGTCACATAATTTTATTAATTTTATTATTTATACATTCCATTTATTGCATGAATGATTCACATCACTTGAGGGGGCGGTAGTCCACACTTCCTCGTATGAAATTATTGCATTTGCACAACATGCAAAGCATAAAGGTATGTTTTACATATAAAATACATAAGCCTAGATAATACATAAATATAATATATATAATATATAAATATAGTTCCATCATAATTTCCACCATTATAGGTGTTTAAAGAATATTGAACAATCATCGTTTCATGAGGCAGTAATTCGCCACCCACAGAAACAGTATGTTCTTTAACCATTAGACGGAGGTGTGTGTAAGTGTAGGTATAATACTTATCATAACAAAATCCTAGTATATTGAGGATAATTATGTTATTATGGGATAAAATAATAAAAATATTGTGGTGAGTGAAGAAGGAAAATAAAATAAATAAACTCAAGAGAAGACATTACCTCTAAATCGGGTAAGTCTTTTTGATTTGAGCCAAAGGCTTCCTTGGAAAGCCTTTTTCCCAAGGTGAGGCTTCTAGGAGTAATATAGGGATTTAGAGAGATAATATGAGCATAGGTTGGAAGATCCAAGGGCTTGATAGGTGTGGGTAATGGGGTAGAGGTGGGGGCCTTTTATAAGAGGGAGGATGGTCACTTTTGGAAAGTCTTGAAATGTACTTTATTATAAAATGAGTTTCATATTTTAAAGGTCCCAAAATGATTTATTTTAAGGATAAGGTGATAAGGGTTTGAAATACACCCATAAAATTGGTTTTATACAAGTTTAAGTCTTATATTTTACCTTATCTTTTCATTTTATTTAAATCGTTCATTAATGAGGTAATCAGTTCATCATCATGGTGTCATAGATAAATTTATTTATTTAATGTCTAAAAATTATAAAAAAAAAATACCATGATGTATGAAATATTTTTATATTTCCAATGAATATTTATATTCAAAGAGATAATTTATATAAACAAAACTAAATTTTTTTTACTTAGGTGATACATACTTTGGATATATTTTCCTTTCTTTAAAAAAATATAATAAAAGGTCACTATCACACTTAAGTGATTACATGGGGTCCCAAAGTTAGAAAAATGCATAAAATGGTCGTCAATGACTCAAAAAAAGTATTTGGACACAATTTGGGGTCATTTTATATTATTATGATATTATTTTATTACCCTTAACTACCGAATTACTAATTAATCACGATAATTATAGATAATTGTCATCGTTACTATTCATAATGTCCAAAAACAAAAGAGTCTTAATTACATAATTTGAAAATTATGATTCCAAATATAGAACCCATTTTACCAAATTCCAAACAAAGAAATTGTATTAATTAATTTAAAAATAATTCCCATTGTCAAAACCAAAGACGAGTTTTTAAGAAGTAAAATTTATCAAAAGATTGAATTATTTTTACATCCAATTGAAAAATGAAATTACTTCCAATGAACAAAATTGTATTAAGTGATAAAAACAGAATTCAATTACACTTTAAAATCAATTAAAAGAAAAATATAACTATATAATAAAATTAGATGAAAAATCAGTTTTGAAGTAAAATGCAGTATTTTTCACTATTCATTAAAAATGAACATTTGTCAGAAAAATACCAAAAAATTATCCAAAGTAAATTTTATATTACAAATTAAAAAATAATGTCTATTTTACCAAATTCAAAACATATAAGTTTCATTAATTAATTTTATAATTAATTCCCTCTGTCAAAACAAATAGCGTGTTTTTTAGAAACAATATCTATCAAAAGATTGACACTTGTTTATGTCCAATTTCAAAGTGAAATTAATTCCAATTACAACCATTGGATTAAATGGTAAAAATATATTTTAACTACACTTTAAAACCAATTAATAAGATAATCTAATCATATAAATAAATTATATTAAAAGGAGGTTTTAAATTAAAATACATCATTTTTCACTATTCATAAAAAATGAACTTTATTGGAAAAATACCAAAAATTTACACAAAGTAAATTTTGATGTCTTGATTATAAAGAAGGATTTTATTGTGTGAAATATAACATATAAAAGTGACAAAAAGTATATTTAAAAAGGGTTCGCCATCAAAAGGCGGTTAATCGACCTTTTAAAGAACATTAGAATATTTATGCTTAAAATCGAATTCTTTTCTTATTTTAAGGCTCTAACCTTTATTGGATAAATGTAAAAATATTTAACAAACATATATAATAATTTTGTAGTTAGTTCTATTCATTCCTTCTAATACAACGGCTAGACGTTAACTACCATTTAAAATAATATTATTATATTATTAGTGTGCGACGTAAGATTTCAAAGAAACTCGTTGTTGCGTATTGGGTACGCCATCGAACATAGCATCCCCTTTAAAGTAATATTAACATTTTATTCACAAATATTAATAAATATGAAAATTTCATATTCTTTATTTACCTGGGATGTTACACTTAGTGCTTTTTAAAGTCCATAAGTGATTTGGTAAGTCTGAAAATAGAATTTGGAAAATGGGGATTTTCAAAAAAAGGAGGTTGTTCATCATAAATTCCCTCCATAAGAAAACCACTTAAAATTTTATAATTGAAATCCATCTGATGTAATTTTAAATTCATGTGAGATTCATAGGTTATGAGAATCTTAATGGATTCTAATATATCTATGGGTGAAAAGTTATCTTCAAAATCTATCCCTTACCCTTGATTATTGTAACATCCCAGTTTTTTTTAAAAAAAAATTGAAATGAATGAAACTTTGTTTTAAGTATATATTTATAGCTAGCATTTAAAACATAATTTTTTCACTTCAATGTTTTGAATTTCAAGAAACTGTCATCTATAATTGTGTTCAGTATGTTATTTGGAGTCTATTAGAACCAACTTGTTTTTTGGGTGAATAGTAACATACCCTTATGAATAGTAATATGACCCTAATGAATAGTAAATTTTATTATTATTTTATTTTATTAAGGATTTAAGATAATAACATCTTGGTTAATTTTTCATTGTGATATAGAAGTAGTTTTAGAATTAGAATTGTTACTTTGTGAATTAAGTATGATTTTATTTAAAAATTAAATTAATAATATTTAGAAAATTATTTTAAAAAATGGAAATCATTTTGTAATTATACACATTGAAAAATGGTTAGGGTAAAGTTTTGGGTTTTTTCTGAATTTTTTTATTTTTCGGTGAATAGTGAAATATGATAAAATCCCGTATAATCAAATTATCAGAAAAATACACTATTTATGACATCATAAGTGATGAAAGGAAACTTTTTTTGAACTCACATTCCATTATTACTATTTGAGGTTACATGAACTAAGACTATTCATAATCTTGGGCCAAAATATTATAATAATGATTAAAATAATGAAAAATATCCCCTCTCCTCCATTATAAATACCACCCTCACTCCCCTCTTCCTCCCACACCTCTCAAGCCATGAGCCATGCCTATGTTCTGCCCAATACTCCTCCGAAGGATCTTCCCAAAGTCCTAGATCTTTTGGTATCTCCAAAAGACCAAAACCAAAGCCCTTAAGAAGGATCTCAAGGAGATGAGATTAAGAGGTAAACATCCTCTTTTATTTTCTTTCTTTTATTTCATTTTATGTTATTATCTTCCTTTACCTTTCGATTATGTTGGGATATTTCATTCCATATCCTTCTTACTGTCCATATTATGTATGAGTTATGAGATATTCCCTTTCTCTCATCAAACTATTTTTATGAAATTTTAAGAGACGTCGTTAGGCTGCCGAATTTTCGTGAGAAATTTCTCAAGTTTTCTTTTATTTCATGATTCCTTTTTCTTCTTTACTAACCCCCTCTTATCCAAGAGTTATGAAATATCCATAATCATGTATATTATGTATTTTCTCATTTTCATGTAAAATTCATCATCATTTTTCTTCTCCTCTCCCACTTATTCAAGGAATTAAAAACATTGTCCATGATGTGTGGAATTACAGACATCGTGGATAATGTGATTTCATTTTTCTTTAAATCCTTTAAGTCTAGTCATGAAACCATTTTGTATGGTTTAAACAGGTTATAATATATGTATTATGTCTCATCAATGTTTATGGAATTATTTTTAACACATGGTTTTAATTTATAAAATGAAATGAAGTCATTATTATCAAAGAACCACTAAAATGATCTAAACAAACATCATTAATGTTTTAACTTATGAATCATCCTCATGAAAGAATTCAAAATGATAAATGGTATAATTTATGTTACTGGATATGTGTAAATACTAATCCATTCCAATTATGGAGTTTCACTTCCAATCAACAAGAACATCCATCATGAACCAATCTTGGAAATCATTTAAAGAACTCACCCAAAAACAGTGTAAGGGGGAAAATACTAACAATTAAAGGGTGAAATGATGTTATAAAATGATCATATAAGATGTTATAAACATGAAAATGTTTATTTAAAATATTAATAACACTCTTTTAACCATTATACATGAGGATTAAACAAGTTTTAATTAAGACAAACCCGAGGTAAGGGAATTCTTAACCAAAATTCCATTCTTTGGGTTATCCTTCTACTTAATTATTTATATGGTATTAAAATTGTTTTTTTGAAGAAAATTGTTTATATTATCATTATTTATGTGTATTTACAGTATATATACATATTCCATTCACTCTATTAACTCTCACTTTAATTATATGATGTTTTTAAGGGAATTCTTAACCCGATTTCCATTCTTTGGGTTATCCTTCTACTTCATTATTTACGTGGTATTAAAATTGTTTGTTTGAGAAAAATTGTTTATATTATCATGATTTATCTATATTTATAGTATATATAAATATTACATTCACTCTATTAAGTCTCAATTCAATTATATGATGTTTGTAAAGGAATTCTTAACCCGATTTCCATTCTTTGGGTTAACCTTCTACTTCGTTATTTATGTGGTATTAAAATGGATTATGTAATGGGTTTTGTTTATATTATGTTTAATTATGTCTAATTATAGTTTATATACATATTCCATCCAATATATTAAGTCTCTATTAAATTGTATGATATTTATAAGGGGATTTTCATTAAAAATCCTCTTTTTAAATTTGGTTTTATGAAATTCCAAAGCAATGTTTTTATGGAATTATTCATGTTGTATGATTATGTTTTGGTTCTTGGGAATTATTTATGATGAAGGGTGGGACATATATCTCCCTCCAATGCATTGGGTATGTGTATGTTGGAGGTCAGCCATATGGTTACTCCAAGTGTAACTACGATGGATACACAAAGTAAGGTAGCCATGAGGGTTACAAATTATAAGGTAGCCAAGAATGGTTACAAGATTATGTAAGTAATGCCCCAAGATACCTTTATGATTATATTTATGTTCTAATGTTTGTGTGGGTCTTGTGTAAATATCATGTTACACTAAGTAAGTATATATGAGTGACAATCATGTCTTTTGAAAATGTTTTCATACATTACGAGTATTCATGGACTAATGTGCTCTTTCCTTCTTTTTCATCCCTTACTGAGCTTTTGTGCTCATCCCAAGTTTTTAAATGATTTTCACAGGTTAATGGATGTGTAAGAAAAGGAAGTAATCCATGTTAAGTTTTTAATAATTGTCAAGGAGTCATGTTTTAAGTTTAAATGTTTTATATTTTAAAAAAAATGGAAACTCTTTTTATGGTATCCGCTCGGTAATAATGTGTAATGTTATGAATGTATTTTCCTAATTCTCTAAAGATCTAAACATGAAAATACCCTCAATGTAAAAGGAAGTGTTTTCTTGACTAAATTCAAGATTCCATATTTAATAAGGTTGGTTCTTTATAGTTGGTATCAGAGGAAATTTTTAGACCAATTTAGGGATTAAGAGTTTTCGTTAAACATATGGTGAGTATTTATGTCTATTCTTTAAGCTAAATCGTTGTTTTATAACTTTTTAGATTAAGTAAATTCAGTTAAAAATGGAAGGAGTAGGATCTCAAATGACATTCCTATCTATTCCTGATGACTTTCATGCAATAATTATTGAAAATTCATGTCCAGATGACTTTGAAACATTTTCTAACATACAACTCACATGCAAGAAATTTTTTGAGATATCAAACACCACCACTATACCTCGATACCATCGTGGATCTTGGGTTGTATTTAATAAAATCCTATTTTCTCAATATTCTCATATTTTCAATAAAGGTAAATATTATAAAGGAATTTTCAAATATTTTACCTTATCAAGAGATTTTGAAGCATATTATGATTTTCAAAGAGGTGCTGAAGAAGGAGACCCTTGTGAAACCTATTTATATTTTCTTTTACGATATACTATTTCAGAACATACTTATGGTATTTTAAAAGGACCATTGATTGAATGTTTCAACTCAAACTCAGTACGAATATTTTATAAAAATCAAGTTTTATCAGATATTTTGAAATTATATGTCATACATGATTATTTTCCAAAACTATTTTCTATGAACACCCATATGACCCAAGTTGTACAAGGTGTATTTCTATAAAGGAAGAAAATGATTTTAAAGGATATCTAAATCATTGTTGCGATGCATGTACCTTCTATTTACCTGAGAATGATGATGATGAGACCAGGTGGACACCATGATCAAGGTACCCTCACTTGTTTAATAAGTAAATAAAATTACGAGGACACAATTTCCGAAAGGTGGGGATAATGTAACATCCCAGTTTTTTTTCAAAAATAAATTGAAATGAGGGAAACTTTGTTTTAAGTATATATTTATAACTAGCCTTTAAAACGTTATTTTTCCACTTCTATGTTTTGAATTTCAAGAAATTGTTATCTACAATTGTGTTCAGTATGTTATTTAGAGTCTATTGGGACCAACTTGTTTTTTTGGTGAATAGTAACATACCCTTATGAATAGTAATATGACCCTAATTAATAGTAAATTTTATTATTGTTTTATTTTATTAAGGATTTAAGATAATAACATCTTGGGTAATTTTTCATTGTGATATAGAAGTAGTTATAGAATTAGAATTGTTACTTTTTGAATTAAGTATGATTTTATTTTAAAATTAAATTAATAATATTTAGAAAATTATTTTCAAAAAATGGACTTCATTTTTGAATTCTACATGTCAAAAAATGGTGAGGTTCAATTTTTGGGGTTTTTCTGAAATTCTTGATTTTTCGGTGAATAGTGAAATACGATAAAATACCATATAATCAAATCATTAGTAAAATACACTATTTATGACATCATAAGTGATGCAAGGCCACTATTTTCGAACTCATATGCCATTATTACTATTTTAGGTCACATGAACTAAGACTATTCATAATCTTGGGAAAAAAGTTTATAATAATGATTAAAATAATGAAAAATACCCCCTCTCCTCCACTATAAATACCGCCCTCACTCCCCTCTTCTTCCCACACCTCACAAGACTTGTTCCATGCCTAAGTTCTGCCAAATAACCCTACCAAGGCTCTTCCCCACGTCCTAAAGCTTTTTGTCTCACCAAAATAACAAAACCAAAGCCCTTAAGAAGGATCTCAAGGAGAAGAGATCAAGAGGTAAACATCCTCTTTTATTTTCTTTCTTTTCTTTAATTTTATGTTATTCTCTTACTTTACCTTTGGATTATGTTGGGATATTTCATTCCATATCCCCCTTACTGTCCATATTATTTATGAGTGATGAGATATTCCCTTTCTCTCATCAAACTATTTTTATGAAATTTTAAGAGACGTCGTTAGGCTGACGAATTTTCGTGAGAAATTTCTCAAGTTTTCTTTTATTTTATGATTCCTTTTTATTATTTCCTCACCCCATATTATCCAAGAGGAAAGAAATATCCAAAATAATTTATATTCTATATGTTCTCATGTTCATGGAAAATTCATCATCATTGTTCTTCTCCTCTCCCACTTATTCAAGGAATTAAAAACATTGTCCATGATGTGTCGAATTACCGACAGCGTGGACGATGTGATTTCATTTTTCTTTAAATCATTAAATTCTGGTCATGAAACTATTTATATGGTTGAACCAGGTTATAATATATGTATTATGTCTCATAAATTGTTATGGATTTTTT
This sequence comes from Viscum album, assembly GCA_963277665.1. NCBI lineage: Eukaryota > Viridiplantae > Streptophyta > Magnoliopsida > Santalales > Viscaceae > Viscum > Viscum album. Next base: position 599,061,367 of record OY728132.1, on the reverse strand, counting down.
TTAACACATGGTTTTAATTTATAAAATGAAATGAGGTCGTTATTATTAAAGAACCAGTAAAATGATCTAAACAAACATCATTAATGTTTTAACTTATGAATCATCCTCATGAAAGAATTCAAAATGATTAATGGTATAATTTTTGTTAATGGATATATTTAAATACTAATCCATTCTAATTCTACAGTTTCACTCCCAATCAACAAGAACATCCATCATGAACCAATCTTGGAAATCATGTAAAGAACTCACCGAAAAACAGTGCAAGGGGGAAAATACTAACAATTAAAGGGTAAAATTATGTTATGAAATGATCATATAATATGTTATAAACATGAACATGTTTCTATAGAATATTAATAACACTCTTTTAACCATTATACAGTAGTTTTAAACAAGTTGGAAAGACAACCCCGAGGTAAGGGAATTCTTAACCTGATTTCCATTCTTTGGGTTATCCTTCTACTTCATTATTTATGTGGTATTAAAATTGTTTTTTTGATTAAAATTGTTTATATTATCATTATTTATGTGTATTTACAGTATATATACATATTACATTCACTCTATTAAGTCTCACTTCAATTATATGATGTTTTAAAGGGAATTCTTAACCTGATTTCTATTCTTTGGGTTATCCTTCTACTTAATTATTTATGTGGAATTAAAATTGTTTGTTTCATGAAAATTGTTTATAATATCATGAGTTATGTTTATTTACAGTATATATACATATTCCATTCACTCTATTAAGTCTCACTTCAATTATATGATGTTTGTAAGGGAATTCTTAACCCAATTTCCATTCTTTGGGTTAACCTTCTACTTCGTTATTTATGTGGTATTAAAATAGACTTTGTGATGGGTTTTGTTTATATTATGTTTAATTATGTCTAATTATAGTTTATATACATATTCCATCCACTCTATTAAGTCTCTCTTCAATTTTATGATATTTATAAGGGGGTTTTCTTTAAAAAACCTCTTTTTAAATTTGGTTTTACGAAATTCCAAAGAAATGTGTTTATAGAATTATTCATCTTATATGATTATTTTTTGGTTCTTGGGAATTATTTATGATGAAGGTTGGGACCTATATCTCCCTCCAATGCATTGGGTATGTTTATGTTTTAGGTCGGTCGTATGGTTACTCCAAGTGGAACTGCAATGGATACACAAAGTAAGGTAGCAGTGAGGGTTACAAATTATAAGGTAGCCAAGAATGGTTACAAGATTATATAAGTAATGCCCCAAGATACCTTTATGATTATATTTATGTTCTCATGTTTGTGTGGAGCTTGTGTAAATCTCATGTTACATGAAGTAAGTATATATGAGTGAAAATCATGTCTTTTGAAAATGTTTTCATACGTTATGAGTATTCATGGACTAATGTGCTCTTTCCTTCTTTTTCATCCCTTAATGAGCTTTTGTGATCATCCCAAGTTTTTAAATGATTTTCATAGGTTAATGGATGTGTAAGACAAGGAAGTAAGCCATGTTAAATGTTGAATAATTTTCAAGGAGTCTTGTTTTAAGTTTTAATGTTTTATATTTTGAAAAAAATTGAAACTGTTTTTATGGTATCCACTCGGTAATAATGTGTAATATTGTAAATGTATTGTCCTAATTCTATAAAGATCTATACTTTAAAATATACTAAATGTAAAAGGAAGTGTTTTATTGACTGAATTCAAGATTTTGTATGTAATAAGGCCAGGACTTTATAGTTATACCCTTTTCCACTAGCCTCTCCTCATTCCTTGTAACCATGCCGTGATCATTCTATTTATTTCTAAAAACCCATTTTGTTCCAATAACATGATAGCTAGAAGGTTTATTAACCAATTCCCATACCTTGTTTCTATTGAACTGGTTTAATTCCTATTACATAGCTAAACTCCAACTCTAATCAACTAAGTCTTTTTCTACGGTTTTAGGCTCTAGTCGAGATAAAAAGGAAAAAACTATACAAAGTTTACTATACTAATTCTAGTCATAATCGCTTCATCTAAGATTTTTATAATAGTTTCTAAGGGGAGGGTCTTCAGGGTTTTAGGTTGTCTAGGAAGCACACTTTTAGGCTCACAAGTGTCCATCTTTTAAGGATTTAGTTCAAACAAATTAAGCTCAATATCATCATTTTATTTATTATAAAATAAATTTTTAGGTATCATGTTTTAAAAAGAATCACTTAATTCATCAAATTGAGTCATTTTATGACCAAAAAGATCATTTTCCTCAAATTTCACATGATTTAATTCTTTAATAATTTTTGGCCTATTGTTGAAAACCTTATAGTCATTGAAATAGTAGAATATCCAAAAAATATTCCTTCATAATCCTTTGTATCAAATTTATAAATATTATACTTGAGTTTAGATTATAAAATTTGCATCTAAATACTTGAAAGTATCCAAATTTTGGCTTAATATTTTCCATAGTTTATAGGGTATTTTATTCAAAATAAGCCTAATTGGGACTCTGTTAATGATATAACATGCTGTAATTATAGCTTCATCCCAAAGATGATTAGAAAGCATATATTAATATAATATAGTCCTATTCATTCAACATCCTACTCCTCCTTTCAAAAACATCATTTTGTTACGGTGTCTTGGGGTCATAAAAAGTATGTTTGATTCCATGTTTTCAATAATAAGAATTGAACTCATGGTTTTGAAATTCTCTTTTATGGTCACTTCTTAAAGAAATATTTTTGGTATATTTCTCTTTTTGAACCAATTTATGAAAACATATAAACACAGAATAATCTTCTCTTTTATCACTCAAAAATACCCAAGTATATATAGAAAAATCACCAACCAACACATAAAAAAGATTTTCCTCTTAGGAATGCTATTCTAGATAGACCAAAAAATCTATGTGGATAAGTTCTAAATGCCTAAATATAGAAACCTCTTCAATTGATTTAAAATATGACATGTTTCTTTTTCATTTTTCATAAATCACATAGTTTCTCTTTTTTCAATTTAATTTGAGGTAAATCTGAAACTAAATTTCTCTTACACAAATTTCTCAAATAATAAACATTAAAATATCCATGTATTCTATGAAAAATATAAGATTAATTTGTTTCAGTATTTAAATAGTTTAGTTTTTTCCTACTCAAATAATTAAGATCTAGAGTATAGATATTTATAGTTCTAGGTTCCTTAAATTTAAGGATTATATATTTGATAATAAAACCTGAAATATTTGAAAAATCAAAAAAATATCCTTCATCACAAAGTTAGGAAATACTTACCATATTGTGCTTTAATCCTTCCACATAGAGAACTTTGTAAATGAGGAAAGAGATTTGATTTCCAGCTAATCCAACCCAAATAATCATACCTTTGGAATTTTCACTAAATGTGACATAGCCTCTATTAATTTTGGATAATGAATAAAAATTAGAGAAATCTCCAATCATATTCCTTGAGAATCCAATGTCTATATACCATTTTTCATTGATTCCCTTAGACTACTTTCCCAAAAAAGGAAAATCAAATAAGAAGTTTTTTATGTACCCATATTTTCTTAGGTCTTGAAATATTATCAACCAATGATTTTGGAATAAAAATATCTTCATGATCTCTAGAAATTGCAGAAAAAAATTAAATTTTTTTTAAAGAAAAGCATGATTTGCTCCAAAAAAATATGGTTTTATTAAACTAAAAATATTAGAATAGTTTCTTGGTTCTCTATAGTGAAAATAAGTAACTTTATAAAAGTGTTTATTCATAGAGCTAGGAACAATTAAATTTTTATAAATATTTGTTTTTTACCTTGGCTTTCTATTCCAAATTTATCTTTCTAAACCTTATTATTATCAAAAATTTAATATAAGTATTTTTCCCCTTTTATAAAAAAAACATTTAATATATTTAATATCTTGAACTTATTTTTGAAGAATTTCAATTTTATCTCCACATTTAATACACAATTCAATTTTTTTTCAAATTGAATTTATGATCTAAAATTTCCTTATTTAATTCCTCTTTTTCACTAATATAAATATTAAAAGTGTTCTTGATGAAGTTATTTTTCTTCTTTAATATTTTAATTTTTTTTAATATGGTACAATATTCATTTAATTATTAAAAATAATGTTTTATTTTTAGATCCAGATTCATATTCTGAAGAATAAAATGATTTTACCTCATTATAGTGTTCCATAAAGAAAATATTAGCCTTTTTATTGGATATTTTATCTTCTAATCTCAAAGATGTGGCACCACTAGAGTCTTCAGAAGCCTTCCATGTTACTTTCAGTGATTTAATTGCTTTATTATTATATCTAAACTTCTTAAAATACATATTCTGAGACTTATTATTATTATATAGTTGAGGGAAGTCTGACTTCATGTGCTTGAGTTTCTTACACTCATAGATTCTGACATATTTAGAGTTTCCCTCATGCTTATTATACTTGTTGGAGGGTTTCTTGAATCTCCTTTTCTTATTATAACACTTTTTGAACTTCATTGGAAAATAAGAAAGCACACCATATTAAGAAGAACTATTTGATGTATCTTCATAAGATAACTTTAAAATTTGTATTTCTTTACTCTTCTTTGTCATATTTTGAATTTGATACATTCAATGAAACATTATCCTTCTTAACCAATCTATAAACAACAACTTCATCCTCTATTTCATCCTTATACCACATAATAGTTCCAATAATATATTTTACCTTGAAATATTTGACAACGATATATTTTATAATGTAAGTAGAGATTTGACTCCACTTATATGGAAGCACTATCAGAACCTTTTGTGTTTAATTAGGTTTAGATATTAGTGCCCCAAGAGAAGTAAAATTGTTTACAATATTTGTAAAATTTCTATTAATTTGAGTTATGAATCTCCAATAACCATCCTTAATGTGTAAAATTTAAACTTGGTATTATTGTATCTGAGTTAAATTACATTATTAGTACCTTCATATGATACTAATATATTAGTTCGCATCTCTTATGTTGTTTCACATTTTGAAACATTGTTGAACTCATCAAGACCCATTCCACATATTATAGAATTTACAACTCTTGATTTCAAGTTATATTATCCTTCTTCAATTACATATCACTTTTATAAATCTCATTCAGGAATATTATTGGCTTTATAGGTTTTAAATAAACCTTTAAATTAAGTTTCTTCAAATAGATTAACATATATTCCTTCCAAACCATAATTCTCTCCATTAAAGTAGGGATATCTTACCATATACGTAACTTCTATGTTTTCAACCACAATATACATTTTTAATATTATCTTAAAACTTTAACCTTTTATAGTTGAGAAATAAAAAATCATTTCCTCTGATACCAATTATTGGTTGTAGAACAACTTCACTAAGTCTCAAGAGGGGGTGAAATGAGTTCTCGAAATTTTCGTAGCTTATAAACCACCCTATTTAAGGTATGAAAAATTATGATATTTTATTAACACATGAAAGAAGTATAAATTTAAATTAGAAATAAAAATATCAAACACCAAATATTTCTAGTTGTCTAGTAAATAGACACCCCTTAGTCCACTCAACCAAGGTTCAACTCATAGAGCTTTGTGGTTTTTACTAGCACTAATCCTTTTCCCAGGGATTACCTGACTTAGTGCAAGAATCCATCACTTGGTACAAAACCAGAAGTTTTTATTGGGATGATACATGGATTTATAAAAATCTTACTTTAATAATATTTTATTAGGAACCTTCACAGCTTAGTACAAGAAGATAACACTTCCAACATTGAGATAGAAAATGAAAGTTTAAAAAAGGAGATCACAGTTGCATGATGAAACTGAGAGAAGAGAATAATTATCCAAGATAGGAAATATTCATTAAATATATCTCAAGTATATCCTTTTAAAATCAATCAATGTTTAAATTTTAAGTACAAATTTATAACTTTAAGCTTCTTATTCTTCTTCTTCATAGCACAACGAAGCATCATCTAGAGCTTCGAGAGGGAGAGTTGAGAGTGTGAGTGATGTCCTTGTTACTTATCTATATATTATTATTATTTTTCTTGAAATATTGTTTTATATATTATATTTCTATTTCACCACATGATATACCATAAAATCTTGTGTTTTAATAAATTTACATATTTCCTTTTCTATAAAATACCTCAGTAATAGGACTAAGCATTAAATTATTCTTGTATAATTTTTATTCTCTCAGTACTTTTAACCTTTTAGAAATTGATTTTTTTGTTAAGGGGAAATATAATATTTAATGCATCCAAAAAAATCATTAAATTTAAATAAAATTATACCAAAAGTAATAAATATTTTGATTATAGAACCACACAGTGATTCTGGATCACCACGTAGCCAAATTCCACGAATTTCAATTCACGTATCTAAATTGATCTAGGTAAATAGTTTTCTTATAGATAATTTCTTCACATATCCAAATCATATTGATATTATTCACATTTACAATTTATTCACATAGTATTATTATTTACATAGCCTGGTTTGACATAGCTAAATGAATCATGTATGCATTTGGAACCATATAGCCAAATTTACCATGGACCTAATTTACATAGCCAACTACTCCATTTAGCCAATTTACATATCCATTTCATCGATGTATCCATTTTATGATGTAGGTGATCTTCACATAGAATATTTTATTACATAGCAAATTTATTTTGTAAATTCCTTCATGTAACTAATTGATCCAGTCGATTGCTCGACATAACCAATTATCCACATAGTGGATTGCCTCACGTAGCTAATTTTCCAAAATTAGGAAAAATTTACAAAAACATTCAAATTTATATAATTTTAATAGAATGAATTAAATAGAGATAAAACCTAATGAAAAAACTTAAGAACAAAATCATCAGTAACACATGAAGAGTTTTTGAGATCATCAAAACATAAAGTACATGGGATATGTTGGAACAACATTAATAGTTTAACTTTATGCACACAGATAAAAAAGTTTGGAATAAACACAACACCAAACATGGTATAATATAAATTAAAGCTCATAACAAAACTATATAAAATTATAAGTAAACAAATATACTATACCTTTAAATATAAACCTTAAAAGTCAAGTATATATATGTGTCGAATTATATAAAAATAAAATAATAAAGGTGATATAAAAAATCCCCTTGAAGTATTTTGGTCTGTGTTTATTGAAAATGTTGTTGAAGGAACTTCCAAAGTTTCCAAAAAAAGGAATAAATAAGGTTCAAGGAGTTTTTTAAGGAGTTTCAGTATTTATTTTTGTTGGTAAAATATTAAACCATGACATCCCAAGTCACACCATGGACATGCTATATCAGAATAACCTATTCTAAAGGTTAGAATCATTGGGATTTCTTCATATTATGAAGGGGACCCAATATAAGTTTTTATTTGAGTTGTTTGAATATAATCAAGTGGTTCATGTCATAGAATATAGTTTCATATTGTGAGTGGAGCTATAGATTATTGGGAAAATAGGGAAGTAATATATGAAAAAAAAAATTCCGTACATAATATTTTCTGAGATATAGACATGTAGAGAATGGAAAAATACTCATTGGGATACATATATGTAAATCATGATGGTTTAATGTATGATAAAAATATGACATTAGGAGATGCATTCTATATTATAACTTTTTGTATTTATTAGAATATCAAGAATCAAGACTTCATTTCACTAAGAACTACCAAAGTTGAGTATAATTCACCTACTCAAGCATGCACTCAATTTCTATGGATGAAGAAACAACTTAAATATACTATAGTTTATGTGAAATATCCTATTTTAATCAATTGTGATAACTCAAGTGCTATAAATACTAAAAAAATATATTATACATAACTAAAGAACAATTGAAAACATGATAAAGTATCATTTCATCATCGAGAAGGTTGAACAAGGGATGGTGAATTTATAGTATATTTTAACACTAGATCTGGTTTCAGTTATCATGATAAAGGTAATACCCAATTCTGATTTTGAGAAGCATCAGTTGGATCTTAGAGCCTGATTTCTTCCCTACACCTAGATGGATTTGAGAAAAGACCAACACTCCCCTATTGAATTTTCTATTTATATCATGATATGGTAAATATATAAAATTAGTTTTTGGGATTTATAACCATATCTTGTGAAATTTTAGGTAAGTTATCTTTGGGTTCATTGAAGAATAAGGATAAGTTATCCATGAGTTGCTTAAGAGATGTTTTATATGAATAGATATGAATATGGTTGTGAGTGTTTTTTCCTATTGAAAAAGGGGAATCTATCTCATGAGGAAACTTTTGAAAAGGGAATAGTAATGGAATGTTTATCTAGGGGAGAATCTTGGTATAGGAGTACTGAAGAGCATGTTGATTGTGGAAGTGTGTTCATAAGAGAATATTTTCATTTAACTCTTGTTTATCACAATGTGTTTAAATAATTTGGCCTTATAGTTTATAATTAGTAAATAATTGTTGTAATATCTTATAGAAATAGGTTTTAAAATGTGTTTATGGTCAATTTTGATGTTTTTAGAAGAAGATATGTTGAATTTGTTTTGGAGGATTTATCAACAAACCAAAAGGGTGAAATTGTTATAAAAACACCCTTGAAGTATTTTTGGGTTGTGTTTGTTGATAATGATTATGAAGGAACATGAAAATTATCTTACAAAGTAATGAACAAGGTTAAAGGAGTTTTGTAAGGATCTTTAGTAGTTTTATCTAAAGGACTAATATCACACGATGAAATCCCAGGTGATTTTAGGAGAAGGACATGTTAGAATAACCTATTCTATAGGATGATATCATGGAGATTAGTTCATGCCATGAAAAAGACTCCATGTAGGTTTATCTATGAGTTGTTTAAAGATAATGAATTGGGTCACATCATGGAAGCTGGTGTCATACCATGAGTGGAGTTATATATTATTTGAAAAATGGAGAAACCCTATATGTAATATTTTTTAGAACGTGGAAATGAAACAAAGGGAAAAACAATCACTAGAAAATGTAAGATTTATTCGAGAATAAGTCATAACATGAAGAGGATGTATACACTAGGATGAATATAAAAAATAAAATTTACTTTACCAAAAAAATGAAATAATTATGTAAGAGTGTGTCACACTATGGGAATGGTATCCATTTCATGAAGAGTCTTAGGTAGATTTCAGTGGTTCTGCCAATTTTTATATATCTTCACCATGATGAGGTGTTGAATTATAGTGTTCTAGTTAACGATAAATCTCAATTATTTCACCATGATGTGTTTTATAGGGAGTGAGTAGTAAAATTAAAAGATTTATGATTATATTCCATAAAGGATAGTGTTACGCCATAGAGGTTCCCATGAATATAGGAGTTTGGGTTCACAGTTTGAAGAGGACCTGAGCATCAAATCATGATGTGAGTGATCATTACATGAATAAGATTAATGAGAAGGTTTCCATATTTCAAATATCCTATCCTTTAGGAGAGAAATATGATAATTAAATGGATGACTTTGACTTGTATTTGAATAATTTTCCCATATTAATTAGGTAGAATTTAAGATAATTAAAATGGGAAACGTAGAGATTTTATCATGAATAAAGATATATATTTTTACTCAAATAAATAAATTAAGATCATAAATATATTGACTCATCCATTTGAGAGTAAAATAAAGAGAGGAATTTTGTAACCATGTAAGAAATTTAGGATGGAAAATAAGAGAGATCTATGAGTCTTTCTCACTCGAAGTTCATATATTTAATCAAATTGATGAAGGTGGAGATTATTAATACACAATTTATATAGTGTAATATCATTCTTGGTTTGTGGTTTATTGAAATGATATTTTTGGGAGGATTAGTGAGATTTTTGAGTGATTAAAAGATGCGGGTTTTCTCTTTTATGTAGGTTGTAAACCTGGAGGATCAATACAACTACTCCGAATTGTAAGAAACATGAAATGTACATAGTGGTTTTGGTACATCAATACATTATTGATGTATTCTCCTTAGATTATCCTAGTTTTGGTGAACCAAGTAAATTTCTTGTGTCCTACTATGTTTTATTTATTGAGTTATATATTCTATAATAGAGATGGGTGTTCTTATTAAGAGTATGGAAATATTTTTTAAGAGGTTTATTTTAATAGAATAATATACCCTAATTCAGCCACCCATTATGGGTATTTACCTTTCCTAGGACCAATAAATATGATATAAATCCAATGATTTTATACGCATAATAATACTATAATACATAAACAAAACACAAAAAATTAATTGTAGTTACCCATATCTATCTGAAACAAGGGTCATCTCCCCTAATCCAAGATAATGTGAATGACCATATACTCTAAGGAGAACTCTTAATTTACCTATACTAGTCAAAACAAAGACTAAATACACCCAAAATGTGTATATAAGGTGTGATTACAACAAGAATAGAAGGATACTACCAAATACTCTATATAAAACTCATATAAAACAGACCATTTCTTGCATTTTTAAATTGATATATATAAAAGTAAAATCAAATTTACATAAAATAAGTTACAATGATAATTTATCTTTATAAAATTTATGAATGAAAATTAATTCACAATTATAATAAGAAGTGAAAGCATGTAAAGTAAACCTGAGTGTATAAAGTTCCAAAAAATTATCATGGGATGAATAACGTGAACTAAAGTTGAGAAATATATTGTCCATATTAATATATCCATATGAGTGAATGATTTTTTACGAAGAGTCTCATGATTCCCTATCATCTAACCATAAGGTTTAAATAAATTTATGATCCCCTATATGTGTATTACCATGAATTAGTGTCGGACCATGGTGGGAAAGACTAATATTATCCATTGGGAAGGGTAATTCCCTATTCCTATCATGCTACATGCCCCAGTTCCCCCTAAATACCCAATTATTCCCATATGGATTTGAAAAATTATAAGTTTATTCCATAACATTCATATAAACATGAAACCAAATTCATTTTAAAAGATCACCCTTCATAAAAATCATGTTTTCCTTAAGTATTCAAAATTTCATAGGTATGTTAGAAATGACTATCAATCAATTATACAAAACACTTCTCATAAGTAAAATACCCCCTATAAAACATTGGTATTTCCCATGAAACATGTTTAGGAATCAATTATAAATCATGATTAATCATTCCCATTAAACACTATTAATTATTTTTAAAGCGGTCAATAGATGAATTTTAACCAACAATATATGTGCATGTTATTTTTCAAAACCAAGTAGGAACTACTTAAACAAACCCCTTAACTAAACATTTAAATAACCAAAAAGAACCAAAAATAGGGATTTAATCCGTCCTCATGGTCCTAAAAACATGATACATTATATTTAAAACCCATTAAGACATAAATAAAATATGTTTCACCAAATATATAATAACATATATATTCAACTTCTTTTATTCTATGAAACTGGTGGAAGATATAGTTATTCCACATAAGGAAGATAGAGAAATCCCTTAAGATACCAAACGAAACCCTAAACATGAATTCCCTCAACTTAAAAACTTGTTGAAAAATTCCCCATGACACCATGAACATAGTAGAATTAAATAATAGTATAGGGAATATGATAAATGATGAAAATAATTAGAACCACATACTTGAGTGATTCTTGATGAACATTGATGAATAATCCATATAGAAGAAAAAGAGGGAAGGGAGGAGTAAGAGATTATGACTGAATCTCCTAGATAATTTTAATGGGATATTAAAGAGTCTGAAACGGGGTTTAAACCATATAATGACAAGATTGATAAGTTTAAAAATTAATTCTAGGTATCTTTTATGATTTGGCCAAATGATTTAGGGAGCCATGCACAAATTCTGTGAATTTTTTTGGAAAGTAATAAACCCCCTTATATGGTTCAGGTTGAAAATCTATAACTAACCATGTGTTAACCGTGTGACATTCATTATCCCCCATTTTCTCTAAATTTTCAAAAATATCCTACCTGAAATTTAAAATAAAGACAAAAAACAATAAATAGTGAATCTCATACCAAGAAATGACATCATGGGTGTCACAACTTTCTCTTCCGTATCACTTTATTTAATAAAAATTTTAATCTAGAGAATATTGATTAAAAAGGAGGTGATTCAATTTCTCCCTTACATGGGACTCACATTACCATGTTTCATGGGAGTATTTATTGTGATTCCATAAAAACATACTATTTGAATATATTTTCTACACAAAACCTTTTTAATGAAAAAATAATCCCAATTGGATGATCATTTCCCAAAATATACTGTTTTAAATACATATATTCCCAACTCAGTATCTGGGATGGATTAGTATGATAATTCTTCAATTAAGATACATGAAAGCTGTTATGAATTGAATTAAACTGGTATGTAACCCTCTTGGTCTTTTTAATGATATAAGAGGGTCATATATACCTTGGTTTAGCTTTCCTTTCCTAACATGTCATAAGAAAACTAAATGAGGTGATACTTTAAAAAATACTAGGTTACCTACTAAAAATTATAGAGGCCAACAATAATGATTGGTATAATACATATGGATAATTTGATAAATCTCCAATCATTTCTAAATAAGATGAATATTTTTCATAATCTCTTTCACTATGCTTGGTCTATAACAATTGTGACCCAAATTACCTAAATGGAAAAAAATTAGACTAGTACATGATCCCAAGAGTGATCTCTGATCCATCAAGTCTGATCACTAGTACTACAGGTCTTCAAAAATAATTGGGAATATATTTACCCTTTATTTTTAGATAATTATAAAGAAAAGATATTGTACTGTATAATTAAAATAAATATCATATATCAATGATGAAAAAATAGGAAAGGAAAAAAAGTGGTAGGGTATCTGACACACATAACTAATTTCCAAATAACACCCATAATCTATATCTCTAATACTAAGTGGAACCTAACTCATACTAACATCAACCAAGCATAGTAAGAATAAACTGTCAAATAACCCCCACTACCAGTTTATACCTATAAAATAGACCAGGGATTCTATATGTTCACTTATGTGTACATGTGGTTTGTGAGAATATATCACTCAGTAGGAAACTTCCAAGGTTCCAGCAAATAATAAATACCCTCAAGTGTTGATCTAGACATATAATAAAATATATAAAAACTCAATTTTAAAGAAAATTATCAATAAAACAAGGAATTTAGAACTTAAAATTAGTAGACATATGAATAAAATGACATAAAAAATAACTCCCTGTACGTAAAGGGCCTATACCTGTTTTTACATGCTTTGTTCAATCTTAGAATCTGAAATGAATTGAGAAGGTAAATTGTGTCACCTATCATAGTGAACCTGGCTCAAAGGTAGTTAGGGAACATGTTTATATTGATGGGAAAGGTAATGTTTTATACTAGATTCATGGATTAATATCATTATGGTGATTAGGGTAATGGGTATACAAAGTCATGGTATTGTGAGCCCATCCCAACTATCATGCTCTAACTCAACCTATACCCACTTTTAATGTATATATATAATAAAAATAACCATTGTAACATGATAATAAAATATCAAAGATGTATAAATTTTAAAAAATGTTTCATTTAAAATGACTATCATGTTATTTATCATAAAATAAATAATTGTGCTTTAGTAACAACACCGTCGAAACAACTAATTCTATCCATAAAATAAGAAGTAGGCATACTGATAAATATCAAAATAATTTTCCAAAAAAAAGTTACATTTTTCTTCCTATAGTTATAAAATATGAATGTGAAACCCAGGTGTATCATTCTAAGTATTCCAACAAGTGAAAATTTATTGATCCAGACATGAAAAAAATTATGAAATTATCTTCTTGATATTACTTTTGAGTAAAGTTATGATAGTTCTATGTTATTCTTGAGGGGTAACCCAAGATCCACACTAACCTGGATAAAGAAGGCTTAAAATATTACATGGGAAGTAACTATTATGCATTATACTATTACTAAGTGATATACTAGGTATAATATTGGTTATAGATAATATTTACCAAAAATATATTAGGTATAAGATTAATGGAAGTATAATTATCAAATTTAAGAAACCCATTTAAGAATAAATTTCTTTTCAAATTTGGTTTCTCTACTAAAAACTATGTTTTATGGAAAAAACACATTTTAGTTTCAATATTATAAAAAAATTAATTTAAATTTCATTATTTAGAAACTATAGTGTGAAATATATTTTAGTGGGCATGGGTTTTATAAAAAAAGTTATTGTAAAAAAGTTTTTGTAAAGATGTAATTTCATTAAGGCGGGTCAAAATTTAAAGTTTTTTATTCAAAACCAATATCAAATTTGTAATACTTAATAAATAAAAAATATATTAGGGTTTCTTAAAAATTGATATTCTAAAAAATAGAAGTAAAATTATCTATAAAACATGTAATTTATTTCCACCCAATTGACCCAGTTGTTACCTCACCACCGATACAAACACATAACCAAAGTTAAGTGTGGATCATTAACTTATAAATATTATAGGTTAGAGTTGGATGTAATTTTATCCTTAATAACATATTTTATAGGATATAGTAAATAGTTCTTTTAGGTTAATCATGGTCATACCGCCCATGCTCCAAAACTTACTTCCAGCTAAGAAGGTTATTTTTACATCTATTGTGATTCTACAAAGTTAAAGGGAATAGCCGCAAGGTTATATGGGAATTATTGAATCTTTTCTCAAGGATTATATAATAATATAGGGTGAGTAAATTTGGTATATTTCTAGATAAACATTATATACTTCCTAAAACAATTTGATTTTCTTAGGGTTAAAACATCTTTAAACATACCTAACACTTTGGCTAATAAATAATTACCTCATTGGTTTCATTTAAGAAAAATACTACTCTTAATTATTCATTACTAGATAATTGAACATAACCATGTTCATCAGTTGAATTTTTTTAAATTAAATTAAAAAATAGAAATTCATAAATTAAAAATATCAACCATGTAAATAAAAGAAAAACATATTAGAGATATTATCAAAATGAAAAATACCCAAAAATATATATTTTCATTTATATCATGATATTTCATTCATTCAAGAACCATTTAGAACATGATTTTAAGATATTTTTTTCATGGAGATCTTATTTTTTTCTAAACCATGAGTTCATAACTTTAGAAAATCGGTAGATTTTTTTTTATTAACTTAAATAAAATGGTTCCAAATGAATACAATAAATACTTAAATAATTATATATGGGTTATAACCACATACAATTAAGTTTTCCTTGATTATACCTTTCAATAGCTCCAACAACATCATAAAAAACCATACAATTCACCAATAAAATATATCATAACAGTCACAATTTATTACCCATGTAATAAAAACCTACATATTGAAAACCCAAACCAAACCTATCCAACTCCTAGGTATAATATCATAATAATTATAATCACAATTAAACAAAGGGAATCAAAAATTAAAATAGACCCATGAATCCCAAAATAAATTCCCAAAATAAAAAAAACCCTAATATATCTTCTACATTGGGGTGATACCAAAAATATAAAAAAAGTATAACAAACAACCACTTAGGTTATTCCTAACCTAATAAATAATAAGGAAGATAAATCATACAAATTTCACCATGACTTTGTTGAAATCCTAATTTATTTAATTCCTTTATCATAAGGCAGAAGAAGAAAAGAAATATTAAGAGAGAAGGGAAGGGAATGAGGGATTAAATATCCTTAGCCATTAATAATTACATGAAAATACATGGTCCACCTTTATGGGGATGAATTAAAATTTAAGAGTAAAATAAGAGAGCCTAGGTAGGGGAATTAGTCCATGAAAAATGAGGAAAGAAGGAAAGGGGTTGAGGGATTAAGAAAAAATTACAAGGTATTATAAATGAAAACTCATTAAAAATATTTCTATGTGGAAATTAAAGTTCTATTAGGCCCCCAAAAAAATTATAGTGGCTATAAAATGGCTAAATAACCATTAGTTATCCATTGGATTTTCAGTAGACCTCTACTAGAGTTTTGATGGTTCCCATACTCAAAAACTCCCTTTTATTTCTTTATATGATCCCACTAATATTACTCAAAACTCTTATAACACCAAATTAGTCTCCAATAAACCATTTTAAACCTTTTAAAACCATAAAAAATATACTCAACCTTAACATGGAATAAATATTAAAAATTTTCTATAATATTATAGATAATATTTCTAAAAAACATAATTAAAATGTTCAGGTTCATTTCACTGTCCCACTAGAAAATTTTACCAGCCACAGTCCAACAAAGTGGAGACTAACATTACCGAACATATAATACCTTAAAGTGATCCATTTTGATAAATAATTGATAACTAATATTTTAATCAAACATACTCAATAATAGATTATTATACCATGATACTCTGAAGTCCAATATGAAAGAAGAAGTAACAAATTCTTGAATTTGGATCACCCATTTGTTTCCCATCCATTTTTTGATTTTATTCCCTGATTAAATTAAATTGGGATACCATATCCTCTTTGATTAATTTATAGAATTAATATTTTAATTATAGTTCTTTATCATAAATGATCATGTAAGGCTCTATATACATTTTCACAATCTCATTCATGCACACACCTCTCAATTCCTTTACCCTGATTCTATCTTTAATTAGTAATAAATGAGAATATTTAGTTAGTTAATCATTAACTACTCAGATAACCTTATTTATCCTTGACATATGACTTTATATAATGATGAAATCCATGTATATTTCATCCCAATTCTAGGTTGGTATGAGTATGGGATAAACTATACTAGAGGGAATCTAATGTTTTGCTTTTAATTTTTAGATGGTGTAGCACCTCAAAACATAGTTTCTTATATCTCATCTCATGCTAGGACACCAATACCAGTGATTCATGTGTTAATACATCTTATTGTCACTCATATATACTTATAAATTATATTGATTAAAATCATTCATCACTTCTTGTATCACAAAATAAGGAACTATATAACACTTCCTAAAAAAATAGATGACTTTAGGAGGTAGAGACCACTTACTGGTTGTCTCCAAACTATAAATAATTTTTTTGATATTCTAAAAATCCTCATACCTTGATTTAACTAGATGAATAAGCTCAAGGATATATGGTTTAATCTAAACATTAACTAGAAACATTAAGCCTTCTCTTTAATGTTTATTTATACAAAAGTCTCATTAGGTTCTATTCCTCCCTAGACTCTTTCAATAATGTTCATGAAATCTTCCCATTGAGTGAATTCATGAACACATTCCCCTTACTTAGGGTACAAGTGAGGCCAAAATAAAATAAAATTAGGTATTCGACCCATAAACGTTTCTTGAGATTAAAATCCATTTGATAGAAAATATAGCTCAAACTCTTATTATTGGTTTTCACCATGAATTTCTCACCAAATAGATATTTATTCCTTGTATGATCACCTCTAACTCAGGGTCATGGGCTGAGTTCATGTGAAAAATATTGATGAGAGACATAAGATACCACATGATCATCCTGTATCAACACAAAACCTAACCAAATGACTGATGAATTATAATACTTGACATATCCCTTTCAAAGATCAGGTAAAATCATGATCAAAGTTGATGTAAACCACCACTTAAACTCTATGTAAGAATATTGACATTGAATGATCCATTGAAACTTATATCCCTTATGAGTAAGACATATCAATAGATATGATACCTTTGAAAATTATTTTACAAATTACTGGTAGTAACTTTCTTAACCTAAAAAGATATATATCTTGAAGATATTATTTTGTTACTCCCAAGAAATAACAACCTTAACTTCTTACAATTCTTAAAAATTCCTTATTCAAAAACCACATATCCCAATAACTTGACCTCTAAAATCCATAAGTTACACTTTTATATCTTGTTATGAACTCATCCCCCAAAATAGTACCCCTCCTAGTTCATTAATGATATAATGATAATGGTGACTACCCGAACCTCACCTCCAGTAGGCCCTAGGTTGGAAACTAGCACTGAGGGTATAATAAACAAATAATTGGAGAAATTTCCCACTAAGAGAACATGAATAATAGAGATAAGATATATACAACAATAAAACATGTTTATACATATATATAAAAGGATTCCCAAGTTCATGCATGAAATTTTATAAAATACTAAAAAAATGAAAAGTACAACAAGTACAAAAAAAGGTAAACTTGGAAGCAAAAATGAAGCCAAAACAACTCCTACAAAACCATGAGCTAGTAATACCTATCCAAATCTCTAATATTTTCCCACTAAATGAAAAAAAATATATATATACATGGGGTGAGTATAATAGTATACTCATTAGGATCCTCCTCAGAGCCTCTCGTGCAAAAGAAAAATAAAGCATGCTAAAGCACATTGAATAATAGTGAAACTAACTCATCACCTAAACATGTATACTAAGTTCCCAGACTCACCATGGATAAATCTCACCAAGTATCACATACAAGAGAGAAGATAATATATTAATGAAACATCAAGGGTACTCCTATTCTTCTTACCCACTAGTTTTCCACTCTACCCCAGCATCACACATCTTAAGCCATCTCTCTCCAAAACAAGCTAACCCACAGACACCTACGCTAAGTATCACAACATGTACCTCATGTATAAAATCATCACATCATCCCATATCACATATCTATATAATAAATAGATATTTTCTAGGAGAAAACACATCCCTTATGATGTGTATCATACATTAAGTATTTATACCTCAATCCATCACAACTCATACACTAAGTAAGGTACCTCAAGCCATCACATACTATACAAATCATACCTATAATAATCCTTTGGATACTATATTCGAGGATAAATGTGTGTGAAATAACCACAATCCATCACAAACCTCTTCACACATATGTGGGAAAACTAACTGTCATGAATACCAACACATATAACTTCGAAAAGAAGAGAGTGAGGCCAAAGGGGAAAGTCGGTCATCCATCCTCCCACCGGGATGTTGGGGAAAACACCCTCCTAGAGTCCACTAGGTATCAGTCACCCAAACTAACATGGGTGGGGTAGTGTATGAAATAATATAATATACAAGATATAATATATCTCAAAACCACACTATGGTAATAACCTATTCGTAATCTCTACTGCAGCTATCGTCGCTTAAATGCCCAACTGCCACTGTTAGGGACTATATATCCTATAATCAGCTAAATTTTTTTAAAGAGATATATTAAATTATTTTATTTTAATTAAACAATTCACTTTATGTTAATTATATCATCATGCATTAATTAACCATTCTCAATATTCCAAATTACATTACATTAAACATCCTAGTCAAGTCTATGATTTTCAGGAATAATACAAACAGAGTCAATGGTTTCTCAAGAGTGCCATATCATTTTCATTCTAGAAAGAACACGCCCATAGGTTAAACATTTATTAAAAAATATTAACTTTATTCCATAATTCTAGGTAATCTAATATAACCATCCTAAGATATCACTAAGAAGAAACATGGAACCGTGCCTATCCAATTGCCTCAAGTAGTGGGGAAAGGAATGCAGATAAAGTAAGAAACCTAGCCATAAGCCATCAAAAAGATTCATTTAAAAAAAGAATCAATATTTGTCACATCAACAAGTAATCCAATCTTCAACCCATTCCATCATCTCCATCATCATCCCAAACACCCACATGCATATCTCAATGCATCTCACCATCAATAGAATCAACTGCTACCACATCATCTAGGCATCCTCTCCCAATATCACATCAACCATCCTAAGTTAAGACATACCAGGATCATATCACATCACATAGTGAATATCACATCAATATAACATCACAAAAATAGTATGAAACAAACATAGTCAACAGGAAAATTGGTTCATCAAAACAACACATTTAGTATTCACATGCAAATGATCTCTCACAGCTCTCAACACAAAGAATTTAGACTTTATAAGAAAAGGAGAACTCTTGAACCCAAAGATTTATATTTAGAAAATAACTAGTTTTTATTCCATATTAAATTAATCAATTCATTATTCACAGGCTCCAAATATGATAAACCTAAGGCATCAACTATAACAAGCTATCATAACAAGCTTCCTAGCATAAAACTAGTTTCATCAAACTATGAGAAGATCCATGCTCAATTAACATGAATTTTTAGTATTACCATAAATAATAATTAACATTATTTAAGTTATTTATCAATTCCATTTACACATGGAAGATCATGATCAATTAAAAATTCACACTGCATCAATTTGATTATAATTAAATTACTATAAACACTAGATTAAAAACATTTATCTTATTTAAATTCTAAATTAAATTAATTAAATAATTACAAATTTATATTATTTACCATTTTACATCAATAAAAACATGTAATACATAACATTAAAAAACATACTAACAATCATAATATAGATAAAACACTATCTGTCAAAATAAGAGGCAAACCACTATCATGGTATAAAGAAACAACATCAAAATGTGATTGCTACCCAATTTTTTAATTAATTAGATTCAATAATTATTAGATTTATTACATTTCCATACAAAGGGATAAAACATGAAAAATTTATGACTACACATAAATAAATAGGATAAGAAAAAAATCCTCTACCTCAAAGGAATCGACACCTTCACATGAGAATATACTAATGTTTCAGATCCAATCACCACTCCCACAAGAGATGCATCCCTCTATAAAAACTGCACCACATTTTCACCCAAAAAAACAACCATAAATAATCCATTAAAAGGATGGATAGAAACCACCATCACATGGTAAGAAGAAGTGGGAGGATTCAGATCAAAGAACTATGAGAGAAAATGGTAGAATGTTTATTGGACCACCACTGATTGAACATTGGAAGATGAGAATCAATCCCTATCGATGGGATTCCAAAACACCTAAAGGGAGAGCTTCAAGATTCTTAGAGTTTAGGATAAAGTAAAGTAGGGGTTGAGAAATGTGAAGGAACTGTAAGTAATAAACAACACTTCCCAAGAGACATTTATGGCATAAATCATCCATTTCTGTTATAAATGTGTCGAACATTATGTTTTGACGAAAAACAAATTTAATCAAAAATTTAGACTCACAATTGATTTACATTGTAAATAAATGATTTATGATGTAAATTCCACAGGATGTATAACACAAGATAGAACTCACTAACACGGTAATCCCCTCTTATGTTTTAAACCCATACTTACACTATATGTTCTTCCCACTTCTATATTTAAGTATCCAAAAACCACTAGACTCCCACTAATTCTCTTCTAAGCATCATGATCATTAGAAACATGCAAAGGGATGGAATAAATGGATCCATGACCTTACATGAGATACCTACAAAAAAATTCTCATTCTCAAGAATCAAAAACCAAACTCGGGGATAAAGAGAGAGAAAAGGGGTCATTTGAACTGCCACCATGTGAGATACCTCTCAAGAATATCACCATCATAGGAGATCAACCACCTCTTAATAGAAACATGAAAAAAACACACAATATAAAAAACAATCTCCTAAACACTCTCTCTATGAAGATACCTCTCAAACAAGAGTAAAACCACAAAAAGAAATAAGTAGAAACAACCTCATAACTAGAAAAGGTCAACAACTGCAATGAGAATTACTACAAGAGAATAGCTCAAAATCAAACATCTCAGGGTACTAAGCACATATCTATGACTCATGTTTCTAGGTAATATACTTTACAACACCGTGACACCAAAAGACACAAACCAATGGAATATCATGCTCACACAACACCTTATATTAGGAATCCTAGATCTTCGTAGGCTTCTCCTCAATGATCGCATCATCATCAACATCAATCTCACCCCAATCAATGACATGAGAGTCATCATGAAGGTTACAATATAGTTATGACACATGAAAAACATCATGAATCTGTATTATATATCAATTTGATTGACATGACTCCAACATGATCCAACACTTTAAAAGGTTCAAAAAACCAAGGAGAAAGCTTAATACCATGATTAAACATTTTCTTATCATGATGAAGAGTCTCCTTTAGGAACACGTGATCTCCAACATAAAACTCTAGAGGTATTATTATTTGATTTAAATGGGATTTATAATGATCTTATGTTACTTTCATTATTTCATTAATTAGCAGAACCATCTCCATTGTATTTTTTACCAGTTTTATCCTGAGAATGTTGACTTTGTAACCCTAGTCCAACACAATCTATATGGTAAATGTTGGCAGTAAAAATATTTAAATTTCACTATACCAATGGTGGAGTGAAATATATTTTTATAAGTAAGATAGACCAAAGTACGGTGCCTCATCCCGAAACCTCCAAAATCTATGAAATAAGAATGAAACATGTCTTCATGATTTTGGATGGTCTGCTTTGTTTAACCATCCTTCTATGGATGAAAAGAAGTTACAATGCGTAAATAAGAGCCAAAATAACATTAGATATATCTCTAAACACTATAGTTAAAACAAGGATCTCAATCAGAGATGATAATCCTAAAGAATCTACAGAGTCTCACTATCTCCTTTAGATATAACCTTGAGAAAACCTCTAATGAACTTCGCATCCTTTTCTTTATTAAATTGGATAAATTTGTCTAACAATCCACTATCACCCATATAGAATCATAGCCTCCTTAATATCAAGGTAACCCAATAATTAAGTCCATAGATATGCCCTCCCAATTCAATTAGGGAACATCTAACAGTTGGAGAAAATCATTGGGAACACAGTGCTCAGCCTTTACCTTTTGGCAGACCAAACATCGAGAAACAAACTCTGAAACTATATGCTTCATATGAAACCACAAAAAATGACCTCTAAAATATCTTTACATCTTTTTCATGCTAATATGTTCTATCAAGGTTTATGTATGGAACTCTCATAGAACCATCTAACATATTTCCAAAGGTAAGAAAAGTGTATCCTAGAATAACAATGAGTGTTGTTCATCCTTGGTCCATCTATCAGGGGCATTTCCAAAAACAACTCGGTTAATCCAGACCTCCACCTCAGAATCCCCCAACCGAGACCCATCCTAAAATTACACTAAATATGACTATGCTATCATCTAGAAGAGAAAACACCTTCCCCAAAACTCTCATATATCCATATTCATCATCGAGGCTTCTTTAATCACTCACCTAGAATACAAGATTCATGCATGTCATCACTGTGTGACTTCATTCTCAACGCATCAACTACAATATTTCACTATATTAACATATATGAAATCTTGAATTCATAATCCTATAGAAATTATATCCACCATCACTGAATCAAGTTTAAGTCATGTTGGGAGAAGACATACCTTAGGATATTATGATAGGTAAAAACCATAAAATGCTCGTTGAGGAGGTAATTCCCCAATAACTTTAAGGAAAACACAATTACCACTATGTAATTACTTGGCCTTTTTATACATAAATATCACACATTTTTATATTAATATTCAATGCATTTCATAAATACACACCCGAGGGCCATAATAGTTTAGTTTCTTTGGATACTAGAAACAAAATATTCTTATTTCATGAAATATATTCAACATTACCCACAAATATATTCTCATATAGTAATCCTATTAGGTATACCCTACCTAAACCATTATTTATAACATGAAGAAGGAAACATAAGAAAGGGTGATATCAGATGCTCAGTAAGGGTAAACATAGTAGATATCAATCTATGATCATATGAAATCATAAGATAAAAATAAGGGTATGTGATCATGAACAAAACTTATGAAGTTCATACCCAACTTGTCATAGATAAAAAGCATGAGTCATGGAATAAAACCTTTTCATTTTTGAAAACATGACCCATAAGAGTGAGAAATCACCATAAATAAATCATGAACCATAAGCTCGTGTCATAAAAGTTTTTCACCATTACAAATATTTAAACCATTTAATATGTAAAGGTTAACTACCAAGACCATCAACATAGTGGATCAGGACTCATCACCTATTTCCTATTGTAGATTAGGATACACCTATTTCCTATAGTGGATCAGGAAACAACTATTTCCTATAGTGTATTAATACTCACCTATTTCATATAGCGGGTCAATCCCATTGACATGTTTTCCATATTTGTCTCATGATATTTAAATCTTTACCATGCACATTAAAGGGAGATATAGGCCCCACTCTTCACATAATTAAAATCATGTGTATGTGTGCAAAAAGATCTTAAAAAATTCATCATATCGTAACCCATTAAATGAAATGGTTTTCATAAAATTTTCATCATATGATAACCTGTGGAAAAGATAAAGGTTTAGTAATCATTTTATCATTCCATAATAGCATAATTCATGAAAAGAATTGTGTTTGATAAGAATTTCCTCATGGTATAACCCATGGAAGAGAAATAGGTTTAATAAACATCATCACATAATAAACATAAATCCTTCGAATAAATAATAATAGGGGTATCCTTAGATAATATACCCAATAAGGCATAGGTAACATCAACTTATTTCATCTTAAATAGAAAATGATTTTGAAATATCTTTTAAAACATTTCTTGAGGAAAAACATTTCTTTAAAAATCAATTTTCAAAACTAAAAATTCATTAAATATTTTGGAAATAATTTTATTTGAAAATAAACTTGAAATTTTATAAATTAATATTCAAATAAAATAATGGTCATGATGGTTGGATAGTCTATTCTTTTCATAAATGTTAAAATAAAGATTCCTTTCACATTTTATGTTAAATCCAAATAGACATTTTTTTTAATATGACATGAATATACCTTATATAAAAAAAATAAAAATTAAAAAATTAGTAAAAATGAATTTAATAAATAATTTTGATAATGATAAAAATATTTTTGAAATAATTTCTATAAAACATGGTTTTGGATGAAAAAGTTCTTTTAACTGAAGAGAGAAGTAAAGCAAATTTTTTCTTAAAAAAATTCTTTCGAACTCTTGAGTACATAAAGAGAGGAAAATAAATGGAAAAATTTATTCTCATGAAATAACCATAAGATAATAAAATTAAATATTTTCTTGAGATATGGATCATAATATTTTATTATCAAAAACACAATCATAAACAATCCCGATAAATGATGATATTGTAATAAAAAAAATCACCACTTTAGTAACTTTTAATTGTAATCAATATGAAAGAATAATAATAAATGAAACTCAAAATATCATGAGAATAAATAAATTAATAATTTTACATTTCAAATGGGATATATATACACCTCATAAAATAAGATGTATTCATAACATAACATATATATCAAGGAAGACAAATTGAGACAAAAATACCTTACCTCTTTGGTATATTTTGAATCGTATACCCCATGAAAGAGAGATCCTTAAGTGGGTATGTAAATTCCAATAAATTTTAGAGTAATCGTTATAAAATACATTCATACAAAGTATAAACACCACATAAAAGAAATTGGGGGTGAATATGGAATGTGTCTCATTGACTGAACGCTCGAAGGCTTAATTTTTTTATTGATTTTTGATAATCCCATTTTTAAAGGTTGATGGGTAACCTTTACATAGTTTGTAGACCCATAGGCACTAATCCTTGAATTCATTGACATTTTTCAAGATCAAAGACCAAACACCCCACTAAAATTTATACCCAGATGATGCTAATTTTTATCAACAGTGACCGACCTTCAAGTCTACTCATCTAGATATCCTAATGCATGATTGTGTGGGCCTAGTTCCAATCGAAAAGCCATAGCCCCTCACTCATCCAAATATGAGAGAATTTTCGGTGGTTTCTCTTTTTTCTCTGACCACATCTGGGACTAAAAATTCGATATCTGACCTAGAAATTTGTTCTAAAATCAATTCCATACATTTAATACTCCTCCTCCATAGTGCTTTCCCACTATCTATGCCTCCCCCACCTCAAGCACTGCCTATCCTCCTCACCCTCCCTCATCCACGACTATCTCCCTCTGTGATCACCCTTTTCCCAACACGCTCTCGTCGTCTGTTTGCATTCCACCTTGCCCATCTTCATCCTTAATGGAAACCCTATAAGATGACCCATCTTCTGATTCATGATCATTTTATTCATTGACACCGAGCATACCCCATCCTACTAAGCCTATCCCATCCACCATCTGGTCATCGACCAAAACAGTCCTTTCCATCACATGGGTCGACCGAGACCCCCACCCGCTTAGGTACGGTTCCACTATTCACATCCCATAAATCCTAAAATATTTTGTCTTCCAGGTTTAGAAACCTGGTTGATTTAGGATTAATGGGTAGCCTTAACCACTCATCTAGGACCCCAACTGCAAAATTGAGACAGGATTCCCTTAGTTTAAGACTCATATTCTTTCATACACGTTTAAACCTATTGTATAATTATTATAAGTTTATTATAAATATATTATTGAACCATAATTATATATAATACTATATATGATTTTTTTATGACCTTTTATTACCCATTTATTAGAAATTCCATGATAAATTTGTGCTTCAGGCAATAATTGCTTTATTTTTCGTGTATGTTTTTATTTTTTATTTTTGGTCCTATTATTTTTATCATATTTACATAATATAAATTTTTTAAAACTTTATATAAATATCATATATATTCATTATATATGTTTTTATATTAATCCATAATATTTAGAGGTATAAAATGAAATACATCATTCTGGGAGACGGTAGGTCGTACATACGCATGAACACTATTTCCATTTTATAGATAGATTAAAAGAAAAAAAGGTAAATAATATATTACCATTATTGAATCATTTTTATTTCATATATATTACATATTTTCATTAAAACCATCCTTATTACCTTCTATTTAAATCATTAATTAATCACCTCTTCATGAGGTTGTAGTCCACCGTTCACACGAGCAACGTTATCATATTCCCACAAAATGAAAATTATTAAGTTATATATGATATAATAATTCCATAAGTATAATAATATTATAAATATCATATATAAACATATAATACATCATTGTATTCATCCTTGAGAGGTGTTTATGGAAAATGAATAACATCGGTTCGTTGGTCAATAGTCTGTCATCCACACAAATAATGATTTTGATATCCCATTTGATGGAAGAGGATATGGTTATAGGTAATTCCCCTAAAAAATATCATTATATAAAATATAATTTAGTTATTATATCATCATGGTTTAATAATAATTTAATTAGGTGGAGGAAGAAATAAAATAAAATGTCGGGTTAGGTATGTTACCTCCTTTTCAGACAACTTCTTTTGGTTTGAACCAATAGGAATCTTAAGTTGGATTTTTTACCAAAATAAGGATTCTAGGATGATAGGAGGGAAGTAAAGAATTTATTTTGGTAGTAATTTTCTGAACTAATATGTTTTTAAATTTTAAATTTGAGATATATGGGGTGTCCTTTTATAAGTGAGGTGAGTGACACACTTGTAATTTTTGAAATGAAAAAGTTGTGCCCATGTTTTTCACTTTCTATAAGGCTCCAAACTATTCCATTATAAAGCCTATAATATATAAGGTCTAATTATGTCCATAAAATGGGTTTTGGATAATTTTTGGGTCATTTTTAACCCTTATCTTTTTAGTTTAACCTTCCGGTAAAACCATTTTTACCTTAACCACAGTAAATAATTTTTACTATTATTACTAGTTATTATGGTTAAAAATTAATTTAAAATTAATAGATAATATAAATTATTATTATTATTATAAATATTTAATCAATTTTTAAAAATTATATTCACATATGTGGAAAATTTTAATTTAATATTAATCCCACAGACGTGATGAGAAAGTGAGTTTTCGAAGAGAAAATATTCAAAAGTTTAAAATGTTTTAATATAAAAATTCAATATGAGAATGATTAAAATGAATTAAATTGTATTAATATATATATAATTCAACTAATTTTTCTTTTTATACCATATTAGTACAATTTTTAATTTTAAAAATCTTTAAAAGTGACGTCAATTCTTAACAAAAATCAGTATTTTTCACTATTCATCGAAAAGTTTGTCTTCTCAAAAAATTATCAAAAATTTACCTGAAGATAATTCTGAATTTATTATTTATAAAAATTAAATTTATATTTTCAAATAAATTTTATAGAAGTTTCAAAAACTAGTTTTAATATAATTGTACAAAAGGTGAAAAAATTGCTTTTTGAAAAATACAGTTTTTAAACGTAAAATTGGATTTAGTCTTATCTCTTTTCTATAAAAACATAAGATAAAATTTTAAAATTTTATTAAATATATAATAAATAAATTTATTTAAAATAATTCAAGAAAATTGGGTTATTTAATTTATTGAAATAAAACATGTTTGTGCACATAAAAATAGTTTTTCAGAAAAAAAAATCCCTTTTTTCAAATTGTTTTTATTTTCATTTATAATTAATTAGTCACCAAGTAATAAACTATATATACATGTTTAAAACATATATTTATCATAATTTACTTAATCCTATTTATACCGTACATTCCAATAGATAGGTTATAATTATGATATTAAAAAGTAATTTCTTAATAGTAAGTCATGTTTCATTTAAACTCAACATTGCGTGTAATGCATGATAAACTCAGTGTTGTATGTGGCACAAGACAAACTAAATTCTTTGTTTAAGGTAAGATAAAATCTATGTTTCATGTATTTTAAAATAAACTCAATGTTACGTGTAATTCAAAATATCAAAAAGATTAAATTTATTTGAAAAATAATATTTCACAAAATCTCATGGTGTTACATTCTACCCCCATTAAAATAAATTTCTCATCAAAATTCGTAACTTTTGTTCCAAGAAATTAAGATAATTTTACCTCATTACATCCTTAGGATCTAAAATATCTTACTCAAGTTTTTTGTTTTACCAAAAAAATTGACCAGATGAGTGGTCATGTTTCATAACACTTTCTCTCTATGATCCAAAATATCAACTGATTGTTCCTTATAAGAAAGATTCTGTAGAAATTGAAAAAATGTTGAGTTAATTGTATTTAAAGGATTAGGTATGTACTTTATCATGATAGTTCCATGGAACACATTGTGAACCTGATAGAGTTTTTTTGGAAGTTCCAAATGATACACTACTATCCTGATACGATCAAGTATTTAAAAGTGACTAATATACCTAGGGTTTAGTTTTCCCTTAATTATTCCACAAAGAAAACAATAAAAATACCTTCTATACAACTTTAAATTATATATCACATTAATTATTATCATATTAACATTTCTATCAAAAAAATCCTTACATGTTTTTGAATGGATCTTACCTTCTCTTCCATCTCATTAGCTTGCTCGAGTACCAATAGCTTTCTTTCTGCAACTTCATTCTAGTATATTGAAGTTATACACTTATTTATATAAAGAGATTAATAAGGATCCATACTAATTCTTTAGTGAAAGATATTATTGTTATAAACCTCAACTTTAGGAAGTTTATGATCCCAATCACCTTCAAAATCCATATAATATGTTCTTAGCATATACTATAGGGTTTGAATTGTTTTATCAAACTGACCATCTATCTAAGGATGATACACAGTGATGAATATCAACTCTATATAAATTTGTTATTGAATACTTTGCTAAAAAATCAAGGTAAAACTCATTCCCCTATTATATATAATTAAATTTGGTACCCATGTAACCTTACCACTTCCTTAATGTATATTATTGTGAGAGGATCCAAAGATAAATCTTCTATAATAGAAACTAAGTGTGAATACTTCATAAGGTGATCAACTACAACCCATAATTACCTAATAATCAAGTATAATATAAACTCTAAAGGTTACTAGTACCTTTAGTAATATGTCCATAAGGTGTAAAGTAATTCCTCCTTAAATAAATTTTTCACTAAAATATATACAAAACCAAAGGGTTGTTTTTCCATTAATATATATATTAAAACATAATTAATCTTGATAAATTCACAATTAATTTGAATTTATAATACACATTAAACTCATAAACCCATGATGGTATCTATAAATCCTAAATTAATCTTACACGAATAAATATATTCTTACAAAAACAACACAATCCTTAGATGTTTCTTGATTCTTATAACTGGAATACCATTACTAAAATACTTCCACAAAATAATTTATGAATCAAAATACATATACACTTAAATAATTTCACTTCATTATTTGTAATAGCATATTTCTTTCTAGGGTCTAGGGGATAACCCTTATTTTAGAGCATTGACTCATATAATGCCCAAATTCCCTACATATAATAAATTAAAATGCTCAACATTTTTTCACTCTGTGAACTTATTTTCCACATAGATAACATATTCCCCTCCATTTGAGATATTCTTCTAGGTTATTATTCCCTCCTTATTTACATGTAGCATGTTTAATATTCCTTAGTCTATGTTCATTAACACATGAACATTCATAAAATTTCATATTACTCTTCTTTTATGCTTTAGGAATCTTACTGAAGTTCGCATTGTTAATCATATATCACAATATCTAATTTTGAATAACAACAATATATATATCTCCAGTAATCATCTAATATTTTTCTCATAGTCACCAAATTGTCTATCATATTCACTATTAACATGATTTCTATAACAACCCATCCTTAATTTACATTGACATTATGTCATTTTTGTATAATATTTCATAAATTTCACACACACACACTCCCAAAGACTATATTAGTTTAGTGCCTTTGGAAACTTTGAAACATAAACAACCAGTTCACAACACATCTACTTATTCTCCCACATATTTCTTCCTAACTAGAACCCTTATTGACATATTAGGCTTAATACCTTTCTTCATATCATGGGGAAAAGAAATATAAGAAAGGGTGATCTCAGATGGTTAGTAAGGGTAAACAAGGTAGAGATCAATCATAACATAATCATAAGGAATATGTACATAAAAATAATTTTAAAATAACATCTTTTATATCAAATATCTGGATATCGTGTCATGTAATAAATCATAGAACTTCATAAAGAATCAAATAATGTAATCTATGAGAGAGAAACATAAGACATGGAATTTTGGTATAAACATAAGCATATAAAATGATTTCTATAGTAATCAAGGAATAACTTAAACGGATATCATATTAGTATGATTTCACTCCCTATACCATCTTGGTAGTCATGATTCACTCCCATGACCATTTTAGTCATCAAGGTTCACTCCTAAGACCATCTTAGTGGACAATGTCCTTTACTGAACTAAGTTCACTCCCCATTCCATACATGTCTATATCATGTGATATAAATCTTTACCCAATTAATTGGAGAGAGATATAGGTCCTACCCATCAAATAATAAAAACCATACATATGTGTTCCACAAGAACATAAATCATTCATTGTATCAGAACCCAAGGAATGAAATGGGTTTCATAAACACTTCATTATAACAAAACTCATAGAAAAGAAAGCTAATTCATAAACATAAATCAATTATATACATAATCTATTTATATAAATAATAATAATAGTATCATTGGATCATATCCCCAGTAGAACATCAGTAACATCAAAAAAAATTATCTTAGATGGAAAATAATTTTGAGAGATCACTTGAAATAATTCTTTAAGAGAACATCCTTTACATTTTTGAAATGAAACACTTTTAAATAATAAAATATTTATAAAACCTTATTATTTGAAAATAACCATGAAAAATTATATAATAATCTTTGAAAACCATTTTAAAAATCATTGAAATCCTTTTCCCTGAACATTTTTAAAATATCATTTAAAATACCTTTAAAAAAATTAGAAAAAAATTGTTTTGATGGAACAAAAATTTCTGAACAAAAAGAGAATAAAATTACATGAAACATATAATATAATTAAAATCATTATATTCATGATAAATCATGTCAAATGGAATTATATACACCTTGTAAATGTGTCACGACCTGTCCCACGGGGCCCGAACGTGACTACCCAAAGCCCGATTTCCATAGGCCAGGGGTTGGTGACTAGAACATAAAAGATTTTCCCGAATAGGGAAGACATTGCCTTAGAGATCTGTACACACTCAAAAAGGGCAACTGAAGTAAACAATCAACAAAATCATGATATAACCACGAGTGTAAAGCACAACCACAACTACAACTGTAAACTGAAAATAATGGGCCCAAATACAATCCCTAGAAACGGAAATGAAAGTAAACAGATGTTGCATATTCCATAGAGCTCTACCTGGAGGGTATTAGTTGTAAGTATGAAGTCAAAGAAGAGGATCTCAACTGATCATGTTGCACCAAGCTCCACAAAGTCCTAAACCTCCAAAGTCTGCCTCAAAGCGTCAGTAGCCTGCACCAGACACAATAATGTGCGGGCAAAGCACATGAAGGGGTGAGTATAACAATACCCAGTAGGGACCCCGAGACCCCCTAAGTCCTCTCAGTAATCCACAAATTAAAACATCACAATAAATACCACAAAAGTAGAATCACAAGCATGATCTAGATCATGAAGCACAAAGTAAAAGAGACAGATCACTCTAATGATATAACTTCAAGGTTACTGGGATAAGGATGACTAGTCGTAAATCCAGATCATTATATCTACAGTAACTCTACTAATGACTCGTATAGGTCACTGCATGATGACCCGTATTGGTTACTAGATGC
The DNA here is from genome assembly GCA_963277665.1 of Viscum album. Classification (NCBI taxonomy): domain Eukaryota; kingdom Viridiplantae; phylum Streptophyta; class Magnoliopsida; order Santalales; family Viscaceae; genus Viscum; species Viscum album. The sequence goes on along the minus strand of OY728132.1, from coordinate 599,028,682 downwards.
TGACCCGTATTGGTTGTCGGTGCTAATCTGTATTGATTACTGGTGCTGACCCGTATTGGTCGCTGGTGCTGACCCATATTAGTCGCTGGTGCTGACTCGTATTGGTCGATGGTGTTGACCCATATTGGTCATTGGTACAGAGGTAGGTATGATTATTCGTATGGCTAGATCATCCCACTTTGGAGTTTCTGATGCTGACCTGTATTGGTCACTCTTCTTCTTCATGTCATAGTCAGCCACTGGATTCCCACACGAAGCACGATTGATCTCTAGAAGACTCTGCTCCTCAATCCATTGGTCCATTTTCAAATGGTATGAATTCCCACAAAAATCGTACCCAAGGGACCTCCCCATCATAGGGGTCCCAACGTGACAGACAGCGCATTGATCGGGCGCCCGGTCTGTGAGATATGGTCACTTTTTTAAAAAGGGATCAGTTGGATTCAAGTATAATCCAACCCAGGTCACACGTCAAACTCTGTCAAATCTCACTTATAATATCTACAATGGACCTCCATCTCACAAGGGTCCTTATGCCACAGACGGTGCATTGATCGGACGCACGGTATGTTAGTTATAGCCCTTTCTCTGAAACGGCGGTGATCGCACCTCGGTCTAGCATTCCTAGGTCGGGCCCACCAGAATATGCCAAAGGGACCGCTTCCAAAAAGGGGTCCCAACGACACTAACGGCGTGGTAAATGGACACTTGTTTCGTCAATTACGGGTGTTTCTTTATTCGGGGGTCGATTGGGTCTGGGCCCAGTCCGACTTGGTCAGGCCGGCCTGACACAATGGGTCCCAAGGTCTACCAGACCCCACCCGGGTTTGGCCCGTTAAGGTTCGGCTCGATTCACTGGTTCCGGCCCATCAGGGTCAGCCCGGCTGGTTCACGGGCTCGGGCCGTGGTTGGCCCAGCCCGCGGGGTAGGGCTCGGCCCACCCCTGGCATGGCGCACCGACGGTTGTTTCCAAAATCCACTAGACGTGCTCCGATGGTCCATTCATGGTGTCACCTATGCCTATGGGCCTCTCGAGTCGCATCCGCCATAGCGTGACCTTCTGTCTCATGTCGCCGTCAAATTAGGGAAAACTGTCCCTGAAGAACATAAGAAAGAAACAAGTGGTGGAGGATCTAGACCTTGTTCATTTGTCCCGTTCCCTACACATTAGTGTTAAAATAAGATGGAGGTAATCATTCATCACTTTTCAATAATAATTAACCCCATTCAAATCCCCCGCAATAACCTCCTGCAAATTCAATAGAGAGGAAAAGAATCGAGAGAAAAATATTGAATTAAAAGACAAACCCTACCTCGTGATTCATTGGGGATGTCGCGGATTCTGGTTCTTCCACGTTCAAGGGTATTGAATATGAAGGAGAAGGTTCATTTGCATTGGCATTCATAATCCGCCGACCTTCGGATCGATCCAACAATGGGAGTCATCAATCATCTATTCTCCATCGGTTGAAAGGTGTGGCATCACTTCATCAGGGGTTCCTCGCTTGATGAAGTCATGCCAGAACCCCACCCCGAGCTCCATTTAAATAGGAGGGGGAAGGAGAGAAGCGCCTTGAGGAATTAATGAGGTTTATTAATTTATGTAATTAATTTCTCTCATTAATTGAAGTAATTAAAGTGTCTCATTAATTACGTGAGGGGTGGTTATGCAACCAAAGTGTAACCGTGCAATTAAAACCCCATAATTTAAGGTCTGACTATCTCGTTGGTCCCTGCCACTGCCACTCAACAGGTGGTAGGGAAAAGAAAAATAAATAAAATAACAATTTATATTATTTTATTATTTCTTTAAAAGTCAAAAAACTGTCTTTTTCTCCCAACCAACTGCGATAGAAGTGAAGCTTACCTTAAGAGAATCATGACACTGCAGATTCAACGGTGCCTTCAGATTTTTAATCTGAGCACTGGTTCAAAAGATAGAAAATTTCACCTACGCGTTTACTGAACGTACTACAAAAAAAGTTCAGAAATTCTTTCCGGGAACATCGGGCCTCAGAATTTTGCACTGTAAATTTTCACAGACTCGTAAATATCCCAAATAATTTTAAAAAAATTACGTGGAATTTTCGGGTCTTTACATTCTCCCCACCTTAGGGATTTACGTCCCCAAAATCCAAACAAGTCTACACAAACAAAGAGGGGTATTGGGCATGAATATGATCCTCTCTCTCCCATGTGCTCTCCTGGATATTATCATGCTTCCAATGAACTCGTACCAGAGGAATTGACCACCCACGAAGGACCTGCTCCTATCGATCATCTATCTCCACTGGGAACTCTGCAAAAGTTTCCCTGTCACCAATCTTCAGCTTGCCATGGTCGATGACGTGAGATGGGTCTTCCACATATCTCCTCAGCTAGGATACATGGAAGACGTCGTGCACCCTCTCCAACTGTGGTGGCAGTGCCAAGTGGTATGACACCTTTCCAACCCTCTGAAGTTTCAAGAATGGTCCAATAAAAATCGGTGGGAGTTTTCCACCTCAACTAAATCTTTGTAGTCCCCATTGAGGGGAGACTCGCAAGAATACGTGGTCCCCCTCCAAGAACTCCAGTATTCTCTATTACCTATCATCATAAGACTTCTGTCGGCTATGTTTAGTCTTCATCTGCTCTCGGATGACCTTCACCTTCTCAATAGTAGCATGTACCATCTTTGGGCCCATGAGTGCTAGCTCTCCTGGATCTGTCCAGCACAAGGGCGATCTATATGTTCATCCATACAAAACCTCAAAAGGGATCATACCAATGGTGGAGTGATAGTTGTTGTTGTACGTAAACTCCCCCAAGGGTATGTGGTCCTTCCAACTACGACCAAAATCATAGACACATGCATGAATCATGTCCTTCATGGTCTAGATGGTCTGCTCAATCTGACCATCTATCTGCAGGTGAAAAGATGTGCTCAAGAGAAGCTGAGTCTCGAAAGGCTCCTACAATACCTTACACAACTAGGATGTGAAGCATGCATCATGGTCTGAGACTATCATCAAAGGCACCCCATGAAGTCACATGATCTCCTGAACGTAGATGCGTCTTAAGATCTCTACTGAAGCCTTCTCTCTAATAGCAAGGAAGTGGTCCAAATTGGTGACTCAGTCAAAGATAACTCAGATGGTATTGTTCCATCTAGAAGTACATGGTAACCCCATCATGAAGTCCATCGATATCCCTTCCCACTTCCAATGTGTTATCTCGAGGGGTTGGGTCAAGCCTGCCGATACCTGATGCTTAGCCTTCACTTGCTGGTAAGTAAGGCATCTAGAAACAAACTCTGCCACAGCTTTCTTCATCCCTGGCCACTAGTAAAAACGTCAGAGGTCCTGATACATCTTCATCACTCTTGGATGTACTGCTAAGGGGATGTATGGAAATCCCTCAATACGTTATCTCATAGTGCCACTAGTACAACTGTATGTCCTCTGAAAAGGATAGCGTGCTCCCCAACTTCAGAATATCCATCAAGTTCATGGTTCGAGGATATTTGAGCACATGTAGTCTCACAGCTTCTGTCTCTGAGTTGCGCCTACTTGACTCACTGAAGGAGTGGAGGGGAAACTACCATCTACTTTATATAGACTATCTCATCTCTATCCATATAGGATATCTGAAGTGAGGCTAAATGCTCTAAATCCTCGTTCAGCAGCTGTGAACTCGATATTCGGCTAAGTGCATCTACCACTAATTTAACCTTCCTAGGAGTATAGGCTATCTCAAAGTCATAGTATTAGAGTAACTATAGCTAATTTTGTTGTATCATATTCAGATCTTTCTATGTTAATATATATTTGAGACTCTTGTGGTCTCAGTAAACAATGAACCGCTCACCCATCAAGTAGTGTCACCACATCTTCAGTGCGAAGACTACTGCTGCTAACTCCTAGTCGTGAGTTGCATAATTCTTCTCATGAGGCATCAAGTATCATGAGCCATAATAAATCACTACAACATCATGCATCATGATGTAATTGAGTCTAGTCCCTGGTTAATCACAGTAAACCACGTAGTCAGTGCCCTCCTCCGACAACCTCAGGATTGGAGCGCTGGTCAAGATCTGCCTCAATTGTTGAAAGCTCTTCTGGCATGTCTCTGACTACATGAAGTGTTTCCCCTACTTTTTTAAAAAAATTCATAGGTTTTTATACTCTTTAGAAATTGGGTACAAACCTTTGATAGTATCATGTTAATCCAAGGAAGATATGCACCTTAGTAACACTCTTGGGTGGCTCCCAAGAAAGTACCGCCTTAATCTTTGTTAGATCCACTACAACTTCAGCCTCTGAGATGATGTGTCCCAAGAAGTGGACCTTCTGTATCCAGAACTCACACTTAGAGAGCTTCCCATAGAACTGGTGCTCCCGGAGTGTGTCTAGAACTATCCTCAAGTGTACAACTTTCTATTCCTCAGAGACTGAGTACGCCAAGATTTCATCGATGAAGACCACCACAAAGAGATCGAGGTATGGCTGAAATATTATATTCATGAGCCCCATGAACACTGATGGAGAGTTGTTCACACCAAAAGGCATCACCAAGAACTCCCAATGGCCATACCGACATCTGAAGACCGTATTTGGTACATCCTCATCTCGTACCCTAAGCTGATGATAGCCTAATCTGAGGTCTATCTTCGATAACCACTTCGCTCCTTTCAACTGATCAAACAGATCATCAATCCTATTCATAGGATACTTGTTCTTCACGGTCACCTGGTTTAGGCGCCGGAAGTCTATGCATAGCCTCACACTTCCATCTACCTTCTTGGAAAACAACACCAGGGATGACCATAGAGAAACATCGGGCCTTACGAATCTATTCCTTTGTAAGTCCTCCAACTGTACCCTCAGCTCCCGGAGCTCTATAGGGGCCATCCGATATGCTGGTGTATATATCGGTGTTGTTTTTGGTTATAAGTCAATGCAGAAGTATACCTATCTATGAGGAGGTAGTCCTAGGACATCTTCTAGAAAGACGTCCTCATACTCATTCACCACCACTGAGAACTGTGGACTCTCCTTATCCACTGTGTCGAAGTTCATGCAAGCTAGTTGATATGTAATCGGTTGCACCCTCCTAAGCGCAAGTCCATCTCATGCTACTCTATTTTCCTTCTCACCAAAAAAGGAAAACTGGCCCTCATCTCTGTGCATACATCACACTGTACGTCTCAATCAGTTAATCTATGCATGAACTGCTGACAGCCAGTCCATGCCTAGAATGATGTCTTAGGGCTTCAACGCCTCTACTAGAAGATATCATTTGAAACTCTCTCCTCCTAAAGCAAGATCACACTATCATCACCAGTGTGTAACTACTGAATCTCCTCCCGTAGGAGTATCCAAATGTGAAGGTAGAGCTAAAAGCTCAGTTGGAATCTCAAAGTCCCGAACTAAATCCGCGATAGGGAAAGAATGGCTAGAACCCATGTCGAGAAGCACTACTGATAAAGTAGAGAAGATAAATATTGTACCTTGTATCATCTCATGGACATCAGGATCATGAGCCTCTACTGCATGTAGCTAGTCCTGTCCCTATCCACCTAATCCCTGAGCTTGTGGTGGACCACCTGGGGTGGTGGTGATAGTGCTTGGTGACCCCGACCACCTCCCACTATATGTCCTGCTCCCCAGCCTCATCCTCCACCTGGCTGATGTTCATGATCCTGCTGTTGCCACTACCTCGGTGGCCCCTCCATCGTCTGCCGGTCATCCATGTGGGGAGTCAGATAGTCACGAGCTTTGTGACCCTATCCCCCATAAAAAAAACAAAACATTCCTCACTGGTGGCTCCCACAACCTCTCAAGCCTTGAAACTCTGAATCTGTGTCTTCGGGTTTTCCTCTGAAAGGTCCAACCCGCTTGGGCTTCTACGTCGTCTGTAAACTACCAGCTGCAGATGACTCTACTACCTGTCATTCGGTAGGAGCTCTCACTATCGATTCTTGCTCAGTAAGGAATCTATCCATCAGTAAATCTCACTCTAGCACCCTAACCTGCATTGAGATGCTGAAAGAAACGGTCGTAGCTCTGATCACTCACTGGAGCCCCTGCTCAAATGTCTGGGCCCTAAATTAAGGTTATTGTACCATATCGGTGGAGTATCGAGAGAGGTAAGTAAATATTTCTGAGTATTGAGCCATATTTTGGCTACCTTGCTACAGATGCAATAGCTCTTAAACACGCACATAGCGTAGTGTCGCTGGCACGAACTCCAACCTGAAAAAGGCTCTCAAAGTCCATCCAGGTGAGGGTCATATCCTCATTCACCTGGAGCATCGAGCTCCACCATCATCCTGTCGAGCCCTAAATAAGGATAGCATCCAAGATCTTCATCTAATCAGCTGGTGTCTCTACTAAGAGAAATACCTGTGAAACTGCCCCAAGTCAGTCCTCTACTACCTGGGGTTCCGCCTCACCTTGAAACCTTGGAGGCCTCTGTCTTTGGAACTCAAGAAATGTGCTCACCCATCATTCATGATCTACTAGTATCATCTGTTGAGTAATGGTTGGTGGTACTGCTGGTACACCACCCAAAGGTGCCATCACTGAGAGTGGTCCCTATACCAACACCTCATCACTCGGTGGGCCACTATCACAATCTCTAAATGGAATCCTAGCTAGATGTCTTTGTGTAGGCATCCTATAAGAAACATATGTTCCATAGTCAATAAGTTATACCTGGTGATCTGACTCAAGAAAGATCAATAAAACTATTCAAAACACTAGAAACTAGTGTTTTCATGTACAGAGTTGGAAAATAGAATTCAAGGTCCTGGTGTATGGATACATCGGCCACCGCACCAACATTCTCAAGACACTTTACACTATTGCCTCATTAAAAGTAGACTCTTAGTTCTTCTATTAGAACTAACCACCCTCTGATACCACTTTGTCACAACCTGTCCCATAGGGCCCGGATGTGACTACCCCAAGACCACCTTCCATAGACCAGGGGTTGGTGACTCGCACCTAAAGGATTTTCCTAAATTGGGAAGGCATTTACTTAGAGATCTATACACACTCAAAAAGGTAAACTGAAGTAAAAAACCAATAAAAGCAAGTTATAACCATGAGTGTAAATTAAAACTGTAAGTACAACTATAAACTAAAAATGGTGGGCTAGAATACAATCCCTAGAAAATAAAAAGAAAGTAAATATCTATCGCATCTACCCTAGAGCTCTATCTGGAGGGTAGTAGCTGTAATACTGAAGTCAAAGAAGAGGATCTTGACTGATCCCGTCACACCAAGCTCCACAAAGTCCCAAACCTCCAAAGTCTCCCTCAGAGCGTCAGTAGTCTCCACCAGACACAACAAGGAACGGGAAAATCCCATGCAGGGGTGGGTATAAAAATACCCATTAGGGACCCCAAGACCCCTGAAGGCCTCTCAGTAATACACAAAGGAAAACATCACAATAAATACCATAAAGGTAATATCACAAGTATTATCTATATTATGAAGAACAAATCAAAAGAGACAGTTCACTCTAACAGCATAACTTCAAGGTTACTGGGAATGGGATGACTAGTCATAATTCCAGATAATTATATCTATATTAACTCTACTACTAACCTGTATAGGTCATTGTATGATGGCCTATATTGGTCACTAGATTTTGACCCTTATTGGTCACTAGTGATGACCCGTATTGGTCGCTGGTGCTAAACCGTATTAGCCGCTGGTGATGACCCATATTGGTCACTGGTGTTAACCCATATTGGTTGCTTATATAGAGGTAGAGATGATTATTCATATAGCTAGATCATCCCACTCTGGAGTTTCTAATGCTGACCTGTATTGGTTTCTCTTCTTCTTCATGTCACAGCCAGCCACTGGATTCCCGCACGAAGCATGCCTGATCTCCAGAAGACTCTTCTCCTCAAGCCATTGGTTCTTTTTAAACCAGTAATAAGTCCCAAAAAATCATACCAAAGGGACCGCCCCTTCATAGGGGTCTCAATGTGATAGAAGGTGTATCGATCGTACGCCCGGTCTGTGAGATATGAGCAATTTTGTAAAAAGGGCCTAGTTGGATTCAAATCTGATCCAACCCAGGTCGTATGTCAAACTCCATAAAAACTCACTTAGATTATCTACAATGGACCTCCTTGTCACAAGGTTCCTTAGTCCACAGAAGACATATCGATCAGATGTCGGGTCTGTTAGTTACACCTCTTTCCATGAAATGGGGGTGATCGCACCTTGGTCTGGATCAGCTCGGTTGGGCCCGCCGTAATATTCCAAAGGGATCGCTTCCCAAAAGGCGTCCCAAATCCACTAACATAATGTCAAACGGACACCTATTTCATCAATTATGTTGGACCCATGATGCTCCCAACAACGGACTAGAACCCCGCAGAGCCCACTCACTGGGGATGCACTCAACCAGGCCACTAACTAGGCCGGGTTCAGATACTTTCCCCCTACCAATGGGGGATATAATCTTTCCTCCATAGAGATTCTAACCCATGAATTATTGGAATAATATCCACCTAGGAGAATCTCTGGAACCATAATGGCCTAGTGGTACCAGATATGCTCCCCGATGGCTATTATGCCAGTCAGTCACAGGTTCGAATCTCTAGGGAGGCGAGATTAAATCCCCCGTTGACAGGGGGACAGTATCTGAACCCGGCCTAGTTAGTGTCCCAGTTGAGTGCATCCCAGTGAGTGGGCTCTGCGGGGTTCTGGTACGTTTTTGGGAGCATCACGGGCCTAACAAGTTATGGGCGTTTCTTTATTCAGGGGCTGATTGGGTCTGGGCCCGGTCCGACTCGGTCAAGTCGACCCAACACAATGGGTCTCGGGGTCTCCCTGACCTTTCCTAGGTCTGACCATTAAGGGTCGGCCCGATTCACTGGGTCCGGCCCGTCAAGGTGGGCCCGATTGGTTCACAAGCCCGGGTCGCGGTTGGCCCGGCCCGCCAGGTGGGGCTCGACCCACCCGCGCTAGCCCGCTGGGCTGCAGGTCCGGCCTGGTCCAACTAAAGGTGGACCACTTCACCTAGCTGGCCCCATGGATGCGGGGTCGTGACGCGGCGCGATACGGCATGGCGCGGGGTCACACCGCCCCCTCCTTTTGCGGCCTGATGGCCGCGGCTACTGCCACCGGAGGTGCCTTCGGGCGCCACCCTTCTCCAGTGAGGCCGGCTCAGGTCGGCCGCCTCTAGCCACTTTGGTACGTGACAGCACGCCACATTCCCACTGCCTGCGGCTGATTTTTGTAGGCCTCATCCGTCCATCACGAGCTGTCGTTGGCATGGCGCGTTGATGGTTGTTTCTGCATTCCACCAGATGTGCTCCGGTGGTCCGTTCTTGATGCCATCTACGCCTATGGGCTTCTCAAATCACCTCCACCACAGCATGACCTTTTGTCTCACGTTGCCGTCGAATTGGGGAAAACTATCCCTGAAGAACGCAGCAAAGAAACAAGTGGTGGAGGGTCTGGGCCTTGTTTTTTTGGCCCATGCCCTCCATGTTAGCATTAAAACAAGAGGGAGTCAATTATTCATCACTTTTCAATAATAATGATCCTCATTAAAATCCCTCACAACAACCTCTAGAAAATTAAAGAGAGAGGAAAATAATCGAGGGAAAATACTGAATTAAAAGATAACCCCTATCTCATGATTCGTTGGGGACATCACAGATGGTGGTGCTTCAACATTCGAGGGTATTTCGGATGAAGGAGAAGGTTCGTGTGTGATGGCGTTCGTCACCCGTCGATCTTCGGATCGATCAAACAATGGGTATCGTCAATCCTCCATTCTCTTTCGATGGAAGGCTTGGTGTCACTTCTTCAGGGGTTCCTCGCTTGAAGAAGTCATGCCGAAACCCCACTCTGAGCTCCATTTAAATAGGAGGGGGAAAAGAGAGCAAAACCTTGAGTAATTAATGAGGGTCATTAATTGACGTAATTATTGTGCCTCATTAATTGACATAATTAAATTGTCTCATTAATTACTCGAGGGGTGGTTACACAGCAAAATTTTAACTATGCAATTAAAACCCCATAATTAAAGGTCTAACCACCTCTTTGGTCCCCACCACCGCCTCTCAACAAGTGGTAAGAAAAACAAAAATAAATAAAATAACAATTTATGTTATTTTATTATTTCTTTAAAAGTTGCAAAAACTATCTTTTTCTCCCGAAAAAACTGCGGTTGAAGTGAAGCTTCCCTTAAGAAAATCATGGAATCGTGGATTCAATGGTGCCCTCATATTTTTAATCCAATCACCAGTTCAAAAGATAGAAAACACCGCCCACGCGTTTACTAAACATACTCGAAAAAAAGTTCAGAAATTCATTTTGGGAACACCAGGCCCCAAAATTTCCCACCGTCAATTTTCATAGACTCAAAAAAATCTCAAGTAATTTAAAAAAATTACATGGAATTTTTGTATCTTTACAAAATGAATATAGGTGCATAACATAATATGTGTCTCAAAGATGGAAAATTGGGACAAAATTTCTTTACCGATTTGTTAACTTTTGAACTCTAAATCCCGTGAAAAAGATATCATAAAATGGATATGTAAATACCCATAAATTTTTATAATAAGACTTATAAAATTAATTCATGGATAGTATATATGCCTCACAAAATAAATGAGTATTGTATAAGGCATGTGTCCCACAGAAATAAAAGTGAGAAAGAAATCTCTTACCTAATGTCTTAACTCTCATTGTACTCACAAAACACTCATGTATAATAAATAAAAATTTATTATACATATATTAAAGAACCATATTAAAATATATCATATCATATATGATTTAATTATGACCTTTCGTTATCCTTTTATCAATAATCCCATGTTAAAATTATGTTTCGGGTAATAACTGCTTTGTTTTTCGCATGTGTTTTGATTTGTTATATTTTTTGTTCTTAAACTTATATCATAATTTAATCATTTATAGAATGATAAAAATGAAAGAAATGTCATATATATTTAGTATATATATTTATTTATTTATATATTTATAATAATCTATAAAATATTGAAATATAAAATGAAATACATTGTTCATGGATACGGTAAGTCGTACGTACATATAAACGTTGTTTCCATTTTCTTGTCGTATTGAAAGAAAAAAAGTAAATTTCATATAATTATTTATATAATATAATTAAATTATAATTATTATTTCATATATATAATATAATTTCACTAAACCCATACTTAATACATTCCATGTAATGTGTGAACGAATCACATCGCTTTGAGGAGGCGATAGTCCACACGTCCACAAACGAGGTTATCATATTTCCAAAAAATAGAGAGCATGAAGGTATGTTTTATATAATATTTAAATAAGTATAAAGACATCATAAATACCATATATATCATTTAAAAATATATTTTTCATCATAATTATCAATCATGATAGGTGTTAATGTAAAAATGAACAACATCATTTCGTGAGGCCATAGTTCACTGTACACAAGAACAATAAGTTCGTTACCCATTTGTTGGAAGTGTGTGTGAGTGTTGGTATATAAAGTAATATAAAAACATATCAGTATATTGAGGATAATTATTTTATTATATAAATATGAAATAAAAATAATTTAAGAGGTTTAAGTAAGAACTAAAATAATAATGTTCGGTGATAAATGATACCTCTTCTTCAGGTATCTTCTTTTGATTTTCATAAAAGAACTCATTTGGTTGGTTTTATGCCCAAGTTAAGGATTATATTATGAGTAGAGGGATTTTGGGAGATGATTTAGATATATATTTTTCAAATAAAATAGGTTCTGAAGTGTGAAGAGAAGATAAGGATATGTGTCCTTTTATAAGAGAGGGGAGCGTCACTTTTGGAATTTCTCAAAAAGATTAATTTAAAATAAATTTAATATCAATAAAAATACCTCAAAAATGAAATTTTTTCAAATATAAGATATTATAAGGTTGAAATATCATCATATAATATATTTTAGACAAGTTTTTTGTGTCATTTTAAACCTTATCATTTTTATTAACCCTCAGTTAATCCATCTTAATTTTAACTATGGTAATGAAGTATTTAATATTAATAGCATTCAATTTTTACATATAAAGTTTAAATTGGGAAATAAAATAAAAATTTAAGATATATTAAAAAATATATCATCCCCTTGTCCTTATTTGATATTTTTATTATTTTAAATAATTTAATAAAATATTATTTTCCTAAACTATCATAAGTGTCAATTTTGATATTATTCATAACATTGACTTTAAGAAAATACATCCAGCAAGATTACTTAGAAAAAATTCATTTAATACACCCCTAATGTGTCATATTCACCAAAAAAATTATTTTATAACCTTAATTAATTTAAATTATATTTCTTTAATATTTTTTATATCATTTAATTGAGTGTTTCATTAATTCAGTAATTACTGCATCATCAATTTTAAATTGTTTATGATAATTATTTATTCACTAAAATTTAAAAATAAATTTCTTAGATTTAGATAAATATTTTATATTCAATAATAATATATATAGTAGAAAATATATACTATTTAACTCCATGTTAAAAATATTATACTTATTAAAAGTAAGAGTGTGACATTTTTTCACTCCCTTTGAGTTTGATAATATTTAAGTCATTTTTATGGAAAAGTGTCCATTAAATAATTAAATTTATATAATTATGTGTTAAGGGTATAAATAAATTAATATAATAATATTTTTAAAGTTTTTGGGTAGTTTTATAATATGTATAATATTATATTTACCCTTAATTGCCCAATTTACACTTAATCCTGGTAATAAAATGTACTAAAGGTACTACTCATAGTTTCTGAAAATAAAAGGGACCTATTTGCTAAATTTTTAACATATGATTCAAAATATGGACTCCATTTTTAATAATTGAAAAAATATAATTTTCATAATTTAATTAAAAATTAATCTCATTGACGGAATGACAAAATGAGTTTTTAAAGTGAAAACATCCAAAAGATTGACATGTATTTATATCCAAATTAAATGTTTATTTTATTCCAATTACATAAATTTGAATAAATGATAAATTCTTTATCTAATGATACATTAAAAACAATAAAATATATAATTAATCACTCTAAATTATTTTGATGAAAAGCAGTTTTTAATTAAAATTCAGTATTTTTCACTTTTTATTAAAACATGAAACTTATCAAAAAAAATACTAAAAAATCAACCAAAGTAAATTATTATATAATTAATTAAAATAATAAGTTTATTTTTAATATAATAATTATAAAATTGAAAGAAAGTATAATTAAAATGGATTTTCCATTAAAAGGCAGTCAAACTACCTTTTAGAAAAAATATTTCTTTTATTTGTAAAATTGAATTTGTTCTTATATCATGCCTATAAAATGAATAATATGGATTTTTAAAATTTAATTTAATTTTATATATATATAATTAATATAATTCAAAAAAGAGTGATTTTTTATTTATTTGTATAAAACACACTTGTGCATGTTTAAATAATTTCTCAGAAAAATATTTCCTTTTATTTAAAAAAAAGTTTTACATTCATCTATAATTAATTGATCAAAGAATTACATGTAAACCATAATTTAATAATTTAGTTGATGGTGTTAATAACTACCATTCAAATGGATAGGTTATAACTGTATTTTTTAAATAGGTATAATAATAAAATTATGTTTTGTAGAAACTCATTATTGCATATATCACAAGTTAAACTGGTATGTCATGTAACAAAAGACATCAAAGAATTAAAATTATTTTAAAAAATCCATATCATAAAAATATAGGGGTGTTAAAATTCCTTCTAGTTCCAACCTTTGACACTAACCAAAAATCATAGTATGAGCAACAATAATCATAATGGAAAACAGCGTATTCATGAAAAATATCTTATAGGATATCTAAATCATGAAATATTCTTTTAAATATATGAAACCATAAGCTTAAACTTTTCCATTAATGGTCATCATTCAAATCATTCATGATGGTTTATAAAGAGTTTAGGAATTTTGAAATCATATCCCCCTGGAGTGTTATACCAGGTATGCAGCAAGCCATGTTTTCATGCCCCAGGTGACGATCGAGTCTAGTTCAATACACCCTTTTCTATATTATTACCCCTAGGAACCTCTATTCTAGAGCCACATCCACTTTTAGTATTTAGGTGGGGATTTAATTTCTAAATAAACACTTACTATATACTTTAACAAAATTATATAAAGTTTCTCTATGCTTTAACTTGTCCTTAGATTTATCCTTAGACAAATCCTTTTATTTATTACTAAAGTTTTCATATCCTAGTTTCTAAAGGATAACTAAAACTTTACTTTGATAGAAAATGTAATGACCAAGGATTTTCATACATAAACATAACATATTTTTAGATTAATATTTAATATATTTTATAAATACATGACCAAGGACCATATTAGTTTAGTGACTTTGGAGACTATAAAAAAAATATTCTTATTTCATGAAAGATCTTCAACACCTCCCACAAATATCATCTCACATAGTACTACTCTTACCCTACTTATAAATTTCTTCATAAAATGGGTAAGGAAACATAATAAAGAGTGATATTAGATTCTATGTAATGGTAAACATAATAGATATCAATATATGATCATATAAAATCATATGATAAGCATAAGGGTTTGTGATCATGAACATAATTTACGAAGTTCATACCCAACCTTTCATAGATAATAAACTTGATTCATGGAATAAAACTTTATCATTTATGAAAAAAAATACATAAGAGTGAGGCACCTTCATAAATATTGAAAACCATTTCATATGTCAATTTGAAATACCAAGAACCCCAACATAGTGGATCTGGACTCATCACCCATTTCCTATTGTGGGTCAGGACACACCTATTTCCAATAGTGGATTATGATGCAATTTTTATACCATAGTGTATCAGGACTCACCTTTTTACCATATTTAATCAATCCCATAAAATTTTTTCCCATTTTTTTTCATGAGATATAAATATTTACCCAATACATTGGATGGATATATAAGTTCTAATCATCACATAATAAAAATCATACCTATGTGTACCATAAGATCTTACAAAATTCATCATTTAATAACCCATGAAATGAAATGGGTTTCATAAACATTTCATCATATCGAAACCTATGGAAAAGATATAGGTTTCATAATCATTTCTTTACTCCATCATAGGATAACCTATGAAACGAAGTGGGTTTTATAAGTATTTCCTCTTGGAATAACCCATGTAAGAGAAATAGGTTTCATAAAAATCATGCCACCAT
Organism: Viscum album; assembly: GCA_963277665.1. Lineage (NCBI taxonomy): Eukaryota > Viridiplantae > Streptophyta > Magnoliopsida > Santalales > Viscaceae > Viscum > Viscum album. Next base: position 599,013,393 of record OY728132.1, on the reverse strand, counting down.
AAAAATAAATCATTCATATAAAGAATAATAAAAGAATCCTTGGATCATATTCCCAGTAAGGAATATGTAACATAAATGGATGTCATTTTAGATGGAAAATGATTTTGAAATACCATTTAAAACATTTATTGAGGAAAAAAAACTTCTTTGAAAATCACTTTTTCAAGCTAAAAATTCATAAAACATTTGGAAATACTTTTATTTTAAATTAAACTTGAAAAATTATAAAGTAATCTTAAAATAAAATAATGGTCATGAATACCAAAAAAAATCATGTTGTACATGTTAAAACAAATATTCCTTTCACATTTTTGGTAAAATCCAAACCGGAATTGTTTAACAAATGAAATGATGATTCCTTTTAAAAAAGTATATAAAACATAAAACATGGCGAAAATGTATTTAATAAATCATTTCAAGTATTATAAAATAAATTTGAAAACAATTTTAGAAAAAATATTTTTGGAAGAAAAAGGGTTTTCGACTAAAGAGAGAAATAATGACTATTTTTATTAAAAATGTTATTTTATACTCTTGAGTACATAAAGGGAGGAAAAAATATAAATCATGTATTATCATGAAATAAATAGATTATAATAAGAGGTATTAGTTTATTTTGAGATGGATCATAATATTTTTTCATCAGATACATAATCATAAACAATTTTTATAAACAATGAGATTGCAATATAAAATATTTACCACTTATTAAATTTGATTTGTAATATCCATGAAATAAGAAAATTAAATTAAAATTTAAATATCATGATAATAAATAAATTCATTATATCAAATGTCCAAGGGGATGCATATAAACCTCATAGAAGAAGATAGGTGCATAATAAAACATATGTCTCGAGGAAGGAAATTTGAGACAAAATCCCTTATCTCATTGATATCTTTTGAATCGTAAACCCCATAAAAGAGAGATAATAAATTGGATATTTAAATCCCAAAAATATTCAGTATAATCATAATAAAATACATTTATGGTAATTATATACACCATATAAAATAAATAGTCGGTGAATATGTAATGTGTCTCATAGAAGTAAAAAGTGAGACAAAAATCCCTTACCTTTAGTCTCAACATACTCCATATGCATTAAAATATCTTATATTATAAATATAAGTTTATTATATAGATATTATAGATCAATAATTATATATCATACTATATATGATTTTCTTATGACCTTTTATAAATTTTATATTAATAATGCCACATTAAAGTATCATTTCGGGAAATAATTGCTTTGTTTTTCATGTATGTTTTATTTTCTATTTTTAGTATTATTAATGTTATCATGGTTAAATAATATAAATAAAATTAAACATTATATATATATAATATGTATTCATTATATATATTTTTATAGTAATCTATAATATTTAGAGATAGAAAATAAAATACACCATTCATGGAGATAGTAAGTCGTATGTGCACATGAATATCATTTACATTTTCTAAATGTATTGAAATAAATAAAGGTAAAAAATATATAACTATTATAGAATCATTTTTATGTCATATATATCGCATAGTTTCATTAAACCCATCCTTATTACCTTCCATGTAAATCGTAAACGAATCACATCTCTTCGTAAGGCGGTAGTCTGCCGTACATATGAGGGAAGTTATCATATTCCCATGGAATAGAATGTATAAAGATATATGTGATATAATAATTATATAAGTATAATAATATCATTAATATAAAATATTAATATTTAAGACATCTTTATATCTATCTGTTATAGTTGGTGATGGAAAATAAATAACATCAGTTCATGAGGTGGTAGTCTTCCATACACACGAATGATGATTTTGTATCCAATTTGATGGAAGAGAAGATGGTTTTAGGTCATGATATTTACATAAAAACATCTCAGAATCTATAATATAAATATTTTACTATATAATAATGGTTTAATAATAATTTAATGAGGGGGGGGATGAAATAAAATAAAACCCTTATTTAGGGACATTACCTCTTCTTTGAATAACTAATTTTGGTTTGGAAAAAAAGGATTCTTAGGTTGGTTTTATGAAAAAAATAAGGATTATAGGATTATATTATGGAATTAAGTATTTGATTTGGTATGGTATTGACCTAACCAATGGTTTTTAAAAGTGTGAAGAGGATAGAAGAGGGGGTGGGTTTTTATAAGTGAGGTGAGTGGAACACTGGTAATTTTTTAAATTAAAAGGTGTGCCCTCATTTTTTATATGAAAAAAAGACACAAATTGGAAAATATAGAAAATATAAGATATAATTTATAATTATGGTCAGAAAATGGGATTTGGATAAGTTTTGGGTCATTTTTAACTCTTATATTTTTTAGTTTAACCCCTGGGAAAACCTTTTTTACCTTAACCGAGTTAAATAATTTCTACTGTTTTTACTATTAATTATGGTAAAAAAGTAAGATGACCTTATTAGATGATATAAATTATTATTATTAAAAATATGTAATCAATTTTCAAAAATTAAATTCATATAATTGGTAAGATTTAATTTAAAATTAATCCCACAGACGCGATGAGAAAGTGGGTTTTCAAAGAAAAAATGTTCAAAAGTTTAAAAAAAATTATATAAAAATTATATTTTAAAATGATTAAAATGACCTGTATTTTAGTATTATATATATTATTAAACTAAATTTTATTTTAAACCCATATTAAATAAATTTTAAGTATTTAAAAACTTTAAAAGTAATAACAATTCTTAATAAAAACCAGTATTTTTCATTAATCATCGAAAAATTTAACTTCTCAAAAAAATATCAAAAATTTCCCATAATATAATTTTAACATGATGATTTAAAAAATAAACTTTAAATTTTAAAATAAATTTTATAAAATTGTAAAAATTAGTTTTAAAATAAGTGCACAAAATGCGACAAAACAACTTTTTAGAAAAATATATTTTTAATGCATAAAATAGGATTTGTTCTTATCTATTGTCTATAAAACACATAAGAATAATGTTAAAAAATTTTATTGAATATATAATATATAAATTTATTTAAAATCACTCACCAAAATATATTTATTTAATTTTTTGGGATAAATTTTTTTTGTGCTTATAAAAATAGTTTTCAAAAAAAGATTCCCATTATTTTCAAATGGTTTTAATTTTCATTTATAATTAATTAGTCACCAAGTAATTAATTATATATACATGTGTCAACCATATATTTTCATAACTTAGTTAATTATTTTTATACCCACCATTCCAATAGCTAGGTGATAACTATAATATTAAATAATAATTTCTTAATAGTAAGTCACATTTCGTTTAAACTCAACATTATGTGTAACGCAAAAGAAACACAATGTTTTTTGTAACACAAGATAAACTCTTTGTGGCATGTAATATAAGAAAAACTTAGTGTTTTTTACAACATAATATAAACTTAGTGTTTCATGTAACAAAAAATATAAAAAAAAGATTAAATTTATTTGAAAAATATATATTTCACAAAATTTCAGGGTGATACATGCCAACTTGAGATCATGGGTGGAATAGTTTTGTTCCCAGGGACATAATTTCTGAGACTAATAAGAAATAATTGATCTATACTTCATGAGAACACAGCCCAAAACAATAAATTAAGTGTCATATAAAACCTTAAACTGAACTACCTCTGCTAGAAAATACGATATTGGGGCACTAACTAATTTCTACTTTAGGTGCTCAAAAGCTTCCTGACACTGGTTAGTCCACAAGAACACTTGATCCTTTATAGAAAAAGTGGTTATAGAAGTTAAAACCTGATATTAATCAACTTTTAACCTCCTATAATAGCTTGAAATACGAAGGAAACACTACACCTCTGCCACTGCCTTTGGGGATTACCAATAAAAAACCACCTATATATTAGAAGGATCCATAGCTAACCCCTCATGGGAAAAACATGCCCCATGAAAATAACTTCCTGATCCCAAAACACACACTTTGACAACTTACCAAATAGATGATGATGAAGAAGAAGAACTGCCAAAATAGCATGAAGATTCTCTGCATTCTCCTCATATTATATGTAGTACCCAAGGATTTCATCGATGAATACCATCGTGAAATTATCTAGGAACTCTATGAACACTGTATTCATTAACCCCATGAACATGACTAGAGTATTCATCACACTGAATGATGTTATAAAAAACTCATAATTCCCATGACAATAATAGAAATTAGTCTTTAGAATATCCTCATCCTTCACTAGTATCTGTTGACTTCCTGACTAGAGATCAATTTTCAAGAACAAACTAGCTCATTTCAGCTAATTGAATAAATCATCAATATGTGGAAGAAGATAGTGGTTCTTCACTTTCACCTAATTCAAGTAATTATAATCAATAAAAATCCTCAAACTACTATCATCCATTTTATGAACAAAACTGGTGCACCCCAATGTGACACACTCATCCAAACAATTCCTTAATGAAATATATCATTGAGTTGTACTCATAGATCTCTTAAATCAGAAGGTTATATCCTATATGAAGACATCAGGATAGGATACACACCTATTTGTATCTCAATCCCAAAATTGATCCCCCGTAGAGGGGTTAATTCTACAAATTATCTAGTAAATACATCAAGTTACTCTTTCATAACCTTGAGTAACACCTTTGGTTGTACCTTTGATGAACTCAACATAAGCCTGAACATCAAGGAAGACAGGGTAAAAAGAGTCCTTTGACTTATCCAAGGGTTTTGTTCGCTAATGAATACTATTGGATCTCCTATCAAGATCATAGAACACAACATATCTCTAGAATAAGTCCATGATATCCTTCAAGGAATACAATGAATACATACTAAGGATGATTTCATATTTCTTTATTCATAAACATAGGAAGTCTCCCAAAGAGTGATACTTCCCCAGTACTAGCCCAAAATCTCTACAAACTTCAAACAAGTCATCTCAACCTCCAACTAATGTAGTCAAATCCAAGGGCACTGGAATCCTCTCTACCTCAATTCCCAAGGAATAGATAAGGGTATGTTGTATAAAGGACTATATCACTCCTGAATCAAAAAAAAAATCATGAAACCATGTAGAAAATAATAAAAGGGTACCATGAATGACATATGGATCTCCTAGAACTATAAATGATAAAGAATGAAGATAACTATGACCTATTTCATAACCTATTTGTACCATTTGTTGACTACCTCCAAGTCTTCACTCTTCTCTTTTAGGATGAGGAACATCCCAGGGTTTTCATGTGCCTTCCACATCTCTTCTATGCTAATCCCAAACTAGATCACCCTACTACTACTACCTCAGCTAAAACTACATCAATAGAGGAACCTAAAGTGGAACTCCTATCACACGTTGACTACATAGAAAGGTTGGTCACTCTCTACACTAATAACGTCATCCTCAAATAGAAAAACATGCATCTGATCACTTGGTAAAGGTTTGAGAGTCGCCACCCCTAGAGAGACTAAATGATGAGGGTTGTAACCTACCATTGGTTTACAGAAAACACTTTTGTCCAAGAAATTAGGAACCATGGAACATATATATACTTAATGATGAATCCTGATGAATCCCATCTCATAATGATCCGTCTTGGGCAAACATCCTATCAATAACCTCTACTCTATACATTACATTGAGATACGTATTCGGTATAAATGGGATGAATTAGAACTGGATATATGGATAAAAATATTCATCAAAATACCTCTCCTTGGCCACCTCATCTGGAAACAGGTTTGAATCATAACACAAAACGGTCACAAAATAGATACCAAACTCCTACACATTAGAACTTACCAGTGGAATGGTAAGAAGATGTTAACGACTGGACACCTTCACGATCAAATAAATAAACTATGATTGGAACTTGTCTCGCAACTTCTCCTATGATACCTCTAATTCCTCACGATCCTCTAGGAATATGAAACACTACTGACTCACTACCACATGTAACATCATCACAACTAATGAAACTCAATTCTCCTTCTGAGTACAGATTGAACTGAAAGCTATATCAACCACCTCCAACTAGTCTTTTATGACTGAGTCTAAAACAAATCCCTCATTCTTTTTCAAAAACTAGCTCTAAAACTCTTGGAGTGTTCTTATACAAGTGTATTCATTGTCAACCTCTACTCTACAGTGATATGCTGAAACATCCTTCTTAACATCTTCAATGTGAACCTGATGAGGACACCGACTTGGGTCTATTCCTACTAAAATAAAAAATGGTTAGACTTCTAAACCTATAATATGGAATATTTATCATCAATTAATTAATTATTTTATTATCTTATTTAAGGTTTTAACATATTTTATGGTCTACCAATTTCAAACACAAATATAAAGAAGAAAAATTTATAATCCTTTCATAGGTATCAACCCCATAACCAAGATCACTTCTTTTATAAGACTCGGTAAACTAAAAGGTTTTTTCAAAAAATCAAAGGGAACCCAAAATACCAGTTTCTTAGTCAGTCTCCCGAGTTTACATCACTTATTAAACTTAGATGATATTTTTTTCCTACCAACCAATGAAATATCATGTGTGTATAACTCAAAAATCTATCATATCCTCAACCTAAACCTATTATACCACTCTATTTTTAACCCTTACCCCCCAAAGAGTACCCCTCCTAGGATGACAATAATTGAAGGATGATGGTGACAAAATGAGTCCTACTTACAGTAGGCCCAAGGATGGAGACTAGCATCGAGGGTATAATAAACATAAAATTGGAGGAATTACCCTCTAATAGAACATGTCGAAGAGAGAGATAATACATATACCCTAATAAAAAAATGTTTATATATATATATAAGTATACCCAATTTCATACATGCAATATTATACAAAGGAACTGTAGGTTCCAAAAAAAAGGTAAACTCGGTAGCAACCACAAAGTCCAAATAGCTCTGGAAAAAACCATGAGCTAATAATATCCATTAGATCTTCAATTTTTCTATACTTACTATAAAATAGTTTATATATATGTAGGTTGGGTATAACAGTATACTCACTAGAATCCTCCATGAATCCTTTCATGTAAAAGATAAAGAAATCATGTTAAATCATAGTGAACAATAATGAAACTAACTCATCACCAAAACATGTATACTAAGTTCCCAGCCTCACAATGGATAACTCTCACCAAGTATCACATAAAATAGAGCATATAATATACTAATTCAACATCAAGGGTACCCCACTTCCTCTTCCCCAATAGTTTTTCACTCTTCCCCAACATCACACATCCTGAGCTTTCTCTCTCCAAAATAAGCCATCCCACAAACACCTAGTCTAAGTATCACAACATACACCATATGTATCACATCATAACATCATCCTATATTACATATCCATATAAAAATCATGTGGTTTTCCAGACCCACCTGTAATATCCCGATATTTTTGTGAAATATATATTTTTCAAATAAATTTAATCTTTTAAATATTTTTCATTATATTAAACACCAATTTTATATGATGTTACACACAATACAAATTTTATCTTACACTATATACAACACATAGTTTAAATGAAATGTGACATATTATTAAAATATTATTATTTAAAATGATAGTTATTTCCTAGTCGTTGGAATGGAGATTATGAATAGGATTAATATATATGTTTTACCCATGTATATAAAATGAATTATTTTTTGATAAATTAACTATAAATTAAAATAAAAACTATTTTAAAATAAAGGAAACCTTTTTCTAAAAAAACTATTTTTATGAAAAAAACCATTTTAGATCAATAATTTTAAAAAATACCTTTTAATGAATAATTTTAATGAAATTTATATATTATATATTTAATAATATATTTAAAAATCATCTTATTTTTTTCTAGAAAAATGATAACAATAAATCCAATTTTATGCTTAAAATTTGTATTTGTCTAAAAAACAATTTTTCCGCCTTTTTCCACACTTAATTTAAAAATAATTTTTGAAACTTTTAGAAATTTTATTTGAAAAAATAAAATTATTTTTTGAAATCATCATGTAAAAATTATCTTAGGTTGGTTTTTTTATAATTTTTTTAAAAGATTAATTTATTGATGAATAGTGAAAATACTGAATTTTAATTAAAAACTGCTTTTTTTGTTTAAATTATTTATTAAGTAAATTATATTTTAAATTATTTTTAAATTAAAATTAGTTAAATTATTTATATTAATAATATTTATTTCATTGGAATAATTTTCATATTTATTTTTGATATAAAAACCTTGTAAATTTTTTGAACATTTTCTCTTTTAAAACCTGCTTTCTCATCGCATTGGTGGGATTAATTTTAAATTGAATTTATCCAATTCTATGAATTTAATTTGGAAAAATGGATTACTTATTTTTAATCATCATAATTTATATTATCTAATAATTTTGACTTAATTTTTTACCAAAATGAATAGTGAAAACAATAAAAATTAATTATTGTGGTTAAGGTAAAAATTGGTTTATGAGGGGTTAAACTAAAAATATAAGAGTTAAAATGACTTAAAAACTTGTATAAAATATATTTTATGGAAATATTTTTACTATATCGTGTCTAAGTCTCACAAATAATCCATTTGGGACCCTTTTGAGGTGAAAAACGTGGGTACACCATTTTCTTCTCAAAATTTATAAGTGTGCCACTCACCTCACTTATAAATGGAAAGCCCATCTCTTCTCCTCTTAAAACATTTAAACACTTTTGGTTCGAAAATTCCTTACCCAAATCACTTTCAAAATTACCTATTATTATACTATAAGCCTTATTATTGGCATAAATCCAACTAATTAAGGATTTTGGTGCAAGACTAAGGTGGTTACCTGAAGAAGAGGCAACGTTATTCAACGAGTGTTTTTATATTATTTCATCCTCAAAATCCTTAAATTATTATTAAAAATTGATGATATAAGATCCTAAGTATATTAAATATAATTATATGTTTTTATTTTTATTAAATTCACTAAAAAAATCTCCACTCCCATCAAATGGGTTATGAAATCATAATTCACGTGTATGGTGAATTACTGCCTCGCGAACTGATGTCAATCATTTTTCTGTTACCACATTTCACGGTTGGGTATAATGAATAAAATAAATTTTATATATTATATTTATAATATAATTATATTGATGGATTCATTATATCGTATATAACTTTATTACTTTCCATTCTTTATGGGATACAATAATATTGTTCATGTGTACGACGGACTACCACCTCACAAAGCGACATGATTCGTTTTCACTAATGCTTTAATTAAAAGATAATAAGAATAAATTTAATGAATATATGTGATATAAATGATATAATTATGATATTTATTACATATTTATCATTATGAAAATATAATATATCATTTTCTTTTTTACCTTTTGATTCACTTAAAGATGATAACACCCTTCATGTACATATGGACTGTTGCCTTCATGAAGCGATGTGACTCTCTATTTTTATCACCACACCACATGAAAGATATTTATAAGTATATTTAAAATAATAATATATTATTTAATATATTGTGATCAGTATTTAATGAAAAAAACTTCTTTCAATAATGATCGTTGAAAAATGTAAACGCTGCTTTTGCGTACGTGCTTCCTACCGTCTCCATGATCATAATGTACTTCATTTCTCAAAACCATATTTCACAGTTAGTATTATGTATAAATATGAAAATTATTTCATGATTACTATTTTTTAGAATATTTAACCCTGATCAAGGTAAGATGACCTAAAATAACAAATCGAAACATACATTAAAAAACATAGTTATTGCTCAAAAAATTACTTTCACGTTGAATTGTTAATAAAAAGGTAATATAAGGTCATAAAAATGTAATATATAGTATGATATATATGATTATTGTTATATAAAATATTTATTATATGATTATATTTATTATACATTAGGTTCAAACATGTAATAAGGAAGTCAAGACTTAAGGTAAGGGATTTCCGACTCAATTTTATTTCCTGTGAGGCATATTCCATATTCATAATGTTTTTCTTTTATTTGGTGTATAAAATTCCCATGAATTTCATTTATGATTCTTAAAATTGTGTATATTTTCATATCCATTTTATTATATCTATTTCATGGGGTTTACAGTTCAAATTTTACCAAAGTGGTAAGGGATTTTTGTCTCAATTTTCTTTCCTTGTGACATATGTCATGATGTGCACCTATATTCTTTTATGTGGTGTATATACCAACCATTTTACATGTAATATCATAAATTTATTTTTATTATGATATTTTATTTTTCTTTTAACTTTATTACTTAATGGTGAAAATAATTTAAATTTACCCAAGTGGTAAAGATTTTATGTTACAATATCATCGTTTATTAGGATTGTTTATGATTATTTTTATGAGGATGAAATATTATGATCCATTTATAAATAAACTCATGAAAATTTTTATCCTATGGTTATTTCATGATAATATATGTTTTCCCTTAAATTTTTACCACTTTACGTACTCAATAGTTAAAAATAATGTTGTTAATAAAAATTTTGTCTTTATTTATATCTTTGGTTGAAAACCTAGTTTTCTTCCAAGACCATGTTTTCTAAAAATGTTTTAAATTTTTTTTTACATTATGAAAAATATTTAATAAATAATTTTTCCCCTATTTTACTCTTTAAAAAAAATAAATGAATCTCCATGTCATTTTCCAAACAATTCCAATTTGTATTTTACCAAATATGTGAAATGAATATTTGTTTTAACTTGTAAAAAATGAATAAAATTTTCTTCCATCATGACCATTGTTTTCTTTGAAGATTCATTTATAAGTTTTAAATTTTATTTTCAAAGAAAATTATTTCCAAAATATTTTATGATTTCTTAGCTTTAAAAAGTGATTTTCAATGAAAATTTATCTTCCTCATAAAACATTCCAAGTTATTTATCTTTCAAAATAATTTTCTATATAAGATTACATTCCTTGATATAATTTATTATTTATTATTTATATGAACCAATGATACCATTATTATTCTTTTTTTTAATATTTTATGATGAAAATATGTTTATGAAATAAGTTTTTCTTCCGCAGGTTATACTATGATAAAATTCTTATGAAACCCTATTCTTTTTCTATTAGTTATGAAAATATGAAATGATTATGAAACCTATTTATTTATCATAGGTTATAATATGATGAAATGTTTATGAAACCCATTTCATTTCATGGGTTATGGTATGATGAATTTTTTATGATCTTATAACACATATGTATGATTTTATTTATTTGATGGGTGGGACCAATATCTCCCTCAAATGTATTGGGTAAAGATTTATATCTCATGAGATAGACCAGACTAGAATGGCGAGTGAATCTGGTTTAGTAAGAAAATTTTTCCACTATGATGGTCTTGGGAGTGAACCTTGACTACTATTATGGTTTGGGGACTGAACCTGTTCAAATATGATAGCCTTGGTAGTGATCCTTGACTATTATATAAATTATTTTCTATGATTATGTGTATGCCAAAAATTTATTTCTTATGTTAATGTTATGCACTCGTGGCTCATGTTCTTTTCTTCCCTTATGATTCATGTCTTCTAAACTACTAATATTTATTCCATGACTTAAGATTGTGATATTTTATTTGAAGGGTATGGTTTTAAAATGTTATTTCCATGTTATTATACATGTATGTTCATGTTATTATTGTGTATCTACCATGTTCACCCTTGTTGAGCACCTGATCTCACCCTTTATTATGTTTCCTTTACCTAGGTTATAAAGAAAGGTTTTAAGTAGGTTATGTTTGTGAAGAGTACTAAAGGGAAATATATTAATGGGAGATGTTGAAATTAGGATATTTTATACCTAGTATCCAAAGGCACTATGTATTTATAATCCTCAAGCATTTGTATCTATAATGAAATAAATGTTTATAAAAAATGATGTAATGTATTTATATGATAATTCGAGGTCTCTATAGTTGGTATCATAGTAAAGGTTTAGTTAAAATTTAAAAACTAGGATGGTAAAATTTTATTGGGGTCCCTAAATACATTTCTAAGGATATTTCTAGGTATATCACTAAGGATAAGTCTATGTATGGTTCAAAGTATAAGAAAATGTCCTTGAATTTTGGTAAAGGATATAGAAAGTTATTTACAATAAATTAAATCCTTTTCTAGATACTAAAAGTGTATGTGGATATTTTACAGAGGTGCCTAATGGTACTAACTCTGAAAAGATCACATTGAGTTGGACTCATTCATCACCCAGTGCACGAAAATGATCCTTGCTGTACAGTTAGTTTGACACTCTTGGGGGATATCCTTTGGAATTTCAAAAACTATTTATAAACCATTATTAAGGATTTAAATAGATGATTACTATGAATTTACTTGGATAAACCTAAGGTTTTATATATTAAAAATAAGGTTACATGATTTAGACAACCTATAAGTGATTTTTCATGATTATGTGGTTTTCCACTATGATTACTTTTTCTCACACTATGATTTTTGATTTTAGTCAATGGATAAAACTAGAAGGAATCATGTTAACATTGAATATGATGGAAAATTTTGTGACTATGAGAAACCAAATTGGATGATGACTGGAGAAAAATAAATTGTAATTATGCCTAATAAACATTCACGATATATGATTAACAGCATGAACTTAAAAGAGATTACTAACACATAGAATAAGAGGAATATGGATATTTATGAAATTTCATGTGGTAATGAACATAAAGTAAAGAAGATTTATCTTCCTACATGTCATAAATGTGGGAAGAAGAACCTAGAGGAATATCTAAAATGGAGGGGAAGGTGTTATCTATGTGGAAAAGAAGGCCACAAAGTGAAAAATTGTTGAGGATATCAATGTATTATATGTGGGGAACATGGGAATTATCCAACTCAATGTCCTAAACCAAGAATTAACTTCTAGGTCAAAGAAGGACCTTTTACATGCCAATCATTGAAGTATAAGCATTGGGGTATCTGTGTATTGGGATTCAAGAATTATGTTGTAATTTTTTTTACCAATGGTATTTTGGATATAATAATCATAAAACATCTAAGGATTTCATTATTTTTGGAAGCATATATGTCTCCAAGTAATATTAACTTAAGATTTATAGATTCCATCATGGGTTTATCAGTTTAAGGTTGATCATAAGTTCAAGGTCTTAAATACACCTTTTGATATTTTATGTGTTTGGATTTTATCAATATTAAGGATATTTTGAGAGGCATTTATTGAAATAAAACCCACTAATTTTATATATTTCTTTATTGACTAAGTAGTTTGAGTAGGAATTCCTTTACACTTTGTGGACATATGATTAATGGTACTGGTAACCTTTATAGTTTATCTTATCTTTATTGTTGAGGTCATTATGGGTTTTAGTTTATCTCTTTATGAACTCAGCACACTTCATTGATACCAGAGAAGATTTATCCCTAGATCCTATTTCTAGAATATACATTAAGAAAGTGGTAAGGTTGAATGGGTTTCAACATTCAATTATATCTAATCAGGACACAATGTTTATCTCAAATTTTTTTAGAATTATTCAGCAAGATCTTGATATAGAGTTGGTTTTCAGTACTACATATCATCCTTAGATAGATGATCAGCCTATGGGAACCATTCAAAACCTATAGGATATGCTAATATTTTATTCTATGGATTTGAAAGGTGGTTTGGATCAACACATTTCTAAAGTTGAGTTTTCTTGCAATAATAAATTTCACTCAAGGATTCATATTTCTCCTTATGAATCCCTTTATAGAAATAATCATAGAACTCCAATGTAATGGAATGAAGTTGTGGAATGAAATATATTAGGACCCAAGCTAGCTAATGAAATTAAATATAAAGTTAGAACCATTCAAAAACATGTACAAGAAATGTTGAAAAAAATTAAGTAGTTAATCTTCGATGTGATCTTGAATTTTAAGTTGGTGGTGTTTCTATGAATTTCTCCAGGGAAGAAAGAAGGGAAAACTAATTCTTAGGTATATCGGTCCCTTTAAAATTCTTAATCATATTGGGACTGCATATTTTCACTTGGTTATTCCACTGAAACTCTCTAAGGTTCATGATGTGTTTCATGTATCTCTTAGGAGGAAGTACATACATAATCCATTATTATACTGAACATAGAGTGTGTACCACCAAAGCATGATATTTCTTATGAGGAATAACTGGTAGAGATCTTGGATCGAATAGATAAGTTTATATGAAGAAAATAACACTTATCTGGTCAATGTTTTTGGTTAAACCATTGGATTGAGGAAGCTATGTGGGAACCTTAGAATGTAATGAGGCATAAGTATCCTCAGTTTTTTGGTACCAAAATGATGAATTTCTAGGGTGAAATTCATTTTAAGTGGGGTAGAATGCAGCAACCTAAGATTTTTTTAAATATATTTGTCAAATAAATGTAATATTCTTGATATTTTTTATTACACACAACACCTATTTTATCTTACATTACACAAAAAACTAATTTTATCTTTTGTTATGTTAAAACAATGAGTTTAAACAAAACATGACATACTATTAAAATGTTATTATTTAAATTGATAGTTATCTCCTAGCTGTTGGAATGGTGGGTATGAATAAGATTTTTTTAATTAGGAAAATATATGGTTTACCCATGTATATAAAATTAATTTTTTAGTGAATAATTAATTATAAATGAAAATAAAAACTATTTAAAAATAAAGGAAATACTTTTCTGAAAAACTATTTTTATGCCAAAATAACATGTTTCACCTAAAAAAATAAAACACCTTATTTAGTGAATTATTTTAAGTAAATTTATATCATTTATATTCAAAAAACTATTTAACATTCATATTATGTTTTTTCTAGAAAATATATAAGAATAAATTCAATTTTATGCTTAAAAACTCAATTTTTCTAAAAAATTGTTTTGTCTCCTTTTTGCACACTAAATTTAATTTTTTTTATTTGGAAAATTTTAGAAATTTTATTTGAAAAAATAAATTTTATTTTTGAAATAATAATTTCAAAATTACCTTATGGTGATTTTTTTTTAATTTTTTAAAAAGATTAATTTTTTGATAAATATGAAAAAATGCTAAATTTTAATTGAAAACTACCTTTTCATTTAAATTGTTTATAATGTTAAATTATATTTTGATTTTTTTTAAATTATAATTAGTTCAATTATATATATATTAATACAATTTATTCCATTATAATCATTTTAATATTTAATTTTGAGATGAAAACCTTATAAATGTTTAAACATTTTCTCTTTGAAAACTCACTTTCTCATCGCGTTTGTGGGATTAATTTTAAAATAAAATTTTCTACTTCATTGAATTAGATTTGGAAAAATGGATTAAATATTTTGAATCAGAATAATTTAAATTAAATAATAAGGAAATGTTAATTTTTTTACCAAAGTGAATAGTGAAACAATAAAAAATAATTACTGTGGGTATTGTAAAAAAGGGTTCACCAGGGGGTTAAAATAAAAATATATGGGTTAAAACGACCTAAAACTTATATAAAATATATTTTATGGAAATATATAGAAACTATAATGTATAATACATGATAATAATTAATTTTTTACTCTTGTTTCATGTGAAAAATGTGGGTAAATCTTTTTTGTCAAAAATTACAAGTGTGCCCCTCACCTCACTTATAAAAGGTCACCCCTTCCCCTCTTCTCTTCACACCTTCAAATCCTTTTGGTTTATAAAATATATGAATAAATAACTTCCAAAATTCCATAATTTTATCTTGTAATAATTATTTTGGACACAAATCTAACCTAGGATGGATTTTGATGCAAACCTAAAAAGGTTACTAGAAGAAGAAGTAACATTTTTCACTGAGCATTTTTATTTTATTTCTTCCTCCAACTCCTTCAATTCTTATTAAAAAAATTTAATGTAAAAACATTAGTATATTACATATAATTATTATTTTTTATATTATGGTAATGATATAACACCATCTCTACTTTCATCAAATGGGTTATGAAATCATCATTCATGTGTACAACAGATCACCACCTTGCAAACTGATGTCATTATTTTTTCTACCACATCTCATGGTTCGGTACGATGATGGATATAAAGTATATATATGATATTTATAACATAATTATACATATTGAGTCATTATATAATATATAATATTTTTACTTTCCATTCCCTAGGGGATGATATAATTTCATTCGTGTGTACGGTGAAATACCACCACGTAAAGCGATGTGATCATTTTCACTAATTTTTTACAAAGAAGATAGTACATTTAATGAAAATGAAATAATTATGATATTAATGTCATATTTATCATTCTTAAAAGATAATATATAATTTTATTTCTTAACTTTTTATTCAATGAGAGATGATAACATTGTTTGTGTATGTATGGATTGTCACCTTCATGAAGTGATGTGACTCTCTTTTCATCACCACACCACATAGATGATTTGTATAAGTATATTTAAATAAAAAATATGTTACATATGATATTATTATAATTATATAAAGATAAAATATTACTTATCTCCTTTCCATAATGATCATTGAAAAATGGAAACATTACTCATGCGTACGAACGACATACCGTCTCCATGATCGTAACATACTTTATGTCTCAAAACCATATTTAATAATTGGTCTTAAATGTATAATTTATGTATAAATATGATAATTATTTCATGATTATTATTGTTTATATTATGGAACCGTGATCAAAGTAAGAGGACAAAAAATAACAAATCAAAACATACATGAAAAAATAAAGCAGTTATTGCCTAAAACATGACTTTAACATGGAATTATTAATAAACAGGTAATAGAAGGACATAAGAAAGTTGTATATGGTATTATAAATATGATTATTTCTATGTAATATATGTATAATAAAATTATTTTTTTATAAAGTAGGTTCAAACATGTATGAAGGAAGTCGAGACTTAAGGTAAGGGATTTTCATCTCACTTTTATTTTCTATGAGACACATGCCATATTCACCACATGTTTCTTTTATGTGGTGTATACACTGACTATGAATCTATTTTATGATGTTTGAAATTATTGGGATTTAAATATAAATTTTATTATCTCTATTTCATGGGGTTTATGGTTCAAATGTTACCAAAGTGGTAATGTATTTTTGTCTCAATTTTCTATCCTTGAGAGAAATGTTATGTTATGTACCCATGTTATTTTATAAGGTGTATATACAACCCATTTGACATTAAATATCATGAATTTTTTTATTATCATGATATATTATGTTTCATTTAATGTTATTCATTTATGGGGATTACAATTTAATGGTTCCAAAGTAGTAAATATTTTGTGTTACATTCTCATCATATATTAGGATTGTTTTTGATTATCTTTACAAGGATTAAATATTATGATCCATTTATTAATATAGTCAGGAAAATTATTATCCTCTAGTCATTTCATGATAATATATTTTTTCTGTTTATTTTTTCTCTCTTTATTTACTCAATAGTTCAAAAGAATGTTTTTAAGGGAAAAAATTATTGTTATTTATCACTTCGATCAAAAAATATTTTTTCTTCCAAAACCATGTTTTCTAAAAATGTTTTCAATTTTTTTTTTAAAATTATCAAAATGATTTATTAAAGAAATTTTTACCCATGTTTTAATTTTTAAAAAATGTTTATAATAGAATATTATTTTCATTTTCCAAACATTGCTCGTTTGGCTTTTACTGAAGATGTAAAAGGAATCATTATTTTAACATGTAAGGAATGAAAAAAAAATTAATCCATAATAACCATTATTTTATTTGAAGAATAATTTATAATTATTCAAGTTTATTTTCATATAATAGTATTTCAAAAATATTTTAATAATTTTTAGTTTTAAAAAATCATTTTCAATAAAAATTTATCTTCCTTAAGAAATGTTCCAAGTGATTTATCTTTCAAAAATTTTATCCATATAATATGAAATCCATTGATGTAATTTATTATTTTCTAGGTATATGAATCAAGGATATAATTACTATTACTTCTTTTAATTTTTTATGATGAAAAGATGTCTATGAAGCTCATTTATCTTCCATGAGTTATACCACGATAAAATTCTTATGAAACCTCCTTCTTTCTCCATGAGTAATTCAATGATGAAATGATGATATGATTATGAAACCTATCTATTTTCTATAGGTTATGATATGATAAAAAAAATATGAAACCCATTTCATTTCAAGGGTTATGATATGATAAATTTTTTATGATATTATGGATTATATATGTATGGTTTTAATTATGTGAAAGGTGAGAACTATATCTCACTCAAATGAATTGGGTGATGATTTATATATCATGTGATAGAAAATATTTTAATAGGGAGTGAACCTAGTTCATTAAGGGAATTTTACTGTTATTATGGTCTTGGGAGTGATATATAACTACTATGATAGTTTGGAGAGTGAACACATTCTGCTATGATATCCTTAGTAGTGATCCTTGAATACTATATAAATGATTTTCTAAGCTTACTTGTATTCCAAAAATCTGTTTCTTATGCCAATGTTATGATATCATAGTTCTTTTTATTCGATTACCTTGTGATTTATGTCTTATGAATAGATAATATTTATGCCATGAGTCAAGATTGTGATCTTTTATATACATGGTATGGTTTTAAAATTTTAAACTTTTCTATGTTTCCTTTCCCCATGTTATGAAGAAAGTTTTTAAGTATGGTATTTTTTTGAAGATTACTAAATAGGAAAATATTTATGGGTGACCAAATTAGAAGATTGTGTACCTAGTCTCCAAATGAACTATACCTTCATGATTCTCAAGTGTGTCATTGTGTAATGTAATAAATGTTCATAAAAAATAATTTAATATCTATGTATTATAATCTAGGGTTTGTATACCACAATATCCCATATTATGTGTATCATAAATAATGTATTTATACCTCAACACATTACAACCCATACACTGACTAAGGTACCTCAATCCAACACTACCTATAAACAACGTACCTATGATAACCTTTGGATACTATATTTGAGGATAGATGTTTGTGAAATAACCACAATCTACCATGACCCTTTATACACATATATGAGAAAATTAACCACCATGTACCGGTACATATAACTACCAATAGAAGAGAGTGGGCTTATAAGGGATAGTCATCCATCTAACCTTCCACCGGGATGTTGGGGAAAACACCCTCACATAGTCTACTTAGTTTCAGTCTCCCTAATATATATGGGTGAGGTAGCTTATGAAATTGAAAAATATACATGATACAATATACCTCACAACCAAAATATGTGCATAACCAAGTCTTATTTTTAACTATATCTTCCATCTGTTGGACACCTATCTACCAATGCTAGTTTCATATATCCTATAAGAACACCAAAATTTTAAAGAGATACATTAAGTTAATTTATTTTCATTAAAAAATTTACTTTATGTTAATTAATTCACTACCCATTAATTAATCATTATCAATATTCCAAATTAAATTAAATTGAACATGAGAGACAATTCCATCCTTTCTATGCATAATCTAAACTGAGTCCACAGTTTCTCAAGAATAATATCTCAAATATATTCCAGAAAGACCAACCCCATGGGTTAAAAATTAATTTAAAATTATTAATTTAATACCATAATTCTATACACTCTATGAAAAACATCCTAATATACCATAAAAATAAAACATGTAACTAATCACATCCAGCTACCTCAAGTAGTGGCGAAAGGAATGCATATAAAACAAACAACCTGACCACCGGCCTTTAAATGGATTCATGATGAATAATAATCCAACTTTATCACATCAAGGGGTAATCCCATATTTAACATGTTCCATCATCTCTAGTGTTACCCATGGAACCCACATGCATATCCCAATGCATCTGTCCATCACATGTGTCTACTACTGCAACAACATTTGGGCCTCCCCATCCCATATCACATTAGTCATCTCAGGATTAGTTATCCCAATATCATATCACATTTCATATAAAATTTCAAATCTAGAGAACATAAAAAAATTATAATAAAACAATCATATTAAATAAAGAGAATAAGTCCCCAAAACAAGGCATTTAGCCTTCACATGAAAACAAGCTCTTACAGATCCCAACAGAAGGTATTCATCCATTATAAGAAAACAAAAACTCTCATCCCCAAATATTTATCTTTAGAAAAAAACTAGTTTGTATTTGATCTTGAATTAACTGATTCATTATTCATAGGATCCAACTATGAGAAACCTAAGGCATCATCTATAACAAACTATCAAAATATGCTTCCTCACATAAAACTAGTTTCATCAAACTTTGAGATGAACCATTCTAAATTAACAATACTTTTAATTATTATCATCAACAAGAATTAACATGATTTAGATTATTTATCAATTATATTAATACATAGAAGATATTAATATGGTTTAATAATTATAAAGTTTTACATTTTCATACAAAGGGATAAACAAAACAAGAGGGATAAACAATACTAACCCTACAATTTCTAATAAATATATAGAAGAATAAATGAATCCCCTACCTCGAAGGTGTCAATTTTCTTCACATGAGAATAGACAAACGTCGCATATCGTGATCACCCTTCCCACAAGAGTTACATCTCTACAAGAATTCCTCACCATAACTGCACCAATAAAAAACCAAGAAAACTTCGTAAAATGATGCAGAAAAACCTCCATCACATTGAAAGAAGAAGTGGGAGGATCCAGATAAAATAACCATGAGATAAAACTAAATAATGTGCCTTGGACCATTGTGTATTGAACATATGAAGTCAATAATCAATAAAAATAAAAGGGATTTAAAAGTTATTGAAGAGATACCCACTGTCCATATGAAATTTAGAAGAAATTATCATAGAGTTTGAGAGAGGTTAGGGTGCTATGTGTTATAAGTTGTACTACCTAGGTTAAATTTTCAACATAAACAATCCATTTATGTCATAAATGTGTTGAGATTTAAGTTTCATTGAAAAATGCACCACCTCAACCATTTCGACTCATAATTGATTTATATTGTAAATCTATGGTTTACAACGTAAACTCCATCAGTTTTGTAACACAGGAAACAACCCACTTACACTATAAACCCCTTTACAACACAAACCCATACTTATATTGTGATTTCTACCTACTTCCAGCTTTTAGTATCCACACACCACTAGAACCCTACTAAGCCACTTCCAAGCATCACAGGCTTCAAAAACATGCAAAGTTTCAGACTATGTGGATTTGATCCCTTACATAGTTTCATATAAATATGATGATCATAAAGACTACCTAAAATCGTCTTTAGGTGATTCTCATGCTTCACTTAGACCTTATAATAGACCAAGATTCCATATATGAAAACCATAATAAAAGAGTCAAGGTATTGTTGAAATATTTTATTCATAAGGTCCATAAACACTATAGAAGAATAGTTCAATCTAAATAGTGTCACCAAATATTTGAATTGAACATATTTATTTCTAATAGTAGTCCTAGAAATATCATAATCCTTTAAACTGAGCTGATAGTAACCTGAATGAAGATACGTCATATAAAACTAATTTTTTTATTTTAATTGATCAAAGAGATCATAAATGTGAGTAAAGGGGTATTTTTTCTTTATAGTCACATGATTAAACTTACTGTAATCAATACACAAAAATAGAGTTCCATATTATTTCCTATAAAAGAGTGAATAAGTGGCCTATGTAGATACACTATGATGTATAAATACTTTACCATCTAGATATTATCATTGAACTTTCAGACCCTTTAATTCAATAGTCACATTTTAATATGAATGTAATGATATCAACTATGTTCCAGGAATCATATCAATAGAGAACTCAACTTTTTTCTTAGGTGTCAATCCTACGAAATATTAGATGAACACTTCAGTAAATTCCCTATCCACGTGGGGAATATTATTCCTAGAATCCCCTTCATTAACTTCCATCACAAGAGATGATATACGATATATCAACATATATATTTTAGGAATAACAATTCATTCCCAATCGAACCTTTAATCCCATACTTTAGAAAACTAAAGGATTTTCATTATAAGTAATAAAGGTAACATTTCAAATACAATATTTAATTTCGGCTTTTAAATAAACCATAAAATCTATTTTGTGAATAATGTTAAAGACATGAAGGACATTAGAAACCATGCTCCTTCTTCCACCTAATAGGAGTAGATATCTCGATTATATTTGGAATAAAATTATATGGTATATTTAAAAAATCCATGATACAAGGAGAAACACATGAGTAAGGAGTACTAGTTTCAAAAAAATAAAAAACTATATATTATTCAATAAGTATATTACCTCATACCATTTAAGGTACCACTTTGTATTTTATACAAACTTACTTCACAAATTTCAACTATGTCACCTCAGAGTGAGCTTGAGGCCTTATTCCAGTTTTATTGTGAGTCCCTAATTGACTCTACCTTTATAAATAACATCCTCTACCTCTATTACCTTGATTTCAAGACCCTATTTCATTATAGGAATAATATTTAACCATAAATTCCCATGGGGATGATGATTCTACACCACTTTTATAATAAGGGTTCACCCTACAAAGCCATCAAGAATTCCCCATTCTCCCATTAGTATGATAGAGATAGGGAGTTTCTTGGTAGAAAGTTTTTTTTTACCTTCCTTTCTATAATGGTGACATTTAAAAGTCCCACTTCTTATTATTATATATGAATCCATCAAAGATATATTTTTAGAGTTATTGTCACTTCCCCACTTAAAATCATCCCACTTCCTCTTATTCTTCATAAAATACCCTTAACATATTTTACAGATATTGGGAGAATAATTAAAACTTGATAATTTTTCCTAGTATATATCTATTATTAAATCTAAATACACCACTTCATCATAGGTGGAAAGTTTCAATAGGAATAACTAAGATCAAATTATTATCTAGAGGCACATTTCTAATCACTTGGTTTTCTAACTTATCATTAAAGACCATATCCATTGAAAAGTGAATGGTTTTAAAAAAACTAATCTTTTTATTCTATAATAATTTGATTTACATGTTGAAGAAAAATAAATTCCTTATATTTTTTCAATGCTCTTGTTTTAGGGTAAAACTGTCGAGTAAAGATGACTTTGAAATCTTTCCACTCGTGGTTCTCATATATCTTGGCTTGGATGATGGACTCCCACCATTTTTTTCTAGGGACATAAACCATGAAGGAGACACACTTAAAATTGATGCATTTAGGAGTCTCTATGAATTAAAATATCATTTTTAGGGTTTTATTCTTAGAAGGATGATGGTTTGTGTTGAAGGAATGCATGTGTTTGTTACTTATTTTGAGTTGATTTTTGACCCACTTCTTTAACTTTAGTTTTTATTGGATTATCTACTTGATCCATATCCTTAACTTTATACACTACTCTACTAATGAAGTTTTTATCATCTAGTGAATTATCTTGTAGAAAATTATATAAAGCTCCATTTAAAGGGTTTTCTAGAGCTCTTTAAGGGGCATGGTAATATATGAAATAAAATAGTGAAGAAAAGAAAATTAAACTCATTATAATACAATTAAATTCATATATAAATAATTAATTTAAAATAAAATATATCAAATACATAACTAAATGTGATATAATAAATTAGTAAAAAATATTTTTTTTTAAAATCACATATTTTTAACTATACATGGTTAGGCCACACAGCTTACCAAACTATGTACTAACCGTGCAAGTATCACTGGATGGTTGAAATATAGATGCATGGTTAGATTGAATAGTTTTCTAAACCATTATCTAACACTATTAAATATATTGGATCCCTTCTAGATAAGGATATGTATTTGGTGAACAGTCTACTTCTCATGCATTCTAACTGTGTTCCTTAGAAATTCCCTCCAAATTTTCATACTCCAACCCAAAATTCCTAAAAAAATCATGTTGAAAAATTACATAAAAATAAACATTTCTTGACATATCATGGAATCTTGAGGCTCATTATGACGAGATCTAGCCATACAATCCATCATAAACTACCCATCATGTTTCAATGATCTTATCTCCTATCTACCTTGATTTCATAAAAAGTATAAAACATAAATTGGGGTCTGATACTATTTTTTAATGGAACAACTAAGCTTTCTCTATATTATTACATGATTTATCCCTTCACAAGTCGCAAGTTACATTCCCACTAACCTTGGAAGGATAACTAGTGTCGGGGTATCATATATAACTATGTGGGGACAATTTCACCTAATAGAGAATTAAATTTTAGTAAAGGGATCATCTTGAGAACCCGACATGAACTCTATATATATTTTTAATTTAAGCACTTGGATTACTAGTTTGGGAATAAACACAACACAAAACATATTATAATATAAATGGAATATTATAACAAAACTAAAATAGAAAAAATAATAGTAAACCAACATACCCAACCTTTAAACAAAAACCTAAAAGTATAAGTACATACACAATCTTGAATGATCCAAAAATGGAAGAATAATGGTATGGGAAATCTTTTAGGTGATATAAATAAGAAGAATATAACACATAAGCAAAATTAAAAAAAAAACTATAAATATCTATCTCCATGTGACGTGAGGGTCATCTCCCTGTATGTCACCTCCTTTAAAACCCAATCCAAGATGACATAAGTAACCACTATATCCAAGAAGAACCTAAAATTTACATGTATCAGTCAAAACAAGGTCAACATACACCTAAAGTTTGTATGTAGGATATGATAAAAAAATACTTATATGATCCCACCAATTACTTTTTATGAAACCCATATAAAACAAACCATTTAATTCTAGTTTGAAATATGACATATAAATATAAACTTTCATTTATGTAAAAAAATTACAATAATTATAAAACCCCTTTAAAAGTGATACCTAAAAGGATAAATGTTACTACCCATGTCAATAAGGTGAACCATTATTTTCAAGAGCCTACCTAATTAGAACTCCACAATTAAGCATTCTTGGCCAAGAGTAGTGATCAAGATGGGTGAACTTTTAGGAAGTTCCCTAGGGTGTGTGTGAGTGAGTAAAAACACACTGAAATAAAATGTGTTTTCATATGGGGAAAATCATTAGTTTGATAAGATACCCTATTGGGTAATATATTTTGGTGTTCTGGGAAGGCAATCGAGTTATTACTGGAGACCCGTGGGGTTAGGTGATAAGGTTATTGACTCGAGGAAGACCAGGTCAGGAAAAATGGTATTAGAGACAATACCCAACTGGAAGTACAGAGGCACTACTTGGGTTTGAGTCTTAGGACCCAAAATGAGGGTGTTGTGATTTAAAGGTGTGAATAGTGTAACACCCTTAGAAAAGTGAGACTTAAAAGGGTTAAATGTTACTAACCATGTCAGCAAGGTGTTACTTTTTTCGATAGCCTGTCTGATTAGAAATACATAGTTAAGCATTCTTATCTTGGAGTAATGATCAGGATGGGTGTCCTCTGGGAAGTGTCTCAAGGTGTGACTGAGTGAGGAAAAAACAAACTGAAGGAAAATGTGTTTTCCTATGGGTATAATCATTAGTATAATAAGAAACCCTATTGGTTAATAGTTTGTGGTGTGATGGGAAGGAAACCAAGGTATTACATAAAATATGTGAGGTTAGGTAACTAGGTTCATGGCTCAGATAAGACCAATTCGTGATAATGATAATTTACCTTTAAGAAAGTTATGAGTGAAAACTAATTCACAGGTCTATTAAAGAAGTAAAAGAATGTAAATTAATCATGAGTGTATGAAGTACCGATAAATCATTATGGGAAGACCAAAGGGAACTAGGGATAGGAAATATAGGTTCTATACTAATATATCCAAAGGTGCACAAGATCTTCTAGGTAGAATCTCATCATGCCCTAGAATGAGACCATTAGGGATAATTAAAGGGATGATCCACTAGCCATGAATTACCATGAACTAGCATGGGACCATGGAGTGTAAGCCTAATTTCATACACTAGGAAGGGTATTTCCCTATGATTTTCATGCTATGTGCCCCAGTTCCCCCTAAGTATATAAGGATTCCCATATGTATTTAAAAAATTCTAAGTTATTTCTATAGCTTTCATACAAACATGATTCCAAATTCATAAAAAAGTATTACCCTTCATCAAAACCAACCCTTCCTTGAGTATTTAAAATTCTATAGACTCATTAAAAATTAATAAAAATAAATTAAACCAAATACATACCATAAGTTAGATACCCCTTTAAAACCATGATATTTTCCAAAAAACCAACTTATCAACTCATTAAAAATAATGTTTAATCATTCCCATAAAACATTTTCTATTATTTTTAAATAAATAGATGGATTTCAGAAAAAACATAATGAAAATGTTCAAAACCAATCAGTCACCATTTAAATAACCACCTTTCCTAAAAATATAAATAATAAAAAAGAAACACAAATAATAATTTAATCTATCCTCATAGTCTTTAAAATTCCATCTGTTATATTTAAAACCTAGTTAAAACATCAAAAAATGTGGTTCACTAAATATATAAAAACATATAGAGTTACCCATCAAAAATTAATGTGACTTGTGTTGGATGGTGTTATTAAACTCAATAAAGAGATATTAAGACCTTATGAGACCAAAGAAAACCCTAAACATGAAAAAAATAAAAATTAAACATTGATTGAAAAAAAATCACAACCCACCATGAACTTTATAGTAATAAAGATTGTAGAATAAGTGATAAAATTAAAGTAGGAAGTGGAAGAGAACCACTTAATTGAGTGATTATTAATTATTCTTGATAAAAATTCCATAAAGAAGAAAAAATAGTAAGGGGTGTCAATAGGAGATGATTTAAGATTCTAAAGAGTTTAAATGGGAGAGGAAAGAGGAGAAACGGGGTTAAAACTGAGTAAAGGAAATATTGAAAATTTAAAAAATTAATTCTAGGAAGCTCATATGGTTTGGGGAAGTATGCTCCAACTATTCCAATTCTTCTGGAAAGTGGTGAACCCCATTTCATGGTTTAGGTAACATGGTTATTAATAACCATTCCCGAACCACATGAAATTAATTTTACCCCATTTTCTCTAATTTTTCAAGAATATCCTATCTAAAACTGAAAAATAAAAGAAAAAAATCAATAAATAATGAATCCTTTACGTATAAATGAAATCGTGTATGTCACAAACCATTTAATTATTTATAAACCAAGGTATATTTTGATGAATTTTCATAAACTATGACAATTTTTATTTTTACTATGACACGGTTCTATAAAATCACATTTTTTATATCCTTCATCTATTTAATATCCAATAAAAATGAAATGAAATACAGTATGGTAACACTATTGGTTTTTGAGTGGGGAGAATTATTATTCAAATATGGTAAAAATTAATCATTAAAAACATTTTCTCCCAAGATAAAACCATGTATTTGAATTAAATATAACATAAATTAAAAATACTTATTTATTATGTGAGTCTGATTTGTCCATGTTCTTCTACACAACCTTGATAGAGACCCCTTAGTGAAAATCAAAATAATCCCACCTATAAAGGTATGCACATGTTGTGTGAATATCCTATTTATTAAGAATAATATATCTCTTTTCATGGCCTCCTAGAACCTTATAGTTAAATAGAAGATAGAAATGAGAGTCGCAAATTAGAGTTTTCAAGGCACTGTTGAATTTAAATTTCAAATCTTGGACTAAAAAACATTTAATAAACAACTAGATATTATTCAAAAAGTTTCAAAAATGGTTCATCATATTAATAATATTTGTAACATGAGGTTGAATATACCATAAATTTTTAATTTTTAAACAATCAATATTTATACTCAAACTCCCTGAAAAAACATCAAATGATGTTATAATAAATCATAATAGCTTATGTCAGAGAGACAATATTTGATATATATTATCATATAATGCATGCACTAATATGTATAGAACCATGATGTAGAAACCTTATCAATGGTATCATTTACTCCAACAAAAAACATGATGTGGTTTACTCAAAAAAAATCAAGACTTGGTTAATACATCAACATCATTATTTTACATTAGTGAAAATTTATATCACAAAATAAATTATAATCCACTCTAATACCACAATGAAAATAACCATTCCAATTGATACCCATCACAAGTTCACATTCAATAGGCTAAGTGATTACATACACCATCAAGGGTAATAAATAATAAAAATGAATGGAATTTCCCAATCAAATAATTAAGGATTGAAGTAAATTATAAAACCATTATATGAGTGACTACCATGATCAACAATAATAAAATTAAAATTAATAAATAAAAAATAAAAAAAATTCAAAAATAAAATACAAAGTTACCCATGAAAATAAATCACGAATACCAAAAATATAAAAAACCAAAGAAAAACTATGTACACATTAGTGATACATAAAAAAACCTTGGCACTCTAAGATCTTATGAACACCCAATTATTCCAAGCTAACCCAACCCAATACCTCCACCAACTTGATCTTGTAGGTATGAAATTATTTATAGATAATAGGTGTTATTATAAACATATATTCAAGAGGTTCCTTTTATGTAACTCTAAATAATAAAAATGTGAGTAGGGCATACTAATAAAATTTATGTAGTAAAAAAAAGAAATATCAATCCCATTGTAGGGTAAAATACACTAAATTTACCCCAAAACTCACCACAATCATACTCTTAAAAAATTAATTTATAATGACACAACTTGACCCCCTGGGACCTGTCCTAGTCTGGTAGTAAGCTGAGTGTACCACCCCCATCCTGCCTCTAATAGGACAAGGGTAGAATAATAACACTAATAAGTACATGGGAGACCTTATCCTATAATAGACTACAATAGATATGAAATAAAATATACATAATATAACTAACAACTACTATCAATATCAGTAACCATATAAATTTTAACAAAATAGATACATGGAAAAAACAATTTAACACAATACCCCATGGGAACCCTTCATAGATAATCATTAAACATGATAACACTACATTTAAAAATAGATATATTAAAAGGAACATCATGTCCTCACTATTAAGACTCCTAATAAGAGCTCACCAACTACAACTGTCATCGTTGTGTACCTCCACATGCCACCAAACATTAACTCTACATAAATAGATCCCGCTCCATGACCATCATGACCATCTTTGAATTGTGCACCATCTATATAGAGAAAAAAATGTGGGAATGATTTTTATGTAGGGGTGAGTATAAACATACTTTGGAAGATGATCTAAAAGTTAAAATAAAAGATGAAACAATAAGTCTACTTGAATCTTTAAAACAAAATTGAAACTAGAGAGAAAGAAAAAATAGTTATGATTTATAGGAAAGAAATAAGGTATCATAGGGTATAGGGACCCATACTTTTCATACATAAATATTACACCATTTAAGATGAATATTAAATAAATTTCACAATAATACATGTTTGAGGACCACATTGGTTTAGT
This sequence comes from Viscum album, assembly GCA_963277665.1. NCBI lineage: Eukaryota > Viridiplantae > Streptophyta > Magnoliopsida > Santalales > Viscaceae > Viscum > Viscum album. The sequence goes on along the minus strand of OY728132.1, from coordinate 598,983,862 downwards.
ATATTTGGAAACATTGATACATAAACAACTAGTACATAAAATATCTACATCATTTCCAATTTATATATTTATAACTATATCCCTTCTTAAACGTAAAAAACTTAAAACCTTTCTCTATTACTAGGGGAAATGAAATATAAGAAAGGGTGATATTAGATGACCAGTAAGGGTAAACATAATAGATATAAATAAATGATCATAAGTGGGAATAATATAAACATAAGTGTATGAGAACATGATCTAAACATTATAAAATCATACCCATCAATTTATACATACTAGTCATGAAATATTGAATAAAGTTTTATTAATCATTAAACATAAGACATAAGAGTGTGGAATCATCAATAATAAATCATGATCCATGAAAAATATCATAAACATAATATATGAGTTTGTGGAATACACATAATCATGGAAGATCATTTCATTAGTCAATGATCACTACTAATAATATCATAGTGGATTGAGTTCACTCTCCATTACATCATTTCTTTAGTCAAGGTTCACTCCCAATACTATCTTATTGGAAAAAGTACCTTATTAAATTGAGTTCACTCTCCATTCTAGTACTTATTATCACATGATATATCCTTCTATAACCAATTAATTTTATGGCTATATAACTTTTATCCCACCCATCACGTAATTAAAACCATACATATGTGTGCCACAAGATCATATAACATTAATCATATCATCAAATCATAACTCTTGGAATGGATACATGTTTCATAAACATTTCAACAACATAATCATAAAACATATATAAAAATAATAAATATGGTAAAATTTGATCATATCCCTAGTAAATCATAAGAAACATCAAACTATGTTTTCATAGATAAAAATACCTTTAAAATATCACTAGAACATTTTTGGAGGAAAATACCATTTTTATTTGAAACCACTTATTTAGAATCTAAAATTTTAAAAAAAAAATTAAGAAAAAAAATTTCTTTGAAAATCACCAAATAAAATTTTAAATGAGTCTTAAAAAAAAGGAGTTTCCATAATTTCATATAAATTCATTCAGGTGGTGTACATTAAAACATAAATTCCTTTCACATTGTGAGTAAAAATTAAAAAGAACCTTATTCAGAAAATTATAAGAATATTTCATTAAAAAATTTATAGAAAGTAAAATATGGGTAAAAATTAATTTAATATATCTTGTTATAATAGTGAAAAAATTCTTGAAAATATTTTAAATAAAACATGTATATGGAATAAAATATTCCTGATCAAAGAGAAAAGCGTGGTCAATTTTCCTTAAAAATTTATTTCGATCTCTTGAGTACATTAAGAGATGAAAAAAATAAAATATATAGAAATAACTAGAGAATAATAAAATAATATATATTTGGAGATATAAATCATATAATTTAATCATCTGGAAATTTAATCATAAATAATTCTGGTAAAAATAAAATTGTAACAAAAAACCCTTACCTCAGTCTGTCTTAGTTTGTAATCTCTCTAAAATCATGTATAATAAATTTAAATTTATTATAATTTTATAAAATAACCATAATAATACCTATAATTACATACATGTTTTACTTACAATATCTTACCACTCATTCATTAACAATCTTTCATCAGCATCATCATTATTTTGGGTATAAACTACTTTGTTTTTCATGCATTTTTTTAATTTGGGAGTTATGGTCCTTGAACTTGATCATGGTTCCTTAATATCTAGAATTTTAATCATTATATAAATATCATATATATTCATTATATACATATTTATAACCATTCATATAAATAAGTGATGAAAAATGAATTACATCCCTACGTGGAGACGGTAGTCTATACGTATGCATGTGGGGCGTTTACATTTTTTGATGGATGGAATGAAAGAAAGGTAAATATTAATTCATATTTAAATAATAAATATTATAAAATAAATATCATATATAAACATTAAATCTATAATAATAACCAACCATGAATTATAGTGGTGGAAAATGAGTCGTATCGTTGCATGGAGGCGGTAGTCCACACGTATGCACTAACGATACTTTCATATACCATTGGATTGAAAAAAGATTGTAAATGGTTGTTAAATCATAATAATAACATATAATTATATTTAAGATACTTTATTACTCATGATTTTATGTATAAAACATTATTATGAGAAGTATAAGAAAAAATAAAATTGAAAGAGCTTGGTTAAGATCTATACCTATTCTTTAAGAGACCTCCTTTGGTTTACTCTTTAAGTCTTGAAGGATTGGTATTAGGAGAATAAAATAACCAAATGTATGATGATAATGATTCTAGGAAGGTTTAATATTAGGTATTTTCTTATATATAAGGATAAAATGGTGTGAATAATGGAGGATAAGAGGTGCCCTTTTATAACTGAGGGGAGGGACACACGTGAAATTTCTTAAAATATTTTAGTGATTTAAGATTGATTTCATGGGAAGCTTGATAGAAATGGATAGTAATTAAAAATTAGTATAATATAAGGTTGAAATATATTCAAACAATAATAATTTTATAGTTTTGGATGACAATCCTACCCTTATCTCATGGTTTAACCCCTGGTAAACCCATTTTAACCTTAACCGTGGTAATTTTTTTTATTGTTTTTACTATTTAATATAAAAAACATTAAGTTGAACCTATTAAATTATATTAATTATTCTAATTAAAAATATGTAATTAATTTTACCAAATTCAATTTTGATAAGTTGTGTAATTTAATTTTAATTAAGCATGAAAACCAAAATGAAAACCCATTTTCGAAAAATGAAATTTTAAGAATAAAAATTAATTTACTTCCATTATTTACCTTGTAAAAAACATAAAATGAATTTTAAAATATTATATTGAATATATAATATATATATTTCATTAAAACCATTAATAAATAAAAATTAATTTAATTTATTAAGATAAAATCATATTGCATGTATAAAAATACTTTTCTAGAAAAATGTTCTTTTAAGCCCAAAAATTAACTTAAACCAAAATAAAGTATAATGATGATTCATATATAATTAATTAGATTATTTGAAATTAAATTATAATTATGTTACATCATGATAAAATTCAAAAAAAAGGTACATTTATTTGAAAATAAATGACATTTTTTACCCAAAAAAACTTATTTTCACTATTCACTGAAAAATAAATCTTTTTCGAAACATCCAAAAAATTAACCTTAAGATGATTTTTACATTATGATTTTAAAAATGATATTAATTTATTAAAATAAAATTTCTTAAAATTTTAGTAATTAATTATAAATTACATGTGGAAAATGTGTTAGAAACTATTTTTAAAGAAAATATATTTCTGAAGCATAAAATGACTTTACTAAAAATTTAGTACTTATTTATTATGAATAAATAAATTTTATTTAATAAAAAAAATTATAAATATTTTCATATAGTGGTTGTTAATATTTATACATTCCAATTTAACAACAAGGTTGTAATGGTTTACTACATTACGGTTCATATAGACTCGGGGCTATGTGTAAGATAATCTATCAAATACTTGAAGTTTTATTTCAAAGGAAATAAATAAATAAAATATTGGTGTGTTACATTCTAAACCCATTAAAATGGATTTTTCCATTGAAATTATGCCTATTTAGTATAAAAAATGAGTATATCTCTGCTTCATCACATCCTTGGGTTCCCATTTAGCTTCCTCAAATTTATGATTCCTATAAATAACTTTAACTATGTGAGTAGTCTTGTTCCATATAAAGGTACATATATGATACATGATTTATATGAATTTTTCTTTAAAGGAAAGATGTTGCTCTACTGGTATAAACTATGAGTTCAGAACATGTAAAGTATTGGGTGTGTACTTCCCTAGGATAGATTCATGGAACACATCGTGTGATTCATAGATGTTTAGTGAAGGGACCAGTATAACTAGGAGTCAGGTTTTCATTCTTTTTTAATCTAAAAAAATTATTCTATGGAGAAATTCATAGAAAAATATTCTCACCAACATCAAATTTGAGATCTCTCTAAGGATCTTCAACATAACTCTTCTATTAACTCTGATATTCCTTTATGTGCTTCTAAATGGATCTAACCTTTTATGAAATATCCTTATCTATCTTAGGTCCCAATATATTTCTTTCTATAACTTTATCTCAATATTTTAGAGTTATACACTCATTTTCATAGAGGGGTTCATAAGTTTCCATTTGAATGGTTAAGTGAAAGTTATTATTGTAAGAAAACCAGACTATAGTAAGGTGTTGATCCCTACCACCTTTAAAATATATACAACAGGATCTTAACATATCCTCTTGGGTTTTAATGGTACTCTCATAATAACCATATATCTAAGGATGATAAGTATTTGTGAAGAAAAACTATATATCTTGAGACTTCTAAAGACTTCTCTAAAACTTATAGGTAAACCTTGGATCTTGATCAGATACAATAAAATGTGGCACCCCATGTAACATTTAAAATTCATTAAGGTATTTCCTAGAAAATTATTCAAGATAGAAATATTCTATGATAATAATGAAGTGTGTTGAATTTAGAACGTGATAAACTACAATCCAAATGGAATTATGGCCTTTAGATGTTTTGGGAGTCCTATAACGAAATCCATGGTGATGTTTTACCATTTACATTCTAGTATGGGTAATGGTTATAACATCACCTAATAATTCTATCTATGAACATTAACTTTCTGAGATGTTAATCACTAAGATATATACTCTACAATATCCATATTCATGTTATCCCTCTAAAAATACTTTTTCATGTCACTATACATCTTCATACTTCCAAGATGAATAGAGAATGATGATTTGTAAGACTCTTACAAAAGTTCCTTATTATGTTCTAGTATTAATGGTAAACATACTTAGTTCTTAAACCTTATAATTCTATCAAAATCATGGTTGAACTCAAGAACATTTATCACATTCTTTTGCAGCTCTAAATCATCTTTTTTAACCTCTTTAATCTTTATATAGATAGTTAATTGAACACTCATTGGAGGAAGATTATATTTATCCCCCTAATTTAAGATTTAAAATTCCATACTTTTCTAATCCATTTATATTTGATATTTGTTATCATCATCATAGATAAGATAACATGATCCTTTCGACTCAAAGCATCATCCACCTTGTTCTCTTTCATAGGGTGGTAGTGTATTAGGAAGTCATGATATTTAATCAACTACAGCCATTTTATTTGGTTCATATTCAAATTTTTATATGTGAATATATACTTTAAACATTTATGATCTATATATATGTTCTACCTTTCTCTAAAATGATAATGCCTCCATATTTTTAATGAAAATATTATCAACGGTAACTCTAAATCATGAGTTGGGAAATTTTCTCATGAACATTCAATTGGTATAAGACATAATCTATCACCATATCATTCTCTATGAGAACATATCTCATCCCTTTATTTTATGCATCATTTTAAATCACAAACCCTTCTCTATTATAGGACGGTGTGAGAATAGGCGCACTAACCAAAATTCTATTTAGTTCCTTGAAATTTACTTCACACTAATCATTCCAAAAGAACTTAACTCCCTTCCAAGTTTACTTGGTGAGTGGATTAGATATCAATGATAAATCCTTAAAAAAGTGTCAATAATATTCAACCAACCCAAGAAAACTATAGATTAATGTCACAATGGTTGGTATAGGCCAATGATTAATAACTTTCATCTTTGATGGATCCACATATATACCCACTCTTGAGATTATATGACCCAAAAATGAAACTTTTTTTATCAAAAATTCACACTTGGTAAATTTTTCATAAAAATTTTCCTTCCTTAGAGACTTCAGTAAAATCCTCAAGGGATATTCATTCTATTCATTGATATTGGAATATATAAAAATTTAATCAATAAATACTACCATAAACTGCTCAAGGTAATCTCAAAATACTCTATTCATTAAATACTTGGATATAATACGGGAATTAGTAAGACCAAATTTCATTACTATAAATTCATAGTTTCCATAACTTGATTAGAAATCATCCTTGGGTATGTATTCACTTTTGACCATCAACTAATTATATCAAGATTAAATATCAATCTTATAAAAATATTGATCTCCATGTAATTGATCAAACAAATAATCAATATGGGTTATAAGATACTCATTTGGAGAATTGATCACAATATAATTCCTACAGATTTTACTCTTCAGTTATTTGGTATTTATCTTTGTTCTAAATGTCATCTATATAATCAAAACATAGAGGATTATGACCATCTTTTTCTATCTTGTGATATTGCTTCTGCTTTATAGAATTATATTTATAACATTTTTTATCTCATTTGGGTAGGTATGGACCACATTCACCATCAGATGCAGAGATGCACTACTATGGATTCCTCCCCACAAATTGGAAATTTTTTCATCGCTGTAGTAGCTGAACTACTTCATATTATTTGGTATGAAATAAATTATTTCATTCACAAAAATAATACTATTAATCTTCATGCATCTCAAATAAATATCTACACTTCGATCAAGGAATCCATGATTGTTCAAACCGTTACATGCCACAACTCCATCAGAGATTTCAGTATCATTTTCCAGACCGGTTTCAAAGGGAGATATTGCAACCCAAAATGATTTCTAGAGGTATTCTATAAACCCCCTTCTAGGGTGGATCAAAATAATTGTTGGTGGTTCCTTGAAAGGTAGCCCTAAACTACCAGGATATGGTATTGTGTGCAGGTACAATAAGAGAAATATTCTTGGATATTGTTATGGTAAATGTGTATTTTCCTCCTCCCTTGAAGTATAGATTTGAAACATTTTTATTTCCATAGATCTCATAATTAAAAAGGGATGGAACAAGGTTTGGATCTAAATTGATTCAACTACTATTGTGCAGGCCCTTCGACATGGAGTTTTTCATCTTACATGGACACTCACGGCTAGATGGATCAGCTGACTCCAGACTCTTTCAAAGATTAATCATATAATCACACATGTCTATAAAGAGGTGAATAGAGCCATGGATGGCCTTTCCAACAAAGGATTTGATAACAAATACATTTGGATGGAGTACCTTCCACCTGAGCTCACCCCTTTTCATGAAAAATATTATAATAAATTCCCCTCTTTCAGAATTCTATAATATGTTTTTGTATTATTTATATTTTATGCCTTAGTACCTTAACCAATACATCATCTTTAAAAAAACATTAATCCATGTTTCTTCTTAACAAAAAGTACAAGTTCACCCCATGGTGACACAATTGTCCAAATTAATCCCTTGTCATTATTTTCTTGGATTTTCTTCTCTAGTTCTTATAACTCAATTGGTGCCATTTTATATGGAATATTTAAAATAGGTGAAACACTATGTATGAGTTCCATTAAAAACTCAACTTCATGATTTAGAGGAAGACTAGGAAACTCTTCTAGAAAGATATGAAAAAACATTTATAAGATATTCATATCATCTATGAAAATTTTCTCTACAACCATTTGAGATAAATACCCACTTTTAATAGGAATAAATTTGAATAAAATAAATGTAATTTCCATTATACATTTACATTTATCCTATCAATGAAGGATAATCATAGGTTGGTTTGGAATATCAAATATTACTTCACTTCCTTAGAAACTGATATGGGATTTATATAAAGAAATCTAATCCATGCCCAAAATCATATCAAATTCAGCTAGAGGAATAATAAAAAGATTTCTAGTAATAACATTCCCAAAAACCTCAATTAGGGAAAAAATTCATTGACTTGAGATATAGTCATTATACCGTTATGATTTTTTACTACTATTTCAGCATCTAGCTATTGAGGTGGTATTGCGATACCATTACCAAATTTCTTAGATATACAAGAGTGGGTAGATCCAGAATTATATAAGGAAATATCAGTTCTAAAGTGGTTGATAATTTTACCTTTCTCCACTTCTTTATCATGCCCCACATCAGAAATAGGGATTACATTAGATTTACCTTTATCCTTGAGCCTAATATTTTGTTGTCTCCATTCATCATCATTAACCCTCATATTCAATCAATGGTTATCATAATGCACATAATCCTTTCAATTATATCATTATAGTGTTGGTGGAGAATTTTTTTGAGATTTATCTCCATTTGCATTATTTTCTAACTTCTTTCCAATACTGCGACATTTGATTGCCCGATGGCCTTCTTTTCCTCACTTAAAACATTTATTAGTCCCCTTAAGACAATTTCCTCCATAATTCTTTCCACACATATAGCATAAAAGACACACATAGTATTACCTCCATGGTTTTTATTATTATAATTTCCATTTAATTACATCTTTCTTTTCTTATCAAAACCATGAGATTGATGAGTAAAACTAATATACATTTCCACCTTGATATCACATTGAATAATTTATTCATAGCTACTGAAGTCTCCGGTAGATAAAACCCTTAAAAGATTTGGTTTTAAGTCATTGAAAAATCAATAAATCCTACTTTTTGGTTCAATAATAATACCATAAAAATATATCACAAGTCTTGTAAAATTTCCCTCCTGGGTTCCAAAAAAATCATCAATATTTTGTTAAATCTCAATTAATTCCTTACCCATATTCATATAAATATTACATGGAAAGTACTTATTGAAAAATAATCTAATAAAATCATCCCACTCCATGGATTAAATTTCTTATCATTTCATCATATTATTAGTAATAATCTACCATTTATCTGCTTCACCTTCTTAATAATAAACATCTAAGATAACCATTTAATGTTCCAAGTACTGGAGAATCGAAAATATGTTTTTAGTTGTGTCGATCCATTTCTCTATAATTAGTGGATTAGTGGACCCACTAAAATAATTTGGATGTTTCCTTATGAAGGAATAAATATTACTTTTTTCCTTCCTTTTATCATTTAGAAGATCAACATGATTCATGGATTGAGAAAGTTTCTTAAGCATAATAAAAATATTTTTCATTCCAACTCCCATAAAATTTGGTTTCTCAGGTGGACAATCATATCATTGTATATCCATTCAGTGTTAAAATGATTCTTTTTCAATTTATAAGTTAAATAAACCCAAAATTATAGTATGATTAACAATAATCATAGTGTGAAATCATATAATTATGATAATAATTTATAGGATATATAAATCATGAAACCTTATTTTCAATCTATAACACCTTAGGTTAAACCTAGTTCATACATTATAATTATCTTTTAAATTCCTTAATAATGGATCTTAAAGAAAATTTGGATTAACCGATGCATATCACCCATTAGTTTCAAACCTGGTGTGAAATAAGAGTCCACTCACCATGCAGTAGAATAATGGTTGATATATACTAAACAAACTCTTTTCAGGGTTATTATCCCTAAATACATATATGAAAAACCCACATACACTTGTAGTATCCTGGTAGTTATGTATTTTCTTAGGGAATCCACACTCCTTTATTTACTATAACTTAGGATTTTATCCTGTACTTTGACTTATTCTAAGGTTTCTCACTAAATTTTCTGCATCCTAGTTTCCAAAAGTTACTAAAATTTTCCTATGAAACCAACTATTTTAGAATATATTTACCAGTTTTTATCCATTGAGAGAGGGTGAATTAGTGGTACCCTTGTTTTATGAATTTCCCACCTGTTAAATTCAACCTCTTAAACTATTTAAAGTTATCGATCCACTTAATAGTAACTCTCAGTATCTTTTCATGTGCAGTATTAATATTAGAGAGAGAAGCACACAATATATACAAGTTTTACCATAAAATAATACTCATTTCCATGTTGGTTAGACACCCTAATATGGATTCTCTTTACTATTTCCACAAGTGAATACAGTTGGTTAGAAACTCCAATTATAGTCTCTCTGAGATTGGGTACACACCCCAATTTCTCTTCTTCTCTGATTGGTTAGACGCCTCAGCCTCAAGTAGCTGGTTAGACACCCTAGTTATAAGATTATTATTTATGATGATCCAGAGATATAAATATCTTTGATCTTAATCTATAAGAAAGTTGGATTCCCCTTTACTTGTGTACATCCTCAATAACTTCATCAATAATGGTATTAGGACTCTTTCAAGATATTCAACAGCAACCAATATTGATCAGATCCATTATCTTTGATACTTGCCTTCTCTATTCGATACAAAGATATATCGAGTTCTCAAATACATATTTCCAAATAGATGCAAGGTATACCAATATTTTTTTCACCCTGTGATTTTTTATCGCTTGTATGCACAATTTATCCTCAACAGAACAATAATTGTGCATGTGATAATATCTTACTATTACATTTCTATAACCCATTATTATTTTCTCAATTAAATGTTTCAATAATAACACATTTATTTTTTACTTCTTCAAATATAAATACTTGACTAATATTGGGTATTCAATTACTCATTTAAATTCCCCAATGACTATGGGTATTTATATTTCCTCATGATACTCAATTATTTTTAGGTATAATGTATCTACAAGGAGATCACATATTCATGTAGGTATTTTTTTTTCTTCATGAAACTCATATGAAATACCTAATAGGTTTGGGTTTCCACATTGCAGCTTCATTACTCGTGGAGCAGACTTCTCATGCATCTAAATACACATCCTCAATATCAGGTAATATCATTTATTTACATGGTAAGCATATACTGATCCTCAATCTTGTCATGTTAATGAAATATGAAAACATTGATTTTATACTTATTAAAATTTCCGAAGGACATGGTCTCTCTTTCATCTTCACATAACTTTATCACTGTAAATGTGGACTATTTCATGTGTAGATACTATTATCCTTCATTTTAATTTTTTTCTATATTCAATATATATATGAATACAAGTGAAACTGAATGCATGTACATTTATCTTGGATGAAACTCGTGCATTTATCAAGATTTAAACTCATATGAAGAACACAAATTCATCAAGATATATCACAGATCGGGCTATTTCTATTTATGCATAGTAGTGCATGGAAATTGTATGGAATGATTGCTTTAGAATCTACTAGATTTAAAAAGTTCAATTTGGACTTCAAAAATTCATGTGGGGCATTAATTTGATCTTTGTGTCTTTATAAATGGTAGATGACCCACACACCGCAAAACCATCAAATGAGGGATGAAGATTATTTAGATTTACTTGATTGAACAAATCATATGGGAATTATTAAGAAGCTCCCTAAATGTCAGTATCTTTTAAAATAGAGGAGAAATAACCCACACTTCTATAATCCCACATCAATTTCTCCCATGGTATGGTTCTTTAAAATATTGTTCCTCATTATACTTACCACTTGATCTGGAAATAAGGTTTGGTACCCAAAATATTATGAATACACCTAGGCCTCATAGGCCACACCTCACCTAAGCTAGAACACCTTCCTAATCTATATGCACACTCACCTATTTATGTACCTATAGCCTCTATGCATCCATCCACCTACCCTCCTACCTTCCTATCTATATAGGCACTCACTCAACTATTGCCTTGTTTACTGGAGAATGATTTGACCACCTATGCAGTGGCTATAGATACCTTCTATTATCTTAGGTTGTTGGAAATATTTTTAGTATACTCACATAAAAAATATTTAACCAAATTATTTCTTATAAAATCTAAGACAAACTCACCACACCTATAAAATTATTCAGGTAAAATATAAATATACTTTTCATGGATTTATTCAATTCCACTTCATTAAATTACGTTCTTTTTGAATGAAAATCTCCAAATCCAGGTGAAAATAAATATTTTCATAGGCTTTTTCAACTTGTTAAAAACACTTTTCACTTATTTAAATTACTTTTTCACATATCTTTAGCATTGAATATAAATTCAATAAATCATCACATTTTATAAATAGAATTGTCCAATCATGAAATCCAATGACATAAAGTAATAAATAACAATTCTACAAGAATCACCACTTCACATATTGACCCATTGATAACAAATGAAACAATTGGTCTCAATAATATCCCCATTTGTATTTTGTTTTCAATATCCCACTACATCATGAAATTCAATAAATGGTTCCCTAACTTTTCTCCCCCATATTTAAAATCAAATGAAAAGTATAGGTGGGGTATTCTCATCTTATATTAAAAAAAACAACTTCTCGCTTTTTTAAAAGAAGTAATTATAATACATTATACTTGGAAAATATCCTTTATATATTCAACTCAAAGTCTATATGGGTAACCCAGTGTAGAAAATAATAGAGATATAACCAAGGTTATATAAGATGCCTATAAAAATACTCACATTTTATACCAAGATCATAAATTCTGAAATCTCTATATAGAGAATTTCATAATAATAAATATATAATCCTATAAAAACTTTAACAAACACATTAGAAATATCAAGTGCACAAGAATAAGTACCATTTTATCTCATATTTTTATCAACCAAGAACTCCCCCATAATAAATAAAATTAAGAATAAGGAATGGGATTGTGATTGTCATACCTATTTTCTCGTGTAATCTCCCCAGCAATGGATGCACTCATCCATCATCATGGAAATTTATGAACCCCATGATGAACAACACTTATCCTTTAATTACATACATGTTAGCTTATAGAAAATAAAATAATAGGAAATAAATAGAAATCTATTATTTATTTAGAACAAATGTTCAAGGTGATAGCTTTATCTTATCCTTTATTTCTTATTCTTTTTAATATCATTATGGGATGTACTTTCCATTTTGTTCACATTATTAATGGATTCTGCACATATTTTTCCCATAATTTCTTATTTTTTTGTAATACCTTTTTACGCCTTAGTTTTTCAATTTTCCATGACTTAAATATGGTTTTACATTGAAACTTCATCCCATTCATAACATAGGGAAACTATCTTGCTATATTTTTCATGAAAGATTTGTGAGATTACTTTTGATTTGATGTAATCCTAGCTGCTGATTGTTTCCCCTGAATTTTTTTTTAGTTTATCACCACAAATACCTCTTGGTTCTTTCCACTTTTATGGATAAGAAATATTAAACCATAAAGAATATTATTTGTGTCCATAACTTTTAGAACACAATTAAAACACTTGGAATTTTTAATTTCTAGGTTGATTATAGTTTTCTATATTTTTATGTTTCTTCTCTCCTACTAAAAAATTATAATTGTTTTTTTAGGGTAGTTGTGATATTTGTCTTGATTTTATCTCCCTATTATGGGTAATAATCCCTCTCATATTTCTTAGCACAAACAAATTCAATTTTTTTAAACACCTATATTATTAGAAACAAAATATTTACCTTGTTCCCTTAGAACTTTCTTCTCGCTATCTAGATAGGTATCATCTTTTTATTATGATAAATTGGAAAAGTATGCTCTATATTTTTTTAACTCATTTTGAACTAGAAGACATATTGAATTTGTCTCAGTAAGTTCTTCTTCTTTTAAAACTAGCATCTTCTAGAGATCTTTGATAATTTTTTCTTATTCTGATTCTTTAAAAAATTTCTTCGTGATATCATCAACATAAGATGCTTTATTTTCTACCCTATTTTTCTTAATAATTTTCACATTAAAGGAATGGATATTGAATTCTTCTTATTTTTCTTCCTTTGTCACTTTACACCCTTTGGATTTTCTTGTAATGATGGAAATGATCTCACTGAAATATTTATCAAATTCCATATTCAAAAACTTCTTGGATATTTAGAGGGAACCTACCCTGATACTAATTATAGAATCCAAGGACCGGTTAGGTTCCACTGAGGGGGGGTGAATTAGTGGTAACCTTGTTTCTTGAATTTAATACCTTTTAAATTCAACCTATTGAACAATTTAAATTTCTCGATTCACTCAATAATAACTCTCAATATCACCTCATGTATAGTAATAATATAAGAGAGAGAAGAACATATTATTTACATGGTTTGACATTAAATTCTACTCCTTTACATGTTGGTTAGACACCCCAAAATGGATTATCTTCACTATCTTCATAAGTGAATATAACGGGTTAGACATCCCAATTATAATTTCTCTATAATTTGTTAGACACCCCAATCACAAGACTACAAAAAATTATTAGACACCCCAGATACAAGCTTCTTCTTCAATATGATCCAAAGATAAAAAGATATTCAGTATTCCTCCATAAGAATTTTTTATGCCCCTTTACTTATGTACTTCTTCTAGAACTTCAATAATGCTGGTCTTGAGACTGATTCAAGATCCTTAATAGAAACTAAAGTACTTACAAGGCACGTATGGAACCCCACTCGCCTGGTGTCCGCCTTCGGGTTTCCGACTCCTCCTATTCTACTTAGGGTTTCGCTCCATTCCCGACGGTGCCCAGAATTTCTCCTCCGGTGTCTCTTCAGCATTGCCTCTCTTCAGGTTCTCTTCTCTGCCTCTGCCTCTTGGTTTCTCTCTCTCCGGGTCTTATCTCCTGATTTGTCCTCTTGGGTTCTGCGATTGGCCTCTTGGTGACGTCCTCACTTGCTTATTCTTCTCTTTGGGGTTCTTTTAGGGTTTCAATCCCGGATTTCTTTTAGGGTTTCAATCCCGCTCGTTATCTTTTTAGTGTTTTCTACATTCATTCTAGGGTTTCACTTTGGGTCTTGAAGTTGTGTTCTGTCAAGGAGATTCAGCCACTTGTTTCTCTGCTCTGGCACCTGGTCTCCACCTCTCCCTCCGAGGTGGATTGTGCGGTGGTCTCCCTAGTGCTCTGGGATGTGATTTCGAGTGGCTTGGTGTCTCGTGGTGACTTCTTCTTCGTAGTACCTGGTTGGTTGATGGGGATGGCTTTACGGTTCAGCTTTGGGGAGGCCCCGTCACTTGTGCTCTACTCTGGCTTCCAAGTTCTTTGCACCCTCCCAGTTCAGTTGGGTGCATTTGATTCTGAGGATACTTTGGGATGTGTTCGTGCAAGAGGATGGGCGTCATCCATGGATTTGCACCTGAGTTTCCTTTCTTTGGTTTCTTTCGACACCGGGGAAGTTCAATGCTATGCGTTATGGGTATTATAGCGATGTGTTTGGTGATCTATGTTCATATGATGTGTGTGGAGTGGAATTTGAAGGTGAAGAGTGATTTTGGTGGTAGACGTTGATGAAGTGGACGACGGTGTCGAGCGATGAGGATGGAGACAATGGTGATGGAAGCTCTGGCGATGACTACAGTAATGATGAAGGTGGTGGTTCTAAGAAGCGATGATGACGGAAATTTCTGGACGAATCGAGGCTGGTGACCAAATCTACAGATGGACGACTGGTGTGATGGTTGTGATCTTGAGGAAGGCGCATGAATGATGGAAGGCTTTTGAATTTTGAATGTTGTGTTTTTTTGGAATGCGGAAATGGCGGTAGATCAGGTTTGCTGTTGTGTTTGTATGAAATTTGAATGTTGTATGCTGTAATTTTCAGAGTGGTTTTGTAAGGGTCTACACTTACCCTTTAAAAGTGTTATTAGAAAATACAAAAATATGGATTTTGGAGTAATATAAACTAATATTGATTAGATCCACTATTCTCTAAAATTAACCTCTATCTATGATAAAAATATGCATTGGGATCTCAAATACTTCTTGAAAATTTTATGAAAGGTCTCTCTATATTCTTTCCACCCTGTTATTCTTCATCACTTGTATACACAATTTTTCCACAACAAAACAATAATTATGATGTGATAATATCTCATTATTACATTTCAATAACCCCTCCTTCTTTTTTCTATTAAATATTTCAAGAATAACACATTTATTTTTTAATTCTTCAAATATAAATACCCGAATGATTTTGGGTATTATATTACTCATTTAAATACAACAATGACCATGGATATTTATATTTCCTCATGAATACCCAATTTTTCTATGGTTATATTATATATAAATGGATCTTATATGTTAATGTGTGTATTTATGTTTCTTTGTGAAACTCATATCAAATACCTGATAGGTTAGGGTTTTCTCATTATGACTTTACTCTCCACAACTTACACCATCCATGCATCTAAATACACATCCTCATCATCATATGATCTCATTTATTTATATGGTAAGTATATATCACCCCTCAATAGTATTATGTAAATTAAATATCAAAACTTACATTTAATCATAATTAAAATTCCTGTAGGACTTGGTCTTTCTTTCTTATTCATGTGACTTCATCACTATAAATGTAAAATCTTACATGCGTAGATTCCCTATACTTTATTTTTAATTTTCTTTTATATTCAATCTACATGAATGAAAGTAAAATTGTATGAATGTACATTTATCATGGTAATACCTCATGCATTAATCTTGATTTAAACTCATATAAAGAACTCAACTTCATCAGGTGATATCATGGATTGAGGTATTTATGTTTATGAATTATTTTTCATGAATATTGTATGCAATGATTTCTTTGTACTCACATGTATTTCAGGATTTCAACACAGCACTCTAAAATGTGTACTTGTATTTGGTTTGATATCCATTAATTCATAAATGTAAGATGACCCACATGTTACAAAACCTTCAAATGAGGGATGAAGATTATGTATCTCAACTTGATCTGATGGATCAGATGTGTGTGATAGGAAATCTCCTAAAATTTTTGTATCTTTTAAAATGAATGAACAATACCATGTGATTCCATAGTCCTACGTTAGTTTCTCCCATAGCCTGACACTTCAATATATTGTTCCACATTTTCGCTAACCACTCAAGAAAGTAATGAGTCTCAACACCGATAACATTATGCACACACTTAGGCCAAATGATATTATCCTCACTTTCACTAGTTCACCTTCCCACTTTGCACATGATCTTACCTGTGTGTGTACCTATGGGTGTTATGAATCTATCCAGCCACACTCCAGCCCACCAATCCATGTGGTGCTCACTCATCCACTACCTTTATAGTTGGTGGTTGATCTTTCCACCTATTTAATGGTTGTGTATCCATTCTATTGGATTAGGTAGTTTGAAATATTTTTAGTATACTCTCATAAAAATAGTTAACCAATTTATTACCTATAACTTATAATCCAAATTCACTACACCTCTCAAATTATTCATAAAAATATTAATATATCTTTCATGTCCTTAATCAATTCCTATGCATGAAATTAGTTTATTTTTTCATAAAAATCTCTAAACCATCATGAAAATAAATATTTTTATGGTATTCTTAAACTTGTTGAAAACATTGTTCACTTATTCAGATTCCTTTTTCATATGTCTTTAGAATTGAATATCAGTTAAAAAATCATCACATTTTATAGAAATAAATGTCCAAGAATGGAATCCAATACCATAAATTGAATCCATAATAATTCTTCAATTATAACCACTTCACATATTTACCCATTGAAAACAAATAAAAAACTTGGGGTCAACAAATATACCAACCCATACTTTTCATATATAAATATTACATTATTTTAGATGAATATCCAATACATTTCACAATAATACATGCTCGAGGACTATATAGGTTTATTGTATTTAAAAACTAGGATATGTAAACTTCTAGTACATAAAATATCTACATAAATTCCCATTTATTTCTTCACAACTAGCAAATTTCTTAGACATAACATACTTAAAACCTTTATCCAAAATTTAGGGAAGTAAATATAAGAAAGGGTGAGATTATATGCTTAGTAAAAGTAAACATAAAAGATATCAATAAATTATCATAAGTGATCATAAGATAATCATAAGGGTATGATAAAATGATCTAAAAATTATAAAATATTACACATCAATTCATATATCATAACCATGAAACATGGAATAAAGTTTTATCAATTATTTGACATAAACCTAAGAGTGAAGAATCATTAATAATCAATCATGAGAAATGAAATAATGTCATAATCATAAGATATATGTTTATGGAACACACATAAGAATTGAAAATCATTTTCTTATTCAAGGATCACTACTAAGACTATCATATTATATTGGGTTAACTTTTCATTCCATCATTTCCTTAGTCAAGGTTAACCCTCAATTCTATCTTATTATAAAAATTACCTCACTGAACTAGGTTCACACCCCATTTCAGCCCTTATTATATAATTATATATTCTTACTTACCCAATTAATTGGAGTTATATATAATTTCAGTCTCGGACATCACATAATGAAAATCATGCATATGTGTTCTATAAGATCATAAAACATTCATCATATCATCAAATCATAACCCATAGAAAGGATACGAGTTTCATAAAAATTTCATCGTGATAATAAAAAACCATTTAGGGTAAGAATAAATATGGTTAAATTGTATAATATCCCCAATAAATCATAAAAACATTAAAGGATATTATTATATATAAAAATACCATTAAAATATCACTAGAATATTTTGTGGGGAAAATAATATTTTTATTTGAAATCACTTATTTATAATCTAAAAATTTCCAACATATTATGGAAATAATTTTCATTGAAAATAAAAAATGAAATTTATAAATTAATCCTCAAAGAAAATATTATTCATGATGGTGGAAAACCCATTCATACAGTGTACATTAAAATAAAAATTCCTTTTACATTTTTGGTAAAAATCAGAAGCACCTTACTTGGAATATGATAAGAAGATTCATTTAAAAATATATATAAATTAAAAAATGGATAAAAATAGATTTAATAAATAATTTAATAATAATAAAATAGTTCTTGAAATTGTTTTAAATAAAATATTGTTCCGCCTCTTAGGTGGCGTATTTCGGGTGATGGTGAAAGGGTCCGATGAGGATCATCACCCATCCCTCTTTCCGGATATAGTTTCCTATCAAATTCACCATTTATTTTGTTTTGACCCATTATGTATCATTATCCTTTAGAATAAGGTTGGATTAACCCCATAGGGACTAGTCAATTCACCCCTTTCATGTTGCGAGAGAGATTCCATAGTTAGTTTGTCCTAGTGGTTGATTGAGTGGGGTCAAGTACTTGTGAAATCGGTCCTCCTCAAATATAAATTCTGATATGGTCTCCAATGGGTTTATTCTTGGAGATAGAAACAACCAACAGCCCTGGTATCCATGATTCATGGACCTTCTTTCCAAAGTCATGCACTCATTGATTGATGATTCAGCCAATGACACTTAAGGACTCCATTGGTTGAGAGGATGGGAAGTCAGGCTCACCACACCCTTCCAGAGGAGGATTATTTCCTATTCTAGGAATATCTTATATATTTAAGTCGTGTTCATATGTTCATGAATCCTTGGTTCATTATCGAAGAGTGTGTCCACGGGATACCCTTGGTTTGGAAGATCATCATAGGCATGCATATATTTGATGCTATGGAGGTACTGCTGACTTGAGCCATACAATAAGGTGCTCTGGAGTTTATCATTATCTAGGGGGAGAAAGGTGATTTGACGTTAGGATCAGACCCATAATACGGGTTTCCTACGTATCCTTGAGAGAGGAATTAGAACCCACGTAGTTTTGATTGACTGGGGATTACGCATAGAAATTGCCCATTTGAGGGGACATGGTTCGGTGAACCCTTTTGGAAGGGAAACCTTGTGATCTTGGGCCTTCGAGTAGGCATCCTATGTATCTTGGATTGATCATGAATAAGAGTTATTATAGTTTATATTGTTGGGGCTTACGTATAGGAGCTTCCCATTTAAGGTGACATGATTTGGTGAACCCTTTATGGGAGGTCACCCTTGTGAGCTCGGGCCTTTGAGTAGGAATCCTATGTATCCTGTATTGATCAGGAATCAGAGTTATCATAGTTCAGATTGTGTGTATGTTGTAATCATCACAAACATCTAAGCCCACGTGAGTCACACTCGGTGTGAGAAACAAGAGGATGTTAGAGATCCAACCAACCACATGCTTCCTCTCCTACTGGTGGGAGAGGGAGAGACTATGGAAGATGGGGCTGGGGAAATCGTGGGTGAGGGTATAGAGCGTTGAACCTTTTAATGTGAAATGACATTAAAGCTCATGTAGATCGGCCTCAGAAGTTTGGGGACTTACCTTAGTAGGAGGGTCTCTGAATTCCAGATGAGGTATACTACAGTTTAAATTCATATAGCTTGGATAATGGAATCACATTTTAGCATCGTGTGGATAGGAATACTTGGGGTCTTGAATTTTAGGGTCATGGAATGAGGACCACTTTTTATATAAACCATGATTAACTGAAGGAAAATCGTGTTTAGATGTTCTGAAGTGCCTCGAACATGAGAGGGATGGAATGTGTAAACTATGATTATGGAGGATCCTGGATTAGGAGAAATGATATGAAGAATGGAAACCATTGAGGCATTTATAGGTAAGAAAGGACTCTCCTGAGTATGAATTTTCTTCTTATTGATAGGCCATTTTGTGGGAAAAATATGCAGATCCACTAGGGCATGATGTGAATAGTCAATCAGAGGTGTTTTTAGGACACTGGCCTTCCATCTCCAATGGTCAAGGATGTTTATGAAGATCCAAAATCACCTAGTATACTATAGTTTAAAATCATATAGCATGGAAAATGGAATTGCAGTTTAATTTCATGTTGCATGGACTAATACTTAATAGTTTAATGTCATGTGGTAAGGATGATAAATCATAGTTTAAGGTCATATATTTTGGACCATTTGTTATAGAAACCCATGATTAGATGTAGGATAATTAGGCTGGGATGTTATGACATGTCTCAAACATGAGAGGGATGGAAAGTGTAAATCGCGACTTCAGGGATTCTTGGATCAGGAAAAATGATATGGGGCATGGAATCCATTGAGGCATACATGTTGGAGTTGGTGGCCTAGAACCAACTACATTGTACTTTATTCATTAATAAATACCTTATCACATCTTTATTGTTCTTCTACGTGACAATTCATGTAATAATTTCCTATGGATAGTTGTTGCATTAAAGGGTCATAGCGGATCCCTACTATGATGAGAACCTGGAAGTGCCGTAACACTGTTCTTGAATATATTTCTATGGCTGAATGATGTTATTAGAGGGACACAAATAATACAGGCCATTAGGGGTGAGGATTCATAAAACATTGAGGCACCTTCTCATGGTGTGCTCCCTTGGTAATATCCAGTAGGATACTATGAGAACGAGACTCGCCAATAGGAAATCCACATTTCATAGTGTCATTGGATGTTCCTATCTGTGGACATGTGTATTGGTCCTTAGACTTTAATATTATTATTAATGGGTATTACAACTTGCGCACTTAGATGTATTGATGAAAACTATGATGACACATTGTTCGCAGTGTGGTAGGATACGTTGGGTGCGTCACGAGTGATACTGCATTAATAGATAATGTGAGAAAGGATTTGTCCATTCTATTCCATAATGGAAGTAGATATCTTAGGCCCTTTGATAGAATTGATATAGCCTAAATAAATCCATGGACATGGTAAGGTATGGGCGAGTTTGATTCCGGGAAGTCAAAGAAAGAATAATCGAGCACATGGGTTGATAGCACTAGCATGCAACCCACTTGATTAGATATATCAATACAAAGGGATTAAATTACATAGTAAGCATTCGTGTGAGGTGACACGTCAATGCAGGTTCAACTTCTTTCTCTTGGGTGCATTGACCCATTTCTAGAGAGTAATCTTGGACTCTAGGCAAGCCTGCCTAATGCCAACAAGAATGAGGCCTAGAGGGTCACACACTAAGTGTATCCAAGTATCTCAAGTAAAATAAAGATTATTCCCGTATGTGGTTTAATAATTATTCAAGGAAGCATAAATCATTTTAATGTTGGAGGAATAATAAAATAAAAAAAAAGATATACACACCATGTACATTAAATGTACACTCCGTTTAGTTTTCATTTTGGAAAGGAAATGAAAAACAAGTACATGCCGTGTATCAATATTCACATGCCATGTAGTTTTTTTAGTCAGGATTTTGAGGAAATAATATTGTTTTATTAAATGATATTTATTATAATCAGCGTGGGCGCATGTCAAGAAATTAATTATTCGACATGGGGGTTTTAAATAAGAGTTAATGAAATGAATAAAACGTGTAACACGTTTATTTATTGTCATAACGCTATAACCTCAAACCCGATTATAAATATCCTCACAACCCCAAGACTTTTACCTGAATCAGTGTGCACAAAAATTCTAGAAAATTATCTCAAGGCTGATAGAACTCATTCCTCTAAGAACACTCTCAAGACCGAGAGAGATCCTCCTCCATCAGATCAAGGCAATCTAAGGCGGACAATGCAAGCAAAGGATTATCCACACTAGCACTCGGAGATTCATTTGGCGACGTCTAGAGATACATGGTGCACATGTAGATCAACACTAGAAGAAGTATACACTTGGCTTCTGTGATGCAATGACGAATCACATCGAAACGTGACTGAAAAACATCAACGAAGAAATAATTATATCAAGGTAATTTTTCTCAATTACTTAAATTAATTATAACCAACATATGATGATCCTCTCAATGGTTCTGGGACCCTTCTCTTTCTTTTCGTTCTTCGTTCTATTCCAAAGATCCGGCGTTTTATTATCGTGATGGATCTCAGATTGAACGTTTTTTAATACTAAAATTAAAGTTGGGAAAACCCACCAATGCGCTTTCACTGCGCCTGGAACCTACAAGTGGTATCAGAGCGGTCATATCGTTGATTATAATTATTTAGTTTTTCGTTGGTGATTTACGCATTTAATAATTTTAATGTTTCAATTCAAGTTAATAGTTATTTAAAATCTAAATCTCAATATTTGTTCCTCCTATCTCATTTCTCGTTCACCTTACAGAAACAAATTTTTCTTTTAATTTTGATTAAAATAAAATATAGGATCTCATCTGGAGGTGCCAAACGTTCCTGGTCGTACAACACCAGAATACACGGCGTGTATTCGAAAGTACACGCCATATAGTCTAGGTTCAATGCATTGGACTGGTCTGCCAAATAATCTTATGTATTGGATCCCATCTAAATCATTTATGACATCGTGTGTTGACCAGGAACAGGTGGCACACGGTTTCTGGATTACACGTTGTGTGGTCCACTGAACACGGTGTGTAGTCCCTTCAGGTTAGGGTTGGATCGTGTACTCTATACATGTCTTTCCTGGTTGGAAACCGTGTAACATGGATACAACAAGGAGTGTGTCCCACTGAACATGTTGTGTACTCCGAAAATTTCCTAAGTACATCTACATGCCATTTCCCTGGGCGTGTACTTCGTATGGACGGTGAACAAAAGTACACGTTGTGTAGTCAGAACTACACATCGTGTACTCTTCCAAATTACATAGATTTATTAAAATTTATTATTATATTATACAAACCCTTGAGACTTGTACCATAGTGTAGGCATAAAGCTGAGGCACAACACATGATAGGTGTTTTAGATATGTGTGTTTGATTTAACATCTACGTAATGAACGAGGATTCACCGAGTTGCCTCCAAGGTACAAGTTACGTACAAAGATAATTTTAAATTAATTTATTTGTTTAAAATTTTGATGGATTAGAATCTCAAGGAAATTCAAAAAAGGGTTTAAGATAAAAGGATTGATTAATTAAAGATAATTAATTGATTCGAGTGTGATTTATCTTAAGCAAGAATGATTAAATAATTGAATGCTAGTTTTATTTATGCATAAATATTGTTGTATGTATGGATGATCATGAGATAGACCAATAACTTTGTATGTGAATGGTTTATTTTAATTTATTTATTTAAATTAAATTTGTTGGCCTATGAGCCTTCTCCTCATTAATATGTAGGGCTTGTGCGCCCAAGGATTCTTTTATGTAAAAACCCCTTTTACCCCTCACCTGCGTGTGAGATAAATGCATATGTAATGGATGGAGCTCCCAAGCTAGTGGAGTCGGCTCAAGTCAGGATCCAAGGTGAAAACAATCCAAGAAGATGCAAAGGTGGACAAGTGGAAAGCTGTAAACACGAACCCCAAAGGTTCAAGGTGTTTCTTCCCTAGGTCTTGGGTTAGTTTATCAACCGCTAGATAAACTAACCAATAGAAAAATCTTCTGATCATACCATTTATTTTATTTCTGTCAGTTGCATGGTTTATTTATTGTGGGCGTGTTGTCACGATCACACAATTAATGTATTAAACAAGCATACAAGATGGAACTAAACAAGACCGGATTATGCATAAATATTATCTTACACATGGTTAATCACTTAATTATATCCCACTTAATATTAACAAACATGTAATCAAAGATAATAAAATGGAAATTTACATATAAGGATAAAATCCCTCAAAGAAATATTAAGTCGGTATAGCCTTCCATAATCTTGGTTAGAATCGAACCACAGTTCAAAGCGCTTGACCAACCCTAGTTAGGGTGATTTCAATTATCGTGGAATTATAATTCAAGGTTTTAGGTTTACTTGAATTGGTTCTCATCAAGGGTTGACTGCCACAGCAGGACTTGGTGTGACCAAGAGGAAAAGGTTGAGGAAATCCAAAATAAAAGGATTTCAGGATTGGGGAGTCCACTCATATGATCAAGGAGTTGCGATTTAATGCAGTAGGCATTTATAATACCTACATAAAACCCTTAAAGTTGCTTGACCAACGCTAGTTGAGGTAATACAAAGGGAAATCTGGATCCTTGCCACTAGAATAATTAGGCAACAGAATATTCTGAAGTCAATGGTGAGGGATATTGGATTTCGATAAAATAGTGGGAGAATAATAAGTATTTATTTATTTATTTGTCTCAGTTTTATAAAGTACTAAAACCTTTGCTCATCTTAATTTTTAGAAACAACACAAAAAATAACTTCAAACATATCATTGCGAACCATACTCAAGAAGGAAAACCTTCTCACTGGCACCAATTTCCAAGAGTGGAAGAGGCGTTAAGGTGTCATCCTTTGCCACGAGAGGAAATTGTATGTGCTGGAAGAGCTTGTTCCAGTTGCACCTGGGAAAGAGGCAAGTGGTGAGGAAATATCACTCTATGTGAAACATATGGATGATGCCACAGATGTCAAGTGTTTCATGCTATCATACATGTCTAATGAGCTCTTGAAGCAACATAAAAACATGGACGCGTATAGCATGATGTCTCACCTTAAGGATCTCAACCAAGAGAAGGTGTGACAAGAGAGATATGAGATCTCCAATGATTTTTTTACAACTAATATTGGAGATTCTACGCTAGCTGGGCCTCATGTAGTCAAGCTTATTGGCTACATTGAATGTCTGGACATCTTAGGGATTAAATTCCCAGATGAGTGACATACAGATCTCATCCTATCATCACTGCCCAAGACCTTCTATAGCTTCATTACCAATTATAACATGAGAAACAATGATAAGATTCTATCAGAACTTTTGACCTTAATTCTCCAGGTAGATAAGGACATGGGGCGTGACAAACCCATAGTCCTTATGGTGAATAAGAAAAGGAAGAATAAGGAAAAGGTGCCAAAAACTTATAAACGGTCAGAATCCCCCGAGCGTCGTCCCTCCAAGAAGGGTAAGATCCAGAGGTAGGGAAAGGAATGGGAGGTAGTATGTTTTTTCATGTGTCAAGCAAGGACAATGGAAGAGGAACTACACTCAGAAGCATGGGGACACTAAAGGTGTATTCTTTATCGAGTGTAATCTTTCCATTTCTACACATTGGGTATTAGATACAGCTTGTGGGGCTCACATCTGTATTCAAATTCAGGAACCAAGTATATTTAGAAAGATTTATAGAGTAGAGGTGGATCTTAGAGCTACCAATGGCGCAAGGTTGGCTGTGTTGGATATTGGAGATTACCACCTCTCATTTCCAACCGGGGTGATTTTGGTTTTACATAACTATTATTATGTGCCTAGTGTTACCAAGAACATAATTTTTGTATCTTGTTTGGATATGGATGGATTTATTTTCAAGTTTGGAAATAAGGGTTGTCACTTTTATAATAACAACGTATGTTATGGTATGGAACATTTAAATAATGGTTTGTATGTATTAAATTACGAAAACCAAGTATTGGCAATCGATAATGAAACAAACTCACATGACTCATACATCACCCAGTTGTGGAATTACTGTCACAGTCATGTAAATGAGAAGCGCTTGACAAAGTTCTACCAAGATGGTTATTTGGAATTTACTGAGCTAAAACCACTTGACATATGTCACGCTTGTTTACAAGGAAAAATGACCAAGCCTCCCTTCGGTGGACAAGGTGAAAGGGCAACAGAGCTTCTAGGATTGGTGCACACAAATGTGTGTGGAACATTTACAGTAGAAGATAGAGGTGGATATTCTTACTTCATTACTTTTATTAATTATTTGAGTAGATATGGATATATCTACTTAATGATGCATAAGTCATAAGCCTTAGATAAATTTAAGGAATTCAAGAATGAAGTAGATAATTAGCTTGGTAAGAAGATAAAGAACCTTTGATCGGATTGAGGTGGAGAATATCTGAACCAAGAGTTCATCAATCTTCTATGGGAGTCTGGGATTTTATCTCATCTCACCCCTCCTTATACACCACAATGGAATGGTGTTAGTTAAAGGAGGAACTGTACCTTGTTTGACATGGTGAGGTCGATGATGAGTCATGAAGATCTTCCATTATCTTTTTGGGGATATGCATTAAAAATTGAAACATACACATTAAACTGAGTACCAACTAAGGTGGAAAATGGAATTCCTTCCGAGTTATGGAATGGAAAGAAACTCATTTTGTCGCATACACATGTATGGGGATGCGAGACATTTGTTAAGGCCTTCTCAGGGAAAAAACTAGCACACCGAGGCATGAGGTGTATCTTTATAGGATATCCCAAGGAAACAAAAGGATATTACCTATATAACCATCAAGAAAAGAAAGTGACTGTCATCAGACAAGCCATATTTTTTGATAGGGAGAACATCCTCAAAAGGCATAGTGGCAGAAAGATTGACTTCGACGAAGTTGATGCCCAAGATAAACAGGAGTTGGTACAGGAACAAGTCCCACATGTCCCCGTGGAAGAGGTTCCAGAAACACAAGAATTGTGTAGAAGCTCAAGAGAGGTAAGAGAACCAGAAATATTTGGTTTCCTAGTCACCGAGGATAGTGAATCATTATTGTTGGACAATGATGAAACTCTCTCCTACAAGGAAGTAGTAGAAAGATCAGAAGCTGCAAGATGGCTACAAGTTATGAATTCTGAGATGAATTCCATGTATCAGAACCAATTCTGGGTTCTGGTCAATGAGCCAGTTGATGTAAATCATGTTGGATTCAAATGGGTATTCAAGAGAAAACTGGACATGGAAGGTAAAGTTAGAACCTATAAAGCAAGGCTAGTGGCTAAAGGATTCAGACAGCATCAAGGAATTGACTATGATGAAACATTCTTGCCATTTTCCATGTTTAAATCCATAAGAATCATACCTGCCATAGTAGCTTACCATGACTACAAGATTTGGAAAATGGATGTCAAAACAACATTCCATAATGGGAACCTTTAGGAAGATGTTTATATGATGCAACCAGAAGAGTTTGTGACACCAGGTGAATCCAAATGGGTTTTCAAGTTGTAGAAATCCATTTATGGATTAAAGTAAGCATCCAGGGCATGTAACATTAAATTTGATGAAGCCATAAATTAATTTTGGTTCATTAATAATGAATGTGAGACATGTGTTTATAAGTGGTTTAATGGGAATGCGATCATTATCCTAATAGTACATGTTGACGACATATTGCTTATCGGAAACAATGTACCAGTCTTATAGTCAGTTAAGGACTGGTTGAACAAATGTTTCTCCATGAAGGACTTGGGTGAAGGAGCCTACATTATAGGGATCAAGATCATTCGTGATAAATCCAAGAGGATACTTGGACTAAGTCAGGGTACATACATTGACCAGAAACTAAAGAGATTTAGTATGGAACAATCCAAGAGGGGATTGGTTCCAGTGTCACATGGCCTACATATTTCTAAGAAAACGTGTCCTCAGACACAACAGGAGAATGATAGAATAAGTAAGATCTCATACACTTCAGCTATAGGATCTATCATGTATGCCATGTTATGTACCAGGCTTGATGTTGCCTATGCACTGAGCATTGTAGGAAGATATCAAGCAGATCCAGGAGAGTAGCATTGGACTGCTGTTAAGACTATCCTTAAGTATCTGAGAAGAACTAAGGATATGTTCCTGGTGTATGGAGGAGATGAAGAACTTTTCATCAGAGGGTATGTTGATTCTAGTTTTCAGACATATCAGAATGATCTAAAGTCACAATCTGGATATGTTTTCTGTCTCAATGGAGTAGCTGTGAGCTGGAAGAGTTCAAAGAAGCCAGTTTTCGCCGATTCTACAGCGGAGTTCGAATATATAGCGGCTTCTGATGCATCCAATGAATCCGTTTGGATTCATATCTTTTTCCAGGAGCTTGATGTGGTTCCTAGCAGTAAAGATCCTATCACGTTGTATTATGATAATACTACAGTAGTGGCTTTTGCAAAAGAACCAATGTCACATCAACGGACAAATCACATACTCTAGAAGTATCACCTCTTGATGTATTTCTATCAAAGGGGTGAAGTTGCAGTGAGAAGAGTGTCCAAGAAAGAACTCTTGGCGGACCCCATGACTAAAGTCCTATCTCAGTAGAAGCATGAATATCATGTGAGAGCTAGCGGGTTAAATGTTGTTAGAAGTTAGATCTAGTCCAAGTGGGATTCTGTTGGATTTTTTGGCCTAGAACTAACTACTTCGTACTTTATTCACTAATAAATACCTTATCACATCTTGATTGTTCTTCTGCATGACAATGCATGTGATAATGTCCTAAGAATAGCTATAGCATTAAAGGGTCATAGCGGATCCCTGCTATGATGAGAACCCGGAAGTGCCATAACACTGTTCTTGAATATATGTTTAATGGCTGGATGATTTTATTTGAGGGACACAAATAATAAAGTCCATTAGGGGTGAGGACTCATAAAACTTTGAGGCACCTTCTCATGGTGTGTGCCCTTGGTAATATTCAGTAGGATATTATGAGAACGAGACCCACTAGTAGGAAATCCACATTTCATAGTGTCATTGGATGTTCCTATCTACGGAAATGTGTATTGGTACTTAGAATTTAAAATTATTATTAATGGGTATTATAACTCACGCGCTTAGATGTATTGATGAAAACTATGATGACACACTGTTCGCAGCAAGGTAGGATACGTTGGGTGCGTCACGAGTGATACTGCATTGATAGATAATGTAAGAGAGGATTTTTCCCTTCTATTCCATAACAGAAGTAGATATCTCAGGACCTTTGATGGAATTCATATAGCCTAAATAAATCCATGTCCATGGTAAGGTATGGGAAAGTTTGATTTCGAGAAGTCAAAGAAAGAATAATCCAGCACATGGGTTGATGGCACTAGCATGAAACCCGATTGATTAGAGATATCGAGACAAAGGGATTAAATTACATGGTAAGTGTCCATATGAGGTGACACATCAATACAGCATCAAATTATTTCTCTTGGGTTCCTTGACCCATTGCTAGACAGAAATCTTAGACTTTATGCATGCCCGCCTAATGCCAATGAGAAAGAGGCCTAGAGGGTCACACACTAAGTGTATCCAAGTATCTCAAGTAGAATAAAGATTATTTCTGTATGTGGTTTAATAATTATTCAATGAAGCCTAAATCATTTTAATATTGGAGGAAAAATAAAATGAAAAAAAAGTTATAAACACCACGTACATTGAATTTACATACCGTGTAGTTTTCATTTTGGAAAGGAAATGAAAAACAATTGCACGTCGTGTATTAATGATTACATGCCATATAGTTTTTCCAGTCAGGATTTTGAAGAAATAATATTGTTTTATTAAGTGATATTTATTATAACCAGCGTGGGCGCATGTCAAGGAATTAATGATTAGACATGGGGGTTTTCAATAAGAGTTAATGAAATAAATAAAACGCATAACACATTTATTTATTGTCATAACTCTATAACCTAAAACCTGATTATAAATATCCTCAAAACCCCAACACTTTTCCATGAATCGTTGTGCACAAAAATTCTGGAAAATTCTTTCAAGGCCAAGAGAAATCCTTCCTCCAAGAATGCTCTCAAGACCGAGATAGATCCTACTCCATAGGATCAAGGCAATCTAAGGTGGTCAACACAAGCAAAGGCTTCTCCACACTAGCACCTAGATATTCCTTTGGTGACATCTAGAGATACGTGGTTCACATTTGGATCACCGCTAGAGGAAGTTTACACTTGGATTCTGCGACGCAACTACGAATCACATCGAAACGTGACCGGAAAACATCAATGAAGAAAGAATTCCATCAAGGTAATTATTATTAATTAATTAAATTAATTATAACCAACATATGATGATCCTATCGATGGTTTTGGGACCCTTATATTTCTTTTCGTTCTTCGTTCTATTCTGAAGATCCGACGTTTTATTATCGTGATGAATCTCATATTGAACATTTTTTAACGCTAAAATTAAAGTTAGGAAAATCCACCAATGTGCTTCTGCTGCACCCGGAAACTATAGTACAGAGGTGGGAAAGGACTCTCCTGAGGAAGAATTTGCATTTTTTTTAACAGTAGTTTTTGTGGAAAACATATGCAGAGCCACCGGGGCATGATGTGCATATTCAAGCAGAGGTGTCCTAAGGACACCGACCATCCTCTTATAATGGACATGGAAATTTATGAGGATCTAGAATCACCAGAGACCCAGAGTTTGATATATGGAAAGGATGTGTTCGGGAATTTAAAAAACATTCATTGATTGTCTATGGAGTACTGGGTCAACCTGGAATAGGAGGCAGGTGATGGGGTTTTCGTGAGGTGTATGAGGAATGTCTCTTCTTATGGTATTTAAGAGATAGATGTTTGGGTGGCATAAGGGAGAAATGGAAAAATTTGTTGACCCGACCAGAAAATATTGTGGTGTGACTATCCATTTTTCATGGGGGTGAGTGACGAAAGTGAAGGGACCGGCTTGAAGGGCTGGGACCGAAGCACGACAATGATCCCAAGTGGGGGTATGGGGGTGCAGGCCCCATGGTATGGACCGGTTGGAATGAACGGTTTTATGAATAATTTTCTCGTGTAGGATCTGGTCGCGTAGGAGCATCCACATAAGAGATAGTCAAGAACTATCTGTTCACAAAGGAAATGGCCGTAGAAGATGGTACACGGAAGAGATGGCCGCCAAGGACCATCCGTGTACTTGGTTCCGCATATGGGAGTCTTCGTACTATCTTTCTCATATGGGCATCCACATAATTTCTTTCACATATGGGTATCCATGTACTGTTTTCCGCATATGGTAATTCACAAACCGTTTTTATTATATTTTTTTGTTGGTTCACTGGTTGGATATGGAGGGTCTTCCAAATATAGTTCACAGGGAGGACTTCCGTGAACTGCTTTCTGCATATGGTTTGTGGGATAGATTCCGCAAACTACTTATTATTTTTGGGATGGAATTCGTGAACTGCTTCGAATGTAGGAGAAATTTGCCCCACATCCCCTATTTTCTTCACCCCCTTTTCTCCCATCACAGAGCTCTCTTTCTGTCTTCTTCCACATTTTTTTTAGTTCTCCCGGTGATCCTTTTATAGATTGTTGTGGAATCTGTATCTTAGATTTGCTCAATACCTTTTGTGGAAGCCCATGAAAAAAATATGGCCCACAGATGACTCATTCAACCGCAATTTTTGGTGGTGTGGGGCACTGCTGGCTTTACCTCATCAACAAACCACATCGTTCATGGGGATGGTGTGTGGGGAGTACCTCTGTCAGATTCTTGCCAGCGAAAATGGTTTACAGAGACTTCAGTTCATGGGTGGAAATTCACCATGAACAGCTTCATTCGTTAGACAACACCTCACGGTCTAGCACACTGTAGGCCATCCATGTACCAGTGTTTCACGTTTTATGTCTTCTTCTAACCTTTCCCGGTGATGGTATGTGGCTAGGTCAAATTCCTTTTCAAAATTTGATTTCTTCACATTTATTCTCAAATTTCTAATCCAACATTTACATATTTTCTTCACCCAACTTGTAGGAGTTTTTTCCTTCCTTTTTTTAAATTTTCAAGACCCTGAAAATATGTATATTGAATAAAATATTCCTGACCGAAGAGAAAAGCATGGTCAGTTTTCCTTAAAAACATTCTTTAGGTCTCTTGAGTACTTAAAGAGATGTAAATCAAAGGAGACATAAAATATCAAGAAATTAATATAGTATAATAAAACATATAAAAATTTTGATAGATAGATCATATAATTTCATTATCATAAAATTTCATCATAAACAATCCTAGTAAAAATGAGATTTTATCATAAAACCCTTAGCTTAAGTATGTATTTCTTTGTAAGAACTCTAACCTATTGTATAATAAATTTGAATTTTTATAATTTTATTCCAAAACCATAATCATACCTATAATACCATAAAATTTTTACTTATAACATTTTATCACCCATGCATTAACAATATTTCATTATCATCATCATTTTGGGTGTTAATTGATTTGTTTTTCATGTATGTTTTGGTTCAATGGTTATGGTTCTTGCACTTTGATCATCCTTAATTTATCTATATAATTTTAATCATGATATAAATATCATATATATTAATTATATACATATTTATAACCATTAATATAAATTATTTATGAAAAATTAATTACATCACTATGTAGAGATGGTAGTCTGTATGTACGCACGAGCGACGTTTTCATTTTTCAATGGACGAAATGAAAGAAAGGTATGTATTAATTAATATTTAAAGAATAATTATTATAAAATTAATATAATATATAAAATTTAATCTAAAATAATAATCAACAATGAATGATGGTGGTGGAAAATGAGTCATATCACTATGTGGAGGTAGTAGTCAACATGTACGCACGAGCGATACTTTCATCTCCCTTTGGATTGAGAATAGGTGGTAAATGGTTGTACCATAATCTTAATAACATCTAAGTATCACTACTGTAAATAGCACTTATACCCACGGTTTTAAAACGTAGGTATATCCCTTGAAACCGTGGGTATAGGATATACCCATGGTTTCAAGAACCGTCGGGTACAGTGTCGTCGCAATAGGGTTATACCCACGGTTTGCATAGAACCATGGGTATAGATGAAGAAAAATTCACATTACCCACGGTTTAAAAAACTGTAGGTATAGACATCTATACCCACGGTTTGAAAACCGTGGGTATAGTGATTTAAATCTCTCCATATGTACCCACGGTTTGCAAACCGTGGGTATAGTGATTTAAATTTCGCCATACGTACCCACGGTTTGCAAACCGTGGGTATACTGAATTAAACTCATGTACCCACGGTTTGGCAAACCGTGGGTATAGACTTGTTCCCCAGGTAGCTGCAACTCCACCTCCCTACCGTTCTGCACCTACAGATATATCAATCATGCCATTCAAATATATCATAAATCAACAATAATAAGAAAATACCTACTCTGGTATATCAATCCCAGCATGAAAATACAATGGAAATTAGAGGACTCGTCAAAGCATCTTGACTAAAAAACAGAGGAAGACTCACATTCTTACAAAACACCGTACTGCTGCATGTGCACCTGTGCAAGCTTGCTGCTGGAGTATCCCACTAAACTGGTGAACTTCCTTTCACCAGAAATAACATTCATATCTTCAGAGTCGACAAAGACAACATGATGTATCTATTGAAAGGAAGAGAAAAAATTATCTCAAACCCACAATTGTGGTGCAAAGAAAGCAGTAATGAAATGAAACGCGGTCACCCTGCCCAGCTCTCACCCTGCCCCCCTGCCCAGCCCTCACCCTGCCCAGCCCTCCCCATCCCTCCCCACTGCCCAGCCCCTCCCCATCCCTCCCCACTGCCCAGCCCCTCCCCATCCCTCCCCACTACCCAGCCCTCACCCTCCCCCCTGCCCAGCCCTCACCCTGCCCAGCCCTCCCCATCCCTCCCCACTGCCCAGCCCCTCCCCATCCCTCCCCACTGCCCAGCCCCTCCCCATCCCTCCCCCCTGCCCAGCCCTCACCCTCCCCCCTGCCCAGCCCTCACCCTGCCCATCCCTCCCCCTCCCCCCTGCCCAGCCCTCCACCTGCCCAGCCCTCCCCCTCCCCCCCTGCCCAGCCCCTCCCCCTCCCTCCCCATTGCCCAGCCCTCCCCCCTGCCCAGCCCTCACCCTCCCCCCTGCCCATCCCTCCCCCTGCCCAGCCCTCCCCCTCCCCCCTGCCTATCCCTCCACCTGCCCAGCCCTCCCCCTCCCACCCTACCCATCCCTTCCCACTCCCTCCCCACTTCCCATCCCTCCCCCCTGCACATCCCTCCCTCTGCCCAGGCCCCCTCCCCCTCCCCCTCCCCCTCCCCCCCTGCCCAGCCCTTTCTCTACCCAGCCCCCTCCCCCTCCCCCCTGCCCAGCCCCTCCCCATCCCTCTCCACTGCCCAGCCTTTCCCTATCCCTCCCCACTGCCCAGCCCCTCCCCATCCCTCCCCCCTGCCCAGCCCTCACCCTCCCCCCCTGCCCAGCCCTCACCCTGCCCAGTCCTCCCCCTCCCCCCGCCTAGCCCTCCACCTGCCCAGCCCTCCCCCTCCCCCCTACCCAGCCCCTCCCCCTCCCTCCCCACTGCCTAGCCCCCCTGCCCAGCCCTCCCCCTGCCCATCCCTCACCCTCCCCCCTTCCCATCCCTCCCCCTTCCCAGCTCTCCCCCTCCCCCCTGCCCAGCCCTCCCCCTCCCCCCCTGCCCAGCCCCTCCCCCTCCCTCCCCCTACCCATCCCTCCCCCCCTGCACAGCCCTCCCCCTGCCCAGCCCCCCTCCCCTCCCCCTCCCCCTCCCCACTGCCCAGCCCCTCCCCATCCCTCTCCACTGCCCAGCCCTCACCCTCCCCCCCCTGCCCAGCCCTCACCCTGCCCAGTCCTCCCCCTCCCCCCTGCCTAGCCCTCCACCTGCCCAGCCCTCCCCCTCCCCCCCTACCCAGCCCCTCCCCCTCCCTCCCCACTGCCTAGCCCCCCTGCCCAGCCCTCCCCCTGCCCAGCCCTCACCCTCCCCCCTTCCCAGCCCTCCCCCTTCCCAGCTCTCCCCCTCCCCCCTGCCCAGCCCTCCCCCTCCCCCCCTACCCAGCCCCTCCCCCTCCCTCCCCCTACCCATCCCTCCCCCCCTGCACAGCCCTCCCCCTGCCCAGCCCCCCTCCCCCTCCCCCTCCCCCTCCCCCCCTGCCCAGCCCCTCCCCCTCCCTCCCCACTGCCCAGCCCTCCCCCTGAATCTCCCTGCATGAAATATGTAGATGCATGACATGTTTTATTTGGATGCAGACCCAACCAGGTAAGGTACTGCAACTATTAGAAAACATCTAAAATTTTGATAAGGTACTACAACTCACTGTATTACAGAACATATTATAACAGAAAAAAAAATCTAAAATCGGATGTCCAACTAAATATGTTCCCTTAAGGTATGTTTATTTAAGGTAATACAACTCACTGTAATACAAAACAGATTATAACACAAGAAATACCAGTCAAACTCATGAAGAATGTGATTATCACTGTATCATTTACTGATTGAGTTGTAAACAATATAAACTTCCATACATCCTATCCTGTTGAAGAGTTGGTTGGGAAAAAAATACCTTCATCAATCCTCACTGAGACATAAATGATACACATCTCTTAAGTTTCTTCTCCATGCTTGTAAATCAAAGTCATTCATTCCATCAGCCCATGCACATTCACCAATATTTCGGTTCATCGCTATGATGGGATGAGAACAATCAAAGTATGTCTAGAAACTCTTAGACATGACCCACAAAAATCAATATACAGTGGAGTCAATAGTGAAAACATATCACCTGAATTCATATCTTGGATGGAAGGGAGGTTAACTCCATGATTTTACGACCAATAACCGGCATTCATATAGTGTGTAAATTCAAATGAAAAATGATGCATGGTAGGGAGGTTAATTTTACAATTTTAGGAAAACATAACTATTGTAGAGATCTGGCACTTATTAGTGCAGGATTCCCTTGATCTCTTCATGTAAAGAGTGAGTCACCTCCAATATATAAATAAAAATAATCAATATTCATCTTAAAAGATGAAGTGCGTAATAACGTATGAAAAAGTATTATGCAAAGGGAAATAAAGCAAATTTTCTAGGAGATTCTTTCAATGATATTACGAGAACATACCTATTTCGGGGTGAGCAACACATCGGTCAAGATTCGATTGAAGTGGATACTCTGGGAGGTTTTGTTAACATCCACATCACCCGTGCACTTGATTTGTGTTTCCAGTGCACCCTTCAAGAACACTTTCATCTTCCAGAATGATGATTCACTCTGCATCCCACATACTAATTATGGTCGGAAACAGAGAGGAAATAAAGCATTTGTGCTGCAATGAATAGTCAGAAATGTCAGGTTTAATGATAGGAACCAGAAGTGTTTACCTTCAACTGTAAGACAGTGCCCCATTGATGATTGTTCAAAAGGCGCTGAAGAAAGGTGATGTCCTGGTAGTGGTCAATCCTCTAATGCACCATGGTAATCAACTAAATCAGCTGCAAATTCATTTCTGGGATCACTTGAAGTTCTACTGTATCATATTATGAAAATATGAGTCTGGGGTTAAATTGGATATTTGAGGATGCAGTTGAGTAAAAAGAAAACCTGTCATGATGTAAAAAATGGTGTGGTAAAACCATACCTTTAGTGACGGTGGATAAGTTGACACTGTGTCCAGCTCCTCCCCCAGCCCCTCCCCTTCCCCACCTCCCCCTCCCCCTCCTTTCCCACTGCCCAGCCCCTCCCACTCCCTCCCCACTGCCCACCCCCCTGCCCAGCCCCTCCCCACTGCCCAACCCCCCCTGCCCAACCCCTCCCCCTCCCTCCTCATTTCCCAGCCCCCCTGCCCAGCCCCTCCCCATTGCCCAACCCCTCCCCCTCCCTCCCCACTGCCCATCCCCTCCCCCTCCCCACCTACCCAGCCCCTCCCCCTCCCTCCCCACTACCCAACCCCCCTGCCCAGCCCCTCCCCCTCCCTCCCCAATGCCCATCCCCCCTTGCCCAGCCCCTCCCCACCTGCCCAGCCCCTCCCTCTCCCTCCCCACTGCCCAGCCCCCCCTTCCCATCCCCTCCCCCTCCCTCCCCACTGCCCAGCCCCTCCCCACTACCCATCCCCCCTGCCCACCCCCTCCCCCTCCCTCCCCACTTCCCAACCCCTCCCCCTCCCTCCCCACTAAACAGGCTTTTTCTCTTTTTTTTTCGAGTCTTCCTAAAACACACAAAACCACATTAAGAAATTAGAGAAAGGAAAGATGAAAACCACAAACAGCATATGAAACATCTAAATCAGTTAGTCAGCTCTGAATATTCATATAACTGTCAGATCACAAACCAATCAGTGCCTTTACGTTTAAAGAAAAAGATCAGAAGCAACTAAACCTTCTCAACGCCTTCAATAGATGAGCTCTTCTGCTTCAAAGTGGAGGACACGGTCATACTCGCCAGATGAACATCCTCTACATGTCGAGTATATAAAAAAGAGATTACGTGAATGCAGCCCCCTCCCCTCCCAACCCTCCTCTACACCCCCCCCCCCCACCCCTCCTTCTCCCAACCTTCTCCTCCCAGCCCCCCCCCCCCCCAACACTCCACTGCAGCCCCCCATCCCAAGCCTCCCCTCCACTACTAAGGCCAAGATTAGATGGCGAGATAATAATTAACACACCAAACTATAAAAACAAAAATGGAATGTGAATATTACCTAAAGAATTGTCAAATAACACCCCCGATGAAAACATAATCCAAAATGCATTTCATTGCATAAAGAAATTCACATACAAGCAGTCCACCAATACAAAAAAAAATTAAAACTCCAACACAAGTATCTCTGCTAAGTCAAAATGGAGGGGATTAATATCCCCCCAATCACCATCATCGTCATACCCATGTCCAGCATCATCATCAGCAGCAGCAACATCATCAGCATCATCATCACCAGCAACAACATCATCATCATCATCAGCAGCAGCAGCAATCTCATCACCAACAACAACATCAACAACATCCTCACCAGCTCTATCGCCACCACCGTCATCGCCACTAAGACCCTCATGGGAATCACCCGAGGCATTATGTAAAGAGCTCATTGATGCTATACATGAATCAAAAGTGGAAGCAACCTCTGGTGGTAGTGACTGACTCAACATTGACATAGCTTTCATGAAATTTTCATTCATTAGCTTACTTTTTTCATGCTCCTCTAATACTAGTTTCTTTGTCTCAGCTAATTTATCATGCGTACTTTCCAACTCAGAGGCCTTAGAGGCATTAGAGGAGTTCGATAATGACCAATAACTAGAGGGGACAATGTTTTTGCCTGGTCTACAACGAACTCTTCCTGGATGCTCCACACCTAACACCTGACTCAAATGATCATTTGGCCCTAAGTTTTCAGCTTCCTCATCCATGGCCTCCAAGGCAGACTGTTGAAATTATACACATATTAAATTATGAATTTCATATAAATGTTTGAAATATATATAAAAAAAACTTACAATTTTTTCTTGTGTTTGTGAATTAACTGCAGTTCCATCTTTTCTTTTCCTACTGAAGCAGAATAATTTGGCACGAGGTACAGGACCTTCAACTCCCCATTCAGCTTGCTACATATGAGAAATGAACAAGTTTGGATTACAACCATATATGATAAATGCAAAAAATTGGATTGAACGTACCAACCTCTTCTCATGATTGGGCATTGTAGTGCGCCCCAATGTGTGTAGATATATCATTTCATCTTTGTTTTTTTTTCACTAACACTTACTAAGAAACAAAAAAACAATACAAGTAATAAGAATTAAATTTTATATAAAAACCATTAAAGATGGGTAGTACCTTATACTGTTCAGTCTTCCAATGTGCGATCATTTTTTGATATTGACTTTTTGGACAGTCATGGTTTGTGGTTACACCCTCTAACTCGGTACCCACTCTGCTCCTCCAACCAATATGTAACTCATACTTGTATGACCGCCAATACTCTCCAAGATCACTCAATCTAGCAGCTTTGGAAGCTTCACCATTAGGAAAGTTAAATCGACTCTGCAACAAAAATGTTAAGTCATATAAATACATTACTACTATAAATATAAATTTATAAAATTTCTGTACCCATATATGCACCCATGCCCTATCCTTGATGTCAGTACTGATATGTCTCCATGATACCGGTTCCACCGGAACAATATCATGATATTTGGCTAAAGTAGCCATGAAACTTCTAAACTCCTTAGCATTTTTACCTACCATTTGATTTTGAGGATTGTAATCCACCATAATCTGAGTTTCGCGATTCCAGGCATCCCGCATTCGAGTGCGCCCACGTCGCCTACTAGAAGATCCCACTAAATAACATAAGAGGTGAAAAGAGAAGAGTTAAGTGACAATACAATAAGACAAAAGTGAAATGATATAATTTGAAACATTTATAATAAAAAAACCTGATGCAGGCTCCTTAATAGGCTGTGAGGCATCCGTGGACTGTGCTGGATCAGCATCCTCTGAAGGAAGTATCTGTTCCACAGCATTCTCCGGCTGATCTTAATGAACAGGAGTGGAAACTGAAGGAACAGACTCAATATGTGTATGATGGATGGTAGGAAAAGAAGGTGGCGTAGACATGTCAGAATATGCGTAGTAGGTCTGGGGATACATGAATGGACATGGAAATTGTGGAGGTGAGAACATTGGTCGAGTCGGCATGGACATGGAATGGGAAAAAGTGGGTAAATGGGATGATGACGGCAGCATGTATGGGAACATCCCAGGGGTGTCAAGTGGAGGGAGCACATGTGTGGTAGATGGTATGTCCACTGATGGGTCAGTGTGGGGAGTGGTAAGACGGGATCTCCGCCTAGGTCTAGGAGGATCCCTGCTCGGTCCCATACTAGGAAGAGGAATCTCTGAAGTTATATATCCCTAAAATAAATTTGATCAAAAATATGAACTTCATATTATATGCAATGCGGAAGATAAATATTAGAATTATTATACTCACTGAAGACAACTCACGCTCGCGTCTAACAGGATCAACATCAAATAATCTTTTCTTGCGAGCTTCTGTAGTTTTCTTCATAATCTGTATAAGAATGAAATAAATATTTTTTAGAAACAATTTTTACAAATCATACATACAACTTAGAAGCCAAAGAAGACAAAAAATGTCATAACATCTTTCAGTAATGATAATTTACAACCAAGTTATACAATTTTTAAAACCACATTTTAAACCTAGTTTTCTGAATTGTAATAAATATAATTAAATGAAACAAAACCAAAAAATACTAAAACAGACATATCATTCCAAACTAAAACTAAATTATAGTAATTAAATTTGTACCAACCTAAGAAACTCACGTCAATATAAACTAAATTAACTCTGAATATATATGGTTTCTTTTATATATTACCCTCCACTACCTTAGGTTCAACATCATCTCTCACAATGGGACAATTTGTGTCATCAAATACAATATTTTGGCTAACACCGATGGGGGCATCAATGGTGACAATTTCATCCCCAGCATCATGAAAAATATGTCTTGGGATTACTTCATTAATGACACCGTAATCAGGTTTCAGATGATCTTTCACATAAAACACTTGTTTTTTCATTGATGCCAAAATGTATGGTTCATCGGTATGTAGGAATCGACTCATGTCAATAACTCTAAATCCGCAATCATCAATAAATGTACCATGTCGCGTCATTGAATCAAACCATTTACATTTCATCATAGTGACTCGACCTTGAGAGTAGTAATCCAATAACAATATTTTCTCAACCAGTCCATAATAATACACATCTTCATATTGAGGTCGACTATCTGATGCACTGGCATAACAATCTGTTCTAACAGTTAACATAACGCCATCATGTTGTGTTCTCATTTTCACCACTTTATCAGTTGTAACAAATTTATATCCATTGATTATTAAATATTTGCAGTCACGAACCAAAGAATTGGGACCAAAAGCCAACACTCTTAATTCTTGAGAAATGAAGTCAGCAGGTAAACTCAATACCTGAAATACATATGAGTAATATAATTAAATATATATCTATATTTTAAGGTATATAATTTAATGGTCATACCTTTGATTTGAACCAAGCTGGGAACTCTTGGATATGCATAGCCTCTCTCCTTCTCAACGGCAAAGACTGATGAACTCTACTTATAATTTGTTTATGTTATCTACATAAAATGACAATAAAAGTATAAGGCATATGTGATATGATATCGTATGAGATAACATATATATATTCAAATTACTTACTTGATATAGGCATCGAACAAACCACAATTAAACAAGACTGTTCGATGTGCCATATTCCGCTCTTCAAAGCTCAATGTAACCAATGTATATGACCCAACAATTCCACCTGTTTGGGGAAGAGATGGAAATGAGGGCTGAATTTCCTCATAATGCTCATCTTCATTTCTCATTGGTCGATTATGTCTTGTGCTCACATCATACAAATATATTAAACAAAAATCCATACATTATTGGGCCAGATAACTCCTCACAATGGAACCTTCAGGATAATTCTTATTTTGGACATAGGATTTCAAAGTGCACATATTTCTTTCAGTGGGATACATCCACCAAAAAGTGACTGGTCCCCCAAGAAGTGTCTCAGTTGGAAGATGAATAGTTAAATGCAACATGCAAGTGAAAAGGGATGGAGGAAAAAAAATTCCAACTCACACAGAATTAACAGAGCCTCTTACTGCATTTTTATCAACAATGATTTGGATAACCTTTTAGCACAAAGGTCTCTAAAAAAATGACACAACCAAATCACTCCCACTCTTACATTATTGGATAGCAAATGCCGAATTGCTATTGGAATCAATTCATGAAGCAGGATGTGATAATCATGAGTTTTTAGGGATTTCAATTTCAAATGTCTTATGTTGAATCATTTAGATATGTTGCTGGAATAGCCATCTGGAACCTTGATATTCTCTAATATTGCCAGAAATTGATCTTTCTCTGCCGGTGTCATCACATAAGAAGCACAAGGAACTTTCCATTTTTTTTCACCGATACAAACAGGATGTAGTTCTGGTCAAATACCCCAATCCAATAAATCCCGACGAGATCGGAGGTCATCTTTGGTCTTCCCCTTAATATTCAAAAGAATTACAAGAAAAATTTCACATATATTTTTCTCAATATGCATTACGTCTAAACAATGATGTAACAAATTAGTAGACCAATATGGAAACACAAAAAAAATACTTCTCTTTTTCCAATTGTAAGTGACTTCAGTATCATCATTCTTCCTCTTTCGAGATTTCAACTGACCTTTCCCTAATGAAAAGCTGAAATCTTTCAATTCATCAAGCACATCACTTCCTGACATACGTTGAGGTGGTTCTTCAGTGTCAACATTATTATCAAACCTCTGATGATTCTTCCTGTATTGATGATCCATTGGCAAGAATCGGCGATGCCCCATGAAACTAAAACTACGATGATATTTAAGCCTTCTCAATCGTGTATTCTTCATAAAAACGGGACATGATAGTTTTCCCTTCGTGCTCCACCCAGACATCATTGCATAGGCAAGGAAATCATTTATGGTCCATAGAAGGGCAGCATGCATCTGAAACGTATTCTTTGAAGAAGCATCAACTGTCTGCACACCTAAATCCCAAAGTTTTTTCAACTCTTTTATTAAAGGTTGCAAGTAGACATATATATCATTACCAGATCCAAAGATCCAGATATCAGTATACTAAAGAAATTGAAAGGTTTTTCCATAAACATCCACGGAGGAATATTATAAACATGAATAAAAACTGGCCACGTGCTATGAGCAGTAAGCATCTGACCAAACGGATTAAAACCATCACATGATAGGCCCAATCTGACATTACGCACCTCAGCTGCAAAATCAGGATGTTGTGCATCAAATGTCCTCCATGATAATCCATCTGCAGGATGGACCAGCTCATCATTACCTTTAATTCTCTCAACATAATTCCATCGCATATTAACTGTGATTTCTGGAGACATGAATAGATTTTGAAGTCTGGGAATCAATGGAAAGTGCCACATGACTTTCTTTGGCACACGAGATGGTGTTCTATCTGCATTTGTCTTCCATCGAGATGTACCACATTCTTTACAGTCATTACGGTCATCTGTTTCCTCCAAATATAAACTGCAATCTTTCAGACAAGCATGGACTTTATTAGTATCAAATCCAAGATTCTTAATTAACTTCCATTCCATGTAATGATTGGAGGTAATATCTGCACCATCAGGAAGAAAGTCCTTAAAAAATGTAAGAATATAATCAATGTTGGTATTAGAAATCCCATACATGTTTTTTCCATGATATAACCACATTAAAAATTCCAACTTGGTCATTTTAGTACATTCTTGATATACTGGAGTTC
Source organism: Viscum album (assembly GCA_963277665.1). Taxonomy (NCBI): domain Eukaryota; kingdom Viridiplantae; phylum Streptophyta; class Magnoliopsida; order Santalales; family Viscaceae; genus Viscum; species Viscum album. The sequence goes on along the minus strand of OY728132.1, from coordinate 598,940,381 downwards.
TGGCATCATCCAATAAATTTTTCACTCTCTCAACATCATTGTCTTCAACATTTTCCTCGTGTGTACTGATATCATTGTCTTCTTACACCGGCATGTTATCTCTCTCAGAATGATGCACATATGGAAACCGATCAAATATCAAATTCTTCGTGTCACTTCATTCATTTCATTTATGAACAGTCAAATATTGACTTGTCTCTCCATGGTGAAACCAAACATTATAGTTAGCTTGAAATCCAAATTTCGTTAAATGGTAACTAACTTCATCTCATCTTAACCATGGTCTTCCAACATAATTATAGCAGGGACACTGTATACATCCTCCATCTGATGCATTGTTAAATGAAAAATCTAAAAAATTCTCCAAATTACATTGAAACTTGGTTGAAATCCGATCGGTACGATACATCCAGCTTCTATCCATTCTATAACAAGAAAAGAAATTATCATTCAATCAAAAATGTAAATCATATTTACAAAATTCATTACAATCAGTTTTATTATTAAATTAATCAATGCATATTAGTATCTAGAAAAACATATTTAATGACAAGAGGAGTCCATGATTGAATAAGTATCAATAATATGAATGATTAGGATAAACCATCTTTCCATATTTATTTTCCATATAAATCTAGAAAGGATCACATTGGATATCATTGTAAATCCTAAACCTGGATAAGAAATCTGAGATCTATTTCCTTTACAAGGATAATAAATAATATCTAGAAATAATAAGAATAACAACAAACAAATGATAAATTATATTTAAATCTCAAGGACTGATTAAATTCTATGTAAATGGTTTGGTTGCTTGGATTAAAAAATCATGCTCTAAACCGTTACCTGTTGTTCAATTCACCTTTAAATATAACATTGAAATGTTACGTTAATACATATAAAAAAACTTTAAATTTAAAAAAAAATAACTAATTGTTTTTCATAATTTATGGAACATACATTATCAAGATCTGAAGATGATTTCCATGTGTTACTAGTCATAAAATTTAGTATGTTAATTATGAATCATTCCATGATTGGTTTAAGAATTATGTATGTACTCATATAATTATGTTAAAAATGAATTATAAATGGTATTTTCAGATAAAGCACTATATATGATCATAATGTGTCTTATATAGTCCAGCATGCCTAAACAATTAATTGAGCATGATTTTCCAAATGCATTCAACTAAAATGTTATTGTACCACTCAATACAATAATGAATTATTTATTTTGAAATACAAATGAATGTTAATTTGTCATTATTTAGGTTGTTCAAAATAGGTCAATACAATACAATAATATTTTGGAGTTTGTTTTAGCTTGGTGTTTAGTGAAAAGTAAGATATCAAAGAGAAAAAAATTTAGACATAGAAAAAAATCTTGGTGTGTTACAATGAATATTAAATTATTCCTCCCTATGTGTTGTGATCATTATTGGTTTGAAAATCTATTCTCTTAGGATGGTATGAGCTTGGTCTTCCTGGTTTCACATCGGATGGTTTGCAACAGGTCATGACCACATGGAACAGCCCCAAGAGATGATTTAGATCTTTCAGTTCATCTATGCAGAGTTTTTTGGATTTGGTCATTTGAGACGGTATGGCTTCAGCCATCAGATCGAGACTATGCTTTGACATAGGACACTTGCTTGTTGAATCACTATTCAATGGTGGAGAGCTTCATCACATTCAAATGTTGGGGACGGGCAGTTTTTATATTGTCAATCTGGTTTTATTTTCCTTGACCCTTAGGGAATTATTTGTCCCAATTCATGATGTCTTTGGGTTTTCCCATTCATCCCTTAAAATGTAGTCTTATATTAATAAAAATTTTAAGGCCTTCAGGCCATTGGAGGAGGTATGATCTCGGTCAAGTGTCTTTCAAGTCATCTATTTATCAAACATTTTTTTCACACATAGTTAGTTTTTCTTGATAGTCACCCTATTCTTCTGGTATGGGTAAAGGTTAAATATGCCACCTATGTTGGGGCCTTCTCTAATATCATCTATCTATAATCAACTGTGCTCTTCAGAATGTCATTGAAGACAAATCAGCCTTAAACGGTGTGGACCAATCTTTTATAAAAAGAATAGTAGACATGATGGTCTGTGAGGTTGACCTCATTAGGTTTCTTAGGTTTTTGTATCTTGATTATGTTATTTTCTATGTATGTAAGGAAATAATTATAAAACTTCTCATTTAATAAGTAATACACTTTGTCCATCCGTTCCTCAAGTCATGGGTGACCCAGATCACTTTTTTCTTCCATTCAAGGGAGAATTTGTTGTTAATGCCGGTCAATGGGAGGTGTCATGTTATTTAGGGCCTTCCTAGGTGCTTGAATTGGAACTAATACTATTTTTAGGGTAAGAGAAGCATTATTTACCATACTAGTCCTTTTTCCCTATGTCATGGGTGTCGGCCAAGATTTGGCCTAGGTTTTTTAAATGGAATCTTCTAAGCATTGTGTTGTCTCTGAAAACTCATAGAATCTGCCTAGATAATTCATCAAGATAAAAGGTGTTTGTAGCTCATCCTAAATATTCCCATCACAAATTTCTATCCATTTCCATTTTGATAAAGGTATTATGAGTGAATATGTTAAACTTTTCCATCTAGCGATGAAGTAAGAAACTCTATCACTTTCACATTGTTTGCAATCTGTGAGGTCAGAAATCATTATTTTCATTAACATGGAGTTTAAATGATCTAGGAATTGATAACGAATAAATTTACATTCCACAATGGATCCTACCGAAAGGTTGTTTTACTAAAATAAGGTTGGTACTACCAAATTACATACAAAAACATCTTAGTTTTGTTTCCTCCTACTGATCTTAGGGGTTCATCATAAAGTCTCTTTAGAACATGAAGTGTGTGAGATGTAATTTTGGATCTCCCAAAAAATCAAGGCTTTAGAATATAGTATTGTAAAAATTGGATAGGGTAAAGGTTTTATCCACACATTTGGGATATAACTTATTTTTGGGTTGTATGGGGGTGTTCCTCCCTTCAATGGATTCCATTTTGGAATCCAATGATTCAGTGGTGTTGAAAAGTTCTTGAGGTATTATCGTCTAGGCCACCTTCTAACTACAGGTATTGGGAAAGTATTGATGAGGTGGCCCCACCTTCATATCTCATTGATTCTCAATCTATGATAAGACTGAATGATCACTCTAATGGGGAAGATGTTGTCACCATAATAGGGGAAATTCATAATCATTCAAAACTTATTCATTTATGTAAATCAATTTATTGGATCTATACCCAACCTAACATTAAAATTACACCGTTTAATGCATATTATCCCTATCCTGATGTATGTGATGAGAGTGTTTTGTCTCTTTTTGAAGACGATAGCCAGCAGAAATATTGTCCCTGATAGTTCCTCATCGATATATCTGAGATTCTATATCACATTCTCTTATTGTGCTAGTAGTTCCTCTATAGAGGTAATTTCAGTTCCCCTAGGTAGTTATTGGTACGTATCCACACATTTCCCTTTATCCTAGGCAGAGTTCCATCAAGGAGAGGGAAATTCCTCATTCGTAGGTGTTATGTTCTACATATTTCTCTGATTACGTGTATGTGTAGCCTTAGTTTGTTCATCCACATCACCTACCCCTAAATGAACAGTTTCCACATCATTCCCCTATATTTTTAAATCTTGGTTGACATCAATTTTTATATTAATTATGATGATGTTCACTAAGGTGTATCAAGTAGTGGGATTTACCCCATCACTCTCCACGCAAAAGGGAAATTATCCACTGTTTACTCCTCCTTTGAGGGTTGCATTAGGGTCATTTATCTGACCCCTGGTCATATTAGTCCATTTTGTCTTATGAAACTTATAGTTTTTAACTTTCTTTATCGTAAATTCCCCCTACCTTGGTCTATGAATATTGACCATAAGGGAATTTCCAATCATACTTGTCGAGCAGACCCAAAATGAAAGAGGTGTATCTCATAGTGGGAGTAATGATTGGGATGTTGACCATTGATAATTATCTTCAAAACTAGAGAAGATTAATTCCTTTAGGGGTGATAATAATGATAAAAATTACCCTGGACCTATGGAATGGGAATGATTTGGGGCTGTTGTTGACACTTTTTGATCCCATTTTTGAGGATATAAGGAATCCAATCAAGGATTTTATGGATCCTAAGATGGAAATTCAGATATAAATTCCCCCATACCTAGATGTTGGTGTTGATATAGATCCACCACTGATTTCTCTAGGACATAAGGAATCCAATCAAAGATTTTATATGAGTGAATTGTTGTGTCATTTCACATATATTACTACATCATGTATGGATCAAAAAATTTCTGATCTATCATTATCTATAACCCCATTTTTAGATCTTCCATCGCCCATGAAATTCAATCTTATAAGAGAATATTTTCTTATTCCACACCTACCTATTGATTGAGAACCATTTACAACTTCACATTCCACATATAGAGTACCACACCAGTATCTCCATCCTATAACTAACATAAATTTTCATATATTTTAATTTTTATCATTAATTATAATATATTTATTTGTCTTGTTATTAATTTATGAAGATATGCATTCGGACATGAGGACTGTTAGCATACATAATATATATAAGTTGATAATTATGATAACCCCAACTCTATCATAAATAATTCCCAATTTTACTAATCTATAGATATCTATGTGACACTTTAATCAACCAGTATCTATAACTTCAAATCCTAGAGGTTAATCATTACACATGGTAACCCCTATAATCAACCAAGAATCATCGATATCCTCCCATAACATTAATGGAGCATCACAAGTAAAATTACCTTGTTTAAGAGATGTCGAGGTGGAGGCGAAGGCCAGGGGGTCCAGGTCGAGAGCTGGGATGCGGAGCCGGAAGGTGGAGCTGGGACGCGGAGTGGGGAGGCGGAGCCGGGACGCGGAGCCGGGACGCGGAGCCGGGACGCGGAGCCGGGACGCGGAGCCGGGACGCGGAGCCGGGACGCGGAGCCAGGACGCGGAGCCGGGAGGCGGAGGCCGGGGAGGGGAGTCGGAGAGGGGAGGAGAGGGCCGGGAAGTATTGGTCGGGGAGGGGAGGATAGGGTCGGGAGTAAGGGTCGGGGTGGTAGGGTTGAATGGGGGGAGATCCGAGTGAGGAGGAGCCCGATACTTCGGGCAGTATGCTGTTTTAATACCCACAGTTTTAATAAAACCGTGGGTAAAGATAAATAAAAACAACTTATTCCCACAGTTTATAAAACCATGGGTATATATGTGTGGGGATAGACCCCATTACCAATAGTGATAGTATCATAAATATTCTTATATGTTATTAAGATTATGGTACAACCATTTACAACCTATTCTCAATCCAAAGGGAGATGAAAGTATCGCTCGTGCGTACATGTTGACTACTACTTCCACATAGTGATATGACTCATTTTCCACCACCATCATTCATTTTTGGTTATTATTTTAGATTAAATTATATTTATTATATTTATTTTATAATAATTATTCTTTAAATATTAATTAATACATACCTTTCTTTCATTTCGTCCATTGAAAAATGAAAACGTCGCTCGTGCGTACATACAGACTACCATCTCCACATAGTGATGTAATTAATTTTACATAAATAATTTATATTAATGGTTATAAATATGTATATAATTAATATATATGATATTTATATCATGATTAAAATTATATAGATAAATTAAGGATGATCAAAGTGAAAGAACCATAACCATTGAACCAAAACATACATGAAAAACAAATCAATTAACACCCAAAATGATGATGATAATGAAATATTGTTAATGAATGGGTGATAAAATGTTATAAGTAAACATTTTATGGTATTATAGGTATGATTATGGTTTTGGAATAAAATTATAAAAATTCAAATTTATTATACAATAGGTTAGAGTTCTTACAAAGAAATACATACTTAAGCTAAGGGTTTTATGATAAAATCTCATTTTTACTAGGATTGTTTATGATGAAATTTTATGATAATGAAATTATATGATCTATCTATCAAAATTTTTATATGTTTTATTATACTATATTAATTTCTTGATATTTTATGTCTCCTTTCATTTACATCTCTTTAAGTACTCAAGAGACCCAAAGAATGTTTTTAAGGAAAACCGACCATGCTTTTCTCTTCGGTCAGGAATATTTTATTCAATATACATATTTTTAGGGTCTTGAAAATTCAAAAAAAGTAAGGAAAATACTCCTACAAGTTGGGTGAAGAAAATATATAAATGTTGGATTAGAAATTTGATAATAAATTTGAATAAATCAAATTTTGAAAAGGAATTTCACCTGGCCACATACTATCACCGGGAAAGGTTAGCAGAAGACATAAAACATGAAACACTGGTACATGGATGGCCTATAGTGTGCTAGACCGTGAGGTGTTGTCCAACGAATGAAGCTGTTCATGGTGAATTTCCACCCATGAACTGAAGTCGCCGCAAACCATTTTCGCTGGTAAGAATCTGACAGAGGTACTCCCCACACACCATCCCCATGAACGATGTGGTTTATAGATGAGGTAAATCCAGCAGTGCCCCACACCTCCACAAATTGCGGTTTAATGAGTCATCTGTGGGCCATATTTTTTTCATTGGCTTCCACAAAAGTTATTGCATGAATCTAAGATACAGATTCCTCAACACTCTATAAAAGGATCACCAGGAGAACTAAAAAAATGTGGAAGAAGACAGAAAGAGAGCTCTGGGATGGGAGAAAAGGGGGTTAAGAACATAGGAGATGTGGCGGAAATTTCTCCTACATTTGAAGCAGTTCACAAATTCCATCCCACAAATAATAAGTAGTTTTCGGAATCCATCCCACAAACCATATGCAGAAAGCAGTTCATGGAAGTCTTCCCCGTGAAATGTATTTGGAAGACCCTCCATATCCAACCAGTGAACCAATAAAAAAATATAATAAAAACGGTTTGTGAATGCCCATATGCGGAAAAAAGTACATGGATACCCATATGTGAAAGAAATTATGTGGATTCCCATATGCAGAAGATAGTACGAAGACTCCCATATGCGGAACCAAGTACACAGATGGTTCTTGGCGGCTAGCTCTTCCATGTACCATCTTCCGCGGCAATTTCCTTTGTAAACAGATAGTTCTTGGCTATCTCTTATGTGGATGCTCCTACACGACCAGATCCTACACGAGAAAATTATTCATAAAACCGTTCATGCCAACTGGTCCATACCGTGGGGCCTGCACCCCCATACCCCCGCTTGGGATCATTTTCGGGCTTCGGTCCCAGCCCTTCAGGTCCGTCCTTCGCTTTCATCACTCACCCCCATGAAAAATGGATAGTCGCACCACAATATTTTCGAGTCGGGTCAACAACTTTTTCCATTTCTCCCTTATGCCACCCAAAAATCTATCTCTTAAATACCATAAGAAGAGACATTCCTCATACACCTCCCGAAAACCCCATCACCTGACTCCTATTCCAGGTTGACCCAGTACTCTATAGACAATCACTGAATGTTTTTTAAATTCCCAAACACATCATTTCCATATATCAAACTCTGGGTCTCTGGTGATTCTAGATCCTCATAAACTTCCATGGCCATTATAAGAGGAAGGTCGGTGTCCTTAGGACACCTCTGCTTGAATATGCACATCCTGCCCCAGTGGCTCTGCATATGTTTTCCACAAAAACTACTGTTAAAAAAATGAAAATTATTCCTTAGGAGAGTCCTTTCCTACCTCTGTATTATAGGTTCCGGGTGCAGCGGAAGCACATTGGTGTATTTTCCCAACTTTAATTTTAGCGTTAAATAATGTTCAATCCGAGATTCATCACAATAATAAAACGTCGGATCTTCAGAATAGAACGAAGAATGAAAAGAAAGATAAGGGTCCCAAAACCATCGATAGGATCATCATATGTTGGTTATAATTAATTTAATTAATTAAAAATAATTACCTTGATGGAATTATTTCTTCATTGATGTTTTCCGGTCACGTTTCGATGTGATTCGTCATTGAGTCGCATAATCCAAGTGTAAACTTCCTCTAGCGGTGATCCACATGTGAACCACGTATCTCTAGATGTCACCAAAGGAATATCTAGGTGCTAGTGTGGAGAAGCCTTTGCTTGTGTTGACCACCTTAGATTTCCTTGATCCGATGGAGGAGGATCTATCTCGGTCTTGAGAGAATTATTAGAGGAAGGATTTCTCTTGGCCTTGAAAGAATTTTCCAGAATTTTTGTGCACAACGATTCATGGAAAAGTGTTGGGGTTGTGAGGATATTTATAATCAGGTTTTAGGTTATAGAGTTATGACAATAAATAAATGTGTTACGCATTTTATTTATTTCATTAACTCTTATTGAAAACCCCCATGTCGAATAATTAATTCCTTGACATGCGCCCACACTGGTTATAATAAATATCACTTAATAAAACAATATTATTTCTTCAAAATACTTACTGGAAAAACTACATGGCATGTAATCATTAATACACGACGTGTAATTGTTTTTCATTTCCTTTCCAAAATGAAAACTACACGGTATGTAAATTCAATGTACATGGTGTTTATATCTTGTTTTTCATTTTATTATTCCTCCAACATTAAAATTATTTAGGCTTCATTGAATAATTATTAAACCACATACGGAAATAATCTTTATTCTACTTGAGATACTTGGATACACTTAGTGTGTGACCCTCCAGGCCTCTTTCTCGTTGCCATTAGGCGGTCTTGCATAAATTCCAAGATTTATGTCTAGAAATGGGTCAAGGCACCTAAGAGAAATAATTTGATGCTGCATTGATGTGTCACCTCATATGGACACTTACCATGTAATTTAATCCCTTTGTCTCGATATCTCTAATCAATTGGGTTTCATGCTATTGTCATCAACCCATGTTCTCGATTATTCTTTCTTTGACTTCTTGAAATCAAACTCGCCCATACCTTACCACGGCCATGGATTTATTTAGGCTATATGAATTCCATCAAAGGGCCTGAGGTATCTACTTCTGTTATGGAATAGAAGGGACAAATCCTCTCTTACATTATCTATCAATGTAGTATCACTCGTGACGCACCCAACGTATCCTACCTTGCTGCGAACAGTGTGTCATCACAGTTTTCATGAATACATCTAAGCGCGTGAGTTATAATACCCATTAATAATAATTTTAAAGTCTAAGTACCAATACACATGTCCGCAGATAGGAACATCCAATGACACTATGAAATGTGGATTTCCTACTAGTGGGTCTCGTTCTCATAATATCCTACTGAATATTACCAAGGTCTCACACCATGAGAAGGTGCCTCAAAGTTTTATGAGTCCTCACCCCTAATGGCCTTTATTATTTGTGTCCCTCAAATAAAATCATCCGGCCATAGAACATATATTCAAGAACAGTGTTATGGCACTTCCGGGTTCTCATCATAGCAGGGATCCACTATGACCCTTTAACGCTATAGCTGTTCTTAGGACATTATCACATGCATTGTCATGCAGAAGAACAATCAAGATGTGATAAGGTATTTATTAATGAATAAAGTACAAATTAGTTGGTTCTAGGCCAAAAAATCCAACATAATCCCACTTAGACTAGATATAACTTCTAACAACATTTAACCCGCTATCTCTCACATGATATTCATGCTTCTACTGAGATAGGCCTTTAGTCATGGGGTCCGCCACGTTCTCTTTCTTGGAAACTCTACTCATTGCAACTTCTCCCCTTTGATATAAATACATCAAGAGGTTATACTTCTATATTATGTGATTTGTCCATTGATGTGACATTGGTTCTTTTTCAAAAGACACTACTGTAGTATTATCACAATACAATGTGATAGGATCTTTACTATTAGGCACCACATCAAGCTCCTGGACAAAGATACGAATCCAAACGGCTTCCTTGGATGCATCAGAAGCCTCTATATATTCGAACTCCACTGTAGAATCGGCGAAAACTGACTGCTTTGAACTCTTCCAGCTCACAGCTCCTCCATTGAGACAGAAAACATATCCAGATTGTGACTTTAGATCATTCTGATCTGTCTGAAAACCAGCATCAACATGCCCTCTGATGAAAAGTTCTTCATCTCCTCCATACACCAGGAACATATCCTTAGTTCTTCTCAGATACTTAAGTATAGTCTTAACAGTAGTCCAATTCTAATATCCTGGATCTGCTTGATATCTTCCTACAATGCTCAGTGCATAGGCAACATCAAGCCTGGTACATAACATGGCATACATGATGGATCATATAGCGGAAGTGTATGAGATCTTACTTATTCTACCATTCTCATGTTGTGTCTGAGGACACGTTTTCTTAGAAATATGTAGGCCATGTGACACTGGAACCAATCCTCTCTTGGATTGTTCCATACTAAATATCTTTAGTTTCTGTTCAATGTATGTACCCTGACTTAGTCCAAGTAGCCTCTTGAATCTATCACCAATGATCTTGATCCCTATAATGTAGGCTCCTTCACCCAAGTCCTTTATGGAGAAACATTTTTTCAACCAGTCCTTAACTGACTATAAGACTGGTACATTGTTTCCAATAAGCAATATGTCATCAACATATACTATTAGGATACCGATCTCATTCCCATTAAACCACTTATAAACACATGTCTCACATTCATTCTTAATGAACCCAAATTAATTTATGGCTTCATAAAATTGAATGTTCCATGACCTGGATGCTTACTTTAATCCATAAATGGATTTCTACAACTTGCAAACCCATTTGGATTCACCTAGTGTCACAAACTCTTCTGGTTGCGTCATATAAACATCTTCCTAAAGGTTCCCGTTATGGAATGCTGTTTTGACATCCATTTTCCAAATCTTGTAGTCATGGTAAGGTACTATGGAAAGTATGATTCTTATGGATTTAAACATGGAAAATGGTGAGAAGGTTTCATCATAGTCAATTCCTTGATGTTGTCTGAATCCTTTAGCCACTATCCTTGCTTTATAGGTGCTAACTTTACCTTCCATGTCCAGTTTTCTCTTGAATACCCATTTGCATCCAATAGGATTTACATCAACTAGCTCATTGACCAGAACCCAGAATTGGTTCGGATACATGGAATTCATCTCCGAATTCATAACTTGTAGCCATCTTGCATCTTCTGAGCTTTCTACTTCTTCCTTGTAGGAGAGAGTTTCATCATTGTCCAAAAATAATGATTCACTATCCTCGGTGACTAGGAAACCAAATATTTCTGGTTCTCTTACCTCTCTTGAGCTCCTACGCAGTTCTTGTGTTTCTAGAACCTCTTCCACAGGGACCTGTGGAACTTGTTCCTGTACCAACTCTTGTTTATCTTGGGCATCAACTTCATCAAAGTCAATCTTTCTCCCACTATGATTTTTGAGGATGTTCTCCCTATCAAAAAATGTGGCTTGTCTGATGACAGTCACTTTCTTTTATTGAGGGTTATATAGGTAATATCCCTTTTTTTCCTTGGGATATCCTATAAAGATACACCTCATGCCTTGGTGTGCTAGTTTTTTTCCTGAGAAGGCCTTAACAAATGCCTCGCATACCCATACATGCGTATGCGACAAAATGGGTTTCTTTCCATTCCATAACTCGAAAGGAATTCCATTTTCCACCTTATTTGGTACTCAGTTTAATGTGTATGTTGCAATTTGTAATGAATATCCCAAAAAGGATAATGGAAGTTCTCCATGACTCATCATCGACCTCACCATATCCAACAAGGTATGGTTCCTCCTTTAACTAACACCATTCCATTGTGGTGTATAAGGAGGAGTGAGATGAGATAAAATCTCAGACTCCCGTAGAAGATTGATGAACTCTTGGTTCAGATATTCTCCACCTCGATCCGATCAAAGTTTCTTTATCTTCTTACCAATCTAATTATCTACTTAATTCTTGAATTCCTTAAATTTCTCTAAGGCTTCTGACTTATACCACATTAAGTAGATATATCCATATCTACTCAAATAATTAATAAAAGTAATGAAGTAAGAATATCCACCTCTATCTTCTACTGTAAATGGTCCACACACATTTGTGTGCACCAATCCTAGAAGCTCTGTGGCCCTTTCACCTTGTCCACCGAAGGGCGGCTTGGTCATTTTTCCTTGTAAACAAGCATTATATATATCAAGTGGTTTTAGCTCAGTAAATTCCAAATAACCATCTTGGTAGAACTTTGTCAAGTGCTCTTCGTTTACATGACTGAGATAGTAATTCCACAACTGGGTGATGTATGAGTCATGTGAGTTTGTTTCATTATCGATTTCCAATACTTGGTTTTCATAATTTAATACATACAAACCATTATTTAAATGTTCCATACCATAACATACGTTGTTCTTATAAAAGAGACAACCCTTATTTCCAAACTTGAAAATAAATCCATCCATATCCAAAAAAGATACAAAAATTATGTTCTTGGTAACACTAGGCACATAATGATAGTTATGTAAAACCAAAATCACCCCGGTTGGAAATGAGAGGTGGTAATCTCCAATAGCCAACGCATCCAACCTTGCGCCATTGGTAGCTCTAAGATCCACCTCTCCTCTAGAAATCTTTCTAAATCTACTTGGTTCCTGAATTTGAATACAGATGTGAGCCCCACAAGCTGTATCTAATACCCAATGTGTAGAAATGGAAAGATTACACTCGATAAAGAATGAACCTTTAGAGTTCCCATGCTTCTGAGTGTAGTTCCTATTCCAGTGTCCTTGCTTGACACATGAAAAAACATACTACCTCCCATTCCTTTCCCTGCCTCTGGATCTTCCCTTTCTTGGAGGGACGACTCTTGGGGGATTCCGACCGTTTATAAGTTTTTGGCACCTTTTCCTTGTCCTTCCTTTTCTTATTCACCATAAGGACTACGGGTTTGTCACGCCCCATGTCCTTATCTACCTGGAGAATTAAGGTCATAATTTATGATAGAATCTTATCATTGTTTCTCATGTTATAATTGATAATGAAGCTAGAGAAGGTCTTGGGCAGTGATGATAGGATGAGATCTGTATGTCACTCATCTGGGAATTTAATCCCTAAGATGTCCAGACATTCAATGTAGCCAATAATCTTGACTACATGAGGCTCAGCTAGCGCAGACTCTCCAAGCTTAGTTGTAAAAAAATCATTGGAGATCTCATATCTCTCTTGTCACGCCTTCTCTTGGTTGAGATCCTTAAGGTGAGACATTATGCAATACGTGTCCATGTTTTTATGTTTCTTCAAGAGCTCATTAGACATGGCCGATAGCATGAAACACTGGACATCTGTGGCATCATCTATATGTTTCACATAGAGAGATATTTCCTCACCACTTGCCTCTTTCCCAGGTGCAACTGGAACAAGCTCTTCCAGCACATACAATTTCCTCTCGTGGCGAAGGATGATGCCTTAATTCCTCTTCCACTCTTGGAAATTGGTGCCGGTGAGAAGGTTTTCCTTCTCGAGTATGGTTCACAATGATATGTTTGAAGTTATTTTTTGTGTCGTTTCTAAAAATTAAGATGATCAAAGGTTTTAGTACTTTATAAAACTGAGACAAATAAATAAATTAATACTTATTAGTCTCCAACTATTTTATCAAAATCTAATAGCCCTCACTATTGAATTCAGAATATTTTATTTCCTGTGTATTCTAGTGGCAAGGATCCATATTTCCCTTTGTATTACCTCAACTAGGGTTGGTCAAGAAACTTTAAGGGTTTTATGTAGGTATTATAAATGCCAACTGCATTAACTCGCAACTCCTTGATCCTATGAGTGGACTCCCCAATCCTGAAATCCTTTTATTTTGGATTTCCTCAACCTTTGCCTCTTGGTCACACCAAGTCCTACTGTGGCAGTCAACCCTTGATGCGAACGAATTCAAGTCAACCTAAAACCTTGAATTAGAATTCCACGATAATTGAAATCACCCTAATTAGGGTTGGTCAAGCAATTTGAACTATGGTTCGATTCTAACCAAGATTATGGAAGGCTATACCGACTTAATATTTCTTTGAGGGATTTTATCCTTATATGTAAATTTCCATTTTATTATCTTTGATTACATGTTTGTTAATATTAAGTGGGATATACTTAAGTGATTAACCATGTCTAAGATAATATTTATGCATAATCCGGTCTTGTTTAGTTCCATCTTGCATGCTTGTTTAATACATTAATTGTGTGATCGTGACAACACACCCACAATAAATAAACCATGCAACTAACAGAAATAAAATAAATGGTATGATCATAAGCTTTTTCTATTGGTTAGTTTATCTAGAGGTTGATAAACTAACCCAAGACCTAGGGAAGAAACACCTTGAACCTTTCGGGTTCGTGTTTACAGCTTTCCACTTGTCCACCTTTGTATCTCCTTGGATTGTTTTCACCTTGGCTCCTGACTTGAGCCGCCTCCACTAGCTTGGGAGCTCCATCCATTACATATGCATTTATCTCACACGCAGGTGAGGGGTAAAAGGGGTTTTTACATAAAATAATCCTTGGGCGCACAAGCCCTACATATTAATGAGGAGAAGGCTCATAGGCCAACAAATTTAATTTAAATAAATAAATTAAAATAAACAATTCAAATACAAAGGTATTGGTCTATCTCATGATCATCCATACATACAAAAATATTTATGCATAAATAAAACTAGCATTAAATTATTTAATCATTCTTGCTTAAGATAAATCATGCTCGAATCAATTAATTATCTTTAATTAATCAATCTTTTTATCTTAAACCCTTTTTTTAATTTCCTTGATATTCTCATCCATCACAATTTTAAACAAATAAATTAATTTAAAATTATCTTTGTACGTAACTTGTACCTTGGAGGAAACTCGGTGAATCCCCATTCATTACGTAGATGTTAAATCAAACACACATATATAAAACACCTATCATGTGTTGTGCCTCAGCTTTATGCCTGTAATATGGTAAAGGTCTCAAGGGTTTGTATAATATAATAATAAATTTTAATAAATCTGTGTAATTTGGAAGAGTACACAATGTGTAGTTCCGACTACACAGCGTGTAATTTTGTTCACCGTCCATCTGAAGTACACGCCCAGGGAAATGGCATGTAGATGTAATTTGGAAATTTTCGGAGTACACAGCGTGTTCAGTGGGACACACGCCATGTAGTATCCATGTTACACGGTTTCCAACCGGGAAAGCCGTGTATAGAGTACACGATCCAACCCTAACCCGAAGGGACTACACACCGTGTTCAGTGGACCACACAACGTGTAATCTGGAAACTGTGTGCCACCTGTTCCTGGTCAACACACGATGTCATAAATGATTTAGATAGGATCCAATACATAGGCTTATTTGGCAGACCAGTCCAATGCATTGAACCTAGACTACATGGCGTGTACTTATGAATACACGCCGTGTATTCTGGTTTTGTACGACCAGGAACGTTTGGCACCTCCAAATGAGATCCACTATTTTATTTTAATCAAAATTAAAAGAAAAATTTGTTTCTGTAAGGTGAAAGAGAAATGAGATAGGAGGAACAGATCTTGAGATTTAGATTTTAAAGAACGGTTAACTTGAATTGAAACAACAAAATTATTAAATGCGTAAATCACCAACGAAAAACTAAATAATTATAATCAACGATATGACCGCTCTGATACCACTTGTAGGTTCTGGGCGTATTGAAAGCGTGTTGGTGGGTTTTCCCAACTTTAATTTTAGTATTAAACAATGTTCAATCTGAGATCTGTCACGATAATAATACGACGGATCTTCGAAATAGAACGAAGAACGAAAAGAAAGAGAAGGGTCCCAGAACCATTAAGAGGATTATCATATGTTGGTTATAATTAATTTAAGTAATTGACAAAAATTACCTTGATATAATTATTTCTTCGTTGATGTTTTTCAGTCACGCTTCGATGTGATTCATCATTGCGTCACAGAATCAAAGTGTATACTTCTTCTAGTGTTGATCTACATGTGCACCATGTATCTCTAGACGTCGCCAAATGAATCTCCAGGTGCTAGTGTGGATAATCCTTTGCTTGCGTTGTCCGCCTTAGATCACCTTGATCTGATGGAGGAGGATCTCTCTCGGTCTTGAGAGTTTTCTTAGAGGAATGAGTTCTCTCAGCCTTGAGAGAATTTTCTAGAATTTTTGTGCACAATGATTCAGGTAAAAGTTTTGGGGTTGTGAGGATATTTATAATCGGGTTTGAGGTTATAGCGTTATGACAATAAATAAACGTGTTACACGTTTTATTCATTTCATTAACTCTTATTTAAAACCCCCATGTCGAATCATTAATTTCTTGACATGTGCCCATACTGATTATAATAAATACCATTTAATAAAACAATATTATTTCCTCAAAATCCTAACTAAAAAAACTACATGGCATGTAATCATTGATACACGGTGTGTACTTTTTTTTCATTTCCTTTCCAAAATGAAAACTAAACGGCGTGTACATTTAATGTACATGGTGTGTATATCTTGTTTTTTATTTTATTATTCCTCCAACATTAAAATGATTTATGCTTCCTTGAATAATTATTAAACCACATACGGGAATAATCTTTATTTTACTTGAGATACTTGGATACACTTTGTGTGTGACCCTCTAGGCCTCATTGTCGTTGGCATTAGGCAGGCATTCCTAGACTCCAAGATTACTCTCTAGAAACGGGTCAAGGCACCCAAGAGAAAGAAGTTGAAGCTACATTGATGTGTCACCTCACACGAATGCTTACCATGTAATTTAATCCCTTTGTATTGATATATCTAATCAAGTGGGTTGTATGCTAGTGCTATCAACCCATGTGCTCAATTATTCTTTCTTTGACATCCCGGAATCAAACTCGCCCATACCTTACCATGTCCATGGATTTATTTAGGCTATATCAATTCCATAAAAGGGCCTGAGATATCTACTTCCATTATGGAATAGAATGGAAAAATCTTTTATCGCATTATCTATTAATGCAGTATCACTCGTGACGCACCCAACGTATCCTACCATGCTGCGAACAGTGTGTCATCATAGTTTTCATCAATACATCTAAGTGCGCAAGTTGTAATACCCATTAATAATAATCTTAAAGTCTAAGGACCAATACACATGTCCGCAGATAGGAACATTCAATGACACTATGAAATGTGGATTTCCTATTGGTGAGTCTCGTTCTCATAATATCCTACTGGATATTACCAAGGGAGCACACCATGAGAAGGTGCCTCAATTTTTTATGAGTCCTCACCCCTAATGGCCTGTATTATTTGTGTCCCTCAAATAACATCATCCGGACATAGAAATATATTCAAGAACAGTGTTATGGAACTTCCAGGTTCTCATCATAGTAGGGATCTGCTATGACCCTTCAATGCAACAGCTATCCTTAGGACATTATTACATGAATTTTCATGTAGAAGAACAATAAAGATGTGATAAGGTATTTATTAATGAATAAAGTACAAAGTAGTTGGTTCTAGGCTACCAACTCCAACATGTACGCCTCAATGGATTCCATGCCCCATATCATTTTTCCTGATCCAAGAATCCCTGAAGTCACGATTTACACTTTCCATCCCTCTCATGTTCGAGACATGTCATAACATCCCAGCCTAATTATCCTACATCTAATCATGGGTTTCTATAACAAATGGTCAAAAATCTATGACCTTAAACTATGATTTATCATCCTTACCACAAGACATTAAACTATTCGGTATTATTCCATGCAACATGAAATTAAACTGCAATTCCATTTTCCATGCTATATGACTTTAAACTGTAGTATACTAGGTGATTTTGGATCTTCATAAACATCCCTGACCATTGGAGATGGAAGGCCAGTGTCCTGAGAACACCTCTGCTTGACTATTCACATCATGCCCCGGTGGATCTGCATATTTTTCCCACAAAAATGGCCTATCAATAAGAAGAAAATTCATACTCAGGAGAGTCCTTTCTTACCTATATACGCCTCAGTGGTTTCCATTCTTCATATCATTTCTCCTGATCCAGGATCCTCCATAATCATGGTTTACACATTCCATCCCTCTCATGTTCGAGGAACTTCGGAACATCTAAACATGATTCTCCTTCAGTTAATCGTGATTTATATAAAAAGTGGTCCTCATTCCATGACCCTAAAATGCAAGACCCCAAGTATTTCTATCCACATAACACTAAAATGTGATTCCATTATCCAAGCTATATGAATTTAAACAGTAGTATACCTCATCTGGAATTCTGAGACCCTCCTACTGAGGTAAGTCCCCAAACTTCTGAGGCCGATCCGCATGACCTTTAATGTCATTTCACATTGAAAGGTTCATCGCTCTATACCCTCACCCATGATTTCCCCAGCCCCATCCGCCATAGGCTCTCCCTCTCCCACCAGTAGGAGAGGAAGCATGTGGTTGGTTGGATCTCTCACATCCTCTTATTTCTCACACTGAGTGTGACTCACGTGGGCTTAGATGTTTGTGATGATTACAACATACACACAATCTGAACTATGATAACTCTGATTCCTGATCAGTCTAGGATACGTAGGATTCCTACTCAAAGGCCTGAGCTCACAAGGGTGACATCCCATAAAGGGTTCACCAAATCATGTCACCTTAAATGGGAAGCTCCTATACGTAAGCCCCACAAATATAAACTATAATAACTCTTATTCCTGATCAATCCAAGATACATAGGATGCCTACTCGAAGACCCAAGATCACAAGGGTTCCCTTCCAAAAGGGTTCACCGAACCATGTCCCCTAAAATGGGCAATTTCTATGCATAATCCCCAGTCAATCAGAACTACGTGGGTTCTAATTCCTCTCTCAAGGATACATAGGAAACCCGTATTATGGGTCTGATCCTAACATAAAATCACCTTTCACCCCCCCTATATAATGATAAACTCCAGAGCACCTTATTGTATGGCTCAAGTCAGCAGTACCTCCATAGCATCAAATATATGCATGCCTACGACGATCTTCCAAACCAAGGGTATTCCGTGGACACACTCTTCGATAATGAACCAAGGATTCATGAACATATGAACACGACTTAAATATATAAGATATTCCTAGAATAGGAAATAATACTCCTCTGGAAGGGTGTGGTGAGCCTGACTTCCCATCCTCTCAACCAATGGAGTCCTTAAGTGTCGTTGGCTGAATCATCAATCAACGAGTGCATGACTTTGGAAAGAAGGTCCATGAATAATGGATACCAGGGTTGTTGGTTGTTTCTATCTCCAAGAATAAACCCATTTGAGACCATATGAGGAATTTATATCTGAGGAGGACCGATTTCACAAGTACTTGACCCCACGCAATCAACCCCTGGGACAAACTAACTATGTAATCTCCCTCGCAACACGAAAGGGGTGAATTGACTAGTCCCTATGGGGTTAATCAAACCTTATTCTAAAGGATAATGATACAGAATGGGACAAAACAAAATAAATGGTGAATTTGATAGGAAACTATATCTAGAAAGAGGGATGGGTGATGATCCTCATCGGACCCTTTCACCATCACCCGAAATACGCCACCTAAGAGGCAGAACAATATTTTATTTAAAAAAAATTCAAGAACTATTTTATTAGTATTAAATTATTTATTAAATCTATTTGTATCCATGTTTTAATTGATATATATTTTTAAAAACCATAAGTTTCATAAGACAAAATGGACTAATATGACCAGGGGTCAGATAAATGACCCTAATGCAACCCTCAAAGGTGGAGTAAATAGTGGATAATTTCCCTTTTGCGTGGAGAGTGATGGGGTAAATCCCACTACTTGATACACCTTAGTGAACATCATCATAATTAATATAAAAATTGATGTCAACCAAGATTTAAAAATATAGGGGAATGATGTGGAAACTGCTCATTTAGGGGTAGGTGATGTGGATGAACAAACTAAGGCTACACATACACGTAATCAGAGAAATATGTAGAACATGGTACCTACAAATGAAGAATTTCCATCTCCTCGATGGAACTCTGCCTAGGATAAATGGAAATGTGTGGATACATACCAATCACTACCTAGGGGAACTGAAATTACCTCTATAGAGGAACTACTAGCACAATAAGAGAATTTGATATAGAATCTCAGATATATCGATGAGGAACTATCAGGGACAATATTTCTGCTGGCTATCGTCTTCAAAAAGAGACAAAACACTCTCATCACATACATCAGGAGGGGGATAATATGCATTAAACGGTGTAATTTTAATTTTAGGTTGGGTATAGATCCAAGAAATTGATTTACATAAATGATGAAGTTTTGAATGATTATGACTTTCCTCTATTATGGTGACAACATCTTCCCCATTAGAGCGATCATTCAGTCTTAGAATAGATTGAGAATCAATGAGATATGAAGGTGGGGCCACCTCATCAATACTTTCCCAATACCTATAGTTAGAAGGTGGCCTAGACAATAATACCTCAAGAACTCCTCAACACCATTGAATCATTGGATTCCAAAATGGAATCCATTGAAGGGAGGAACACCCCCATACAACCCAAAAATAAGTTATATCCCGAATGTGTGGATAAAACCTTTACCCTATCCAATTTTTACAATACTATATTCTAAAGCCTTGATTTTTGGGAGATCCAAAATTACATCTCACACACTTCATGTCCTAAAGAGACTTTATGATGATCCCCTAAGATCAGTACGAGAAAACAAAACTAAGATGTTTTTGTATGTAATTTGGTAGGACCAACCTTATTTTAGTAAAACAACCTTTTGGTAGGATCAATTGTGGAATTTAAATTTATTCGTTATCAATTCCTATATCATTTAAACTCCATGTTAATGAAAATAATGATTTTTGACCTCACAGATTGCAAACAATGTGAAAGTGATAGAGTTTCTTACTTCATCGATAGATGGAAAAGTTTAACATATTCACTCAGAATACCTTTATCAAAAAATAAATGGATGGAAATTTTTTATGGGAATATTTAGGATGAGCTACGAACACCTTTTATCTTGATGAATTATCTAGGCAGATTCTATGAGTTTTCAGAGACAACACAACGCTTAGAAGATTCCATTTAAAAAACCTAGGCCAAATCTTGGCTGACACCCATGATATAGGGAAAAAGGACTAGTAAAGTAGATAATGCTTCTCTTACCCTAAAAACAGTAGTAGTTCTAATTCAAGAACCTAGGAAGGCCCTAAATCACATGACACCTCCCATTGAGCGGCATTAACAACAAATTCTCCCTCGAATGGAAGAAAAAAGTGGTCTGGGTCACCCATGACTTGAGGAACGGATGGAAAAAGTGTATTACTTATTAAATGAGAAGTTTTACAATTATTTCCTTACATACATGGAAAATAACATAATCAAGATACAAAAACCTAAGAAACCTAATGAGGTCAACCTCATAGACCATCATGTCTACTATTCTTTTTATTGGAGATTGGTCCACACCGTTTAAGGCAGATTTGTCTTCAATGACATTCTGAAGAGCACAGTTGATTATAGATAGATGATATTAGATAAGGCCCCAAAATAGGTGGCATATTTAACCTTTACCCATACTATAAGAAGAGGGTGACTATCAAGAAAAACTAACTATGTGTGGAAAAAATGTTCAATAAATAAAGACTCGAAAGACACTTGACCGAGCTCATACCTCCTCTAATGGCCTGAAGGCCTTCAAATTTTTATTAAGATAAGACTGAATTTTAAGTGATGAATGGGAAAACCCAAATACATCATGAATTGGGACAAATAATTTCCTAAGGGTCAAGGAAAATAAAACCCAATTGACAACATAAAAACTGCCCCTCCCCAACATTTGAATGTGATGAAGCTCTCCACCATTGCAAAGTGATTCAACAAGAAAGTGTCTTGTGTCAAAGCACAGTCTCGATCTGATGGCTGACGACATACCCTCTCAAATGACCAAATCCAAAAAACTCTTCATAGATGAACTGAAAGATCTAAATCATATCTTGGGGCTGTTCCATGTGGTCATGACCTGTTGCAAACCATCCGATACGAAACCAGGAAGACCAAGCTCATACCATCCTAAGAGAATAGATTTTCAAACCAATAATGATCACAACACATAGGGAGGAATAATTTAATATTCATTGTAACACACCAAGATTTTTTTCTATGTCTAAATTTTTTTCTCTTTGATATCTTACTTTTCACTAAACACCAAGCTGAAACAAACTCCAAAATATTATTGTATTGTATTGACCTATTTTTAACAACCTAAATAATGAGATATTAACATTCATTTGTATTTCAAAATAAATAATTCATTATTGTATTGAGTGGTACAATAACATTTTAGTTGAATGCATTTGGAAAATCATGCTCAATTAATTGTTTAAGCATGCTAGACTATATAAGACACATTATGATCATATATAGTGCTTTATCTGAAAATACCATTTATAATTTATTTTTAACATAATTATATGAGTACATACATAATTCTTAAACCAATCATGGAATGATTCATAATTAACATACTAAATTTTATGACCAGTAACACATGGAAATCATCTTCAAATCTTGATAATGTATGTTCCATAAATTATGAAAAACAATTAGTTAAATATTTTTTTTTAAATTTAAAGTTTTTTACTATGTATTAACGTAACATTTCAATGTTATATTTAAAGGTGAATTGAACAACATGTAATGGTTTAGAGCATGATTTTTTAAGCCAAGCAACCAAACCATTTACATAGAATTTAATCAGTCCTTGAGATTTAAATATAATTTATCATTTGTTTGTTGTTATTCTTATTATTGCTAGATATTATTTATTATCCTTGTAAAGGAAATAGATCTCGGATTTCTTATCCAGGTTTAGGATTTACAATGATATCTAATGTGATCCTTTCTAGATTTATATGGAAAATAAATATGGAAAGATGGTTTATCCTGATCATTCTTATTATTTCTACTTATTCAATCATGGACTCCTCTTGTCATTAAATATGTTTTTCTAGCTAATAATATGCATTGATTAATTTAATAATTAAATTGATTGTAATGAATTTTTTAAATATTATTTACATTGTTGATTGAATGATAATTTTTTTTCTTGTTATAGAATGGATAGAAGCTGGATGTATCATACCGATCGGATTTCAACCGAGTTTCAAAGTAATTTGGAGAATTTTTTAGATTTTGCATTTAACAATGCGTCAGATGGAGGATGTATACAGTGTCCCTGCTATAATTGTGTTGGAAGACCATGGTTAAGACGAGAAGAAGTTAGTTACCATTTATCGAAATTTGGATTTCAAGCTAACTATAATGTTTGGTTTCACCATGGAGAGACGAGTCAATCTTCGATTGTTCATAAACGAAATGAATGAAGTGACATGGAGAATTTGATATTTGATTGGTTTCCATATGTGCATCATTCCGAGAGAGATAACATGTCGGTGCAAGAAGACAATGATATCAGTACACATGAGGAAAATTTTGAAGACAATGATGTTGAGAGAGTGAAAAATTTATTGGATGATGCCAGAACTCCAGTATATCAAGAATGTAATAAAATGACCAAGTTGGAATTTTTAATGCGGTTATATCATGGAAAAACCATTAATGGGATTTCTAATACCGACATTGATTATATTCTTACATTTTTGAAGGAATTGCTTCCTGATGGTGAAGATATTCCCTCCAATCATTACATGGCATGGAAGTTAATTAAGAAGCTTGGATTTGCTACTAATAAAGTCCATGCTTGTCTGAAAGATTGCAGTTTATATTTGGAGGAAACAGCTGACCATAATGACTGTAAATAATGTGGTACATCTCGATGGAAGATAAATGCATATGGAACACCATCTCATGTTCCACAGAAAGTCATGTGGCACTTTCCATTGATTCCCAGACTTCAAAATCTATTCATGTCTCTAGAAATATCAGTTAATATGTGATGGCATGATGTTGAGAGAATTAAAGGTAATAATGATCTGGTCCATCCTGCAGATGGATTAGCATGGCGGATATTTGATGCACAACATCCTGATTTTGCAGCTGAGGTGCGTAATGTCATATTGGGCCTATCATGTGATGGTTTTAATCTGTTTGGTCAGATGCTTACTACTCATAGCACGTGGCCAGTTTTTATTCATGTTTATAATCTTCCTCTATGGATGTGTATGAAAAAACCTTTCACTTTCTTGAGTATACTGATATCTGGACCTTTGGATCCTGGTAATGATATAGATGTCTACTTGCAGCCTTTAATAAAAGAGTTGAAACAACTTTGGGATTTAGGTGTGCAGACATTTGATGCTTCTTCAAAGAATACGTTTCAGATGCGTGCTACCCTTCTATGGACCATAAATGATTTCCTTGCCTATGCAATGATGTCTGGGTGGAGAACGAAGGGAAAACTATCATGTCCTGTTTGTATGAAGAATACACGATCGAGAAGGCTTAAATATCGTCGTAGTTTTAGTTTCATGGGGCATCGCCGATTCTTTCCAATGGATCATCAATACAGGAAGAATCGCCAGAGGTTTGATAATAATGTTGACACTGAATAACCACCTCAACGTATGTCAGGAAGTGATGTTCTTGATGAATTGAAAGATTTCAGCTTTTCATTAGGGAAAGGTCAGTTGAAATCTCGAAAGAGGAAGAATGATGATACTGAAGTCACTTACAATTGGAAAAAGAGAAGTATTTTTTTTGTGTTGCCATATTGGTCTACTAATTTGTTACGTCATTGTTTAGATTTAATGAATATTGAGAAAAATATATGTGAAATGTTGCTTCCAATTCTTTTTAATATTAACGGGAAGACCAAAGATGACCTCCAATCTCGTCGAGATTTATTGGATTGTGGTATTCGACCAGAACTACATCCTGTTTGTATCGGTGAAAAAAAATGGAAAGTTCCCTGTGCTTCTTATGTGATGACACCGGAAGAGAAAGATCAATTTCTTGAAATATTGGAGAATATCAAGGTTCCATATGGCTATTCCAGCAACATATCTAAACAAGTCAACAGAAGACATTTGAAATTGAAATCCCTAAAAACTCATGATTATCACATCCTGCTTCATGAATTGATTCCAATAGCAATTCGGAATTTTCTATCCAATAATGTAAGAGTGGCAGTGATTCGGTTGTGTCATTTTTTTAGAGACCTTTGTGCTAAAAGTTTATCCAAATCATTGTTGATAAAAATGCAGCAAGAGGCTCCGTTAATTCTGTGTGAGTTGGAAAAAAAATTTCCTCCATCCTTTTTCACTTGCATGTTGCATTTAGCTGTTCATCTTCCAAATGAGACACTTCTTGGGGGACCAGTCGCTTTTCGGTGGATGTATCCCACTGAAAGAAATATGTGCACTTTGAAATCATATGTTTGAAATAAGAATTATCCTGAAGGTTCCATTGTGAGGAGTTATCTGGCCCAAGAATGTATAGATTTTTGTTCAATGTATTTGTCTGATGTGAGCACAAGACATAATCGACCAATGAGAAATAAAGATGAGCAGTATGAGGAAATTCATCCCTCGTTTCCATCTCTTCCCCAAATAGGTGGAATTGTCGGGTCATATACATTGGTTACATTGAGCTTTGAAGAGCGGAATATGGAACACCGAACAGTCTTGTTTAATTGTGGTTTGTTCGATGCCTATATCAAGTAAGTAATTTGAATATATATATATATGTTATCTCATACGATATCATATCACATATACCTTATACTTTTATTGTCATTTTATGTAGAGAACATAAACAAATTATAAGTAGAGTTCATCAGTCTTTGCCGTTGAGAAGGAGAGAGGCTATGCATAGCCAAGAGTTCACAGCTTGGTTGAAATCAAAGGTATGACCATTACATTATATACCTTAAAATATAGATATATATTTAATTATATTACTCATATGTATTTCAGGTATTGAGTTTACCTGCTGACTTCATTTCTCAAGAATTAAGAGCGTTGGCTTTTGGTCCCAATTCTTTGGTTCGTGACTGCAAATCTTTAATAATCAATGGATATAAATTTGTTACAACTGATAAAGCGGTGAAAATGAGAACACAGCATGATGGCGTTATGTTAACTGCTAGAACAGATTGTTATGCCAGTGCATCAGATAGTCGACCTCGATATGAATATGTGTATTATTATGGACTGGTTGAGAAAATATTGTTATTGGATTACTAATCTCAAGGTCGAGTCACTATGATGAAATGTAAATGGTTTTATTCAATGACGCGACATGGTACATTTATTGATGATTGAGGATTTAGAGTTATTGACATGAGTCGATTCCTGCATACCGATGAACCATACATTTTGGCACCAATGGAAAAACAAGTGTTTTATGTGAAAGATCATCTCAAACCTGATTATGGTGTCATTAATGAAGTTATCCCAAGACATATTTTTCATGATGCTGGGGATTAAATTGTCACCATTGATGCCCCCATCGGTGTTAGCCAAAATATTGTATTTGATGACACAAATTGTCCCATTGTGAGAGATGATGTTGAACCTGAGGTAGTGGAGGGTAATATATAAAAGAAACCATATATATTCAGAGTTCATTCAGTTTACATTGATGTGAGTTTCTCAGGTTGGTACGAATGTAATTACTATAATTTAGTTTTAGTTTGGAATGATATGTCTGTTTTAGTATTGTTTGTTTTCGTTTCATTTAATTATATTTATTTCAATTCAGAAAACTGGGTTTAAAATGTGGTTTTAAAAATTGTATAACTTGGTTTTAAATTATCATTACTGAAAGATGTTATGAAATTTTTTGTCTTCTTTGGCTTCTAAGTTGTATTTATGATTTGTAAAAATTGTTGCTAAAAAATATTTATTTCATTCTTATACAGATTATGAAGAAAACTACAGAAGCTCGCAAGAAAAGATTATTTGACGTTGATCCTGTTAGAAGCGAGCGTGAGTTGTCTTCAGTGAGTATAATAATTCTAATATTTATCTTCCGCATTACATATAATATGAAGTTCATATTTTTGATCAAATTTATTTTAGGGATATATAACTTTAGAGATTCCTCTTCCTAGTATGGGACCGAGCAGGGATCCTCCTAGACCTAGGCGGAGCTCCCGTCTTACCACTCCCCACACTGACCCATCAGTGGACATCCCATCTACCACACATGTCCACCCTCTGCTTGAGACCCATGGGATGTTCCCATACATGCTACCGTCATCATCCCATTTACCCTCTTTTTCCCATTCCATGTCCACGCCGACTCGACCGATGTTCTCACCTCCACAATTTCCATATCCATTCATGTATCCCCAGACCTACTACGCATATTCTGACATGTCTACTCCACCTCCTTTTCCTACCATCCATCATACACATATTGAGTTTGTTCCTTCAGTTTCCACTTCTGCATCAGGTTTTTTTTATTATAAATGTTTCAAATTATAGCATTTCAATTTTGTCTTATTGTATTGTCACTTAACTCTTCTCTTTTCACCTCTTATGTTATTTAGTGGGATCTTCTAGTAGGTGATGTGGGCGCACTCAAATGTGGGATGCCTGTAATCGCGAAACTCGGATTATGGTGGATTACAATCCTAAAAATCAAATGGTAGGTAAAAATGATAAGGAGTGTTGAAGTTTCATGGATACTTTATCCAAATATCATGATATAGTTCTAATGGAACCGGTCTCATGGAGACATATCAGTGCTGACATCAAGGATAGGGCATGGGCACGGATATGGGTACGAAAATTTTATAAATTTATATTTATATTAGTAATGTATTTATATGACTTAACATTTTCATTGCAGAGTCGATTTAACTTTCCTAACGGTGAAGCTGCCAAAGCTGCTAGGTTGAGTGATCTTAGAGAGTATTAGCGGTCATACAAGTATGAGTTACATATTGGTTGGAGGAGCAGAGTGGGTACCGAGTTAGAGGGTGTACCCACAAACCCTGACTGTCCAAAAAGTCAATATCAAAAAATGATCGCACATTGGAAGAATGAACAGTATAAGGTACTACCCATATTTAATTATTTTTATATAAAATTTAATTCTTATTACTTGTATTGTTTTTTTTCTTAGTAAGTGTCAGTGAAAAAAAAAACAAATATGAAATGATATATCTACACACATTGGGGCACACTACAATGCCCGATCATGAGAAGCGGCTGGTACGTTCAATCCAATTTTTTGCATTTATCATATATAGTTGTAATCCAAATTTGTGAATTTCTCATATGCAGCAAGCTGAATGGGGAATTGAAGGTCTTGTACCTCGTGCCAAATTATTCTGCTTCAGTAGGAAAAGAAAAGATGGAACTGTAGTTAATTCACAAAAACAAGAAAAAAATTTAAGTTTTTTTATATATATTTCAAACATTTATACGAAATTCATAATTTAATATGTGTATAATTTCAACAGTTTGCCTTGGAGGCCATGGATGAGGAAGCTGACAACTTAGGGCCAAATGATCATTTGAGTCAGGTGTTAGGTGTGGAGCGTCCAGGAAGAGTCCGTTGTAGACCAGGAAAAAACATTTTCCCCTCTAGGTATTGGTCATCATCGGACTCCTCTAATGCCTCTAAGGACTCTGAGTTGGAAAGTACGCGTGATGAATTAGCTGTGACAAAGAAAATAGTATTAGAGGAGCATGAAAAAAGTAAGCTAATGAATGAACATTTCATGAAAGCTATGTCAATATTGATTCAGCCACTACCGCCAGAGGTTGCTGCCACTTTTTATTCATGTATAGAATCAATGTGCTCTTTACATAATGCCTCGGGTGATTCCCATGAGGGTCCTAGGGGTGATGACGGTGGTGGCGATAGAGCTGGCGATGATTTTTTTGATGCTATTGTTGGTGATGAGATTGATGCTGATGATGATGATGATGATGATGTTGCTGCTGGTGATGATGATGCTGATGATGTTGCTACTGATGATGATGATGCTGGACATGGGGATGATGATGATGGTGATGGGGGGGATATTAATCCCCTCCATTTTTGACTTAGCAGAGAGACTTGTGTTGGAGTTTTAATTTTTTTTTGTATTGGTGGACTGCTTGTATGTGAATTTCTTTATGCAATGAAATGCATTTTGAATTATGTTTTCATCAGGGGTGTTATTTGACAATTATTTAGGTAATATTCACATGCCATTTTTGTTTTTATGGTTTGGTGTGTTAATTATTATCTCTCCATCTAATCCTGGCCTTAGTAGTGGAGGGGAGGCTTGGGATGGGGGGGCTGTAGTGGAGGGTTGGGGGGGAGGGGAAGATTGGGAGGGGGTGGGGGTGCAGTGGAGGGCTAGGAGGGGAGGGGGTTCATTCACGTCATCTCTTTTTCATATACTCGACATTTAGAGGATTTTCATCAGGCGAGTTTGACCGTGTACTCCACTTTGAAGTAGAAGAGCTCATCTATTGAAGGTGTTGAGAAGGTTTAGTTGCTTCTGATCTTTTTCTTTAAATGTAAAGGCACTGATTGGTATGTGTTCTGACAGTTATATGAATATTCGGAGCTGACTAACTAATTTAGATGTTTCATATGCTGTTTCTGGATTTTAGCTTTCCTTTCTCTAATTTTTTAATGTGGTTTTGTGTGTTTTAGGAAGACTCCAAACACAAAAGAAAAAGCCTTTTTAGTGGGGAGGTAGGGGGAGGGGTTAGGCAGGTGGGGAGGGGGAGGGGCTGGGCAGTGGGGAGGGGCTGGGCAGGGGGGCTGGGCAGTGGGGAGGGGCTGGGCAGTGGGGAGGGAGGGGGAGGGGCTGGGCAGGGGGGATGGGCAGTGGGGAGGGAGGGGGAGGGGCTGGCCAGGTGGGGAGGGGCTGGGTAAGGGGGGCTGGGCAGTGGGGAGGGAGGGGGAGGGGCTGGGCAGGGGGGAGGGAGGGGGAGGGGCTGGGCAGTGGGGAGGGAGGGGGAGGGGTTGGGTAGTGGGGAGGGGCTGGGCAGGGGGGTTGGTCAGTGGGGAGGGAGGGGGAGGGGTTGGGCAGGGGGTGCTGGGCAGTGGGGAGGGAGTGGGAGGGGCTGGGCAGTGGGGAAGGAGGGGGAGGGGGGGTGGGGATGGGGAGGGGCTGGAGTAGGAGCTGGACACGGTGTCGACTTATCCACCGTCGCTAAAGGTATGGTTTTACCACACTATTTTTTACATCATGACAAGTTTTCTTTTTACTCAACTGCATCCTCAAATATCCAATTTAACCCCAGACTCATATTTTCATAATATGATGCA
This sequence comes from Viscum album, assembly GCA_963277665.1. NCBI lineage: Eukaryota > Viridiplantae > Streptophyta > Magnoliopsida > Santalales > Viscaceae > Viscum > Viscum album. Next base: position 598,910,090 of record OY728132.1, on the reverse strand, counting down.
GTAGGACTTCAAGTGCTCCCAGAAATGAATTTGCAGCTGATTTAGTTGATTACCATGGCGCATTAGAGGATCGACCACTCCCAGGACATCACCTTTCTTCAGCGCCTTCTGAACAATCATCAATGGGGCACTGTCTTCCAGTTGAAGGTAAACACTTCTGGTTTCTATCATTAAACCTAACATTTATGACTATTCATTGCAGCACAAATGCTCTGTTTCCTCTCTGTTTCCGGCCATAATTGGTATGTGGGATGCAGAGTGAATCAGCATTCTGGAAGCTGAAATTGTTCTTGAAGGGTGCGCTGGAAACACAAAGCAAGTGCACGGGTGAGGTGGATGTTTACAAATTCGCCCAAATCAGCCACTTCAATCGAATCTTGACCGATGTGTTGCTCACCCCACAATAGGTATGTTCTCGTAATATCATTGAAATAATATCCTTGACAATTTGCAGTATTTCCCTTCGCATAATACTTTTTCATACGTTATTACGCACTTCATCTTTTAAGATTAATATTGATTATTTTTATTTATATATTGCAGGTGACTCACTCTGCACATGAAGAGATCAAGGTAATCCTGCACTAATAAGTGCCATATCTCTACAACAGGTATGTTTTCCTAAAATTGTGGAATTAACCTCCCTACCATGCATCATTTTTCATTTGCATTTACACACTATATGAATGCAGGTTATTGGTCGTAAAATCATGGATTTAACCTCCCTTTCATCCAACATATGAATGCAGGTGATATGTTTTCACTATTGAATCCACTGTATATTGATTTTTTTGGGTCATGTATAAGAGTTGCTAGACATACTTTGATTGTTCTCATCCCAGCATAGCGATAAACCGAAATATTGGTGAATGTGCATGGGCTGATGGAATGAATGCCTTCGATTTACAAGCATGGAGAAGAAACTTAAGAGATGTGTATCATTTATGTCTTAGCAAGGATTGATGAAGGCATTTTTTTCCCAACTAACTCTTCAACAAGATAGGATGTATAAAAGTTTATATTGTTTACAACTCAAGCAGTAAATGATACAGTGATAATCACATTCTTCATGAGTTTGACTGGTATTTCTTGTGTTATAATCTTTTTTGAATTACAGTGAGTTGTATTACCTTAAATAAACATACCTTAAGGGAACATATTTAGTTGGACATCTGATTTTAGATTTTTTTCTGTTATAATCTGTTCTGTGATACAGTGAGTTGTAGTACCTTATCAAAATTTTAGGATGTTTTCTAACAGTTGTAGTACCTTACCTGGTTGGGTCTGCATCCAAATAAAACATGTCATGCATCTACATATTTCATGCAAGGAGATTTAGGGAGAGGGCTGGGCAGTGGGGAGGGAGGGGGAGGGTCTGGGCAGGGGGGAGGGAGAGGGGGGTTGGGCAGGGAAAGGGCTGGGCAGGGGGGAGGGGGAGGGGGAGGGGGAGGGGGCTGGGCAGGGGGGAAGGGGAGGGCTGGGTGGGTGGAGGGTTGGGCAGGGGGGATGGGGAGGGCTGGGCAGGGGGAGGGCTGGGCAGGGGGGAGGGTGAGTGCTAGGAAGGGGGAGGGCTGGGTAGGGGGGAGGTCTAGGCACTGGGGAGGGAGGTCTGGGCACTGGGGAGGGAGGGGGAGGGGCTGGGCAGGGGGGAGGGGGGAGGGGGAGGGCTGGGTAGGTGGAGGGCTGGGCAGCGGAGAGGGGGAGGGCTGGGTAGGGTGAGGGATGGGCAGGGGGGAGGGTGAGGGATGGGCAGTGGGGAGGGATGGGGAGGGGTTGGGAAGGGGGGAGGGGGAGGGGGGCTGGGTAGGGAAAGGGCTGGGCAGGGGGGAGGGGGAGGGGGAGGGGGAGGGGGAGGGGAGGGGGAGGGGGCCTGGGCAGGGGGAGGTCTATGCAGGGTGTGAGGGATGGGCAGTGGGGAGGGAGGGGAGGGGCTGGGCAGGGGGGAGGGGGAGGGCTGGGCAGGTGGAGGGCTGGACATGGGGGAGGGGGGAGGGCTGGGCAGGGGAAGGGCTGGGCAGGGGGAGGCTTGTGCAGGGGTGGAGGGATGGGCAGTGGGGAGGGAGGGGGAGGGGCTGGGCAGGGAGGAGAGGGAGGGATAGGCAGGTGGATGGCTGGGCAGGGGGGAGGGGGAGGGCTGGGCAGGGGGGGAGGGGGAGGGCTGGGTAGGGGGGAGGGTGAGGGCTGGGCAGTGGGGAGGGATGGGGAGGGGCTGGGCAGTGGAGAGGGATGGGGAGGGGTTGGGTAGTGGGGAGGTATGGGGAGGGCTGGGCAGGGTGAGGGCTGGGCAGGGGGGAGGGTGAGGGCTGGGCAGTGGGGAGGGATGGGGAGGGATGGACAGGGCAGGGTGAGGGCTGGGCAGGGGGGGAGGGTGAGGGTTGGGCAGGGTGACCGTGTTTCATTTCATTACTGCTTTCTTTGCACCACAATTATGGGTTTGAGATAATTTTTTATGTTCCTTTCAATAGATACATCATGTTGGCTTTGTCGACTCTGAAGATATGAATGTTATTTCTGGTTAAAGGAAGTTCACCAGTTTAGTGGGATACTCCAGCAGCAAGCTTGCACAGGTGCACATGCAGCAGTACGGTGTTTCGTAAGAATGTGAGTCTTCCTCTGTTTTTTAGTCAAGATGCTTTGACAAGTCCTCTAATTTCCATTGTATTTTCATGTTGGGATTGATATACCAGAGTAGGTATTTTCATATTATTGTTGATTTATGATATATTTGAATGGCAGGATTGATATATTTGTAGGTTCAGAACGGTAGGGAGGTGGAGTTGCAGCTGCCTGGGGAACAAGTCTATACCCTCGGTTTGCCAAACCGTGGGTACAAGAGTTTAATTCAGTATACCCACGGTTTGCAAACCGTGGGTACATATGGAAAAATTTAAATCACTATACCCACGGTTTGCAAACCGTGGGTACATATGGCGAGATTTAAATCACTATACCCACAGTTTTCAAACCTTGGGTATAGATGTCTATACCTACGGTTTGTTAAACCGTGGGTAATGTGAATTTTTCTTCATCTATACCCACGGTTCTATGCAAACCGTGGGTATAGCCCTATTGCGACGGCACTGTACCCGACGGTTCTTGAAACTGTGGGTATAGGTGCTATTTCCAGTAGTGTATATTAATCATGTTTTTATGGAAACATAATTTTTATAGTAATTATAAGAATAAATTAAATTGAAGGATCATGGTTAGGATCTAAACCTCTTCTTTGAGAGACCTCATTTGGTTTAATCCTTAATCCTTAAAGGACTGATCTTTGGAGAAGAAAATAATCTCTATGATGAATTTAATTATTATATGATTTTTTTAGAAGTTAATTTCTAATCTAGAAGGATCAAATGGTTTGAATAATGAGGTAGAATATGTTTCCTTTTATAAGTGAGAGGAGGGACACTTATGGAACGTTTTAAAATATTTCAAATATTTAAGGTCACTTTCATTGGAAAGTGGATAAAATTGGATAGGAAATAGAATTTAGGATAATATAAGTTTTAAATATTTTAATTCAATAAGAATTTTATAGCTTTGGGTTTAAATCCTACCCTTATTTCATGGTTTAAGCACCTCAGTAAACTCGTTTTAACCTTAACTATGGTAACAAGATTGTATAGTTTTTAGTAATCATAGTGAAAAAAAATTAAGTTGAAACTATTAAATTATAATAATTATTAAGATTAAAAATATGGAATCTATTTTAATAGATTCAATTTCTATAAGTGAAATAATTTAAATTTAATTAAGTGTGAAACCCACAATGAAAACACCTTTTCGAAAGATGAATTTTTAAGCATAAAGATTAATTTACTTCCACTCCTTGCCTTGTAAAAACCATAAAATGAATGTTAAAATATTATATTCAATATATAGTCTATTAATTTCATTAAAAATATTAATAAATAGATATTAAATTATTTTACTTATATAAAAACACATTGTGTGCATAAAAATAGTTTTTTAGAAAAAATCATTTTTAAGCCCGAAAACTAAATTACACAAAAACAAACTATAATGATGATTCGTATATAATTAGTTATATTATTTATAATTAAATTATTCTTAGGTAAATTTAAGATCATATTTAAAACATAATAATAAATTTACTTGAAAATAAATGTTTTTTTTCAAAAATCAATATTTTCACTATTCACTAAAAATAATTTTTTTTAGAAAAAATACTAAAAATTCACCCTAAGATAATATTTAAATTATTATTTTAAAAATTATATTAATTTATTAAAATAATATTTCTAAAATGGTATAAATTAATTATATAGTTCATGCGCAAAATTACAATAACAACCATTTTTTATGAAAACCTATTTTTGAAGCATAAAATGACTTTACTAAAAATTGAGTACTTATTTATTATGCATGAATAAATTTGAATTAATAAAAACTTTTATTTATATTTTTTATAAATTGGTTATTATTATTCATACCTACCAATTTAATGTCTAGGTTATAACAGTTTACTATATCGCGATTCATATAGACTTGGGGTTGTGTGTAAGACACGCTATTGAATACCTCAAGTTTTATTTCAATGGAAATACATAAAAATTATTGGGATGTTACATAGGTAAGTATCCTATAATCATAGATCATATCAATAAAATACCATATCTTCTAATCATCCATGGTACTTAGGATAGTTTCGGTCCTAAATATCCTAAGATATTAAAGCTTCAAGACACACATCAAAGGTTTTCAATACTATACAATGAATAATTCATTAACCATAGTATATATAAAAAAAGATATCATGGAAAATAAATGTAATACTATCATATAAACCATGATTTTTTATCAATATAACGCCTTACAACTCCCACACCACCACCCTGGAAGCATATAGTGGAACTGTGCCTCGTTGGAGAATGGTATATCATCTTGGGAATGTCATATCTTAGGGAATACCTACCCCACTATATGATAAATAAAGAATTATACCATTGAACACAACATCTCTCACAATTATAGTTGGGGACCCATGCCTTGATGTAGTGTGTCTACCAGTTGAGGGGGATTTAGATCCCTATGGAGGACATGTGCCTTATTGTGTAAGATGTGGATTAACCGAGTGGGTTACCTACTCCATATGTGGATGGAAGTCTTATACCCTAATTTAAAAGAAAATATAACATATATAGGCAGAGGATCCATATCTTATCTCATGGGGGAGTGATAAATTTTCCTATTTCATTGGGGGTGTGCCTCATCAGTATTGAGGGGGTTCCAACCCCATACCCAAATAGAGAACCAAAACCCCAAAAATTGAAGTCCTAGATCTTATATCTATGTGTGGGGGTAATCAATTCCACAATATATATAAGGTACCTATTCCATATCCTCAGAATGTCAGCATGGGGTTACCGACCTGTACCCACTCCAAATATCCTACATTATCACTATCACCAACTCCACAAAGATAAAGAAATTAATCTTCCCTTTAACCTCAAAAAAAACCTTGAATGGAAAATAGATATATTTCATTTCATTATTTTCAAAAAAATGCTCAGAATGGACTACTCATATGCCCAATTTTGTCACCCAAGTGAGAAGTTATGGAAAACACCAAAGGATGCATAATACATAACATGTACTTTAAGGTACATGGTGTATAGGCCTCATATAGAAGTAATATTTTCACTTCCACTATCTAGTTAGTGTGATTCCAACCTACACGGTATGTCCAATATGGTGTACAATGTGTGGGAACTTCTGACTATATGGGAATGTACTGCTACTAAATATTGTTTCATACATAAAGGTACTGAATAGGTTGTTAAAGAAACCAACATGTGGGACCATGTAGTATATTCTAGAATGTGATCAAGGTACATGTTGAAGTAACATTATAGTTGTATATGAAATGTATGTTACACCACATGACTTATGGGACTAGGGAGGTGGTCATGAGAAACATGACATGTGATATTTATCTTCACATAGAACCATAGAAAACATATTTACTAATAAACACACAACCTATCTTGAATATACATGTTGTTAAGTATTAATGAAAGAAAATTAATTATAAATAAAAATATACATGGTGTGTAAACCATAGGACTACACATCGTGTAATTATGAATTTTAAAAAACATCTAGATTTATCTTATTTCATGATTCCATCCTCTATATCCACCATTTCTGCTTCCATCGCTACTCAATGCATCATTTGATTCACCTCCCACACTCGGTTCCACTATGGTTCAATAGAATATTCTTTCTAATAGTCTTTGTTAGACCTGATACTTTTAAGATTCCATGTTTCATTGTCATTTCCACATGAAAACCCACTACCCTAACTGAATCTAGGATACCTTCCACCCTTTGTTATGCCACTTAACCATGTCTGGGTCAATGTATGAGGATGGGAATGTAGGAATAAAAATATGGTTTTCTGTGGGATTCCTGGCCACCCAAAAGGGGTTATGTTCATGTTTTTTAAGGAACATGGGAGATAAGAAGTGAAAGAATACTTTAGGGGTGCTTTGTGAGAAAATATGATGGATAGATTCACCTTAAGGTTTGATTATGGGGGTTTTATGTCTATAAAATCATTCAAATCGGGTTCTCTATTCCCATATATCATAGAAACTCCCAATAGTTCCCACATCCATAACTAGGTAAATACCTTCTTTCTAAAGGAAAGAAGTTGATTAGGGGTTCAGATCCAACAACACTTAGGAACTCACGTTGGTAGAGAGGATGGGAGGTCGAGCTCATCACACCCTTTTGGGGGGGATTTTTTCCTACTCTGTGACTCTCTTATATATTTAATATGTGTTTGAGAATCTCTTTCAAATCCTGATATGGTACTAGTCACCCTAACAGAATGATCATAGGATAACCCATTTATATGAAAAAGAGGGGATCTTATTGGTGAATCCATTTGTATGTATATGAGGTTATTTATCAATTTTCCATTTTTATAGATTCTTATATGTTGAATCCATATAACTAGGAACTCTAGAGTGTGTTTTCATCTAGGGAGGCATTTGATGTTTTGAGTATGGGATTAAACTATTATGAGGCATCCTAAGTATCATGTTTTATAACAGGAAACAAAACTCATGTAGTTCATTAAACCCATCCAATTCAACATCATATGGAAAGTACATATATAAGGGCACTTGGGAATCAGTTGTTTGAGCTTATACCTCTATGAGGCATCCTGCATATATTGAGTATAGTTGGAATCATAGTTCTCATAGTTCAATCATGCCCTTGTGACTTGCCCCGAGGTAGATACCCTTGTATAAGGGTATTTATATCGTGCCACTAATTAGGGATTACACACTAAGGTTTCCCTAGATGGTGGATATTCATGATCTAAATGACGTGATCATTAAAACTCCCTAAGCCCACATGAGCTATGCTTAGAGTGAGAAACAAGGGATAGAAAGCAATCAATCTCACTACATATAGATGTGAGAAATATGTGTTTGTAAAAGCCTTTGGATGTTTAATATAGAGATTAATCCTTAAGAAGTAATCCTATATATCTTGATTATTGTATTAATTAGATTCACTATAGTTTAGTTGACTTCTTGATCTATTGGTAGATGAGGAATAATGATCATCCCAAGGGAGAGATGGGGTCCTAATTGTTGTAATGTTGGAGACGTAGAGGGACTTACACTAAGGATGATTCCTATTTAAGCTCAGGCCTTTAGGAAGGTTTTATATATATCATGGTTATGTAAGGAATCATATTTATTATAGTTCAAATGATCAGGGATTAAAAACTAAGGTTTCCCTAATATTGGCAGACATATCATATTATGATGTTGATCGAGGATTACACACTGAGGTCACCATGTGCGGTAGAGGTTCACAATGTGAGTGATATGATCATTACAACTCCCTAATACCACATGAACTATAATCGGTGTGAGAAATAAGGGATTTAAATAAATTGGTCTCGCTACTTATGGGTTCATAACTTATGTGATGAGATGGTCCTTTGGATATTTAATATGGATCTTGGTCCTTTTGGAAGGTGTCCTGCATATCCTGGTCATGGAAGGAATCAGAGTCATCATAGTTCAGTTGACTTCTCAATCCACTAGATGAGGAGGAATAATGATCATCCCATGGGAGATATGGGCACCCGATGGTTGGAATGTTAGATATATAATAGGACTTACACTGAGGAGGATTCCCATTTGAGCTTGGGATTTTAGGAAGGCATCCTACGTATCTTGATTATGGTAGGAATCAAAGTTCTCATAGTTCAAATGATTGATTATTACACACTAAATATACACTAATATTGGTGGATATATCATATTATTCCACTATTCATGGATTACACACTGAGGTTTCCCTTTTTCTGAGGTTGTAAAAGTTTATCATTCCTTGGGATTCCTACTTGACCTAGCCTGGTTTTTTCCTGACTTGGTGGGTTGTCTACCTGACATGCCATAGTTTTCTTCCTGACATGCTTGAGAGTGTCTAGAAATGTTTGGATATATTTTAAGTATGTACAAATTCAATCACATGATCCATTTTACTTTTCTAAAGTACTTCTCATAATCTGAATATCATGTATAAAGACCATCATATGATCTAGGATAACTTTTCTGGAGGACATCGTAAGAGTTTAATGACTTGTCCTAGGGGCCATCACATTATATTGGTTGATATTATTGGAGGGAATTGTTTTACCTAGGATGAAATTTACAGTGGGTTTCCCTTGATTTGAATTAGTATGTCCAGGTGTTATTGCGAGATCTGGCTGACATGCCTGAAGGGTGCCACAAGATCTGGATGGTATGCCCAGAGGGACTCGTGAGACCTAGCTGACATACACTGAGGTCACCACATATCTTGGGATACATGTATAGAGTACATCTCAAGATTTGTATGATGATCTTGGAGGGATTTCAAATACTCTGTTGGCATGCCCAAAGGGTGTCGTGTGACTTGCTTGAAGTATCCAGAGGACATCACATGATCCAAATGGTGTGTCAAGGAGGCGTCTCATGACTTGAGATACATGTACTGATGTTGTTTCATGATTTAGTTGAGTTATAAAAAATGCATGAGAATTAGTATATATGTTCTTCACATAAGTCTCCCATATTTTAGTCTTTATTCCAATTTCTTATGTATATATGCCTTATATTTTTTTAGTGCTAACTTGTTTAAGTATTTTGTAATTCAAAATATAGTGGTATGTCCTTTGAATAACCCATAATAGGTTCTTCTCATGATATATAAGTGATTCTTTAAAGTTCATATGTGTTTCTCATGAACCACTAGGTCGTTCCCTAGATTTTTACCTCGTAGAAGGCCTTGCGATCGTGATATTGGCTACTCTGATAAGTCTGATTTGATGATTGGGTGCATTGATGTGAGGATCCAAAGATTGTATTTTTTTATTTTTGGGTGGGGTATTTATAGGCCTCTCAACCTTGATTATACACCTATTTTCACAGCATGTATTTTGCAAGTATGGTCTAGAGTCGGTGGAGGGATTTGGTGTCACATGCTTCGCAAAGTCTTACCATAGGTGTCACAAGATTTTCAGTGACCGTAATACCATTCCATAAACACTCAATTTATTGAATTTTTTCCAATAAAAGTGGTATTTACTAATCATGTGTACATGCTAATGGTATTTTACAAGGATAAGATGACATTCCCAAAAGCCTTTGTGGGATCAAGACACCTGTTGAAAGGCTTTCGTGAGACCAAGATGACATACCAAGGGGTCTTTCAGGAATGTGTTGGATTATTCAGGGGGATCCCATGGAATAAATGGTAATTTCTCAGGGTATATAATCCCTTTCGCATAATATCAATATATATACCCCTCTCAAGAAGATATTGTCATTTTTATTTTTTTTATTTTTTTATTTATTTCACAAAGTTTGGGATTCTCATGATTTTGAAAGTGTAACATCCTGGATCCGGGTGTCGCCCAAGGGTTCCCTATACCCAGTTATCCACATGGCCTCAATCACATTTCTCCAAATTCTAGAGGCTTCCAACTAGAAGTGAGGTCCTAGGGTGTGATATTGGTGAAACTATTCTCTCATTGATAGAGTATACACAGTGGAATCTAAATATTAAACAAAAGTGGAAGTAGTAGTACCACAAAAGTAAATAGCGGAAGACTGAAATTAAATCCAATAGAAACCACAATAGATATATATGATTCATGGAATATGTATCTAAGAAAATATCCAAAAAAGTCACAGTTTTAGAAAGTAATATAGAAACCATGGTGAAAAAGAAACAAGTAAACTTCAGCAGCATTGCAAGCCTCAGCTTGCTCTCATGCTCTATATCACTAGAAGCAATCAAGTACCTGATGAGGAAGGGTGATTTACCTTATCTTTACCTACAACCATATAATCTGTTTGGGTCCAAAACATGACCCAAACAGGGTGTGAGATGAATCCCAGTAGGCAACCACCAAAAAATCTATGCCTAACTACCAATGAATATATATATATATATAGCAGGTAATATGAAAAATGAACCAATAAACTAGGAAGTACTCAAAAGTAAACAATCCTACAGTTTTCAATTGCATTAATTTATATTTATTATTCATCATTTTAATCATGTAATCTCAGTATCTATCCTAAGATCTATATCCCCCCATGTAATAGTAACAAAATAGATGTCTCATAATACCATCTAAACAATCAAGTAATACTGAGTCCAAGCTTGTTCTTTGGCTTGGAATACTCTTCACAAACATTCAATCATTCATAGCCAACCCTCTGGGAAAGCTCTCATGGTCTAAACCCTTTAGTTTAATAAAAACCCAATTCAATAAATAACGACCCTCTAGGAAGCTCTTGTGGTCTAACCCCTTTGGTCTAACATGGCACTAATCATTTAGAAACGACCACCTAGGAATCTCTCATGGTCAATACCCCTAGGTCCACAAGGAATCAATAAATTATAAACGACGTCCTAGGTATCTCTCACGATCAATACCCATGGGTCAACATAGCATAAATAAATCATAAACTACCACTTGGGTAGCTCTCATGGTCAATACCCCTAGGTCAATATCTACACCAAGGATCTCACAGTCCTATGTAAATAAACATGGAAATCCCCACAGTTTTCCTGGTCCATGGATCTCACGGTTCATTAGAAAAACAGTGCACATATCATATCAAAGTAGAACATATAATCAATAACTACTACATGGATAAAAATTCAAAAATCATACCACATGTATTTCATATAAATAGTAAAATCCATCCTAATCAACCAAGTCATGGAAAACAAGGTACGCCTAACAGACATTCTAGACCAAACGGCCATAAACAGTCAATTAAGGAAAAAATGCACCCATGGGGTGTCTTGTAAACAAGGTATCTAACCTTATGCCTAAGAAAAAACTAGTCAAACCATAGCAGGAAATAATCAAGTTTAAATTCCAAATCAATCAATACCCCAAACATGGATATGTGGCACTTTTAGCATATATACTCCAAATACGAACAACGAAAGGCACAAACCACCTACCTTGATGTCTTACGATTGATATCCTTGAATGTTGGACCTTGAATCATCCTAGATTGGAGTATATCTATAAAAAGGTAAAAAACTCCCAACCTTTAATAACTCATGAGAGAAGAATAATTAGGAAGAGAGGATTTGGAAGAATTGAAAACTCACCGGTGGGATTCTAACACACCCGACAACATCTCAATCGAAGGTTGTATGGAGAGTCGAGGGTTCGATATTTGTTCATTATTCCTAAGAACTCTTGTATGAAACATGGGAAGAATAATTCAGTTCTGGACATGCGACACAAACCCACTCTGATATATCAAATAAAAAGAAAACTACACATTGTGTTCATTAAACATACACGTCGTGTTGTACCCTTTACTAGACCCTGCCTTAAGAGGTCTTCCAAGTCACCACACAGTCATGTAATTGGTTGTTACATGGCTAGTACACAGTTGTATATGGCATCTGGGCACACAGTGTGCACTGATAAATAAATGGTGTGTACATAGAAAAATCCCATTTCTTCTTTTTTCTTCAAAAACAACCAAAAAACAAGATCCATACCTAAAAAGAAGATCTGGGTTCTTACAAACTTCTCCCATTAAATAAATTTGTCCCCAAATTTCCCTTACAATGGTGGTGAAGAATAATTTGCAAAAAACTTTGGCCACTATGATTGTACATTGGCCTCCCTTTCCCAAGTCTGATCCTGCACTTTCCCATGCTACCATAGCACCCATACCCAAGGAACAGATCAAACACAGAGAACCTTTGTGTTGTGATCCACAATCTGAATAGGGTTCTCCTCAAAAGATGCATCCACCTCCAAATCAACCTCCGTGGGTTGAAATACATGATACAGGTCTGAAAAGTAATGTTGTAACTGAGAAATGTGAAAGATGTTGTTCATATCCTGATACCTCTGAGGTAACTACAACCAATAGTAAATCAGACTGACTCTATCCAAAACCTCAAATGGCCTAACGTATCTCGGTGAAAGCTTCCCCTATCTCATAATCCTCTTATGTCCCAACCTCAGTGTAACACGTAAGAATACCTAATCTCCAACCTTGAACTCCAGAGGTCATATCCATCAATCAGTATAAAATTTCTAGAGAGATTGTGCATTATCCATCCTATTCCAAATCAACTCCACCTACTCAGTGGTCTCCTAGACAAGAAAATGTCCCAACATAGTTTCTTCTCCTGTATCTAGCCAACATAGGGGTGATCAGTATGGCCTACCATACGAATCCTCATAAGGTTCCATCTTAATCGTTTCCTATAAACTATTATTGTAGGAAAACTCCACTAGAGGCATGTGTCTCTCCCAAGATCCCCCAAAATCCATGACTCGTTCTCGAAGCATGTCCTCCAAAACCTGAGTCGTTTGCTCAGACTGGCCATCTGTCTAGGGATGGTAAACTGTACTCAAAAGTACCTATGTAACCAAATCCCTCTATAGTCCCTGTCAAACACGAGAAGTAAATCGAGAATCCCTGTCTAAAATGATAGAGTGCAGAACCCCATGAAAATGAACTATCTCTCAGATTATAACTTTCCAAGATCATCAACACTAAAGGTTTCCTTGATCAGTAGGAAAATTTAAACCTTTGTGAGCCTTTCAATAACAACCCAAACTGAATCATTATCACAAGGAGACCTCGGTAAACCTATCACAAAATCCATAGTGACATCATTCCACTTCCACCCAAGAATGGGTAACTACTTTAAAATCCTTGCTAGTTGTTGATGCTATTCATTCAATTACTAACAGGTGGAATATCTCATAACAAAACCAACAACATCCCTCTTCATGCTTGACCACCAATACTGATGATGTAGATCCCGATACATCTTTGTGACACTAGGATGAACTTCCCATACAGAGGCATGAAAATCTCACAATATCTCCTTGTGTATGTCTGCTGACACCCATACATTCCTATGAAAATGTAATACCTTATCCTCACCTATAGTTCACCCAGGAGTAGGGTCCTCTCCTAAGACACTCTCCCAAAGGAATAGGCCTTCGGAATCTAATATATACCTCATTCACACTTGATCCAGAAGAATAGAGGTAACAGCTATAAAAGAATGAAATGTCCTCCCCTGTTTTTCATGAACCTCCCAATGCATCTCAGAGAAAAGAGCTATAAGTTTTCACTCACTGTTGGCCTCTTGAACTGCCTATATTTGAGTTCTCCTTCGCAACGCATCAGACACTACGTTTCCTTTTCCAAGCATGTAGCCAAGATCAAAGTCAAATGATTGAAGGTACTCAATCCACCTTCTTTGTCTCAAATTAATATCACCCTGAGTAAAGATATGCTTGAGGATTTTTTGGTTAGTGTATACCATAAAATTCTCTCCCAAAAGATAATGTATCCAATAGTGTAAAGCATGCACAACTGTAGCCAACTTGAGATCGTGCATTGGGTAATTCCTCTCATGTGTCCTCAAATTTCAAGACCCGTATGCAATGAATCCTTCCCCTGTATAATCACTAATCTCAGACTGATACCTAATGCATCATAATAAATGGTGTGAATCTTTCTCAGATCTGATAAAATCAGGATCGGTGCTGAAGTCAATCTCCCTTTCAACTCCTGAAAGTCTGAAATGCAAGAATCTGTCCACAAGTACTTCGCACCCTTCTTATTCAATCCACTCAGTGGCTCTGCTAAATGTGAAAAGTCCTGAATAAATCATTTTTAGTAACTATACAACCCCATAAAACTCCGTAACTCAAAGAATTTATTTGTATGCTCTTATGAAACTATTTCTATCACCTTCTCTAGGTCTACTTATACTCCTGTATTTGAGATTACATGACCCAAGAAGTGAATCTGGTCTATGAAAAAGTGTCATTTTGAGATCTTAGCATATAAATTATTATCTCTTAGTGTACTCAATATGATATCAAGATGGATAGCATGGTCGTGTTGAGTGTGAGAGTACACCAATATATTGTCCAAAAATACTACCACAAAATAATAGAAGTAAGGATGGAACACTTGGTTCATCAGTTCCATAAAAACTATAAACGCATTCGTGAGACTAAATGGAATAACCAAATACTCGTATAGACCATAACTTCTTCTAAAGGTTGTAAGAGGTATATCTAATGGTCTAATGTGAAATTGATGATAACTGGATCTCAAGTCAATATTTGAGAACACCTGGGCTCTTCAAATCTGATCGAAGAGGTCATCAATCCTCAGCAAGGGGTGTCGGTTCTTGAATGTCAACTGGTTTAGCTTCTGATAATCCACACAAAGTCTAAGGGTACCATTCACCTTCTTCAAAAAGAGAATAGGAGAACCCCAAGGAGAATTATTGGGTCGAATGAAACCCTTTGTCTGTAACTCCTCTAACTTCTTCTTGATCTCCTGTAACTATGGTGTAGCCATCCCATATGGAGGAATGGACATCGATGATTCTCCTAGAACAAGATCAATAGATAAATACACCTCTCTCTTCGGAGGTAAACCTGAAAATTCTTTTGGAAAGACATCCCTGAAATGTTCCACCACTGGAGGAAAGTCCATCTATGAGGTACCCTAGTCATCTAGATATAAACTAGAAATATGGGCTATAATTCCTCCCAACCCATGATGCTTGGGTCCCCCTCTACTCAACTGGACATCCCATTCTCCCTTGTGTAGAAAATATTTTCCCTCTGGTGACCTGAAACTCACCCTATGGTGATAGCTATCAGCAAAAGCCTAAAAGGAGACCAACCAGCCCATTCCAAGAATGAAATCAAAGCTTGTCATCTCTAAGACAGAGAGGTACCATAAGAAGTCACACCCACCAACCTCAAGAGGGCACTCCTTTCACTAATGTACACTAGCCATCCTAATCCCCAACAGAGTTTCTAGCATCATAAAATCATTAGACATAAAGATACAAAGAAAAAGGCTCTTTAAAATGGAAATAGATATAAAACTATGGGAAGACCCTATATCAAAAATAGAAAACGCTAAAACCGAATCAAATAAAATAGTACCTCTAACCGTAGAGGGTCTAAGATCCTACTCCTGTTAGGTCTCTTCCATCGCAAAAGTCTGACCTATATCACGGCCCTGCGACACTACCTAGCTACCCTAAGCTAATCCACCCTACTGTCGTTGAAAACCTGACATCTAGCTTCCACGACCATGACAACCTCCTCGGCCTAAACGACCTAATGAACACCATTTCCTTGACTGATGAGGGACTGGTGGCCCCGCTCCTATACATGAAGTCATAATGGATCCCCTCTCACCAGTTACTGGTGAGAAAAATCAGAAAAAATGTTGAAGATGACCCATCTTTCTGCAAGATCAGTACTCAATTAGGTATCTCAAGCCCTGATTTCTCATGTTACCACTCTTCTCACACTAGTATCACCTCACCTTGCTACCTGAAGATATATCCATGCTATTGAAATCACCATGTGAAGGCTCCCTGTGGTGCTTCCTGCTATCAAACGAAGGAGTACCAGCCCTGGATACTGAATCGCCCTAGCTCGTAGCTCCTAACTCCCTCAGATTGTGATCAATAAATAGTGCATAATTCACTATAGAAGTCACCAAAGTCAGCCTGAAAACATTCAATTGTGATCAGATGTCATACCTGATACCATCCTCAAACCACCTAGCCATTGATAACTTGTCACCTCCCAAAATAGGTGTGAAGTGATAAATATCTATAAAGAGAGAAGATTAATCCATCACTGAAAGAGCATCATGCTTCAAATGCATGAACTCCTAGGCTCGAACGACCATCAACATATTAGGGTATAAATAATCATAGAAGGTCTTGTGAAACACTTCCCAAGACATATCCTAATAACGTATCACCTGTGAGATAACATCCCACCATCTCTTAGAATAATCACATAGCATGTAAGTCATGAGCTCCACTCTCCTCTCAGGAGGTGTATCCAGATGCTCAAAGATAGAAAGTATGGCCTTCAACCATGACTATGCAACCTGTGGTCCTTCATCCCGTGAAAAAGTGGGAGGATGCTGCTACTGGAACACCCACATCATCTCTTCTATAGTCATGGTAGGATGTGGTGCTCCTTAAAAAGTCTACATAGTCCTTATAAATCCTTCATGGAACTATGTATCCACACCTACATCTGGTTTAACTGCTGGTTCCAAGACGGGCATGATGTGAGTATCTTTTGGTAGTCCCTGATCTACCATTTTCAGTGTCTGTTCACAACCCTATACCGGGTGTACAACCGGAGGACGTCTTGGTGGAATAAATCTACAAGGTCAGGTGCACACCTTAGTTCAATATTATCAAGGACAGTAACTAGAAAGTGATAGAATGGAACAAGAGAAGGAAAGCATTCAATTTTTACAAAATAGGGTTACATGGTGTGTAGAACCACTACATAGAGTGTTCCCTTAATCCTTAACATGGGCGTGTATCTCTGCCAACCTGGTCATGTAACACCCCATAAACACGGTGTGTTCCTCCTAAGACACAGTGTGTACTTGAATATTTCCTCCTTCCCAAGTACTCCTACATAGCTATAACTACATGGTTTTATTAGTGTAACATTAAACGGCGTGTTCACCCTAGACACGGTGTGTTCCACGTAAGTTCCATCCACCCGTGTCATTAGTCACACAGCCAGATACAAGGTTAATTTCTACATGGTGTGTATAAGCTATACACGGCATGTACAACCCAAGTTCCATCCACCCATGTCGTTAGTCACATAGCCGGACATATGGTCCTTTACAGAATGGTGTGTACTCCCAATACACTGTGTGTTCTACCAAAATATTTATCAACCCCGTGTCTTTGCTCACACAGTCAATCACATGGTCAAAAACTACACAATTTTTACATACAGTACATGGTGTGTTCTTAAGAAAATTTTGTTTTTCCAGAACAGAAGAACACATAGCGTGTGTTCATAACATCACATGTTGTGTTGTCTGGGTTTCTAGACAGTAAGCCTCTGAGACTTATCTAGAACCCTTAAAAACATAAATTTTATATTAGGCATGCCATGTTATGATCCATGAGATCCCATACTCCCCACGAATCAAATTTTGGTATCCTTATTCAATTCATATCTTATCAGAATTCAATTAAAATTCAAACATGATTCACCAAAGTCCGATCTAAGAGGGCCCATAACACCTCAGGGACCAACATCCAAATGAAACTTTACATATACCAATACCCTATCAAAATAATAGGTATTTCTATCATAGAATCTAACAAAACAACATTCATATCTATCACAACATCTATCGTAATAGCATGAAATCAATAATTCACCCTAAATGGCATGATAAGAATGCATGACATGTGATCTCTAACAAGTTCCTATATGATGCATGAGATGGAATACCCTCATCTCATCGGGTTGAAGAAGAAATCTAACCACAATGATATCAATCATAACAGCATAAAATAAGTGAACCACCCAATGGTGAAATCAAATCAACTGTAACAATGGAAAAACTAGAAAAATTGTAATATTTGAGGTAAATTGGATTTTCTGTGTACATGGGTTAGCTACTCCTGAGAACTGCTTATTACCAACTACCTATTCCTTTCTATCCCAATATATAGGCTCCAAATAGTAAGTCAAAGTAGAAAATAACTCCTCTGATACCACTTTGTAACGTCCTAGATCCGGGAGCAGCCCAACGGTGCCCTGTACACAGTTGGCCACATGGACTAACACGCATTTCCGCAAATGTCAGAGGCTGCTGACTGGTAGTGATAGCCTAAGGTGTGATAGTGGGGGAAACTATTCTCTCATTAGAAGATTATACACAGCGGAATCTAAATATTATACAAAATCGAAAGCAGTAATACCACAAAAGTAAATAGCAGAAGACTGAAATTAAATCCAACAGAGACCACAATAAATATATATGATGCATGGAACATGTATCTAAGAAAACATCCAAACAGTTCACAATGATGGAAAGAAATACATAAATCATGGTACAAAAGAAACAAGTAAACTCTAGCAGCATCTCAAGCCTCATCTTGGTCCCACGCTCTCTAGCTCCAACAACAATCAAGTACCTGATGAGGAAGGGTGCTTGGCCTTATCTCTACCTGCAACCATATAATCTATTTGAGTCCAAAACATGACCCAAATAGGGTGTGTGATGAATCCCAGTAGGCAATCACCAAAATATTTATGTCTAACTGTCAGTGAATATATATATATAGTACATAATATAAAAAATGAAGCAATAAAATAGGAAGTACTCAAAAGTAAACAATCTTACAATTTTCAATTTCATTCATTTATATTTATTATTCATACTATGAATCATGTAATCCTGAGATATAGACTAATATTTATATCCCCCTATGTGATAATAAAAAAACAAATTTCTTAGAAGACCATCTAAATAATCAAGTAATATAGAGTCCAAGCTTGTGCTTTGGCTTGGCAGACTTGTCACAAACATTCAATCATTCATAACCAACCCTCTGGTAAATCTCTCACGGGCTGACCCCTTTAGTTCAACATAGAACCAATTAAATAAATAAATACCCTTTGGGAATCTGTCATGGTCTAACCCCTTTGGTATAACATAGCACTAATCATTTACAAATGAACACCTAGGAATCTCTCATGGTTAATACCCCTGGGTCAACATGGCATCAATAAATTATCAACAACCTTCTGGGTAGCTCTCACGGTCAATACCCATGGGTCAACATAGCATAAATAAATCATAAAAGACCACATGGGTAGCTGTCACAGTCAATACCCCTTGGTCAATATCTACACCAAGTCTCTCACGGTCCTATGCAAATAAACATGGAAACCCCCATAGTTTTCCTGTTCCAAGGCTCTCACGATCCATTGGAAAAACATCACGCATATCATATCAAAGAATCACATGTAATATATAACTACTACATGGATAAACATTCACAAAGCATACCACATTCATTTCATATAAATATTCATCTCTCTCCTAATCAACCAAGACATGGAAAACAAGGCACGCCTAAGAGGCATTCTATACCAAACAATCATAAATAGTCAATCAAGGGAAAAATTCACCCATGGGGTGTCTTGTAAACAAGGTATCTAACCTTACTCCTAAGAAACAACCCATTAACAACTAGTCAAACCATAACAGACAATAATCAGGGTTCAATTACAAATCAAGAAATACCCCAAACATTTGTATGCAGAACGTTTATTATATATACTCCAAATACAGACAATGAAAAGCACAAACCACCTACCTTGATGTCTCATGATCGATATCCTTGAACGTCAGCCCTTGAATCAGACTATATTGGCATAGATCTACAAAAAGGTAAAAATTTTCAACCTCTAATAACTCACAAGAGATAAATAATCAGGAATAAATGATCTATAGAAAATGAGAACTCGCTGGTGGAATTCTGACACACCCAACGGCGTCTCAATCAGATATCATATGGAGAATCGGGGGTTCGGTCTTAGTTCTTCATTCCTGAGCACTCCTGTATGAAACACAAGAAGAAGAAGTCAGTTATGGACATGAGACACAACCCCACTCTGATATATTAAATAAAAAGATAACTACACAACATGTTCATTAAATGTACACGCCATGTAGTAGCCTTAACTAGGCCTCACCTTAAGCGGTCTTCCAGGTCACCACACGTCTATGTAATCAGCCGTTACACAGCTAGTATGCAACTATATGTGGCATCTAGGTACATAGAGTGTACTCATAAATACATAACATGTACTTAGAAAAACCCCATTTCTTCCTTTTTCCTTAAAAACAACCCAAAAAAAGATCCATACCTGAAAAGAAGATCTGGGTTCTTACAGAAAAATTATTGTCGAAGACAATCACTCTTCCCATCAGTGATATTTTGCATGACCAAAAAATGGACTTGTGGTTATGTATGAGCATTAACATGGAAAAACCCTCTATTTGTCTTTGGATCCAAAAGGGGGAGAATTGGACTACCTAGACATGTCCAAGGCCCTTCGCGTAATGAGGGTGGCATGTCGGTGGGCTCTTACTCGATAAGGATGGCATGTCACTAGTGCTTCTATGGTGTTTTGAAAACCTACATGGGAGTATCGAGAAAAGTTTATGATCACAAAGGATACCACATTTTTTCTATTTTTACCCTAATTTAACAAGTATTTTTGGATGGATTGTTAGATGTCTATAAATTGAAAAATCATGTGACCTGGAGTGATCATTTGGAAACCATTGAATGGTCCATGAGTGTCTTAGATTCCTTAACAAGAAAAAAGTGGAATTTTCAAATGGGATTTGTAAGATCTTCCAGCTGGTTGTGCACTACGTATGAGATGTTTTCATGACCTTCTGAAGGTCATGTGATCACATATCCTTTGGCAGGTTACACAATCCGAGAGTTCTATAAACATATCCTTATTTTTATTGTGGGAAAAAAATAATACTCATATTCATGTATTTTTTCATTTTTTTATTCACCGATGCTAATTTTGTAGGCATCAACAAATTCCTCCACTTAGGAATGATGCTCGTGAAGAAAATGGCTTAGTTCTGAGAAAAGTAAATGCCCACTTGAGGCTTTGGCACAGTCTCTAATCGGTGTATTTGTAAATGCTTGGTCTTTTGGGTGATGTTTGGTATTCCACAAAAGTCCATATAAATAGAGGAATATAGGGAGGATTTAACCATTAGTGGTTATATGAAATCATGCAACAAGTCATCTTGACATGGAAATAATTGGTTGATAGTGAGAGGGACTTTCATGATTTCGACAAAGGGACATCATCAACCAAGTTGATGAAGGAAGCTTCATAGGTGTTGGAATAGAGTCTCTAGTTTATGTCTGAGCTGCAAACCTAGATGAATGTCTGGACCATGAAAATATGGTGGTATGAGGAGATTATGACTCGCTCGAATTATTACCTTTCTGCATCATCATCCTTTCTTGAAACCACTCAAAAAAGAGTTTGGTAGTTGTAAAATTTGATTGATTCCCTTCATCCTAGGATGGAAGTAGAAAAATTAGGGTGAGCGGAACTTCAGCATTCAATTGAAGCTTACCTATAGACTCTTATTGAATTGGAAATCTCATCTGATCAAATCTTATTAGTTTGATTGTTGATATGTATTTTTTTCTGATGAAATTCTTGTAGGGACTCCAAAATGTGGGGATTACTCCTCTTGTGTTTTATTAATGAATGGATCTTCTAAAATTTATTTTTTGTTGTCTAATTTTCTTTTGTTCATGATGTGCATGAAATTTCACTAACCTAATTTTTTATTAATCATCAACGATTCCCTTTTCATAATATCGAGTAAACATTAATCCCTATATTTTAATGTTTAAATTAAAACATATTATTCTTAAGAAATGATCATGAATTCCCACCAACATGAGATTCCTCATTAACATGTATTCTCTAACTATCCTGAGATTATTTTATTTACTAAAGGATAAATTTAGTAGAATATATATCCCAAATGTAGAGCACACTATCTTTTTCCAAAGTAAATGGAATTGGTGAGCACAGATTGATTTTTTCTAAGGCCATATGGTGGGCCTCACAAGATTTGTATATTTTCCATTATCAAAGACTAAATTTTTGTTATTATTTAGTTTAAGGTATTTTATCTCGGACATTTTATCATTGTAGTTTATTTTCTTTTATCTCATACAGTCTATCATTGTAGTTTAGGGTCTTTTAGATTGGACCTTTTATTGTGGTAGTTTAGGGTATTTTAGCTCGGACCTTCTATCGATATAGTTTATGGTCTTTTAGGTCAGACTTTATATTGTTATAGTTTAGGTTCTTTTATCTCATACCTTGTATTTTTGTAGTTTAGGGTGTTTTATCTCAGACCTTCTATTGCTGTAATTTAGGGTCTTTTAGCTCAGACCTTCTATCACTGTAGTTTAGAGACTTTTATATCATACCTTTTATCACTGTAGTTTATGGTCTTTTAGCTTAGAACTTTTATTGTGGAATATGGGGTAGAAATGAAAAGGATGACCCAAGACACCCTAAGGTTTTGAGTTCCATCATGGTGTTGTTGGGGATCATAGGGATTGGAGTTCCTTTTCTGTAAGGAGGATATGCTTCTGATTGGTAGGTTAAATCCCATATTCATTGATAACATGGTCAAATAGAGTTGTATCCACTCTTTTCTGAGGGTCATAGAAGATTATGGAGGTGATTTTTGTTTAGGGGAAAGTATATTGGAAGTTGATTCCACCTGGATAGTTAGAGTGTGGGTTGAATTATTCATAACCCAAAAGTTTGAGTTGATGAATATGGGATGGGGTAGGCATGCTAGGGAAGACCCATAACACCCTAAGGTGTTGAGTTCCTCCAAAGTGTTACTAAGGCTCACAAGGATCATTTTTACTTTCTTACAAGGAGGGAATGCCTCTGGTTAGTAGGTATAAGCCCTTATATAGCGATAGCATGATCAAATAGAGGTGTACCCACCCTTTTCCAAGGGCTATGAAAGATTTATGAAGACTCAAAAGTCTAGATGATAAAGTTGGATGTGGAGGAAAGGCTATCTAGAAAGGGTTCTGGAACCCTAGGGTAGTTTGATTCTTATGTGAAGCCCGAGCCCTATGCCCTATGGTTTTGAATCATGGGGTGTGGTCCATCAAAAGGTTTGGGAATAGAGTGTCGTATTTCCTCTTTGATAAAGGGTACAAACAACTATGAAGTAGCATCGAGGATGTTGAATCCTATTGAATAGTCAAGTTATGGGGATTATAAATCATGGTTCAAAGTGTTTGTGTCACAAGGATGATATGGGAAAATAATACCAAGAATGGCCCAGACCACACTGAGGTGATGAGTTCTACCATAGTGATGTTAGGGCCCACAAGGATTAGAAATTCCTTTTTGCAGAGTGATATATTTGGTTGATGACCATAGGTGCATATGAAAGAGTCATATGCATACAAGAATAGTCAAATAAAGGGTCCCTTGAAGCCGGGTATCCTTTTCCAAGGTCCATGGAATATTTATAATGATCCAATATGCTCAAATCATGAAGTGTGATTTGTGGAAAGTGTAATATCCAATAAGGGTTTGAGCACCCTAAAATTTGTGTTTCCACTTAGCGAACACATTATCGTGGTGAGTAAAAGTGTCAAACCATTACTCTAATTTTTTCCTAGACCAGGGGGTCCAATAAGCATGACTAGATTTTAATAGAACCACAAAGTAGGCCTTATGAGCTTTATTCCTTATTTATTTATTCCCTAACTTTTTCCTAAACTCTTGAGATGAATATTTTAGCGAGCGAAGACCTGAATTTTTCTCAGGCTACCCTTTGTAGGTTTTCAACCTGAAAAATTGTGTGTCTATTTCACTAGTAGTTTAAGTTATTGCGATTTGTACCTTCTAAGGATAGAGTTTAAGGTTATACAACTTTGACCAAATTTTTGGCATTTTAAGGTCATGATGCACCTAGACCTAATATGAGGGAGATGTTACACAAGAGCCTGATTAGGAAACCAAGGTTCAAGATCAATACAACATCCTTCTGGGCAGGAGATGAATTTATTATAAATCATGGCTCGAGGTTCTCAAGAAATGGGTAATGATATGGGAAAATCATACTGGGGATGACCCAGAACACCCTCAGGTGCTGAGTTTTTCCATGCTGATGTTAGTATCACAAGGATTAGAAATCCCTTCTTATAGTTCCAAGATGTCTCTAGTTTTTAGATATGATCCCTTATGCATTTATAGCTTGGTCAAGTAGGGAGATGTATTTTTTTCCTTTCCAAGGGCCATGAATTTTTTTTGGAAACCCAATTTTCTTAAGACATCAAGTGTGATTCATTAACTGAGGGGATTGAAAGATGACAGAAGCACCTCATGCTCTGGTTGACCAAGGTTAGGATCTTACAGTACTTTGATAAGGGATGAAAATAGGTGATGGTATACCCATTTTAACATCATGTATTAATGATGTGTTTTTTTGTGGATTTTTAATGTCAAGTGACATGGAAGTTTTCCTTGCAGTTTAGCATCATATAGTAAGGACATGGGGACTGATGTGAACAATTTTGCAATATATATTATGTGTAAAAAAAATCCATATGCATATCTGACCCATACATAGAAAAAATGATCTTGTATGACTTAGAACCAGTTTGAAAAGAGTTATATAATTTCTTTTTCAGGTAGTTTAACATAATGCAGTTGGGACATATGGATGTTTCTTTATAGGTCTGACCCATACAATGAGGCAGGGGAATATTTTTTTGTCATGGCTGGACCCAAGGATCAAATATTTGAGAATATTTATGTATTCTATAAGGAAAAGAATAAATTCATATATAGTTATTGAATAGTAAAAAAATTATGAAGGTCTACCCTATATGTAAAGGGGGAATAATTCCCATCGATTGTTATAGTTGGACTAAGGGTTGGAGATCCGGGTGTCACTACATATCCTGTGATGACAGGAATCAACCCACACATAATTATTGAGAGGTCATGCGGTTTAATGCCATATGTTAAGGACATAGGATTCTCGACATGAAAAGAGAGTATTAAGGCTAGTCCTGAGAATGGAGGTATGGGTATCACTATGTATCCCAAGGTAATAAGAATTAAACCACACATAGTTCTTGAATGGGAAACTCTCTACCCATGTCTGACCCATATGCATAGGGGGGATTTTTCCCATTGATTATTGTTGTTAGAACCATGATTGGAGACATGGGTGTCACTATGTATCCAATGATGGCATGAATCAATATACACGTAGTTTTTGAGAGGCCATGTAGTTTAACATCATGTGGTAAGGATGTAGGATTCCTGACATGAAAAGGGAGTATTACATATGGGTCCAGGAATAAAGATATTCGTATCACTATATATCCCACAATAATAGGAATTAAGGCACACATAGTTCTTGAAGAGGAAAATCTCTACGCAGGTCTAACCCATACGTAGAGGGGGGAATTATTCCCATTGATTACTATAGCTATACCCAATATTGAATATTTGGGAATCACTACATATCCTATGATAATGAGAATCAAGACACAAATAGTTATTAGATGAAGGATCCATGTTTTGGTATGACATGTACGTAGAGAGGAGTTCATTTTTATGTTTTATTTATTGTTACTGGACTTGGGGTTGGAGATCAGTGTTTCACTATGTATCCTACGATAGAAGGAATCAAGTCACATGTAGTTCATTAATGTAGGTGTGTGGGAGGACAACAACAAAAATAGTTTTCATATCAGGCGAGGTCCATAGGAATGTATTGTTTTATGTCATTCAAGATACACCAACCATGCATTTTAATGTCATGTGGAAAAGACTCAAGACCATGATAACCTAGTTGTGAGCTAAAATTACTTGTTCATGTGGGAAATTCCTTACCAAAGATCCTGATCCCATGTGATCTATGCTCGATGTGAGAAACAGGCAATGGAAAAGGTTCCTCGTGACACTAAAGAAATTAAAGAAAGGTCTAGGGAATTTTGAACCATGCAATGGATGGACTAAGATATAGGATCTAAGCATACAAACATATCTCATGATAATGAGAATAAATCTTTATATAGATCTAGAAACCCATGAAGTTTAATGTCATGTGGCAAGGACATCAGTCATGTAGTTTAACATCTTGCAGTAGGGACGTGGGTGACTCAACATAAAAGAATAAGATTATTACAGTTGTGGCCAATAATGGGGGTCTAGTTATCACTACATATCCTATGATGGAAGTAATAAATCCACAAATAGTTCTTTTAAACCATAAAGTTTATTTTCATTCATATAAGACAACAACCATGTAATTTAACTTCTTGTGGTAAGGATGTGGGTCACTGGATGTGGACAGAAAGTAATACCATGTCTAGGCCCAATAATAGAGGTTATGATTTCACTATGTATCCTGTGATAGAAGAAATCAATCCACACATAGTTCTTGGATAAAGATATTCCCTATTTGGATCTTACTCTCACACAAGGATGGGAAAATTTCATCCTTCATTCACACAGATCTTGCTTGTGTGTGGTGAATCATTGGTGATATGATGTTTCCTATATAGTTTGACATCATGTAGTAAAGACATATCCCATTTATTTTAATGCCATGTGGTAAGGAAAAAAGGACACTTTGCAATTTATTGTATTCCTTCCAAGAAAATCTTTATACTGTTTAATTTCATGTGGTCAGGATGAGCTTCATATAGTTTAACATCATGTGGTTAGTATGCAAGATGTTGTGCAGTTTAACATCTTGTTTCCAAGACATATTTTTATAGTTTATCATCATGAAACCAAAATGATAGATAATATTTAGTTTAAAATCTAGATTCTAGGATGACCCCTATATATTTTAATTTCATGTGGTTAAGATGTGCTTCGTACAGTTTAACATCATGTAGTCTGGATGCGAGACATTGTGTAGTTTAACATCTTGCTATTAGGACATTTTTGTGTAGTTTATTATCATGAAAACAGGAAAAGGTACATTGTGTATTTTAACATCTTTCTTCTAGGATGATCCCCATATAGTTTAATGTTGTGTGGAAAAGAAATGCTCCGTATAGTTTAATATCTTGTGGTCAGGATGTGAGACATTGTACAATTTAACATATTTCTTCTAGGAAATCTTTGTATAGTTTATCATTATGAAACCAGAATGAGAGACATTGTGTATTTTAATTTATTTCTTCTAGTATGATCCTCATACTGTTTAAAGTCATTTTGTTAGAATGTGAGACACTTTATGGCATCTATGAAAAGTATTTCTTAGGGAATCTTGAAATAGTGGTGGTATGATATGTTCCACCAATGAGTAGACTCCATTATGATAGAACTTATGTATGATACAAGGGCCTTCCCATTTGGGTTCCACCTTTGGAGTATTATTTCTTAGTATAATTGGGGTTATGATATCCAATACTGATTCTACTTGAATAAATGAACAGAGGTGGACCAATTTCTTGAAGGTTCGTGCAATCCAATTCTGATAGACTTTAAGGTTGTGCAATTTATGCAACCTATTCTCATAGAGATGCTCTAACTCATACAGTTTCTTCTATGATGTCTCATAATCTAAGAGTTTTCCACAAATGTCTATTTAAATTGAATTCAATTGGAATTATATGGGTAACATTACCTTAGTCTTATACACTAATGAATATGGTGTTTCTTGTGTAGTAGTACTCATGGTGGTATGATAGGCCCATAAAGCATAGAGGAGCTTGTCCGGATATGACTTCTTATCATTATTACCTATATTCTATAGTATATTTTATAGTCTTATTTAAGGCCTCTATCTATCCATTTTCCATTTCATGATAGTAGGATGAGTGATTGTAGTCAATGTTTTACTCCTGGTACAGTTTCATTAACTTCGTAGAATAGAAGTTGGTGTCATTATCCATAAATATTATGTGAGGGACTCTAAACATGGTGATAATAATAGACTTTATGAAGTTGATGATATTATTCATCCCAAATTCTTTGAGGGGTATTGCCTCAGCCCATTTGGAGAATAATTTGGTAGTAGTTAGGATGTTCTTGAACTGGTTAGCTGTGACTGGGGGATATATCTCCACAACATCCATTCCCCACACAAAAAATGGTCATAATATTTAGTTGTATGTATAAATTATAGGGGTTGATGGATGAAGTTTTCATGGATCTATAATTCATTACATTACCTAGTGAATTCCACATAGTCATGTATCATGGTTTTCCAATAATAACCCAACCTCCCGATTTGATGGGAGAGTTTGGTCCCAGACTGATGAGTGTCATAGGAACCCACATTGAATTTTCCTATAATGGTGGGAATCTATTTTTCTAGTATGAATCTAAGAAGGATCCCATCAAATCATCACTTATATAGGTATTTCTACTCATTTGGACCATCTCCAAGGGTAAAGTTTACTACTCGATGTCAAATCTATTCCCTTTCATATCGGTCTATCAGGAGAGTCCCATTTTAGAGATAACCAATTATGGGATCCATCCATAAAGGGGTGGATGTTGGATCATCATAGTCTGAGGTGGTTTTGACTTGGTTTATTTATTCCATATCACATACGTTGATCAATGAGACCATTCTTTGGTGTGTGATATAGATGATTTCTTCCTTCTGATTGGAGTTGTTTAGGACTATAGATGTATTGACCAATGCATCAACGCAGACATTATAAAATTGGGGAACATGATTAATTGTGGGATCAAAAGGAAAATTTTCCTTTAGTCCCCTAACATAGCCAGTAAGAGGGGTTAGTTTTTTCTTTTTAATGACACATTCATTATTGATCTAAATTATCACTATATTTGAATCCCATTTGATATTTAGGTTGGATATCTATAGCTGTAGAGTTAGTTCCAATAAATAGATGAGAGATTAGTATTCTACATAATTGTTTATGAAACCTTCAGATGGTGAGAAAGTGTAGGGAAAATTTTCTTTGTCTAGATAAACAAACACAATACCTAAGACAACTCGGTTGAGCTTTAGATTTTCTATTATCTTTACAATAGGACTTCAGGAGGCACCATCAAAATACATCTCCCATGTATAGGTAGTTTCAAGGGAATATAAAACCTCCTCATCCTAGAGTTTTGTGTCCACTCGTGTATTTTATTAGGTGGGATGTGTTGTGAATAAATCAGATAGATTCTACCCTTTCACTGAATTTTGGTAAACAAACTGAGTGTCATATTGTTACAGAGTCACTACCCATCAGGATAGATTCCCATTTAGTATGGTAAAGACAAGGATTTACTTAAGCATATCAATACTGGAGACCATATGGACTTTGTGGTGCTATAAGTAATGACTCAGATTTTGTACTAAAAATAAAAGTGTGAGGCAGCACTTCTTGACATCAGAGTACTAGGTCTCAGTACCTAGAATCTTCTGGATGAGGTAGTAGATATTTTTCTCTCTTCCCCATAATTCTTATGTGTGAGGAGGGTTCCCATTAAGCATTATATGTAGGCCACATATAGGATGAGCAGTTTTCCTTCTGCGGGTGGCATCAGGACTAGTGGGTGTATCAAGTACTTCTTGAGACTCTCGAAGGATTCTTGGATATTCTTATACCATTTATAGGAAATTTCGTTCATCGTTATCTTATTAAAGGGTGAGATTTACTGGATAGGTTGTCTATGAAACATCAAATGTAGGTGAGGTGCCCTTGGATCCCCCTTAGTTCGTTGAGATTTTTGGGGGTGACATTGATAAAATTTCACTAGTCTTTTCTAGGTCGACCTTGATTCCAGGTGGCCTACCATAAATCCATGTAACTTTCCTAATGTTACCTTGAAAGTGAATTTCAAATGATTCATCTTCACATTGTGTTTTCCCAGCTTTTTGAAGACCATTTGAAGACCCTTGAAGTGGTCACACCACTGTATGGATTTGACCACCAGGTTATCGGCATAACATTCATCTATTCTTTCCAATAAAGGCTTGATGATATGATGCTTGGCACATTGGTATATAGAGACAAAATTATTAGAGCCAAACGGAATGACCTGATAGCAGAATATCCCTTGGTATTCTCTGAAGGTAGTGTCTTACACATCTTTAGGGGCCATCTTTTTCTGATTTTACCTTGAATACCTGTCCATGAAAAAAAAGGGCTTAAAACCCCACAGTTGCATCGATTAAGAGTTATGTGATAGAAAATGGGAAATTTTCCTTTGTTTTGTGTAAATTAATGTCAGTTAAATCAATGAATACCCTAATATTTCCATTCTTCTTCTTGAAATGTATGATACTGGTGATCCATCTTGGGTATTGGACTTTTTAGAAAAAGGTGTATTTGATCAAATTATCAACTTTTTTCTATACATTGGTATCATAAGAGGGGTGAATCCTCTTGAATTACTTCATGAAGCCTTGATGTTAATTAGGTAAGCCAATATAGTTCATATCCACATCAAGATTCAGTCTAGTAATTTTTTTATAATACAAAAAAAACACATATCAATGTTGCTTTAGAAATTCAATGTAAATTTCTTACTCCCTGAGAGTTATAGAGGAACTAATTAGTGTAGTTTTTGGGTCTTCCTTTGTTCTCAAGTTTACCTTATTAATATAATAAATGGTGTTAGAGATTCATTCCTCAAATACAAGAGGGGAGTTACTGAGTTCATCCTATTCTTATTGTACCTCTGAGTCTATAGAGGCATTTACAGATGAATTCAGAAATCTAGGGGAATCACTATCACTATCAAGGTGGAATATGCCATGAGAGAAGACATTATTATCTCTTACTACCAGATTCATTGTAGAGAGATCCCAGAATTTATTTTCTTTTACACTGTTGCTTGGGATAGAAGGGGCTTGGACATCTGGGATCAGGTATATTTCCTCAACTAGATTTATGGGGAGCACATAGTCACTATTGAGCATATTACATGGGCTTTTAGGGGTGGTCTTCAAGAATTTGGGAGATAAAACCTATATATAATCATTCACCATTGTTTTCTTCATTACATTTTATATAAATTTACCTCATCATATGTGGTTTTGTATGTCTATAAGGGACACTATCACCATATTGTATACCAACCTTCCCATTGATGGGGTACTTCAAACAATGGTGGAATGTTGAAAGAACCACCTCATGGATAAGGATCCAGGGCCTTCAAAAAAGGACATTGTATTTAGTGTCCTATATTATAACCATAAACTCAATATCAAATGTGAGATCCCCAAATAGAGTTTTGAGATTGATCTTCTTGAGAGGTCTTTGATCATGCTTATCATACCCTAGAATGGTCATTTTTGTGGGATTAAAATCTCCTTTGCTATACCCCAAATTTCATATGGTTAAAATTGGGATGATATTGATACCATAACCATTTTCAATCATATCCTTTTAAATGTAAAAAATATCAATTCTTCCTAAAACTTATAGGGGTCTGATGTGTCCCTAGATAAACTCTTCCAGATCCTGATCTGTGAATGAGATGGTGACATGGAATTCTGCTGGCATGGTCTCCACTCCATAGAATTCATATGTAGAGACTTATATCTCAAACTCCTATGGTATATGAAGGTATTAAATGAGTTTATCTCTAACCTATTTTGGAATATAGAGCAAATCTACGATTGAGATCTTGGATGGGACAACCACCAGCTATTTTATAATGTCGTGATTTTTTTCAGTGGTTTTCACTTCCTTATGTGTGGTTTATTCTTATTATGCATCTCAAGATCTAATACATTTAAAGTAGATGATCCAAGTACTTGTGCATAGGTTAAGGGATCATATTCTTCTAGTGGTGTAGATCATTCTAACCTTCCCTATTTCTTTGGATGATCAGATTTTCTCACACCAACTAGGTGGTTATACAAAACAACTGGGCACAGACAACCACTTGAGGGTTCTGAGACACCTCCATGTGTTTGCTGGGATTTATGGAGTGCTTTTCCATGGGTGGAAGCTACATATATGTACTCTGACTGAAATAGTGGGTCTGACCACACTTGTGTTGTCCCCTATATCCTCAGTTCCTATGCATGCGACATCCTATTCCCCGATTAATTATGGGGAACTCATTATCTGAGGCATACTTATCATCAGAGAAGGATTATTTCAAATGTATCATGTTAACATGACTAAATATGAGATACTCATCTGGTGAGGGTTCTATTTTTTTGTCTAGTTCCAATGATTCAGATACTGTAGGGAAGAAATATGCAAGTTTCAGAACTTGTATTGGAAAGAAATATGTCTCTTCCTCTTCTGTTATTTCTTGTATCTGACAGTCACATATACCTTTGAGAGATATATTTTATGTCTCCTCCCTGTGTGGAATAACTATTTTGGGTCTTTGAATTTATGCTCTCAGGGTTCATGGGATTAGTCAACTACTTTTTGAGTCATTCAGTTGTTGAACTTCTATCCATGCCTGGCCGGAACCTTTTTCCAATATTCTTCTTCTTCTGGCTGGGAAACAGTTATGTAGACCACCTAATATGAGGATTTATCTAACATGACCTATCTAGAATTAAACCTTATTTAGAGGATGTATTTGAATATGAAGAAATTCTGGATGTTATGACCTTACTTTCTATGAAAAGGGAAGTAGTAGGGGTGATCGGTGAGGTTGACCGCATTTGGCTTCCTAGGTTGTGTCTACTTGAGCAGGTTGTTTTCCAAGGCTATAAGGAAATAATTGAGGAATTATTTAAAAAGGAGTATTTTTTATTCATCTATTCCTAAAATCTTGGGCAACCCTATTCTCTTTTAGCTTTATCTAAGGGAAATTTTTTGGTTGTTTACACTCGATAGGTGGTGTGGGGTAGTTTGGGACCTACCTAGGTGCTTTAATGGGTACTACTACTGGTTTAAGCATAATAGTGGAAGTTTATTCCTTTCTAAGTTTTTTCACTATGTTTAGGTCATGATCCAAGATGTAGCTCAGGTTCTCTAAATGTAATCTTTAAGATGTTGTTCCATTTCTTCAAACTCATGAAACCCACCTAGATACTTCATTAAGATCAGAGGTGTCTGCAGCTTATCCCTGATATTTTCAACACATAGTTCTAGAAACTGTTCATGTGAGAGAGGGATGCTGAAATAATAGGTTAAATCCTTCCATATGGATATGAAGTTAGACACCCTCTCATTTTCACATTTCTTGTAGTTCTTCAGGTCGAATATTGTCATTTCTCACAACATGGAAATGGACTAGTAAAGGAATTGATGATTAAGGCCTTCTCATCCTTAAAATAATCCTATTGGAAGGTTGATGTACCAAATGAAAGTTGGACCTAATAGATTCTATAAAAAAATATAATATTGGTAACTTCCTACTGATCTCGAGGGACCATCATCAGACCGCGTCAGGATACAAAGTGAGTGAGATGTTATTTGAGGTCCCCAATGTAATCAAAAGTGTAGAAGGTAGAGTTGTAAAAACTGGATGGGAGAAAAGTTTCATTCACATAATCAGGATATGGCTTCTACTAAAGCTGCATAGGTGCATGTTTCCCTTCTATGGATTATATTCGAGTAGCCAAGGACTCGATGGCTTTGAGAAGTTTTAAAAGTATTGTTGTCTGAGCTTCCTCTCATCTACATGGAGAGAGTGGGGCCTGATTTGGTGGGTTTATTTTTTTCTCCAACTGATTCTTCATCAGTACAAAGATGGAATGATCTCCCTAGTGAAGGAGAGGCTATCACCACAAGGGAGGGAAGTCCCAATCATTTTTGAATTCCTTGTTTATATAGAATGTCTTCCTGGATCTGAAGTTGGTATGAAGATCATACACCACTCTTGTAGGAGGATCAACTCTTTCCAGATGTATCGAAGGATGAATATTTGCCTCAACCTAAATAAGATACCTAGTGGGAATATTTCCTCTGATTAGATCCTCATTGATTTGTCTGAGATTTTATATCCCACTCTCGTATCATGACAATTGTTCTTATATGGAAGGATTTTTGTGGGATATAGCCACAAAATTCCATTTATCTTTGGAAGTGTTATTCCATATAGGTGGAAACTTGTTATTAATAGGTGCTAGGTTATGGATCCTCCTCTAGTTTTGGGTGTGTGTGGCCTCAGTGAGTGCATTCATCCCTTCCCCTTAGGGAATATTTTCTATTTTGTATCCCTATGCATTTTCATCCTGGTCCACATTATCTATTGTGTTGATGGTGACAACATTCATAGATTTTTATCAAAAAATGGTATTTTTCCTATTACTCTAAAAATAATATGATGATTTTTCATTTCCTTCATTAGGGTATTTTATCGAACCCTCTTCCATATTGGTCCATTTTTGGCTTACAGCCCCAACGGTGTTAGATTTCCTTCTCTGTATTATCCTCCCATATCGTCTTGTGAGTGGTGACCTTGAGGGAGTTTCTAGTCCTAATTTATGAACAATACCTAAATATTAGAGGTTTTTATTGTGGTGGAATAAAAATATGATATTTCATTCATTAATATTTACCTCCCATATGGGAGAAGACCGATTCCCTCTATGGTGATGATGATGATGAAAATTCCCCCAACCTATGGACTGAGGATTACCTGGGGAAACAATTAGAATTGATTGATCCTTTTACTGAGGATTTGATGCTTTCAGTAGAGGATTTGGTGATCCCTAGGATAGTCATTGAGATATTAATACCCCAATCCCATTGGGAAGGTTTAATCTAAAACCAACATTGATCTCCCCAGGACCCTCTTGGGGGATGATGAACCCAATGATGGTGATTGAGATATAAATCCCCCCAGCCCAGTGGGTTGGGGTTTCTTTGATGACGTTACCGATATTTCTTGAATACTATTTGGAATTGATTATCTGAGGGGTGGAGGTGGTGATAGATATTCCCCCAATCTAGAGGCTGGGTTCACTCCTAGATGACTTTTATGGTATATGCTACTAAGACCTATTTAATGTGGCATAGTTGTTCTCTTTTAGGATCTAAGTATAATAGAATCCCATGATTGGAGTCGATTTCAATGGGATGATGTTTAATTGATTGTACCTTCATATTCCATGTCTAAAAAAAATTCCCATTATTTCTAGGGGCCCATATTGAAGATATTTTTCCTATTCGTTTCCTCCATTATTGATGTCTCGACAATGTTAAATTAGGGGAATTCCATTGTAGTGACAAACTGACTCGATCGTTACCTAGCACCCTAATTTCTCCAGAGGCTATGACATTATAGGACATTTTATCGAATGGGTTCTACTATTCTGAGGGTGAGTTGAAGTTTAACTCTCCATAATTTCCCCATCCTAAAATAAAGATACATGACAAGGCTTTGGATATCAGTTTCTGAAGATTTATGACGCAATGGCGGAAAGAGTGTTATAGATTTACACTGTTATTTTTCAGTTTTAGGTCTTGGGCCATGGATATGGTAGCCAGGTCTAGTTGAAAATAGAGTATCTTGATGGTTTGAAGGTGAACCTCATACCCAGGATAAGGGAGATTTTTATCCTTCAGTTGCTGATGAGTATCCCATATATTTTGGCGTAGATAGGAATGTAGTCCTTTTCTAGCTCATCTGGGATCTCATAGTCAGAATTGGTAAGGGGATAGAACATGGTGGTGAGGTTTTTTATGGATAAATATCTCCATATTTCAATTTCAGACTCCTCTTCATCAGATATACATGACTCTATTTGATCAAACCATAGAAGGTGATTCTTGGGGTCACCTGATGACTAGATTGGAGTTTTTTTGGAAGTTGATGGGGAACTATATATGGTTGACCCTGATGTTTCAAGAACCTCTATACATGAAGGCATTTGAGTTTTTAACTCTTATCTATATGAATATTACTAGGAAATGGATGGATTCCTTGTCCATGGTAGATATAATTGTGGGGAGGTTGACAACAATAAATGTCAGGAGTAGAGTCATTGTGATCCATCTCCACACTTCCATGAGGAGGATTATCACAGTAATGATCACCTTTTTCTTTAGTTAAAGATTTGAAAGACCCTTGGGGTGTTAAGAATGTTTCTCAAACAACCTCAAGAACACTAGTATTGAACATATTAGGGATCTGAGCCTCATTCTATGTCATGGACAAAATATGTTGGACTTCCTTTTGAAATTTTGCAGGGATATGAGCCTATTGTATGATAGTTGATGGATTTTTTTGATAATCATCTAGTGTCATGGGAGTATTATCCCTCTTCTAAGAAGCTATCAGAATATTCCAATGAGCTTATTTATTATTGATAGAAATATGATCTTTTCTTGAGGCATGCGACATTCTCACTTTGTGATCCTCATTCAAAAAAGTAGTACAAACCCAATCCTGAGCCTTTGGAATATACCGCTGGTATTTTTGTGACAAGAATATGAGCATGTCCCAAGGCATGTTCTAATCTCACAAGGAGATCCCCTATTGGGATAGAAATATAATCGGAGTCTGAATATTCATTCCCTGACAGAATATGTTGAATGAAATACAAAATTGTGGAAGAGATATAAGCCTCCTCCAGTATGGACTTGAAAGGATGTTGGTACAGTCATTCGTTATTAGAAGTTGAAATATGCATCTGGATTCTATGATCTAATCCAATATGCCGGGTAGATTCAATGACATGCATATTAGCCTATC
Organism: Viscum album; assembly: GCA_963277665.1. Classification (NCBI taxonomy): domain Eukaryota; kingdom Viridiplantae; phylum Streptophyta; class Magnoliopsida; order Santalales; family Viscaceae; genus Viscum; species Viscum album. The sequence continues at coordinate 598,873,489 of OY728132.1, read as the reverse complement.
TCGAGATATGTTCCACTCTCAATTGGTGAGACCTAGCTAGAACGGTGATATGAGTCTGATCATGGGCCTTTGGAGTATGTCATTAGTCTTCTTCGACATGAATATGATCTTTCCATGAGTCATGTTCCACTCTCACTTACTAAGCCCTAGATAGAATGGGGATATGATCCAGATCTTGGGACTTTGGAATATGAAACTAGACTTTTTCTATGGGAATTTTCCACTATCATTAGGCATGTTCCATTCTCACCTAGTGATCCCCTATTGTAATAGGAATATGAACCTGGTCAGGCACCTCATCCTTTACTAGAATATATAAATAATCCTACTGGATAGGAGAAATAATGTGACCTTTCTCTAAAGAAACCAATTGATCATAATGATAATATTTTTATGCTACCGTGGCTATAGGGTTATGAATATGATCATATACCTATATCTATACCAGTTCCATAATATATCAGTGGAGTTATTCAATTGTTTTTAAGATGTAATGGAATTTTTGTAGAGTGTGCGCAGGGATATAATCCTTCACATTTATTGTCTCCACTGTGTACTGGAAGATATCTTTAATTAAAGTGAGTATATGAGACCACTTTTTTCCTCCTTGTTCCTATAGGATATGATGATGGACTTCATGCATGGGGGAAGAAAAATGCACCTCCCCCATTCTTGTTGAATGAATATGCCCATAGAATTCTTTTGAGTGAGAAAGGATAGGAGCCTACTCACTGGATATCACCAGAGTATACCGGTAGACATCATCAGCTAGAGTGGGGATATAATCCCACTCATGATTATCCAGAGCCTTATGTTCCTGATGTGTCATCCTTGTTGCATGTTTATGGGGATCTGAGGTTGAAGTGTGTCGGGTGGTACCCTCATTAGGCAACTGAAGGGAACCTGCGGGGTGGAAATGGAGATGGAAGTTGATAGGATACCTCTTTAATGGCCCCTAAACTAGAAGGGATCCATATTTTACTCTTTGATCAACCTTCATTATATAATGAAGGTGGTGTTTTTTGTGCTCTTGGGATAAGCTTCCAAAGTAGTGGGTTGTGGAAATGAGTGCCACTGGCTTTACTGTAGCTTTGTTTGGATGGTGCAGACATGTTGGCATTAGATTTTGGATACCCTTATAGGAATCCTCAAGTGTCAGGATCATACCATTTTGATGGTATTCTAGGACCTTTTCATTTTCCACCTGATGTTAAAGGAGTAGGCAAGTTGAGGTCATTTTTAGTCTCATGGGGGTTACAGCCATAGCTAATTTTCTAGAACAGTCACTGGATGAAGAAATTATCTTGAATCAAGTGTTTTTTGTGAGAGCATTATTTGTAGTCATGAATACAAAAAGGAACAAGGGCATCGATCAGTGCATCATTTCAAGCATGATAAGTGCGCAATCATATATTCATGGGTAACACAATTGTATTTTTTTACTGATTTGGCCATTCTTCTTGTGTGGACATGTCAAAGTGAGGATGGAATTATTTCATGAGAACATCTTCTATAGAGGATAAGTCATAAGATTCATGTTAGGTCAACCGATCATTTTTTTATTTGAGAGTTTCACATCAGGTTCACCATTTGTGTTTCATGAGAGAAGGATGTTAATGGATTGGCCTGATGGTTTGATTGTGGGGGATTGATGTATACAAAATCATTCACATCAGGTTCACAATTTCCATCTCTCATAGAAACCCCCAATGGTTCCCACATCCATAACTGGGTATAGACCCACTTTCTAAAGGTAGGTGTCTGATTGGTGTTTCAGACCCAATGACACTTAGGAACTAAAATTGGTTGAGAGGATGGGAGTCGGGCTCATCACACCCTTTTGGGGGGAATTGTTTCTTACCTAGTGAATATATTATAGATTTAAGATATGTTTGATGATATCTTCCTAATCCCAATATGGGATCGGTTACCCTAACAAAATGCTCATAGGTTAAACTCATTTATATGAAAAAGAGGGGATCTTATTGGTGAATCCATCCATATGTATCTGAGGTTCTTAATACATTTCCCATTGGTGTATAGCTGCTTATATGTTGAATTAGTATAAATAGAAACTCCATAGTATGTTGTCATTCAGGGAGGTATTTATTATTTCAAGGATGTAATTGAACCATTGTGAGGTGCCCTACGTACCCTGTTTTATAATAGGAATCAAAAACCACATAGTTTTTTAAACCCATGCAGCCTAATATCATATGAAAATGACATATATCAGGGATCTTGGGTACTATATATTTGAGATTTGATCTGAAAGAGTCGTCCTATGTATCCTGGGTATAATAGGAATCAGTGTTCTTATAGTTAAATCATGACCTTAGGACTTTTATTGAGGTAGATTCCCTTGTATGAGGGTAGTTATATCATGCCATAGACCAAGGATTACACATTGAGGTTTCCCTTTCTAGTGGAGATTCATGATTCAAATGATACGATCATTTAAAATCCCAAATCCCATGTGATCTATTCTCAGTGTGAGAAACAAGGGATGACATGTAATCAGTTTCATTTTATATGGATGTGGGACTTAAGTGTTGGTACAACACTTTGGATTTTTAATGTGGATCTCAGACCTTAGGAATGCATCCTACATAACCTGATTATAGTATGAATCAGGTCCATCATAGTTCTATTGAGTTCTTGATCTGCTGGTGGATAAAGAATAATGATCATCCCATGGAAGATATGGGGTCCCGATGGTTGGAATGTCAGAGACATAGTGGTACTTACATTGAGGAGGATTCCAGTTTGATCTTGAGCCTTTAAAAAGGCATCCTACATATCTTGATTATGGTATGAATCAGAGTTCTCATAGTTCAAATGATCATTTATTACACACTAAGTCGTTCATAATATTTATGTACATATCATATTATGCTGCTAATTGAGGCTTACACACTAAGGTCTCCCTATGCGATAGAGGTTCATGATGTAAGTGATATGATCATTAAAACTCCCTAAGACCATGTGAGCTATGCTCGATGTGGGAATCAAGGGATAAAAAGTAATAAATCTCACTACTTATGGGTATGGTACTTACATGATAAGATGGTCATATGGGTATTTAATATGGATTTTAGGGCTTTAGGAAGACATCCTATATATCTTTGTTATCGGAGGAATCAAAGTCATCGTAGTTCATTTGACTTCATGATCCTCTATTGGATGAGGAATAATGATCATCACATGGGAGATATGGGCCCCTGATGGTTGGAATGTCTGAGACATAGTGGGACTTACACTGAGTAGGATGCCCTTTTGAGCTAAGGCCTTTAGGAAGGCGTCCTACATATCCTGGTTATGGTAGGAATAAAAGTTCTTATAGTTCAAATGATCGAGGATTACACACTAAGGTTTCCCTAATATTAGAGTAAATATAATATTATACTATTTATTAGGGCTTATGCACTAAGGTCACCCTTATACTGAGGCTGGATAAGGTTATAATTCCCTAGGACGCTTGCTTGACTTGTCCTGGTTAGCTGCCAAACCTGATTGGTTATCTTCCTAACATGATTTGGTTATATGTATAAAATTTCTAAGGGGGTCTTAAAATGTATGGTAATATTATAATAATTTCAAAATACAATCTCATGATCTAGTTAACTTGTCCAAAGGACATCACATAATATGAATAGCATGTATGAAGACTATCACATGATCTAGGATAACTTATCCAGAGGACATCGTAAGATTTGTATGACTTGTCCTTGGGGGCATCACATGATCTTGGTTGACATGTATGGAGGGTGTCGCTTTACCTAGGATAACGTGTCTGGCAGGAGTCACATGATCTATATTGGCATGTCCAAGTGTCATCGTGAGACCTGGCTGACATGCTTGAAGTGTGTCATGATATATGGCTAGTATGCCCGAAGGGGTTTTTGAGACCAAACTGAAATACATTGATGTCACCATGTATCTTAGGTGACATGTCTAGAGGATATCACAAGATCTGGATCACAATCCTAGAGGTCTTTATGAGACTCAGGTGGCATGATCAAAGGGTGTCGTGTGACTTAATTGAAGTTTCTAGAAGACATCGCATGAACCAAATGGTTTGTCAAGGGGACATCACATGAATTGATTGACATGTCATGATGTTATAGCATGATCTAGATGAGTCATGTGAAGTGAATAAGGATCATCATATATGTTCTTTTCATAAGTATCATGTCTTTTAGTCTTTATTCTTATTTCTTATGCATATGTTCCTTATATTTTTTCAATTTTATCGTCTTTAAGTCTCACATGATTTTGTAGATATGTCATATGTCCTTCACATAACCTTTCATAGGTCCTTCATGTGATCTATGAGTGATCACTTGAAGTGACTATGCGTGTAACATGATCCACTAGGTAATTATCCATGTTTTTACTTAGTAGAAGACCTTGTGATTGTGAGCTTGGATGATCCAAGAAGTCTGCTTCGATACTTGGGTGTGTCGGTGCAAGGATACAAAGATTTTTAATATTGTGGGGGGGGGGGGATTTATAGGCCTCACTATCCTGATTATACACCACTTTGAATGGTGTTTATTGCAAAAAACTAGGCTAGAGTCGGTGGAGGGCTATGGTGTCATTCACTTCGTGAAGTGTTGACGTAGTTGTCTCATGATTTTCAGTGACCACAAGACCATCCCATAAACATCCCATTTATTGTATTTTTATAATAAAAAGGGTATTTCATAATTTTTTTAACATGTCAAGGGGCTTTTACAAGGTCATGCTAACATCTCAAGAAGTCTTTGTGGGATTAGGATGTCTGTTAAAGGATTTCGCGTGATCTGATATGACTTGTCTACAGTCCTCTGTGAGACAGAGGTGGATTGTCAGGGGGAATTTATGGGACTATGATGACATACTAAGGGGTATTATGAGATTGTGATGTATTTTCTAGGGGTATCCTGCAGGATCAATAGTGATTTCCTGGGGTTCATAACCCTTTTCGCATAAGATTAGTGCATCTTCCCATCTCAAGAAGCTCCCATTATTTTTCTTTATATTTCATTGTTTATTTAAAAAGGTATTGGGATATCACAAGTTTTAATGAGTGTTTTTGAAGAAAAAAAATATTCCCATAGGTGATGTGTCACATGACAAACAAAGGGTCTTGTGGTGATGTGTGAGCATTAACATGTAAAAATCCTATGTCTTTGGATCCGGAAGGGGGAGAGCAGGACCGCTGAGACATGTCTGAGGCCCTTTGCATGACAAGGGTGACATTCTAGAGGGCTCTTGAATGATAAGATTTTCATATCGCCAGTTCTTCCATAGTGTCTTTTGAAGCCTCATGGATGCATTATGTGATGTTTATGACCACAAAATGCTGCCACCTTTTGGCTATTTTCTCATAATTTTACCCTGATTTTTGGATGGATTGTCAAGCGTCCACTAATTGAAAAATCACGTGACTTGGGGGCTCATTTGGAAACCACCTCATGATCCATGTGTGTATTAGACACCTTTGCATGAACAAGGAGGAATTTTCAAAGGGGCTCCATGATATCTTCCAGCAGGTTATGCATTGTGTATGAGAAATCTGCATGATCTTATGAAGGTCATGTGACCACATATCCTTTGGAGGGTTACACGATCTGCAAGTTATATCCACCTTTAAATACATTTATTTTGAAGGTAAAATAATACCCATATTAATATATTCCTTCCTTTTTGTATTTTCCAATTCTCATTTGGTGGGTGTCGACAAGGTTTCAATCATATTTCCATTCTTTTTTATTCACCATAATTAGACTTCAATCATCATCATTCCTAAAAAATCATCACACAATGAGCACAATTCAACCAATATTTTAATAATACTAATAACAAAAATAGAAATAATATTATTATCCAATTTATACATAAATAACGATCGAACATCAAATATAAAAATTTATTAGTTAAAAAAAATTAATAAAGTGAATACCCTATAATCCACAAATCATAATTCTATCTGCATAATGAATATAACCATAATTAATTTATAATTGAATATTTAATAATTAATTCAATTATTATTATCTGATAATTATTATCATGTTTTTTCCATAAATAATTTGGATGGTATGATCATGGTAATAGATAGATTAAAGCTATTATAAAATGAGGTAAAACAAAATGAAAATTGTTAAATCAATGGAACAATCACCATAGATTTGATATAAATTCTTTATTGTATCGTGGTTCATCACCGTTGGGTCATGAATCAAACACCTCCTCTTTTATCATTTTTTGTAACCATATTAAATAATGGAATGAATAATCTCAATAATTTTCTCCCATTGAAAGGAAAAAAATGAGTTTGAAGAATTTTTTGACCAGGCATGATGGATAAAGGGGTTATTGGTGGTGGTATTAACCTTCTATAATTATTTCCATAATTCTAAAATTAATAATTATAAATATTTATTCTCTTATAGTTAACCATAATCTTCCCAATTAGAGAAGTCAAATGGTTTAAAATATCATACTCCATAAATCCTATAATGTTTCATGTTGTATCCACTTTTTTATCTTAATTCCATATCAGTATCCTTAATAAAATAAAAATAATAATATATTTTCATGGGTTAAGAGTTAGATTACTCAGTATTTTAAATAAATATATAAAAAATCTTGGTCCATGGATTGAAATTAGATCACATAATTTATAGAACACCTAGGAAAAATATCATGTTTTGGACACAACTACAAGGTCAGAATTTTCATTTGATGCTCCATTAAGGGGTTATCACTACTCCCATGCATGGGAAAAATATTTATTTATTAAATAAATATCAAATATCCCTTAAAAACCATTAAAATATAAAATTTACCAAACTTCAATACATGTGTAAACAACGTGTTTTGTGACTAACATAATAGTTATGATTTTTTTCCAAGGTTGTTTACTATGGTGAAATTACCCTTTTACCCTTTTAGGGATCCAAGACTTCAAACTTAAAAATGATCTATGTCTCACATGAGGAGAATTCAATTCCATGAAATCCTCCCCACCTTTAAACCTTTATATCCTTGAAAAGTAAGTATCTTGAGCTACTAGGTTTTAAAGCTCATTAAACAACCTTGTATGGTGGAAAATCCATCCATGCACACACTTGATCTTCCTCTAGTGGTCCAAGCTTTAAACAGACCCGAGATATAACCATCCAAGAAAGGAACACTATCTTTTTTCGACCAAGGATTACTTAATATTAAAGAGGTATTGGATCAATATTGTTTTGAAGAAACTCTTTAGTAGAGGAATAAGATCACATTATGTGAACCTTGATAAGACTCTTCACTCATTACCTTTTTCACTCGAAGGCCATCCAACTACATGGGATGAAATGAAATCATAAACCACTAACATCCACCTTGTAATAGTTCATAACTAAGGATACATACTATGGGAGAATTATACTCCTTACCTTTAAAATCATTCCACATGACTGTTTCATGGGAATAATATATATTTATCAAATTCTTTCACTGATTAAAACACAAAGAATCCACATCGACTACAGAATAGTTTCAAGGTTGTGTTCTATTTAGTGTTTTTTAGCTATATGTTATTTCCTATATACAAATCGTACACAACAATTCCACTGGAACAAGGTATGAGGACAACATGGAATTTCATGCTCAATCATTCCATTGATATCAATAGAAACATTACTTTCACACTTCAATATCTGAACAAGTTCACATCCATCACCAAAAAAAACTTGGTTATGTCATTGTCTCTTTTTCATGAAATATATTAATAAACACATCATGAAATGAAACTAAACTTCTCAAACTACCCAACATCAAACCACATCTCATCATTGAACCATTCCACCATAATTTGAATTAGATGATCTTAACCACTCAGATGACTTGACTAAATTATTTCTAAACCTCAAGTTAACAACTACCAAATCAAGAAACTAAAACCACTTCTTATATGAAAAAATCATCCAATATTTAGCTAAAATTTATATACATTGGAAATGACTAAAGACTCTACTAGACATACTCAGTTTAGAACCATGATATATTTATGGAATCATATATCAAAACATCCATTGATATTTCCAATGTAAGAACTAATGGAAACTCACTATCTACTTGAGTAAGTGGATGAAGTGCTCCCCATCTTTGGAAAAACCTTTAGGACTTCAACCTGAGAATATATGATCATAAAATACTACTCAATTAATATAACCACTATTTTAATATCTCACTCAAAGTGTGTGGGGTACTACAATTGATAAAAGGTGAGAAGAATCGCCCTCTCCTATCGAGAATACACCATTATGAGGATATTCATTCAATCACTTCGTCTACTAATTGAACATAGGATTCCTCACCAAGGGAATCAACCACAACTCCACTATTGTTCCACTCTGATAACACTATCCATAATGACCAAAAATTTACAAAGGATAATAACTAAACCCATAATGAAATCCAGTACATATATATCAATTCTCAATGAGATACAACAATGGATCTCCCTCCAAAAATTATTTCTGCATTTCTTTACCATAATATGAAGTAAAAGAACATAAAAACCTATAGTGAATCGACCCATGCTTAGAATATGATGGGTAACTATCTATAACTTTTTTTATATTAGCTTTAATTTCTATAATTGGGGTCACACTCACCACTAAATGTGGATCACACATTATCAAATCAACTATATAACACCTAAAAATTTCTAGAAATGGAGAACCAATCCATACCAAGGATGATACTGCAATTTAATCTTTGATATGAAGGATTCACATGAAATAATCCTTTATCCTATTAGTATAAACTCTCTTCATTAAATGGTGTGAGTGAAATATTATTTCCATTGGTGGAAATTCTCTAGCTGATAAGGTCTGGATAGGGGATCCACACTAAAATCTAAATCTAAAATAAATTGTGCAAGAATAATATATTATGTCTATATCGACAAGTATGATGGTCTATGATGAGGGGGAACAATTCATACCTTCATATATACTAGGTGAAAAATGACCAGATCCATTAATTTCACACATATTACCATATATTTATCTATTCCTTACACTAAACAAATTTCATCTGAAACCACTTCTAGTTAGGTTACAGTGCCTATGATAGGAAGTTTCACGGTCTTAATGATGAATTTAAAATGGAAGTATATCTATGGAACCATTTTGGTATTCCTCATGGAGAACTCTATATTATTCTAAAAAACAAGGTATATATTTACTAGAAATATCTTGACCACTATCTCTCACCTATGGACTTTTTCACGGGTGGTGTTATGTTATAGAACAACCCCGACATGAATTCTCTCTTTAAAGGATATTCTCAAACTTCAAAGATTGAATAACTCTGCTATAAACCATGTTTAGGGAGTACCACATGAGGTTTGTGATCCTCAAAAACTACTTAGACATGGTTTTAATACCCTACATAGATTATAGTATCTACTGAACTAAAACCATCCTTAGTATCTCTAGATATAACAACACTTTGATTAATGTATGAAACTCCAACAATAATAGAGAAATATCCTTGTGTGTTTGAGAAAAACATCATCCAATAATGTCTCAAAACACCATGTAGTGGAATTAAGAAATAATCATCATCTTATTTATGAGTGTTTTAATGAGATGGAATGTGTGAATCACTTAATCCAGCCAACCCTCTAGCACAAGAGGATTATGTTCATCTTGGAGTATGTAAAATCGTAATTATTATAACTCCCATATCTTACACCAATTATGAGTTGTATCATTGAAATCAATAGGAACTACCATCCACTCTATGAGAAGGTATACACAAGAACAAAGTGTGGGGAATCTACCTTCAATCATGGGGAAAGAATATCTCCCAACTAAGTCTCCAAATCATCTCCTCACCACTCAACTGATTAGTGGTGGGTGGATCAAGCACTAGGAATATCCTACCAACTGAAACTGCCACAGTCGAGTGCCTCCATGCACTGCTAAACATCATATTCACATAAACAGAACTTGATCTATGACCATCAAGTCTATATCTTAATTGTACAACATTTTCATAGAAAAAACACGTGTAAGAATGAATACTATTCAAAGGTGGTTATAGAAATACTTAGTAAGATGCCAAAAATACTTAAATGAAATATGAAATAATAATTTAGCTTAACACTTTGGAACAAGAGTGAAACAAGAAATAATTAAATACCAAGATATAATTTATAAGAAGAAAACATGTGAGGATAGGGAATTATTTTATCAACATATCTTAACACCATGAAAAACCATATATTGAGAGTATATAAAGAACTCAAGATTTCACAAGTCCTAGAGATCCCAAAGCCTATAACCTAGATTAAAGACACACATTAATGGTGTTCAATAGTATATAAATAATACTAAATTCCCAATATTCAAACTCTATAAATATTACATGCCAAAATAACCTAATAATATTGTAGAACCCATGAATTTAAAAAAAAATCTGGCACCTTAAAACTCCCACATCACCACCATGGAAACATAGAGTGGAATCATGCCTCGTTGTAGGAAAGTATATAACAGTTGTGGAATAATGTAACCTATATAATACCCACCCCAAAACATGATAAAGAACCAAATCTACCACCAACCACACTATCTCTCTCAAATATAGTGGGAGAACTGTGCCTCTTTATAAAATTTCTTCAAGTAGAGGGGGTTATTGAACCCCTGTGGAGGACTCACACCTCATTGTATGGGAAGTGAAATGGATTAAGAGGTTACCAAATCCATATGTGGATGGAATACATGCACCCTAACTCAAAAGATAAAACTAACCTCTACAGGTGGATCAAATATTCCCCATCCTATAGAGAAGTATTGACTATGCCTATGGTATAGGGGACCCATCTTTCATCATGATTGAGGGGGTTATGATCTCATGTTTGACTGGAGGACCCACACACCACTAATGGAATTTTTGACTATTTTATCTATGGTGAAAGGGGTACTCAACTCCACAATAAATATGGGAGACCCACACCCTATTTTCAGAACATCCTTAGGGGGATATTGACCTGTGTCAGTTCCAGATATCTCGCCCTCTCTCTATCCTAAACTCTAAGAAACTAAAGAAAAAAAATATTCTCATGCACCAAAGAAAAAAATATAGGATTAATAAATATACTCTATAACATTCTATATAAAAAATTGTACATAATAGACTACTCATATGCCTAATTTTATCACCAAAGGAAGAAAAATATATGACATGCACTTTGAAGTACACAACATGTAGGCCTCAACTAGTAGCTAGTTATGTACCTCCATTGTCTATTCTATATGGTTACCTCTTACATGAAATTTCCAATACAATACATAATGTGCAGTACTTGTAGACTAGATGGGCATGAACCACCGCTGAATTCTTTGTCGTGTATAGAGGTGCATGATAGGTAGTTAAAATGTATTATGTGTAGGACCATGCACACTGGTTGGGAATCCACATAGGGTATACACCTATGTAACCTTCTATCTATAAATAGTGTGGTTGTTACACCACATGATGTTTGGGACTAGGGTTTTTACCTATCATGTACTTGGGTACATGCCAAGGTAGTCGGTCCTAAGATACATGGTGTGTGACTCATGGTCACATGACATGTGATATTTATCTCTATGTAAAACCCTATCCACCATGGTTATTGACAAACATAACATGTATCTTAGTGATACATACCATGTGGAATTGATGAAAACATATAAACCATAAATAGTTATATAAATGGTGTGTTACCTAGAAGAATACATTACATGTAGTTTGGAATTTCATAAAAAATCAAGATTCATATTCTTCTATGATTTTTGCCACCATATCTTCTATTTCTACCTCTATCTATACTAGACACATCATCTGACACACCTCCCACACTTGGTGCTTCCAGGGGTTGCTAGAATATTCCTTCTTATTGTCCTTGTTTTTAATATCCTGACCCAAATCCTTGAGTCCAATATGAAATTCCACATGACATTAGGAGCACCTTCCCATACTCTAAAGGCTACCAACTAGAAGTTAGGTTCTAAGGTGGAAACATGGGGAGACTATACCCTCCATTATAGTTCATAGTAACAATAAATAACCAAACATGTAAATAGTATAAAATCAAAGTAAGTGGAAAAACAAAAACATACCAACTATATGAATGAATGATGAAACAAAAGAATCAATGGACTTAATGTGAACATAATATTTACCACCCACTAGGCCAATCACATATAAAAATAAAGAAAGGGAAATATTAAAAGAGGATCTGCAGCTCCATGAATAACCTTTTCATGGTATCTATACTTATAGTGAGATATCTCGCTCAAATATCGACCTAGGATTTATCCCAACCTGTACCTTTAACAAGTGAGGGCTTCTCAGGTACCCAAATGTCATGGCCACCTGAGATGGGTGTGAGTACAACTCAGTAGGACACAACCAATGCGATCTACTACCCAAATGGTAGTATGCAGTGTACATTCATGTGATAAGATAAATATAAGGTAAAAAAGAAATTATATAAGTGCACAAAATAGAATAAAAAATAAAATAACAAGTAAGAAAATAACAACAACATGCTAAGCAGTCATGTTCTTAACAATCTTCCATGAAAACCCATCTATACTTACTCCAGCACATGAAAATTTCAACATGCTACTCATTATCCTCAAGGAGTCATGTATAAAGTTAGTCCATAAGTATGACTAGTGAACATATACTTATTATCCACAAGGAATCGAGTTTTGAAATGTCTACTCGATATCCGTAAGGCATCGAGTTCCAGTATGTTAAATCGGTATCTTCAAGGAATCAAGTTATGGTATGTCTACTCATTATGTAAAAGACATCAAGTTTCAAGCTGGGACATAAGGTCATCATTCTCCTGCCCTATATAAGGGTCCATCATCATTATCTCTACATGTCATGTTCACTCCCCCTCTAAGTGGTAATCATACCATGGCGGTCACCTATCATGAATACCAAGAAAACCCTCCAATGATATAGTACCACACATAATAGGGTAGAGTATAATAAGACAAAAATATCACATTATCATGATCATTATGTAGAAACATATAAATACATTTTATCGTCATCAAACATGAATAAATAAGCTATAATAATATTCATGGAAAAAATCATCATAAAGGGTATCATAGGATACACACGCACCCACATGTGATCACTGTCAAGAATGCTTAAAATTTATGAAATACATGTATCAATATAAGTAAAATGAGATTTCACATATAGAAAAAACATGGAATATCATCATGAGTCGTAGAAACTACAATTTTGATCAAGGTCAAACATGGTCTAAAGGCTTTCTAATAATAGTAATGGCATAAATCATTATACATGGTATCATGGTATAAACACCCACACACCCCAAGGTGTCCATGTAGTTTTATGATTTCACTAGTGGTCATGAATCATTAATTTATGGCCAACATAAATCTAATTCACAATGTCCCATTGTTGTCCTTGACACTTTTTTCTAATTATATAAGGCATGTTCCTTTAATTAATTAAAACTTAAGGATCATTAATTAATTAAACATTACTAGTTATTCATGACATATTATAAATTTAATTTTCAATCTCAAAAGTGGATAACCTCATATATCATGCTAATAAACATTCATAATATCATTGGTTAGAGTATATAAGACTACCTACCTCAAACAGAGACAAATCTAAACCATGAAAATCCCAACATCTTTATCTAAGTTTATCCAAGTCCATTCGGCCTCCAAAATTCTCTATATGGTTATTATAATTCCAAATCATTCCAATAAATTAATTATAACTAGAATAAAATTAATTGAAATATTACAAAAACTCACATTCAAGGGTGAAGGCACTCTAGTTGAATGGATTAACAGTGATCACTGCCTAATCAGAACATCAACCAACCATCCTTGGAAAGTCTATGTCACACTTCCGACTTCATTTTGGGAAAATCTTCTTCATGCAATAAAAATAAAAAATCCAATTTAATATAATTAAATTGGAAATTTTTAGAAGAAACCAACCCAATGACGTAACTTAGCCATAATATCATCCAAAAAAGTTTGATCCATCCCCAACACAATCCTAGTTCTAAGATGAGAAAAAACTAAAAAATAATTCCATGTTATGATGATCAATTCAATATAAATTAACCAAAAAACATATAAAGAATTATCTAGGAACATAAATTAATAAAAATTTTCATTAATGGTATACATTAATCATCATAGTACGTTCACTAGCCATGAAAATCCAAAGATCAAACATTCTAGGACAATTCCATCAAGATTCAATGGGATTATCATCCAATTATTTAATTAGGATAGAGAGGATCATCCATAATTAACAACAAGTGATCCATCACCATATGAAGAATAAGAAGGCCAACATAGAATAAAAATTAAGGATCTTACCTAGATTCACCAATGATTTACTTCTAGATCAACCCCAGATCAAGGAGTGCTCTTGGAGGGAGGAAAAGAGAAGTGCACAGACAAATTAAACAAAAAAAATAAAGCCAATGGAATATATCCTAATGGGGATTTAGTTGTAAAAGGACCAAAAGAAACTTAATTAATACACACCTAGAGGGGCCCATATGAAACCTAGTCGGGATCTATCAGTAGGTTGTTTCGGGTTCACTTGCTAGTCAGTGATACCTGTTGGTAAGTGGGTATATTACCTACCCCACTGGAAAGTCTTTGGGGGCTACCGACTATCCAGTACTACTAAAATAGCCCAAAATATTTGAATATCCTCTAATAAAACTCAAAACTTCTTGTCAGCCCACAAGATTCCATTCAAGTAAAAAAATATCTACTTAAATGATATTAAAAAGGGATCATACTGGTTTGTCATCAGGTTCTTCAAAGAAGTCATCCACTAGATGTAAATTTTGAATTTCCTACAAAATTAAGATTCATAACGATGAAGGTTGTTAAAATATCCCCACCATATAACTTATTGTTGAGATGATATGTGGAGTATGATATACTCTATAATACCAAATAGGATCGAAATGATATAGATACTGAATGAAGTATCTAATGAAGCTCAAAAGACAAGAGGGGGGTGAATTATATACTAAAAAAATTCCTTTGGAACTTTTAAAGATGGTTATGTTTAACAAAGTTAAACAAGGTAATTCAAAAAACCTCTAGTTCTACACACTTTCTAGATTCCGGAAATATGATTCCGAGAAAGTGATTCTAGAAAAGTGGTTCTAGAAATGAAACTTAACAAAAGTTTACAAAGATAAATATTCTACCTTAAAGCATATAGAATCTTACTAAAACAGAGTACAAGTATAAGGAAGTATAAAATAGTTATACTTTCCTCAAAAATTAAAATTTCAGCAGAAAACTTGAAACAAAACAAGTAACAAGTAGTAAATCTTTTAACCCAAAGAGATGGGTATCCAACAACCTTGGATAAAGGTCCCTTGATTTATACTTTCAAGAAAGTTTGTCTTACCCACACCAGGGTAATCCCTCAATACAAATATTGGAGTTTGTCTTATTATCCCCGCAAGCCCTCAACTTCAAGGTAGTCGGCACCTCTTTCTTCCTCAGTAAGGAAGCCCTTAACTTCTAGGTAGTCGGCACCTCTGTCTTCCTATCCCTGGAAGCCCTCAAATGTACTCAACAACATTTGGAGTCGCATGAATCAAATCTGAACAAGAAGTTCAGTATTCACAAAGAATGAAAGTCTCTCTCTGGAAATCAGTTCAATAGCATATAATCTCTAGAGTCATAGAACAGTATTGAGCTCTTTTAAATGAGCTCCTATTTATAGGCATGGCTTCAATGGTCGTCTCCCTCCTCCAATAGTCATATTTTTCCTTGAATTTCAGAGGGACCTGTACACGTTTCACTCAAACAATAGTTAGTTAGTAACTGAATGCATGACATCATTTTATAACCAAAACAAGAGTAAACAAAAATATGGTTACTTAAGCAAATTCATTTTTTAGAGTGTAAAAAAAAGTTTGGATTCTAACCAAAAACTATTCGGAGTATGTAATGCATGGATATTAGGATTCTGTTTATCAGAAGAATTCGAATTCTAGATTTCAAGGAAATTCTGAGTCTTGAATTTAGTAGAATTCAGAGTCTGAATTCATAAGATTTTGGAGTCTGAATTCAGAAGAGTTTGGAGTCTGAACTTACAAAGTTCGGAGTCTGAATTCATAAGAGTTCGGAGTCTTAACTTACAAAGTTTGAAGTATGAATTCATAATAGTTTAGAGTCTGAACTTACAAAGTTCGAAGTCTAAATTCATAAGATTTTGGAGTCTGAACTTACAAAGTTCAGAGTCTGAATTCAGAGAAATTGGAGTCAGAACTTAGAAGAGTTTGGAGTCTGAATTCGGAGAACTCGGAGTCAGAACTCATAAGAGTTTGGAGTCTAAATTCAGAGAACTCGGATTTAGAACTTATAAGAGTTCGGAGTCTAAATTCAGAGAACTCAAAGTCAGAACTCATAAGAGTTCAAAACCTGAATTTGGATCCTGAAAACAGAATGCTTTATATCCAAGTATATATATGATTCTGAGGTTTTGGATACGAAACCAAATTTTACACTTGGGAAAAATATGAAAAATGAAAAACATGGTAAGGATAAATTTCCTTGGGGAAGGAAAATTTTCTTTATGAAAGTAAAATAGAGGGTAAATGAAATTTTCCTTAAGATAAGGTGTTTGTGATTTTCAGAACAAGAGGAATGGTAAAGTCATAAGGAAACATTATTGACTCAACAATCTCCCTAATCATGAAGTAATGGAAAAGTCATAAGGAAACCTTATTGACTCAACAATATCTCCCTTTTTTGAAAGCACAAACATCCTTACGAAAAGGAATATAAGGACTTATAAAATATTTTTCTAGACTTTGAAAATAAAACTTATCTCCCTTATCATATGGAAAATTATGAATACGACTAACTCCCCCTTAGGCTTTGGAACACTAAGGATCATATTCTAGATTTCCAGAATTAGATTTTTCATTATCTTGAATACGGAAATCTTTGTAATGAAAACTTCCCCTTTGATGAACACTCCACCTTACTTAGGGAAACTTCTTCTTTACTTATAATTATTTTTTATTTCTCCCCCTTTGTGATTTTCAAAAACAAATATAGGGAATGGAAAAAATAATATGGTACCTAAAATGTCAATACTAAACAACCAAAATACAAGTAACCAAACATTTCATTAGTATAGGAAAAATTTGTACAAGGAAAATACAACAAAAGATTGAATTTAAACAAGATCATCCTCCCTTTTCCTTGGGAATCAACTTCTTCAATATTGTTTTGAGCTTCTTAAGCTCCTTTTGGTCTTCCTATGATCGCTTAACAATCTGATCCTGATCGTCTTATTTCTTTTCTAAATCTTTGATTCTATCATTCTGATCCTTGAGAGCCTCTTACTAAGCTTTCAGGACTTCTTCCTGCTTGACAATATTTTCTTCAATTTCAAACTGAAGATCTCTTTCTCTCTTCTATATTTGAGCAACTGAATACAACTTTCCATTCAAATCCTTCACTTCTTTAATCTGAGAATTTTGTTCAAGAGTCATATTTTCTTCAAAACTGGTTGTGATATCCTTGATATTACCATCTTCAATGTCAAAATATTCCTTGACACTATCTTGGAACTCATCAAGATCTCTCAAATCCTTAACTATCTTCTTTGAATAGTTAACCATTTTCTTACAAGAACTTTTGTGAGAATCGTAGTTAATGAAGAAATTATTGAAATCAACCTCAATCTTGACACACTTATCCATTACCATGGATACTGAATCTGATTTCTGGTTCAAATTGTTTTGAAGCATCTGACATCTTGAGTCAATGCTTGTAAAAATTAGAATGGTCCCAACAAGATTATTCAAGGAATGGACTACGAAATCATGTCCAAGGGATGATGATTCTGAATCTAAAACTTTTCTTGTTGAGGTTTCTTTTTCAAGCCCAGCAAGTTTCCTCTTTGAAGATCCACCAGCTTCTTTATTCTTCACAATATCTTTACCAGGTGTATCAACAACCACCTATTTTCCCTTATCAGTTCTTGGAATGGCTTCCTCATCCGGAGACTCATGTTCACTGTCAGAAAGCTGAACAATTCTGTCTTCATATATTTTCTCCTTCTCATCTCCTGCCTGAGCATCTTCATGATGTATGAAATGATGATTAAAACTTTCTTCTTCAGACATCTTATTCACTTATTCTTCAGCTTTCTCATCCTCTTCTTTCTCTTCTTTCCCAGGTGTAGCTAGCTTTGAAGATTCTGCTTCAGAAGTTCGGATTGACAATTTCTCGGATGGACTTTCCTTCTCATGGAAATTTTCAACTTGCTTAATCAAATCTATGGTGTCACCACTGATTTCTTCTTCTTCCGCTTCTTCCAAAACTTTTTATACTTCAACAAGTTTTTCTTGGTCTTTATCCGGAGTCACGAATTTCTTTCTCGGAGTCTCGGGTAAAGCTTCTACCAAGAAGGATTTAGGTACTGGGATATTCTCTAAAGCTTTCTCAGTATCCCTAAGAAGGGATTGAACAATTTCATCCTCAGACATATTCTTCTTTTGTTTCTTTTCTTTAGCTTACTTCTCAATCTCATCAGTTGTCTTCTCTTTTAAGGATTTGGCTTCAGTAGGATCCAAACCAAAACATGGCTCCCATGATTTCTTATTTTTCTTATCTTCCCTTCACTTTTCTACAACCTCATCTGGACAAGATTTTTTTTCCTAGGTTTTGGAGGTGCGGATTGGTCTTCCTTAGCTTTTGAGGTTTTCTCTTCCTCTTATACTTCCTTCAACTTTCTCTTCTTTCCTCCCTTTTTAGATGGTTCATCCACTTCTAGTTTCTTCAGAACAGCTTCAGATTCTTCCTCTGGTAGGTCATAAAATTCTCCTGAGTCTTTAGAAAAACCAATATTCATCCTCTTCAGGGTATCATCACTGACTAGCAAGACCTTGAAATTATTTGGTTTTGAGATGTAAGGAATTTTAAAAGATTCTAGACACCGAACAATCAACTTAGAAAGAATGGCCAGATACATGATTATCTGAGCCTTCAAGTTACCATTCTTAATATTCTCAATCGTAATGAGAATATTATTAACCAAATTAACCTTCTTTAGGTTTACCAGAAAATCTAGGATGTACATGTCACTCTTCTTCGATGTGTCATTGTCACATTTTCTCAGAATAATAAATCCTTGAACCCATAATTCAAGGATCTGATTATTTATATAGAGGTGATAAATCTTTGGATTCTTGACATCTATAAGACCGAGGCACTCCATAGCTTTCACCTTTACAAATATTACTTGAACATCTGGAAACTTACAAGAACAAAACTTTGCTTCCCCTTCATATGGAATACCAACCAAACTTGCTGCCTTAGTATATGAAAGAGCATAGGTGTTTCCATAGCTCTTGAAGGAAAACTTCTCTCTGCCTTCTTCCTTGAAGAAACAGACTGATTCATAAAACTCAACAAGAAAATCTGGATATACCAAATCTTGATCCCCTGTCTTTGATACAAAAACACTCTCCCATTCATTCATCTTAATGTTCTTCGAGATGATGGAATCATACTTAGCGAAGAAGCTCAGATGCACCAACCTTTCTCTATACACCTGCCACTTCGATATTGACTTGACAATAGAAATATCTTTCTGAGAGGATTCTTCTACAGACATTCAGATTTGAGAAAACTCTGAAAAGTTCAGAATGGGCTTAAGTATAAGGGTCAGAACTTCAGTACGCGAGATCTTGAAAATGATGTGGGACAACTATCAGGGGGTCCCTTTTTATAGGTGTAAGAATCGATGATTAATATTCCAAACTTGATCCAATAGCTGAAAATTCTTCTGATCAAATCTGATGGTTGATATGATAGTCGCAAGGAAAATTTGGTAGGATCTGATCTTTTGAGGTTTTAAAGAAAAAACATTCGGATTTAAGGAGAAAATAATCCAAAAATTTTGAAAAACAAATGAAAATACCAACAAATAAAGGATGGTTATGAAGACTCAGTAAAGGAAAAATACCTTTCAGATTTCTAGGAAGATTATTCATATTGAGGGGAAAATTTTTCTTGAAGAACTTTAGATTCCAAAAATTTGATTACGAAAAAAACAGCATTATGAAAATTTGAGTACGAAAATCTTCATTACGAAAATTTTGAGTATGAAAATCTTCATTAAAAAAAATTGAGTATGAAAATATTCATTACAAAAATTTTGAGTATGAAAATCTTCATTACGAACATTTTAAGAAAAAACTGGCTACGAAAATTTTCATTACGAAAGATTTGAAAATCTAACAAGAAGATGTACTCCCCCTATGAAAAGGAGTTTATTATTGTAAGGAGATAGGTTTCAACAGAGAGTTAATGAGGAGGATTACCTTACGGTTATCATTCCTAAATTTTTTCTAATGTATTAAAATCTATCAAAGGGTAAAGATTTTGTGAAAATATCAGCAAGTTGATCTTGTAAATTCAAGAATGATATCTTCTTTTTGTGTGTGGTCCCTAAGAAAGTGATGCCTAATATCTATGTGTTTCGCATGGGAGTGGTGTGTGGGGTTTTTGATTAGGAAAATGGCACTAGTATTATCACACAAAATTTTTGTTTTGGTAAAACTCATTCCATAATCTTTGAGTGTGTGTTTCATCAATAATACTTGAGCACAATAACTTCCAGCTGCTACATATTCAGCTTTAGCAGTGGAAAGTGCTACTGAGTGTTGCTTATTGCATGAACAAGAAACTAATGAATCTCCTAAGAAATGAAAAATTCCAGATGTACTTTTATATCCATTCTATATCCACCAAAGTCAGCATCTAAAAAACTTTTCAAAACAAAATCATTTCCAGAAGTATAAAAGAGTATGAGATCCATAGTTCCCTTTAAGTAGCGAAAAATTATTTTCACTTCCTTTAAATGAGATTCCTTAGGATTGGATTGATATCTTGCACATAAACATACTGAAAACATTAAGTCTGGATGACTAGATGTCAAGTAAAGTAAACTTCCTATGATGCCTCTAAAAGATGTTTGATCTACTGATTTCCCAGCTTCATCTAGATCAAGTGAATTTGAGGTACCAATGGGAGTACTTATACTTTTTGTGTTGTCATATCCATACTTTTTAAGAAGATATTTAATATACTTATGTTGAGATATATAGATTCCTTCTGGTTTTTGAGAAATTTGAAAACCAAGGAAAAATGTTAACTCACCCATCATACTCATTTAAAACTCAGATTTCATTAGATCCGTAAAGGAATCGGTTAAATATTGCTAATTTGAACCAAATATAATGTCATCAATATAAATTTGAACAATAAAAACATTTTTCTTGTCTTTCTTTTTAAAAAGGGTTGGATCTGCATTTCCCTTAACATAATTATTTTTAATCAAAAATCTTGTAAGTCTATCATACCAAGATCGAGGGGCTTGTTTAAGTCCATACAAAGATTTGGTAAGTTTAAAAACATGTTCAGGATGTTTTGTATCTTCAAAAACAGGAGGTTGTTCAACAAAAACTTCCTCTTGAACATAACCATTAAGGAAAGCACATTTCACATCCATTTGAAAAAGTTTAAAATTGAAGAATGCTACAAAGGCAAGTAAAATATGAATAGATTCAAGTATAGCTACTCGAGCATAGGTTTCTTCATAGTCTATTCCTTCTTGTTGATTATAGCCTATAGAAACCAATCTATCTTTATTTCTTACTATGATTCCATTTTCATCACACTTATTTCTGAAGACCCATTTGAATCCAATAACAAAAGTTTCCTTAGTTCTTTCAACCAAGGTCCATACTTTATTCCTTTCAAATTCATTTAGTTCATCTTGCATAGCTTTTATCCAATCATCATCACCTAAAGCTTCATCAGTGCTTTTTTGTTCTAATTGGGAAAGAAATGCTAGATGTTCTACTTCATTTCTTAAGGAACTTCTAGTCCTTACAGTTTGATTCACGTCACCAATGATACTATCACAAGGATGATTCTTAAGAAACAACTGATTTGAGTTTTTTAGAACCTATTCATTAACATAGGGTAGGAAGACTTTTGGGGTAAATGTTTCAGAAATATCTTCTTAAACATTTTCCTTATCAGAAGGATCTTCTATAATGGGTTGATAATTAGTTTTTGATAACACATCTGAAGATGTAGGTTGGGGTTTTTTAAAAACAAAGGGATCAGTTTCATCAAATTTGACATGTAATGTCTCTTTAAAAATACAAGTGTTTTTATTGAAAACTCTATAAGCCTTAGAAGTTGTGGAGTAACCTAAGATAATTCCTTCATCATATTTTGGTGATAATTTTTGTAGATTATCTTTAGTATTCAGAATGAATACCTTGCAACCAAAAACCTTGAATTAGGAAAGTCTAGGTTTTCTACCATTCCATAACTCATAAGGAGTTTTATTAAGAAAAGGTCTAACCAAAACTCGATTTATAGTATAACAAGCAGTACTTACAGCTTCAGCCCAAAAATGTTTGGCTACAGAATACTCACTCAACATGGTTCTTATTATCTCTTGAAGAATTATATTTCTTCTTTCAACAAAACCATTTTGTTGAGGTGTTCTAGGTGCTGAGAATTTATGAGTATTGCCTTTTCTACTACAAAAAGTTTCAAAATCAGAATTTTGAAATTCTCCTCCATGATCACTGTGAATAGTTATCAAAGGAAGGTTTTTCTCATTTTTAACTTGGTCTCTAAAACTTTTTGAATAAGAAAAATCTTAAGATTTATTTGCTAGAAAATAGACCCATGTAAATCTAGTGTAATCATCAACTAAGACAAATACATAATATTTGCCTCTAATGATTCTAGTTTGTGTTGGACCAAAAATATTCATGTGCGCCAACTGTAATGCATCAGTGGTTGAGACTTAACCAACTGATTTAAAACTTGATTTATGTTTCTTGACATATTGACAAGGATCACAAAATTTTAAAGAATCAAATCTAAGCTCCGGTAGATCCTTAACTAGTTTTTTCTTAGAAAGTTTGCATAGGTTCCTAAGGTTACAGTGACCTAGCCTTCTATTCCATAACCAAGAATGATCTTCCATTGCACTAAGGAAAGTTAAGTCTTGGCTCCTAAGGTCATCTAAGTTCAGTGTGTATACATTCTCTTACTTATGGGCATAATGAATAAACTCTTCCTTGGAATTGTGTACTAAGCACTTATCATTCCTAAATTTCAGAAGGTAACCTTCATCACATAACTGACTTATGCTAATGAGCTTGTGCTTAAGACCCTTAACAAATAAAATATTTTAAATCAAAGTTTTTCCAAGAAGAACGATGTTACCTATACCAATAATTTCTCCCTGAGCATTATCTCTGAAAGTTACTTTTCCTCCTTTCATCTTGATAATCTTTTCAAAGTGGTTTTTATTACCAATCATGTTCCAAGAACATCCACTATCCATATACCATATATTTCTTTTGGTACCTTCTCTGTTTTCTTGAAAATAAAAGAGTTATATTTTCAGAATCCAAATTTTCTTGGATTCGGAAACTTCAGAAAGAAAAAAATTAGGAATCCACATTTTCTTTGAAAAATAGGATTTATGAAATCCTAAAGACTGGGTTTTGTTTAAGGAACAATTTTTTTCCCAATGCCCACCACAATGACACTTATTGCAGAATGGAGCACTTTGAGGAACAAAATAACTATTTCTAAAAAACGGTTTAGAACTAGTATAACCAAATCTAGAATTATTCCTAAGAGGTCGGATTTGTGAATACATCTTATCAAAATTTTCCTTACCTAAGGTAAAGTTTGAAAAACCCTTCCTCAAGAAAAATATTTTGT
Organism: Viscum album; assembly: GCA_963277665.1. NCBI lineage: Eukaryota > Viridiplantae > Streptophyta > Magnoliopsida > Santalales > Viscaceae > Viscum > Viscum album. Next base: position 598,849,610 of record OY728132.1, on the reverse strand, counting down.
ATTTCAGTTTGATAACTAAGTTCTTGTCTTCCAAAACATTTTATTTTAAACTAGATTTAGGCTCGAAAACACTTTTCTTAGAAATTACATTTTCTATATCCTTAGAAATTTTATTCTTCTCAGAATTTTCTTCCTCAATATTTTTTGAAATACTTTCAAAATAAAAAAATTTCTTATCAAGATCTTTAGAAATATCTAATATTTCATTAGTAAGAATATTTTTCCTATAATTTTCCTTATCAATCATTTTCATGAGTTTTGAATTCTCAATATCAAGGAGTTCAGCAAACCTATAAACTTCTTCATAGGTTGGTAAAGTGTTATCTTCATCAGAAGAAGATTCTTCATCTGAATATTCATAATATTTATCATTACTATAATTTTCATTCAAAGAAACATTGGTCATAGATTCATCATTGTGTACCTTAGCCATTAAGAAATGATTTTCAATAGGTAGTCTGGTTATTAAACCAAGATTATTCTGTCCAGAAGATTCATAATCTGATAATTCATCTAAAGAGTCACCACCACTGGCACTCTAGGAGTCATTAGCTTTCAAAACTTTCTTAGCTTTAGATCTGTAGTACTTCTTTCTATTTCTCTCAGAATGCTTTTCCTTCCTTTCCTTTTCTTATGCATAGGACAATCAGGTCTTATATGTCCAACTCTTTTGCATTCATAACATGTGACTTCTGAGTCTTTCTTATCTTTTCTTTCCTTTTTCTTGTATCTGGATTGAAAATTATTCTATCCAACTATCTTGTTCATCCTTCAAGAAAGATTGGCTAATTCATTCTCTAAAGATTCACTTCCACTAGATTCGAATTGAATAATAATCTTCTTAGATTTGGATCTAGTAACTCTCTTAGGAGTTTTGGATTTCATATGATTTGAAGTTGTAGTAAAAGCAACACTGGAATTTCCATTCTTCTTCTTAATATTATCATCATCTCTCTTCATTATAGTCTCATGTTGAAGAAGAGTTCCAAAAAGTTCATCAAGAGAAATCTGAGTAACCTTTCTATTTTCATCAATAGTTGTTCTCTTGGATTCCCATTCATTGGGAATGATGTCTATGATCTTATCCACAAGAGCTTCATAATATAATCCTTTCTCACCCATAGATTTTAAACTATTTACAATAGTCATAAATCTCTATTTCACCTTACATATGGGCTCTCCATAAGGAAATCAGAAACCATGATATTCAGCTCTGATCATGGCTCTTCTAGTCTCAATAACTTTGGAAGTTCCAAAGTGAGTAACTTCAAGTTTCTTCCAAATACAATTTGCTGCTTCACAAGATGAAATTTGGCTATATATGTTTCTAGTAATAGAACAAAGCAAAGTATTGTGTACCTTATAGTTAATTTGATATTCATGATTTTATTGGTGGTGAAGGTACTAACTTCCTTGTCAGGGATTTTGTATCCTCCAGTAAGCATAACAAAACTATCTACTCCAGTATTGATAATGAATGTATTCATACGATCTCTCTAATATTTGTAATCATTCCCATCAAAAATAGGTGGTCTAGTAGGATTTAGGTTGTCTATGGAACCAACATTGATTCTTATCATCTTAAAGAAAATATCTTTCCACACAAACTTGTCAGCAATAAAGTTTGTAAACAAGGAAAATATTCCTAAGCAAGGAAAAATATAACAATGAAAAACTTGATCAAGAAAAATTATATGTAAATATAAGTATTTCAGAGACCTTCTTTGATACCAATTGTTGAATTGGTTCAGGGTACGAGGTCACCTTCCTCTTATACCAATTGTTGAGATGGTATGTGGAGTATGATATACTCTATAATACCAAATATAGGATCTAAATGATATAGATAATGAATGAAGTATCTAATGATGCTCAAAATACAAGAGGGGGTGAATTGTATACTAAAAAAAATCCTTTGGAACTTTTAAAGATGGTTATATTTAACAAAGTTAAACAAGGTAATTCAAAAAACCTCTAGTTCTACACACTTGCTAGATTCCGGAAATATGATTCTGAGAAAGTGATTTTGGAAAAGTGGTTCTGGAAATGAAACTTAACAAAAGTTTACAAAGATAAAGATTTTACCTTAAAGCTTATAGAATCTTACTAAAAAAATATTACAAGTATAAGGAAGTATAAAATAGTTATACTTTCCCCAACAATTAAAATTGCAGTGGAAAACTTGAAACAAAACAAGTAACAAGTAGTAAATCTCTTAACCCAAAGATAAGGGTATCCAATAACCTTGGATAAAGTTCCCTTGATTTATACTTTCAAGAAAGTATGTCTTACCCAGACCAGGGTAAGACCTTGATACAAATATCGGTGTCTGTCTTTCTATCCTCACAAGCCCTCAACTTCAAGGTAGTCAGCACCTTTGTCTTCCTCAGCAAGGAAGCCCTCAACTTCTAGGTAGTCGGCACCTCTGTCTTCCTATCCCCGGAAGCCCTTGAATGTACTCAGTAACATTCGAAGTTGCATGATGCAAATCTGAACAACAAGTTCAGTACGCACAAAGCATGAAAGTCTCTCTCTAGAAATCACTTCAACAGCATGTAATCTCTAGAGTCATAGAACAGTATTGAGCTCTTTCAAATGAGATCCTATTTATAGGTACGGATTCAAAGGTCATATTTTTCCTTGAATTTTGGAGGGATCTGTACACGTTTCACTCAAACAACGGTTAGTTAGTAACTGAATGCATGACATAGTTTTATAACCAAAACATGAGTAAACAAAAATATGGTTACTTAAGAAAATTAATTTTTTGGAGTGTAGGAAAAAAAGAAAGTTCAGAGTCTAACCAAAAACTATTCAGAGTCTGTAATGCATGGATATTCAGATTCTATTTATCAGAAGAATTCGGAGTCTGAATTTCAAGGAAATTCAGAGTCTTGAATTCAGTAGAATTCGGAGTCTGAATTCATAAGAGTTCAGAGTCTGAATTCATAAGAGTTCAAAGTTTGAACTTACAAAGTTCGGAGTCTGAATTCATAAGAGTTTGTATTATGAACTTAAAAAGTTCAGAGTCTAAATTCATAAGAGTTCAGAGTCTGAACTTACAAAATTCAAATTCTGAATTCATAAGAGTTCGGAGTCTGAACTTACAAAGTTCGGAGTCTGAATTCAGAGAACTCAGAGTCTGAACTCAGAAGAGTTTGGACTCTGAATTCAGAGAACTCAGAGTGATAACTCATAATATTTTGAAGTCTGAATTCAGAGAACTCAGAGTCAGAACTCATAAGAGTTCTAAGTCTGAATTCAGAGAACTCAGAGTCAGAACTCATAAGAGTTCGGAACTTGAATTTGGATCCTGAAAAAAGAATGATTTATATCTAAGTATATATATGATTCCGAGGTTTTGGATACAAAACCGAATTTTACACTTAGAAAAAATATGAAAAATGAAAAACATGGTAAGGATAAATTTCCTTGGGGAAGGAAAATTTTCCTTATGAAAGTAAAACATAGGGTAAATGAAATTTTCCTTAAGATAAGGTGTTTGTGATTTTCAAAACAAGAGGAATGGTAAAGTCATAAGGAAACCTTATTGACTCAACAATCTTCCCAATCATGAAGGAATGGAAAAATCATAAGGAAACCTTATTGACTCAACACTTATGGTCCTCAATAAGTTTTGGTAGCATGAAAATCAAGCCTCACAATCTTCCTTGATAATAATCCACAAGGATTCCTCCATATTCCATCCTTGAATGTCAACTTATTTCCTCATGGTTATGCTCAACTCTAAACATCCACATGCTCACACTATGAAATTACAAGCACGAACTTCATATGTAAAACCAAAATATCATTGTTACCCACATCAAGATAGAAATCACCACATCCTTATAACTTTACACGTCATAGTTTCATCATTGATTCCTTATAAAGCATCATGATGACCCCACTATGGGAATAATCATACAAAATAAGATTTTGGTATTCCAATGACACACCCATTGTGGTTTAGTTCCATTTCACTCGATCAACCAAAAAATATGGGTTAAATTTAATACCAACACCTCATCCCAGGTTCTGAACCGAACCAATGAGTCTCTTTAAACCAAACATAATCTAAACATGAAAACCTTTCTATAATTATCTAGTATATCATTAAACACCTTATTTGAATCCAAAATGATGAGCTAAAAGTGGTTCCCACCCATGAATTCATGTATACATTGATACACCTGTCAGTTCAAGTCCAAATGATTACCTACAAAGGTGCACAACCTAAAAAATCGAAGCACCATGAAGCTACTAATAATTATTCCTTAAGATTGGAAAGAATCATGAATTTGATTAAATATTCTTACTGAAGTCAAAACTAAATTCTATAAAAATACTCAGTTGATTAATCAACTACATGCACCAGCCACATAGACCTTAACCATGCGTCAACGCACCAATGATTCAACTCCTTATTGGTTCATACTGATTTCCCCCAAGTCCAAATCCCACATCTAGTCTCCATCTATCACTACATTTGAATAAAAAAAATAGGTATTAAATGCAGAACCAAATACTCTTGGGTTTATTACACGTCATTTTTTTGGATTCTCCATGATTTTTAAATGACTAATCTCATGCAAGACCATAACCCTTCCCACATGGGAGGACATCAACTCATGATAGTTCAATGCTCCCAACCATAGGAGTATCCTTATTTTTAGTTTGTAGTGCTTCCATCATTCTACCTAGACCATGACTTGTGTATCACCAAACATGATAACCAAGCTTGACCATCCTTTCAAACAAGATTTATAAGCAATCACCAAGCATCACACAAACCTAGATTATTAGATCGTAGTTCACTCTATCCAATGATCTATCCTATATGTTCATCATTCTCTAGAAACCAAGATGTGAGTAAAAAAAATCAACTAAGATGGGTATCATTCACTCACTTAATATGTTACATAGAACCACATAATTTTCATAGAATATAACATCAATTTAACCACACATTGGTTCTCTGATCCATTACCAATGTTATCTATCACCACAAAAGAATTTTCACTTAGAAAACCTTTAGGATACCAAGACCTATGAGCTTTACTCCAAACATTCCAGTTACTAATAACAAAGGTAAACTCAAACATAAAATTTATTTGGTCTAACACTCCTACCATTTTCAATATAGAATATATAATTTATATTATTCTAAATGGTCTACTCACTACCCTATTTTGACAGATTCAACCAAATCTACACACAACTACTTTTATGGAAACTCATGCATTAAGGATTCCCAACAAGGCTTGAAAACACAACTCCAACTCCAAAGAAAGGTGATTCTTTTATGAATCATGAGCTTTAGAGCCCAATATAATATGACTCTTTAGTTTTCCACAATCTACAAGGTACTATATCTATAAGATCGAGCACTCATAGTGCTCCTATTTAGAAAAGAAAACTCTTTTCTACCAAGTTTCATCGTGCACCACCCATCATATAGGGGTTAGTTAGAGCTATTGAGTGTCCACCATTCACTAAAACCCAACCTTGTATAAAAAGTACTATAAATAAATGTTATCTATACTTTGGATTGAAAAAAAAAGTTTCAAGACCTTACCTTAAGCATTCCAAAGGTTACTCACATGCATAGAGTATCATCGTTAATGAAAATTGCCCCTCGAAATTAACAATGATTATTCCTTCATAAGGAATACCCATACTCGGGTTACTTTCAAGAAGTATGAGGCACAAAATTTCCAGTAAAGAGAGTAAAATTTAAGTTCATAGGGTATTTTATAAAACCCATGCAAGGTTTAATAAGGGTCACAACTCATAAAACTTCATCTAGGCACATATCTATAGATATGACATGATGAGTTCTCCCTTAGAATAACCACATCGAGAGGCCATAAATTCCTAGTTTAGTTAAATAGAATAACAATGGGCTATATGGATCACTCCCCATAAGCTATAGTTGGAACCATAATTAACAAGAACTATCTAATGAATACTCACACAATGTTCTTACTAAAGAAACCATTTCTCAATAACAACCCAACAAGGTACATTTCACTACTTGTGTATAGAGGGACTGCATCATTGTCATTGTTATTATCATCATCCCCTATGTGAACCGCAATGTAGTATCACATAAACCATTATCATAAGTATACATGAATAGGAGTTTATCTGAATAAATTTCATCAATAAATTGTATTCACAACATAGTACAAGTCGTTTACACCTAATAAGATGAGTTCTCCTTCATCAGTATAATCACACACAAGTAGCATATATGTCATGAAAAACATACATTCCAAATATGTTTCATGACATTCCTCTTGTCGGTAGGTCCAAGATAAAAATACATATGAAATCACAACCTCAAAATCCATGCATGTCATATAAGGTGAAAAGATATTATCATAATTGTGCAAACCAATAACATCAATCGCATGCCTTGGTGACCTAGAATTCCCTCAGAAATGGTGTTTGTGACATACCAGGTAAGTTTCATCACAAGATACAACACATTATATATTTAATATATATCCACTTCCCATAACAAGATAAACAAGGCAACCTATTCTATGGTACCATTTTGTAATATCATGAACCAAATCACTGGGACTAAACTGGATTGACACATGACCTTAGGTGTGCCTCTCTATATTCCAGAGTCTACTGACTAGCATTGAGGGTATAAGGTGGGAAACATATGGATACTATAACCTATATCAGAGTTCACAATAATAATAAATATCCAAACATTTAAACAGTATAAAATAAGAGTAAGAAAAAAACATACCAATTATATGAATGAATGTTTAAACAATAGACAAAACAATTTTAATAAGAATAGAACTTTGATCACCCAGTAGGCCAATCACATATATAAATAATGAAAAGGATGAAGGTAAAAGAGGATCCATAACTCTAAGACTCACCTTATATATAACACCTTGATAATTTGCGAAATATTTTTTTTTCAAATAAATTTAATATTTTTGATATTTTTCATTACACGCAACACTGAGTTTAACTTGTATTACACACAACACCTATTTTTAATGAAACGTGACATACTATTAAAGTATTATTATTTAATATGATAGTTATCATTGAGCCATTAGAATAGAGGTTATGAATAATAATAACTAAATCATGAAAATATATGATTTATAAATGTATGTAAAATGAATTATTTGGTGACCAATTAATTAGAAATTAAAATAAAAACTATTATAAAATAAAGGAAATCTTTTTCTGGAAAACTATTTTTATGAATACAAACACATTTTACCTTAATAAATTAAAAAAATACCATTCGATGAATTATTTTAATTAAATTTATATATTATATATTCAATAAAATATTTATTATTCATCTTATTTTTTTCTATAAAAGATATAGGAATAAATCAAATTTTACACTTAAAAATTATTTTTCTAAAATATTGTTTTATCGCATTTTGCGTACTTATTTTTAAAATTAATTTTAAAAACAATTATAAAATATATTTTAAAAAATTGAATCAATTTTTTAAATCATCATGTCAAAATTATCTTAGGGTGAATTTTTTATAATTTTCTGAGAAGATAAATTTTTTGATAATTAGTGAAAATTACTGGTATTTATTAAGAACTGACATTTCTTTTGAATATTTTAAAAACTTAAAGATTATTATAATATGGTTTTAAAAGTAATATTAGTTAAATTATATATCTATTAATTAAATTTAGGTAATTTTAATCAATTTAATATTGAATTTTTATATAAAAACTTTTTAAAATGTTGAACATTTTCTCATTGGAAAACAGCTTTTTCATTGGGTATACGGGTTAATTTTAAAATAAAATATTATAATTTTATGAGATGAACTTCTAAAAATTGATCCCATATTTTTAAAAATAATAATTAATATTATATTATAATTTTAACTTAATTATTTCTCATAATGAGTAATAAAAACAGTAAAAATTAATTATCACATTTAAGGTTAAAACCGGTTTACCAGGGGTTAAACTGAAAAGATAAGGGGTAAAATGAACAAAAAAAATTTCCAAAACCAATTTTATGGAAATATTTATATATTATTACCTATAATGTTTTATAATTACCCATATTTGACCTTTTTAGAAAGTGAAAAATGTAGGTACACTTTTTTCTTTTAAATAATTACAAGTGTGACACTTACCTCACTTATAAAAGGCCACCTGCTCTCCTCTCCTCTTCACACTTACAAAACCATTTTGTTCTGAAAATAACTAAACAAATAACTTCATTACTTAACTAATATCATCATTTAATATTTATTTTGTTTATAATTCCAACCTAAGAATCCTTTTTTTACAAACCATAATAAGTTTTCTAAAGACGACGTAACATCCCCAACAGAGTGTTTTATTTTATTTATTCCCCAAAATACTTATATTATTATTAAAAAATAATTATATAATAACATAATTATATTAAATATAATTATATTTTGTTATTTTAAGGTCATAAACTACAACCATCTCTAGTTTCATCAAATGGGATATGAATTCCTCATTTGTGTGTACAGTGAACTACCATCTCACGAACCGATATTATTTGTATTCCATAACCTCATCTCATGGATGGATATAATGATGGATTTAATATTTATATATGATATTTATTATATTTTTATACCTCTATAATTATAATAACACATCTATATTCTTACCTCCTAACCCATTGTAAAACAATAACATTGCTCGTGCGTACGGTGGGTTACCGCCTCGCGAACCGATGTGGTGTGTTTTTCATTTCTGTTTTACTTGGGTAGAAATAAGGATAAATTATATGAAAATATATTATATATGTAACATAATTATACTTATGTAATTATTATATCATATATATCTTATTAATTTCTATTTTTTGGGGGATATGATAATGTCGTTTGTGTGTACGACGGACTACCACCTCACGAAGCGATGTGATTCATTCTTCACATACGCCTTAATGAAAGGTAAAAAGATGGGTTTAAATAAAAATATGTGATATATATGAAATAAAAATGATCCTTTAATGGTTATATATTATTTAACTTTATTTATTTAAATATGTCGAGGAAATGGAAGCAATGTTCATGCGTACGTACGACTAACCGTCTCCATAAAGAGTGTATTTCATTTTCTATCTCTAAATTATATGGATTGCTATAAATATATATATAGTGAATATATATGATATTTATTTCATGTTTATAATTCTATATATGATGGAACCATGATAAAAGTAAGAGTACCAAAAATAACAAATCAAAACATACATGAAAAACAAAGTTGTTACTATCCAAAATGTGGTTTTAACAAGGAATTGTTAATAAACGGGTAATAAAAGGTCAAAGTAAATATTATATGATAAGATACATATAATTATGGTTATATAATAGATTTATAATAAACCTATATTTATTATACATAGGTTTTTAATGTGTACTAAGGAAGTCAAGACTTAAGGTAAAGGATTTCTGGTATCTCTTTCATTTCTAGGATACATATGCCATATTCACCCCTCAATTATTTTTTGTGGGGAATATACTACTTATTTAACATGTTATATATTGAATATAGTTATTTTCATGATATTTAAATTTTCATTTTATGTTATTATATAATAGGACTCATGATTCAAAAGATTACTATGTGGTAAGATATTTTTTCTCAATTTTTTTTAGACATTAGTTATGTTATACACCTAACTTATTTTTTGATGTGTATATACTAAACCTTGGACATGTTATATAATTAATATAATTATTTTAATTATATTTAAAATTTTCAATTGATGTTATTATTTCGTGGGGATTACGATATAAATGTTACCAAAGTGGTCAAGATTTTATGTTAAAATCTCAACATTTATCTGGATTGTTTGTGATTATGCTTCCAATGAAGAAATATTATGATCTATATTTAAAGAAATTAATTAATTTTCTTATCCTATGTTTATTAATTAATTTTTTAGTAATAGTACTATTTTACCTCTCTTTGGTACTTAAAATTATTGAGAAAATATTTTTAAGTAAAATATACTTTATCACTATCTTCAGTAGAAACCCCTTTCTATTCCATGTTCATGTTTTCTAAAAATATTTTCAAAAAATATTTCTATCCTATTATTTTTAAAATATATTTTTACCCATGTTTAAATTTTTAATAGATGGTTTAAAAGGAATCTTCATGTCATTTTCCAAACAAGTCCTGTTTAGATTTTACCAAAAATATGAAAGTAATATATATCTTAATGTGTATGACATGAATAGAATTACCCAAAATCATGAAATTTATTTGGTTTGAAGATTAATTTATAAGTTTAAAAGGTAATTTTAAAAGAAAATTATTTTCAAAAATTTTTGAACTATTATTTTTGAAAATATGATTTTCAAAATGAAAAGGTTATTTTCCTCAAAAAACATACCAAGAGATCTTTCAAAATCGTTTTCCATATAAGATGATATCATTTGATGTTACTTAATATTTACTAGTGATATTATCCAATTTTACCATCCTTATTCTTTCTTGGGATTATTTATGATTATGTTGAAGAGATGGTTATGAAACCCATTTCTTTTCTTTGGGTTATGTTATGATAAATGCTTTATGATATTATGAAACATGAATCTATGGATTATGTGATGGGTGGGACCTATATATCCCTTTAGTTAATTGGGTAATGATTAATGTTATATGAGTTCAAAGGGTTTACATGAGTTTATCGCAACCCCAAAAGAGGGCACACTAGAGGTTATCCCAATCCTAAAAGAGGGTACACTGGAGGTTATCCCAAGTCTGGAGCAGGTACTTGGGTTGTTAGCCCAAACCTAACATGTAATGAATGTCTTGGTGGGTATAATTGACATAAGATTTTATATGCTTATGTATATTCTACAAATATATGTCTTATACCAATTTTATGCTCCCATGGATCATGTTCATTTATTCCAATATGATTCATGTCTTATGAACTGCCAGGATTTATTCCATGAATCATGTCTATGATTTATGATATGTCGGGTATGGTTTTCAAATGTTATTATTTTTTTATTATACCCTTATACTCATTATGTGTTGATATATCCATTTTTTACTCTTACTAAGCATAAGATATCACCATTTATTATGTTTCCTTTCCCCAGGTTATGATGAAATCTAGTATGTGTTATATATCTAAGAAGGGTACTTGTTATGAAGAACATAGTGGGAGATGACTTTTCTCACATATATACCAGTTTTTTACATGTCCATGTTTCCATAGGAACTAGACCTAAATGATTCTTGAATGGATCATTAAGTTATGTAATGAATATTAATCTATTAATATGTAATATTTATGTATGAGAAGTTTGTGTATTTGTATTTGGTAACATAGCAAGGTTTAGTTAACCTTTGGAAAGTAGGATGAGAAAACATTAATGATATCCCTATGATATTTCTAAAGATATGTCTAGGTATATGTCTATGGATAAGTCTAAGGATGAGTTTCGGTATTGGGAAATGTCTAAGAATTTTGGTAATGGATATAGAGAGTGGTTTCCATGAAATTACAACCCTATATAGAGACTACATGTAGATGTGGCTCTGGAACAGAGGTACCTAGGGATAATAACTATAAAAAGGCATGTCAGTCTTGAATCGATCATTACTTGGTACATGAAAATGAGCCTTGTTGCACACCTGGTTTGACCCTAAGGGGAATATTAATTGGAAATTCACAAACTCTTTGCAAAAAAATCATGAAGGATTTGAATAATGATCATGACTGATCTAAGTTAATCTTAATGTGTCATATATTGAAAAGTATATGTCATGATTTCGACATATTAATAGTTATTTTTCATGATTATATGGTTCCCCACTTTGATTACTATTTCTTACACTATGCTTTTTTGTTTTAGTCAATCGATGAAACCCCAAGGAACTATGTTAATTATGAATGCAATAGAAAATGAAATGACTTTCCTAATGATAAACCAAGTGTTATAGGATCTATAAGGAAAAATATTGATTCTATACTCACAAAACATTCTTATAATATGAATCATGGTCAACTTGAAAATGAGAAATGGAGTGAACAATGTTCTACTGAGTCCTTCATGAGGCAATGTCTACTTTTTTTTAATGGTTTTGTTGATCGACTAGTCACTGATCAATGAATTGGTAACATTGAAAATATATTTTTCATTTTATAGTTTTTGAAACATTAAAATGTTATTTTGGATGTCTATCATTTGGAAGGTCATGTAGATCAATGGTGGACTCTTATAAAAAATACGAGTCAACAAGATGAAAATGCACTCCATGGAGTGGGATGAGTTTAAGAGATTATTTTTCAAAAATTACTTCCCTCATATTCTTCATATGAAAATAGAAAAGGAATTCATTAATATAAAACAAAAGGATGAGGAATTTATTGGTACCTATAAGGAAAATTTTACAAGACTTGTGAGGTATGCTTCTAGTATTATCTTATAACCTAAAAGTAAGGTTGGTCAATTCTCTAGTGGATTAAAACCAAGTATATGAAGGGTGTTAGTGATGTGGTTGTATTTTGATACAATTTTGTCACATAACTACTTTAAGTTAATTATGTTTTAGTGGTTAAAATAATGTTTTAATGTGTTAATTTACTTTGGTGTTAATTTGATGTTAACTTAATAAAATCGTCAATTTAACGATTTTATGTTTAATTAATGTTTCTTTTTATTTTAATTTTGTTTAATTTATTATTATTATTTAATTTTTACGATTCTCTTAAAATATTCATTTAAGTATTTTTTTTTCTTTTTTAATTTAACTTTTTCTTATTTTTATGTATTTAATTAATTAATTTTAGTTTAGTGATTAATTTATTTTATTTAAATAAATGATTTTTTACATGTAAATATAATTTAATTATTCTATAATTTCATATTTTATTTATTTTATTAATTAATTAATTAATTAATGATTCTAAGTAAGTTGTTTTTAATTAAATTTATTTTATTAAATTTAACAATAAAATTACTTAGCTTGTATTATTTAATTTAAATGTTTTGTTTTGGGTTTTAATATTTTAAAAATGAAATTATGATTTTATTTTTTATTAATAATTAATCATGAGATTAAATTTTAGATGCAACTCTATCGAAGTCCTAGAAATTCAGAAATTCCATGTGCGTAATATAATTTGGAGGGGCCACGCATAAGAAAATTTGCCTCATTGGACCACCACCACCTGCGTAAAAGAATTCATGCTGGATAATTTTTGATTCTCAACTGAGTAAGATAAATTGAAGGAGGTCCATAAAGTAAAATATAATTCATCTATAAGATGATTCTTCGTAAGATAAATGTGGGAAGCCATATGAGAATTTACAGAGAAGTGGAGTAAAAGAATGAAGTGCAACCAAGACATGTGCATAAAATAAATTCAGTACACTGAAGGCTTCTGTATAACATAAATCCCACATTGGATAATTCAACCTATACGAAGACCAAACCGAAAACACTTCCACCACCAATTCCCTACCAATCCATACCACCATTGAGGTTTTCATATTCTTGTCATGGTAAGGAAGATTGAAGAACTGGATCTGCATGCATATTTCCTTGAAAAGATGACGAAGAAACCCCTCCATCTAGATGTCATGGCCCAAGTGTGAAGACAAATCCAAGAACCTGACACCACTACAAAGAACACCCAAGCAATGCCAAGCATATTGAGAAGATTCGTGAAGAATATTGGGATCCATTAAGACATGGAATCACCACTATTGAAGGAGATCGTGCCACTGTGCAAGTCCTCTACCTCTATCAAAGTCGAGAAACTGCCACTATTCTAATGTAGCTGAACTGATTCCATTTTTGAAGGTGATTGTGCTTTCATAACATGGAAGAGTCTCCAATATATCTGAGCTTAAGGCACTATCAATTTTTAAGACCAAAAACTGATAATCCATCCAATCTTGTAAAGTTGATGATGCCTCCATTGAGGAAACCTGATTTCCACCACCACTGAGTTCTAGATGAGATCAAACACCAACCACGAGTTGTCGACAGATGGGTGGAATAGAAGAATCACAGTGCTTCCACTTTTGAGGATTGTTTGGATCTGAGCTTGAACATGTCTATATTGAAGAATTCAAAAAATGAAATCCTTTTGTGATAAGGTTTTCATTATTGAGAAGGATCAAAGACACCATTGTTCATACTATTGATACCAAGGAATACTATGGAATCCCGCCTTTTGGTTACATAACTTTCCCTTACATTTTACAAACAGAGGGCCATTAAAGGCTAGTGTCTTGGAAATCAGGAAAAAAATAAATGTAAACTTAAAACACGCTTTTAATTCCTCTTGAAAATCCTATTGAAAAGTTAATCCTATGTACAACTGCTTCATCTCATAACATGGAGACATACATCAAAGGAAAGGGTGAGCAAAAAGCCTAGTAAGGAAAGCAATGGAATCAGTTTACCTGTGATATCAATAAGAACTTGATGAAAAACATAAAGACATGAAAAATGGAAGTAGAGAAATTTCATAATGAAAATAAATTGAACCATAAAATGAATATTTGGCTACAACATTTAATTTATACATTCATGAACATATCACCAAGTTTCATCCCCAAGGTGTCATAAAAATTACCAAGGTTATTCACTAAGGTATAGTGAAACTTGTCATCTCTAGAGATTAAACTCTTTACCCAATGTATTGGAGAGATATCAGGTCAAACCCTTAATATGTATTTATTTTCATGTGATCCATATATATCATAATCAAAAATTTCATAAATAACCCATAGAGAGTAAAAGTAATGGGTTTCACTTCAAAATTGTGACGTTTTAAAAGTGCTTAGAAACATGATTGTTATGTCTTTTATAACCCTTGGAAAAGGAAAGAAGGTTTCTTGTATGTCAATTCCAAAATCAAATAGATAAATTTTATTTCTTGATGAATACCACTATAAATGAAAATATATTTGGGTATTCAAACAAATAAAACAAGATAATTTCTTGAGAAAAAGAGAGATATATTTTGAGACAAAATTTCTACAGCATAACTGTTATATAACATGGTTTTAGAAAACAATAAAATGAGAGGGAGAAAGGGTCTACCATAAATAAATGAATCATTTATAGTAGAGGTACAAAATAAAAAAAATAATATCATGGTATGTATATTTTAATGACATACCACATGCGAAGGAAACTTGAATGAAAAGAGAAGATGCGATTTCTTTTATGAAAAAATCGGCAGCCTAACGGCATCACTTAAAAATTCAGAAAATAAATTGATGAGAGGAGAAAGGGTCTATAATCATTTGGACAAGAATTGTAAAGTAATAAGAATATATAATAACATACCCCCACATAAGAATATGGAAACTGGAAGACATAACTTAAAAGAAATCATGACTAAAAGAGGAGGGTGGAAGGTTCCCTTACCTTGAAGAGTAACTTCAAAAGCATGAAGGTTGGGACCTTGGGGGGATTTAAGGCACCTTGAGAGGACTCCTTGGGATGTAAAAAGACTAGAAATTATTTTAGGGAGATTTTTTAATGAAATGAATGAGATAATGGATTTGAATTTATAGGAAAAGTGAGGGAATATTTAATTAATTTCCAAGGGACACCTCATCGGTGGTATTTGAAAAACCATGGGCTTGCCCATGGTATTTTCCCATGGTATTGACCACTTGGGACACCTCATAGAAAATATTACTATTAAAAAGTATACTAGAATTATTACATCATTGTTACATCATTACTACATCATTAATGATGTCATTAAACACTCGAAACTCAAAACTGTATTTTCACTATTCACCGAAAAACAAAACATTTTATAAAAATATCATAAATTCATACTAACATAATATAAATGCTCTGAATTAAAAAATGAACTCCATTTTATGAAAATAATTTTCTAAATAATTTTAATTTATTTTTTAAATAAAATCATTATTTATTCAAAAAAAACTCTAAAACTATAACTTGTTTTGTAATACCTTGAAAAAGTAATCAAGGTCCCATAAAATTATAATATAACCATAAGACAATAAAGTAAAAATTTATGATTACATTTTATGAAAATACATTTTCATTTTAAATTATTAAATTAATTATAAAATTGTAAATAACATATTTATAACCTACAAAAATAAAAAAACATATACTATGATCTTTTCTTCACTTTTAAGATGTCTAAATTGTATTTATAAATTCATGGGTGAAGTTTCTATTTTTTTGGCCGATTTACTATTCATTACTATTCATAAGGGTATGTTACTATTTATACTTTAATATTTACTGAAAATCAAGATGATCTTATTAGACTCTAAATTTCTTAGTGATCACAATTGTGGAAGACCAGTTTTTGAAAATCATTTCACGTTATTAATTATTTAAAGTTTACATGAATATTTTAAAATACCCTTTTTCCAAAATTCATCAATAATATTAATCCTATATTTATCTGGACATTTGAAAATCAAAAAAAATCCATAATAAGAAATAAAGAAATTATTTATACCAAGGGATTACAAAAAGTATCTAAGGCCTCGTTACATAGCCCCTTATAACACCTGCATATGACTTAAGTGTAAGGTGTGCTATGGTGATAGGATTTTGGGGCGGCTCGGACAACATTGCCTGAGTGGTGATTTCTATCAGCTTGAACTTATCCCTTAGGAGATTCCGTTCAAGCTTCACATGTTGAAGATCAGATTGGGCTTGGTCCAGAGCAAAGCCCAAAGATGCTACCTCCTTCCCAAGCTCTAACAGATGGGCTTCGTATGGCCCGAGTCTACTGGATGAGGCCATTGACTCTTCTTTCTTTATTAATTAACCAAGATCACTTATATTTATAAATAATAATTGTAACATTAAGATTTTATTTTCCAACAGTCATATTGACCAACAGTCATATAATAGTCGAAACCCAATGGTATCACTTCATTAATTAAAGGATATAGTTTTGTGGAGTATAAAATGAAATAACACATGAATTTAGGGAACAAATATTATTCAAAAGTTCAGGTCGTTACATTATTCCCCCCGTAATAAATTTCATCCCTAAAATTTTAACTCATACCCTAAGAAGAGAAAAGGTGTGGGTACTTCCCCCTCATAGACTCCTCTGGTTCCCACGTGGCTTCTTCGCATTTGTGATTCATCCACAACACCTTAACAAGGTGGGTAGTCTTGTTGCGTAGAACCTTGTCTCTATGATCCAAGATCTCCACTGGCTGCTGCTCATAAGAGAGGTCATGTTCTAGTTGTACCACCTCTAGATTTAGTACATGTGAAGGGTCAGGTATATACTTTCTCAAGAGGGATACGTGGAAGACATCATGAACTTGTGCTAGATTTGGAGAAAGTACAAGATGATAAGCCACTGCTCCAACACGATCAAGGATTTCATAGGGGCCAATGTACCTAGGTCCGAGCTTCCCTTTCTTCCCAAACCTCATGACTCTCTTCCAAGGTGAATTTTGAAGAGAGACTTTGTCACCAACATCAAACTCCAAGTCCCTTTTATGGTTGTCGACATAGCTCTTTTTTCGACTTTGAGCGGCCTTAATGTGTTGTTGGATGGCATGGACATTTTTTATCATATCTTTTAAAAGATCAGGCCCAAGAATCTTTATCTCACCAGCTTCATTCCAACAAGTAGGAGTTCTATATCACTTACCATATAGAGCTTCATAGGGTGCCATTTGAATGCTTGAGTGGAAGCTGTTTTTGTAAGAGAACTCAACTAAAGGGAGATGTTAATCCCATCCACCTTTAAATTACATTGAGCATGTTCTCATCATATCCTCAAGTGTTTGAATAGTACTTTTAGATTGGCCATCAGTTTAGGGGTTATAGGTCGTACTAAAATTCAATTCAGTGCTCAAAGTATGTTTAAGACTTCTCTAGAATTTTGATGTGAACCTTGGATCACGATCAAATATGATAGAAAGTGGAACTCTATGCAGCCTTACCACTTCCTTCATGTAAATATTGGCAAGTTGATCAAGATAGAAATCTTTCTGAATGGAGATAAAATGGGAAATCTTGGTGAGACGGTCCGCAATAACCCATATCGCATTGTTTACTTTGGAAGTTCTCGGGAGACTAGTAATGAAGCCCATAATGATATTGTCCCACTTCCATGCTGGTATGGGTAGTGGTTGCAATAACCATTTAGGAAGTTGTCACTCTAGCTTCACTTGCTGACATACTAGGCACCTTGAAGTGTAGTCAGCAATCTCCTTTTTCATATTATCCCACTAATAATTATCATGAAGGTCCCTATACATTTTTTTTCTTCTAGGATGTATAGAAAAAGTAGAGCTATGAGCTTTATCCATTAGATCCTTCTTTATTTCTGGAATATATGGAACACATAGTCTTGTACGAAATTTCAGTACACCTTCTTGATCAATATTGAACTCAGGAAACTTACCATCCTTCATAGCCTCAAACTTATTCTGTAACAAATGATCTTCTTTATGATCTTTCTTGATCTTATCTAGTTATAACGGTTGATAAATCATTTGTTTTAGGGTTGATGATGCCCCTTACCTTATAATTACCATGTCCAGTTTTAATAGGTCATTGATCAAAGGATCTATTTGAATCCTCATCATGGAAAGAACAACTGGGTCTTTCCTACTTAATGCATCAACGACTTTGTTTTCTCTTTTGGGATGATAATGAATTGAACAATCATAGTCTTTGAGAAGTTCCAACCATATCCTCTGTCTCATGTTCAATTCCTTTTGTGGGTAAATATACTTCAAACTTTTATGGTCTGTGTATATATCACATTTCTCCCCATAAAGATAATGCCTCCATATCTTCAGAGCAAAAATGACTGTAGCCAGCTCCAAATCATGCGTAGGATAGTTCTGCTCATGAGTCTTCAACTGTCGAGATGCATAAGCAATGACTTTTTCATTTTTCATGAGGACGCACCCAAGACCTTTCAAATATGCATCTCTAAAAATAACTAATCCTTCTCCACTTGAGGTTAGAGTTAACATGGGTGCAGTAACCAATCTCTTCTTTAGCTCTTGGAAACTTTCCTCACACTCCTTTGTCCATATTAACTTGACCCCTTTTCGAGTTAACTTGGTTAATGGATTATAAAGTCGTGAAAAGTTTTTCACAAACCTTCTATAATATCCTGCTAATCCAAGGAAACTATGAATCTTAGTTGTTGTTGTTGTTCAAGGCCACTCCTCTACAAATTTTTTCTTTGTAGGGTCTACTGTTATTCCTTCATTGGTAACAATGTGCCCCAAGAAAGCAACTTGTTGTAACTAGAATTCACATTTTCTAAACTTCCCAAAAATCCTATCCTTCTATAAAGTTTTCAAAATAACCCTTAGATGATCCTCATGCTCCTCGCAACTTTTGGAATATATCAAAATATCACCAATAAAAACTACCACAAAGTTATCAAGGTATTCCTTAAAGATTATATTCATCAAATCCATAAACATAGCAGGTGAATTAGTCAGTTTGAAGGGCATAACAACAAAATCATAATGCCCATATCTTGATCAGAAGGCAGTTTTCGGAATATATTCTTTCTTCACCCTCAATTGATGATAACCAGATCAAAGATCAATCTTAGAGAAGAATTGATCCCCACGAAGTTGGTCAAATAAGTCACCAATTCCTGGAAGAGGGTATTTTTTCTTTACTGTGATCTCATTCAGTTCTCTATAATCAATTCATAGCAGCTTCGATCTATCCTTCTTCTTCACAAATAGAACTGGTGCTCCCCAAGGAGACACACTCGGTCAGATAAAACCCTTCTCCAAAAGATCTTGTAGTTGTTTCTTTAACTCTTCCAACTCCACATTTTCCATCCTATATGGGGTCGTTGATATCAGATGGGATCCAGGTACGAGTTCAATGGAGAACTCTACCTTTATTTCTAGGGGAGTTCTGGGTAACTCCTCAGGAAATACGTCGATGTATTCCTGGAAGATGGGGACATTTTCTATCCTTAAACTATCATTTCCTTCTTCTTCTTCACCGATCAACTCCATAAAGAAGGATATAGGAGGTTCTTCTAGACAAAGATCAGGTTGAGATATCTCTCCTTGGAAGATAATTGTAGGTTTTCCATTCAAGACTACTAATATTTCCTTGCTTCTGCATTTGACTTAGCATTATACTTTGAGAGCCAGTCCATACCTAGTATAATGTTGAATTCCAGCAAGGGAATGGCTACTAGATTTGTGATAAGATTTTTCTCACTAAAGTAAATACTAGACTTTCTAAACACTGACAATGCTTGGATAATCCCACCACGAGTCTTGACTGATAACTCTACTTTTAGAAAATCAGGGGCTGATTCTAAATTCTTTGCAAACTTGGAGGAAATAAAGGAATGTGTAGAATCAGAATCAAACAAAGTACTTTATATCTTTGAGAGAACAACAAGAGTACCTTCCACCACATCATTTGGCACTTCAACTTCATCCATAGTGATTTCAAAAGTACAACCATGTTCCCTTAGCCGTTGCTGAGGCTGATGGTGATTCCCCTCCACTACCCTCGGATTTGGACAATGATTGGCAAAGTGCCCAAGTTGTCCACACTTATAGCATTGAACATCAGGTAGGGACTACACTATCTTCCCCTTATTGTTATTATTGGTAAGTTGTGGCTTCACCTCACTACGACAATTCCACACAATATGGCCATCTCTACCACACTTGTAGCACTTCCCGCTCCCGATCAGGCAGTTCCCCAATTGCTTCTTCCCACATTTATTACACGTGGGACGTTGTAATTTCTTGCCTCCTATTCCCTAATCAAAGATCCTCCCTAATCTTGGATCCATCGATCTTTTCTTGTAATTGGATTTATGATACCATTGTGTCTCACCAAACTCTAGTTTGACTTTCATCACACTTCACATGATCTCCTCATAGCTATCATAATCTCGGTTGGCTAGATTCTTCCGCATATGAGGTCTCAGTCCACCGAAGAATCTATCAACCTTACCATTTAGATCCATGACAAATCTAGAGGTGTAACATGAAAGCATTGTGAAGTTTATCTTGTAGCTTCCCACAGATTCATTCTTCTTCTACTTCAGCTTGAGAAACTCCTTCTCCATTCTTGTTCTCATCGATCAATGGAAATACTTGTTGAAGAATATCTCTCTGAAATCTTCCCACTCTATAGATTCAACTTAAACTCTTGGACTTGTGTTTTTAATCAGTTCCCACCACTAATCATCTTCTCCCTCTAAGCGATAAATAGCCAAGGTAACATTCTCTTGTTCAGAATAGTAGAGCACAAAAAAGATCTTCTTGATAGAGCTGATCCACTATCCATCAATCAATGGGTTGGTAGATCCACTGAAGCTTGGTGGTCATTGAAGTATAAAGGATTCAACAGAATTTTTTTCCCTTTTGTGGTGAGATCGGTCTCTCAGCTTGATTCAAGTTATTTACCATAACTTGAGTCAATTGGTTCATCATTCACATGAAATTTTCCATTCCGACTTCCATCGTAGGGTCATCAGCACATGGTCCATTGCGGTCACCATTTGCACGGTTCCTCCTATTCATTGATCAATGGGTCGGTAGATCTACTGAAGGTTGGTGATCGTTGATGTATAAAGGATTCAATAAAAAGTTGTTCCCTTTGTGGTGAGATCGGTCTCCCAGCTTGATTCAAGTTATTTCTCATAACTTGATTCAGTTGGTTCATCATTCACATGAAAGTTTCCATTTCAGCTTCCATCAGAGGGTCGTCAGTGCATGGTCCATTGCAGTCACCATTTGCACGGTTCCTCCTATTTTTTGACATTTTCTAAAATAATAAAACCTTAGTGAGAAGATTATTTCATTTATGAATCTTTTAACTATAAAGGATTTTATGTCTTAAAACTTCATGCTTTAAATAATTAAATTTCTCTATAAATCCTTCATAATGATTCATAAAAAGCTTATGATTAACCAAACATATCCCCTGGGAGTGTCGTAACCAAGAGTGCAGCAAGGCCCATTGTCTTGTACTAGGATACCCCAGGTCAATCCTGAAACTCCTTGTCAGAGTTTTCACTCCTAGGTACATTTGTGCCAGAGTCGCCTCTACCTACTCGTATCCAGACATGGATGTATTTTCTTGATAAACCACTTACTCAATACTCACCAAAATACCAAGAAGTATTTATATATTTAAACTTTTATATAGGATTATTCCTAAAGTTTTCATAGACTAATTTCCATAAATAACTAAACTTTACTTTGATACCAACTATTGCATCCCGCATTTTTTTTACATAACTTTCCATTAAATTTTACAAATAGAGGACTTTTAAAGTCTAATGTCTTGGAAATCAGGAAAAAATACAAGAAAACTTAAAAAACTATTTTAAATACCCTTTAAAACCTCTTGAAAATTTCATCCTATGTACAACTACTGCATCTCATAACCTGGAGACATACATCAAAGGAAAGGGTGAGCAGAAATCCCAGTAAGGAAAGCAAGGGAATTAGTTTACTTGTGATATCAATAAGAACTTGATGAAAAACATAAAGACATGAGAAATAGAAGTAGAGGAATTTAATAATGAAAATAACTTGAACTATAACATGAATATGTGGCTAAAAAATTTAATTTATACATTAATTAACATATCACCAAGGTTCATTCCCAAGGTGTCATAAAAATTACCAAGGTTATTCACCAAGGTATCGTGAAACTTGTCGTCTCTAGAGATTAAATTCTTTACCCAATGAATTGAAGAGATATCAGGGCAAAACCTTAATATGTATTTATTTTCATGTGATCCATATATATAATAATCAAACATTTCATAAATAACCCATATAAATTAAAAGTAATGGGTTTCACTTCAAAATCGTGACGTTTAAAAAGTGCTTAGAAACATGATCGTTATGTCTTATATAACCCTTGGAAAAGGAAAGAGGTTTTCTTGTATTTCAATTCTAGAATAAAATAGATCACTTTTATGTCTTGATGAATACCTCTAGAAATGAAAATATATTTAGATATTCAGATAAATAAAACAAGACAATTTCTTGAGAAAAAGAGAGTGATATTTTGAGACAAAATTTCTACAGCATAACAGCTATATAACATGGTTTTAAAAAACAATAAAATGAGACAGGACAAGGGTATCCCATAAATAAATGAATCATTTATAGTAGAGGTACATAATAAAAATAAATAAGATCATGGTATGAATATTTGAATGACATACAACATGCAAAGGAAACTTGAATGAAAAGAGAATATGCGATTTCTTTTACGAAAAATGTGGTTGCCTAACGACGTCACATAAAAATTCAGAAAATAAATTGATGAGAAAAGAAAGTTTCTCTCATCATTTTTACGTGAAATGGAATTTAATAAGAATATATAAGAACATACCCCCACATAAGAAGATGGAAACTGGAAGACATAACTTAAAAGAAATCATGACTAAAAGAGGAGGGTGGAAGGTTTCCTTGCCTTGAAGAGTAACTTAGAAAGCTTAAAGGTTGGGAACTTGGGGGTCTTGAGGGTAACTTGGTAGGAAAAAAGACTAGAACTTCATTTAGGAGGATTTTGGAATGAAATTAATGAGGGAATGGCCTGGTATTTATAGGAAAAGTGAGGGAATATTTAATTAATTTCCAAGGGACACCTCATCGGTGGTATTTTCAAAACCATGGGCTTGCCCATGGTATTGGCCACTTGGGACAACTCATAGCATATCTTACTATTAAAAAGTCGACCAGAATGATTACATCATTATTATATCATTAATGATGTCATTAAACGCCTAAAACTCAAAACTGTATTTTCACTATTCACTGAAAAACAAAACATTTTATAAAAATCTCATAAATTCACCCAAACCTAATATCGATGCTTTGAATTCAAAAATAAAATCTATTTTATGGAAATAATTTTCTAAATATTTTTAATTTAATTTTTAAATAAAATCATTATTTATTCAAAAAAACAACTCTAAAATTATAACTTATTTTGTAATACCTTGAAAAAGTAATCAAGGCCCCATAAAATTATTTTATAACCATAAGACAATAAATTAAAAATTTATGATTAAATTTTATGAAAATAAATTTTCATTTTAAATTATTAAATTAATTATAAAATTGTAAATAAAATATTTATGATCTACAAAAATAACAAAAATTATACTATGATCATTTTTTCACTTTTAAGGTGTCCAAATTGTATTTATAAATTCATGGGTAAAGATTCTATTTTTTGGGATGATTTACTATTCATTACTATTCATAAGGGTATGTTACTATTCATACTTTACTATTTACTAAAAATCAAGTTGATCTTATTAGACTCTAAATTTCTTAATTATCACAACTATAAAAGACCTTTTTTTGAAAATCATTTCACATTATTAATTATTTAAAGTTTACATGAATATTTTAAAATACTCTTTTTCCAAAATTCATCAATAATATTTATCCTATATTTATCCGGACATTTGAAAATCAAAAAATTTTCCATAATAAGAAATAAATATTTTATTTATACCAAGGGATTACAAAAAGTATCTAAGGCCTCGTTACATAGCCCCTTATAACACCTACATAGGACCTAGGTGTAAGGTGTGCTATGGTGATAAAATCTTGGGGCAGCTTAGACAACATTTCCCGAGTGGCGATTTCTATCAGCTTGAACTTCTCCCTTAGGAGATTTCGTTCAAACTTCACATGTTGAAGCTCGGCTTGGACTTGGTCTAGAGCAAAGCCTAGAGATGCTACCTCCTTCCCAAGCTCTGACAGATGAGCTTTGTACGACCCGAGCCTACTGGATAAGGCCATCGACTCTTCTTTCTATATTAATTAACCAAGATCACTTGTATTTATAAACAATAATTGTAACGTTAAGAGTTTAGTTTCCAATGGTCATATTGACCAACAATCATATAACAGTCGAAACCCAATGGTATCACTTCATTAATTAAATGATATGGTTTTGTGGAGTATAAAATGAAATAACACACAGATTTAAGAAAGAAATATTATTCAAAAGTTCGGGTTGTTACAAAGACGATCACTATTTTCAGTTCTGTGATCAAATAGGTACTCAAATTAATTTATGGACTTGATTTTCCCTAGTTTTGCAGTGTCAACCTTTTAGTTGAATACGAGAATAGTGCTTAGAGAAATACTATAATGAGTTATTTTAATCTGAAGAGTGAAGTCCAAGCCAAGATTTATTGTGGGTCTTAAGAGGATTTTTGAACACCTCTATTCATGTTTATTCGAGAACATTTGATGTTGTCTCTCGAATGTTGGTGAATTACACCTCGAACAAGTCTAGTTTATTAAAGTCTTCAAGGACGCAAAACACACCACTGATGTAGCTACAGGAATGGTGTTTCTTGTTTTTTGGTTTTTCTATAGCAAGAGAACTTAGTTAATTAGTGAACATTTTTTTAATTGGTTGACATCGAGAAGTAGGGTGGTCATCTCCATTGAAGATTTGGAGTTATTTCTTCATTGGTCTAAAAAAATATATGCAGAGATACAATTTTTTCTATTGAAGCTTGAGTATGTGAAGTTGAGTTTGAAAGAAATATTGAACTGAGTATGAAAGAAGATAAATTTTTGTTTGAGTTTAGATCAAGAGGAGCATACTAAGATTAATATGTGGAATCTAAGAATTTAATGCTAGAAATATATTTTTTAGGCCTGACAGTCACATGAAGACTTAATAATTGAGGTCTGCTGGAGCTTTATTAAGGAGCATAGGAAAATTATTGAATGATGGAGAATTCATTCTTTCAAGAGACTTTCACTGATGTGAGGTGGTGATAAGTGTATGTGACATTGGATAGAAAATAAATTAGGTAAATAATTCAGTTGGGATCCATTCCTTATTAGTTCCAAATAGTAGACAACAGATAGCAGAGATGACCACATTTTCACATCACTAGAGCAAAGCGACTATTGGTCGGAGTAGAGTACTCAGGAGGGGGGAGGATAATTGAGTATCTATTAAAATTCATGTTAAA
Source organism: Viscum album (assembly GCA_963277665.1). NCBI lineage: Eukaryota > Viridiplantae > Streptophyta > Magnoliopsida > Santalales > Viscaceae > Viscum > Viscum album. Next base: position 598,823,593 of record OY728132.1, on the reverse strand, counting down.
AAGTTTTCTTAAAAAGGTTCCTCAATAAAAATGAATACAACCCAATTAATCAAGTTAATATAGTTATAAAAGTTTGACTATTCAAATAACCTCTCAAAAGATTGATTAGTTCTCAATAATATCAATATGAGTTATTGATACTACTTTTGAAGCTATTCTAATAAGAAAAAAAAATTATTACTTCTATCCAAGAATAACTATCAAAGTGAAATCTATTGTTTTCTGAAATATACAGTAAAGCAGATAAAAACTAAATTAAAAGACACAGCGGATAAAATAAGTGGTTCAGTCTCAAGCTGAGACCTAATCCACTTCACTTAGTGATCACCTGCCACCAAGCAGTTTATATTAATAAACTTGATCCATGCCCTAGATTGGGGTAAACAACAATGTATAGGACTATCCAGGTCACACAACCTATTCCACAATTCTTCATGGGTATAAACTACTAGGTCACATATGGACCTCTTCCACACTTATCCATGGGAGTAAACAAATGTAAAAGGACATGAGATGAAGGATATCTTGTATCCTTCAGTCTAGTGCAGGAGACAGTGTGTGTTTTAATACAGACACACACACACTACTCCAAAGCTAAAAACAATACACAACATAACAAAGATGATGAGAAAATGTTAGAGGTGCTCTGAGTGTTATTCTATGCAACTCTAGACTTACAGAATGAAGCAGATGAAAGTAACGAGTCCTCTTGTGAAAAAACATAGTATCACAAGTCTGTCAGTTCTATGATTTAAATTGTCTAGCGTGTGTTCTTCTTGGAGTTGGTACAAAGAAGATGTTTTTGGCTCTGATCTACGGTAGTGCAGCCTTTGGAATCGAGAGTGCATGTGTTCTTAAGTTATTTCTCATTGCATGTATCAGTTCACACTTCAAAAATGCTCGTGTGTCTGCTCTTTCTTTTCTGTATGTGTTAATATTGCAACTCGGCTTGTCTTCTGTTTTAACTATGAGTGCACATGTTGGAGCTGACATGATGCATATATTCTACACCTCATACCTCGTACTGTCAGGTGACATGTCTACAAAGAAACATTAATTATGTCAGTGCCTTTAAATGACTCAAATATGACCATTAGAAATTAAATTGAAAACGACAAAACAAATTAAAGAATGGTGTCACAGTCTGTCTAGAAACAGTATCACTTGGAAATAGTGTCACCACGAAACGGTGTCTTATTCTTTGTCTTTGAGCGGTGAGACTGTCATGATGCTATAGTTGTATTGAGATCAGCAACCGGTAGGACATATGCGGTGTTAGGATCACGGTGTCTGGTCCTTTTACAAACTTCAAACGGTGTCTTAGTGATGGTAGAAAGGAACCGGTGTCATAGACTTCATGAGATCTGAAACTGGTCACGGTCTCTGGGTCATGGTGTCTGGGTCCTTTGCTAAAAAACCAGAACCGGTGGCAGACTCATGGTTTCTCAAACTTAGCCAAATATCTGTAAACAGTCTTAAGCAGTAATATTCATAGAATGAATTAGACTTAATCATTCATATAAGAAATCATTATAGAAAAAAGTTAAATATAGCTTATAATAACCAAACATGATTTAGGATTAACAGGATTTAGTGGAAGTTTATTTAAAGCATAAAGAAACCAACCATCTTTGCACATGATTTGAGATAGATTAAACTGGATTTACATTAAACAGGATTTATAGGATTTGTGATCATTAAAACATGATTAAAACGTGAGGAGTCCTACAGCGACGAAGAGCGTAACTGGGGGATCTTTCAGCGAGCTCGAAGAAGATCTGTTTCTGAGCATGGAGATAAAGATTGAATGCCGATTGCATTTCACGAACGTGATCGACTAATTTTTCAGTGGACGACCCTTATGATTTCTTTTGGTGATTTTGTTTTGATTTTATTAATTTTCAATCAAAGTATAATTTTGTCTAGATTTACAATTGTTGGATATGCGATTATTGTTTGATAATCATTCTTATGTTATTTTGTTCCATTTTTTCTTCCATTTTTTGATAGATACGTTGTCGATTGGCATGAATTTTTCATCAGGTGTAGACTATTAGGTCAATCTAGTTAAGAGTTTTTTTTTCGATTCTTGTTGTTAAATCTTCTCAATTCTCTATCAAGATTTGTGAGTATAAGGCTTCAACTCTGTAAAAGTGTATCATTGAATAATTTTATTGGCTCTTAACAAAAGAAGGTTAAAACTAAGATCTTAGTTGATGACCTTGAATTCTCAAACTAGATGAGACACATAGTTTAGAGATTTCAAACAATGTTTTTGAGAGAATTATGAGATAAATTCTTTCAAAGAAATGAAGAATGGATGAACCAGTTGAGTCCCTTGGAAAGGCCATCGATCTTTTTTGGCTTCTCTCCAGTTTTAATTTTCTGCTACTTTTTTTCTTCTATTTAATATTATCATGTTTTCTTAGTTTAGTAAATTAATACAGATTCATTTCCTAACAGAGAGAATTCCCCCAAGAAATATATTAGCTGGTTAATAATAATAAAAACAAGACAAAGAAACTCCTTAAATGCAGTCTTATTAGGAGACAACCCTGGTTGTTGCTATACATCAGTAGTTTAAGATTAAAAATATTGGGGAGGGTTAAAACAACTAAAAACCCTTGTTTCAATTAGATCCATTACTGAGGATGTTGCCAAGGGGTTTAAGGAAAATAAATTGAAAATAATTCATAATATTCTTAAACAAAAAAAAATAAAAAGTTAAAAAATCATTGTCTTTTAAGAAATAGAGGGTATTTTAATGTGCTGAATTGTACCACAATGTGAGCCCATTGAAAACCCCTAAATTTTTTCAAATTCGACTGTTTCTCAAGTTTCAATGAAACATTTTAGTAGATTTAAATTTCTCTAAAACTTGAGTGATGTGTATCCACATTAAGGGGGTTAATTCTATATTTCCCCTTGGATTTAGTCAGGTAATTCATTTTTCATTGCCCATTTGAAAAGCGATTGACTTTGGTAAATAATTGTGAGAATTTTTTACAACTATCTTTTACCTTAAATCTTTTAATTTTGATTAAAAATCGAAATATATGCATTCAAATGAATCATGAAATGAAAATTCTAATTCAGGTTGAATTTTTTCTTTTGGTCTTTAAGCTTTTGGATGAGTTATTTATATTTTTTTTAATGTATCAAGCTCGCTCATTCAAATAGAGTGTCTAAATTATTTGATTATATAATTTATGTGAGTTTGTTCTCCTAAAGGTAAAGGGAAGTCTGAACTTTCAGTTGAGTTCAAATTGAAATGGGTTTAATCTGAATTCAAAATTTTAAGGTAATTTTTTTTTTGCAAAACATGAATTGATTTTTTCACTTAAAGAAAAATTAATTTCTTAAGGGAAAATATTTTCACTGCTTGATAAAATTCAAGGGGTTAAATAATTTTGAAAACAAATATTTCATGGAAAACCAGAATTTCAAACTTAATATTTATTTAATTCCTCTGAATTTGATTAACTGTTTGCTTAAGGACAAGCAAAACCTTAGGGCTAGTTTGGCAGGGATAATAGCGAGAGAAAAGAAATGATATTGAGAGGAGGGATTGGTTTCTCATGTTTGGCCATATAATTTTAAGAGAGAAATGATAAGGAGAGAAATGGAGAGAAATAGATTTCTCTCCTGCTACTGTTTTTAAATCACCCCGAAATTGGGATGATTTGGAAAGAAATGATGGTGGAGGGTTGTTAATATTTTAAAATTCCAATTTTATCCCTATTTTCTACATGTATCACAAAAGAATTTCTTTTCTTTTCCTTTAAAAAGATTCCCCAAACAAGATGGAGAGAAATCCAAATCATTTCTTTTCTTTTACTAAGTTATTGATCCAAACACGAGGAGAGAAATCACAATATTTTCTTTTCTTTTCTTTTCTTTTCTTTTATAGAATATCAAATCATTTCTTTTCTTTTACTAAAATCTCACCAAACACAGTGTTAGTGGGGGAGAATTAATGTGATTATATTTTGATACATTTTTTCCACATAATTCTATAAATTAATTATGTTCTAGTGGTTAAAATAAAATTTTAATGACTTCTTTTACTTCGGTTTTAATTTGATGTTAAAATAATAAAACTTTCGATTTAATGATTTTATATTTAATTAATGCTTCTTTTTATTTTAATTTGTTTTTATTATTTAATTTTGATGATTCTCTTAAAATATTCTTTTAAGTGTTTTTTGTTTATTTTTTCATTTTCGATTTATCTTTTGCTTGTTTTTGTATTTAATTAATTAATTATAGTTTAACATTAGATTTAATTTATTTAAATAATTTAATATTTAGAAGTTGTGTTTTCCAATTATTTTCTTTAAAAAAATTTGTAATTTTTTATTTAGTTAATTAATTAATCTGTTAAATATTTTTTTTGTAATTTGTTTTTAATTTAACAAAATATTTTAAAAACTGGGTACAACCGCGAAAGCGGCACACGATGCAAGGAAGAAGATAACATTAAATGACAAGCCCGGAGACTTGACCTCGCAACCTGCCCCACCCCCCAAACCCTTACCACACCCCACCACCAACGGTGGGGCAATTTAACAAAATATTTAGTTTAGCTTTTATTTTATTTAAATATTTATTTTCGTTAAAATTTATTTAACAAAGGAAATTTGGTGTGCCGGACGTCCACTGATGAACCAATTGAAGAGGGGCCACCCGAACTTGAGATCTATTTTCGTTTCAAGCTGCATTGACGGATCATTTGGGGAATTTCATGGCGATCGAACCAGCATGAAGTTAGGTTGGCCGAAACCCTATTGAAGAAGACAGCGCTGCTGTGTTCATTGGTCCGAAGGTCGCCGATGAATCTGAACTGCCGCTGTGTTAATTGGTCTGAAGGCCTCCGATGAATCTGAACCGCCGCTATCTTGATTCTGGATCTAGGATTAATGAGGCCGAAGCTGAGATCGAAGTCACCGCCACCGTGAAGACCCGCCAGTGAGGCTCAACCAATTTTTGAAGTTTTACCTGAGGCCACCGCCACTGTAAACCTAGGGAGTTTCCGCCGTTCGCGGATGAGGATTCCAATTTGATTACTGCCGTCGAAGGAGGGGATGATGATAAGTTGATGAATCCGGCCTCTGATTGGGCCGATGCGGTGAAGAAGAAGCCAGATTCAAACTTGATTTCTATTTAAGCCACTGAAGGTCGTGCCACTTTCGCCGTTTGATGATACCAGATTCGGACCCGAGTGGTTTGAAGAAGATGACCGTAACTACACAGTGGATGAACTTCATCCCGAGCCACATTCGGGTTGAAGGTTTGAGTGGAAGAAGAACCAAATCAAGACTGATCAGGGTAGAAGAAGATGTCGCTGGTACTCGACGAAGCCTGATTTTGATTCAATCTTTTAAGTTATTTCTTTCTTAAAGAAGATTTACCCAGAGCTCAATCGCGATTACCCAAGCATCCGGTAAGGGGTCTTGTAATCGACCCAAAGATTGTTGCGGTTGAAGACCTAATTGTTTCACTGAGATTCTGTCATTGGTTTCTTTCTGCAGGTTCAATGCAGGGATGATGAGGGATGCACGGGTTGTCAAGGTTTTTATTGATGCGTACAAGTTTCTCAGTGAAATGTGTTTGAGAATTGTTTGGTGCCAGTCCAGTTTGATTGAGAATAATAAGACCTGATTCATTTGATATGGATTGTTTCAATGTTGAAGAAGTTGGCTTAAAGGAGGAAATTCTAATGTTGAGGTTTGAAGTGAAATCTGGAGTAATGATTTCCTATGCATGTGTCATTAATTGTCTCAAGGAGTTTTATTAAAATTAAGGGGCAGTGGTAGAAGGTCAAGGAGAAACAAATTCTATCACTGAAGACCGATGCGTGAGATTAGAAAATTTATGTCGGTGTGGGGCAGATTGAAAAAAATAGAGGATTGATCCATTGATTTAGAGATGCACATCAAGACATTCAGAAATATTCAGAGACATCGGAAGCAGAGAAAATGAGAGTGCATCTTAGATATATTCTAGGAAGCTACTACTACTTCAAAAGTCGATGAAGATGAAGATCGAAGTACGCTTCTGCTTCTTGGAGATGTAAGGCTAAATTCTCAATAGGCAAGCTAGTAGATTCACATGGTGATGTCTTTCTGAGTTTTCATTTATTTCATTTCATGAATATGATTCTCTCTAGAATCTTGAATTTAGAGATGCACATCAAGACATACAGAAATATTCAGAGACGTCGGAAGCATAGTAAATGAGAGATGGGAAACTACAACTACTCCAAAAGCCAATGAAAATGAAGATTGAAGTACGCTTCTACTCCTCAAAGATGTACAACTAAATTTCCAGTAGTTGAAGCTAGTAGATTCACATAGTTATGTATTTCTCAGTTTTAATTTATTTAATTTCATAAATAGATTTCTCTCTAGAATCTTGAATTTTGAAATGCGATAGCTTCTTGAAGTTTTATTCTTCTATCATTTTTATTCATTTTTCTTCAATTCTAAGTACTGCATATTTTTGATTGGAATGTGACAAACTCTGAAAGCGGCTTGTTAAATTTATCTGAGTTGGAGTTTGAAGACGATTCACATTATTTAAATTTCCCAACCTTCGATCAAAGAATTATGAGTATAATGAGTGTTGTCTGTGTCTTTTTTTTTAAGTTATCATTGAGAAAATTGACCGACTTCTTCGGAAAGGAGTTCTGCTTTCGAGATCTCAGTTATAGTCTCAAATTAGTAAATTAAATGAGAAGCGGGATTTGAGATTCTAGTATTGCTTCGAGAGAATTACAGTTGTGGAATTCGTTAAAAATGATGGAGAGATTGGTCTGTAAGAATCATTAGTTAGGCTGCTTCTTTCTCTTGTCTGTTCATTCCGCTTCTATTATCTTATTTTCGATTGTTTCATTTCTTTTTGAAATTACTTTTGTGTTTTGAATCTTGTTTAGTTTTATTTTCACCAAATTTTATCCCTTTCAAAAAATAAAAATAAAAACTAAAAGCATAAAAATAGAAAATAAAAAAATGTGATAAAATAACCCCTACAGGGCACCCTCGCTAGGAGACAACCTTGACCGTTGCTTTTATGTAGCTCTTAATTTTTAATTTTTAAAAGAGGGTTTTAAGCGACTGTACAAAACCCCGAACTTTCTGTTATCCACAATGGACTTCTATAGCTATGAATTAATTATTCATTATACTATCAAGGTGGAAATGGAGATTGAAGTTACTAATCAATCACATGGTTTTGATAAGAAAAGAAAATGAAATTCAATGAAAAATCTAAAAAACATGGAGAAAAGAATATGATATTTCCTTTATGCTCAAAGTGTGGAAAGAAATATGGAAGAAATTGTCTAAAAGAGAATACTAAATGTTTTAAGTGTGGAAAGGAAGGTCCCCAAGTGTCTAAATGTCCAAATGATGAGAAGAAGTTAGCTATTGATGCAAATAGAGAGAAAGTTTCATAGAATGTGCCACCCACACTCCAGTGCTTCAAGTGCAAGGAGTTTGAGCATTATGTGAATAAATGCCTCAATCAAAGGGATAATATGGATGACAAGCCACAACCTCTGAAGACAAAGGAGAATGAGAAATCTTATGAAATCACAGTGGATGAAGTGAATCATGATAATTAGGGCACACTTATCCTCCCCTCCTTAGTTGGGAATTTCATATTTGATTTTGTATGAATGAGCCCTATGAAATTCTCATTGTTAATCATTTAGTGAAATTTCATGTGACTTTGATTATTGATTATCTCCGTCTACATGGTTTCTGGAATAATGAAATTACATTTGATATTTTATTAGTGCAAGGATGAACCCAATCTTCCAATGGAAATGTTTTTGTATAAGATAAGAGCTTATTTAAGAAATATAGGGTGAATTATCTTTTGGAAGCATATTTATCTCTAGGTAAGATTAGCATAAGAGTTATGGATACCATCACAAGTTTATGACTTTAAGGTTAATCATAAGTTAAAAGTCATTTACATCCTTTTTAATGTTTTATGTGATGATAGTTTATCACGATCAAAAGATATTGTGGGAGACATTTATGGCAATACAACCCTTTGGTTTTGAGGAAAGCCTTTTTATGGACATATGATTAACAGTATTGGTAAACTTTAGGGTTTATCTTATCTTTGATGTTAAGATAAATAACAATTATTAAAATTTTGGAATATTTTTATTAATATAGTTTTGGAAAAAAGGACAGCCTGCAAGCCAGACTACAACATGTTGCATCCACCAATGTCATGAGGCTTGAACCCACAACCGAAGGGCGACAAGGGTATAACTCATACCACTGGCCAACATGAAAGATTATTTACAGTGGGACAACATAAAGAGAGATTTTGCTGTGTATGTATCTCAATGCTTGGTATGTTAGAAAGTCAAGGCTGAGAGACAAAGGTCTTAAAGAATGTTATGAGCATTAACCATACCAGAAAGGAAATGAGAAGTCATCACCATAGGCTTTGACATCAGACTCCCCAAAACGTATAAATGGAATAATTCTACATGGGTTGTAATCGATCACCTTATAAAGTCATCACACTTTATCTCTATAAGAGAAGATTTCTCTTTGGATAAGCTTTCTAGGATATACATTAAGGAAGTGTTAAGGATTTCATGGAGTACAATATTCTATTGTATCTGATTGAGACTCTAGGTTTACCTTGAAGTTCTGGAGAAGTATTCAGTAGACCCCAGATACAGAGCTATGTTTCAACACTACATATTATCCCTAGATAGATGGTTAGTTTGAGAGAACAATTCAAACCCTAGCGGATGTGCTAAGATCATGTTCTATGTATTTCAAAGGTGGTTGGGATCAACACCTTCCTCTAGATGAATTTTCATACAAAAATTACTTCCACTCGATCATTTAGATAGATCCTTATGAATCCCTCTATGAAAAGAAGTGTAGAACCCCAATGTACTTGAATGAAGCTATAGAAAGAAAGCTATTGGGACCCGAGCTAGATGATGAAATGGAAGAGAAGGTTAGAGCCATTCGACAACACGTAAGGGAAACACAAAGTTGACAGATTTGTTATACTGATAATCATCAACATGATCTAGAATTTGAATTTAGTGAGAATGTGTTTCTATAAATTTATCTGTGGAAGTAAGAAGGGAAAACTAAGCCCTAGGTATATCGGTCCCTTTGAAATTCTTGATCGTATCAGGACCATAGTTTATCTCTTTGGGTTTCCAAAAAACCCCTATCATGTTCATGATGTGTTCCATGTATCTCTCCTAAGGAAGTATATACTTGATCGATCACATGTAGTAACAAGAGAGTTCATACCACTTGAGCATGATATTTTTTATGAGGAACAATCAGAGAAGATTCTAGATTGAATAGAGAAAGTTCTATAAAACACGAATACTCATCTGATAAATGTTTTGTGGAAAAACCATCAGTTTGAGGAAGTTACGTGGGAACCTGAGAATGTAATGAGGTAGAAGTATCCTCAGTTGTTGGTACCAAAGTGATGAATTTTGAGGAAAAAATTCATTTTATGAGGGTAGAATGTAACACCCTGAGATTTTTTGAAATATATATTTTTCAAATAATTTTAATCCTTTCTATATTTTTCATTACATGTAACACCATGTTTAGCTTGCGTTACATGCAAAATCAAGTTTTAAAGAAATGTGACACTATTAAAATATTATTATTTAATATGATAGTTATCACCTAGCCATTGGAATGGTGGGTATGAATAAGATTAACTAAATTATAAAAATATATGGTTTACACATGTATATCAAATGCATTCTTTGGTGACCAATTAATTATAAATGAAAATAAATACTACTTGAAAATAAAGGAAATCTTTTTCTAAAAAACTATTTTTATAAACACAAACACGTTTTACCTCAATAAATCAAACAAATCACTTTTGGTGAATGATTTTAATGAAATTTATATATTATATATTCAATAAAATATTTAACATTCATCTTATGTGTTTTCTTGATAAGAGATAAGAATAAATCTAATTTTACGCTTAAAATGTATTTTTCTAAAAAACAGTTTTATCACATTTTGCGCACTTATTTTTAAAATCAATTTTTAACACTTTTCAAAAATTTGTTTGAAAAAAATAAATTCATTTATGAAATTATAATATAAAAATCATCTTAGGGTTATTTTTTGAAAATTTTATGAGAAGATAATTTTTTTGATGAATAGTGAAAATTACTATTTTTTATTAAGAATTGTCATTTTTAAAGCTTTTAAATATGTACAAATTGTTTTAATACGAGTTTAAAAGAAATATTAGTTAAATTATATATCTATTAATCCAATTTTTATTTTATTTTATGAAATTTCATGTTGAGTTTTTATATAACATCTTTTTAAACTTTTGAACATTTTCTCTTTGGAAAACCACTTTTTCATCGCATCCGTGTGTTTAATTTCAAAATAAAAATGTCCACTTTTGTGAGTTGAATTTGAATAAATGGATTCCATATTTTAAATCATCATAATTAATATTATCTAATAAGGTTAACTTAATTTTTTACCATAATGAATAGTAAAAATAGTAAAAAATAATTACCATTGTTGAGGTTAAAACATGTTTACTGGGGGTTAAAATAAAAATATAAGGGGTAAAATGACTTAGAAACTAGTCTTAACACCCATTGAATAGACATATTTTGACCTTATAACCTCTAAAGTTTGATAATGACCCATTTTGAAGCTTTTTGACATGTGAAAAACGTGAGTACACCTTTTTCTTTTTAAAAATTACAAGTGTGTCACTCACCTCATTTATAAAAGGGTACCCCCTCTCCTCTTCTCTTCACACTTCCAAAACCATTTTGGTTCTGATAAGTTCTACATAAATCACATCAATAATTACCTTATCTCATATTATAATCCTTACTTTGGTTAGAATTCTAGCCTTTGAACCCTTTTGTTGCAAACCAAAAGAAGTTGTTTGAAAATGACGTAATGTCCCTAACCGAGCATTTTATTTTATTTCTTCATCCACCTCCTTCAATTATTATTAAACCATGTTGATATAATAACCTAAGTATCTTCCATATATTGATATGTTATTATGTGAAGGGAATGACTTACAACCATCTTCACTTCCATCAAATGGGATATGAAATCATCATTCGTGTATACGTCATACTATCGCTTCACGAATCAATGTTATTCGTCCCATCTCCACTTCCATCAAATGTGATATGAAATCATCATTCGTGTGTATGTCATACTATCACTTCATGAATCGATGCTATTCGTTTTCCATCCCCAATTATCATGGTTGGGTATAATGATGTATTTAATGTTTATATATGATATTTATGATATTATTATAACTCTTGAATCATAATACCACATCTACCTTCTTACCTACCAACCCTTTAGAAAAAAATAACATCGCTCGTGTGTACGGACTACTGCCACACAAATCGATGTGATGTGTTTTTTATTTCCATTTTAATTGGGTGGTAATAAGGATGTATTAAATGAATATATATGATATATGTAACATAATTATACATATAGAATTATAATATCAGATATATCTTATTACTTTCCATTCCATGGGGGGTATGATAATGTCGTTCGTGTTTACGATGAATTACCATCTCGTGAAGCGACACGATTCATTCTTCACGTACGCCTTTCATGGAATGTAATAAGGGCATGTTTCAATAAACATATGTGATATATATGACATAACAATGATTCTGGAAAGGTAATATATTATTTACCTTTCTTTCTTTCAATCGGTAACGCCCTATGATTTTAAATGAGGAACACTATATTCAATAGCGTATATGACATGCAACACCAAGATTATAAGAGAATGTAACACAACTAGAATTTAAAATATATTTATTTTTAAATAAATTTAATCTCTTCGATAGCTTGAAATTTATGCAATACTAGGTTTAAATGAAACACGATACTCTATTCAAATAATATTATTTAAACATGACCATTATAACATAGTCGTTAAGTTAGTAGATATAAATATTAATAACTAAATTTTTAAAATTATATGGTTTTCACATTTATAAATTAAATTCAACGGTTAATTATAAATAAAATAATAATCATTTGAAAGAAATTTTTTTTCTAAAAAACTATTTTTTTCTAAAATTCTATTTAGTCACGTTTTTTCACACATAATTTAAAATTAATTTTTATTAATTTTAGAAAATTTATTTTAAAAAATAAACCTCATTTTTGAAATCTACATGAAAAATTATATTTGGGTTAATTTTTGAGATTTTTTTGAAAATATTATTTTTTGATGAATAGTGAAAAATAGTGATTTTTATTGAAAACGACCTTTTCATTTAAATTATTTAAAAGGTTAAATTATATTTTCAACCAGTTTTAAAGTAAAGTTCGTTCAATTATATTATAATTTAACAAATTTAGTAAATTTTAATTAATTTCATATTGAATTATGATATAAAAACTTTTTAAACTTTTGAAAAAATTCCTTTGGAAAACTCGAATTTTCATCCCCTTTATAGGATTAATTTTAAATTGAATTCTGCCAATTTTGTGAATTGAATTTTTAAAATTTAATTAAATATTTGAAATCATCATAATTTATATTACCTAATAAGGTGATTTTTTTTACAATAATGAATAGTAAAAACAATAAAATTTAACTACCACGATTAAGGTAAAATAAGTTTTTCTCAGGGGTTAAACTAAAAATATAGGGGTTAAAATGACCTACTAACTTGTCCAAAACCCATTTTATGACCATATTTCATCCATATAGACTATGGTTTGACGATGACTCATTTTGGAGGCTTGTGTCATGATAAAAATGTGGGTGTAATTGATTGTTTTCAAAAATACAATGTGTATCCTCTCCCCCACTTATAAAAGGTCACATTCTCTCCTCCCCTATTAATACTTAAAAAACCCATTGGTTTGGCCAAGAACTACCAAAATACATTCCTTAATTCCATCCCCACATCATATAGTCATTATTTTGGTTATCAATCCATCTTAATAATACATTAGGTATAAACCTAAAGAGGCTCTGCAAAGAAGAGGTAAAATTCTTAAACGTGTGTATTTTATTTATTTTTTCTTCTAAATCCTTCAAACCTTATTAAAATATTATAATATAACAACAAAAATATTTCCTATATACTTAAGTTTTATTATGCTAATTTCATAACCCAGATCTATATCCACTTCTATCAAATGGGAAATGAAACCGTCGATCGTGTGTACGGTGAACTACCGCATTGCAAACCAATGTAATTCGTTTTCCATCACCACATTTCAAAGATTGTTATAATGACGAATTTAATATATTTATATTATATTTATGAAATTATTTTACTTTTGGAATTATTATATTATATATACCTTCTTACTTACTATTCTTTGGGGGATACAATAACGTCGCTTATGTGTATGGCGGATTATCGCCCCACGAAGCGATGTGATTCTTTTTTCGTTTATTATTTACTGGAAAGGTATTAAGGTTAAAGTTAATGAATATATGTGATATTTATGATCTAATAATTCTACTAGAAATATAATATCATATCTAACACTTTACCTTTCAATATGTTGGAAAACAACAATGTCACTCGTGTGTATGTGTGGACTACTGCCTCCACATAGCGATGTAAAATGTTTTTGATTTTATTTTTACATTAATGGAAATAAACATGTATTTGATTAATATAAATTATATATATTAAATAATAATTATTCTGAAAATATGAATTAATATTTATTTTCCATTCATTTCATTTATCGAGAAAAATGGGAACATCGTTCATGTATACGTATGACCTACCATCTCCATGAACGGTGTAATCCATTTTATACATCTAAATTTAATATATTACTATAAATACATATAATTTGAATATATATGATATTTATATCATATTTAACATTATGGAGATTATGTAACCATGAAAAAATTAAAATACCAAAATTATATAACTAAAACATACATGAAAAATGAAACAATTATCACCCGAAATAGTGATTTTAACAAATATTTGTTAATAAATGGGTGATAAAATATTATAAGTAAATCATATATGGTATGAGATATATGATTATGGTTCTGTATTAGATTTATAATAAACCTATATTTATTATAGAAGTGGTGCAGACACATACAATGGAATTTGAACCTGAGGTAAGGGTTTCTCGTCTCACTTTTACTTACGTGAGACATATGCCATATTCACCACTTATTCCATTGTGTGGTGTATATACTGCCCCTTTGATATGTTAAATAATGAATTTATTTATCTTAATGATATTTAAATTTTCATTTTATGTTATCTCTTTCATGAGGCTTATGATTCAAACATTACCAAAGTGGGTCATATATTTAAATTTCTTTTAATAATCGTTGTCTGAAACCAAGAGCGAAGATCTTGCACGTCAATTTTATAATTAATTAATTTAATATTTGAAGAAATAAATACCTGGAATTAGGAAATTTCTTCGTTCCTGAATGTTGATCATCCAAAAGGACCCTTTTGGATTACCTTCATTGTGCTGTGAGGATCCAAGGATATAATATCTCTAGCGGTGATCCACACGTGCTCCTATGATCTATGAGAAACACCACTCGATCTCTGAGTGCTAGCACGACAAGTCGAATGTCTTGGGTTGTTTGTTATTGATAGCATGTTCTTTGTCCTTGAAGAAATATCTCTTGCACTTCTTGTTCTTGAGAGGGAGAGATAATGAGGAGTTGAGAGAGAATTCGTCGTGTGCAACAATTCTCCATTCTCAATTTTGGATATTCTACACAATAGACATAATTGTCTATTTATAGAGTTAGGATTTAAGTTTAAAATATTACTTAATTTCATACCGAACATTAAATAACATTTATTACCTTTAATAAACCTCATTCCACATAATAATAATTATATTATTATTATTTTGAAGTGCACGCTAACTTGCGCAATAACAAATATTATGTAATGGTATTGTAAATTAATATTTGTCAATGGACCCAGTTCTGGTCCGTTCGAACTCCCCTATCATTTATTGAACAATCGAATAAATATTTTATTCATAAATAAATATTTTATTCACAATCTAGCAAATAGATATTTATTAAAATATTAAATAAATAAAATAAATATTTTATTCACATGCCATCAAATAAATATTTATTTAATTTATGCGATCAATATAAATTGAATAAAATTATTCCCCAGTTTTGAGAATAATATTTATTCCATTAATTAAACTCCAACATAATTTAATCAAGATCAATAGAAATACTTAGTGTGTGACCCTCTAGGATTCTTTCTCGTTGACATTAGGCGGGCTTGCCTAAAGTCCAAGATTACTATTAAGAAATGGGTCAAGGCACCCAAGAGAAAGAACTTAATGTCATAATGTTGAAAAACACATACAAACGCTCACTGTATAATATAATTCCATTATCACAACATCCCTTTAAGCATGTTTTATAACCATGTCATCAACCTATATGATTGATATGTATTTCTTTGATTGTTTGAAATAAACACATCGTTACATTATGACCATGGAATTTAATGAGACGGTTCTATTCTAATCATTGGGTGAAGATACCAGCTTCTATAAATATGTAAGGGACAAATCTTTCCTCGACTTATTCATTAATGACATGTCACTCACGACACACTCAATGTATCCAACTTCACCATGAACTGTTATTGTCATGGTTTATGAAATGCATCTAAGTACGAAAGTTGTAACATGCATTAATAGTAATCTTAAAGTCTAAGGACCATCACACACACTTGTAGATAAAAATATCGGATGTCACAAAAACATGAGGAATTCATACTGGAAGGTCTATTCTCATAATCTCTCATCTTAGAGATTACCAAGTGTGAACTTCATGAGAAGAAGTCTCATCTGCTTGTGAGTACTCACACCCGACAGTTTATGTACTATGTGTCCCATTATAGTATGATATCCAACCGTAGAATATGATTTGAGAATATCATCATATCACATCAAGGTTCTCATCATAGCGGGGAAATTCTATGACCTTATCGATGAGACATATACTCTAGGACGATATTATATTAGAGTCATGTAGAACAAAAAACAATATGTAATAAGAAGTTTTATTAGTATTCAATACATCGAATATTCACATAATCAAAGTACAAACAGTTGTCCCTAGGACACCAACTCCAACAAACTCCCACTTGGACTATAGCTAACTACCTACGACCTTCAGTCCACTGGACCACACATGATAATCATTTTTCTGTTGAGTCAAAGATTTAGTAAAGAGGTCTACCACATTGTCTTTTGTAGAAATACTGCTCACTGCAACTTCACCTCTTTGAGAGAAATCCCTCAAGAGATGATACTTCTGAAGTATGTGCTTCATCCACTGATGTGACCTTGAATCATTTTCAAGAGTCATTGTTGCAGTATTATCACAATAGATTGTGATATGATCTTTACTACTAGGTACCACATCAAGCTCTTGGATGAAGTTTCACATCCATACTGAATCTTTATCTACCTCATAAGCCACAATATACTCAGAACCTGCTTTACAATATGCAATTAGAGCCTTCTTTGAGCTCTTCTCGCTCAAAACACCTCCATTAAAAATGAAGATTTATCCTGCTTGCGACTTCATGTCATTTTGATCAGTTTGGAAACTAGCATATGCATCTCTTCTAATAACTAGTTCCTCATCTCCTTCATAAACTAGGAACATATCCTTAGTATGCCTCAGATACTTAAGGTTTGTCTTGAGTGTCATCCAATGACGGTCACCTGGATCATCTTGATATCTTTCTACCACACTTAATTCATAAGCAACATCTAGCCTAGTACATAACATACCATACATGAATGACCCAATCACTGATGCATATGGAATCATTGTCATTTTGTTTCTTTCCTCATGTGTATGAGGACATATTTTCCTAGAAAGATGAATGCCATGTGACTCTAGCAATAACCCCATATTGGATTGTTCCATACTGAGTCTCTTCAGCATATTTTCAATTTATGTACTTTGAATTAGGCTGAGAAACCTCTTGGATCTATCATGATGGATCTTGATCCCAAGAATATATTCCTCCTCACCCAATACCTTTATAGAGAAGAGTTTTTTAACCACGTCTTAACATATTGTAATAATGGTAAGAATATATGCTGCCTCACCTAATACCTTTATAGAGAAGCATTTTTTAAACATATCTTAACAAATTGTAATACTGGTATTTTGTTTCCAATGGGTAATATGCCATCAACATAAACTATTAAGAAAATGACTGCACTCCCACTAAACCGTTTATAGACACATGACTCATATTCATTCTTTATGAAACTAAATTCCATTATGGACTCATCAAAATGAATGTTCCATGAACTGGATGTTTGCTTTAATCCATAAATAGATCTTTGTAACTTTCATACCTTGTTGGCATCCTTTGGAGTCACAAAACCTTTGGGTTGTGTCATATATACATCTTCCTAAAGGTTACCATTAATGAAGGATGTTTTGACATCCATTTTCCAAATCTCATAATCATGGAAATCCGTAATAGCAAGTAGAATTATGATGGATTTTAGTATTGAAACTGGTGAAACAGTTTCATCGTAGTCAATGCCTTGATGTTGTTTAAACCCTTTTGCAACTGGTCACGCCTTATAAGTAATGAATTTTCCTTCCATGTCCAGTTTCTTCATGAATAACCATTTGAAACCAACAGTCTTTACATCTATTGGAAGATCTACCAAAATCTAGACATAGTTTTGGTACATGGAATCCATTTCAGAATTCATGGATTTTTGCCACTTAGAAACATCTGTGCCACTTACTACTTCCTTATAGGTTAGAGGATCATTATTATCAACTAATAATGATTCACCATCCTTGATGACTAGAAAACCATACAGTTCTGGTTCTTTAACCTCTCTATTATTCTTATGTAATAATTGTGTCTCTAGAACAATAACTTATTCCATGGGGATTTTTGGAATTTGTTCATATGCCAACTCTTGTGTATCTTGAGCCTAGACTTCATCAAAGTCTATCTCACTCCCACTATCTCTTTTATAGATAAGATCCTTATCAAGAAATGTGGGACATATGTCAACCATAACCTTTTTTTATGAAGGATTGTATAGGTAGTATCTGTTGTTTCTTTGGGATATCTTATAAAGATACACTTTGTGCCTTGAGGTGCAAGCTTGTTACCTGAAGAAGCCTTAACAAATGCTTCATAACCCCACACATGTAAGTAAGAAAACACGTGTTTCTTTCTATTCCATAATTGGTATGGTATACTGTCTTTTTCTTCAGTTGAAACTTAGTTTAGTATGTATTCTGTTGTTTGTAACATGTATCCCCAAAAGAATAATGGAAGACTCGCATGACTCATCATTTATATCACCATGTCCAAAAAGGTGTGGTTCCTCTTTTAACTTACACCATTACACTGAGGCGTATAAAGAAGAGTGAGTTGAGATAAAATCCCAAACTCCCATAGATAATCAATGAAGTCTCGATTAAGATATTCTCCACCACGACCTAAGATAATTTTCTTAATCTTCTTACCAAGATGGTTCTCAACTTCATTCTTGTATTCCATGATTTTTTCAAAAGAATCTGACTTATACCTAATTACATAGACATATTCATATATACTAAAATAATCAATAAAAGTTATGAAGTATGAGTACCCAACCTTTTCTTCAATAGGAAATGGTCCACACACATCGTTATAAACTAATTCAAGAACATCTTTAGCCCTTTCACCTTTCCCACTAAATAGGGATTTAGTAAATTTTCCTTATAAACATGTGTGAAATACACCAAGTGTTTTTAGTTCAAAAGAATCTAAATATCCATATTAATGTAATTTAGTCAATCACTTTTCATTTACATGACCTAACTAATGATGCCAAAGTTGGGTGTGGTATGATTCATGTGAAATAACTTTGTTATCGATCACCATCATTTGGTTCGTGTAATCTCACACATAAAGACCGTTAATTAAATGTGTCTTACCATAACAAATTAAATATTTATAAAAGAAGAAACATTTATTCCCAAACTTGAAAATAAATCCATCCGTATCAAGTTTGGATACATAAATAATGTTTTTGGTAACTGAAGGCACATAATAACAACCCTTTAAAACAAAGATCATTTCGGTTGGCAGTGTGAGGTGGTAGTCCATGATAGCTACAATAGAAAGTTTAGCTCTGTTAGCTTCTCAAAGATCTACCTATCCTAGACCAATCTTTTTTAATCTAATTGGTTCCTATATTTGAATAAATATGTGAGCACTACAATCTGAATCTAATACCCAATTTGTAGAAATAAATAAATTTCACTTGATAAAAAACTCACCTAAAGCCTCCCCTTGCTTCTTTTCATAGGTGCAGTTTTTCATCCAGTGTCCCTTCTTACCACATGTGAAATAGACAACATCTTGTTCCCTTTTTTCCCCTTGATCTTCCTCTTCTTGGAAGGGTGTGAAGATTCTTTGGGCTTAAAGATCTTCTCTTTCCCTTTCCATTTGTTCACTATAAGGACCAAAGGGTTTTCATGCTTCATATCCTTATCTACTTGGAGAAAAGGAGTAAGAAGATATGACATAGAATTCTCAAGGCTATTCATATTAAAATTCACAACAAAATTGGAGAAGTTCTGAGGGAGTGATTCTAGAATGAGTTCAGTTCCCAGTTCATTGGAGATTTTAAACCCTAGAACCTCTAAGTGCTCAATGTAGCAAATGAGCTTGACTACGTGAGGCCCAACTGGTGCACCCTCTCCAATCTTTCCATGAAAGAGTGACTTGGAAATATCAAACCATTCTTGTCTAGATTTCTCCTAGTAAAGAACTTTAAGGTTATCAAGCATGCTATACACATCCATGTTTTCACGAGACTTCATTAGTTTACTAGACTTCATTGAAAACATCAAACATTTAACATTGACCACATCACTCAAATGTTTTCCATAGACAATTAACTCTTCATCGCTCACCCCTTTAGCAGGAGGATTAGGCATTTAGGATTCTTGCATTTAATATTTTTTTTCATGTTGTAGCACAACTTGAAGGTGTCTAAACCACTTCTAGAAGTTACTAACAATTAGAAGGTTATCTTTCTCTAATATTAATCACAGGGATAGTGTGGATGATGAACTTTTCATTTTATTGTACAATTAAAAGAGAATATTATTAGTACTTTTCTTGATTACAAAATAAGTGAGATATAATAAATTAAATGTATTTATTTATTCATTAAATCTCACACTATTTCAACAAGTCTCAATAGCCCTCTCCATTGAACTCAGAATGTCTAGTTTATTGAACATTCTAGTTGTAAAGACCCGGAAATTTCAAGGAAATTTTTTTCTTAATTTCTTTGGAATTTTACGAGTACGCAGTTTCTGACGACACCTGATTCCGAGGTCCGGTGTGCCCAGAATATTTTTCTGAAGTTTTGTTAAGCTTAAATTAACGCGCGTAAGCAGTTTTACTGAAAAAGTGTAATAACTCTTAAACGGTTACTCGGATCAGAAATCTGAGGGCACCGTTGCGCTCAGGATGGCGGGTTTACCCTAGGCGCGACTTAAGTTTAGTCGGCGCGAGCCTCCTGTGAGAAATTCCAAAAATGACATAACCGTAAATAAAATAATTAAATAAATTATTTTATTTTTCAAATGCTTATAACTCACAAACGGTAGCTCGGATTAAAAATCCGAGACAACCGCTGAATTCGTGAGGGCATGGTTTATTTAAGCAGATACTAACTTTGGCCGGCGCGAGCCACCATAAAAAGTTAGTTTTTGGCCACAAATAAAATAATTAAATGACAATTATTTTATTGTAAAATTCGTATCTTTTAAACGGTAACTCAGATTGAAAATCCGAGAGTACCGTTGGATTCGTTGGGGCATGTTTCACTTAGACAGAGCCTGACGTTGACCGGCGCAGGTCGAGGGTGACTGATAATAATTTTCCGAACTTTTTTTCGGGTACGTTCAATAAACGCACGTGTGAGTTTTCCTATCTTTTGAACCGGTACTCGGAATTGAAATCCAAGGGCACCGATGAACTCGTAGCACCGATTATTGCTTAAGGGTACCTTTACTGCAGTTGCGTTTTAAGCGGGTTGAGAATTAATTTTTGGAGAATTAGTTTAAAATAAATAAAATTGGTGTGTACAATTTTATTTATGTCTGAGGTGGTTAAATTCTAAAAAGGGGAGTTAAGGGTGGGACCACAACCACCTAACTACCCTTGTGTGGATATTTAGAAGGTGGGGCCCACACGAGCCCCAACCTTTCATCTCCCCATAACCACTCTTAACCCCCCCCCCTTAAACCCCCTTTTTAATTAATTTGTTAACTCCTCAACTCCCCTTTTAATAAGATCTCTCCATATTCCTCTAATTAAGTTTGTCAACATAATTAAATTAATGGTTTCATTAATTAAATTGGTACATCACAATTTGAATTATTTTGTGTTGCATGACACTTCTTTAAATGGGAGAAGTCTTTTGTAATATTTGTGATAGCAAATATTTCGATGAGAAACCTCTGGAGGATTAGAAAGAGAGGTGTTCTTCCTCCGACGAAGAACGTGAAGTCCCGACGACGACTCTTCCTCCGATGACAACGGAATCGACACCATTCTTCCGCGTCGTCCGACCACAGTGACGTTCGTCTTTCGCGGTTTGACGACGCGCGCCGTCTTTGCGAGGTAGGGGAATATTGTATATTGCTCATTTATATGGTTTATACCCTCGAGCTTGAGCGTTTATTTGTAGGATTTATCTTTGTGGATTCCTTACCCCAATTGAATTTTCATGACGAACGCGAATTAAATGAATTAATTCGCGGATCGAAAAACCATGGGTTGAATCAATCTCTTATTGTTTTTATTGAAAATATCGAAGTATGATGAATATCTTTTTGTCAATTCCCCATGTTCTTGATTCTCAAAAACGATGGTCAAACCAACACGGCCATTGATCCGCTCATATACCATGCCTTTTCTATTGCATTCTACGCGCGTTCTTTGGCACGCCAAATAATTAAGCGTGCTGGAAACTCAATGCTTCGTTGAGCACGACATACGGACGCGGAGATCTTTACCTGAGGATCCCAGAACCACTTTATTCTCTTATTTCTGATTTAAATCGAACCTGGTATGGCGTGCGGAAGGATCCCGTCGTGCGGGTGCGACGAGGGTTCTTGCGGTCCAAGGCGACGGTTCGGTTGGGCGAGTAGGCGACCGTGGCGGCTGGTGCAGCGCGAGCAGGCGGTGTGACCGAAGCAAGCCGTGTGCAAGGCGGAGGCGCAGTGGTTCCCGGTTTGTGAGGGCTGCGTGAATTTTTGAGGAGAAGAAACATAAAGTTGGGGCTCTAATTTTGAGAGAACAAATCATGAGAGGAATTTAGATTGGAGAGAGAAAGATGAAAAATAAATTAATGATGATATAAAATAAAGAAATGGATTTTGGGGCGTGATTGACAAGAAGGAAAGAAGAGGCGCTAGTTTGGGTGGTGCGTGGCTTTTGGGTGTGTTAAGTTAAGAATTAAATTAAATTCAAAATAATAATAATATAATAATGTTATTATTAATTTCATTGGGAAAATCGTATTTTGACGGTATCTTCTTCGTGCGACCTCAGTTTCATGAACCGTCAGTGGCAGTGCGACCCTAACTCCGAGACGGAATTTATGAGTCCAATATTTGATATCTTTTTCGGGTTTTTGGATCGGGTACCCGAAGCGCTCGGAAAATAATAGATTTAATATTATTATTAAATCTTCGACCTGCTATAACTTGAGCTCCGGACGTCCGATTGACGTGCCGTCGACTTTGTTGGATTCATCTTGATGAGACGGTTCTTTTGGCATACTTCACCTGAGGTTTGGACACAGTTGGAGTAAGGCTGGGTTGGATTGTACCCGAAATCCAACCGGACCCCTAGAACGGAAAAACTGATAACTTTCAGACCGAACGTCCGTTTGACGAACCGTCAGTGGCGTTGGTGATCACGTTGAGAAACGGTCCCTAAGAGTATACCCTATGAGAGTTCGGGGTACAATTGAGATACAGTCGGGTTGGTTCGTACACGAAACCAACCGGGCCCCTGGGACGAAAAGGCTAATAACTCACAGACCGAGCGTCTGATTGACGCGCCGTCTGTTGTGTTGAGACCCCTATGAAGAGGCGGTCCTTTGAGATACTTTTTCGTGGGACTTTGTGATACTTGGAGTATCGACCGGTAGCTCGTGGAACAGACCCTCCCGGAGACGAGCGTAAGAAGTACGGAGACCGTGTAGCCGACTGAGACCTGGCGACTGCTTGACCGACTCGACTTGGAGTGAGTCGACTAGCCCAGTGGACGGAGCACTACTTTGTTTCGATGCAGACCCATGGCGGACGGAGCACTACAGTGTTTGGGTGCAGACCCGCGGTACTCGTCCGGAGAGTACCTCTGCAGGCTATTAGGGGGGATGCACTACTGTGTTTGGGTGGCAGACCCCGGCGGGTAGCACTACTGTGTTTGGGTGGCTGACCCGCGGTACTCGATAGGAGGAGTACCTCAGCAGTCTTAGGTTAGTGAGCAGTACCTCGTAGTAGTGATAGGATCACTGTACTCTCCAGAGACGGGGCTCTTCAGCAGTTACGGTTTTGATAATGAAAATCCTGGTTTGAGCTGAGTCTATGACCTTTGTGTTTACCTCTTGATTGAGATGAGTCACTTGATAACTTAGGAATATGTATGGGAATATACCTGGGTAGTGGTTATCCGTTGATTTCATAATCTTTGTGTTTCCTCATGATTGAGATGTGTTACTTTATAACTTAGGTATATGTATGAGCATATACTTAAGTAGAAGTTATCTGTTAAGATCTTTCTTTGTGGTTATCCTTGTTGGATTTAGTGAGATCTTGAGGGTCTCGGGGTCCCTACTGAGTATCGTTATACTCACCCCTGCACGGGCTATACCCGCACCTCGTTGTGTTGGTTGCAGATGACGGGCAGCGCTGACAGAGGCCGAGTGTTCGAGGACTGGACGGTACCCGGAGGTGGACCTCACGACGAGTCAGTATCCAGAGGTGGACTTCACGATGAGACGACACTCGGAGGAGGTTGACGGGCGAGAGCGTTGTGGAGGCTATCTGTACCTACCTTTCAGGTAGGATCTGTGGTGGACGATCCAGGAGCTGTGCTATCTGTACCTACCCTTCAGGTAGGATCCGAGGAGGACGGCCCAGGAGCTGCTTCCATTCTTCCAGTTGTTTGTCTTTTCTGCTGTACTTTCGTTCAGTTGTAGCTGTACTTCAGTTGAGTTTGTATTCTGGCCCACTTACTTTTCAGCACTTTCTTTGGTACTTAGTGTATTACTTCCGCTTGTACTCTTTAATGTTTTTTTTACTTTTATAAAGGCAATGTCTTCCTAGTTATCGGGATTTACGCCTTTGGTGCTAGTCGCCAGCCCCTGGCCTATGGAAGGCGGGCTTGGGGTAGTCACGACACGGGCCCCGAGGACGGGTCGTGACACTAGTGGAAATGATCCCCGTTAATTTTATTAATGATTCAAACATTGGACATAAAAACCATAATAAAGTAATTAGACAGGAGGTCTTGCCAACTACAGACTTGCATCTCCTTGATCCATTGAGTGGATTCCCCAATCCTGAAATCCTGTCTTGGATTTTCTCAACACTTTCCTCCAAATTTGTATTGAATATATTTTGGCCGTTAAAATCAATATAATTTTGGTTAATTCAACCCAAAACTCTCATGAGAACTCCCTGATAAAAGTAAGTGTCTAGACTTTTCCCATTTACTACACTTAGTTTTATGGATTCATTCCCAATCAAGTAATGAAAGTCTTAGTCTAAATTAATATTTAATTGAGTAATTTTAATTTATTATGCATAAATTTTTATCTTGTTTTATCTTTTAAACTTCTTGTTAATATTAAGTAGATGTTACTTAATTAATTAACCCCATTGGATAAATTTTTTTCACATAATTCAATTATTTAATTTCTAATTTTCAAATTAATTCATTTATTTATGTGATTACAGTCTTGCATCCATAAAATAAATAATTACTTAGACAAAAATAAATAATTAATTAAATGGATCGTCCATGATCTTTATCTAACGATTGATTTAATGAGCAAACATTAAATTAACCTTTGACCTAGGGGAAATAACTCCAATTTCCGGTCATGGCATGAGTTAGAGCATTCCACATGTCCACCTATGTATCACTTGGGTTAGCATCATTATGGTTCCGTCTTGAACCACCTCCACGTTCCTTTGAATGCTCTATTAATTAAAAATATTAATTACTCACACACGGTTGAGGGTAACCAAAAGATTGATTAAATGGGGTTATATAAATATCCTTGGGCACATAGGTCTTACATAATAATGGAGGAAGAGATGACTCACAAACCATCATTTAATTTAATATTAAATAATTGTAAACTCATGTAATAAATTAAATTAAAACATCCAACACATAAAAAGGCCTTGGTCAAGCTAATGAATGGTCATACATGTGATGAATACACAAATTTAAGCAGCTAACATTCATTTAGTTATTTATTCTTTTTATTATTTAAGATAAATGCGCTTGCATTAATTAATTAATTAATTTCCTTTCATCTTAATGATCATACGATCTTATTTGGAGATACCTATCATTAATGGAATTCATGGAAAATAAATGTTTGAACCAGTAATTACATATTAGTTACAGTAAACTAATTTAGCATTTAAAATTCTTTAAAACAATTATTAAATTTTCAAACACACAATGGTGTTTCAATCAATAAAATAAAGTTTTAATACTTTAATTTTCAAATTTAATGTAATTTTATTTTTTTCCATTAATGAGATACTACATGGTATTTACATACAGCTACACGTCATGTACCTCGGTTTCTATATATCCAAGTCACACGCCTGAAGATTTAGTGTGTTATTCGGCCAAACTACATGGTGTGTACATGATATTTACACACCCCATATCTTCTTTATGTATGCCAGGTTGTCCCAATCAACATGCGATGTGCAATAAAAGCACGACATGTAATTAATTGCTCGTCATATCTAGATACAATGAGCATGAGTATACAATGTGTTCTCCAGCCACATGTCGTGTAACCTTGTTTTACCGACCAAATATTTGGAACTTATCGATGTAATCTACGATCATTCTTTATTTTTTATTAATCCTTTAAGTAAATGAAACACTGAATGAACATGATTAATATGCCGATAACATGTTAATTCAAATAAGATTAAAGAAATAATAACTTGAAATGAAAATCTAACCACAATTGTGCATAAATCAATAATCAAATAAATAATTATAAATTTAAACGTGACCACTCTAATACCACTTGTTGGTTCCGAGCACAGCGGAAGCATACAAAGGTGAGTGATATATTGAAATTTATTTTAATAATCATTGATCGAAACCAAGAGCGAGGATCTTACATGTCAAATTTATAATTAATTTATTTAAAATTTGAATAAATAAATTCCTAGGCTTAGTAGAATTCTTCATTGGTGAATGCTGATTGTCCAAAAGGACTCTTTTAGATTACCTTCATTTCACTATGAGGATCCAAGGATAGAATCCCTCCAATGATGATCCACACGTGCTCCTATGATCTTTGAGCAACACCACTCGATATCCGGGTGCTAGAGCGGTGATTTGAATGTCTTGGGTTGTTTGTTATTGATCTCTCATTCTTCATCCTTGAAGAAATCTCTCTTGCACTTTTCGTTCTTGAGAGGGAGAGAGAATGATGAGTTGAGAGAGAATTTTTTGTCTGCAATAATTTTCTATTCTCAATTTCAGATATTCTACAAAATAAACATAGTAATCTATTTATAGAGTTAGGATTTAAGTTTAATATATTATTTAATTTCATATCGGACAATAAATAACATTTATTACCTTTAATAAACCCCATGCCACATAATAGTAATTATATTATTATTATTTTGTTGCACGCACCAACTTGCATAAAAATATATATTATATAACAGTCTTGTTAATTAATATTTGTCACCAGACTTGGTCATGGTCCATTCAAACTCCTCTATCATTTATTGAACAATTGAAAAAATATTTTATTCATAAATAAATATATTATTCACAATCTAGTGAATAAATATTTATTAGAATATTCAATAAATAAAATAAATATTTTATTCACATGTCGACAAATAAATATTTATTTAATTTATTTAATCAATATAACTTGAATAAAATTATTCCTTGGACTTAAGAATAATATTTATTCCATTAATTAAACTCAAATAGAATTTATTCGAGATCAATGGAAACACTTAGTGTGTGACTCTCTAGGATTCTTTCATGTTGACATTAGGCGGACTTTCCTAAAGTTCAAGATTACTGTCTAGCAATGAGTCAAGGCACCCAAGATAAAGAACTTAATGTCGCAACATCGGCAACCACATACCAACGATTAATGTGTACTGTAATCCCTTTTATATAACATCTCATCAAGCAGGTTGCATAACCATGTCACCAACCTATATGATCAATATTTCTTTCTTTTACTATTTAAAATAAACATGTCATTACACCATGACCATTGAATTTAATGTGAAAGTTCTATTCCAATCAAAAGGTTGATATATTATCTTCTATAAAGATGGAAGATACAAATCCTTCCACAACTTATTCATTAATGACATGTCACTCATGATGTACCCAACGTATCCAACTTCACTGTCAAGTGTTATTGTTATGGTTTATGAAATACATGTAAGTACGCAAGTTATAACATCCATTAATAGTAATATTAAAGTGTAAGGATCATAACATGTGCTTGTAGATAGGAATATATGATAACACAAAAACATGTGGAATTCCTAATGGGGGTCTATTTTCATAATCCCCCATCTTGGAGGTTACCAAGTGTGAACTTTATGAGAAGAAGCATCATCTACTTATGAGTACGCGCACCTGACAGTCTATGTACTATGTGTCTCATCATAGTGTGTTATCCAACCATAGAACATGATTAGAGAATATCATGATAACACATCATGGTTCTCATCAAAGTATGGAACTACTATAACCTTATCCATGTGACATATAATCTAGGAAATTATTACATTAGAGCCATGCAGAACAACAAAAAACATATAATAATAAGTTTTATTAATATTCAATACATCGAATATTCATGTAATCAAATTATAAACAGTTGGTCCTAGGACACCAACTCCAATAGTTCAGACACATATGAAGGAATTTGAACTTGAGGTAAGAGTTTCTCATCTCACTTTTACTTCTGTGTGACATATTCCATATTCACCACTTATTCCATTATGTGGTGTATATACTGCCCCTTTGATATGTTAAATAATGAATTTATTTATATTAATTATATTTAAATTTTCCTTTTATATTATCTATTTCATGGGGTTTATTATTCAAACATTACCAAAGTGGTAAGAGTTTATTTTAAAATCTTATTATTATTCAATATTGTTTATGATTAAGTCTCCCTTGGGGGAATTATTTGATATTTCTATATTAAACCCAATTTATTTTCTTATCCCTTAGTTATTCATAAATTTTTTCATGTAATAATACTATTTTTTTTGTTCTTTGGTACTTAAAATTATTGAGAAAATGTTTTTAAGAAAATATGATTTTATTTCTCTCTTTGGCCGAAAACCTTTCCCCCCCCTGAAAACACTGTTTTCTAAAAATGTTTTAAAAAATGTTTAAATTTATCCAAATGAATAATGAAAGAATTTTTTCCCATGTTTGACTTTAAAAAAATTTGAAAGTAATATTCCTATCATTTTCTAAATAATGCCCATTTGGATTTACTAAAAACGTGAATGAAATCTTTGTTTTAATGTGTTCAACATGAATAGAATTTCCCATCTTCATGATCACTCAATGTTTTAAAGATTACTTTATATGTTTTGAAGGTTATTTTCAAAGAAAATTATTGTCAAAATATTTTTGGAACTTTTAGTTTTAAAAATATTTTCAAAGTGAAAATTTATTTTCCAAAAAAAAATAATTTTAATGACATTTTTATGGTATTTCTATTCATCAACAACATCAACCATTTATTATAGTTATGATCCAATAGGGATTTGTTTTATTGATATCAACCTTATTATTTCTTTTGATGGTTTATGATCAGTTTGAATGAGGAATTACAATTTTATTACCATTCAATATATTAACCTAGATGATTTATGATCATGTTTATAGATTGGTAAAAATATTAACATTTACTATTGTAGTTTTTTTTAATATGAATGTTTATGTTGACTATGTTTCACCAATTTCATATGAGGAATGCATTGGACTTGGTAAGTGATGGGTGATGCCTTCTATAACCCCTCGATGCATCGGTAGGTCTCATGAGACAAACTTGATTGAGTTTTAGCTCAGGCCTTACCCATTTATTTATATATCTTAGCACAAGACCTTGACAATATGTTTCAGATGTTCGACATTATAAATTTTATCATTATGAATTCAGTTATTGATATTCCATGTGATTATTATATTAGTTAGAATATCCACTGTTCAATTTCAAGTTCATTTGAGTATTTATATGACATTACTTGATCATCATTTATTCTTTCCATATTATACTCAAGTCATTGATTAAATGAATTGTGTTTTAATTATTTACATTTCTATATTGATTATTCCTTAGTTATTTATAGATTACATTATATGCATACCCTTAGTAAGAAACTGAGCTCACCCATTTATTTTGTTTTATTTTTTTAGGGAAAAAAAATTATTTTCTGATTAATATATAGGGGTATTATATGGGGAAATAATGGAGTTCTCAAAGAAAACACTTTTCATATTTTATGTTTTTAAATGTAATGTGAATTTCAAGTATATATCTTGTTTACCAATAATACTAAACTATTTTTTCTTTTAGTATGTGATTTATTATATCTAGTGAAAATTTAATAAAGTAACCAATGTATCTAGGTTATTTAGGTTGGAGTATTTTCACAATCTTTTGAGAAAATGGAAATAATATTCATGCGTATATAAGACCTACCATATTCAGGAATAATGTATCTCATTTTCTATCTATAAATTCTATGGATTACTATAAATACATATATATTGAATATATATGATATTTATACCATGATTAAAATTATGTAGATGATGGAACTAGGATCAAAGTAAGTGGACCAAAAATAAAAAATCAAAACATACATGAAAAATAAATAAGTTGTTATCCAAAACACGATTTTAACAAGGAATTGTTAATAAATGAGTAATAAAAGGAAAAATTAAACATTATATGATATTATATATATAATTATTGTTATTTAATATATTTTTAATAAACCTATATTTTTTATATAGGGGTTTTGAATGTATATGAAGGAATTTGATACTTAAGGTAAGGGATTTCTGGTCTCTCTTTCATTTCTGGAAGAATTACACCATATTCACCACTCAATTATTTTGTGTGGTGTATATACTTCCAATTTTACATGTTATGTCATGGATATGTTTATTTTCATGATATTTAGAGTTTCATTTTATGTTATTATTTAGAGGGGATTATGATTCAAAAGATACCAAAGTGGTAAGAGATTTTTGCCCCAATTTTTCTTTTTTAAGACATTAGTTATGTTATGCACCTAACTTATTTCATAATGTGTATATAATAACAATTTTACATGTTATTTCATGAATATAATTCTGTTATTAGTAATTAAAATTTTCATTTGATGTTATTATTTCATGGGGCTTATGATACAAACATTACCAACGTAGTAAATATTTTATGTGAGAATCTCATCGTTTATCAGGATGGTGTATGATTATGCTTCCAATTATAAAATATTATGATATATCTCTAAATAAACTCATATACTTTCTTATCCTTTGGTTATTCATGAATTTATCAAGTAATATTACCATTTTTTCTTCTCCTTGGTACTTAAAATGATTAATATTTTTTAAAGGAAAATATACTGTATCTTTATCTTCGGTCAAAAACCATTTCTATTCCATGTTCATGTTTTATAAAAATAATTTCAAATTATTTTTTTTCATATTATTTTTAAAATAAAATTTTACCTAGGTTTTAATTTTTACAAAATGGTTTAAAAGGAATATTCATGTCATTTTCCAAACAAGGCCCACTTGTCTTTTATCAAAAATGTAAAAGGAATCTTTGTCTTAACATGTATGACATGAACAAAATTTTCCTACATCTTGAACATTATTTTCTTTTAAGATTCATTATAAGTTTCAAAGTAAATTTTCAAATAAAACGATTTTCAATTTTTTTTGTGAACTTTCATTTTTGAAAAGTGATTTTCAAAATGAAAAAGTTATTTTCCTCAAGAAACATTCCAAATGATCTTTTAAAATCATTTTATATCCAAGATGATATCCTTTGATGTTACTTAAGATTTATTGGGGATATGATATAATTCTACCATCTTTATTCTTTCCCTAGATGATTTATGATTATGATGAAGAGATGGTTTTGAAACCCATTTGCAATCTATGGGTTATGTTATGATAAATTATTTATGATCTTGTAGTATACAAATGTATGGATTATGTAATAGGCAGGACCTATATCTACCTCCAATGAATTGGGTGTTGATTAATGTTAAATGATCTCAAAGGGTACATGATAGGTTATCCCAAGACCAAAATAGGGTACATGTGAGGTTATCCCAATCCCAAAAGAGGGTACACAAGAGGTTATCTCAAGCCCGAAGTAGGTACACTGGTGGTTAGCCCAAGCCTAACATGTTATGTATGATTTGGTGGTAATCCTTGAAATAATATTTTCTATGCTTATGTATGTGCCAAAAATCTATGTATTATTCTAATGTTATGATCTCATGGATCATGTTCTTTGATTCCATCATGATTCATGTCTTATGAACCTCCAAGGTTTATTTCATGACTCATGTATATGATATATGATATATAGGGTATGGTTTTTTAATGTTATTCTTATGTTCTCATACCCTGATGCTCATGATGTGTTGATATCTCCATTATTTACCCTTACTGAGCATATGAGATCACCCTTT
Organism: Viscum album; assembly: GCA_963277665.1. Classification (NCBI taxonomy): domain Eukaryota; kingdom Viridiplantae; phylum Streptophyta; class Magnoliopsida; order Santalales; family Viscaceae; genus Viscum; species Viscum album. Next base: position 598,791,469 of record OY728132.1, on the reverse strand, counting down.
CTTATGTTTTATTTCTTAGGTTATGATTAAAGGTATTATTCTTGATATGTCTAACCATTCAACACTAACCAGCTCTGGATGGACAATTTCCCTTCATGGCTTCGTGCATGTACTTCTTCCGATCTTTGTCATTAATGCTATATGCTTTTTCAAAAAAAAAATGTAATGAATATTCATCTATTAAGATGTAATATTTATATATGAGATGTCCAGATCTTTACATTATCCATGTAACGTCCTGGCTCGGGATCTACTAAAACAATTCCTCAAGCCGGTCAATCACACCGCCTCAAGCACCCCTCCATGTACGCTAGAGGATTTCAACTAGTAGAGACGGTACAATGATATTATGTTGGGGAGACTATAATGTCATGATAAGAGTGGAAATGTGTTATAACATAATAAATCAATCAATAATGGAATCATTATAAAATAAAGGTATAAAAATACAATAATAACTGATAAAATGGCCAACACCAAATACACAACCATGCAAGTCCATGCGATGCTACAAAATTCAAGTAGTAGTATTACATAATGTAATAAATAAACATTAAAAAAGGAAATACAAAAGCCTAAAAGGATATATTTACAGGTTTCATGAGCTTTAGATCAGTCCTGTGCTCCCAAGCTCCCATATACTAGTGTAATGGCACAAGCATAATCCATGAACCTGAACCTGCAACCATGATATCTGTTTGGGTACCCTAGTGCAATGACAGTCCAAACAGGGTGTGAGATAACTCAGTAGTCCACCACCAATGGTTTCTAATGCTATCCATTTTGTGAGTATAAAATACAACAATGTTCAAGTATAATAAATAATAAGTAAATAAATAGATGTAAATAAGTCGACTTGGGATCCTCAAGGACTCCTGACTGACCATACCTAATTCTTCCTAAGACAAAATATCTATAACATGCCATCATATATATATATACATGAATATATGTAAACACACACACAAACACACACACACACACACACATTCATAGATATTCATACAACAGTGAGGACCAAAGATGAAAGGCCAAGGAATATATATAATAGTAACACAAGGATCATTTATTTAATTAAGAAATTCGACCAAGACATACTAACCAGTGAACATAGACAAGGATATAAATGTATAACAGTTGTATATGACCTAAATTAAACCCATGGAGTCCATGTCACGACCCGCCTTCACCAAAAGGAGGGAAGGGTCAGCAGACTACCAGACCCTTCCTTCTTTAAGTTGAAGGAGAGATAATGACCCCTGAAACCCGCCTTCAATAGGTCCCAGAGTGGCGACTAGCACCAAGGGTATAGAACCACACACTAAATGGAAGGAAATACCTTTTTTCTGTTTTACAGGATCAGGAGATAAGATGATGGAACCCAACAACTCCAAAACTAAAAGAAAAGTAAATCCAAAAGTAAACCATTCCCACATGCATGTTTCAAAAGTAAAAGCCACAAAGTACAAAAGGTGACTACAAAGGTAAGTACCAAAGGAAGAAAAAAAAAACAGCAACAACAACTGCCCCAAAGGTCCGAGCTAGTATGGTCTTGCTCGATCCCCGAAGTCCTCCTGGAAACCTGAAAGCAGTTTTATATACGTAGGGTGAGCATACAAGTACACTCAGTAGGGAAAACCAAAGACTCTCGTGCACAAGTGGGGGAACGTACTAAAGTCCTGTGAGAAAAGGAGTAATCCAAACACCTGTCAAGGTAAACTATCCACCCAAGCCTCACCAAGACACACTCCTCAAATAACGCAAGTCAAGTAATATATATAATAAGAGAAAATCGATGTTTGGGTACCCCGCGCCACTTTCCCACTGGTTATTGAGACATCCTACGCATCGAACCAATCCTTCCATTCTCACCACAGTCCCACTGCCACACCCGCCCGCACACACCTGGGCCACAACCGCACGCAGTCCCACTACCGAATCCCACCCGCAAACACCTGGGCCACAGTCACACGTAACCATGCCTATAAACACCTAGGCCAGAACAACCACCACTACGCCCGAAGACACCTGGGCTAGAAGATTCACTGCCACGCCCGAAGACACCTGGACCTCATCCCGAAAACACTTGGGAAACCACCTGCCGCACACACCTAACCAACCACCACACTACCCCGCCCGAAGGTTCTTGGGCTAATAATGGACCTCAGGCTATCACAGTCTGCCCGAAGATACTTGGGCTATCCGGGAAAGGGAGCAGAAAAGGAGCTAATAACCAACCACTAATAATAATGTTGGAAAAAACACCCTCCCCCATGAAATGCGGGTGTTCGGCACTAAGTGATCAACTTGGGTGGGGCGTGAATAAGAAACACAAAACTACAAATATATATATAGGTAACAAGCACTCACTCAAAGTTTAGGTTTTTCTTCAGCCCTCCTAAAGAGCACAAACAACACTAAGTTCAAGTCACGACTCTCTCCAAAAAAATCCATTTGTCCCATTCTTGTTTCATGTTCGGTGATAATGTTTAAATAAGTTTAAGCACTAATGGGCAACTAGTAATCATAGGCACAAGTCTAGGAAAGTAAACAGTCAAGCATCAGCCATAACACCCACACCCGGTTCTCAACAACAGAGGATCCCACCCCAATTCATTATATAAACAAGGTAACCACACGATCTTAAAACTCGCAAATACTGAATCCATAACAACAGGGGATCCCATCCCTGATTCCATAACCATCGAGAGTATAAAAACAGGGGATCTCATCCCCTCCCACATCTCCAGAAAACAGCCCGTAAAAAGGGAACAACCAAACCACTACCACCGTCACAAAGCAGGGCCATGCCTGTATTTTCAGATTTAAAAGATTTTACACGCTCCATGATTTCAATTCCCGTGTGCTTTACCGGGGGTTATCACAGAAGGATCGATCCTGGTGTTTTCAATTTATTTAGCTGGGTGTACATGATTAATTCCTTTTTTTTACAGTAGGAGCTCACAACCACAAACAAACCACTTAAAAAAAACATCCCCAGGGGTTCATTAGTGCACAAAGAACTACCAACGGCCCTGATTTTTATTAGGCGTAAGCCCGCATAATTCAGAAAGAAGATCATAATATAAAGCATCATCAACGATCACAACCCCCTTCTTTCGTTAGAGAATCCGTTCATTATCTTTATTTAGGTCTGGTTTATCCAATTCTATGGAAACAAAAGCACTCCCACCCCGCATGATACACAAAAGAGAGAGACAAAGGAGAAAATTCCCTACCTATTGATAGACGATCAACTCTTAGGCTGGGCGCGGAACTTTACGGATAACGATGCGGCTCGCCCGATGCACCAAAAGCTGTTCGTGAAAAGCCGTGATCGAGGAAAGAAGAAACCACGCCTAACCCTTTAGTTTATAAGGGCCGCGAACGGTTGAGATAAGAACGCGAAACCGCGTGAGGCGCGGGGTCATGGGTTGACCACGCGGCCCAACACGTCATTAAAGGGTCGGGTGGTTTAAACCGACGCATTAATTCATTAATTAATTAATTAAAACATTTACGGGCGTTACCGGACTTTAAAACACGCTTAAAGGAGTCAAACATTGGGTTTAAAACCCTAATTGCGCAAGAAGGAACGCCACTGGAAAGAACCCGCGAGGTAGGCTAGAGCCACCGGTGGCTAAGGGCTACCGGTGGGTGACGACTACCGGTAGCCGAGCTACCGGTAGGCTGCAGCGACCGGTAGGCTGCAGCTACCGGTAGGCCGAGCGACCGGTAGGCTGAAGCTACCTGTAGGCCGAGCCACCGGTAGGCTGCAGCTACCGGTAGGCCGAGCCACCGGTAGGCTGCAGCTACGGGCAGGCCGAGCTACCGGTAGGCTGCAGCTATCAGTAGGCCCAGCTACGGGTAGGCTGCAGCTACCGGTAGGCCGAGCTACCGGTAGGCTGCAGCTACCGGTAGACAGAGCCACCGGTAGCTGTAGCTACTGGTAGACCGAGCTACCGGTAGACAGAGCTACCGGTAGACTGTGGCTACCAGTAGACCGAGCTACCGGTAGGCCTGCTACTGGTAGGCTAAGGCTACCGGTAGGCCTACACCACCGTGATTCCCAGAACAGAAAACCCAACATGAGATTTTCACAAAGTAATGGACCCCAAAACCCGGGCCATTACATCAGATACCTCTTAAACGATTCTCGTCCTCGAGAATCAAAACAAACTAGAAGGAAAGAGAGGGTCCGAACAACCACCTCGAAAGATACCTCTTAGGAGTGAGCCCATGCTAACTAAAAACACTTCCCTGTAAAGAACCAAGCAACATACCATGCCAAACTGCACAGGCATGTGGGTTGGGGAGTCTCCTCCCCCATGTCAAGATATTATCCGCTTTGGGCAGCACTGACTCGCCTACACAGGTTTAATCGCATCCACCTTAATGCGTCTTGATTAGGGGTTGGGTCCTCTCCTCCCCCATAGCCAGATCTTTTCACACACATCCAAAGGAAAGAAAACCAGTGCATTCCGTAGCCAAAAGGACAAAACGTTCTACTACAACAGGTACAACAAAGAACAAATCTCAAAACAACTCTGGGTACTGGGTACGCATCTGTGCTTCCCTCTCCCACGTACTCTCCTAAAGCCCACTATGTCTCCACAACACACGAACCAAGGGAATGGTTCGCCCATGAAGCACCTTATCCTTGTGATCCTCGATCCTCACTGGTCTCTTCACAAAAGTCATGTCATCCTCAATGTCCAGCTCACCCCAATAAAAGACGTGTGAATCGTCGTGCAGATACCGGTGGAGCTGGGACACATGGAAGACATCATGTATCCTCAGTAGCGGCGGTGGTAACGCTAGCTGATAAGCCACTTCGCCGACCTGCCGAAACACTTCGAAGGGTCCAATGAACTTATGAGAAAGCTTACTCCCCTTGCCGAAACTTCGCTTCCCACGCCGAGGGGAGACCTTCAAGAAAATGTGGTCTCCAACCTCAATCTCCAAGGGCCTCCTCCTGGTATCCGCATACGACTTCTGTCGGTCCTGGGCTACCTTCATCCTTTCTCATATGAGCTGAACCTTCTCTGTCGTGCTCTGCACCACTTACGGGCCAAGGATACCTGCCTCTCCTACTTCGATCCAACACATAGGTGAACGACATGGCCTCTCGTACAAAGCTTCAAATAGGGCCATACCGATGGTAGAGTGGTAGCTATTATTGTAGGAAAAATATACCAGAGACAAGTATCGCACCAATGATCCCCCTGAGTCTAGAACACATGCCCACAACATATCCTCCAAGGTCTGGATGGTGCGCTCTGTCTGTCCATCTGTCTGGGGGTGGAAAGCAGTGCTAAGGCGTAGTTAGGTGCCAAAAGCATGCTGCAATCCTCTCCAGACTCGCGAGGTAAATCGTGCATCCCTATCCGAGACTATTGGCCTCAGAATCCCATGCAACCCCACCACCTCATACACGTAACTTCGCGCCAAAGCATCCATTGCACTTGACTCCCTGATCGCCAGAAAGTGAGCCGATTTCGTCAACCTGTCCACTACCACCCAGATGGCGTCGTATCCCCCTTGGACCTTGGGTAGTCCTGTGAAGAAATCCATCGAGATGTCGTCCCACTTTCACTCGGGGACATCTAGAGGCTGCAGTAGCCTGCCTAGAACTCGATGTTCAGCCTTCACTTGCTGACACACTAAGCACTTGGACACAAACTCTGCCACCGCTCGCTTAACTCCGGGCCACCAAAACTACCTCTTCATTCCCTGGTACATCTTGGAAACTCCTGGGTGTACCGCCAGGGGTGAGTTGTGGAACTCACTGAGATCCTTGCCGCGCATCGCCTCCGGAACAAACAACCTTCCCTGGAAAAGCATCCGGTTCTGACCATCCTCTGTCCATCCTTCCAGAGCATTTCCCTAGTCAACTCGGTCATGCATCACTTCGCACTTCAGGTCTCCCCACTGAGACTCCTCCACTTGCTGAAACAGAGATGACTGCACTGTCATCTGATATAGGCAGCCTCTACTGCTATCCATCCTCGCATCCAGGTGTAAAGTAGCCAACTCCTCTATCGCCTTCCAGGCGTCCGCCGACTCTCGGACCGCATCCCTCTGCGTCCTCCTGCTCAAGGCATCGGCCACTACATTTCCCTTGCACTCAGTATAAGAGATCTCGAAGTCGTAATCCTGTAGGAACTCCACCCATCTTTGATGTCGCAAGTTTATGTCCCACTGGGAGAAGATATACCTCAAGATTTTGTGGTTTTTGAAGACCACAAAGCATTCTCCAATAAGGTAGTGCCGCCATAACTTCAGCGCAAAAACGACCGCTACAAGCTCCAGGTCGTGGGTGACGTAATTACGCTCATGAGGGCGTAGCTACCTGGACCCATAAGAGATCAACCCTTGTTGCTGCATCAACACACATCCCAAGACCTATCCTAAAGCATCAAAGAATACCTCATAAGCTTCTCCTTCTTCTGGTAATCTCAGCACTGAGGCACTAACCAACTTCTCCTTCAGATAGCTGAAGGATGACTCGCACTGCTCGCTCCACACGAAAACCTGGTCCTTCTTGGTAAGGGCTGTCAAAGGGGATACTACTCGGGAAAAGTTGGGTACGAACCTCCGATAGTAACCTGCCATCCCGAGGAAACTACAGAACTCTGCCACATTCTTGGGTGCTGCCCAAGAAACAATTGCCTCAACTTTTGATGGGTCCACCGCTACCCCCTGCTCGGACACCACGTGCCCGAGGAAGTGCACTTATCGTGTCTAGAACTTGCATTTTGACAACTTCCCATAGAGCTGATGCTGTCAGAGGACCTCCAAAACTGTCCTCAGGTGCCCTGCATGGTCCTCCTCTGATCTCGAATAGATCAGGATATTGTCGATGAACACAACCACAAACCGATCCAAGTACTCCCGGAAGATGGAGTTCATAAGCCCCATGAACACAGCTGGGGCGTTCGTAACACCGAAGGGCATAACCACGAACTCGAAGTGTCCATACCTGCATCTGAACACCGTCTTCGGGATGTCTCCCTCCTTCACTCTCAGCTGGTGATACCCAGACCGCAGGTCGATCTTCGAGAACCATCCTGCCCCTTTCAGCTGGTCGAAAAGATCATCTATCCTCGGAAGAGGGTAGCGATTCTTGATCGTCACCTGATTCAGCCTTCTGTATTCTATGCACAACCTGAGGCCACCATCTGCCTTCTTTGTGAACAAGACTGGAGCGCCCCACGGTGATGCACTCGGGCGAACATAACCCCTCTTCATCAGATCATCAATTTGGATCCGCAACTCCCGCAGCTCTGAAGGTGCCAACCGGTACAGAGCCATCGAGATCGGACGAGCGCTGGGCTGCAGGTCTATCCCGAACTCGATATCACGTCGAGGGGGTAGAGTCGTCACCTCCTCAGGGAAGACGTCTATAAACCCACAGACGATCTATGACACTTCCACCATTTCAGCATCTACTGACCCTACTGAAAGCTCAGCCAGCAAGGAGAGGAGGGGTTCCCCTCGCCTGTTGCCCTTCTGACTGCTCCGCTCACCGGTGAAGGTAACATGCCGGCCGCCCAAGTCTGAGAACACAACCCTTCCTCGGAAACAGTCGATGACGGCATACACAGAAAATAGCCAGTCGATGCCTAGGATGACATCGTATGGCTGTATCTGTAGCAGAAGAAGATCCCTAACCGACTGATGTGGCCCTATCATCAGTCTGCATCCCTGACAAACAAACAAAAAGTTGGTCTGACCCCCGACTGGTGTGCTCAACACCAGGGGCACTGGAAGTCTCTCAGCATCTAGACCCAAGGCACGGGCTAGACTAGGCGCAACAAAGGAGTGCGAAGATCCGGTATCGAACAAAGAATAAGCAAGGGTACTAAACAAACTGATCGTACCTCGAACAACCTCCGGCCCTGCTGGAACTGCTGCCTCCGCAGCGTGTAGCTGTCCATGCCCAGATCCTCTGCCCCTCGGCTGTCGGCTACCTCCCCGACCACGCCCCGGTTGAGGTCCCTGAGGAGCGCCCTGAGGTCGGCCTCCTCCTCCTATGTCTGCCCCCGGAGGAGCGGGAGCTCGCTGTCCCTGCTGCTGCTGGATAAACCTGGCTGGAAGCTGATGCTGGGGAGGGTGGTGGGGCTGTCCGCCACCGCCATACTGTACCCGGTCTGGGCATTGACTCCGGAGATTTCCAGGGCTCCCACAAACAAAGCATCGTGGTCCCGGGCCCGAAGGAAAAGGGCGAGGACCAGGGGATTGAAACTGAAACTGCTGCGGCCTGCTCCTTGCCGGTCGGAACCTGGAGGGTCCTGACGCTGGAGGCCTGGTGCTGACGGTCTTCCCCTTCGATGGTCCTAGCTGGATCCCCTCTCGTGACACTCCCCCTAGATCATGCATCCTCTCCACCACTTAGGCCTTCTTCTGGACCTCCAAGTACGTCGGAAGGGTAAAGGGGTTAACAACTTACTGGAGGGAGGGTCAGAGCGCCTCCTCCAAACGTCTTGCCCGAGACTCCTCGTCAGGAAAGAGGTCCGGAGAAAAATGTAGGAGGTCCTTGAACTTGATCCCTAGCTCCCTCACAGACATACTCTCCTGCTGGAGGGAGAGTAGCTCCTGTCTCTTTTCCTCCTTCATCGTCTAAGAGAGGAATTCCACCCGGAACTCCCTCTCGGAATCAGCCCATGCCACCTCAGCCTCTCTCTTCTCCCCCAGGTAAAGCGTCCACCACTGACGCACCTCTCCCCGCATTTGGCTGACGGCCAGAGGAACCCAGTACTTGGTCGGGGCCCAAATCAGGCCGAAAGCTATCACTAGCTCCTCTAGCCAGCCTTCTGTCTTCATGTCAAAGGTGCTGCCCTCATACTTCTCGAGGGTCTGTCGCTGGAAGGCCCAAAGAGTCCTCTGCCACTGGTCATCCTCCTCTTCTCGGTCAGCTCTCTGCCGATCGGCCAAGGTAGTCTGCGGGGCCTCGATCACCTGTACCACATGCGGTCGCCTTCCAGGTGCCATAGCTGCAAGGTAAACAAGGAATTCCTAAGCCCAAGTAGTGCAGAATATTGTCTTTAAAACTCCTTAAGCTTTTAGTTTATTCTTAATTCCCAAAACACCCCAAAAACATGAGAACACGAGTCATTATGTTGCATGTAACTTTCCTAGGGTCTCTACCCTGCAATCAGCGTGGCCTCACTTGGTCGTTTGGTAGGTCCAGAGTCCTTGCGTCGGATAACGGGGGGCCCTAAAATCCCGTGTCTCAGCCGGTCTTCCCTGGCCTAATTCACGCACCGAGGTCACCCAACATTGTTGCCCTACCATCCCATTCAATCCTCACTGTGCCTAACTCCAGACTCCATCCTATCTCTCAACCTTTTCCTTTGATACCATTATGTCACGACCCGCATTCACCAAAAGGAGGGAAGGGTCAGCAGACTGCCATGCCCTTCATTCTTTAAGTTGAAGGAGAGATAATGATCCCCGAAACCCACCTTCAATAAGTCCCGGAGTGGCGGCTAGCACCAAAGGTATAGAACAACACACTAAATGGAAGACATTACCCTTTTTCTATTTTATAGGATCGGGAGATAAGATGATGGAACCCAACAACTCCAAAACTAAAAGAAAAGTAAAGCCAAAAGTAAAACATCCCCACATGCATGTTTCAAAAGTAAAATCCACAAAGTACAAAAGGTGACTACAAAGGTAAGTACCAAAGGAAGAAAAAAAAACAGCAACTGCAACTGCCCCAAAGGTCCGAGCTAGTATGGTCCTGCACGATCCCCGAAGTCCTCTTGGAAACCTGAAAGAAGTTTTATATACGTAGGGTGAGCATAAAAGTACACTCAGTAGGGAAAACCAAAGACTCTCGTGCAGAAGTGGGGGAACCTACTAAAGACCCATGAGAAAAGGAGTAAGCCAAACACCTGTCAAGGTAAACTATCCACCCAAGCCTCACCAAGGCACACTCCCCAAATAACGCAAGTCAAGTAATATATATAATAAGAGCACATCGATGTTTGGGTACCCCGCGCCACTTTCCCACTGGTTATTGAGACATCCCACGCATGGAACCAATCCTGCCATTCTCACCGCAGTCCCACTGCCACACCCGCCCACACAAACCTGGCCCACAACCGCACGTAGTCCCACTGCCGAACCCCGCCCGCAAACACCTGGGCCACAGTCACACGTAACCACGCCTGCAAACACCTAGGCCAGAACAACCACCACTACGCCCGAAGACACCTGGGCTAGAAGATTCACTACCATGCCCGAAGACACCGGGGCCTCATCCCGAAAACACTTGGGAAACCACCTGCCGCACACACCTGTCCAACCACCAAACTACACCGCCCGAAGGTTCTTGAGCTAATAATGGACCTCAGTCCATCACAGCCTGCCCGAAGATACTTGGGCTATCCGGGAAAGGGAGCAGAAAAGGAGCTAATAACCAGCCATTAGCAACAGTGTATGGAAAAACACCCTCCCCCATGAAATGGGGGTGTTCGACACTAAGTGCTCAACTTGGGTGGGGCGCGAATAAGAAACACAAAACTACAAATATAGACATAGGTAACAAGCACTCACCCAAATTTTAGGTTTTTCTTCAGCCCTCCTAAAGAGCACAAACAACACTAAGTTCAAGTCACGACTCTCGCCAACAAAACCCATTTGTCCCATTCTTGTTTCATGTTCGATGATAATGTTTAAATAAGTTTAAGCACTACTGGGAAACTAGTAAGCATAGGCACAAATCCAGGAAAGTAAACAGTCAAGCATCAACCATAACACCCACACCCGGTTCTCAACAACAGAGGATCCCACCCCAATTCATGATATAAACAAGGTAACCACCCGATCTTAAAACTCGCAAATACTGAATCCATAACAACAGGGGATCCCATCCCCGATTCCACAACCATCGAGAGTATAAAAATAGGGGATCTCATCCCCTCCCACATCTCCAGCAAACAGCCCGTAAAAAGGGAACAACCAAACCACTACCACCGTCACAAAGCAGGGCCATGCCTATATTTTCAGATTTTAAAGATTTTGCACGCTCCATGATTTCAATTCCTGTGTGCTTTACCGGGGGTTATCACAGAAGGATCAATCCTGGTGCTTTCAATTTATTTAGCCGGGTGTACATGATTAATTCCTTTTTTTACAGTAGGAGCCCACAACCACAAAGAAACCACTTAAAAAAAACATCCCTAGGGGTTCATTAGTGCACAGAGAACCACCAACGGCCCTGATTTTCAGTAGGCGTAAGCCCAAATAATTCAGAAAGAAGATCATAATATAAAGTAGCATCAACGACCACAACCCCTCTTATTTCTTTAGAGAATCCGTTCATTATCTTTATTTAGGTCTGGTTTATCCAATTCTACGGAAACAAAAGCACGCCCACCCCGCATGATACACAAAAGAGAGAGACGAAGGAGAAAATTCCCTACCTATTGATAGACGAACGACGCTTAGGCCTGACACTGAACTTTATGAATAACGATGCGGCTCGCCCGATGCACCAAAAGCTGTTCGTGAAAAGCCGCGATCGAGGAAAGAAGAAACCACACCTAACCCTTTAGTTTATAAGGGCCGCAGACGGTTGAGATAAGAACGCGAAACTGCGTGAGGCGCGGGGTCGTGGGTTGGCCACGTGGCCCAAAACGTCATTAAAGAGTCGGTTGGTTTAAACCGATGCATTAATTAATTAATTAATTAATTAAAACATTCACGTGCGTTACCGAGCTTTAAAACATGCTTAAAGGAGTCAAAAATTGGGTTTAAAACCCTAATTGCGCAAGAAGGAACACCACTGGAAAGAACCCGCGTGGTAGGCTAGAGCCACCGGTGGCTGAGGGCGACCTGTGGGTGACGACTACCGGTAGTCGAGCTACCGGTAGGCTGCAGCCACCGGTAGGCCGAGCGACCAGTAGGCTGCAGCTACCGGTAGACCGAGCCACCGGTAGGCTGCAGCTACCGGTAGGCCGAGCCACCGGTAGGCTGCAGCTACCGGTAGGCCGAGCGACCGGTAGGCTGCAGCTACCGGTAGGCCGAGCGACCGGTAGGCTGCAGCTACCGGTAGGACGAGCCACCGGTAGGCTGCAGCTACCGTTAGGCCAAGCCACCGGTAGGCTGCAGCTACCGGTAGACCGAGATACAGGTAGGCTGCAGCTACCGGTAGACCGAGCTACCGGTAGACAGAACCACTGGTAGCTGTAGCTACCGGTAGACCGAGCTACCGGTAGATAGAGCTACTGGTAGGCTGCGGCTACCGGTAGACCGAGCTACCGGTATGCCTAATACCGGTAGGCTAAGGCTACCGGTAGGCCTACACCACCGTGATTCCCAGACCACAAAACCCAACACGAGATTTTCAGAAAGTAATGGACCCCAAAACCCGGGCCATTACAGTCCATGTATAATGAGTGTATCTAAACCAAATATTAATTATGGGTAGTCACATGTATCTGAATATAAGACCATTAGTTGGTCAAGGGCCTGAGATATAAGCTAAGGAATCCTAGTATAGTGATCATCATAGGGAGATACCACTAATCGTATGTATTAAAAACAAGTATGATATCATTTTTTTGTCTAATAAGACTGTCCAAGGAATTCCATAATGAGGAACCTAGGTGTCACCCAAGGAGTAATGTAATCTTTTTTACTCTATGATACTGTCCATGGCGTAGCGTAATGAGGAAGCCCTAGCATCACTCGTAACTTTCAATTTACCTATGATCCCATCCAACGTGTTTCATAAAAATGAAACTCAAGTATCACTCAAAGCATGGGAAAAATAATCTAGCCTTTGAACCCATCCAATGCTTTCCATAAAAGGAAACCCAATTATCACTCAAGATGTAACATAATTTTAGTAACCCATGATCCTGTCTATGGTATTCTATAATGAGTAAACGGATGTCTCTCATGGTATATAAACTCTCAAATATCCTATGAGCCAATCATAGTCATTCTATAAAGAGGAACCTGAGTATTGATGAAGAAGTAATGTAATTTATTTTACACGTTTCATATTATTATTTAATAATATTCCATGGGATTGATCCATGTCAATTTCAAGTATCTTGACTTATTTCATTCCTTTTAAAATTTAATTTGAAAAATATAAGCCAAGAATAATTTAATAAAGAAAGAAATGTATGTAATACTGAAATTTATCGCAAATAATGTAGAAATTAGGAGTTCCATGCTCATAATCATGTCACCCACCATCCAAATATCACCACTTAAATTCCCCTATTATAGAAGATAGTGATGCACCTCTCAAGTGGTTTTATTAAAAATAGTTCAAGGTTGTCATTAAAATTCATTTAATTTAGATTAATCATCCCTTACATGAGGGGTAAAAACTAAAAAAAACTTACGAGGTGATTCAAGATCAAATAAAATTTGTAACTATGAGAATTTAACACAACACCCCAAAAGAGTGGCTTAATTTACCTAGGTGAGGCATAAATGTCATTGCGTTTAAAAAAAAAACAAATCCCATGGGTATGGTTCAAGTTCAGATAAATAATCTAAAATGGTGCAATTTAATGTACAATGACTATCTAATTTAAGTAATTATCTTCTAAGTTATTAATTTTACATTTTAAGGGGGACACATGATAATTCTAGTGTGCAACACAATGGAATTGTTTATAAACATGCTAGACTTCAATGGAAAATCATAGGACCACCTACCTTATTATTATGGTTCTTCACTAATCCATTATAGGGATCTAATTTGATCTAGTTCAAGAGAAATTTATAAAATAGACAAATTTCCTAAAAATAGGGAAAAAGAGCCCGCATGGATTTAGCATTCCATATAGCGAGGGAAGACAAAATAAGAAGAAATAGGAATCGAGAGCTTACCGATACAAATACAACGAGATCGATGGAGCTTGATTCTAATGTTGGAAAATAGATATCCATGGAAGTTTAGAAGAGATCCCAAGGGAGTAGTCAAGCAGCTTGCATTCATGGGAGAAATAAGGGAAGAGAGTGGGGGGAACCTTTTAAGGAGGAGAGGCGAAAAAGGGTAAAATCTCCCCCTTTAATAAACCTCATAGTTTGGCTTCATGATTTGGATAATTGTGTGCCAACCATGTGGTTTCACTACCTAAGTGGAACTAAGGGTGCGAGATTGAGGAATAGTTTGACGAAATTGTGCATAGCCTGTGCACCACCTCTACAATTTTCTTTAGACCCCACACATGACCTGTAACGACCCAAAATTTTATCAATGAAAATTCCTCTTGATCTAATTAAATGTCTTATTATGTAAAATGGTTTTATAACATATGCACTTATTTGGTTTTATGATTTTTGATTTTAAAATACCGTTAATAATTGTGACCATTGCTAATATAGCTGTTGAACAGTGATCACATGATTAGTATAAATATAGTGCTTTAATAAATCCAATTTACTCAGACAAAGGAAGTGATGACCTCATCCAGTAGAATTGCTCCCTACGAAACCCATTTTTTGGAGCTCGGAAAGGAGGTGGCGTCACTGGGCTTCGCTCTTGACCAAGTTCAAGCTGAGCTTCAACACGTGAAGTTTGAACGGAACCACATACGGGAGAAGTAGAAGTTGATAGAGATTACCACCCGAGCGATGTTATTCGAGCCACCCCAAGAGTCTGTCATCATCACACACCTTACCCTTCAGTCTTATGCTGGTGTTATAAGGGGTTACATAACAATACCATAACACTATGATTATGTACATTATTTTTTATAGAGAATATATATTCATTTTATTTTTGTTACTTTGTAAATAGTTTTTAAAGCAAAAATAGTTTTTTAGTTAATATTAAATTAAGAATTCTATTTTGATGAATTAATGGATTTTTGAATTAAATAACATTTTAATAAAATATTATTACTAAATTACTTTCTATTAAATATAAATGATCCTATAATTTTTATGAATATAATTTTAATTTTTATTAAGGTTTTGAAATTCTTTTATGTCAAAACCCATGAATTTTCGATAAATGTACATTTTTATTTTAAAAGTAAAAATTCACATATTTAGAAAATTATTTAGATAAAATGAATATTATTTTTTGAATCATGACATCAAAATTATCCAACGGTGAATTTTTCATAATTTTCCAAGACAGTCGAATTTTTGGTTAAAAATTAAATACCGTTTAAATATATAATGTGTTTTATGACATCATAATGTCCAAATAGTGATGTAATAAAATACCATAAACTTTATGTTATGCCAATATATTTTTAACATTAAGATAATGTGATTTTAATTTTTTTTGATTTATTTTACAAAGGTTTAGTGGACCCTCCAAGACTTATAAAACATTTTAGCTTTATAAATTGATTTCCTTGAGAGTGTGACTCACCTACACATAAGAAACCCTATTATTTTAAGAATTTATGGAATTGTCCTTATAAAATAATGTCTTACTCTCCCCTTTGGAAAAAAATGGGAAAAAACAATGGGTTTGTTTGAGGTTTTGATTAGTTTAATGTGTAGTGTTCCAAACCTAAATAATAAAGAATTCCCTCTCTTTTCCTATATAAACCCACCAAAGCTCCCACTTCCTCTTTACTCAAATTCATTAGAGCTCGACCAAACTTTTAAATCCTCTCTCTATAATCCTCCCAAGGTGCCCCAATCTCCCAATAATCCTCTCTCAAGCATCTCCCATGCCTTTTGGATCACACTTCCAAGTAAGGGATTCCTTCCTCTCTCATTTTATCCAAGTTTTTTAATATTGTTTTTCCCTTTTATTTTCAATTATAAATGTTGGGTTATGATTTATCACCTCCCCCATACTGTCCTTATTTTTGAATGATTAGAGACCCCTTTATCTCTCATTAACTCCTCCAATGTACATCTGTTACCATGCCGAAATTCCCTAAGGATTTTCTCTCTCCTCATTTACATTCAAGCAATTATTTTGTATTATAAATCTAAATTCCATTAAATATGTTGGAAGATGTATCTATATTACCCCTTACTTTCCATTTCATGTAAATATGATGAGAAACCCCTTTCTCTCTCATCAATCATTTTTATGAATTCTTATGCCACGTTGTTATGCTTCCAAAATTACACCATGATTTTCCAAGCCAAAGTCATTGTATAGTGAATACCATGACCATTTATCTATCAAGGGTATTCAACTTTAATCACAATTACTTATTTTTTATGGAGTTTCATGTATTAATTTCACATTCATTTATTGTAGAATAAATGAAGATGTTTAATGAATCCATGTTATTTGATCCGTGTGGCACACATATGCATGAAATGAAATGTTTAAGAAGGGTGAACCCTGATAGTGCTCCAATTCATTGGGTAAAGATTAGTATCATGACACATCAAGTTAAATGAGGGTTTACTCATGCTAATTCAAGTGCAATAAGGGTTTACTCATGATCCATGTGTAATTATCCTTGGCTCATGCTAATACCATGTTAAGTGTTGTCGCCACATTTCCATGTTATTATTATCATGTTATATCATGCCTTTATGTTCATGTTTCTTTTATGATCCATTGATATGCCTATTTCCTAACATGTATTATATTCTTCATGTTATGCCTTGTTTACTCCCTTACTGGGCTTTATAGATCACCCTTTTCTTATGCATGTCCTCAGGTTATCCCATGCAATGCTAAGTATGACGGAATGTAGTGGTCATTTAATGAAATTGTTCAATAAAGATGTTGTGTTTTCATGTTTTAAGTAGTTATGTAATGTTCCTAAGCCCCAAAGACACTAGAATTCTAGATCTTCTATGTTGTATCAAGTGAAGATTTTATGTAATAAATCATGTTTAAGTGTGTAATAAAGAGAAGGGTTGTTATAGTTGATATCAGAGGATAGGTTTAGTTATATTTGGGATTAAGATTAGAAAAACCTAGTGAAAGCCTTAGGGATAAGACTAAGTATAATAAATACATCCTTAAATCTTGGTGAGTATTGAGTAAGTGTTTTATCAAGAAAATACATTCCTGTCTTGATACGAGTAGGTAGAGATAGCTCTGTCATAGATGTACCTAGGAGTAAAAAATTCAACAAGGAATTTCAGGCTTGACCCAAGATATCCTGGTACATGACAACGGGTCTTGCTACACTCTTGGTTATAACACTCCCATGGGATATGATTTGGTAAATTCACAAGCTTACTATGAACCATTATTTAGGGAATAAAAAAATTCCCCTAAGAATATATGTTGGGAAGTAGATCATGGATAACATAGATTAAAGCCTATAGATTCATAAGTTAAGGAAATAAAAGTTATTTATAAGTTATCCATTTTTCCCTTGGATTACCCTTTATGTGTTACCCGTAACTTCCTTTTATTCCAGCCAATGACCGGCAATAGGAGGACTCATGCTAAAAATTGAAGCGAAGATCAATGTGATGCCTGTTCTAATGAGATGCCCAATCCAATAGGAGTGAGAATCACAAACTTTGTCATGATACTCTCTCAGTTAACTCAAGATTTGAATAGAAACATGGGTCAAGAGGAACGTTCAACCTCCCCCCCAAGAAAGAACAAGTCGCAATCGAGAACTTCATGTGACAAAAACCCCACACTTTTAATGGATCATCAGATCCCTCAATTTCCAAGAAATGGATCAAATCTATTAAAAAGATATTCTCCATCCTTAAATGTTCCAAAAAATAGAAGGTTCTTATGGCTGATTATCGTATAGAGGGTGAAACTGATCCATGGTGGACATTGATCAAAAATAATAAGGATGAGGAGGAGATCGAAGCATTGGAATGAAAGGATTTTCGGAAAATGTTTTTTGATAAATATTTTACTCGCACTCTCTGGATTAATATGGAAAGAGACTTACTTTCCCTCAATAAAAATGATGAAAAATCCATCGAAGTGTACGAGGAAAACTTCACAAGGCTTGTACGATACGCCTCCGGCTTTGTCATTACCCCTGAATGCAAGGTTGACCGCTTCTTTGGTGGGCTAAAACCTAACCTATGGAAAGCCCTGACGATCCATGAATTTGATAGCTATGAGGAAATTGTCTGATGTTACCTCAAGGTCAAAATAGAGATCGGTGAATCTCAGGGGTATCATGGGGATAACAAGCGTATGGATAAATCCAACGGTGCTAAGAAAATACAGCACCCCACTTGCCAAAGGTACAGAAAGAATCACCCTAGAAATTTCCTGAAGGAGACGAGGAAATGATTTAGGTGTGGAAGAGAAGGACACCTAGCCATTAACTACCGACAAGAAAAACCCGCGGCTTCGACAAAGGATAGGAACGCTCCATTCGACCCTCAACGTGTTGTTTATTACTTCAACTGCAAAGAACCATGACACCTTGCAAGTTAGTGCCCTAAGCCAAGGGTTTTTGGAGACAACCAACAACCTTCAAGGCAGCAAGGGAAAGATTTTTCCATCACTACTACTGAAGTGAACCCCGACAATGAAGTGGTGACAGATACGCTAGTTATTCATTCAATAATAGAAAACATACTTTTTGATTTTGGTTCTATGCATTCTTTTGTATCCTGCAAGTTTAGTAGAACAATCTCAACACCACCACAAATCATGTAAGTAAAGATGTTAGTGAGTATGACAAATGGGGCAATCATTGTATCCCATGAATATAACTCCACCCTGGTCACAATCTGTGGATTGAACTTTCCAGAGAACCTCATCATACTCCCTTTGGTGGAATTTGATGCAATTTTCGGCATGGATTGACTTTCCTTATATAGATCCAACATAAATTTCCGTGATAGGGAAATCACTCTCCATATGAATAATCGAACCTCGATTCTATACAAGTGCAAGAAGGATGATGAATCTTCTTTAGCACCATCATCTCAAGAATGGATATTACTGCCCTATGATCACACGTATCTAGATCAGATGATTGAGTTTAAGGAAGAAACTATCCTTGAATACATGCCTATTGTGAGGGAATTCACTGAAGTGTTTCCTGAGGAATTGTCTGGTCTTCCTCCTAGAAGAGATGTTGAATTCTCAATTGACCTTATACCTGGGGCATTGCCAATATCTAAGACTCCATATAAAATGGATAGTGTGGAGCTTGAGGAGATGAAGAAACAACTATAAGAGAACCTGGATAAAGGGTTTATACGCCCAGGTGCTTCACCATGGGGTGCACCAACCCTCTTCGTCAAGCAGAAGGATGGGTCAATGCGCCTTTGCATTAATTATCGTGAGCTAAAAAAAATCACGATAAAGAACAAGTATCCTCTATCATGAATTGATGACTTTTTCGATCAGCTAGGTGGAGCACAATACTTCTCCAAGGTGGATTTGCGGTTAGGATATTACCAAGGGTGAAGAAGGATGATATCCCCAAGACTACTTTTCGTACAAGATACAGGCACTATGAATTCATAGTAATATATTTCGGACTCACTAATGCTCTAGAAATATTCATGGACTTGATGAATAAGTCTTTAGAGATTACCTTGACAAATTTGTGGTAGTATTTATAGATGATATTATAATATACTCCAAAACCAAGGAGGAGCATGAGTAGTATCTAAGAACTGTACTAGAGACCTTGTGAAAGGATAATCTCTATTCAAAGTACAACAAGTGTGAGTTTTGGTCAAAGGAGGTCTCATTCTTGGGTCATATCATCACAAGCAATGAGATATCTGTGGATACCTCCAAGACAACTGCAATTGAGGGATGGATGAAGCCAACATTGGTAATGAATATCCGTAGATTCTTGGGGTTAGATGGATATTATCGCCGATTTGTGATAATTTTATCATGATTGTCCAACCCTCTTACCAAGATAATTCAGAAGGGAGTAAAGTTTTCTTGGATTGATGAATGCGAAGAGAGCTTCAAGAAGTTGAAAATGAGGCTTATCACTGCACCTGTGCCCACACTACCCACAAGTGGAGAACTTTTTTTGGTATTCAACGATGCTTTGAAGAAGGGCATGGGCTGTGTGTTGATTCAAAATGACAAATTCACTGCCTATGCTTCAAGGAAATTGAAATTTCATGAGAAAAAACTATCCAACGCATGACTTGGAGTTGACTGCAGTGATATTCTCTTTAAAAATTTGGCGGCATTACCTCTTTGGGAAGAAGTGTGAAATATACACAGATCACAAAATCCTCAAGTATATATTCACATAGAAAGAGTTGAAAATACACCAATGAATATGGTTAGATATGATTAAAGACTATGACTGATCAATCCATTACCACCCTGGGAAAGCAAACAAGGTGGCAGATGCTCTAAGTAGAAAGGACCCAACAATTCTATCATTGATGAGAATTGAAAAGGATACAATCTTATTAGATTTGATGAAGATGGATATGGGAATCATAAAGAAAGGAACATCATTGATCATTTCACAAATTATTACTCAACTGATCTTTTGGAAAGGTTAAAGGATGCTCAAAAGGATGATGTGAGAACTCAGAAGAAAGTGGAAACTACCAAAAAAGAGAAATCCTCAGAGTTCAATGTTAATAAAGAATGAATTGTGAGATTTGGGTTAAGATTATGTGTTCCATAAAATCCAGGGTTAAAGAAAGAACTTTTGGATGATGCATATAGTTCGAATTTCTCCATTAACCTGGGAAACATAAAGATGTATCGAGATCTATGAGAGAATTATTGGTTGGATAATATGAAGAAGGAGATCACTGAGTATACATCAAAGTGCCCGGTATGTTAGCAAGTGAAGGCTGAGAGGCAGAAGTATAAGGGGATGATGCAACCATTACCCATACCGGCATGGAAATGGGAGAACATCACCATGGACTTTGTCACCGGACTTCTGAAGACATCCAAAGGAAACAATGCTATCTGAGTTGTTGTGGATCATCTTACAAAGACTGCACACTTCATTGCAATTCAGGAGGATTTCTTATTAGATCAAATAACACAGATATATATCAGGGAAGTGTTAAGACTACATAGATTACCACTATAGATTTTATCTGATCGAGATCCAAGATTCACCTCTATGTTTTGGAAGAGACTTCAACATGATATGCATACTGAGCTGAATTTCAGTACGGTTTATAATCCTTAAACTGATGGCCAATCTGAGTGGACTATTCAAATGCTTGAGGACATGTTGAGAGAATGCTCAATGGACTTCAAAGGAGGATGGGATCAATATATTCCTATAGTTGAGTTCTCTTACAATAATTGTTTCCACTCAAGCATCCAAATGGCTTCTTATAAATCCCTTTATGGGAAGAGGTACAAAACACTAGCATGTTGGGATGAAGTTGGGGAGAGAAAACTCATAGGTCCAGATATGGTGGAAGAAATGGTGGAGAAGGTTAAGACCATCCAATAGCACATCAAAGCTTTTCAAAGTCAATAAAAGAGCTATGATGATAATCATCGACGAGACCTAGAGTTTGATGTCATAAACATGGTATTCCTCCGCATATCACCATGGAAGAGAGTTATTAGATTTGGTAAGAAGGGAAAGCTTATTCCATGGTACATTGACCCTTTTGAGATCCTTGATCGCATTGGAGCAGTGACCTATCGACTAGAACTCCCACCAAACCTATCTCAAGTACATGATGTATTCCATGTATCACTTTTGAGTAAGTACATACCTGACCCATCGCATGTACTCAATCCAGATGTGGTACCATTGGAGAATGACCTCTCCTATGAAGAGAAGCCGGTGAAGATCTTAGATCACAGGGAAAAATTTCTATGAAATAAGACAATGCCCCTCATGAAAGTGTTGTGAAGAAACCAAAAGTTTGAAGAAGCAACATGGTAATCGGAGGAAGTGACAAAGTAGAGTTACCCGCATCTATTTTAGTGTGGGAAACGGAAATTTTGAGGGAAAAATTTCTTAATGGGGGAAGATTGTAACGACCCAAACTTTTATCAATGAAAATTTCTCTTGATCTAATTAAATGTATTATTATGTAATTTTTTTATAACATATGCACTTCTTTGGTTTTATGATTTTAGATTTTAAAATACCATTAAGAGTTGTGACCGTTGCTAATATATCCCCTGAATAGTGATCACATGATTAGTATAAATATAGGGTTTTAACAAATCCAATTTACTTAGACAAAGGAAGTGATGACCTCATCTAGTAGAATTGATCTGTACGAGTCTCATTTGTCAGAGCTCGTAAAGGAGGTGGTGTCACTGGTATTCTCTCTTGACCAAGACCAAGCCGAGCTTCAACACGTGAAGCTTGAACAGAATCGCCTACAAGAGAAGTGGAAGTTGATAGAGATTACCACCCGAGCGATGTTATTCGACCACCCCAAGAGACTGTCACCATCACACACCTTACAATTCAGTCTTATGTGGGTGTTATAAGGGGTTATGTAATAAGAAACTAGCACTATGATTATGTATATTATTTTTTATAGAGAATATACATTCATTTTATTAATGCTACTTTGTAAATAGTTTTTAAAGCACAAATAGTATTTTTTAGTTAATATTAAATTAAGAATTGTATTTTGATGAATTAATGGATTTTTGAATTAAATAATATTTTAATAAATTATTATTAATAAATTATTTTTATTAAATATAAATTATCATATAATTTTTATGAATACAATTGTAATTTTTATTAAGGTTTGAAATTCGTTTATGTCAAAACCCATGAATTTTCGATAAATATTGGTTTTTATTTTAAAAGTAAAAATTCAAATATTTAGAAAATTATTTAGATAAAATGAATATTATTTTTGGAATCAGGATGTCAAAATTATCCAACGTTGAATTTTTCATAATTTTCTGAGACAGTCAAATTTTTGGGTAAAAATTAAATACCGTTTAAATATATAATGTGTTTTATGACATCATAATGACCCAATAGTGATGTAATAAAATACTATAAACTTTAGGTTCGTCCAATATATGTTTTACCATTTAAATAATGTGATTTTAGGTTTTATTTATTTATTTTACAAAGCTTTAGTGGACCCTCCAAGACTTATAAAACATTTTATCTTTTTAAATTGATTTCCTTGAGAGTTTGACTCACATCCACATAAGCAAACCTATTATTTTAAGAATTTAGGCTGTTGGACTTATAAAATAATATTTTCCACTACCCTTTGGAAAAAATCATGGGAAAAAACCATGGGTTGGTTTGTGGTTTTGATTAGTTTAATGTGTGGTGTCTCAAACCTAAATAATAAAGAATTCCCTCTCTTTTCCTATATAAACCCACCCAAGCTCCCACTTCCTTTTCACTAAAAGCCTTTGGAGCTCGACCAACCTCTTCCATAATTTATCTAGAATCCTCCCAAGGTGCCCCAAGATCCCAATAAGCCTCTCTCAAGCCGCTCCCAATCCTTTGGGATCACACTTCCAAGTAAGGGATTCCTTCCTCTCTCATTTTATCCAAATTTATTAATATTGTTATGCCCTTTTATTTTCAACTATAAATGTTTGGGTATGATTTATCACCTCCCCCATACTTCCTTATTTTTTAATGATGATATACCCCTTTCTATCTCATTAATTCCTCCCATGTACACCCGTTACCATGCCGAAATTCCGTAAGGAATTTCTCTCCCCTCATTTACATTCAAGCAATTATTTTGTATTATGAATCTAAATTCAATTACATATGTTGGGACATATATATATATGACCCCCTTACTGTACATTTCATGTACTTATTATGAGACACCATTTCTCTCTCATAAACCATTTTTATGAATTCTTATGTCACATTGTTATGCTGCCGAAATTGCATCGCGATTTTCCAAGCCAAAGTCATTGTGTAGTGAATACAATGCCCATTTATCTATCAAGGGTATTAACCTTTATGCACATTTACTTATTTTTTATGAAGTTTCATGTATGAATTCCACATTCCATTATCGTGGAATAAATGATTATGTTTAATGAATTCATGTTATATGATCCATGTGGCACACTTATGCATGAAATGAAATATTTAAGAAGGGTACGCCCTGATAGTGCTCCAATGCATTGGGTAAAGATTAGTATCATGACACGTTAAGTGCAATGATGTTTTACTCATGGTAATTCAAGTTCAATGAGGGTTTACTCATGATCCATGTGCAATGATACTTGGCTCATTCTAATACCATATTAAGTGTTTTAGCCACATTTCCATGTTATGATAATCATGCTATATCATGCCTTTATGTTCATGTTTCTTTTATGCTCTATTGATATGACTATTGCCTAACATTTATTGTATTTTTAATGTTATGACTTGTTTACTCCCTTACCGGGATTTATAGATCACCCTTTTCTTATGCATGTCCTCAGGTTATCCCATGCAATGCTAAGTACGAGGTAATGTAATGGTCATGTAAAGGAAGTTTTCAATAAAGATGTTGTGTTTTCATGTTTTAAGTCATTATTTAATGCTCCTAATCCCCAAATACACTAGTCGTTGCGATATTCTATGTTGTATCAAGTGAATATTTTATGTAATAAATCATGTTCAAGTGTGTAATAAAGAGAAGAGTTGTTATATGACTGTACACCTACTCTCACACAGTTAGACCAAACCATGAAACACCCTTAGCTCCCCTAGAGCGGTTTGCATAGTTTTTTCTAGCGGGTCACATGATTTAAAAAAACTGTGTCCCTATACAAAATAGGTTGCATGGTTGTGCTTCATGGTTAGCACTAACCATGTGCCAATCATGTTCCCTTGTATTCTACTCCCGAAACTAATTTTTTAGGGCCAAATGTTCCCAAAACTCATCTAAACTCCCAAGACACATATTAGGATTTAAACCTCATCTAAAACTGACACTTATAAGTTTTCAAACACTCAAATTTACATTCTATAGCATGGTTTAAATTTTTTACCTTCCGCCAAATTAAATATTAAAATTCTTATAGAAAATTTCCATGGTTAAAAAACACAAGACATTACAACTTACCCACCTTATAATTTCTTATTCCTAAGAGTACTTGGAGAAATAAAAAACATCACCTGACCAACTCGGGTTTTTTAATTTTCACTGAAATGGTTTTGTTGTGTTTTAAACTCCCAACTCACCTACAAGCATCATAGTAAAACTAACAGTACTTAAGCTATCGAAACACAAGCCAAATATCATATTCAAAACTAAAACATAGAGAGGGAGTTTACCCAATCCCATCTAACATGAGACACGGTCACATCACTACCTATTATCAACTGAACTTAGGTTATCCTCACTATAGGTTCTAACTCTAAATGGACAATTTTTAGTCATGGTTCTTCCACCATCAGAATTTCATATTTAAAAAATCCCTTAGAATTATAACGATTCACTTGAATATGTTTCTAAAGTGTATCGAATGGTTGATTTACAATCAAACTCATTGGGATTGGTCAAACCATGAAAATCCTCGACCGACTTTTCACTGCACTCACCACATCCTGATAATGTGCTTTATGTGGTTTCTCACTGACCCCATACAACTAAAAAAGGGAAAGGAAGTCAGGCCACTACCAGAAAAATATTTATGAAAATTCTTATCTTCAACAATTGACACGTATGAAAACCTAATTTCAATTCCATTAAACTAATTTACCTCAAGATCACTTCGAACGTTTCCACCAATTCCTATAACCGACTTTTAGTGACATATTTAGTTTAACAAACCATTTTTCCCTCATGAAAGAACACAATCATATGTGTATACTCAATCCAGCACTCTTGGATTGTCACACTTAAAACGTATCTTCTGAAATTGACCTTATTCTAGGGTAACCTCAAAATCAACTACTGGAGTCCAAGGAGATTCTCCAAGGTAGTCAATTTTTAGGAATTTACAAGTGAGACATTGATACATAGATGATACATCTATGTATTAATAACCATAACTAAGCCCAATAGTGGTATTTCACCTGGATATTAAGTCAAAGAATTGGTTAGTGTCCCTGATTCCATCTAATTCCTTCCCATATGGGAATCCCAGTATCACTCAGGACAATCTTCACCTATAATATTTTTCCACACCTCTGGAGCACAATCCTGAAGGAGTCTATTTATCATGAAAACAATGTGTTTAATTTATCTCTTTAGCTTGACATATAAGAGAAACTCACTTAATGTACCCAAGAAGATGTCAAGATAGGGGACATGATTGTCTCTAAAACAAGAGTACACTAAGATGATACCAACAATTACCAATAATTTCTGATATACTCCCTTCATAGCTAAAATTAAGTACTAGACATAGTTTTCAACCAACCATACACAATTATACACAGGAAATAATTTTCGAATCACTTCTGGCTATCCTCTTCAAAATATCTTGGCAATAGCTACTGACACATCATCATTAACCAAAAAAATTCTCTCACTAATGAGGTATTCCATGATTGTTTCAAAAACCTCCATCGTAGTCTAAACATGACTCACAATTTTCTCAAAGGGTACATACACAACCAACTATTAGATCATCGTGTTGTCTTGAAAGCACCGACACACCTCATCAGTGTTACATTCATAGGACACTCACACACCTATACTCTAGATCTAATTTCTATAATTTAACCAAAACCATAACCCCTTTTTATCTCGAACATTGTCTCAAGGACTAGATAACCCAACTTTTAGCCTCACGGTCTTTCAGAACTAAAGGTTACCATTCCCAAATAGTCTTTTATGGTTGTTCTCCCTCTAATTGGAAGGAAATTATTTTCCATGATTGATGTGATTCTCCCCACCATAGAAGTTTCCTAGTCATCATTTACTAAGGAAAGGAACTCATCCCAAAGAACATGGTCCATCGACCACCGAACACAGGTTATGAATGTAGACAACAAACTTTCACCAAGTTCCAAAATGAATGGAGAAGAAACCATTCTATTAAGATCATGTTGGATCAAATTCATTATAGAAATACGTGTGATTCTCTCCCTATTAGTGCTCATGAATTTCATCATTATCAGGCATAGAAGTCAAAACTAAAATGATTAGTGGTGTTATAACACCCGATCCATTTTCAACATCATCCTGGGTACTAAAATAGATCAATCTCCTATAATTATTTGGTCACTCTACTCCAAAGATGACTTGTGAATGTAACTAATTATCTCAAGGCTTGAATGATTTCCACTGAACTAATATGGTTCACTATACCATTTTATCTATTCAACGGGTACTATGTGTATCAATGTAAACTACCTCATGGTTTTATCAATAAAATGACATACCATTTGATATTATCCATAGACCTATCATCCCTATTAATCACAGTATCTGATGGAACATACAAAAGATTTAAGTCCAGATTCACATTACCCTATATGACTATTAACCTGGAAGATGAATTACCAAGTCATCCATCACTGGATAAGAACAAGGGTCACAAGACTTAATAAGCGGCCGACCATGCCCTAGGCATGGCCAACTCATTAAAATTGAGCATTATCTGATGCTCCCATCCATAACAAGGGTAAATTTACAAAATGAAAACCTATTCCATCTAGGTGTCATTTTAGAAACTAAGAGTCCTAATTGATACAACGATGCACAAACAATATCTAACGCTTGAAAAATCTTCACAACATTTAACAGTGTTTTATGTTCTGAGGGTGCTACCTCAATCGGGCTATCCCCTTAATTTTTAAAACAAGATTTTATCCTAAATCTAGATTCATGCTAAAAAAGATCAATAGGCTCTACCACCTATTATTTAGGTTTAAGAGATAGAATAAGAAGTCTACAGAAAACACTCACATTCCCGTATGAGGAAAAACTTGGAGAAGGATTTAAACTAACCTCACATGAGGGTCAATCTATGAACACCATTAAGGGTTCATTTAATATATTACATTAATCCAAATTTGAGAACATAAAGCACTGGTCATAAGAAAAAATTCATTGGTACTTCATTTAGCTAATTCCCCAAGGAAACATAGGTAAGTTATATTAAGCTTCCTTTCAATCATTAATTATTTAGCTAACATCAAGTCAAAAAATTGAGGCAATTTATCTCATAAATTCATTTTATCCATTTTATTAATCCATAAGGATATAGAAATTTGGGCTTAGTTAAAGATAATATCAATCCAAAGATATATAGGAAGACACCCTTTAGGTTTTTATTAGAATTTTAATTAACTAAAGCCTCATAAAAATAAAGAAAAAAGTAGAATAAATGTATTTTATCATTTAAATAGGGATTAGTAAAGTAAGATTCCACCATACATATATATGTAACACAATAAAAGTGGTTGTAGAAACATTAAATAACCAAACAATTAGCATTGGTATACCCCCATGGGTTATGTACTAAGACATAAAAGAAAAGTAAAGGTGACATATGACGATACCACTATTTCATTCAAGGTTTAAAAAACCCCTTAATGGATATATCATATAAACAACATTCCCCAATTGACATACTTGGGTCCAGTTGTGCATATATGAATTTAGTCATACAGGTCATCAATACCAAGTAATATAGGCACAAGCCTTTATATAGGCAACCATTTTATATAAGAATCTTCATTTAGCACATATCATGGTTCAGTTAGATGCACTACCATTCCCGAATTATAATGGTACTTACCTTTATAAGTTATAATTGGAATTCATGTAGCTATAAATAGTTTTTTTACCTTTTTTTATAATATAGAAAGTTCATATGTAATGGTTTGATTATATGGGTTACCCTTCCCAATTTATAAGGGCCCATACACCTTATAAACTATCATTGGAACCCATTTAATCACAACCATAAATATTTCATCCCATGAGACCAATGGTCCATGGATCAAACATGTAGTGATTGGTTAGTTGAGGTTCCATCATCATGCTATATTTTAAAGCACCATTTAGGTTGATGTTAACACTTTAATAACCAATCATATATCACAGTTATAAGAATTAATGCTATCAAAATGTAGGAAGGAATATAGACCTACAAATAGAAAGTCACATAGGAATGGTATATAAGAAAATAATGATAAATAATCACCTAAACATGGTATATAGGTAAGAATGATACTAAATTACACAGGGCACATCCAACATGTTATTAGGTAGTTAAGAAATGAAACCTATATGTCATGGCATATGCATGTAATGTGAATTCCTATATACCTATAATGATGTATGTAACATTAATTACTTTCTATACTAGTCCAAGGGTAAAATACCATAAATCTCATAAACCAGTAAGCATAAAAAAGAACATCAATCATTCAAGGTGAAATAATAATCAAATTTAATAATGAAAAGAAAGAACAACAGCCCCATCCATGGCTGCATGGTCTTTTCCCCATGTTTGGAATGATCAATCTTAGACACAACTATTTACCAAGTGCTGAAACATTACTAGTCTCCTTTCTATCAGCCCAAAAACATTAAAAAAAGGAATAACACATCTAATACCAAATTTTAATGAACTAACCCGAGAGCCACTGGAACAGTTCCCCGAGCTAGTCGGTCACATGGCCTTAAGTGCACCTCCCCATAAGCTAGAGGCTGTATACTAGCAACGAGGGTCCAGTGACAGTATGGTGGGGAGACTATACCCTCATGATCAGAGTCACACAATGGTATAATATAATAAACTAATCAATAAAAAAATAATTATAAATGAAAGGCCGTAGAGTACAATAAAAAATAATAAAATATCTAATTCCAAATATACAACCATGCATGTCTATGTGATGCTACAAATTAAATGTAGTATTCTAACATCAGGCAATAAATAAAATAAAAAGAAAGGAAAAAATACTCAAAGGATATCTCCATGAGAATCCTAAGCTCTGGCTCTGTCGTTTTCTCCCAATATCCCATATACAAGTGCAATGACACAATAATAATCCATGAACCTGAACCTACAACCATGAGGTATGTTCGGGTACCCCAGTATAATGGAAGAACTAATAGTATCTGAGATAACTCAGTAGGACACCACCAATGGTGTTTAATTATATCTAGTTTGTGAGTATAAAATACAACAATATGTAGGTATAATAAAAAATTAGTAAATAAATAAATGTAAATAGGTTTCCTTAGGTTCCTCAAGGACAATTGACTGACCATACCTACTTCAGACTAAGTTGAAATATATTTGAATTTTCATCATGTATATATATGTATATATTTTAAAAAATATATATATATGAAGAGATATACATGCACTGGTGAGGACCTAAGGCGGAAGGACAAGGTATCCACATAATAATATCACAAGTATCATTTATTTAATTAAGGAAATCATCTAAGAAATCCTAACTAGGGAATATAGAAAATTTCATAAAAGTATAACAGTTGTATAAGACCTAGGTTAAACTCACTAAGTCCATTTATAATGAGTGTCTCTAAACCACACAGAAATTCTAGGTAGTCACATGTATATGAACATAAGACCATTAGTTGGTCAAGGACCCGAGGTACAAGTCAAGGTTTCCTAGTATATTGATCATTATAAAGAGATACCATTAGTTATATATATTAAAAATAAGTATGATATAATTCATTTTTCCTATGATACTATCCAAGGTGTTCTGTAATGAAGAACTAGGGTATCACAAAAGGATTAACATAATCCTATTTATTCTATGATCTCTCCCATGGCATTCTATAATAAGGAAACCTAATTATCACTCGTAACTTCTAATTTAATTATGAACCTGTCCAAGGAATTATGTAAAAAAGAATCCCAAGTATTGCTTAGAGCATGAGGAAAATAATCTATCCTATGAACTCATCCAGGAATTTCCATAAAATGAAACCCAAGTATCTCTCAAGGCATAACATAATTCAAGTAACCTATGATCTCATTCACGATATTCCATAATGAGGAAATTGGTGTCTCTCATGTTACATAAATTCTCAAACAGCCTATAAGCCCATCCTAGGTGTTCTATAAAGAGTAACCCAAGTATCACTCAATGTTTAGTGTAATTAATTTTTACATGTTTCATATTAGTATTTATTCTTAGTCCATTGGATTCATCAATGACAATTTCAAATATCATGACTCATTTCATTCCTTCTTTTACAATTTCATTTGTAAAATATAATCTAAGAATAATTTAATAAATAAGTCCATGTATGTAAGCATGAAATTTATCACAAATAAGGTATAAATAAAGAGGTCCATGCCCATAAAAATTTTATCAACCATCCAAATATTATCATTTAAATGAATCTTTTTATTAGAGAAGAAAATGCACCTCTCAGGTGGTTTTATTACAAATGGGTAAAGGGTGTAATTTCCATCCATTTAATTCAGATTAATCATCCCTTACATTATGGATAAAAACTAAAACACCTTAAAAGGTTATTAAAGATCAAACATACATTATAACTATGAGTATTTGACCCCACACCCAAAAGGGTGGCATAATTTTCCTAGGTGAGGCATAAATTTAATATAATACAAAAAAACCCAATGGGATGGTTCTAGTTGAGATGAAAAACCTCTAAAAATTTAATTCAATGTCCAAAAACCATTAAATTTAATTAATCAACTTATACATTATTAATTTTTTATTTTAAGGGGACACATGGGAATTCTAGTGTGTGGAAGAATGAAGTATTTTATAAACATGCTAGAATCTAATGGAAAATCATGATACCAACTACCTTATACTTAGGATTCTTCACTAATATATTACTGGGATTTGATTCGATCAAGTTTAAGATAAGTAAAAAAAATAGACAAAAACCCTAAAAATAGGGAAAAAGAGCCTGCATGGATTTAACATTCCATACGGTGAGGAAAAATAAAATAATAAGTAAGAGGAATTGAGAGATTACTGATACAGATCCAATGAGACTAACACAACTTGATTTTGATAATGTATGAGGGAGATATACGAGATCCTGGAGGATATCCTAATGGAGGAGTTGAGCAGATTGCGTGCATGGTAGAATTAAAGGAAGAGAGAGGAGGAAAACCCCTTAATAATGAGAGGGGGAAAAGGGTAAAATCACCCCATTTAATGAACCACATAGTTTGGAAACATAGTTTGGATAACCATGCACCAAATGTGCAGTGAAACTACTTAAGTGGCATTAAGGGTGTATGGTAGGTGCATTGTTTGACCAAACTGCATGTAGTATGCGTGCCACCTCTATAATTTTCTATAGAACCCTCACATTATTGTGAACCTCCTCTCGTATGGTTAGACCAAACCATGAAACACCCTCATCACCCCTGGACTAGGCCACATAGTGTTTCCAATAGGACTGCATAGTTTAAACAAACCATGTCCCTATATAAAACATGCCACATGGTTGTTCCACATAGTTAACACTAACCATGTACCAATCGTACTCCCTTGCCTGATACTATCGAAACTAAGTTTTGGGACTATATGCTCTTGAAACTCATCCAAACACCTGAGACACATCTCAAGACTTAAACCACATCTAAAAACAACACTTATAATTGTTCTAATGATAGAATTTACATTCCACAACTTGGTTTAAAATTCTTCCTTACCCCTAAATTAAATATTCAGATTCCTTTAGAAAAATTTCATTGTTTGAAAACAGAAGTTTTTAAAATCCTATTATCTAGACTCATAGTGAGATATCTTGATCAATGATCAACTTAAGCCTCATCCCAACCTATACCTACAACAAGTGAGGGATGACCAGGTACCCAGATCCATGGAATCCTTTGAATGGTGTGAGTATAACTCATTATGACACCCCCAACATGGTCTAGTACCCAACTAATAATATGAAGTGTACCTACATGTTATTAGATCAGCATATGGTAAATAAGAAAGTTCATAACTATGAAACATATCACAAACACCAAAACCACAAGAAATAAAATAACACCCAAATGTCGAGTGGTCATGAACATACCAATCCTCCATAAAACCCTATCTATATTTACTTTTGGCTCTATTCCTGAACATTGTCACAACAGATGTGGGGAGTAATCAATAATTATCCCCAAATATTTTGAAATACAACTCATTATCCTTAAGGCATCAATTCTCGATTCCGGCCACAATGCCAAATAGTGAACATATACTTGGCATCCACAAGCCTTCAAGTTTCAATATGTGTACTCAGAATCGGTAAGGAATTGAGTTTCTAACATGTATACTTAGTATCCACAAGACATTGAGTTCTAGGTTAGTCCACAATGATATCATACACCTACCCCGATAAGGATCCATTGTTGTCATTAACGTACATCATGCGCACTCCCCCTCTAAGTGGTAATCATACCATGACAGTCACATGTCACTAATATCAATATCAACCTTCAACAACATGATAACACACATAACAGGGTATAGAATAATATGAAAATCATAACATGTCATCATGATCATTATTTATAAACATAAAAATACATGTGATCATCATCAAACATGAATAAACAAGCTATAATCATACTCATGGAAAAAAGAATCATAAAGGGACTCATAGGATACACATGCATCCACATGTGATCACTATCAATTATGTTAAAAAGATATTCCAATATAGGTATCAATACAAGTAAAATGAGAGTGCATATATAGATAGAACATGGAATATCACCATGAGTCATAGAAACTACACATGCGATCAAGATAAAGCATGATCTAAAAGGATACCTAAGCATAATAATGTCATAAATCATCATAAATGGTCTCATGGGATACACAATCACACACCACAAGACATCTATATAGTTTTAGGAACTCACTAGTGGTTATGCC
Organism: Viscum album; assembly: GCA_963277665.1. Classification (NCBI taxonomy): domain Eukaryota; kingdom Viridiplantae; phylum Streptophyta; class Magnoliopsida; order Santalales; family Viscaceae; genus Viscum; species Viscum album. The sequence continues at coordinate 598,757,822 of OY728132.1, read as the reverse complement.
TCAACCATTGGTGGCTGACATCAATCTGGTGCACAAGGGCCCATCAATGGTCCTTGGCATATTGTACAATTATATAAGACATGTTCCTTTAATTAATTAAGACTTAAGGATCATTAATTAATTAAGCATTACATGTTATTCATAACACAATATGAATTTAATGGTCATTATCCCAAAGTGGAGAACCTCGTATCTCATGCTAATAAACATGTATAATACCACAAGGTATAATACACAAAACCACCTACCTCAAATAGAGACAACTCCAAACCATGAAAATCCCAACATATTTGTCAAAGTTGATCCAAGTCCATTCAGTTTCCAACATCCACCATAAGGTTATTATCATGATAAAACATTCCAATTAAATAATTATAATTAGATTATAATTAATTAAATGATTATAAGAAATCATATTTAACGTAATGACCTAATCATTTATGAATAAATCCCCTTTATTTTAATGTCATATGGATATAGAAAACACATGCATTATTTTTTTATTGGGTTTAAATGACCATTAAGTATCATTACCATTGATAATATAGCCGTTGAATAGTGATCACATGACTGATATAAATATAAGGTTTTTAAAAAAAATCCTTTCGACAAAAAAAAGGAGAGGATGACATCATCTAGTAAACTTAGGCCATACGAATCTCATTTTTTAGATCTCTGAAAGGAGGTAGCATCACTGGACTTTGCTCTTGACTAAGCCCAAGCTGAGCTTCAATACGTTAATCTTGAACATAATCGCCTACGGGATAAGTTCAAGTTAATAGAGATTACCACCCGAGCGATGTTATCCGAGCCGCCCCAAAAATCTATCACCATCACACACCTTACCCTTAGGTCTTATACAGATGTTATAAGGGGTTATGTAATAAGTTATTATTTACTTATTGTGCAATCCCTTTCTATAAATAAAAGTCTTATTCCATCAATTCCTTTATGAGAATAGTCTTTCTTAAAAAAATGATGAATTTAATAAATTGACTCTTCAGGTAAAAATGGTACTTTTGAAAAATATATACATTATAATATTAAACTAAGGGATTTATTTATAATATTATAAAAACAATTCTTATAAATGATGATTATATCATTTCCTTTTATGTAAATGACTAGGTAATCAGTTTGATAAGAGTTACATTTTTTATATGATAAAACAAAAAATGTATTTTTAAAGAACTTATTTTAATGAATTAATGAATTTTTGAAATAATTAATTTTATAATAAAATATTATTATAAAATTAATTTTTATGAATAATAAATTATTATATAATTTTTATGAAGTCAAATGTAATTTTTATTAAGGTTTGAAAACTGTTTTTGTCAAAACCCGTGAATTTTTAATAAATATCAGTTTTAATTTTAAAAGTAAAAATTCACATATTAAGAAAATTATTTAGATAAAATTAATATTATTTTTTGAATCAGGATGTCAAAATTATCCAACGGTGATTTTTTTATAATTTTCTGAGACAGTCGAATTTTTTGGGTAAAAATTAAATACCATATAAATAAAATATGTGTTTTATGACATCATAATGACCCCAAAATTATGTAATAAATACTATAATGGGTATTCTCAGCCCAATATATGTTTTCCCATTAAAATAATTTGATTTTATATATTTTTTTATTTTATAAATCCTTGGTGAATCCTCTAAGACATATACAATATTTCAATATTTTAAAACCATTTGCTTGAAGGTGTGACTCACCTCCACATAAGAAAGGGAAATATTTTAATATATTTAGCCCTTTTACTTATAAAATAATTTTTTCCACTACTAATTGGAAAAAACATGTTAAAAAACATGGGAATTTTTGTGGTTTTGAATATTTATTTATATAGATTCCAAAACCTAAGTTTGTGAAATATTACAGAATTCCCCTCTCATTTCCTATATAAACCCACCCAATATATCACTTCTATTCACTAAAAATACTTGGAGAACTTCCCTACTCTTCCTTACCCTATCTATAATCCTCCCAAGGTGACAAAACTCTAAATAATCCCCTCTTCAATCTTTTGAAATCACACACTCAAGTAAGGGTTTCCTTCCTTTCTCATTTTTATCCAAGTTTCTATATATTGTTACACCCTTTTATTTTCAATTAAAAAAGACGAGGTATGTTTTCAAACCACCCCCATACTAACCTTATTATGTTTTTATGATGGGATACCTCTTTCTCTCCCATTAATCCCTCCCATGTACACTCGTTACCATGCTGAAATTTCGTAAGAGTTATTCCATTTCTCCTCTTTCTTCACGTTTCTCTATTATGTTACGCCTTCTATTTCCAAATACCTTGTGTTCAGACATGTATTTATATGAACCTTTAATTTAAATTTCAGTTATATATTATGGGATAACCCTTTCTCTCTTATCAACCATTTTTATAAATTTTTTATGTCACGTCGTTAGGATGCCGAAATTGCACCGTGATTTTCCATGCCAAAATCACCGTGTAGTAAATACCATGACCATTTCTCTATCAAGGGTATTAGAATTTATGAATATATAATTATTGATTATATACTTTCATGTATTTATTATACATTCCTTTATCTTGTAATAAATTATTATGTTTAATGAATCCATGTTATATGATCTATGTGGTACACTTAAGCATGAGATTAAAATGATTATAAAGGGTGAACCCTGATAGCACTCTAATGCATTGGGTAATATTTAGTATCATGATACGCCATGTAAAATGAGGGTTTACTCATGATAATTCATATTAAATGAGGTTTTACTCATGATAATCTATGTGCAATGATCCTTGGCTCATGCTAATATCATGTTGTATGTTGTTGCCACATTTCCATGTTACGATATCATGCTATATCATAACTTTATGTTCATGTTTCTCTTATTATCCATTGATATGACTATTTCCTAACATGTATTGTATTATTCATTTTATTTCTTGTTTAATCCATTACTGGGCTTTATAGCTCACCCCTTTCTTATGTATGTCCTCAGGTTATCCCATGTAGTGTTAAGTATGAAGGAATGAGTTGGTCATGCCAAAGAAGTTTGAAATAAAGATGTTGTATTTCATGTTTTAAGTTGTTATGTAATGTTCCTAAATTCCCAAGACACTAGATGTCTCGATCCTCGAAGTTTTATTAAGTTAAATCTTATGTAGTAAATCATGTTTAAGTTTGTAATAAAGAGAAGGGTTGTTATAGTTGGTATCAGAGTATAGATTTAGTTATTTTTGGGATTAGGATTTGAAAACCATAGTAAAAGCCTTAGGGATAAGACTAAGTGTAAGAAAAACATCCCTAAATTTTTGTGAGTATAGAGTTAGTGGTTTATCAAGAAAATACATCTCTCTCTGGATACAAACAAGTAGATGTGTCTTCAACATAGATGTATTTAGTGGTAAAACCTGAAAACACCGCTTTGAGCTAGACTCAAACAGGAACTAGTACATGAAAACGAGACTTGATTCACTCTTTCACTCTTGGGGGATATGATTTGATAAATTCATAAGAATATTATGAACTATTATTAAGAGAGAGAAAAAATCCCGTGAGAATATATGTTAGGAAGTTGATAATGGATAACTTAGATTAAAGCCTAGAAATTCATAAGTTAAGGAAATAAATGTAATTTATAAGTTATCCTTTTTTTCATTAGATTACCCCTATGTGTTTAATTGTTTAAAATACGTACCCCTTATTTTCCTTTTATTCTAGACAATGGCCGTTAATAGGAGGAATCGGGATAACAACCGATGTGGAGATCAATGTGATGACTTTTCTAATGAGATTCCCAATTCGATGGGAGCATGAATTACAAAATTTTTCATGATAATCTCTCAGTTAACTCAAGTTTTGAATAGAAACATGGTTCAAGAGGAACATATAACCTACCCCCCTAATAAAGAACAATCTACAATCGATATCTTCATGAGTTAAAGGTCTCCTACTTTCAATGGAACATCCTATCCCTCAATCCCTGAACAATGGATCAACTCCTTTGAGAATATCTTCTCCATACTTCAATGCTACGAACAAGATAAGTTTCTTCTAGATGCTTATCGTATAGAGGGTGAAACTGATCAATGGAGTACATTGATAAAAAAATATGAAGCCTGAGGAAGAGATCGAGGTGTTGGAATGGAATGATTTCTGGAAAATGTTTTTTGATAAATATTTTCCTCGCACCGTCCAACTTAAGATGGAAAGATACTTCCTTTCCCTCAAGAAAAAAAGATTATGTATCCATCAAATCAAACAATTCAAACTTAAAAAGGCTTGTACAATACACCTCCAGATTTTTTATTATCCCAGAATGCAAGGTTTTCCGTTTCTTTGGTGGGATAAAACCTAGCCTACAGAAATCCCTAGTGATCTATGACTTTGATAGCTATGAGGAAATTGTCCTATATTCCCTCAAAGTCAAAATCGAGATCAGAGAATCTTAGGGGTATCATGGGGATAAGAATAGGAAAGTGGAATTTAATTCTAGTGGTCCTATTGATAAATAAAATGGTTCTAAGAAATTACAGCATCCCACTTTCCAAATGTGCAGAAAGAAGCACCTTAGAAATTGCCTGAAGGGGATAGGGAAATGCTTTAGGTGTGGAAGAGAAGGGAACCTAGTCCATAATTGTCAACAAGAAAGACCCAATACTATAAAAGAGGCAAGGATCACTATGTTTGAACCTCAATACATTGTTCATTGCTATAACTAAAAAAACCCAGGGCACTTTGTGAACTAGTTCCCTAAGCCAAGGGTTTTTGAAGGCAACCAACAACCTACAAGGAAACAAAGAAGAGATTTTTCCATCACTACTGTTGAAGAAAATACCGACAATGAAGTGGTGAAAGTTATGATAGATATTCATTCAATAATAGAAAATGTACCAATTCTAGTTATACACATTATTTTATATCCCAAAATTTTAGTAGAACAATTCAAACACCACCAAAAATCATGGAAGTAGAGATGTTGGTGAGAATGAAAAATGAGGTAATTATTTCAGTCCATGAATATAACTCTCCCCTATCACAATTTGTGGATTAAACTTCCTAGAGAACCTCATCATACATCCTCTAGTGGAATTTGATGCAATTATTGGTAGGTATTGAATTTCCCTATATAGATCCAACATAAATTTCCGTGAGAGGGAAATCACTCTCCATATGGTTGATCAACCCCTGATTCTATACAAGTGCAAGGAGGAGCATGAATCTTCTTTAGCACCATCATATCAAGAATGGATATTACCTCCCTATGAGCACATGTATCATGCTCAGATGATTGATTCTAAGGAAGGAACCATCCTCTAAGATATGTCTATTGCGAGGGAATTCACTGATGTGTTTCCTGAGGAATGTCCTGGTCTTCCACCTAGAAGAGATGTTGAATTCTCGATTGATCTTATACATGGGGAATTTCAAATATCCAATACTTTGTATAGAATGGATGTTGTAGTGCTTGAGGAGATAAATAAACAACTACAGGAGAATCTGGATTAAAGTTTTATACGCCCAAGTGCCTCACCATGGGGGGAACCAGTACTCTTCATCAAGAAGAAGGATGAGTCAATGCGCCTTTGCATTAATTGTCATGAGATCAATAAAATCATGATAAATAACAAGTATCCTTTTACACGAATTAATGACTTGTTCGATCATCTATGTGGATCACAATACTTTTCCAAGGTGGATCTGTGGTTGAGATATTACCAAGTAAGGGTGAAGAAGGAGGATATACCCAAGACTACTTTTTGTACAAGGTGCGGGCACTATGAATTCATAATAATGCCTTTCAGACTCACTAATGCTAAAGAAATATTCATGGACCAGATGGATAGATTCTTTAGATATTACCTCAAAAAATTTGTGGTAGTATTTATATATGATATTCTAATATACTCGAAAACCAAGGAGAAGAATGAGAAGCATCTAAGCACTATACTAGAGACCTTAAGAAAGGATAAGCTCTATGTAAAGTATAGTAAGTGTGACATCTGGTTAAAGGAAGTATCATTATTGGGGCATATCATCACAAGCAATGGGATATCTGTGGATCCCTCCAAGAAAAATGAAATTGAGGGATGACCAATGCCAATATCTGTGACGGATATCTGTAGCATCCTTGGGTTAGCTGGATATTATTGCTGATTTGTGAGAAATTTATCACGATTATCAAACCCTATTACCAAGATAACTTGTAAGGGAGTCATGTTTTATTGGAATGATGAATGCAAAAAGAGCTTCAAGGAGTTTAAAAGGAGGCTTATCACTATGTGCATTCTCACACTACCTACAAGTGGATAATTTTTTTGGTATTCAATGATTCTTAAAAGAAGGGCATGGGATGTATGTTGATGTAAAATAAAAAAGTCATTGCCTATGATTCAAGGTAATTGAAAGTTCATGAGTAGAACTATCCAACACATTATATGGAGTTGGATGCAGCGATCTTCACTTTGAAATTTTGGCGACATTACCCCTTTAGGGAAAAGTGTGAAATATATATGAATCACAAAATCCTTAAGTATATATTCACACATAAAGAGTTGAATATGCACCAACAAAGATGGTTAAATTTTATCAAATACTATGAATTCTCAATTCACTACTATCTGGGGAAGCTGAAAAAGTGGAAGACTCTCTAAGTAAAAAGGATTCAACAACTCTTTCATTGATGAGAATTTAAAAGGATTCAATCTTCTTAGATTTTATGAAGATGGACATGGGAATCATAAAAAATGTAACATTATCAATCCTTTCACAAATGATTTCTTAACTATCACTTTTTGTAAAGGTTAAAGGATGATCAAAAGTATGATGTGGTAATTCAGAAGAAAGTGGAAACTATCAGAAAAGAGAAATCCTTAGAGTTCAATTTTAATGAATAAGGGATTGTGAGATTTGGTTCAAGACTATGTGTTCCATAAAATATGGAGTTAAAGAAAGAAATTTTGGATGATTCACATAGTTTGAAATTCTCTATTCACCAATGAAACACAAAGATGTATCGAGATCTTTGAGAGAATTATTAGTGGGATAACATAAAGAAGGAGATAACTGAATATACATCAAAGTTCCTGGTATGTTAGAAAGTTAAGGTTGAGAGAAAAAATTATAATAGGATGATGCAACAATTAACCATACCAATATGGAAATGGGAGAAGATCACCATGGAATTTGTCATCATACTTTCAAAGACTTCAAAGGAAACAATGATATCTAGGTTATTGTGGATCGTATTACAAATATTGAACACTTTATTGTAATTTGAGTGAATTTATCATTGGATAAACTGGCACGGATATACATCAGAGAAGTGGTAAGAATACATGGAGTACCACTATCGATTGTATCCGATTGAGATCCAAGATTCATCTCTAAGTTCTGGAAGAGTTTCTAACACACTCTGAATACTGAGCTGAACTTCAGTACGTCTTATCATTCTCAAACTGATGGCCAATCTAAGTGGACTATCCAAACACTTGAGGAAATGTTGAGAGCATGCTCAATAGACTTCAAAGGAGGATGAGATCAACACCTTCCTCTAGTTAAGTTCTTTTACAACAATAATTTCCACTCAAGAATCCAAATGGATCCTTATTAAGCCCTTTATGGGAAGAGGTGCAGAACACCAGAATGTTGGGATGATGTTGGGGAACAAAAACTTCTAAGTCTAGAAATGGTCAAAGAAATGGTGGAGAAGGTTAAGACCATCTAGAAGCACATTAAAGCTACCCAGATTCAACAAAAGAGCGATGCTAACAATCATCGATTATACCCAGAGTTTGATGTTGGAGACATGGTATTCCTCCACATATCACCATGGAAGAGATTTATGAGATTTTGGAAGAAGGTAAAGCTTAGTCCAAGGTACATCAGCTCTTTTTAGATCCTTGATCACATGGAGCAGTGACCTATCGACTATCACTCCCACCGAACCTGTCTCAAGTACATGATGTATTCCATGTATCACTCTTGAGGAAGTACATACCTGACCCATCACATGTAATCAATCCAGAGGTGGTACCATTGGAGAATGAACTTTCCTATGAGGAGAATCCAGTGAAGATCTTAGATCATAGAGAAAAAGTTCTATGAAATAAGACAATGCCCCCCATCAAGGTGTTGTGGAGAAACCAAAAGTTCAAATAAGCAACATGGGAACCGAAGGAAGTGATGAGGCAGAGTTACCATCATCAGTTTTAGTGTGGAAAAAGGAAATTTTGAAGGAAAAATTTCTTAAGGGGGAATGTTTTAACAACCTGATCATTTAGGAATAAAATTCACTTTCTTTTTATGAATTATGGATATAGAAAACACATTATTTTTTTATTGGGTTTAAATGACCATTAAGTATCATTACCATTGATAATATAGCTGTTCAATAGTGATCACATGATTGATATAAATATATGTTTTTTTAAAATCCTTTCAACATAGACAAAGGAGGGGATGACCTCATCCAGTAGACTTGGGATGTACGAAGCTAACTTTTCAGAGCTTGTAAAGTTGGTAGCATCACTGGGCTTCTCTCTTGATGAATCCCAAGTGGAGATTCAACATGTTAAGCTTGAATGGAATCAACTATGGGATAAGTTCATGTTAACAGAGATTACCACCCAAACAATGTTATATGATCCGCCCCTAGAGTCTGTCACCATTGCACACCTTACCCTTAGGTCTTATGTGGGTGTTATAAGGGGTTATTTAATAAGGTATTAGTTACTTATTGTATAATCCTTTTTTATAAATAAAATTCTTATTCCATCAATTCCTTTATGAGAATAGTCTTTCTTTAAAAAAATGATGAATTTGATAAATTGATTCTTCGAGTAAAAATGGTACTTTTGAAAAATATATACATTATTATATTAAACTAAGGTTTTTATTAATAATATTATAAAAACATTTCTTATAAATTATGATTATATTATTTCCTTATCGGTAAATGATTTTTTAATCAGTTTGATAAGATATATATTTTTTTATATGATAAAACGGATAATGTATTTTTAAAGAATTTAATTTAAGGATTTAATGAAGTTTTGAAATAATTAATATTATAATAAATATTATTATCAGATTAATTTTTATAAATAATAAATGATTATATAATTTTTATGAAGTCAAATGTAATTTTTATTAAGGTTTGAAAACTATTTTTGTCAAAACCTGTGAATTTTCAATAAATGTTGGTTTTCATTTTAAAAGTGAAAATTCAAATATTTAAAAAATAATTTTGCTAAAATGAATATTATTTTAGGAATCAGGAAGTCGAAATTATCAAATGGTGAATTTTTCATAATTTTCTGAGATAAACAATTTTTTGGGTAAATATTAAATACCTTATAAATAAAATATGTGTTTTATGACATCATAATGACCCCAAAATGATGTAATAAATACTATAATGGGTATTATAGGCCCAATATATTTTTTCCCATTTAAATAATGTGATTTTAATTTTTTTTATTTATTTTATAAACCTTTAGTGAATCCTCCAAGACATATAAAATATTTTAATATTTTAAAATCATTTCCTTGAAAGTGTGACTCACCTCCACATAATCAAGAGAAATATTTTAATATATTAGGCCATTTAACTTATAAAATAATTTTTCCACTACTCTTTTGAAAAAATATGGGAAAAAACCTTGGTAATTTTTGTGGTTTTTAATATTTAATTATATAGATTCCAAAACCTAAGTTTGTGAAATATTAAAGAATTCCCCTCTCATTTCCTATAAAAACCCACACAAGATCCCACTTATCTTTTCTCAAAATCCTTGGAGCACATACCTACTATTTCCTCCCCTCTATATAATTCTCCCAAGGCTCCCCAAGCTCCCAATAATCCCTCTTCAATATTTTTAAGTCACACACTCAAGTAAGGGTTTCCTTTATTTCTCAATTTTATCCAAGTTTCTTTATATTGTTACACTCTTTTATTTTCAATTAAAAACAATGGTTTATGTTTTAGAATCTCACCCATACTTACCTTATTATTTTTTTATGATGGTATACCTCTTTCTCTCACATTAATCTCTCCCATGTATACCTATTACCATGCCGAAATTTCATAAGAGTTATTCCATTTCTCCTCTTTCTTTAAGTTTCTATATTATGTTACGCTTTCTTTTTCCAAATACCTTATATTGGGAAATGTATTTATATTAACCCTTACTATAAATTTCATGTATATATTATGGGATACCCATTTATCTCTCAATAACCATTTTATGAATTTTTATGTCACGTTGTTAGGCTGCCGAAATTGCACCGCGATTTTCTATTACAAAATCACCATGTAGTGAATATCATGCCCATTTCTCTATCAAGGGTATTCACCTTTATAAACATATAATTATTGATTATATAATTTCATGTATTTATTCCACATTCCTTTATCATGTAATAAATGATTATGTTGAATGAATCCATGTTATATAATCTATGTGACACACTTAAGAATGAGATTAAAATGATTATGAAGGGTGCGCCCTAATAGAGCTCCAATGAATTGGGTAATATTTAGTATCATGATATTCCATTTTCAATGAGAGTTTACTCATGATAATTCATGTTCAATTAGGGTTTACTCATGCTAATCTGTGTACAATGATCCCTGTCTCATGTAATATCATGTTGTATGTTGTTGCCACATTTCCATGTTATGATAATCATGTTATATCATGCCTTTATGTTCATATTTATCTTATTCTCCATTGATATTACTATTTCCTAACATGTATTGTATTATTCACGTGATACCTTGTTTACTCCCTTACTGGGATTTATAGTTCATCCATTTCTTATGTATGTCTTTAGGTTATCCCATGGAGTGTTAAGTACAAAGTAATGAGTTTGTCATGTCAAAGAAGTTTGAAATAAATATATTGTATTTCATGTTTTAAGTTGTTATGTAATGTTCCTAATTTCCCAATACACTAGACCTATCGATCCTTGGAATTTTATTAAGTGCATGTTAATTTAATAAATCATGTTTAAGTGTGTAATTATGAGTAGGGTTTTTATATTTAAGGGTAAAAAAACTATTTGAAATACTTACCAGTGATCACCACCTATTTGTAATTTCAGCCAACCATCCATGGAAGGTCCATATCACACTTTAGACATTATTTCATGAAAATCCCCATCATGAAAAAATAATAAAAAGTATAATTTAATATAATTAAATTTGAAACTTTAAAAAGAAACCAATAAAATGATGTAACTTAACATCAACATCATCCAACAAATTTCAGTCCTTCCCCAACACACTCATAGTTTTAAGATGATAAAAATGTCCAAAATAATTCCATGTTATGATGGTAAATTAAACAAAAATTCACCAAAAACAAATATAAAGAATTATCAAGGAACATAATTTCATTAAAACACCCATCAACGGTATGTGTACTTCATCGTGGGACATCCTCTATCCATATTAATACAATGGTCCAATTTTCTATTATAATTACATCATAATCCTATGTAATCATCATAAAATTATTTAATTAGGATCAATAGGATCATCCATGATGAATGAAACTATGATCCATCACTATATGAAGAATATGGAGTACATGATTTAAGAAAAATGAAGGATATTACCCGGATTCACCAAGTATTTGATTCTAGATCCACCCCAGATCAAAGAGAACTCTTAGAGGGAAGAAGAGAGGAGTGCATGACAAAATTAATCATAAATATTTGAGACAAGGGAATATATATTGTGGGGGATTCATGGGTAAAAGGACTAAAATTTCCTTAATTAATGCATTCCCATTTCTCCCCAAAAGCTGGATAGTGAGACCTATTAGGTAGCATGGCTATTACCTTCCCACCGGCTAACTAGTGGGGGTTACCAGGTTTTTGGTATTTCTATAATAACCCAAATTATTCGAATCTCCTATAATGAATATTTGAACTTCCTATTTCCCTCAGTACTTCCATTAAAGTCCAAAATCTCCTTATAAAGTTTATTAACCAATGAACATACCAGTTAGACACTAGGTTCTTCAAACAAGTCATCCAATAGATGAAAAGTTAAAATTCCCTCCAAAATTAAGACTCATAATGACATGGGTCATTACACTATTGACATGATTCTTTGCAATGTCTATATCACATGGTAATTTATTTATGTGAATACACTACCATATATTAATCCATGCTACCTTCAATCCTTTATATCATCACTTAATGATGAAAAAATCAGAGTATGAGGATGATAATGTAGGAATAAAAGGATGGTAGTCAGTGGGATGCCTAACCAACCAAAAAAAGGGCTATGTTTAGGTTCATTGAAGAGAATGGGAGATATGGAGTGAAAAAATAATTTAAGGATGAATCATCCTGATATTTTCCATCATCCGAATATGATCTTCATCAATCATCACCATTTATCACATGACAAACACAATTATATAAAGATGATTATGATGATGATGATGAAAACAACGATGACAATATTATTATTAATAAATTTATAAATCAAGAATGAAATAACATCAACCATAATTAAATTAAAAAAAACTATAAATAAATAGAATACTCGATAATCCATGGAGCATAATTTCATATATATAATGAATACAACCTTTAATTAATTCATAATTGAATTTTTAATAATCAATAAATTTATTAGCATCCCATAATTTTTATCATGTTATCACCAAGTTGATTTTTGGTGGTTTATGGGAATAGTGGAATCAAACCAATCATAGAATGAGGCAAAATAAATATTAAGATACATTACATAAGTGTTCACTTATCAATGATTTGATATATATTTTCCATCATGTTGAAGTTAATCACCATGGAATTGTGAATCTACTACCTCCTATTTGATCTTCCATTATCACCACCATAAAAAATAAAATTAATTCTCTAAATAATTTTCTCCCAACAAATAGAAAAAATAATTTGAAGAAAAATTTTAATAGGTATAATGGAAAATTGGTTATTAGTGGAGGTATTATCCTCCTATAACTATTTACATGATTCCATTATTAATACTTCTAGTGATTTTCCAACATAAATTCAATATTAATCCACATAGTGAGAGAAGTCAACTGCTTTAAAATATTCCACTCCATAAATTTTATAATATAACATGTCATTTCCACCTGTTTATGTCAACTATACATCACCATACTCAATAAAAAAAATTATTTTTATAGGATAAGAGTTGGGTTATTAAGTGATTTAAATAAATATACTGAAAATATCAATAAATGGATTGGCACCGAAAAACATAATTTATACCTCGCTTAGAAAAAATAACCTATTCTAGACACAAATGTTGTGCTAGAATTTTCATCTAAGGATCCTTCTAGGGGTTATCACTACTCTCATGTATATGAAAAATATATATTTATTAAATAAATATTAATTATCCTTTAAAACAAAAAAAATCATAAATTTATCAAACTTCTACCTACAGGTAAACACTATGTTCCTAGACCAATGAAATAATCAAAAAAAAAATCCAAGGTTTTTTTCTAAGATAAAATTACATATTTACCATTTTTAGGGATCAGAAACTCCAAACTCAAAAATTAGATAAGTCTTGTTTGAGAAGAAATATTGGTCGCTAGATATAAATATATTACAATACACACCAATGATATAAAATCATTAAAATCCCCAAAAAACCATCTATTACTAACACTAATATCCACTAGAATTAAAGAATTATGCCTTTATATCTATCCATTTTTCTAGCATAATAAAAAAAGTGATCAAAGTCAAAACTAAATCCATAAGTGGGTTTAAGTAATGTAACTACTAGCATGGTGACTCACTAGTCTCCCTATTACTTGGGTATTGGTCCACACTTTAGAAAATCATCTTTTGGTGGTGGTTTCATAGTTAATTCTACATCCATTGACCAAAAAACATAAATTATAATAAACTTAACCCCCAAAATCATATCCCAAATGTAACAACCCTGAATCAAGTATCTTAGACCCGGTGGTGACTCTATTAAATTGGTATAAGATACAAGTGATCATATCCCCCAAGATCAATTAGTTTAGTAGTATTTAGATACTAGATGCATGTATGATTCTCACATTGAATTTAAAAACATAAAATAATATATAATTTCTAATGAACACTTTATTATTTCCCCTAGAATATCACTGGAATCATTCAAGGTTCACTTCTGGGTACCATGGAAATAAGGGAAAAAATAAAACATTGAGACATGTTTCTCAATAAGGGATACCATACAATGGAAGCTATCATAGATTAACTAGTTAATGAATAATATGATTGAGATAAAAAAATCAAATGTTTAATATAACCAATATCATGAAAGAAGAATTTATCCATGGATGACATAACAATATAAATAATCAAATGGATAATAATAACTAGTTTCATAATGATAGAATTCATAATGTCAGACATCATAATATCATCATCAAGGCACCATGCCAAGACATATTACATAAATAGGTAAGGAATACCCCAAATACAGAAAATAGTTTGTCTCATGAGACCTATAAATTTATAGAGGGTCTATATAATTCTAGGCACCACCTATCACTAAATCATTCCAATGCATTCATCATATGAATTAACAATACATTTCATAATTATCCCTAAGGAACCTATTACATAATCATGGATAAATAAAACAATGGATATTCATATAATTTAAATAAAGAAAATAAATATTTCCCCATGAAATGGAGTAATATGTATATCTATACTAATATACAAATATATACTTATAAACTATGAGGTATTCTCAATGTAATATGAAATACCCTTATAAAATAAATAAAGATAAGGTAGTGATGGAGGGTACTTTAAAAGTGGTGGATAATTAATAGAAGCTAGTAATTAAGTTTAATATTTTTTTGATGGTAGGATACCAAGTAAATGATATAAAAATCCTCCATTTTGGTTTGTAAAAATCATTTGAATTATCCAAATAGTATCCCACAAGAGTAACAAACCAGGTGTGAAGTTAGGCCTCTTTTTCACACATTAGGTGATGATCTAGTAAATAACTGACTAATATTTTTGGGTCATTACCCCTAGGTGAATATATGATAGTTCCTATATCCAATTTTATCATCCTAATAGATAGTTAATTTATTGGAACTGATACACACTTTTACCTTACTGAAACTTTAGTATGGTTTTTGTAATATGAAAATGTTTGAGTTTTATAATGATTTTAGTAATAAAAAAATAAAAAATGGAATAAGTGATTAATAAAAATAATTTTAAATAACTCCAAATAAACATGAATAATTATAATATAATCCATCTAGGTAGTATGTATACCATATCAAATAATAATAGGTGATTAACTTGAAAGCATTCCTCAATGAATGGAAATTGAGATGGAAACCCTTACCTTGATTATTAGCTTCCACGAAATCACTTTAACATAATATATAATATACATAACCATATTAATATAAAATTATATAACCTTGTTCATATATAGAAATATTTTTACACTTTTTTCATAATCATCTATTTTGAATTCATTAGTTAGTTATCACTTATTTTCATTATCAGATATTGCAATTTTTTTTCTCAATCATGGATTGTAATGTCGATGTTGGTACTTATTATTATGATAGAATTTATAATTTAAAAGACTATTAAATATACTTTAATATATTTTTCATGATGGTTTATAATTTTTTAAGTTCATCCCATGATAGTTTTAGTTATGACACACAAAGGTAAAATTTATAATAAGCTTGTTTCGATAAATTTTAATGAGAAAAAGATGTTTTATTAATAATAAGTAAAATATTGATATAAAACCTACATAAACATAATAATTTTATAAATATAATATTTATTCATTAAATATATTTCTACAAAAATCCTTTAAATGTGATAATGAAAAACAAGCAACATTTTTTTATGGAGGCAATAGTCCATAAATACATATATACGACCCTTTGATTTTCCAAATAATGGAATTAAGTTAGGTAATTTTTTTTTCAAAATAATAAAAATATTATAAATATATATTTATTCATTATATATAAATTTTTAACCATCTATGTAAGGCGGTGAAGGAAAATGAGACATGTCTCTTTATGGTGGCGATAGTCTGCACATGCGCACAGACAACATTTTTATTTTTCTAACAGAAAATGGAAAAGGTGAATAATAATTATTCCATAAACATAAAAACATATCAATATATAAATATTAATTATTCCATCATTTTTATTTCTTAATTTATTTTTTTAGAAGAATTATGGAGAATAAAAAAAATTAGAGAGAGAATGGTACTTATGTTGAGAATTTAATGTTTCTCTTAAAGTACATATTGGAAATGGAGGACTTAGGAGAAATTATTATGACCATAGTCTTATAAAAGTGGGATATATTTATAGGAGAATTAAAAAATTCCAATATTCAAGAGGATTTTTAATTTTTAGAGTGTCCTTGAAGGGGTGTTGGAAGACCCCTTTTATAATCGGTTGAAATGATTTTTTTGGTTAATATAAGAGGTAGAGTAACTATTCAAAGGTAATTTAGATAAAATAATGGAAAATAATGGATTTGGAAAATGTTTAATGTCAATAAATACTTAAATATAAAATTTAAAGCATGTTTTTAACATGTTTTTTGTCTTTTACTCTTAGTTTTTTTACTTTTACCATTTTTGGTTTCTACCATGGTAACTAATTTTTACCTAAGTAATTTACTTATAATGCCTAAAAAAGGGACTTATTACATAATTTATACCTAAATAAACTAAATCTTAAATTAATTTTTTAAAATAACATTTTTAAAGGTGATAAAAATTATTTTTAATATTAGTTTAAATTATGAGAAAACCCCCATTTTTGAAAAAGTGTATTTTGAACCGTGGAATTTATGTTTAGGATGAAATTATAAATTTCATTCATCTACCTGAAATTATTTGGTTTATTATTTACCAAATAGTATTTATGCGTCTTTAAAATAAATCCAACACTGAATTCTATCTTTTGGGTAATTTTTTAAAAGAAATTGACTAAAAATAGTTTTCATTAAAATAAATATTACTTAAGTTTCAAAATATTAAATATAGTATTTTTAAATAAATTATTTTAATCCTTAAATAATTTTTGTTTAGGAAAAATTATTTTATAATTTTTATATTCATACATAGTTATGATAAATTCATAAAATCTACGATATAGGCATAAACTACATTTTTCACTATTAACCTAAAAAAACTATTTCAAAAAATCCCAAAAATTCACCCTAAGATAATTTTGATATTATTAATCTATGTATGAAATAATTTCCATTGAATATAAATTATATAGTTTATGAATTTAACTTTTAAATATAATATGAATTAAGGATCTTTAAAGTTAATGTTGATTAGTAGTTTTGGGATGTAGTGCTCACTTGTTATTGTAGGGTAAAGATTATTATATTCACCCCAATAAAATAATTTAACAATTGAAATTTGGATATATGTTAGCTATTAAACAAATGTGGGTATTCTATCCTCATATTTTTAGGATATAAAGTGTATTAATTTTACCACAAGTGGGAGGGTTAAATTTTAGTTTATAAAATAAAACCTACAATTTTCAGTAACCTCTTTAAATAGTTTTATTGAAAAAACTTTCTATTAGATTCTTAGAGTTTATAAAAATTCATAATTAACAATATAAACTGTCCTTATTATATTAATAGTGGAAATATAAACATATAATGAAAATTAAAGAAAAATTTATAAATAAGTAAGAAAAAATTACATAAGTTTTATAAAAAAGATATCTACTATTTAACCTTAAGAGTTAAGGGAGTCAATAAACCCAACTTTAGGTATATATAGTTTTCACCAAACCGTAAAGGTATATCTTCCTAAAGTAAGAATTTCCCTAATATAAAGATAATACATAACTATGTTTCTCTATCCTTAATAACCCTCAATTAATAAGATATGAAGAGACTATATCTTCCTATCCTAAGAATCCCAAAATCTAATACATTATTGGTTAGACAATTAAAAAAATAAAAATATTATGGAATTTACAATAAACATAAAAATAAGATGATTTAAGAGAAAACTCAAAAAAGTTTACTATGAAATTATCTCAAAATAAAAAGATTTTACAATAATCTATACTGTAACTTTTGATATCTTGAAATTAAAAAGCTTCAAAATATTAGGTTATAAAAAGATACATCATTATAGAATTATTATTCTATTTATAAGAATTCATTCAATATATATATTATGTATTTCTCATAGGTGGTTTAAAAAAATTTGGATTCACCTTTACTTAATAAGGTTCAGTGCATCTTATTCATCTGATGGACGATTCTAATGAAGCACCATTACAATGATTGAAAGATTCCATCTAGTATAATTATTTTAGTTCATCAAGAAAATATATAAGTTTTTTCCTATTAGTTATTTATAAATGTTTTTATGGAGATCATTGATGAATCTGTCTGGTAATGTTTTTCTGGTAGAATATATATAACTTTTTCTGGTAGGACTTTGTTATACTTCATCTTATTGAAATTATATAACTTCATTTGGTTTACCTTGAAATCATTAATTTTATGTAAAAAGTAAAATTATATCTAATTTATGAGATTATATATGGTTTGGTTTATCCAGAATACTTAAGTTAAGTTCCATCCATTTTGGTTCATCTCAAAAACTTAAGCTACGTTTCATCCTGTTTACAATGTATTCCACATCCGGTAAAAATATAAGTTTTCTATAATACATTATAAACACTAGGGAAGTATAAAGTTAGTAAAATTAATTATTTAAGTAAGTGTGTTATTATTTTCAAAACTAAGTTTAGAAAGTGTTAAAATTAAACTTTTGACTAAACAATCTCCCCCCTTTTAAAAATCACAAGACACAACTCTCAAAAAGATGAACTAAAGTTAAAATAACTTTGAAAAAACATACCCCCATAAATTACACATTTAAGAAATTTATCCTTTTTAATTCATTATATATTTATCTCCCTTAGTTTAATTCTCCCCTTTATTGAACAAATTTTTTCTAAATGTTTTGTTTGAAGGTTAGGTTTTCTCATTCTTTCTCCCCCTTTGTGATTTTTAAAAAATATATAGGGAGGGAGAAAGTGTACGAGAAATGTTTGATAAATAAAAATTTATATGAAACAATTTTATATTTATAAAAAAATATCCAAAAAGTTTGAAAATAAATTCTCCCAATGAAATTTGAAAACATACATATGAAATAAATATATAATAAATATTAATTCACTATATACATTCAAAAAGTTAAGTTCAATCATTAAATTTTTTTTAAGAGTTTATATAAAAAAGCAGTCATTATTAAAATTATTATTAATAATAACTTCCATAT
The DNA here is from genome assembly GCA_963277665.1 of Viscum album. Taxonomy (NCBI): domain Eukaryota; kingdom Viridiplantae; phylum Streptophyta; class Magnoliopsida; order Santalales; family Viscaceae; genus Viscum; species Viscum album. The sequence goes on along the minus strand of OY728132.1, from coordinate 598,738,456 downwards.
TTTTGAAATCTTCTTGAAACTTATATGACTTAGAAAGTATCAATTTTATCTTTTCCATATCTTCTTAAAAAACATTAAACTTTTGATTTTATTCCTTCATCTTAATAACTTCTTCTTATAGACTTTGAATCTTTCTATTATCATGATTGAGCCTCAAAACATCTTCTTATAAAACTATAATTCTATTCCTTTATTCTAAAACTTAATAATATTGGGACATAGAAAGAGACTCTAGATTATCAATGGTTATTTTACATTAATTGACTTATAAAGACATATCTCTTACTAACTTCATAGATGTTTTAGAATAATTCCTTATGTGTTTAATTTTATATTCATAAAATTTCATATCTCCCTCGATATTATTCATCCATCCCACAATTTGTTTCAACCTTCTTGATTATTACTTTTATTTAAGTTTATAATATTTAAACTTGGATTCATTTTGAATAACTATTTTTGTTATTTATTTCCAAGAATTCAAATTTTCCAAAAAATTGTTTCTTACTTGGATGTGCATACATAAAGATTATATATTAGGAAAATATTAAAGAGAATACTCGAGTTTCTTAATTAATTCATTGAAATAATTCATTCTCAATTCGATTCTTTGATTAATCGTACTAGGGGATGAATGAGTAGAATCAAATGAAACATCTAAATTGGATGGAGGATGAGGTATTGAAGAACCAACTTCATATTTATTTTATACATATTTTTATTAAGAAACATATATCATTTAAACTTCTTTATTAGACTCAGGTTTATTTGAAACCGTATTTTGTGAATTTTGATCTTCTACTACCTCTAAAGAATCATATATCTCTGAAACTTCAAGATCTAAATCATTCTAATTTTGAGTTTAAAGAGAAGTATAAATTGTGACTACACTATATTCTACAACTTTAATATATTTTTACAACTCTTTATAAAGTTATTAATCATTTATAGACTTTCCCTTTTTATACTTTTTAAGAAATTTAAAAATTTTAGTTTCAAAAACTTCTTGAGATTGAGATTTTCTAGAAATAACTGCCTTTCCTGTTTCTTTTTCAATAGAAAAAGTAACTTCTGATGGTTGGATTATTTTTATTTCTGATGGAATGAACTTATGAACTATATGTTGTAAAAAAGACACAGGAAAAATAGATAGAGGTTCTCCCTATGTTGTAACTTTAATATTTTCATGCGACTGCTCAACTCCTTTTAAAAAAATTCTAGTCAAATTATCTTGATCAATTTTTTTATTTTGATTCTTATTTTTTTCCTCATCATGAAGATTCATATAAGTTTTATCTTTAAGTGACAAGGCCTAAGACTTATCTAATTTAGAACTTGGACTATAAGGCTTCTTCTATTATTTCTTCTTCATAATGTGTATAAAAGCATCACCAGATAAAGTTTTTTTTTATTTTTTTCTTTGGTAAAGGAGGGGGAAATTCACCTTACTTTCACTTTCTATAACCTTATATTTTATCTTTTGAGTTTCTCCTTCGGATATAACTTTGTATTATTTTTCAACAAACTACTTCAGGTTTGAATAAAAAACATGTATCATCTTTCTAATTGTTTATTTTCCAATGAAAGAAACTTTCTCCCATATTAAAATTTCTATGTTTTTGATCTTTTCAAAATTTCATGTAATTTACTAAAAGTTTGTTTATAAAACTTGAAAAAAGAATAATATTAAAGTTTTTATATTCAAACTTAACAACCTCGATACAGATAAATATACAATTTACATGATTTTTTTTTCATATTATAGATATACTCTAGAACATATATATCTTCCACCTTTAGGATATCCCTATCCAATTTTCATGGTATGAGATAATTCTGTATCCAAATATCCACTATCCTTGTATCCAATGAAAAATAATATACTTTTATTACTTTATCATAATAATTAAAAAATAATGTATCATCCATGGATTTTTTTAAAACTTTATAACTTTTCAGGTAGCTTATGAGTTACCAAGTTTGCTTCTCCTTCCAAAGGTACTCCAAAAAAATAATCAAATTGTTGAATATTTAACTTATTAAACTCTTCAAAAAGAGTAAAAATTATAAATTTCAGATTTTATTCAATACTTAAATCAATATAAGATTAAAATTGTCTTATAATCTTAAGGAAATAAAGATCAAAATATTCTTTTTCTATACACTGACCTTCCCATCCCTGGGAAATAATAAAATATTTGAGCAAGAAATTATACTTATCAAACTTTATTCTTTATATAAGTCATACTTTGACCAAAAAATATATTTGAAATATCACATGAGGAATTAATTATGTTGATCAAATTAAAAAAGGATATCTAAAAAACTTAAAACAAATAGACCAACTGAAAAATTGGTTGATGAGAGCAGTTGGAAGAAACAAGCATTGAATAAAGAGGTAATGACCTCCAACCATTATATAATATTAGGAAAAGAGTCGGTTCATCTTCTCCCAAACCCAACGACTTAGCTTAAACCTTTTTTCTAGATTAATAGATGATAAAATTATCAAAAGATAAAAAATATTTGTCGAATTCTTGATGTTTTTATAAACTTTCGAGGAGAATTTTATTAGATTAAAATTTTTCGGTAAATAATTTAAAATTTTGTTTTTTTTAAATTAATAAATCAAAAAATTTATAAACAAAAAAAACCATATTATAAAATTTGATATTAAAAAATAGAGATTTAAAAATTACCTCTAAGATACGAAATTTAAAATTTCATTCATAAAGTTTATTTAGTGTTTATAATCATGGTTTTCTAAAAAAACTTTATCCGAAAGTTTTTTTAAAAAATGGTTTTAAATTTTTTTGATTTGTTTTCAATTTTTGTAGATATTTTTTTTACAAAAAACTATTTCATAAAATGTTGTATAAATTTTTTTTATAAACTTTTTCTAAAATTATTTTTTAGAAATGTTTTTATAGAGAAACATAAACAGGGTGAAAACTGAAAAATTTGAAAATATTAAGAAAAATTAAAATTTTAGAAGAGGAAAAAAATATCCTCCCTCTTTTTCAAATAGTTTTATACTATAAGAAGATGTTTTGACAAGAAATATATATGAATTATCATTTTATGTTGAGCATTCCTATATTTTTTTAATATATTTAAATCTATTAGAATTTAGGTTTTTTGTAAAAATATTAGAAAGTTGTTCTTGCATTATAATGAATTGTAAAATGATATCTTATTTTTTTGTGATCCCAAAAGAAATGGTGCCTTATATCTATATTATTAACTTATGAGTGACATGCTAGGTTTTTACTTAAATCTATAGAACATGTTAATTTACAAAAAATATGTGTTTTTCTAAAACTGATCCAAAAATAAAACTTAAAGATGAAATGAGAATGAATTATTTAAATAATGTGATTAAGAAACTCATATATTTTCTTTACTATTTCCTTGATATAAAATCTTGATGTATGTGCATACAAGTAAGAATAGTTTTTTAGAAAACACAAACTCCTTGAAATAGATTATAGAAACATTAATTTAAAAAGATGTTGAGTTCAATGATTTCAAAGATAAATCAATGAAATAATAAATAAGGTTAAAACAAATTGTGATATGGATAAAGAATAATGAGGGATATATATAATTGAATGATAAAAAAAATGAAGTTATAAGGAATTATTATAAAATTGCTACAAATTTAGTAAGAGATAGGTCTTTAGATGTAAATGAATGTATAAGAGCTATTAATAATCTTAACTCTCTTGAAATATCCCAAGATAATGATGTTTCATAATAAAGGAAGAGAATTATAGTTCTATAAGAATAATTTTCAAGGATCAAGCATGAGAACAAAAAGATTCAATATCTAAAAAAATAATTTCTTAAGTTGAAGGAAGAATATAAAAAGTTTCATGTTTTTGAAGAAGTGATGAAAAGTTGAAATCGATAGTTTTTGAGTCAGTGAAGGTTCAATAAGATTTAAAAATGATGAAATTTATTGTTAATAATATTTCAAAGAAATGAAAATTTTTCTATGAACTCTTAAAATTCTTGTAATAATAAAAATTATGTTTTTTAATGTATATGGTCAATGAATGTTTCTTCCATATTTATTTCCGATGGATTTTTTCAAATTTCATTGGGTAAATGTATTTTCATACTTTTTGGATAAATGTTTGTTCATACATATAATTTTTTTCCATATAAATGTATCTTTCTCAAGAATTTTAGGTACAGATCCATATATATTTTCTAAAAATCAAAAAGGGGGAGATATAATGAGAAAACCTAACTTCCAAACAATAATATCATAAAAAGTTTGTTCAACAATGGGGGAGAAACAACCAAGGGGGATAAATAGGGAAAGTGGTAAAAATTATAGAGTTATTAAATGTGTAAGTTAGGGGGAGAAAGTTTTTTCAAAGTTATTTTGACTTTTTTTTCAACTCTTTGAGAGTTATGTTTTGAGATTTTCAAAAAGAGGGTGATTGTTGAGTTGAATTTTTTACTTTCAACACTTTATATACATATTTAAAAAAACACATAATTAAATACTTAATTTTACTAAATATATAATTACGTAGTGTTTATATTTTTTTCATAGAAAAAATATTTTTTTACTAGATGTAGAATACTTTTTAAATTGGATGGAGCAAATCTTAAGTTTTTTGGATTACCCAAAATAGATAAAACATAACTTAGGTATTTCAAAAAAACCAAAAAAGAAAAATATCATAAATTGGATGCACATGTACTATGTACATCAGACATAATATTTCAAGTTTAATTGGATGAAGGTATATAATGTCCACAAGATGAATTATTACAAATTCCAACCAGATGAAATTATATAAAGTCTACTGAAAAAATATTATCAGACAGAGCTACTCATTATCTCTAATTTTTTTAAAAAACCTAACCAGATGAACCTTATATATTTTTTATATGAACTAAAATAACTCTACCGGATATATACTTTAAATAATTTTAATGGTGCTTCATTAGAATCGACCATCAGATAAATAAGATGCACTAAATTTTATCATGTGAAGACGAGTCTATCTGAATTTTTTGAAACCACCTCCGAGAAATGTAGAATATGACCATTGAAGAAATAATTATAAATATAAGAATAAATCAAGTATGGGGGAGTAGTTTACAACCTAATATTTTTATATTTTTTCATTCCAATATATCAAAAGTTTTCATAAATCTTTTTATAAGATCTTGTTACTTTGAGAGAATTTCATTGTAAAATTTTGAATTTTTTCTCTTAAGTCCAATGATGGTGAGATTTATTATAAATTAATTAATATTTTTTTGTTTTTAATTTTATTTCTGATTTTGTGTTATATCAAGAGATTTTTGGGATAGGAAGACAATGGTTATTACAATCTTGCTGAATAGGGAAACATAACTGTGTCCAATCTTTGTGTCAAGGGATTCCATGATTGAGGAAGATAGATTTCTATAGTTTGTCTAAATTATGGGTACCTAATTCCTGGGTTATTTAGTTCCTTAAATTTTTAGGTTAAATAGAATATATATTTTTTATAAAACTTTTGTAAAATTTTATTACTTATTTTATAAATATTTATTTACTTGTATTTCAATTTTATATTTCTACTATACAAATAATTAAAAAAGTTTATATTACTAGTTAAAAAATTCTCTAAAAACTAAAAAGTGGATAGAAAGTTCATATTATAGACCTATATAAGGATTTTAGTGAAAATTGTATGTTTTGTTTTATAAACTACAATTCTCAAGTTGGTTGCAACAACTTCAGATATAATCTTCTTTACTTGATAAAGTTTAGTGCATCTTCTTCATCTGAGGGTTGATTATAATTAAACACCATTACAACGATTTAAAGGTTCCATCTAATAGAATTATTTTAGTTTTTTTAGAAAATATATTAGGTTTTTCTGGTTAGGACTTTATAAAAGTTTATCCAGAGATCTTGTATGACTTTGTTAGGTAATTTTTTTCGAATAGAATTTATATAACTTCCTTTGGTAATACTTTTTTGTACTTTTACTTATGAAAATTATAGACCTTCTTTTTATTTACCTTAAAAAATTTCATCTCATATTTAATATAAAAGTGAATATAATTTATGAGATTAATTCTAGTTTGGTTTATACAAAATACTTAAGTTAAGTTCCATTCATTTTTGTTCATTTGGAAAATATAAGATAAGTTTTGTCTGATTCAAAAATTATTCTGCATCCTATAAAAATATATGATTTCTATAAAAACATTCTAAACTCTATGGAAGTTTAAATTTAGTAAAATAAAGCATTTAAGGAATTTTATTTTTTGATTTTCAAAACTTATGTTAGAAAGTGTTGAAAGTAAACCTTTTTCTTAACAATATCTTCTTCAAGATCCCATGTCACCTCCTCTAGTTTATGATTTCTCCAAAGTACTCACACCAACTGGGTTGTCTAATTTCAAAAAACATTCTCTCTAGTATTGAAAATTTTTATGGTCCCTTCATTATAAGATAATCTAGGTTCCAAGCATATTATCTTCAATGTGAGTACATATATTAGATCTGATATGTATTTCCTTATTAATGAAACATTGAAGACATCATGTAATTTAGAGTGATTGGTTGTCATAACTAATTGGTAAGCTAAAACTAAAATTCTCTCTAGAATTTCAAAAGGCCCAATATAACTAGGACTTAACTTCCAATTTTTACTGAATCTTATAACTCCCTTTTATGGAGACACCTTTAAGAATACAAGACCCCCCACTTAAAATTACAAGAATTTCCTTCGATTATCATCATAAATATTTTGACTTCTCTGAGATTCTTTGATATGATTATAAATAGACCATAAATTTATAGTTGTATCCTCACAAGTTCTATGCCTAATATCATAATTTCTATAAATTATTCTTAATAAGTTGGATTAATTTATGTATTCCCATAAAATACTTCATACGATTTCATCAAGATTCTTAAATGGAAGCTATTATTGTATGAAAATTCTCCCAAAGGTAGATACTAATCCCAAGTTCCTTTAAAGTCTATATAAAATGATGTACACAAGTCTAATACTCATCAAACAATCATTTCAACCTACCGATCAATATGGGGATGATTGGAGGTTCTTTAATTGACCTCAATTTCAAGATAATTTTGAATAATCTTCCATAATTTCGATGTGAACTGAGTATTATAATCATATACAATTGATTGAGGTTCACTGTAAAGTCTCATGATTTCCTTGAAATAGAGTCAGGAAATTTACTCAATGGGTAGATCTTCCCTTAAATCTAATAAATATGAAGACTTGGAAAGTGGTCAATTATGACCTATATATAATTTTTATTCCTTGGAGTCTTTGGAAATCCAGTGACAAGTTTTATTTTAATATTATCTCACTTCTATATAGGTATGGGAAGAGGTTTTATAACCCCTTACGATGTTGTATTTTAGCCATTATCTACATTCACAGTAAGAATTTGGATACATTGGCCACAATTTTTCACTTCATACCACCCCACTAGAATTTTTATTTAAATCTATATATAACTTATTGCTACCAGGGTATATAGAGAAATTTGATCAATGTGCTTCATCTAGTATCTCCCTCTTCCACTATGGTATGAATGAAACATATAACCTCTTTACAAACATCATCACTCTATATTTATATATGAATTAAATCAATTCCCCATTAGTGAATTATTTAATGTTCCTTTGTAAATACTTATCATCCTACTAAGTATTCTCTATCTTTTACAGTAAATATGGTTTATCAATTTCTTAGAAAAGGAAAAGTGGAACCTATTTCCTAAAAATGACCATATATATATTTACTAGATATTTAAATACATGATCCTTGTTAATACTCATCATGTTTAGAAATCCATAGTCCCTCCTACTCAATTCATCATCCACCTTATTTTCCTTCCCATGGTGGTAGTGTATTGAGAAATAAAATCCTTGAGTAGTTTCAACCATCGTATTTGGATCATGTTGAGTTATTTTTTAGAGATATTTTACTTAAAAAAATTATTTTGTATATATGTCACATATTTCACCATAGATATAGTGCTTCTATATCTTCAAGTAAGATATTATGGATTTTAAATCAAGTTCATGAGTTAGATAGTTCCATTCATGGATCTTTAATTACTTTGATTCATAAGAAACCAATTTATCATTTTCTATAAGGATACAACCTAGTCCTTTCTTTAATGCATCACTATATATTAAAAATAATTCCTTTCCCCAAAAAAATTAAATACCAGTACATTAATAAATTTCCTATTTAACTCTTTAAAACTTTCTTCACAATCCCTTGGTTATGTGAAATTAATTCCTTTATGTGTTAACTTGGTTAAAAGGCTGGACAATCAGTAAATTTTTTAAACAAAACAATTATAGTAACATGTTAAACCAAGGAAACTATATATATTATCTATATTTGTAAGTGTATTAAATTTTTTACTACCTTTTTCTTTGAAGGATCAATGGATATTTCATACTTGGAGACAATACAGTTGAGAAAATAATCTTCATGGAGCCAAAATTGACACATACTAAATTTCTCATATAAATCCTTTTCTTTAAGGGTATCACAAATTATTCATAGATGGTTATCATCATATTCCTAGATTTTAAAATATATAAATATATAATCAATTAATATCACCATTAATTTATCAATATAATATTTGAATAATCTATTCATCAGATCCATAACAACAGAGGGTGCATTACTACAAACTCATAATATCCATACCTCATGTGGAATGTTGTCTTCAATATATCATCATTATTCTATCTTAAATGATGATAAAAATAGTGAATATAAATATTTGAAAAATATTGAACACCTTGAATTTGGAACAATAATCCATTAACGCATGATGAATGATATATAGTCTTTATAGTAATGGAATTTATCTCCTTGTAATTGATGAAAAAACTCATAAAACCATTGACAAAGATGCTAATTTGAATAATTTTACTTTTAATTTAAATGTTTTAATCACACCAATGTATAATTTTGTTGGAAATTATTACATTTTTATATTTTAGTGGTAAATAAATCTATATTAAAAAATTGGCCTAATTTTATATTTATAATTATATTTTTTTAGTTTTTTATTTTGACCATTACTATTTATACACACATATAAATTGTGAATTTTTTTATAGGATTATATATTAATTAGGATAAATTTCATTTAACAAGAAAAAGTGATGAATCCAATATTTGGAGGCCCAAAAGGGTCTCACAATTTGGGCCTTGAAATATACAAACATTTCTGGAGACTTTAAAATATGGGAATATTTCTCATAAAGTGAAGAATAGATTGAGATAAAATTTAATGGGATATAGGAAAAATTTAAAAGAATATTTTTTCTAACTATGTCCACTCAAGATTCTCATGCATTCAAGGTCATAAATCCATGGGAAACCAACACATTAGAATTCAAATAGTCTCTAATTGAGGATTATTTTCTTGAGTAAAATTATCATAAATTTTTATACACTTTTCCAAATGAGATGAAATGTTTAGGAAAGATAAATAATAGATAGTTAAAAAAATCAAATGAAGTTAACTTTCCAAAATTCAACCATTATTAGGGACACCACATGTAAAAATTTTGTGATATATTTAGAGAAAAAATATTTCACCCATATTCAAAAAAATTTGTGCCTCAACTCCCTCTCAAAGAGTTATCCATTTGTACTATATTATGTTTTTTCTAATATAAAATTATGATAAATATTTAATAAATATTAGTCTTATCTTCCTATCATATTCACTTTTGTTTCTCTTTTGTGTTTCCTCCTTGTCCATTCTCATGGTGAACTCCTTTACTGATGATCATGAGTAACTAACCCAAGGAATCTTCTGGGGGATCAATCCAGTACCAGACCCAAGTATTTTCACTTTCAGTCTTAATGTTTCTTATTTTATTAGAGTTAGGATGATGAGGATCTTAATGGAAATGTGTCTTTATGTCTCTACTTTCCATTCGAGGCTTAGAATTTTCTTCATCACTATTATACCTCAATCGAAGAGGTGGATGTGTGATATACATGATGGTCATTAAGTGTGACACATATTCAAAACTTGAGAAGAAGATAATATTGGCACATACAATGGAGTTTGTTCATTAAGTAAATATGAAACTAATTTTAAGGTGATAAGGTTCACTCTGGATAATTATATTAGAAGGATTTCCTTTCTCACTAACATCATTATGTTAGTATTAATTATATTTTTATTTCATATACATATTTAATTTTGGTATTTCATTATATTTTAAACACCCATGTTTTCATTTATTTCATAAATATACAAACAAAAATAATATAAAATAATTGAATTATAATAGTTAGTATTTGACTGTGAAATTTTCTAAAGAGATACAAACTTGTCCAACCACTATTATATACTAGGAAAATAAATTATTTCTTTTTCCACACCTTGAGATAGGTGTACATCAAAACTTATTTCTATTTACATGGATCCAAGTGGTCTTTATCTTACTATTTATTTCATTTTTTTTAATATTTTATGTATTTTTAAAAAATCTCAAAAAAACTAAACTAAATATTTTCCACCATGTATTAATATAATGAAACCAATACTAGAAACCTAGAGCCAATATCTTAATTTATTACATTGGCATAATATAGAAGGAATCATATCCTAAAGGACCAAATAGTTTAGTAGTCTTGGTAAACCAAATACATACTTGAGTGTTGCATTATGTTGGGTACTAAAAACTCCACATGTAAGGTGAAAATAATTTCTTGAATTTTGTAAGGGTGAAATAAACCCAAATAAGAGTTTAAAAAATATCAAAGGATGAAAAACCCCTGGGGGGTCTGCATAGAAAAACTCACAATACGGACCACAACTTTACACAACATCCCACAAATGAAATATTTTTAAGGATGTGGTGGTGTTCGATGATGCCTGTGAATGGAACCAAATAATTTTTGGGGATGGAAAATGATTCATGTACCTAAAAAATTAAATCATTTACGGTCTTGAGATTCATCCTTATGATCCCATAAAAAAAATCCCCATAGACCAATGTATATGAATAGTTATCCTGGTAGCCAATTACTCCACTCCTCAATAAAATTCCCAAGAGGGGAGATGAAAAAGGGGATGAAGAGCATGGATAAAAGGAATACAGTTGGTGGAATCATCTCCCCCACATAACAACCAATTCATAATGAGGAAATCCATTCGTGAAGTTGCTACATGAATTGCCCTTCACGAAGACCCTACGAAGAAAATTCCATGCAGAGGCAATGTCATTCATGACATGAGGCAATATTTTCTATCTTCAATGTAATGAATAAGTTACTTTATAGAATATCCCTTCAGGTAAATTCCCTAGAAGAACCCCTTTATAGATGGTCCTTTGTTTCCCCCTTCATGAATGGACCTTTTTATATAACCTTTCACAGATGGTCCTTTACGGCCACCCTTCATGGATGGTCCATTGTGGCCCCCTTTGTGGAAGGTCCTTTGTGTCCCCTTTTATGGAAAATTATATTATCACAACCCCTCCCCACAAAGTGTACCCCTCATGGTCCAATAATGGGAGAAGAGAGATATAAACCCCCCCAGTCCTGCCTCCGGTAGGCCCCAAGTTGGTGGCTAGCACTAAGGGTATAATAAACATACAGATGAGAGAAATTACCCTCTAAGAGAACCCATGTGAAAGAGAGAGATAAGAAAAACACTAACCAAATACTAATAAGAATAAAATATAAAAGATAATACAAAGTGCACATATGTAATGTCATACAAGAACTACTACAACATAAAGGAAAACTACAAGTACTAAAAGAAAAGTAAAGACAATAGTAACCACAAATCCCAAACAGCTCCTACTAAACCCCAACCTAGTAATAGCCATCCGGATCTCCAACCTAATCCAAATGACCTGAAAAATAGTTTATATATACATAGGGTGAGTATAACAATATAATCAGTAGGATCCTCCTCAGAGCCTCTCATGAAAAAGTTAAAGAAAGCAAGCTAAAGCATAGTGAATAATAAGTGAAACTAACTCATCAACTAAACATGTATACTAATTCTCCAGCCTCACCATGGATACTCTCACCAAGTATCACATAGAAGATAATATAATATAATAAATAATATATAGGGTACCCAACTACCACTTCACCACTAGTTTTCTTCTCAACCCCAACATCACACATCCTAGGCATCTCTCTCCAAAAAGGTTAGCCCAGTGAAATCTAGGTGAAGCACCACAACATGCACCCCATGAAACATACCACCACGTCCACATAACCAAAAGTAACTAGGTAGTTTTTGGGATCCACCAAAACCCTCATAACATGTAACATACATTGGGTATTATACATCAAGCCATCACAACCCATACCCCTAGTAAGGAACCTCAATCCATCACAACCTATACATGTTATACCTATAGTAGTCCCTAGGAAAATATATCCAGAATATATGTGTGTGAAATATACACAAGCCATTACATCCCTCTACACACATATGCATGGAAAACTAACCATCATGTATAACACCACATGTAAATATAAGAGAAGAGAGAAAGGACAAAGGGGGATAGTCAACCATCCATCCTCCCACCAGGATGTTGGGGAAAACAAACCTGAGTGATCAGAATTATCATGGTGTCATTTTCCTTAACTGGAAGGGTGGAGTAGCGTATTGAAACACAAAAAGTACATGGTATAATATATCTCCCAACCACACTATGGGAATAACCTAGTCTCAGACTCAACTACAATTATGTTTCTTAGAATCCTAGCTTCCACTACTAAGACCATATTTCCTATAATCACACAACCATTTAAGGAGATAAATTCAATTAATTTATTCCTTTTCATCAATTTTACTTTACGTTAATTAATTCTTTAACCATTAATTAACCATTAAAAATTTCCACACTTCATTTCATTAGCATTACAACAAAGTTACATGACCTCCAGGCATAAGAAAACTGAGTCCACAACTTCTCAAAATTATAACCTCATCATAGAATCCCAGCAAGCTCCAAACCCATGGGTTAAAAATTTATTCATTATTTATCAACATTACTTTCCATATTAACTATTATTCTAGTGAAAAATTATAAGCTACCAAACACAAGGGGCTCATCCTGACGAGAAGATGAACTACCCATCAAGTCTTCACCACCTATAGTAGGAGTGTAGACTCATCCAACTATGAGAAGCTAAACACGGAAAGCATATGGCATACCCCACACGTGTTTGCCTCTCTTAGAAGGAGATTAATGATGTGGCCTTAAAAACACAAGTTTTTCCACATATTTTTAATTAATTTTTAATGATTTAATTGGTTATTTTTTTACTTTATATTAAATATTAACACTTTTTTATTTTTAAAAATAAATTATCAATTAATCAATTTTTATAATTAATTGTTCATTTTAAGAATTAAAATAATTAATTTATTTCTTACTTTAATTTTATAGTCTAATAACTTTTTATTTAGTTTGTTGTTTTTTTGTATAATTAATAATTTAACATTAATTAGCTAATTAACTAATTATGCTTTTGCACATAAATATTATAGTCTAATTTTAGTATTGTATGTTATAGATATCAATTAATTTAAGTAGCCCAATATAAATATTAGATGTTTTATAATAATTCATTAATTAAAATAAAAGAGTATAACCCTACTTCATCTATTAAGTATTTTTAATAAAATTTCATTAATTATCATAATTTTTTAATAATATAATAATTATATGTCTACCTTAAATTAATTTGATACAATTACTATTATAAATAATTAAACTTTGTTTTATAATTGTTTTAATTTTATATTAAATTTTCATAATTTAATTGTTTCTGAATTTAATTTTTAGTATAGTTCCAATTTTAGTTAAGTTTAAATGGTTTTATTATTTTATCAAAGTTTGTGACTTATTTAAACATGCATTTGTTTTCATTAATAATTAGTTTTAATTTATTATTTTGTTCAGTTTTGATTTGAGTTTCAATTTATTTTTCTCTGTTTATCTTACAGGTTTACGGTGGCACTGTAACCTCCTGACATGGTCTCACCGTATCACTCGTGCCACCGGTTCTAAGCTGTCTCACCAAACCTTTGGCGCCTTAATTTTTCACATGTATTCACAACCACCATAACCCTTGGAACCAATTTTCCCTCTCCTTTCATTATTTTATAGTCTCACTTTACCCTTTCCATGGTTCCACTATAAACCATAACACCATTTTCCATTTCTCACACCGTTTCCAGCTCCACTTTTCACCTACCACCATTTCTTTTAATTCCTGTCACCGTGACTTTCCTCACATTGTCTTCGATTCTCCTCATGGTCTCTCCATGTCTTCCCCCACCTTCTCACTGCCACACATCCACCATGGGTCCCTAGTGCTACAACTTTCACATTGTTCCCCATCAAATCCGTCGCCAAGATCAAACCAGATCCAAAAAAACAACGCATCTGAAATCCAAATTCTTATAATCCTAGCATCTTCCAACCATTATTTCAGATCTATAATATCAACTGAGTTCTAAATCCCCACTGCCATGGTATGGAGTACCTAATGTTTTCCACCATTGCATCACTAGGTCCGCCACAGGAGGTTCGTCAGATATCGATTGAGGAGGAGGTGAGTTGAAGGGAGGTTTCCCGCTGGAGCTGACGAGATCCACTATCGACGCTGCATTGCACAAGGCTGGGATAGTGTGCCACCTTTGCCGCCAGTCTCTCCTATTCATCACCGCAGGAGGGGAATTGTGTCATCGAGGGAGCATGGGTCTCGCCAAAAGATCCCCGCCTGAGCTTTCCGCAGAAGGCCGAAGGAGTCAGAGCATCGCAGAGGGAGGCAGAGCCGCAGGGATTGGGGAAGAAGACCAAAAAAAACTTAACTTAATAAAAATAAAAAAATAAAAATAGAATAATAATAAAATAAAGAAATAATAATAAAAACTTAGAACTTAATAAATAAATAACTAATAATAATAATAGATAAATAATTAGAATATAAAACTAATTAGATAAAATATACAAAAACTAAAATGTAAATGATAACCTTTTTAATAAAACTAATATAAATAAATTTAATACTTTAATGAATATAATATTTATAAATTAAATTATCTATGAGTAAAATAATTATAAAATATAATACTTAAAATAAAAATATTTATTATGATAAACTTAAATAATAATTTTAAAAAAATAATAATTCAAAAAAAAAACTAAATACCAATTTTATTAATTTAATGATTTAATAAATACTTTACTTTTAATTTAATTTAATTAATAATTAATCACCATCATAAATTAATTATATAAATAATAACATGTAAAAATATTAAATAAAGTAAGTTACATAACAAATAAAATAATAACTAATATTTATTAATAACATCTAAGCATTCTTTAATGAAAATCTTATTTGTTTATAAAAGTTAAAATTTAAACACTGATTCGTTCATTTATTTTTTTGTTCTAATTTTGTAGGTTCATCCAAAATTTGGGTATACGTCCAGATTTACAAAACTAACTCACCCAGAGTTAGTTACGTGAGAAAAACAAGCGCAACGTGCCAGTCACGGAAAAACGCACGTGTGCGGTGCACACATGAAGGACACTTAAAGTCGGTGGAAACCGAGTGGTGACATGCAAAAAATGAAAGTGGGATTTAAAGAAAAGTAGAAGAAGAAGTTTAGGGGTGTGGGAATTTCATGGAGACTCTCATTCTGATTCCACGAACGCACTATTTTTAAGAGAGAAGACTCTCGGGAGATGATAGAGCAGACATGGATGTGAAGGAGTCCGATGCAGAGCAGTTCTAGAGGAGCTTCTCTTCCCTCTGTCCATAAATCTTGTACTCTGTTTTTGCTTTTTTTTCACTACTTTAATCAATATGATCAAAGGATGAATTGAATTAGCTCAAGAATTCAATTATGCTGGTTAATCATTTAAACTTCTTCATTCACTTAACATTTTTTTAGAATAATGATCAATCGGTGAGGTTGATTAGTGATTCTCTGTTCAGTTTCTTCACACCTCAATTGTTTTCTAAATTCATAAATTCAAGATCAACTGGAAAGGTTGTTCTTTAATACATTTTTTCGAAGCATTAATGTCTTTAACTTCGGTAATTTACGGTGAGTTTATTTATAAATGTTATCATTTTATAACTGTCAAGCAGTTTGACTGATTTTGGAGTGGAAAACTCCTTAAGTCAGTATTCTGTGTGTTGAGTTTCCTGGTGAGGGAGACTATTTCACCATTTTCTTGAGGTATTATTCAATAAAGTGGAGTGGGGAAGATGTCTTTTAAACCAATAGTCTGGAATTCTCGAGTATTATATTTGATCTTCTCCTTCGATCTTACTGCCTTATTTTTTGTATTTTCATTCTCTTATGTTATTTTTACTACAGTTCTTAGTTCATCAGTATACTAGTAAATGATTTAGCTTCTTGTCACCATTTTTATCTTACTTCTTGCTTAAATAAAATTATAAAAAAAAATTATAAATAAAATAACTAAAAATATGCACATGCGCTTCAATTCTGATAACAGTGGAGTTTAATAAAAATAAACCCTTATAAAACTCACCTAACTTCCCTTAGGATCAACCCTTAACTACTATATCAGTGTAGGTTTATAAATAAAATTTTGAGGGCTGTGACGACCTCCAGCTTACATCAAAATTTGGCACCATCACTTTTTTAGCACCGTATCCTCTTGGCACAAGTTTCTTTTCCTCCATTTTCAACACCCATTCCACCGCAACTCTTCCACAACACTGAACCCGTTTTGTCTCAACACCTACACAAACCAAGATCGCGTACTGCTACTTCGCTCCTACAACTCCAAATCTCTAGTGATTCCCTTCGTATCTCCTGGGAGTTTCACAAGGCATGGGATAGGTTTAGAAGTCTCCTTAGACAAAGTCCCAATCACCAATTTTCTCCCCATCTTCTCATAGAGACCTTCTATAATGCTCTCACCCCTTACAACAAAAATTTATTTGACCAATTATGTGGGGGTGACTTTTTTTACTCCACTGATGATGAGCTAAAACATGTGTATGAAAACCTTGCTAAAAAATCTCAATACAATTGTTCTAGGAAGAGGGTTGTCCATAGAGAATAAGTCAATCATCAGGCTGCTGTTTTTAGTGATAGGGTCCTATGGGAGCAATGTAATCATTGTTGTATGTTTGGTCACACTCATACATGTTGTCCTAATTTTTATCTCCCTATACATCTTGATGAGAGTGCCCTAGGAACCAAGGAAAAAATGATCAATTCTCAAATCAGTACACTTCTAGTTATCTGAATCACCCAAATTTATCCTGGAAAGAACAAGGTGTCATAAAACAGACCACTTCCCCTAACTACCAATCACATCCTAAAATTTATAACTCAAACCAATATGAGTATGAATCTTCTAATTCTCAAGGGGAGTTAAAGGGGATGTTACAACAAGTTTTGAGAGAGATCAGTTCATTTAGGAAGGAAACAGATGGTAAGATTCACAATTTAGAACATCAAATAATTCAAATGGCTAGGGATCAAGGTGATAAGAAAAATGGAAAGCCGCCCAACACTTCAATTATTAATCCAAGAGAGAATATCATGGCTGTAACCACTAGATCTGGCCTTCAAACCCAAGAACAAGTAAAGAAACACTCTGGGAAAACTAAAACTGATGAAAAAACTGAATCTGGAAAGAAAAATATTCTTGATATAGAATTTGGGAATCTAAAAAACTTTGTTCAACTTGAACATAATGTTGAACTTACATCAGAAAAAGTTCAAGAACCGAGGAAAATGAAGTGGGAATTAGTTAAATAAGTAAAGAAAAACAATGGAATTTAGGAGAAGGAGAATAATCAACCTATTCTAAAAAATTATGCCCCTCCCATTACCTTCCCTGAAAGATTGAAGAAGAATAATGAACCTGATTATTTGAGGTTTCTTAAAATGATTCAAAACTTTAGTATCAACATTCCATTTGTATAAGCCTTAGATAAAGTCCCTTCATATGTTTATTTTACCAAAAGGTTTCTAAAAAATAAAAATTATTGGAAGAAGTTGGACAAAGTTAATATCAATAAGGAGTGTAGTGCGATCGTGTTAAAGAATTTTCCTCCAAAATTGAAGGACCCTGGTAGCTTTATTATTCAATGAAAAATTGGATAAAGTGAGAAACTTAATTGTTTGTGTTACTTATGAGCAAGCATCAATCTTATGTCTTACTCCTTATTTAGAAGGTTGGGTCTTAGGGATTTGAAAACAAGTTTTATTTGTCTTTAACTTGCTGTCAGGTCACTCACACACCCTTTAGGGAGGGTGGATGATCTATTAGTGAGTGTTGGAAAACTGACACTACCTACAGACTTATTTATCTTAGATATGGAGTGTGATTAAAAATTCCCAATCATCTTAGGGAGACCTTTCCTTGCTACATATGGTGCTATCATAGATGTGTCCAAGGGGAAACTCACTCTCCAAGCTATTGAAGATATAGAGGAGTTTTTATTGTTTGAAAAGCATCAAAATTTGGTTGGTTTTGATTTGATAGATGTTTATGAGAATCAATGTTTTAAAATTGAGGTCCGAACTGAGTATGGTTCTTTTCCTCTTGAGGTCACAGAGATTATGATTCACCATCCTATTGAAACTTTTCTTCAGGCTTCTATTCCTATCCCACTCCTTCCTCTAGATGAGAAAAATCTTTCCCTAGTACCCATTCTAGAGAGTGAGTCACATTCTTGTCCTGAACTATCTCAACCCATTTTTGAAAGTTTTACTTATGAAGTCAAATGTTTAAGGGTTTCTGAATTTGGAGAAAGTTCTAGGCTTAGTCCTGATGAAAAACTAAATGGTTCCCATTATGAGAAAGTGTATTTTTTGGGAACTTTATTTCTTGCTCAGTTTGATGTTGTTTTTGATGAATTCCTACCTTAACTTGAAAAATTCACATCATTTGAGTCATCTATGGACATTGAGTACCACCTGTTGGAACCTGAGTATGATTCCTTCTTCCAAGAGGTTTCTGAGTTGTCTTTTGTGCAAGCTGTGCTGGAAATGTTTGTTGAAAATACTAAAGAGCTTACTGTTGTTTTTTCTTCTAATCCTGGGTTGGATCTGACCTCTAAGTGTGGGGGAATCCATTTAAGTATTACTGGTCAATTTGGTGATTTTCTTAGGAAGCTATTGAACATTTTTATAGTTGAGAAAGTGGTATTTGGAGGCCAAAATGGGTTGGACATTATATTAGCCATTGTTTTGTTAAAATGAATTTTGAAAATACTGTTTGGTATTGTAGATGACAATGTTTTGGTTATAACTATTCTTGAATATTTAGATAATAGTGAAGTTCACACTATTAATAATTCATTCCCATTAAATGATCATAGATAGGAATATCTAGGGAAATTAATTCTCGCTGGGTACTATAAAACTAGCACTGCATGGGAGGCAACCCATGATTTTTGTTGTGTTAATAAATAAAAAAAATGTGATTAAATAATGTCTAAATGTATACTTTACATTCTGTTCTTCATGGGAGTCAACCCATGCTCTTTCTTTGTTTTCATTTTTGTATTATTTTGTACTGAATAAAGTGATGCATTGTTGTCTTCTATATGCTCTATCTCTGCTGGATTTTTGTTCCTCGTTTACATGATCTATGTTTCTAGGATGCTGTTGCTGTGTCAATTAAGGAGTGGAATTTCCATGATGAATGAGTAATGAAAAAAACTAGCTAGGGAAGTATCTTACTGGTTTATTTATGTTTCATTTTCATTCTCCTTAATTCTTTAAAAAAAATCTGCGTATGTTTAAAATTTTTCTTGTATTAGAAGGAATTTTTTTTGTATGTCACTGTGTAAATAAAAATTCAGTATTTACTTTACTACTAGAAATTTAATTTTATTTATATTTAAAATCTTCTCACTACTTTAAACTAAGTGTGTGTGTGTGTGGGGGGGGGGGTACATTCTTGCTGAATAAGAAATATTTTGTTGATTTTTCTTTTCTAAGGGGTGTTAGGAATGATTGATTTATGATTAATTGAACATCCAATTGAATCTTATTTTCTGAATTTCCTTTCACCCAATTCTCTATGAACCCACAAGTTACATGCTTGGTTTGAAATTTAATGGAAACCATGTTTCACTGGACTTAAATGATAACACATGTACCTGCTAATGAACCTGATGATAAGTTATTCATTGTGGCAAACAATATTTTTGAACTTCAAAGAGACCTTTTAACATGTCATAAATCTACTAAATTTAAAATCTATTTTGAACCATAATTGATTAATTTTTATTCTCCACTTTATAAGTCAAATTTGGGGACAAAGTTGGGTTTTAAGTGTGGGGGAGCGGGTTAATTCTTGGCTGTGCTAAACTGTGCTTAATTGTTAT
The DNA here is from genome assembly GCA_963277665.1 of Viscum album. Lineage (NCBI taxonomy): Eukaryota > Viridiplantae > Streptophyta > Magnoliopsida > Santalales > Viscaceae > Viscum > Viscum album. Next base: position 598,718,030 of record OY728132.1, on the reverse strand, counting down.
CCCATCAATTCCCACTACAACTTTAATCATTTTGTAAAAAAATGGTTATTTTTTTTCAAAATTCTTGCACAATTTTAGGATTTATGTTGTATTCTACTGAGTCTTGCCTTAAAAAAAGTACCTTACTGGTAGTTAAGATTTTTTTGAATATGAATTTAATGTGGTTGGATGATTGATGAGTGGTCTTTCTTAGTTATTTAATGGAAATCTGGTTTAGAGTCTATTTTTAAGAGTAATATGGGTACCCTTTTAATGGAATTATGATCATAACCCTTGGAACTGGAAGTTTGAATTGATCTTAGGGGATTAATTTTTCTTTAATTTATTAAAGTAATTACCTTAATGAGCCAATGTAAATGGTTTTCATTAAAATCTTTTGAAACTAGATTAATTTGGGCATCTGGGATCCCACGGTGAGTCTCTGAGACCCTAGATGTTGGGTGTATTTCTGTTTACTATAAGCCCTATTTACACTTTAAATAAGTGAATTTCACAATGCTTAGCACATGATACATGGCTTGGGAAAAATGAAATGAAGTGTCTAGGGTCAAAAATGAGTTCATTAAGGTGAGGGTAATGATGAACACGGGATGAAGAAGGGGTCAATTGGTTTATATGGGATTCATTTAGGTTGTATCATTAGGGCGATTCACAAAAAAATTTATTTATTTTTGGAACCTAAGTGATGAGTCAGAATGCAAAGTTATTTTGGTTAAGTTTTTAATTCCACTGATGTTTTATCTCTTTTCACTATTGAAATTAGAACTTAAGCTTGGATTGAAGTTAGTCACCTAGCAGTATCACATATGAGGCATGCAATCTTCATTTCTCGATGATTCATAGTTATTTTGATTACCCTTTGAGTATTTGTTCTGGGTAATACTTGTTATGAAAATTTCATTTTTAAAAGCCTATTGACATGTTTCTGTCCTTTGTTTCAATTTTCCGGACATGTTACATTTTGAGCAAAATCATGAATATCATAGTTTTGTTTTCAAAGATAATAAAACATGGGATTGTTTGAGGACAAACAATTATTAAGTTTCGGGGAATTTGATGTGGCCTTAAAAACACATGTTTTGCCACATCTTTTTAATTAATTTTTAATGATTTAATTGGTTATTTTTGTACTTTATATTAAATATTAACACTTTTTTTATTTTTAAAAATAAATTATCAATTAATCAATTTTTATAATTAATCGTGTATTTTAAGCCTTAAAATAATTAGTTTATTTCTTACTTTAATTTTATAGTCTAATAAATTTTTATTTGGTTTGTTGTTTTTATTTTGCATAATTAATAATTTAACATTAATTATCTAATTAATTAATTCTGCTTTTTCACATAAATATTGTAGCCTAATTTTAGTATTTTATTTTATAGATATCAATTAATTTAAGTAGCATAATCTAAATATTATCTGTTTTATAATAATTCATTAATTAAAATAAATGATTATAATCATACTTCATCTATTAAATATTTTTAATAAAATTTCATTAATTAACATAATTGTTTAATAATATAATAATTACATGTCTACCTTAAATTAATTTGATAGAGTTACTATTATAAATAATTAAACTTTTTTTTATAATTGTTTTAATTTTATATTAACTTTTCATAATTTAATTGTTTCAGAATTTAATTTTTAGTATAGTTCCAATTTTAGTTAAGTTTAAATGGTTTTATTATTTTATTAAAGTTTGTGACTTATTTAAAATTTCATTTGTTTTAATTAATAATTAGTTTTCATTTAATATTTTTTTAGTTTTTATTTTAGTTTCAATTTATTTTTCTCTTTTTATCTTGCAAGTTTACGGTGGCACCGTAACCTCCTGACACGGTCTCACCGTATCGCTCATGCCACCGGTTCCAAGCTGTCTCACCATAACCTTTGGCACCGTACTTTTTTCACACAGATTCATAGCCAATGCAACCCTTGGAACCACTTTCCCCTCTTCTTTCATTATTTTACAGTATCACCGTACCCTTTCCATGGTTCCACTGTAAACCATAGCACCGTTTTCCATTTCTCACACCGTTTCCAGCTCCACTTTTCACCTGCCATCGTTTCTTTTCAATCCTATCACCGTGACTTTCCTCACACCATCTTAAATTCTCCTCATGGTCTCACCATGTCTTCCCCCACCTTCTCACCGCCGCACATCCACCATGGGTCACTGGTGCTGTAACTTTCACACTGTTACCCCATCAAATCCGTCACCAAGATCAAACCAGATCCAAAAAAACAACTCATCTAAAAGACCAATTATTCTAATCCCAGAATCTTCTAACCATTATTTTAGATCTATGATATCAACCTAGTTCCAAATCACCACTTCCATGGTATGGAGTACCTACTTTTTTCCACCATTGCATCACCAGGTCCGCCATAGGAGGTCCATCAGATAGCGATTGAGGAGGAGGTGAGTTGAAGGGAGGTTTCCCGCTAGAGTCGACAAGATCCACTTTCGACACCACATTTCACAAGGATGGGATAGTGTGCTGCCTTTACCATCGGTCTCTCCTATTCGTCGCCGCCAGAGGGGAATTGTGTCATTGAGGGAGCGTTGGTCTTGCCGGAAGATCCCCACCCGAGCTTGCCACAGAAGGACGAAGGGGTCGGTGCATCGTAGAGGGTGGCAGAGCGGTAGGGATTGGGGAAGAAGACTGAAAAATGTGAACTTAATAAAAATAAACAAATAAAAATAGAATAACAATAAAATAAATAAATAATAATAAAAACTTAGAACTTAATAAATAAATAACTAATATTAATAATAGATAAATAATTAGAATATAAAACTAATTAGATAAAATATATAAAAACTAAAATGTTAATGCTAACCTTTTTAATAAAAATATTATAAATAAATTTAATACTTTAATGAATATAATATTTATAAATTAACTTCTTTATGAGTAAAATAATTATAAAATATAATACTTAAAATAAAACTATTTATTATGATAAAATTAAATAATAATTTTAAAAAATAATTCAAAAAAAAAAACTAAACACCAATTTTATTAATTTAATGATTTAATAAATACTTTATTTTTAATTTAATTTAATTAATAATTAATCACCATCATAAATTAATTATATAAATAATAACATGTAACAACATTAACTAAAGTAAGTTAATTAACAAATAAAATAATAACTAATATTTATTAATAACATATAAGCATTATTTAATGAAACTCTTATTTGTTTATAAAAGTTAACATTTAAATGTTGATTCATTCATTTATTTTTCTATTCTAATTTTGCAGGTTTATCCAAAATTCAGGTATACATCCAGAATGACACAACTAACTCATCCGGAGTTAGTTATGTGAGAAAAACTAGCGCGATGTGCCATTCGTGAAAAAACGCACGTGTGGGGTGCACACATGAAGGACACTTAAAGTCAGTGGAAACTGAGCGGTGACACGCAACAGATGACAGTGGGATTTAAAGAAGATTAGCATTAGAAGTTTAGGGGTGTGATAATCTCATGGAGACTCTCATTATGATTCCACAAACACACCATTTTTGAGAGTGAAGACTCCCAAGAGATGATAGAGAAGACATGGATGCGAAGGAGTCTGATGCAGAGCAGTGCTAGGGGAGCTTCTCTTCCCTCTATCCATAAATCTTGTACTCTGTTTTTGGTTGTTTTCACTTCTTTAATAAAGATAATTAAAGTATTAATTGACTTATCTCAATAATTCAATTCTTCTGGTTAATCATTTAAACTTCTTCATCGCTTAACATTTTTTTTTCAGAATCATGATCAATCGGTGAGGTTGATTAATGATTCTTTGTTAGTTGCTTCATACCTAAATTGTTTTCTAAATTCATAAATTCAAAATCAAATGGTGAAGTTGTTCTTGAATAAATTTTTTTGAAGTGTTAATGTCTTTAAATTTGGTAATTTTTGGCAAGTTTATTTCCAAATGTTATCATTTTATAACTGTCAAGCAGTTTGACTGATTTTGGATTGGCGAACTCCTTAAGTCAGTCTTCTATGTGTTGAGTTTCATGGAGAGGGATACTTTTTCACCATTTTCTTGAGGTATGATCCTGTAGAGTGGAGTGGGGAATATATCTTTTAAACCAGTAGTTTGGAATTATTGAGTATTATATTTGATCTGCTCCTTCGATCTTACTGCCTTATTTTAGTATTTTAGTTCTTTTATGTTAGTTTTACTATAGTTATTAGTTCATCATTATACTAGTAAATGATTTAGCTTCTTGTCAACATTTTTATCTTACTTCTTTCTTAAAGAAAATTACAAAAAAAATTGTAAAGTAAAACAACTAAAAAGATTCACACTCGCTTCATTGCTGACAATAGTGGAGTTTAATAAAAATAAACACTTAGAAAACTCACCTACCTTCCCTTGGGATCGAACCTTCACTACTATACTAGTGTAGGTATATAAATAACATTTTTAGGGCCATGAAGGCCTCTGGATTGCATTAAGTAACCAAAACTATCTTCCTCAAGCAGTGGGGAAAGGAAAGTAGTTAAAAAAAATATGGCCTTCGACCTAGAAACTCATTCAAACAAGCATATAGCTTTCATAACAATGGGTAAGATGAACTTCAAACCATTCTATGATCTCCTGTGTCCTCCTTGACATCCACATGCATATACTGATGCATCTCGCCACTCATGGCATCAACTGATGCCTCAACAACCAGGCCTCCCCACCCCTCACTCAAGAATAACCCTCTAGGCTCATCCATCTTAGTATCACAACATATCCAGGACTCCCTACCCCACATACCACAATATCCCTCCAGGCTTAGCCATCCCAGGATCACATCACATCACAAGCAGTAGGAAACAAAAATAACAACTAGAATCTTGGCCCTAAAGCATGAAATCCGACCTTCACGCACAATGAGATCTCATGACTCCAAATAATAAGGAAAATGGACTTTATAAGAAAATAGGAAACTTAGGCCCTATGAATGAATTATATTTTATCAAACAAACGGTTCTTATTCCATCTTGAATTATTCAATTCACTATTCACATTTTCTAACTACGGGCAACCTAAGAAACAAGATATCTCAATCTATCACAAATTAATTAACAAATTAATTTAACATAAATTTAATTCCTTTATCTACAAGAATCATCATGCTTCAGGTTCATTAACCAATTCAATTAAACATGTACACTTAAATCATTTTGATTATTATAAAATTACCACAATAATCAGATTCATTAAACATGTCTCTTTATCATTTATCCAATTAATTATGAATTAATTTTGGATTTATTTACTTTAACAAATTCACATGATAAACCAATCCCAACAATCATTTCATAGATATCACACTATCTCGCAAACAAGAGGTAAACCGTTATCATAGTACAAAAAACAACATCTCCATGCGATCGATACCAATTCTTTAATCTAGGTAAAATAATTATTTGGTTAATTTAATTATGATCCAAGGGGATAAATCATAATAAATATACAATTTCATGTAATTAAATAGAAATTCAATGAATCCCCTACCTCAAAAGGATGTATATGTTCTTCTCACAAGAACAGACCATGCAACATATCTTTGATCACTCCTCTCACAAGAACTGCATCCATACGACGATACTGTGACACAACCGCTACAACAACAACCAATAGAAACACCATTAGAACCATGGGTAAGAAAATTACACAGCATGACAAGAAGATATAGGAGGAAATGAGATCAAACCAGGAGAAACCACTAGAAAGTGAAGGAAGAACACACCCTGGATCACCAAGGATCACCACAGATTGAAGATGGAAGCCCAAGGATCGATCCCCCTAAAAGTTAATCCAAAAAGATGAAGGATAGGGCTACCAGACGCTAGAAAATGAGAGAATCCATAGGTTTTGAGAAATATGAGCATCTGAAAATGTTTTAAAAACATACAATAGTGGGGAATTACATGACGTTTAATCCCATTTCATGTCTTTTAATCCTCAAGGTTTTCTTTTTTACTAAAAAATGTGTTACCCTTATATTTTATTTATTTTTAAAACCTTGATCTATTTTACATCCTGAAACATACTTTCATGTTATGTAAAAGTTTTACACGGTATGAAATCTCCCTGATTCCATCTTCGAGAAACCAAACCACTCTTGACTTCCTCTAAGACTCCTCCAAGCACCTTAGTCTTCAGAAACATGAAAAGGGTTGATCCACATGGATCTAGACTCTTAAATAATATACCTCTCAAAAAATTCTCATCCTCAAGAATCCAAAACCAAACTATAGAGGAAACAAAAAGGGGTTATCCGAACATCCACCCTGTGAGATACCTCTCAAGGCTCTCGTCACTAAAATAGATCAACCAACACACTAGGGGAACAATGAAAAACTACTAAAAAACCACAGATAGATCCTAAAAACTCCCCTGGGGGAGATACCTATCAAAAGAGAGCAATCCAAAACAAGAAATAAGATAAAGCCATCTTAAAAACCAGAAAAGGTCTAGAACCACAAAATGAACAATGTTACAAGAGAAGAGATAAACACCAAACATCTCAGGGTACTGAGCATGTATCCATGGCTCACATTACCAGGAACTCTCCTACATTCCACCATACTGACACAAGACATGAACCAAGGGGATAGAACACCCACACAAAACATTATCCCAACAGTCCTAGATCTCTAAAAGATGCTCCTAAAAGTTTTCATCATTGTAAACATCGATCTCAACTTAATAAATGATGTGATATTCATCATGAATATAACGATAGAGATACGACATGTGAAAAAAATTATGCATCTGACGCATCTATGGGGGAAGAACTGTATGATATTCCACAACTCCAACAAGGTCTAACACCTCGAATGACCCAACAAATCGTGGAGATAACTTACTCCCATGACCAACACATCACTTCCCATGAAAAGGATTCACCTTCAGAAACACATATCCCCAACATAAAACTCTATAGGTATCCTTCAATGACCAACATAGAATTTATGATGATTATTCATTGCTTTAATCCTCTCACAGATCACCTAAACCATCTCAGTTTTATTCTGTACCAGTTTCGGCCTGAGAATTGCTAACTTTTACAACCCCAGCCCAAGACAATGGAGAATGAAAAGGTCGGATATACAGGGCTTCAAATGGCTCCATAACAATGGTGGAGTAAAAACTATTATTGTAAGATAACTCTACCAATGGAAGGTTCATCATCCACAAACCTCCAGAATCTAGGACAAAAGAGCGCAACATGTCTTCAAGAGTCTAGATGGTCCGTTCTATCTGACCATATTTCTATGGATGAAAAGCAGTGATAAGGAATAGTTGATTACAAAAATAATCATGGAGACCTCTCCACACATCGGAGGTAAAATAAAGATATTGATCAGAAATGACCTTCCTCTGGACTCTGTGGAGTCTAACCACCTCCGCCAGATACGGCATCGACAAAACCTCCCCTAACATTTAATCCTTGATCACTCTAAAGTGGGATGATTTCGTTAAATGACCCATTTCCACCCATATAACATCATATAATCCTTGATATCAAGGTATAATGGAAAAAAAGTTCATAGAGATTTCCTCCCACTTCCATTGAGGAACATCTAATGGTTGGAGAAAACCACTGGGAATACGGTGCTCGACCTTCACCTTCTGGCAGATCAAATATCAAGACACAAAACCTAAAACTGCATGCTTCAACCCAGGCCACCAAGATTGACCTCTCAAATCTCTATACTTATTTTTCATGCTAGGATGTGTGAAAAAAGGTGAATTATGTAACTCTATGAGAACCATATTATGCATCTCCAAAGGAACTAAAACCCTTCCCTAAAACAACACTCAATGTTTTTCATCCTCAGAAAAACCATCAAGGGCCTCACTACAAACAAATCAGTCTCTCCCGACATCCACCTCATGATCCACTAACTAGGATTCCTCCACTTGCTACACCATAGATAAATACTCCTCCATATGGAAAAGAAAACCTCTTCCCCTGAATTCTCCCATATCTAGGTGTAGTACTAAAAGTACTTCCATAAATCTCTAGGAATCCCCTGATTCTATCACTACATCACTGTGAGAATTCATTCTCAGAGCATTAGATATAACATTCCTATTTATAGGTGCATAGAAAATCTCAAATTCATAGTACTATAAAATCTCTATCCCCAACACTAACACAAGTTCAATTCAAATTGGGATAAAACATACCTTAGGATCTTATGATCGATGAATACCACAAAACGTTCACCGATGAGGTAATATCTCCAAAATTTAGGGAAAACAATACCACCAACAAATATAGATTGTGGGTGGAATAATTATGCTCATGGGGGAGTAAATACCGATTCCCACAAGAAACAACAGATCTCTACTGCATCCGAACACAGCCTAACCCCAGACATGAAGCATCACAGAAAACCAAAAACAGAACTCCTTCTACTAGAAGATAAATAACTGGATCACTGAACAACTTATTCTTTAAATACTCAAAATATTTCTGACAGATATCAGTCCACATGAATGCATGATCCTTTCTAGTCAACACTGTTAGAGGAGTCACAACCATAGATAAATCGCCTACAAACCTCTTATAATAGCCTACAAGACCAAGGAAACTTCACACTTCTACCACTATCTTGGGGGTTTCCCAAGGCACAACTGATTCTATCATCTATGGATCCACAACTAATCCCTGATGGGATACAAAATTCCCCATGAAATGAACTTCTCAATACCAAAACTCGCACTTCAACAACTTCCCAAACAACTTCTCATGGAAAAGAACTCCTAATATGGAACGCATATGCTCTGCATGATCCTCCTCATATGCAAAGTAAAAAAGGATTCCATTGATGAAAAACACCAAAAACTTGTCCAGGAACTCATAAAACACATCGTTCAGTAACCCCATGAACATAGCTGGAGCATTCATCACAACAAACAATGTCACAATAAACTTATAATTCCCATGACAACAACATAAAGAAGTATTTGGAATATACTCATCCCTTACACTCATATGATGATATAATGGCCAAAAATTGGTCTTCTAGAAAAAACATCCAACCTTCATTTGATCAAATAAATCATTAATCCATAGAAGACGGTATCAGTTCTTCACCGTCACTTGGTTCAAGCAACGATAATCGATAGACAACCGCAAAATACTATTAGCCTTATTTAAAAACAAAATTGATGAAACCCAAAATGACACACTTGGCTAAACAAAACCACACTGCTATAGAACATTTATCTATATATGTATCTCTTGCATCTTAGAAGGTTCCATCCTATACAAATACATAGATATAGGAGACACGCCTGGCTGTATCTCAATCCTGAACTCGATCTCTCGTCGAGGGGGTAATGCTACAATATTATTTGGAAATACATTAGGGTACTCTTCTACAACACTAGGAAACACTGATTAATGAACCTTTTATAAACTTATAATCATCTCATCCATCAAGGATGACAAGAATGGAACATTCATCTAACCCATATGTGGGTCTCTCTTTCCAAAAAACACTACTAGATCTCTATCAACATTGAATAACACAACCCGCCTCCTGAATAAATCCACAATATCCTATACCAAATACAACCAATCCATGATAAGGATGATGTTATATGGTTTTATCCATAAATATAGGAAATTTACCCAAGAGCGTCGCTTCCCTAGAACTATCTCACAGTATCTACAAACGACCTCCAACTTGCATAGTCAACAATAAGGGAACTAGAAGTATCTCTACCTCAAGTCCAAAATCATGGATAAGGGTAGAAGATACAAAGTATTACATCACTTATGGATCAAAAAAAGGAATGTAACCACATAGAAAACAAGAAAAGGGTACCTCAAACAACGTATGGATTTTCTGGCGCTGGCAATTCTAAAGCATGATGTTGACCATGACCTCCTATATGACCTCTCTAACCCTACTGAAAATCTCATCCATGGAAATGATCTACTCTATGAGGAAGGGGATTATCCCAGGGATATCATCTACCTACACCAACTACTCTATGTTAATCCCAAACTAGGGTAACCTGTTGTTATTGCCTCAGCTGGAACTGCCATAATAGAAGAACCTGAAATGGAAAAACTGGTGCACGATGACTACTCAGAAAGGCTGTGAACTCTCATTGCTGATGAACTCAACCTATACAAGAAAAAAATTCATATGATCCCTTAGTATAGGACTAAGAGACTCCATCCCTAGAGAAATGAGACATTGAGGGCTCAGACCAACCCTCGACTGATCAGAATATCTTCTGCCCTGACAATTGGGAACCCCAAACCACAACTCTACTTTATGAGGAATCCTAATGACTCACATCTCATGATGATCCAGTTCTAGATAACATTCTATCGATGACCACAACTCTTTCCAGCACCTCGATACACGTCTTCAAAATAAACAGGGTGACCTGGTGCTGGATCTATGGATACAAATCATCCCTGAAATGCCTTACCTTGGCCTCCTTAACTGGAAACAAGACCGAAGCATATCACAGAAGGCGAATCAAATGGATCTTAAACTCTCACACATTGGATCTCCCCTACCAAAGGGTAAGAAGCTCCTAGCGACTGGACGCATTCACAATCAAAGAAAAAAACCTGTCTCTAAAATGGTCTCGGAACTCCTTCCACGATACTGCCGAATCCTCACAATCATTGAGGAACAAGAACCACCACTTCTTCGCTACCCCATGCATCATCATCACAACACATGATACCTAGTGATCCTTCTTATAATGAATAGAAACAAAGGTTATCTCAACCTCCTCCACCTAGTATTTCACGACTATATTTGAAATATACCCCTCATACCTTTATAGAATCTGGCGTTAAAAATCTTGGAGTTTTATCATCTAAGTGTCATCATCCTCAACCTATACTCTGCGGAGATATGATGGTGCAACCTGATAAACATATTTTGTGCGAACCTGACAAGGATGAAAACTTGGAGCCATGTCTACAGAAGAAAAACCAGTTAGATCTCCTAAACCTAGAATATGGAATACATTAAAATTAATTATTTGTTTTCTTTTATTCATTTTAGTTTAACCTATCCCAAATTCTACACATTAAAATAGAGGTACAAAGAAGAATGGTGTATGATCCTTTCCTAGGTATCTACCCTGAAATCAGTATCACTTTATCTATTAGTTATTGTAAGCTTAATGGTCTATGCATCCGATCAAAAGGGACCCTAGATACTGGTTTCTCAACCGGTCTTTCGTGTTTACAGTGATTTCTAAACTTATATGAAACTGTTTCCCTACCAACCCATGCAACCTCAATTGTGTCTCACTAAAAACTCCATCCTATCCCTCAACCAGACCTCTGATACCACTCTATCATGACCCCCTCCCCACAAAGTGTACCCCTCTCGGGCCAGAAATGGGAGAATAGAATAGTGACCCCTGAGCCCCGCCTTCAGTAGGCCATGGGTTGGCGACTACCATCGAGGGTATAATAAACACACAGATGGGAGATATTAACCTATAATAGAAAACATGAAAAAGTGAAAGATAAGAAAAACACCAACCAACTCCTTATCAAACTACAATATAAAAGAAAATCCAAAGTGAATACATGTAATGTCATGAAATAACTACTACAACTAAAAGGAAAACTGCAAGTACCAAAAGAAAAGTAAATACAATAGTGACCATGAAGCCCAAACAGCTGCTACTAAACCCCAAGAAAGTAGTAACCATCATGATCTCAAACCTGCTCCAACTAACCTGAAAAATAGTTTATATATATGTAGGATGAGTATAATAGTATACTCAGTAGGATCCTCCCTAAAGAATCTCATGAAAAAGACAAAGAAAACATGCTATAATATAGTGAACAACAATTGAAACTAACTCATCACCTAAATAGGTATACTAAGTTCCTAGCCTCACCATGGATACTCTCACAAAGTATCTCATACAAGAGTATATAATATAATAAATAATATGAAGGGTACCATGCTACCACTTCCCCACTGGTTTGCCTCTCTTCTCCAACATTACACATCCTAAGCATCTCTCTCCAAAAAGGCTTTCCCAAAGAAACTTAGACAAAGTGTCACAAGATGCACCTCGTGCAACATACCACCACTTCCATGTACCCAAAAGTTACTAGGTAGTTTCCAAGGGCCACCATAGCTTGAATATTGTGTATCATACATCGAGTATTATACCTCAAGCCATCACAACCCATACCCCAAGTAAGGAACCTCAAGCCATCACAACCTATACATGTTATACATATAGTATTCCTTATAAACTATATCCAAAATACATGTGTGTCAAATAACCATAAGACATTATATCTCTCTACACACATATATGGGAAAAACTAACCACTGTGCATACCAACACAAGTAACAACCATGAGAAGAGAGTAGGGATAAACAGGGTAGTCATACATCCATTCTTCTACTTGGATATTGGGGAGAACAACCCCTAGGGCTCAAATTCCCTGGGGTGTCAGTTTCCCTAACTGACAGGGTGGAGTAGCATACAGAAACAAAAATATTACATGGTATAATATAGATCACAACCACACTATTGGTATAACCTAGCCTTATATTCAACTATAGCTAATATCTATCGAACTCCCAAATTCCACTACTAAGACCAAATATCCTATAAGAAAAAAACCATTTAAGGAGCTACATTAAATTAATTTATTAATTTTCCTCAGTTTCAGATTATGTTAATTAATTATTTAACCATTAATTAACCACTAATAATTTCCACATTACATTTCATTAACATCAAAAAAAAAGTTTCCTGCCCTCGAAGAATAAGTAAACGAAGTCCAAGACTACTCAAAATTATAACCTCATCATTTCATCCTAGTATGCTCCAACCCCATGGGTTAAACATTTATTCATTATTTAACAACATTAATTTCCATAGTACTAGGTATTCTAGGAAAAAATTATAAGCTAACAAAAACATGGGGCTCTACATGGTGAGTAGAGGAACTATCCATAGAGTCATCACCACCTATAGTAGGAGAATAGGCTCATCCAACCATGAAAATATAATCATGAAAAGCATGTGGCATACCCTACACATCTTCGCCTCTCTTGGAAGAAGAGTAACCAATACCATATGCCTCAAGCAATGGGGAAAGTAAAGCAGATAAACAAAAACAATTCCATTGGCCAAGAAACTATTTCAAACAAGAATCTATCTTTAATAACAATGGGTAATCCCAACTTCAACCCGTTCCATCATCTTCGGTGTCCTCCCTGACACCCACATGCACATATCGATGCATCTATCCACTTAATGCATCAATTTATACCTCAAAAATCAATCCTCCATACCCCTCATACCACAATCACCCTCAAGGCTCAGTCATCCTAGGCTCACAACACATCCGAGCCTCCTTTCCCCACATACCACAACCGCCCTCCAGGCTCATCCATCCCAAGATCACATTACATCACAAGAAGTAGGAAAAAACGTAGAAAAAAACTCTTGTACCCAAATCAAAGAATCTAGATTTCACACATAAAAATATCTCATGACTCCAAACCAGAAGGCACGTGGAATTTTCAAGAAAACAGGAAACTCAGGGCCTATGAAGGCATTATCTTTTATCAAACAACAAGTTCTTATTCTATCTAAATTAGCCAATTCATTTTTCGCAGGTTCCAACTATGGACAACCTAATAAACAAGCTATCTCAAGCTATCAAAATTTAATTTTTCAATTAATTTAACATAACTTTAATTCCTTTATCAACAATATTCATCATACTTCAGGTTCATTAATGAATTCAATTAAACACACACACTTGCATCAATTTTATTATCATCAAATTACAAAAAACAACCAAACTCCTTAAACATGTCTATTTATCTTTTAGTGAATTAATTATCAATTAATTCCAGCTTTAAATTCATTACTAATTTCACATGATAAACCAAGAACAATAAGCACTGCATAGATATTACACTATCTAGAAACAAGTGGAAAACCATTATCATGGTACAAAAAGCGACTTCGACATGCGATTGATACTAATTCTTTAATCCAGTTAAAATAATTATATGTTTAATTTCATTATGATCCAAGGGGATAAATCATTATAACTCTACGAGTTAATGTAATTAAATAGAGTATTAATGAATCCCCTACCTCAAAAAGGTTTTTGACGTTATTTACATGAGAACGAAACACACAATAGTTCTTCAATCACTTCTCCTGCAAGAATTGCATCCATATGAGGATGTCATGACACAACTACACCAAAAAAACCAAGAGAAACCCCATTAGAACCATTGGTAAGAAAACTAAATAGCAAGGTGAGAAGATACAAGATGAGATGAGATAAAATTGAGAGAAACCAATAGAAAACAAAGGAAGAATGCACCTTTGATCACCACATATCACCATGGATCAAAGACAAAAGACCAAGGAATAATCCCACTTAAAGGGAATCCAAAAAGATGAAGGATATGGCTGAAGAACGTTAAAAATGAGAGAATCCATAGGGTTTGAGAAACCCAAGAAGTTGAAAACGTTTTAAAAACATAAAATATCATGGAATTACATGTCTTGTAATTCCCTTTCATATCGTATAATACTTAGGGCTTGGCTTTTGTTGAAAAATGTGTCGCCCTTATATTTTATTTATTTCTCAAGCCCTGATCTATTACACATTAGGAAACCTAGTTTCACATCATGTAAAAGTTCTATACTATGTGAAATCTTTCCGGTTCATGCTTCTAGGAACCGAAATTCTCCAAACTTCCTCCGAGCCTCCTCCGAGCACCTTAGTCTTTGAAAACTTGAAAAGGTTCGATCCACATGGATCTGGTCCCTTACATCTATGAAACCATATCTATGCACCCATTCACAAAACTATTCATTCCCACTTCTTTATACCACGGGGGATGTGCACCCACACCCCCACTTAGTATCACTACTAGTCTACGGTCCTGCTCATCTGATCCAGTCCCTTCACTACCATCATTAATCCCCATTAATAATGGAGAGTCTCACCATGAACTTTTTGGGTTAGGTCAATGAAATTTTATGTTGTGCCTTATATGGACCTAAAGTCCACCACTAGAATACCATGATTTTAGATACTCCTTCATGTTCCCTAAAATTCCTTGATTCGACATAATTCACTTGGTTTCTTTCCTGTGATACAAGTTGAGATTATCCTCTTGGATTCCCTGAGTACCTTGAGTCAAAAATTCCTCAAGAAAATCTTTGAACCCCATCACCTGGATCCTATGTAAGTTGAACCAGAAATGGATTATCTTGTGTAATTCCCACACCAGTAGTTTCTAGGAATCTTTCTCCTAGTTTTCCCCATAAAAAGACATTCAACTGCACTATTTTTTTCTAAGCTACATGACATTAAACTGTAGTATACCCTATATGATAATTATATGATGCCTTATAGGAAAAGAATGAGATTAATTATGTGTCAAGCATAATATGTATCATGTAATGGTTATAAGATGACCATCAAAAATCCACTCAGGGAATCCGTCATAGAGTAGGACCCTGGTCTTTCTTAAAAGAGGTGACACTCTTTCTATTATTCACCAACGTAGGGTACAACAATGGGAGGAGATGGGAACATCAGAGCTTACTCTCTTTCCCTCTCCCTTTGGGTCCAGGTGTCATTCACTAGTGGACAAGTGGATTATGTAATATTTATATCTACTTATTTCTCTTTTTCCTCACACTAAGCATGACTCTTATGGGATTAGGGGTTAACAACAATCATAACATATGAATGATCCTAAGAACCTATGATAATCCTATAATGCGTTAGCTCCAACCATAACCAAACAATGGGAATCCTATAAAGTGTAATACCCAAAAATATCAATGAAAATGGGCCTCCTATTTAGTGTAATCCTCAGCCCATTCTGAACTACAAGGGATTTTATTCTTAACTATATGGGATATGTAGGAATACTCATTATGGTCAAACCCTAAACCCCAAATTTACCCTAATCTTATCTAGACCATATTACTAGTAATTTTACATATAACATGGAGGTCTATATTCATTCAAATCATCTTTCATCACCATCCTTATTAGGCTATATTCTTGATAAGATCATATCCCAACTGGGGGACCATGCTCCCTCCTAGCACTTTGGGCCATTTCAATATAAGTTACACACAAAAAATTTACTAGGAACCTTCTGCCTTGGTGTCCTTACCACATGACGTTAAACTAAATAGTTTGGTCCTTATCACATGACCTTAAAAGGTATGTTGTTTCTAGTTAAGTGGAACTGTACTATGTGGGTTATGATTCCTTTCATGAGTATACATAGTAATCCCTTTTATGGGTTCGATCCCAAAACAATAATAAATTAATTTTCCTTAGACAATAGTAAATTCTAGAGAACCTAAATTGGTGTCTTAAAACTAGAATCATAATGACCAAAAATATAAGAATCTATGATCTACATATAAAGGTACCATTGATGGAGAATCACAAATGCATATGGATTCATTCACTGATGGAGAACCTCATATACGTATGGATGATTCCAAACCCTTGAATTCTAATAATTTATCATTAATTCAAGGGTAACCCATGTTATATTAGTAAATGAACAAAGGATTCATAAAAATGTCTTAAATCAAATCTATAAGAGAGTATCAGAATAGAAAATAGTTTCCCCCCAAAAGGGTGTTATGAGCCTGAACTCCCATCCTCTTGACCAATGTGAAGTCCTTAAGAATTTTTGTTCCATTTCTCAATAAATGCCTACCTTTAAAAAGCACGTTCATGAAACATCTCAAATGATGGAATTTTTCAGTGTTTTCGGCTCTAAAAATAACCCATTAGAATCCATTTAAAAATGGTGAACCCTACTTGAGTGATTTTGAAATATTCAAACCCCCTACAATCGATCATACATGGGACACCATGATTTTTATTAGGAAAACATTACATTTTAATATAAAAATTACAACATATTGTTGTGAGAATATCATCATTCCCTCTAACATATCCTTTCATATTATCTATTGTACACTTCATGGATTCTTGGGAAAGGAAACAAAATAAGGGTGAGATCAAATTCTCAGTAGGGGATAAGTATAACAGAATCTATCATGAATCAATAAGAATAATCAATATAGAAAGGTAAATAACTTAACACACATGCTATGTAATCGATAAACTAAGAATCAAGTGAATATAGAGATAATATCAATGAAATAATATAATGGATAATAATCAATATGGAACGGTAAATAACTGAAACACATTCCGTTTAGTCAATAATATGACTATTATGACTAGATAAAAATAATCAATATGGAGAGGTAAATAACTAAAAACTCATTCCATTTAATCAATAACTGTTAATGAAATTCATCTAGATATAACATTATTGTGAAAATATCATGGATAATAATATATGAATTATTAATGAAGGAAATTCTTAATCATTTTGCATTAATACTGTCAAGAACTTTCACAATATAGTTTAAAACTACATGTAGAAAACTATTTAATGATAGATTATTCATTCGACTCATGAGAATAATGATGCATCAAGGGAATATATAATTATGGGCCCCACTCAACACTGCATATCCAAAGCATTCCACATATATCAAATAGTCGATTTAATTCATGAATAATGTTCCTTATCATAAAATATTTGTATTGAGTAAAGAATATATATTTATCAATATTTCCCAATATAATTAAATAACTTATGGAGAATACTGTATGTAAAAAATGATATAAATTTATGAAATACACATATCCATGATAAATAATATGTATATTTTCGTGAAATTTAATGTCCAATGATCACGTGAAAGTGAATATTTTAAGGGAAAGATAATAACTACAAAAATGAATCTAGTGAATGAAAATAATTTCCTTGGTAAAAATGAGTATAAACCATGAATATAAAGAATAATTATGGAATCAATATAACATATCTCTAGTGGAGTATAAGTAAAATAAAGGTTTTTTTTCATCAATGAATAGAAATACCATAAATATATTATTAAAAACATTCCTTAAGAAAATATCCTTTTCACTTTGAAAATATATTTTTTAAAACAAAAAGTTCACAAAATTTTTTTTAAATACTTTTCTATAAAAATAACATTTTAAACTTATAAAATAATATTTAAAACATTGATTGTTCATGATTACTAGAAATTATATTCATTCCATACATGTTAAAACAAATATTCTTTTCACTTTTTTAGTAAAAACCAAACATGCCTTATTTTGAAAATGAAATAAATATTCATTTCATAACATTTTATAAAAAGTAAAAATGGGTAAAAATTTCTTTAATAAATATTTTTTAAAATTTTAAAAAAAATTTTAGTACATTTTTAATAACCATGTATGTTTTTTGAAAAATTATTTTCGACTGAAAAGAGAAATGAAGTCATATCTTATTAAAAATATTTTCTCATTACTTTTAAGTACCAAAGAGTGGGAAAATGGTAATATTACTTGAAAAAATAATGAATAAACTAAGGATAATAAAACTAAATGATCCTATTATCAAATTATAAAATAATTTTCTTCAATATAAAATCAATCATTAATAATACCAATTAAAATGAAATTGTTAAATAAACCCTTATAATGATCATAACGTTGAAGTGAGAATTAACTAGTGAGTTGATTATGTGTATCAAATGTAAATCCAAATATAACAACTGGAAATAAAAAAATATTTTCAAAATTAATTACACACATTATATTATAATATCAAACATAATGAAGGAGTAATATAACACAATGAAAAGAAATTGAGTTACAAAATTATTTACCACTTGGTAATTTTTAAGTATAAATCCCTTAGATGAAATGATTCAATTTGATACTCAAAATACCATGAATTATTAATTATTCATGATATTACATGTTAAAGGGGCATTATATACACCATATAAAAGAAATTATGTGTATAACATTACAATATGCCTCAATGAAGGGAAATTGAGACAAAATCCTTTACCTCACACTTCCTTTGGGTTGAATGTGATTTAAACTCATGTATAGTGGTTTTTAACTTTTCATTAACTTATAAAAACCCATATTAATATTTATAATATCATATTTGATCCTTTTATAACATATTATCACCCGTTTGTTAATAATATTTCATTATTTTCATTATTTCGGGTGTTAATTTCCTTGTTTTCTCATTTGTTATCTGTCATGAATGTTTTAATTCTTGTGTATATTATATAGTTTCATCATATATATAATAATAATCCTAAAATAACTATCATATTTTTACATAAATTATATTTTAAATAATAATAATGAAATATGGTTTTGATAAATGAAGTATGTTATGATCATGGAGACGGTAGGCCGTACGTACACATGAGTAACATTTCCATTTTTAGAGATATTTATATAAAGAATGTAAGAAATATTATATATTTATATAATTATAATAATATCATAAATACCATATTATTTACTTAAATATACTTATATATATCATCCATGTGGTTTGGTGATGAAAAGAGAGTCACTTCACTTTATGAAGATGAGAGTCCACATGTACACGAATGACGTTATCATATTTCAGTGAGGGAAAATATAATAAAAAAATGATATATTATATTTTAATAATGATAAATATTTCATTAATATCATAATTATGCCATTTATATCACATATATTAATTAAATTTATCCTTATTACCTTCCATGTAAAGTGTTAGTAAAAAATGAATCACATCACTTCGTGAGGCGGTAGTCTGCCGTACACACGAGAGACATTATTATATCCCTTGGAGAATGGAAATTAAAAAAATTATATATGATATAATGACTCAAAAAGTATAATTATGTAATAAAAAAAATGCATAGTGATGAATTTTACCTCTTATTAGACTACCTCTTTAGGATTATACCTAATGTATTCCTAGAAAGGATTTCAGACCAAATAAAGGATTATAGGATGAGAGTATAGAATCTAGGAAGTTATTTTTTAAGGTATTGGACTAAAAAAATGGTTTTAATATGTTAAGAATAGAAGATAGGTGGTGGCCTTTTGTAAGTATGGTGAGAGGAACACTTGTAATTTTTGAAAAGAAAAAGGTGTACCTACATTTCTAACATGATAAAAGGGTCCGAAACTTTGTATTTTTGATAATTAGACATTATAAGGTCAAAATATGGTTATAAAATAGATTTTATACAAGTGATTATGTCATTTTAACCCTTATAATTTTAGTTTAACCCCTGGTAAACCCATTTTTAACTTAACTATGATAATTATTTTCTACTATTTCACTATTAATTTCGTAAAAAATTAAGTTAAAATTATTAGATAATAAAAATTATTATGATTAAAAATAAGGAATACATTTTTCCAAATTAAATTTATAGAAATGGAAGAATTTAATTTAAAATTATACCTACAGACATGATGAAAAAGTGGGTTTCCAAAGAGAAAATTATCATAAGTATATAAGGTTTTAATATCAAAATTCATTATAAAATTGATTAAAATGACATAAATTAGTTAAATTGTTATATAATTGAAATATTTTGACTTTAAATCCAACTTATAATATAATTTTACCTTATAAGTTATTTAAATGAATAGACTGATTTTAATAAAAATCAGTTTTTTCACAATTCATTGAAAAATGAAACATTTTAGAAAAATACAAAAAAATCACCTTAACATAATTTTGATAATATGATTTCAAAAATGAAGTTAATTTTATCAAATAAATTTTATAAATTTTAAAAAATGATTTTAAATTACGTGCATAAAGTGCAACTAAACCGTCTTTTAGAAAAAAATACATTTTTTTATAAAACATTTATTTTTATTTTCAATGATTATTATTTTATTTCTATTCAATATATAGCCATAATTTTAGTAGTTTATTTAGTACTATTAATAAACTCTAATTTAATGTCTAGGTTATAATAGTGTACTATATTACGGTTCATTTAGACTCGGGTATGCGTATTCCATAAGGTATCTAAGAGATTAAATTTAATGAAATATATTTCATGGGATATTTAAGATCAGTGTTACATGTATCATACGCTATCATATAAAACTTTTTTTAAAAAAAATTTTGGGGTGTTAAAATTCAAATTGAAATCATTATTCATGGAATTACTAGTCTACAGTTTTCTTAGAAGTAGAAATAAAAATGAAAGAAAATCCCAGTTACAAGGAATTAGAGAAGACATATAGAACCCAGAGAGTAAAAAAATGTATAGTTGAATATGTTTGTGCATATCAAGAGTAAAAACTTGAGAAATATGTACCAGTACTAGTGGTGGAAGAGACTTCCCCACTCATTTTCTCTATTGAAGAACCCAATGAGGTTAAGAAGGATTTACTTGAAGATCCATTTGACCTCTCTCGATTATTTCTTATAGAGGTTCCTAAAGAATAGGTCTATTTGATGTAGTTATGGGATATCAATATGACTTAGAATAATATTGATTATATTTTTTGGAAGATGCGAATTTATGTGATTATCCTATATTTAAAAATGAATAATCAACACCTATCAACACCTATCTCACATTGAAAGAATAAATAACCCAAGTGGAGGAATTAAAAAGAAATATGGAGGATCCTGACTGCTTACCTCTATCCAAAAAATCCCAAATCCAAGGTTTACTGAAAAATAATAATAACTTAAAGATAAACCAACTTTGGGAGTTAATACTTTCATAAACTCAATTTCCATTAATTTTATTGAAACCGAGTTTTGCATTAACTCCCCTAATTTGAATTTTTTATATTTGGACACCACTTAGAATACCTTGGGGATAAACAAGAAGGATATGATGCACCTAATGAGGAATAATTGGAGCTACCCAACCTGATTGATCATTTTTTTAAGGGAGAAAATAAATAATTTGTGATGTTCTTGAATAAAGAAACCAACTTCAAAAGTATATTAATTAAAGGTGAGGTTTTCTATATTGTTTCCTTTTTATTAAATTCACTTGAAAATGAAATTCTCACTTAATTTTACCTTAAAAAAATTATGTATGAATTATATTCAACTAATTAAGATATTTATGAATATAATTAAGTATCTAAGGTTGAGGAAAAATCAAAGGAGGATGACCCATCCATTTTTCTTCCCACCACCATACAAATAATGAAACATTGTAATGGGGAGATAAACAATACACTATATCCATAGGTTCCCTTATAATAAGTCTAAATGGATTCACATTGGAAGGAAAATAGTTTGGTGGCTCATAATAAATATACCACACCCACCTTCAGATTGGGTATGTACAACTACAACTATCAGACTATGAGTAGTAAAAACCAATCACCTATTTGGGGGGTTTCACCAAAATCTATAATATTTTCCCATATATTTTATTTTTATTAATTTTATCTATTTTAATAAATTTATAATATTTTTATTTCTTTCTTAGGTATAAATTGGTGGTATCCAGGATGTTGACTCAAGGATACCCTTAGAAAATAAAGTTATCTTGTATCCTTCTTTCTCTTTTTTATACCCTTATCCTTATAAATTATATTTGAGCTTAAGTGGAAGGGTATTTAAATATTAAGTGTGTGTGGGGGAGGAGATATAAACCTATTTTAAGGAATTTTATTTTTTTTCCTTAATTTTTTGTTTTTTTCTAAAATTTTTATGTTTTTTAATTTTTTTTTGTGTTTTTTAGGTTAGAAATTTGAGCCTTAAAAATATTTTCCCGACTAGTGAAAAATTCTAGGCTAGTTTTAGTGATTTAATTTTTTTTGATGTTTTTGAAGTTATATGATTGATTGATTAGTTTTTCTATTGTTTTCATTGATTTTTTTAATCCAGAAAGTGTTTTTAAATGGGAGAAAATTTATTAGAATTAGAATTATAATTGAGGAAATAAGAATTTTGAAACTTTTCTTGAGTAAAATTTCCATATAGAAAAATAAAATCTAAGAGATAAAACCAAAAATAAATTCATATATTTACTTTGAAACTAGAGTAAAATTAGAAATTGGGAGCCCATATGAAGTTATGATATATTAGACACTAAAAAAACAAAAAAAAAAAGAACCAAAAAGACAAAAGAAAAAGTACAGTGCTTAATTATAAAAAATAATTGGATTTAATTGAGGGTAATATTGAATGACATATGAATAAGATAGAAATTATTTATAATAATTTCATTTGGGTAGTATCAAAGATGTGGGAAATAGAGGTTATTTTATGATCTTGGGAAATAGGAATTTATGATAGTTACACTTGTTAAACTTTTATTCCCATTAAATTCTATTTTATTCACAATCATAGGAATTTAAATTTGGATTGAATGTAAGTTACTAAGTGGATTAAAATTATGGATGAGAAATTATATTTTCAATGATGAATGGATATTTTATTCTCTTCATTTATAGTCTGTGTGTTTGAACCTAGGTGGGATAAAAACATTTGTTAGTAGAATTCATTGAATTTCCTAAGAGTAAAAATTTCAAGTGTGGTGTAATTTAGAGAGTATTTATTGGTTAAAAAATTCATGAAGGAATAAATTTTTAGGGAATATAGAGGAGATATAGGTAATATAGATGAATATATATGGGATAAAGGATAAAAAACATCAACAAGGTCATTTTACCAAATTCATCCATTTAATGGGACAGTCATGTGAAAAAATTTGGTTGATATATTTAGAGAGAAAATATTTCACCCATATTCCTATAAATTTTTATTTCTAATCCCTCTAAAATATTATTACATTTTATTTATCCATTTTTAGTATATCAGGAGGTGTTTTATGTTTTAATATTCTTCTATATATTTAATATTTATTAGTCTTATCTTCCTCTCAAATACTATTTTTTTTTCTCTTCTGTGTTTCCTTTCATTATATTCTCACTATAAACTCCTTTATTCACTATAAAGAGTAATGAACCTGAGGAATTTACTAGGTGAGAGAGATCTTAGTAGATAAGGTGCCTTTGTGTCTCCACTTTCCACCTGAGGCTTAGATTTTTCTTCTACATTATCCCCCCTTGATTGAGGAGGTAGATGTGTGGTTTTCTTAGGGTTCATTGAGTGAACCACATATTAACAACCTATAATGAAGAGGATATTCAAAAATACGATGGATTTTGTTCATTAAGTAAATATGAAATTATTTTTAAGGAGTTAAAAGTTCACTCTAGGTAATTCTCTTGGGGGGATTTGTTTTCACACTAACATTACCCTATTTGAATTCATTCTATTTTCATAGTATCTGTATATTTAATTTTAGTTTTTAATTCCATATTAACAACCCCTAGGTTTTCATTTCTTTTATAAATATAAAAACTCAAAAAAAAATTGAATCATAATTATGAGTGTTTGGATATAAAAGATCCTCAAGAGAGATTACTCTGGTTAGCCACTGTACTACACTAAGAAAATAATTTATTGCTTTTAACACACCCCAAAAAAGTTTTGAATAAAAACATGGGGAAATTTTTGGAGATCCAAGTAGTCTTTCACATAATATTTATTTTAGTTTAATGAATATTTTATTACTATCAAATTTATTTTTTTAAAAAAATAAATCTTTTCTATCCTATATTTAATTTTAAATTATTATGCATAGAATGTTCACTCTCAGGTACCATAATAAGAAGAAATTAAAAATGAAGAAAAATCCTAGTTTCAAGTACTTAGATAATACATATAAAACCTAGAATTAAAAATAGAATGAATAGTTAAATATCTCTATGAATCACAAGAGAAAAATATAGAGAAACAAGAACCATTACCAATGGTGGAAGTGTATTTCCCACTCATATTTTATATTTAAGAACCTAATGAGGCTATGTATAAATTAATTAAAGATCCATTTGACCTATCTAGACTATTTCTTTAGGAGGTTCCTAAAAACACATGTCAGTTGATGTAGTTGTGGGAGATCAATATGAATTAGAAGAATATTGGTCAGATTTTGTGGAAGTAATAATGGTAAGTGATTATATAATCTTTGAAAATAATGAATCAATTCCTCCTTTCCTATATCTCATTTTTTTAGAATAAACCACCCAAGTGGTGGAATTTGAAGAAAATATGGAGGATATTTACTACTTAGATCTATCCACAATAACCTAACTCTAGGAGCCAATGAGAAAAGAATAATAACTAAAAGTGGAACTAAATCAAGGACTCAAACCTTTATTAAACTCAATTTCTATTAATTTTATTGAAATCAATATGAGCATTAAATCCAATTTTTCTAATTTTTCAGATTCATCCATCACTTATAATTCTATGGAATATGAAAAAGAATAAATTTATGTACCTAATGAGGAATAATTGAATCTCCTTGATCTAATTGAATAATTTTTTGATGGATAAAATAAAGAATTCTTGGTGGTATTTTATGAAGAAATTAATATCCAATCTATTTTTAGTAAAAATGGAATATTTCTATATTGATTAATTTTTCTTCAATTACCGTAAAAATTAAGTTCTTACTAACATTTAACTTCTTAAAATTATGGATTTGGAAACTTTAAATGAGTAGTCCCTAAATGAAGTTTGTTAAGTGTCTGATTTTGAGGCCAAAAATAAAGAGGAGGAACCATCTATTCTCCCTCTAACCCCATACAATTTGTACTGCATTACAATGGGTATGAAACTACTAAAATCTCTCTATGAGATACTTTAGAAAAAATATAAAGGGATTTATATTATAAGGAAAAAAATTTAGTGGTTCATTAGTAATAAACCACACCCTCCTTCAAATTGAGGATGACTAGATATAACTGTCTGACTAGGGGTAGTAAAAAACTAGAACTTATTTAGTGGGTTTTACCCAAAATATATCCTCTTTTCCCATATGATTAATTTTTATTACTTTTTATTTCATTCAATTAATTTGTTTTGTCTTGCTTTCTTAGGTATAAAGTGGTAGAAACTAGGATATTAACTCAATGATACCATTTAAAAACAAATTCAAGTTATATCACTCCTATTTTTCTTTTATACCCTTAATTTTATAAATTATGTTTGATCTTAAATGAAAGGGTATTTAATCCTTAATTATGGGGGAGATGTTAACCTATTTTTAGAAATTTTGTGTGTGTTTCCCTTTTATTTGTCATGTTTTTTTAATATTTGGTATTCTTGGTGTGTATTTTTAGGTTAGAAATTTTCTCCTTAAATGCTATCCAAACAAGTGAAAAAATCCATGATAATTTTTAGGATTTCAATTTTTTTTGTAGAGATTATATAATTTTAGAGTGAGGTTTTCAATAATTTTCCAGTAATTATTATTTTTAACATAATTTTTTTTCTAAATGGATGAAAATTTATTGGAACGAAATTATAACATGAGGAAACTATAATTTTGAACTCTTTATTGAGTAAATTTACCATTTTGGAAAAGAAAAAATGCATGGATCCAATAAAAAATACATTCATATAAGTCCTTTAAAACTGGTGTAAAATGGTAAATTGAGATCTCACATGAAGTTCAAAGGTATTATTCACTTGAAAAAAATAGAACAAAAAAAAATTCAGTGTTTAATTATCAATAATGATAAATTTAGGTGAGGGGATTATTGAATGAAAAATTAATAATGGGAAATTAACATATAATTTGGGTTGTATTAAGGAATTGGGAAATTAGGCTTTAGTTTGTGGTGTAAAGAAAGAGGAATTTCTGATAGTTCCACTTGTTAAAATGTAAATCCCACAAAATTATATTCCATTTACAATAATAGAACATAATATTTAGCTTAAATGGAAGTGGGGTAGTGGATTGAACATATATAGGAGGAATGATCTATTCAATTATGAATGAATCTTTGTTTCCATTCATTTCTAGTTTGTGTGTTTGAACTAATGAAAGATAATTTTTTTATCATTATAATGTTTTGAATTTCCTGGGAGTGAAATGTCTACATGTGAGGGAATCGAAAGAGAGAATATTTTAAATATATCTACTTTTAATTTAAATGTTTTAATTCCAAAATGTGTTATTTTTTGGTAAATTTTCTCATTTTTAGTTTTAGTAGTAAATATGAGATTAATTGGAACAATGGCCTAATTTTGGATTTTTAATTATTTTATTTACTTTAATATTTTGACTATAACTTTTTATACATTTATAAAAATTGTGAAATTTATTTTTATTTTTCTACTATATTTAGGGTATATTTCATTAAATATGATAATGTATTGAATCCAAACATTAGAGGACTAAATGGAGTTCACAATTTAGATCTTGAACTTTGTTCACAATTATGGAAACTGTCAAAGATATACCAATATCTATTAATTTAACTATAAATGTAACACCCCGAGCTTCCACGATACGCTTCTCATTCAATAATACAGTAGCATGTGTTGTACGCAACTTCGAATTCTAACACACAGCGACTAATCAAAGTAGCCGTTATGAATAGTAATAACCACTTTTTAAATTTATAGAAATTCTATATTTCAAAATGGACTTCATTTTTGTATTCGTAATATCGAAATTATCCAAAGTTGAATTTTTGTAATTTTCTGAGAACTTCCAATTTTTTATGAATAGTGAAAATTACTTAAAAACAACTTTTTTAATAAAAATAATTTATAGTGATAAATTATACTATTTAGTGGTTTTAAAGTATAATTAGAATATATTTTTACAATTTTATCCAATGGTGGTCATTAGAATTAATTTAACATTGAAATTGGACATAAACAATTGCCAATCTTTTGATATAAATTGTTTCTTAAAAACACGCTATTTGTTGTGACAGCGGGAATTAATTATAAAATTAATTAATTCAAATTATATGTTTGGAATTTTGTAAAATAGAAATCATTTTTGAATTCGGAATATCAATTATAGCTTAGGGTGAAATTTTGGCATTGTTCTGAAAAACTTCAATTTTTGATGAATAGTGAAACCACTAAGTGGTAGTTAAATAACTGATTTTTCGTTTAAATGAAATATTACCACTTCTGTGGTTTGATTTTCAAAAATCCGACATACATGGTTGTCATTAAGAAGTAAAATGTGGTTCAATGAGATTAAAATAATTTTTGGTGAATAGTAACTTTTAAGTTCTTAATCGCGATTAGAGGTAATTAGTGTAGTTTAAGGTAAAAATAATATTTTAATAATATGAGATGAGCTTCACACTTGTCCTAACCTCATTGGATGTGTCATGGCCGACCAATACAATCCATGGGTCAACTTGGGGACCCCATGGAGCCACTTTAGTTGGAAAATGACATAAATACCTTTTATTTAATGTTAAAGTAAAAAATGACACAAACATGAAATGTTTTACTAAAACAATTTTTACATGGGGTTATACAAGTCATATTTTTGACTATAAATAGTCATTGGAAAGATAAAAATATTTATTACATCATAGTATTTTTTTTTATAATTTTTAGACATTAAATAAATTAAATTATTTATGACATCATTATGATGCAGCGATGACCTCATTATTTAACGATTTAAATAAAATAAAAAGATAATGTAAATTCCAAGGCTTACACTTGTCAAAAACCTATTGTATGAGTATATTTCGAAACCTTATCACCTTAGCCTCGAATTATATAAGTGTGGGACCTTTGGAATCCGAAAAGCATTGTATAATAATGTAACATTTCCTTACTTTCCAAGAGTGCCCATCCTCTCCACTTATAAAAGGCCCCCACCTCTACCACCTCATTCACACTTTCAAGCCATTTGGCTCAGCCAACCTCTTCCCAAATACTCTCCCAACTTCCCTCCCTTACTCCTAGAAGCCTCACTTTGGGCAGAATTATTTCCAAGGAAGCCTTTGGCTCAAATCAAAAAGAGTTACCCGATTTTGAGGAGGTTAAAGAACGGTTGAGTCAAGTCGGACACGAGGTAAGAGAATTTCTTAACCCAATTTCCATTCTTTGGGTTAATCTCCTACTTTCAAATTATGTCATGATATTATTATGTCCTATTTTTTATTTTTACTTTCTTTATGTGTACCTATAGTGAATACACATAATAGATCTATTTTATTTTAAAAATGATCTTTTAAGGACTTAGTCTCAATCTCCTTTCATTGAGTCATATTTGGTTTTATACACAACTTTCTTTTATACGGTGTATAAACCCCTTTGACTTTTACGTTTATTCAAAAGGAATCTTTTTTATACGAAGCGTTTTGCTAAACGAAAAAAGGGAATGTTTTTCTTTCCGTACTTATGCGGCGACAACGACTTCTCCACCGCTGTGACCATTATTTGAGTTTCGGCTTCCTCTACAAGCCATCATTTTTTTAATGAAAAATAAATACAAAGTTTTAACTTTCTTTTATTTTGGTATTGAAAATGGTTTTGAAAGCATTTTTATTATATCAATGTGTTGTATTGATATCTTGTGATTGAAATGTGGAAATTTTATGTTTCCTTTATGCATGTTTTATAAGATAAAATTATGTTATGGTTTATGATATGTTTAAACCTATTCATATGAGGAATGTATTGGACTTAATAAGTGACGGGTGGAGCCCTCTATAGCTCCTCGATGCATCGGTAGGTCTCATGAGACAACTAGACGTGGAATTGGCCAAGGCCCTTTCCCAATTTGATTTATGGTTTTGGCCGAGGCCTTAATCATTTTAGACGTCTTGGCCGAGGCCTTGACAAAATGTTTCAGAATGTCTGGCATTATACATTCCCTCATTATGAAAGTGGTTATTGATATTGCATGTGATTATTCGACCAGTAGAATATCCTTGTGAATAAGTGAATGGCATTATCTCATTTTACTTTTTCCATATTATGTTGATGTTCAAGTTTAAAAGGCTTTTGTTTTAGTTATACATTGTCTTAAATGTTTATGTTTATTGATGAAAGCTTCCGCTATATTGTTATCCTTACTGAGCATCTGAGCTCACCCCTTTCAATG
Source organism: Viscum album (assembly GCA_963277665.1). Taxonomy (NCBI): domain Eukaryota; kingdom Viridiplantae; phylum Streptophyta; class Magnoliopsida; order Santalales; family Viscaceae; genus Viscum; species Viscum album. Next base: position 598,688,121 of record OY728132.1, on the reverse strand, counting down.
TTTTAATATTTTTCCAGGATGTGAAGAAGTATTTTATGAATGACCTGCAGGGGTAGTCAGAAAGGGATATGAGTGTGGACTATGAAGACATTGTTATTATTTTTTCACCTTATGATGTAATGTAACATTTATGAATGTATCTAGTGTTTCCAAGGCTACTAAACTAATCGGTCTTTCAAGACTTGATCTTTTGTGATCATGCCAATGTTACGAAGTAATTCACCGACTCTGGGTAGCTGGGGTCGGGGCGTTACAATAAAATTGAGATAAATATTTTAAGGGAGATAGATAAAATTCGAAATATGTTTTTTATAACTATGGAAACTCTAGATTCTAGTTCATTAAAGGTCATAGATTAATGAGAAACTAGTATAGTGGAATTCAAACGGTCTCTAATATAATTATTTTCTCAAGTAAACATATCATAACGTTTTCTAATATAGTCTAAATGAGCCTAAATTTTTTATAAAGATAAAGATATCTGAATAACTTAAATGAAGGTAACTTTCCCAAATTCATCTATTTAATAGGGATACCACATGAAAAAATTTATCATAATGATTTGGAGCCAAAATATTTCATCCCTCTTCCTATAAATTTCTACCTTTACTTCCTCACAAAAAGTTGGAAATTTTAGTTAGTATTTTTTATTATATTTGGATTTGTTTTGATACTATAATAATATTATATATATTTATGATATATTAGTCTTATATTCCTCCCATCCTATTTTTTCCTCTTTTATACTTCCTCCCTGTCCATTCTCACTATGAAATCCTTTACTCATGATCAGGATTAACTAATTTTAGGAATTTCCCAAGGGATCATTCCAGTACTAATCTAAATTATTTGTGATTTATTGTGTAATTTTTCTTATATTTTTAGAGTTGGGTTAAGGGGGATCTTATTAGGCACGGTGTTTTTTTGTCTCCACTTTTCAGCTAAGGCTTAGCTTTTTCTTCTACATTACTCTCCCTCAATCGAGGAGGTAGATGTGTGGTATACTTAGAAATTATTGAGTGTGTCACGACCCGTCCTTGGGGCCCATGCCGTGACTACCCTAAGCCCGCCTTCCATAGGCCAGGGGCTGGCGACTAGCACCAAGGAGTAAATCCCGATAAAAAGGGAAGGCATTGCCTTTGTAAAGTAAACAAACACCACAGAGTAAACAAGCAGTAGAAGTAAACACTAAGTAAAAGCTAGTACAAGAGTAAGTGCGGAAAAGTAAGTGGGCCAGTATACAAACCCAAACTGAAAGTAAAGTACAACTGGAAAGGGAAAACAACAACAGAAAAGTAAATCCGCTACGCTGAGCTGTCCACTGGAAATCCCACCTGAAGGGTGGGTACATATAGCTCCACTGCTCCTCGGGTCCCGCCGTTCGCTCCGAGTATGTCCCACCCAGTGGTCCACCTCTAGGTGTCGTCTTGCTCTGCAAGCCTCAACCACGATCAATGTTGTCCGTCGTCTGCAACCAACACAACGTAGTGCGGGCATAGCCCGTGCAGGGGTGAGTATAAGCTACTCAGTAGGGACCCTGAGTCCCCCGAAGGTCTCCCAAAATCTACAAAGTATAAACCACAAAGGAAAGATACAATCACGAAGTAACAACCGACACTGCTTAGGTATATGCCCATACATATACCTAATTCATCAATTCCAATACGCTCCAACCTCCGAGCCCAAGTACAACCCAGTCCACACAGGAAAGTATACGTATTTCACACAGGAAAGCAAAACGTAATCCACACAGGATAGCACAACACAATCCACACAGGAAAGCAAACAAGATTCAGCTCACACAGGTATACTTCTTCGAAAGACGATAGAGATGATCACTGATCCATCTAAGTCGTCGGACCCAAAAAGGATCGATAGGTACTAACCCCCGCAATGACCCACACAGGATCAGACCCACACAGGATCTGTAGGCGCTGGCTCACACAGAACCGCTGAGCACTGACCCACACAGGATCAGACCCACACAGGATCTGTAGGCGCTGGCTCACACAGAACCGCTGAGCGCTGACCCACACAGGATCAGACCCACACATGATCGGTAGAACTGATCCACACAGGATCGCTGAGTGCTGTAGTCGTCGTCGTCGAATCCACTGAGGATCTCAGTACAGTCGTCGTCGTCACAGTAGTAGTCGCAACCAGCACTAGGGTTCCCGCACACAGCAAGCTCGTTCGGGAGGGTCCTCTCCACGAGCCGAGAGGCTGATACATCAACTGACACATAGTCTAGAGCTGATGTATCCAAAAGTTCCGTATCGTCAACAGGAACTCAACGTCGCAGACGGCGCGTCGATCGGACGCCCGGTCTGAGAGTTATTGGCTTTTTCGTCCCAGGGGCCCGGTTGGTTTTTAAGGCAAAACCAACCCGACCGTACTCCACCTGCGTCCAAACCTCGGGCGGAGTAAGCTAAAAGATCCGTCTCACTAAGAGAAAACCAACATAGTTGACAGCACATCAAACGGACGTCCGAAGCTCAAGATATGAGCGTTTCCGCTCCGAGGGCCCGGTTGGTTTCGTGTACGAACCAACCCGGCCGAACTCAAAGTATTCCGAAACATTGAGTGCGATATACCGAAACGACCGTCTCATTCCAAGGATCGTGTCGCTGCTGACAGCGCATCGATCGGAGGTCCTTAGCCCAAGTTATGGGCAATTGAACCCAAACGGTCAGAAAACGGGGGTTTCGGGCCCAGACCGACCCGGCCCGAGACCCCCCGGTTGGCCCGAACCGGGTCGACCCGCCCCGGGTCCGGGTCGGCCCGGCCCGGCGACCCGCGCGCTGGTCGGTGCTCGGCCAAAATGGCCGAGCCGTTTTGGCTCGCGCGCGGTGGGGGTGGGGGGGGGGGGCTGCCCCCCCGGTTTTCTGTAACCGCGACCCCTTAATTGGGGCCGCTTTGATGTCTGTCCGGCCAGACTTGGCCGGCCGGTTCCTACTCAACGGGACCGGCGATGGCCGGTCCCCTTCCAGCTCTGACCCCGGCGGCCCGGTCCGGCCGCCGGTCACCTTGCTCCGCCGCGGCCCTTGTCGTCCGGCGCGGTGCGACGACACCACGCCCCTCCGCCGCGGCCCCGCTCCGGCTGCGGCATCTTCGGTTTTCTTCGACGCGGCGCGAAGGTGTCGCGTCTTGTTCAACTTCACGGCGTGGCTCGACGGTGCCGTGAAGTACTTGCCGTGCGATTTGTGCGTAGTGCGACGACACCACGCCATTCCATCCAATCCACAAAGTATCAACAAGGATAAAGAGGAGGGTCGGCCGTGTTTGTGCGGTCCGGACCCTTCTCGTTAAACGATAACATTTAGTCGAATATCCACGAAGATCGAAAAACTAGAACCATGAACGGAAGTAATTAAATAAAATAAAAACCCGTACCTTGGTTTCAAGAGCGGAGCTTTTTCAGAGGTTCGTCGAAGAGAAAACGTTGCGGTAAAACCATCGCGGAAAGATGCGACTTGGAAGGAGGAAGTCGCGTCACGGAAACGGCGTCGCTGAAGAACCATTGCGGAAAGAGATGTCGCGTCGCGGGTCGATGTCGCAGAGAACGAACGTCGATTCCGTTGTCATCGAGGTGCATCCGAAGAGGAAACGTCGCGGAAGAATAACGTCGTGGAAGAAGTTCTCCGCGTTCTTCGGCGGAGATGTTCTTCGTTGAAGAATGGTGTTCTTCGTCGGAGTCCAAGGTGTTTTTCACGTTATTCGTCGAAGAAGAAGATGTTCTTCCCAAAACCTCTCAAAGACAAAACTCTAACAAAAAAATAAAATAAGCTCCTTTCTTATTTTATTAACACAACAAGCCTTTTGAAAATTCAAGGGTTTGAATTTAAAAAACTTACATTTAACTCACCACATTAATTCCACAAGTTAAGTAAACTTAAGTTATCAACATTTAATGGGAGTTGAGAGGGATTAGAGGATATGAAGGGGTGGGGTTCGTGTGGTCCCCACCACCCTCATAACCTCCCAAGGGAGGTTGGGTGGTTACCCAACTTCTATCAAGAACTAAACACTTAGAATAAAAATTGTAGAATAATAATAAATTAACTTCCACAATTTTTATCATCCACACCCATGATAATGCAACTCCAAAAAAGGAGTTCCTAAGCAATTACCGGCGCTGCGGTTCCATCGGTGCCCTCAGAATTCGATTCCGGGCACCAGTTCAAAAGTTAGAAATTCCCGCTCGTTCGTTCACTGAACGTACCCTAGCTAAACTTCGGATAGAAATTCCGGGCACTCCGGGCCTCAGAATCAAGTGCCGTCTGAAACCGCGTTCTTGTAAAATTCCAAAGAAAATTAAGAAAAAATTTCCCTTGAATTTTACGGGTCTTTACAGAGTGCACCAAAACTGGGATAAAATATGATTCTCATAGATACTATGGAGTGTGTTCATTAAATAAATATGAAACTAGTTTTAAGGAAATGAGGGTTCACTCTAGGTAATTCTCTAGGAATAATTTCCTTTCTTAGTATCTTCATTTTTTTCTCTATTCATTATATTTGAATTTCATCTACATATTTCCTTTTAGTATTTCATTCCAAATTAACAACCCCAAGTTTTTATCACTTCTATAAATATAAAAACTCAAAAAATCTAATAAGTGAATTATAATAGTGATTGTTTGACTATGAATTCTTCTCAAGAGAGACGAACCTAGCCAGCCACTGTGCTATACTAATAAAGTAAATTATTTCTTTTTATACACCCCATGATATGTTTTCATTAAATCTTGTAGTCATTTATAAGGATAAAGTGGTTTTAAATTGTTATTTATTTTCATTTTGTGAATATTTTATTACTCATATTTTTTTAAAATAAAATAAATCTTTAACATCATATATTAAAATTTCAATTATTATGCATGGAATGACAACTCTCAGGTGATATAAGTAGAAGAAATTAAAAATGAAATAAAATACAAAATTTAAGGACCTAGAGAATACATACAAAGCATAGATAGAAAAATATAATGGATATCTAAATAAATCTTCATATCTTAATACAATCATCTAGATACACAAGAACCATAATTAGTGGTGGAGGAGAATTACCCACTCATATTTTCTATTTTAAAACCTAATATGGCTGAGAAGGAATTACATGATGATCCATTTGACCTCCCTTGACCATTTCTTGATGATGTTCCTAAAGAATACATTCCAACTGATTTAGTTGGAGGATATCAATTTGACTTCAAAGAATATTGGTTAAATTTTATAGAAGCTAAAAATTTAAGATATTTTATCATATTTGACAATGAAGAATCAACTACTCTCTACCTCACTCTTTCTTTAGAAGAATAAACCACCGGAGTGGTAGAATTTAAAGAAAATATGAAGGATACTGAATACCTTCCTCCATCCACAACAACCCAACTCCAAGGGGAACTTATCAAAGAATAAGAACTAGAATCGAAACCAACTCAAGGAGTTAATACTTCATTAAACTCAATTTGGATTAATTTTATTGAAACCGAGTTGAGAATTAACCCCCTGTACAAATTTTTCATATTTGGATATCACTTTGAATACATAAGATTATAAATAAGAAGAATATGATTCACCTTATGAGGAACACTTGAATTTATCTTATCTAATTGAATAATTTATAAAGTGATCAAATAAGGAATACCCAGTGGTCGTGCATGATGAAACCAACTTTTAAGCTATTTTACTCAATAGGGAATATTTTTATATTGATTACCTTTTCTTTAATTCACTTAAAAATAAAATTATTATTGAATTTACCCTTTATAAAATTATGTATGTATAAATATCAAAATATTATTCCTTGGATAATGTTAATTAAGTGGTTGAGGTTAAAACTGAATAAAAGGAGTACCCATCTATTTTCCTTCCCCCACCACATGAGCTATACTGCATTTACAATGAGGATGGAACAATTACACTCTATACATGGGTTCATATACAACAAGTTTGAATTAATTTAAATTATAAAGTAAATATTTTGATGGTTCATGAGTAAGAAACCACACCCACCTTTAGATTGGGGATGACCAACTGCAACCGCTAGACTAGGGGTAATAAAAAGCTAGCACTTCATTAGTGGGTTTAACCTAAAATCTATCATCTTTTCCCATATCATTTATTTTTAATATTTTTGTTTTATTTAATTTTTATTTTTTTGTCTTGATTTCTTATGCCTAAAGTGGTAGAATCTAGGATCTAAACTCAAAGATTATATTGAAAAATAAAGTAAGGTTGTATCATTCCTTTAGTTTTTTATCTCTTATCTTTATAAATTTCATTCTAGATTAAATGTAAGGGTAGTTAAATATTAATTTTTGTGTGTGTGGGGGGTTAAACTATTTTTATAAAAGTTTTATGTGTTTCCTTTTTCTCATGTTTTTTTTTGAATTTTGTGTGTTTTATTTTTTATTTTTAAAATTTTGGTATGTTTTTATGTTATAAATTTAAGATTTAATTTTTTATGTATAGTGAAAAATTATATTCTAGTTGTAAGGATTTAACTAATTTTGAATATGTTGAACTTATATGATTTCTAAGGTAGTTTTTATACATGCATCATAGATTTTTAGGAATTGGGAAAAGGTTTTCATGTGAAAGAAAATTTATTGGAATTAGAATTATAAATGAGGAAAGTATAATTTTGAAATTTTAATTGAGTAACTTTCCCATTCTGAAAAATAACACCTTAGGGATCCTATAGAACATTAATATTTTATTATATTGTTCTATTTTTTATTTCTTTGATAACTTGATTTACATGAAAAACTGAGTTTAAACGAACTACAATATAATATGAATAGAACTAACTAAATTATTAAAATTATATACTTTAAATATGTATAAAATGAAATAATTAATTATAAATTAATTATAAATGAAAATATAAATCATCTTAAAATAAAGGAGATGTTTTTGTGGAATTTTTTTTATGTGTAGAATGCGTTTTTATCTTAATAAATTAAATTAATCACTTTTTTTGATTGATTTTAATGAAAAATTTATATTATTTATTCAATAATTTTTTTAACATTAGTCTAATATTTTTCTGAGGAATGATATAAGAATATATATCAGGTTTTATATTGAAAATTATATTTAAAGAAAATGGTTTTAATCACATTTTGCATACTTATTTTAAAATTAATTTATACCAATTATATAATTTGAATTATAAAAAATGTATTCCATATTTTTAATCAAGAGGAAATAATTTTTTAAATATTTCCCCTTTATTTTTAGCCATTATTAATAGTAATTGTGGTAAAATATATCACTCCATAAAGGGTAAATCAGGTTAACCTAGGTTAAAACTAAGTGTTAATGTCACTATTTTTAAATATTAAATATTATTAGATAAATATAATTCAAACCTTATCACATTAGGCTTGAAATTTAATTGTTTAAGGGATAATTTTCTAGGAAAATGACCAATATAATATTTAAAGTAAAGAAAATAAAAAATGAAACTCTCTTACTTTTAAATATCTCTTATGTGTTCACATAAGGTTAATTAAAATTTATGAATTAATATTAATGATTATTTAAATAATAATGAAATTATTTTCATGATGGTAATTTATTTCTAATTTTTTCTGATTATATAATTACCTTAAATTCTTACACATTTCCAACATAATATTTCTTCAATTAATAAAAAATAAAATTAATGATTTTGAAAATATTAAAAGGAATATAATTTGAGTTATTTAAACTATTCCACTAATTTTATATATGAATAAAACATATTGGGAATTTATTAAATGATTTTATTCAATTTAAATCCATTTTTTGGTATCTTTAAATTTAAATTAAACTAATAGTTTAAAAAATGACATTAATGATATTTTTTGAAAATAATATTTCATTAAATTATTTAAAAATTATAAAAATATTAAAATATGACAAGGTGGAAAACATATGGTCAAAAACTAAACCCTTGTAAATTAATGATCCAATTATCACATTATAAGTCAAATTATAACCCTTTAAGATTGAAAAATATATTACCCTAAGTATGGTTAAAATATGTTATGTAAGGGGTTAAACTAAAAACAAATGGTTTAAAACACCACTTAAACCGGACCATATTTTATTAGTTTATAGTATTTGAAACAAATAATACCTTTACATAAAATCTATATCCTTTTTGAATCATTTGGAAATATAATGACTTTTTATATACTTTAATCTTTTAATAAATTCCAAGAGTTCCCCTCCCCTAAATTATAAAAGGTAACCCCTCCTTTCTCTTCTTTACACTACTTTGAGTCTTCTAACATGACCAAACTCTACCAAATTATCTTATCAACATCCTTATCCATATTATAGAGGTCATTTTCTCCCAAAAAACCAACCCTAGGATACTTAATATGTTATCTAAAGGATTTATTTCAATGGATGGGAGGATATAGTGCTTTTGAATCAAGTGGAACTCAAAGTAAGTTTTTTATGTTATAATATCTTTGTTTCTCAGGATTTTTTATGATTAATATTATGATGATTAAATTTCATGATCTAAATATCAAGAAACTCATGAATTTTCTTATCCTCTATTAATTTATTTTGAATACATGTTCTCCTTTCATTTTATTCACTTTAAGTACTCAAGAGAAAAAAATAACATTTTTAAGGAAAACCAACTTTATTTAATTATTAATTCAAAAAATATTTTTCTTTTATATCCATGTTTTCTCAAAATGTTTTAATAATTTTTTTAATATTCACTTATGATTTTTTAATTTCATATTTACTTATGATTTTTTTTACAAACTGGTTTAAAAAGGAATCTTTTTTTTCATTTTCCAAATGAGGTACTTTTTTACTTTTTTATAAGTGTCAAAGGAATTTTTTATTTTAATTTATACAATATAAAAGAAATTTTTCACCACCATTAACAATGAATGATTTGAATATTACTTTATAAGTTTTATTTTTTTTTCAAATAAAATGTTTTCTTAAATATTTGGTATTTTTTAGATTTTAAATAATTGATTTCAAAGTAAAAAGGGTATTTTACTCATGAAATTCTTTAATTGATATTTTAAATGAATTTTCATCTATTATTAAATCCTTTGATATTAATTAAATTTATACTAGTGATATGATCCAATTATACCATCTTTATTCTTTCTCTAGATGGTTTATGATTATGATGAAAATAAGTTTATGTAACCCATACCTTTTCCATGGGTTATACTATGGTTAATTCATAAAATGTTTATGAAACTTGTTTCTTATCCATGTGTTATGCTATGGTGAAACGTTTATAAACCCATTTCCTTTTCATGGGTTATGATATAATTAATGTTTTATGATATTTTAGAATACATATTTATGAAGTTAATTATGTGATGGGTGGTCCTAGAATCATACATCCCTTCAATTCATTAGGTAAATATGGATATCTCATGATATAAATGTGATTGGAATGAGGATTGAAACCATTTTAGTAAGGGGATATGTCGAATATTATAGTATTGGGATTGTACCCTAATTTCTAAGATAGAATGGGGATTAAACCCAATCCACTGTGATAGCCTTGTAAGTGATGCTTGAATACTAAGGAAATGATTTTTTATGCTTATGCGTATACCAAAAATTGATGTCTTATGATAGTGTTATGATCTCATGGATTATTTTATTTGATACTCTTATGATTAGTGTAAAATAAACCACCAAGAATTGTTCGATGAATTAATATTGTTATCTATGATATAAAGGGTATGGATTTCAAATGTTATGATCATGTTATAATACCATTATGCTCATGTTTTTTTATATGATCATTGATATCTTCCTTGTTTACCTTTACTGAGCATTTGATCCCACCCTTATAATGTTTGATTTCCCTAGGATATGATAAAATGTATTAAATATAATATGTCTAATAAGTGTTCTAGTTATAAATAACTTAGTAGGAGATTATGTAGTTTACTATTAACCCATTGTTTATGTATCCAAGTTTCCAAAGATACTTGACCTATACGATTGTGGCATAGATCGTAATGTTATTTATTGAATATTCATATAATAAAATATAATATCAATGTATGAAAATTATGGTCTTCTATATATCCGACAAAAAAAATTTATATAAGTAAATTTTAAATAGAGTAAAATGGGTAATTGGGGTACCAATTTAAGTTCTCTGATATTAGAAACCTAAAAAAAAAAGAAAAAACCCAAAAATCAAAAAAAGAAAAAAATGAAAAACAATTACAGTGAATAATTATAAAAAATGAATGGATATAGGTGATGGTAATATTGAACTCATAATTAATAAGGGATAAGTTAACATATAATAATTTCATTTATGTTTTATGAAGGTTTTAGGAAATAGAGTATTGATTTTAGGATATTGGGAAAGAGTAATTTATGATAGTGTCACCTATTAAAATTTTAATACCACTTAATTATATTATGTATATAATAAAAAAACATTAAATATATCTTAAATTAAAGTGGACTAGTATATTTAACTTATGGATTATGCATGATTTTTTAATTATGAATGAATCTTTATTTTTCCTTTTTTCTATTTTGTGTGTTTGAACCTAGGAATAATAATTTTCTTGTTAATAGAATTCATTGAATTTACCAAGAGTGAAATGTTAAAGTGTGAGGAAATTAAAAGATCTAATATTTTGAATAATTTTAATTTTAATTTAATGTTTAAATCCCAACAATGTTTTATTTATGTGAATTTTTCACATTTTAGGTTTTAGTAGTAAATTGAACTTAATTAAAAAATTGGATTAATTTTGTATTTTTAGCTATTTTTTAATTCACTATTTTTATCATAACATTATCTACATTAATCATTATTTTAAAATTTTGTTTCTATAGGATTTTATATTCATTTGAAAAGTTTTAATTTAAAAAAACCAATTGCTGAATCTAAATTTTGTGGGAAAAAAATGGGCTCACAATTTGCTTCTAGAAATATATGAATAGTTTCAGGGACTTTCAAAGATGGGACTATATATAATAAAGTAACAAACTAATTGAGTTTAAAATTTGAAGGGTGATATAAAAAATCCCAAGGAATATTTTTCATAAATGTTTCCACTTGTGATTCTAGAGAATTCGTGGTCATAAATTCAAGGGAAACCAGAATATAGGAATTCAAATAGTGTCCTAGTTGGAGTTATTTTCTTGATAAAACCATCATAAATTTTTATCAAAATTTTAAAATGTCTCTAAAGTTGTAGGGAAGATATAATATGGATAGGTTAAAAAAATTCAATGAAGTCTAAATTTCCAAATTAGAAAATTTATTTTTTCTGTCACATGAAAACATTTGTTAGATATATTTGGAGAGAAAATATTTCACCTCTAACAAGATTTAAGTGGTTTGAAACATTTTATTTTCATGAAATAACATATTTCAGTTAGATTAAATCTTTAAAATAACATATTTATACAACTCATGATAGTTCAATTCCTCTAAAATCATCATTGGTTTTTTCCTCATATTTTTCACTATTTGTTTTCCACACACATTTTCCACTATTTTCACCAGTTTTTCACCATGTCATTCCACAAAATCACAATCATCATAGAAATTGTTTCTATAGATTTTTATTTTTTATTTTATTTGTTTTGTTCATTCATAATAATCTTTATCTGTCTGTACATATATGATACCCACTCACCATAATACAAGTTTTTTTAGTGTTAAATATATAATTAATTTGACTCTGTATTAGTCAATGACTTAGAACCTTGTTTAATTTTGGTGTCATTTCTAACGAAAGAATAAGTGTTTAACCTAAAAAATAAACAAAAATTTAATTAAAAATTGAATATACAACTTTAAAAAAATCATATAAAAAAATATAAAAAAATTCATATAAAAAATATTTTTAAAAAAATTCTATGTGTTGTCGTGTGTTTCATTGAATTCACTAAATTTTAATATGTATGAACTCTATATAGTTTAAGTCATTACTTGGGACCCCAATTATTTAAATCAATAAAAACTATTCTATATTTATAAAATAAAATAAAATAGAAATGGGAAATTTGAAAAATATGTAAGTTGGAGGAATTGAAAATCTTAATGAAAACTAGAAACAGAACCTTATACATTCCTCTATTCAATCCCCTAAGAGACCAGGAGATAGGGAGTTTCAACTAAAAATAGTATCTAAAAATAATTCATGCATTATTATATCCCCTAGGTATGGGAACTTTGAAATCAAATAGTCCCACTTCTATATTCTACCCTTTTCCCCTGGTCTGCCTGTAGAGGATTCACATGAATTTATTAGAGATTTGTACTATTCTTCCCAATAGTTTCTTTTATGAGGTTTGATTGACTAGGATTTTTGGTTTATTTTTTCCCTTACATCTTAAGGTAATGTCCATGACTTGGTTTCATAACATAAATGAGGAAATTTTTGAGACTTGAGATAATCTTTTCGATGCTTTTATCTCCAAATTCAACCCCAGAAACACTATAATTGATGTTAAGAATAAGATCATTAATTTTTTATAGGATTAGGGAGAGTTATTCAATGAATATTGGTATAGGTTTAGATACTTAATTAAATAGTGTCCCAATGACCATTTGGCTCCCCATTATTTGATAGAGACATTTTATAATTCCCTTACACTATATAACCAAAATATAGTGGATCTATTTTGTGAGGGTGACTTCTATGATTCAACTACTAATGAAATCAAATTTTTTTTTTGATAAATTGGACCCAAAGTCACAACATAAGTGTACTGGGAAGATAACCTTTAATAAGGATGAAACTAGTACCCAAGCTATTGTAGTTAATAAAAGAACACTTAGGGAGCAGTGTAGTCATTATGGGATGTTCTTTCATGATCAAAATTATTATCCTAACTTTTATCTCATTATAAAACATGGAGAGAGTGTACAATTTTTTGATTAAATACCTAGGGATCCTAGTGAAAATAACCTAGTATCAAATCAATACATCTGTGGATACAAAAAAACCCAATTTTTTCAAAGAAATAACTGGGTGTAATAAAATATCTAGATGCCCCCGCATTACAAGATCATCATAAACCACAATTCCAAAATAATGTTTTGTGATGAATCTTCAAATACATAAAATAATAAATAGGTGATGTTAACTCAATTTTATAATAAATTTTATTCTAAAAAATATAGGTTAAAAGTCTTAATTTATTCTCAAAATTTTTAGACATAAAGATGAAATGGAATGTCAAAAATATTTCTTAAATAATCTATTTAATCAAAAGGGCCAGTTGTCTAGAGACTTAGGTAGGATAGATAAAGGAAAACTACCTAGTATAATAAAACCAATCCCAAGGGAGAATGTGATGGAAGTGACAACAAAATCAGGTATAAAAAATCAAGAACTATTTAGGGAATATTCAAGGGAATATTATTTTGATGAGAAAGTTAATACCAAAAATGAAAATATAGAAAATTCCAAAAATAAAATCTAGATAGATTTGATAAATTTGAGAAAAATGATAATCCTTCACCTGAAAAGTAAATGGATTAGAAGAAGATAAAATAGAAACTCATTAAAGAAAAAAAATAATAAGGTGAGGTTTGAGGATAAGGAGAGTGATCCACCTATTTTGAAACATTATACCCCTCCCATAACTTTTCCGTAAAGTCTAAAAAAGAACAATGAATATGATTATCTCAAGTTTCTTCAAATTTTTATGAGATTTAATGACAATATATCTTTTTTGAAGCCTTAAATAAGATCCCACATTATATGAAATTTCTCAAAAGGTTCATTATTAATAAAATGATTGGGGTGAGAGTTAAAGTATTAGTCTTAATGAGTATTGTAGTTCCATTGTTCAAAAAAAATTTCCTATAAAATTGAAAAATTATATATCCTTTTTTATTTCTTACAGAATAGGGTAATGTGAGAATATTAGGTTCATGTGTAATGACCCCAATCCTAGTATCCCAGAGCTGAGGTATATATTATTACATTGGTATACTATATAAGCGATTTCATCCCAAAGGATATAATGGTTTAGTAGTATTAATAAAATAGATACATACTTGAAATTATTCTTTCATTTGAAAACCTAAAATAAAAAAGTTTTTTCTTTGAGAACTCCATTATTCCTCATAGTGTATCTATGTATATAAATCAAAAAAAATTCTTGGTATCCTGGGGAAAATAAAACATAGGAAATAGGTGAGATCATATGAATAGTAATGGTAAGTGTACAATGGAATCTATGAGTAAATAAGACGTAATAAATTTGGAAAGGTAAATAACTAAAACACATGCTATCTAATAAATAACTTTAGTATAATATTGTATGAATAAATGATGATCATATATTTCCATATAAATAATCAAACGAGTTTAAAAAATTAACCATGAATATTATAACTAATCAAATAATAACATGGAATATCAAATAAATTCATAATGTTGGACATCTAAATCACAACGTTGAGGCCTTGTTCTAATACATCTAAATAAATGGGTAAGGCCTTAGACAAAACACAATCTAGTTTCTCTCATGAGACCTACTCATGCATTGAGAGGATATAGCGAGCCCCACCCATAACATACTAAGTCCAATGCATTCCTCATATAAAAGGGGTGAAACATAATCAACATAAACATTCACATTGAAAAACTAACATTAAAATTTTTAATACTTACCCCAATCAATAAACATAATTATAAACCATCTAGAGTAAAATGATGAATGGTAATAAAATTGTACATTACTGGTCAAAATTATTATAAACTATATAGATAAATAATAAGGATGGTATCAATATAACACATCCTCAGTGTATCATAATTAAAATATAGGTTTTATGTCTTTTATTAATATAAATACCATGAAAAGATCCTTACAAATATTTTATTGAAAAATAACATTAGAATTTTGAAAACCACCTTTTAAAAAAAAGTTCACAAACAATTTTGATTTTTTTTTTAAAATAATATATAAATTTTTTTAAAGTAATCATTAAAACATTGTTTTTTCATAAAGGTGGGGTTTTTTCATGTCTTATACATTAAAACAAATGTTCCTTTTAGATTTTTAGTAAAAGAAAAAACAAGATTTATTTTGAAAACCACCTGAATGTTCCTTTAAAAAAATTTTGAAAAAAATTAAAAATGGGTAAAATATATGTAATAAATAATTTTTAAAGGGTTAAAAACATTTTATATTTTTTTTATAAAACATATTTTTTTATGAAAAATGATTTTCGACCGAAGATGGAAATAAAATCATATTTTCTTAAAAACATTTTCTCAAACATTTGATGTACAAAGAGTAGAAAAATGGTACTATTATGTGAATAAGTTCTCGAATAAAAATTGGATAATAAAATATATTTATTTTATTATACAAATATCAAATAATCCACCCCAAGGGATACTTAAACAAAAACAATCCCGAATAATGATGAGATTGTGAAATAAACCCTTACAAAATTGGTAAATTTTGAGTCATGAGTGTCGTGAAAGAAATAAATTCAAATGAAACTATAAATACCATTAAGATAAATATATTCATGATATAAAATATCAAAGGGGTATTATATATACCACTCAAAAGAAATAATTGGTGAATATAGTATATGTCTCATAGAAGTAAAAGTGAGATGAGAAACCCATACCTTAGGTTCGATTTCCTTTATATGTGTCTAAACCTCCTGTATGATAAATATAGATTTATTAAAAATCCATTAAATAACCATAATAATATATATCATACCATATATTATTTTCTTATTGTCTTTTATCACTTGTTTATTAGAAATTCTTTGTTAAAATCAATGTTGCATGAGGCAATTACTTCATTTTCATGTAGATTTTTAATAATTTTGGTAATTTTAATTTGATCATGTTTAAATAATCCAAAGAATTTAAAACATGATATAAATATCATATATATTCATTATATATTTATTTATAGTAATCTATAAAATTTAGATATAGAAAATGGATTACACCGTCCATGGAGAAGGTAGGCCGTACGTACACATGAATGTTGTTTCCATTTTGCTCAACTGATGGTATGAATGAAAAATAAATATTAATAAACCTTTAAATAATCAATATTATGTTATATATATCAATTATATTGATAAAAGTTATCCTTATTACCATCCATGTAAAAATAAACTGAAAACATTTTACATCACTATGTGGAGGTGGTAGTTCGCACGTACGCATGAGTAATGCTATTATTTTCCAATGGATTAGAAGGTAATATGTTATATGTGATATTATATTTCCATAATTATGGTTATATCATAAATATAATATATATTTATTAAATTTTATACTTATTACCTACCATGTAAAGCATAAGTTAAAAATGAATCACATCGCTTCATGAGGCAGTAGTTCACCGTACACATGAAAGATGTTATCGTATCCATCATAGAATTACAATTTTGAAGTTATATGTGATATGATAATTAAATAATTATATTAATATCATAATTATAATATACATATGTTAAATCTATCATTAAATCCATACTTAAAATGTGGTGATGAAAAAATAATGAAATCGGTTCACGAGGCGGTAGTCTGTCGTACACACGAATGATGATTTTGTAACCCATTTGATGTAAGAGAGTATTGATATAGGTTATTACCTTAAAAAATATCAATATATGTAATAAAATGAGGTTATTATATTAAAAAAATTAATAATATTTTAAGGATATGGAGGAATAAATAAAATAAATTACTTTATTAGGGATCTAACCTCTTTTTCAGACAACTTCTTTTGGTTTGCACCAAAAGGATTATCAGGTCAGATATACGAACAAACTAAGGCTTATAGTATGATATGATATAATTAAAGAAATTATTTGGGTAGGTATTGGCTGAACCAATGGGTTTTGGAAGTGTGAATAGGAGAGGAGGGGGTGGCCTTTTATAAGTGAGGTGAGTGACACACTTGTAATTTTTGAAAATAAAAAGGTCTACCCACGTTTTTCACAAAACACATAGCTAAAAAATGGGAAATTATCTAACCTATAATATATGTGGTCAAAATATTTTTATAAAATTTGAGTTTTAAATTCTTTGGATCATTTTTAACCCTTATATTTTTAGTTTAACCACCCAGGTAAACCCATTCTAATCTTAATCAAAATAAATAATTTTTATTATTTTTACTATTCATTATTGTAAAAATTTAAATTGAAATTATTATATAATATAATTTATGATGATTAAAAATATGTAATCCATTTTTCAAAATTCCATTCACATAAGTTGAAAATTTTGATTTAAAATTAACCCCGCAGATGCGATGAGAAAACAAGTTTTCAAAGAAAAAATGTTCTAAAGTTTTTATATAAAAATTATATAGAAAATTGATTATAATAGAATAAATTTGATTAATAAATATAAAATTGAAATAATTTTATTTTAAAATTAATTTAAAATATAATTTTACTTTATAAATAATTTAATTGAAAATGCAATTTTTAATTAAAATTTAGTATTTTTTACTATTCATCAAAAAATTATCATTTTCAAAAAATTATAAAAAATAAACAAAAATATTATTTTGTCTTGTATATTTAAAAAATAAAGTTTTTTTAGAAAATAATTTTTTTAAAAGTGGTAAAAATTAATTTTAAATTATGTGATCAAAGCACGAATAAACCCCCTTTTAGAAAAAATATAGTTTTTAAAAAAAATATTTTTTGTTCAAATGTTTCTTTATTTTATTTATAGTCAGTAGATAACCATTTAATTTATTTATAAAATGTGTAAACCATATAATTTTTATAATTTGGTTAGTATTTTTCATACTCTCTAATTTAATGTCTAGGTTATAATGGTAATGTTTTAAAAGTAATATTTTATTAGAGTATCATTGTTTGTTTAAACCCAATGTTGTGTGGATTGCAATCTATAAAAGAGATTTAATTTTTAAAAAAATAAATATATCATAAATTCTTAGTGTATTACATTATCTTCTATGCTTGGTGTTGCATGTCATATAAACTATCGAATATGATATCCCTCTTTTAAAATCCTAGGGTGTTACATTCTACCCCTTAAATAAACTGCATCCTCACAATTTAATCTTGTTATCAGTAACAAAGAGTTTAAAATTTTAAAATATATTTCTTGAAATAAGAAAAAATGATAAGAATTAATAAAACATCCTCTTTATAAGTGATAAATGTAAGTAGTAAGGTCATTTGGAATAATCATATAACTAAGTTTCTATATAGGAGAACATAGGTGGGAAGTGAAGATATGGACATGGAAGAAAATACTAATGCCCAAGGATTAATAGAGAGTGGTAGAGATCATTGATAACATGAAAGTGAATGACCAGTGTAATGCTAATGACCTAAAAACCATAAATCTCTTATGATTTAAAATACCATCGGTTCAACATAAATGAAGGTATTAGGATAATATTTTATTTCAACATCGTTTTCCTAGAGTTGAGTATTTCCTTTACCATATAAAGTGAAAATATATGAAAATATACTTAGTTTATATCATCCTATTTCATAGGAAAAATTCCATATTTTGGTTGTGATTAGATCATTTTCTAATTCATTTCTTACTATAAGAAATTAATATCCAAAACGATTTTTTTATTCCTAAAGCACTAAAATTAACTTTTAACATATCATAAGATCCATAAAAAGTGAAAATAATTTCCATATATTTATAAATATTTTACAAAACAAAAATTGTTATAAAATGTTTTTAAATAACACCAAAAGTTTAACTTAATCTATTTCATAAATAGTTAACCTGAAGAATCATACAAATATTTTCTGTCCAAATTCAAAGTCTAAATATTTTGAAATAAAGTCACTAAATCAACATTATATTACCCATTCAATATAAAGTGTATCTTAATGTCACATTAGAAATACATGAATACATTTATCACCATAAAACCGTAATGAAAACATGCATTCTTCTAAATATAAAATCCTAGGTTTTCAAACATATTCCATAAATAAGTACATATATTAAACTCTAGAAAAGATGGTACATACCATCAAACCTATAAACAATTACACATTCCAAAACACTATCCCATAAACATATCATTATTATCTCAACATTGGGAAAAAATTAAGGGTTATCCTCCCTCAATATGGTGTTTTCAAAGAGTTTTAACTTGTCACTTAATAATTTTTCTTGGTCATCAGTACCATTAAATATATGCTTTCAAATACTATAAGAAATAATATTATAATATTTCCCTTTTACATTTCATGATTCTTATAAGTAGAATAATATTAATAAAATAATCATATAACATAATTATTGAATCTAAACACAAGAACATTAATAATTCCACATCATCTGTGGTAATAATATAATCTTGACCATGATCCCATAGCTTTTTTTTGAGTTATATTCCTTTGATGATTGGGGAATTAATTTATGTAGTGCCCCATATCCTTACAGTTGATTCATTGAACATTGGAAATTTATTTCTTTCCCTTTAAATCATGAGAATAATTTATTTTCTTTCCACATTGTAGAAAACTCACATTCCCTTAAAAAAAGTATCAGGATGTTTCTTTCCAGAATTATTACAAGTGAAAAAATCCTTCTTTCCCTTATTATCCTTATATATTTTTTGTTCTTTTTTCCTCTTCTTCTCTAGATTCCCTTTGAATCCTATTTTTAGAATTATTTATTTATATTTATAGAACATGATACTATGTCTTCATATAATGAGGATGTTTGGGATACTATCTCCCTTCAAAATATTGTCTTAATCCCATCAAAGAAATGATCATTATTACTCTTTTGATTATGTTCATTGATACAGTTTATGCTACTTCCACTATGATAAATATATAAATAGTGGAATACACTATATTAGATCATAAAATTAAGAAACATAATGTATAATTCCAAAACTAGTTAAACATGTAATGTAAATTGAAAAATTTATGCATAACTAATATCATAATCCTAAATATGGTTTCTTTGGGGATATATTTATTTTCAACTCTTTTATATTGGTTTGTAAAGAAAATTTGATTTATCCTAAGCATATACCTCAGGATTTTCAAATCAAGTGCACAGTAAGGCCTATTTTCATTCACTAGGTGATGATCGTGTTAATCCCAATGTGCCCTTTTTAGTGTTATTACCCCTAGGTACATTTGTGCCAAAACCACATCCACTTGTAGTATCCAAATAGGGGTGTATTTTCTTAAGAAAACCACATAACATATTTCTTACCAAAACATTATAATGTTATTCTATAATTTTTCTAAAATTATATCATAGTATTATATTCACTAATATATGTTATCCTAAATCTAGTTCCCAAGGTTTCTACTAAAATTTCTATGATATCTACTGTAGAGATCCTAACCCCACTAGCCTAAGGCTGGTTTCTTCTTTATTACATTGGAATAAGATATAAGTAATTGCATCCTGAAGTACATAATAGTTTAGTATTCTTGATAAACTAGATACATACTTGAAATTATTATTTCAATAGAAAACATAAAATACACAAAGTATTTTATTTGAGAACACTATTATTTTTCATAGCATATCCCTGTATATCAATCACAAAACACTTTCTTGTATCCTGGGGAAAATAAATCATAAGAAAGGGGTGAGATCAAATGCTTAATAAGGGTAACAATAAAAATGAATCTATGAGTAAATATGGCATAATCAATATGGAAAGGAATATAACTAAAACACATGTCATTTAATCAATAACTTGAGCATAATATAGTAGGAAAAAATGATGACCAACTAATGACATATAAATAATCACATAAGCTTGAAAACATAATAATGGAAAATCTAAATAATCAAATAATAAAATGGAATATAAATAACAAAATTTATAATGATGGAATTCGTAATTCAGAATATATAAAATACAACTTTTATCCAAGACATCTACATAAATGGGTAAGGCCTCAACCAAAACCCAATCTTGTTTGTCTCATGAGACCTACCAATGAATTGAGGGGATATAGTGGGCCACAACCATCACTTACTAAGTATAATTAATTCCTCATATGAAATGGATGAAACATAATCAACATAAACATTATTATTAAAAAACTAACATACCAAATGTTAATACTTACCTCAATCAATAAACATAATCATAATCCATCCAAAGTAAATTGGAGAATGGTAATAAAATTATACATCCCCGGTCAATATGATCATAAAACATCTATAAAGATAATAAGTATGGTATGAATACAACATATCCTTAGTTTATCATAAGTAAAATAGTGGATTGATGTCATTGTTGAATATAAATACCATGAAAATATCCTTAAAACAATTTTGAGAAAAATAATCTTTGTATTTTGAAAATAAACTTTAAAAAAAATGTTCAAAAAACATTTTGAAAATAAATTTCATTGAAAATAACCTCTTTAAACATTTAAAATAATAATTAAAACATTGATATGTCATGATTTTTTAAAATTTTGTTTATGATGTACATGTTAAAAAAAATATTCCTTTAAGTTTTTTAGTAAAATTCAAATAAGCATTGTTTTGAAAATGAAATGAAGATTCCCTTAATTTTTTTGTAAAAATTAAAAATATTTAAACAATTATTTAATAAATCATTTTTAAATGGTTGAATTTTTTTTAATTTTTTTAGAGAACATGGGTTTTGATGAAAAAGATTTTCGACCGAATAGAGAAATAAAGTTGTATTTTATTACAAACATTTTCTCAATCATTTCAAGTAAAAAAGAGTTATAAAATGGTAATATTACTTTATATTATTAATTAATAAAGATATTATAATAAAATATATTTATTTTAATTTATAAATATCATATAATTCTCTAAATGGAGACTTAGAAAGAAAAACCTGAATAATGATGAGATTGTAAAATAAACCCTTATCACATTTGTAACTTTTGAATCATGATCCCCATGAAATAAATAAATTCAAATGAAACTTTAAATACCCTTAATATAAATATATTAATGATATATAATATAAATGATACAATATATATACCACACAAAGGAAATAAGTGGTGAATATGGAATATGTCTCACATAAGTAAAAGTGATACAAGAAACCTATACCTAAGGTTCAACATCCATCATATGTTTATAGACCTCCTTTATAATAAATTTAGGTTTATTAAACATAAATTTTCTAAACATTATCATATATTTCATTCCATATATGATTTACTTATATTCTTTTATCACTTTTTTATTAGAAATTCTTTATTAAAATCATTGTTTTGGGTGATAATTGCTTCTTTATCATGTCTATTTTGGTTTAGTAATTTTAGTCAATTTAATTTGATCATGGTTAAATTATCTAAATAATTTAATCCATGATATAAATATCATATATATTCATTATTTACTTATTTATAGTGATCTATCAAAGTTATATATAGAAAATGAATTACACTGTTCAGGGAGATGGTAGGCCGTACATATGCAAAAACGTTGTTTCCATTTTTCTTGAAGGATGAAATGAATGGAAAATAAATATTAATTAACCTCTATAGAATCATTATATATATATATATAATTTATATTAATAAAATCTATTGTTATTACCATCCATGTAAAAATAAAATGAAAAACATTTAACATTGCTATGTGGGGGTGGTAGTCCACACGTACGCATGAGTGATGCTATTGTTTTCCACTAGATTGGAAAGAAAGAAGTTAGATGTTATATTATATTTTAATCAGTATATTTATATCATAATTATAACATATATTCATTAACTTTTATTCTTACTACCTTCCATGTAAATCTTAAGTGAAAAACAAATCACATCATTTCATGAGGCCGTAGTCCGCCGTACACACGAGCGATGTTATCGTATCCCTCACAAAATAGAAAGTAAAAAGGTATATGTGATATAATAATTAAATAAGTATAAAAATATCATAAAAATATTATAAATATGTTAAATCAATCATTACATCTAGTCTTGAAATGTGGTGATGGAAAACGAATGATAACGGTTCACGAGGCGGTTGTCCGCCGGACACATGAATAATGATTTTGTAACCCATTTGATGGAAGATTACATGGATATAGGTCATTAAATTAACATAAAAACATATCATTATGTGGAATATACTAATGTTATTATATAATCATTTTTAATTGGAATTAAATGAGGAAAATGAAGAAATAAAATAAAATTCTTAATTAGGGGTATTACCTCTTCTTGAGACAACTTCTTTTAGTTTCAACCAAAAGGCCTATTAGGTTCTATTTATTACCAAAATAAGGATTTTAAGATGATATGAGGTAATTAAGGAAGTTATTTGGCCAGTTATTGGATGATAAAATTTGTTTTGTAAGTGTTAATAGGGGATGAGATAGGGTTTCCTTTTATAAGTGAGGTAAGTGACACAATTGTAATTTTTGAAAATAAAAATGTATATGTGTGTTTTTTACAGTAAATAAGGATAAAAAAATAGTAAATTCTTAAAAAAAGAATATATAAGGTTTAAATATGGCTATAAAATGGATGATGTAAAAGTTTTGGGTCATTTTTAAACTTTATCTTTTTAGTTTAACCCTAGGAAAACTCTTTTTTACCTTAACCGTAATAAATGATTTTTACTGTTTTTACTATTAATTATGGTAAAACATTAAGTTGAAATTATTAAACAATATAACTTATCCTAATTAAAAATCTAGAATCCAATTTTCAAAATTCAATTCACATAACTGGAAAATTTTAATTTAAAATTAATCCCTCTAACACAATGAGAAAATGGGGTTTCAAAGAGAAAATATTCAAAAGTTTAAAAAGTTTTAATATCAAAATTTAATATAAAGTTTATTAAAATGAAATAAATTGAATTTTAAAAAATATATATAATTTAAATAATTTTACTTTAAAACCAATTTAAAATATAATTTTACTTTATAAATAATTGAAATGAGAAGATAATTTTCAATTAAAATCTAGTATTTTTCACTATTCATAAAAAATCAATATTTTTTGAAAATTTTCAAAAATCAACCCAAAGATAATTTGCACATGTAGATTTAAAAAATGAAGTTTTTTAAATAAAGTTTCTAAAAGTATTAAATTAATTTTAAATTATGTGAGAAAAACATGACTAGACCGCCTTTTAGAAAAATATACAGTTTTTCAGAGAATATTTATTTTTCTTTCAAATGGTTCTTATTTTATTTATAATCAATAAATAACCATTGAATTTATTTTATTTATGTTTAAAACATATAATTTTTATAATTTATTTACTACTATTAATAACTGATAACTTAACGGCTATGTTATAATGGTCATGTCTAAATAATAATATTTTAATTGAGTATTGTGTTTCATTAAAACTAGATATTACTTTCATTACAAGCTATCGAAGAAATTGATTTTAAAAAAAGAAATATATTGTAATGACCCACAAATTCTAATTGGCCTGAGAGTACAACGAGTCATTACTTAGCCTTAAGAAACATCCCCAAGGCGCCAAAGGCTAGCAATAAATGCCGAAGGTTTTAAAATACAAGTGGGGGATGATTTACCCTTTTTATAAATAAAACAATAAACTAACAAACCATAACCAAACCATTCACTAAATGATGCATGGACAAAATAAAGACCACTAAAAAACTTCATGTTTCTCAAAACCACATCAAAGTATGCCACAACAGAAGAGCAAAAAAGTATCAAAGTACATAGAGGATAAATAACTAAAGACTCTCAATAGACCACAAGACTCCATGCTCCACAAGATCCAATATCTATAATCATCGAATAACCCAAGTATCACAAGGTTGTGCTAAAAATGTGGGAAATGTTACCTTTTCCCCTGTCCTAGAAGATAACATCTGCAAAAGCAATAAAGTTCCAAAGTAGGGGTGAGTATAAAACTCAGTAGGTTTTCCCCAATGACTTCCCCACTCATTCCATTAGGATAGAAAAGTTAGCCGCATTTATATAAAACATTTTATATAAAACAGTTTATATAAAACAATTTACCAGAACAGTTTATACCCAAATATAAACAAGTTTAAAAAAACCATTTACAACCAAGTGAAAACAAAACTAATTGAAACCAATTTCCAGAAAGTTATTTTTACAAAAAAAAAACTAATAAAATATTAAAACAAATTCTTCTTATAATTTGGCATACCCATTCCACAGGTCAAAACACACCCACACATGCATGCTTTATTTGAAAGTTCCATACTCATGAGCAGTCTCTCGTCCAATTACCTTATGTCCCAATGACACATACCCCCGATCTAGTGTCACATCCCTTATACCCTGATGGTACTCGTCTCTTATTAAGTTCCCGTTAAGCATGAACTCACACTAACACCCTTTATGCCAAATATTTCCATTACCAAAATAAACCACTTCAATAAAACTGAACTTTTATTGAAAACCAAAGCAAAACAAATTTTAAGAAACATTTAATATCAATAAAAATTTCCCTTTTATTGAAAATATCTAATACCATTTATGTTCCAACAATCCAGAAAAATCCCCCTTTTAAAATACACATTTTAAAAACAAGAACCAAATCACTCATTCAAAATCCCCAATTTTCCACATTTCACCACCATCACTCAAGAAGGTTTCCAAAAACTGTTTTACAACCAATTAATAATCTATTAAAAACCACACATTTAATTTTAAAGCATTCCAATCATTTATACTAATTGGATTTGAAAAATAAGACTCTGACCTTGAAGGTTTTGATGAAACCACAACGAATGAAGAATGCAAAAGAAAACCGAGTCGATTCTCCAATAACCCGCCTTATATCACTTATCCTAGAAATATCAAGACCAAAACTCATCATATTTGGAATACAATAACCTAGATCTACCCAAAACGGGTGTAGATATGAGAAACCGAGAGAAGAGGAAAAGTAGCTCTATGTAGATCTAGAAATCTTATTAAGAACAAAGAAGAACAATTACATACCTCAAGAATCCATCTCCGATTCACCAAGGGAAAAATTTGAATCACCTTTAGACTGATGGGAGAACCTTCTTTGGACTTAGGAGAAGAAAATTCCCGAGTTAGGGCTAGTTTGGGTAAATAATAAGGGAGTTATGGAAAAAATGAGTGAGATCCTATTTTTAAGGATCTTATTTTGACCCTGCACACAGTTTAACCACATAGTTAGGAAAACAGTGCGCTAAACATGTGGTAGCCACTGCCCACATAGTTTCCCCTTGCATGGTCTCCTAAATTGTGCTCCAACTGTGCTGGATCTACTGCCTCAAGAGGAATACTACACACCGTTTGTACGCACAGTTAGTAAAAACGTGTGCTGCCCGTGCAACCTTCACTTATCCCCAAAAAACTCTTCCAAAGTTCTCCCAACTGTCCGATACATCACCCTAACACTTTATAACCATAAAAATCATCAAGTAATGGTTACATAACAGAAACCGAGGGTACTTTATTCTCCCCGCCATTGGTCTTTCCATCCTCAGAAAGTAGAAAACATTTGATAACTTGAAAGAGTTCTGACCACTTCTCTTTAATTTCCTTATCACGTTCCCAAGTCTCTTCCTGAATCTGACCATGCTGCTATAAAACCCACACTATAGTGAGGATTTTTTCATGCAAGAATTTCTATTTCCTCTCTACAATATATACAGGGATATACATGAATGAATAATCTGGATCTAGGTCAACGTGATCCCATCTAATCACATGGTCAGGATCTGGATGATACTTTTTCAACTAAGATACATGAAACACATTATGCACTAAACTGAACCTCGATGGTAATTCCAACTGATATGCCACCTATCCAACCCATTATATTATCTCTAAAGGGAAAATGTATCTAGAATATAACTCCCCCTACTTCCCAAAACGACGATGTCCAAGCCTCGAAGATATCCACAAGAAGACATGATCACCCACAACAAACGAAAAAGGTCTTCAGCGGTGATCTGCATATGATTTATGATGACTCTGAGCTGTCTCCATCCTCTTTCTAATCAAATGGATCTTCTCCATTATTTCATGGACAAGGATCAGCCCAAATAGTGACTTTTCACCTGTTTCCACCCAACATAGTATAGAATGACAAAGACTCCCATACAATGTTTCAAACGGAGCCATATGTGTCGAGGCCTGATATCTTTTATTGTAAGAGAACTCCACCAAGGGTATGTTCTCCTCCCATGATCCAACAAAATACATTACACAAGCCCATAACATGTATTCCAATGTTTTTATCATCTGCTCAGACTACCCATCCGTTTGAGGATGATACACCGTACTCATAGTAAACCGAGTCCCAAGGGATTTTTGTAAGGATTTTCAAAATGACATGTGAAACTTAGATTTCTGTCTGAGACTATTGAAACTGGTATTCCATGCCTCTTTACCAATTCATGGATATATATTTTTGATAGATACTCCATCGTATGAGTTTCATGAATAGGGATGAAATGGGATGACTTGGTAAGATGATCCACTATCACTCATATGACATCGTGTTTCTGTACCATTCTTGGAAGACCTATAACAAAATCTATTGCTATTTGATCCAATTCCCACACTGGTATAGGTGAAGACTGCAACATAACTGCAGGCCTTTGATTCTCTACTTTAACCTATTGAAAATTTAAGCATCATGAGATGAACTCGACCACTTTCCTTTTCATGCCTCTCCACCAAAACTGTGTGTTCAATGCCTTATACATCTTCTATGTACCTGGATGTACATCCCATCTTGAATGGTGGTAAGCATGAAGGAGTTGTTCCTAACAAGCCATAGATAAAACTATCTGATCTCTAAAGTACAAAAATGAGCTCCCATCAAGTTTTCAGCATTCAATGGTCTCCCCACCATTGAGTTTTTAACTCATAACCAGGCATTCTACATCAGATGTTTATGCCTCTTTGACATTTTTTACCAAATCAGGAACAAGCGTAGATGAAAAGAAAACTACAATATCGCCTCGGTATTCACATTACACATGCATGTCGGCTAGGACTGACATCAACTGCCATTCATCTAAAGATTTTTTCTCCAACTGAGCATATGACTTTCTTCTCAATGCATCTGCCACCATATTACCTTTTCTTGGTGTATACATCAAGTCAAATTCAATCATATAAGGATACTCCATCCATATTCTTTTCCTCATATTATAATCTCACTGTGATAAAATGTGTTTCAAACTTTTTTGGTCTATGAACATAGTGAATTTCTCACCAAATAGATAATGTCTTCATGTTTTCAAAGCATGGACGACTGCAGCTAACTCTAAATTGCATGTTGGGTAATTCTTCTCATACATACTCAACTACCTTGAACCATAAGCAACCACATGGTCTCCTTTCATGAGAATGCAACCCAACCCTAATCCCAAAGCATCATAATACACCACATACCCCTGTCCTAATTCTAGAAAAATCATGATAGGTGATGAGGTAAGACAAACTTTCAGTTCCTGGAAAGACTTTTGGAATTCCTCTATCCATTGGAATAGAGCATTCCTCTTTGTCAGAACTATCATTGGCAAAGCTAGTCATGAGAAATCACACACAAAGTGCTGGTAGTGACCAGCTAGACTAAAAAAACTTCGTATCTCGAAGATATTTTTCAATGGTTTCCATGAGATAATCGATTATATATTTTTAGGATCAACATAAATGACTTTATTAGAAATGAAATGGCCATGAAAACATACTTTCTGTATACAAAAATTACACTTTGATAATTTGGCATTCAAATGGTGATCTCTCAATATTTATAACACTTTTTCGAGGTGTTTCTCATGGTCAGACCTTGTCTTTGAATATACCAAGATTTCATCCACAAAAACCACAACAAACAAGTCTAGATATCAATGAAATATCCAATTCATCAAATTCATGAATATCGTTGGTGCATTCGTTAGACTGAAAGGCATGACTACATATTCATAGTGGCCATATCTACTTCTGCAAGCTATTTTTGGAATATATTCCTTCCGAACTCACAATTGGTGATATATTGATCTCATTTCAATCTTAGAGAACCACTGTTCTCCTCTTAGTTGATCAAACAGATCATCAATGCATGGAGTGGGTACCTGTTCTTTATCATAACTTGGTTAAGTTTACCATAATCAACAAAAAACTGAAGAGTTCCGTCTACTTTATTCACAAACAAGGCTGATTCTTCCCATGGAGATGTACTTGGTCGAATGAAACCCTTACTTTCCAGATCCTCCAACTATATTTTCAATTCTAGTAACTCTATTGGTGCCATCCTATAAGATGAGAGGGAAATAAGACTGGTCCCTGGAAGGAGACCAATCATAAACTCCACTTCCCTTATAGATGGTAACCCTGAGAAGTTATCAGGAAATATATCTATAAATTGATCCAAAACTACTGGAAAATTATTTCCCTCAATCTCTTCTATTGATTCCAAAGTCAACGCCACCAACTGGTAATATATTGTTCCCACCATCGGTGCCAACAAGCTCTTTTCACCTTTCTTTACCATCTTCTCTTCTTTGAAGAGATGCTTGATGCCGTCCTCAGTCATGAAAATAACTGTTCTCATATAACATTCAATGAGATCCTTGAACATTTTCAACCAATCCATACTTAGGATTAAATCATAGACATCCTTTTCCAACATCAAAAATTCCCATTCATCTTAGCTCTATCAATAATTATAGCACATGCTCTACACACAAAGGGTTGACATTCTCTTTCTTTGAGAGGAGTTTTTAGTTTTAAAATAGAAGGCATAATTTCCAAATTTAAACATAGAAAATCAATAGCATGATAAGAAATGAAAGACTATGATACACTAGTATTGAAGATCACTTGCACAAGGGTAGAGTTCGAAATAATCATACCTCTCACTGTAGACGGTCTAGCCTGATTATCGACAATCATCTGCTCAGCTCCATACAATTTCTTCCTCACTACACTAGTCTCCATGTAGCCTTAATGAGATTACCCTAGTTGAGGAGTCATAATATTACTAGAATTACCATAGTTATCTCTACTCTACTGTTGAGACTGATTCTTCTTTCCTCGCCCTGTTAAAGCATACAATGCTTGCGATGCTTAAGAAGTGTCTCGAGCAGCAGACCTTGGAGCACTGTGACAATAGCACTGAATATGGCCCATATATTTGTAGTTAAGGCATGATCTATGTTGTGTAGTACACTCTTGCTTTATGTGTTCAATTGAACCACATTAAAAGAAACCTGCTTTGCTCTGGGGCCATCGAGGAAGGTTCACTGATCCAACTATCTAGTTCTGATTTCCACTTCCACCTTGGAAATAGGTCTCCCTTTTCCACTTACTTCCAGAATTTGAGCTCCCACTATTCCCTATAGGCATCATCATACCACCTCCCATAGATTCTGAGATATCATGTTCAGCCACAATCGCTCTGTTCACTATCTCTGTATAATTTGTAATACAAAATACCAAAATATTTAATCGAATCTTCTATCGCATCCTCGATTCAAAAAATGCGTGCCTTAAAGGATGCAATTGACACAACTTCTGGTGAAAAGAATACTAAATTCATGAATTTATCCAAAAAATCAGTGATAAAGAGACCCTCTTGTTTCAGGCTGAATAAATCCAACATTTTCTAGATTTTGAACGTATGAAGATAGAATTTTTTGTGGAACAATTCCTCAAAATCCTCACATATAAGGCCTTCATACAATTTATCCTACACCACTAAATCCCACCATTTACGTGAAAGATCCTCAAGAATATATGTTTCCATCTTGAACTTTAGCTCTACCGGTGTGCCTATGAATTCGAAGATACGATTCATCCTACTAAGCCACACATCCGCCTTCTTGGGTTCAGCATCACCCTGAAATTTAGGTGGATTCGACTTCATGAACTGGATGGTATGATACATTTGCCTCAGATCATTCCTTATGTTCCTCATATCCACAACTTGAAAATATTGGATAATACTTTGAACCAGTGATTGGTTCACCCATGGTTCAGGTGTAACCACATTTTCTACAGCTTCTTCAAGTTGGTTTCAACGACACTTACTAGGTTCCATTTTCTAAACCAACAACAAACTCCATCAATCTCACTCTCTAGAAACTGATGGCTTAGCATTTCAAATTCTATCACATCAACTATCACAATTTTTTTTCCAAAATCAACCTTTTCTATGTTAAACCATTTTTGAAACATTCATTCATGCTTTTAAAAACCAAACCATTTTCAAAATACACCAAATATCCTCAATTAAAAATATTTCATTTGAAAAAAAACTCTGTATTTTTTTAAAATTTAAACCTTGCACAAAATCATAAATCATTACTCCAAATGAAATATGAAATCCTAGTGGGAATTCATTCCTATACCATGTATGTCATGCTCATCTCATTGAATAAACCCATGACAATGAGATTCCAAGATCCTATAAGTGTCTCCAAACACTTGTTTACCCAACTCCCTAGTAACTTGAAGTTCTTCATAAAAGGTTTAGCTACATCCTTTTATGATATACATTTCAAGTTCCGAAAATCCTACTCCTGTCTAAGATTTTAACCCAAATGATAGAAAAAAGAAATTTCAACTCCAAGACCAAGAACATTTATGACTACTTGTTAGGAAAGGACCGAACAAGATGATAAATTTTGTACCACAAATGAATGACCCTTTGATACCATTTGTAATTTCCCACAAATTCTCGTTGGATTTAGAGTACAACGAGACATTACTTGGACTTAAGTGACATCCCCATGGTGCTAAAGGATATAAATAAATGCATAATGGTTTCAAATACAATTGGGGGATGATTTAACCTTTTTAGAAATAAACCAATAAAACAAAAAACCATAACCAAACCATTCACTAAATGATGCATGAAAAAAATAAAGAAAACTAAACAACTTCATGTATCTCAAAACCACAACAAAGTGTGCCAAAATAGTAGAATAAAAAAGTATCAAAATACATAGCAGATAAAAAACTAAAGAATCCCTAGAGACCACAAGACTCCATGATCCACAAGCTCTAATATCCACAATCACTGAACAACCCAAGTATCATGAGTTATTGCTAAAAATGTGGGAAATGGGACCTTTTCCTGTGTCCCAAAAGATAACATCTACAAAAGCACCAAAGTACCAAAGTAAGGGTGAGTATAAAACTCATTAGTTTTTCATCAATGAATTCCCTACCCATTACACTAGGATATAAAAGTTAGCTACATTTATATAAAATAGTTTATATAATTTTTTTACCAAAATAGTTTATACCCAAATATAAACAAGTTAAAAAAACCATTTACAAACAAGTAAAAACAAAACTAAATGAAACCAATTTCCAGAAACTTATTTTTCTAGAAAAATAACTAATAAAAGCTTAAAACCAATTCTTATTATCATTTGGCATACCCGTTCCATAGTTCACAACACACCCACACATGCATGCTTCATTTGACAGTTCCATACTCATGAGTGGTCTATCATCCAATTACCTTGTGTCCTAATAACACACAACCCTGATATAGGGTCACGTCCCTTATACCCCAATGGAAATTTTCCCTTTGTAAGGTCCTATTAAGCATGAACTCACACTAACACCCTTTATGTCAAATCTTTCCATTACCAAAATAAGCCACTTCAATAAAACTGAACTTTTATTGAAAACCAAAGCACAACCAATTTCAAGAAACATTTCATTTAAATAAAACTTTACCTTTTATTAAAAACATCTAATCACATTTATGTTCCAACAATCTAAAAAAATCCCTTTTTTAAAATCCACATTTTAAAACCAAGAACCAAAGCACTCACTCAAAATCCCCAAATTTTTAGATTTCACAACCATCACTCAAGAAGGTTTCCAACAAGTATTCAACAACCAAATCAAAATATATTAAAGACTAAAAATTCAATTTTAAAGTATTCCAATCATTTATACTAAGTGGAGTTGATAAAAAATCCTCTTACCTCGAAGGTTTTAACGAAAACCACAATGAATGAAGAACGCACAAGACATCTGGGATGATTCTCCAAGAACACACCTTAGATCTCTTCTCCTAGAAAGATCAAGTTAAAAAATCATCATATTTTGAATCCAACAACGTAGATCTATCCATAACGGGTGTAGATCTGAGAAACCGATAGAAGAGGATAAGTAGATCTAAGTAGATCTAAGAAACCGATCAAGAACGAAGAAAAATGATCACATACCTCAAGAATCTAACTTTGATTCACCAAGGGAAGCCTTTGGGTTGCCTTTGGAATGATGGAAGAATCTTATTTGGCCTTAGGAGAATCAAATTCCCGAGTTAGGGCTGGTTTGGATAAAAAACTAAGGAGTTATGGAAAAAATGAGTGAGATCCTATTTTTAAGGATCTCATTTTGACCCTGTGCACGGTTTGACCGCAAAGTTAGGCAAACCATCTTCTAACCATGTGATAGAAACTACCTGTATTGATTCCCCTTGCATGGTATCCCAAACTATTCTCCAACCATGCTGGAGCTACTTTCTCAAGAGGACCAATGTTCATGGTTTTTCCACACAGTTAGGCAAACCAGGCTCCGCCCGTGCGACCTTCACTTAGCCCCAAAAAAGTCTTCCAAAGTTCTCCCAACTCTCCCATTCACCACCCTTACACTTTATAACCATAAAAATAATCAAGTAAGGGTTACATACTAGAAACTGTGGGTACTAAATATATCATAAAGTATTAGGGTGTTATATTATATTCTATTCTTGGGGTTTTGTGTCATATATGATATTGAATATGATGTTACTCTTTTAAAATCTCAGGGTGTTACAGCCTGTGTGACTTAAGTGCTAGAATAAAACTTATTTCCCACTCCTTATTAAAAAATAAGGGTCTTAAGGACCTCAATATGAATTTTTTTATTTATTGAAATACAACATATCACATACTAATCCTTATGGGAGGGTATATGAACTATTAGTCAACATTGTAAAACTATCTTTTCCCACATTTTTTTATTCTTGAGATTGAGTGTGATTATAAAGTATTAATCATTTTTAAAAAACCTTTTTAAACAATTATAAGGATACTATAGAGGATTCTAAGGGAAATATTACCCATCAATCTAGTGAGGATCAAGAGTAATTTTATTTTTCAATAATTTCCCATTTTTTGTGAGTTATAAGCTAATAGAAGTTGATGAGGATGTTTTTAGAGATGAAGCTAGAAGAGAAATCCAACATCCTTTTTTTACATGGTCAATGAATCATTAAATAATAATTTTAATTCTTGATTTTTTTAAATGTACTCTACACTATAAATTTAAAGATTACTGTGTCTTGAGATCCAGATTAGGAGATACATTTATAAGGACCATGAAGTGGAACATCCATACCCAAGTTTCCTAGTTGAAAGTGTTTATCATGTTGTTGTTCAAAGTTTAACAACATCCCCTTTAACCAACCCTGATACCACTTCTTAATAATTAAAACCTGGGAGTGGAATGTGGGGAAAGATTATATGGGTAATTTATTTTAGTTTGGAGTCGTTAATGATTTTTCATAATCTGAAGAGGGTGTGATAATAAAATTTACAGATAGTTAACAAAATGTGGATAATAGAATTATCCCTGATAAATGAAACTACTTTGATAATGATTTTTCTTTCCCTAATCTTAGGTAATTATTAAGAAATATTGATTAGAGTTCCCCCATATCATGTAAGGGTGATGAATTTTAGATTATGACTATTGGTACGTGAATTATAGAATCTAATACAATTGCGTCTAAACCTATGTGTGCCAAAAGTTTGGGGGAATAAGTGAAGATTTAAAATGGTCATTCTGGTGTAAAGGTTTGGGTTTTTTTGATTCCTAGTTTTGTAAGTGAAATTCTAGGATTTGGAGCTACTATAGATAACCAACTTAGCCTTAGATGTTTTTATTTTTAAGTGAAAATTTTATTGGATGATATTATATTATATTTATTTAGTAAAACTATGATTTTTATTACATAAAACAATCAATATTAAATTAATTATGAATCCTACCCTTTAAATGATCGTGGATATAAAATTTAATTTGTTTTTTCTACTTGAAGACTTGTCAACGCTGCATGGAAGGAAACCCGTGATTTTCTTATTTTTTATCTTTTACTATTTGTTAAAATAAATGTTTCTCTCTCTATTGTGTGTCTCCTAGAATTGGTTAAAAAATTCATTATAATTTCAATAGAATACTCTTACACTTTTTGTGTTTCTTTTTTTAAGTGGATCGATTGACTGAACATGAGGTGAAGTGGTTTTTTGGCAGGTAGAGTTACCTTGAGAAGCAGCTAAGAAACATGTCAAATTACTACAAGAATATGGAATTGTTGGTTGAGAATTTTTCTTACCAATGTTAGAGTAATTTTATCCTTTAAGTCCAAAATAAGATGCTAGTGAGAGAAAAATTCATAAAAATTATCTCAACTCTAACTCTGGTTATAACACTGGAAACTCATTATGATCTACTGATCTTTTAGGAACTTGAACTTATAACCAAATAACTATTTCAATGGATAAAAGGGTGGAATCATTTACTATACAATAATTATAAAATCTTCTATATATATGGGTATTAATTGTTTTAATTGATTTATTTTTATGCTTCTTAATCTATTTTAATGTTGTTTCTGGTTTCATGGAATTCCTTGTTTAAATTAATTTTTCAAGTTATGGCATACATATTATAATTTGTGTTAAATCCCCATTGGTTACAATCATTATTCAAATCCCCCTTTTGTAAAATAATAATTCAACTACTTAATTTGTTTTTTTCTCTATTCAAAATCATTCATGAACTCACGTATAGCATGAAAAATCATATAATTTTTTTCTTTAACTATTAGGTAGTTTCCAGTTGGAATATTTTTAATTCCATGTAATTTTTTTTATAATTTATTTTTTATGGAAAATTAATTTTTTAAGTTTCTTATCACCCCTAAATTTGATCTTTCTTTGTGTTTCATCTCTAGTTCTTTTTGAACTTAACATTTTTATTTTTATTCCACATTAGGGTTCAAGAATGGGGACATTATTGGATTTTATGTAAGTGGGAGGGGTCTAAATTTATTTTAACCATGCATCAATGTTACCAAATAAAAACCCCTCTAATTTTACAAAATTGTGAGTTCTCAAGTATTTCTTTAGAATTTTTAATCGGTAAATTTTTTTCTCAAATTTAAAGGTAGCGATGCCACTTTGATGAGGTTAATCCCTATTACCTTATGGATTAAATAAGGTAAATAATTTTTATTTCGCTCTTAAAAAATGCCTTTTGGTAAATTTTTAGGAAAAATTTATACATTGATCATTTAATTTAAAAAATTTAATTAGAATTTAATGCCTTAGATATGCATCTAAATGGATTATGAAATGAAAATACAAATATAGGGTGAACTCATCCTTATTTTATCCTTTTCATTATTTATTCATTAATTCCTAGATGAGTTATTTATTCCACCAATAAATTATGACTCTAACCCATTCAATAGTGTGTCTATTTATTATGAATTATTAAATTATGTGATTATTTTATTCTAGAGGTAAAGAGGAATATGGACTTTTACCTAGATTTAAATTGATATTTGATAAAATCTCTTTAAAACTTTCGATTTTAATCATTTTTCTAAAATAGTATCCATTTTTTTACTAAATAAATTTATTTCAATAGGGTATTAAAATTTTCAATTTGAGTTAATCCATGAGGGAGAATCATTTTTAAAATCAATTCATAGTGGAATTATAGTTTTCCCATTTTGAGATTTATTTTCTACCATTGAATGTGACTTAAGGATTTCATATGGACCTGAAAAGTGCTAAGTGTGGGGGAATTGTATATGAATTTCATTTTAATATATTTACCAAACAATTTATTATATTTAATTATTTTTTTATTGTCTAAATTATGTTTTTATTTATTAATTTATAATTTTTGTTAATTTCTATTAAAATTATGTTAAATTATGTATTTAATTGGTTAATTTTAGTTTTTTGGTTAGTTTATGTTTAAATGAGTGAATTATTGTAATTCATGATAATTATCATATTTTTAGGCTTATATTAATGAATTTATGTCTTTTATTATTTTATCTATTCTATTTTTTCAATATAGTAAATATGAATGTTTTAGCTTGTTTTTTTATTTTATAAATTAATTCATTAATTTTGTTTTCTTTGTTTATAATTTATTTTCATTTATTTTATTTTAATTTAATTTCTGGTTTTTTTAAATTTAATTTATAGTTTATTTTAATTTTTTTTGGGTGAGGAGATGCTCTGGTCACTTAAGTGACCATACCCATGAAATTTGGAAAAGGAAACCTACCATACTGCACTGCTTCCAACTTATCATATAATGGAAGTTCAAGTGAATGTATG
Source organism: Viscum album (assembly GCA_963277665.1). Taxonomy (NCBI): domain Eukaryota; kingdom Viridiplantae; phylum Streptophyta; class Magnoliopsida; order Santalales; family Viscaceae; genus Viscum; species Viscum album. The sequence goes on along the minus strand of OY728132.1, from coordinate 598,650,774 downwards.
CCTAAACCTACCATTATCCATGGTTAGTATAGTGATTGCGTGGCACTAGTTCAATTTATTATGACTACTCACCCTCACAATTAGTTTACCTACCATAGTAGGAGTGACCATGAGTGTAAAATTAAAGTGACAATGTCTATAAAACTAAACTTGTGACAAAAGTTTCTTCATCCTACTAGATAAACATTACAACTAACCATATAATGAAACTTCAAGGTACTATGAGAACTTTTCATGGTGAGTTTTGTGACCAAAATAGGATAACTTTATGAGATCAAAGGATTTATCCATTAGAGAATAAATTTGAATAACATGAACCAAAGGTTGAGTCCCTTTTGAGACCTTGATGTACCATGAATCTGAGACCAAGATGAAACAAAGAATGATATGTCTGAATATCAAAGCCACATGAGATATGTTACATTGAAACTAAATATGGATAACCTTCTGAGGTCAAATAAAATCTATGAACTACCAATACTCATCAAATTATGAATATAAAAAACTAGTTAGAAATTATATGAAGATTTTAAGATGTAGAAAATGGTAAATTCATGTTTTGGATTCTTTTTTCATGAAGAAATGAGACCAAACCCAAGTCTTGTGCTGTAGAATATGAATCCTAACACTTAACCATAGGTTGAAAAATACCATGTATATGATGATGTTTTTTAATATGGAAAAAAATAACAATATTGATGTATCATGATGCAATAGAATATGGGAGCTCGACTATGGAGATTCAAAGGGTTTCAGGATTAAATTTTTGTAGCTAGAAATTTGAAGGTTGAACTGAGATTGATGATTCTAAAAATGTTTTGATCTAAATCAGAATATGCTGAGTCACTATGATTGATCTAATAATGTTATTGGATAATTTATGCCATGAAATATTGAGTTTTTACTATAAATTCCTTTGCACGATTTCTATTTCCTATAAAGGAACTATGATAGAGAAGGGCCCCTCAATTCCTCTAATGTAATGGCTCTATAAATGAAGATTATTTCACGGAAGAGTTTGTTGAATTATCTCAATGGGGTTCCTAATAAAGTTATAATGATTGAGACTTGAAGGATCTTGGTAAATTCCTTATAATCATGTGATGCTCACTGATCTCTAGAAGTGAAAATTAGGTTGATGATTCTCACCAATTTAAGAAGACCAAATGGGGTCAATTATGTCAATACTGCATTGAAAAGATCATTTTCAGAATTCATAATGATAAAAAAAAAATATGAGGTAATTACATATGAAAATGATCCCATGTAAGGGTTACTCATTAATCTTACAAGGTCATGTGCACAAGGGTCAGGTGTGAGTCAGAGATGAGGTGGTGGAAATTCAAATGAGGTGGTGATCAAAGGAAGTGTAATTTTTAGAACCACTTGGAATTTTTTTTCAAGATGATGGAGAGTGAAACGAATATAAATAAAACCTAGGTACACTTTTCTTATAGTCTATGTAATTACAGGTATATGATTCTAGTATGTTATAAAAATTTCCCTTTACTCACTTGGAGGTGAATGAATTTTTACACATGGAATCTAATCAGTAAAAGGTAAATGATGTTGTCTTTATTGAAATATTTGAAGCTATAATGAGTGACCAATTTAAAGTAGGAGTTATGATTGTGGTTATATTCATACAATCATCATTCATCATTCATCAATAACACACAACATAGGAGAAATCCATGATGGGATAAGAGCCTGGACCTGGAGTTGAGGCTTGCAGAATGAGGCATTCTCACCAGAGAATATACCTTTTCTCTTCTTTATCACTTCTTGATCTCTATTTTTTCTGTCATGTGTACTTTATTTTCTTAGGAGTATCATATTGGAATGAATTTATTTATTTAATTTTCTTATATATTGTTTATTAAATTGTTTTCTTTTGATTTTTTGTTGAGTGTTCTTTTTTTTTTCATTCAAGATGAATTTCAATTCACACTACTCTAAGTATCGAGATGTGATTATAGTTAAATATCTAATCATTTTAACTTCATCCTATGTACCAAAAACTATAAAATGATGTTTTTCACTTCTCTATCTTTGAAAAATTCTTCACCAGAGTTTTAATTGATGGATTAATTCTTTAGGTGAGTACACTGAGTAGTTGAGATCACCTAATGAGAGTTAGGTGGTTCAAAAAATATTCTTTTCATGTACTAAAATATTTGAGTCAGCTTAAATATTTAAAAGAATTTTTTTAGATAATTTAGGTTAGTATGATTACCCTAAAATCATCATTGGTTTTTTATTATCAATTTTATTGTTTCTTTTCTCACACACCTTTGCCACTATTTTTTATCATTTTTTCTCCATTTCATTCCACATAGTCACCATCATAACACACATAGCTTATATTTATTTTTTTAGTTTTTTTTGTCATTAACAATCATACTTATCCTTCACTATGGATATGACACCAAATCACCATGATACTAGTTGTTTTTAGGGTTAAATAAATAATTTATTTTACTCAGAACTAGTCAATGTCCTATTGACTCATCATAAATATAGTGTTGAACCCGAGTATTTATTAATTAATATTTAGTATTATTATTTTCTTAGATTTATGTTGAGGGTTATATTAGTTGTAAATGCACCTTTATATCTCCACATTCCACCCAAGGCTTAGATTTTTCTTTTTCATTATTATTACTTAATCGAGGAGGTGGATGTGATGTGTACTCAGTGATCATTGAGTGCACCACATATTTACAGCCGGGTAGTAGAGTATTATCACACATATGATGGAGTGTGTACATTAATTAAATATGAAACTAATTTTAAAGATATGAAGTTTCAATATGGGTAATTCTCTTAGGAGGATTTCCTTTCTCACAAACTTCATTATTTTAGAATTCATTCTATTTTCATTGCACCTGTATATTTACTTTTAGTATTTCATTCCATATTAACAACCCCCATTTTTTTCATTTCTTTCATAAATATAATAACCCAAAAAATACAATATGTGAATGTGAGTGTTTTATTATGAAGGCTCCTCGAGAGAGATGACCATAGCTAGCCACTTTGTTGTATTGGGAAAAACGAATTATTGATTTTTCCACACCCTATTACTAGTGTGTGAAAAAAATTACATAGGCTCATCCTTATTTTTCACAAATAAAATAGGGTTTACCCATGATGAAATAGTAGGTCATTTAAATACCTTAGAAAAAAACAATTTTAGTTGTTTAATCACCTCTACTAACTCAACTGGTTCTATTATATAAGGAGTTTTAGATATTGATCTTTCCTCAGGAATGAGTTCAATGGGAAATTCAACTTCATGCTTAGGTGGATGACCAATTAATTATTTTAGAAATACATGAATGTATTTTTATATAATAGTTACATCCTTTATTCCTAGGATTTCCTTCCTATTCGTAGATTATGTTTACTCTTCCTCTCCTCCCCTAATTTCATTATGGTGAGATACTAAAGGGGCATGTAGAAATAACTCAGTGAATGTAGTCTATCCCTTGAAAATAAGGGATTTAATTCCTCATTTACAAATATTCGCCTCATTTTCTCATTAATAAATTCTTTCTTTTTACATTTATACCAAATCTATATCAATAATTATATCAAAATCAACTATAGGTATAATAATAAAGTCTATAACAAAGGAATATCTATGCATATTAATATAGACTACTCTATAAAATATAATTGAAAAAATATTTACATTTTGTGTCTTGAATTAAAACTACCTTATCAGAGTATTAGGGTATGATTAAATGTTTTTAAAAAATATTAATGACATAAAAGAGTGAGTAGATCTTGAATCAAATAAATCATAATCTAACAGTGAGTTTTGGATCAATGTACCTAGTATCATAGAATTTAGGACTCCAAACTTAGATTTAGTGATCATATAATCTCATACTTTCTATTTTGTCCTTTTCTTAGGTAAATTCCTTTGATGTTTTGGGAATTGGTTGAAATATTACCCGATCCCCTTACAATTGAAGCACTGGAAATTAGAAACTTCTACCTTTCCTTTACATTAATGAGCTTAATGGTCTTTTTCTACAAGCATGAAATAAACTATCATTCCCTTAAAGAAAGTCCCAGGGTGTTTATTTATATATATATTAAATGTGAGATATTATACTCATCCTTTATTCCTCTTTTCCACACTTTTATTTCCGTGATTCTCATTTGGCCTATTCTTCCATGGATTTTCTTTTAAATAATAAGTTTTGGAGAATTCCTTTTCCATATTAATGACACTTGAGACTATATCCTTATATACTAAAAAACTTTGAGATTTGAATTCTCTTGGATGTATAAACATTAGCCTATCAAATAAATGGTCAATATTTATTTTTGGTCTATACACATAGTCTACAGTATGTATAGATAACCTTATAAAGTTAGCCTCAAACTAGACAACATTTTCTGCCTCATTTTATATGATATTGTGGAATTTCCTTTTCATTTAATCCCTTTTTTCACGAGGAAAGTATTTTTCATAGAATATCCCCTTTATTTTTTTATTCTATATGTTGTATCTCTACATCCTATTTAGTGATATGAATTAGTGACCACCATTGATCCAAATCCCCCTTAAGATGATATACTTCCATGATGACCTTTTCACTTTCAGTAATTCCCAAATAATGAAATATATTTTTTGGGGACTTGATATATTTATCATATACCAATTTATCAGTAGTTACAAAAAAATTATGGAGATTTTTGTTTCATTAAGTGGATCAAAATAGCTACACCACACCGTGGATCAACAATTTTCTCTATATAGAAGAGGATATTTTTCATAACTTGGGTAAACTACCCTAATATAGTTATAATATGATTATCTATAACTCCATAGACATGGAATTTATTTGGAGGAACATCAATACATTGGTTATAGGTGTTAATACAACTTATATTCCTTCCAATAGATACCATTTCTAAATAATGGAAGACATATAATTATCTTAGGATATTGAATTGTAAAAATTAATTCCAATTAGGTTTTCTAGAAAAGTTTCTTTGAAATCATAAGTGGGTTTTTAATAATATTTGTGCTATGTAACTAAGTTCCTCTAAATCTAGTTCCAAAGTTTTCTACTAAACTTTCTATGATATAAAAGGTAACAACAATAACTCTAGTAAAACAGAGATAGTGGTGACTCTATTATATTGGTACAAGATTAAGATACCACATCCCAGAAGATCAAATCATTTAGTAGTATTGAGGGACTAGATACATACATAATTTTTATATTACATTCAAAAACATAAAATATAATATAAATTATCATAGTTAATTTATTATTTTATCAAACATATCCATTAAATTATTCAAAGTTCACTTTTGGGTACCCTGGGAATAAGAAACAAAATAAAAGGGTGATCTATGATGCTCAATAATGGATAAAATACAACAGAAGATATCATAGAATAACTAGGTTAATAATAATAAGTAGAGATAAATAGTAATAAAATGTTCTATATAACCAATATCAAGAAAGAAGAATATTTCCATGGATGGAATTAAAATAATAATAATCACATGTATAACAATAATTCAATGAACTAACCTAGGTAGAATTTTCACATCACCTGACATGGCCGAGCACAAGGTAAAGACAAACAAAAGAACCAAAAAAATCTCATGAACAATCAAAAGGATACAAAACGATATATTATAAATTAGAAGAATAATACACATCCATGAGACATAAAACATCATACCAAATGGATAAAAATGAAAATAAAACATGAAAAGATAAAATCCATGTATCCATATGACCAACTTCAATCACCAATACATTCTCAATGAAGGTGAAAAAATAAGAAAAATTAATGAACTATATAATACCCTTACTTTTACATGGGTACTATAAAACTAGATCTACAAATTCCTAAAGGAAAAAATAGGGTGTTGGCACTAAATCCTAGTTGGATACCACCAAATAATATATATAAATAATAACACCATGAAACCATTAGTTCTATCATTATAAGAAAAATAAAATTTCAAGTCAATTTCAAATTAAAACCATTTTGTAAATGTACTTTGGTTTTTAAAACATCATTTCATATTCACATAAACCAAGAATATGAAAAGTACATAAAAGATAGTATAAAGGTATACACATAATTATCCATATAAATAACATGCGATAAACACATGAGAAATCAAACATGAAACCATACCATCATATAAAAAACCAAGAACATTTGGGCTATAGCCAAGGGGAATATGTACTTAGACCTGAAATGGAACACTAATCAATATATACCATGAATCATACTGATATCGATTCTTGATACAGTTTATCTATATCAAAATAATTACCCCTAGTGATGCCACACTCACTAAGGTTAGAATATGTCCGTAACCAACACAACCATAGTTCCCAATATTATATGTTTTCCAAAGAATTTGAATAAAACATGCTAACAATTTAAAAATAATTTTCACAGTAAAGCATCATCAATCTCATGTTATAAAATCAATTTTACATTCAAACTCATCTTAATACATTTCATCAAACAAAATATATGCTTAAATCCATTTTTAAAGAAAGAAACCTTTAAAACCACTTTTCATGCCATTATGTTATAACTCAATAAATTTCTTAAACCAAACCAAATGATTTAGAAAGAACATTGAGTATTTCATGAGTTTGAACTGATGTATGGAGACACATACCTCAAACAAGATCAATGGTTTACAAAAAAACCACCACCAGAGAGTTAACACTAGAATAATCAAGGGAAAAATATAAGGCCCCAGCCTTAAACCTTACTTAATCTTGAGTTATTACAAGATTACACGTTGAGGATCTTTTCGGGTTTAGAGTTTTAGAGAATTAGATCATAAGACTTGCATTACATTCCACACATAAACAAAGTGGTTACATAAAGATAGTATTCTTCATTCCCATCAATGGAAACACATTTAAAATAAAACATGGATTATTTCTTGACACATCCTTGACTCTACCATCTTATCATGTACCTTTCCCTTGACCTGTGAAAAACATTTCAAAAACTTGGGATGAGCATAAAAACTCAGTATGGGTTATAAAAACATGGAAAGGAAACATGAGTTCATATATACATAAAAATGAAATCATACTTTACCCATAAAACATAGGCACTTTAACATACCTCATAAAAACATGAATAAATCATATAAATCATAAGACATAAAGGTAACTTGAGGCATTCATAACATTCTTACGTAGGGAGTAACCCTCTTGGTTACGTTTGGAATACCCATCACAGTATATCCCCTAAAATCTCTTCGGAGAAACCTTAACGTTTCACTCCTTCACGTTACCCAATGCATTGGAGAGCTATAACGGGCTCACCCGCCCTTAGTTTATCACGGAACCACCCGTTTTCATAATAATGCCCAAGAACCATAACATAATCATATCACATAAAACATGCATAAAGGAAACATAAAATTTCCACATTTCAATCACGAGATATCAATACAACACATTGATATAAAAACATTATGAAAACCATTTTCAATACCAAAGTAAAACATGGTATTTATTTTTCTTTTAAAAAAGAAGGTATGGCTTGTAGAGGAAGCCAAAACTCAAATAACGGTTACGACGGCGGAGAAGTCGTTGTCGCCGCATACATACGAAAAAAAAAAACATTCCCTTTTGTCGTTTAGTAAATGCTTCGTATAAAAAAGATTCCTTTTGAATAAACGTAAAAGTCAAAGGGGTTTATACACCGTATAAAAGAAAGTTGTGTATAAAATAAAATATGCCTCAACGAAAGGAGATTGAGACGAAGTCCCATACAAAGATAATTTTTAAAATAAAATAGATATATTATGTGCATTCTCTATAAGTACACATAAATAAAGTAAAAATACAAGATATGACATAATAATATAATGACATACTTTGAAAGTACGAGATTAACCCAAAGAATGGAAATTGGGTTAAGAAGTTCCCATACCTCGTATCTGACTTGACCCGACCGTTCTTTAAACTCCTGAATAATAAACTTTAGTTAATCTCTACTTGCTTAAGAACCTTTTTCAAGTTCATTTTTCCTTTTATACCATGTTATTAACATCATGTAATTTATTTAAGTTAATAATGTTCATTTTTTCGGTATTTGGTTCTTAAGTCAAAAATAGACTTCTTACACTTACATGTTGTTAATTTGGTCAATGTTTCATTATATCCAGAATGGTATTCATGATGTAGATATCATATATGTCATATATATACAGTACATACATGTATTTAAAATATTACATAATCATTTAGAGGTAAGAAATGAAATGCACCGTTCATGGAGACGGTAAGCCGTACGTACGCATGAACGCTACTTTCATTTCTTTGTCATATTAATGGAATTAAAACTAAATGAGACTTATGTATATTTTAATTCCAGAATTATATTCATCATTTAGATATATCATTAATTATATATATCCATTATATACATGTACTTTTAATAGTACATTACATTTGGGGATAAGAAATGAAATGCACCGTTCATGGAGACGGTAGTCCGTACGTACGCATGAACGCTACTTTCATTTCTATCTCATACTTTAATGGAAATAAATGATAATGATATATATAGGTATATTATAATTCCAGTATAACATCATATATAATAACTTTAAATCCATCCTTTACACGTCCCACATATGGCATTAACGAATCACATCACTTTGAGGGGGCGGTAGTCCGCACTTCCTTAAATGAAGATATCGCGTATACCCATAATGGAAGCCATAAAGGTAAGACACAAATGAAAAATACAGAAGCATAAGTAAAACATAAACATATTACATATCATATATAAAAATAGTGACATCATAATGGCCACCTTTGAAGGTGTTAAATGAGTATTGAACAATCATCGTTTCGGGAGGCAGAATTTCGCCATCCACGGAAACCGTATGTTCTTTAACCATTTGATGTAGTTGTGTGAGATTGTAGATAAAATAAATCTTATAAAAACATCCTAGTATATTGATGATACTGGTGTTGTTACAAAAGAAGTATATAAAAAGAGTTTAGGGGGTTGGAGAAGCAAAATAAAACAAATGAACATGAGAGAATGAATTACCTTAAAAAGTGTAACTCCTTTTGAGTTGAGCCTAAAGGCTTCCTTTGAAAGGATTCTGCCCAAAGGGAATCCTCTAGGATGAGGAGAGGGATGTGGAGAGAGTAAATGGGCAGGGGTTGGCCGAGCCAAAGGCTTGAAGAGTGTGTGAAATGAGGTAGAGGTGGGGGCCTTTTATAAGAGGAGAGGAGGGGCACTTTTGGAAAGTAAAGAAATATAACTTAATTTGAAAATGTGTTTCGATTTTAAAAGGTACCACATTGATATTATTCGTGGATAAGGTGATAAGGGTTCGAAATACACTCATCCAATTGGTTTTGGACATGTGTAGTTCATAGATATTACATTATCTTTCCATTTTATTTAAATCGTCAAATAATGATGTCATCGCTGCATCATTATTATGTCATAAATAATTAAATTTATTTAATGTATAAAAATTATAAAAAAAATACTATGATATAGGAAATCTTTTTATCTTTCCAATGACTATTTATAATCAAAATTTGGACTTGTATAACCCTACTTAAAAATTGTTTTCATAAAACATATTATGTTTGTGTCATTTTCACTTTAACATTAAATAAAAAGTAATTTATGTCATTTCCCAACAAAAGTGGATCCATGGGGTCCCCAAGTTTACCCATGGCTTGTCTTGGTCGGCCATGACACAACCAATAAGGTTGGGAAATGTGTCTAGGTCATTTTATATTATTAAAGCATTATTTATTCCTTAAACTACACTAATTACCACTAATCGCGATTAAAAACTTAATAAGTTACTATTCACCAAAAAATTATTTTAATCTCATTGAACCACATTTTACTTCTTAATGATAACCATGTATGTCGGATTTTCAAAATTCAATACACATTAGTGGTAAACTTTCATTTAACTGAAAAATCAGTTTGCTTGATTACCACTTAGTGGTTTCACTATTCATCAAAAATTGAAGTTTTTCAGAAAATTACCAAAAATTCACTCTAAGATATATTTGATATTCCGAAATCAAAAATGAAGTCTATTTTACAAAATTCAAATCATATAAGTCACATTAATTAATTCAATAATTAATTCCCGCTGCCAGAGCAAATAGCGTGTTTTTACAAAACAATAAGTATCAAAAGATTGACACCAGTTTAAGTCTAATTTCAAAGTGAAATTGATTCCAATGACCACCATTAGATAAAATGGTAAAAATATATTCTAATTTCACTTTAAAACCAATTCAAAAGATAATCTAATCATATAAATAAATTAGATCAAAAAGAGGTTTTGAATTAAAATGCAACATTTTACACTATTCATAAAAAAATGAACTTTATCAGAAAAGTACCAAAAATTACACAAAGTAAAATTTGATGTCCCGATTCTTAATAAAAGTTTTATTTGGTCCAAAAGAATGTATAAGAGTGATCAAAACTATATTTAATGACGGTTCACCATTAAAAGGTGATAAGTGAACCTTTAGTGAAAATTAGAGTATAAAAGCCTAAAATTGAACTCTTTCCGTATTTTAAGCCTTTATCTTTTATTGGGTAAATGTAAAAACATCTAAAAACATATCTATTCATATTTTAGTTATTTCTATTCATTCCCGCCAGTACAACGGCTACTTGTTAACTAACATAATATTATTATATTACTAGTGTGCTACGTAAGTTTCAAAGAAACTCATCGTTGCGTATCGGGTACGCTATCGAACATAGAAACCCCTTTTAATTAAAATTCATATTTAATTATCTAATATTAATAAATATGAAAATTATTTATTCTTTAATTACCTGGGATGTTACATCCTTCCCCCCTTTTGGGAATTGCGTCCTCGCAATTTTATTCACTTATCAAAATAAGTGGGGGTATTTATCCCTCATAGCATTTTCAGATTCCCACGTTGCCTCTTCAATCACATGGTTTTTCCAAAAAAACTTTTACCTGATGAATCACCTTATTCCGTAACACTTGCTCCTTATGGTCAAGAATCTGGACCGGTTGTTCCTCATAAGATAGGTTCTCTTCCAGCTGAACTACCTCTGGACTCAAAACATGAGATGGATCTGGCATATACTTTCTCAACATCGAAACGTGAAAAACATTGTGTACCTGAGATAAACTCGGAGGTAAAGACACTCGGTATGCAACTGATCCAACTCTCTCTAGAATTTCGTATGGTCCAATGAACCTTGGACTCAACTTTCCTTTCTTACCAAATCTCATCACACTTTTCCAAGGAGAAACCTTGAGAAAAACATGATCACCTACCTCGAAAGATAGATCCTTCCTCCGGTTATCCGCATAACTCTTCTGCCTGCTCTGAGATGTTCTCATGTGTTTCTGAATCAACTGAACTTTTTCTGCCATCTCTTCTACCAATTCTGGTCCCATCAACTTCCTTTCACCCACTTCATCCCAGAAAGCTGGAGTTCGACACCGCTTCCCATATAATGCCTGAAATGGTGCCATCTGTATACTGGAATGAAAACTGTTATTATATGAAAACTCAACCAAAGAAAGATGTTGGTCCCAACTTCCCTGATAATCCATAGAACAAGCTCGTAGCATATCCTCCAATGTCTGAATTGTTCGTTCTGACTGCCCATCTGATTGAGGATGAAAAGCTGTACTAAAATTTAATTCAGTACCCAACGACTTCTGAAGGCCTTTCCAAAAGTTAGAAGTAAACCTGGGATCACGATCCGATACAATGGAGAGAGGAACTCCATGTAACCTGACTATCTCTTTAAGATACAAACGGGAAAGTTGATCTAGATAGAAAGTATCTCGTATAGAAAGGAAATGAGCAAATTTATTTAAGCGATCAACAATAACCCAGATTGCATTATTACCTCGAGATGTCTTCGGTAATCCAACAAAAAAGTCCATGGATATATTCTCTCATTCCCACTCTGGAACTGGTAAAGGATGAAGCATCCCTTTCGGTAACTGCCGCTCTGCTTTAACCTGTTGACAAGTCAAACACTTCACAGTAAAATCAGCAATATCTCTTTTCATTCCATCCCACCAGTAATACTCCCGCAGATCTCTATACATCTTAGTACTGCCCGGATGAACTGAAAACGGAGAACTATGAGCTTCACATAACAACTCTCTCTTCAACTGTGAATCACAAGGCACACATAACCTCTTCACAAACCTCAAAACACAAACACAAACTTATCCCAGAACTCATGGAAAATTTTATTCATAAGGTCCATGAATACAACAGGTGCATTGGTTAACCCCAAAGGCATAACTACAAATTCATATTGGACATATCTAGTACGGAACACAATCTTCGGAACATCTGCTTCTTTTACTTTCAACTGATGGTACCCCGACCTCAAGTCAATCTTCGAAAAATACTGAGCTCCCTGGAGCTGACACCACTTCATTCGATGGCCCAACATCTACTGAAGTAGTTGCAAATGATTTCACCACCCCTTTCTGCTTGTAGTCTAACTGCTTCCCATCACTCAAGCTCCTTGTCGGACACTCGTTTGCATAGTGACCCATCTCATTGCACTTAAAACATTTCACTAACTGTAAATCAAATTTGTTTTTACCTTCACCTTGATCCTTTTCAGTGCAATAACGAGCCTTATGTCCCATCTTACCACATCGGTAGCACTTCCCAGAATTCAGAAGACATTCCCCAGCATGCCTTTTGCCACATTTATCACAAACTGGAAACTTAGTTCTCTTACCATCAGACTTCTTTGAAGAATTCTTACCTTTCTCCTGCCACCTCGGTCTCTTCTTCTGCTGGTTGTTATAGAACACTTGGTCATCGGCAAACTCCATTTCCACCTTCTCAGCACATCGAACAAGCTTTTCATAACTTTTAAACTCACGAGAAGCTAATGCCCTTCGATACTTTGGCTTTAATCCTGAGTAAAAACGATTGATTTTACTATCAAGGTCCCGGATAAAATTGGGAGCATACCTTGCCAATCGAGTGAACCTTTCTTCATAGGCAGCCACTGAGTCTTCCTCTTGCCTCAATTCCAAGAATTGCTTTTCCATCCCAAGTCGAACAGCCTTAGGAAAATACTTCTCAAGAAACATACCTTTGAATTCATCCCAGTCAAGAGCATCAATCTCATCGGCATCCCTGATATTTTTAACCATAGACCACCACTGATCTGCTTCACCCTCCAAACGGTAAATAGCAAGACTAACCTTTTGATTGTCTGAACACCCCATGACATCAAAAATCTTCTCCAGTGCTTTAATCCACCCTTCAGCTTGCACAGGGTCAGATGATCCTCTGAATGATGGGGGATGTTGCCTCATGAAATGTTCCACCACTGACATGTTCCTCTGCGGTTGATCTGGCTGATCTCGTGCATGGATACCACCACCATTTATAGCCTGAGTCAACTGTGCCATCACTGCAACAAACTGTTCAGTTCCGATTCCGACCATCTCAGGTTGCTGATTTGGAAGGCTGTCTTCCTTCTGATGTCGTCCCAACATAGCTGCTTTGTTTCCCCTACGGAAAACCATTCTGAACATGGAAATATCTTAGGTGAAGAAACATGGTAATCCGTAAATGCTATATCATTTCAATCATATTATAATTTAACACTTTTCTAACTCCTAAAGTTGTCTAAACCGACCTTTGATACCAACTATAAGGCCCCAGCCTTAAACCTTACTTAATCTTGAGTTATTACAAGATTACACGTTGAGGATCTTTTCGGGTTTAGAGTTTTAAGGAATTAGATCATAAGACTTGCATTACATTCCACACATAAACAAAGTGGTTACATAAAGATAGTATTCTTCATTCCCATCAATGGAAACACATTTAAAATAAAACATGGATTATTTCTTGACACATCCTTGACTCTACCATCTTATCATGTACCTTTCCCTTGACCTGTGAAAAACATTTCAAAAACTTGGGATGAGCATAAAAACTCAGTATGGGTTATAAAAACATGGAAAGGAAACATGAGTTCATATATACATAAAAATGAAATCATACTTTACCCATAAAACATAGGCACTTTAACATACCTCATAAAAACATGAATAAATCATATAAATCATAAGACATAAAGGTAACTTGAGGCATTCATAACATTCTTACGTAGGGAGTAACCCTCTTGGTTACGTTTGGAATACCCATCACAGTATATCCCCTAAAATCTCTTCGGAGAAACCTTAACGTTTCACTCCTTCGCGTTACCCAATGCATTGGAGAGCTATAACGGGCTCACCCGCCCTTAGTTTATCACGGAACCACCCGTTTTCATAATAATGCCCAAGAACCATAACATAATCATATCACATAAAACATGCATAAAGGAAACATAAAATTTCCACATTTCAATCACGAGATATCAATACAACACATTGATATAAAAACATTATGAAAACCATTTTCAATACCAAAGTAAAACATGGTATTTATTTTTCTTTTAAAAAAGAAGGTATGGCTTGTAGAGGAAGCCAAAACTCAAATAACGGTTACGACGGCGGAGAAGTCGTTGTCGCCGCATACGTACGAAAAAAAAACATTCCCTTTTGTCGTTTAGTAAACGCTTCGTATAAAAAATATTCCTTTTGAATAAACGTAAAAGTCAAAGGGGTTTATACACCGTATAAAAGAAATTTGTGTATAAAATAAAATATGCCTCAACGAAAGGAGATTGAGACGAAGTCCCATACAAAGATAATTTTTAAAATAAAATAGATATATTATGTGCATTCTCTATAAGTACACATAAATAAAGTACAAATACAAGATATTACATAATAATATAATGACATACTTTGAAAGTACGAGATTAACCCAAAGAATGGAAATTGGGTTAAGAAGTTCCCATACCTCGTATCTGACTTGACCCGACCGTTCTTTAAACTCCTGAATAATAAACTTTAGTTAATCTCTACTTGCTTAAGAACCTTTTTCAAGTTCATTTTTCCTTTTATACCATGTTATGAACATCATGTAATTTATTTAAGTTAATAATGTTCATTTTGTCGGTATTTGGTTCTTAAGTCAAAAATAGACTTCTTACACTTACATGTTGTTAATTTGGTCAATGTTTCATTATATCCAGAATGGTATTCATGATGTAGATATCATATATGTCATATATATACAGTACATACATGTATTTAAAATATTACATAATCATTTAGAGGTAAGAAATGAAATGCACCGTTCATGGAGACGGTAAGCCGTACGTACGCATGAACGCTACTTTCATTTCTTTGTCATATTAATGGAATTAAAACTAAATGAGACTTATGTATATTTTAATTCCAGAATTATATTCATCATTTAGATATATCATTAATTATATATATCCATTATATACATGTACTTTTAATAGTACATTACATTTGGGGATAAGAAATGAAATGCACCGTTCATGGAGACGGTAGTCCGTACGTACGCATGAACGCTACTTTCATTTCTATCTCATACTTTAATGGAAATAAATGATAATGATATATATAGGTATATTATAATTCCAGTATAACATCATATATAATAACTTTAAATCCATCCTTTACACGTCCCACATATGGCATTAACGAATCACATCACTTTGAGGGGGCGGTAGTCCGCACTTCCTTAAATGAAGATATCGCGTATACCCATAATGGAAGCCATAAAGGTAAGACACAAATGAAAAATACAGAAGCATAAGTAAAACATAAACATATTACATATAATATATAAAAATAGTGACATCATAATGGCCACCTTTGAAGGTGTTAAATGAGTATTGAACAATCATCGTTTTGGGAGGCAGAATTTCGCCATCCACGGAAACCGTATGTTCTTTAACCATTTGATGTAGTTGTGTGAGATTGTAGATAAAATAAATCTTATAACAACATCCTAGTATATTGATGATACTGGTGTTGTTACAAAAGAAGTATATAAAAAGAGTTTAGGGGGTTGGAGAAGCAAAATAAAACAAATGAACATGAGAGAATGAATTACCTTAAAAAGTGTAACTCCTTTTGAGTTGAGCCTAAAGGCTTCCTTTGAAAGGATTCTGCCCAAAGGGAATCCTCTAGGATGAGGAGAGGGATGTGGAGAGAGTAAATGGGCAGGGGTTGGCCGAGCCAAAGGCTTGAAGAGTGTGTGAAATGAGGTAGAGGTGGGGGCCTTTTATAAGAGGAGAGGAGGGGCACTTTTGGAAAGTAAAGAAATATAACTTAATTTGAAAATGTGTTTCGGTTTTAAAAGGTCCCACATTGATATGATTCGTGGATAAGGTGATAAGGGTTCGAAATCCACTCATCCAATTGGTTTTGGACATGTGTAGTTCATAGATATTACATTATCTTTCCATTTTATTTAAATCGTCAAATAATGATGTCATCGCTGCATCATTATTATGTCATAAATAATTAAATTTATTTAATGTATAAAAATTATAAAAAAAATACTATGATATAGGAAATCTTTTTATCTTTCCAATGACTATTTATAATCAAAATTTGGACTTGTATAACCCTACTTAAAAATTGTTTTCGTAAAACATATTATGTTTGTGTCATTTTCACTTTAACATTAAATAAAAAGTAATTTATGTCATTTCCCAACAAAAGTGGATCCATGGGGTCCCCAAGTTGACCCATGGCTTGTCTTGTTCGGCCATGACACAACCAATAAGGTTGGGACATGTGTCTAGGTCATTTTATATTATTAAAGCATTATTTATTCCTTAAACTACACTAATTACCACTAATCGCGATTAAAAACTTAATAAGTTACTATTCACCAAAAAATTATTTTAATCTCATTGAACCACATTTTACTTCTTAATGATAACCATGTATGTCGGATTTTCAAAATTCAATACACATTAGTGGTAAACTTTCATTTAACTGAAAAATCAGTTTGCTTGATTACCACTTAGTGGTTTCACTATTCATCAAAAATTGAAGTTTTTCAGAAAATTACCAAAAATTCACTCTAAGCTATATTTCATATTCCGAAATCAAAAATGAAGTCTATTTTACAAAATTCAAATCATATAAGTCACATTAATTAATTCAATAATTAATTCCCGCTGCCAGAGCAAATAGCGTGTTTTTACAAAACAATAAGTATCAAAAGATTGACACCAGTTTAAGTCTAATTTCAAAGTGAAATTGATTCCAATGACCACCATTAGATAAAATGGTAAAAATATATTCTAATTTCACTTTAAAACCAATTCAAAAGATAATCTAATCATATAAATAAATTAGATCAAAAAGAGGTTTTGAATTAAAATGCAACATTTTACACTATTCATAAAAAAAATGAACTTTATCAAAAAAGTACCAAAAATTACACAAAGTAAAATTTGATGTCCCGATTCTTAATAAAAGTTTTATTTGGTCCAAAAGAATGTATAAGAGTGATCAAAACTATATTTAATGACGGTTCACCATTAAAAGGTGATAAGTGAACCTTTAGTGAAAATTAGAGTATAAAAGCCTAAAATTGAACTCTTTCCGTATTTTAAGCCTTTATCTTTTATTGGGTAAATGTAAAAACATCTAAAAACATATCTATTCATATTTTAGTTATTTATATTCATTCCCGCCAGTACAACGGCTACTTGTTAACTAACATAATATTATTATATTACTAGTGTGCTACGTAAGTTTCAAAGAAACTCATCGTTGCGTATCGGGTACGCTATCGAACATAGCAACCCCTTTTAATTAAAATTCATATTTAATTCTCTAATATTAATAAATATGAAAATTATTTATTCTTTAATTACCTGGGATGTTACAAAAAAAACCTCCATCACCATTTCATTGATCTTAGAGAAAAGAAGAACAAGAAATGCTCCAAAGAAACCATGTCTCATTGTGAAACAACTAGATTCCCCAAACTAATCTCCACCTCAATATGATATCAAAAATTATATTTATCAAATATTTAGGTGATTCTTTTTAAAAATACAAGAGGTGAATAGGTTTTAAACATTAAAAAACCCAAAATTAAATCTATCATTTAATTTTTGTATTAATCATTTATGAATTACATATAATTTAAAACCTTAAAAATCGGATTTACGAACTTAAAAAGAGTTAAATTAATTTATTCCAATGATTTTTGGACTTCAAAATCTTCAAAAATGAGTTACAAGTTCATGTTGGTGAAGAATAAATGATTTTTTAAACATTGTTTCTTGATAAGAGAACTATTTAAGAGTAAAAAGGTTTTACCCTTATGCTACTCATAGCCATTACATGAGGGTAAATAGTTTACCCTTATTATACCTTTGAAAATTAGGAGTTACGTTTTCACAATGTTTGGATTAACCTTACACATCCTTTATAAACTTAGAGTCACCCTTAAGCATTGTCTGAGGTACCCTTATACATCTTTTAAAAATAAGGGATTACCCTTATGAAACCCTTGAAAACTAGGGGTTACCTTTACATGGGTACTAACTTAATTTTATTTAGAGAGGGATTTACACTTATGAAACCTTGAGAAACAACATAATGCCTTTATGTAGTGGCTACCCTTACCCTTATAAAACTCATGTAAATAAGGATTTACCCTTACAAAACTCCCAAAAACCACCTTGTGTATATGTAAAATCCATTTACCTTAACATAGACCCTATTCCATATGTATGGGTAAAAATTAAATTGAAAATTATTTAATTTATACTTAAATGAATTATAAATTAAAATAAAAGGGGTTCTAAACAAAATTCTAAAACTGTGAAAGTTACAAAACAACTACCAACTTCTAAAACCAAAAGAAAACATCAAAAACCAAAGAACATACCTAAAATTAATTCTTGGTATGTTACAATTATCCTCTCCTTAAATATTTCTGCCCCATAAAGTCCTCAATACTCTTGAATTGTCAAAAGAGAAGGTCACTTCTACCTCATCAATGATTTCTGCTCCTATGTATCATATATATCCCATCCACACTACTATAATACAAGGATTAAATTAATTGTTTTACTATGTAATACCTTATATTGGAGACACATAATCTGAACTAGATTTTTAACCGTAGTATTATCATGCTCAAGATCAATATCTTCCCCTTTAATCACATGGTAAGGGTCCGATTGATAACATATCAACTGGGAAATAAGAAACATGCCACGAATCAATGTAGATAATGATATAAAGTTCAACCAATAATCCACATTTCCAATACTTTAAACAATCTCAAAAGGGACAATTAACATCATTGAAACTTACCCTATGTGCCTAAAAGACAATGTACCAAGTGAGAATAAACATCGACAAATACCTAATAACAAAATTCAAACTCTATAGGGTGATGATGATGGTACATATAAGATTTATAATGAATCTATGCAACCACTAACCTCTTCTAGATCAACTATACCCTTTTCACCATATCATATAAAAGGTTTGGTCTAAACAAGGACCTCTCTCCCATCATTTCTCAGTATAAGGGAAATATACATGACCAATAATACAATGCTTCGAAAGGTTCCATTTTAATTTAATGATGATAACTATTGTCATAGTAAAATTAAATTAAAGGAATATTATTTTCCCATGAAAAACCAAAATAAATCACGCACTACCCAAAGCATATCCATAACAATATGAATGTATATTTTAGTCTAACCATCCATTTGAGGATAGTATTCCAAGGTCAACTTCTTTTGGGTTCTCATTTTCTCTTATAAAACTTTCAAGAACCTATATGTAAACCATGTCTACCTATTAGAAACCATTGTAGAAGGAACACCATGAAGCTTTATAACTACTCGTATATACAACTTCCTGATAAATTATACCACCATCATCCCTAAAATATGAAAAAAATGATATGATTTTTTAAGTGGACCAATGACAACCCAAATTGAATCCTTCCCACTAGGATCTTATAGTAAAGTAATGATAAATTCTATAGATATCTCATCTCATTTCCACACTATAATGGGAAGTGGTTAAAACAACTTAATAGGTCTGTAGGGATCTAACTTTATCTTTTGACAAGTAATACACTATGAAAAAAAAAATCTAATTCAGACCTCTTTATCTATGACCACCAATACTGATGTATTTTATCCTTATACAAATTAGTACTCCTAGGGTGAATAAATCAAGAAGAACAATTTCCATTATCAATAAAATATTTCCTCAGTGATACCAACACATATAAACTACCCTAGAAATATAAATCACTAATGGGATACCAGGACTAAACACTTGAGGTTTTCCCACCATTTAGGGTTATACTAGAATATTGAAAATCTATGTCAGATAGTTGTTAAAGATGAATCTAAACATAAAATTACGAGTCAAATTTAATAGAAGCTAAGAAAAATTTTCCAACATCTTCTTACACTCCTAATATCATCTTATCAATTAAACTCATTAGATACCATTATTACACTAATTCCTTTAAGGATTAAGTTGGTAACTTCCTACTCAAAGTGTTGATGACCACATTAAATTTCATAAGATTATAAGAACTATAAAAATCAGAATTTTGAATATAATCAACACTGTTTCTATAACACAAGTAAAAAACCCTCTAAGTAAAAATATACTTCAGGATATTATGGTCATAGTATACCATAAATCATTCCCCAAAGGGATAGTGGAACCATATTTTTAGAGCATGCATCAAAACTTCCATCTCAAGCTCATCAGTAGGATAATTATTCTTATAAGGGAAAAATTCGAGAGAACCATAGGTCACCATCTACTTTTGTAAGAACTCGGATCTTCGTTTCAGGTATGTCTTTCATTTTTATATAGTTTTTAAGAAAAATGGAGTTTTTGGAAATTTTTGAAGTACACGCCGTGTACTTTCTGAGTACACGCCGTGTACTCTTTTACCGCTCGGAGCCGTGTGCTGGCCGTGTCCGGGCCACACACACGATGTGTAGGGGTGAGGTAGAGTCCGTTTAAATCAGAGTATGGAAAAACCTAGTACACTCCGTGTACTCTAAAAGTACACGTCGTGTACTTTTTTTTCCATTAAACGGACCAGGGTCACGCCAAATCGACAGAAAGGTCTTCTTCTCCAACTTCTTCACCCGAGAGCGCCAGGAATCCGCGGATCTTCGACGAGCCCCCAATCCTCCGTTCGTTCTCTGAATAGATTTCCATTGATTGCGTTGGAATCGCAACGGTGAGTTATCCCTTCTCCTTGATCATTGTTTTCCAATTCCTCCTTTTTATCAAGTTATCATGGGTTGAGTGTTTTTGACGTTTTCTCAGATCTTCATCGTTCTAAGGAAAATATGTCATTGTGGTTCACGTATATCGATCTCCTAGAATCGAGGTAGGTAGTTTGTGACTTTATGTAGGAAGTCATTGAATATTATGTGCAATTTCCACCAATACCCTTGAACAGGGTATTGTGTGTTCCCGTTTTGCCCTTGTTATTTTCCTGCTTTGCTTGATTGCTTGATTAGAGGTAATTACTTGTGAATAGGGTAGTTTTTACTATACTCTGGATGTTTTTCCATGTTTTTATGCTTGTTTGGTGTTTTTCTAGTTGTCGTGCCCAGTAGTAGGATAGTGTAACTGTTGTACTATTATGCTGTTGAGCCTTAGAATGATAGCCAAGTAGTTATTGAGGTTTACTTGGATGATACACGCATGCTATGCATGTTTATTTTACACAGGGCTGCGAGAACCTAGTGTAGTGGACCATAGGGAGAATGGACATAAGGTCTTATCTAGAGTGTCTTTAATTACGATGCGAGACCACAGGGGGAATTGATGTTGAGTGCTTCCTCAGAGAGTCTGTAGTTCCTTGACGTGGGCCACAAGGGGAATTGACGTTGAGTGCTTCCCCAGAGATCCTTTAGTACGATACGACACTATAGGGGGAATTGACGGTGAGTGATTCTTCAGAGAGTCTATTATTTAACTTAACCAGAGGGGTGAGACTGTGTGTGCCTCCCAGAGGGTTTCTAGTGCTTGTAGGTTGAACCTTAGGGGTTAGACCATGAGAACTACATAGAGGTTACCTTTTTGTTCTACTTTCTTGAGTAGCTGTTTCTTGTTTGTTGAATATATGCTAGAATCTGTGGATTGTTACTACTGTGAATTATCTTGTTTACTACTTACTGTTCACTGATTATTGTAACTTACCTGCCATATATTCACGGACTGTTAGGCACAGATCTTTGGGTGGTTTCCTATTGGTACTTTGTCTCACACCCTGTTTGGGTCATGCTTTTGGGCCCAATCAGATTATATTGTTTTAGGTATAGATAAGGGCAAGTGCCCTTCTACTTGAGGTTCTTGATTGCACTGGAGTTGGAGAGCATGGGACCGAGCCGAGGCTTGCGATGCTAAGGAGTTGCTCATCTGTTTTTCTTTTTCACTTTGGTTTAGTATTGAATTTAGCATTATGACTTGTTTGACTGTTTTCCTAGAAACATATGTATCATGCATCATTTACATATATTTCTGCTCCAGTTGTTTATTTATCAGTCTTTCGCTGTTTACTCTTGTATGGATGTCTACTGTTTCTGCTATTGTTGTTATTTGTTTTTCTCTTCCGATGTGTACTCTGACAATGAGGGCATAGTTTCCCCACTATCACACCCAAGGCCCTCACTGCTAGTCGGTAGCCTCTGGCATTTGGGGAAATGCGCTTGAGGCTATGTGACCAACCGGGTACGGGGCGCCTCTGGGTGGATTCTGGAACCAGGATGTTACAAAGTGGTATCAGCTGTGTTTCTTTTCTCTTGATTTACTATTTGGAGCCTTTATCCAGGGATAGGATGGATTCGGTACTTGGTATTAAGCTGTGCTCAGGAATAGCTAACCCGTGTAAAGGGAAAATCCATACTACCTCATTAATTGCAGTTTTTTGGTTTTGAGATTTTATGGTTGATATGATTTCACCTAGAGTGATTCACATGATTTGTGTTGTTATTGTATTGACTATTGTGGTTCTATTTTTATCACAACCCGATGAGCCGAGGGTATGCCATCTCATGCATCATATAGGCACTTGTAGAAATCACATGCCATGCATTTTTGCCATGCCATATAGGGTGAATTAGCGATTTCATTTTGTTGTGATAGAATTTTTGTAGATTATGCATGATGTTGTGATAGATGCTTGATATAATATCTACTGCCTTTTTAGAGGATTTTTTGTATTCTACTTCGCTTAAATGAACGCCAAATTTTGATTCTTGAGGTGTTATGGGCCCTCTTGAATCGAAAATTGGTGGATCATGATCTTGTTTTCTCTTGTCTGTGACTGTAGGAGATGACAAGCTTTGATTCGTGGGGAGTATGGGCCCTCACGTATCAGAATTTGGAACCTCTTTGCCTTGTTTTCTGTGTTTTCTGTGCTTCTGTTCAGTTTCTGAGCTACTGCCCAGAAAAACCCAGAATACACGATGTGTACTTTTTGACTACACGCCGTGTAGTTTTTAGACCGTGTCACTGACCGTGTGAGAAGTGACATACTGTTGTAGAAATTCCTTTAGGAACACGCCGTGTACGGTAGGTACACGCCGTGTAGTTTTGAGCCGTGTACCCAACCGTGTCACTAACAACACGGGTCGGAGAATCTCGAGTAGAACACACCGTGTTGGTAAGGAACACACCCTGTAGTCTTGTTCCAGGTACCTGGCCGTGTCAGAAACAACACGGGACTATTTTCTCTCCTCCTATACACGTCGTGTTTGATTGGAACATGCCGTGTAAGGGTCATTCGTGTACTTGACCATGTCACCAACAACACGGGTCAATAAAAGTATTCAAGTACACTCCGTGTTTGTTCAGAACACGCCGTGTAGTCTTAGCCATGTAGCCGGCCGTGTAACTCACAACACGGGTCATTGAAACCTTGCCTACTACACGTCATGTCATCAGGGAACACGCCGTGTAGTCTCAGTTTAAGAAGACTGTGTGGGTTAGCCGTGCAAGAAGACACGGGCAGGGGAGTGGAGTTAAGTACATGCCATGTAGAGTTTATACACGCCCTGTACTCATGTTTTATAAATCTTGTGTGTTTCTTTCTCCTGTTTTCATTTTGTACTCCTTGGTTATCTGTCCTTGTTTTCCTAATATAAGGTATTCTTTTGATCTTTCAGAGCTATGCCTCCGAGACGCCCTCTGGTTGTACATCAGTTTTCAGGCAGTGATCAGATGCCAGATATGGCTGATCAGGGACTTCATGTTGATCCTCTAGTTGGTCCAGCCTTGGCACCGACTGTCATACCAGTTGTGGGTTCTGATGCGCAGTTCAGGGAGGGTTTTTTGAGGATGATGCAGATTTTTCAGGGAACACCTCCTCCATCCACGTCTATGGAAGACTTGACACAGATTTTCCAGCAGCAACATCCTCCTACTTTCTTGGGGGAAGAAGGACCACAGGATGCAGAGTCATGGCTGGAATCCATGATGACTATCTTTGAGTATCTAGAGACACCTCCAGAGAGGTGGGTCAATCTTGATACCTACATGCTCTGGGACTTTGCCAAGAGGTGGTGGGATGTGATCTCACAGGCAGGTTATCAACAGGTTATGGTTTGGGAGGAGTTCCAGCGCGTGTTCTACAACTACTTATACCCGGAGACCCTGAGGGCCGATCGAGCCTGGGAGTTCATGAGTCTAGATCAGGGTACTCTTTCTGTCATGGGGTATTCCTCTCATTTCACCGAGCTTCAGCGTTTCACACCCCTCCGGGATGGAATTGGGGTGTTCTTAGCAAGGAAGTTTGAGGATGGTCTCAGGCAGGAGATCTGGTCGCAGGTGAATATCTTCCAGTTGACTTCCATCAATTCCATTGTCAACCAGGAACTGATTGCGGAGCGCAATCTGAGAGACTCTAGAGCTGGGAGCCAGGGCAGTTCTGCTTCCAGAGCTAGTGTTCTTCTAGTTGACAGTAGGAAGCGCCGTAGGGAGCCTACGCGTGGTAATCTGAGGAGGCCAGATTCATCTTCAGGTATCCAGGTCGTATGCTACTAGTGTGGAAGGGCAGGGCACACGAGGCCGCAATGCCAGAGAGACCCAGTGGAGTGCCGATATTGTGGAAATATGGGTCACCTTAAACGTTTCTAAAAGGTTTTCTCACCTGTTACTAGTGACGGGGGTTCTTCCATGACTCCTCATTCAGGAGCAGCACCACCAGTTTCACACCAGTCGGGGAACTAGAGTTCTTCCAGCCATTCAGGCCGAGGTGGAGGTCGATTCCGTGGCAGTCAGTCACCAATCCTTCAGCGCCAACAGGGAGGTTCAGATCATAGTGGTCACGCAGGGTCACAGAGCCGCGGGGTAGGCCAGACCTTTGTGTTAGAGCAGACCTATCAGGAGCAGGATCCCAGAACTTCTAAAGTTCGAGGTAAGATTTTTGTAGCCTCAGTTTTATCTTTATCTCTTATTGATACTGGTGCTACGCGTAGCTTTATCTCTGTTGCTGTTGTGGAGATCCTTGGGCTCTGTATTGTTTCTTCTGCTGACTAGTTGACACTAGACACACCTTTGGGGACGAGGACATCTAGTGTACGCCAGTGTAGAGAGTGCCCTCTCGAGGTTGCAGGGTATCAATTCTTATGGGATCTCTATGTCTTAGAGATGACAGGATATGATGTCATCCTCAGGATGGATTGGTTGGTTCCCTTCCAGGAAGTCGTCGACTGTTATCGCCGCAAAGTGAGTTTCGTTTCACCAGAGGGTGAATCTTTTCTTCATAGAGGCGAATGGGATGTTCAGGAGAATCGATCAGGACTCGAGCATCATGGGCTAGGAAGGGTGACAACCCAGATTGCTAGTCTTTATTTGGATGATCAGGGGACTTCACAGTTGTACTTTCCCCCAGTGGTGGATCATTTCAAGGATGTCTTTCCAGAGGACTTTTTGGGTTTTCCTCCAGAGCATGAGGTAGACTTTTCTATTGAGCTCATGCCAGGAGCAACACCAGTGTCTATTCCTCCTTATAGGATGGCTACAACTGAGTTGCAGGAGCTCAAGAAGTAGTTGTAGGGGTTGTAGGAAAAGGGTTTCATCCAACCCAGAACTTCCCCTTGGGGTTCACCTATCCTCTTTGCGAAGAAGGCAGATGATACCCTTCAGCTTTGTATGGATTATCGGAAGATGAACCAGTTGACGGTCAATAACCGATATCCCTTGCCAAGGATCAGTAACCTCTTTGATCATCTTCGAGGATCCCGAGTGTTCTCGAAGATCGACTTGAGGTCCGGTTATCATTGGTTTCACATTAGACCATCAGATATACCTCTGACAACCTTCAGAAGCAGGTATGGTCTATACGAGTACACATTCATGCCGTTCAGACTCATGAATGTGCCAGCAGTTTTCATGGAACTGATGAACCGAGTGTTCCATCCTTACTTGGACTCCTTCGTCATGGTCTTCATGGACGATATCTTGGTGTACTCTCACACTCGACGTGACCATCCCACACATCTTGAGATCATTATGATTACACTGAGAGAGCATCATATTTATTCTAAACTCTCGAAGTGCCACTTTTGGATGGAACATATTCACTTCTTGGGTCACGTCATCTCAGAGGCAGGAGTATCTGTGGACCCATAGAAAGTGAGAATTGTAGTCTCCTAGGATCATCTGAAGAACATTTTTGAGGTACTAAGTTTCCTAGGGCTGGCGGGATACTACAGACACTTCATTTCGGACTTCTCACGCCTAGGAGAACCATTGACAGGTCTGACCAAGAAGGGGGTGAAGTTCTTATGGTCAGATTCTTGTGAGTCAGCCTTTTAGGAGCTGAAGGGAAGGTTGACGTCGGAACCGATACTAGTATTTCCAGAGCCAGGAAAGAGCTATACAGTCTTTTGTGATGCTTTAGGTATCGGGATAGGAGATGTGCTTATGCAGGGAGATGGAGTCGTTGCGTACGGGTCTCAGCAGTTGAGGCCACATGAGAGGAACTACCTGACGCACGATCTGGAGTTGGCAGCTATTGTTCATGCCTTACGCTATTGGGGACACTATATTCTGGGAGAGCACTTTGTGGTCTTCACCGACCACAAGAGTCTCAAGTATATCTTCACTCAGTGTGATCTGAATTTGAGGTAGTTTAGGTGGGTTGAGTATCTTCAGTCTTTTGATTTTGAGCTTGCCTATACGCCGGGAAAGGGAAATGCAGTGGCAGATGTGTTGAGCAGGAGAACTCAGATTTAGGCAGTTTAGGAGGCCAGCAGTGAGTGGAATCTTATGGTTCTGTTCTCTGAGATGCATTTGGAGGTGCATGATAGACAAGGACAGACTTTCCTATCTTCTGTAGCTATTACATCTACACTACTTGATTAGGTACAGATGAGGCAGCTATCAGACTCAGAAGGCTTAGTCCCACGAGAGAGTGTGTTAGGAGAGGACTCTCTTCCTGGATAGACAGTGGATTAGGATGAAATCTTTCATTTCCAGGGATATATATGGGTTCCAACAGACATACGTGAGGAGATGATGTGGGACTTTCATTCCTCAGTTTGGGCAGTTCATCCTGGAGTCATCAAGATGTATCGGGATCTTCATCGCCAGTACTGGTGGTCAGGTATGAAGAGGGATGTTGCTGGTTTAGTCTTGAGATATTCTAATTTTCAGTAGGTGAAGGCGGAGCATCAGCGACCAACATTCCTTTTACAATAGTTACCCATTCCCAAGTGGAAGTGGAACGATGTCGCGATGGACTTCTTGACTGGTTTTCCGAGGTCTCCTCGAGGGAACAATGCTGTTTGGGTGGTCGTCGACAGACTTACGAAGGTCACTCACTTCTTTCCAAACAAGGATACCTTCAGTGTTGATGATCTGGGATGAATTTACATCCGGGAGATCATACTTCTGCATGGAGTTCCATACTCTATTGTTTCAGATAGGGATTCGTGCTTTACTTCTTGGTTCTGGAAGGGACTTCAGAAGGCTTTGGGTACCCAGGTACTTCTGAGTACGGCATACCATCCCCAGACAGATGGCCAGTCTGAGTGTACGATCCAGGTGCTTGAGGATATGCTCTGAGCTTGCATTCTATAATTTGGTGGTTCTTGGGAGAAGCATATTCCTCTGGTGGAGTTCACCTACAACAACATTTTTCAGGTGACTATACAGATGGCACCTTACGAGGCTTTGTACTATAGACCATTCCGATCACCCTTATGATGGCTGGAGGCAGGAGAGGCATCCTTACTGGGACCTCATCTTGTTCAGGAGACTTCAGAGTAGATAGAGTTGATTCGAAAGAGGATGTCTACAACACAGTCTCGACAGAAGTCTTATGCTGATCAATGGAGATGACCTCTAGAGTTCGAGGTCGAGGATCAGGTTTTTCTGCGTGTCGCACCGAGGTTGGGACACAAGAGGATTCGGAGACAGGGTAAGCTTTCACCACGGTATGTCGTTCCATTTGAGGTATTGGAGAGAGTTGGTCCAGTTACCTATCATTTGCAGTTACCTCAGAGGGACCGGGACATGCACGACGTCTTCCACGTCTCTCAGCTCCGACGTTACTTTTCAGACCTGTCTCATGTCTTTCAGCCTGAGGAAGTTGAGCTTGAAGCGGATGCATCGTTTGAGGAGAATCCCATCCGGATCATTGATCACAGTACGAAGGTTCTCCATGGGCGGTCTGTTCCTCTAGTATGGGTTCTATGGAAGCACGAGCGAGTACAAGATGAGACTTGGGAAAGGGAGGCCGATGTACGATCGTAGTGGCCGGAGCTGTTCGAGGCTTCTTCTTGTCTGCCTCGTTAGGGAAATTCGGGGACAAATTTCTTTAAGGGGGTAAGTTTGTAAGAACCCAGATCTTCATTTCAGGTATGTCTTTCCTTTTTCTGGAGTTTTTAAGAAAAATGGAGTTTCTGGAAATTTTTGAAGTACAGGCCGTGTACTTTCTAAGTACACGCCGTGTACTCTATTCCCGCTTGAAGCCGTGTGTTGGCCGTGTCCAGGACACACACATGGTGTATAGGGGTGAGGAGGAGGCCGATTAAAGCGGAGTACAGAAAAACCTAGTACACACTGTGTACTCTAAAAGTACACATCGTGTACTTTTTTTTTCATTAAACAGACTGGGGTCGCGCCTAATCGACCGAAAGGTCTTCTTCTCCAGCTTCTTCATCCGAGAGTGCTTGGAATCCATTGATCTTTGACGAGCCCCTGTTCCTCCATCCATTCTCCGAATCGATCACCATTGATTTCGTTGGAATCGCAGCGATGTGTTCCCCCTTCTCCTTGAGCCTTGTTTTCCAATTCCTCCTTTTTCTCAAGTTATCGTGGGTTGAGAGTTTTTGAAATTTTCTCAGATCTTCATCATTCTAAGGAGAATCTGTCGTCTTGGTTCACGTATATCGATCTCCTAGGATCGAGGTAGGTGGTTTGTGCCTTTCTATAGGAAGCCGTTAAATATTATGTGCAATTTCCACCAATACCCTTGAATGGGGTATTGCGTGTTCCCATTTTTCCCTCGTTGTATTCCTTCTTTGCTTGATTGCTTGAGTAGAGGTAATTACTTGTGAATAGGGTAGTTTTTACTGTACTCTGGATGTTTTTCCATGCTTGTTATGCTTGTTTGGAATTTTTCTAGTTTCCATGCCTAGTAGTAGGATAGTGTAACTGTTGTACTATTATGCTGTTGATCCTTAGAATGATAGCCAAGTAGTTCTTAAGGTTTACTTGGATGATACACGCGTGCTATGCATGTTTATTTCACACAGGGCTGCGAGAACCTAGTGTAGTGAACCATAGGGAGAATGGACGTAATGGCTTCTCGAGAGTGTCTTTAATTATGATGCGAGACCACATGAGGAATTGATGTTGAGTGCTTCCTCAGAGAGTCTGTAGTTCCTTGAAACGAGCCACAAGTGGAATTGACGTTGAGTGATTCCCCATAGTGCATTTAGTACGATACGAGACTATAGGGGGAATTGACGGTGAGTGCTTCCCCAGAGAGTCTATTCTTTAGCTTAACCAGAGGGGTGAGACTATGTGGGACTCATAGAGGGTTTCTAGTGCTTGTAGGTTGAACCTTAGGGGTTAGACTGTGAGAACTACCCAGAGGTTACCTTTTTGTTCTACTTGCTTGAGTAGCTGTTTCTTGTTTGTTGAATATATACTAGAATCTGTGGATTGTTACTACTGTGAATTATCCTGTTTACTACTTACTGTTCACTGCTTACTGTACCTTACCTGCCATATATTCACAGACTGTTAGGCACAGATCTTTGGGTGGTTGCCTATTGGGACTTTGTTTCACACCCTGTTTGGGTCATGCTTTTGGGCCCAAACAGATTATATTGTTGCAGGTATAGATAAGGGAAAGCGCCCTTTTACTTAAGGTTCTTGATTGCACTGGAGCTGGAGAGCATGGGACCGAGCCGAGGCTCGCGATGCTGAGGAGTTTCTCATCTATTTTTATTTTGCACTTTGGTTTAGTATTTTATTCAACATTGTGACTTATTTGGCTGTTTTTATGGACACATATGTATCATGCATCATTTACATATATTTCAACTCCAGTTTTTTATTTATCAGTGTTCCACTATTTACTCTTTTATGGATGTATATTGTTTCTACTATTCTTGTTATTTGTTTTTCTCTTCCGCTGTGCACTCTACCAATGAGGGCATACTTTTACCACTATCACATGCAAGGCCCTTGTGACCAACCGGGTACGGGGCGCCTCTGGGTGGCTTCCAGAACTGGGACGTTACAACTTTACCTTCTTCAAGACACACAACAAACCCATACCCGAGGCATCATAGAAAATATCATATCCCAAACTCAATTATGTAAGAATCATAACCATAGTTGAAGTCAACTTATTATTTGGTTCCTCAAAACATCTCTAACATTTTTCATTCCAATCAAACTTAACTAGATATGCCCAAGAATCTTTGATTATCAATCACATTTACATGTTTCTCAAATGAAATCACTCCCTGAATATTTTAGGATCCACTAAGATTCCCCTTTCAGATATAACATAGCCTAAAAACTTCACTTCTTATATATATAAATCACATTTGGAAATATTTACATACAAATAATGTTCCTTCAAGAATCTGAATATGATATCCAAGTGATCCCTATGATCCTAATTTGAATTAGAGTATAACAAAATATTATCCAAAAAAATGAAATATTCCAAGAACTGATGAAATATCTGGTTTATTAATTCCCTAAACACCATAGAAGCAGTTGTGAGACGAAATGACATAACTAGAAGCATGAACTTCCCATACCAGCTTCTAAACACTATCTTATGTATATCCTATTCTTATACTCTCAACTAGTGGTACACCTATAATAGGTTTATATTATCAAAACATTGATCTCATTTAAGTTGATAAAAAATATCATCAATCCTAGGAAATGGTTATTTATTCTTAAAGGTCACCTGATTAGTATTTCAGTAATCGACATAAATCCTGAGTCTTTTTTCTAACTTCTTTGTAAATTGGATATCATAAGCACGTAGTTATACACTATGATGAATAAATAACTTTCTATTAATATATTCAAACAAAAATTACAACTCCTTTAAATCAGTAGGTGTCATGTGATATGATGGAATGGAAATGGGAATCCTACCAGGAAGAATTTCAATAGTGAAATCAACCTCTATCCAGGGAGGTAACCTAAAAATCATCAATAAAGTTATTAGGGTATTTACTCACCACTACAATAAATTGATTGTTCAAACACTAATCAATGGTGTTAAGAAAAATATCTGAAAACAAGCAAGATATCACTCTAGTATAAGGAATAATGTGCCCCACCCTCCTTGATCTAGAATCTCACTCACCCTGAAAGACATGAGAGACACTACCCTGAGAAATAAATTAAACTTGACATCGATAAAAATCAATATAGGCCTTAATAATTATCATCAAATATATTCCAATAATTTGGTTGAAGATATCAAGATCAAGAACTATGAAATCCCACACAACTTTAAAGTCGGTAACCATTACCTGACATGGGAAATTTAAAACTTTGTTCCATCCTTATTCTTAATGGTGTGGAGAAATAAAAAAATCAATAGAATAAGTTCAAAATGAAATACCAACACATCAATCAATGTATATTATATAAAATAGAGAGATACAACCATATCAAATAAATCCATAACCATAAAGGATGTTATGAACAACGTACCTCGACTAGTAGCCAAACCTACATTACATTATTATGGAGCACTATTACACATAAATTTGTTCGGTTTTAGATCCTCCATGATATTTATTTTCTTCCTAACTATCCCATTCGGAATGATAATGAAATTTACTTCACTTTGATGCATCTGAATAAACCTGTTATCCTTTGGTAAAAGTAAATCTAGATCTACTTCCTTGGAACATTATTTTATAAAAATTCTTAAGATGTTTAGACTATTTACATCAAGACATGTCATAGGTGATTACTTAAAATTATGTTTATTATGACCAATACTTACACAATAATTGAAAACTACCTGTTTTGGTCTTAATGAATCCCCCTAATCAAGTCCTGATGCAAACTGAGCACCCTTGGTCTTTATTTTCTAGCCAGATGACATACTTTATCTCCCTCCTATAGAAACTGAAGCTCTACCTAAACATGTATTCCCAACTATAATTTCCTCATCCATATCTTATTTACTGAATACCTCAATAAAGGTTAATAGGAAAAGAGAATCAATATTGATTAAGTATCAGACCTCAGACCCATATCAATTCAATGAGATTTAAGGTAGTCATTAGAAACAATATTAGGTTCTATATGGACCAACTCGATGAAATGAGGAGAATAATCCATAACTGAATGCTCCCCTTTCTCTAAGGTCATAAATTATTAATTATTTTTAACTCACAATTTCTTAGGGTAAATTTTTGGTTAAATATATTCTTGAAAGAATTATAAGTGAGATCCTCATGTAACTCAGCTTTTATGAGGGAGTCCCACTATCTACTTCCTGGTCCTTTAATCATATAAGTTAAAAACCCACTATAGATTCATATAGAGTTTTTATAAAGTGGAAGAACCTACCAGTCTTCTTGATTCACTCTTTATATTCCTGGGGTCCCATGTCATGATAGAATATAGGTAGATTCTTCTTGGTAAATTATAATCCATGATCCACCACTCATCCTTATTTTCTAATACTCACCCGACCTAGAGTCTAAATTGTATGGATACTAATTTATACCATTAAAGGGATTAATAGAGTATTTTATTATAAAACATATCTCATAGATTACTATATTGGATTCAAAAGAGATCTTATAGGAGTAATTTTCTATTAAACACAAAAGAAAACACTTGATTAGCTTATGAGAAAAATTAAAAATCAAATTAAAAAAAATCAAGAATCAAAACAAAATACTTTAAAAAATAATAATTTAAAGAATACACAAATTCAATGAATGAAAGAAAAAAAAATTAAGAATAATATGTTCATCTAAATAAAACACATATCATGTTCACTCAATCTTGATTAAAATCCCTAAAAAACCATGGTAACCTGTGTTTAGACATGAAAGTGAGCTATCCAGGAACCCTTTCACTCTTACTACCTAAATTATGACAGTCCAAACAACTATCTTTCATAGACCCTAAACCAAACTAGTCAGTTTCATTAAAATTCTATTTGGGTATTGGATCTGATACAATATTGTAATGAAGTAACCTGGGTTGGCATGTCATATCTCTTGATATGGACCACTGCAATGTGAATACCAATAAAAAATCCAAACAAAAATCATGAATAACCTAAAGGATAAAAACCAATATAGTACAAAGTGAAATAATAGTACACAAAAATGAGACATAAAATTTCAATACAAAAGAATAAACCTACAAATATAACATGAAAAGATAAAATCCACATCTCCATGTGGCCACTAGTCACCACCAATCCATCTCTCAAAAGAAGGCGATGATAACCAAGAGAAGCTAGTGATCTTTATGGTGCCCTTAAATTTAACCGAGTAATATAAAACCTTATATACAAACTTACATTGTTAAGAGTAGTTTGTGGGAACTAAATCATCGTAGGATACCACCAAATATTCTATACAAATATTATAACCACAAACCTATTATTTCTAGATTTAAGAACAAAACAAGTTCGTAAAGAAATTTCAAATAAAAAATAATTTTGTAAACATCCTTTGGTTTTCATAAAAAATTTTAATATATAGAAAAACCAAGAACATAATAATTACATGAAAGATAGTATAAATTAATAAACATAATTATCTTTGGAAATAAAATATGATAAAAATGTGTGAAATAAAACATAAATCAATACCATCATGCGTAATACCAAGAAGAAGTGGTCTCTAACCTATGGGAACACATACTCATACATGAAAAGGAACCCTAATATAGAAATAATCTAAATCAAACTAATATAAATTCCTACCATAGTCTTTAGATATCATAGGAATAACTCCTAGTGTTTTCATACTCAATAAGGTTTTCATATGTCCATACCTAATGCACCCTAGGTTTCCATTATGCTATGTTTTCCAAAACATTTTAATAAAACATGATCATAATTTAAAAATAATTTTCACATTAAATCATCACTACTACCATGATTTAAATTTAATTTTAGATTAAAAAACATATTAAGATATTTCATCAAATAGAAGATGTGAATTAATTCATTTTAAAAGAAATACCCCTTTAAAACCCCTGTTTCATGCCAAGATGCAATCAGTAAATCATTTTCATAAACTAAACCATTGTATATAACAAGCACATTAATTATTTCATGAGTTATCACTGATGTAGTAAGTCACCTACCTCAAACTAGATCAATGGATACTTGAAATAAAAACAAAAAATTAATATTTGTAGCTAGTACGCTCAAGAAAAAACATCCTTTATCACCCTTCCATTGATCTCCCAGTGACGAAGAACTAGAATTGAGATAAATGAACTATATATACTTCTACAATAGTTAGACACCCAAAAAAATCTTCAAGAGGATATAAAAAATTATATACAGTAAAACTTTGGGTGACTTTAAAAAACATATTGTTGGTGTTTTGGTTTATATTATTAAATAAACCCAAATTAAATACATCATATAATTTTTATTTTAATCGTTTCTTAATTAAAAAGCATTGATTTCCTTTAAAATAGGATTTTTGAATATAAAATGAGCCAAATTAATTAAATACCATTATTTTTTAGCCTTCAAAATCATTAAAAAAAATGAGTTATAGGTGCATGATAAGAAATAAGAAATGAAAAAAAACATTTTTTGTTACTTTTTCTAAAAAAGAGCATTGTGTATGGTTAACATGGTTTTAACCTTGTCCATATCCTAGATATAACATGAGGGTAAGGAGTTTACCCATACATAACCTTTGAAAAGTAGGATTTATCTTTACACGATGTATGGATTACCCTTAGGCATCCTTTAGAAACTTATAGTTACCCATACGTAGTATATAAGGTACCCTTACACATCCTTTGAAAACATGACCTTACCCTTATAGAGCCCTTGAAAACTAAGGGTTAATTTTTTCATGGGAAGGGATTTAACTTTAAACAAAGAGGGACTTACCCTTATGTAACCTTGAGAAACAAGAGGTTACCTTTATATAGTAGCTATAAAATTACACCTACCCTTAAAGAACTCATGTAAATAAGGATTTACACTTAAATAACTCATGAAAATCACCCTGCATATAGGTATAAGAAATTCACCTTTAAATAGGGCATATTCTAAACATAAGGGTAAAAATTAAATTGAAAATTATTTAATTTTCACTTAGAGGACATTTAAATTAAAACAAAAAGGAGTTCTAAAGAACATTTAAAAACTATTAATGTTTCAAATCACCCCCAAAAATTCCAAAACTAAAAGAAAAAATCACAATCCAAATAACATAACTAAAAGAAAAGGTCAGGATATTATTAATAACTATTTTTATAATTATATAATAAAAAATATCGAACATCATAATCTTACTGTTAAGACCTTATTCCATGATATATTACATAAATAGGTAAGGCATACCCCAAATTCCCAAGAGAGTTTGTCTCATGACACCTATAGATTAATCGAGGGGAAATATAATTCTAGGCCCCACATATATCTAAATAAGTCTAATTAATTCATCATATGAATTAAAAATATATTTCATAACGCTCCTTAATAAACCAAGTACTTAATCATGGATAAATAAAACAATTTTTATTTTTATAATGTAAATAATGAAATTAAATATGTTCACGTTCAATGAAATAATGTGGCTATCTAGGATAACATTCCATAATCTACTTAGAAACAATGGGGTGTTCTCAATTTTATAAGAATTATCCTTATCAAAAAAAATAATGATAAGGTAGTGATGAAGGGAACCTTTAAAGTGTTGGGTTATCAATAGAAGATAGTAATAGAGTTTAATGGTTTATAATGGTAGGAGTCTAAGGAAATGGTAGAAAAATACTTTATTATGGTTCCTAAAAAGTGTGTGAATTATCTAAAGTATATCCCCCATAAGTATCAAACTGGGTGTGAAATTAGGCCTCTTTGTCATGCACCATGTGAAGATCAATTTAATACCTAACTATCCATTTCAGGGTTATTTCCCCAAAGTGAATATATTCTAGAGACTTTATCTACTTGTAATAGCAGGACAAGGATGTTATTTTTCTAAGAATCTATACTTAATTTTACCTTACCAAACCTTTCACATGGGTTTCCCACTATGGAAAAAGTTAAAATTTATAATGGTTTTGTAATAAAATGAATCAAAATAATTGGATGGAGGGATTCATGAAAAGACATATAAATACCATGAAAAAAAATAATTATAATATATTTAAATGGGAAAATAGGAAGACAATATAAAATAATAATAAGTGCTTAACTTAAAAACATTCTCTAATGAATGGAAATAGAGATGGAAACTATTACCTTAATTCTCAGCTTCCATGAAAGAACATTAACCTCATATATAATATAAATTACCATATTGATATCCTATTTTATAATATTATTCATATATATAACCCTTTTTACTCTTTGGTTATAATCATTCATTTTTCATTCATTATTAATTTATAACTTATTTTCATTATCAGATATTGTAATTCTATTTTTTTTCACGCAAGGATTATAATGTTGATGTTTATCCTTATTATTATTATATAATTTATAATTTAATATAATTTTAAACATAATATAATATATTTTTCTTGAGGGTTTGTAATTTTTTACATTCATCCCATAATAGCATTTATTATGACACATAATGGTAAAATTTATAATAAACATGTGTTGTGATT
The DNA here is from genome assembly GCA_963277665.1 of Viscum album. NCBI lineage: Eukaryota > Viridiplantae > Streptophyta > Magnoliopsida > Santalales > Viscaceae > Viscum > Viscum album. The sequence goes on along the minus strand of OY728132.1, from coordinate 598,613,450 downwards.
TTTTAATGAGAAACATTTGTTGTATTAATAATAAGTAAAATATTAATATAACACCACTATAAGATTAATATTTTTATTTATAATTTTTTTTAATTAAATATATTTATATAACCATCCTTATAATTCTATGATGAAAAAATAACATCTTTTCTTGGAGGTGGTAGTCCACAACACTCATAAACAATGCTTTAATTTTTTCATAAAATGAGAGGATGGTGGGAAATGGTTTATCTTTTTTTATAATCATAAAAATGTTATAAATAATATATTTATTCATTTAATATAAACTTTTAACTAGATATGTAATGTGGTGAATGAAAATGTGACATGTCACTTCGTGGAGGTGGTAGTCCGCAATTACGAATGAATGATGTTTTCATTTTTCTAAGGGAAAAGGGAAAAGGGGAATAATGTTTATTCCATAAAAAATATTAGTATATAAATAATAACAATTTAATCATATTTTAATGAATAATTTAGGTTTGGAGGAGAAATATGGATAAGTAAAAACATTAGAGAGGGATTAGTGCTTACATATAGAATTTGATGTTTCTCTAAAAGTACTTCTTAGAAATGGATGAATTATGAAAAATTATTGTTAAAGTGGATTATAAAAGTGGTATATATTTCTAGGATAATTAAAAATTGAAGTTATTCAGGGTTAATTATAATTTATATAGTGTCCTTGAACGGGTGCTGGAAGGCTCCTTTATAAGATGATAAAATTACATTTTTTGTAAATATAAAAGGTAAAGTGACTATTCAAAGGTCAAGTGGATCTAATAATAGAAAATAATTAATTGGGGTAAGTTTTAATATCTACAAAGATTAAATAATAAATTTAAACTCATGTTTTTTTGTTCTTTACTCTTAGATTTTTCTTTTTTATCATTTTTTATTTTTACCTAAGTAATATAATTTTAGTGAAACAAATAAATTGGATTTATTATAAATTTTGTACCTAATTAATAAAAATATTAATTTCATTTTTTAAAATAAAATTTCTAAGGGTAAGAAAAATTAATTTTAATATTATTATACATTATGCGCAAAAACCCATTTTAAAAAATGTTTATTCCAAAGAATAAAAATTATGTTTATGATGAAATTATAAATTTCATCGATTTACATTACATTAATTTATTTAATACTAAAAAAAGAGTAGTTTTTTTATTTCAATGAAATCCAAGTATGAATTCCACCAATTGGGTAATTAGTTAAAAGAAATGGACTAAAACTAGTTTTCAAAAAAATAAATATTACTTATGTTTCAAAATGGTAAACATGAGTTTTCTAAATTAAAAGTAGTATTTTTAAATGAATAATTTTAATCCCTATGAAATTTTTTTCATGATTTTTTTTAAAAATTTTATATTCATACATAATTTATTATAATATTAAAAAGGAGATGATATATGTTTAAACTGTATTTTTCACTGTTCACCTAAAAATCAACTATTTCAGAAAAATACCAAAAAATAATCCTAATATAATTTTGATATGATTAATCCAAGGATGATATCCTATTTATCAAATATAAATTACTGAGTTTAGGAATTTAAATTTTAAATATAATCATGAATAATGACTCTTTAAATTGTATATTGTGAAATAGTTTTAGGATGTAGTGCTTGGCTTTTATTGTAGGGTCTTAAGTATTACACCCTATCAAACATACATCATCAATATTAATAATAAATTTATATAACTCCTAAAATACTACAATCTATCCTTAATAGAAACTAGAACAACTAGATAATCTCAAGTCATTAATCACCAAAAACTTTTCCCCTTATTATATTCCCATTTCCAACAATGAAAAATAAATAATATTTATTTATAATAATAATTAAATTAATTATCAATTAATAAAATAAGTTCTATATATCCTAATTAATATAAATAATTAAACTATCTTAAGATCTCAAAAAATTCATAACCTAGGGTAAACACCCTATCAAAAACTCAAAAATACACAAAAAAATATTATGGAACTATATAGTTGTTCAAAATTACTATTTCCTTCTTCAATTAAAAAAATTATAAAAATGAACTCAAAAGTTTTAAAAACCCCTGAATTTAAATTTATACACCATTACACGTGATACTTGGACAGTAGATGTTTAATCCTCATTACCTATGACTACTATAAATTTAGAAATCATTTCATTATTAAATGTATTATATTTTAAGAAAATTAATAAGAAGTGATATGTCTTGGTCAAGAAGGTTTTGAACATTTATATTTTATGTATTCAATTTTTTTATTATCACAAACATTATTTTAAAATTAACAATGTGTAAATTGAGTTTATAATGGATATAGGTTTTAATCCAAGTAATTTATTCTTAAATGATTAACCAAATTAACTTAAGAAAAATAAAAATAAAAGAATAGGAAACTTGTGTGACCAATTTCACCGTGAACCCAATAGATTACCATTGAAATATTAGCAGGGATGGTATAGAGTAAGATCGATATATCACCCACTAAGTACCATATGAAGATATATTGGTAACTTTATAGTAATTATGGTTGTTTTAGTTTTGTAGTAAACAATATTCTAAAACCTTAGGGACCCTATTGATACTTATAGAATACTCAATATACTAACCAAAAAGTAAATATTCAAACATTGGGAGATCTAATGACTACATCATTACTCAAATGATTATATTCAGCCTCAAATAAATAGAAAATACTAAAGCACATGTCACAATTCCAATAAAAATTTTATTATTTGGAATCTATCTGATGAACTAAATAGGTATATTAAATGAGATCCTATGTGCCTAAAATTATGCAAAAATCACACACCAAATACCATAAATCAATACAAAAAAAAACATGTGAATTTACCAAGGAGAATTTATTCAATGGTAACAATGATAAAAAAAGAGAAAAATCCCATTTTCCTAGTAACTTATAGGTATAATATAAATTTCTATCCAAGAAATGACACATATCCCCTACCTAAGTCCCAAAAATCCTATCTTCTAACTACCCAATCCAAAATCAAGGAGAAGAAAAAAAATCAAGTTAGTGAACCTGGTGCTTTGATACTATTTTGTAACAACCTGATCTAAACCACCAGGTCTGATATGGGGTTCCAAACAACCTCATAAATGCCTCCCCATATATAAGAGATTATCTACTAGTATTTAGAGTCTAATTAATGACATGGGGAGACAATTCCCTTAGTGCAAGGTGAAAATTAGATTATAAAAAGAATGATAACCTATAAATGAAGAAATAATAAATTAATGAATAACCGTCAGAGTAGTATAAATTAAAAATAAATCCAACCCATGTAGTATAAATATGGAATTTCAGGTCAATAATCAAAAACTAAATAAAAATATTTAGTGTATGGATAATATCATAAATAAAAGAAACAACATCTAGCCCGAGGTCTATCCAGCATCATCTGTAGCCTCCTGAAAACCTACTTAACCATCCTCCATAGGGCCATTTCCCTTCTCTTGATCAATTTTCAAAAAATCTACAAGCAAACCAAGATGAATGATTTGGGTGTGAGTATGATACTTTGTAGGACACCACAAATAGACATTAAAATAATTGTATAAGGAATATAAGTACTTTACAAGAAAATAAATAGAAAAAATATAATAGTTTTATATCACACAAGCATCAACATATGTAAGGTCCTCAGAAACCAGACTTACCTACTTCATAACCATACAAAAATAAACCTTATCACCTATATGACACATCCCTCCTCAAAGAGATAGGCCAAAAACATGTGTGAAACATCCCATAAATTGGGATAACATAAGTACATTCCAACCAATTTCTATTACATCCCTCTTGGGGGATAGTCTAAATAGGATTGACATTCATTCTCAATATAATATTATAGAGAAAAATGCATACGATACAAGATACCAATGATAAACAAAAATCACACTGTATAATGAAATAATCATAATCTATAATAATACACATGTGAGTAAACATCAATCATAGGTCCCAATAAGGTTACACATGCACACCTCATGTGATAAAGCATTAAAAATTGGTCTCATTGGGATGTATGCACATGCTAACAAACATTTAAATAACCTATATAAAATATGTTCTAAATTTAAGGGATTCCTATCTTAGGTACATAACCATTTGGTAAAAAGTATCACCGTCAAAGTCTAGAAGCACCACTGAATCCTAGAACCAATCCTGAAATATCACAATTTAGGATCCTAGGATCAATTTAAATTAGAATCCATACCCTAAAGTTAGGTAAATGTCAAAGAATACTTGGGAAAATCTGTTTCCAACAATGATTTTGGTCTAAAGGTTGCACATATGCCAATTCTATCAATCTAGGCGTTAGTTCTATCATCAATTCATGAATCCCTTGTTAGATCCTAACAAAAACCTTAGATTCAATTAAAAAAAGAGAATCTAATTATTTTTGATCAATTATAAGAGAAGGAGATTGGTATATAATGATGAATAACTCACTGGATTTTTAATTCTTGATCAAATAATCATTAATGCATTAAAATGTAGTGTTAGAAGGGAGTAAGAGAACCCAAAAATTACTGGAGAGGATACCAATGGTATTGGGAGTAAAATAGGGTCTAAGTGTATAAATAAAAGTGAGTAAATGATGGGTTTTTAAAAAAAAATCTATAAAATAAGCATCATTGGTGGGCTCTATAGAAGGCCACCAGCTAGCTAGTGGCCTCCACTAACTACCCAATCGCTGCTGGGTAGATTCACCTCTACCAAGAAGTGCCACTAGTTTTCCAGTGGTACTTCTGTAGTTTTAAAAACTATAGTACATCCCCTTTCCTCGACATCCTTTCATTTATAGCCTCCCAAAAATCCCAAACCTACCCCAATCTATTCTAAAACTTTATCAAAATCAATGTAAAAGACATAAAGAGGTGTACCATAAAATTAAGGTGTCACAAGATTCCACTACAAGTTTCTTTGGTTTTTAAATGAAAATAATTTTTCTTTATTCTATAATTTTTTTATATTTTATATGAAAACCTATTTATTTTATAAAATATTAGAAAGAATTTTTGAAATTATTTATAATTTTTTTACAAAAAAATTTAGAAAATATCTAAGGAAATTTATTTTTAATTTTATGATTCCATTTTCCTCTAAAATTATGAAATTAACTTCTTTTATTTTAGTCTTTGATTTATAATAAATTTATTTCCTCCTATTATAATTTACTTATTTATGAATTATACCTTATTTTTTGATCATTTAATTTATTGTAATAATATTCTATATCACTCCACACTATTTTTTGTATATTATTTTTATCCTTTATATCCATATTTTTAGTTTCATGGATGTATTCAGTATCATTTCCAATACAATATTTTCTTAACTGTATACCATTTCTATATATGGAGATAATTTAAAGGGTCTTATTAAGATGGTCATTTCATTAACTAGGGAAATATTGACATTTGGTATTCTTTATTTAATAAAAATATTTATTAATTGATATGGAATATTGATTAAGTATTGTATTATTTATTTAATATATGGTAATGCATTGGACACATGTAATTTATGGATAAGTTTAGATTATAGATAGTCCCTCAATGCATTGACAAGCCTCGAGAGACAAATCGTTGGCCAAATTAGTTAAATATTTGTTGTATACCTGCCCATTCATTGAAATTTCATTTTACAAGGCCCATATGGTAAGGTTTATGATTCCTTGGCATGATTCCTTGATGACAATACATGAAGTCTAACATTATGTATTTCATTCATTAATATTTCAGTTATTATTATCCAATTTATTTTCATATTGATATTTTACATGGATATATTTTGAAGCTCAAGTTATTTGTTAAATGGTGTATGTATTGAGTATCAAATCTTCCATGTTGTTTATATATTATATACTCATGACATCTTATACTGTAATGTTTCAATTTCTGAGCATCTAATCTCATCCTTTATTATGTTTTCCTTTCTATGTGATATGAAGAATGAATCATTAAAATATCTTCAAGTATTCAAGAAATTTTTTCATGATATATTTTATTTTTCCATTTTAATATGGAAATAATATATCTATTTAGTCTCCCAAGATGTCTAACCTAATTAATCCTCAATTTTGAAATCCATTGTATCTTTTACTAATGTAATAAAGTAAACATCAACTCTAGGTTAATAGAGTTGGGGTCATTAAATTTTTTATCTATTGATTTATCTCACAATTTTCATCAGTTTTCTTTACAAATATTCCATCCCAAGTTATAACTATTCTTCAAAAAAGTTACTTTAATTTAAAAACCACTAGTTTTTAAGTTACTTATTTTAAATTTTTTTATTAAAATACGAAGGATATTTCATCTTATTTTCTAAAATATTTTATAATATTATTCTAACTAATTTTTCAACTATGTCAAAATAATTATATGTATCATAAATGTCACTAGGTATATTTTCTAATGGAATTTTATACTTTCTTCTAGATGATTTTATTATAAATTGTGTTGATTTTTATGAAACCAATTTCATTCTCATGGGTTAAATGTGTTATGATGAATTTATGCCAATTTTTATTATCTTATGAAAAAAATATGCATTGTTTATTATTATATGATGGCTGAGACTAAAATTATATAGCTCTAAAATTTATTGAGTCAAGATTAATATCTCATGAGATGTTATGTTATGGACATGGGAGGTTTAAATGTTTGTCCACTATGTGATGATGATCTTAGTGGTGATCCTTGACATAAGATCTAGTTTTATTTTCTAAAGTTTAAAGTGATGTGTCTTAAATACTATATATCATAGTATATGATATATAATATATAATAATTTATGATATAATTGTGTTTAAGTTATATGATATTCCTTATATAGTTCATATCATAATTCATGTATATATTGATATCTTTCCACTACCTTTTCCTTATCCAAGATTATGAAATGGGATAATCATACAATAGTGAATAATATTGTATGATACAAACTATATCTATAATAGATAATGAAATTTGGGTGTTAAGTATTTTAATTTGAATAATATTCCACATAATAAATCATTATTTGAATTGTTTGATAATATGAAATCCATGGGAGGGACATTGTATTCAAGTGATGAATGTATGGTTAACTGAATCATTAAAATATATGTTATGTATGTATGAGTTAATGCATGGAAACATCCAAATTAATATATAATTAAGTAATCACCATCTATATGGTGTGGTTTAAGATATCCTTTTCAGAAACTACATCATGACAGTTTGGGAAAATCAGGGGAAATTTGAATTTTTTCCCTCATGTTGTTTTTGAGGGGAAAAATAGTAATTAATCCTATCAAGATATCCTAGATAATTTTTATGAACAGTGTACTGGTCTCAAAATTGTGTGTTTATGTAAAAACCATATGTTTTTATGAAATATTTTCTTTAAAAAAATTTAATTCTTAAGTATCTTGCACTTCCCACAACACAGATCTATACCAAAAAATAATACAAAAATAATAATAATATTTTAAATGGTAGTTAACGCCTAGAAGCTGTATTGGTGGGAATGAAAAAAACTAAATATAATATGATTACACATGTTTTTGAGAAGTTTTTACACTTATCTAATAAATTTTAGATGCTTAAAATGAGAATAAATCAAATTTTAAGCATTAAATACTCTAATATTTTTAAAAGGTAGTTTTTCCACCTTTTAATGAAGAACCATTTTTAAATAAAGTTTTTGAAAATTTTATAATTTTTATTTTACATAATAAACTTATTATTTACAATAGAGACATAAAAATTTACTTTGGTTGATTTTTTTTTATTTTTTGATAAAATTCATATTTTAATGAATAGTGAAAAATACTGCAAAAACTGCATTTTCTTTTAATTTAATTTTATAGATAGATTGTCTTTTTAATTGATTTTAAAGATTAATTGGATTAAGTTTTTATCATTTAATACAATTTTGGTAATTTTAAGTAATTTCACATTTAAATTGGACATAAACATTTGTCAATCTTTTAATAGTTTTTACTTCTTAAAAACCCACTTTCTAATTTTGACAACGGAAATTAATTTTAAATTAATTAATGAAACTTATATGTTTTGAATTTGGAAAAATGTATTACATATTTATAATCATAAGGTACAAATTATTTAAATATGTACCTTTTATTTTTGGACATTATGAATAGTAACTTTAGTAATTATTTTTATTTACCATGGTTAATGGGTAAATTAGGTAAATATGGGTAAAAATAATACTATAATAATACAAAACCATCCTAACATGTGTATTAATCATATTTTATGATTAATGGGATACCAAAAAAATAAATATTCCAAAATTTTGGAATTTTAGAGCCACTTGGGTGTCATAACGACATGTTATAACAATTAATTTAAACTAAAGAGAAATATAACATAAACATGTATTTTTTTTCTAAAACAATTTTAATATAGGGTAATATAACTGATATTTTGGACAATAAATATTAATTATAAAAATAAAAATATTTCCTAAATCATGGTATTTTATTTATAATTTTTATATATTAAATAAATAAATTTATTTGTGACACAATGATGATGTAATGATTACCTTATTAATGAAGGATTCATATAAATGATATTATATATATTAAAATAAATGTAATTTGAAAATTTTTATGAAATAAAATAATATTATGGATTATTATGAAATTTTATCTTTGATTTAATGTAGTTTTTTAGAATGAATCAAGTTTTTATGACTTTAACAAAAATTAATTACTAAATAGTATCAAAATTGACATAAATGATCTTTAAAAAATACTATTTAATTAAATGATATAATAGTCATAAAAATATAATATTATTCCAACTGACTTATATAATGTAAAAAAATTAATTAATGATCCACTAGAGGTTTTATTGGAATTTTATATTAACTATATTAACCATATAGTGTAAAAATACAAGAAGACATGGTAAGAGTTAATTTATTTTACTAACGGTTAAATCCAAAAGATAAGGTTAAATTTGTGACCTAAATTTGTCTAAAACGTATTAATTGAAATGATTTCGACCCATACTCATCTTATCCTATAAATAGATCACTTTTCATCCATTTTAATTTAAAATTTAATTTATATTAATTTAATAGTTTTGGTATTTCCAAAGGCTCCCCTTCCCTCTCTTATAAAAGGATACATATCCTTCTCTTTTAATAAAACATATAAATCCCTTTTTCTCTAAAAAAACCTACCCTTTACCTCTAAAAACATCCCCCACTTCATCCTAGAGCCCACAATTTGGGAAGAAATCCATCCTAAGGACACCTTTTGTGCAAATCAAAAGGACATACTCAAAAAAGAGGTAAATGTTTTATCACCTCTTTCAAAATTATTTTGGTTTTCTACTTGATATTCTTATGTTGTTTTCATAATAAAGTAATAAATCAATTATATTCTACATGATTATATGTTATTATAATTTTGGGACAACCTTAAACCTCCTTTTATCCATCCTACTAATAACAATATCACCATGCGTGCGAACGCACGACTTACCGTCTCCATGTTGTAGTGTTATTTGATATTAAACAATAATTTATTTGGATAGGTATAATGATGAGTATAATGGATTTAAATGAATAATATAACATGTTAATTATTCTATATAATTAATATACCATCCAATTCCATACCATTTAACCATGAAGTGAATGATATCATCGCTCGTGCGTACGTATGACCTACCGTCTTCACGATGCGATGTGATTCATTCTACATGATCTTCATTAAAATATGAATATATACATTAATTTAATGAGTAAATATGATATATATTATACTAATATAATTCTGTAAATGATATATTTTGGTCGGAGTATATGACTGAAGAGGGGGGGGGGGTGAATTGAGTATCTATAAAAATTTCTGTTAAGATTGGTTCTTTAAAATAACATCCCCTATTAAAATAAAATCAAATTTGGTTTGTAGTGAATTTATAAAATCCCTCAAAGTTCAATTAGATTCTTAGAATATGGATTAGTTCTTAGCTTTACCAATCTAAATATTAGTCAAACTTTGGAAACTAATCTACTGATTCAAAACATATATAAACACTTGCTAAACTTACTATAAAAGTTTAGTTTATCTTAATGTGAAAAATACATATCAGATTAAAACATAATACAAACATCACAATGGGTAAAACAAGAGGTTCAGTCTGAAGTTGAGACTTAGTCCTCTCCACTTGGTGATCACCTTCCACCAATCTGTTTATATTAACAAACTTTTGATCCACACCCTAGATCGAGGTTCACAACAGCACACAGGGCTGTCCAGGTCACACTTGACCTCTACCAAAGTTATTCATAGGAAAAATATCAAACAGATCACACATGATCTCTTCCATAGTTCTATGTGGGATACAAGAGTAGAAAGGGATTGAGTGTGAGGATATTTTAGTATCCTTTATTTATGCTCAGGAGACAGTGTGTGTGACACAAACAGATACACACACTGCTCAAATAGTAAACACAAGATCATAACAGAGTTATTAAAGAAGAACAAGGTTTATAGATCTCTGTGTGTTTTTTAGTAAAGCTATAGACTCATTGGATGAAGAGAAAATTATATTTGAGTCCTCTTCTAGAAGTTGGATTTAGAACAGAGCACCAAAGTTTCTGTAATCTAGCTTCCAGGTGTGAAAAAGGTTTTGGTCTTACTTTTTTTGAGGAGGTTCCGCAAGCTTCAACAAGTTGTTTCTTGTAAATATTCTTGTGAGCTTAAGCTTTGAGTTCCTCTCTTTGAAAAATCTTGTGTATTCGCACAATCTTTCCTTTTTTGTTTTTACAATGTTTTTTGAGAGACACTTTAAGGTTGAGCTTGTAATCCTCTAATACTTCAAGGTATACTAGACAAGAATATCTCCCCACATGAATGTACCTTGTACTATCTATAGATAGTCCTAAAGACAACATTAAATAATTTCAGAAACATTAATTTGTCTAAATATGACCGTTAGAAATAAATTTAAATTAATAAATTTGAAACAGTTATTTATGACTATTGGTGAGTCATTTGCATTAGTCTATCATCTTCAGTTTGTTAACATCGGTCTGTCATCTGCGGTCTATCATCTTTAGTCAGTCATATTCAGTCTGCCATCTTCAGTCTGTCATCTTCAGTCTGTCATCTTCAGTCTATCATCTTCAGTCTGTCATCTTCGGTTTGTCATCTTCAGTGTATTGAACATCGGTGTGTCGAACATCGATGTGTTGAACAATGGTTTGTCAAACATCGGTGTGTCGAAAATCGGTGTGTCGAACATCGGTGTGTCAAACATCGGTGTGTTGAACATTGGTGTGTCGAATAACGGTGTGCCGAATATCGGTGTGTCGAACAAACTATCGGTGTCAGGGACTATAAAAATCTTATGAAGTGTTTGTCTTATACGTAACATTACTAGACTAAGTGACATCCAAAAATACATGTAAAAAACAAACTTGTAAACATATTGATTCTTAAATATAGGTTATTGACTTATTAAACAATATTGTTATATATGAAATAATTGATTTACTAAGAGATATTAAATGGCCTGAAATAGTAGAATCTGTAGATTGACATTATTTGTGATTATGAAAACTACTATATCATAGAGGGTCCAACAATATCTCCCCTTTTGATAATCACAAATTATGGCATACGTTTAAATATAAAGAATAAGAAAAAAAATAAAAAAATTATAACTGGACATAGCATACTGCACTGAATGTGATTATTCAATATAACTAAATCCTTTCCTTGTTTGAGTTTTTAAAACAAATATCCCCCTCAATAAAGGGATTATGATGAGTACATTCCATGTGTCCTATACCAGAAATTCTCCCCCTTAGATGAATAATTTATGCATTTTCTTCCCCTTTTGGGATTAGAAAAAAAATAAAGTCATAAAGTAAGAGGAGAAATATCATAAAAGAAAGACACCATAAATATTTCCATTAAGAAGCGGAAGAGTACATGCAAAATATAACAAATCCTTATCAGAGATACAATCCATCACTAAGGGTTTGACTGCTGAGGGGATTTTCCTTTATCTAAGGGATACGAAGGAGGAGGAGAAGGTGTGGGAGTGGTAGAGGGAAGAGGCAGTCTGAAGATAACACCAGGTAGGGGAACACCTGTAGAGACATTGGCTGCAAGGCTAGGACTTGTTTCCGACAACACACGACTAGGAGATTTCTCTGTATTGACCGGTCGAATCTGGGAAAGAGAATGAGAGACATTAATAGGAGGAGGAGGCTGAGAGGTAGTACCAATGGAAGCAGTAGGAGGAACCACAATTGCTTCATCTTGAACATGTAGATACGACTTAAGGAGGTTGAGAAAATCATTGATGATTTCACCACCATATTGCATAGATTTCTTGAATTCATCATTATTCTCCATGAATTTATTCAGCAGAGGGGTAAACTTCTTCAATTGAGTAACTTGCTTCTTGAAATCTTCTGTGATTGGAGGAATTCTGAGATGTTCTACTAAAAACTTGAAGCTATTGAAGAGATCATGATTGGTATAAATCTTAGTAAAGTACTTATCCACTTTCTCTATAATCTCTTTTTGAGCTGTAGAGGCTTCATTTGTGCACTGCCTTACCATATTGTACACAAGGTCTATATTTATATATATCTTTCAAGAGTTTCTTTGTCTGAAACACTCTTAAGATTTTGGAGTTCCTCTCTCATCACAACCTTGAGAGATTCTAAAGCAGCAACAACACATTTCCCACTCCTAGAATCGGATGGGCCCGTAATCATTTTTCAAGACCCTCTTTCAAATTTTTCAGATCTACACTTAGTAGATGAGTCAACAAGTTCCTATGAACTTCAAGTATACCACTAATGGAGGTTTTGAAATCAGAGGTTAAAAAATTATCTCATTGCTCATTTTCCTTACTTGTTCTCTCAGCAAGGTATTATGTCTAATGATGGTTTCTACTGTGGTAATAAGATTTGGTTGAATCTCCTAGATCACCACACTTGAAATCTTTGCTTCATCTAAATCCAAAATACCTATTGAAGTGGAGGCTTCACTTATGGATACAACAGAGGATTTCACATACTCACAAATATCATTTTTGAATTGCTCCAAATTGGCCTTAGTGACATAGTCACTAGGCAGGGTCTGTGCTACTGGGTCTACTGCTGGATGTGCAACTAGTGGAAGAGGTGAAACAGGTTCTTCTTTGGCTTAGGCTTGTGGAGCAGGAGGAGGAGGCACCCTCTTCTCATCTGAGTCATATTCCAACCCAAAAGGAATGAATCCTGGATCATTATTCCATTCTCGAGTACAGGTCCAGTCTCTTGGCTCAATAATGTCAATCCTGATCCTTCTTCCCTAAGGCTCAGGAACAACTTCATCTTCATCATGTCCTCTATCCATAATAACATTTCTGGGTACTGGTACCAACTGATCTTGAGGTTCTGCATGTGCTCTAGCCACTTCAAATTCTCTAGGCACTTCCTCAATTTGAGGCATCTGATCCTTAGCTTCTTCCTCCTAGAAACCAACTATAAGTTCATTCAATTCCGGAATGATTTCTTGATTTCAGCATTAGGATGGGGTGATCCATCCTCATGACCAGCATCTCTAAGATCAACATCCTCCTGTTCAACATGCTCATCACCATCACCAGCTCCATGTATAGATTCCTCACTAGATCTGTCAACTACTTGTTGTATCAATTTTAAAGAATCACTTACATTCTCATCATTTCCTCCTTCATCATCTCCATCATCATTAGACTCCTCATCTGATTTACTCACATATCCTTCATCTCCAGTAACCTCAGTCTCTTCCTCATCCTCATCACCTAAAAAATATTCTCTTGAGGGTAAGTCCAAAGGTGGACTAATAGGTCCATAAGACATATCTTTGGGGATTTCGGAAATATTAGGATCACTCCTATCATCGAAAGGAGATCCTTATTACCTTGGAACTTCAGTCTCATCTTCCTCATCATAATAAACTGGTTTCTCTCCTGGTTTGATACCTGGATCAACTTGATCCTTTGATCTGGTAGGATAGTCAACTAGATTGAAATCCTTATACAGCCTTTCAACATCACCTACCTAGAATTTCTTCCATGGGTTCTAGGAGATCTTCATTCTTTTATAAATATCTTTTTGAAGACAGAAAACACTACATGCACTTATCACTTAATCTCCATCATCCACACAACCTAACCTTTTTAACATGGCAGAGATCATCCTCGAATAGTAAAAACATGTTAAATTCTTGGATGGCTTTATCTAATCAGATAAATGCACCATTAGATACCTACATAGGTTCACTTTTATCCCATGTTTCAATAGATAGATCAGGAATACATTTTGATACTTCACAGCAGAGAAATATCCCTTCCTTGGGAAGATTTGATGTTGTGTAAACTTTAAAAAAACCTTACCTCTCCTTAAAAATCACTTGAAATAGTCCTCCTAGATTCTCTATTTCTAGTTATCTCCTTCATAGAATCTTCATAAAAGAATAAATTAGAGGAAGGTAAAATATTACTCAAATAATTAGTATAAACACCTTTATGAGGCATCTCCAAGCACTCAACCCCTTCCTTAGACAAAAAAGCTATTTCCATTCCCTTTACAACTGACTTCATCCTTTCTACCTCAGCTTCATCTAGAGATAACTTCAAATGTCGATAAAACTCAAGTACTAGTTGGGGATAATAAGGCCTTTCATTATTATAGAACCAGCTTAGCCACCCTTGAGATTTCATCACTCTTAATAAAAATGACTTGCTTGATAGAACCACTGAGCAAACACTTCTTTCTTAGCCATAACCACTCGGCTTTCCAAGATCACTTTTACAATCCCACTAGACTCACCCTTATGATGCTTAGCAGATGAAAATTTTCTTGGCACTTCCATAGCGTGCTTGGTCCTTTCCATTTCGAGGTTTCGAATTCCAATAGAGTCTAGAGGTCGAGGGTTAAGAGATAGAGTGAAAAAGGGTAAAAGGATTTACGGCAGTGGGAAGGTGAAAGTTTGGGATGGATCGAACTTAATATATCATTTTGGGATTGTAAATCGTAAAGCATAAAATTTAAACACGGAAAAAAGAATAAAAAATAGCATCATTTTATTTAAAATAGACAGAATGACTAAAGTATCCTTAAATAGATCGGTGTTATTGAATCAGTATTACATGATCAGTTTCAAGGATCAGTTTCAAGGGATCAGTTTTAAGAGATCAGTTTCATGAGATTAGTTTCAAGGATCGGTTTCATGACATCAGTTTCATGAGATCAGTTTTAGGGATCAGTTTCAAGGACCAGTTTCAAGGATCGGTTTCAGGGATCAGTTTTAAGGATCGGTTTCAAGGATCAGTTTCAATGTTCAGTTTCAAGGACAGGTTTCATAAGATCAGTTTTAAGGTTCAGTTTCAAGGGATATACTGATTTATCATTCCTATTTCATATATAATGTAATTAATTCTCTCAGAGTTTAAGGGTTTAGTGAATATATTAGCAAGATGATGTTTGGTCCCAAAAAACTCAAGACTTATATCACCTTTTTTATAATGATCTCTCAAAAAGTTATTTCTTACATCAATATGCTTTGTTCTAGAATGATAAATTGGATTCTTAGAAATGTTAATAGCACTTTTTTTGCCATATTCTATGGGGATATGCCTGGATTGAAATTCATAGTCTAATAAGGTGTGTTTCATCCACAAAATTTGTGCACAACAACTACCATTAGTAATGTATTCTTCTACAGTAGTTGATAATGCAAATGAATTTTTAGATACTTTCCCAAAAATTGACATGTTCCAGAGGTACTCTTTCTATCTAACTTACATCCACCAAAATCAGTATCTGAATATTTAACTAAATCAAAATGTTTCCCTTTAGGATAGAACAATCCTAAGATAGTTGTATACTTTAGGTATTTGAAAATTATTTTAACAACATTTAGATGTGACTCCTTTGGGTTTTCTTGAATTCTGGCACATATACACACACTAAACATAATATCTGGCCTACTAGCAGTTAAGTACAACAAACTCCCAATCATTCCTCTGTAAGCAGTTTGATCAACTGATTTTCCATTTTCATCAAGATCTAACTTACATGTGGAGTTCATAGGGGTTTCACTACTATTAATGCTATCAAATCCATATCTTTTAAAAATATCTTTAGTGTACTTACTTTGATTTAAAATAATACTTTATTTATTTTGAAATATTTTAAATCCAAGAAAATATTTAAGTTCACCTATTAAACTCATTTCAAACTCGCTTTGCATTATGTTTGAAAAATAATTACATAAAGAGTTTTTAAATGATCCAAAGATAATATCATCTAAATATATTTGGGCTATTAAAACTTCTTTTGAAATTATTTTTATAAATAATGTAGGATCTAAAAGTCCCTTTATAAAGCCTTTAGAAATAAGAAAATTACTCAACCTTTCATACCAAGCTCTTGGAGCTTGTTTCAAACCATATAAAGATTTTGATAATTTGAACACATGATTTGGAAAATGTGTATTTGTAAAAAATGGGGGTTGTTCAATAAAAAAATCCCCAATTATATAACCATTTAAGAATGCTCTTTTTGACATCCAATTGATAATGTTTAAAATCCAAGTGTGCTGTATAGGAAAGTAAGATCCTAATTGCCTCGAGTATAGCTACTGGTGAAAATTTATCTTCATAATCAATTCCCTCTTTTTGATTATATCATTGTGAAACTAGTCTAGATTTATTTATAACTATATTTATAGCTTCATATACTTTATTTCTAAACTCCCATTTAGTTCCTATGGTCAAAGTATCCTTTAGTCTATCTATAAGTTTCCAAAATTTATTTCTTTCAAACTAATTAGGTTCTTCTTGCATGGACATTACCCAAAATTCATCTATGATCGCATCATTGATATTTTTAGGTTCAAGATGTGACAAGAAGGATTGATGTTCAACTAGGTTTATCAAAGAATCTCTATTTTGTGTTCCTCTATCTAAATCTCCAAAAACAACATCTAGGGGATGATTCTTAAGGGTACTAGTTAGTCTAGAGAAGGTAGGACTTGATATTTCAGGTTAGTCAGGTTGATCTGGTTCATTAGGATTTGGAGAATTTCCAAAACTGGAAGTTTTCACAGATTCCTTCACCTAATGATTTGAGGTTTTATCATTAATGTCTAGATTGGACGTATCCTCTTCAATAGTTTCTAGTGAGGTCTTGGGATCATGTGGATTTGCTTCATCAAACTTGTTATGTACATATTCCTCCATACATTTGGTTTTCTTATTAAAGACTGTATAGGATTTTCTTGATATAGAATATCCAAGAAATATTCCTTCATCACTTTTGGAAGAAAATTTATCTAAATTATCTTTAGTGTTCAGAATATAAACTTTACATCCAAACAATTTAAAATAACTTACTTTGGGTTTCCTATTATTCCACAACTCATAAAGAGTTTTCTTAAGTATGGATCTGATTAAGACTCTTTTTATTATGTAACAAGCTGTATTAATAGCTTCATCCCAGATGTAAATGGGTAGGTTATATTCATTAAGAATATTTTAGGAAATTTTCTATAAGGTTCTATTTCTTCTTTATACCACACCATTCTGTTGAGGTGTCCTAAGAGCATATAAATTATGATTATAGCTATCTTGTGAGAAAAAAGCTTCAAAATATTGATTCTCAAACTCATGGCCATGATCACTTCTTAAGGATTTAATCTTAAATCCACTGAGATTTTTTACAGTCCTAGCATACTTGGTAAAGTGTGAACAAGCTTCACTTTTATGAGTTAGGAAAAAGATCCATGTGTACCTAGAGAAATCATCTACAATAACATAAACATAGTGCTTCCCATTGAGACTTAAAACTCTAGATGGTTTAAAAAATTCCATGTGAACCAACTCAAGAGGTTGAGAAGTAGTTACTTCTTTCTTTGGTTTGAAAGAGATTTTATGTTGCTTTACTTTTTGTCAAGGATTAAAAACATTATTGTCTAGAAACTCTAATTTAGGTAAGTCTATAACTAAGCCTTTTCTAGTTTACTTCAGAAGATAGTGTATGTTTCAATGTCCTAGTCTTCTATGCCAGATCCAATACTCTTTGTGAAGCTAATTTAGACAAGAGACATTCTGTGAGGCTAGTGTGTCTTGATTTATAGCATATACATTATCATTTGTACAAGCAGTAAATACTAAGTTATTCTCAGAATAAAAAACATTCCATGAATCATTTTTGAATTTGACATTAAATCCATCATCACACAATTGAGATATGCCAATTAGGTTATACTTTAATCCATTAACATACAATACTTTAGAAATTGAAATAGATTTAGGGTTACCAATATAGACTAGGACAATGATTTTTCCTTTACCATTGTCACCAAATGTGAAATGTCTTCCATAAATCTTGATAAGACTTTTAATGCTTAAAAAGTCCCCTTTCACATGTCTTGAACACCCACTATCCAAGTACCAAAACTTTTTACAGGAGAACTTTAGGTAGTTTACCTACAAAAGAGTTCATCCAAGAAACAACTTTGGTACCCATATTTTTTGGGTCCACATACATTAGTAATATAGGCTTTAGAAACCCAAAAATTTCTTATGGGTTTATTATATGCAGAATATAGAGTGTTTGAAAAATAAACTCTATTTGGTACTGAATAATTGGATATAGTAAAAGAATTTGTGGAACTAAAACTTCCTGTACAATTCTGGTTTTTGAAAAAGGTAGCAGATCTAATAGATTTGGTTACAAAATGTGATTTGGAAAAATTCCTTTGACCTGGTTGATATCCTATCTCAAAAGTATACTTAGGATCTATTTGTTTACCAAGCATTAGAGTAAGAGTATTTTTCCCATTATTAAACTTTTATAAGTCTTTCTTTAATTGCTCATTAGACATTTTTAACTCATTATTCTCCTTGATCAGTTGTGCATTTTTCTCTTTTTTAGTTGTAAGTTCAGAGTTAGCAGTCATAGTAAGAGCATGCTGTTTCTTCAAAGATTTATACTTATCTTTCAACTCATGAAATGTTTCTTCTAACATGTTTTAATATTTAAATAATTCATTATTTTTCATATTCTCTGACTCACTTTCAGAATAATAAGAATTATGTAAAGGAGAGTCTAAGGTTACCTCAGTTTTGTTTGTCATAAAACACATATTAGTCATATTATCTTTCTCATTTTGAGAAGAGATAGATTCACTTGAGCTGTCCTTGGAGGCACTCCAGGTGACCTTTATTACTTTCTTATACCTTATATCCTTATTTTCATACTTTTTATTGTATTTAATCTTTGTACAGTCATCCTTTATATGTCCTTTTCTTTTACATTCATAGAAAATTATCTCTTCTAATTTATTATTTCTCTTCCAATCCTTTTTCTAATTGACCTTGTTATCATAATTTCCTTTGTAGTTGGGTTTTTTGAAAAAATTATTTTCCCTATAAAATTTGTTGAATCTTCTAGCCAACTGGTCCATTTATTCATCACTGTCCGAAGCTACTTCATCACTACTTGAGCTTTCAATAGTAGCTTGAACTTTCTCATTGTCTTTACTTTTAGAAGCAGTTGTCTTGAAAGCTAAAAATTTTCGTTTTGGTTCATCCTCTTATTGATTTATCTTCAATTCCTCTTCATACATCATTAATTTTATAATAAATTCCTTCACTGGAATCTTATCAATATTGCATGATTCTCTGATAGACACAGACGTTCCATGCCATCTTTTTGGCAAGCATTACAGAATCCGCATAATCTGCTCTTTGGCTATTACTTATCTTCCTAAAGAAATCATGGTATTCATAATTTCATTGAAACTGAGATAAATATCAGAAAAAGACTCATCAAGCTTCATTCTGAAATATTCATATTTAATAGTATAAGTATTTAATATCATTTCTTTATCATTAGATGTTCCCTATTGAGAAACAGACGGAGTGTCCCAAATATCATGTGCAGTTTTACAAGAAGAGATACGGTTAAACTCTTCATCTCCTAGTGCACTGTAAAAATCATTCATTTCTTTACAATTATTGTTATAAGTGGTCTTGGTAGGTTCTTCCCAAGTGTTTCTACCAGTTTTAGGAATTGTATATTTACTTTCAATAGTAGTCCAGATTTCAAATCCCATTCTTTCTAGATGTATCTTCATCTTAAGCTTCCACTGAGCATAATTAGTTCCATTAAAGAAAGGAGGTATATTGGTAGCAGACCCTTCTAATCTATTTTCCATGATATAGATTGTAAAATAATTTCAAAGAGATAAAAATTTAGAAATAAAAGAAATTTTGATATCTTTGAAAAACAACAACAATAACAGTTTGCAATATTTGAAAACTGACAATAACTTTTAAATTCCTCTGATACCAAATGTTGGTCGGAGTAGATGAATCAAGATGGGGGTGAATTGAGTATTTATAAAAATTTCTGTTAAAATTGGTTATTTAAAATAACATCCCCTATTAAAATAAAATCAAATTTAGTTTTTAGTGAATTTATAAAAGCCCTAAAAGTTCAATTAGATTCTCATAAGATTGATTAGTTCTCAACTTTACCAATCTAAAGATTATTCAAACTTTTGAAACTAATATACTGATTAAAAAAAGATATAAACACTTTCTAAAATAACTATAAAAGGCCAGTTTATCTTAATTGAAAAATACATATCAGATTAAAACACAAGACAAACATCACAGTGGGTAAAACAAGAGGTTCAGTCTCAAGCTGATACTTAGTCCTCTTCACTTGGTGATCACCTGCAACCAAGAAGTTTATATTAATAAACTTTTGATCCACACCCTGGATCGAGGTTCACAACAATACACAGGGATTTCGAGGTCACACTTGACCTCTACCACATTTATTCATGGGAAAACTATCAAACATATCACACAAGATCTCTTCCATAGTTCTACGTGGGATACAAGAGTAGAAAGGGATTGAGTGTTAGGATATTTTAGTATCCTTTAATTATGCTTAGGAGACAGTGTGTGTGACACAAAAATATACACACACTAATCAAATATTAAACACAAGATCACAATAGAGTTATTAAAAAAGAAAAAGGTTTAGAAATCCATGTGTGTTGTGCAGTAAAGCTATGGACTCATTAGATGTAGAGAAAATGATATTTGAGTTCTCTTTTGGAAGTTGTCTTCAGAACATAGTATCGCAGTTTTTGTAATCTAGCTTCAAAGTGTGAAAAAGGTTTGGATCTTTCTTTTTTGAGGAGGTTCAGTAAGCTTCAGCAGGTTGTTGCTTGTAAAGATTCTTGTGAGCTCAATCTTCAAGTTCTTCTCTTTTTAAAATCTTTCCTATTCGCACAGTTTGTCCTTTTTTGTTTTTGCAGTGTGTTTTCGAGAGACGCTTTAAGGATGAGCTTTCAATCCTTTTATACTTCAAGGTACACTAGGCAAGAAGATATCCCCATGTGCATGTACCTAGTACTATATACGAACAGTCCTATAGAAAACATTAAATAATATCAGAAACATTAATTTGTCTAAATATGACCGTTAGAAATAAATTTGAATTAATAAATTAAAAATAGTTATTTATGACTATCAGTGAGTCATTTTCATCGGTCTATCATCTTCGGTCTGTCATCTTTGGTCTATCATCTTCAGTCTATCATCTTCAGTCTGTCATCTTCGTTGTGTTGAACATCAGTGTGTCGAACATCGGTGTGTCGAACATCGGTGTGTCGAACATCGATGTGTCGAACAACAGTGTGTCGAACATCAGTGTGTCCAACATCAGTGTGTCAAACATAGGTGTGTCGAACATCAGTGTGTCGAACAATGGTGTGTTGAACATTGGTGTGTCAAAAAAACTATTGGTGCTAGAGACTCTAAAAATCTTATGAATTTTCCGTCTTATACATAACAATACTAGACTAAGTGACATCAGAAAATACATATAAAAAATACACTTGTAAATATATTGACTCATAAATATAGGTTATTAACTTATTATACAATATTGTTATGTATGACATAATTTATTTACTTAGAGACATTAAATGGAATGAAATATTAGAATATGTAGATTGAAATTATTTTTTATTATGAAAACTACTATATCATACAATCTCCAACAATATAACTATAACCTAAGAATTGGACAGAACTAGAAATTTTACCCACGACCACGATTTGGAACTATGGCCATAGATCCTATAATCATGGTAATAGCCTATTTCCATGATTTTCATTAACCTTGGAAGTTATCGCTGTGTCATTAGGGTTATCCTACTTCCATGGTTTTAACCATGGACGTTGGTTCCTATTTCCATGGTTTTAACTATGGTCGTAGGTGATTATTTCCATGGTTTAACCATGGCTGTAGGTCCCTAATGCCACGGTTTTATCTATGGATGTAGGTGCCTATTTCTACAGTATTAACCATGGATTTACAGACCTATGTCCATGGGTAAACTATGGAACTAGGCATCTATGGCCACGGTTAAAATCGTAGTTGTATCCTCCCTACAGCCATGGTTAAAACGTGGTAGTAGGGTCCCTATTTACATGGATAAAACTGCAACCGTATGCTCATTTCATCTAAAAAAAACTGCAGAAACCTGCACAAGCCTACAGTATACAAATACACCATACACATACACCTACAAAAAATTCCAAAAACCATTGTAGCATTTCATTTTCACAAAAATAAAAAAACAAATAATATATATAAAATTAAAATTTTATAAAAAATGAAAAAAAATAATAGGTATAGAAACTGTCAATAATGTCGCTCCAAAATGTCATCTAAATCATCCTACTCATTATCACCAATATCAATAGCATCAACATGTGTACCACCACCAACAACATCATCATCACCATCAGTAGCATCTTAAGCCTCTCCGCCATCAGCAACCTCTCCACCAACATTTTCAACTACACAATCATCGCCATCCTCATACATCGAGCGAAAACTCGATAAAAATCCATCCACTATTGTTGCACCCATTTGGTGGATGTGAAGATCATATAGCTGATATCAACTTGAAAAATTGTTCATTTTCTTTTTTCCGCTTCTTTGGAGTCTCTCGTCTAACTTCTTTCTTTTCTGTCTCAATTGCAGCATTTAATTATTCTTCGGTAACCATTCCTGAAATATTTCTAGAAAATTCAATACCTAATGAACAATATTTAGATAGCACAATTTTATTTCCAGTTTTACAACAAACTCTACCACTATGATCATTTCCAAGAACCTGATGTACATAATCGTTTGGTCTAAATGTGTCTGGTTCCTTTTCCATTAGATCTTTAAGAGAATACTATAAAAGGGCCTTAACATTTTAGTAGATAATCAAAAAAATAAATAATATAAAACAAGAATGTGTTCAAGAGACAGTTAATGTATTCAAGAAAGATTTAATGTATTTGAACAAAAGTTAATGTATTCAAGACTCGATAAACACAATTTTCTAGTAGCATCCTCCTTCCAAGATTTTTAATCTTAATATCTAATTTTCATTTAATATTGATGATAATATTTGAATATTGTGTGACTCTTTAGAGATTACAACTAACCTAGGAGCAGGTAGGTTATGATAGATTTAATCCTTAATTTGTGAAACTCTTATTATAGGGCATACATTTAGGGTAGAGCAGTGTGTGACTATGTATTCAATAGTTGTTACACCAAAATCGCCTACAGTCTTTCACTCATTCAAGGAATCATTCATTTTTCCTTATATACACAAAGGTAGTGAAAGTATGATCTAGAAAGTAATAAGTATTTTTGATTTTTATTCAATGTCTTTATTCAAACTATAGAGTAAAAGGAAAGAAAAAGAACATTCTTCCATAAGCTACTATAAATATTCTTGGGATGTTCCTGATCTTCCTTTATAACTCCTCACATTATTACCTTTAGACTAAATAATGGGATATATTTCATTAAAGAAGACAAAATCAATAGCTTTATTTCATTCAATAATATTCAGAAAGGAAATATGGAATGATAGTATTCACTGCACACCTAAGCTAATAATACATGAACTCATCTACTATAACAGTGTGATACATGAACTGATGAGTGAGATTGTGAGGAGAAGAATCAAAAATTACATTTCCAAAGGAATTCATATATATATATATATACTATCTTTTATCACTTAAGGCTTAGTGGTAGAGATACAACAATATAATAATGCTTGTATTCTTCAGTAATGATGACAATTCCATCCAAAACTATTTATTTCCCCATTAGTTAGTTTCATATATTGTCATATAAAAATCCCTTACATCAAGTGGGAGATTATTCACATTGGTAATAATTCTATACTTATGAATATTAATACTAGTAGGAAGAAAGAAAGAAGGGGTTTTGTCATACTAAATGATTTTCCCTTTTTTGGGAATCTTTATTTTTTGATTCCCATCTAAAGATTGGCTACATGTAAATTCATATTGTGAAATTTTATGTGATGTTTTTCTATAAATTCACCCATATTTCAATATTGGTGTAGTTCAAAGCACACGATTTTAAGAAATAAATCTTTAATCTAATCTCTATATTCAGTTAGATAGCTTGTAGTTTTCGAAGTCTTTTTCTCCATATGGTTATAAAGAAAGCACACCCCCATCACATTAGATTAAGATCTTTTCTATAGGTAATGATTCATTTTCAAAACTATAGGAAATAATTAATTAGAAATTGGTGGTCATCATGGTCTAGTTGGATAGAGTGTCTTTGATGGATGAGGGGATATTCCAAGATATTTTTCCTCCTATATTTTACTAGTTCTTCCAAATTTTTCATGAGTATTTATCAATATTTCCACAAGAGGATGAGAATGAGTTTATAATCCAGATTATTCTCTGTAAAAAACCTATATCCCCTATGTTATATATAATGGATCCTACAGATCTTCATGTGCTAAAGGATTTACATGAGAATTTATAGGTGAAGGGTTTATTCAACCAAGAATTCCCATTGTGGCGATCCTTTATAGTTTCCCAATAAGGAAGACTGATTACTGTAGTTATGTTTATATTTATATAGTTTTAACTTGGTGATAGTTAAGAATCTATATACCCTTAACTATATCAATGAAATGTTTGGTAGGATCCAAGTTTTTCTATAATATTGATCTAAGGTCTTGATATCATCAATTGATAGTGAGTACTTTTATATTCTTTATACTACTTTTAAGATTTGGTATAACTTATATTAGTATCTTGGGATGTTTTTTGGGTTTACAGATATATTAGTAGTGGTTATGGACCTATTTTAGAGTCTAAATATTCCTTAAAATTCCATAGAGAAACATGATTATATGATCAATATAAAAGAAATGAGAAGGTTCCTTAATCACTATTATAGATTTAATAGATTTCCAATGTCCTGTTTAAACCTTATCAAGAATTTATCTTATAAAATTATAATTAGGAATACTAAAGAGAGTGGTAGATAATTTATTGTACTATATAATACCATAAGAATAAGTGATATAATTGACTCAAGCATTCTCATTCCCTATGAGAAAAACACAATGAATATAATTTTCAGTTAATGAAACTCCATACTAAAAGCTAAAAATTTAAAAACATTCTTACAATTTTTTCATGCGTTTCCTGATTCAAAGTAGTTCTATCTTTCATTTTCCTACTAGAACAAAACAATGATGATCGGGGAACACGTCCTTCAATATTTAATGCCAATTTATACATGAAAATTGAACATAAATCAATGAAAAAATAAATGTATATTCCATGTTAAATTATATATTACATGTGACAGTTCATGATTTGGCATTATAGTTCACCCCAAAGTATGATTATATATCAGGATTCCCTTTTTTATTATGTTCCTTTCATATGAATCCTATTAGTAAACAAAAATAAACTATCCTTTCAATAAGTCAAAAGGGATAAAAAAATTATCATTTCAACTTAAGAATTCAACAAGTTCAAGACATAATTGAAATAACCAAGTCTGAAAAATAAAACTGAACACAATAAAATCTAATAAAATCATCCACTATAAAAAAATAATATTAATGAAAAAAATAAATTTATTAAAAAAATTAAGATTGTAAATTACCTTGAAAGAGGAACAGATCCGATATGCAATTAATTATTTGTATTGTGAAATTGGGCATTCATTGAAGATTGGTTCATTTTCAAGATGAGTACCTCTTCTTTTTTTTCCACCCAACATGCAGGTTATGATTTTAGTCCCTCCACATCTTAGTGTGTTCCATTAACCTATCTTTCTTAGTGTGGAGACCATATGGGAAGTTATATTGAAGTTGAATATTCAAAAAAATTTATCAATACTACTTTATAAAGAAATTAAAAAGTATTTTAAAAAATATATTACCCAATTTTCCACCCAAACCTTGTCTTTTATTTCTTGTCCAACTATTCTCCACTCAATTTCTTGAACATGAACAATATTTCTATGTCTGGTGAGTTTACCCATGAAACTCTGCAATTATTTACCATTTTCTTAAATAATTTTCATTTCCTCGTTATACTAAACCATAATTTGCGTGTGACTATTTTACACTTTACACATCTTTGTACGACCACATCATTTAGTCGAAGATGATTCTGAAAAAATAAATGAATATTTTATTCAAATATATAACTAAAATTTAATAAAAAAATTTAATTTCATTAATTTTTAAACATTTACCAGTAGCACTATTTTTTTTTCGCTCGATCCTGCACACAATGTTGGGGGGGGCAGTAACTAGAGAACTGCCCTCCATATTAGACTATGGATATTGAGGTTGGGTAAGAGGATTCGGGTATAAATGGGGAAAAACCAATGGAGGTGTACCCTCTATAGTAGACTGTGGATGCTGAGGTTGGGTAGGAGGGTACGGGTATACATGGGGCAAAACCAATGGAGGTGTACCCTTTAGAGATGAAGGTGGATATGGGAAAAGGCTGGGGGATATAAGGAGATGGACTAACCTGCACGGTAGGAGGAGAAAATGGATAAAAATGATGACCTCCCAAGTATGGATAAGGCATATAAGTGGGAGGAATGATGAGAGGAAAGCATCCCAGTGACTACAGAGCCATGGATTGTGAGGTAGTACATGTAGGGGGGCTGCATGTAGGGCCGGTCCTATACTCTGGAGTGCCTGAACCATCTTTATTGAAGGAAAGTTTCCTCCTCGATGATTCTTATTCATATTAAATATTATTTGTGTAAATTTCATACAAAATCAATAAATAAATTAGGGACTCACTAGAACAATCATATTCATTAGGCTAGCTTCTCTAAGTCAGTGATCATTTTCCTCCATTTTTTTCTCCAAACATCCTCATAAGACATAATAATCTAAAAATGAAAAAAGTGATATGAAAATTTTAAAAATATAACAAAGCATTAAATAACTATAAAGTTTTCAAGAAAATTCATATTATTTTTCAAAACATTACATATTCCATTAAGTTTTTTCTTCATGTTGATTACTCACTAAATGAAAAAAATACAAAAAAAAATAAGTTGATACTTTAAAAGTATAAAAAGTCACAAACTAGGTCATAATAATATAATTTAAATACTTTGAAACATGTAACACTAGGAATTATCTGTTATAATTTCTAGTTCACAATCCATTATCATAATTGAATCATCTGTATCATCGAATGATATATTTGAGTGAATACTGACCAGTTCATCCAAAACATCACCATCATCCAATCCTCCATAAAAAATATGTCTAGGAATAACATCCACAATAACACCAAAATTGTAGTTTTAAAGGGTCATTTACATAAAATACTTGTATAGATTTTGGTGCAAGAATACAAGGCTCATATGTTCGTAGCTGACATTTCATATCAATCACTCTAAAACTACAACTATCTATATACAATACTTATCGCTTCATTGAATCAAACCAATTTAATTTCATCATAACAACACGACCATGTGCATAGTAATCTAATAAAAATATTCTCTCAACAACCCCATAATATGAAAAAAAATTTGATCAAGGCTCTCTGTCTGATGCACTAGAATAATAATATATTGTAGCACTTGTCATGAAACCATCATACTCTATTGTCATATTTATTGCACAACTATTTATAATGAATTTTAAAAAATTTACAACCATTTCTTTACAATCAAGAACCACATTTTTCAGACCAAACAACAATGCCCTTATTTTAGTAGATACATCAGCCATTGGTAAACGTTGGACTTAAAATATATCGACAACGAATATTGAATAACTACCAAAGATTTGGTAATGTAAAAAAAAATTTGTTACCTTTGACTTCAACCAAGTAAGAAATTATTTGCTGTGTAATTTATCCTATCTCTTAATAGATAAATAGAGATGTTATCTTTTTATAATTTCAATATGTTCATATGAAAATTTAATGATATCAGGAACTATGAAAAAAATACACTAAAAAACATATATATTTATAATTTTACATACTTGATGTAATTTTCAACCATTCCATAGTTAAATAATACCATATAATGAGCCATTTCCAACTCATCCTTATTCAAAGTACACAACCTATATAATCCAGATATCCCCCAAATTTGAGGCAGTGATGGAAATTTTGGCTCAATGGTATTATACTGCTCATATTTAGTTCTCATGGGCCGGTTAGATTTCATGGTGACATTAGTCAAATACATTGAACAAAAATCCATACATTCTTGCACTAAATAACCTTCCATAATAGATCCTTCAAGATGATTCTTATTTCTCACATAATATTTCAATGTAAATATCATTATTTCTATTGGATATATCTAGTGACCAGAAACAGGACCACCAAAAAGAACTTCTGTTAGAAGATGCATGGTCAGATGTAACATACATGTGGAAAATGATGGGGGAAAAATTTTCTCCGAGTCACAAAGAATGATTCAGTGAATCTTTATATAGTTTTTTCACAACACTTTTTTTCAATATTTTAGCACAAAGATCTTGATAAAACTGAAATAATCTAATCACAACAATCCTGAAATTATGTGACAGTAAATGTCGAATGGCAATAGGAATCAATTAATGCAACATGACATGGTAGTCATGGGTTTTGAGGGATTTTAGTTTCACATATCGTGTATTCAATAATTTCTAAATGTTACCCAAATAACCATATAGAATATTTAAACTTTCTAAGACTTAAATAAATTGGTTTTTCTCTTAATTTTTCATCAAAAAACAAGAAAAATGTACTTTTCACTGATTCTGACCAATAACTTAGGATGAAGTATTAGTTTTATAACCCAATCCATTAAATCAAAACATGAGCGCAAATCATATTTTTCCTTTTCTATTAAATTTAAAAGAATTTAAAGTAACATTTCACAAACATTTTTCTCAATATGTATTACATCCAAGTAGTGATGTAGAAAATTTGATGACCAATATGACAACTCAAAACATATACTTTTCTTTCTCCAATTATTTTTGGAATTCAAAGGAACATTCTTATGCTTTTTGGAATTTAACTGACCCTTTCCAAGAACAAAATTCAAACTATCAAGTTCTTTAAGGATATCAAACCCCGAAATTCGTTGAGGTATTTCTTTTGTCTCTATGGAATTATGAAGATTCTTTGATTTTTCCTGTATGGATGATCCATTTGTAGAAATCTTCGATGCCCTATGAAACCGAAAGTTCATCAAAAATTTAATCTCCTAGAATGTGTATTTTTCATACATATAGGGAAAGATAATCTCCCCTTGGTACTCTAACCAAAAATCATTCCATATATAGGGAAATCATTTATTTTCCATAATAATGCTACATGACACATAATGCAATCCTTTCTAAATGAATCATACGTTTGCACCCCAACGGTCTAATTATCCTTCAACTCATCTATTAATGGTTGAAAATATATTTCTATATCATTTCCAAGATCATTGGGTCTAGAAATAAATATACTCATGATAGTAATTAGATTTTTCATACACATCCATGATGGAAAATTATAAATATGAATGAAAACAGGCCAAGTACTATGTGTAGTATGCATCTACTAAAATGGGTTGAAACCATCACATGAAAATCCCAATCTAACATTATGTGGGTCAGATTCAAAATCAGGATGTAACCTATTAAATTTTTTCCATGCTAACCCGTCAGTAGGACGAACTATATCATCATTAACCTTATTTCTTTCATCTTCATTCCATATCATATTCTTAGCCATTTTTCCTGACATAAAAAGTTTTTGAAGTCTATGAATCAATGGAAAGCACCACATCACTTTCTCTAGTACATGGGATTGAGTTCCATCTTTATTAGTATTCCATCTCTATGTACCACATTGTTTTCACTCATTTAACTAGACATTATCCTTCCATAATAGACAACAATCTTTATGGAATGTGTGGAGTTTAGTACTTGAAAATCCAAATTTTTTCAACCAACTTTGATACCATATAATCATTTTCAAGAATACATGCATCATCAGGTATAAAGTCCTTAAAAAGGGTAATTAGATAGGTGATCATAGTATTACTAAATCCATACATTATTTTCCCATGACACAGTTGCTTTAAAAACTCCAGTTTGATCATTTTTATATATAACTGATATATTGGGGTATTCATGTCTTCTAACAACATTCTAACACACTCAATGTCATCATTTTGATCCTTAGATGAAAACTATGTTCCCATATTCATTTCCTATTCAACTTCTCTACATAAAGTGTTAGCTTGAGAAGCAAATGGAATCTGATCAGAAATCAAAATTTCCATTCTGATCCTTTCAGTTGAATCAAAGTCATTATCCATTTAAACTTTTTATCCACTATGATACCAAACATGATATCATTTTTGAAAACCTTTTTTTAGTAATGTGGTAACTTACTTTCCCACGTGTTAACCATGGTCTTCCAATGAAATCAAAACATGGGCATCAAAATGAATCCACCATCTGAACCATCGTTGAATGAAAAATCCAAAAAATATTCCAACTCCTTATGAAACTCATCAGTTATCCGATCAACATTTTACATCCAGCTTATTTCCATTATAATATGAATAAATACACAACTGATAATTTTTTTTGTAAATAACAATATTTCAACTAATTCGTGCTTAAGAATAGTAGTATATGGATTCATTCATAGGATTCTATTCATTACATGCTTCTCGAGAAACATAAGTAAATGTCCAATCTTAATGAATCAACTATAACATTATCATTTACTAAAGTTTATGAGATCTCTAAATCATAATCATATAAGAACTATACCCATATCCACTAATTAAAATTTATGTCATGTTGAAATAATACATAATGAAATCTCTTACTATCAATTATTACACCATGACAGATCAACCTTGGGTTTCTAGTAAGTTCATATATTTCTAGATGTTGGTAAATATTATAAATGAATAAATCATAATCATCAGTGATTTACATTATCTAAAAATAAGATACTAAAATAAAGGAGATACAAGTGGAGGTAAAATTTTATATCCTAATGAAAATATAATAACACGTACAAAGGGTATCATTCGTAGATACTTATATTGTGGAAAAGGATTCAAATGTTGGATTAGTGTGCAATGCATCATATTAAAATGATACAATTAGAGTGGACCATGGGGTTTATATATTAAGGAGGATGGTTTTTCTAAGAATATTAGTTGTAATACGTGTATAAGAGAGGGATGATGTGCAGGGAGGGGGAGGGGCTGGGAAGGGGGAGGGGGGAGGGGAGGGGGAGAATATGGGAAGGGGAGGGGGTTGGTGGGGGGAGGGGGAGGGTCTAGGCAAGGGGGAGGGAGAGGGGGAGGGGCTGGGAAAGGGGGAGGGGGGCTGGACATGGGGGAGGGGGTGTTGGGTAGGGGGAGGGGGCTGGGCAAGGGAGAGGGAGAGGGGGAGGGGATGGGAAAGGGGAAGGGGGGGGGGGCTGGATAGGGGGGGTGTTGGGTAAGGGGAGGGGGCTGATGGGGGTGGAGAGGGGGAGGGGCTGGGCGGGGGGAGGGGAGGGGGAGGGGCTGGGAAGGGGTGAGGGGTCTACTTGGGGGGAGGGAGAGGGGATGAGTAGTGGGGAGGGGGAGGGGGAGGGGCTGGGAAAGGGGTAGGGGGATGGGTTCGATGATGAAAGATGTAGAGAAAGGGGAAGGGGATTGATCATGATAGAGGGAGGGAAAGGGGAAGGCAGAAGGGGTTTGATCGCGAGAGGCAGGGTTCAATTACGAGAGAGAAGAAAAGTTGATTTGGAGTGTTTGGAGATGAGTTAAGGCGAATTGAATAAGTTCTATGTTTTATTAAATATATCTATAAATTATATTTGGAAGATTAAAGTTGGAAAAGTCCTGAAAATTTCAGGACTACTTATGGGAATTTCATAAAACTTATAGAGTTTTTGTAAGTCTTGTTCTGATTTCATAAGACCTATGGGGATTTTGTAGGATTTATGCAGTTTTGATAAGACTATATGATTATTTCATAAGAATTGTGGAAATTATATTAGGATTATGGTGTTTTTATAAGACTTAAGGTGATTTCATTAGTCTTGTGTGAAAGATTTTATAATGGTTATTTACCCTTAAGATGAGTATACTTTATAAAAAATCTGGGAAGAAGAACTTCTGGAAGATAAGAATATTCAAATATCACGAGGATGTGATTAATCCCTAATTTTAGCTAATTTTCATGGAAAATTAATGAAGCTTATTTTATTGTGATACATGAATAAAAAATTCGCATCATGATGCTATTTCGAGATAATTATCTTGCAAAGATGGTTCTTTTAATTAATTGGTATTCATAACATGGTAAGAGAAGCACATCACAATCCATTACTAAGTGATTATTTAGAAATATATTCATCTGATTTTGAATATAAAATAAGGGAGAAGAAAATAGGATAAGTGATTATTTGACATTTCTGCAATAGTTGAAAGAGTATTTTGAGAATCCTTTTTGAGAATATCCAAAGAAGAACATTGTTTGATAAATAAGATGAGTAAGAATATCAACATTTGTTTAGCCATTATGGAGGCCTGATCTTGAAGACATGTTTTGTTTATTTTATTTGTTTCACTATTGTGAGTATTAATAAAACAAACTTGTTGTGTTTATTTTATTTCATTCTAGGGATTGGTTTTTATAATTATGACTTCATATATGCTTCTAACATCGAAGAATATGTCCCTTTGGTATGCTATGTTCAAATCCATGGTTTAAATTTTTGAGAATTTTGATGTTGTGAGTCTTATATATATCATGTGTTCCATCATGAGTTATAAAGAGGAATTCGCTATAGTAGAAGGTCATTTCTATACCTCTTACTGATATGGTTGAGTTACACCTACATTTTTATGTTCATTGATACTTGATTAAAAATGACTAGATTTGTGGAATTTATTAAAAATGGTCAGTGATGTTTGACATGGGGTCTATTTAGAATTTCTCTAATGGTATAAAATAATTTTCTCAGAGCTCTAGAACATGGATATATTTTAAAATATTTTCACTATTTGACATGTGATGGAATAATGGATTTAATTAATTTAAATGATTGAATCTCTATTCACTTGGTTTTATATGTAGGTTTTGTTATCCATAATCATTTACAATCAATTACCCAAGAATCCAAAATCACCATGTTGGAAACCAAACTAAAACCTAGTTAGAAAAAAGGTAAAATATAAATATAATCATTAAAAACATCAATTTATATAAATCCCTAATTTAATCATACATAATAATCCCTAAATAAAAATCTAGAACTAAGAAAATCCTAATAGATTCTTTGCATAAAGAAATTTAATCAAAACAATGAGTAGGATATTAAAAATCACCCACTTAAGTATTCTCTAACCCAAAAAGAATAATTTGAAGTATTCAAATGGATTTCAATATGAATTTAGTGAAATATAAAATTATAGAATCCATTTATAGTAAAGGAAAAAAAAGATATGTGAGAATAAGAGAATATATGAGGAGGAGAGATCCTACTTGTAACCAATGGGAAAATCACATAGCCAAAATACTATTCAGGATTAATTGGTAGGAATATACACTGTAAAAAAATGAACAATGAAACTTCTAATACTAGAAACATAAAATTAATAAAAAAAGTCCAAATAGAATATTTTTACATTAACAAAACATCATTAAAAAACATATGGGAAAACATAAATATAAGTTATTTATTAGAAACATAATAAATTATCAAAAAAACACATGCAATTATAAAAGTAATGAAACAATAAGGGGTTTATAAAACACAAGAATCACATGGTTTTCAAAGAAAATAAAATTGAATGGAAACACCTACCAAGATCATGTGAAAATGGAATAAAACATTCAAATACTGGATGACTAGAACCAAATAAGTAATTTGAATACCCTCGATAATAAGAAACATAAGGTGTGCTCAAAATATCAATCTAGTGTTCAGAAACCATTGAATAATTATCAAAGTGAGACCTAATACAACCTCAATCAGGTCTAAGGAAGCCCAAAATATGAAAGAAACCCTAGTTTCAAGGAGAACCCACAAAAAATCAGACCATATGAGTACCTTAGGGTTTGGCCGAACTCACACCACAACATCTGAAATGCAT
This sequence comes from Viscum album, assembly GCA_963277665.1. Taxonomy (NCBI): domain Eukaryota; kingdom Viridiplantae; phylum Streptophyta; class Magnoliopsida; order Santalales; family Viscaceae; genus Viscum; species Viscum album. Next base: position 598,578,853 of record OY728132.1, on the reverse strand, counting down.
TGGCAGGGTGGTGTGGAGGCCGAATCGAAGATGCATTGGCTAAAAGGTGGTATGGATATGATAGATTTGAATTGAAATAATAAGACCTTCAGAGGTAGGAGAGGTATCTTCGGACCTGTGTTGGATGAGGTAGAGAGGTCTCTTCGGACCTGCATCATCACAGAGGTGGGGAAGCCACATGTGAGAAATACTAATAGGGAGGTAGCCTACCTATGTCTAAAGAGGAGGATCATTGGGAGTTGCATTGGTGGGGAGTATCTGAAAAGGAGGATCTATGGAGGATGTGGGTTCGACCATAAGGGGATAGGGGAGGGCTTGATCAGGGGAGGGATAAGTCAAGGAGGAATCTTGAAAAAAAAATTGCGAGGAACAAAATGGGATACCACATGTTTAAAATAAACTATGACATCATAAAAAATATTTCCACAGTTTTATTAAACTGTGGCTATATATGTGTGGTAGTAGGATATTTTTCTAGTAGTGGGAACATGAACTTATTTTACAAAACAAGCATAATAACATAAAGCGGTTAATATCCGAATAACGAGTGACAATGAAATGTTATTAAAAAAAGGATAATAATATAATAATATATGATATCATAAAAATTATTTTTATTCTAGAATATGTCAATAAAATTATTTAAATAATTATACAAGAGGTTAAGATACATACAAAGGATATCCGACTTATTGTGAGGGATAATTTGGAAATCTCATTATTATCTGAGATTGTTTATATGTAATTATTTACAATGGTATATTTATCATCCACATCCATGTTACCTAAATATGTAATACTAATCCTATTATTCTACAATTGTTTAAATTCAATTTTACCCATTGGTGAATTTTTACTAAATGGTATGAAAGGAATATTTTTCCGTTATTTGATACAAGGTACTTTTTTTTGACTTTCTCAGAAATATTATGAGGAGAATATTTTTTAACTTATATGTAATGAATGGATTCTTACGATTTCATAATGCTTTATTTCCATGAATCTTAATTTAAAATATTTCAAGAGTATTTTCAATTAAATTATTTTTATTTTAAAATTTCATGGCATTTTTAGAAAAGGAAACATTTTTGAAGAAGAAATGATATTTTCCTCAAGAATTAATTTCAAGTATTTTTAAAAATTATTTTCCATCTAAGATGACATAGGGCTATGTTTCTATCCCTATTATTATTATTATTTTATTCTTATTATTATGGAATCATTTTTATGAAATCCATTTATTTTATATAGATTATGATGGAATGATGTTGGAGAAACCCATTTTTTGTTCCTTGGGTTATGATATGTTGAATGGTTTATTTTTTTGTGGCACATATAAGAATGAATTCATTATTAGATGGCTAGGACTTAAATCTACCACCAATTCATTGGGTAAAGATTTATGTCAAATGAGATATACATGACTATAATTACAAGAAAATATGGTTATGTAATACATGACTGGAACGAAAAGTAATCCCAGTTTAGTAATGGAATTTTTCCACTATGATGGTCTTGGAAATGTTCCTTGAATATTATAAAATGATTTTCTATAATTATGTGTATTCCAAAAAACTTCATGTCTTATTTTTTGACTTTTGGGATTATGTCCATTAATTCTTATGAACTTTTATCCCATCACATTATATCACGATCTTTCATATGTAGGATATGAATTCTAAATGTTATGGTCTTATGTATTATGATTATGATATGACTGATATTTCCTTTTTTAACCATTACTGAGAATTTTATTTCACCCTTTCATATGTTTCTTTTCCCCTAGTCATGAATAAGGGTGTTAAGTAAGATATGTAAAAAAGGGGTCGATATGAATAAATAAACGGGATAAAATGTAGATGTTTTATAAACCAATTGTTTATGTTTCTCAATTTCTAAATAAACTATACCTATATGGTCTAGTCATGTATTTATTATATGTTTTAATAAATATTCTTCAATTTTGAAGTGATATCAATGTATGTAAAGTATGGGTTGTCATAGTTGGTATCAGAGGGAGGGTAAAGTTAACCTTTGGAAACTAGGATGAGAAATCCTTAGTAAGAACCCTAAGGATATGTCTAAGTATAAGTTAAAATCATAGTGTTTTATAAATGACCATGAATAACCTAGGATAAAACCCAATGTTTCCTAAATTGAAATTTTATTCTTTATAATGTGATTTTCCCGTTATTTTTAATGATGATCACACTATGATTCTTGGTTTTTTTTCAATGCATGGAACCTTAAGGAACTATGTTAATACTAAATGTGATGAGAAATGAAATTATTGTCCTCTTGAGAAACCAAATATTATAGGAGATGGAATGAAAAATCTTGTAGTTATTCTCACATAACTTTATCAAGCTATGAATCATGCAGGACTTCCAAACAAGAAAATTAGGGAGTAACATTCTATTGAGTCCTTCATGAGGAAGTGTCTACCTTATTTTAGTGGGTCTTCTGATCTGTTAGTGGATGAAAAATATATTAGTACCACTAAAAATATATTTTAAGTTCTATAATGTTTTAAACCTTAAAAGTCATCTTAGTGGTCTATCGTTTGGAAGGTGAAGCTGATCAACGGTGGAATCTTATCAAGGATACAAGGAAAATATATGAAATTGATTATATGGAATAAGATGAGTTCAAGAACTTATTTTAAAAATAAGTACTTTCCTTGTATTCTTCAAACAAATATTGAGAAGGAGTTCCTTGAACTTAAGAAAAATGATGATGAATCTGTTGGTACCTATGAAGCCAATTTTACAAGACTTAAAATATACAATTATAGGATTATTATCCAACCTGAGTGTCACGACCCGTCCTTGGGGCCCGTTCCGTGACTACCCCAATCCCGCCTTCCATAGGCCAGGGGCTGGAAACTAGCACCAAGGCGTAAATCCCAGTAAAAAAAGGGAAGGCATTGCCTTTGTAAAGTAAACAAACACTAAGTAAAAACTGAGTACGACAGTAAGTGCGGAAAAGTAAGTGGGCCAGAATACAAACCCAAACTGAAAGTAAAGTACAACTGGAAGGGAAAACAACAACTGAAAAGTAAAGACGCAACGTCGAGCTGTACACTGAAAATACCACCTGAAGGGTGAGTACAGATAGCCTCCACAGCTCCTCAGGTCCAGCCGTCCGCTCTGAGAACGTCCCGTCCAGTGGTCCACCTCCAAGTACCGTCCTGCTCCACAATCCTCAACCACGATCAGCGTTGTCCATCGTCTGCAACCAACACAACGTAGTGCGGGCATAGCCCGTGTATGGGTGAGTATAAGCTACTTATTAGGGACCCCGAGACCCCCGAAGGTCTCCCAGAATCCACAAAGGATAATCCACAATGGAAAGATACAATCACGAAGTAACATTCGACTCTTCTTAGGTATATGCCCATACATATACCTAAGTCATCAAACCCAGTATGCTCCAACATCCGAGCCCAAGTACAACCCAGTCCACACATTAAAGAAAAACGTAATCCACACAGGATAGCACAACATAATCCACAAAGGAAAGCAAAATAGGATTCAACTCACACAGGTAAACTTCTTCGTATGACAATAGAGATGATCAGATATATCTACTGATTCATCTCAGTCATCAGACCCACAAAGGATCAATAGGTACTAACCCCCGAAATGACCCACAAAGGATCTGACCCACAGAGGATCGATAGGTAACTAACCCCCGCAATGAACCACAAAGGATCTGACCCACACAGGATCGATAGGTAACTAACCCGCGCAATGACCCACAAAGGATCTGACCCACACATGATCGATAGGTAACTAACCCCTGCAAAGTCCCACACAGGATCGGACCCACACAGGATCTGTAGGCGCTGGCCCACACAGGACCGCTGAGCACTGACCCACACAGGATCGGTAGCACTGATCCACAAATGATCGCTGAGTGCTGTAGTCGTCGCCATCGAATCCACTGAGGATCTCTGTACAGTCCTCATCGTAGTAGTCACAGCCAGCTCTAGGGTTCCCGCACACAGCAAGCTCGTTCGGGAGGGTCCACTCCATTAGCCGAGAGGCTGATACATTAACTGACACATAGTCCAGAGATGATGTATCCAAAAGTTTCGTATCATTAACAGGAACTCAACGTCGCAGACGGCGCGTCAATCAGACGCCCAGTCTGAGAGTTATTGGCTTTTTCGTCCCAGGGGCCCGGTTGGTTTTTAAGTCAAAATAAACCCGACCGTACTCCACCTTCATCCAAACCTTGGGCGGAGTAATCCAAAAGATCTGTCTCACTAAGAGGAATCCATCAAAGTCGATGGCACGTCGATCGGACGTCCGGAGCTCAAGTTATGAGCGTTTCTGCTCTGAGGGCCCGGTTGGTTTCATGTACGAACCAACCCGGCCGAACCCAAAGTATTCCAAAACCTTGAGTGAAATATACCGAAATGACCGTCTCGATCCAAGGATCGCATCTCAACTGACGGTTCATCGATCGGAGGCCTGTAGCTCATGTTATGAGAAAAAGACCGAAAAGGGTCCGAAAACGGGGGGTCTGGGCCCGGACCGACCCAGCCCAACCCCCCTGGGTCGGCCCGAACCGGGTTGACCCGACCCGTATGGGTGTGACCCGGCCTGGCCAGCGCGGCCCGGCCTGGGCACGACCCGGCTGGCGCTGGTCGGGTGGCCAGCGGGTCGGCTCGGCCGTTTATGGCCGAGCAAAGCGGGGGGCGCGCTGCCCCCGCATGAAGGAGCCGCGACCCCGCGTGGGGCCACCCTTGCCAGCGGACACGGCCGGCTGCCGCATCCCATCCCCCTCCGGTCCTGTGCGGTCGCGGGACCGTTCCCTGCCACCGCGGCTTCAGCCGCGGCGGCGCGTCAGGCGCCGCCGCCACCTGCTGCTGGCTCCGCCGTGCCGGTGAGGTGCGCCAGTGGGCTACTCCGCGGACCACCAGATGTGTTCCAGTGGTCGGAAAAACGATCCATCTTCGCCAATGGCTCTCCCGAGGCCTGTCCTTCACTACGAGGACCTCACATCGCCCGTGCGGCTTGTTTTGTCGCCGTCTGCCGTTTCGCACACCAAGAACGAAAGGGGCGGTGGGTTCGGACTTGTTCGTTGGTCCGCACCCACCGCGTTAGTGGTTTTTAAAAGTCTCACAACAAATATTTAATCATACGCCACGGGTATAAATCACAAAGATTTAAAAGAATCAACCCCTATCTCAACGTTGTCGTCGAACGTGAGTTCGTCGCGGAATTGACCGTCGCGGAAGAAGAGGATCGTCGCGTCGTGGAAGGGGTGTCGCTGTCGTCGTGGTACACGGCGTCACGTCGACGATCTCCGAGGGTTAAAAACATACATATTTAAATGCACCATTTAAACCCAAGTTGAGGATAAAATTCACAAGGAATTAAAAGAACCGCAATCCCCTACCTCAATCGGTTGTTGATCGAATATTGTCGCGGGGAAGGAACGTCGCGGAAGGAGGATAGTCACGTCGCGCCGTCAATCTCCGAGGATCCGGCGTTCTTCATCGCCCTTCGTCGAAGGCCGGTGTTTTTCGCGTTCTTCATGTTCTTCGCGTTCTTCGCGAAGAAGGATGAAGATCTCCAAGACTTAGAGCTTCCTCCAATTCCTCTCAACAAGCAACCCTCATGTAAACACGTGTTGGTCTTATTTTATTCCCATGCAAACGATTTGAAAATCAAAGTTAAGAAACGAACCCTTAATTCGATGAATTAATGGTAAAGACTTAACTGCCCAATAAATGAGGCATTTCTTAACTCAAATAAACGCACGGTTGACTTTATTTAAAATATGTTTTCGTGGGTGCGTTACTTAGAGGAAAAGAAACGACGGGGATCGTGCGGGCCCCACCTCACAAATATACTACCAAGTGGGTAGGATATCGTGGGTCCCACCTTATCTGCTTAACCTGGATTAAGTGGCTTTAATTGGCTTTAAGTGGCTTTAAGTGAAATAAAATAAAGTGTCGCATCACCTTTATTTTATTTCTTAACTTAACCCCAAAAATTAAAAACCACACCCGAGAAAACGCAACTCCGAAAAAGGAGTTTCTAAGAAAATACCGGCACTGCGATTCCATTGGTGCCCTCAGAACTTGATTCTGAGCACCGATTAAAAAGTTAGAAAAACCGGCTCGTTCGTTCACTGAACGTACCCGAGCCAAAATTCGGAAAATGATTCCGGCCACACCGGGCCTCGGAATCAGGTGCCGTCAGAAACTGTGTTCATGTAAAATTCCAAAGAAAATTAAAAAAAAAATTACTTGAATTTTACGGGTCTTTACATCACTCCCACCTCAGGGATTTACGTCCCTGTAAAGATAAAACATAAACTAGGGAAACAAAAGTGGGTACTGAGCACGCATCTGAGCCTCCCGCACCCAAGTGCTCTCCTGGAGGTTCCCGTGTTTCCATCTGATGCGCACTAGAGGAATCGACCGTCTACGTAGGACCCGCTCCTATTGATCCTCGATCTCCACCGGGACCTCCGCAAAAGTCACCCCCATCATCAACGTCCAGCTCCCCATGGTCAATGATATGCGTCGGGTCGTGCACGTATCTCCTCAGTTGGGATACGTGGAAGATTTCGTGCACCCGGTGCAACTGAGGTAGTAGAGCCAGGCGATAATCCATCTCGCCAATCCTGCGGAGGGCCTGGAATGGTCTGATTAATCATGGAGACAACTTGCCGTCTCGGCCAAATCTCCGTAATCCACGTCGAGGTGAGACACGCAAGAAGACGTGGTCGCCATCCTCGAACTCTAGTGGCCTCCACCTCCTGTCAGTATAAGACTTCTGCCGGCTCTGAGCTGTCCTCATCCGCTCCTGGATGACCTGGACCTTCTCTGTTGTGGCCCGGACCATCTCTGGTCCCACAAGTTCTGACTCCCCAGGGTCTGTCCAGCACAAAGGAGATCTTCAAGGTCGGCCGTACAACGCCTTGTATGGTGCCATCCCGATGGTGGAGTGGTAGCTGTTGTTGTACGCAAACTCCACCAAGGGTAGGTGGTCCTCCCAGCTGCGAAAAAAGTCGAGGACACATGCGCGGAGCATGTCCTCGAGAGTCTGTATGGTCCTCTCCGTCTGACCATCCGTATGAGGGTGAAAGGCGGTGCTCAGACGTAGCTGCGTCCCGAACACCTCCTGCAACCCCTTCCAAAGACGGGAAGTGAAGCGAGCATCCCGATCGGAGATGATAGATGATGGCACACCATGAATCCGTACAATCTCTTGAACGTAGAGACGTCCCAATCTCTCTACTGAGCCCTGCTCTATGATGGGCAAGAAGTGAGCCGATTTGGTGAGTCGGTCGACAATCACCCAAATGGAGTCATGACCTTTGGAAGTGTATGGAAGTCCAGTCACGAAGTCCATAGATATTCCGTCCCACTTCCACTCCGGGACCTCCAAGGGCTATACCAAGCCTGCTGGTACCTAATGCTCCACCTTCACCTGATGGAAGGTGAGGCATCGAGAAACGAACTCTGCCATAACCTTCTTCTTGCCCGGCCACCAGTACTGTCGTCTGAGGTCCTGGTACATCTTCGCCACTCCAGGATGTACCGCCAAGGGAGAAGTGTGAAACTATCTCATCACCTCCTCCCGCAAAGCAACTGGTACCAAGGTACGTCCTCTGAAAAGGAAATCGTGCTCTGATCCAAAGGAGAAACCATTAGGTGCCTGTCCTGAGGATATCTGCGCACGCCGCGTCTCACAGTCGGCGTCCCCATGTTGTGCCTCTCTGACCCGCTGCAGTAGTGGAGGGATGACTATGAGAGACTGAAGGAAGGTTGCTCCATCTCTATCCATGAATGATATCTGCAAAGCAGCTATCTGCTCTATAGCCTCCTCAAGTAGCTGAATGCCCGTCCTCCTGCTGAGAGCATCAGCTACTACGTTCCCCTTCCTAGGAGTATAGACTATCTCAAATTCATAGTCCTAGAGGAACTCGAGCCATCGCCGCTATCTCAGGTTCAGGTCCTTCTGAGAGAATATATACCTGATACTCTGATGGTCAGAAAAGACTGTAAAGCGCTCGCCCATCAGGTAGTGTTGCCATGTCTTCAGAGCGAAGACCACTACTGCTAAATCCAGGTCATGGGTAGCATAGTTCTGCTCATGCAGCCTCAACTGACGTGATCCATAGGATATCACCTCACTCTCCTACATCAGGACACATCTGAGTCTGGTCCCTGATGCATCGTAGTAGACTACGTACCCTACTCCCTCCTCCGGCAACCTCAAGATTGGTGTGCTGGTCAATCTCTGTCTCAGCTCCTGGAAGCTATGATGACATCTGTCTGACCACACAAAGGGTTTTACCTTCTTCGTAAGAGCTGAAAGTGGTGCCTCAACTCTGGAGAAGTCTATCATAAATATCCGATAGTATCCATCTAGTCCCAAGAAACTCCGCACCTCCGTCACGCTCCTGGGTGGCTCCCAAGCTAGCACTACCTCGATCTTCACAGGATCCACTGAAACTCCCGCCTCAGAGATGACGTGCCCCAAGAATTGGACCTCACTTATCCAGAACTGACACTTTGAGATCTTTCCATAAAGATGGTGCTCTTGGAGTGTGTCTAGTACAACCCACAAGTGGTAGGCGTGCTCCTCCTCAGTCGTCGAGTATATCAAAATGTCGTCGATGAAGACCACAACAAATCGATCGAGGTATGGCTGAAAGATCCTGTTCATGAGTCCCATGAACAATACTGGAGTGTTGGCTACGCCGAAAGGAATAACCAAGAACTCATAGTGTCCATATCGACATCTGAAGGCCTTCTTCTGCACGTCCTCGTCCCGAACTCTGAGCTGATGATAGCCTGACCTGAGGTCTATATTTGAGAACCACCGTGCTCCCTTGAGCTAATCGAATAGGTCATCAATCCTCGGTAGCAGATATGTGTTCCTCACTGTCACCTGGTTTAGGCGACGATAGTAGACACACAGTCGCAAGCTCCCATCCGCCTTCTTGGCGAACAATATCGGGGAAGCCCAAGGTGAAACACTGGGTCGGATGAAACCCTCGCCCTGCAAGTCCTCCAACTGCACCCATAGCTCTCGAAGCTTGGTGGGAGCCATCCGATATGATGGAGTGGATATTGGGGCTGTCCCAGGGTAAAAATCAATATAAAAGTCTACCTCTCTGCGAGGAGGTAGTCCTGGAACGTTTTTGGGAAAGACGTCCACATACAGATCCACCACTGCAGGAAAACTAGGACTCCGCACGTCAAATACTCCTAGGATGAGGCTATCCAACTGATTAGTGATGGGATTACCTCTCCTCTGCAGAAGTCCATCCTGTGCTGCAAAGGCTCCCTTCTCGCCGGTGAAGGTGAACCTTCTCCCGTCGGTGTGTACACATCGCACCTTGCGCCTAATACAGTCGATCTGAGCATGGACTGTAGATAACCAGCCCATGCCCAAGATGACGTCATAAGGCCTCGAAGACACTACAAGAAGATCCCAGCCGAAGCTCTTGCCTCCTAGAGTAAGCTCACACTACCGGCACCAGTGCGTAATTATCGAGTCTGCTCTCGTAGGAGTCTCTAGTCGTAAGGATCGAGCCAACGACTCTGTCGGAATCTCCGAGCTCCGAACAAGGGCAACGAATATGAAAGAGTGAATCGATCCTATGTCTAAACGAACTGAAACAAGGGTGGAATAGACACAGATAGTACCTCAAATCATCTCGGGTGTGTCGTGGTCGTAGGCCTCCGCTGCCTGGAGCTGTGCCTGTCTCTGCCCACCAGCTCCCTGTGGCTGGGGTGGACCTCTTGGTGGTGGTGGTGGTAGAGCCTCAAAGAATCTCCCACCACCTACTGCTCGGCCAACTCCTCTGCCTCCTCCACCTACTCCCTATGGACCGCCACAGTCGAACCTCTGCCTCTGCTTGGGTGGCCCCTCAACAGTCTGCTGCTCCTCGGCACGGTGGGTCGTGCAGTCACAAGCCATGTGGCCCTACCCGCCGCATGTGTAGCACTGCCTGCCTCTCGAAATACTGGCACCACGCTGTGTGCCCCGCACTGCTGAGCCAGTGTCCTAAGGTTGTCTTCTTGAGGGTCTGGTCTGCCTGGACCCATGAGTCATCCGACGACTACCTGCTGTAGAGGACTCTGCTACGTGCTGCCCCGCGGTAGGTCTCGCTGCTGATAAAGGCTCAGCAAGGAAGCTCTCGATAAAAAGGGCTCGCTCCAGTACTACTTCATGAGTCAGAATGCCGAGGGAGATCAGCGATGCCCTGATCTTATGTCTCAATCCCTGCTAAAAGGTCTGGGCCTGGAAGAATGGGTCCCGTACCATGTCTGTCGAGTAGCGCGAGAGATCGTTAAATCTCACCGAGTACTGGACGACCGTCAAGCTGCCCTGCCGCAGCTGAAGAAGCTCCTGGATGCGTACCGCACGGAGGGTGGCTGGGACGAACTCCGAGCGGAAGAGGCTCTCAAAGTCCGTCCAGAGGAGAGATGCCTCATCGTGCACCTGGAGCATCAAGATCCACCATCGGCCCGTTTACGCATGCAGTAGGCTCGCTGCGAGGATCACCATGAGTTCTGCTGGTGTCCTCACTAACCTGAAAACTCGTATAACTGCCTCCAGCCAGTCCTCGGATGTCTGGGGGTCTGTCTCCCCGCGGAACCTGGGCGGTCGTTGGCGCTGGAACTCGTGCAGTTCACTAAGGCGACGTGCATCGTCAGCGGCTAGTGTTGGAAGCATTGGTGGCTCAGCGGGTAGAGGTACCGTCGGTGCCTCAGCTGTCAAAGGGCCATGTACCGAGGCCTCGTCGCTCGGTGGGCTATCGTCACGCTCAACTCTCGGAACCCTAGATGGCTGCTGTCGTGGGGCCATCCTGAAAAGGAAACAGGTGCGCCACGGTCAGAACAATATACCTGGTGAGATGACACAAAGTAATCACAAAGAAAACTTGAAACACACATGCAATCAATGTTTTCACGCATTAAGTCGGAAATTAGAAGTCAGGGTCCTGGTGTACGGATACGTCGTCTGCCACACCAACAATGGACTCCCTGAACCGATAAACACACCCAATACGCTTAACACTATTACTTCACATAGAAAAAAGATAAAAGTCCAAAGTTATGTGGTAGAACCGAACTCCTCTGATACCAATTGGTCACGACCCGTCCTCAGGGCCCATGCCGTGACTACCCCAAGCCCGCCTTCCATAGGCCAGGGGCTGGCGACTAGCACCAAGGCGTAAATCCCAGTAAAAAAAGGGGAAGGCATTGCCTTTGTAAAGTAAACAAATACTAAGTAAAAACTGAGTACGACAGTAAGTGCAGAAAAGTAAGTGGGCCAGTATACAAACCCAAACAGAAAGTAAAGTACAATTGGAAGGGAAAACAACAACTGAAAAGTAAAGCTGCAACGTCGAGCTGTCCACTGAAAATTCCACCTGAAGGGTGAGTACAGATAGCCTCCACAACTCCTCGGGTCTAGTCGTCCACTCCGAGAACGTCCCGTCCAGTGGTCCACCTCCAAGTATCGTCCTGCTCTGCAAGCCTCAACCACGATCAGCGCTGTCCGTCATCTGCAACCAACACAACGTAGTGCGGGCATAGCCCGTGCAGGGGTGAGTATAAGCTACTCAGTAGGGACCCCGAGACCCCCGAAGGTCTCCTAGAATCCACAAAGGATAATCCACAAAGGAAAGATACTATCACGATGTAACATTCGACTCTTCTTAGGTATATTCCCATACATATACCTAAGTCATCAAACCCAGTACGCTCCAACATCCGAGCCCAAGTACAACTCAATCCACATTGGAAAGAAAAACATAATCCACACAAGATAGAACAACACAATCCACAAAGGAAAGAAAAGCAGGATTCAGCTCACACAGGTATACTTCTTCATATGACGATAGAGATGATCAGATATATCTACTGATTCATCTCAGCCGTCAGACCCACAAAGGATCGATAAGTACTAACCTCCGTAATGACCCACAAAGGATCTGACCCACATAGGATCGATAGGTAACTAACCCCTGCAATGACCCACAAAGGATCTGAACCACACAGGATCGATAGGTAACTAACCCCCGCAATGACCCACAAAGGATCTGACCCACACAGGATTGATAGGTAACTAACCCCCGCAAAGACCCACACAGGATCTGACCCACACAGGATCTGTAGGCACTGGTCCACACAGGACCGCTGAGCACTGAACCACACAGTATCGGACCCACACATGATCGTTAGCACTGATCCACAAAGGATCGCTGAGTGTTGTAGTCGTCGCCGTCGAATCCACTGAGGATCTCTGTACAGTCGTCGTCGTAGTAGTCGCAACCAGCTATAGGGTTCCCGCACACAGCAAGCTCGTTCGGGAGGGTCTGATACACGAGCCGAGAGGGTGATACATCAACTGACACATAGTCCAGAGTTGATGTATCCAAAAGTTCCGTATCATCAACAGGAACTCAACGTCGCAGATGACGTGTCAATCGGACACCCGGCCTGAGAGTTATTAGCTTTTTCGTCCCAGGGGCCCGGTTGGTTTTTATGTCAAAACCAACCCGACCGTACTCCACCTGGATCCAAAACTCGAGCGGAGTAAGCCAAAAGATCCTTCTCACTAACAGGAATGCATCAAAGTTGATGGCACATCGATCGGACGTCCGGAGCTCAAGTTATGAGCGTTTCCGCTCCGAGGGCCCGGTTGGTTTCGTGCACGAACCAACCCGGCCGAACCCAAAGTATTCCGAAACCTTGAGTGCGATATACCGAAATGACCATCTCGATCCAAGGATCGCATCTCAACATACGGTGCATCAATCGGAGGCCCGTAGCTCAAGTTATGAGCAAAAGACCGAAAAGCGTCCGAAAACAGGGGGTCTCGGCCCGGACCGACCCGGGTCCGGGTCCGACCCGACTGGGCGCGACCCGGCCCGGCCGGCGCAGCCCAGCGTGGTCCGGCCTGGGCGCAACCTGGCTGGCACTGGCCGGGGGGCCAGCGGGTCGGCTCGGCCGGTTACGGCAGAGCGGAGCGGGGGACGCGCTGCCCCCGCGTGAAGAAGCCGCGGCCCCGCATGGGGCCGCCCTTGCCAGCGGATGCGGTCGGCTGCTGCGTCCCATCCCCCTCCGGTCCCACGTGGTCGTGGGACCGCGCTCTGCCGCCGCGGCTTCAGCCGTGACGGCTCCTTCCGGCGGCGCGCCGGGCGCCGCCGTGCAGGCGAGGCGTGCCGGCAGGCTGCTCCGCGGACCACCGGACGAGTTTCGGTGATCAGAAAAACGCGCCGTCTTCGCCAATGGATCTCCCAGGGCCCGTCCTTCACTGCGAGGACCTCACATCGCCAGTGCGGCTTGTTTTTTCGCCGTTCGCCATTTCACACACCAAGAACGAAAGGGGCGGTGGGTTCGGACTTGTTCGTTGGTCCGCACCCACCGCGTTAGTGGTTTTTAAAAGTCTCACAACAAATATTTAATCATACGCCGTGGGTATAAATCACACAGATTTAAAAGAATCAACCCCTACCTCAATGTTGTCGTCGAACGTGAGTTCATCGCAGAATTGACCATCGCAGAAGAAGAGGATCGTCGCGTCGCGGAAGGGGCGTCACTGTCGTCGCAGTACACGAGGTCGCGTCGACGATCTCCGAGGGTTAAAAACACACAGATTTAACTACACCATTTAAACCCAAGTAGAGGATAAAATTCACAAGGAATTAAAAGAACCGAAATCCCCTACCTCAATCGGTTGTTGATCGAAGATTGTCGCGGGGAAGGAACGTCGCGGAAGGAGGATCGTCACGTCGCGCCGTCGATCTCCGAGGATCCGGCGTTCTTCGTCTCCCTTTGTCAGAGGCTGGCGTTCTTCGCGTTCTTCGCATTCTTCGTGTTATTCACGAAGAAGGATGAAGATCTCCAAGACTTAGAGCTTCCTCCAATTCCACTCAACAAGCAACGCTCAAGTAAACACGTGTTGGTCTTATTTTATTCCCATGCCAACGATTTGAAAATCAAAGTTAATAAATTAACCATTAATTTGATGAATTAATGGTAACGACTTAACTGACCAATAAATGAGGCATTTCTTAACTCAAATAAATGCACGGTTGACTTTATTTAAAAGAGGTTTTTGCATGTGAGTTACTTAGAGGAAAAGAAACGGTGGGGCTCGTGCGGGCCCCACCTCACAAATATCCTACCAAGTGGGTAGGATATCATGAGTCCCACCTTATCCGCTTAACCTGGATTAAGTGTCTTTAAGTGGCTTTAAGTGAAATAAAATAAAGTGTCGCATCACCTTTATTTTATTTCTTAACTTAACCCCAAAAATTAAAAACCACACCCGAGCAAATGCAACTTCGGAAAAGGCTTTTCTAAGAAAATACCGGCGCTACGATTCCATCGGTGCCCTCAAAACTCGATTCTGAGCACCGGTTAAAAAATTAGAAAAACCGGCTCGTTCGTTCACTGAACGTACCCGAGCCAAACTTCGGAAAATGATTTTGGGCACATCGGGCCTCGGAATCAGGTGCCATCAGAAACTACGTTCATGTAAAATTCCAAAGAAAATTAAAAAAAAATTCCTTGAATTTTATGAGTCTTTACACCGAGAGTAAAATTGTTCAATTCTTTAGTGGCCTAAAACCAAGTATTTTAAGGTAATTATCCATAAGGTACATTAATAGCCATGAGGAAATCGTTTGATGTGATCTTAAGGTTGAAATATAGATTGGAGTAACTCATCAGTACTATGGATTTGATAAGAAGAGAAAAATGGAAATCAAAGGAAAATCTAAATACCACACTAAAAATAAGATGAGTTTTTCCTTATGCTCAAAGTGTGGAAAGAAACATAGATTAAATTGTCTTAAAGATACTAGTAAATGTTTTAAGTGTGTAAAAAAGGTCATTGGGTAATTGAATGCCGAAGTGATGGAAAAAATATGTCTAATGATGCAAACATATAAAAGGCTACACAGAATGCACCTCCTACACTTAAATGCTACAAGTGAAAGGAAATGGGGTATTATTCCAATCAATGCCCTAATCCAAGGGTTATTGTAGATGATCAGCATCATCAAACTCTTAAGTCCAAAGAAAAAATAAAGTCACATGAAATCACTATCGGTGATGTGTAGTACGAAAATGAAGTGGTTAATGGTATACTTACCCTCCACTATAAAGTAGAAAATGTTTTATTTTATTCAGGATCTATCCACTCTTTTATTTTAAATAATTTTCTAAGGGTATCGTTGTATTACCTCAATAATTTGATGTTGAGTTAGTTGTGACAAATCCTAATGGAACAATGGTCGCATCAATGGTTTAAAATTCTTCTCTGGTTGAAGTTTGTGGAAAAGTGGTTCCTACAAATCTTGTAATCCTTCCTTTAGTGGAATTTGATGTGATTCTTTGCGTATATTAGATTTATCTATATGAATCTCATATCAATTTCCAAGGAATAGAAGTCACATTTCATATTCCAGATCAATCGATGATCATAAATCATTGCAAGTATGAATATAACCTTATAGTATAAATTTCTTCCTTCTTATGGGTTTTGATTCTTATAAATTAAGGTTATTTATCTCAATTGGTTGGGGAGAAACTCATGATTAATAATACACCCATTTTATGAGAGTTTGATGATGTATTTCTAGAGGAATTACCAGGTCTTCCACCAAATCGTGTAGTTGAGTTTCCAATAAAACTCATACCGAGTGCTATGAATATTTCAAAGACACCTTATAGAATGTCCCCAATTGAGTTTCATGAATTGAAGAAGTATCTCCAATAGAATCTTGATAAGGGATTCATATTCCCTACTGTGTCACCTTTGGGAGCACCTGTTCTATTTTTTTAGAATAAAGATGGATCAATGAGACTATTCCTTGATTATTGAGAACTTAACTAGATCACTATAAAAAAAAATATCCTCTTACCCACATTTATGACTTATTCAACCAACTATGCAGAGCTTAATACTTTTCCAAGATTTATATTTGTTCATGATATCATCAATTAAGGGTCAAGAAGGAGGATATACCAAATATGACATTCTGTACAAGGTATGGACACTATGAATTTATAGTGATGACTTTTGGTCTTACTAATCCCCCCTATATCTTCATGGATCTAATGAATAGAGTCTTTATAGACTATCTTGATCAGTTTTTGGTAGTCTTTATAGATAATATTATTGGATATCTGAAGATCAAGGAATAAAATGAATACCACTTGAGAATTATACTAAAGACCCTGAGAAAAGATAATCTTTATGAAAATTTTACCAAGTGTGAATTTTGGCTTCAGGAAGTTTCATTTTTTGGGTCATATAATCTCAAGAGAAGGGATATCTATAGATCCATTAAAAACAGAATTTGTTTAAAGTTGGAAGAGAGCAAAAATGGAAACTGAGATTCGAACTTTTCTTGTTTTGGATATATATTATTGATGTTTTGTGAATTTTTTTTCATGATTATGTAATCCACTCACTAATTTGACTCGAAAAGGAGTTAAGTTCGTATGGAAAAAGGAATGTGAAGATAATTTTAAAGAGCTGAGAAGAAGTTTATCCAGTGCACCTGTGCTCATGCTGCCTTGTAGTGGAGAAAAGTTTGTGATTTATATTGATTCATCCAATAAGGGACCAGGATTTATTCTCATGAAAAATGATATAGTGATAAGTTATGCCTCATGGCTGTTGAAAATCCATGAGAAAAATTACCCAACTCATGATTTTGAGTTAGTTGAGGTAATATTTGCATTAAATTTATAGAGGCATTATCTTTATAGTCAATGTTTTGATATTTATATTAATCATAAAAGTTTAAAGAATATTTTCACACAAAAGGCATTGAATATATGCCAAATAAGATGGTTAGAGTTGATTAAATATTATGACTACTCAATACATTACCACCCTGGGAAAGAAAACAAGGTGGAAGATGCTTTGAGTCGAAAAGACCATGATAGACTATCCATATGAGGATAAAAAAAGATCCAATATTTATGGATTTTCAATGTATGGATCTTGAAATTTTAAAGGAAGGGGAGAAATCTTATCTTTCTCAAATTAATGTTCAACCATATATAAAAGCGAAGATTAAGGAGGCACAAAAGAAATATGTAGATATATAAAAGAAGGTAGAAATGTTATTAAATTAAACCTTGATTGTGATAAAGTAACAAGGTTCAGGAATTAGGTTTTTATTCCTCCCATAACAGATTTAAAGAAGGAAATATAGGATGAGGCTCATAGTTCTTCATTCTCTATTCACCCTAGAAGCACAAAGATGTATAGGGACCTGATAAAGTATTTTTGGTGGGATGTCATGAAAAGATATGTTGCCAAAAATGTCTCGATGCTTGGTTTGTCAACAAGTTAAGGCTGAGAGATAGAATTATAAGGAGATGTTACAACCATTACCCATAATAGAATAGAAATGGGAAAACATAACTATAGAATTCCTCTTCGGATTTCCCAAAACATACAAAGGAAATAATGCTATCTAGGTTATAGTTAATTGCCTTACAAAGTCAGGACACGTCATTTCTATTAGAGAGGATTCATACCTTGATTATTTTTCTAGGATATATGTAAAGGAAGTGGTAAGATTGAATATAGTTCCACTTTCCATTATATTTGATCAGGATCTGAGGTTTAACTTGAAGTTCTTGCAAAGTCTTCAGCATGCTCTGTATACAGAGTTAAGTTTCCAAACTGCTTATCATCCTCAGATAGATTATCATTCTGAGAGGAAAATTCAAACTCTGTAAGTCATGTTGAGAGTTTTCTCTATGTATTTAAAAGGTTTTTGGGATCAACACCTACCTTTGGTGGAATTTTCATAAAACAATAGCTTTCACTCCAGTATTCATATGGCTCTTTTTCATATGGCTCTTTATGAATCCCTCTATGGAAAAAAGTGCAGAACTCCAACTTGATGGGATGATGTTGGGGAAAGAAATCTATTAGAACCTAATATTGTTGATGTAATGGTAGAAAAGGTCAAATATATTCAACAACACATAAGAGTAGCTGAGAGTCGACAAAAAGGTTATGCTGACAACCGAATAAAAGATCAAGAGTTTGAAGTGGGTGATAATAAGTTTCTATAAATATCTCCCTCGAAGAGAGTAATGATATTTGGAAAGAAGGGAAATATTATCCATAGGTATATCTATCCTTTTGAAATTATGGATCGTATTGGGAAGGTATCTTACCGATTGGCACTTCCATCGAATCTCTCTCAAGTTCATGATGTGTTCCATGTATCTATCCTAAGAAAGTACATACTTGATCCTTCACTTTTTCTAAACTCAGAAGGCATACCACTGGAGAAAGATATTTATTATGAAGAACAACCGATAGCGATTATAGATCATAGAGAAAAAATTCTACAAAATAATACCACTCACTTGGTTAAATTTTTATAACAGAACCACCAATTTGATGAAGCTACGTGGGAACTTGAGGATATGATAAGGGTGAGTTATCCTCATCAGTTTGTTTCCAAGTGACAAATTTTGAGGAAAAAATTCAGTTTAAGGGGATTAGAATGAAACAACCGAATGTTTTTATGAAATATTTTCTTTAAATAATTTTAGTTCTTTAGTATCTTTCATTACACACAACACTGATTGATACCGAAAAATAATACAATAATAATATTAATATTTTAAATGGTATTTAATGCCTAGAATTTTTATTGGATGGGATGAATAAAAATAAATATAATATTATTACACATGTTAGTTAAATGTTTTTACATTTATCTAATAAATTTTAAAGGCTTAAAATGAGAATAAATCTAATTTTAAGCATTAAATGCTCTAATATTTTTAAGAGGTAGTTTTCCACCTTTTGATGGAGAAACCTTTTTAAATAAAGTTTTTGACAATTTTATAAGTTTTATTTGATATAATAAACTTATTATTTAGAATCGGGACATAAAAAATTACTTTGGTGGAAATTTTGGTATTTTTATGATAAAATTCATGTTTTAATGAATAGTGAAAAATGCAGCAAAACTGCCTTTTTTTCTAATTTATTTATATAGTTATATTTTCCTTTTAATTGGTTTTAAAGTGTAATTAGATTATGTTTTTATAATTTAATCCAATTTTGGTCATTTTAAGTAATTTCACATTTAAATTGGATATAAACATATGTCAATATTTTAATAGTTTTTATTTCTTAAAAACTTACTTTCTGATTTTAACAACGGGAATTAATTTTAAATTAATTAATGAAAATTCTATGTTTTGAATTTGGAAAGATTTATTAAATATTTGGAATCAAAATTTCCAAATTATGTAAATAGTTTCCTCTTATTTTTAGACATTATGAATAGCAACTTCAGTAATTTTTTTTATTTACCAAAGTTAAAGTGTAAATTAGATAAATAAGGGTAAAAATAATATTGTAATAATATAAAACTACCATAACACATGTACTAATACTATTTTATGAGTCATGGGAGACCAAAACAATCCTTAGTCATAACTTTTGGCATTTTGGAGCCACTTGGGTGTGATGATGACATTTTATAATAATTAAATTAAAGTAAAGAGAAATATAACATAAACATGTGTTTTTTTACTTAAAAAATTTTGATATAGGGTTATATAACTGATATCTTGGACTATAAATATTAATCATAAATATAAATATATTTAATAAATCATGGTATTTTATTTATAATTTTTAGATATTAAATAAATAAATTTATTTATGACACAATTATGAAGTAGTGGTTACCTTATTAATGAAAGATTCAAATAAATGATATTATAAATATTAAATTAAATGTAATTTGAAAATTTTGATGCCATAAAAGAATTTTATGGATTATTATTATATGTTATATTTTAGTTAATGTAGTTTTTTATATTTAATCATGTATTTATAAATTTAACAAAAATCAATTACTAAATAGTGTCAAAATTGGCATAAATGAGTTTAAAAAATATTATTTTATTAAATGATATAATAGTCATAAAAATATAAGATTCATCTAAATAACTTATATAATGTTAAAAATTTAATTAATGATCTACTTGATATTCTTTTGGAATTTTATAATAAATATATTAACCATATAGTGTAAAAATACTAGAAGACATGGTTAGAGTTAATTTATTTAACTAAGGGTTAAAGAGAAAAGAAAAGGTTATATTTGTGACCTAAACTTGTATAAAACCTATTAATTGAGAGGATTTAGACCCATAATCATATTATCCTTGAAATATATCACTTTGGTTCCATTTTAATTTAAAAATTTATTTATATTAATTTAATAGTTTTGGTATTTTCAAAGGTTCCCCTTCCCTCTCTTATAAAAGGACACCTCTCCTTATCCTTTAATCACACCTCTAATTCCCCTTTTCTCAGCCAAAACCTACCTTTTTCCTCTTCCAACTTCCCTAAATTAATCCTAGAGGCCACAATTTGGGAAGAAACCCACACTAAGGATACCTTTTGTGTAAATAAAAAGGAGATACTTGAAAAAGAGGTAATTATTTTATCACCTCTTTAAAAATTCTTTTCTTCTTCCACTTCCTATTCTTATGTTGTTTCCATAATAAAGTAATAAATACAAAATATTATACATTATTATATGTTATTATAATTACGGGACAAACTTATACCTCCTTTTATACGTCCTATGAATAACAATATCACCATGCGTGCGTACGTACGACTTACCGTCTCCACGCTGTGGTGTTACTTTTTATTCAACAATAATTTATTTTTATGGATATAATGATGATTATAATTGATTTAAATAATAAATATAATATGATAATTATTCTGTATAATTAATATACCATCCAATTACATACCATTTAACTATTAAGTGAATGATATCATCGCTCGTGCATACATACGACCTACCGTATCATCGCTCGTGCGTACGTAAGGCCTACCATATTCACGATGCGATGTGATTCATTCTATATAATATTCATTAAAACATGATTATATACATGAATGGAATGAGTAAATATGATAAATATTATACTAATATAATTATATAAATGATATAACTATAAATAACGTGATGGATCCCTTCTCTCCCGACCATCCCCCTCCCACTCTCGGCTCCGCCTAGGGTTTCATTCTGAAACCCTTAGCTGTGGGTTGGTGGAATGCCCAAGCATAATTATTCATTATTATTCAACCTTCTTTCCCTAATTTCACCCTACCCTACCTTATTTCCCTCTTTTCACCCTGTCCTACATTCTTCAAGCCACGTCAGCCTCTTCGCGGGATCTATCCCCTTTTCTCCCTTGTGGCTCTTCCATACTTGTCTGTCTTCCTTCTAGTTTTGTCTTCGGTAGCAGCCTCTGCGTCTGCTCGGGTTATGGTTTTGTTTTCCTCTTATTCATTCTTGTGTTGTTTTGAGGCCCTATCAAAGGTTTTTTTCTGTCGAAGCTTCCATCCACTCATAGTCTGCTCTGGTCTCTCATCCCCTGCAACCCTCCAAGTCAGAGCTGAAGCGGTGGGGACTATGAGGTTTTTTGATTTGAGGATTGGCAGTCATCAGTTTTCAGGAACTTCCTGATTCAGTTTACCCTTATTCTATTGGATCATGGTTTTCTACCTCGTCGTCAGCTAGTCTTTCCCTGCTCTGATCCCAAATTCCACTACGCCTCTCTGAGGCAGATTGGGGTGGTGGTAATGATGTGGTTTTGGTATGTGTGGTTGGTGGCCATCAGATTTCCTAGCACAAGAACTCGATGATGGCTTTTTTTGGTTATGGAAACTAGTATTGCGACTTCAGAAATGTTTGGTGATGGTTTTTTCTACTCATATTCAATTTTCATTTGGTCTTCCTTGTTCGGTTTGTGATGGATGGAGTGATTTGGATGATTTCAAAGATGGTGGAAACATCTTGGTTTTTGTGTGTTGGGATTTCATTTGTTTTTGTTTTTATGGGTATGATTGTGCAACTCTGGTGAAAACGATGAGCAGGTTTCCGGTGGAAGTTCTTCTTCTGGTGCTAAGATGATGTGTCAGCAGTGATGGTTTCATGATGATTTTGTGTGCGATGTGATGACAGTGAAGTCAGTGATGAAAAATTAGGGTTTCTTGGGAAGCTTGCGGGGTTGGTTTTTCTTAACAGGACTTCTTTGCCCGATAATGGTTTTTGAATTCTAATTTTAATATTTTAAAATTTTAAAGTGGATCTTTGAATGGTGTAATATGTGTAGGCGGTTTATTGAGGGTGGTTTTGGATTTGGTACTCGATATTTGTAAGGTTCCCACACACCCATAAAGTGGTTTATCTTGAAAATGAAAAATAGATTTATAGGAGGATATAACTATAACCTAAGAAGTGAAACATGAACTTATCTGACAAAATAAGCATAATAACATAAAGAAGTTAATATCCAAATAATGAGTGACAATGAAATGTTGTTAACAAACAGATGATAATATAATCATATATGACATCATAAAAATTATTATGATTCTGGAATAATTCAATAACATTATTTAAATCATTATATAGGTGGTTCAGATACATAAGAATGATATTAGACCTAAGGTGAGGGATAATTTTGAAATCTCATTATTATCTGAGATTGTTTATAAATAATTATTTACTATGGTACATTTATCATCCACATCCATGTTCCCTAAATATGTAATACTATTTATATTCTTCTAAAATAGTTTAAATTAAATTTTACCCATTGGTGAATTTTTACTAAATGGTATGAAAGGAATATTTTTTTGTTATTCGATACAAGGTACTTTTTCCCCCAAAAAAAGTATAAGGAGATTTTTTTTAACTTATATGGAATGAATGGATTCTTACGATTTCATAACACTTTATTTCCATGAATATTAATTTAAAATATTTCAATTTTATTTTCAATTAAATTACTTTCTTTTAAAATTTCTTGTAATTTTGAGAAAAGAAAACGTTTTTGAAGAAGAAAGGATATTTTCCTCAAGAATTAATTTCAAGTATTTTTTTCAAAATTATTTTCCAACTAATATGACAGGGTTATGTTTCAATCAATATTATTTATATTATTTTATTTTTCTTATGATGGAATTATTTTTATGAAATCCATTTATTTTATATGGATTATGATGGAATGAAGTTTAAGAAACCCATTTTTATTCCTTGGGTCATACAGTAATGAATGATTTATGTTTTTGTGGCACATATAAGAATGAATTAATTATAATATGGGTGGGACTTATATATACCTCCAATGAATTGGGTAAATATTTATATCTCATGATATAGACATGATTATAATGATAAGTAAATCCAGTTTAGTAATACAGGGCTAGAGTGGCAAGTAAACTCGGTTCAGTAATGGACTTTGTCCGCTATGATGGTCTTGTAAATGAGCCTCAAATAATATTAAATTATTTTATATGCTTATTTGTATGCCAAAAAACTTCATGTCTTATGTTTTTACTTTTGGGATTATGTCCAGTAATTCTTATGAACATTTATCCCATGACATGGTTTTATGATCTTTCATACGCAGGATAAGACTTCCAAATTTTATGTTCTTATGTTTTATGATTATGATATGATTGATATTTCTATTGTTTAATATTACTGAGAATTTGATCTTGGCCTTTAATATATTTCTATTCCCCAGGTCATGAATAAGGGTATTAAGTATGATATGTCAAAAATGAGTCCAGTTATGAATAAATAAGTGGGAGACAATGTAGATGTTTTATGAACCATTTGTTTATGTTCCTCAGTTTCTAAAGAAACTATACCTATACAGTCCTATCATGGATTTATTATATGTTGTAATGGATATACTTCAATTTTGAAGTAATATCAATGTATGTAAAGTATAGGTAATTATTGTTTACCCTAGGAAAAGAGTTTGTTGGAATTATGATCTATTTGAATTTTAGTGGAATATTTAATATTTAATTAATTAAATATTATTTATTCATGCATGTTTGTTCAGTGATATATACTATTTGGATCATTGGATGTAAATTTTTACTTTTTGGTATAGTCAAGGATTGGGGGATCCTATGTGAGGAATAACCTCACATCAGGTATTGGGATTAGGGCTAGTCCCCCTTTTCTATTTCTTTTCTTTCCTTTTTCATTTTTCATTTTTCTCTTTTTTTTTCTTTTCTCTTTCTACCCTTGAAATTATCACATAAACCCATGGGTCTCTAACCTTAGGGGTATTTTACTAAGAGATAAAGAGAGGGTGAGTAAGAGAATAAGGAGAGGGGTCATGTCTGGGATATGCTGCATATGTAGATCAGAGATCAATGGATGTGTAGAATAAATCACATATCGAAGCTTTTGTGTCTTCCAATTAGAGGTAGGAACTTTTAAATGTCTTCACCGTAAATTCACATAGGTTATTTTTTTAAGTTTTAATCTTTTTTTGGTTGTTGGTGATTCTTAGTGGGTTGATTTGGTGAGTTTCAGGGCTAATTAGAGATTTTAGGATGTTTTAGGGGTTTTTTGTTTAGGAAAGCCCTTTTACATGGTATATGGTTTAGAGAACACATGTCGTGTGTTCTTATTGTTTAAAAAAGATGATGGTTTTGGAAGTATACATCGTGTACATTAAATACACTCAATTTAGTATAACTTCGCTATATGGATGAGTAATTGGGAATATGTAGTGTTTGAGACTACATTCCTTGTACTCATAGTACACGCCATGTAGTTATACATGGACATGTATCCATGTAAATGGGTAGATAGAGGTTTTAGAACTATACATCGTGTACTCAGAGTACATTTTGTGTAGTGGTACATGCCCATATGGTTGAGTACTTGGTAAGAAACCCTGCATGAGGGAGACATATTAATGTAAAAGTACACAAGTAGAACCCATGTATTCCCTAGATACGCACTAGTACATGATCCAAACCCCAGTGCACCATGTCTTTGTATAAGTACATAGACAAGTGTACATTTGAGAGTACATTCCATGTACTTAGAAGTACATACCATTTACTTTTTACAAAAAATGGGGTTTTGGTGTCTTTGTGCCCTAAAGTCAGAATTAAACATAATAGGAGTCCATGTTGAGTATTTTTTCACATAGATCAATATTGTGGAGTTATTTCAGTATTTAGAGGCCATTTTGTTGGGATTTTGGATATAAAGAGTTTTTTGAGAGGATTCCTTTGCAGTTGTAGTTCAAGAATTCTTATGAGGATTAGGTTGTTAGTTGCAAGGCCTATATGAGGGTATAAACTTGCTAATAACCTTATCTTTATTATTATAAGTGAGTTTATTTAAGTTTATCTGGACAGATTATAGAATACGAGATTGAGTATATTCTTGGATGATCTTTTCCAGTTTTTTACTCGATGTGTAGTTCATTAGGAGAATTTATATTGGAAGGAAATCATGGGATTTTAGGTATGGCTAGGATCAATTTCAAAAGTTTAAGATAGTGTTGAGGGACCTATTTTCAGAATACCCTTATGGGTGTAGTGTCACTTGAGGTTTCACTTTTGGGAATGATGTTTCTTGGGTTTTCGCTTCTGGGTGGTGTGGCTTGAGGTTTCTTTTATAGAAAGATGATATTTTGGATGTGATCTATGAGACCGACTATGGTTTATTTTGGTCATCTTGTCTTAAGGATTGGTTTTACTGGAGGATCCCCTTGGAGGGTATCATGCTTGAACTATAGTTTTGGGGACTGTGGAAGGTGACCCATTCCTGTTGGCCTATGATATGTTCAGTTTTAGTATCAAAATTTTTAGTTGGAATGTTAGGTGTACCTGACCCTGGAACTTGATCTATGGATTGTAGGTTTGAGTTTGTTCTTTTTAAGACACTATGAGAGATGTGTCCTTTGGAATATTACTGGAATGGGTGTTGGTCCTGAGATTTACTTTATTTCTCTCCTATGTTGGATGATTGTTGCATGGAGGGTCTAGGGAGCTGATGGATGATCTGAATGAGAGAAATTTCCCGATTTTAGCTGATCACCCTAGCTAGGGTTAAGGGTCTATAGAGGCTATTTCACTCCCACATCCCAGATTATTGATTTTGGGCCTTGTCAAGATTCTCAGAGATGTGATGATAGTTTATTATCACCTAGTTAGTTATGTAAGACTTTTGGGACATGGTAGTATTCTCCTGAGGTAGACAAGGAGACCCTACCTTTAGTTTAAATAATTCCCTTGGATTCATAAAGCATGGTATAGTATCTTTTATTTTTAGATGCCTTGGATGAGATCCTAGGGTCCTTTATTTGTGTATTTCCTAGCATTGGACTTTAGATATCCCTATTAATCAAGTGTACACACTTGATGTTGTGGTTTTGAAAGCCACATTTTTAATTCCTCTAAATAGGGCCAGAGTGAGGGTAGATTTACCTATGATATCAGGCTAGAACCCATGATTGGCTATTTTCCTTTTGTTTAGAAATTTTTGTTTCTTTTCTAAATTTTGTTTCCTTTTCATTCCAATAGTCCTTATTCATCTAGGCTAGGAATATTATTTTTTGCATGAACATGCTATAACAGTAGATATTAGTACCACAATTCGGGGTAGACAACTAAGATTTGTTTTTTATCCCCTATATGTGAACATCATTGTACGTTTAGGACTTATGTATGAATTCATGTTGAGAATAGGATGTAGTTGATCAGGTAGAGGCCAATTTTTGGACGATCAAGTGGAACTAATCATATAGGGTATATGGCTCATGTTGGAGCTATTTAGTAGTCATAGAGATTGAGTATGTAGTTTAAATCAGAGTACTAGTGGAGCCTTTTGTATTTATATTCTATTATTTTATTCTCTATGTGGTCAGCCTAGTGGGTGACTAGTGCCTGTGGGCTTTTTCTTTGAGTATATATGCTGCATTCCTATTATTATAGTCTATTTTAGTTATTTTTATGCACACTCTGATGTTTTTGGATGCATATGTGTTCAGTTTATTTTCAATACTGTTACACTCTGATATAAGGAAATATTATCTCCACTATATCCTCTAATGCCCTCATTTCTAGTCAACAACCTCTGATATATAGGGAGGTTCACTTTTAGCCTTATTGTGACCTAGATCGGGTGATGGGTTGGGTTGAACTAGGATGAGTTGTGACAAAATAGTATAAAGGGAATCTTTTATTTATCTTTTTATTTATTTAATTGTAAAATAAGAGGTCTAGGAGTGTGCCAGATATTGTGATGGATATCATATTGGTGCATCAGGAACACCTATTCTGGCAGAAAATCTAGGTTACCAAGGCTATTGGATTGTTGTTCTTGGATTTCAAGGTTATAATTGTGTGATTATTAACTTTTGTGATGCACTTGTGTTTGTATATTTTTAACTTATGAATTTTTATCTCTTGGAATAATGGTACGAGGCTTGTGTTCATGTATTATTCAAGGAATGTAAGATCATCATGACATTTTCTTGACTGTGTGTGTTTTGCTGATGATGGAGGTTCAATTATTTAAAATGTTAGAAAAAAACTATATATAAGTTTATTCTATAGGTTCATGGTGGAATTATTCTCAACTAAACTGTGAGTAAATTAATTTTGATGAAAGGTCATGTGGATCCTTTGGTGAGGTGTTCACTAGTGATGGTGATACAGTCCCTTTTTCAAGGGATGTAGGGAAACCCTTGTGGGTTTGTGAAAGATTTGGGATATCCTACTAGTGTGGTTGGATCGATGAAGGAATTGATTCCTAAGAGATTTTTGGATCATTTTTGAGTTTAGTTGAGGTTATGGTAGCCTATATAAGTTTTTTGGTGAAGCTAAGGATGCCTTGGGATTATGAAGTAGAGCACTAACAGTGCTCATGGTTTTGTGGTTGGAATGAGAGTGTAGGATTAGTTATATGCCTTCCCATGTTGGTTTTGTTTTCACTTTTAGTAGCATGATGAGATTTTAGTTTGGTTCTCATGGGTTTGGATTGAATCTCAAGTGAAGGATGGTTGTTTGGTGGATCTAGGCATGAGGGATATTCCTTTTTTTAATAGGAGTGTCAAGGGTGCTGCAATTTGTGGAACTAGACTATGTTAGAATCATGGTCAGTGGGTTTAGGCTTGTTATTCTTTGATCCTTAGGTTATGGATTGTTTGACCATGAGAGTTTTCAAGAGGTTTTTGGAGAATCAATATTCCTTGAGGAGGAATTTGGTGATCGGTGAGGCTTTTAGATTAAATCATTTTCGATCAGAATCATGTGTGCACTAGTTAGGCACAATGATGGTTGGTTTATGAGGTTGGTTCTTGGGGAGTGGTGTAAAGGAAGACTTATGGTGGGGAGTGCAGCATAGGATACTAGAGGTTGCGTTCATTATTTTAAGAGGTTCATTGAGTGTTGGGGATGTCTCTTTTGGTGAGCTAGGAATGGGTGTTGGTTGTTGTTCGCTATTGGTGCTCAGGTGTAAGTGGGTTTTCCATGTCTAGCCATTGCGTTTGGTGGTGGATAGAGAATGGACCATGGATTTTGGTGTTTGGATGAGGGGTAATGATAAGGATACTTCTATGATGGGGAGAATCAGACCAGTTGGTTGATGGTCATGAAATCATTGGAAGCATTAGAAGCACTAGTGTTCAATGTGAATCTTGGTACCCTTTTGACCGCTGAGGCTTCTTAGGGGTGAGAAGCATTTATAGTGGGGAGCTTTTCACGAACTGCATTGTGATAGTTTTGGAAAATCATGGGAAATTTACTTTTTTATCTTGAAATATTTCAAGGATTAAATGGTAATTCATCCTACCAGGATATATTAAATAATTTTTCAAACCACTCCATTGGTCTTGGAATGGGTTGTTTACCCTAGGATAGAAGTTTTGTGGAGTTCTAATCCATTCAAATATTGGAAGAATATATAATATTTAATTAATTAAAATTATTTATTCATGATTGTTATGTTATTGATTTTTTCTTTTCAGATCATCAAATTAAAATTATGGCTTTGAGGATGAGTTTTGGTATGGAAGGTTTTGCCTAGGTGTGGAATAACATCACATCAGGCGCTAGGGTTGGGGTTGGACCCCCTTTTCTTTTATTCTTATTTTCTATTTTTCCATTTTTCATTTTTTATATCTCATTCTCACCATTGGATTTTTGTTTATTACTGTGGAGATATCCCCTTTTGGGTCTTCAGTTGATATATAAATAGAGGGATAAGAAGAGAATATGGAGAGGGGATCACGTTGGGGATCCACTGTGGAGGTAGATCAGGGCTCAGCGGATGCGTGGCATGAATCCAGGATAGAAGCGTCGGTAGTTTCTACCCATAGGTAGTCTGTTATTATTGTTTTCATCATAATTGAATGTAAGTTATTTTTAAAAGTTTTAATATTCTTTTTTAGGTTGTTGAGGACCCATAATAGGTTGATCTAGTGAGTTTCAGGGATAATCAAGGGTTTTGAGATGTTTTAGGGAGTTCGGTGTAGGAAAACCCATGTACATGATGTGTTGGTCAGAGAAAAAATTCCACGTGTTCTTCCGATTTGGGGAATATGATGTTTTTAAGTACATTCCATATACTTTAAGTACACAACATGTATTATTACTTGCACATGTGTCCAAGTAGTTGGTCTTGTGAAGTGTTTGGGACTACTTATCAAGTAATCGGAGTACACACTGTGTATTTGTACTTTTACAACTAGAAAATTACATTAGTAGATGCAGGTTTTGGAACTACATGTAATATACCCAGAGTACATGAAATTTAGTGGTACATATCCATGTGGTCAGGTACATAGGAAGACACCCAATATGAGGGGTACTTATCCATATAAAAGTACAAGGTTAGACCCCACATATTCCCTAGATGTAAACTAGTACACGACAAAATCCTAGGTGTGCCCTGGTTGTGTATAAGTATATGGATAGGTTTATATTTGAGAGTACACAACATGTAATCAGAAGTACATGTTGTGTAATTTTTCTAAAAAATGGGTTTTGGGTGTCTTTATTCCCTAGAGAAAGAATTGGACATATTAGGGATCCATTCTATGTGCTTTTCAATATAGATCCTGGTGGTGGAATCTTTTTTACCTTGAGAGGCCATTTGGATGGTGTTTTGGATAGAGAGAGTTTGGTGAGAGGGTTCCATTGAGGTTTTAGTTATATAATTCTTCTAGGAGTTGGGTTTTGATTTTTATGGCCCATTAATGTGTGTGTTTTTATTCATCACCTTAACATGAGGATTCAAGGTGAGTTTTCAAGTCTATTTGGATAGATTTTGAATTAAGGGATCGAGTGCCTTCTTGAATGAGATTCATTAGAATGTTTCTTGAGGTGTAGTTTTCTAGGATCATTCAAGTTGGAATGGCATCATGGGATGTCAA
This sequence comes from Viscum album, assembly GCA_963277665.1. NCBI lineage: Eukaryota > Viridiplantae > Streptophyta > Magnoliopsida > Santalales > Viscaceae > Viscum > Viscum album. The sequence goes on along the minus strand of OY728132.1, from coordinate 598,548,564 downwards.
TTATGTATGGTATCCATTTCATGAGTTTGAGATAGTTCTGAAGGGACTATTTGATGAATTCCATTATAGAAACAGTGTTTCATGAGGATTCCCTTCTGGTTGCTATGTTTCTTAGGGTTTCCCTTCTCAGTGGTGTGGCTTGAGGTTACCCTTATAGATATGTTATCTTTGGTCTATGAACTATGATACTAACTATTTTTTATTTTTTTAGGCTTGTTCTAAGGTTTGGTTTTGCTATAGGATCCCCTTATAGGGTGTCCTACTTGATCTGTGGTTTTGGGTACTGTAGAAGGTGCCCCGTTCTTGTTGACCTGTGAGGTGGTTGTTCCCAGTCTTAGCAATTCTAGTCAGTGGGTTGGGTGTAGTGGACCCTAGATCTTGAGCCTTGAATTGGAGGTTTTATTTTGTTCTTGTTTAGTACTGGATGATAGAGAAAGTCTTTAGGATATTATTAGACTAGATGTTGGCCCTGATATTGACTTGGTTTCTATTCTCTATTGGATAGACGTTATGGGTCAGGTCTAGGGAGATAAAGGATGCAACAAACATAGTTTATATGATCTACCTAACTAGGGTTAGTGTAATATAGAGGATATTATGCTCTTTAGGCATGATTTACTTCATTTAGGCATGATCAGGAATCCTGGAGCTAAGCTGACAGGTCTTTATCACCCAGTTAATTATGAATGACTTTAAGGACATGGTATTATCCTCCCAAGGTTGACATGGAATCCATTCCACAATTTTATATCATTCCATTGGATTCCTCAAGTTAGATATACATTCTTTGGTGTTTTAGATTCCAAGGATGAGATCTTATTGTTCAATATTCGTTCTTGTCCTTGTGTTAGACTTTTGATCTCCCTCTAGATCAGGAGGACGAACTTGGTATTGTGGCTACTGGATCCACGTTTCATAATTCCTCTACCTAGGTCCAGAGTAGGGGTATATTTACCTCGGGTGTCTAGACTTTCGTTGGGTGTTTTCCTTTTTATCCCTTTTAGTTTATTTCCTATCTTTTTCCCTTTTTATTCTATTAGTCCTCATCTAGATAGACTGGGGATATCAAGTGTTTCATTCCCATTTTATAATAGAAGATGTTAGGACCACCATTGGGGGTGGACCACATATATTTGTATCTCACACCATGTCCATGAATCTCATTGTATATGGATACCTTATTTACACTTTCAATTTGAGCATAAGATATGGTGCATCGGGTGGAGATCCAATGTTGCATGATTGAGTAGAGCCTCTTGGGTGGTGTCTTTGTCTTATAATGAAGTAATTTAGCAGTTATGGAGACTGGCTATGTGGTTATTCTTGGAGTAATGATGGATCCTTTTATATTTATCTTTTATTTTATTCTTCATATGTTCATCCTAGTGTAAGACTAGTGCTTGTATGTTTTTTATTTGAGTTTTTTTTCTCATTTTATTTACTATAGTCTATTTTAGTTATTTATTTATTTCTGAATATTCTAATGTTCATGGATTTTTATATTTTTAGTTTATTTAAACTATCTTTGCACTCTGATATAAGGTAATAGTCTACCCTCTATATTCTTTTAGGGACTCACCGCTAGGAAGCAGCCTTTGGCGTATGGGGAGGCATGCATGAAGCCTTGTTTTGAACTGGATCGGGTGACGAGTTGGGTTGACCTAGGCCAGTTCATGAAAAAATAATATTAGGGGATCCTTTTATTTTCCTTACTATTTGTGTAATTGGTTGAAAGGAGGTCTAGAATTGTGTTTGATCTTGTTATGCATATCGTATTGAGGTTTTGTGAACACCTATTCTAGTATAATGTCTTAGTTACCAGGGTTCAGGAATGTTTTTATTGGCTTCTATGGTTACAATTGTGTGATTCTCTACATGAGTGTTGTACTTGTGTTTGTGGTTTTTATGATTTATTATTTTTTATATCTTTTCCTGATGGAAATAGGCATAGGTTCATGTATTATTATATTCATATAGGATCCTTGTGACTTTTTCTTAACTGTTTGTGTTTGGTAATGGATATTCAATTGTTTAAAGTGTCAGAAACAACCTATTTGGCATTTTCATTTATATAATCTTGGTGAAATTATACTCAAATGAACTGAAAAGTCTTTTATTTTGATGACAGATCATGTGGATCATTTGGTGAGGCATTTTCCAAGGATGGATATGCATTCCCTTCATCGAGGGATGTAGGGATCGCCCTGTGGGTTGGTGTAGGCTTTAGGACGCCTTACTAGCATGGTTGAATTGATGAAGTAAATAATTCATAAGAGATTCTTAGATTAGGATCAACTTTCCTCGATTTTATTATATCCCTGTGATGTTTTATTATAACGACCCAATCTATAATAAATAAAATCACCATTGTGATTTAATTAAATATATTATTATGTATTATGGTTATCGAAAACTCATGAACTTCTTTGGTTCTGTTATCAAATTTAAAATACTGATAATAATCCTAACCATTGATAATATATCCATTGAACAATGATCATATGATTTGTATAAATATAGGGTTTTAACCAATCCAATTGATACAGACAAAGGAAGTGATGACCTCAACCAGTTGAATCATACCCCATGAATCCCATTTATTAGAGCTTCGAAGGGAGATATAATATTTTGGATTTTCCCATGATCAATCCCAATCTAAGATCCAACAACCTAAGTATGAGTGAAACCGTTTACAAGAGAAGTTCAAGATCATTGAGATCCCGACCCAAACCATGTATGCTGAACCACCCCATGAAAGTCTCACTATTATGCACCTTACTCTGAAAGAATTTACTAGTGTATTAAAGGGACACGTATCAAGACCCTAATAATAAATATATATATATTTTATAAAATAATGAATTGATTTTCATTTTATTATTGTTCATTTATAAATAATTTTTTATTTTTTTACACAATAAAAAAAAATGTATTTTGGGGTATTATTAAAATTCAATTAAAATTTTTATTTTAATGAATTAAAGGATTTTTGAAATAAATAATATTTTAAAAAAATATTATTATTAAATAATGTTTATCAAATATAAATTATCATATAATTTTATGATGTCAAATGTAATTATTATAAGGGTTCGAAAAATGCTATTTTTAAAAAACACAGCATTTCTCAATAAATGTAGATTCTATTTTTAAAAGTGAAAATTCACATATATAGAAAAAATTTTGGTTTATTTTTTTTTTCAGAAAAAGAACATTTAAATTATCCAATGATGAGTTTTTCTAAAATTTATGAGACAATCAAATTTTTACGTAAAAATTAAATACAGTATAAATATAGAGAGTGTATTATGACATCATAATGACCCAAAATGATGTAATAAATACTATAATGGGTATCCAAGACCAAATATATGTTTTTCATTTTAAATAATTTAATTTTATATTTATCTGATTAATTTTATGAAGTTTTTATGAATCTTCTAAAACCTATAATATATTTTATGGTTTTAAAATATTTTCTTTAAGAGTATGAATCACTTCCACATCACCAAGGGTAATATTTTAATAAGTTTGGAAATTTGAATTATAAAATAATGAAAACCACCACTCTTTGGAATAAACCATGGGTAAAAACCATATGATGATTTTTGGTTTTGTTTATTTTATCATTTATAGTCCAAAACTTATGTTTTAGAAATAATAAAGAATTTCCATCTCTTTTCGTATATAAATCCACCTATTATCTCATTTATATTCACTTAAAATCCTTGGATAAATTTCTTAATCAGCTCTACCCTCTCTAGATTCCTCCCAAGTTCCCCCAATCTCTCAATAATCTCCTCACAAGCATTTGGAATCACACTCTCAATGTAAGAGATCCTCCTATTCTCCTCTATATTCAATTTTCTTCATTATCTTATGCCTTTTATTTCAAACTTATAATGTTGGGATATGATTTTACATGTCCCTAAAAATGAACATTTAATTTAAAAATTATTATAAACACCTTTCTCTTTGATTAACACATTTTATGAATCTTTATGTGACGTCGTTATACTACCGAAATTTCACACTACAACAAAGGTAGTTATTAGAGGCAATTTATTAGTAGTGGTATATGAAACTATTGCTATTTTTTCAAAATATAGTGGAAGTTTATTAAAAACCTCTGCTGAATCCTTTTTTTAACACTGACAATTCTACCCCCCTAATCCCAACACAAACGAACCCCCTCTTCCTCAACCACATGAAACCATTGCACCTGCTCCCCTTTTCTCCCCTCACCACTGACCCCTCTCTCACCCTTGCTGTTGGCTCCCCTTCTCCCCCTCGTTGTTGGCCCCTTTCTCACCCTCGTTGTCATATCCCCTTTCCCTCCTCTTCGTCGACCCCTCTCCCCCCTCATCAGCTTCCCTTCCCCCCCTCATCATCGACCTCCCTTCTCCCCCTCACCGTCATCCCCCTTCTCCCATGAGATCCTCATGCTCAACCTTGAGGTGCCGACCCCTCTCTCCCTCGAATGATCACTACCACTACTCAGTAGGCAAGTTAATTAAAATGGATGCATGTTGGTATTTTATCGTACTTTTTTTCTTGTTGTTTCAACACCATTATTCCATTTGGTGAGTTAGGATTTGATTATTTAATTCTAGGATTTTGAATCTGGGAGTTTAGTTAATAAATTTAAAAGTGTTCATGGTTGTTTTATGTTCTTATAGACCCATTGGTGGTCTTTTTGGATCTGGAGTATTGTGAGATTCATTGATTGATGTAGGTGGTTCCATTTATACATTTTAAAATCTTAACCCTTTAAATGTTCATGGAATTGAGTTTTGAGACAATATTTCGATTGGGGGTTTTCTTATTAGTTATATTTTCTATGATTTATAATAATCAAGTGGTTATCATTTTCAAGAAATAATTTGGGGGAATACATTTCCAATATGATTAATGTATTCTCTTTCATATTTTATTATAGTGGAGGGAAGGGTTAATTTAGTAGAAATAAGATTAATTGGAAAGTCATCAAAGGGAAATTAACTTGGGAAGATTCTTGATATTCATATGGAAAGTGCTAATTAAAGTTCTTCTAGTGTGGAGAAGATGGGAATAGGATGTATATGTTTCAACATCAACCTCATGCATGTCATAATTGTAGGATAGTGGGCCATTTTATGAATTATTTAGACTAGATATCATGGAAGAGTGGAGGTTGACATTAAAATCACATGATTGTATTAGTAAAGAAAGGTTGGGTACCAATATTGAATGAGTTAGAGTGTCATAATAGAGTTGTAAGGATTCATTTTAAATGGAAGCCATCTCATTATATGAATCTTGGGAAACACCATTCTATTTTGTAGGAGGTGGAGGAGGTTGAGGTTTATATTTGGCTATCTATAGTGAGAGGTACTATACTTATCCCATACACTATTAGTTATGTTATGATTGAAATTGAGGAATGAAATTATATTATATCCATACATATAGTTAATATTTTGGGGTTTAATATGGAGTTTATTCATTTCTTAATGGTTACTAACACTCCAATTATTGAGAAAACTGAACTAGTTTTTATGTGTATTTCCTAAATGATCATGATATATTATGGGGAAATCAATTGACATTTATTAAGGTTTTACCCTGAAATAGGTGATATAATTAGGGTATTATAAATATTAATATTTCTTCCACATATTTGAAATATTTCATTTGGGTTTCCAAGTAGAAATAAGTTTATAATCATCAACCTGAAATCCTTTTATCTCATAATTAGCATATTTTTTATAAATAAATGTTCCATTTTTTCATTTAAATCCTTTTAGACCATTGAAAACTAATAGTCTATAAATAAGAGACATCTTTAATTTATACCTCATGAATTTTGAAATCTACTTTTATTGTGTGTAATTAATTTCTAAAAAGGATGTAATCAACATAAAAAAACTAACATCCACTGCACTTACACAATCATGATATAACAGTTATGATTAACCCCACCTCTTTGAGAAAAAATAATATATAAATAAAAATACATATTTGTGTTCCTGGATCATGGTTCATTATTTAGTCCATATAAAACTATAAATAATTGGAACACTTTTTCCTCATCATCATCAATGAGAAAACTATGTGGTTATTCAATGTACACTTCCTATTCGAATGCATAATTTTGGAGTCCATACTTCATATACATCTGAAAAACCTAAAACTAGTTTTGATCATATATCTAAAATACCAATATTATAGCCTCATTCCATGATAGATATGAGAATTTATCATTTGAATCAATTCCATATATTTTAGAATAACATTTACACTACTATAGTTCTTTATTTTTTATGAAATTTCAATCCTCTTGGAGTTTGTTTCAGAAAACTAATTTCGTTTAGATAATTTTTAAGCTCTTTATCCCTAGAATAACTTTACCAATCATATTATTTTCAATCATATCACATTTCACATTCATGTTGTTGAAAAAACTCACATAATTAATAACTTCATTCAAAGTTTTTTATTCATCCACGGATATGAAAGATTATTTATACTAAGACACAATTCTATTAGTCTATAAAGTGGATATCTAGTCACTAACTATATTATTATAATTTAATTCATCCCTTTTTTTTCTATAGTTTAAAGATTTTTTTAATATAATTTCATAATTTAAGAAGTCCACTTATATGTATTCTAAATCACGTTGAACTCCCCTTGTGTAACACAATTCCACTTCAAATTATTCAACATAATATAAATTTTATTCATGTGGTGTCTTTTTTTTTCTGATTAAATGACATGAATTCCAAGGAGGAAGCATTATATTGATTCCAGTCGACTCTCAGTTGACATTCCCTTCACCATACTGACAGATGATGATCTATCTATCTCAATCCCTACAAAATCTAAGACACAATCCACTTTCCCCATACACTATCTCCCATACCCTCCATCAACATCCCATCAACAGATCAGCTAAAATATAACGACCCATACTTTACATACATTGTTAATACTTCAAAATTTAAGTACACTTATTAAAATATATAACAAAACTTGGAAAGGACCGTATAGGTATAGTGTCTTTAGAAACTAGCAAACATAAAAAACTGGTTCATAAATCATCTACATTGTCTCCCATTTATTTCATCATATCTAGAGTCCCTTTTGGAATATCCTACTTAATAACCTTCTTCCTGACCTGGGGAAAGAAAACATACAAAATGGTGAGCTCAAATTCTCAGTAAGGGTAAACAAAATAAATATCAATCACATCATATTCATAAGAACCCAACATTTCAGAAATCTTAACCTACAAAAGAGATCATAATTTCATAACATGGGATAAATCATAGCAGTGAAATATAATCCGGATAATCATAAATTAAAACATTAAACTTTGTGGCATACACACATAATCATAGAGAATCATTTCTTAGTAGTCAAGACTTATAGCCAAGACTATCTTAGCGGACAAAGTCCATTTCTGAACCGAGTTCACTCCTCGTTTCAGTCCTGTTTCACTGAACTAGTTTAACCTGCCATTACAGCCATGTCTATCTCATGAGATTTAAATCTTTACCCAATTCATTGGAGGGAGATATAGGTCCCGCCCTTCTCATAATGATACCATTCTTATGTGTGCCACAAAATCATAAATCATACATCATTGCATAACCCATGTAATAAAAATGGGAATCTTAAACATCATGCCATAATAATATAATCCATATAAGATAAAAGGACATAATAAAAATAATTCCATCATAAAATAATCAAATCAATGTAAAAATAGGGATAGAAACAGAACCCTATATTATCTTACATGGAAAATAATTTTGATAAAACACTTGAACTCCATTCTTGAGGAAAATATAATTTCTACTTCAAAAACATTTTCCTTTCTTAACATGTCATATAATTTATAACTAAAATAAGTTTATTAAAAATAAACTTGAAAACTTGTAAAGGAAGCTTGATGGAAATAATGTTCTAAAAATCCATTCATGCCGTATAAGTTAAAAAAAACATTCTTCTCGTACTTTTGTCGAAAAAGTTAAAAAGTACCTCGTACGAAAAATGACAAAAGATTCTTTTCATATCTTTTACTAAAAACTCACCGAAGGGTAAAATTGTATATAAACTATTGTATAAGGATATTACATATTGAGGAAACATGGATGTGGATGATAAATATTCCCCAGTAAATTCTGAAGTATAAACAATCTCGGATAAAAATGAGATTGTGAGATTTTCCCTAACCTTAGGTCTGATTTGCTTCGTAAGTGTCTAAAACGCCTGTATAATGATTTAAATAATGTCATTGACTTATTACAGAATCATACTTATTTTTATGATATCATATATGGTCATATTCTTAGCTTCTTATTAGTAATATTTCATTGCTACTTGTTATTCGCGTGTTTATTACTTTTTGTTCTTATGCGTGTTTTGTCGAATAAATTATTATTATTCTCTTTAGGTTATAGATACCTAATTTCCAGAATGGTATTAGTGTAATATATATCATATTCATTCATTAAATTAATTTATATAATCATTATTCAATGAAGATCATGTAGAACGAGTCGCATCACATCGTGGAGACGGTATTCCGTACATACACACGAGCGATGATATCGTTCCCATGATAGTGGAATTGTATTGGAGTGTATGTATACTATTTCAGAATCAATATCACTTTAAAATAATCATATATAGTTATTATTTACACCATTATACCCATCCAATTAAGGTGGTGGTTGAAAATGGATTACACCACGGCGTGGAGACGGTATTCCGTACGTACGCACGCACGGTGATTTCGTTTTCCGTAGGATGGATAGATGGTGAAATAGGGTTGTTTCATACTTATAATAACATATCAGTATATGAGTGATACTTATGTTATTACTTCATAATTAAACAACTAAATAAGAAAAATTCTAAGAAGAAATAAAGTTGAAAGAATCGGTAATGGACATTACCTCTTCTTTGAAGCGCCTCTTTGAGACCTCCTCTTTGGGAACTAAAATTGGTATTTGAAGAAGACCAAGACCTCTTGGATGTTTCTAGGGAAGTGGAGAAGATAATTTGGCAGGGTTTTTCCGAGATTGAAGGCTAAAAGTGGTGTGACGAAGAGAGGGAGGAGGTGCCCTTTTATAAGGGAGGAGAGGGGCACCTTAGGAAAAACTAAAAATATTATTTTATTATAAAGTCATATTCGGTTTTTAATAGCTCCAAATTGATTTATTTCGAAGCTAAGGTGGGGATGGGTCTAAATACTCTCATTAAATATAATTTAGACAAGTTTAGGTTTCTATTTTATCCTTATCATTTAGATTTAACTTTAAGTTAGATAATTTAATTTTTACCATGTCTTCTTGTTTTCTTACACTATAAGGTTAATAAACTTATTATAACAAGCCAAAAGAACCCCAAGTTGTTTATTATTAATATATATAACCTTATATAAGTCATTTGGCCAAACCTTATATTTTTAAGAATAAAATAACAATTAATAATATAATATTTCTTTTAAAATATATTTTATGTCCATTTTGACACTATTTGGTAATTGATTTTTGTGAAAATCATAACAGAAATATTATTTAGAAAAAAGTTAATTAAATAAATAATAACATGTCATATTAACCTATAAAATTATTGTAATTCATAAAAAGTCTCAAATTACATTTATTTGGATATTTATAACATCAATTATGTCAATATTTTATTAATAAGATAATTACTGTATCATCATTGTGTCATAAATAAATTAAATTATTTATTGTCTAAAAATTAAAAATAAAATAAAATTATGTATGAATATTTTTATCTTTCTAATTAATATTTATAGTCGAAATTATCTTATGTATAACCCTATATTAAAAATGATTTATTTATTAAACTTTGATTTTAACTATTTTAACCCTTCTTTAAATAAATTAATAATAAATGTCCTAATCTAATCCATGTGGGCCTAAATGGTCATATTTTATTCCTAAGGTTGTTTTTGGTCGAATTACACTTAACAAATAGAATTAGGACATGTGTTAGGGTAATAATAATAACATTTGTACCCTTAATTTCCCTATTTACTTTTAACCGTGGTAAAAAAAGTAAAACGTTACTATTCACCAAAAATTATTTTAATCTCATTAAAACACATTTTAGTCCTTGATATTAACTGTTTCTCTCGTATTTTCTAAATTCCACTCACAGAAGCGGTAAAATTAAGTTTTATGTAAATTTTCAAATTCTTCTAGGTGGTGGGTAAAAGACGGTGAAAAGTTCAATAAAATTTTTATATATCTAAAATTATTATAAAATGACTCCAATGAATTGAATTGAAAATATATTGGTATTATGTATCAATTTTGACCTAAAATAAATTTAAATAAAATAAATAATTATTTAAATAAAAAGTCGGGTTTTAAATAGCAACACAGTGTTTTCACTATTCATCAAAAATTGAAAGTTTTCAGAAAAATACCAAAATTTCACCCTAGGCTAATTTCGATATTCCGAATCCAAAAATGAATTCCATTTTGAAAAATAAAATTTACAAAATTTCAAAAAGTGGGTATTACTATTCATAACGGCTAGTTTTAATAATTTTTTAATAGCATATCGTTGTTTAGTGAAACTTGGTATTGTGTACGACACAAGCTATAGAGGAAGGTCGCGATTCCGTGTAAAGTAAGAAAAGATAGTGTTGTGTGTAGTGAAAGATTCCTTTGATGATTTATATAAAAACAAAATATTTCTCATAAAAGTCTCGAGTGTTACGTAAAACCTCCCCATTCATCAGCCTCAATAGTGAGGGAGAAGGCCGCCACTTCTGGTTCTTCGTGGGGATATTGGAGGATGAATTATATAGGTAAAAATTTAAATATGAATAAAATTATTTCACTTTTTTTATACTACTAACTATGTTTTCATAAAATATGAAAATAATGCTACTATGAAAAAAATATAAAAAATTCAGATGTCTAGAATCCGAACAGACTAAAGATATGTTTCCCATTTTACCTCTATGGGGTCCCTATAGATGACATTGTTTGACTATTTGGCCATATTCTAGGCTAGCTGACAGTGAAGACGGTTACCCTTCCGATTATGTATGGTGATTTGAGGCATATGTCTTCATCTTAGAATAATGAAGTTTTGATTCAAGGATAAAGGTAACTTTAATACATTATTATGTAATTGAATGTCATTTTTTATTAAATTCTAATATTTTCAAAATGAATCTCTTTTTACATATGTTCTTCCACTTTCCCATTTTTTATATAATAGAATGAAAGTGGACATTGAAAATATTGGGCAAGAAAAAGAAAGATTTTAAATGAAGATTATGGAAATAATTCAACATTACTTCATTGATCACTCAAGAACTGTATGATAAGGTACCCAATGGGGTACCTAGAGAGTAATGGAAACTTTTTATTGATAGTCATCGTGATGATAATCACATGGTATTTACATATATATTATTATATTAATATCATTTTACATTTATACATGCATATTAAAAGGATATGACATTTCATACATTACTATTAAAGTATATTTTACTTATTTCAGGATGTTTTAAGGAAGGATGCATCGAGTCAAGCTAAGAAAATCATCCCTCACACTATAGGGTCAAAGTGTTTTTCTAGAATCTGATCGACTTTAGTTATTTTTTTCATTAGTTTAAATATTTATAAGACAATATTATCTGTTCAATGTATTAAATTACTGATTTATCTTAATTTAATATAGTCAGAAAATTTAGGGTACCAAGAATCCAGAAAAGAAGTGTGGTTGGATGTTCATAGAAAATTTTATGGGATTTTGTTAATGATCCTATCGAGGATGTTGGGGTATGAATTCATTTTTCATTATAATAAATTATTATCAGTTTTGACTATGTTAATATATAATGATTATAATATGACTGATATTTTATTTATAGGTAAAAATTAAAGAACTATGGGATTCCAATCCCATGTAGTCCTTCTAGGTCTCCTAAGATGACCCAGTTGTTAAAGTCCTTGAGAAGGAGAATCCTAATAAAGTGTGTTGGATGGGTTTTGGAATAGTACCATCTGTGATCTTTAATAGTCCATAAAGGATTTCATATTCATATACTCTTGGTTGTAGTCACTCCCTGCCCCCAGATGCTCATAAATATTTTGTTTATATAAAAATCCCAATTCAGGAATAGGGGGCTTATATATCCACTTTTCAAAAAGAATTGGTTGATTTATATCATAAGATGATCATATCTATCCTCAATGATATTGCATCGATGACTGGTGGGGATCAGATAAATCAAAAAACTTAAAAATCATTTAATTCTCAAACATTTATTGATTTTAAATTTAAATATAAATATACAAAAATATTTAATTTTCATTATAATTGTCTTACTGGTTTCGGTAGTAGGAAGTATAGATGGATATGGACAGGGTGATGAGCAGGGATCATCATCGTCTAGTGATTAGTGGAGAGAGTTTGTTCATGTTTCATTTGTGTCATAGAGTGGTCCATCCAGAGTGGTCTAGTCTTTGCATTATATATGTGTACTATGATTATAATATGGTGAAACTTTCCTTATGTGTATATTTTGTGTACTTTTATTTATGTGTAATCTTATTATAATGTGTTTCATTTATTATGTGATTCTGTACATTGTTTTTTTTCAGGTATTTTCTGGGGCTGCAGATTCTGCAACTTGTTTTTTTAATTAATCATATAGAGGTAGTTTAAACCACCACTAAGGAAAGGTTTTTTATTCCATAGCACTTTTAAATGCCTCTATATTAGGGTATATTTTTTTTGGGTGGAGGTTAAAACGACTTCTAAATATGATTTTTTTTAGTGGCAGTTTACTGCATTTTTTCAGCGGTTCTTTTGGTAAAAAAATCTTCATAATTTAGCAGCGGTTTTAACCATCTCTAAAATATTGGTATTTTTTTTTTCCAAAAAACTTCCATTAAAACACATAAAACTGCCACTCAATACACTTTCTATGACGCTTTCCAAAAACTATCGCTAAATGCATGGAACCTCTGCATATTGGATGCTGAGACCAATTTTAGCAGTGGTTTTAGGAAGCCATCATAGAACCATTTGGAGACGATTTAAACCTCTTCAAAATCAAAAAAACAAAATCCTCTACATGGCGATTTTCTTGTAGTGTCACCATGATTTTCCATTCCATACAATTGTGTAGTGAATACCCATACCCATTTCCTACCAAGGGTTTTCAACTTTAGAACCTTGTACATAATTTATCTGGGATTTACATTTATTTATTCCACACTCCTTGATCATGGAATAAAATATGATGATGAATGAATCCATTTTATATGATCTATGTGGAACAATTAAGAATAAGAATGATATGAAAGTGATGGGTGTGCCCTAAATTATATAAAGCTCCAATGCACTGTGAAATGTTTTAGTCTCATGATACATCATTTAAGGGATTAGAGAGTGAACCTAATCCATAATGATACTTTTTCCATCCTGATTTCTTGTCATTTAGACTTGAACTATCTTTATGATGCATTGTTTTATGTTGTTTCCACATTTCCCATGTAGCCATTATGTTATCAAGATATATCATATCTTATTATAAATTTTTATAATTCTCACCCTTTTTATGCCCCATTTATATGCCTATTTTATAACATGTATTAATTCTTCATGTTATTCCATGTTTATTCCATTACTGGACTTTATAGCTTACCCCATTCTTACGTATTTCCCCATGTTATCCCATGAAGTTTTAAGTATGAAGGAATAATATGATCATCTTAAGGAATCCTTCAATAAATATGACGCATTTTCTATTTTAAGTTGTTATGTAATGTACCTAATTTCTAAATAAACTTGACTTATTGATCTTATAGGTTGTATTATGTGTAATTTTATGTAATAAATCATGAATTAATGTGTAATAAAGAGAATGTTTGTCATAGTTTTTAACAAAATAAAGTTTAGTTATTTTTAGAATTAGGATTATAAAACTCTATAAAAAGCCTTAGGGATAAAACTAAGTATAAGAAAACATCCCTAATTTTTCGCAACATATATATTAATTGTATTATCAAGAAAATAAATCTCTATCTGGATACTACAAGTGAATGTGTCTCTATAATATATTTATATTGCGGTAAGACCCAAAAACACCATGTTAAGATAGACTCAATTGGGAACTGGTACATGACAACATGCCTTAATACACACCTAGTTTGACACTCCCAAGGAATATTCTTTTGTAAATTAATAATATCATTAATAACCATTATTAAGGTAAAAAAATATCCTAACTGTATATGTTAGAAAATAGATCATGGATAACATAATTTAAGTCTATATATTCATATGTTAAAAAACAAATTTCATTTATAAGTTATACCTTTAATGTCATTGGATTCCCATTTATGTGTTTAATTATTAAAAAATACTCATCCCTAATTTTTCCCTTTATTCTAGACAATGCCTATAAATAGGAGGAATCAGTTAAAAAACCAATGTGAAGGGAAGTGTAATGATTTCCACAATGAGATTCCAAACCCAATGGGAGTAGGAATTTTGAACTTTGTGACGATACTCTATCAGCTAAATTAGGTTCTAATTAGAAACCTGGATCAAGAGGAGTGCCCAAGTCCTCCTAATAAAGAACAAAATTCAATTGAGAGATTTGTCTGACGAAGGCCTCCTAATTTCAGTGGACCATATGATCCATTAATTTCAGAACAATGGATCAACTCCATTGAAAAGATCTTCTCTATCCTTCAATGTTCCCAGAAAGAGAAGGTTATACTAGCTATTTATCATATGGAGGGAGAAGCTGGTCAGTGGTGTACATTAATCAAGAATACGAAGCTTGAGGAAGAGATCGAAGTGAATGGGTGGAAGGAATTTTGGAAAATGTTTTTTGATAAATATTTTACTCATGATCTTTGACTTAAAATAAAAATATATTTCCTTTCCCTCAAGAAAAAAAGATGACAAATCAATTGGGGTGTACGAAGAAAAATTCATAAGACTTGTACAATACACCTCCAATTTTGTTGTTACCCCCAAGTAAAAGGTTGACCACTTATTTTGTGTTTTGAAACATAGTATATGAAAATCCTTGGTGATTAAAGACTTCAATAGCTATAAGGAAATTGTCTGATGTTCCCTCTAAGTCGAAATAGACATCGGTGAATCTCAAGGGTATCATAGGGATAAGAAGCAGAAATTTGAGTCTAATTCTAGCGGTCTGATAGAGAAACCTAATGGTGATAATTAATTTCAACTTCCCACTTTTCAAAGGTGTGGAAAGAATCACCCCAGAAATTGAATAAGGTGGAAAGTAAATGCTTTAGGTGTATGAAGGAAGGACACCTATCTAGATATTATCAATGGGTGAACCCCACTAATGCGATGGAGGACAGGAATTCTCTGATAAACCCTCAACACATTGTTTATTTATTCAACTAAAAGTAACAAGGGAACTTTTCAAACAATTCACAAATACAAGGGTTTTGGAGACAACCAATAACCTCCAATGCTGCAAAGGTTAGATTTTTTACATCACAACCATTGAGTTGAATCTCAACAATGATATTGTGAAAGGTATGCTAGTTTTTCATTCAAGAATAGAAATTGTACTTTTTTATTCTATTTATACACATTATTTCATATCACAAAATTTTAGTATAACTATTCAATCACCACTACAAAGCATGGATGTAGGGATATCAGAGAAAATAGAAAATAGGGAAAATATTTCATCCCAAGTATATAACTCCTCCCTTATCAAAATTTGTGGGATGAACTTCCATGAAAACCTTGTGATACTCCCTTTATTTTAATTTGATACAATTATAGTTATGGATTGGATTTCATTGTATATATCCAACATAAATTTTTGTGGTAAGGAAATAACTCTTTGTATCGTGAATCGACCCCCGATTTTTTAAAAGTTCAAGGAGGGTGATGAATCTTATTTAGAACCAACATCTTAAGAATTGATATTATTTCCCTATAAGAAATCATATCTAGCTAAAATAATTGATTATAAGGAAATGATAATCATTAAATACATTTCCATTGTGAGGGAATATTCTAATGTGTTTCCCAAATAATCGCTTGGTCTCCCTGTTAGCCAAGAGGATGAATTTTTTATCTAGATTATACCTAAAGTGTTTCCATTATCCAAGACTATATATATAATATATGTTGTGGAAATTTAGGATCTAAATAAAAATCCAAAAGAGAATCTGGATAGAGGGTTCATATTACCAAGTGATTCATTGTGGGGTGCACCAGTCCTCTTCATCAAGAATAAGGATGGGTCAATGCACCTTTTCATTGATTATCGTGAGCTAAACATGATCATGATAAAGAACAACTATCCTCTTCCATAGATGGATTACTTTTTTGATCATCTATGTGGAGAAAAATACTTCTCCAAGTTTGATATTTGGTTGGGATATTATCATGTAAGGGAGAAGAAGGATGATATCCTCAAAAATGATTTCTAAACAAGGTATGGGGACTATGATTTCATAGTAATTCCATTTCAAACTCACTAATTCTCTATAAATATTCACGGAATTAATTAATAGAGTCTTTAGATATTACCCTAAGAAATTTGTGGTAGTCTTTATAGATGATAACTTAATATACTCTAAAAGAAAGGAGGAGTGTGAGGAGCATCTGAGCACTATGATAAAGACCTTAAGAAAGAATAATCTTTATTCCAAGTTAAAAAAATGTGAGTTTTGGTGGAAGGAAGTCCAATTATTGGGGAATATTATCATAAAAAATTGGATATCTTTTGACCCTTCAAATATAGAATAAATTTAAGGATGGACGGGGCCAACATTTGTGATAGATATCTACAGTTTACTTGAATTAACTAGGCGTTATCATCGATTTATGAGAAATTTATCACTATTATCAAACCCTCCAACAAAGATAATTCATAAGGGAGTAAATTTTGTTTGGGATGATGAATGAGAAAATAGATTTAAGGATTTTCAAAAGAGTCTTATCACCGCACCTATACTTACTCTACCCATGAGTGGAGAAATTTTTGTCGTATTTAGTGATTCTTCAAAGAAGGTATTGGGTTGTGTGTTAATGCAGAATGAAAAAGTGATATCCTATGATTCAATGAAATTGAAAGTTCATGAATATAACTAACCCATTTGTGATCTAGAGTTTGCTATAATGATCTTCGTGTTGAAAATCTGGTGGAATTATCTCTTTGGGAGAAGTATGAAATATATACAGATCACAACATCCTCAAGTGTATATTCACACAAAAAGAACTAAATATACACCAATGATGATGGTTAGAGATTATGAAGGAATATAACTTCTCAATACACTACCATCTTAGAAAAGTGAAAAAAATGGAAACTGTTCTAAGTAGAAAGGATCCAATAATTTTATCATTTATGAGAATTGAGAAGGATTTGATCTTATTATAATTGAAAAAGATGTACATGGGAATCATAAAGTAAATAAAACCATCAACACTTTTACAAATTATTTCTTAACCATCCTTTCTAGAGAGGATAAAGTATGGTAAAAGTGATGATGTGGGAATTCAGATGGAAGTAGAAGCCATAAGAACTTCAGTAGTGTGACAACCTTACTTCCCATCAATTCTCTCTACTTGAGAACTCTCATTTTCTTCCTCATTTTCCAAGTGAGGCACTAGCTTTCCATGGAAAGAAAGACTGTCTCACCCATGTGATTGGTAGTTCAATTTAAAAATTTAGAGGCACCATATAGGAGGGTGTCTAATGGATTCCTCTTAGTGATCTTCACCAACCACAATAATTGAAGGAAGAAGTTGTGTCCATCATCATTGTAAAGTACACATTCATTATTTATTTTTTATATGAATGGTTTCACATTTCATACATGGTTGATCTTGGTTTTGAGGTTTCTAATCATTTCCATTTCCTTGATTAGTTTATAATAAGTCCTTATAAAACCATTAGTGGTATCAATGATACTCCCTTATCATTTTATTCTCAAAATCACATTTAAAATGAAGAAAAACAAATATTGTATTTCTATCATTCTAGATATTATAGAAAAAGAAACATAAATAGTTATATGATATGTGATTTCATAAGCTAGGACATACAATATGATATATCATAGGTCGTGACACAATGAATTCCTTCAATTGTAAACTATATTATAGAGTATGATATAGGGATCATATTTAGCAATAGTGCCACTCCATGCATAAAAACTGATCATCATGTCATCAAAACGATATTGATGCCAGTCATAGAATATGACTACACACACCCCAAAGTGATAATTCATCTAGCTATTGTTTATCATTAAATATGATAGATAATAAATCCATGTTATAGATTAAGATATACTAGAATTTGTTTCCTAAATTTTTAATTATAAATTTAGTTAAATGGTTTACGAATGGTTTATAAATTATGAAAGGTGTTATTTTGGGATATTTATTTAATTTATAAATGTTTTATAAATTAAATAAATTTAAATTGTTTATAATTAATTAATTAAATTTTTATGAAACATTTATTAAATATATATTACTTGATATTAATTATTAATATTAAAATATCATTTCAAAATTATATAGAATGAATTATAATCTAGATATAAATCTTTTATATAGAAATTAAAGGTGTAATTTATAAATTTTTAATAAAATATAAAAGAGTTTACATTTATAATTATTAATTGTTCATAATTATATAATTCAAAATGTTCAAATTAAAAGCCTTATTTAGGAAATTATTTAATTCTTATCAAATGGAGTTTTGATAATTTATTTGATCAGGGTTTAAATAGAATTAAAATATGTGATATTTAGATTATGTAACTTTTTTACATAATATATTTGGAATATAAAATTTTTATATTTCATTTAATGTCATATATTTAAATTAAATACTATATAATTAATAATATGGAAGAGTTCAGATTATAAATAAATATAAAGTGTTTAAGTTTATTTAATTATGGAATATTTATAATACATAACTAAAATTATAAAGTGTTTATATTAGTTTATTTATGAATTATTCATAAAAATATTATTTCATTTTTAAATATAAAAATTGTTTATTTTTTAATTTATTCCCTATTTTATTCAAAGATATAAATTTTTTATATTTCAATGTTTGTATTCTTTAGTTTAAAGTGCCAATATACTTCTATAAATTATAAGACATGCATTTAATGTGTTACATTCAAGGTATGATAATTTTTTAGTTTTCTTATACCTTTACTTTGTCTTGTTCTAGTTTATAATATTGAATTTAAAGGTTAATTAAAATTTATGCTTACTGGGTGTTAGAATTATGATGGAATTGATGTTGCACTTTAGTAAAGTATCCTTGTGTAAAGGGAATTTGGGTCAAACAGTTTAATAGATTGAAGGCTTATGTTTTTTCTATTAAAGTGGGGGTTAGCTATCTATCTATCTAAGCTTAATATTATAAATATTGTTAATTTTATATAATTCTAAAAATTCACATGAATATTTTTTATATACTTTATACATCGGATGCCTTGGGATATGTATAATTATAGTTGGCTTTTAATTTGGGTTATTGACACATTTTATGAGTTCTGTAAAAATTTACACATCGATATGGTTTGAAAATATTTATTTCATTGAAAGTATTTAATTCTAAAATAAATCACTAAAATAATAGATACATGTAAATGGTATACATGAGATAAGATATTGATATTAAATACCCTTTAAAAATACTAAGTGTTAGATTCATGCCAAATAAAACACTTTTCAAGACCTTGATCTTTCAGCATGGGTGACACTAACTGGTAAGTGTCCATAGATTATGTTATATATGGAAAGAAAGTAATAAAGTGACCATAATTATTAAGTGCCTCATTCTTGGTGTATGCTTTGGGTTACACTTAGCTAGTAAACCCTAATTGTTATGAAACTATAGGAATATATTTGATTTAATCAACATGATGGATTAGGGTAAATATTTAATCACTCAACTACCTAAGAGTCATATATTATATGATTAACAATAGTTTTCTACCAGATATATTCCTAGATTATTTACATTCTTAATCGATGAAATTCCTAAGAAAATATAGAATGTATCCCAATAATGGTTATGATGAGTTCAAAGGGGGTTATCATCTTATTGGCAGAACATTGAATACAAGTACATATTAAATATTTGTAAAAATGATACTCATATTATAAAAGATTTTGTTATATATAAATATTATCATCACCATCCAACTTTCCTTTAGATCAATATAAAAATGTTTAATCTTAATGTAACCAAATTTTTATATAGGTATGTAAACTAAATAAATGTTATTAAGAGGTAAAATTTTATTTTTCATAGAAATACCTTCCTAAGTAACCTAAATGTTGAAGTGATTAAACAAGGGAATGTGTATTATTATGAGAATCATGGAATGATTTACTTAAGGTTTTAATGGAATTAGATGAAATATGACCAAATACGATTTATTCTCCACTCATATATTAAATATGATTGGATATATTAATGAATTAGAGAGACTTGATGTTCATTTAAGTCTTATTTTACTAAAGGAATTCATTTTGTGATTATCATTAGAAATGTACTGATAATGTGAATGAGTTCAAGAAATATTTTCCCAATTTTCTAAAATTGTTGAAGAAAATATGAACTAGGGAATGTGTTTTCTAGGATTTAATACTGTATTGATCGTACATGTGGGTAAAATATTAAAATATAAGAAGAAAAGTTAGTTAAAGGGTCCAATAATTTTTCTTTGAATATCCATCCCAGTTTATTGAAACCTAAAGAAAGATTTGGGAATGAAGAAAATGCTTTCATAGGATGGATTTTTCCTAGATTGCTAAAGAGGTCCGAGAAACTCTATATAAATTCCATGTCTGGTACTAATTTTATAGAAATTAATTATTTAATTTTCACTATTATATGATACCAAAAATATATATTTTAAAAGATTGTAAGTATATAGATGTTCAAAATCAAAGAAATAATTGGTGAATCTTGTAGTTTGTGTTCAAATGATGAAAAACAGGTTTCTAGATCCTAAATATGAATGTAACCATATTTATAAAGATAAGATAGAAATATATAGATTGTGTATAGTCAATTTATTTCACTTATATGATAATAGAAACTGTTTATTTACAAGGATTTGTTATAATAAATATGAGATGATGGATTTGATACACATGGTTTATGATTTATTGAAATATATAACATTTTTTGAAGAGAATATTATTAATAAAATAATTATTTAGGATAAATTATTTTTCTAAGATGTTTGTTAAAATATGAGTAAATGAGATTCCACCACTATCAGTGGCATATTCTAAAGAGAAAAGTCTTCTTTTTAAATTAACTCACCAAACACATAAAATACCATATGAGATATGGATATAATAATTTATTTATTATGTATTCCAACTTCGAGGAAATAAGTGTCATTTGTAACCATATTTTTTGTGTCTTATAATTTTATTTTGAAGATAATATAGTGTTTTAGAGTATAGTAGGATTATATTTTTCCTTTTAGAAGTTAAAAGTTACCAAATAAAGGATTATTCAAGTCAATATACAAAGTGAATTCCACTTTATATCCTAAGGGAGTTTAGAGTGTGTTGGTAAAGAGATAGTGTAAATAATTATATTTTCTACCAAATTATTTCAATAAAAAACTTTAATGGAATAGGTTCTTTGGATGATGATGGTGTTAAACTTTGAAATACTTATATATAGAAAAAATAAGTTATTAACATCATAAAATTATATGTTTTGGAGTTAAGGAGTTTGAATAATTTGTTCAAAGAGTTGAACATTATGAATATGATTTCTAAGTAACACCATTACTCAAACTATATTACTAAATAGATGTTATTCACTAAAGAGTTTAGTCGGGAAGTTCTATCAGGTGGTCACATAGATATGTGGCAAGAATTACATAGAGATGTAATGATTTTACTGAAACTCTAAAAGTGAATCCAACATATGGAAAATATTTCAATCTATAAAATTTGATATGATAAAAAAAGATATTATATATTATTTTATTAAAATTATTAAAGGAGTTAAGGAATTTAAATTGTATCATATAATACAAAATGAACTATCCACTTTATCAATCTTTCATGTTGATTACATATACATATGAAGTGAAATGATAATTTACCTCTCAAAGTATAAATTTTAGTTTTCCCTAATTGATGTTCATCATGGAGTATTATAGGCTGTGATTAAATTTCAAGGTTAGAATGAGTATACAATAGATGAACAATAAAATATACCACATGGAGTGTTATACACTATGTATTTGGTATACTATGGGTGTATAATTCATATTTGGATTTCCTTATACTTGTGGTCAGTGAGATATCTATCATGGGAACCTTAATAACCTGATACCATTATTAAGAAATACTTGAGACTTATCTAATAAATGATTCATGAGGTATTATATTTATCATGTCATCGATTGGAGCTCTACCAAGATATGATTTTTTTATTATAAATGACGAATATATAATCTAGTCCCTCAATTGAGATAGACTAAGGAAGTGTGGTTGTACCAAGGTAGTATATATGAGGTGATTATTTATCGGGTTAGGGGAATATTATGTTCTCATTAATAAAGGTGAATGACATGTGATGTATTCATTGACCTGGTTAGTCTATACTCAGAGGATTGATAATTTATGAGTTAGTTTTATGTTATTGACATACTATGTGTCTCATGGTCACTTGATATCTTGGAAAAAGGGATCATATGAAAATGAATGCTTTTATATGATACTTCAAGTGGATTTAGATATATAGATACATGTATTTTATAGATATCACACTAGTTCCCTTTTTAGCTTAAGTAGCATTGATGCTTTTGTAGACCCTGATCATTACTTACATTTATAAATTTTGGAATTAATATTTTTTTATCAAAAGGATCATGGTGTCCCACTTTGTGGTTAACTAAATAGAGATTGATATTTTTTTTATAGATATCCACTAAAAGAGTTTTAGAGATTGTTCAAAAGGAGTTTTGGATGGATATTCACAAGGTATTTCATATGACGTGATATACAGTGAAAGTACTGTTATCTTTTGAAAAGAGTTTTGGAAGATATACAAAAGAGTTTTAGGTATTATTTAATAAGTTATTTTTTATGATACAATATAAAATGAAATGAGACGAAGTCTATATGGATTTTATATAAGTGAGGTATTGTAATATATATTTCATAAATCCTATATATCATATTGTTTCATATAGATTATAACATAATGTATGATATACTTGTGTTTATGAAATATATTATTCCTATATTATGTATCATATTTTTTATGATTCATGTTATTATCCATGGTTGTTTCTCCTTTGGGTATGATTTTATGATAATTTTATCATAACCACATATCCATATTATGCTCTTTTATGATATTTTTTATGTTTAAATATATTTTTTTGATTTATAGATCTTATGTTTTATCATTATTGAGCATTTGAGCTCTCCCTTTTATTATGTTTTCATTCCTTGGGTAATGATAAGTGTATTATGTATGTTATGTATTGAAGGATATCATGTGTGGAAATTATTTATGGGAGTTGTTGATAAAATTTTGTAAAATATGTTAGTTATGTATATAATCTCTAAATATACTAAACATATTGGTTCCATGTGTGTGATTTATTACGATATGTAATATTTATTTCTGTAAAATATTATAAGACACATTTATGTTAATTTTGGGTCATATCAATTGGTATCAGAGTGGGGTTTAGTAATTTTATGGATTAGGTTAGTGAACATTATAGTAAATTCACCATAAGTAACTTAGATTAAACTAAATATATTATAATTTAAAATTAATGTTTCATTTGATAGAACATTATAAGATTGATATTTTTTGTTGTTTACTATATTTTTGTCACTTTTCAATAATATTAGATAGAAAAATAATAATTATAATAAATACTATAATAATAAATTAAACATGGAACAACATTTTATAATTATTAATTATTTTTGTTATTGTATATTGTTTATTAACTCACAAAATATATTCAATAGAGTAAAAATTGATCCTTGAAATAGATGGGAATAATTCACACACACCCACTTTTCTATTTAAGAAGATATGATTATTATAATCCTTGAAAAATCTAATGCAAGTGATTTCAAAACCTTTTCCAACATTCAACATACATGGAAAAAACTTTATATCATATCATAATATTCTTCTATACCTCAATGTTATGCTGTAGCATGGGATAATTTCAACTATAATTTAAAAATGAAATTTTCTGTCATACTCAATATGGAAAATATCATATGGGACTTTATAAATTTTTTACAATTTCACAATTAGAAAATTCGTTGAATTTATCAATTCAGTATAAAATGAGAGTGAACATTTAGTATGTAATGTATTTAATTTCTCAGATTACTATTTTGAATATTATAAATTCCAACCATTATTCAAACAAATCAAGTTAATTTGTATCCTTAGGTTTTGTGGGAAAAAATGATTGAAGTGGTGTTTCAAATAATTATATTCAAATTAAAATAGGATTATTTATAATTTTTTATTTTAGTTGACATCAATTTTGATCAAAATGTAATGGTTGTACATAGATAAAGGAAGTAAAGGAATTGAGAGATGTTGTGAAGCATTTTTTCAATGTGTGGACTTGGCTAGATGCGCCATGAAGCATAAAATTTGGATAATGGGATTGAATCACTTTGTGATATGAATTTAAAAGGTATGTATAAAAATATAGTCTTATTTAAATGAATATAAAAGTTATAATTACAAGGATTCAATTTATTTAAGGGGTAGAATGTAATAACCTTGATTTTTAGAGTATATATTCCATTATCATTCATGTGTGTCAAGATTAATCTAATTTTACATTTCATTTTTAATAAAATAGTTGATAAGAATTCCATATATAAATAAATGGAAACAATGTGATAAATATTATTTCTTTATTTTGTTAAAGAAAAGTAATTTTAAAATACATACACTCATGTTATTTAATCTATGATAAAACAAATAAATTTTATATCATATTGTTCATAATCATCATGGCTATGATCATTATTATAGGATTGAAAAAAATATTAGTCGTATAATAGGAAAATATAAATATTATCCATATATGTAATAATGAAAATGAATAAAATATTTTAACTTGTGGGATGAACATCAAAAGTAAAAATTAATATAAATAATAAAATATAAGGATTGTGTGAGAATAATTATTTTAGTCTAATATAAGTATATATACAAATATATATATATATATATATATATATATGAATTGAAAAAATTTATTTATATAGTTTGTAAATAATCGATCCAAGGTAATTGTCATCATATATCAATTTTAAAATAGTTTTATTACTATATTTTTATATTTAAAAAATTTAAATAAATTTAAATATATATTATATAATGAAAAACATTTTTTTGACATGTATATAAAAAAATAATTACCATTCATAGAGTAATTATATAATGATGATAAATTGAAATTTAATAATTCATAGGAAAAAGGATTTTTTTTATTCCAAACATATTAATTTTATATGTATTTTTTATTTTTATGAAAGCTATCAAATCTAAAGAATAATTTTGATAAAAATTATTTTTCATATAAACTAATAAATTAGTATTCATCTAATGATTTTTTACTTTATATGAAGTAAGAATAAAATCATTTAATGTCCAAAGAGATGTTTTTCTTAAAAAAATTATTTATTATATAATATAATTTAAAAGTTAAATTTCACATATTTAGATTATAAAATTTAATGAAAAATATCATTTATTTATAAAAGCAAATGAATTAATAGCCATAAAATAACTATAAATTTTTTATAAATAAGAATAAAATCATTTAATGTTTACAATGAACAGTTTTCTAAAAAAAACAAAGTGTTATACATTTTGTTTTAATAAAATAAATATATTAATGTTTAAGGATAATTTTATTAAAATTTAATTTTTATATGTATAAAAATATATTTTTATCACTCGTTTAATGATAATAAATTTTTATTAAATTATAATAAGAACACTTAATGATTAAAATGTTATTTTTAATAAAAATAGACAATTCTATATATTTTATGTTTTTATTTAAAAGTTAAATTTCTAAAATTTAAAATTTGAATTTGAATAAATAGATTTAAAATTTGGAATTATCATTTCAAAATTAAATATGAGTTTCTATATTTTATTTTTTAGTAAAAAAATTATTATCATGGTAAATGATTAAATCTAGTAAAAGAGGTAAAAGGGGGTAAATCGACATGGAATGCTTTTTTAATAAATAATTTTATATTTAGAAATTCTATAAGTCCTTTTATATGTCAGAGAGTCAATTTTAAAATTCCAATTAATATTTTATCTCCTAACTCACCTAACTATCTTGTGATTTCATCTTTACCATTCAACTAACTCAAGTTTCCAATGAAATGCCCCTCATTTTATCCTATAAAAGGGGATATCCTATACCCACTTCAAGACAACATTTTACTATGTTTTTCTTTTGAATAATAAACCAAATTACCTCTCCTAAAGTATTATTAGACTTTTTTTAGCTTTTAGTCTCAAGAGAGAGACCCAAATCCTCCATTTTTAAGGAATACATTTCAAGGAGTGAATTCATCAAAGTATCTAGTTATTATCTATAATTTTCAATTACCTTATAATTTACACTATTTAAAAATCTCATTCACCATTTTAATGATGTATTATTAACATAATTATACTTTGGTAAAAATTAAATTACTATAATATAACTCTATACTATTGTTCATTCATTAGTATAACAAGTTTCTATTTGGATCGATTTTACCACCTACATGAATAATGATATAAAATATTTATTTTTTCTAAAAAGAATGAGTATCAAGACCTTAATTGTAACACCCATTCTATTTTTATCAAGTATAAAAATGTTTTTATTAAATTTTACTCATGTTTCTGTGTTTTGTAATTTGTTTTGTATTTGGTATTTTTGGAAAGAATATAGTTCCAGACTATAGTAGTTCATGTCATCACCAAGGGTGGTCATGCAATGATGGGTCCCCAAAGGAAGTAGTTTGTTCCATGACCCATGGGTGCCACACCAGGATGAGTGTCTGATATCATGCATAATTTTTTGGTGTTTTTTAAATATTTGAAATAAGTGGGTCACACTATGACATAGGAATTCATATTTTGATTGGGGCTTTTATAGGACAACCTAACATGAAACTCCCATACAAAGAAAACTATACATCATCTGATGATGGGAGGTTTCGTGGGAAAGGTTCATTCCATGAGTATTTTCTATATTGGTTCATCATGCCACATAGGAGAGTTTCACATCATTATGTTTCCTCAAGTGGATTCCTAAGTTTATGGGAGGGTATCACATCATTAAAAGGGAGGAAATGCCGCAACCAGTCTAGCATAAGTTAATTCTAAAAATGTTATTTATGAAACTAAACCTATTTTTTCTAATTTCCCTTCACCTCTCGAATTACCCCATTTTAAAATCTCCGGGTGGATATGTGTGTGCTTCCATATCTTATCCCATTTACCATTGATTTTTATGGTTTTATCAATTAGATTTAGAAAAAGATCACCAAGTAAATGTTTCTTACTCTCTTCCTTGGTTCTCTTAACCCTTCATTCTTAGTTTCCTTCTTTTGGTAGGGTCATAGTGTCCTTGGGTTTTCATTTCTCAATTTATAAAAGAGGGTTTTGATGGTTAGGGATTTACACTAAGTGTAAAAATTCATTCCACCTATTATATAGTGGAATCATTCAATTTTCCAATGGTTTTTCTTGTTAAAGGTTTATAGTTTAATGAGTTACTTTTTTAAGGAACCTTAAGTGTTGATACTTTTAAAATAGCATTTTAAATAATTTTAAATAATTTTATATGATCTTTTAGGACTAATATATGTGATCAAATATTTTCAAATGTTTCTATTTCATTTTCTATAATTAATGTGTCTTTAAAACCTATATTTACATTTAAGTTGATTAATACCAACTATTTTTCTGAGGAAATTATTCTTTTAAGAGTATTGTTTTTAAATGATGGAATTATGATCCATTGGAAATGTTATAGAACATGTTAACCCTAGGTAATTAGGTGGGATCCTAGTAAAATTACCTCTAGGAATTGAAAGACTATATATTGCCTTGTATTATTCTACACTAACTAAAATTTACTAATACATAGATGATATGGTCATAGTTCCAATGGATAGGTGTAACCACATTGTTAGGAATCTGACATATCTCTCCCTAGTGGATATTGCATGATTGGATATGATTATTTTAATCACTAAGAATGTAAAAGTATTTTTGGGTTCTTTCACTTAAGTGACCTTATGGATTATCACATTGTGTGAGTTTAAAATATTTGTTTACATAGAATTTACCAATATTTTTAAATTGTTTAAAATATTTTTATCTATTACTTTACCTTTTAAAATGATACAAACCATATTTTAATATTGTTCATTTTCAAATTAATATGATTTTATTTATTTAAAAACGTTTTCTTGTGAACTAAATTAAAAGATCCTACTAGTATT
This sequence comes from Viscum album, assembly GCA_963277665.1. Taxonomy (NCBI): domain Eukaryota; kingdom Viridiplantae; phylum Streptophyta; class Magnoliopsida; order Santalales; family Viscaceae; genus Viscum; species Viscum album. Next base: position 598,519,955 of record OY728132.1, on the reverse strand, counting down.
GTTATAACCACACCCTATATACACTATTTTGATATATGTTGACGTTTTTTCACTGATATATATAAGGTAAAGGTTCCACTTGTAGGTGGTAGATATTCATGTTAGAAGATATTGGGTTGATGGTTGTGACATGGTGGGAAGTTATACCTCATGTCACAAAAGGATGGGTAGTATTATTATGGTTTATTTTTGTTTTTTTCTTGATATACACTCTTTTATTTCCACTTTGTATTCTCATATCATTACATTTTTTATATATGTGTTTGACCTATATTTTTTCCATGTTATGCATTATGCCTTATATTTTTGTATTTTTTTTTGTTATTTTTCTATTGATATTTTATTTATATTATATCATGTTGATGAGATTTGTTATAGTTTATTTATTTTAACACATGACTCACTAAAATATAGTGGGGTGATGTTGTGTTCTTGGTTAGATACCTCTAGATGATGGTTAGTTTATTTTGATAAAGTTATTTCCATGGAGTGTTTCTTGATTACCAAGAACTAGTTTCTTACCCAAGGGGATTAGAAACTCCCTTTGAGCCTTATCGCGAGTTGGCATGGGTATCAAGTCAGGTGTAGCCTAGGGTGGTTTGGGATGAAATGGTATCAAATCCTAGATTTTTATTTATTATACTTGGGATGTTTTGGTAGTAAGGTTATAAAATTATTGGAACTTTGGATATAGATGTGAAGGAATTTCTATCCAAAAATTTTAGTATTGAACCTTTAGTTGTATGAGGTTGTAGGGAATGTGAGGTTTTGGTTTTTTATCATACCCATGAGAACCATATATTATTCATATGTAAGGTGTGTGGGATACAAACATTTTACCCAAGAATAACGACTTAGAATATTGATTTTTTTTATTTTATCTTACCTTAACTTATTATTTTTAAATGTTTTCTTATGATTATTATAGTTTTTATGATTTTTTATGGCAATGATTGATATTTTTTTACCTATTTTAAGGGTTTTTTATTCTTATTTTATTTTTATATAGTATCATGCCCCCTTGAAGACCACATGTGAACCCTATAAATGAAGTTGAAGACAATTTTATATGAGTTAATACCTTGGTGGATCAGAATCTAATTAAGGTAGTAGTTTGAATCATCTTCACTATGGATCAAGGAGTGGGCCTTGTCCCAACTCAAGATAAGGAAGTAGGGATAGGTATATGTTAGTATAATGATCAATCCTAGAAGTTTCTTCACCACAAGCCTCTATAATTTTTTGGAATGAATGATGCTCGATATGTAGAGGCTAATATATAAAAGAATGCTCAATTTTTTTAATATCTTGAGACTACATAGGATATTAAGGTGATTTTTTTTCATTTATGCTTGGGGGACCCAACCATAACTTCAACTATATTATCAAAACAAATATTTATGGGAAAATATAGTGGATATACTTCAAGGTGATTTTTACTCAATAATTATATCCTAATATTACAGTATTGGAGATGTATCAAGAGTTTTGTTAGCTTCAGTAAGGTAATTGTATGTTTATGGAATACACTAATTATTTTGATTAGATAATTAATTTTTATATTTAGATCATCTTAACTAAAGGATTAAAATCTTACCATTTTGAAATCTGCATGTAACTTAACATCTATTCTTTAGTTTTCTTGTTGAAACACCCCAATTATGAAATGGTAGTGGACTATCCTTGATAGTGTAGATATACCAATATAATATGTTAGGTATGATCAATGATCCTTCCATTCTTTGTGGAAGTGAAGTTGGTTTCTAAAAAAAGATAAAATAGGATGAGCTGAGAAGAGTAAATTGTAATGGATCCAGGAACCCATATTAGTATTTATCATCAGTAGACATGGGTAGTAGTCCTATGATCTATTATAAATTTGGTAAGGCTAGAAATAAAATATATTTAAGATAATAAACCCATAAGTATTTTTATTTTTTAGATATTTTATCCATATAAAAATATTTTTTAGAGCCAACCCCTCTCTCAAAACGAAGTGGTATTTCAATCTCCAAGGGGATTTATTTCTTAGTTTGATTTCTCCAAGATATAAGGACCTTGATATAATGTGAATGGAGGTAGTGGTATCTCATATTTTGGGTAGAGTGATTTGAGGGATGAGCCCTGGGCTAGTGGTAGACTATATAATCATCCAGAAGTAATGTAGCTACAGGCTATCGAGAAAGTGCCTACGAAATCGTGTTTAGGACTAGCGACTATGAGAGGTACTATTCTTATTGATTCATCTATGAATGTTATATTATTTAGTATATATGCCACTCAATATTTTATAAATTATCATATTATGTAATTATTAAATCTATCTTATGTGATGGAGATATATGATCTCCTTTGGAAGAAGGTGTGTGTCTTTCTATACCCTTCAAGAATCATCTCTATTTCTAATCTATATTTCGCATTGTACTTAATTATTTTAGAGATGTATCTATTTAATATTATTGTCAGGGTGGATTAGATAACTACATTAATGGACCATATTGATTGATATCATTGAATGGTAAACTTCAATGCCCCTGATGGTATAATTCGTTTATTCTAAGGAGAAATGGAATTTTTTTTCTAGTCAGTCACGTCCTCCTCTTCCTAATATTGGTAAACTGAAATTTCATATATCATATATCTTATTATAAGTTAATGTGTTTAGTTTTAGGGTTTATCTTCCTCTCATAGTCATAGATCTCCATGAAGTGTTTCTAGATAACTTATTGAGGTTCCCCTAGAGTGGGAAATTGAGTTTTCCATTGGATTAACACCTAGTATGCGGCTGATTTCATTATCTTCATATCAAATGGAACTATCTAAGTTTAAAGAGTTAAAAAATCAGTTAGAAGAATTGAATTCCAAGGGATTTATTCTCTCCATTTTATCTACATAGACCACTCCAATGATCTATGAAAATAAAGTGGACGAGACTCTTCAATTATGAACCTACTGTAGAAATATGAATTAGATGACCATAAAGAATAACTACTAATTACCTTGAATTGATGATCAATTTAATTAGCTAAAAGTGGACGAGACTCTTCAATTATATAATCTTGAATCAACTCTGAATACTCTCACTTATAAATGTGTAAAGTTTTTATGGAACCTAAAAAGATAAATATCTTAAGTTAAGTTAAAATGGTGATTGAAATCTACCCCTATTCTGATTCATCTTTGATCAAGATAGGCCTATATTGTCTATTGTAATGTATTAGGTATGAGTTTGGGTTGTATCTATATTTTTGGAATTCATTTGGTTACATTTATATTCAACTTCAAATAAATGAAAATAAGTACCCAACCCGTGACCTTGAGTTGGAAGTAGTTATACACACTCTCAATTATTGGTGACACTATCTCATCAGAGAAAGGTTCATAGTGTACTCTGATAAAAAAATATTGAGCTATGCATTTTCTCAGAAATATTTGAATCTTAAAAAAGAGGTATCAGGGGGAATATATTTTGATATTTGATTTTTACCTTTCCTATTCCCTAATAAAGGGAAATATTATTAAATATACTCTAAGTAGGAAGTTTTCATCACAAGCTTTGAAAAAATATATCAATTAATGGAACTTGGTGAGACTCTTTACAAAGATGTATCTAAATGTGAATGAAGAGAAGGAGAATAATTTTCTTTCTAGTATTAATTTCACACCCTCTCTTTTTTATACTTATTCAACAGAATAAATCTGGAGATGAAGAATTTCAGTGCATCATGAGGATTTCAAATGGGGAGGAGAAAGGTAGTGAAAAATAATTTCCATCACACATAGCGGGTTTTCCATCCAGGTACCACCAAGATATATTATGATATGAAGTACTCATATTGGTGTACTACGATGAGATAAAATATGGATATTTTTTTATCAAGATGATATATCTATCAGTAGGTTAAATCTGAGCATCATTAGTTTTCTAGGCTAGTTCTGCCTCTTCCTATGAACGCTTGTAAATTAGATGATATATCCACGGACTTCATAATTGGATTAACTCATACCCCTGAAAAGCATAATTCCATTTTGGTCTTGATTTATTGATTGATGAAATCTTCCCATTTCATTCCAATCAAAGATACAAAGGCTAATATATCTCAGAAAGTTTCATGTGTATGATATTATGACACTACATGGGGTTCCCTTTTCTATCATTTAAAATAGGGATAAAATTTTTTCTTATATATATTTTAAAAATCTTTTATAAATGATGGTATCCAAAATTAATCTAAAAACAACTTATTATATGAAAATCAATGGTCAGATGAAGCATAAGATACATATTTTGGAGGACATGATCCATGTTTGTGTCATGGATTTTGGAGGCTCATGAAATCCTATATGGAATTGGTTGAATTTTCTTATAATAACATATAAGAATATTATATTAGTATGGATCCTTATGAGGCATTATATGGTCAACCATGTTGATATCTCCATTTTTTAATTGAGGCAGGTGAGACATCCTTGGTGGAAACAAGCATCATTCAAGAGATGATGATAAAGTTCCAAATTATCTAGAAGGTCATGGATCAAAGTCTCCATAAATCTTATGTTGATCATGATGTCCTTCCTTTAGAGTTTTCAGTTGGTGATTAGGTATTTCAAAAGGTATATCCTCAATTGGTTCACTGATGGATTGAGAAGAAAGGGAATCAAAGAAAAAGATACATGGGACCATTTGAGATCACTGAAATGATTGAGAAGAATGATTATCGATTTGTGATTCCACATAAAATTACATTTTTTAATAAATTATTATATGTTTCTTAGTTAAATTTATACCACCTTGATTCCTCCCATGTGTGAACCGATAGTAGTTCAAGATATAGATGAATGTTTAGATGAATAAGAAATTGGTCTAGATAATCAAATCTAAAAGTATGGTACTATATAAGAAATACATTCCACTAGTCTTGGTATTATGGAATCATAGAAGGGATTATCATAAGACAAGAGAGTGGTAATATTTTATGAGGGAAAAGTGGGATTATATTTTATATGAAAAAGCATCAGGTTGAATTTCTAGGGAAAAATGATATTATGGGGGGAATTAGAACACCCATGGTGTTATTCTCAGGTATGAAATGTTTGGTTTATTAAAATTTTCCCTTATTTCATAATTTATGATTTTCTCTAGTGTATTTGGAATTATTTAAGACCTAAAATTATGGACTATAGATGTTCACACCATGACAATGGGAGAAAATTCCATGAAGGGTCCCCTGAGGAAGTAAGTAACATATCGACCCATGGGTGTCACATTGTGATGGATGAATAGGATCACGCGTAAGGTTTTTAAGTTTGTAAATAATTTGACGGATTTGTATCACACCGCAACCGAGGTTTTCATCACGATACATCATTGCATGGCACTCCCATGTGATGAAAACTATGTGTCGCACCATGACATGAGGCTTCCATTAGAAAGGGTTGTTTCATGGGGATTTCCCATATTGAGCCATCACACCATGTAGGGGAGGATTGTGCCATAGTGATAACCTAAGAAACTAAATGGGTTTGAGGGAGGGTTGTCATATCATGACAAGGAAGGTCACATCATGACCTTTCCTACCTAGGTTTATTAAAAAAAATGAGATTTTAGGGATCTACCCATACTCATTTTAATTTCTCTCAGCCACTCCAATCCTCTTATATTTTATGTATCTAGGTCTTGACATACATTATCTCCCCTATTCTCCCATTTCACCTTGATTTTTACAGATTTTTCACCTATAATCTCCATGAGATCACCAATTGAGTAGTTCTTACTCTATTCATTGGTTCTCTTATCCCCTTTTTATTGGTTCCTATCTTTTTCTAGGGCCATGAAATACTTGGTTTTTATTTTCTCAAATTTTTAGTTATTTTTTTGATGTTTGGGGATTTTAAATTAATGTTAAGGAACCTTCCTTATATTTTTAGTGGATTAACTCTATTTTCAATTGGTTAGTCTTATTTATGATAGGTGGTTTCATGAGTTAATTTTCTTTAAGGAACAATAAGTATTTATAATTTGAAAAGATAATATAAAATAATTTTAAATTGTGTAATATGACCTTTTGAGGATATATGTGATAAAATTGTTTCAAAATTTTCTATTTCATTTTTGGTAATTAGAGTGGATTTCAAAGGCATATTTACATTGAAATTGATTTTTTTTCCTACTATGTGTTTTAGAAATTCCCCTTTTAATGGGATTGGATTTAAATAATGGAGTTTGGATTCTTTCGACATGTGATGGAATATGGGAACCCTAAATATTTAGGTTTTGACTATGGACATAAACCATTAAGAAATGACATGATCAACCTAGACTTAGATTTTCCACACTAATTAATATTTAATAATAATTAGATGATATAGTTGTGGTTTCATCAAATGGGTGTCACTACATCACTAGGAATGTGACATTGATCTATAGAGTAGCATGTGCATGGTTTAATATGATTTGTTTGATCACTAAAAAAGTACAATGATCTTAGGGTGCCTTAACCATAGTGACCTTTGAGGTTCTCCCATGGTATATATTTTAAATATTTTTTTACATGTCATTTACCATTATATTTTAATTGTTTAAAATATTATTATGTGATAATTTCCCTTTGAAAACATTCATGGAATATTTTAATTTGGTTTATTTTCAAATTATAATTATTGGATTTATCTAACAACGTTTTCTAATGAAATACTTAGTGGGGTACTACTAGTCTTGTTATGATTACACCCAACACACACCCTTTGAGTGTATATTGAAGTTTTTTTCACTGATATAATTAAGAAAAATGAATCAATTTTAGGTAGTGGATATTCATGTTAGTGAATCTTGGGTTGATGATGGTGACATGGTGGTGAGTTAGCTCTCATTTAACAAAGATATGGGTAGCAGTATTTTAGTTTATTTTGGTTTTTGGTTCTTGATGTGAACTCTTGTATCACCACTTCGATATCCCATAACATTGAATTTTGTATATATGTGTTTGAAATCTATTTTGATTATGTTATAAATGATTCCTTACATTAATTAATTCTATAATTATTGTTCCTTTTAGATTTTATTTATATTATATCATGTTGACGATCCTTGTTATTATTTTATTTATTTTAGATAATGAATCTCCAAAATATAGAAGGGTAATGTTGGGTTCCCAGTTGGATACCTATGGGTGACATTTTGTTTATTCATGTGAAATTTTACTGAATGTGTGTTTCTTGATGAATGGGCACTAGTTTCTAGCCTATGGGGTTCTAGAACGCCCTTCCGCCCTTATCATGGGTTGGACCAGGTACTGAGTCAGGTATATCTTGAGGTGATTTATGACATTAATACTAGTAATATATGATATTAAAATGTAATTTTTTTATTAATATTTTTCTTTAGGGGTGAAACAAAAATTCATGTTCATTATTAAGTAACTTGATGTTATCGATAAATTATCAAAAACATGCTCATTGTGAATTCCATTCTCACGAACTGTACCCATACATTTCCTCAAATAAACATGGGGATATATAAATCATTTCAATGAAATTATTCTACTAACTTGAATAAAATAATATTGAATAAATTTTATACAATAATGACTATTGACATCACCATTAAAAAACTTTTACAAAATAATAAAAATTGCAAACATCTGATGATGAAAATAAACAAAACTATCTAATATACATATAGTAAATAATTATACTTGAATAGTATAAAAGGTGGTATATTTTAATATGGTTTTAAAATATGTGATTAATATTTATATTTTTTATTACATAGAAGGTTAAAGTTGTTTCTTGGGGGTTGATGTTAAAGGTAAGATTTTCTCTCCCAATATTTCTTTTTTTTCTTAAGATTATCGATTCCTAGAATTATATTGGGAATATATATATATAATTTTAATATAAATATATGATATTTTACAAATTCATTTATATTTGTGGGGTTTAAATTTATTATTACCATTTTTCTATTATTAATTCATAATTCACCTTAATTGATGCTTTTACGTGGAATTGTGTTTATCCCGTCTTTTTTGTTTTGGGATATTATTTACTTTTTTCCACCAGGTCACATTATCCCTCTGTTTTCTTCAATTTTTATAAAAAAAATCCTTCCCTTGTTTTCATGATTCTTTAAATAAAATTTTATTTAATTTTTTTAAAACCTTTGATTTGTAGGCTATTTCTTTATTTAAAAATGGCTATCAAAATGTATAGGATATTTTTTATTTTTTCTAAATGATTTTATAAGATTCATCTAAAGTGTTTTTAATCTATATCAATATAATTTAATGTATTTTATACTTCACTAGGGATATATTCTAATAGAATCATCCACTTTATTTATCTGTATTAATAATTTTTATGAATTCTGATTATTTTAATAAAATTCATTTCATTTTAATGAGATAAATTTGTTATAACAAATTTATGAATGTTTTTATTATCATGTAGAATATATATGTATATTTTATCATTACGTGATGATTGAGCCATGTATTAATTATACCTTTAATGAATTGGGAAAACATTATATCTCACGAGATGTTATGTCAGGGAATATAAATGTTTATCATAGTCCACTATGTTATGGGATATGCGTGTTTATACTGTGATGATGTTCTTGGTCATGATCCTTGACATAAGATATGATATTACATTCCTATGTATGTGCTGAATTTATACACCGTGCTATATAACTATGTTATTTCATAGATTTATTTCAGGATTCATGTTATGATCTATGGTTCTTACTCATTTGGGTATGATTTTATGATTATGTTATCATGACCACATGTTCATATTACTCTCACTTATGATCTTATTTATGTTCATCTATGTTTATTTTATTAATATATATTATGTTTTATCCTTAATGATAGTATGATATCACCCTTTTATTATATTTCTATTCATTTATTAATAAAAACTAGTATTATGTATGCTATTTCTAGAAGGGTATCATGTATAGAGATTATTTTTGAGAGATATTAAAGATTTTTTTCTGTAAAATAAGTATTTTTTATATATAATATCAAAATAAAATAAACATATAGGTTATAAGGGTGTAATTTATAATGATATGTAATATTTAATTATGTAGAATTTTGTACGATACATGTATATTAATTTTTGGTCATTTAAATTGTTTAACCCTCAGATACCCTAGTAAAAAGGATTAATTTAGCTACTTTTAAGTTATATTCTTCAATAATGTTTTTAATGATTGGAGACTTGGATATCTTTGGTGTACAATAAATTATTCATTTTATATTATACATGGTTTTGGTTTTAATTAATTGATAATATTTGTTTATGGTTTCTTAATGTCTTTAAATACTCGAATAAATTCCATATATAAAGATAATATGAAAGAGTTCATATTATAAATAAATATAAATTGTTTATATTTATTTATTTATGGAAAATCTATAAATAATTCTTAATTATAAAGTGTTTAAAATTTATTATTTATGAATTTCTCATAAATTTTTATCTCAGGTATAAATTTATGGAATGTTCACTTATTTAGTTTATTCCTTATTTTATTCATGAATATAATTGTCTATATTATGAATGGTTGTATAATTTTTATTAAAGTTTTAAAATTCTTCTTCAAATTGGAATACATATATATAAGAAGATACATGAAATGTTTATAAATTTATTTTGTTTTCTTTTAACTTGGCTTTATATTTTTTGTGAGTAATGTTCTTTAAAATTTATAAAAATTGGAAATACTATTCTCAATCATAAAATACAATATAGATTTCGTATCATGGAATGTTTTATGAAATGGGATATCATAAATAGTGATATGATCACACCATATAATATAAGATGTTATGGATTATGGAATAGTTGAAACTTTTTGTTTCATTATATCATAATCTATAATAAATTCTATCACATGCTATGATATAGAATTTTATATATATTATATCATATGATTGAGAGTGTAACAGACTGACTTATTTCGACACAAACTATCACATGTGATATCCCTCCAAAATTTATTAATCATTTTCTCAATTAAAATGGACTGATGAAAAGCACTAGGGTATCAAAACTAGTAAAGTGGGAATAATTTAACCCTCAATATCTAATAAACTGCAATAGGGACTCTACCCAAAAATATATCCTAATGTATTAATACCATGAAAACCCTTTCACAAAATAATCATTTATAAATAATTATAAACATAAAAACAGAGTATAATGAAACAAAAAAATTCAACATCAAAATCACTTTATAAATTAAAATTAAAGTGAAAATCCTCATATAAATACATGAATCCAAATCATGTGAGGGATGATGAGGCTGTTATATAACAAAAATACAAATCCAACATTAGAGGATCCCAAAAATGATTCAAATATGTCATCACCATGTGAAATTTAGTCACTACCAATCCTATAATATAAAAGATGAAAAATTTATTAATAGGAACCACTGTAAGATGAAACTCATTTCCCTTTTCCAGAATTAAACAAAATTAGTCAGTACATTCTCAAAAGAATATGTAGGGTGGGAGAAAAAAGTTGAGTATCTTAATAATATTATTATATATAATATATTTAACATTGTAAACAATTATTTCTAGTTTGAAAATAATAATTTTAAAACCCTCTTTATCTTTTATTAAACATCCAGTGGAGAACCATTTCAAAATCCATTGGTTTTAGAAAGGTCAGATAGACACTAAAGTAAGCATGAATAAGGAAGAAATCAAATATAACCAATTGAAAAATATCACAATCATCATCAAAATATTTAAATAAATAATTTTAATTTAAATAAATAACTTATCTCTAAAATAAAACACATGTAACATGACCCCTAACCTCTTAGATAAATAAGTAGAAAAGAGACATTAACTAGGAATCAATCGCAGAAAACTAGCTAATATATGTGAACCTGTAAAAATAATCTATCTCATGAGATATTTTGGTCTCACTAGAAAAAAACCCTTTCTAGTACACCAACATAGCTAGAGAGGAATTGTCTGAATTACCCAAACAAAAACCTAAGATTTCTCATATGCAACCCACCAATAATCAATTCCACCACATGTGAAACTTAATCAAAAACATAATGAAAAAGGATTTACATAAATATAAGTATTAAAAACCTATAAAACATCATTCAATAAATAATCCTTTTTCAAAACCACTTCTAAAAACCCATTTGGAATCAAATCCTATTTAAATTTTTTTTATCAAACATCCCATGTGAACTAAGCCTAGTTTCAAAGGAAATGTCATGACCCGTCCTCGGGGCCCGTGCCGTGACTACCCCAAGCCCACCTTCCATAGGCCAGGGGATGGCGACTAGTACCAAGGCGTAATTCCCGATAAAAAGGGAAGACATTGCCTTTGTAAAGTAAACAAACACCACAGAGTAAGCAAGCAGAAGTAAACACTAAGTAAAACTGGGTACAATAGTAAGTGCGGAAAAGTAAGTGGGCCAGAATACAAACTGAAACTGAAAGTAAAGTACAACTCGAAAGGAAGTACAACAACTGAACAGTAAAGCCACAACGTCGAGCCATCCACTGGAAGTCCCACATGATGGGTGAGTACTTATAGCCTCCTCAGCTCCATAGGTCCAGCCGTCCGCTCCGTGTACGTCCCGCCCAGTGGTCCACCTCCAGGTATCGACTTGATCCACAAGCCTCCACCACGATCAGCGCTGTCCGTCGTCTATATCCAACACAATGTAGTGCGGGCATAGACCGTGTAGGGGTGAGTATAAGCTACTCAGTAGGGACCCCGAGACTCCCGAAGGTCTCCCAGAATCCACAAAGGATAATCCACAAAGGAAAGACACAGTCACGAAGTAACATATGACAATACTTAGGTATATTCCCATACATATACCTAAGTCATAAATTCCAGTTCGGCTCCAAAATCCAAGCCCAAGTACAACCCAGTCCACACATGAAAACATAACCCATTCCACATAGGAATTCGCAACCCAATCGACACAGGAAAGCACAACGTAATCCACACAGGATATCAAGTCAATATTATCGAAGATAAGATTGAAAGTCAAGACTCAGCTCACACAGGTATACTTATCTGTAAGACGATAGAGATGATCAGATGTAGCCACTTATTCATCTAAGTCGTCGGACCCACACAGGATCGATAGGTACTAACCCCCGCAATGACCAACACAGGATCAATAAGTACTAACCCCCAAAATGACCCACACTGGATCTGACCCACATATGATTGGTATGCGCTGGCCCACACAAGACTGCTGAGCGCTGACCCACACAGGATCTGATCCACACAGGATCGGTAAGCACTGATCCACATAGGATCGTTGAGTTCTGTAGTCATCGCTGTCGAACCCACGGAGGATTCATGTATAGTCTTCATCTTCGTTGTTGTCGTAGCCAGCTCTAGGGTTCCCGCACACAGCAAGCTCGTTCAGGGAGGGTCCGCTCCACGAGTCGAGGGTCTAATACATCAACTGACATGAAGTCCGGATTTGATGTATTCCAAATTTCTGTATCGTCAACAGGAACTCAACGTCATAGACGGCGCGTCAATCGGGCGGCCGGTCTGAGAGTTATTGTCTTTTTCGTCCTAGGGGGACCGGTTGGTTTTTAAGTCAAAACCAACCCGACCGTACTCCAACTACGTCCAAACCTTGAGCGGAGTAAGTCAAAATGTTCGTCTCACTAAGAGGAATTCATCAAAGTCAACTGCACATCAATCGGACGTCTGGAGCTCAAGTTATAAGCATTTCTGCTATGAGGGCCCGGTTGATTTCGTGTTCGAACCAACCCGTCCGAACCCAAAGTTCTCCTTAACCTTGAGTGTAATACACCAAAACGACCATCTCGATCCAAGGATCACATCGCAACTGACAGTGCATCAATCGGAGGTCTGTATCCCATGTTATGAGCGTTTTAACGGGTCTGTCCGAAAATAGGGGGTTCGGGCGCGGTCCGACCTAACCCGATACCCCCCCCCTCGGGTCAGCCCGAACCGGGTCCAGGTCCAGCCTGACTGGTGCGGCGTGACCCCGTCGGCGCGGCCCGGCCTGGGCGGCCCGGCCTGGCACGCTCAGGCGGCCCGCGCGGCCATCCTGGCCGGTGACGAGTTGAGCAGAGAGGGGTGGGGGGGAGGGGGGGAGGGGCACTACCCCCTGTTTGTGTAACTGTGGCCCCCACGTGAGGGGGCCGCTCCTTTTTCCAGCTAGGGGTTTCAACCCCCGACCTTCCTCGATCGGCCAGCCCGGCTGGCCGGTTGTGCTGCTGCCGCAGGACCCCGTGGTCCCGCCCCTTCGGCGCGCCGGCGGCCGGTGGTTCCGGCCGCCGCTCCCTGCTCCGTCGTGGCCTTGGTCCGACCGGCGCAGCGCGACGGTGCTGCGCCCCTCCGCCGCGGCCCCGCTCCGACCGCGATGTCTTTGAGGTTATCCGGAACGGCGCGGCGGCGCCGCGTGCCTTGGCTACGGCCCGAATCCGGCCGCGGGTTCGTTCGGCTTCAACGACGCGGCACGATGCCGCCACACATCTTTGCCGCATGATTCCATGCGGTGTCGTCGCATCGTGCCGCCTTCTTTCGAACCGCAACAACACGACAACAAAAGGGGGAGGAGAGTCAGCCGTGTTCGTGTGGTCCGACCTCCTCCCGATAAGGTGATATCAAGAGACTCAAAAAATAAAGACGAAGAAGGACAAGGATATTTCACAAACAAAAGAGTAATTAACCCCTACCTCAAGAATTGTTGAACGAAGGTTCGTCGCGGGGAAGGGACGATGCGGAAGATGGGGTCGAGGAAGGAGGATCGTCGGCGTCACGGAGAAGAGAATTGTCAGCGTCGCGGTACATTGCATCGCATCGTCGATCTCCGAGGATGGCGTCTCTCACCAGCTTCAGAGAGGGAAGAAGATGGTACGACGAACTCCCCTATGCGGTGACGGAGTTCTTCGTCAAAGGCTCGATGTTCTTCGCGTTCTTCGACGAGGAATAAGATGTTCTTCAAGAGTTAAAGAAAAACCTCTCCAAAACCTCCTCGCACAACGAATCTCCAACTTAATAAAATAAGGCTTTGCCTTATTTTATTTCTCATGCCACACCTTTTGAAATTCAAACATTCGAATTTAATTCACTTAACTTGTCAAAATTTATTGAAGTGATAAGTTGGAAACTTTAATGACAAAGAGGTTTAAAAAGAGTTAAGGAGAAATGAAAATGTGGGGGCTCATGTGGGCCCCACCTCACCTTAAATCCTCTCAAGGGAAGTGTAGAACATCGGTGGGTCCCACTCCAACCACTTAGCTTAGGTTAAACTACTTTAAACAAAAATAAAATTGGTTGCACCATTTTATTTTATTCTTTACTTAACCCAAAATTTTAATAACCTCACCCGAGAAAACGCAACTCCAAAAAAGGTGTTCCTAAGCAATTACCGGCACTGCGGTTTCATCGGAGCCCTTAGATTTTGATTCAATTACATGTTCAAAAGATAGGAAAACCCGCTCGTTCGTTCACTGAACGTACCCGATCTAAACTTTGGAAAATGATTCCGGGAACACCGGGCCTCAAAATCAGGTGCTGTCAGAAATTGCATTTTTGTAAAATCCCAAAGAAAATTAAGAAAAAAATTTCCCTTGAATTTTACGGGTCTTTACATTACTCCCAACTCAGGGCTTTATGTCCCCGTAAAGATATATCATAAACTAGGGAAACAAATGTGGGTACTGTGCACGCATCTGAGCCTCCCGCTCCCAAGTGCTCTCTTGGAGGTTCTCGTGCTGCCACCTGATGTGCACTAGAGGAATCGACCATCCACATAGGACTCGCTCCTGTCGATCCTCGATCTCCACGGGGACCTCCGCAAATGTCGCCCCATCCTCAATGTTTGGCTCCCCATGGTCGATGATATGCGTCGGGTCGTGCACGTATCTCCGCAGCTGAGATGTGTGAAAGACGTCGTGCACCCGGTTTAACTGTGGTGGTAGACACAGGTGATAAGCCACATCACCTATCCTACCGAATACTTGGAATGGTCCGATTAAGCGTGGAGACAACTTGCTGCCTCGGCCAAATCTCTGTAATCCACATCGAGGTGAGACCCGTAAGAAGACGTGGTCGCCATCCTCAAACTCTAGTGGTATCCGCCTCCTGTCAGCATAAGACTTCTGGCGGCTCTGAGCTGTCCTCATCTGCTCTTGGATGACCTGGACCTTCTCTGTCGTGGCCTGGACCATCTCTGGTCCCACAAGTGATGACTCCCCAAGGTCTGTCCAGAACAGAGGTGATCTGTAAGGTCGGCCGTACAATGCCTCGTATGGTGCCATCCCGATGGTGGAGTGGTAGATGTTGTTGTACACGAACTCCGTCAAGGGTAGGTGGTCCTCCCAGCTGTGACCAAAGTCAAGGACACATGCATGGAGCATGTCCTCAAGAGTCTGAATGGTTCTCTCTGTCTGACCATCCTTCTGAGGGTGAAAGGCGGTGCTCAGACGTAGATGCGTCCCGAATGCCTCCTAAAACCCATTCCAAATCCAGGAAGTAAAGCGTGCATCTCGATCGGATATGATAGATGATGGAACACCATGAATCCGTACGATAACCTGAACGTAGAGGCATCCCAAGCTCTCCACCGAGCCCTGCTCTCTGATGGGTAAGAAGTGGTCCGACTTGGTGAGTCAGTCAACAATCACCCAAATGGAGTCGTGACCTCTGGAAGTGCGTGGAAGTCCAGTCGCGAAGTCCATATATATCCCGTCCCACTTCCACTCTGGGACCTCCAAGGGCTGTACCAAGCCTGCTGGTACCTGGTGCTCTACCTTCACCTACTGGCAGGTGAGGCATCGAGAAACGAACTCTGCTATAGCCATCTTCATACCCGGCCACCAGTGCTGTCATTTGAGGTCCTGATACATCTTTTCCACTCCTAGATGTACCGCTAAAGGGGAAGTGTGAAACACCCTCAGTACCTCCTTCTGTAAAGAAACTGGTACGATGGTACGTTCTCTAAAAAGGATGACGTTCTCTCCTCCCACAGAGAATCCATCAGGTGCCTGTCCTAAGGATATTTGTGCACGCCACATCTCACAGTCAATGTCCCCACGCTGTGCCTCTCTGACCTGCTGAAGAAGTGGATGAGTGAATGTGAGTGACTATAGAAAATCTACTCTATCACTATCCACGAAGGATATCTACAAAGCGGCTAGCTTCTCTGTCGCCTCCCCAAGTAGCTGAATTCTCGTCCTCCTACTGAGAGCATCGGCTACTACGTTCCCCTTTCTAGGATTATAGACTATCTCAAAGTCATAGTCCTAGAGGAACTCGTGCCATCGTCGCTATCTCAGGTTCAGGTCCTACTGCGAGAAGATGTACCTGAGACTCAGGTTGTCAGAATAGACTGTAAAGCGCTCGCCCATCAGATAGTGTCGCCACATCTTCAGAGCGAATGCCACTGCTGCTAACTCCAGGTCATGAGTAGTGTAGTTCTTCTCATGCTACCTCAACTGACGTGATCCATAGGCGATCACTGCCCGCTCCTGCATCAGGACACATCTGAGTCCGGTCCCTGATGTATTACAGTAAACTACGTACCCTATTCCCTCCTCTGGTATCCTCAAGATATGTGCGCTGGTCAATCTCTGTCTCAACTCCTAGAAGCTCTGCCGACATCTTTCTAACCACATGAAGGGTTTCCCATTCTTTGTCAAAGATGAAAGTGGTGCCGCAACTCTGGAGAAGTCTGGCCCGAATCTCTGGTAGTACCCAACTAGACCCAAGAAACTCCGCACCTCTGTCACGCTCCTGGGTGGCTCCCAAGCTAGCACTGCCTCGATCTTCGCAGGATCCATCACAACTCCCACCTCAGAGATGATGTGTCTCAAGAAGTGGACCTCACGTATCCAGAACTGACACTTCGAGAGCTTACCATAAAGCTGGTTCTCTCGGAGTGTGTCCAGTACAACTCGCAAGTGGTAGGCGTGCTCCTCCTCAGTCGTCGAGTATATCAAAATGTCATCGATGAAGACCACAACAAATCGATCGAGGTAAGGCTGAAAGATCCTGTTCATGAGGCCCATGAACACTGCTGGAGCATTGGTTACACCGAATGGAATAACCAAGAACTCATAGTGGCCATACCGACACCTGAAGGCCGTCTTTTGCACGTCCTTGTCCCGAACTCTGAGCTGATGATAGCCTGACCTGAGGTCTATCTTCGAGAACCATCATGCTCCCTTGAGCTGATCAAAGATGTTGTCAATCCTTTGTAGTGAGTACTTGTTCCTCACAGTCACCTGGTTCAGGCGACGGTAATCGACACACAGTCGCAAGCTTCCGTCCGCCTTCTTGGCGAACAAAATCGGGGAAGCCCGAGATGAAACACTGGGTCAGATGAATCCCTTGCCCTGCAAGTCCTCCAGCTGTACCCGTAGCTCTCGAAGCTCAGAGGGGGCCATCCGATATGATGTAGTGGATATCGGGTCTATCCTGGAGTACATTTTAATATAAAAGTCTACCTCTCTGCAAGGAGGTTGTCCTGGAACGTCGTCGGAAATACGTCTGCATACTGATCCACCACTGTAGGTAAGCTCGGACTCCGCACGTCAACTGATCCTAGGATGAGGCTAGCCAACTGATGAGTGATGAGCTGTCCTCTCCTCTACATGAGTCCATACTGCATTGCAAAGGATCCCTTCTCTCCGGTGAAGGTGAACCTGCTCCCATTGGTGCAAACACATCACACCTTACGCCTAATGCAGTCGATCTGAGAATGAACTGTAGATAACCAATCCATGCCCAAGATGACGTCGTAAGGCCTCGATGCCGCTACAAGAAGATCCTAGCCAAAGATCTCACCTCCTAGAGTAAGCTCACACTGCCGGAACCAGTGCGTAATCGTCGAGTCTTCTCCCGTAGGAGTCTTTAGACGTAAGGATCGAGCCAATGGCTCCGTCGGAATCTCCGAGCTCCGAACAAGGGAAGCGTCAATGAAAGAATGACTCGATCCTGTGTCTATATGAACTGAAGCAAGGGTGGAGTAGACACAGATAGTACCTAGAATCATCTCGGGTGTGCCGTGGTCATAGGCCTCCGCTGCCTGAAGCTGTTCCTGTCTCTGCCCGCCAGCTCCCTGTGGTCGGGGTGGACCTCCTGGTGGTGGTGGTGGTAGAGCCTCAAAGCATCTCCCACCACCTGCTGCTCGGACAGCACCTCTACCTCGTCTGCCTACTCCCTACAGACCGCCACGGTCAACCCTATGCCTCTAACTGGGTGGTCCCTCAACCGTCTGCTGCTCCTCTGTATGGTGGGTCGGGCAGTCACGAGCCATGTGGCCCTGCCCGCCGCATGCGTAGCACTGTCTGCCTCTCGTAAGACTGACTCTACGATGTGTGCCCCGCACCTCTGAGCCAGTGTCCTTAGGTCATCCACCTGAGGGTCTGGTCCACCTGGACCCATGTGTCATCTATCGAGTGGCAGCTGCAGAAGACTTTGCTACGTGTCACCCTACGGTAGGCCTCACTGCTGGTGTAGGCTCAGCAAGAAATCTCTCAATGAGAAGGGCTCTCTCCAGTACCCCTGCCTATGTCAGAATGCTGAGGGAGATCAGCGATACTCTGATCTCATGCCTCAATCCCTGCTCGAAGGTCCAGGCCTGGAAGAATGGGTCCCGTACCATGTTTTTCGAATAGCGCGAGAGATAGGTAAATCTCGCCGAGTACTGGGTGACCGTCATGCTTCCATGCCGTAGTTGTAGAAGCTCCTGGATGGGCACCGTACGGAGGGTGGCTGGGAAAAACTCCGAGTGGAAGAGGCTCTCAAAGTCCGTCCAGAGGAGTGATGCCTCATTGTGCACCTGGAGAATCAAGATCCACCATCTTCCTGCTGCCGCGTGCAGGAGACTCGCTGCAAGGATCAACATGAGGTCTGTTGGTGTCCCTACTAATTGGAAAACTCATACAACTGCCTCCAGCCAATCCTCGGCTGCCTGAGGGTCCGTCTCCCCGCGGAACCTGGGCGGTCTCTGATACTGAAACTCGTGCAGTGCACTAAGGAGACGTGAACTCTCAGTGGCTGGGGCTGGTAGTATCGGTGGCTCGGCGGGTAGTGGTACCGCCAGTGCCTCCATAGTAATAGGGCCCTGCACCGAGGCCTCGTCGCTTGGTGGGCTGTCGTCACGTACAAAACTCGGAACCCTAGATGGCTGCCATCGTGGGGCCATCCTGAAAAGAGACAGGTGTACCACAGTCAATACAGAATACCTGGTGAGCTGAATCAAAGTAATCACAAAAAAAACTTGAAACACACATGCAATCAATGTTTTCATGCACTATGTCGGAAATCAGAAGTCAGGGTCCTGGTGTACGGATACGTCGTCCGCCGCACCAACACTGGACTCCTTAGACTGATAACCACACTCAATACTCATAACACTATTTATTCACATAGAAAAAAGATCAGAGTCCTGAGTTATACGGTAGAACCGAACTCCTCTGATACCAATTTGTCACGACCCATCCTCGGGGCCCGTGCCGTGACTACCCCAAGCCCGCCTTCCATAGGCCAGGGGCTAGCGACTAGCACCAAGGCGTAATTCCTGATAAAAAGGGAAGGCATTTCCTTTGTAAAGTAAACAAACACCACAGAGTAAGCAAGCAGAAGTAAACACTAATTAAAACTGGGTACAATAGTACGTGCGGAAAAGTAAGTGGGCCAGAATACAAACACAAACTGAAAGTAAAGTACAACTCGAAAGGATGTACAACAACTGAAAAGTAAAGCTGCAACGTCAAGCCATCCACTAGAAGTCCCACCTGATGGGTGGGTACATATAGCCTCCTCAACTCCATGGGTTCAGCCATCCGCTCCGTGTACGACCCGCCCAGTGGTCCACCTCCAGGTACCGACTTTCTCCACAAGCCTCCACCACGATAAGCGTTGTCCGTCGTCTGCATCCAACACAACGTAGTGCGGGCATAGCCTGTGCATGGGTGAGTATAAGCTACTCAGTAGGGACCCCGAGACCCACAAAGGTCTCCCAGAATCCATAAAGTATAATCCACAAAGGAAAGATACAATCACGAAGTAACATTCGACACTACTTAGGTATATGCCCATACATATACCTAAGTCATCAATTCCAGTTCGGCTCCAAAATCTGAGCCCAAGTACAACCCAGTCCACACAAGAAAACATAACCCATTCCACATAGGAATTCGCAACCCAATCCACACAGGAAAGCACAACGTAATCCACACAGGATATCAAGTCAATCTTATCGAAGATAAGATTGAAAGTTAAGAATCAGCTCACACAGGTATAATTCTTCATAAGATGATAGAGATGATCAGATGTAGCCACTGATTCATCTAAGCCGTCGGACGCACACATGATCGATATGTACTAACCCCCGCAATGACCCACACAGGATCGATAGGTACTAACCCCCGCAATGACCCCCACAGGATCTGACCCACACAGGATCGGTATGCACTGGCCCACACAGGACCACTGAGCGCTGACCCACACAGGATCTGATCCACACAGGATCGGTAAACACTGATCCAAAGAGGATCGCTGAGTGCTGTAGTTGTCACTGTCGAACCCACAGAGGATTCCCATACAGTCTTCATCGTTGTCGCAGTCGTAGCCAGCTCTAGGGTGCCTGCACACAGCAAGCTCGTTCGGGGAGGGTCTGCTCCATGATCCAAGGGGCTGATACATGAACTGACACGAAATCAAAAGTTAATGTATCCCAAAGTTTCGTATCGTCAACAGGAACTCAACGTCACAGACGCCACGTCAATCGGACGCCCAGTCTGAGAGTTATTGGCTTTTTTGTCCCAGGGGCCCGATTGGTTTTTAAGTCAAAACCAACCCGACCATACTCCAACTGCATCCAAACCTCAAGCAGAGTAAGCCAAAAGGTCTGTCTCACTAAGAGGAATCAATCAAAGTCGACGGCACATCAATCGGGCATCCGGAGCTCAAGTTATAAGCATTTTTGCTCCGAGGGCCCGATTGATTTCATGTTCGAACCAAACCGGCCAAACCCAAGCTTCTCCGAAACCTTGAGTGTAATATACCTAAACGACCGTCTCGATCCAAGGATCTCATTGCAACTGACGGTGCTTCAATCAGAGGTATGTATCCCAAGTTATGTGCGTTTGAACGTATCTGTCTGAAAATAGGGGGTTCGGGCCCGGTCCGACCCGACCCGATACCCCCCTGGTTGGCCCAAACCGGGTTTACCCAAACCGGGTCCGGGTCTGGCCCATTAGGGCGTGACACGGCCCGGCCTAGTGCACTCAGGCGGCCCGCGCGGCCAGCTCGGCCGATGCAGAGATGAGCGGAGAGGGGGGGCGCTGCCCCCCTGTTTGTGTAACCGCGGCCCCCACGTGAGGGGGCCGCTCCTTTGGCCAGCTGGGGGTTTCGATCGCAGGACTTCCTCGATCGGCCGGCCCAGTTGGTCGGTCGTGCTGCTGCCGTGGGACCCCGCGGTCCTGCCCCTTCGGCTCGCCAGTGTCCGGTGGTTCCGGCCGCCGCTCCCTACTCCGCCGTGGCCAAAGGCCGCGGCCTTGGTCCGACCGGCGCGGCGCGACGGCGCTGCGCCCCTTCCCTGCGGCCCGACTCCGGCCGCCGGTTCGTTCGGCCTCAACGGCATGGCGCGACGGCGCCGCACATCTTTGCTGCATCATTCCGCATGGTGTCGTCGCACCGTGTCGCCTTCTTTCGAACCGCAACAACACGACAACAAAAGGGGGAGAAGAGTCGGCCATGTTCGTGCGGTCTGACCTCCTTTCGATAAGGTGATATCAAGCTGCTCAAAAAATAAAGACGAATAACAACAAGGATATTTCACGAACAAAAGAGTAATTAACCCCGACATCAAGCGTTGTTGAACAAAGGTTCATCGTGGGGAAGGGACGTCATGGAAGACGGCGTCGCGGAAGGAGGATCGTCGGCGTCACGGAGAAGAGAATCGTCGGTGTCGCGGTACACGACATCGCATCGTCGATCTCCGAGGATGGCATCTCTCACCAGCTACGAAGAGGGAAGAAGATGGTACGAAGAACTCCCCTTTGCAGTGATGAATTTCTTCGTCGAAGGCTCGACGTTCTTCGCGTTCTTTGACGAGGAAGAAGATGTTCTTCAAGAGTTAGAGCAAAACCTCTCCAAAACCTCCTCTCACAACGAATCTCCAACTTAATAAAATAAGGTTTTTCCTTATTTTATTTCTCATGCCAAACCTTTTGAAATTCAAACATTCGAATTTAATTCACTTAACTTGTCAAAATTTATTGAAGTGATAAGTTGGCAACTTTAATGACAAAGAGGTTAAAAAAGAGTTAAGGAGAAATGAAAAGGTGGGGGCTTGTGTGGGCCCCACCTCACCTTAAATCCTCTCAAAGGAAGTTTAGAACATCAGTGGGTCCCACTACAACCACTTAGCATAGGTTAAACTACTTTAAATAAAAATAAAATTGGTTGCACCATTTTATATTATTCTATACTTAACCCAAAATTTTAATAACCTCACCTGAGCAAACCCAACTCCGAAAAAGTCGTTCTTAAGAAGTTATCGGTGCTGCGGTTTCATCGGTGCCCTCAGATTTCAATTCCGAGCACCAGTTCAAAAGTTAGGAAAACCCGCTCGTTCGTTCACTGAACGTAACCGAGATAAACTTCGGAAAATGATTTCGGGCACATCGGGCCTCGGAATCAGGTGCCTTCAGAAACCGCGTTCTTGTAAAATCCAAAAAAAAATTAAGAAAAAAAATTCCCTTGAATTTTACCGGTATTTACTGGAAACACCAGTGGAAATCCAAATAAAACCACACTTTGTTGAAACAAATTCATGAGAATCAAAGTGGGGACATAAATAAATACTCAATCATCAATTTAAAACAAAATATAACAAACAAAAACTAAGTATATATAATAAATAAGGGTAAGATAAATTAGGGATCCATTATATGAAAATTCCTACCTTAAATATGGTGAAAACTCATTACATTCATAAAGAACACTAGGAGAAGGGAAGAAGGGACTCTCGAGAGGACAAAAACTAAGATATCCCACCATTAAAACCAACCCAATCCATGAACTCATCTACCATGGCTAGCTAGGGAACTAAAATAGGATAACCAAGGAAGTAAAAGATTATAAAATAATAAGAAAAGATAAATCCTTAATAAATTGAGATTTATAATGAAGTATTTCCACCAAAATAAAAAAAAATCACCATGGGAGAAAGAAAAAAGGAAGAATACATGGCTAGAAAGTTCTATTTTATGTGAATAGGGAATAAATAAGAATAAATTAGTTTAAATTTTAGTGGGGAAATATGGTCATTTGACAATTTTTTTAGAAAATTGAGCAATTTACATGGTTTGGCCACATAGTCTGTGAAATCAGGTGACAATCGTGTTCCCTATCCCTAAAAACTACATTTGGATCCATGGTTAACCTAGAGAGACAAATTGTTTGAAAAACCATGTACCATCTATGTAAACTACACCAGAAGACACTTTTACCTTCAATGAAGTTTGGGTACATGATTAGCACAAACCATACACTAACCGTCCACCCACTGGAGTCTCCCCATTTCCCCAAATTTTAGACCTCCATGTCCTAGAACACCCAATATATCAAAAAATAAATGAAACATACAAGTTATACATGTACTAGTGACCTGACATGTGTCACAAAAGAAATCGTAATAAGTGATTGACACTACTTATGATACTTAAAACAAGGAATTGTATCATATTTACAATATATGTGATATAATAAAATATGATTGATAGTGTTGAGGGGTTATATCATTAGCTTCAGTATTCTCATTAAAAACTATGATATATGTTGTAAAATATATCATAGATTATGATTCACAATTCAATCATAAAATATAATATAGAGGGAAAAAAATTCATTTTAACATTTTTCAATTATTAATTGATATAGATAATTTATAAATAATATATAAATTATAAAAAAATATTTTGTAATATATATTTAATTTATAAAGTGTTTATAAACTAATTATTTATAAAATTTTAACAGTTAATTATATAATGTTTTGAAACATTTTATAAATAAATACACTTAATATTAATTATCAGTATTAAATAAATTTAACATATATGGCATTCCTTATAATTTTTATGTAAAAGGTTTATATAGAAATTATATGGTAATTTATATAGTTTTTATAAATTATAAAATGTGGAAAGATATATAGGAGTTTATATTATAGTATGAATTTTTCATAGTTATTAATTTTAAATGTTCTTTTTAAAGACCTTATTTGATAAATTATTTTAACCACATCAAAATTAATTTTGATAATTGATATAATCAATATTCAAATAATATTAAATATGTGATATTTAGATTATATAAAAGGTTTATGTAATTTATATGAAATATTCATATAAAATATAATATGTTTATATTTCACTTAAATATTATATATTTAAATAAATTCCTAATAGGATGATAATATGAAGGCTCTAATATTATACATAAATATAAAATGTTTTTTATTTTTTTACTTATAGAATTTCCATAATGTTTCATCAATAATAAATTGTTTATATTTGTTTATTTTATGATTTGTTTATAAATGTTTATCTCATGTTTAAATTTATGAAATGTTTACTTATTTAGTATTGTTTTCTAATTTATTCCTAGATTTTAAGTATTTATATTATGAATTGATATATGTTTTAGTTTAAATGTGTTTAAATTACTTTTATAAATTATTATACATGAATTTATGGAGTTTTATATTAGGTATAATAATTGATTTAATTTTCTTTTACGATGAATTTTTCTTATTCATGTGTTATGAGCTTGAAATTAAAGATTATTTATATTTTATATATTATAGGTGTTATAATTATGATGAAACTTAGATATATCTTGAATATTGAAGCATGGGTAATGGGATTTTGGTACAGACTACTCACTGGCCTGGGAGCTTAGGCTTTGTCTAGAAAAGTGGGGGTTGGAAACCTATATCAACATAATTTATCTTATGAGGATATATTATTTTAAATTATTTTATGAATCTTAATAAAAATGTTTCATATAACTTGTTAATGTGATGAATTTAGATAAGTTCAAATATAGTTTTCATTTAATTTAGGTCTATTACATAAGCTATGAGTTATATAAACAACTACACAAAAATATGTTTTAAACATATTGATTTCATGGAATGTATAAGGGTTCAAGACTAAATCATTAAAAGAATACAAACATGTAAAGATAATATGAAAGATAAGATAAATAGATTTAAAACCCATTTAAAATAAATAGTTTTATCTTTCATCTAAATAAAACACTTTTTAATACCGCAATCATCCAAACTAGTGGTTAATGAAAAAGTTGGGTATCCATGGATTATCTTATATAAAGAAAGTGGGATATAGGTGACCCTAATTGTTATTTTTATATTCATTGAATGAGCATGGTTTATAATTATCTAGAAAAATATAATGGTTTAGATAATATAATAATAGAGTTTAGATAATTCATATGATGTATCTAGTTGATGAGTTGTCTACTTAACTTTTCAAGAGTCATATATGATATGATTAACAATATTATCTACAAAATATAGTCATGAATTCTATTATGATCTTGTATAGGATAAATCATGATTAAATTTGGATATTATCCCATTATTGGATATTGTGTGTTTAAAAGGGTTTTTTATTTTAGTGGGAATATATTCAATAAAATTATTTATTAAATGAATATAAAACATGATACTAATTTGATAAAAGATTTTTTTGTTGAAAATATGACATAACCATCATAAAACATAACTTTGAGATAAATACTTGAAAATAAGAATTTTAATGGAAGAAACTTATTATAATGGAACAAAAACTTATGAATTGTTATTAAGTAAGAGGAAAAAATATTTATGATCAAGAAACTCATAGGAAAATGATTATTGAAGAAGATCAACAAATGAAACTAGATTCTTAAGAGAATAATAGAATCATTCAATTAACATTTCAATGGTATAATTATTGAGATCCAAAAAGACTAAATTAACTTCAATTTTCTCTCATTTACTCAAAATTATTAGGTGTATCAATAACATTAAGTGACTAAAAGTTTCCTCTAAGCCTTAATATGACTATAAAAAGCATTCTGTCATCATTTTCGGAAAGGTTATAACACTAAGAATGGGTTAAATAAAATGTTACCTTATCTCCTCAATGTATTGAGAATATTTGAGCAACACATGGGATATTTGGGCTTTGATATTATGTTGATAGTAAATAAGAGTAAAATTTTAAACAATAAGAAGAATGGATGCTCTAATTATCAGGCTTGGTCATTGAAATCTAAAGGAGGTTCTAGGAAGGAGGGTAAATATTAATATTGAGTGTAATGGACTAAAATACTTGAATGGGTTTGAGATTATTCTTGGAGAGTTTATATCATTTTTTATGTTTTATATTTAAATTCATCAATTTTGAAAGGTATAAAATATAAAATATATATTTTACAAAACACTAAATATACAGGAGTTAAATGAAAATATAAGAATTAAGGAATCATGTAGTTATTATTTTATTATAATAAAAAGGTGTTTATTATTAATATATATTGAAATGAAAAAAATTCAATCTTATATAGATCTAAATAAATAATGTGTGTTTTCATCTTATTTTCCTTATATAATAAGAAATTGTTTTCATAAATAAAGAGTTTTTATAAGAAACATGAGTGATTTTTTTGTTACACATGGTTTATGATTCATTAGTTTACATAAAATTAATTTAAAAGAAGATATGGATAAAGGGGTTTTATCCAGGATAAAATATTTTATTCAATATATTTTTTAAAAATTGAGGGAATGAATTCCCACCAGTTCCCACCACCTTTCAATCACATATTTCAAAAAAAAAATCTTCTTTCATAAAATTATTCCAAGAACATATAATAACATTTAAGATATGGTTGTTAACAGTTCATTTGTTAAATATTCCCACTTATGGAAATAAATTTTATTTATTAAACATGAATTATTTTTTGTATCTTATTTTGATATTTTAGATAAAATATAGTTTTAATTATATTAGTGGGAATGTGTTTATACTTAAATAACATAAAAGTGTAACAAATAAAATATTTAACTAGTAATAATTAAAGTAAATATGACCTTAAATACTAGAAGATATTAGTATATGTTTATAATGAAGTTTATTAACATAAAGGGTTATATTTTGTTTTAAAAATGATCTCAAATAAATTTTTAAATATTATATTTCTGTGAAATATGATGTTTAAAAACTTACAAAGAGTTATAAATCGAAAAAATAAATAATTAACATTATTTCATTTGACATTATTAAGTAAAAAGTTTCGTATATTTATTCAAATAGATGAACATTAGGAATATGATTCCAAGTATCACCATTATTAAAACAAGATTTATTGATAGATGTTACCCATTGAAGGAGTATATCAAGAGGTTTTATCATATTGTCACATAAATATGTGGTATAAATTATATAGAGATTTAATAAATTAAAAAAACCCCTAAATGTGATACAAACATAAAAATATTTGGTAGTATATCATAGAATTTATGATTATACATAAACACATGTATGGTTTTATTAGTATTATTAAATTAGTTTTAAAATATAAAATTTACCATATTATAAAAAGGAAATAACCACTTCATCATTCTGTCATATTAGATAAATATATTAATGAAGTGAACTGATAATTAACCACTCACATTATTTCTTTGAGATATCATTAAATGGTGTTTTCCATGGAGTATTATTGGTTATGATGAAATATTAAGGTTAGTATGGGTAATATTTTGTGTTAAGATACAAAATATAATTATGACACACATAATTGGTTTTGTTTACTAGATAACCCACCATGTATATCACATAGAATTTCATATACTATTTATTTGGTATACTATCGGTGCATATTTAATACAAAATCCTTGAACCTATGGTTAGACAATACATTCATGAGTTTTGAAGTTTATTTTGTGTCATATTTTTTATAACATGTTCATGGATGATTAATTGGATATTTAGATCTAAGAGGGATATAAATGGATGAAGAAATTTTTATTCGTGTTTGTTTATATTGTGGTTCCCTATGAAATACATGTTTTAAAAAATTAAAAATTTCTTGTGAAGATTCTAGGTGTAATGGTTTTTTCAGTGTCATTTCAGTTCTAAGGGTTTTGGCACCTTGACTTAGATAAGGTAAAACACCCATAGTAAAGGTTTTTTTCTCATAATGTTCAAGTGGTGGGTTATACAAATAGGAAAAATGGGGGTTTCAATTTTCTACTATGTAAAGACTGACCATGAAAATTTTCATAATGAGAATTGGCAAGGTTCCTGGGTTTTTGCCTTGAAGAATCAAAGATGGGTTTGAGATCTCACTATAGGGAATACACATTGAAACATTTATTTTAAAGCTCATAAAAAATTAGAGATGTCCTTGAGTGAAATAGATAATATAAGAATAGTTTTTGTGTCTAAATGTTTCAAATGAGAGATGATATAATCATAATGAAGAGAAATATTGAATATGGTATAGTGAACATGGGATTCATAGGGTGTTAATAGGGTTTATCATGAGAAGAATAAAATGAATTGTGATTTTAATTTTTTGTGAAATTTATACTAAAAAAATCCTAAGATATTTGGGAGATAAGAAGGGGATACCAATACTTTTGGATATGGTTGGAGTCACCTCCAAAATTAGAGTCTGGGAGGCCTCTACACTATGATATTGTGTTAGTCCCTTGGATTATGTATTTTATTTATTTCAAATAAGTAATGATGTAAATATAATCTATGTTGAGAATGTTGGATGAAGATTAAATTCCAACGAATGGGGAGATTGGAGAACCCAACTGATTAAAGAAACCATTTAGTTTATGATAAAACTTAGAGATTTAGTTGGAAACATATTCTGCTATAAAATAACCAGTTTCTATAAAAGGTTGAGATTTCTTAAAAATTCATTTGTAAATTTTATTACTTATTTATTGAATATTAAAAAAGGAGGTTGAGTTATTTTGATTCTATTTGGAGTTCACCACATAAAATTATAAACTAGTTTGATAAGATCGAAGTTGGTGAAAAGATAATGATTTGTGGACAACACGATGGTTCAACATATATATGTGATTAATATGGAATACTATTTTTTCTAGGTAATCTATGTATTCAAGGATTTGTTTTTCTAAATAACATAGATTGTGAAAATGATAAGTTCAACATTTATTAATTTTATAGAGTATAGAGATGGCCAAATATCTTTTCTCTATGAAGTGTTGAGGAGCTAGTTATGAGAGAGATTTATGAGAAAATAATTTATTAAAGAATAATAAAGTTAGATAAGAATTATCAGTTCATCCTTGTGTTTTGAAATGAATTTATCCTCAAGTTATGCAATATTTAATTGGATGACGATGTTTGATGAAATCAAGTTTATTCTATGTTGATGATAAAGGTTCTGCATTTATTTATAATTAATCAAATAAATTTAAACTAAAAGTGTTTTGTGAGTATATATATGAGAAATATTTAAGTTAGTGGATGATACATTAAAGTAATCCAAGTGAGTATTTATATGCTTGATTTTTTTAACAATTAATATGAAAACTTTTATAAAGGTTGATATGAATTAGAGTTATTGGAGGTGTTTGTAAGATGTATTGAGATGTTCTAAGATAACTAATGTTAGTTTAAGTGTATATGTAAAAGTAAATACTCTCTTACTATATATATTTAATATCTTAGGAAGCTAAAAATGGTAAAGATGATATTTAATATCTCATAAAGGTATAAATTGGAAAATTATAAGGATATATAAGAGTAACTAGAAGATTACAAAAGTTATTTAGAGTACTATGAATCTAATATAATATCAATTAGAGTTCACATAATATTAAACTTATTCTCTAAAATATCATGTAAGAGTTACATTTTATTTCCTATGAATAAATATAATGATTTTATTTTATTCAACATGTTATAAATATTATGATGTAAAGTGTTGAGTTATGGTTTAATCCATTATTTTTTTTGATAGAAGAGTGAGAATATTATAAAGTGATATGAAACTTTACACCATAATTATATTTGTATGTGTGCATGAAAATGTGGAAAAAAGATATATATTTTATGAGAGTTTTAATGATTAATATGTTTAGAATATTCTGATATTCATGGAGTGTCAAAGTTAATATCTTGATAGATCTTAATCAGGATATCTCTAAGAAGGTTGAAAGATAATTGAATATCAGAGAACTTAGTGATTTAGATAATGAATATCAAGTGAATAGTTTATAGGATATTTGTGTGATAATTCTAAAGATTAAAAAGTGAAGATTTTAAAACAATTTCTGAATATTGATGTTGGATTATTGATTGGGTTTAGGGGTTATGGAACACAGTTTAAATTATCACGGAGGATTCCATATTTTAATTATGGGTATTTATTATCATTTTAATTTTTAGTTAATTAATAGAACAAGATTTGAAGAAAGAAGTTGAATAGAGATGCTAATGCTACTAAATATCTCAAACATCAATAAATATTGAGAAAAGAGAGACCAATGTTATATTGTTTTTAATTATTATTTATATAGATGTTCTTAAAGAAGAAGCAAAAGAGAGGCAGTCATGGGATGATTTATGCAACTAAGGAAGAAGATCAGATCATTTTAATCTTGTGGAAAATTTTTCTTTTCATTGATGATCATTCTTCAAGAAGATATCTATTTTTCTTTTTATTGTTATAAGTAGGTTCTTGTAAAACTATAAGTTAGTGTTTGTGTAGTTTTTTAGTGATTATATTGGGCTCAAGGATATTCCCTTTCTCTTAGTTGATTTTGATTATAAA
Organism: Viscum album; assembly: GCA_963277665.1. Classification (NCBI taxonomy): domain Eukaryota; kingdom Viridiplantae; phylum Streptophyta; class Magnoliopsida; order Santalales; family Viscaceae; genus Viscum; species Viscum album. The sequence goes on along the minus strand of OY728132.1, from coordinate 598,489,049 downwards.
AACCATTCATGTCTGTGTTGGATAACAACCACTATACATCGAGGACTAGCTCACACGTTTTGAGTGAACCTCATAAATGTCTATTTGTTGTGTTATTTTTTATTTTTTATACCTTTCATTCATGAAGACTAAGTTTTATATAAAATATTGAGGTCTATTCAATCAAATAGGTGAAGATGTAAAATAAAAACAATTAATTGAATTTTTTCCACACTAATTCTTCCCCCTCTCAGTGTGGTTTCACTAATCCTTTAGGGAAAAACATATTATCATATCAATAATAAGATAAATATAAATTTTTATTAGAAATGAAAAAAGGGGGAAGGAATTTGAAGTCAAATAGGCCTAAAATGATGTATTCCTAGCACATCCTTAGCCATATAAATATTATATTCATGAGGTAAAGAGAATAAAGTGGAGAAAATAGTTAGCGGATAGGTTTCATATCCATTGGAATCCAAACTATATACATATTTGTTTCCTTAATTCAATGTATAATTAACCCATAAACTATAAATAAGAAGATTTTTATATTCCAGAATAGTATAATATAAGGACCTATGGATAGGTAGTGAGACTTGTATATATTTTAAAATCAAACAGAATCTGATACTATCTCTAAAAGAGATATACTACTTACTCTAAAAATATAAAGATATCTAAAAATATATATAAATTAAACTAGAAATGGGTTACCTTTACCATATAAATCACTGTATTCCATAACCAGTAAACCATTTTGGATGTGAATGATTCCACCACCACACATAGTTCCATTAGAATAGTTTTCTGAGTTCAATTTTAGACAAGATATTGGTATAATCAAGGATACCTAATCTATAAAATTAACATTGATGGATGAAATTTAATTTTAAATACCCAATAATTTTCCCACTATTTAGAACTATTGATTGGAATTTATATTTCAATGATCATAGAAAACACCTTCATCTTCATAAGTTGGAGGTTATGGGACCTAACATTGAATTTTGAATCTTTCCGAGCTTATAAAATGGATCAAAAGCATGATTCAAATTCCACCTTATAACTAATACTTAAATTAGATTTAATCATAACACCTATGAACAAAAAAAGTGATTATTGAATGATTTGGGAGATATTTTTTCTATAAATAAATTAATATTCTCATCTTTCAATGTGTGTGTGATAAAAAAGAGATGAATATATAAGATAACCAAGAACAGGTTCCAAATAGGTTTTTTCTGGTATTAAAGAGAAGAATATGCGTGCACATGTGATCTAAATTAATGAGGCAATTGAGGTTATTGAAAGTGAATATTTATAGACTGGTTTCTAATCATAATTATTTCTTGTACTCAAATTTCATGACTACCTCTGTTAACCTTTCCATGTTATTATTTACAATAATATAGGAATTTTTATAGTGGTATCACAATAATTTTTCATCGGGGATTAACAACTTGATAAAAAGAGTTAGTTGTATCTGACCTTCTGTCCTGTGTGTTCTTTCCCACTTTATCTCTCATCGCCACATTTTCACCATCAATATTTAATCGCACTAACCAAAAATGGGAATAAATCTGATTGGGAGTTTTTTTCGTATAACCACTGATTCATCCCCCCCCCACCACCACTTAGTGTTAGTGGCAGCATTTTCTCTATTAACCTTATTAGTTGGTATTAAATAATTCTTAAAGTGGTTCTGGGTAACTTTTCCCATTGATTTGTTTCTGATTTTATTATTTACAACATTGATAGATTATATCTTTAGAGGATTTTAAAAATATCTATAACAAAGGATTTATTATTTTCAATGGAAATGCATTCTATATATGGAAGGGTAGGATAGTTCTGTATCATCTTTCTCTTGGATTATACATTATGGATCTCGCTAATATTTCTATACATATTTCTGAATTTAAGATATATTATAATTCACTTATGAATAAGAATATAAAAGATAATGGATGATCATGTAATTTATTACTTTTATTACTATTAGATAATTATTTTGAATAAGTAAATGAGTTAAATATTCTAGAAACTTCATGACATCCATGAGGGAATCAAAAAAACTAAACAATTTTATCTTATAAACTCATTATACTCAATTTTAGTATATTTAGATGAGATAAGATGAAATTATGTTTAAGTTACTGATTTGGGTGAATAAATTTGTGATCTTGATTTGAATCTATAAAGAAATTTTTGAAGATTCTATTTTAGTGAAGAAATTTTTGAGAAACCTCCCAAATAAATTTGATGAGAATATTTATTCCCTTGAGGAACAAGACTTGGATGAGTAGACCATCGATATGCTCAATAATGTCCTGATTTATTATGAGATAAGTATAGGACTATCCTTAAGGAGAAAAGTAAAATTTGAAAAGGTGATGAATTTTAAAGATTCAAATGGTTATACACATTTTTAGCCTAATAATTCTCACAAGAAGAAAACTATAGATGAGGATTTTGGCATGGATTTTTATAAACTTATATCATTATTCTCCAAAGTCATTAAATGATACAAATATAAATAAAAGGGTAATATTACATTTATGTTCTACAATTTTAGAAATATTATATTTTTTTAGCTAATTACCCTGACAAGGAATAAGAATATGAGTAAGATGACTAAGAAAAATGTTTTCCAAAAGAAACAAGATGGATAATTTTCATAATGGAGGATATTATTACAAAGGAAAATGGGTCTAATATAATGAATAAAAATAATTTTCTTTCAAAACATAGTTCTATATCTTATGATGAGGAAATTGAAATAAAGAAAGATGACTTGAAGGATAAAGTTAAAATAGATTTTAGGGATAAGTCAAATAAACCCAAAGATCCCTTTATCGAAAAAATAAGGGAATTATGAATAGGAAGAAAACCACTATTATAAAACACAAAAATAGTTAAAATTAAGGATGAATCTTTTGGTGTTCCTGAATAAAAATAAGAAGCTTTAGAGAAAAAATAATGTTTTAAATATTGAAAATGATTTATTGAAAATATTTATTGATAAATGAAAATCCAAAGTCACTAAAAAGATAAAAGTGGAGTTTACATTAAAAATAAGGGATCTCAATTCAATCACTTAATATAGAGATAATATTCTTGATATTTAAAAAAATATCATTGTTAAGCATGAATAATTAAAGGATATTGAGGAAAATTTGATTGAAGGTAAAAATTCATTAAGGAATATGCCCCCTGTGTTCCAAAATTATATTAATAATGTTTTTGAAAGATCTAAGTCATAAATATAAGTTTCCAATGAAACCATGAAAATTCTAAATTGTCCAATTATTCAATGAACTATTATTTTTGATACTCAAGAATACAACATAATTGGTGGAAGCTACAAAAAAAAAGGACAGATTTTGGTTTCATCACATAAGAAGGTGATCACACCCAGAGTAAAATATAGTGGTGGTTATAAAAATTATAAAGTAAATGAGTTATAGAAGAAGAATAATATTGATAGTAAGCCAAAGGGTAATGCTAAAAAGAATTTAAAAATTCCCTAAACATTATAAGTTTGTAAACAAGTAGTGTATTTTAAATAAAAATACATAATAATGAGATGATTTTAAAGAATGTATTTTTTTAATTAAGTAGATCTCCCTTTAAATAATATTATAGTGTCCTGGGGTTTATGGGTATAAATATTATGTTTTCTGGAATAATGTTTTACTTCCTCAATCAAAAATATTCTATGAATTCAGTGGGAGTCAACCTTATGTACCTAGATTCCAACCAAGACAACATACAAAAGAGAAGGTATAATTGTATAATACATTTGATTCTATTAAGGAAACTTATGGTAGGAATGATAAATTTAGACACAACAAAAATAAGTGTATCACTATGCTACAAAAAAAATTGAAGTAAAAGGATAATACCAAATCTATAAATAAGACGATTAATCAAGAGTAAGTGATGGTGGTTTAAGTTATTTGAAAAGTTATAAAAAGGGAGAATCCTTGGATATTTGATAGTGGTTTCTCATCTCATGTTATCAAAAATCATAATCTATCGAAATACATCCAAATGTATGATATAGGACCTATTACTTTTAGAAATTTTGTATCATTAAGTGTGAAATGATATTGATTCACCAATATTAGTAATAATAAATATTGAAATTCTTTCTATATTGATGGGTCAAGGAACAATCTCATGTGCGTCTCTTAGCATTGTGAAAATGGGAGTGAGGTGACCTTTCAAAGGTATGTATGTTTTATTAGGAGGAAAAAGTATGGTATAATTTTAATGAATAGATAGTGAAAAAATAGGGTTTTATATTACATTTCTAATAATAAATATACTTTTTTCATGAGAATGAAAAAAGAAAGTCAGTTATGGAATAGGAGGCTTAGAAATTTTTGGAAAATAATATGGAAAATCTTATCAAGTTGGAATCTATGGAAATATATCAAAGCTAAATTTTTAAAGGCTCAACACTTGTGACACATGTCATAAATTTAAAATGTTAAACAAGTGTCAAAAGTCAATGGAGATAAAGACCATTGAACCTCTTGAGATGATATTCTCAAATTTTTGTGGTATTATGAGATTAAATTCAACCAATAAAGATAAATAAATTATAATTTTTTTTTATTATTTTTCTCATATGAATTATTTATATTTTATATCGATTAAATCACGCAATCTTGAGATATTCAAACAATTTAGAAAAAATACAGAGGAACAAATGAGATGTGATACCAAAATATTGTGATCAGAAAATATATCTGAATAAAATAATGATAATTCATGTTAATTTAATTAAAATATAGATACCATATTAATGACAATTAAATTTAAGAAACAAAAATTTAATTCAATTCTCTATTTCAAGGTTAATGATGCAAACTCACTCATTGTGATTTTTTATGTCGATAACATATTTTTTAAAATAAAGAGTGTGATTGAGAGGAATTTATTTCCCAAATGAGAAAACACTTCTAGATATTGATGATTAGTTAGATGATATTATTTTTGGGTTAATATTTATAAACATAACAGATTTTATCACTATCATCTAAGATAATTATTCTCATGAGTTTTTAATATGTTTGGTATGAAAGAATAGAGAGTTTTCACTACTCCTATAGACCATAATACTAAGTTTTCAATTGATTTAAAAAGGATAAAGTGTGGATAAATTGTAGTTTCTAAGTCTTATTTATAACACCTATATATTTTTTAAAAGAAAACAATGTTTTATAATGTAACATACCATTACCGATATAATAGGTATATATTTAACCTTGTCATGGTTTTTCCCTTTTGTTGACTGGGTAGGGTTGAGAATGAATTGGGAGGATACCTATAATGGTGAAGTCATATAATTTTTTGGAATCTCAGCTTTAATCGTTAATTTCCAGAGGATGTAGGCAGTTTTCACATCAGGCAACTAGGTTACACAATGTGTATTAGTTATTGGGTGCATCCCATGAGAAGGGTTCACACCGTGAAAGGTTATATTATGTGATGAGTTTTTACACACTGTGAGTTAATTAAAGTTCAAATTTTAATTTAAGGTTATGGGTTTTATAGAATTGTTTGAAATTGTGGATTTCACGACGTGTAAAGTAATTACATGTCGTTTAATTCCCTATGTGTAAGTTATATGCTGGTAGCCCCACTGAAATTTACATTTTTTTCTCCTCTAAAATTTTATTTCTCTTTATTTAAAGCATATCCCAGGTGATCTTGGAGCTCTCTAACCCTTCTAGGACCTTTCTTTCAGCGTTCATTCATCGTTGCACTTGCGGTGTAAATTTCTGGGTAAGAGTTCTCCATTTTTCTTCATCTATTTCTCTTTACCCTCCTCAGGGTTAAATTTATAATCCTAAAATTTATGGATATGTACTTTGTCTCTTTTTTTTCAATTCATTGGATGAGTTTAGAGGTCACCTCTACCTTCGTTCTCATTGGTGGGTTTTGTTGTGGGCGTTGAGTTTTGGAGAAAATGTAGGTGATTCCGTCCCACTTAGCCAAATTGATTAAACTTAAAATGATTGATTTATTTTATTTTATGATTTAAAATCAGTTATTTGATGTTTATTTCATTTATTTTTTTATTAAAAACCAATTCCAACGAATTGGGAGGTTTTGAAATGGTTTTGGAATGAAATTGGGAAAAAACCCCAATTCTCTTAAATTGGGGTGTGTTAAAATGGATGGAAATGGTTTCAATTAAAATGTTGAATTTTATTTTTCAAATGGAATTGATGGAATTTTTTAGATTGTGAATATGGATTAAAAAGTTTTTATAGAAATCCATTTGTTTTATTTTGTTAAAAAATCATGTTTTTGATTAAAACCTATTTTGGTTTTAAAGATAAAAGTGGCTTTTAAAAATTGAGGAATGATATTTAATTGTATTTAAAGAAGTATTAAAATAAAATTATCATCATTTATTATATAATCAAACATTCAAGACTTATGTAGAATGTGATTTATATGGAAACACTATGTGATTTTACAACGTTCTAAAACATAAATGCATTAGGTCACATCCCTTAGGTGATGGTGATGAGTCCTCTTTGAAGAGTGTCTAGAGGATGTGTGTCTACACATATTTCTATTATCACTTAGAGATTGTGGATTCCTATAGCTTGTAACTTTCATACCTATATGGCATATGACCATGTTGCTCGCTTGATTATATTTGAGATATAAATTTTTTCCAATGTTGTTAAACTATTTTACATGACCTTCTGAATTTATATAAAATATTTTATATAATTTTTTTATTTAATCCATTGTTTTAGAAATATTACATCACTTTTAAATACTTTTTTATAGTATTTTCTATCATTTGAACTATATAGCATGATTATTTAAATATACTTTAAAATTCTAGACCTGTTTATTTTAAAATTTAAAGAATTCCTTTGGTTAATTTATTATTTACATCTGTTGTGGAATCCTTGGTGAGACCCTACTAGTTTTTTATCTCACACCCTACTTTTTCCTTTGGTTATTTTTAGATTATCTCCTTATAGGTTTGAGAAAGAGAAAAGGATCTCTTGGAGTTGGATCTAGTTTTGGATCCTTGGGCTTGGTGAGTTGTGTCCATAGTGACTTGGGTTTTTTTCCTTCGTTTTGGTACTTGGGTTGTAGTACTTTGAGATTTATTTCCATGTTGAATTCTGGCAAATCACTCCCAGTGGAGTTTCTTTTGTATGCATACTGACTTGATTGTCTTGTTTCTACTATGTTTTGTGGAAAATTCATTCCCAATTTCATGTTGTATGATTCCAGGTACTAGTCTCCAACCCGTGGGGATCGAGAACACCCTTTGGGATATTCCAAGACCATCTTTGTTATAAGGTTACCAGGGTACCTAGGTTGTTTTGTGATAAAGTGGTATCAGAGGTAGGTTGAACTTTTGTCTTCATTTCAGTATGCATTTTCAAAATATTTTTGGTACTTAGGAGGTAGTTGAGATTGAGTGACATGCCAGCTCTCACTGTAATAAACCTTATGTTGCTAGGGGTAGTTTGGGAAAGAAATAATGTTAATTAGTTCTATTCTTTTCCCTAGTTTGATTTGGATACTGTGAAATCAAAATATTATTTTTTCTACCAATTGGGATTATGATTCCCTCATTGATCAATTTGAGAATTATATAATGTCTTCCTTGTTGTCTAGTGATGTTTTGTAGCATCATACCTCTAATAATAAGTGCGAATCGGATCCAAGAAAAGGCTACTATTAAAGCTTAGAAATCAAATCATATTTTAGATCCAAATATAGTTGAGATGATTGTGTGCACTGTCCATGTTATGGGACAGGAACCACCTCCAGTTCCCATTCAGGCTCTATTTGTGGAACCTAAGAGGGATTATCTCAAAGTTAGTTCCAAATAGTTATTTCACCAAAAGCCACTAGTTTTAAATGGCTACACTGGTCCTTAGCATTCTATTTAATGGTTGGGTAGGATAAAACATCTATTGGAGTTCTTGGAGACACCAGAAAATATCAAGGTTAAGTGTTCTACCTTCATGCTAGAGGGGCTGAGTAGGAGATGGTGGGACATGATGATGATGGAAAGGAAACATGAGGGATTTGAGTGGAAAGACTTCAAGGTTCTCTTAACTGACTAGTTCTATCTAGATTCAATAGTATTGGACATGGGTTTATAGTTTTTTAAGATTGAGCAGGAAGACAGAACCATGTATGAGTATTCAAATCACACTGTTGAACTCGTTTAGTTTTCACCTGAGATTTTATCTAATGAGATGATAAAGGCTTGATGGTTAGAGTCGGGAATTCAATCAAATATATGTTATCAGGTTTTCTTACTAATGTTTCCCACTTATGATGATGTCATAGATAGCTTGATGATGGTTGAGATGAACCTGGATGGAAAGTTAGGTTTGATGGGAGTTCCTTTTTCTCTCAGTGGAAACATGACTTCCATCAAGGGAAAGTGGAAGTGTGATGATTATCGTGGTATTTCTCTATGACAGGGTCATTATAGACCTCCTATAGTGCTAGGAGTAAGTCATTTGATTTTTTATCAGTGTGAAAATATATGATATTATAAGAGGGTTTTACTAAGGAACCTAAGAATTGTGGCTCCTACGAACGTTCAAGTAGCTTAAAAAAATTCTTACATATCTTTTATATTATGTTTAGTGGAACATGATCTTCCGATCTTCCAGAAACTATGGGTAAATTAGATGATTCATGTATAAATGGGTTTTAGACACTATAATCTAGAACAAATCTACTTCATGTAGTAGAAGAGTCTCTATAGGAAGCAGACATGGGTCCAATGACTATAAGAGGTACAATTACTATAGATTCTTCATTAGTGGATTCTTTATTTGATACTGGTTCATTTCATCCATTTATTTAAACTCGTATTGTTAATATAATAAATCTTATTATAAAACCTTTGTCTTGTGTAGTGGATATTACTACACCCCTTAGTACAAATAGAGAGCAGGGTCTCTGTAGTCCCGCTAGTGTTTTCTCTCTATCAGATGTTGAGATGACTTGGATTTTTCTGGTCCTCAACATGAAACCTCTTGATGTAATTTTCAGAATGGATTGGATCATTTCCAATAAAGCCCATATTGATTGTTATCATCAATGGTTCTACCTTAATACACCCAGTGGTGTGTCTCTAGTCTTTCAAGGAGAATGGAATCCAAGATTGAGGAGGGTCATACCTTCTTATCTAGAGTTGGGGAAGGTAATATCAAGGTTTAATTTTGTTCTAGAGAAGGAATATTTGAGAGGTGATCTCCCTCTAGTTTTCATCGAGTCTCTCGATGTGTTTACTTCTGATTTCTCAGGTTTTCCACTAGTAATAGAGGTCAAATTTTCCATTGACTTTATGGATGGTACTCAACCGGTTTCTATTACCTCTTACCGCATAGCTCCAGATGAACCAAAAGAGTTGATGTCTCAGTTGGATGATCTTCTTGAAAAATGATTTATATGAACGAGTGTGTCACCTCAGGCAGCACCAGTTCTCTTCACTATGAAATCTAACAGTTCTCTTTTCTTATGTGTTGAGTATAGAAAGCTCAATCAAGTTACTATGAAGAACAAGTATCCATTTCCACATATTGATGATATTTTTGATTAGTTGAAAGGGGAAAAGTGGTTTTCAAATATTGACCTTCTATCTGGTTACCATTAGTTGAGGATAAAGGAATATGAAATTCAGAAAACCACATTTCAGAGAAGGTATGACCATTATCAGTACCTTGTTATTCCCTTTTGTCTAAAATATTCTCCTGAAGTATTTCTGGTTTTGATGAAAATGATTTTCCATGAGTATATAGATACCTCTGTTGTAGTCTTTATGGATGACATCATCATTTACTCTAAGTCCAAGGAGGATCATGCACACCATATGCGAATAGTTATGGGTTTTCTAATAAATCAAAAACTTTATTAAAATATTTAGAAATGTTATTTTTGGATTTGGGACGTGAAATTATTAGGACACGTGGTGTTTGAATAAGGAATATCAGTTGATCCAGAGAAGGTGAAGGTTGTTATGACTTGGGAGAAACCACATAATGTATTCAATATTTAGATCTTCTTGGGATTAACCAGATGTTTTTTTCAATTTGTAAATGGAGTCTCATAGTTTCCATCTTTGATGACTTCTCTAACTTGTAAGGGAGTGAAGTTTTATTGGAATGATAAATGTCAAAATTATTTTGTTGAGTTGAAACATATTTTGACTACAGTGCCTATGTTGAATCTTCTAGTGATTGGGTAGTGCTATGTGCTCTTCTGTGATGCATCAGGTTCAGGATTAGGTTATGTTCTTAGGCAAGGTAATCATGTCATTGCCTATGGATCTCATTATATTTGGACACATGAGAAGAATTATCCTACCAATGACCTTGAACTTGCAGATGTAATGCAGAGAGTTAAGATTTGGAATCATTATCGTTACAGAGAAAGGTTTACTATGTATTCAGACCCCAAGATCTTGAGTTATATCTTATCTAAAAAAGATTTGAACATCCACCATAGGCATTGGGTGGAGTACCTGAAAAATTTCAACTTTAACATCACATGTTCCTCAGGGAAATAGAATTTCATTGTAGATGCTTTGAGCAGGAAACTTTTGACCCAGGCATTGAAAGAATCCTTAGAAGAGTGGAATTTGATGGCTCTTTTTTCACAGTTTCATATTGAAGTTCAGGAAAAAGGGTCTGAAGTTTCTTTTGGCCAACATCCAGTTGACATCCACTCACTACTACAAAAACTTCATTTAACAATGCTGGTATTTATTAGTTCTAGAAAAAAGAAATAATAAATTACATCTTTATCAGTTCTGAAGAAACAGCTAATACATTTAACAATTTATCAGTGATTTATTTTTAGCACTGATAAAGGGTACCCTTTATTAGTGCTATATTTTTAGCACTCATAAAGGAGTCCATTTTTAGTGCTTTTTTAGCCCTAATAAAAGTCCAAATAGATAAAATTAAATAATTAAATACATAAAAAATAAAAAAATATTTTATTAAAAAAATATTACAAATTTTATTAATTAAATAATTATTGACAAAAATGAATAAATTGATTATACTTTATATAAAATTTAAATACTAAAAAATATTATGTATTAAATATGATGATATGTAAAATAAAAATTAATCAAATTAAAAATAAAAAAAGTAAATTGAGAAAAATATTAAACATTTTATTAATTAGATGATTATTGATAATTTTAACAAATATTATATATTTAATATATAGATATATATTAATTTATACCAATATGATTTATATATTAAAAAATATTTATTCACTTTACATTAAATTTTCATATGTGATGTGAATAATGGTTTATAATTAAAAATTAATATGAATTAAAAATACTAACTAATTGCATAGAGTAAAAGACATATAATTGAATGTTGTTTGATTTTTCAATTTAACATAGATAAACTGTGTGTTATATTTATTTCACAAATACTTAATTAATGCCTTTTTATATAGAATAGACACACACAAAACTTATCAATTTTTTCAATATTATTAAAGTGTACTTATTTTTAATTTATTCAATTTCACTCATTTTTAACATGCATGCACTTAAAATTAGATATTCATTAAAAATGTTTAAAAAATATTTGTAAAAAAATATTTATAAATAAATATATTCATAAATAAATATATTTAAAAATGTACATACTATATATATAAAATTATATATTTATAATTATAAATAAATATATATATATTTTAAAGTATTGATATAATTATATATATTGAAATAATTATTAAATTTATAATAAATTAACATAAATAATGAATATATTTACTATATTTATATTTATATATATTTATTAAATAACTATATATATATATAATGATATAAATATTATTTTTTAAAAATATTTATATAATTATAAATAAATAAGTATATATTTAAATAATAATAAAATTATAATAATATATTTAAATAAGGAATATATTTACTATATTTATATTGATATATATTTATTAAGTATATATATTTATTTAAAAAATTATTTATAGTTATAATTATAAATCCTTTTATCAGTGCTTACCTAATAAACATTGATAAAAGAAATCTTTATCAGCGCTTTCTTTATCTTGGATAAAGATGAGGCTTTATCAGTGCTAAAAAAAGTGATGATAAAGACCTACCTTTATCAGTGCTAAAAATAGATGATAAAAGTTTCCTAGTCAAATTAAAAAAAACCTAACATGTTACGAACCTGTCATGATATTGGAAGGTTTCCATAGAATCGACCCATTGTTGGCAGTCCTCCTTGGTGAATCAAAGCTCGAATCACACAAACCCACTCTAATAACACAAACCCACTACCTCTAGTTTCTCGAACATCATTCAACATTTGGTGTTCAGTTAAAGTTAGGGTTTCTAAAGAAAGCACCAAGATCTGGATATGAGGGTCTCATATTTTCTTCAACCTAGCGAGGTAAGCCTGTGTTTTACTTTTTAGGTTCTGATTTTCTTTTTGTATTTGTCATTTTGAGATCTGGATCTGAGGGTTTCCGATTTTCCTTTGTAGGTTCTGATTTTATTTTTGTATATGTGCTCTAGTTGTTGCATTCTGTTTTTCTTTTGTTTATGATCCATTGTTTTCTTTAATACTGTTTTAGATATCCTATTTTGGTCTTTTTAAAATGTTGTTTTGAATAAATTTTCTTCAATTTCTACATCTATAACCCAGCTTGTTGCATTTTTTTGAATCAATTTCCTTTGTAGGTTCCCAGAAAATCGAATTAGAAACCAATTCCTCTTCTGATGATAGTGCGAAGCAGCAACCAAAGATGATTTTATGAAATTTAATTAATTTATTTAAATTCCGTTTTAATATTCTGATGTAAGGATTTTCCTTGAAATTTTATTTTCTCATAATTGTGTTGTTTAATTTAAAGATAAATTTTAGTAAGGGTGATACCATATTTATTTATTTTCAAAGGCTCTCTATTTTGAAAATTAGTACGTTGCTGTATTTATCTTACTATGTTGTGATATTCATCTATATGGGTTGCATATATTTTTATCAATTTATGTTTATTTTATAAAGATAGACACACACACACACACATATATATTTCTATCTATTTATATGCATTTTCAAAACATATAATGTAATAGTGATTTTATAATTATTTATTCACAAATTATGATTCTAGATTTCTAAATTAAAAAGGTGTTATATTTATTTTCATTAAAAATTATGTTTAAATGTGCATTTGTTTTTCAATTATGTGTATTATAAATTCCATGATATAGATACATCTGCGTGTGTGTTTAAATGTGTATGGGATAGACATTTCAAGGGATGGTGTGTTTTTCTCCATTGTTTCTAATATATAATATTGATGTGTATTATTACTTTATGCCAACTTCTTTATGGACCTCCCTAAAATATCAAGTAAGGGTCAATGCGTATTAGATTGCCTCCCTAGAATCCTTAGGTTGCAACATCATTTTTCCCAAAAAATAGAATATAAGTTATCAAATTCTATATATTAGAAATTATTTTTAGTTATTCTTCATTTTAGGTCTATATTTACATTTTAGGTCTATATATATATGTATGTTTAATTAAAAATAATATAAAATCCACTTAAATAACCAATAAAATAGTGTAAACTCATGTTGCTTTCAAAATAATAAAAAAGGTAACTATATATACATTTTTTTTACACAATTAATCTTTCTAAAATTTAAATAATTATATGTTATACACAATTACCCAAAATAATATTTTATTTACCATTAATATAATTTAAAAATTATTATTAATAGTTTTTTAGTTTCATTATAAAAAAATTGTATTATATATATACATCAAATAATATATTGTATATTTAAATAAATTTAAATATGAAAAATAATATAAATATAAATATATATATAATTATATTAAAATAAAGATACTAATATATATATATAATATAATATTTAGGTATATTCACTTTATTTATCTATGTATCGAATGATGAGTGACCTCCATTTTATAGTTTTTGATGGTGGAAGGCATGAACCCCATTCAGGTTTATTGCCTATCAAGGTAAGTGTGATTGAACTACACACCTCCATCCACCACTTTTCCCAATCATATAAAACCATATAATTTTTTTAATAAAATAAAACCTATTAAAAAACATGTTTTATTGAAAAAACAATATAAAAAAATCCTCAACCAATTATTTTATTAAAGTTTTATTCAGATCCTTGTGGATAAATTTTAGGATAAAGATGAAAGTAATTTATTATTAACTCTACCTCCATGTCAAATCAAATAAATTAATTTTAGTACCATACACTCTTCAACTGAAATTATACGATTTCAACCCAAGAGCCCCGGGCAGTGCATCACTGCGGTTGTGTATTCAAATTCTTCAATATCCACCCTCTCCATTTCGTTCATGCCCTTCACCCTATCATTTCTATAGTTGTGTGGAGCTTTTCTCTGGAATGAGTTGGTGGAAATTGTAATACCCCGAACCTAGTTACCCAGAGTCGGTGCATTATTACATAATATTGGCATGATCACAAGAGATCATGTCTTGAATGACCAATTATTTTAATAGCCATGGAAATACTAGATATATACATAAGTTTTACATTACATCATGAAATAAAAACAACACCATTTATCCCCTTTGAACATACTTATATCCCTTAGCCTATCCCTGCAGTTCAACCATAAAATACTTCTTCACATCCTGGAAAAAATAAAACATAGAAAAAGGTGAGCTCAGATTCTTAGTAAGGATAACACTATAGATGAAACTTTCATAAATAATCATAAACATTAAAGGAAATGTATAAGACTAAAACATAAGCCTTTTAAACTTAAACTTCAGAATAATATGGAAAATATAAATCAAATAACTCCATTTACTTATTCATATAGATATTCTACTAGTCTAATAATCACATGCAATATCAATATCTAATTTCATAATGATGGAATGTATAATGTTGGACATCATAACCTCATAGTCAAGGCCTCGTTCTAAGATAAAAATAAGATTTTTTCAAGGACTTATTTCAAGACACTAGTTTGTCACATGAGACCTACCGATGCATCGAGCAGCTATAGCTTGCTCCACCGGTCACTTACTAAGACCAATGCATTCCTCATATGAAAAGGTTGAAACATAACATAAACATTAGTATTAAAATTAGCATACAAAATTTCAATACTTTATCCATAAACCATGAATGGTATAAAAATAAAACATTCACATTCAAACATATAAAAAAACCTTCAATACAATATGGAATATTTGTATCATAATAATTTAACTTCAAACAAGTTTAAAATCCATCATAGGATGTTGGCATAGATGAAATCGAAAAAATTTGAGATAAATATATCTTTATATATTGAAATAATTTAAAAGTAATTTAATTGAAAATATTCTTATAAGATTTTAAGGGAAGCTTATAAGGTGTTATAATGGTGGAAAATAGCCACACCCGCTGTATAAGTTAAAAAAACATTCTTTCCTTAATTTTGTCGAAAAGGTCGTAAAGGACCTTATTTGGAAAATATCCGAAAGATTCCTTTATAAACATTTTATAAAGAGTCAAACAAAGGTATAAATTACTTTAACCAATAGTCTATGAAATAGTAAAAATGTTTCGAAATTCATTTTTAAGAAACATGGATGTGGATGATAAAGAGGTCCCAGTAGATACTCACGTATAAACAACCTCGAATAATGAAGAGATTGTAGAATTAACCCTTACCTTGTACTTTTCTTTGATAAAGGGTATGTTAACCTCCTTTATAATAGTTAAATCATTGTTATTAAATTATACAATAACCAAATACATAAATATGATATCATATATGATCTTCTAATATTGCGTTGTTAATAATATTTCAGTAGTATCATTATTTTGGGTGTTAACTGATTCATTTTCTTTTATATGTTTGGTTATGTAAGCCATATTTTTTATGGATAGGATTTATTTTATTCATATACATAATGATATTAAGTTCTTAAAAATTATTTTTAATTATAAAATTAAAATTATTCTTGAATGGTTATGATGAGGAATGAATTTCATCGCGTTCATGGAGACGGTAATCCATACGTACGCACGAGCGAAAATATCATTATATTGATGGTTAAATCATATGTAATTTTATGGTATATCATATATAAAGAATAATTAAAATGTTATATTTATTATTTACATTATTTATACTCATTATTATACCCATCCAAATAATGAAGTGTTTGAATAACAAACTACACCACGACATGGAGACGGTAAGTTGCACGCACACACATATAGTGACATGTCATTTATAGGATGGATAGAATAATGAATATGGTTGTAACAGATTTATAATAACACCATAGTATGTATAATGTACTAGATTTATTATTTTGGTATGGAAACAACAAATAAAGATGAAGTGGAAGAAGAAATAAACTTTGAAAGAGGTGGTGAAATTATTACCTCTTTTTCAGGTATTACCTTTTGATTTGATCAAAATGGATCCTTAGGTTAGATTTATGACCAAATTAATACCTCTAGGTATAAGTGAGGGTATCTATAAGGATATTTGTGTAGGGTTTGGCCAAGTAAAATGGCTTTGGAGGTGTGATTTTGAGATAAGGGGGTGTACCTTTTTGTAAGAGAGGTGAGGGTCACTTTAGGAAAAGCATGAAATATTATTTTATTATACAATCATATTCAGTTTATAATGGCTAAAAAATGATTTATTTCTAGTATAAGGTGGTTATGGGTCTAAAAACGCTCAACAAATAGGTTTTAGAAATGTTTAGGTCACCATATTAACCTTATCTTTTAGATTTAACTCTTAGTTAAATAGTTTAACTTTTACAATGTATTCTTGAATTATTATATTATATTGTTAATAATCTGAATATAAAATTCCAAGAGAATCCCAAGTGGTTAATTAATGATGTATATAACCTTATCTAAGTAATTTGGCCAATACTTAGATTTTTAGGAATATTATATCATTTAATAATATAGTATTTGTTTTAAAAACTCATTTATGTCAATTTTGACACCATTTTGTATTTGATTTTTTTAAGTCCTAACTACTTGATTACTTCGAATAAAATTCATTTAATAAACCCTAAAGTTTAATATTAACATATTAAATTCTAGTAATCCATAAAAATTCTCAATTTACATTTACTTGAATATTTATGATATAAATTATTTTAATCCTTCATTAATAAGGTAATTACAACATCAGCATTGTGTCAGAAATAAATTTAATTATTTAATGTCTAAAAATTATAAATAAAATACAATTATGTAGGAAATAATTTTATATTTCCAATGAATATTTATAGTCTAATTTATCTTATGTATAAACCTATATTAAAGACGTTTTAGTTATGAAAATTTTAATTTAACACTTTTAACTAATCTTTTAAGTAAAATAATAATAAATGTACTAATCTAATCCAAGTGAACCAAAATGGTAACATTTTATTTCTAAGGTTTATTTTGGACGAAATACACTTATCCAATAGAATTAGGACACGTGTTAGGGTAATTATAATATCATTTTTACCTTTAATTACCCTATTTATTTTTAACTGTGGTAAATAAAAGTCAAAAGTTACTGTTCACCAAAAATTATTTTCATCTTATAGAACCAAATTTTAATTAATAATTTCAACTGTGTCTCTTGGATTTTTGAAATTTAATTCACAAAAGTGGTAAAATTACATTTTATGCAAATTTGCAAATGTGCCTAGAAGGTGGGTAAAAGACGGTAAAAAGTTCAATAAAATTTTATACATCCAATATTATTATAAAATGACTCCAATTAATTATATTGAACTTATATAGGTATTATGTATCTATTTTGAATTAAAATAAATTTAAATAAAATAAATAATTATTTAAATAAAAAGTTGGTTTTAAACAATAACATAGTGTTTTTCACTATTAATCAAAAATTGAATGTTTTCTGAAAAATTCCAAAAATTCACTCTAAGATAATATTGATATTCCGAACCCAAAAATGAAGTCCATTTTGAAAATTAAAATTTATAAAATTTCAAAAAGTGGGTATAACTATTCATAACATCTTGTTTTATTGGTCGTGGTGTGCTAGAACTCGAAGTTGCACACATCGCAAACTATTGTGTTATTCAAAGGGAAACTTACTGTGGAAGTTTGGGGTGTTACGTTCTCCCATCCTTCAAATAATTTCGTCCTTGAAATTTCTAGAATATTACTGCATACAAATATTTGGATGGTTATTCATTATAAGTTCCTCGGTTTCCCACATTGCCTCTTCTATCTTATGATTTATCCATAGAACTTTCACCAGACGAGTCATCTGGTTTCTCAATACTTGTTCTCTGGTACCAAGAATTTTGATAGGCTCTTCACAATAAGATAGATTAGGTACCAGTTCTAATTTCTTATAGGTGAGTACATGTGTTGGGTCAGGCATGTATTTTCTCAACAGTGATATGTGGAATACATCATGAACTTTGGAGAGACTTGGAGGCATTGCCAAACAGTAAGCTACAAATCCAATTCGTTCTAGAATTTTGAAAGGTCCGATGTAATTGAGACTTAATTTACCCTTCTTAACGAATCGTATAACACCCTTCCATAGAGATACCTTCAAGAAAACATGATCACCTAATTGAAATTCCAAATATTTCCTTTTATCAGCATAATTATTTTGCCTAATTTGAGATACTTTGATGTGGGTTTGGATAACCTTCACATTTTCCACTATTTTCTCAACAAGTTCTGGGCCTATGAGTTTTCTTTCACCAACATCATCCCAACAAGTTGGGGTGTGACATCTCTTTCCATATAACACTTCATATGGTGCCATCTGAATACTTGGATGGAAGCTATTGTTATAAGAAAATTATATGAGAGGTAAATATTGATCCCACATACCTTGAAATTCAAGTGATAAATATCTAAACATTTATTCTAAGGTTTTAATAGTCCGTTATGATTTTCCATCAGTTTGAGGGTAGTGGGTAGTGCTCAAACAAAGTTCAGTATCCAAGGACTTCTGAAGAATTTTCCCAAATCTTGATGTAAAATAGGGATCACGATCAGAAACAATCGATAGGGGTACTCCATAAAGTCTTAAAAAATCATTAATATATATTATTTCTAAACGTTCAAGTGGTAAATCTTCTTTTATAGCAAGAAAATGTGCTGACTTGGTAAGATGATAAAAAATTACCCATATTGCATTGTTCCTTCTAGGAGTCTTTGGTAGCCCCATGAAAAAGTCCATCATAATATCATCCCATTTCCACTCAGGTATGGGAAAAGGTTTCATGACTCCTCTAGTATGTTGTCTTCTAGACTTCACCTGTTGAAAAACCATACATCTTGACACAAAATAAAAAATCTCCCTCTTCATGTTGTACCACCAAAAATGTTCCTTCAAATCTCTATACATATTAGTGCTATCAGGGTGTATAGAGAAATTGGAGCTATGAGAAACATCCAACAATTCCCTTTTTAGATCAGGTATATCAGGAACATAAATTCTCTTCCAAATTTTAAAAATTCCATCTTCATATATGAAGTCTATCAATATCCCATAATTTACAGCTTTAATTTTATTTTGAAACTCCTCATCATCAATCTGAGAACTTTTTATCCTTTCTAGTAAAAATGGTTTAGCAACCATTTGAAAAAGAATTGATGTTTCACCTTCCATGATTATTCCCATATCCATTTTTAATAGATCCATGAACATAGGATCCCTTTTAAATCTCATCTTGTTCACAACTCCATGATCATTTATACTCAAATCTTTATTCCACCTTATTTGCCTTCTTGGGTGGTAGTGTATAGTGCAATCATAATCCTTGAGTAGTTCGAGCCATCTCATTTGCTTCATGTTGAGTTATTTTTGTGAAAAAATATATTTCAAACTCTTGTGATCAGTATATATATCACATTTTTCACCATAGATATAATGTCTCCATATATTCAAAGAAAAGATTACAACTGCTAACTCAAGATCATGGGTGGGATAGTTTTGTTCATGAATTTTTAGCTGTCATGATGCATAGACAATAAATCTATAATTTGGAATAAGGACACAACCAATTTCATTTTTTGATGCATCACTATAAATAACAAACCCATCATTCACTGATGGTAGAGTCAAGATCGAAGCATTGACAAATATTCTCTTCAGTTATTCAAAACATTCTTCACACACTTTTGTCCAAAAAAATTTAACCCCTTTATGTGTGATGTTGGTTAATAGGTTAACCAATCAGGAAAAATTATGGACGAAGCACTGATAATAACCTACTAAACCAATAAAACTGCATACCTCATTTATAATTTTCGGTGCTGGAAATTCTTGGATTGCCTTGGTCTTTGAAGGATCAATAGAGATTCCATTTTTAGAGACAATATGGCCAAGAAAAGAAATATCCTGAAGCCAGAATTCTCACTTGCTAAACATCCCATATAATTCATTTCTTCTAAGGGTTTTCAGAATAGTGTGCAAGTGATTTTCATGATCTTCATAGATTTTTTAGTAAACTAAGATATCATCAATAAATACCACTAAAAAGTCATCAAGATATTCTTTGAAAACTCTATTCATTATATCCATGAAAATAGAGGGTGAATTAGTCAGTATAAAAGACATTATTGTAAACTCCTAAAGCCCATACCATGTTCGAAATGCTGTTTTTTAAATATCTTCCTTATTCACACACAACTGATGATATCCAGATCAAAGGTAAATCTTTGAAAAATATTGATCTCCATAAAGTTGGTCGAATTAATCATCAATTCTAGGTAGGGGATACTTGTTCTTTGTTTTTATAGCATTGATCTCCTTGTAGTCAATAAACAACCTCATATATCTATCTTCCTTCTAAACAAAAAGAACAGGGTCTCCCCATGGAGAAACACTAGGGAGAATAAATCCCTTATTAATAAATTTCTCTAGTTGCTTCTTTAGTTCCACTAATTACATAGTGACCATTCTATAAGGGGTATTTGATATGGGCCTTGAACCATGAATTAAGTCAATGGAAAACTCAATTTCTCAATTTGGAGGATGTCCAGTTAAATCCTCTAGAAACACATAAAAATATTCTTGTACAATAGGTACATCCTCTTTTTTAACAATCCTTTCCTCGCCTATATTTATTTCATTCTCTTACTCCCTAATAATTGAATTTAGTTGAGATATTGGGGGTGGATCTAGATAAGAATCATGTGGTGAAGTTTCTGCTCTAAAGATAAGGCACTCCTTATCATCATCAAAAATTGTAACCTACTTCTTCTTAAAATAAATTTTTGCATCATGGTCCAAAATCCAATCCATACCGAGGATTATATTAAATTAAATCATGGGTATGATGATGATATCATTAGATAAAGAACATTTATATTCCCTAATGGGGACTGATTCACAAATCACTGTTGAAATGATACTTCCCTTATGAGTTTTTACTGACAAATCCATTGTTAAATTAAATTGGAAATATCTTATTTTTCTAGAAAATTGGGAAGATATGAAACAATGTGATGATCCATAATCAAATAAAGCAGTGTATAAACTTGAGAAAACCATTAAATTACCTGCCACCATGTCTTTTAGAGCTTCAACCGCAGAAGTAGTGATCACATAATCTTGACCTTTCACCCTTGGCCTTTTCTGAGGTAAGTTTCCTTGGCGCTTAGGAAATTTATTTACACAGTTCCCCATTTCTCTAAAATTGTAGAATTAAACATTGACATCCTCTTTATTTACCTTGAAATAACAATCTTGGTGGCCTTTTTCACAAAACTTGTAACAGACTCCCATTCCCTTCAGGGAAGTATCAGGGCGTTTCTTCTCGTATTTACCATAGGATGGATATTCATCTTTTCCCTTCTTCCCCTTATTTCCATTTAGGGAGTGTTAAAAAGATCTCTTCTTATCTTGCTTTTCTTTAAAGTCATAAGACTTAGAGAATTCTTCTTCTGTCTTGATAGAACATGAGACAATATCTTCATACGATGAGAAGGATTGTGAGACTAATGCTCGATGGATAAATGGTTATATACCATCAAACAACCGATCAGTCTTACCCCTTGGGTTATGTATATAATCTATTGCATGCCTTGATAGCCTTGTAAAGTTATCCTCATACTTTGCGACATTCTCATCCTCCTTTTTCCTCAGACTCAGAAATTGTCTTTCCATATATGCTCGATGGTAACGAGGAATGTATTTTTCTATGAAAAGATCTTCAAAATCCCTCCATTACATATTTAATACTTCTTCATATTCCTTTGTGTTTTGAATTTATGACCACCAATGATCTGTATCTCCCATGAGGCAATAAACTTCCATGACAACTTTTTCCCTTTCACTACTCCCCAAGGAATGAAATATTTTCTCTAGTGAACTTATCCATTGCTCAGATACAAATGTATTTTCAATCCCATTGAATGTTGGTGGTTGTTGTCTCATGAAGCAGTCTAACATTGATCCTCTGTGTTGTAGATTAAGGTGCTCCATACTGGTAAGGTTATTATTCATAGCCTGAGTGAGTTGTCCCAGTATAGTGATAAGATGATCAGCACCAGTTTCATCACTATCTCCACTATAATTATCTTGAGAAGGATGTAAATCTCTAAATGGATTACATGAATTGATACAGTTTCCATTCCTTCCACTATACTTAATTTCTAAACAATGGCATACACTAGATTAGTTTATGAATCACAATACATAATTCCAAACTTTTAAAACACTTAACATAAATTGAAAAGTTTATGGATATAATCCATAATAATAAAAATGTTTTCTTTGAGGAGTTATAGTCTCATAAATCCTTCATAATGGTTTGTAAAGAAAATGTGAATTATCTAAGAATATCCCCTAGGAGGGTCGTAACCAAGAGGGAAGCAAGGCCCATTGTCGTGTACCAGGATACCCTTGGTCAAGCCCGAAACTCTTTGTCATCGTTTTAACTCTTAGGTACATCCGTGATAGAGCTACCACTATGTGATTGTATCCAGACAGGGATGTATTGTTTGGAAAATACACAAAATCTCTATATTACCAAAATTATAGGAAGTTATTCTATACAAATCCTCAAAGTCTATCTTTGGGTAATGTTCTCTAATCAGAGTTTTTCTAAATCCAACTTCTAAGGCTTGTACTAAACTTCCTCAGATACCAACTGTAACACCCCGACCCTATTTACCTAGAGCCAGTGCATTATTACATAACATTTTCATGATCACAAGAGATCATGTCTCAAAAAACTGATTAGTTTAGCATCCTTGGATGTACTAGATACATACATAAGTTTTACATTACATCATGAAATAAAAAAACAAAGTTTTATCCCCTTTTAACACACTTATATCCCTTAGCCTATCCCTATAGGTCAACCATAAAATACTTCTTCACATCATGGGAAAAATAAAATATAGAAATGGGTGAGCTGAGATTCTCAGTAAGGATAACAATATAGCGGAAACTTTCCTAAATAAGCATAAACATTAAAGGAAATGTATAAGACTAAAACATAAGCCTTTTAAACTTAAACTTCAGAATAATATGGAAAATATAAATCAAATAATTCCATTTACTTATTCACATGGATATTCTACTAGTCGAATAGTCCCATGCAATATCAATAGCCAATTTCATAATGATGGAATGCATAATGTCAGACATTATAACCACATAGTCAAGGCCTCGTTCCAAGACTACAAATAATATTTTTCCAAGGTCTTGTGCCAAGACACTAGTTTGTCTCATGATACCTACCGATGCATCTAGTACCTATAGTGAGCTCCACTGGTCACTTACTAAGTCCAATGCATTCCTCATATGTAAAGGTTTAAACATAACATAAACATTCATATTAAAACTAGCATACGAAATGTCAATAATTTATCCATAAACCATGAATGGTATAAAAATAACACATCCACAGTCAAACATACCACAAAACCTTCAATAAAATATTGAAGATTTGTATCATAATAAATCAACTTCAAACAAATTTAAAATCCATTAAAGAATGTTGACATAGATGAAATCACAACTATTCGAGAGAAATATATATTTCTTTTTTGTTATCATTTAAAAGTCATGTAATTGAAAATATTCTTATAAGCTTGTAAGGGAAGCATCTAAGTTCTAATAATGGAAGAAAATATCCACACCCTCCGTATAAGTTAAAAAATCATTCTTTCTTTAATTTTATCGAAAAGGTTGTAAAAGACATTTTTTTGGAAAACGACCAAAATATTCCTTTATAAACATTTTATAAAGAGTAAAACAAGGGTATAAATTACTTTAACCCATATTCTAGGAAATATTAAAAATGTTTTGAAATACATTTTTAAGAAACATGGATATGGATGATAAAGAGGTCCCAGTAGATACTCACGTATAAACAACCTCGAATAATGAAGAGATTTTAGAATTAACCCTTACCTTGTACTTTTCCTTGATCAAGGGTATGATATCATAATATATTATAGTTAAATCATCATTATTAAATTATAAAAGAACCAAATACATAAATATGATATCATATATGATCTTCTAATATTGCTTTGTTAATAATATTTCATTAGTATCACTGTTTCAGGTGTTAACTGATTCGTTTTCCTCTATATGATTGGTTATGTAAGACATGTTTTTTATGGATAGGATGAATTTGATTCATATAAAAAATGATATTAAGTTATTAAAATTTATTTTTAATTTTTAAAAAAATTATTTTTGAATGGTTATGATTGGAAATGAATTTCATCGCGTTCGTGGAGATGGAAATTCATACGTACGCACGAGCGAAAATATGATTATATTGATGGTGAAATAACATGTAATTGGATGGTATATCATATATAAAGAATCATTAACATGTTATATTTATTATTTACATCATTTATACTCATAATTATACCCATCCAAATAATGAGGTGTTTGAATAACAAACTACACCACGACGTGGAGACAGTAAGTCGTACGTACGCACGTATGGTGACATGTCATTCATAAGATGGATAAAATAATGAATATGGTTTTACCATATTTATAATAACATAACAGTGTTTATAAGGTACTGGATTTATTATTTTGGTATGTAAACAATAAAGAAAGAGGAAGTGAAAGAATAAAAGAACTTTGAAAGAGGTGGTGAAATTATTACCTCTTGTTCGGGTGTTTCCTTTTTATTTGATCAAAAGGGATCCTTGGGATGGATTTATGATCAATTTAAGGCCTATAGGTATAATTTAGGGTATTTGGGAGGATATTTGGGCAGGGGTTTGCAGATCCAAATGGATTTGGAGCTATAAATTTGAGAGAAGCGGAAGTAACGTTTTATAAAATAGGTGAGGGCCACTTTAGGAAAAGCATGAAATATTATTTTATTATATAATCATATTCAGTTTATAATTGATCCAAAATGATTTATTTTGAGGCTAATGTGGGTATGGGTCTAAAAACTCTCAACAAATAGGTTTTATACATATTTAGGTTACCATATTAACCTTATCTTTTAGATTTAACTCTTAGTTAAATAGTTTAACTTTTACCATGTATTCTTGTATTATTATATTATATGGTTAATAATCTTACTATAAAATGACAAGATAACCCCAAGTGGTTTCTTTAATGATATATATAACCTTATATATTTTCTTTGGATGAAACTTAGATTTTTATAAATATTATATCATTTAATAATATAGTATTTGTTTTAAAAACTCGTTTATGTCAATTTTGATACTATTTAGTATTTGATTTTTGTTAATGTCCTAAAAACTTGATTACTTCGATAAAAATTCATTTAATAAACACTAAATTGTCATATTAATCTATAAAATTCGTGTAATTCATCAAAAGTCTCAATTTATATTTATTTGGATATTTATAATATCAATTATTTTAATCTTTCATTAATAAGGTAATTACTACATCATCATTGTGTCATAAATAAATTTATTTATCTAATGTTCTAAAATTATAAATAAAATACCATTATGTATGAAATATTTTTATATTTATAATTAATATTTATAGTCGAATTTATCTTATGTATAACCGTATATTAAAAATGTTTTAGTTATGAAAATTTGAATTTAAAACTTTTAACTCTTCTTTAAATAAAATTATAATAAATGTCCTAATCTAATCCAAGTGGACCAAAAAGATAATATTTTATTCCTAAGGTTGATTTTTCCCTAAATACACTTATCCAATTGAATTAAGACTGTGTTAGGGTAATTATAATATCATTTTTACCTTTAATTATCCTATTTAGTTTTAATCATGGTAAATAAAACTCCAAAGTTACTATTCACCATAAAAATATTTTCATATTATTGAACCAAATTTTACTTAATAATATCAACCATGTCTCTCGGTTTTTTTAAATTTAGTTCACATAAGCTGTAAAATTACGTTTTATGCGAATTTGCAAATGTGCCTAGAAGGTGGGTAAAAGATGATAAAATGTTCAATAAAATTTTATACATCTAATCTTATTATAAAACAACTCCAATGAATTATATTTAACTCATATAGGTATTATGTATATATTTTGACTTAAAATAAATTTAAATAAAACAAATATTTATTTAAATAAAATTTTTGTTTTAAACAACAACGTAGTGTTTTTCACTATTCATCAAAAATTGAATGTTTTCAGAAAAATACCAAAAATTCACCCTAAGATAATTTTGATATTCCGAAACCGAAAATGAAGTCCATTTTGAAAAATAAAATTTATAAAATATCAAAAAGTGGATATTACTATTCATAACAGCTAGTTTGATTGGTCGTGGTGTGCTAGAACTCAAAGTTTCACATAGTGCAAGCTATTACATTATTCAAAGGGAAATGTACTGTGGAAGGTTGTGGTGTTACAGAAATTGAGGTGTTGAGTTAATAACTAGTTTTAATGGTCTAATTTTCACAAAATGAAGAAATTTTCCCTTTTAGAGAACACAATGAAGTAAATGGAAGGCATTTCCCCTTATACTTCATCATGTTCTCTAAAAGGGGAAATACCTCCCATTTGTGAGAATTACACCATTAAAACTAGTTATTAACCCAACACATCCATTTCCACCAACTATTTCTAGAGAATATATCCACAAAACCATATAAATGATAAATTCAAGGGCGAGAAAGAAATGGATAGGGTGGAGATAGAAGAATCAAAATATGCAACTGAAGTACTGCGCAACCCGAGGGTCTTAGGTTGATAAAACATAATTTCAACTGATGAGTGTATGTTACTGAAATTAATTTATTTGATTTTTCATGGAGGCAGATCCAATGATTAATTAATTTCTTTTTTATCATCAAATTTATAAACAAGTATCTGAATAAAACATTAATAAAATAATTGGTTGAGGATTTTTGTTATAATATTTTTTTCAACAACATTTGGTTTTTTAATAGGTTTTATTTTATTATAAAACAATTATAGGGTTTTATGTGATTGGAAAAAGTGGTCTATAGAGGTATTAACTTCTTTCACACTTAGGTAAATTATTCACAAGTAATTTGAGATGTGTAGGAATCAACCATACCTCAATTATACGCACAATGTGACTACTATGACTCAATGTGTCCGTTGTTAGTTTAAAATTGATAGTTTAGTTCAAAAAATTTCACTCACTGAAAACCAATTAAATACACTCAAATTTTCTTGAAAATTTTGGAAATTGATTCATATATCCTTTGTGACATGTAAGATTTGGTATCACCTCAAAACGATTCACGATGTGATCAGTATAGGTGAAAGTACATGTTTCCAGTTTAAAATGAAATTTTAGAAAAAAATAAGCCTTGTAATCAAAACCAATAAATCAAATTCATATTAATTTTATACTTTAGTAAAATGATCCATAATTCATTTGAGATGTGTAAGAATCATCCGTACCTCAATCTGACACACATTGTGATTGGTATAACTCAAAGTGCATCTTTTTATTTAATAATGACACCATTTTTAATAAAAAGGAAAAATGAACTACTCAAAAATGATAAGACACATTCATATTGTTTTGATACTTTAGTTAAACGATCCATAAGTCATTTTTTATGTGTAGGATTAATTATTACCTCAATCTGATGCACAGTGTTCCCGGTATGATTCAATGTATCCGATATTAATTTAAAACCGACAGTTTAGTTCAAAAAATGTCACTCACTAAAAAAACATACTTGGATTTTCTTGTAAAATTAGGAAATTGATTTAAAAGTAATTTTTTACATGTAGGAATCAGTCTCATGTCAAACTAATACATGATGTTATCGGAATGAGTCAATGTTCGCGTTTCGAGTTTAAAATTACATTTTAGTAAAAAAGACAAGTGTTGTACTCAAAACCGAGTAAAGGCATTCAGATTGTTTTGATACTTTATGAAAATGATCCATAAGACATTTGGAACATATAATAAATATTCTCACCTTAACATTATGAATGGTGTGACTAATATGACTCAAACTGCATCCTTTTATTTAAAATTGACATCAATTTTAGTAAAAAGGACAACTCGCCTATTCAAAACTAAGAAAATGCATTCAGATTGATTTGATACTTAAGGAAAATGATACATAAGTCATTTTCAATGTTTAAAAATTATCCACACCTCAATCTAATTCACAGTGTGACCTATATGACTCCAAGTGCATTTTTTCAATATATAAGTATCATTTTAGTTTAAAATGCACATCACATCGCCAAAACCGAGCAGAAAATCCTAGATTATTTTCACTTTATTTAAATTATGTATTCAATAATGGATGTCCCTTTAATTGGTACATCACAAATAGTTCATTCTGGTCCGAATGTAGACAATGTATGGTATGTTAGAGAGGACCACAAAGAGGGGATTTGGATTCTCGATAGTGGAACCAAATCCTTGAAACTTTAAAAAAAAGAAAGAGAGTTCAATGAGAAGGTAAAAATGTTATTTAATATATTATGTTTTCCTCATAATATTATATTTTCTCTAATGAATTAACATAATCTAAATTAAATGTTTGACTACTCATGCAGACAATGTCTTCTACACAAGATGATGTTTCCAATCCCTCTTAAGAACAAACTATAATGAAGGAAACCCTTTAGAAAGATGTAAAGTTAATGTTACGATATACTTTCTCTATTTTAATGAAAAGTTATATAATTAAATATTGATTTAATTTTTATTATTCTGTGAAGAGTTCATTTATTTATAATATTTCTGTCTAGGTGTCATGTCTTTGCAAAAAGAGCAACAACACTGTCTCTACTCAATCACAGAGGTAATCCTGAGATTTTCACAGTAAAATCATTGTCCTTAGAATTAATATATTATTTTTTATTTATATTTAATTTATTTCTTTTTAGTATTACTCATATAATAATTTTTTCTTATATAGGTGGATTATTTTGTTCAATTTGGGGTATTCTTTCCATCTTTCATGGCTTTCTACACCAAAACCTCCACATACTTATTCTCCCTAAAAACAATTTCACCCCCACAATGTTTCATTTTTAACTTTATTTCAAGTTATATCCATTTATCTTGTAGGAAGAGAAATGATGTTGCCTATGCACAATTAGAGAGGTAATATTGATGTTTTCACAGTAAAATCATTTTCGATAGAATTAATGTATTGTTTCATATTTATGTTTTATTTATTTATTTTTAGTATTACTGACATAATAATTGTTTTCTTATACATGTGTATTATTTTTTTTCAATTTGGGGTGTTCTGTCCATATTTCATGCCTTTCTGGACCAAAACTTCCATATACTTCTTCTCCCTCAAAATCTTTTGACCCCTACAGTGGTTCATTTATCACTTTATTTCAAGTTCCCTCTATTTCCTTTGCAGGAAGTGCAATGATGATGCCTCTTATAAATTATAGAGGGAATCTTGATGTTTGCACAATAAAATCATTGTCCATAGAATTAATGTATTGTTTTGTATTTATGTTTAATTTATTAATTTTTAGTATTACTCATATAATAATTGTTTTCTTATATAGGTAGATTCTTTTATTTGAGTTGGGGTGCTCTTTCCATCTTTCATGTCTTTCTTCAACAAAACTTCCACAAAATTCTTCTCCCTCAAAACCTTTCACCCCTACAGTGTTGACATTTATCACTTTCCATAAAGTTCCCTCCACTTATCAATCATACATGTAATCTTGATATTTTCACAATAAAATCATTATATATATAATTAATGTATTATTTCATATTTATGTTTAATTTATTTCTTTTTAGTATTTCTCATAATAATTTTTTTCTTATACAGGTGGATTCTCTTTTTCGAGTTGATGTAGTTTGTTCAAATATGATCATGCAGTGTTGGAAGTTTGATAAAGAAAGTCAATGGAAATCACGGCAACATTGATAGTTATGATTTATTGATACTTTAGGACATATAGAAATCAGTAAAACTTTAATTCGGCGCACGATATGATTGGTATGTCTCTAAGTACTTATTTCTATTTAAAATTGACATTAATTTTAGTAAAAAATACAAATGAATAAATGTGTCCATTATTAGTTTAAAATCACTATTTTACTTTGAAAAGTTTCACTCACTAAAAACATAGTAAATTCACTCATATTTTATTGATAATTTTTTTAATCAATTCATAAATCATTTGTGTTGTGTTGAAATTGGTCTCACATCAAACTGATACATGATGTGATCTATATGAGTCAAACTGCATGTTTTAAGTTTAAAATGAACTTTTAATAAAAAAGACAAGTGATGTATGAAAAACTGATCAAAAAAATTCAGATTGTTTTGATACTTAAAGACAAAATCCATATGTGATTTGGAACGTTTTGGAATTATTCTCACCACAATCAGATGAATGGTGTGACCGGTATGACTCTAATTTCATATTTGTATAAAATTGACATCAATTTTAGTAAAGAACACACTGGCCTACTCAAAAAAAAACACAAGAACATTTAGATTGTTTTGATACATTAGTATAATTATCCATAACTTATTTGATATGTGCATGAATCAGCCGCATCTAAATCCGACGCACGGTGTGATTGGTATGACTCCAAGTGCTTGTTTTTATTTAAAATTGACATTAATTTTAGTAAAAAGGCCAAATAACCTACTAAAAACTGAGAAAAAAATTAAAATTGTTTAAATAATTTAATAAAAGGATCTATAAGTCATTTTAGATGTATAGGAATCATCCTCACCTCAATCCTATACAGAATGGGATTGGTATGAGTTAAAGTGTATGTTTTAATTTTAAAATGAAATTTTAGTAAAAAAGATAAGTGACATACTCAAATTTGATAAAACACATTTCGATTGTTTTTATACTTTATAAAAATGATCCATAGGTCATTTGGGATGTGTAGGAATCAACTCCACCTCAATCTGATGCATGGTGTGGCCGATATTACTCAAAGTGCGCCTTTTTATTTAAAATTATCATCAATTTTAGTAAAATGGAAAACTTTCCTAGTCAAAACTGAGAAAAGACATTTATATTTTTTTGATACTTTATGAAAATTATCCATAAGTCATTTTCATGTATAAGAATCAGCCACACCTCAATCTAATACACAATGTGCCTAGTATGACTCAATGTGTCTGTTATCAGTTTAAAATCGACATTGGAGTACAAAAAGTGTCACTCACTCAAAACCGATCAAACACGCTAATATTTTATTTATAATTTAGGAAAATGATTTATAAGTCATTTTTGACGTGTAGGAATTTGTTTCACATCAAACTGATACATGATCTGATCGAAATGAGTCAAAAGTATGTGTTTCCAGTTTAAATTTACATTTTAGTAAAAAAGACATCTAACTTACTCAAAATTGAGCAAACATATTTAGATTGTTTTTGATACTTTAGGAAAATGATCAAAAAGTAATTTGAGACATTTTGGGATCATCCGCACCTCAATTTGATGCACAGTGTGACCGGTATGACTCCAAGTGCGTATTTTTATTTAAAATTGGCATCAATTTTAGTAAAATTAACACTTTATATTAATTTATTTCTTTATATTATTTCTTACATAAAAATTATTTTCTTATACTGGTGTCTTCTTTTGTTTGAGTAAGGGTGGTTTGTTCAGCAATATCATGAGTTGGGTCAGGATTAAAAGAAAAAGGAGCATTGATGTTTTTTAATGTATATAGTAATTTGTATTTATGTAATTGTATAATCCAATGTTTGAAATGTCTATAATATAGTGTTTTTTCTTTTTTTGTTGTTGTAAATCTAATTTAATTTAAATACTATATTGGGACTTTTTTTTGATATCTGGTGTGTTTCTGGTGCTGTGGTGTGCATTTAAAGTACATTGTAGTACAAACCTTTATTAATTCTTTTAAAATCACTGATAAATGACACATTTATTAGAACTTTCAAAAGCGATGATAAAGGTATACATTGTCATAAATTCTATGACCAATGATAAAAGGTACTTTATCGGTGCTTTTATAAGTTTGGATAAAGGTATACTTTAGCAGCACTTCTATAAGTACTGATAAAATACCCTTTATCAGTGCTTTTATAAGCACTGATAAATGGTTCCTTTAGCAGTGCTAAATTAAAGCACAGATAAATTGTTTCTTTATCATATCTTTTAAAAGTTCTCAGAAAAGGTCCCATTTATCATTTTTTTTTATCACTGATAAAGGATCACTTTATTAGTGTTTTTTCAGCACTGATAAAATACCATGGCTTTTAACCTCACTCATGTAGTCCGTGATTTTCTAGCGCTGATAAAGGCTATTTTTAGCACTTTTAAAGGCCTATTTTTTAGTATTGGCTCTTCACGAGATGATTATTATCAACATCTTGATTATAAATTCTATAGCATTAGAGACTCTCTTTATGGTGGGAAGACAGTGACCCAGTGGTCGTTCTCCAAAGAGGGTGTTCAATGTTATCAGAATCACTTCTCTGTGTCGTTGGTGGAAAGGAAGGCTATGGTGGGAGACTGTCATAATTTCTAATGTGCTATGTACCAAGGAACCACTAATATTTTCTATGAAATGTGGCATAAATTCTGGTGGCCAAGTATTAGATGAGGCATTGCTGAGTTTGTTTCCTACTGTTACACATGCCATTAGGTTAAGGGCAAGCACCAGAAACCTTTGAGTTTTCTTCAGCCACTTCCATTCCCTACTTAGAAGTGGGATGATATATCAATGGACTTTATGGTTGTCTTTCCTAGTACCAAGAGAATGAATAATGCGATATGGGTTATTATCGACAAGTTCATAAAGTTGACTCACTTTATACCCATTTGTGATACATCCAAAGTTGAGGAGTTAGGAAATCTCTACATGAAAGAGATTGTTTGTTTGAATAGAGTTCCATCTACTATAGTCTCTGATTGGGATCCACATTTCACTTATCACTTTTTTAGAGGCCTTCAAGAGGCAATGGGATCTCAAATCCATTTGATCACATCTTACCATCCGTAGTCGGATGACCAGATAGAGAGAGCTATATAGATTCTTGAGAATATGATTCTTTCTTGTGTTCTCAATTTTGGTGAGGCTTGGGATGATAATTTGGGGTTGGTTGAGTTTTATTATAACAATATCTACCAATAAACAATCATAATGGATCCTCTTTAGGGCTTGTATAGTCTTTATTTTAAATATCCATTGTGTTGGTTGGAGATTGGTGAAAGTTCCTTGGTTGAAAAAAATTTGGTGCAAGAGATGGAAACAAAGCTTCAATTAATTTGTCAGAGGATGTTACAAGACCATATATGATATAATTCTTATGATAATCATCACCATAGACCATTGGAGTTCTCATTTGGTGACCATGTTTTCTTGAAAGTTTCACCCCATTTGGGTCATCGGCAGCTTGGGAGGCAAGGGAATCTAGTTCCTCATTTTGTGGGACCTTTTAAGGTTATTGAGCAGGTGGTAAAAGTTTCATACCATTTAGTACATCCATTGTGGTTGACATAGATACATAATGCATTCCATGTGTCATAGATAAGAAATTATCTCTCTCATCCATCTCACATTCTCAACTGGAGTAATCTTGACATTGAACCTTATTTATCTTGACTGAGGGACTAGTTGGGATAGTTCATTCTAAGACCAAGGTACTTCATGGAAGGATGATACCTTTGTTTCATGTGCTATGGTAGCATGGTTCTAATAATCATGAGATGTGTGAATGTGATACACTAATGATAGTGCAGTGGCCCCATCATTTTTTGCATGGAATCTTCTTCATAGTCTTTTTATGGACAAATAGTTTTCATGGTGGGGAGGTTATAACATCTTGTTACCGATCTGAAAGGTACGTCTTTAACATTGTAATGTTTTTTCCTTTTCACGGACTGGGTAGGGTTGATAATTAATTGTGAGGATACCTATAATGGTGAAGTCACATATTTGTTGGAATCTCAAGTTTAATCGATCATTTCTGCATGATGTAGGAGGTTTTCACACCATGTAACTAGGTTACACGATGTATAATAGTTGCTGGGTGCATCCTATGAGAAGGGTTCACACCGTGAAAGTTCACACAACATGATTAATCTTTACACATCATGATTTAATTAAATATCATATTTTAATCAGAGGCAATAGGTTTTTCGGTGTTTTTGGACATCATGGATTCCACAACATGTAAAGGAATTAAATGTCGTGTAATTCCCCGTGTGATGGTTATATGAAGGGATCCCCACTAAAATTTCCATTTCTTCTCATCTCTGGTTTTATTTATCTCTAAAAAAATCCTATAGCAAGTGATAATGGATCTCTCCAACCCTTCTAGGTCCTTTCATTTAGCATTCGATCATCATTGTGCTTGCGGTGTGAATTCATGAGTAAGCATTCTCCCTTTTTATTCGTCTCTTTCTATTTCTCCTCCTCTGGGTTTAATAGATCATCCTAAAATTAATGGATCTATAATCCTTTTTTTTATCTCATTCCTGGGTTAATTTTTAAGGTCTCATGTGCCTTCATTGTTGTTGGTGGGTTTCGTTGTAGGTGTTGAGTTTCGGGAAAAAGGTAAGTGATTCTGTCCCACTTGGCTAGATTTATTAACCTTAAATTGCATGATTTTTTATAACTATTGATTTAAATTGAATTGTTTGAAATTTATTTCAATTTTTTTTTATTAAAACCCAATTCTAGTGAATTGGGAGGTTTAAATTGGTTTTGGAAAGAAATTGGGAATAACCCCCAATTCCAGTTGAATTGGGGTGTGTTTTCAAATGGATGGAAATGGTTTCAATTAAATTGTTGAATTTATTTTTTGAAATGAAATTGATGGAATTTTTTAAATTGTTAAAATGTATTAAAAAGTTTTGATATAAACCCAATGATTTTATCTTATTAAAAAGGCATGTTTTTCATTAGAATTTTTTTTGGTTTTAAATAGAAAAATTGGAACTTGAAATGGGGGAATGGGATTTAATTATATTTTAAGAAGTATTAAAATAAATTTCTCATCATTGATTGTGTAAGATCACATGTAATGCTTATGTAGATTGTGGGTTATTTGGACACACTCTACATGTAGGATCGAAATGATGAATGCAGATGCTCAATATACAAGAGGGGGAGGGGGGTGAATTGTATACTTTAAAAAAATAATTTGTAACTTTTAAAGATGGTAGTTTTTAGAAAAGTTAAACAAGGTAAATTCACAAGACCTCTTAGTTCTAAAAACTTGCTTGATTCCAAAAATACGGTTCCGGAAACAAAACTTAACAAAAGTTTACAAGAACAAAGATTCTACCTTAAAGATTACTGAATCTTACTAATCAGAGTACAAGAACAAGAAAGTATAAGATAGTTATACTTTCCTTATCAATCAAAATGCAGCGGAAAACAGACTTGAAATAATACAAGTAACAAGTAGGAAATCTTTTTACCCAAAGAGTAGGGTATAAAACAACCTCGGATAAATGTCCCTTGATTTATACTTTCAAGAAAGTATATCTTACCCACACCAAGTTAAGCCCTCTATATAAATATATGAGTCTATCTTGCTATCCCCGCAAGCCCTCGAACTTCAAGGTAGTCGAAACCTCCGTCTTCCTATCCCTAGAAGCCCTCAAATGTACTCAGAAACATTCGGATTTGCACAAAGTAATTCTGAAAAAGATGTTCAGTACGCACAAAGAATGAATGTCTCTCTCTATAAATCACATCAACAACATGTAATCTCTAGAGTCGTATAAAAGTTGTGAGCTTGTTCAAATGAGATCCTATTTATAGGCACATATTCAATGGTCGGCTCCCTCCACCAACGATCATATTTTTCCTTGAATTTTGGAGGGACCTGTACACATGTCAGACAAACAACTTTTGGTCAGAAATAGAAATCATGAAAGAATTTTATAACTCAAATAAGAGTAGGAAAAATATGGTTTCTTATCCAAATTCATTTTTTTCGGAGTGTAAGGAAAAAATAAGAGTTCGGAGTCTAACAAGAAAACCATTCGGTCTCTATAATACATGAATATTCGGATTCTTTCTTAAAAAGAATTCAAAACCTGAATTCTATAGAATTCTAGAGTCTGAATTTCATGGAAATTTGGAGTCTGAATTCATAAGAATTCGGAGTCTGAACTCAGAAAGTTTGGAGTCTGAATTCAGATAATTTAGAGTCTGAACTCAGAAAGTTTAGAGTCTGAATTTAGAAGAATTCGGAATCTGAATTCGGATCTTGAAAATAGAATGATCTATATCTATGTATTTATAATATTCCTAGGTTTTTTATACGAAACCAAAATTTATACTTAGAAATAAAATGAGTTAGATTATGACATGAACAATGAAAACATGGTAAGGATAAATTTTCCTTGAGGAAGGAAAAATTCTCTTATTAAGATAAATCTTAGGGGAAATGAAATTTTCCTTAAGATAGAGTGTTTGTGATTTTAAAAACATGATGGAATGGAAAAGTCATAGGGAAACCTTATTGACTCAACAACATCCCCCTTTTTGGAAAGCACAAACATCCTTACGGAAAAGAATATAAGGACTTAGAAAAAAAAATTCTGGATTTTGAAAATAAAACTTATCTTCCTTAACACATGGGCAATGAGGAAAATGAATAACTCCCCCTTAGGCTTTGGAAACACTAATGATCATATTATTTATTTCTGTATTGATACTTAGAATTTTATTTCATATGTAAATCTTCTTGGATAAGAAATCCCCCTTAGATGAACTCCCCCTTGGGGAAATTTCTTCTTTACTTAGTATTTTTTTTAACATTTTTTTCTTCCCCTTTGTGATTTTCAAAAAGGAATATAGGGAATGGAAAAGAAAATATGGTAACTGAAATATTAGTACTTGAAAAAAAATATATGAATAGGAACCAAAATTCCTTATGATCGAAAAAATTTTTACAAGGAAAGAAATACAACAAAAGATCAGAATTGAACAAGATTATCCTTACTTCTCATTCAGAATAAACTTCTTTACTATGGTTTTGAGCTTCTCGAGTTCCTTGTGATCCTCCTCTACACGTTGGAGAAGATGATCCTGATCTTATATTTTCTTTTTTAAGGCTTTGATTTTTTCTTTTTTAGCCTTAAGAGATTCTACCTAACCCTTTAGAACTTCTTCTTTCTTCACTAGCTTCTCTTCTATCTCAATCCTGAGATTCCTTTCTCTCTTCTAACTCTGAGAAACTGAATATAATTTCCTATTCAGATCTTTCACTTATTTCTTCCAAGTAGTTTCTTCACGAGATAGATTTTCTTCAAAAGACTTGGTAAGATTTATGAACTTATTATCTTCAGTTTCAAATGAATCCTTGACATTATCTTGAAACTCATCAATAATTCTTATGTCTTCCAAAGTTTTCTTTGAATAAATAGTTATATTCTTGCAAGATCTTTTGTGGGCTTCGTAGTTTATGAATTTTTTTTGAAATTAGCCTCATGTTTGGAAACTTATCTATCACCATGGATACTGAATCTGATTTTTGATTTAAGGTATGTTGAAGCATCTGGAATCTAGATACTATGCTTGGAAATAGAGGGATAGTTCCAACAAGATTTTTCAAAGAATGGACAACAAAATCATGTCCAAGAAAGGACGATTCTGAATCAGAGATTTTTCTTGGTGATGATTCTTTTTCTATATCAGTAGCTTTCCTCTTCGATGAAGCACCCACTTCTTTCTTCTCCACCACTGCTATGCTAGGTGTATCAAAAACCACATGTTTTCCCTTATCATATTTCATAATGATCTCTTCTTGATTGAGTGATTCGTTTTCACTATCAGATAGTTGCACAATTTTGTCTTCATCTAACTCTTCCTTCTCAGTTCCTGCCTTAGCATCCTCTGGCTGAATGAAGTCATGGTTGGAACCTTCTTCTTAAGACACTTTGTTCACTTCTTCTCCACTCTTATCATCATTCCCTAGGATAGCATGTTTTGAAGACTCGGCTTCAGAGGTTCGAAATGATAATTTTCAGAAGGGATTTCCTTCTCATGAAAATATTCAACTTTCTTTATCAAGTCTTTGGTATCAACACTGCCTTCTTTTTCTTCTTCATCCACTTCCTTTTGCTGAACTTTTTCTGGAGTCACAAATTTCTTTCTCGAAGTCTCTATTAAAGGTTATATCACAAAGGATTCTGGTACCGGAATATTATCTGATTCTTTCTTAGTAGCCTGTAGAAGTGATTGGAGTATCTCTGCCTCAGACAACTTTTTCATCTGCTTCTTCTCTTTCTCTTTCTTTTCAATCTCTTTGGATGCCTTTTCATTCAAAGATTTTACCTCAGTAGGGTCCTAGACAAACTTAGGATCCCCTTCTTTTTGATTTTTCTTATCTTCTCTCCACTTTTCTACTACTTCATCAATATAAGATTTTTTTTTCTTTGGATTTGGGGGTGATGACTGAATTTCCATTGCCACTAGAGTTTTTGCCTTCTCTTCTACTGCTTTCACCTTCCTCTTCCTTCCACCCTTTTTAGAGGTTTCTTCCACCTCTTGTTTCTTTGAAATAATTTCAACTTCCTCTTCAAGAAAATCATAGAATTCTTAAGATTATTTGGAAAAAACAATTTTTATCCTTGTAAAAGTATCATCACTCAACAACATGACATTTCAAATCCTCGACTTAGAACTGTAAGGAATTTTGTAGGATTCTAGACACCGAACAATCATCTTTGACAGAATGGATGGATACATAATAATTTGAGATTTAAAATTCCCATTCTTAATATTCTCAATTGTAATCAGAATGTACTTAACCAAATTTATCTTCCTTAGATTCACCAATAAATCCAAAATATAAATGTCACTCTTCTTTAAAGTATCCTTAGCACCTTTTCTCAGAATAATGAATCCTTGAACCCACAGTTCAAGAATCCGAATGTTTGTAGACGGGTGAAGAATCTTCAGATTCGTTACTTATAAAATACCAAGGAAATCCATGGATTTTTTCTTAAAAAAACTTCTTTGAACATCAGGTAGCTTGTGAATACAGAACTCAGCTTCCCCTTCATAAGTAATACCAACCAAGCTTACAGCCTCTGTGTAAGAAAGTGAATATGTATTTCTATAACACTTGAAAGAAAACATACTCTTAACTTCTTCCCTAAATAATGTTACTGACTCATCAAACTCTACTAATAACTCTGAATATACCAAATCCTGAGATTTTGGTTTTGAAATACATACACTCTCCCAACCATTGAGTTTGATATTCTTGGAAATGATAGAGTCATATTTGGCATAAAACTTTGGATCAACTAGCCTTTCTCTATATATCTACCACTCAAAGATTATCTTGACACTCTACATTTCTTTCTGGGAAGAGACTTCAACATACATTCAGAAGTAAGGAAAATATGAGAAGTTCGGAACGAGCTTATATAGGAAGGGAAGAGATTCATCATGCAAGAGATTTGATATTGATGTGGGGAAACCATTATGGGGTCCTTTATATAGGCATTTGAGGTGACAGTTCAGCTTCCAAACTCAATCCAATGGTTAAAAAACCTTTTTTCCAGATCTGATGGTTGAAAATTTATCCGTAGAAGGATTTTTTGGTAGAATCTGATATTTTGAGATTTTTTAAGTAAAACATTCGGATTTAAGGAAAATTGAATACATAAAATTTAAAACTAATGAAAATATCCAAAAGTAAAATATGATTACAAAAATTTAAGAAAGGAAACATACCTTTCGGATTGCTAGGAAGATTATTCATAATGAAGAAAATTCTTCTTGAAGAACATTAGATTCTGAAAAATTTGATTACAAAAACTTTGACTAAGAAAAATCTATCTATGAAAATTTTCATTAAGAAAAAGTTTGACTACGAAAAATTTTAGACTATGAAAAAATTTTAGACTACGAAAAAATTTTAAACTACAAAAAAAAATTTAGACTATGAAAAAATTTTAGACTACGAAAAAAAATTTAGACAACAAAAAATTTTATTATGAAAATTTTGAGTACGAAAATATCTATTACAAAAAAAAATTAAGTACGAAAATCTCCATTGTGAAAATTTTAAGTACTAAAATCTTCATTAAGAAAATTTTAAGTATGAAAATCTTCATTAAGAAGAATTTTCATTCTAACTAACAAGTAAATGTACTCCCCATATGAAAAGGATTTCCTTACTGTAAAGAGATTGGTTTCAACAGGAAGTTAACATGGAAGATTACCTTATGGTTATCTTTCCTAACTTCTGTTTTATGTATTCAAATATATTGGAGGGTAAAGATTTTGTGAAAATATCAGTAAGTTGATCTTTCATTCCGATAAATTGAAGAATGATATCTCTTTTTTTTGTGTTATCCCTAAGGACGTGATTCCTAATATCTATGTGTTTTGCACGAGAGTGATGTGAAAGGGTTTTAATTAAGGCAACGACACTAGTATTATCACACAATTTTTTTTTTTGGTAAAACTCATACCATAATCTGTGAGTGTGTGTTGCATCCACAACACTTGAGAACAACAACTTCAAGTTTCTACATATTCAGCTTTAGTAGTGGAAAGTGCTACTGAGTGTTGCTTTTTTCATGACCAAGAAACTAATGAATATCCTAAGAAATGATAAGTTCTGGGTGTACTTTTCCTATCCATTCTATATCCACCAAAGTCAACATCCAAAAAACTTTAAAAATAATAATTTCTAGAAGTATAAAAGAGTCCTAGATACATGGTTCCCTTTAAGTAGCGAAAAATCTTTTTCACTGGCTTTAAATGAGATTCCTTAGGATTGGATTGATATATTGAACATAAGAATACTGAAAAAATTGGGTCTGGATGACTAGATGTTAAGTAAAGTATACTTCCTATCCTACCTCTAAAAGATGTTTGATCTACCAGTTTCTCAGCTTCATCTAGATCAAGTGAATTTGAGTTACCGATGAGAGTACTTATACTCTTAGTGTTGTCATATCCGTACTTTTTAAGAATATCTTTAATATACTTATGTTGGAATATATATATTCCTTCTAGTTTTTGAGAAATTTGAAAACCAAGGAAAAATGTTAACTCACCCATCATACTCATTTCAAACTCAAATTTCATTAGATCCATAAAGAAATCAGTTAAATATTGCTGAGTTGAACCAAATATAATGTCATCAACATTAATTTGACAAATCAAAACATTTTTCTTATCTTTCTTTATAAAAAGGGTTGGATCATAATTTCCCTTAACATAATTATTTTGAAGAAAAAATCATGTAAGTCTATCATACCAAGATTGAGGGGATTTCTTAATCCCATACAAAGCTTTGGTAAGTTTGTAAACATGTTTATGATGTTTTGAATCTTCAAAACTAGGAGGTTGTTCAACAAAAAATTCCTCTTGTAGAAAACCATTAAGGAAAGCACATTTAACATCCATTTGAAAAAGATTTAAATTAAATAATGCAACAAAGGCAAGTAGAATACGAATATATTCAAGTCTAGACACTGGAACATATGTTTCTTCATATTCTATTCATTCTTGTTGATTATAGCCTTTAGTGACCAATATAGATTTATTTATTACTATGATTCCATTTTCATCACATTTATTTCTAAAGACACATTTTACTCCAATAACAGCAGCTTCCTTAGGTCTTTCAACGAAGGTCCAGACTTTATTCCTTTTGAATTCATTTAGCTCATATTGCATAGCTTCTATCCAATCATTATCACCTAATGCTTCATCAATGCTTTTTGGTTCTAATTGTGAAAGGAATGCTAGATGCTCTACTTAATTCCTTAAGGAAATTTTAGTCCTTACAGGTTTATTTACATTGTCAGTGATACTATCACTTGGATGTTTCTTTAGAAACAATTGATTTGGTTTTTTGTAAAACCTGTTCATCAACATAGGGTAGGAAGTATTATGGGGTAAATGTTTCAGAAATACCTTCTTGAACATTTTCTTTATCAAAAGGATATTCTTATAAGGGTTGATAATTAGTTTTTGAAAACACATATGAAGATGTAGGTTGAGGTTGTTTAAAAACAAAAGGATCAGTTTCAGCAAATTTTATATGTACTTTTTCTTCAATAGTACATGTGTTTTAATTGAAAACTCTATAATCCTTAGAAGTTGTGGATTAACCTAATAAAAATAATTCATCATATTTTGGTGAGAATTTGTGTATATTATCTTTAGTATTCAGAATGAATACCTTACATCCAAAAACCTTGAAGTAGGAAAGTCTAGGTTTTATACCATTCCATAACTCATAAGGAGTTTTATTATGAAAAGGTCTAATCAAAATACAATTTTTAGTATAGTAAGAAGTACTTACAGCTTCAGCCCAAAAATGTTTGGAAACTGAATATTCACTCAAAATGGTTCTTGTTATCTCTTGAAAAATTATATTTCTTCTTTTAACAACACCATTTTGTTGAGGTGTTCTGGGTGCTGAGAAGTTATGAGTAATGACTTTTCTACTACAAAAAGTATCAAAATCAGAATTTTGAAATTCACCTCCATGATCACTATGAATATTTATCAAAGGAAGTTTTTTCTCATTTTTAACTTGGGATCTATAAGTTTTTAAATAAGAAAAATCTTCATATTTATTTTCTAGAAAATAGACCCACATAAATCTAGTGTAATCATCAACCAAAATAAATACATAATATTTGCCTCCAATGCTTACAATGTGTGTTGGACCAAAAAGATCCATGTGAAATAAATGTAATGCATCAGTATTTGAGACTTCACCGATTAATTTAAAACTTGATTTATGTTGCTTTCCATATTAATAAGGATCACAAACTTTTGAAGAATCAAATCTAAGCTCTGGTAGATCCTTAACTAGTTTTTTTCTTAGATATTTTTCATAGGTTTTTAAGATTACAATGTCCTAACATTCTATTCCACAACTAAGAATTATCTTCCATTCCACTAAGGAAAGGTAGTTCTTGGATTCTAAGGTGTTATAAGTTTAATATGTAAACATTCTCTTGCCCATTGGCAGAAAGAATAAACTCTTCCTTGGAATTGTGTACTAAGCACTTTTCCTTCCTAAAATTCACAAGTAAACCTTCATCACATAATTGACTTACGCTAATGAGGTTGTTCCTAAGACCCTTAACAAACAGAACATTTAAAATCAAAGTTTTTCTAAGAAGAACAATGTTACCTATACCAATAATTTCTCCCTTAGCATTATCTTTGAAAGTTACTTTTCCTCCTTTCGTATTGATAATATTTTAAAAGAAGTTTTTATTAACATTCATATGATGGGAACATCCACTATCCATGTACCATGTATTTTTGTTGGTAATTTCTTTATTTTCTTGAAAATAAGAGTGTTAGACCTTCAGTACCCAAACTTTCTTGGATCTGGAAACTTCAGAAAGAAAAATTTTAAGAATCCACATTTTCTTTGAAAAATAAGCTTTATAAAAACCTAAAGACTGGGTTTTGTTTAAGGAACAATTTTTCCCAATGCCCACCACACTGAAACTTAGTGCAGAATGGAGCACTTTGAGGTACAAAATAATTGTTACTAAAAATCGGTTTTGAACTAGTATAACCAAATCCAAAATTATTCTTTAGAGGGAGAATTTGAGAATACATCTTATCAAAATTTTTCTTACCTAAGGTAAAGTTTGAAAAAAAACTTCCTCAAGGAAAATATTTCCCACTTTAGTCTAACAACAAGTTTTTATCCTTAAAAACATCAGTTTTATCACTAGATTTAGGCTCAAAGTTTTTTTTCTTAGAAATTACTTTTTCTAGATCCTTAAAAAGTTTATCCTTCTCAAAATTAACTTCCTCAAGGTTTTTTGAAATAATTTAAAAATAAAGGGGTTTCTTATCAAAATCTTTAGAAAGATCTGATATTTCCTTAGTAGGAATATAAATTCTAGATTTTTCCTTATTAAGATTTTTCTTGACTTTAGAATTTTCATTCTTAAAGAGCTTAGAAAACCTAAAAACGTCTTCATAGGTAGGTAAAGTATTATCTTCATCAGAAGAATATTATTTATCTGAGGATTCATAATATTTACTATCACTATAATTAGAATTCAAGGATACATTGGTTATAGATTCAAAATTGTAAACCTTT
The DNA here is from genome assembly GCA_963277665.1 of Viscum album. Lineage (NCBI taxonomy): Eukaryota > Viridiplantae > Streptophyta > Magnoliopsida > Santalales > Viscaceae > Viscum > Viscum album. The sequence goes on along the minus strand of OY728132.1, from coordinate 598,444,497 downwards.
TCCATTAAACACTGATTTTCAACAGGTAACTTGGAAAGTAAACCAAGATTCTTCTATCCATAGGATTAATTATATGAAGATTAATCAGAAGATTCTCCACCACTGTCACTCCAGGAGTCATTTGTTTTCAAAAAGTTCTTAGATTTAGATTTGTATTAATTCTTTCTATTCCATTCAGAATGATTTTCCTTTCTATCTTTTCTCTTAAGCATTGGACAATCTGGCCTAATATGTCCAACTCTTTTGCATTCATAAGAAGTAACTTCAGAGTCTTTTTTATCCTTTCTATCTTTCTTCTTATATCTATACTGAAATTATTTCTTCCCAATAATCTTTTTCATCCTCCAAGCAATATTATCTAGTTCATTCTCAAAATTTTCACATTCACTTGATTCAGATAAAACAGTGACCTTCTTAGATTTAGATCTTGTAACTATATCAAGAGTCTTGGATTTCCTATTATTAGAAGTAGTTGTAAAAGAAAAACTTCCATTCACATTATTTTTCTTAACATTTTCAGAATCTCTCTTCATTCTTGTCTCATGTTATAGAAGAGATCCAAAAATTTCATCAAGAGTAATCTGTGAGACTTTCCTATTCTCATCAATAGCTATTCTGTTTGATTCCAACTTATTAGGCCTGATGTCTATAATCTTGTCTACAAGTGCCTCATCATCCAAACCTTTTTCATCCATGGATTGTAATCTATTGACAATAGTCATAAATCTCAAGTGTACCTTACATATAGGTTCTCCATAAGGAAATAAAAAAACAAGATACTCAGCTCCAAGCATAGATCTTCTAGTTTCAATAACTTTGGAAGTTCTAAAATGAGTTACTTCAAGCTTCTTCCAAATACAATTTGCATCTTCACAAGAAGAAATCTGGATATATATATTCCTGGTCATGGAACACAACAAAGTATTATGTACCTTATAGTTTAGTTAATATTATGACCTATATTGATTAGTAAAAGTTTGTACTTCTTTATTAGGAATAATGTAATCTCCAGTCAGCATAACAATGTTTTCAACCCTAGTATTAATGACAAAAGTCTGCATATGATCTCTCCAATATTCATAATCATTCCCATCAAAAATAGGTGGTCTAGTCAGATTAAAATTTTCAATTGAACCAACATTCATCCCTGTCATCTCAAATAAAATTTCTTTCCACACAAACTTGTCACTAATAAAAGATTGTAAACAAGGGTAAAAATATAATAAGAAAGGAAAATATAGAACAATGAAAAACTTGAGCAAGAAAAATTATATGCGAATATAAGAATTTCAGAGACCTACTCTAATACCAATTGTATGATCAAAAAGATGAATGTAGATGCTCAATATACAAGAAGGGGGTGAATTGTATACTTTAAAAAATTCCTTTGGAACTTTTATAGATGGTAATGTTTAACAAAGTTAAACAAGGTAAATTCACAAGACCTCTTAGTTCTACAAACTTTCTTGATTCTGGAAATATGGTTCTGGAAATAAAATTTAACAAAAATTTACAAGAACAAAGATTCTGCCTTAAAGTGTATAGAATCTTACTAATAAAAGTACAAGAACAAAAAAGTATATGATAGTTATACTTTCCTTATCAATCAAAATACAACATAAAACAAACTTGAAACAATACAAGTAACAAGTAGGAGATATTTTAACCCAAAGAGTAGGGTATCCAACAACCTTGGATAAAGGTCCCTTGATTTATACTTTCAAGAAAGTTTGTCTTACCCACACCAGGGTAAGCCCTTGATATGAAGATCAGAGTCTGTCTTTCTATCCTTGAAATCCCTCAAACTTCAAGGTAGTCGGCACCTCTATCTTCCTATCCCTGGAAGCCCTCGAATGTACTCAACAACATTCATAGTTTTACAAAGAAATTATAAACAAAATGTTCAGTACGCAGAAAGCATGAAATTATCTCTCTAGAAATCACTTCGACAGCATATAATCTCTAGAGTCGTAGAATAGTTGTGAGCTCATTCAAATGAGATCCTATTCATAGGCACATCTTCAACGGTCGGCTCCCTCCTCCAATGGTCATATTTTTCCATGAATTTTGGAGGAACATGTATATGTGTCACTCAAACAACAGTTGGTTAGAAACAGAAAGCATGACATCATTTTATAACTCAAACAAGAGTAGTAAAAATATGGTTGCTTAGACAAATTCATTTTTTTGGAGTTTATGGAAAAAATAAGAGTTCAGAGTCTAACAAAAAAATCATTTGGTGTCTATAATACATGAATATTCAGATTTTTTCTTCAAAAGAATTTGGAACCAGAATTCTATAGAATTATTGAATCTGAATTTCAAGGAAATTCAGAGTCTGAATTCATAAGAATTCAGAGTCTGAATTCATAAGAATTCAGAGTCTGAACTCAGAAATTTCAGTGTCTGAATTCAAGGAATTCGGAGTCTGAACTCAGAAAGTTCGGAGTCTGAATTCAGAAGAATTCAGAATCTGAATTTGGATCCTAAAAGCATAATTCTCTATATCTAAGTATTTATATGATTTAGAGTTTTTAGATATGAAATAGAAATTTATAGTTAGAAATAAAATGAGTTATATTATGACATGAACAATGAAAACATGGTAAGGATAAATTTTCCTTGAGGAAGGAAAAGTTTCTTTATTAAGATAAATCTTAGGGGAAATGAAATTTGCCTTAAGATAGAGTGTTTGAGATTTTCAAAACATGATGGAATGGAAAATTCATAAGGAAACCTTATTGACTCAACACTACGATTATGCAATGTCCTAAAACATAAATGCAATAGGTCACATCCCTTAGGCGATGGTGACAAGTCCTCTCTAACCAGTTTCAAGAGGACGTGTGTATACACATATTTATATGTTCTCTTAGAGAGTGTGGAGTCCTATAGTCTATAGCTTTCTTACCTATTTGGCAGATGACAATGTTACTCACTTGATTATATTTGTGATATAAATGTATTCCAATATTGTTAAACTATTTTAAATTCCATAATGAATTTATATAAACTATTTTATATAATTTTTTTTATTTAAGAAATTATTTTAGAAATATTACATCACTTATAAAGCCTTTTATTAAAGTATTTCCATCATTTTTATTGTATAACATGATAGTTTAAAAATGATTTAAAACACCAAAACTATTTATTTTAAAATTGAAAGAATTAATTTGGTTAATCTATTATTATCATCTATTATGGAATCCTTGGTGATAACCTACTGGGATTTTAGCTCACACCCTACTTTTGCCTTCATTTGTTTGTAGATTATCTCCATCCTGGTTCGAGCAAGTGTGAAGGATCTCTTAGAGGTGGATCTAGCTGTTGACCCTTGGGCTTAGTGAGTTGTGTCCTTCAGTACATGGGTTGTTTTCCTCTATTTTAGTACTTGGGTTGTAGTACTTTGGGATTTAATGCCTTGTTGACTCCTGTTACATCACTTCTAGTGGATTTTCTTTTGTATTCATACTAGTTTTTTATCTTGCTTTTGTTATGTTTTGCGAATATTTTGTTCCCACATACATGTTTCATGGTGATAGGTGGTAGTCGCCTACCCATAGGGATCAAAAATTCCCTTAGGAATATGTCAGGACTTTATTGTTTTTCTGGTTACTAGGGTACTTGAGTTGGTTCATGACATATAGCATATACGATATGAAAAATTGAGCCAAAATGAACCATGAAATATTATTATTTAAATATGATAATTATAACACAGCTATTAAATTGGTGGGTATGAATAGGATTAAATAATTTATGAAATAAATATAAAGGTCATAATCAGTATAAATTTATTGATATTTTTTTTAAATAAACACTCAATTTTTAGTAAATTCATTTTATTCTATAAAATTACATTTTCTTGAAAAATGGCTTTCATTGTTTTTTGTAACACCCCGAGCTTCCACGATACGCTTCTCATTCAATAATGCAATAGCTTGCATTGTACGCAACTTCGAGTTCTAAAACACAACGACTAATCAAAGTAGCTGTTATGAATAGTAATAACCAAATTTTAAAATTATAGAAATTTTATATTTCAAAATGGACTTTATTTTTGTATTCGTAATATCAAAATTATCCAAAGTTGAATTTTTTGTAATTTTCTGAGAACTTCCAATTTTTTATGAATAGTGAAAATTACTTAAAAACAACTTTTTTAATCAAAATAATTTATAGTGATAAATTATAATATTTAGTGGTTTTAAAGTATAATTAGAATATATTTTTACCATTTTATCCAATGGTGGTCATTATAATTAATTTAACATTGAAATTGGACATAAACAATTTCCAATCTTTTAATATAAATTGTTTCTTAAAAACACGCTATTGTTGTGACAGCGGGAATTAATTATAAAATTAATTAATGCAACATATATATTTGGAATTTTGTAAAATAGACATCATTTTTGAATTTGGAATATCAATTATAGCTTAGGGTGAAATTTTGGCATTGTTCTGAAAAACTGCAATTTTTTATGAATAGTGAAACCACTAAGTGGTAGTTAAATAACTGATTCTTCATTTAAATGAAATATTACCACTTCTGTGATTTGATTTTCAAAAATCCGACAAACATGGTTGTCATTAAGAAGTAAAATGTGGTTCAATGAGATTAAAATAATTTTTTGGTGAATAGTAACTTTTAAGTTCTTAATCGCGATTAGAGGTAATTAGTGTAGTTTAAGGTAAAAATAATGTTTTAATAATATGAGATGCGATTCAAAAATGTCCTACCCTCATTGGATGTGCCATGGCCGACCAAGACAATCCATGGGTCAACTTGGGGACCCCATGGAGCCACTTTAGTTGGAAAATGACATAAATACCTTTTATTTAATGTTAAAGTAAAAAATGACACAAACATGAAATGTTTTACTAAAAAAAAATTTACATGGGGTAATACAAGTCATATTTTTGACTATAAATAGTCATTGGAAATATAAAAAGATTTACTACATCATAGTATTTTTTTAATAATTTTTATAAATTAAATAAATTAAATTATTTATGACATCATGATGATGCAGCGATGACCTCATTATTTAACGATTTTAATAAAATGAAACGATAATGTAAAATACAAGGCTTACACTTGTCCAAAGACTATTGGATGGGTATATTTCTAACCCTTATCACCTTATCCACTAATTATATAAGTGTGGGACCTTTAGAATCTGAAAAGCATTGTATAATAATGTAACATTTCAATCTTTCCAAAAGAGCCCCTCCTCTCCTCTTATAAAAGGCCCCCACCTCTACCACCTTATTCACACTTTCAAGCCATTTGTCTCGTCCAAAATCTGCCCAAATACTCTCCCAACTTCTCCCTCTTACTCATAGAAGCCTCACTTTGGGCATAACTCTTCCCAAGGAAGCCTTTGACTCAAATCAAAAAGAGTTACCCGATTTTGAGGTAATGTCTTCTCTAATGTTGTTTTGTTTTATTTTTATTCTCCAACCCCCTAAACTCTTTTTATTCATTTATTTTGTAACAAAACCAGTATCCTAAATATACTAGGATGTTGTTATAAGAAGGATTAGAGCTACACTTACACACACTTACATCTAATGGTTAAAGAACATACGGTTTCTGTGGATGGCGAATTTCTGCCTCACGAAACGATGATTGTTCAACACTCATATAACACCTTCAAAGGTGGCCATTAAGATGTCACTATATTTATATATGATATATAATATGTTTATGTTTTACTTATTCTTCTGTATTTCTCATTTATGGCATACTTTATGATTTCCATTATGGGTAAAACGTGATAATTTCATTTTAGGAATTGCGGACTACCGCCCCCTCAAAGTGATTTGAATCGTTAATGCCATATGTGGGATGTATAAAGGATGGAGTAAATGGTATTATACACTATATTATACTGGAATTATATTATACATTTATATCATTATGATTTCATTCCATTAAATACGAAATAGAAATGAAAGTAGCGTTCATGCGTACGTACGGCTTACCGTCTCCATGAACGGTGCATTTCATTTCTTACCTCTAAATGTTACGTAATATTATAAATGAATGTATATACTGGATATATATGATATATATGACATCTAAATCATGAATATAATTCTGGAGATAATGGATATTCTATCACATAAACAACTTGTAATTATAAGAAGTTTATTGTTGACTCAAGTACCAAAGATCGACAAAACGACCGTTATTAACTTAAATAATTTCATAATGTTCATAACATTGTAATAAGTGATATAAAAAGGATAATGAAATTTAAAATGGTTCTTAATAAGGTAGATATTAACTCTAGTTTATTATTCAGGAGGTTAAAGAATGGTCGAGTCAAGACAGGACGCAAGGTAAGGGTTTACTTCACAACCTCTTCATTATCCAAGGTTGTTTATACATAATTATCTACTGGGACCTCGTTATAATCCACATCCATTTCTCTTAAAAATGTCTTTCAAAACATTTTTACTATTAAATGGAAAATGGGTTAAAGTCATTTATACCCTTATACGTTTTTGAAAGGAATCTTACCGTCGTTTTCCAAACAATATACTTTTTGACCTTTTTGACAAATTTAAGGTAAGAATGTTTTTTTAACTTATACGGAGGGTGCGGCTATTTTCCGCCATTATAACTTCATCGAAGCTTCCCTTATAAGCTTATAATAATATTTTCAAAGTAAATGTATTATTTTATAATTATGGGACTTTTAAATGATTTCAAAAAAGTGAGATATTTCTCTCAAATAGCTTTGATTTCATCCATGTCAACATCCTTTGATGGGTTTTAAGTTTATTTGAAATTGATTTATGATACAAATCTTCCATTGAGAATTTTGTGAAACATTTGACTTTGGATGTGTTATTTTTATACCATCCATAGTTTATGGAGAAACTGTTGACATTTCGTATGCTAGTTTTAATACGAATATTTATGTTATGTTTAAACCTATTCATATGAGGAATGTATTGGACTTAATAAGTGACGGGTGGAGCCCACTATAGCTCCTCGATGCATCGGTAGGTCTCATGAGACAACTAGACGTGGAATTGGCCGAGGAACTTTCCCAATTTGATTTATGGTTTTGGCCGAGGCCTTAATCATTTTAGACGTCTTGGCCGAGGCCTTGACAAAATGTTTCAGAATGTCTGGAATTGTACATTACCTCATTATGAAAGTGGTTATTGATATTGCATGTGATTATTCAACTAGTAGAATATCCATGTGAGTAATTAAATGGTATTATTTATTTTTATTTTTTCCATATTATGCTGAAGTTAAAGTTTAAAAGGGCTTTTGTTTTAGTTATACATTGCCTTAAATGTTAATGTTTATTTATGAAAGCTTCCGCAATATTGTTATCTTTACTGAGCATCTGAGATCACCCCTTTCAATGTTTTAAAATTTTCCAGGATGTGAAGAAGTATTTTAGGAATGACCTGCAGGGATAGTCAGAAGAGGATATGAGTGTGGACTATGAAGACTTTGTTGTAGTTTTTCACTTTATGATGTAATGTAACGTTTATGAATGTATCTAGTGTTTCCAAGGCTACTAAACTAATCGGTCTTTCGAGACTTGATATTTTGTGATCATGCCAATGTTACGAAGTAATGCACCGACTCTGGGTAGCTGGGGTCGGGGCGTTACAGTTGGTATCAGAGGTAGTTTAGTACTAACCTTGGAAGCTAGATTTAGATAAACTCTGATTAGAGCACATAGCCCAAAGATAGACTTTGAGAATTAGTATAGAAGAACTTTCTAGAATTTTGGTATTATAGAGATTTTGTGAGTTTTCCGAGCAATACATCCCTGTCTGGATACGAGCAGGTAGAGGTGGCTCTGGCACAGATGTACCTAGGGGTAAAACCCGAAAACACCGCTTTGAGCTAGACTCGAACGGGAACTGGTGCACCACAATGGGCCTTGCTGCACTCTTTGTTACGACACTCCCGGGGGATATGCTTAGGATAATTCTCATTTTCTTTACAAACCACTATGAAGGGTTATGAGTATATACTTCCTCAAAGAATTTTTTTTATGATTATGGATTATATCCATAAATAGTTCAATTTATGTAAAGTGTTTTAAAAATATGGAATTATGTATTTTAATTAATAAACTAATCTAGTTTATTCCATTGTTTAGAAATGGCGCCTAGTGGAAGGAATGGAAACCGTATCAATGCACGCACTCCGTGTAGGGATTTCCCTCCTGCTCAAGATAATTATTGTGGATCTAGAAATACAACTGGTGCTGATCAAATTATTACCATACTGGGACAACTCACTCAAGTTATGAATAATAACCTTACTCGTATGGATCACCCTGATCCACAACGTGGAGGATCAATGTTAGACCTCTTCATGAGGCAACAACCACCAACATTTAATGGGGGTAAAAATCTGTTAGTAGCTGAGCAATGGATAAACTCCTTAGAGAAAATATTCCATGCCTTGGGGAGTAGCGAAAGGGAGAAGGTCGTCATGGCAGTTTACCGCCTCACTGGAGATGCCGATCAGTGGTGGTCACTGATTCAAAACACAAAGGAAGATGATGACGTATCGAATATGGAATGGAGGGAGTTCAAAGAGATTTTCTTAGAAAAATACTTTCCCCGTGACCATCGAGCAGATATGGAAAGGCAATTTCTGAGTCTGAGGCAGAAGGAGGATGAGAATGTCGCAAAGTATGAGGCTAACTTTACAAGGTTAGCGAGGCATGCTGCCGATTATATACGTAACCCAAGGAGTAAGATTGATCGTTTCTTTGATGGGTTAAAACCATTTCTGCGTCGAGCTTTAGTATCACAATCCTTCTCATCATACGAAGATATTGTCTCGTGTGCTATCAAGACAGAAAAGGAATTTTCTAAGTCTTATGACAACAAAGTAAAGCAAGAGAAGAAGAGAACGGTGGAAAAGAGACAGATAAAGGGAAAAAGGAAAAGAAGGATTTTCCATTATGTGATAATTGTGGGAAGAATCACCCTGGTACTTGCCTAAAAGGAATGAGAGTTTGTTATAAATGTGGAGAAAAGGGTCACCAGGATCGTGATTGCAAGGGAAAGAAAGAGGCTATCAAAGTTGAATGCTACAATTGTAGAGAAATGGGTCATTATGAAAATTAATGTCCTAAGCGTCAGGGAAACTTACCTCAGAAAAGGCCAAGGGATCAAGGACAATCTTATGTTGTTACTACAGTTGAAGTAGAATAACTAATGTATTGGTGCTTTTGGACTCATGGATTATATTTTGGTTATTAGAATAATGTGATATATATATAAGGATTATACTGCAGTACTTGTTGATTTTAGTAAGGTTTTAATATGATGAAGGTAATTATATTTTTAGTATGTGACAATAAGAGAAACTTTACTTTGTTTGGGGAATCTGATAAATTGATTTTGGAATTAAGAGACCTTTTAGAGAAAGTCTGGACAGAGGTATTTTGGATAACTATAAAGGTTGGAGTGGATTAAGTTGATCTTTGGATAGTATTGTTTAAGGTTAAAAAATTTATGAATATTATTTTTGGAATATTATGATACTATCATTTTAGGAAAAAGACAACCTGCAGGGTGGGGCATAACCCGTCGCGTCGGACAAAGCTACTGGAATCGAACCCACAATCATAGTACGACAGGCCTTTATTTCCTACCACAAGCCTACAAGAAGTCCCTGGTTATTACAAAATAATTTTCCTAATCTAAATGGTATGTGTTAACATTTGGAACCTTATACAATTAGGATAAGTATAATATTTTTGAGTTCTATTATCTTTTTGAGTGAAAGATGAGTTGAAGGTTGAAACTCTAATTGTCAAGCATAAATATATATATATACCTATCTCTTATTAAATGAATAAATTAATTCTTAAACTTTAGTAAAGGTATATTAAAACAAAAAAATGTGTTATCCTAATACCTTATGTCTTGTTGAACTGATGATATTTTAAATCAACATAGATTGAAGGCTTTGAGGCCCTCAATTTGACAGTTGATTGTGATTGATGACCTCAATCACTCCCTACAAATATTTACATTTTTCCTCCAATTATATGTCTCTAATTGCCACCAATATTCTCCTAATCGAGATCATAATTGGGTGGTGACTTTTTCATTTCCCTTTCCCTCTTATTAAGGCTAAATTTTATTAATCTTATTTCCGATGTGGGTTTTCCTCAAAGGTATTTTCTCTTTTGAACCTTTTATTTTCAAAGAAAAATTTCAAATTGTGAGGACGCAATTTATTGAAGGAGGGGAGAATGTAACACCCCGATCTTCCACGATACGCTTCTCATTCAATAATGCAATAGCTTGCATTGTACGCAACTTCGAGTTCTAAAACACAGCGACTAATCAAAGTAACCGTTATGAATAGTAATAACAACTTTTTAAAATTATAGAAATTTTATATTTCAAAATGGACTTCATTTTTGTATTCGTAATATCAAAATTATCCAAAGTTGAATTTTTTGTAATTTTCTGAGAACTTCCAATTTTTTATGAATAGTGAAAATTACTTAAAAACAAATTTTTTAATCAAAATAATTTATAGTGATAAATTATACTATTTAGTGGTTTTAAAGTATAATTAGAATATATTTTTACCATTTTATCCAATGGTGGTCATTAGAATTAATTTAACATTGAAATTGGACATAAACAATTGCCAATCTTTTGATATAAATTGTTTCTTAAAAACACGCTATTATTGTGACAACGAGAATTAATTATAAAATTAATTAATGCAACTTATATGTTTGGAATTTTGTAAAATAGTCATCATTTTTGAATTCGGAGTATCAATTATAGCTTAGGGTGAAATTTTGGCATTGTTCTGAAAAACTGCAATTTTTGATGAATAGTGAAACCACTAAGTGGTAGTTAAATAACTGATTTTTCGTTTAAATGAAATATTACCACTTCTGTGATTTGATTTTCAAAAATCCGACATACATGGTTGTCATTAAGAAGTAAAATGTGGTTCAATGAGATTAAAATAATTTTCTGGTGAATAGTAACTTTTAAGTTCTTAATCGCGATTAGAGGTAATTAGTGTAGTTTAAGTTAAAAATAATGTTTTAATAATATGAGATGAGCTTGACACATGTCCTACCCTCATTGGATGTTCCATGGCCGACCAAAACAATCCATGGGTCAACTTGGGGACCCCATGGAGCAACTTTAGTTGGAAAATGACATAAATACCTTTTATTTAATGTTAAAGTAAAAAATGACACAAGCATGAAATGTTTTACTAAAACAATTTTTACATGGGGTTATACGAGTCATATTTTTTACTATAAATAGTCATTGGAAATATAAAAATATTTCCTACATCATAGTATTTTTTTAATATTTTTTAGACATTAAATAAATTAAATTATTTATGACATCATGATGATGCATCGATGACCTCATTATTTAACGATTTTAATAAAATGAAAAGATAATGTAAAATCCAAGGCTTACACTTGTCCAAAGACTATTGTATGGGTAGATTTCGAACCCTTATCACCTTATCCATGAATTATATAAGTGTGGGACCTTTAGAATCCGAAAAGCATTGTATAATAATGTAACATTTCAATCTTTCCAAAAGAGCCCCTCCTCTCCTCTTATAAAAGGCCCCCACCTCTACCACCTTATTCACACTTTAAAGCCATTTGGCTCGGCCAAACTCTGCCCAAATGCTCTCCCAACTTCCCCCTATTACTCATAGAAGCCTCACTTTGGGCAGAACTCTTCCCAAGGAAGCCTTTGGATCAAATCAAAAAGAGTTACCCGATTTTGAGGTAATGTCTTCTCTAATGTTGTTTTGTTTTATTTTTTTTTCTCCAACCCCCTAAACTCTTTTTATTAATTTCTTTTGTAACAACACCAGTATCCTAAATATACTAGGATGTTGTTATAAGAAGGATTCGAGCTACACTTACACACACCTACATCTAATGGTTAAAGAACATACGGTTTCTGTGGATGGCGAATTTCTGCCTCACGAAACAATGATTGTTCAACACTCATATAACACCTTAAAAGGTGTCCATTAAGATGTCAATATATTTATATATGATATATAATATGTTTATGTTTTACTTATGCTTCTGTATTTCTCATTTATGGCATACTTTATGATTTCCATTATGGGTAAAACGCGATAATTTCATTTTAGGAAGTGCGGACTACCGCCCCCTCAAACTGATTTGAATCGTTAATGCCATATGTGGGATGTATAAAGGATGGAGTAAATGGTATTATACACTATATTATACTGGAATTATATTATACATTTATATCATTATGATTTCATTCCATTAAATACGAAATAGAAATGAAAGTAGCGTTCATACGTACGTACGGCTTACCGTCTCCATGAACGGTGCATTTCATTTCTTACCTCTAAATGTTACGTAATATTATAAATGAATGTACATACTGGATATATATGATATATATGACATCTAAATAATGAATATAATTCTGGAGATAATGGATATTCTATCACATAAACAACTTGTAATTATAAGAAGTTTATTGTTGACTCAAGTACCAAAGATCGACAAAACGACCGTTATTAACTTAAATAATTACATAATGTTCATAACATTGTAATAAGTGATATAAAAAGGATAATGAAATTTAAAATGGTTCTTAATAAGGTAGATATTAACTCTAGTTTATTATTCAGGAGGTTAAAGAACGGTCGAGTCAAGACAGGACGCAAGGTAAGGGTTTACTTCACAACCTCTTCATTATCCAAGGTTGTTTATACATAATTATCTACAGGGACCTCGTTATCATCCACATCCATTTTTCTTTAAAATGTCTTTCAAAACATTTTTACTATTAAATGGAAAATGGGTTAAAGTCATTTATACCCTTATACGTTTTTGAAAGCAATCTTACTGTCATTTTCCAAACAATATACTTTTTTGACCTTTTTGGAAAATTTAAGGTAAGAATGTTTTTTTTAACTTATACGGCGGGTGCGGCTATTTTCCGCCATTATAACTTTGTCGAAGCTTCCCTTACAAGCTTATAATAATATTTTCAAAGTAAATGTATTATTTTATAATTATGGTACTTTTAAATGATTTCAAAAAAGAGAGATATTTCTCTCAAATAGCTTTGATTTCATCCATGTCAACATCCTTTGATGGGTTTTAAGTTTATTTGAAATTGATTTATGATACAAAACTTCCATTGAGAATTTTTTGAAACATTTGACTGTGGATGTGTTATTTTTATACCATCCATAGTTTATGGATAAACTGTTGACATTTCGTATGCTAGTTTTAATACGAATATTTATGTTATGTTTAAACCTATTCATATGAGGAATGTATTGGACTTAATAAGTGACGGGTGGAGCCCGCTATACCTCCTCGATGCATCAGTAGGTCTCATGAGACAACTAGACGTGGAATTGGCCGAGGCCCTTTCCCAATTTGATTTATGGTTTTGGCCGTGGCCTTAATCATTTTAGACATCTTGGCTGAGGCCTTGACAAAATGTTTCAGAATGTCTGGCATTATACATTCCCTCATTATGAAAGTTGTTATTGATATTTCATGTGATTATTCGACTAGTAGAATATCCATGTGAGTAGGTAAATGGCATTATTTATTTTTATTTTTGCCATATTGTGCTGAAGTTCAAGTTTAAAAAGGCTTTTGTTTTAGTTATACATTGCCTTAAATGTTAATGTTTATTTATGAAAGCTTCCGCAATATTGTTTTCCTTACTGAGCATCTAAGCTCACCCCTTTCAATGTTTTAATATTTTCCAGGATGTGAAGAAGTATTTTAGGAATGACCTGCAGGGATTTTTAGAAGAGGATATGAGTGTGGACTATGAAGACTTTGTTGTAGTTTTTCACTTTATGATGTAATGTAACATTTATGAATGTATCTAGTGTTTCCAAGGCTACTAAACTAATCGGTCTTTAGAGACTTGATCTTTTGTGATCATGCCAATGTTACGAAGTAATGCACCGACTATGGGTAGCTGGGGTCGGGGCGTTACATTTTTCATGAGAAAAAATTATAAATAATTTATAGATATTTTGGAAATTTTATTTAATAAAAATGATTTTTTGAAATCATGATATCAATATTATCTTATTGTGAAATTTTTATATATTTATGAAAAGTTTTATTTTTCAATGAATAGTGAAAAAATACTGATTTTTATTGAAAACTGTATTTTATTTTAAAGTGTTTACAAAGTTATATACTATATTTTATTAGTTTTAAAATTTAATTAGTTCCCTTTTATTGAATATAATCAAATTATAGTATTTTTAATGAATTTTACACTTGAATTTGGTATAAAAATATTTATATACTGAAAAAGGAAATTTTCTGATAAACCGCTTTTTATCACGTTTTGTGGGTTTAATTTTAAATTTAATTATTCCAATTATATTAATTTAATATTGAAAAATGAATTAATTATTTAGAATAAAGATATACATATTTTTTAAATAGGTCTCTTTTTATTTTTAGTCTTATGAATAGTAACTATAGTAAATATATATCACCATAGTAAGGGTAAATCAAGTAATTAAGGTTAAAAAATAATATGATAAGGACAAAAAATTAACCCTAAAACTTTCCTTTATCCTATTACATGGGTGTATTTCATAAATTTATATCCAAGTCTTAAATAAATGGCCACTTGATTGTAACGAACCATACATTTATAAATAAAATTCACTTTGCGATTAAATTAAATTCCCTATAATGTAATGTGTTATAGAAAACACATGCACATCTCTGGTTATTTTGGACCATTATAAGTTATATAGTATCATAATTAAAAGATTATTAAGCATCATAACCATTGATAATATAGACATTAAACAGTGATCATATGATTATTATATATATTTATAGGGTTATGATAATGTCCTGTTGTTATAGAAGAAAGAAGCAATGACCTCGACCAGTAGGAACACACCCAATGAATCCCATTTATTATAGCTTCAAATAGATCTAGAATCACTGGTATTTTACATTGATCAATCCCAAGTAGTGATGTAAAAACTAAAGGATGATCAAAACCAGTTCTAGAAGATGTTCAAGATCATCAAGATCATGACCGACACTATGTCCGCTGAACCACCCCATGAAAATTTTATGATCGCACACCTTACCCTTAAGATGTTTTCTGGTGTAATTAAGAGATATGTATCAAGACCCTAATAGTATTAATTTATATATTTTTTATAAAATAATTTTTATATTTATCTTTTATGGTTAGTATTACTTTTTTTAATGATTATATAATGCGTTGTTAAAAATTAGATGAAATACAAATTTAATTTTTTGGGAAATGTATTGTTTCAATGAAAAAACTATATTTTAATTAATTAAAGAATTTATTAAATAAATTATATTTTAATAAAATATAATTATTAAATAATTTCTATTAAATATTCATGATAATGTAATTTTATGAAGTCAATAATAATTTTTATAAGGGTCAGAAATGGTTATTATCAAAAAACCACCATTTCTTAATAAATTTGAATATTTGATTTAGAAGTGTCAATTATAAAACATAGATATTTTTTGGATAAAATAAATATTATTTTTTAAATCACCATTTTTAAATTATCCTACAATTATTTTGTCATAATTTTCATAGAAAATCAATTTTTTGGTCAAAATTAAATATGGTATAAATATATAGTGTGTATTATGACATCATAATGACCCAAAAGTATTGTAACATATTCCTTAAATGGAAACCAAGAACAAATATATAATTAAAATTTAAAATAATGTGTTTTTAGTTTATTTTATTAATTTTATAAATCCTTGATGAATCCTCCAAAAACTATATTATATATTAAGGTTTTAAAATCAATTCTTTATGAAAATGACTCACATCCAGCGATGGGATTGTGGGTCTAGAATGTGGTAGGACCATCGTTTCGGTGTGTTGGCATTTGAGTGGATAGTTAAGGTGATGGATTTCAACTGATGAGATCTTGAATTGAGTTAAGGTTTTGGATTCAATTTTCTGTGAGTCTTGCGGTGTGCTGGGTGATTATTCTATTTTGATTAAGCCTTCCTTTAAACTATTTTGTTCGCAATTTCATTCTGGTTAAATAATTTTTTTTCATCTGCGATACTGCTCCGGTTAGTCTGTGTTTTTGGAAGATTGTAACGTGGTTCTTGATTCTTTGGGATTGGATGAAGCCAATGGATCTTACCCGAAAAGTTTATCTACGGGAATGAAAAACTGAATTTCAATGGAACTTGAAAATGAGGAAGGTTTTAATGTCTCATAGACATCAATTTGAGAAGTTGTGAATATCAAAGGGAGTCTGCAATTTGAGGCTGCATTTATGTTCTTGACTGATTGTTGAATTTTGGATATGTTTGTAACCAGCACACTACATGCATCTGCGTTAGATGAGGATCAGAGCATGAAGTTTTCTCTTGAGTATTCCATTCAGATTTGTAAGTTTGAGAGGGTATGGCTCTACCATCGGTACCAGGACCGTGCAACCTTGTACAAGACTATTAGCTGAGTGGTCATGCGATGGTGAAATCTTGTCATCATGATATAGTCTCTAGGGAGGGGTGGATCCTATAGTCTTGATCTGGGTTATCATCTTCCATGGTTTTAATGGTGGTAATGTTTGGATCTTGTGGTTTCTCACTTTTCCTCAAAAGTGTTTTGATAATAAAAAAGTTAATTTTCTATATATAGTCCAAAAACTAATTTTGGGAAATAATAAAGAACTCCCCTCTCTTTTCCTATATAAACCCACCAACGATCTAATTAATATTATGACAACCCTGCTTTTTATTACAACTTAAACATGATTTATTATATAAAAATTCACTTGATACAACAAAGAAGATTGAGAGGTTTAGTGTCTTTGGGTATTAGGATCATTACATAAAAACTTAAAACATGAAATACAACATCTTTATTGAAAACTTCCTTTACATGACCACTACATTCCCTCGTACTTAGCATTGCATGGGATAACCTAAGGACATGCATAAGAAAAGGATAAGCTATAAAGCCCAGTAAAGGAGTACACAGGGAATAACATGAGGAGTAAAATACATGTTAGACAATGGTCATATCAATAGATCATAAAAGAAACATGAACATAAAGGCATGATAAAGCATGATAATCATAACATTGAAATGTGGAAACAACACTTAACGTGGAATTAGCCTGAGCCAAAGCCAATTGCACATGAATCATGAGTAAATCCTCATTTCACATAAAGCATGAGTAAACCCTCATTTCACTTGAATTATCATGAGTCAACACTCATTTCACATTATGTATCATGATACTATACTTTACCCAATGCATTGGAGCGCTATAAGGGCACAACCTTCTTAAACATTTCATTTCATGCATATGTGTGCCACATGGATCATAAAACATGGATTCATAAAACATAATCATTTATTCCACGATAAAGGAATGTGGAATTCATACATGAAACATTACAATCAATATATAAATGTGCATAATGGTGAATACCCTTGATGGAGAAATGGGCATGGTATTCACTAAACAATGACATTGGCTTAGAAAATCGGTGCGATTTCTGCAGCGTAACAACGTGACATAAGAATTCATAAAAAAGGTTGATGAGAGAGAAAGGTGTTCCTAATCATATTTACATGTAATGGACAGTAAGGAGGTCATATAGATACATGTCCCAATAATTTTAATGGAATTTAGATTCATGATACAAAATTATTGCTTGAATGTAAAAGAGGAGAGAGAAGTTCCTTTCAGAATTTCGGCATAGTAACAGGTGTACATGGGAGGCATTTAATGAGATATAAAGGGTCTCCCATCATTCAAACATAAAGAGGGAATTATGAGGGAGGTGAGAAACCATACCCCAACATTTATAATTGAAATTAAAATGGAAAAACAACTTAAAGAAAGTTGGACAAAAATGAGAAAGGAAGAAAAAAACCCTTACTTGGAAGTGTGCTTCCAAAGGCTAGAGAGAGGCTTGTGAGAGGCTTATTGGGAGCTTGGGGAACCTTGGGAGAATTATAGAGAGAGTAGGGCAGAGGTTGGACGAACTTAAAGGGATTTGAGTGAGGAGGAAGTGGGAGCTTGGGTGGGTTTATATAGGATAGGTGAGGGAATTCTTTATTATTTAGGTTTGGGATCCCTTATATTAAATTAATCCAAACCACAAACCATCCCATGGTTTTTGCCCATGGTTTTTGGCAAAGGGAATAGGAAAAAATTATTTTATAATGCAAAAGTCCGAACTTCTTAAAATAATAAGGTTTCTTATGTGGAGGTGAGTCACACTCCCATGGAAATTAATTTAAAAAGGAAAAGTGTTGAATAAGTCTTGAGGGGTCCATTAATGCTTTGAAAAATAAGTCAAACAAACCAAAAATCACTTTATTTTAATGGTAAAACATATATTGGTCGAACATAAAGCTTATAGTATTTTATTACATCACTATTGGGTCATTATGATGTCATAAAACACATTATATATTTAAACGGTATTTATTTTTTACCCAAAAATTTGATTGTCTCAGAAAATTATAAAAAATTCACCATTGGATAATTTAGACATCCTGATTCCAGAAATAAAATTTATTTTGTCTAAATAATTTTCTAAATATGTTAATTTTCACTTTTAAAATAAAAATGGACATTTATCGAAAATTCACGGGTTTTGACAGAAATGGATTTCAGACCTTAATAAAAAATTTAATTGAATTCATAAAATTATAAGATCATTTATATTTAATAAAAATTAATTTAATAATATTAATATTATTTTATTAAAATATTATTTAATTCAAAAATCCCTTAATTTAATAAAATATATTTCTTAATTAAATAATAACTAAAAACACCATTTGTACTTTAAAAACTATTTACAATGTATCAAAAATGACTAGAAATTATATTCATTATTACATAAAAAAATAATGTACATGAACATAGTACTACTTATTTATTACATAACCCCTTAAGACAGCCGCATAAGACCTAAGGGTAAGGTGTGCGATGGTGATAGACTCTTGGGGTGGCTCAGATAACATCGCTCGAGTGGTAATTTCAATCAACTCCCACTTTTCCTGTAGACGGTCACGTTCGAGCTTGACATGATGAAGCTCAGCTTGGGCTTGGTCAAGGGCGAAGCCCAAAGATGCCACCTATTTTCCGAGCTCCGACAAATGGGCTTCGTATGAGCCAATTCTACTGGATGAGGACATCACTTCTTTTGTCTAAGTAAATTGGATTTGTTAAAGTCCTATATTTATACTAATAATTTGATCACTGTTCAACAACTATATTAGCAATGGTCAAAATTCTTAACATAAAAGCAAAGAAGTTGAAATTTTATAAAAACATAGAGAGACATTTAATTAGATCAAGAGGGATTTCCATTAATGAAACTTTGGGTCGTTACAATATTCCCCCTTAAGAAATTTCGCCCTCGAAATTTTCCTTTTCCCATACTAAAACAAATGTGGGTAACTCATCTTCATCATATCCTCCGATTCCCAAGTTGCTTCTTCAAAATTTTGGTTTCTCCACAACACCTTGACGAGGGGCATTGTCTTATTTCATAGAACTTTTTCTCTACAATCTAATATCTTCACTGGTTGCTCCTCATAAGAAAGATCATCTTCCAATTGTATCATCTCAAAAGAGAGTACATGTGAAGGGTCCGGTATGTACTTTCTTAAGAGGGGTACATGAAAGACATCATGTACTTTGTCCATATTAGGTGGAAGTGCTAGTCGATAGGCCACAGCCCCGACACGATCAAGAATCTCGAAGGGGCCGATGTACCTTGGACTTAATTTCCCTTTCTTTCCAAACCTCATGACCTTCTTCCACAGATATATGCGTAGAAACACCATGTCTCCAACTTTAAACTCAAGGACTCGTCGACAATTATTTGCATAACTCTTCTGTCAACTCTAGGCTTCCTTGATATGCTACTGAATGGTTTTCACCTTCTCCACCATTTCTTCAACCATTTCCGGTCCAAGTATATTACGTTCACCGACCTCATCCCAACATGTCGATGTTCTGCACCTTTTTCCATACAGGGCTTCATATGGTGCCATTTGGATGCTCGAGTGGAAACTGTTATTATAAGAGAACTCAACCAGAGGAAGATGTTGATCCCATCCACCTTTAAAGTCCATTGAGCATGCTCTCAACATGTCCTCAAGTGTTTGGATAGTCTGCTCGGATTGGCCATCATTTTGAGGATGATAGGCCATACTGAAGTTCAGTTCAGTATTTAGAGCATGTTGAAGACTCTTTCAAAACTTAGAGGCGAATCTTGGATCTTGGTCAGACACAATAGATAGTGGTACTTCATGCAACCTTACCACTTCCCTGATATATATCTGTGCCAGTTGATCCAAAGAGAAATCCTCCCGAATAGCAATGAAGTGTGCAGTCTTTGTTAGACGATCCAAAACAACCCAAATTTCATTGTTGCCTTTGGATGTCCTCAGATGTCCAGTGACAAAGTCCATGAGGATGTTCTCCCATTTCCATTCTGGTATGGTCAATGGTTGCATCATCCCCTTAGACTTCTGCCTCTCTGACTTCACTTGATGACACACCAGGCACTTTGATGTATATTTAGTGATCTCCTTCTTCATATTATCCCACCAAAAGTTTTCTCGGAGATCTCGATACATCTTTGTGCTCCCTGGGTGAATAGAGAAATTTGAACTATGTGCGTCATCCAAAAGTTCCTTCTTCAGCTCCGGACTTGATGGAACACACAGTATTTTCCCAAATGGCACAATTCCTTCTTCATTAACATTAAACTCTGAGGATTTCCATTTTTTGATAGCTTCCACTTTTTCATGAATTCCCACATCATCCTTTTGATCATCCTTTAACCTTTCCAAAAGAGATGTTTGAGCAATCATTTGTGAAAGGATTGATGATGTTCCCTTCTTTATGACTCCCACGTCCATATTCATCAAGTATAAGAAGATTGGATCCTTCTCAATTCTCATCATTGATAGAATCGCTGGATCCTTTCTACTTAGGGCATCTGCCACCTTGTTCGCTTTCCCAGGGTGGTAATGTATTGAATAGTCATAATCCTTGATGAGATTTATCCATCTTCTCTAGCGCATATTAAGCTCTTTCTGTGTGAATATACATTTAAGACTCTTGTGGTCAGTATATATCTCACATTTCTCTCCATAGAGATAATGCCGCCAGATTTTCAAGGCAAAGATCACAACCGCCAACTCCAGATCATGTGTTGGATAGTTTCTCTCATGGATTTTCAACTGCCTTGAGGCATAGGATATCACTTTATCATTCTGCATCAGCACACACCCTAAGCCCTTATTCGAAGCATCACTGAATACCACAAAAGGCTCCCCACTTGTGGGTAAAGTGAGCACAGGTGCAGTGATAAGCCTTATTTTCAACTCCTTGAAGCTTTCTTCGCATTCATCACTCCAAGAAAACTTTACTCCCTTTCGAGTTAGCTTGGTAAGAGGGTTGGACAATCGTGAGAAATTTCTCACAAATCGTCGATAATATCCAGCTAACCCCAAGAAGCTACGGATATCCGTTACCGATGTTGGCCTCGGCCATCCCTCAATTGCATCTGTTTTGGAGGGATCCATAGATATCCCATTGCTTGTGATGATATGGCCCATGAATGAGACCTCCTTCAATTAGAACCCACACTTGCTGTACTTTGTAGAGAGCTTCTCCTTGCGCAAAGTCTCTAGTACAGTTTTTAAATGCTCCTCATGATCCTCCTTGGTTTTGGAGTATATTAGAATATCATCTATAAAGACTACCAAAAATTTGTCAAGGTAATCTCTAAAGACTCTATTCATCAAGTCCATGAATATTTTTGGAGCATTGGTGAGTCTGAAAGGCATTACTATGATTTCATAGTGCCCGTATCTTGTACAAAAAGCAGTCTGGGGGACATCTTCCTTCTTCACCATTACTTGATAATATCCCGACCGCAAATCCACCTTGGAGAAGTATTGTGCTCTACGCAGCTGATCAAACAAGTCATCGATTCTTGGGAGAGGATACTTGTTATTTATCGTGATTTTGTTAAGTTCACGATAATCGATGAAAATCCGCATTGACCCATCCTTCTTCTTGACGAAGAGGACTGGTGCACCCCATGGTGAAGCACTTGGGCGTATAAACCCTTTATCCAGATTCTACTGTAGTTTTTTCTTCAGCTCTTCAAGCTCTAAAACAACCATTCTATATGGAGTCTTGGATATTGGTAGTGCCCCAGGTATAAGTTCAATTGAGAACTCAACATATCTTCTTGGAGGAAGACCAGGCAGTTCCTCAGGAAACACTTCATCTAATTCCCTCACAATAGGCATTTATTCAAGGATGGTTTCTTCCTTGGACTCAATCATCTGAGCCAGATACGCGTGCTCATAAGTTAGTAATATCCATGCTTGAGATGATGGAGCTAAAGAAGATTCATCTTCCTCCTGCCACTTCTAAAGAATTGGGGGGACGATTCTCCATATGGAGTGTGATTTCCCTCTCCCGAAAATTTATGTTGGCTCTATAAAAGTAAATCCAATCCATGCCAAGAATTACATAAAATTCCACCAGAGGGAGTATGAAGAGGTTCGTTGGGAAATTCAATCCACAGATTATAATAGGGGAGGAATTATATTTATGGGATGCAATGATTGCCCCATTTTTTGTACTGACTCACATCTTTACTTCCATGATTTTTGGTGGTGCTGTGATTATTCTACTAAACTTTTGAGATAAAAAAGAATGCGTAGAACCTGAATCAAAAAGTACGTTCGCTATTCTTGAATGAATAACTAGCGTACCTGTCACCACTTTGTTGTCGGGGTTAACTTCGGTAGAAGTGATGGCCAAATCTCTTCCTTGCTGTCTTGGAGGTTGTTGTTTGCCTCTGATAACCCTTGGATTAGGGAAATGATTTGAAAAATGACCCGGTTCTTTGCATTTGTAGCATTGAACAACATGTTGAGGTTCGAATGGAGCGTTCCTCTCCTCTTTCGCAGCTGCGGGTCCATCTTGCCGACAGTTAACAGGTAGGTTCCCTTCTCTTCCACACCTGAATCATTTTCTCGCCCCCTTAAGGCAATTTCCACGGTGCTTCTTTCCACACTTTTGGAAAGTGGGGTGCTGAATCTTCTTAGCACCGTTGGATTTATCCATAGGACCACCAGTATTTAAGTCCACCTTACGCTTCTTGTCCCCATGATACCCCTGTGATTCCCCGATCTCCATTTCGACCTTGAGGGCACATCGGACAATTTAATCATAGCTGTCGAAGTCATGGATCACTAATGCTTTCCGCAAGCTAGGCTTCAACCCAACAAAGAAGCGGTCAACCTTGCATTCGGGGGTAACGACAAAGCCATAAGTGTATCGTGTAAGCCTTGTGAAGTTTTACTCTTATGCTCCAACAAATTCTTCATCTTTTTTCTTGAGGGAAAGGAAGTCCCTTTCCATCTTAAGCCGGAGAGTGCGCGAAAAATATTTATCGAAAAACATCTTACGGAAATCCTTCCATTCCAACGCCTCAATCTCCTCCTCAGGCTTCATATTTTTGATCAACGTCCACCATTGATCAGCTTCACCCTCCATACGATAAGCCTCTAGGAGAACCTTCTCTTGTTCAGAACATTGTAGGATGGAGAATATCTTTTCAATGGAGTTGATCCATTGTTCAGCGATCGTGGGATCGGATTATCCACTAAAAGTAGGAGGCCTTTGTCTCATGAAGCTCTCGATAGCGACTTGTTCTTTCTTAGGGGGTTTTGAACGTTCCTCTTGACCCGTGTTTCTATTCAAAACTTGAGTTAGCTTAGAGAGAAGCGTGGAAAAGTTCATGATCCCCTCTCACATTGTATTGGGCATCTCATTAGTACAGTCATCACACTTATCTTCACAACGGTTGTTAGCCCGAGTCCTCCTATTACCGGTCATTGGCTGGAATAAAAGGAAAGTTAGGGGTAACACATAAAGGGTAATCCAAAGACAAAAGTTTATGACTTATAAATAAACTTTTATTTCCTTAACTCATGAGTCTATAGGCTTAAATATAGGATTTTCATGATCTACTTTCTAACATATATTCTTAGGGGCATTTTTTTTAATTACCTTAATAAGGGTTCATACTAAGCTTTTGAATTTATCAAAACATATCCCCCGGGAGTGTCGTAACCAAGAGTGCAGCAAGGCCCGTTGTCGTGCACCAGTTCCCATTCGAGTCTAGCTTAAAGCGGTGTTTTCGTGTTTTACCCCTAGGATACATCTGTGCCAGAGCCACCTCTACATGCTCGTATCCAGACAGGAATGTATTTGCTTGATAACCCACTTACTCAATACTCACCAAAACATAGGGATATTTTTTTTATACTTAGTCTTGTCTCTAGGGCTTTAATAGGGTTTCTTAATCCCAAAAATAACTAAACCTATCCTCTGATACCAACTATGACAACCCTGCTTTTTATTACAACTTAAACATGATTTATTACATAAAAATTCACTTGATACAACAAAGAAGATAAAGAGGTTTAGTGTCTTTGGGTCTTAGGATCATTACATAAAAACTTAAAACATGAAATACAACATCTCTATTGAAAACATCCTTTACATGACCACTACATTCCCTCGTACTTAGCATTGCATGAGATAACCTGAGGACATGCATAAGAAAAGGGTGAGCTATAAAGCCCAGTAAGGGAGTACACATGGAATAACATGATGAGAACAATAAATGTTAGACAATGGTCATATAAATAGATAATAAAAGAAACATGAACATAAAGGCACGATAAATCATGATAATCATAACATTGAAATGTGGCAACAACACTTAACATGGAATTAGCATGATCCAAAGCCCATTGCACATGGATCATGAGTAAATGCTCATTGAACATAAACCACAAGTAAAATCTCATTTCACTTGAATTATCATGAGTCAACACTCATTTCACATGATTTATCATGATAATATACTTTACCCAATGCATTGGAGCGCTATAAGGGTGCACCCTTCTTAAACATTTCATTTCATGCATAAGCGTGCCACATGGATCATAAAACATGGATTCATAAAACATAATAATTTATTCCATGATAAAGGAATGTGGAATTAATACATGAAACTTTACAATCAATATGTAAATATGCATAAAGGTGAATACCCTTGATGGAGAAATGGTCATGGTATTCACTACACAATGACATTGGCTTAGAAAATCGGTGCGATTTCGACAGCGTAACGACGTGACATAAGAATTCATAAAAAAGTTTTATGAGAGATAAAGGGGTTCCAAATCATATTTACATGTAATTTACAGTAATCAGGTCATATAGATACACGTCCCAACAATTTTAATGGAATTTAGAATTATGATAAAAAAGTATTTCTTGAATGTAAAAGAGGAGAGAGAAGTTCCTTTCGGAATTTCGGCATAGTAACGAGTGTACATGGGAGGAATTTAATGATAGAGAAAGGGTCTCCCATAATTCAAACATAAAGAGGGAAGTATTAGGTAGGTGTGAAACCATACCCCAACATATATAATTGAAATTAAAAGGGCAAAACAACTTAAAGAAAATTGGACAAAAATGAGAAAGGAAGAAAAAACCCTTACCTGGAAGTGTGCTTCCAAAGGCTAGAGAGAGGATTGTGAGAGGCTTTTTGGGATCTTGGGTCACCTTGGGAGGATTCTAGAGAGAGTAGGGTAGATGTTGGATGAACTTAAAGGGCTTTGAGTGAGGAGGAAGTGGGAGATTGGGTGGGTTTATATAGGAAAGGTGAGGTAATTCTTTATTATTTAGGTTTGGGACCCCTTATATTAAATTAATCCAAACCACAAACCATACCATGGTTTTTTTCCATGGTTTTTAGAAAAGGGAAGAGGAAAAAATTATTTTATAAGGACAAAGTCCGAACTTCTTAAAATAATAAGGTTGCTTATGTGGATGTGAGTCACACTCCCATGGAAATTAATTTAAAAAGGCAAAGTGTTGAATAAGTCTTGAGGGGTCCATTAATGCTTTGAAAAATAAGTCAAACAAACCCAAAATCACTTTATTTTAATGTTAAAACATATATTGGCCGAAAATAAAGATTATAGTATTTTATTACATCACTATTGGGTCATTATGATGTCATAAAACACATTATATATTTAAACGGTATTTAATTTTTACCCAAAAATTTGACTGTCTCAGAAAATTATGAAAAATTCACCATTGGATAATTTCAATGTCCTGATTCCAGAAATAACACTTATTTTATATAAATAATTTTCTAAATATGTTAATTTTCACTTTTAAAATAAAAACCAACATTTATCAAAAATTCATGGGTTTTGACAGAAATGGCTTTCAAACCTTAATAAAAATTTTAATTGCATTCATAAAATTATAAGATCATTTATATTTAATAAAAATTAATTTAATAATAATATTATTATTTTATTAAAATATTATTTAATTCAAAAATCCCATAATTTAATAAAATATATTTCTTAATTAAATAATAACTAAAAACACCATTTGTACTTTAAAACTATTTACAATGTATCAAAAATGACTATAAATTATATTCATTATTATATAAAAAAATAATTTACATGAACATAGTACTACTTATTTGTTAAATAACCCCTTAAGAGAGCCGCATAATACCTAAGGGTAAGGTGTGCGATGGTGACAGACTCTTAGGGTGGCTCAAATAACATCGCTCGAGTGGTAATTTCAATAAACATACACTTTTCCGGTAGACGGTCATGTTCGATCTTGACATGATGATGCTCAGCTTGGTCTTGGTCAAGGGCGAAGCCCAAAGACGCCACCTCTTTTCCGAGCTCCGATAAATGGGCTTCGTATGGGGCAATTCTACAAGATGAGGCCATTGCTTCTTTTGTCTGAGTAAATTGGATTTGTTAAAGTCCTATATTTATACTAATAATTTTATCACTGTTCAATGGATATATTAGCAATGTTAAAAATTCTTAACATAAAACCAAAGAAGTTGACATTTTATAAAAACATAAAGATACATTTAATTAGATCAAGAGGGATTTCCATTAATGAAACTTTGGGTCGTTACAAATATTCTATAAAAAATATTAGATCATGAATATACTCTAACTTTTCCTCTCTATATCCCTCTCAAGGTTACCCAAGCACTCAATAAGCTCATCCAAAGCTTTTGGAAACACCCTCTCAAGGTAATGGATCCTCTCCTTCTCCTCTTTATTCATGAACCTTCTTTGTCGTTTTCCTTTTAATTTCCAATTTTCCATGTTGTATTTTGTTCTTACATATTCATATTACATACCTTAGGATTTTAAATTTATTATATGACCCTTTATCTCTCATTAATACCTTCTATGAACATTTATAGACCATTGTTATGCAGTGGAAATTATCCTCTGATTTTCCATGCTAAACATTTGTTTTATGGATACTCATCCCCATTTCCACTCAAGATTATTAACCTTTATGTACCTATCCTAATTTATTTTGGACTTCCACATATTTATCCCACACTCTTTAATCATGTGATTTTATTTTATGAAATATGATCCTATATTGAATGATCTACGTGACACACTTATGTATGTACATGATATGAAAGTAATAGGTGGGCCCAAAATTTCATAGCCCTCCAATAAATTGGGTTATACTTTAGTCTCATGATATTACATGAATGGTTCATGGGAGGTTATCTTAATCACATAATTTTATGTTTTCTTGGGGGTTATACTTGACTTATGTTTATTATTTCATGTTTTAAGTTGTTGTCACATTTCTATATTGCCTTTATGTTATCATTTTTTATCATGCTTTGATGTTCATGTTTATGATTCTCAACCCTTTATGTATCATTGAAATAATTATTTACTAAAATGTAATAATTCCTTCATGATATTATTTTTTTGTTACCTTATTGGTCTTTTTAGGTCACCCCTTTTTTATGTATGTCCCTAGGTTATCCCGTGTCATTTTAAAATAGCATTGGAATTTTACATCTTGTTAACAAATTTTTCAATATTGTTGTTGTATACAAATATCAATTTTATTTTTATATATCTAATATCCAAAATACACTAATATTCATGATCTTTTGGTATTTTATTTGTGTACCTTTATGTAATAAATCATGAAATAAAGTTAATTAAAGATATGTGTTTTTATAGTTGGTATCAGAGAAAAGTCTAGTTATTTTTGGTATTAGGATTATAAAACTCTAGAGAAAGCATTATGTATAATACAAAACATTTAAAAATATCCCTAAATTTTAGTAAATTATATATTAATTGGTTTTCAATAAAATAAATCTATATTTGGATATTTAAAGTGGAAGTAGGTTTGGAATAAATGTACCTATGGTTAATAACCATGAAAATAGCCTATTGATCTAGACTCAATCATGAATAGGTACGTGAAAAAGGTCCTTAATTCAAACCTTTTTTGACACTCATGGGGGATATGGTTTATTAAATTCACAGTCTCTTTATGAACCATTATTAAGGGAACAATAATCCTAAAAAAAATTAATTTCAGAAATAAATATTGGATAACATATATTGAATCCTAGAAATTAATAGGTTAAGGAATATATGTCATTTATGAGTTATCTCTTTAATCTTCATGGATTCCCATTTATTTGATTAATAGTTAAATAATACTAATCCATAATTTTCCATTTATTCTTGTGAATGGATTGAAATATGAGTAACTTAGTCAATAACCAATGTGAGGGGAAATTTGATGGCTTCCCAAATAATATTCACAACCTAATAGAAGTTAGAATTGATAAATTCATGACTATACTTTCTAATTTTACACAATTTTTGAACAGAAACCTAAATCAAGAGGAATTTCCAAATAACCCTAATAAATATCAATTTGAAATTGAAATATTAATGAGACAAAGGCCTCTAATATTCAATTGATCTTCTAAACCCTTAATTGTGGAGCAATTAATTACCTCCATTGAAAGGATATTATTTATCATTCAATAAACTGAGAAAGAGGAGGTCACGCTGGATGTTTATTGTATATTTGGATATATTGATAAATGGTGTATGTTGGTCAAATATAAAAAGCCTAAGGAATAGAACAGAGAGATGGATTGGAATAAATTCTAGAAAATATTTTTTGATAAATATTTTCCTCACACATTACGATTTAAAATGGAGAGGTATTTACTTCCCCTTAAGAAAAAAATGATGAATCTATTAGGCATATGAGGAAATATTCACAAGACTTTCATGGTATGCCTCCATATTTTTCATTTCCCCTGGATATATATTTGACCACTTATTGGTGGGATAAAGCCAAGTCTACGGAAGGACTTGGAAATTTTGGACATTGAAAGATTTAAGGAAATTTTTCAATGTTTCATAAAAGTCAAAATAGAGATCATCAAATCTATAGGGACTCATGAGGATAAGAAGTATAAATTGGAGTTTAATGTTGGTGGTGTGATGCAGAAATCTAATAGTGGAAAGAAATTTCAATATCTCAATTGTCAATCGTGTGGGAAGAAGCACCCCAGAAATTTCATGAAGAGGATGAGGAAATTCTTTAGGAACGAGAAGAAAGCGAACCTTGCTAGTAATTACTAGTGGGAGAAATAGACCAATGTGATGAATAAAGGAATGATTTGATAAATACTCATCCAATTTTCCATTATTTCAATTGCACAGAATAAGTATTTATGATAATCAATGTACTAATACAATGGTTGTCGACAACAACCTATTGTAGAAACCTCCAAGGCCGAGAGAGAAAGGGCGTGCTTATTTCATCACAACTGTAGAGTTAGATCCTGAAAATGAAGTGGTGGAAGGTACACTAGTTATTCATTCAATAAAAATGAATTTAATTTTTTATTATAGTTCTAAAAATTATTTCTAATTTCAGAAGTTTAGTATAAATTTTAAAAACCCACCATAAATCATAGAAGTAGAGATATCACTGAAAATAAAAATTCGAAAAATTATTGCATCCCAAGTATATAACTTATCCATTATCAAAAATTTTGGGATAAACTTCCCAGTGAACCTTGTAATATTTATTTTAGTATATTTTTATGTTATTCTAATAATTAATTGGTTTTCTTTATATATATTCAACAGAAATTCCCAATAGAAGGAAATTAATATCCGTATCATGAATCTACCTATGATTCTATACAAGTGAAAGGTTAAGGATGAATCATATTTGGTATCATAAACTCAATCAGGGATATTATTTCCCTATGATAAATCATATCTTTCTATAATTACTAAGACTAGTAAAATATCATCCTTAAATACACAACCATTGGGAGGGAATACACTGATGTGTTTCCCAATGAATATTTAAGTCTTCCTCCTAGCTGAGAGGTTTAATTCTCAAGCCGAATTATACCTAGAGATTTTATAATATCCTATACTTCATATAGAATAGTTTTTGTAGAACATTATGAGCTGAAGAAGTAACTATAGGAGAATATGGATAAAGGGTTCATATTCCCAAGTGTTTCAGAATGGGGTGCACCAGTCCTCTTTGTCAAGAAGAATGATAGGTCAATGTGCCTCTACATTGAATATCGTTAGCTTAATAAGATCATGATAAAGAAAAATTATCCTCTTCCATGGATTTATGAATTATTTGATAAGATACATGGATCATAGTATTTCTCTAAGGAGGATCTTCAATTGGGATATTATCAAGTAACGGTAAAGGAGGATATCCCAACACTGCTTTTTTCTCAAGGTACAAGAACTATAAGTTCATATTGATTCCATTTGGACTCACTAATACTGCATAAATCATCATGTACATGATAAATAGAGTCTTTAGGGGATACTTATAAATTTTTTTCGTAGCCTTTATAGATGATATTTTCATTTAATCCAAATTATAGGAGGAACATTAAGAGAATTTGAATACTATATTGAATACCTTTTAGAAATAAAATGTGTATGTAAAGTATAATAAATGAAAAGTATGGTTGGAAACATTCATGAGAAATTTTATCACTAATTAAGAGATATCTTTGGACCCTTAAAAAATAGAGGTAATTGAAGGATGGACAAGACCAACCTATGTAATGTAAAAACATAGATTCCTTGGATTAGTCAGGTACTATCATCAATTTTTGAGAAACGTATCATGATTTTGAAGCCAACTAACCAACATAACTTAGAAAGGAGTAAATTTTTTCTAGAATTATAAATAAGAGGAAAATTTTGAAGAGTTGGATAAGAAGATAATCACCGCACCTGTAATCACTTTACCCACCATTAGGGAAGGATTTATTATCTACAACGATGAATCCAAGAAGGGATTGGGTTGTTTATTCATGCAAGATAAAAAATTGATATCCTATTTCTCCTGCCAACTAAATATCCATGAGAATAACTACCCAAATCTTGATCTATAATTGGATGTTGTAATATTTGAATTAAATATTTGGAAGAATTATATCTATGGGTGAAGTGTTACATATATACAAATTATAAAATCCTCAAGTATATGTTCACACAGAACGAGCTTAATATTCACCAACATAGGTCATTAGTTCTGATCAAGGATTATAATTGTTCAATATATTACCATCCTGGGAAAACAAAAAAAGTGGAAGATGCTCTAAGTAGAAAGGATCCCACAACTATATCAATGATGAGGATTGTATGGGATCCAATTTTATTATACATGCACAATATAGACATGGGAATAAAAAAAGTATCTCCATCCTACCTTACTCAAATAACTATTCAACCGTATATTATTAAGAGGATCGAGGATGATCATAAATATGGTGAGGATCATAAATATGGTGAGGTTCTATAGAATAAGGTATTGAATATTCCAAACTTCAAATTTACTAAATATAAAATTATAAGGTTTCTAACCGAGATATATTTCCCATAGAAACCAAAAATAAAGAAAGAAGTTCTAGATGATGTTTATAACTCATCCTTCTCTATTCATCTAGGAAGAAAAAATATGTATAAATGTTTGAAGAAAAATTTATGGTGGGATAATATGAAGAGAGAGATTGAACAATTCATATCTCAATGCTTGGTATGCCAAAAATTATAGGCTTAATGTTAGAAGTCTAAGGGTACGAAGAAAACATTTCCTATAACAGTATGTAAGTGGGAAAACAAAACCATGAATTTCATCGTAGGACTCCCTAGGATATCTAGAGGAAATAATACCATCTGTGTGGTAGTTGATCACCTTAAATAGTTACGAGTTTTCATTTATATCAAGGAATATTTATATCTTGACCAACTTGTTAAGATATTCATAAAGGAATTAGTAATACTACATGGAGTGTCACTCTCCATTGTATCTGATTGAGATTTTAGGTTTACCTCGTGGTTTTGGAAAAGCCTTCAACAAAAATTGGATGTAGAATGAAGATTTAGAAATAATTATCACCCTAAAATGGATGGGAATTTAGGAAGGACCATTAAAACTATGTATGATATAATGATATCATTTTTGATGGATTTACAATGATTTTGGGACCATCACCTTCCCCTAGTGGAGTTCTCATATAATAATAGTTTCAATTCTTGTATACAAATGGCATCATAGGAGGATTTGAATGGGAAGAGGTTTCAGACTCTATAATGATAGGGTGATGTTGGGGAGAAGAATATACTGAAACCTGATATTATCCTTGAGATAATATAGAAGGTTCAAACCATTCGGTGCCATATGAAATCTGCACAAAGTTGAAAAAAAGATATATAAAAAAGCATCAACGAGACCTGCAGTTTGAGGTTGATGAAATTTTTTTCCTTTATATATTTATATGGAAGAATTTTAGGATGTTTTAGAAGAAGGGAAATATTGTTCCTATATACATCTTCCCCTTTCATATCCTTGATCGTATTGGAATGGTGGCCTATCGAATAGAACTCTTACCAAACCTATCTCAAGTACATGATGTGTTCCATCTATCTCTCTTGAGGAAGTACATACTAGACCCCTAACATGTAGTGAATACAAATACGTATCCATTGGATATTGATAAATGATACTATGGTCATTTTTTGATGATCTTATATCATAGAGACAAAGTTCTATGAAACAAGAAAACTCACCTGGTAAAAGTGTTGTTGTGAAACCACAAGTTTGAGAAGCAACATGGTAACCATAAAAGATGATGAAATAAAAGTACCCTAATCTATTTTAGTGTACAGATTGAAAATTTCGTGGGTTAAATTTATGAAGGGGGAATAATGTAACATTCCATATATTTATAAATAAAATTCCTTTTATTATTAAATTAAATTCCCTATTATGTAACATGGTTGTAGAAAACACATGCACTTCTTTGGTTATTTTGAACCATTATAGGTTATATCCTATCAGATTTAAAATACCATCAAGCATAATAACCATTAATAATATATTTTTTAAATGGTTTTTATATTATTAGTATATATATAGGGATATGGTAAAGTCTAATTGATGCAGAAAAAATAAGAGATGGCCTCGACCAGTGGGCTTGTACCCTATGAAACCCATTTATTGTATCTTCTAAGGGAGATAGCACCACTGAGATTTTACCTTGATCAAGACCAATCCAAAATTAAATAAATAATGCATGATTGGAACCATTAATGTGAGAAGTTCAAGCCAATCAATATCATGACCCAAACCATCTTTATTAAACCATCCCATGAAAATATCAGGATTGCACACCTTACCCTTAAGAAGTTTGATGATGTAATAAAGGTCTATGTATCAAGATCCTAATAGTACAAATTTATAATTTTTTTAAAATAATTATTATATTTATCTTATTATTATTATTATTACTATTTTAATGATTATATAATTAGTTGTTAAAAATTAAATGAAACAAAAAATTTATTTTTTGGGAAATGTATTCTTTCAATCAAGATGCTATATTATAATGAATTCAATATTTTTTTTTGAAATAAATGATATTTTAATAAAATATTATTATCAAATAATTTTTATTAAATATAAATGGTAAAATAATTTTTGATGTCAATTTTTTTTATAAGGGTTAGAAAATGGTTATTGTTAGAAACCAAGTATTTGTCAGTAAATGTTGATTTTTTATTTTAAATTATAAATTATCATGATTAGATAATTTTTTGGATAAAATATTTCTTTTGAAATCAAAATGTCCAAACTATGCATTGGTTATTTTCTTAATAATTTTTAGAGAGAAGAATTTTTAGGTCAAAATTAAATACTGTATAAATATATCATGTGTACTATGACATCATAATGACAAAAAAGTGATGTAATATATGTCATAAAGGTTATTCATGGACAAATTCATATTTCCCCTTTATTTGTTTTGATTTTATTTGATTAATTTTATAAACCCTTTATGAATCCTCAAAAACATATATTATATATTAATGTTTTGAAATCTATTCTTTATGAACATGACATGCTTCTACATCACCAATGATAATAATTTTATTACCTCAATTATTAAACATGTAAAATAATTAAAAGAAATTCACTTTGGCATGATCCATGGGACAAACCATGGGAAGGTTTGTGGTTTTGAATAATTTATTGTATAAAGTCCAAAACCTACATTTTAGAAATAATAAAGATCTCCCCTCTCTTTTCCTATACAAACTCACCCAATATCCCATTATTCTTAACTCAAATCTCTTAGACAATGATTATAGTTTTATCTTACCTCTATAGATCCCTCACAAGGTTCCCCCAATATCTTAATAACATCCTACCAATCTTTTGGGAAGACCCTCTCAAGGTAAGGGATCCTCTCCTTCTCCTATTTATTTATGTACCTTCTTTGTCTTTTTTACTTTTAATTCATAATTGGTAATATTGGATTATTTTTTACATATCATTATTACTTCTTTTATGATATAAACGTGATGATGGATCCCCTTTATCTCTCATTAATATATTCTATGAACCTTTATGTATCATCGTTATGCTGTCGAAATTATCCTACTATTTTCCATTCCAAACATTTGTTTTGTGAATAATCATACCCATTTACACTCAAGGGTTTTCACCTAGATATATCTATCCTTAATTTATTTGGTAAATTAATGTATGTGTACCACACTCCATAATTGTGGGATTAAATGTGATGAAATATGATCCTATGTTGAATGATATTTGAAGAACACTTATCCATATATATGATATGAAAGTGAATGGAGGGACCAAAATTATATAGCCCTACAATGCATTGGGTAATGTTTTAATCTCATTAGATTCCATGTATGGTGCAAGGGAGGTTATACTAAGAACAATGTGTTATTTTTTCTCGTTTTATAGCCTTGAATTATGTTTATGATTCCATTTTTTATGTTGGCACCACATTACCATGTCGACATTATGTTATCATTGTATATCATGCTTTGATGTTCATGTGTATGATCCTCACCCCTTCTAAATCCCCTTGAAATACCTATTTTATGACATGTAATTATTTCTTTATTTTATTCTTTACTTATTCCCTTATTGTTCTTTTTAGATCACCCCTTTCTTATATATTTACCATGGTTATGACATGTAGTTTAAAAAGATAAATGAAATTTTAGAGCAAGTTAAAGAACTTTTCAATAATTTCAATGTATTCATGTATGAAATTGATCTTCTATGTATATAATATCCCAAACACACTAAGATTCCCAATATTTAGAGATTTTTTACATTTAAATTTATGTAATAAATCATGAAATAAAGTGAATTAAAGATATGGGTTTTCATATGGTGCCATATTTCTTTGATTTTGACCTTTATAATATTTAAGTAAAAATAAAGACAAAAATGCCACTTTCTTACTTTTAAAAACAAAAAATATTTTTTGAAAGGTAATAAAACAACTTATTTTTAGTTATAAATAATCATTTGAAAGATAAATTATTATTTTTATCATGGTAATTTATTTTTAATTTTTAGTAATGGAATAATTACCTTAAATTATTATTAAACACTGACATGGTATTTATTCAATTAATAAAATATAAAATAAATGATATCAAAAATATTAAAATTGGCATAAATTGAATAATTTACTTTGTTCCATGAATTTTTTAGATAAATATAACATTTTAGTGATGTGTGAAAGAATTATATTCAAATTCCATTACTGCCATGTTTTTTCAAAGTTAAATTAAATTTATAGTACCAAAAATGATATTAATGATATTTTATAATAAGTAAAAATTAATTAAATGCTTTAAGAATCCAAAAAACACTATATTAGACCATTTTATTTAGATATGGTTGAAAATATCAACCATTTTCCATTTATTTTCCTATTTTTATTTTATGGTAACTATCTTGAACACTAAAGAGTAAAAATTTGTTATTAGGGTAATTGTCAAAAAGGGTTAATGTGGGTCAAAACAAAGAGATAAGGGTAAAAGAATAATCTAAAATTGTAAATAATTTATTATACAGTATTATTTCAATAAATACTCATTATATATTCGAATTATATCATTTTGGATCCCTTTTCCAAGTAAAAGTAATCTATAATAATTTAACATTTTAAGAAATTTCAAAAGTGTCCCTCCCATTACTTATAAAAGGGAACCTCCTATCATATTTTATTCGAACATAAAAATATTATTGGTTTAAAAAATAACAACCAATATACCTTATTTTCTTACCTTAACACATCTTAAAATCCTTATTTTTATTATAAAACCCTCCTAGGAATTCATTTGGCGTAAACCTAAAGAGGTTGCTGGAAGAAGAAGTATCATTCATAACGAAGCATTTTTTGTTTTATTTCTTCTTGCAGCTCCTTAAAATATTATTAAACCATGATGATAAAATAAAACAATTATAAAAAATATACTTATATGTTGTTATTTTAATGGAATAACCTACATCCATCTCCTATTCCATCAAATTGGAAATGAAACCACCATTTGTGTGTACAATGAATTACTGCCTCACGAACCAATGTAAATTTTATTCCATCATCTTCTCTCATATTTATTTATAATGATGGATTTAATTTTTATATTTTATATTACTTATTTATTTATAATTATTTAAAAGTGATATATCATATATCTTTTTACATTTCGATTCATTGAAAGATGATAACGTTGTTCGTGTGTATGTGTGGATTACCACCTCCACGAAGTAGTGTGATTCATTTTTCATTACTGCGTTACATGGACGATATATATAAGTGTAATTAAAAAACTTATTTAATATTTATGATATAATTATCATTATTGGAAATAAAAGATAACACTTACCTTCTTTCCATCATGATCATTAAAAAATGGAAACATTACTCATGCGTATGTATAACCTATTGTCTCTATGATTGTAATGTAGTTCATTTTCCATGACCATATTTCAGGGTTAGATTTATAAGTATAATTGATTTATAAAAATGATAATTATTTCAAAATAATTATAATATATATGATTAAATAATGACCTCATTGAACACAGTCAACCTGCCCAAAGCATTTTGGACTTATGAGATGAATATCATCAAAACATATAAAGTGAAATTAAATGATTAAATAATTTAATAAAACATGATAATAAATAAAATAAAAGGGTTAATAAAATTTAATTTTCTTTATTAAAAATTAAATAATTAAAAAAAATTATTTTTCATTGTGATAAATAATGTACATGATGATTCATACTCGAGATAAGGGTCTTTCTTTAAAAAAACCTCTTTTAAAGTTTCCCTTAAAACTCATTTAATTTTATGTCCAAGTTATTCTAAATGTTTCAATAAAAATTTTATTTATACATAAATGGATGATAAAGTTTATTTTTTACCATATATTACTTTCTTTATAATTATTTTAAAAAAATAAAATTTTTACTGTTTTACGTAAGGGATACTTTTCTTTTAAAGCCCCGTTTTAAGGTTTTAAAGATTTATTTTATAAATATTTATCTTCTATGTACATATTATTAAATTATTTTATTCATATATTTATATGGAGATAGATGAATTATAACCACTTTTTAATTTCATTCAAAGGTTTCCAAAAAGATTTTTTCATATTTTATGCAGAATGTTTTGACTTTATTTTCGAAAGACAAATGGAATGTTTTTTAATGTATATAGAGTTAATGGATTTTCCCAATTCCACATTCATTATTTTATATTTGTATTTCTTTATAATATTACTTATTTTATTCAAATAAAATCACTCTTTCACTTTGATCTAATTATTTTCAAAAAGGGTTTTAAATGGAATGGATATTTTGATATATGGAAATGTTTTTCTTATGGATGTAAGGGATCTCTATGAACAAAATTTTATTTTGGTTACAATATTTCTCTCCCTATATCACTATCTATCTCTCTATATTATATTATGTAATGATTATAAATTCTTTATATATTACTATCACATATATACCTATCAAATTCCCCTCTTTGTTTGACAGCGTAATACAATCCTTGTTATCATTTCTCAAAATTACTTCTTTAAAAAATATCCTTTGATTTTGATATGAGAAAAGATTATTCAACCCATTATCTTTCCATGGGTAATTATTATGTTTATTATTTATGATTTATTTACTTTTTTTGGAACACATAACAATGTACATGTTATAATGGGTGTGCCTAGATAGCACTCCAATGCATTGGGTAATGCTTTTGTCTCATGAGACGTTATGTATGTGATTATGGATTAAATATAATCCACTATAGGACTCTATCCACCATATGATGTTGTCATGGTAGTTATCCTTGAATTATCCTTATGTAATTTTTTGTGTAGCTATAACATTTATTGTGTTTTCATGATCTTATGATACTGTATTATTTATGTTATACTCCCATGTTATTACTCATGATATTTTGTTTATAAGAAAGTATATTCCAATTTTCAAGGGTGAAATTTATATATGTTTTTTAAAAAAAAATTCATAAGTTTTTCCAGATTTAAAAGGTACCTTACAATTTTAATTTTTTCCATTAATATTTATTATAATTTTTTATAAAATTATTAGCACATAAAATTTAATTTATTGGGTAATAAAAT
This sequence comes from Viscum album, assembly GCA_963277665.1. Taxonomy (NCBI): domain Eukaryota; kingdom Viridiplantae; phylum Streptophyta; class Magnoliopsida; order Santalales; family Viscaceae; genus Viscum; species Viscum album. The sequence goes on along the minus strand of OY728132.1, from coordinate 598,405,428 downwards.
GTTTCTTTTGTGACAAATTTTAATTTTGAAAAAAAAATCTTGTATAAGTATTTATCAACTAGAAGGTTTCTTTCTCTCTTTCTATGTTTACCTAATTGATTTTTTTTTTGCTAGTAACATGTTTTGACATGTTTTTCATAGGGTTTTAAGGATGTAAGGGGAAAAGGATATGGTCAAGATGAAAATTGTGAAGATATTTCCTGAAAAGAAAACTTGTTATATCATTATTTTTTTGTGGGAAAAATTTATAATAAGTGTAAGTGTCAAATTTATAATATAATATGTATTTATGTCATATTGATGGCCTGATTATATAAAACTATAAACAATAAATATCATAAAATATAAGAAAATTAATTCTTGATTTAAAACTTAAGATTATGTAATGTTAAAGTTTGGGTCCTTATAGTTGGTATTAGAGGAAATTTTCAGATATCATTTGAGATTAGGATGTTTTCATGTGAGATTAACTTAAGAGTTATGGATACCATCATGGGTTCAAGAGATTAAGGTCTATCATGAGTTAACATTCTTATACACATCTCTTGAAGTTTTAAGAGCTGGGTTTTTAATGTGATTAATGAAATTTTGGGAGATGATTTAATTTGTTGTGGTATAAGTAAACCTCAAGATCAATATGAAGTATTATCAAACTAAGAATAATCTTTTCATAATTTTAAAGGTATTGATAACACTCATGGTTTATATGATCTTTTATGATTGAGGTCATTTTTAAGGATTTTTTTCATATTTCTTAGGATTTTATAAGAAGTATATTTATATAGTTTTAGTAAAAAGGACAACATTTCACATCCAAAAAGATTCTATCCATTTAACCCACAATTGAAGGGTGACAAGGGTGTAATGCCTACCACTTTCATTTGTGATATCTGGGTTAATATGACATTTATTTTTTTAAATGATGTGATAGATAAGGATTAAGTTTATTTTTGGAACATGTGTTTTATTGTAGATATAACCATGGGGTTGAAAAGTGATTTGATGATTAGTTGATTAATGTCATTTCAGAAGAATTTCGCTATTTTGAAAACCTTATATGATTAAGTTAAATAGAATATTATGGGATTTTGTTTTAGGAATAAAGGATGAATTATATTTTGGAAGAATTTATAATTTTAATGTGGCTTTATAGTGATTCTAGTTATTTAGGGAAATCATTAGCATATCTTAGAGATTATATGATTAGATCAAATAAATTTCTGGAATAAGACATTACGAGTGATTTATTTTATTTAGAGATAAATGTAAAATTAATCTTTGAAGAATCTATGATCAAATCATTCTATTTTTTGGATTTTAATATTAGACTGAAATATTTTTGAATAATTTTAATGTTAGTTATTCATAGAATGATATATGATGAATTTACGTGTTTTTATTGAGGCTTTAGTGATTTATATTGTATTTCTTCATATGACAGTTTATTCATTTTGATAACCATCATATGCTAACAATTTTGGTTTTGGTAAATGTTTAAATACCATAGGAAGATATTTTTATTCTTTTGTGAATTATTTGGTTCATTAGAAGTTGAATTTAGTGCTTCAGGAAGGAAACATTTATCTTGAATACTCATCAGATGAGATTGTGGTAGAAATTGATTAAAGGGTGAAATTATACTTATCAAGTTAGTATATTTACTTATTTTATTTTTATATATGGTAAAGAAATTTTTAAACTCCAGGAAAATGATATTTACATAAAAATATTATCCTATTAACATCATTTTAATGAATCGTTGGTCTTTTTCACACCTCATCAGTTTATGGTTTTGTAGTCATTAACATTATCATGATCATTCACTTTGTTGTGATCAGGGATCTCTAACACTCACCATAATAATTTTGAAATTATTTTTTGTACCCATGTCCATATTTTCAATTCCCACTAATATTATCCAATTTAGAAGCCTATTTATGTGATGACTTTCATATTTCAGTTTCCCTCTTTTCAAGAAGAAATTTTATTAACACTTTTCATAATGTGAGGTTTCAAAAAAGGTAATTTTATATGTCAAACCCTTGTTTTACCAAGACTGAGTTCAAATTTCAAGGATGTAATTTATTAAATTGGAGGAGAATGTAACATCCTGATATTTTAAAAAATAAAACTATGTTTGATATCATATATGACATGAAACATCGAGCCTAAATGAACCATGAAATATTATTATTTAAATATGACTATTATAACCTAGCCATTAAATTGGTGGTTATGAATAGGATTAACTAATTTATAAAATATATATAATAATAATACTCAATATAATTTTAGGGATAAATTCTCACTAAATAATCACTCAATTTTTAGAAAGGCCATTTTATTCTTCCAAAATATGTTTTCTTACAAAATGGATTTTATGGTGTTTATGAGAAAATATTATAATTAATTTTCTAGAACTTTTTGAAATTTTATTTGGTAAAAAAGATATAATTTTTTAAATCATTATACCAAAATAATCTTATGGAGAAATTTGGATATATTTATGAAAAGTTTGATTTTTTCAATGAATAGTGAAAGAATACTAATTTTAATTGAAAACTATATTTTCTTATAAAGTGTTTACAAAGAAATATTCAATTTTTTAATTTTATTAAATTTAATTGGTTCATTTATATTAAATATAAATTAATTATATTCCTTTTAATTAATATTTTACATGAATTTGGTAGAAAATCATTTTTATACATAAAAAGGTTTTTTTCTAAAAAACTACTTTTTGTCCCATTTTGTAGGTTTAATTTTAAATTAAACTATACCTTTTATGAGAATTGAATCTTGAAAAAATAATTAAATATTTTTAATTAGAAGATACATATCGGGTAAATTGGTCCCTTTTATTTTTAGATATTTTTATTAATAACTATAGTAAATATTTATCACTATAGTAAGGGTAAAATGGGTAATTAAGGTTAGAAATAATATGATAAGGACTAAATATTTATGCTAAAAATATTATTTATCAAATTAAATGAGGGTAGTTCCTCAATTTACATAAATTTCTTGAACATATGGACAATTTTTTCCATATTTCTATGATTTTGACCTTTTAAAAATTTAAGTAAAAGATAAAGGCAGAATTGTCACTTTATTTCTTTTAAAAATAAAATATTTTCTGATAGGGATAAAAAAATTATGTTCGGTTATAAATATTAATTTTAAATATAAACTATTTTTTATCATGTTGATTTATTTATAATTTTTCGTAATGAAATAATTATCTTAAATACTTATGCAACACCGATGTGGTATTTATTCAATTAATAGAATAATAAAATAAATGTTATTAAAAATATTAAAAGTAATATAAATTTAAAAAATTATTGTGTTATATGTATTTTTAGATAAATATACAATTTTAATGATTTTTAAAATTATTCTATTTTAATTCCATTTTTTTCATGTTTTTTTCTCAAAATCAAATTAAATTAATAGTTCCAAAAATGACATTAATGATATTTTATAATAAATAATTTTGCATTAAATGAATTAAAATTAAAAAAATAAAACCTTTACCCAAATGATCATAATATGGTTTAAAATATTATCCATTCCCATTTATTGACCAGTTTTTCTTTTATAGTAACTATCTTGACCCCAAAAGAGTAAAAACTTTGTTATCACAGTAATTGTCAAAAAGGGTTAATGCAGGTTAAAATAAATATATAAGGGTAAAAAGCTAATATAAACTTTTGAAAAAATATTTATTGATATTATTTATACCCATACTCATAATATTTTAACATAATATCATTTTTGGAGCCTTTTGAATGTGAAAATTAATTTATATTAACTTAATATTTTAAAAAATTCTAAAATTGTCCCTCCCCTCACTTATAAAGGGAACCTCCTCTCCTATCTTATCAATAATTGAAAATAAATTTGGTTAATAAAATAAATTAAAAATATCTTATTTAATTCATTTTCCATGTTCTAGAGGTCTTGGTTTTATTATAAAAACATCCTAGGAAGGCTTTTGATGTAAACCTAAAGAGGTTGTCTGAAGAAGAGGTATTGTTCCTAACTAAGAGTTTTTAAATTTCTTATTCCACATCCTTCAAATATTATTTTACCATGATGATATAATAAATAATTATATATCTTATAATTATATTTTATTAGGTTAATTTCATAACCTAAATCCATCTCTTCTTTAAACAAATGGGAAATGAAACCATCATTCGTGTTTACAGTAGACTACCGCCTCACGAGCCAATGTAATTTTTTTCTATCATAACCTCTAAATGATGTTTATGATAATGGATTTAATATATATATATATATATTATATTCATTAAATTTAATCTAATTTTCTCTATGATATTCTATTACTAATTATTCTATAAATTTTAGTATCTTTTTCTCATTAAAACAAACTTCTATAAAAACTACTGTAGTTAATTTTTATAAAATAACCTCTATATGTGAATGAATCCAACCATAATTGTGACATGGGAATCTTCCTTGCATCTTGGAATCCTCAAACATTAGTTAGAATCACAATCTCAAAATGTGATACTTGTTTCAATGAGTATTAGATCCTAAGCCATCACCAAATTTAGATTTCCAAGAGTAATTCAATATGATATTCTATGGATTTTCCATTCTTCCCAAAATCTCAATAACTATTATACCATATTAATATAAAAACATTATTAAGCCAAAAATGAACCTTAAAAATTCACCTCCTGAACATTATGAAGCTTATTCTGAACCTTAAAAATATTATTTTTCATAAAGTGTTGAGATTTATGAAAACACTTATGAAGTTCTATGTTTTACCATATAAAATTAGGGAACCTTGAAATGTTCAACTATGTACCTTAAAAAATCAATTAACCATAGAAAATTATTCTTATGAACCTTAAAAATTCTACTCCCCTCATGGGAACAACCTTACAAACTCTAATTTTTAAAAAGTAATTAAATTTACACTATTTCTAGGAAACCCTCTAAAGATCTGTTTTCAAAAAGTGTTGAACCTTATAAAAATCATGATACTTATGAATATCTCAAGAAATTTCCATTTTATAACTCTTTGATGAACCTTATGAAGTTATAAATTGACTATTTTCATGATTTGGTATATAAATTTCATATTAGATCTATCTAAAGTCAAAACATCATAGGGATTTTTACTAAAACTGGAATAAACGTCAAACATATTCAATCAACCCAAAATTATTCATCTAATTTTTTTTTATTTGAATGGAATAAGATTTATGTACTGAAAAAAATATCCAAAATGATCAATATATCAACTTCCAGAATCCTCCAATTCAAATTCCCGAGATAAAAACCACATACTAGATGTTTTCTTCATCAAAATCAAACCACAAAAAATTTAATAAAGCCTCAATATATCTCTTCCTAAACATAATGGTTAGGATAAATTGGTGATTAGAAGAATAATTCTGAATATTAATTCTTTATTATAGGAATATGTGTTTCATGTCACTTTAATAAGAAACATTATATTTCATTGAGTACAATGGAAGTTAAATATGTTGTGTCATTAAAATTGATGAAAAAAATTATATGGATGGAGTCGCAATATAAAAATAGTATGATGGATGTATCATAAAAATTCATGATTTTGTTTGAAAATCAAAGTGAAATCAAATTATCAAATAATCTCATGCAACATTACATGTTCAAGAATATTGATATCAAGCACTACTTCATCAAGGAGAAGGTGGAATGTGGTGGGATTTTATTAGAGTATGTTTAAACCAAGGAGAACTTTTTGAATACCTTTATGAATCCCCAAATGAATGATTCCTTATATAACATGAGAGTTTTTTTGGGAATAAATCATCTTTTAAAATATATTTAATTTTTCTTGATTATTTTTACTCTTTTATTCCTTTTTATTTGTTGATAAATGGGGAGAATATGAAAGGGGATCTTCTTGAAAAGGGTGATAGACTGTAGTTTCCATTTCAAGTGGTGGTAGGATTTTTTGACAATATAATAGATGAGATCATGTGTTGATTTTAATGGTTATAAAAAATACAAATCAGTGATTGAAGAGCCCACGATGATTAGGGGAGTTGATCATTATTGATAATTGAAGACACCCCTTAAAAAGTGAATCAAAAAAGGGATAGTTTTTATTTGATCTTAATTGAGACATTGCCAATATATAATTGATCTCACCAAAATATATGGAGTGTGTTAATAAACATCATTCTATCCTATGGTTTTTTGTTTTAGTTGTATCTATATTGGTGGCATGAAATTACTTTTTTATTGAGAAAATTCGTTTAGGATTTTTGAAGAAAATTTCATGTTATATGTATTGAAAATATGTTTATAGATGATTGAGAGGTTATTTAAATTTTATTGGGATGAAAATAAAAAAATAACTTTTTAGGAGGCTTTGTCAATGTCATGGATCCCTATAAAATAATCATTCACTGCCACAGATCTAGGAAAGGGATGCACCAGCTTTTATCAGTGCTAACTAGAAAGCGCTGATAAAAGGGGGCCTTTATCAGTGCTAAAGTAATCACTGATAAAGGGTATATTTATCAGCGCTATTATTAGCACTGATAAAAGTTTTCAATAATAAATATTATAAATTTATATAAAATTATTATATTTATATTCAAAAATAATGTAAATTTGTATACATTAAATAAAATACGCATGTTCATAATTAATTTTTTTTAATAATTCAAATTTTTATATAATGTTTAAAAAAATTATTTATAAGATAATAATTAAATAAATATAAATTTAAATAATTCTATGATTATAAAAAAATTCATTAAATAATAAATATATTTATTATATTTATAATTATAAATTTATAATTATATATAAATAATATATTTATATATATTCGTAATTATAATTATAAATAAATATACATATATTTAAACAAATATATGTTTCCATTGAATTTGGTCAATAAATATATTAAAGCGTGAATATAATTGATGTTCATATGTTATATATTCATCATGAATGTTTATTTACACATTACACCCTCATTACTATTCATGTTGTTCATATGTAGCCAAAAGGTCCGAGAGACAGGGTAAACCTGCTCCCAACAAAATTATATAAAGAAAAGTGTAAACAGTACAAACACCTCAAAGAGGTGGAGCCTTACAAAGCCTTGTAAAAACAGTACCAGCACTATCAACATTTACCAAAGCATTACAATAACTTGGAAGCAAAAAAGACCAGCTAGAGCTAACCTCCATAATCGCCCTTTTGGAGAGAGCATCCGCAACCTGGTTAGCCTCTCTGTAGACATGAGAAACCTCAAGACAAATCTTCTCAGGAAGCTAAAGACATTTTATCCAAGGAGATAACATCTGCCATGGGACATTCCTGGAACAGTCCTTCAGGATCTGCACGGCAACAGAAGAATCCGACTCGAGCCAAATTTTCCGCCATCCATAACGAATAGCATACCTGATTGCTTTTATGATCGCCCATAATTCTGCCTCAATTGCATGCCCAATCCCGATGTAGTGAAAGTAGAAACCTTTCACAAAACCGCGGGTAGTCCTGAAGACTCCACCACAACCGGCTGGACCCAGTACACCCGATGCTGCTCCATCAACATTTAACTTCATCCAATCTGAGATTGGTGGAATCCATCGGATGTATTTCATCACACGTGGTCTCCTTTCCCTACCACTTTCACCAAGAGACTTAAACAAAATAAAATCAGAAATGTCATTATTCATTACCCCAGTTTGGTTTACCGAGGCAAGGCGAACACTTCGATGTATGGCCATTGAACCTTCCCTGAAAGTGGGATTGATGTTGTCAAACACCAACATATTCCGAGACCACCAGATAAAAGAGAACACAGCTACAGTTGCAGCAGTGAGCAGATTTTTCATTTTCTCACTACCTTCTGTTTTGAGAGCCGAGTTCAGTAAAGAAGAAATTGAGCAGAAAGTGATACAGCAATTAAATATCCCTTGAAGATATTCCCATAATCGAGCAGAAAAGGGGAATTCAATGAATAAATGTTGTGCAGATTCCTCACTATTTAGAAAGAAGTAACAAACTGAGGCAAGTTGAATTCCAATGCGCTGAAGGGATACCTGAATTGGCAACCTTTGCTTCCATATTCGCCACATTAGCAACATATCATTTGGGAGAATGAAGGTCATTCGAATACCTTTCATCCACGCAGGTATTCCAGTTGTAGTACTGCACTGCATTCTGTAGAATTCACAGTTGGAGAATATTCCATTAATCACAGGTTTCCAAACAAGAACATCACTATCAACATATTCATAGTTAGAAATTTCTAGCTGAAAATTAATTGGAATGATTGGAGCGGCATTAGCATTCCCATGAAATTCAGATATAGACATATTCCTACAGTTTCGAGGAATGTCAATGGAGTCTTTGATTGGAGAGGATAGCCATGCAGTGTTCCATCAATTCAACTGAGAGTTGACACAGACCAACCATTTCGATTGAGTCATAATTTGAGAGTAAGAATTCCAAATCAAGGTACAAACAGAGGACTGCAGGTATAAAAAAGTAGAATTACACAGCCTGTGAACAAATCTAATAGCCAGGAATTCAAGAGCTTCATCCCCAGTTAGAAGTTTCCAGATGAATTTCATAAATATAGCATCATTAAAAGTCATTATATCTTTGACTCCCATCCCTCCCATTTCCACCGACTTTATACAATCCTTCCAAGCCACAGTGACAGTTTTCCTCTGAGTAGTAGAGCCAGTCCATATGAAATTGTGAATCAATCCATTCAACTCTTTAATCAAAGTTCTTGGCCATTTATAAAATGAGAAAGAGTGCACAAACATAGAGGTGATGACAGAAATTACAAGACAAACTCTCCCAGCTTGATACATTGTTTTCACTTTCCGACTAGCCAATTGATTTATAATATTGAGATCAATACCTTCCAGATACCCACGTTTAACTCTACCCCAAAACAGAGGTAGTCCAAGGTAATTGAAGGGCAGAGTACCTCTCTTCACACCAAGCCTGCTGGCTATCCTATTTTGTTTTTGACTTCGAATTCCTTCCCCAAAGATAACAAAAGATTTTCCCCAGCTAATCACCTGACCTGACACTTCCTCATAATGAGTAAAGATATTCGTAATACAAGATATGGTTTTTCTATCAGCCTTGGAGAACAGTAAGATATCATCAGCATAAAACAAGTGCGAGGGAGAAAACAAGTTACTATAATCCCTCATTCTTTGATAAATTCTGATATTTACAAGACCATGAAGGCAGACACTCAGATAATCCACAGCCATAGAAAATAGAAGCCCTGATAAAGAGTCACCCTGCCTAAAACCTCTCGAGAATTTAAAGAATCCCCTAGGTGACCCATTTACAAGAATAGAGAGGCTAGCACTTTTCAAGATTGTGAACACCAACCTAATGTGTTTTCCTGAAAAGCCATACATTTGAAGGATGTTGGAAATAAAATCCCACCTTATAGTATCAAAGGCCTTTGAGATGTCAATCTTCAAGGCCATGTTACCATCTTTCACTTTCCTCCTCAACACATTAACACATTCTAGAGTAGTAAAGAGGAAATTCTGGATATTCCTACCAGGAACCAACCCAAACTGATTTAAGGAAATAAGGTGCTTAGCAATATTCCCTAACCGTATTAAAATAATTTTACTGATCACTTTTGGAATAGTATTTCCAATGGAAATAGGCCTGAATTCCTTAATGTCCACAACATTTTCTATCTTTGGAATTAGATAAATGAAGTTGGAATTCATCCCAAACGGCATGTATGAGTGATAGAAAAATTCCTTTATAGCATCAACCAGCTCCTTCTGAATAATATCCCAATAGAACATAAAGAATTTGTTAGAAAATCCATTAGGACCAAATACACTATCCATGTTTAATGAAAATAGATCAAAGTGGATCTCTTTCAAAGTGGGGATGTCAGTAAGATTTCTGTTCTGAATATCATCCACACTTGATTCAATACATCTAAGGATTTTTCTCGAGTTATCATCACCAGATTCACAATACAGCTTCTCAAAATAACAAGTCACAACATTTGCAATCTCAGTTTCAGAAGTGAATATATTATCATCAATTCTTACAGCCGTAAGGCTCTTCTTCACCTTTCTCTCTTTATGGATACAATGAAAAAATCTGGAGTTTCTATCCCCCTCTTTCAACCATCTGACATTTGACTGATGCCTAGCAAGATTGTCCATGAGGGCCAATAGATGATCAAGATTTTCAGCAACCTATTTATCTGCTTGAGATGGAAAGTCCTGATGCATGTTATGTTGCTGGCAGTCATCTAGATGAGAGTCAGCCTCCTTAATGTCTTTCTCATATATATGTGATGACTCGTTTCTTATGATCTATACTTTACTATGTATATTTTTTTATATATTTATAATTATATACAAATATTTATAAAGATATTTATAATTATAAAAAAAAAATATGTGTGTGTGTGTAATTATAAAATTATAATAAATATATTTATTATATTTATAAATTTATAAATATATATAATTAAATAAATATATTTATAAATATATGTTTTTTCTTACTTTCATTAAATCAAGTATCCTTATTTGGTGTTTCAAAAGAGTTTAATCGCTAATTTGACTTTTCAAAGGGTTTTTCTAAATAAATATAGATATATTTAAATAATTTTTAAATTATAATAATGATATTAATTATATATAATTATAAATATAATAATTTTATTTATTAAAAATTAATAATTATAAATAAATATATATTTATTATAAATATAAATATATATATATATATATATATATTTAAATAATTATAAAATTATAATAAATATATTTATTATACTTATAAAGTTATAAATATATATAATTAAATAAATATATTTATAAATATATACAAATATTTATAAATATATACAAATATTTATAATTAGAATGCTGAATAATATAGATATATTTAAATAATTATTAAATTATAATAAATATATTAGTTATATATATTTATAAAATTATAAAAGTAATAAATATATTTGTTATAATTTTATAATTATATATATATATATTTGTAATTATAACTATAAATAAATATATATTTATTATAACTATAAATAAATATATTTAAATTTACAGTTATTAAATAATTATAAAATTATAATAAATATATAAAAATATTTACAATTATAAATCTAAATTAATATAGATATATTTAAATAATTATAAAATTATAATAAAGTTATTAATTATATATAATTATAAATATAATAAATATATTTATTATAAATTTATAATTATAAATAAATATATTTTTATTATATATATAAATATAAATAAATATATATACATTTATTATACATATAATTTTATAAATAATATAAAAATATAAATAATTTATTATCATTATAGTTTTATTAGTGTTTTTTAGCTCTGATAATGGAATGCTTTATCAGTGTTTTTTATTTTAGCACTGATAAAACACATCTATATCAGCATTTTTTAGCTAGCAATGATAAAAGGTTTACCTACTTTTATAAATAAAGCCTAACAACCCCCTCCTCTCTCACATGCCTCAAACTCTCGTGGAAGCCAAACCCTACCACTGACTCCTCCTCCTTCCACTCGTCCACTACTCCTGACTCCTCATCCTCCTTCACCACTGCGAATCCATCCTCTACTGTTGTGAAGCCCACATCCGCTGCCGTGAAGCCCTCCTCCATCATGAACATCACCTCTACCGCCGAACCCCATCTACTGCGAACCCTGCCTCCACCGTGCGCTGAACCCCACCTTATCTTTGAACCCTTCCTTTGTTGTGAACCCACCTCCTTCACGTACCCCACCTCTATTACTGAACCCCACCTTTGTTGTGAAGCCCTTCTCCTCTGCGAACCCACCTATGCCGCGAACCCAACTCCTCCGGTGCTACCACTATGAGTATTCTTATAATTCTCTTAGTATTTCATTTGTATTTTATCATTTAATAATTTTCCATGATCAATTCCATGTCTGTAACTTTTATATTTCCAATCAAGGATATTGATGATCTTCTAGAGCTAGAATATGTATTGTCCAAATCATCATATTGGATGAATTTATGGTGTATAATTGCCACTGATCATCATATTGAAATGGGTTTTGGTGCACTAGATATGTATTTCCACCAATGAGATAATAATCAATGAATATTCAGGATTACAACTTGATACCTCGCAATAGGTATATTGTCAAGGATGTTTTGAGCGTGAATACAGGATACCTAGGATCAAATCTATAGATCCTCCAAATAAATTGGGTAAAATAAACATGTTCATTTGATTGAAATTATATTTGTAATAAATATCTTATTAGAATATTTTCAATATTGACTTCTTAATTTTTCTTACATTTCATCTTTATTTCAACAATGTTATTATTTCTATCGAATATAGCATCTGATTTGATCAATTTTTCATTCTATTGAAAATTAACTACATAAGTAAATTTTAGATTGATATAATTTTATTAATAAATAATTATAATAACTGATACATAATAAATTTGAGTGACTTGAAAACTATGATTCTAGTTTGTGACTACAATTAAAACCCCCCATGTAGTGATGTATCTACTATATCAATTTTTTTCATCAATGGGTGGAATTATATTTTTAGAGGGTGATGATTATGTCTATATTAGAGAGTTGAATATGAGAACTAGTTATGTAGGACCAATATTTCTATAGTTGGGTAGAATTATAGCCCATTTTTCTAGAGTAATTTTGGATGATAAATAGAAACATCAGTCAGTATGTCCTACTGTCATTGAAAAGTTCCTAGATGTATTTCCTAAGGACTTTTCTAGGTTACCACCCAAGGGATAGGTTGAGTTTATGATTGTGTTCTTACATGGTGTTTAGCTTATTTCTATTCCACCATATAAGATGTACCCTACAGAGATATGAGAGAAGAAGGCTTAATTTAATGACTTTGAGGTGAAGGGGTACATATGAATGATTATGTCCCACTGGGGTACCTTAGTTTTTTCCATAAAAATTATAATGGATAATTGAGAATATGTGTGGGCTATTAGAGGTTATTCTAAGTGATATAAATGAACTTATATCCTATTATACATATTAATGGGATATTTGATCAACTTAGTGGTTCTAAAGTGTTCTCTAAGATCGATTTGATATCAAGTTATCATCAGTTTATGGTGAGGTATTTTGATATACCATACACTACATCTAGGAGTACATATGTATTGTATGAGTATACAGTGATGTCATTTAGTTTGAAAAATACATTGGTAGTGTTCATAGCTGAGATTAATTGGGTCTTCCATCCTTATTTAGATAATTTTATTTCCTTGTTTTCCAATCATATCATTATGTATTCCCAATTGAGGGAGGAACATGCTCGATATTTGGAGATTATTTTGAGAAAACTTAGGGATCATCAACTATATTCCATGATCTCAAAGTGTATGTTTTGGATTGATGATGTACACTTCATGGGGGAAATGATATTAGTGGATAGAGTATTTTTAGAGCCTCAGAATTTTGATGTTATAGATTATTTAGAGAGGAAAAAGAGTGTTTTTGAGATCCATATCTTTTTGGGAATTTCCACTTATTACTAGAGGGTCAACCAGGATTCTTCCTGATTGGATGTTCTAAGAAGGACTTAACCAATAATTTGGTATTGTTCTTTTTTTTATATGTTCATGAGAGATCCTTATAAGATATTAATAAAGGGATCATTTTTTATAATGTACATTATTGGAAGTATCAAGCTTAGGTAGTACATTATTCAAGCATCAGATATGTGACTTTATGTTAAAAAGTATCATGTCCAAGTGACACTTATGTATTTAACTATCACTTATTCACTCCATAGTAGTATTAAAGCAATAAACTATAGGATTCATAATATTTATTCATGATAGGAATGATAAAACTTTGATAGCTTTATATTTTATAAAATGTTAGTTATTTTTTATTCATATATCCTTTATAAAGTGCCCCTCTTGAAATTTATGTCTTTTTGAAAATGCCTACATGGTTATTTTAAAATGATTCAAGTGTTTTGAAGTTTTTCTTAAAAAAATTTATTTGTTCAAATTACCCTTTTTGGTTTTAAATAGATTTAAAATGATTTAAACACTTGGCATGGACTTAGGTTGCATGGTAAGTATTTTTCAACTCACCTAATTGACTTTCATAACGGGATGTGATTGTTTTGAAAGTTTATATAATGTTGGTTTCATTTTAAAAAGCGTGTGTTATTTTGAAAAGGAATTTTCGTAAATGGTTGGTTTTTTAATGGGATTTCAACTATGATTTTATCAATAGTTTTCAAAGCAATTTGGTGTTATATTCTAAGGGGATGAGTCCTAGGAAACAAAATTCAATAATAAATATCATTAAAATGTTGAGTTCCCATTATTTTAAAGACCCCTTTTGTGTAATTATTTTGTTAAATATTAATATTAACAAATCAAATAGGATGTATATTAATAAATAATGGATGTATGCCAATATTCTAACAAAATAGTATGAAGATGGAGTGGAAGAATTCATCATGTTTGTAAAAATATCATGCATTCGACCCTTCTCAAATCCTTTGTCTGTATTTACACTATTCTTATTCAAGAAAAGTTAGTCCATAGGAGTTGTAAGAATACATAATATATCATGGAATAGATATTAGTTATAAATGTTGGAATTAACATGGGGAAAAAAGAGAATGTAGCAAGTGGTTGGGATAAAACTATGTTTTATGGATCATTTGATATGATTACAAGTGTGGACAATGAATAAGACCATATTGAGTACATGATTATAGATGTGAATGATGATGAAGATCTTGTTGATAAAATGACAAGGATAGTTGAAGATGAACTTCATGATTGCCCAAAATTGTTGAAGTAGTTAAAGAGTAGTGAAAAGATTCTATTGTAAGTTGGTTTCACAAAATATATAGCATTTTCAGCTGTACTGAAGTTGTATAATTTAAAAGAAGGCAACAGATAGAGTAATTCCATTTTTACGGAACTAATTTCTCTCTTAAATGATAGGATCCTAGAAGATAATGAGCTCTCAAGCTGAACTTATGATGCCAAATGAATTCTATGATCAATGGGTATAATCTCTGAAAGAATAGATGTTTTCCTGAATTATTTTATACTATATCAAAAGGACCAAAAATCACTTACAGAATTCACAAAGTGTGGAGCTTCTTGATATAAGAAAATTGAATCTGCTCCTAAAAACTTTTTATAGTACTTTCTAGTCATTATAAGGTTTAGGATCCTATATGGAAGTGAGAAGACTATAGGGAAATCGACATGGAAATATAATACAATAAATAAATATGGGAAACTATGTCACCTAAAAGACTCTCCTTATTGGATGAAAATGTATCATGAGTATCCTGAGTTTGGAAATGAGCCGAGAAACCTTTGTATTTCATTATCTATAGATGGGGTGAATCCTTATGGTTTTCAAAGAATCACTAACAACATATGGTTGGTTATGTTGGTAAATTATAACTTTCCACTATGGTTATGCATGAAATGAAAATACATCATGTTATATATTCTTATATCAGGACTAAAACAATAGGGTAATGATATTGACGTTTTTATTTGGCTCTATTAATTGTGGATTTGAAATTATTGTGGGATTCCAGTGTTACGTTGTATGATTTTCAAAAAAATGAATATTCCACATTGAGATCCATGTTGTACAGGACTATAAATGACATTCTTACTTATGAAAATTTTTCATGATATATAATTAAAGGAACTCAAGGTTGTCTCATCCGCGCACAAGGTACACAGTTAATTAGGTTGAAAATTCATCGAAAAACGTGTTTCAAGGACATCATAGATTTCTACGCCAAAAATATAAGTACCAATACTGGACAACATCATTCGATGAAAGTTCAGATGAATTTAAAACACCATCTCTACTAATAGGTGATTAAATTTTATAGAAAGTTAAATATGTGGACACTAATTTTTGTAAACTTTTTAAAAAAAACTCATAATAATTAATAAGAAAAAGTGATTATTTTTTTTTGAATTACCATAATGTAATTGTATATACGTCAGAAATTTTCTTGATGTTATGCATATTGAAAAGAATGTATGTGATAATGTCATTGAAACATTGATAAATGCACCCAGAGAAAAAACGGATGGAATTAAGGATAGGTTGGACATGGTTGACATGGGAATACATGAAGAATTGGTGCTAGTGAAGGGTGAAAAATGAACTTTCATTCCTCCAGCTGCTTACACTCTTTCAAGCAGGAGAGATATCATTTTTTTCAACTTCTGGGATGACATAAAGGTTCCAAATGGGTATTCATTGAATATCAAGAACATCTTGTAAATTACCAATTTAAAGGGTCTAAAATCACATGACTGTCATGTTTTGATGAAATATATAATACTATATCTTTACGTTTCATTTTCCCAAGAATGTATGTCATAAATTAACCAAACTTCATTTATTCTTCAAAGCTATATACAGAAAAGTTATAGACCCAGTGAAATTTCCAACTATGGAAATATAAATTACCATCATATTATGTGAATTAGAAATGTTCTCCATACTAACATTATTTGATATGATAATACATTTTATGGTTCACTTGGTGAGAGAGATTCGACTATGTGCTCATGTACACTATAAATGGATGTACCCCATTGAATGATATATGAATATTTTGAAAGGGTGTGTCAAAAAACGAAGTCATCCAGAGGGTTGTATTGCAGAGTGATATATTGTTGAGGAAGCCATTGAATTCTGTACCGAATACCTATGTAGTGGGGAAAGCATTGGTCTACCAAGATATTGTCACATTGGGTGGCTTGTGGGTGAAGGAATTTCTTAAAGAGATGCTGTCACAATCAATATTACAGATCAAATGCATAACCACATTTAAATTTTATATAACAGTTTGGATATTTCCTTATATGTTTAATCCCACAAATAAATTCTTAGGCATTTGAATCCATCAAGGTTTAAAAGATAGATATCAAATACATATAATCAAAATCTTATAGGATGGTTTAGGACCATATTTTTAAGGAGTCATATGAAAATACAGATTCAATTTCAGAATGACTTCGATGGCTATCTAGGGGACCAAGTGTGTATGTATTATCTTACAATGGTTATGTAATTAATGGTTATATGTTCTATACAAATGAGCATGATCAATATAGTACCATGAAAAATAGTGGAGTTACACTTGTGACTGAAGTGATGCATGTTTCTGGAACTGAGGGAAGAAATCTAATTTACATGAATATATCTTACTTTGGTATCATCAAAAAAATATGGGAATTGGATTATACAATATTCCAAGTGCCTATTTTTCAATGAAAGTGGTTTCATAATAGTAGTTATGTTAGAAGAAATTAATTGGTATTCATGAATGATTATTTCAGTAAGGAAGGGTACAAAGACAAACCATTTATAATGGAATCATAGGTAGTACAAGTATTTTATGTTCCCGATCCTACAAACTGAAAGTGGTCAACTATTCTGTTATCAACCAATAACACTGAAGGGTCATATGAAAATTCAACTGATGATGACCATTTCATTGGGACATTTCAATCATTACATAGAATTCCCAATGTAGATGGTGTTTTGTATGTTATAGGAGACCAAAATTAAGGTATTTGGATAGTCCATAGAGGGGTTAAATCCATTCATCCTTTTAAAAAATGTTCAATAATAAAGTTATATTTTATTTGTAATATACAACATGTTACCTCATGTTATTATCTATTTGATACTGCATTTATATACTCTAAATTAAATGTTAAACTAATTCTGTAGATAATGAATTATGCATGTGTTGGTGCTCCCAGTAACAAGGAATAATAGGTCTGTCAACCTATTTTTTCTCGCAGTGTAGAAGAACAATGACCTTTTACATGTGTTGGTGCTCTCATTCCTGATGAACAATAGGTTTCTCAACCTACCACCACTCTTAGTGTAGAGGTAAAATTGATATCTACACATGACAATGCTACCGCTCCAGAGGGTCATATTAAAGTTTTTTATTCTGGGAAAATGGTAGGTGATAAAGGACTGATGACACAGAAAAAACAAAAGCATCATAGTTTTACAGTGTTAGAAAAAATCATTAAGGCAATAATTAAAGGCATCAAATATGTGGTCAGATGGAATGCATAGGGCTAGAATGTTAACCCCAACAAGGCCATGTTTAGTAGTTACATTAGAATCGTCACTCGACAGCGTGTACTGATTGATGTATATTCGTGGAAACATGTTATTTCTGAGATCAAGACACTGTACCCTAGTGTTTCAGGCTTCTTCTTGGCATCCAAAAGACCCAGGATCAAATCCGGGTAGGGGAGAATTCCCGAGTTACTATAGACGGGTACTGTAGCAGCAATGTAGCAGGCACTGTAGCAGTGGCGGGCTGTAGCAGCGGCAGCACTGTAGCGGTGGAGGGACTGTAGCAAGTACTGTAGCTGCACGGGTACTATAGCAGTATTGTTCACCGAGGGGTCCTTTGGGCCAAAAAAATGGGATTTCTAGCCCTGTATACAGGCCACTTGGCCTTGGGCCTTCAGGATGTGTAATGGGTCACCCACTACCTAGTCTAAATAGGTCTTTTCTTTAATAATAAATTGAGGCTTTGGCCCCAACCATTAAAATAATGGAACCATGTTATTTATAAGCTCAAGACACTGATGTGGGAAGAAATTATGGTAACATTATGAAATCATTTATTTATTTTGCTAAAAAATAAATTAATGAAACATTGACTTACTCTGAATTATCCATTATAGAGTTCATTAATAGAAGATGACTCTCACAAGAAATGTGTATTAATGCTTACTGTAAGTAATCATAGAGTATTTTACACAATTTTAACAGGACATCATCTTAAAGATACCGAAGGGAAAATAATCCTACACCCACCGCTTATCTATGCACACTTGATAACCCAAGAAGCATGGGAGGCATTTGCTGTTCATCGTGATGATGTGTCTTTTTAGGTATATTGTGGCTAGTAATATGTTGTTTGATGATATATGTATTCATCACTTTTATTGAATGTTTTTTATTTATTAAACAACAATTGGTTGTTGGAAATAATAAACGAGCAACAAAACCAGTGCACCCCTACCGTAAATTAAGGATGGGGTATGCTTTATTTGAAAAAAATTGGTACATATTTTAAATCTACTGTAATACTTTTATGTGACATGAAACAACATCATAATTATGTTCCTCTATTTATATGCAGATTTATGACTCCAAATAAAATCCACTTCTATCCCACACCATGTTCTATGTAAGGAGGCATGTGTAAATAAATATGGGATACTAATATATGAAAACACACAAAAGTGTGGAGAACATTTGTAGGTATTACTTAATAAAAATTTGTTTTTCTTTAAATAACTATTACATAACAATGATAACTTAATTTACGATATTTTCTATCAAACATATTCATAGGAATCAAAAAACCTATACCAGATGAACACATACTATTAGTGGCCTTGAAGCGGCCATAACAGTATGGCCGCGTTAGAGGTGCTGGTTTTGGGGTAACACCCCAAACATATTTTGAAAAACAACAAGAGGATTTAAGTAAATTAATAAAAAATATGAGTGACAAAAAAGATAACCATAAATAACAATTCCAATGGTAGAGGGGGATGATGAAAACTTGTATTGGGGGGAGGAGAAGAAAAAACTCAAGAACAACCACCGTGTGGATATCCATCCCCACCCCCACTAGCTATGAGGTGAGCCATTACCCTCAATGTGATGTCTTAGATAAGGTAATAAATGATATAATAAACGTTTCTGTGAAATTTGAATCAGAAAGACAATGATACCTTTCTGGTACTGCTATTCTATAGGGTGATAATGATTGTGATCTGTATCTTTCAAAACCCACCCATTGTCTTGTAGTGAGGGTTATGGTGTTCAATAACCAAAATGACATGCAACACAATAGACCAATTCCAACAAGTCATGTGTGAGTGTCGATTATCATAGCCCATGAGTTGAGTGCTAAACTACCTATTCCAATTCATGATGAAGATATTAATATAATTGAAAAAGATGTTATAACATTCATCGCATGGGCATCACATCTTGTAAAAAAACATATCGATAAGGATGTATTCATTTCTAATTTATTTTTCAAACTAAACCTTTATAAATTTGTGAAAAAAGGTATGACCCAAGGAATTTTATTATATATAGACAAATGGAAAGGATGAAACTAAAGACTGACTCAAAACCATCTAAAATATCGACCAACTGATCTAAAAGATCTACCGAAAGCACCATTACCTCACCCTTTCTATATTAGCATTTACTAGAATTTATGGTTCATGTGGATAAAAAGTTAAAAGATGGTCTTAATCAAATAGTTTATTCTTTAGAAAATATGCATGGAGAGAAATATCAAGACTTCATTGGTGTTGATATTGTAAGTTAAATAATTGACTATGATAGGCTAGGCGGCTCAGTTGTAAATGTATACATGAGGTATGTTTTCATGATTTGATTTTCCAAAATCTAGTATATTGTGTTAATTAAAACTAAATACATTTCATATTTTTGGAAAGTGTATATATGAAAAAAAAATTGAATGAATTTTCCCATGATTTTTTTGACTCGTTATTCCTCACATAACCTCTATAGAACAACCAAAAATAGATACCAATAAAAAAAGATGAAATAGTTGTAGGTCTGATCAAATCATTTGAAGTAAAAATTTTGGATGATAGTATCTATTTAATACCAATGATTGAAGGGTAAAAATATAAAATTTACTCATATCAAATATGTTTTCACTTATTTAATTACTTATTCCTTCTTGTGTTTTTAGGCATCATTGGATGCTTTTTACGGTAAATTTCGGTACTCCAAAGACTTATTTACTAAGATTCAATGCGTGGATATCCAACCAACTGTCCACACATAATGGAATTTTTCAATATATAATACACTACATCCAATTTTTTAGAACAAAATGTCAAGTATATAATTTATATTATCTTTTAATAAAGATTTTGTTACATAGGGTGGTGCATCAATATCATGAAAAACAAGGAATGGGGTAGGGGGTAAGCATGAGGTCCAAGACAAGTACTACGATTTTATAAGTATCAAGATATATATAATAATATTTCACTATACAAACAAATATCAAAACAAATTACTTATTCTACTTAATGTTTCTATAGTTTACAAAACAAACCAATGGAAAATATTGTGGTTATTATGTTTGTAAATTTATGGGAGAGATCATATTCCATGAACAAACTAGCATCCTTGAAGAGGTATTTTCAAATATAATTACTATTTAATTTAAAATATTTATTAATCCTTTGTGTAATTATGTTTTTATATTACTACTTTGACTGTCGAAAAGACTCATATTCATAAGATGATATAAATATTCCCAAAAATGAATGGGCATCATACCTGATGGAAGAATGTAAAAAAATTGCATGAAGATGTAACTTCCATAGAATTAGTGGATTGTTTCATATTTATTTATAATTTAATTATTTTAATTATTACTCACATAAGTATTATTTTCTTATACTGGTGGATTCCTTTGTTCGAGTCGAGGCGGTTTGTTCAAAACTGATCATGCTCGTGAGAGATTAGACATCGAGGCTGCAACTCAGAATTCAATGAGAAGGTAATGTGTTTTTAATATAATATTTTTTTACTCATAATATTATATGTTATATACTTCATCAATATAATCTAAATTTTATGTTTGACTACTCATGCGGACAATGTCTTCCATAGACTTATTCTCCCTCAAAACCCTATCACCCCTTCATTGTCGACATTTATCACTTTCCTTCAAAGGTAGTGGAGGATACTTGAAGGAAAGTGATAAATGTATACAATACATTGTTGAAATTTCGTCAAAGAAAGAAAATGGAAAGCATGGTAATGCAGGATGTGGATGGTATGACTCAAAGTGTGTCTTTCTGTGTAATTAATTAATTTTTTCATCATTTTATGTTCTATTTGTAAGTTAATTTCCTTATCATTTTTATCTAATAATTATTTAGTTTTTTATACATATCTTTTAGGAAGTCATATTTTCTATTAAACTATCTACTAGAATCCAGAAAAGATATAACATATTTCTTTCGAGTGGAAGAGGAAACCTCGTGTTGCATGAAAACCAAGAAAATTCATAGTGTGGCCAGTATGACTAAAAGTTTCCATTATTAGTTTAAAATTGACCTTTTAGTTCAAAACATGTCACTCACTAAAAACCAAGAAATCTCACTTCTATTGTCTTGATAATTTAGGGAATAAATTCATAAGCCATTTGTGATGTGTATGAAGCAGTCTCATGTCAAACTGCCACACAATGTGATCAGAATGACTTATAATGGGTGTTTCTAGTTTGAAATGACATTTTAGTAAGAAAACAGAAGTGACATACTGAAAATAGAGGAAACATATTTGGACTATTTTAATACTCCATAAAAACTATCTATAAGTCATTTTTGATGTGTAGGAATAATCCTCACCCCAATACTATGCACAACATGTCCTGTGTCACTCAAAGTGTCTTTTTATTTAAAATTGACATCAATTTAAGTAAAAACAAGTGACATATTAAAAACCATCCAAACACATTTTGATTGTTTTGATATTTTAGTAAAATGATCCATGTGTCATTTTTGACTTTTATGAGTCAACCACACCTCAATACGATGCACGGTGTGACCGATATGAATCTAAGTGTTTCTTTTTATTTAAAATTGACATTAATTAAATTAAAAAATAATAAATGGAATACTAAAAACTGAGAAAATACATTCATATTATCTTAATAATTTAGGAAAATGATCAATGAGTCATTTATGACCTATAAGAATCAACCACACTTCAATATGATACACGGTGTGACTGGTATGAAAAAAGTGTCTGTTATCAGTTATAGTTGAAATTTTAGTTCAAAACATGTCACTCACTGAAAACCAAGAAAACATGCCCTGATTGAATTAATAATTTCAGAAAATGATTCATAAGTCATTTTTTATGTGTATGAAGTAGTTTCATTTCAAATAGAATAATGATGTGACCGGTATGACTCGTAATTCATGTTTCCAGTTTGAAATGATATTTTAGAAAAAAACACAACTGGCATACTAAAAACCCATAAAAATCATTTATATTGTTTTGATACTTTAGGAAAACGATATATGAGTCATTTCTAACATGTAGGAATCATCATCACCTCAATACGACACACGGTGTGGGTGGTATCACTCAAAGTGTCTCTTTTTATTTAAAATGGACATTAATTTAAGTAAAAAAGTGACATACTGAAACCCAAGAAAACACATTTGGATTGTTTTTATGTAACACCCGAGACTTTTATGTTATATAAATCATCAAAGGAATCTTTTTCTACACAACACTTGCTTGGCTTGCTTTACACGCAATCGCGACCTTCCTCGATAGCTTGCGTCGTACGCAATACCGAGTTTCACTAAACAACAATATGCTATTAAAACTAGCCGTTATGAATAGTAATAACCACTTTTTGAAATTTTATAAATTTTATTTTTCAAAATGGACTTCATTTTTGGACTCAGAATATCGAAATTAGCCTAGGGTAAAATTTTGGTATTTTTCTGAAAACTTTCAATTTTTGATGAATAGTGAAACCACTAAGTGGTAGGTTAAAAACTGAATTTTGCATAAAACTTAATTTTACCGCTTCTATGAATGGAATTTCAAAAATCCGAGAGACACGGTTAATATCAAGGACTAAAATGTGGTTCAATGAGATGAAAATAATTTTTTGGTGAATAGTAACTTTTTACTATTTTTACCGCGGTTAATAGTAAATAGGGTAACTAAGGGTAAATATGATATCAATATTACCCTAACACATGTCCTAATTCTATTGGACAAGTGTAATTCGACCAAAAACAAACTTAGGAATAAAATATGACCATTTAGGCCCACTTGGATTAGATTAGGACATTTATTATTAATTTATTTAAAGAAGGGTTAAAATAGTTAAAATCAAAGTTTAATAAGTAAATCATTTTTAATATGGGGTTATACATAAGATAAATTCGATTGTAAATATTCATTAGAAAGATAAAAAGATTTCCTACATGATGGTATTTTATTTGTAATTTTTAGACATCAAAGAATTTAATTTATTTATGACACAAAGATGATGCAGTAATTATCTTATTAATGAAATATTGACAAAATTGATAATATAAATACCAAAATAAATGTAATTTAAGACTTTTTATGAATTCCACTAATTTTCTAGGTTAATATGATATATTAATGTTGATTTAATCAACTTGGTTCGAACATATAATTCTGTTATGACTTTCACAAAAATCATATATCAAATAGTGTCAAAATTGACACAAAATAGTTTTTAAATCAAATATTATATTATTAATTGTTATTTTATTCCTAAAAATCTATGGTTCGGCCAAATGACTTAGATAAGGATATATATATTAATAATAAACAATTTTGGGTTATTTTGGCATGTTATAGTAAGTGTATTAACCATATAGTGAAAGAAAACAAAAAGACACGGTAAAAGTTAAATTAATTAACTTAGAGTTAAATCTAATTGATAAGGTTACAATAATACCCTAAACTTGTCTAAATCCTATTGGTTGATAGTATTTCGACCCATCCCCACTTTAGCTTCAAAATAAGACCCTTTGGAACCATTATAAACCGATTTTGACTTTAATATAAAATAATATTTTGAGATATTCCTAAGGTGCCCCTCTCCTCCCTTATAAAAGGGCACCTCCTCCCCCTCCTCCTCACACCAAATTGAGCACTCAAGCTCGGCCAACCCCTGCCATTTTCTCCTCTCCACTTCTCTAGAATAATCCTAGAGGTCCTGTTCTTCTCCAAAGACCAATCTTAGTTCCTTAAGTGGAGGATTCAAAGAGGCGTTCCAAAGAAGAGGTAATATCCATTACCGATCTTTTCAATTTCTTTCTTCTTCAACATCTTCTTATTTAGTTGTTTCATGATAAAGTAATAACATCAGTATTACTTACATACTGATATGTTATTATAAATATGAAACAACCCTAATTCACCTTCTATCCATCCTACGGAAAAATGAAGTCACCGCGCGTGCGTACGTACGGAATACCGTCTCCACGCCGTGGTGTAATCTATTTTCCACCATCACCTTACAAGGATGGGTATAATGGTGTAATGAGTAACTATATATGATTATTATGAAGTAATATTGATACTGAAATAATATATATATACTCTAATACAATTCCACGATCATAGGAACGATATCATCACTCGTGCGTACGTACGGAATACCGTCTCCACGATGTGATGCGACTCGTTCTACATGATCATCATTTAATAATGATTATATAAATGAATTTAATGAATGAATATGGTATATACTACACTAATACCATTCTGGAAATGAATTATCTATAACCTAAAGATAAGAATAAGAATTTATTCGACAAAACACGCATAAGAACAAAAAGTTATAAAGACCCGAGTAACAAGTAACAATGAAATATTACTAACAAGAATCTAATAATATGACAATATATGATATCATATCAATATGTATGATTCTGGAATAAGTCAATAACATTATTTAAACCATTATACAGGAGCTTCGAACACGAACAAATCAAATCGGACCTAAGGTAAGGGAAATATCACAATCTCATTTTTATCCAAGATTGTTTATTCATAAGTATTTACTGGGGTGTATTTTATCATCCACATACATGTTTCATCAATATGTAATATTATTTCCATCCACCTAAAATTGTTTAAATCCATTTTTACCCTTTGGTGAGTTTTTGGTAATATCTATGAAAGGAATCTTTTGTCATACGAGGTACTTTTTGACTTTTCCGACAAAGGTACGAAAAATGTTTTTTTTAACTTATACGGCATGAATGGATTTTTAAAACATTGTTCCCAAGAAGCTTCCTTTACAAGTTTTCAAGTTTATTTTTAATCAACTTCTTTTATTTTAAAGTTGTATGACATGTTATGAAAGGAAAAATGTTTTTGAAGAAGAAAGGATATTTTCCTCAAGAATGGAGTTCAAGTGTTTTATCAAAATTATTTTCCATCTAAGATATTAAAGGGTTCTGTTTTTATCCCTATTATTAAATTGATTTGTTCATGTTGTGATGGAATTATTTTTATGAATTCCTTTATCTTATATGAATTGAATTATGATGTCATGATGTTTCAAGAATCCCATTTTTGTTACATGTGTTATGCGATGATGTATGTTTTATGATTATGTGGCACACATAAGAAAGGATTCATTATAAGATGGGTGGGACCTATATCTCCCTCCAATGCATTGGGTAAAGATTTTATATCTCATGAGATAGACATGGCTGGAACAGAAGGTTATTTTGGTTCAGTGATACAGGACTGAAACGAGGAGTGAACTCGGTTCAGAAAGGGACTTTGTCCACTAAGATAGTCTTGGCAATGAGTCATGACTAACAAGAAATGATTTTCCATGATTATGTGTGCATGCCACAAAGTTTCAAGTTTTATGGGGATCTCATTTTCACTTCTATGATTTATTCCATGTTAAGATATTATGATCTCTTTTGCAGGTTTTGATTTTCAAAAAGATATGATATGATTTTTATTTCCTTTATTTGCCCTTGCTGAGCATTTGAGCTCACCCTTTTATGTTTTCTTTTCCCCAGGTCAGGAAGATGGATATTAAGTAGAATATGCTAAAAGGGACCCTAGATATGATGAAATAAATGGGAGACACTGTAGAAGATTTATGAACCAATTGTTTATGTTTCCCAGTTTTTAAAGACACTATACCTATACGGTCCTTTGTGGTTTTATCATATGTTGTAATAAGTGTGCTTCAATTTTTGAAGTATTAAAAATGTATGTAAAGTATGAGTCGTTATAGTTGGTATCAGAGGAAAGGTATAGTCAACCTTTGGAAACTAGGATGTGAAAGCCTTAGTAAGAACCCTAAGGATAAGTCTAAGCATAGAACACAATCTTAGAAATGGCCATGAATAACCTAGGATAAGACCATAAGCATGAAAATTTTATTCTTGAATTATGTGGTTTCCTATTATAATTAGTGTTGCTCACACTATTCTTCTTGGTTTTAGTCAATGGCTGGAACCCGAAGGAACCGTGTTAATGCGGAATGCGATGGGCAATGCAATGATTGTCCCCCTGAGCAACCAAACGATATGGGAGCTGGAATGCAAAATCTTGTAGCCATGCTCACACAACTTTCTCAAGATATGAATCATGCAGGATTTCCAAACGAGCAAAGGAGGGAGCAACATTCTGTTGAATCCTTCATGAGGCAGCGTCCACCTTCTTTCAGCGGGTCTACTGATCCATTAGTTGCTGAACAATGGATTAGTACTACTGAAAAGATATTTTCAGTTCTTCAATGTTATGAGCATGATAAAGTCATCCTAGCAGTGTATCGTTTGGAAGGAGATGCGGATCAATGGTGGAATCTTGTTAAGAATACGAGGCAAAAGGATGAAATTGAGTCTATGGAATGGGACGAGTTCAAGAACTTATTTTTCAATAAGTACTTCCCTCGTATTCTCCGAACAAAGATGGAGAAAGAGTTTCTTGAACTGAAGCAAAGGGATGATGAATCTGTTGGTACTTATGAAGCAAATTTTACAAGACTTGCAAGGTACGCTTCTGGTATTATTATCCAACCTGAGAGTAAGATCGATCGATTCTTTAGTGGCTTAAAACCAAGTCTTCGAAGGGCGTTAGCCATAAGGGACTTCAATAGCTACGAGGAAATCGTTCGATGTGCTCTCAAAGTCGAGATGGAGATTGGAGTAACCCATCAGTCACATGGGTTTGATAAGAAGAGGAAGATGGAATTCAAAGAAAAATCTAAAGAGCACACGGAAAAGAAGATGAGCTTTTCCTTATGCTCAAAGTGTGGAAAGAAACATGGAGGGAGTTGTCTTAAAGGGACAAGTAAATGTTTTAAATGTGGAAAAGAAGGTCATTGGGCATTTGAATGCCGTGATAATGGGAAGAAGATGTCTAATGATGCAAACAAAGGAAGGGATACACAGAATGAACCTACTACACTTCAATGTTTCAAGTGCAAGGAGATAGGGCATTATGCCAATCAATGCCCAAATCCAAGGGTTGATGATGATGGTCGACGTCAACAAACTCTTAAGGCTAAAGACAAAGGAAAGTCACATGCAATTTCTATCAGCAATGTGGAGTACGATAACGATGTGGTGAAAGGTACACTTACCATCCACTCTAAAGTAGAAAATGTTTTATTTGATTCTGGATCCACCCACTCTTTTATTTCTGAAGACTTTTCTAAGGGTATCACCGTATTACCTCAACAATTAGATGTTGAGTTAGCTGTGACAACACCTAATGGCACATCAATCGCATCAAAAGTTTATAATTCTTCTCCGATCGAAGTTTGTGGGAAAGTGCTTCCTGCAAATCTTGTGATCCTTCCTTTAGTGGAATTTGATGTGATTCTTGGCATGGATTGGCTTTCTCTACATGGAGCTCATATCGATTTCCAAAGAAGGGAAGTCACATTTCATATTCCAGATCAATCTACGATCGTCTATCAATGCAAGGATGAACATAACCTTCCAGTGGAAATTTCATCCATCTTATGGGTATTGATTCCACTAAATGAAGGTTATTTATCTCAAATGGTTGGTGAGAAACTCACGATTAAGAATATGCCCATTGTACGGGAGTTTGATGATGTCTTTCCGGAGGAATTGCCGGGTCTTCCACCAAATCGTGAAGTTGAGTTTTCAATAGAACTCGTACCGGGTGCTTTGCCTATTTCAAAGACACCTTATAGAATGGCCCCAATTGAGTTGCAGGAATTGAAGAAGCAACTCCAAGAGAATCTTGATAAGGGATTCATATGCCCTAGTGTGTCACCTTGGGGAGCACCTGTTCTATTTGTTAAGAAGAAAGATGGATCAATGAGACTTTGCATTGATTATCGAGAACTTAACAAGATCACTATCAAGAACAAATATCCTCTCCCACGCATTGATGACTTATTTGACCAACTACGCGGAGCTCAATACTTTTCCAAGATTGATCTTCGTTCAGGGTATCATCAATTAAGGGTCAAAAGGGAGGATATACCAAAGACGGCTTTCCGTACAAGGTATGGACACTATGAATTTATAGTGATGCCATTTGGTCTTACTAATGCCCCTGCTATCTTCATGGATCTAATGAATAGAGTCTTTAGAGACTATCTTGATCAATTTGTGGTAGTATTTATAGACGATATTCTTGTCTATTCAAAGAGCAAGGAAGAGCATGAAGATCACTTGAGAATTATATTGAAGACCCTGAGAAAGGAGAAGCTTTATGCCAAATTTACCAAGTGTGAATTTTGGCTTCAAAAAGTTGCATTTTTGGGTCATATAATCTCAAAAGAGGGGATATCTGTGGATCCAGCAAAAACAGAGGTTATCGAAAGATGGTCAAGACCAACAACAGTAACTGAGATCCGAAGTTTTCTTGGTTTGGCTGGATATTATCGACGTTTTGTAAAAGATTTTTCACGATTATCTAATCCAATCACCAAGTTGACTCGGAAGGGAGTTAAGTTTGTCTGGACAGAGGAATGTGAAGAGAATTTCAAGGAGTTGAAAAGAAGGTTATCCAGTGCACCTGTGCTCACACTGCCTTGTAGTGGAGAAAGGTTTGTGATCTACAGTGATGCATCCAAGAAGGGATTGGGGTGTGTTCTTATGCAAAATGATATGGTGATAGCTTATGCCTCACGACAGTTGAAAATCCATGAGCAAAATTACCCAACACATGATTTGGAGTTGGCTGCGGTAATCTTTGCATTAAAGATTTGGAGGCATTACCTTTATGGTGAAAGGTGTGATATTTATACTAATCATAAAAGTTTAAAGTATATTTTCACACAAAAAGAGTTGAATATGCGTCAAAGAAGATGGTTGGAGCTGATTAAGGATTATGACTGCTCAATCCATTACCACCCTGGGAAAGCAAACAAGGTGGCAGATTCATTAAGTCGACAAGACCATGCTAGTTTATCCATGATGAGGATCACAAAAGATCCAATATTTATGGATTTACAAAGGATGGATCTTGGAATTATAATGGAAGGGGAAAAATATTATCTTTCTCAAATGAATGTTCAACCATCTATACATGTGAATATTAAAGAGGCCCAGAAAGAAGATGTCGAGTTACAAAAGAAGGTGAGAAATGTTCCTGAATTCAACCTTGATTGTGATGGGATAATAAAGTTCAGGAATCGGGTTTGTGTTCCTCCCATCCCCGAATTAAAGAAAGAGCTGCTGGATGAGGCTCATAGTTCTTCATTCTCTATTCACCCTGGAAGCACGAAGATGTATAGGGACCTGAAAGAGTACTTTTTGTGGGATGGCATGAAAAGAGATGTTGCTGAATATGTCTCTCAATGCTTGGTTTGTCAACAAGTTAAAGCTGAGAGACAGAAGTCTAAGGGGATGTTACAACCATTACCCATACCCAAATGGAAATGGGAAAACATCACTATGGACTTTGTCACAGGACTTCCTAAAACATCCAAAGGCAATAATGCTATCTGGGTCATAGTTGATCGTCTTACAAAGTCTGCACACTTCATTGCTATTAGAGAGGATTTCTCTCTAGATCAGCTTGCCAGGATATATGTAAAGGAATTGGTAAGATTGCATGGAGTACCACTTTCTATTATATCTGATCGAGATCCGAGATTTACCTCGAAGTTCTGGCGAAGTCTTCAGCATACTCTGGATACAGAGTTGAGTTTCAGCACTGCTTATCATCCCCAGACAGACGGTCAGTCTGAGAGAACAATTCAAACCCTAGAAGATATGTTGAGAGCATGCTCTATGGATTTCAAAGGAGGTTGGGATCAACACCTACCTTTGGTGGAATTTTCTTATAATAATAGCTTTCACTCCAGTATTCAGATGGCTCCTTATGAAGCTCTCTATGGAAAGAAATGCAGGACTCCAACTTGCTGGGATGAAGTTGGGGAAAGAAAGCTATTAGGACCTGATCTCGTTGATGAAATGGCAGAAAAGGTTAGATCTATTCAACAACACATAAGAGCAGCTCAGAGTCGACAGAAAAATTATGCCGACAACCGAAGAAAAGACCTAGAGTTTGAAGTGGGCGATAAAGTGTTCTTACGAATATCTCCCTGGAAGAGGGTTATGAGATTTGGAAAGAAGGGGAAGTTGAGCCCTAGATATATCGGTCCTTTTGAAATACTGGATCGTGTTGGGAAGGTAGCTTACCGATTGGCGCTTCCACCAAATCTCTCTCAAGTTCACGATGTGTTCCACGTATCTCTCCTGAGAAAGTACATACCAGATCCTTCACATGTACTCAGCTCAGAAGTTGTATCGCTGGAGCAAGATCTTTCTTATGAAGAACGGCCGATAGAGATTCTGGATCGTAGCGAAAAAGTCCTACGAAACAAGACCACTCGCTTAGTGAAGGTTTTATGGAGGAACCACCAACTTGAAGAAGCTACATGGGAGCTTGAGGATATGATGAGGGCGAAGTATCCTCATTTGTTTGTTACAAAGTGACGAATTTCGAGGGCGAAATTCTTTTTAAGGGGGGTAGAATGTAACACCCGAGACTTTTATGTTA
Source organism: Viscum album (assembly GCA_963277665.1). Taxonomy (NCBI): domain Eukaryota; kingdom Viridiplantae; phylum Streptophyta; class Magnoliopsida; order Santalales; family Viscaceae; genus Viscum; species Viscum album. The sequence goes on along the minus strand of OY728132.1, from coordinate 598,373,682 downwards.
TATAAATCATCAAAGGAATCTTTTTCTACACAACACTTGCTTGGCTTGCTTTACACGCAATCGCGACCTTCCTCGATAGCTTGTGTCGTACGCAATACCGAGTTTCACTAAACAACAATATGCTATTAAAACTAGCCGTTATGAATAGTAATAACCACTTTTTGAAATTTTATAAATTTTATTTTTCAAAATGGACTTCATTTTTGGACTCAGAATATCGAAATTAGCCTAGGGTGAAATTTTGGTATTTTTCTGAAAACTTTCAATTTTTGATGAATAGTGAAACCACTAAGTGGTAGGTTAAAAACTGAATTTTGCATAAAACTTAATTTTACCGCTTCTATGAATGGAATTTCAAAAATCCGAGAGACACGGTTAATATCAAGGACTAAAATGTGGTTCAATGAGATGAAAATAATTTTTTGGTGAATAGTAACTTTTTACTATTTTTACCGCGGTTAATAGTAAATAGGGTAACTAAGGGTAAATATGGTATCAATATTACCCTAAAACATGTCCTAATTCTATTGGACAAGTGTAATTCGACCAAAAACAAACTTAGGAATAAAATATGACCATTTAGGCCCACTTGGATTAGATTAGGACATTTATTATTAATTTATTTAAAGAAGGGTTAAAATAGTTAAAATCAAAGTTTAATAAGTAAATAATTTTTAATATGGAGTTATAAATAAGATAAATTCGATCGTAAATATTCATTAGAAAGCTAAAAAGATTTACTACATGATGGTATTTTATTTGTAATTTTTAGACATCAAATAATTTAATTTATTTATGACACAAAGATGATGCAGTAATTATCTTATTAATGAAATATTGACAAAATTGATAATATAAATACCAAAATAAATGTAATTTAAGACTTTTTATGAATTACACTAATTTTCTAGGTTACTATGATATATTAATGTTGATTTAATCAACTTGGTTTGAACATATAATTCTGTTATGACTTTCACAAAAATCATATATCAAATAGTGTCAAAATTGACACAAAATAGTTTTTAAATCAAATATTATATTATTAATTGTTATTTTATTCCTAAAAATCTAAGGTTTGGCCAAATGACTTATATAAGGATATATATATTAATAATAAACAATTTGGGGTTCGTTTGGCATGTTATAGTAAGTGTATTAACCATATAGTGAAAGAAAACAAAAAGACACGGTAAAAGTTAAATTAATTAACTTAGAGTTAAATCTAATTGATAAGGTTAAAATAATACCCTAAACTTGTCTAAATCCTATTGGTTGATAGTATTTCGACCCATCCCCACTTTAGCTTCTAAATAAGACCCTTTGGAACCATTATAAACCGATTTTGACTTTAATATAAAATAATATTTTGAGATATTCCTAAGGTGCCCCTCTCCTCCCTTATAAAAGGGCACCTCCTCCCCCTCCTCCTCACACCAAATTGAGCACTCAAGCTCGGCCAACCCCTGACATTTTCTCCTCTCCACTTCCCTAGAATAATCCTAGATGTCCTGGTCTTCTCCAAAGACCAATCTTAGTTCCTTAAGTGGAGGATTCAAAGAGGCGTTCCAAAGAAGAGGTAATATCCATTACCGATCTTTTCAATTTCTTTCTTCTTCAACTTCTTCTTCTTTAGTTGTTTCATGATAAAGTAATAACATCAGTATTACTTACATACTGATATGTTATTATAAATATGAAACAAACCTAATTCACCTTCTATCCATCCTATGGAAAAATGAAATCACCGCGCGTGCGTACGTACGGAATACCGTCTCCACGCCGTGGTGTAATCTATTTTCCACAATCACCTTACAAGGATGGGTATAATGGTGTAATGAGTAACTATATATGATTATTATGAAGTAATATTGATACTGAAGTAATATATATATACTCCAATACAATTCCACGATCATAGGAACGATATCATCACTCGTGCGTACGTACGGAATACCGTCTCCACGATGTGATGCGACTCGTTCTACATGATCTTCATTTCATAATGATTATATAAATGAATTGAATGAATGAATATGGTATATACTACACTAATACCATTCTGGAAATGAATTATCTATAACCTAAAGATAAGAATAAGAATTTATTCGACAAAACACGCATAAGAACAAAAAGTTATAAAGACCTGAGTAACAAGTAACAATGAAATATTACTAACAAGAATCTAATAATATGACCATATATGATATCATATCAATATGTATGATTCTGGAATAAGTCAATAACATTATTTAAACCATTATATAGGAGCTTCGAACACGAACAAAGCAAATCGGACCTAAGGTAAGGGAAATATCACAATCTCATTTTTATCCAAGATTGTTTATTCATAAGTATTTACTGGGGTGTATTTTATCATCCACATCCATGTTTCATCAATATGTAATATTATTTCCATCCACCTACAATTGTTTAAATCCATTTTTACCCTTTGGTGAGTTTTTGGTAATATCTATGAAAGGAATCTTTTGTCATACGAGGTACTTTTTGACTTTTCCGACAAAGGTACGAAGAATGTTTTTTTTAACTTATACGGCATGAATGGATTTTTAAAACATTGTTCCCAAGAAGCTTCCTTTACAAGTTTTCAAGTTTATTTTTAATCAACTTCTTTTATTTTAAAGTTGTATGACATGTTATGAAAGGAAAAATGTTTTTGAAGAAGAAAGGATATTTTCCTCAAGAATGGAGTTCAAGTGTTTTATCAAAATTATTTTCCATCTAAGATATTAAAGGGTTCTGTTTTTATCCCTATTATTAAATTGATTTGTTCATGTTGTGATGGAATTATTTTTATGAATTCCTTTATCTTATATGAATTGAATTATTATGTCATGATGTTTCAAGAATCCCATTTTTGTTACATGTGTTATGCGATGATGTATGTTTTATGATTATGTGGCACACATAAGAAAGGACTCATTATAAGATGGGTGGGACCTATATCTCCCTCCAATGCATTGGGTAAAGATTTTATATCTCATGAGATAGACATGGCTGGAACGGAAGGTTATTTCGGTTCAGTGATACAGGACTGAAACGAGGAGTGAACTCGGTTCAGAAAGGGACTTTGTCCACTAAGATAGTCTTGGCAATGAGTCATGACTAACAAGAAATGATTTTCCATGATTATGTGTGCATGCCACAAAGTTTCAAGTTTTATGGGGATCTCATTTTCACTTCTATGATTTATTCCATGTTAAGATATTATGATCTCTTTTGCAGGTTTTGATTTTCAAAAAGATATGATATGATTTTTATTTCCTTTATTTGCCCTTGCTGAGCATTTGAGCTCACCCTTTTATGTTTTCTTTTCCCCAGGTCAGGAAGATGGATATTAAGTAGAATATTCTAAAAGGGACCCTAGATATGATGAAATAAATGGGAGACACTATAGAAGATTTATGAACCAGTTGTTTATGTTTCCCAGTTTCTAAAGACACTATACCTATACGGTCCTTTGTGGTTTTATCATATGTTGTAATAAGTGTGCTTCAATTTTTGAAGTATTAAAAATGTATGTAAAGTATGGGTCGTTATATTTTATATTTCATGAAAATTATATTTAAGACGTTTTTGACATGTATTAATTAGCCGCAACTCATTTTGATTCATGGTGTGGATGGTATCACTGAAAGTGTTTCTTTTTATTTAGAATTGACATCAATTTAAGTAAAAAGAACAAGTGACATACTCAAAACCAAGAAAACACATTCAGATTGTTTTTATATTTTAGGAAAATGATCCATGAGAGATTTGTGACATGTAGGAATCAACCTCACCTCAATAGGACACATAGTGTGCTAGTATAACTCAAAATGTTTTTTTATTTAAAATTGACATTAATTTAAGTAAAAAGAATAAGTGACATAATAAAAGCAATGAAAATTCCTTCGTATTATTTTGATAATTCAGGATAACGATACATGAGTCATTTCTAACCTATAGGAATCAAACACACCTCAATACGACATACTCTGTGACCGGTATTACTAAAAGATTCCGTTATCAGTTCAAAATTTACATTTTAGTTCAAAATGTGTCACTCACTGAAAAACCAAGAAAACACACTCCAATTTTATTGATAATTTAGTAAAATGATTCAAAAGTCATTTTTATGCATATAAAGTAGTCTCATATCAAACTGATGCACGATGTGATCGATATGACTTATAATGAATGTTTTGAGTTTCAAATGACATTTTAGTAAAAAAACACAACTTGTATACTGAAAACTAATAAAATGCATTAAAATTATTTTTATACATTATAAAAATGATATATAAGTCATTTTTGACATATAGGAATTATATTAGCCTCAATAAGATGCATGATGTGCCCAGTATAACTCAAAGTGTCACTTTTTATTTAAAAATCACAATAATTTAAGTAAAAAAACAAGTGGCCTATTGAAACCTGACCAAATGCATTCATATTGTTTTTTATATTTTATAAAAATGATATATATGTGATTTTTGATGTGTAGGAATCAGTCATATCTTAACACAATGCATGTTTCATCTGGTATCTCTCCAAGGGTCTCTTTTTATTTAAAATTGACATTAATTTTAGTAAAACCAAAAGCGACTTACTAAAAACCAAGAAAACACATTCGGATTGTTTTGATACTTTATAAAAATTATCCATGAGTCATTTGTGACATGTAGGAATCAACCCCACATCAATACAATTCATGGTCTGATTGGTATGACTAAAAGTGTCCATTTTCAGTTTAAAACTGACATTCTAATTCAAAACATGTCACACAGTGAAAACTAAGAAAACACACTCTGATTGTATTCATAATTTAGTATAGTGATTAATAAGTAATTTTTGACATTTATAAAGTATTTTAACATCAAATGAACACATGAGGCGACTGGTATGACTCATAATGCATGTTTCTAGTTTAAAATCTCATTTTAGTAAAATAACACAACTGACATACTAAAAACCAAGAAAACATATTCATATTGTTTTGATACTTTATAAAAATGATCAATAAGTTATTTTTGACTAGTCATCAAACATCATCTATGTTCTTTTTGTGTGAAAGTATCCTAAAATTATAACCTCCTTACAATGTTTTGAAATATTTAAAATAATGAAACACATTAAAACCTATTAATACCTCACATGTATTCAATTATAATATTTAACCACTTTAATTCCTACATTAAACTCATCATAAAAAAATTTATATGATCATGAGAGTACATAAGAGTATTTAAAATAATTAAAAAATTAAAATTTATCTCAAAAACATGAAGCAATTTAATAGTTTACTAAATGTCAAAAATAACTTATTAATAATATGGGAATTTTAATTTTCATACAAATTTATATGACAATTTTAATTCAATAAATTATAAGAAAGTAATTATAATATATAATTTATTTAAAAAGGAATAAAACATTTAAAAAAATTAATTAAAGTTTTTATGTAGGTGCGCTGATGATGGTGTCACACTGGTTGCAGGTCTTGTGTGTAGCCACCAAAACCTGGAGAATCACGCTGGTGTAGTGGCCTAGCTGGGGTCACCCAAACCATTTAGGTCATCGGGGAAGGTTGGTGCACTGTTGAGCTCCGCAGGAGATTCACTCTAGGTGAAGCATTATGTTGTTAAGGAGAATTATAAATAGTATATATACTATATTTATATACACATATATCGATATATAAATTTTTTTTAAAAAATTAAACATAAAATAAAATTATAAAAAATAAATTTTATAATAATTTAATTAATAACTAATTAAAAAAAAGTAATAAATCTCTTGATAGAAAATACAAAAATATAATTATATATGTAATAAAATATTAATTCTATTATTAATAAGTTTTGAAATATTAAATTTTTAATCGATTAATAACTTTTATCAATTAAAATTATGAAATTATAAATGTTAATACAATATAAATTTAAATACTACTAAACATTAATTTTATATATGTAATTCCAAAAAATTATTAACATTTAATTCCAATAGAATAAAAAAAATTATAAATCCTACATTTATTCAAATAAAACATTGATTCAAAAGATTATAATATTGAAAATAAATTACTCATATGGAATAATTAAATGATTTTCATTTGAATACTTTTAAATGAAATAATTTTAAATTTATCAAAACAAATAATATATAAACAAAATTCTCTAAACTAACAATCTCCCCTTTTTGTTAATAGAAAAACTAAACTTTAATTTAAAAAACAATAAATTTTATCCCCCTATTTGAAATTTATCAAAAAGATAAAAAAAATTAAATATTGTTCTATCTATTTAGGATCCCAATAAATAAACGCATATTACAAAATATATTGTTACAAAAAAATCTATGATAGTTATTTATCAAAAAAAAATCCATAAACAGATAACAAATTAATCCTTTTAACATGTTTCTTACATATTATTAAAAAATTATAATTTACTTATCTTTAAGGGTTTAAAAACTAAAAAATTCTCCATGATTTTAAGCATAAAAGAATTTTTATCATAGTTGATTAATTAATAAAATTTTATTGATAATAGATTTTAGAACAGAAACAAATAAATTTAAGAAAATATTGATAATTTAATTCAATTTATAATTTCAAACAAATTTTAATTAAAAACTATGATAAACTAAATTATAATACATAAAATAAAATTTTAAAAGCTTAGAGAATACTTCCCTAGATTATATGTGTTAAAAAATTATATTCTAGCCACTACAAGAAAAAAACTATAAAATTTATAGGTGGTTGACTAATTTAACAATAAAAAATTCCAAACACTAATGTGTAAAATCAATTATAATAAAAAAAATAAACAAATCATGATTTATTTCCCAAAACTTACATCATCTATTGAAAAAATATTTCAAATATATTATTCAAAATGAAATCTGTATATACCAACTATTTAAACACTAATTTAAATCCCAAATTTTAGAATATGAATTGATTTGACAAAAAAGGGGTAACTCCCCCTAAATTCATGATGCTCTAAATATATATATATTGAAAATATTTTTAAAAAATATAAGCACATATTCCATATATATGAAATTGAAATATTGAATAAATAAGCTTCACCATTATTACTTTCTAAAATAAAAATAAATTAAGGTGCATTCCTAAAAATACATAAAATAAAATAACATGATATAGGATATTAGAACTAAAATGTCAATATAATATGAAATCTATCTTACCATTTTATACAAAAGTAGATAGAATGAATTTTTGCTAATATAAAATACTTACCTAGTCTTGGTAGCCATATTAGGTCTAATAATATTTGAGTATCATCCTTTTGGTACCCATGCTATCATGGATTTAGCTAAATTGATATTAGATCTTTTAGCCAACCAAAGAGATTTCAAACATCTTTATTTGGGTATTTATGAAAATAAATTCTTAGATAAAATAGTTTTAATGTAACCAAATGACTAATTAAATATTACAGAAAATTCATTGGTGATATTCATTCAAATTCTACATTTAAAACATGTCAAACTAGAAATAATTTTTTTGATGAATTAATAAATTTTTTCTTATTTATCCATGGTGATAGGTTGTTATAACCAAAAACATTGTTGTTATTATTTTTTTCATCAAAAAAATCATTTTATCATATTGTTCTTTACCTTGAAAAAATGTAGATAATGTTTCTTTAAGATTGGAAACTTCATTTTTCAAATTTATATTCTCTTTTTCAATAGCCCCTAAATTAGTATAAACTTTCAAACTAAAACCAGAAGGTACAATTTTTAGTTTCTTATTTTTATTTATTATGTTTTTTACAGATCATTCTCAATATTATCCAAGTCATACAAAAAATATATAAAACGTTTTTTTAATTTTTATTATTCACCACCATAAAGTCTTTAATTCTATTATTTTATTGTTTTAGTTTCAAAATATCTAAATCATAATTTCTTTTTGATTCAACAATCTGGTAAACACATATATTCAAATTACTATATTCCCATTATAGTTTTTAATTTTATTTAATCAATTTCTTATTATTAATTTCAATGTTTTTTTATTTTTTAATAATTCTGACACTATCATTTTTTTAATTATTCATTTTACTCAAGAATTTGTTTAACTTTAGAATACATATAATAAGGATCCGAATTAGTTTCTTTTTCATCTTCAAAAATAGAATTATGATCAAAATTTTCAAGAGTTATTAATTAAGTAAATAAATATTCAGTTATCTCACATTGCACACCAATCAAAGAAAGGTTACCTATTTTGGTTTCACTCCCATATTCACTTATTGGATTAGAGCTATCTGAGCAATACCATCCTCCAAATAAAACTTTCATTTCTTTTCTTCTCTTCTTTTATCTTTGTAATTTTCTGGATACTTGAGTTTGTGGAATTAATTCCTAATATTTCCTTTCAACCCACACTCATAAAAGGTCAATTCTATATTATCATTATTTTTTCTTGTATTACATTTCTTAAAATCTTTTTTAACTTTATTTTGAACCACAACATTCCTCCATTGTTTTTCATAAACTTGAAAATGTTCTTTATAAATTGTTCTATCTCTTTGTCACTTTACTGGAGATCTAATTCAAAATAGTTAGATATTTAATTAATATTATATTTAAATTAAATACCTTTCCTCATTATAGTCTCCTCATCGGCAATGGTTTTCTTCTCAAAATCATACTATAACAAATAACCAATCACTTCACTAAAGGTATACACCATTAAATTATTTCTTTTATCGACTAACACTTTCTTTTCATGCCATATTTTTCTGTAGTCTTTTTAGTACTACTTAAAATAAATATGTGTTTTCCAATACTTCACTAAGTCCACTCATACCATTTTTAATGCTTGTAAACCGGTGAAACATCTGGTTCAGAGACTCATCTTATCCCATCTTCAAATCTTGGTATTCTGCTCAGATAAATCCCAAAAATTGTTCTTTTAAGCTTGTCTGTCCCATAGTGAGTTACTTGAAGGATTCTCTATATGTTGTGGGTTGTCTTACATGATAAAACATTTCTGTAGTCACTTATACTTATATAATAGTATAGAATTATCTTTTATATATAATTAATAACATACTTTACCATATCATTACCTACAAGTATCTCTATATCAACTTCATGTAATTTATATGGTTTCTCTATTATCATCCAATGATCAACACTCAACTACTTTAGGTGGGCTTCTATTTAATCTTTCCAGTACCTGTAGTCACTTCCATATTAAAATGGGGTCTTTGTGGTATCCATCCATTAATTTAATTTATACCTGTCATCTTTAAGAACTAATATTTATTCCTTATACTTTCGGTGATAGGATTATCTATTAGAACAATAATTAAAAATAAATAATAGAACTATATTATCTTTAAGAAGGTTATATGCCTTAGATACCAATTGTTTGGTATCATATTAAAACAATCAAGGAAGATAACTATCATTTAAGTAACCAAAACTATGATACTAATTATTAGATCTAGATTGGTGGAAAAAATACTATATGGGGGGTGAATAGTCTTTTTAAATATTAAAAAAAACAATTAATCGGGGTTTTATTAAAGAATAATTAACCATACAATGAAATTTTGAAGATTCAGTGTAGAGAAAATCAGAATGTGAACACAATATTTTTACTGTTGTTCAAATCACCAAGATCCATGTCCACTTTTCAATCTTCTATAGTCGGAGAGAATATTGGTACCCACTGATAGAAACTCCCATTTAAAGGTGTGATAACCTATTTATTGACTCTTTCTTTTATAATACATGGAGGCACAAGACTAAATTTTTACCAGAGTCAAAACCTATCCTGAAACTAACTTTTCTTTGGGAGTCACAACCCAGGAACCTTCCTTTTAGGCATTAAAATAAAAAATATTGACATCCTTTTGATTGGTAAAAGCATAAACTAATGCTAATATTACAAAAATTAAGTATGATAACATGATGAAAGATAGAAAAAAATTTAAACAAGAAAATATCATAAGACGAAGATGATTCCACTCAATGAATTTTACCACTTCAATATTAGATAGTTAAACATTGAATATCTTCTATGATCACATTAATGGAATAGTAGTTTTGTAATAAATTATTTGAGTTTCAAGAATATCATTCTTGTCATTGTATATTCAAAAATTCTTCCAGTATTCAAAAATTCCTCAATCATTCTTCACACTACTTCCCTTGTTATCTATTTATTGACTACTCATCAACTGTCATCTCTTTTATCTTCATGTAGGAGTTTCCTAAACTCATCACTCCCATACATCAATTAGAAATATTTAAAATTATGAATCATTTCATTACCTATTAATAACTCATGAGTATTCAATAATAATATTAACTTGCTTTAATTCCTTCATTAAACTCATTAGAAAAATTTATAAAATGATTTTTAGAGTAAATGAGAGAATTTAAAATAATTAAAATAATTAAAATTTCTCTCATAAAATGCTAGTAATTTTATGAATAAAATATTAAAGAAAATGGAGAATAAAAAAATAATATAAAAATTATAATTTTCATATGAATTTATATGATAATTCTAATTAAAAAAAATTAAAAAGGCATTATAATAAATAATTGATTTAAATAGGAATAAAACAATTAAAATAAATAATGTCACAGTAAATTATTTTATAAAAATAATGGTAAAATAGATCATTCTGAAAAAATTAATTTTTTTTGAAGAAATAAGAAAAGTAATGAACTAACTGTTTTTTGACATAATCTATGTGGTTGATATACTTACCATGTGTGCATGGTCAGTATACTGACTATGTTAAAAAATGGACATGTGGTAGGTATATTTACCATTCAAATAATTTTTTCATGCACTCACTTAAAAACTTACTTGTGTTTAGTAAGAATATAACATGCATCACTTAGGAAAATCTCATGCTAGGTACCTTAAATGATCACATGGTAAAATGAAATATAATGCATATTAGGTACTCCAAAACTCATGGTATCTATAAAAATACTCATCAAGGTAACTTCTTTAACACATGTAACTTCTATGTGATAAATCAAGGTTGGTTTATACAACAAGAAACGCTTGACACTGCTTCCATAATCAGATGAAAATGCTTGATAAAAATTACTTTTGAGTTATCCATGGAAGTGTCGATCTACTACATGGAATATTTTTACATGGAAAGATTATGGATTAGGGATATGTGAAATTTGGAGAATCTTGAACCGCATAGGTGCAACCATCATAAAGAGAGGTGTGCTTGCAGCCACTATACCATGTAGTTGATGGTTGAGGATAGTTGATTGGAGATACAGGTATGATGCAACTGGTGTCACACAGGTCATAGGTCATGAGTGTCAACACCAAATCATGGAGAATCATGCTGGTGTAGAGGCTGAGCTGGTGTCACATGAACCAATCAAGTTAAAGGGGAAGGTTGGTGTGCTTTTGATCTATGCAGGAGATGCGTTCTGGGTGAATCACTGTGTTGTAGAAGTATAAATAAGATATATACTATAATTATATATATATATTTAGATTAAATTGAAAATAATTAAATATAATATAAAATTATAAAATATGTATTCTAAAATAATACAATTTAAAATTAACTAAATAAAAATAATAAATATCATTAAAAAATTATAACAAAATATTTATATATGCAACAAAATTTTAATTCTATGATTTAATTTTTTTGAAAGCTTAAAATTTTAATCAGTTAACATTTCTTAATTAAAATTATAAAAATATATATGTTAAGGAAATATAAATTTAAATACTATTAAAAAATAATTCTAGAAATATAATTCCAAAAAAAAAATATTAACATTTAATTCCAAAAGTATAAAAAATTTGTAAACCCAACATTTATTCAAATAAATCTTTGATTCAAAAGATTAAACAGAATTTCAATATTGATAAAAAATTATTCTAATAGAATAATTAAATGATTTTCATTTTAATATTTTTAAATTAAGTAATATTTTTAAAATGAATTCATTTTAATTTTATCAAAATAAACAAGATACAAACAAAATTCCTAACACTAACAAGATGGTGTTCAAATGTCTCTTTGGGGAGGACACGTCAAAATGGGCAGTTTGGATCCTTTTGTGTAATGGATAATTCCCTAAGTGAAACAGATGAGATAAAACAAACTTAGTTCTTGGTCTTTGCAAAGGAGATCTTATACAATCACATAAAAGAGAAATCTTGAACATTACATAGTGAAATTGGGATTTAGAGGTAATTACTGATTTATATTACAAATATAAAAATAGGAATTGTGATGGGAATATTTATTTGAAGTTATATATAAATATATCATAAGATTATGGGGAGATAAATAGGATATATATCTGAGTATTTTGTATTTTGATGATATCACATCCCAAATGGGTGTTTTGGAGGGCTCCACATCATGGTGTTGGTCTTTTTATAAATAAATAATGTGTCTCATATTTCCATGTGTGTGTAATAAGAGGATATGAATCTCTATGATAACAAAAAACTCATTCTACAGATATTTTGGCTGGGACTGAGGAGAAGAACAAGTGTGAAAAGTGATCTAAATTCCAGAGGCACCCGATGTTGCGAGAAGAAATGATTGATTGACTTGTTGAAACTCATTTTTATTTCTTACTAAGAGATTGAATACATCTATCTGTTGTATTCCTTATTATTATTTATAATAAAATATAAACTTTCAAAGTGGGATCAAAACAATTGTTCATCAGGGATTAAATGATTTATAAAATATAGTTATTAATCATTGTATTCACCCTTGTGTCATGTGTATTATTTCTTACTCAATCTCTCATCATTTCATTTTCACCATAGAGATATAATATCACTAACCAATGATGGAAATAAATTTTATTCAAGGTTATTTTTTTGGTACTTCACCCCCTAGTTGTAGTTGTGGTATACTCTCTCATGGGATAATTATTTTCTTACATTTTCAGATAGATTAATTCATATTTTTTCTTAATGGTATAAAGTCTAGTGATGTCACAATTTTTGGTTGAAGGAATATGGATTAAATTTTATAAAACATATAGATCTACTCTAAAAATATTTTGGAGTTTATTCAAAAGGATTTGTGTGTGGTTATTCATAATTTATTATGTAAGTTGTGATACATGATGAAATTGATGATAGATCTTCAAAGGTATTTTGGAGATATCCAATGGAATTTTTGGATATGGTTTCAAAATTTACTTTATATAATACAATATAAGGTTAAATGGAACAAATTCAATATGTCTTTTATTGAAAGTGGGATATTGATAGCGATATGACTTAAAGCCTAAGGTCTATGCCATATATATTAGCTTGTATCATATTGTATGATATTGCAATGATATTCATCAATCCAAAAATATCATATGACTTAGTATGGAATATCATAAGGAATGATATAATAATATCATATTGTGGACTTAAGACTATAATTTAGTATGATATGTTTATATCTTAAGTGTTCTGATATATGTAAATCATATTTTTGGATTAATGTGATTTCCCATACCCAAACTCCTGGATCTGATGCTAATAGTATATTCATTAAATGCTATATTTGAAAATAGATTGAAGCGAACCAAACATAACTATCCATAATTAAAACATCAATGTCAAATATTGACTCACTTACATACACAATACCTTTTAAAATTACAATTTTATAGAATTTGGAAAAAAACATTAACTTAAAAAACTCATATCATTCCCATCTGATGGTCTTTTTTCCCATTATACCAATAATTTATTATATTATAATAATTCTTGGTTATCCCCCACAAAAAATATACACATAGTATACCCTTCTTGACTCATTATACTTAATAACCATATTTATTTACATATAAAATTGAAACATAATAAAGGTTTGTCTAAAAATATAAGTAAGGGGTTGCGTACATCGAAAGAAATCAAAGAATAAAAAAAGCATAAATAATATGGTAGAAATAAATGACAATAAAATAATTTCATATAACTAATAACATGATCATGTAATATAATCATGGATCACATAACAATTTAAATATTCTCATGGATAACAATATCTAATTTCATAGTGATTGAATTCATAATGTATGGAATCAAAATCATACCATCAAAATTTCATGACAGGACATCATATATAAACAAGCATGTTTTATACTAAATATCCAAGATAGTTGATATCATGATACCTTATAGTTCATCGAGGGGGTATATAATTTATATCCCCACTTATCATGACCTGATCTAGGACATCTATAAAATTAAACCTAGGGTGTATTGTGGAAATACCCGAAGGGCATTATTGATCTCCACTGGTTGGAAACAAGCCCCTGAGAATCAAAAAATACCTTGGGGAATAATTTCACCCACAAAAATCCAAAATTCAATAGATGAAATATAAATTGAAAGACAAAATTCAAAAACAAAGTCAAATAGCGGGAGGAAAGGAGTGTAAGGAAAAAAAAGTTCTAATCCAAAATTGGTATACTAAAGTATATCAGACCAATAACAATCCATTTCCATTGGACATGAGGACCAACATCCCACCATGTAATCACCAAACTCCCACAATTCACTAACACAGATACCCACCACCTCCATGATGTGAATTGACTTTATATTCATCAAATAAAACAAGATATACACACTCCAAAAGATATATGTGTGGTGTGAGTAAAGCATTTCCAGTAGGATCCCACCAATGTTTTCATAATCAGTCTTTAATAAAGAAACCAAATTTTCTCCTTTAAATAAAATAAAGGTATGAAATATATATTTACACAATTTTTAAGAAAAAATAGAAATTCACCTTCTCATAGCAGTTTATAAGGCATGTATAAATAAATAAACCATTTTATTTTCAATGAACATTTGATCAAACCATTTCTTAATGTGTTCTTGAATAACCATTTAAAAACGTGGTAACATGGAAATTAGTCCTAAGGTATATTAGGTATGGGTCATCTAGGATCTTAGAACCCCATTTATCAAATGAATAAGTGTGTGCATATCCCTAGAACATGATCCTAGGGATGAGGGAAACACCATGATAAGTAAAACCCCTATAAAAAAAATGTTAAGTTTGAGTTGTAACATAAATCAATGCTAGGTAGTCATAAACCATCCTAGCGTGCTTGTCCCAAATCTACTCCCCACTCCTAAAAACTCCAAGTTCCCCTGATCCATAGCCCATACTTATATTCTTTCAATTTCATAAATGTCCAACACATTGAGCCCTTCATTTTATAATTCAAATCATTTCAAGGACATATCACACATAAATAATAAAACTTCCCAATCCAGAATAAAACATTCTTTGAAATTCTTTTTCATCATCAACACCTAAGGGGAAATCCACTTTATGAAATAATAAAAAACCATATCAATTCAATAATCATCAATAATTCTATAAAACAATTTATAAAACCAATTTAAAATGAGCTAGTAATCACGATTTATAAAATAAAATCATTTCATGAAACCGAAAACCTCAAACACTTTGAATTTCTTGAAATCGAATTGGATCCAAAAGAAAAAGAAAAAATGAAGATCATAGATAGAATTATAAGTCGATAAACCATGAAACCCAAATCATGAAACTCATATTCAACAAACTTGAGATAAACAAAGACAAGGATAACTACATACTAAGACAATTCATGAATAAGTGAACGAAGATCTAGGTAAATCTAGTCTCCACCTTCATTTATCATAATGTATCTATAAGAAACCCATTATATCATTACACATCCCATATATTTATCTATAACATCCACAAAATATAGTTACTTTCATGAATAAGAGTAGAGATCTAGAAAATGATGTGGAATAATGAATAATGGACTCTTACCTTGAGTTTCCTAGATCCACCACCTCTAGATCCATCACAATTGGTCTTTAGAAGTGTTATAATCTCAAAAATGTATAAGAGGAATCTATATGTTTGAGAGATGAATATGTAAGAGGAATAATGAGGTTAATGGTAGGTGTTTCAAGTTATAAAATAAATTTTGGGCTTAATTAAATTTTTTCACATGGTTTGGCCACCTGGTTTGAAAAACTTTTCTCTAAAAATGAACCTAGTTCTGTACACTAGAGAATCCACACTATTTTTCTAAACATGTTCCAAAAATAAAAAATTCCGTTTTCCTAAAACACCCAAAGTTAAATGGTTTCTTATTAATGATTCATAGTTTGGCCTAACCATGTACAAACCATGCACATTCCTAGAAACATATAACATCCCCAAAGATCACCTATAACAACTCCAAAAATATTTTAAATGAAAGATGAGAGAAATGAATATATGTACCTCAAAGTGACATCAATATGTGATAATTCTCCCTACTATATCAATTTTAACCCTCATAAATTCATGTTTAATAAGGATTATAAAAAAACATTAATCTTTTATGTGTTATTGCAACACTAAAACCAACAGAATTGATTTACTAAGTAGAATATTATTTTGAGAATAAATAATATGAATTGGTCATATGAATACTAACATATATAGTTCTAAATAAAGCTATTCCTAGTTCCAAAATTGAGATGGATTAGGATAATACTTCTTAAGCTGAAACACAAGGAAAGAATCAAGGATAAAAATCAAATAAGATGATAAAGCTAACTGATAATTCCAATTTCAAATCTACCAAGTAATTTCAAAAGGTCCCACATATCATGTAGCTAATTTACCCTACTTAAAAAGAGGATGGTGACCCAAATTATGAAACAAATTTAGGTACATCCAATCACCTATAAAAAATTCCAAAGGACAACATCAACAATCTATATAATATTTTTTATGATTTTGTTTTATATCTGATCATTGAAAAATATTCTGAATTTTTACTCATACCTCCCAAACAAGGCTTGGTACGAGGAGAGAAATACCACCCACCTCATAAAAAAAATTATTTACATATTTGACCATAAAAAGACCCAAAGGTAACCATTTTAATGGATTATTGATAAGTATTATTTTAATAGAACTCAATTAATCCCAAATATTTATCACAGGAGCCTCCAAGGTCCATGATGAAAGAACAGATCATATCCTCTAAGATCTGAATTGACCACTTCATCACCTCCTGGAGGCCATTCCCAAACCAAGAGGTAAACTAGGGGGGCTATCTGTAATAAGAGAAAAAGTCACCCCATGAAACATCATGATCTCATAAGCATATATCTTTTTTTCAAATAATTAACCTTGGAGGTGTCTCAAATTGGAATGATATGATCTAACTTGGTTAGTCAATAAATCACCACCCATATGAAATTATTACCTTGGAGATTTTATGGTAACCCAATAATTAAATACATGGACACCTCATCCCATTTTCAAATAGAAATCTGAAGAGGCTTAAGTAAACCAGAAATCTTTTTGGTGTTTGGCATTAATTTGCGGAAAATTACAGCAATGAGAAACCAAATTTTCTACATTGTATTTCAAATCTATCCACCAAAACCAATACATCATGTAATATTACATATTTATTATACCAATATGAGTATACCATTAAAAATAATCAAAACTTTCCACCGTATCCTTCTTCACAGATGAAGGAAAAAAATACTGATTTCTTAAATAACGAAAGAATTCTTGTTTGTGAGAAAAGTAAGTAATAATATCCCCAACATATAATGATTTTCTGATAGTTATGAGATCTTCATACCACTATTTATCATTAAAAATAGAATTTAAAAGAGACAATTTCAACTGATCACTAGCCAAAACCATATCGGTTTCTTCCTCTCTTACATCCAGGTCCATACAAGAAAAGATTCCCATGAAATTTCATTCATCTTTCAATTCCATCATAGATTTAGAAGGATAATTTCTACACATATCATCCAAAAAAAATGTTCCCATTTCCAAGGTTATAGGAGATGTTGAATTTGAATGACTGAAAATACTCCACCCATAAACTCTTCTAAATATTCAATTACTTCTTGTAAAATATGTAACTTAAACTCCTATGGTCAAAATAAATAGTAAAATTTTCCCAGAAGAGGTAATGTCACCAAATATTATAGGAATATGTAACTACCATGATTTATAA
The DNA here is from genome assembly GCA_963277665.1 of Viscum album. Lineage (NCBI taxonomy): Eukaryota > Viridiplantae > Streptophyta > Magnoliopsida > Santalales > Viscaceae > Viscum > Viscum album. The sequence continues at coordinate 598,355,610 of OY728132.1, read as the reverse complement.
ATCATAAATGGGATAATTATTCTCATGTGGCTGAAGATGTCCGGATTTTTACACCAATACATGATCTTCTTTCATAAAAATACAACCAAGTTTCAAACTTAAAGTATCAAAATACATCACATAGAACATTCTTGATTTTTTAAAAATTAAAATAGGTGTTGAGGTCAAACATTGATTCAATTTATCAATGGAAATTTTACACTTATAATCCTATATGAATTTCACCCCTTTCCTTGTAAGAGTAGTCAATTGTGATGTAAGCATCGAGAATTACTTGAAAAACCATCAAAAATATCCTTCTAAAACCAAAAAGCACTGAGTCCCATAGAAATTACATGGATACTCCAATGTATTAACTAAGATTCCACATTCCCAAACCACATGTACAAAGAAAATAACATCTCAAATCCAAAAATTAAATTTTAATAACTTAACATTAATTCAACGATCCCTCAATATTCCTAAAATGGAAATTAGGTGACATTAAGGTCTTCTTTAGTTCCCAAGTAAACTAGGATATCATCCATGAATACCATGAAAAATAAATTAAGGTAATGATGAAAAATATGATACATCAGGGAATTGAAAATAGTAGGATCATTATTCAGGCCAAAAGACATCATAAGATATTCAAAGTGGACATACCTACTCCTGATGTTTGTCTCTGAAATGTTTGACTCCTTAACTCTAATATGATGATATCTATAGAAAAATTTTATTTTCAAGAACTAAATTTCTCCTTTTCGTTGATCAAAAAAATCATTAATTTAGGGTAGAGTATTCTTATTATTGATCATTACCTAGTTGATATTTTGATATTTGACACATAGATGGAGAGTTATATAAGCTTTATTAGAAAAAAACATTAGGTATATCCAAGGTGAAGCACTCATATGAATAAAACCTTTAGTTTTAAAGTTATGCAACAGAATATTTAACCCCTTCAATTCAATTGGTTCCATATGATGGGAAGGCATAGATATAAGTTGAGTTCCAAGGATCAACTCAATTAAAAATTCTAATTCCCTATTTGGTGGAAAACTAGAAAAATTCACTTGTAACACCTCAAGATGCTCTTTTAACACTATTGGAATTAAACCACATGAGGGTTTATCTCTAATTTTAAAATTAATGTTGATATTAATACCCAAAGTTTTGGTAAAATAGTTCTTTCTCAACTAGATATTGGGTCCTATTCTAACTCAAACACCATGTAGATCCCATTGGAGGGTTTAAAGAACACCCACTGATAATAGTAATAAATTTTAGATTTATAGAAAAATGACCAATAAATACTGATAATAATGTTAAATAAATATTGGTTTAGAACCAGAAAAACCAAAACTATCTTAGCTTCATATATAGAGAAGTGGAATGAGGGGAATCAGAGACCCTGAACATTAATATTTATAAGAGGTTTCATCAACTCCATGAAAAACAATATGAGTTACATTTTATGTTTTAAAGTATTCATTAAATGATTTGATATAAAATAATGATATATTCCAATATAAAATAAAGTGGTTTTTAAAGATGAAACAATAAAAACATAACCTCTCACTGTTAAAGGACCCATATCAGCTTCTACTAGAGACTCTTCAACTATGTAAAACTAATTTCTTTCAGAGGCCTCTGGATAGAACTATGTTTTCCTTAAAGCATAAAATGTCACTAAATACCCTCTAGGTTCCAATAAACCTGTTCTATAATGTGGAAAGGATATTTCATGAAAAATCTTCTATAGATGACCTCAACATCCACACAAGTTATAGATTTTAGGAGGTGTGGGGAAAGTATATATCATGTTTCCTATTTTCCACACTGATATAAAGTTATAGGACTAATGATAGATACTGATGAAGGTGTAGAATAATTCCACTACTAGGATCCTTTACTACCACCATTATGATCCTCATTTCACTTTATATTCTTTCCATGGAAGCCACTAAAACTACGACTATGTTGAATAAGAATTCCCACCAACTCTAACTTTTATTCCTATTCAATCTCTACCATAATAGCTCTATAAACCACTTTAGCATAGTTTTTTAGACTCACTATGTAAATATAATATTGGATATTTGGTTTCATTCTCATAAAGAACCTATGATCCTTTAACTTATCATTCAATACAACTTTAGGTGAAAAAAGAACAACTCATCCAAATGATTAGAATACAATATCATAGTACGATAAACTTATTGAAAGGTGTGAAACTCTATTGATTTATCCAAAGTCAAAGATTCAGCGAAAATCAGATGAAAAAATATAGCCTTCATGTCTTCCTAATCCAAACCTTCATGTTTTATTTCATAAACAACTATTTCTCAACATCATATTCTAGGACCTTTAAGATTAAAGGTAAAAAATTTCACCTAAATGAAATCTAGATTTTCTATTAGGTTAAAAATTTTCTCAATATTCTACAACTAGTCTTTTACTTCTTGAGTAATATTCATTCCTTAGAAGTAAGGAGGTTTATAGAAGAGAAACTTTTTGGATCAATATTTATCTCCTCCCATACCTTGCTTCACTTCCCTTAACTTTAATTGGGGAAAGGATAACACACTAGTATATGAAACAGACCACTCTTACTACCGCTTAAACAATATTCAGATCAAATATGGGGTTTCTTCATGGAAAATAATCTATAACACTCTCTTTAGGAACACTAGTAATCCATCTGGGGGCATGGTTATACAGTAAAAAAATAATATATACTATCAAGCATGTGAAAAAAATCAATTTGAATCAATAAAAATTATAAAATAACCCATATTAGATCAAAAAATAACCTAAGAGACATATTTCCCATAATACCATGGTAAGTTAATACATTTGATAATTATATTTGGCTATTAACTCACTCATAACATAAAAATTAAGTGTCTATGATCATATCTCCTATATACCAAAACATCCTAAGATAAGATGACCATGACAGTGAAACCACCTCTGATGCCAATTTTTCACGACTTGACTCAGGTCATCCCTAAATCATAAAACTGAGTTAGCCTATGGAAATGACCAAAGGGAATTAAATATTCCCAAGAGAAAGATACAAGTTCCTGGGCATTAAGAACTACCTTTGATAATAACTAAACCCATAAAAACTAAAACTCAATATATGGAATATAAAAGTGAAATACAACATTCCAAAATAAAGGCATATAGTTGAAGACAATGTGTACCAGTTAAAATAAGTTCCAATAAGAAATAAGTAAACCAAAGTACTTAAGACTAACAATAACCCATATGTATCTGACATGAGGACAAACATTCCACCATCTCACCTCAAGACACCCATACCCCACTAACATGGATACTCATCACCTCCATGTGGTTCCTTTCCTTTACATAAATCAAATAAAATAAGATCTACAACTAGCCACAGGTATGTGCTTGGAGTCAAGAAAATAAGTCTAGTATAATACCACTAAGTGTTTCATAAAAAGTATTTTATAAATAAACTAATTATTCTCATTTATTTAAAATAACGTTATAAAATATACTTTACATATTTTTTAACAAAGCATCAAAATTAAACCTCTAAAAGTGGTTTATAAAGAATGAAAAAATAAATAAACTCTTTTATGATCAAATAAAATTTGATCAAATCAATTCTCAAAGAATGGATGAATAACTATTTCAAAATGAGGAAACCTAGAAACTATCCCTATGATAGATTAGGTATGGGTTAACTAGAATCCTCACACTTCAATTATCAAAGGACTAAGTGTTCACATGTACCTAGAACATATGCCTAGGGATGAGGGAGACACCATGATAAGTAAACCCCCTATTATAATAAAGTTTTGTTAGAGTTGTAGCATAAATCAATCCTAAGTATTTTTAAACCAAACTAGTGTGTTTTTACCAAATCTATCTCCCCTACTAAATCCCTAAGTTCCCATGTTCCATAGTGCACACATGGATCCTTTCAATTTTACAAATATCCCACACCTTGAAGATTTCCTTTCATTTTTCAAATCATTTCAAGATAATATCACACATGAATAATCAAGCTATCTAATTAAAAATTATATATGGTTTGAAATTTATTTTAATCATTAATAACCAATGGGAGATCCATTTTACCAAATAATACCAAAAAATATCATTTAAATAATCATCATTCATGACATAAAACAACTTAGAATAATAATTTAAAATTTTCATGAAACCATGGTTCATAAAACAATGTAATTTCCTGAAACCACCTATATCAAACACTTATAATTTCTAACAATCAAATGGGATCCACAAGTAAAAGATAAATACATCTCTAAGATAGAAATAGATGATGCTAAACCATGAAACCCATATAAAAAACTAAGATTCAATAAACTACAGATCAATATAGAAAAGGAAAACCTCTTACCATTATGATTCCTTAAGAGGAACACAAAGATATAAGTAGATATAATATCTACATTACTTTCTAAAAATTAACCTATAAGAAAACCCATTAGATCATTGCATAACCCCTATATATGTATATTACATCACTTATCTACTATTTCTTTCAAGAATATTAGAGGGGATTTATAAAAAAGATAAAAAACAACCAAGAATAAACTCTTACCTTGAGTTTCTTAGATCCAAAACCTATAAATCCATCAAAATCAATCTCCAAAAGTATTGGGGTCTCCAAAATATCCAAGATTAATACCTAGGATATATATATATATATATATAAAGTTTTAGGAGTAATAATGAGGTAAATATGAGGTGTTTCAAATATAAAAATTAAATTTTATATTAATTAATTTCCACTTCATGGTTTGTTAGTATGGTTTGGTAAACTATACACCAAGCATAAACTGTATTCTGTATAATGGAGAATCCACAGAGTTTGACTAACTGTGCTCCAACAATCCAAAATACCACTATCCCAAACCACTAAAAACCATATGGTTTATTAGTAATTCCATATAGTTTTTCCTAACCATGAAAAAACCATTCACATACCTAGAAAACTCCAAAATCACCTAAAATAACCTATAATATCCAAAGAAAGATTTTAAATGAAGGATGGTAAAAAAAATTGAATATATGTACCAAAAAGTGATATTGATCTATGACACCACTTATCACTAATTATGTCTAATTCATTAATCATATGAAGTAACAAATAAAAATACAACGCACAACCAACATTCTTTACTAATCAATAAACACCTATATTGAAATAACAAGTATATAGATTATCAACATTTCCCTAGTCAATAAAAAATAGATTTCTTGGTATGAATAATTTAAACTGAAACCATATAGAGTAATGGGTATATAGCTAAGTAAATATTAGATAACATAATACATAAATAGTACAAGTGATATATAATATATCCATGAAATTAAATAATATGTACATTAAGGATGAAAATAAAGTCAAGAGATAGATAAAGAGTGATAGTGAACATAACCATTATGAATAAGGAGAGGTATGAACTATAAATTTCTAATATAATTTAGAGGGTAATACATGAGACATAACTCTATAGGAGATATATCTTTTAGATTTTGATTGAAATATAGAAGCTAAATTATAAAAATATTTTTTATAAATATTTTGTAATATTGTTTAAAAAACATATAAATCAACTTCATAAATTCCATTTTAAGTGGTGAGAAAAGTGGATTTAAAACCATAATTTTAAAATATTTCTAATTATTTAAACCTTTAAAAATAAATAAATTAAAAATAGTAAATTTGGATTGTAAAATAATAATATACATAAGTTGAATAAAATTCCATTATTTATTTTTCAAAAATATTAACCTCTATTTTTAAAATGAAAAATTCACAAAATAATGGGAATGATATTTTTTTTGAAAAATACATGGAAAATTTGAAGGGATGATTAGTTATGAATAATGTTAATGTCTTAAAGGGAATACATTCACACAGAAGATGTTAAAACATTATTTTCACACTTCAATAAAGAAAGTCAAAAAAATATTAGTGTGGAAAACATTAAAAATGATTCATTAGTACCTTTTAAAGAAAGTAATAGGTAATGTAAAACATCCTTAAAAATAACTAAATAATAATGGTATTGAAACAATTTAAATAATATGGAAATGTTAGGGAAAGGTTCTTGGCTATAAATAATATATTAGTTTGAGTCCACATATAACACACTATTTGGTTCAATTGTGAACCAGAGAGAGGTGGACTATCTAGAAGACTTTCCAATTCCATTAAAGAAATATAGAATAAAATATAGTAAAATTATATGGTGGAATAAACCAAAATTATAAGGGTGAAGTTCAAGATTAATGGTTATCACTTAATCAACATAAAATAATTTAACAACAACAATCCCTATATCTTATAAAATGTATAATTCGATGGAAAAGGAAAAGGGAGAGTTTAAATAATAGTGAACCACCCATGAATAAAAATTAATTGAGATATATGAATTAAATAAAGAATTATTTACACCATATAAAATTAAATTGGTTCATGATAAGAAAATTCTCTCAAGGAATAAATTAAAATGGATTTATATTATAGGATGGAAATTAATATGCAGATGATCAATATACAAGAGGGGGGTGAATTGTATGTTTTAAAACATTTTTTTAAAAAACCTAGTTTAATAGAATTAAAATAATTGAATTCAAAATAACTATTGTATTAAAAAAATAACATGGATAGGGACTTGGGTATGATTATAATTATAATAAGATGATTACAGTAGTATTTAATAGGACACTCATTTATCATAGTAACAGATTGCATGGTAATAGATTGTATTCACAATGAATACAATTATCAAAGTAATGAAGATAAAGAGATTCTATAATATAGAGTATAAAATCATATTGCACAGATTGTAAAAGATCATAATCACAAAATGATTGTAATCAGAGTAATTACCATGAAAAGAATATACAATAGAAAATGAACAAGTTAATAATCCAATTTATATTAAAAACAATAGAAAGTAAAAAAACACGTGAAGGTTTACAATTCTATTAACCCAAAAAGAATGGTATCCAAAAACATTAGATAAGGGTCCCTTGATTTATACTTTCAAGAAAGTATTTCTTAACCACACTAGATAAATCCATCAATACAGTGATCAGAGTCTATCTTGCTATCCCTGTAATCCCTCAGTCAATATGGTGATTGGAACCTTCTATATTCCTATACCCAGAACACCTCAATTGCAATCAGCAACAATCAATTTCTCATGAGGAAAAACAAAACAATTGAATATGAAAATTGTGCCAAATAAGAATTTCACAACTATATCACTTCAATGATTTTTTTACAAAGAAATTTTGGTAGAGTTTCAGTACATTTAGAAATCAACCACTACCAGCTTGTTCAAATGACCTGGTATTTATAAGTGTTTTCTTTAATTATCATATTCTCTTCCAACATAGGATTTCTTCTTTAAATATTGGAGGGACTTAGATAGACTCAACCCATTAGTCATATTATAACTGAAACAATGACATCATTTTAATACAATTCAAAACAGAATACATGAAATAGTTTTTATTGAAGGTTATTCATTTCAATACAATGCTATTTTCTGGATGTGATAGAGTGAGTACAAAAATAATATGTCATATCTGATAAAATACAAGATTTAACAGTAAATTAGAATGACCCTATTCATTTAAAATAATGAGTATGATTATCTAGGAAGTATGGCTTTATCAGAGAGTACAATGAAATACATAATAGTTATATTGATAAAAAATCATATTCAGATTGTATCTATTGAGTATGGTGGAATACATAATAGTGGGATTGATAAAAATCATAGTCAGAAAGTATCTGTTATGTATGATGGAATATATAACACCGATATTAACAAAAAATCGTAGTCAGAAAGTATCTACTCAGCACGATGGAATACATAATAGTGATATTGATAAAAACTATAGTTAGAAACAAAATTATTAATAGAATATATATGTATTTGGTTTAAAAGAGAGTTTGTGATTTCAAAAAAAGTAATAGAAGAGTCAAAAGAATACTTTTGTCTCAATAATCTCACCCTTTTTGGAAACCAAAAACCACAAGTTAAAACATATAATGGAATAAAAATGTAAATCAAATTCATATTCAAAATAATTATTCTTATCTCTCATTGAGTTTTTAAAAACACTTCTAAATAAGATTTGAATACGATTAGCTTCCCCCTTAGGATAATAGAATCCCTAAGAATCGTATTCTATAGGAATAGTCTCCCCTTACTAAGAGTATTCTATTTTAAAAAAAATTCCTACAATATATCTTCTTTCATTCTCCCCCATTATGTAATTTTCCACTTAATAAAAAATTCTCCCCATTTGTGATTTAAAAAAAATATAGTGAAGATATTCTAAAACTTGAAAAGGGGTAGAGAAACAAATAATATATAAACAAAAAAAAATGATTTGATCATCTTAAAAAATGAGAGAAAATCCATCCAAAGAAGGAAAAACATTCAATCGATAATATATAGATGTCAATAACAATTCATAATTTTTTTTGAAAAGATACAACAAGATTTCATAGAAAATTCATTTGGTGTCCTTGTCTTTGTGGGTCTATTTCTATTTTTTTTTCTTTATCATATGTGAAACAACTGTCATTATCTTCTTGAATTATTTCCTATATTATATTATCTTCTCAAGGGATTATTTCTGAGTCTAAATCTTTTCTTCCAGCTCTGCTAACATATTGTTTTGATTATAAATTCTTTCTTCTTGAATATTTTTAATCTATTCCTATGATATGATTTTTTCTTCTTCGGCATGAAAATCCTCTAATCTGATTTTGAAAACCTTCTATAAGATTTTAACACTTTTTTTAAACAAAAAGTTTTCATTATGAAAATATGAGAATTTAACCTTGATATACTTTTGAAGTATTAGGTATTTGAAGTTCCATCAATTTATCATTGGTTTCACTGGGTATCCTATTAAAGGTAGCTAAGAGATCATTTACCAATCACCTTATATCTTCAATGGTAATATCATGGTTCTTTACATTTTTATCAATGGTATGATACCATTTAAAAACTTTGTTTCATGATTTTTTATGTTCTATAAAACATTCGTTAAAGGTTTTGAATTAAGCTTCATGATTCAAAACCCCATCCAAAAAAACTTTCACTGAGGTTTTTCTTTCATTTTGACTATTTCAAAGAATTTAAATCATCACATATAGATTTGGAATGTAGGTAATAATCTTTTCAAGTCTTTTCAAAGAATGTTAAATGTATATAACTTCCTTTATTGTAATATCTCTATCAGAGCCAGTGTCATCTTTGTAATCATAAAGATCACTGTAGTGAGTTCCTGTTACCACATATTCAATATTTTGATTTCTATTTTCATCAGGATCTTATCTATTTTCTCCATATCACACTTGTATCACATTCTTTGAATGAGTCCTCTATACATCCTTTAAATATGATTGAATTCCCATGTAAGGAACTTTACTTAATGTTGCTTTAGATGATCGTACTAGTATTGTATCAGACTGAGATTTTTGAAGTTCACCAGCTCGCTTTTCTTTTGAATAACTCTTCGCTTCCCTGATATCTTTCTCTTTCTCACTACCTTTTCATTCTTTACTAATTTTTTCCTTCTTCATCGATGCATTCATCAATGAACCACATTTACGAGTCTTCTTCTTCTTATGATACTAATTCTTCATGAAATTTATATTTATTTTTCCATTTTTCTTGGTTGGTTAGTTTTACTGAGATAACATATATTGGATCCCTTATATGTATACTAGCACTATATTTCTCTACAGACTTCAACAAACTTCCAATATCAAAACTTTTTGTTTTCCTCTTTTTCTCTTTCTTTCTCTTTTCTTGAGCTCTGATTTTTTTTACCCTGAATGTTTTCAGTAAGATCCTCAGATAGATTGAGACCAAAAATAGGATCTCCTACTTTTCTATTATCATGTATTTTCCTCCATTATTTATCCATACCTACACCATAAACACTTTTCTTTATGGGTTTTGGAAGAATATCAGACTTGTATTTATTTTTCTTTTCTAAGGTGGATGGTACTTCGGTTTCACCAACTATTTCTTTTGGGGTTTCATCTTCAATAATATTAACAAATATTTTCGAATTTGAGTCAAAAATTATTTTCATCCTTCTTATTTTATCATCAATAATCTACACATTTATCAGTTTTCTTGGTTGTTATGCAAGAGGGATACTGCAAAACTTTTGGCTTTCAAAAACAAGTTAACTTATAATTACTAGAAACATCATCAATTATGAATTTATAGATCTATACATGATATTTTTTTATGGTTATGAATATATAACCCATAAGATTTATTTTTCTCATCCTAATAAGGTAATCAAGATTAAAAACATCAAATGCCTTTAAATTCTTTCAATCACCGCTCTGGGGTATTAAAAATCCTTGCATCTAGAGGGAAACAACCCTATTGTATGCTCACAAATGACTCACTTCTCTTTTTTCCACAAGGACTTCATATAATGATTGCTCAGAATTTTCTCTATTAAAAGATACCAATTTATTTGGTAGTTTTTGGGATAGAAAGAAAGAATCTCCATTAGATGGAAGGTTTAGTATACTTGCCACCTCAATAGATGAAAGACTGAATTTGTTGTCATATATTTGAAATAAAAATTTAAAATTATGTCCACAAACTTCTATGGTTTTATGGAATTGTGTTAATTCCTTTAAAATTATTAGTATTTGAGTTTTAGGCCTCCCAACACACAATAATTCCCTACCTTGGAATTGAATAATCCTTCTCAGGGTTCAGTCATACTTCTCATAGAAATATCTTTTGAGGAGTCTTTCATGAAATAACTTCAAATTATAAAAATTATTTGGTTCCATTTGTTTGGGAGAGGTTAATGAGGATTTAGACATAAATATATATAGGAATAACTCTGAGTACAGAAAATATTGGACTCGGTTGGTTGAAGGAGGGAAGAGATTTTCCATGGTCTCTGGAAATTTCTGTGTGGGACAGGGAGGAGGGTTCCCTATTTATAGTCACAGAGAAGTGACCATTGAAATTCTATGGTCAAGATTAGATCAATGAAATATGATGATTGAAAATTATTTAAATCTTTAGATTTTTATATAAATAAAGAAATAATTTTATCATATTTAGAATGAATTCAATAATCCATTTTAAAAAAATAGCATAAGATATGATTGTATTGAAAACAAAGTTAAAATTATAAGGAATTGTACCTTTCAGAATCTCAGGATAGATTTTTTGGTTTCATTGATTTTTTTAATGTGATATTGAAAAAAAATGTAAGATTGATAAAAAATGTGAGATGAATAAAAAAATTTGATATTGGTCAAAAAAAATTATATTGATAAAAAAATATATGAGATTTATCAAAAAAATGTGAGATTGATCAAAAAATATTAGATTGATAAAAAAAAGTGAGATTGATCAAAAAATGTGAGATTGATAAAAAAGTGAGATTGATCAAAAATTAGGGATTGATCAATAAATGTGAGATTGATCAAAAAATGTACTCCCCCTTAAATAAGAAGTATCTTATTGTAAGGAGATTTTTTAAAAAAAGAAGTATATATGAATGATTAATTTATAGTGATCATTTATAGATTATGTTTAATTTACTCAAAACTATCATAATTTAATGTTTTTGTAAATATATTAGAAAGTTGTTCTTGCATTCCGATGAATTGTAAAATGATATCTCCTTTTTGTGTGTGATACCTAAGAAAGTGATGCCTAATATCTATGTGTTTTTTACATGATTAATTTGTGGGATTTTTACTTAGGTAAATGTTACTAGTGTTGTCACATAGTATTTTAGTTTTGGTAAAACTCATGCCATAGTCAGTGAGTGTGTGTTTCATCCACAATACTTGAGTAGAAAAGCTTCCAGTTGCCACATATTTAGGTTCAGCAGTGGAAAGTGCTACTAAGTGTTGTTTTCTACATGACCACGAAACTAATTAATCTTCTAATACATGACCTGATCCAGATGTACTTTTCCTATCCATTCTACAAAATTCATCATTCAAGAAACTTTTTAAAACAAAATCATTTCCAGAAGAATAGAATAGTCCCAAATCCATAGTCCCTTTTAAATAGAGAAAAATTCCTTTCACTACTTTTAAATGTGATTATTTAGGATTTTTTGGTATCATGCACATAAGAATACTGAAAACATTATGTCTATATGATTAACTATTAATTATAGTAAACTTCTTATCATACCTCTAAATATAGTTTGATCCATTGGTTTTTCAGCTTCATAAAGATCAAAGATATTCGAGGTAACGATTGGAGTAATAATACTCTTAGTATTTTCATATCCATACTTTTTATGTAAATACTTTATATACTTATGATGAGATATTTAAGTTCCTTCTAGTTTTTGAGATATTTTGAAACCAGAAAATAATGTTAACTCCCCCATCATACTCATCTCAAACTTTGATTTCATAAGATTCACAAAATAATCAGTTAAGGATTGTTGAGTTGATCTGAATATAATATCATCAAGATAAATTTGAATGATCAAAACATTTTTGATTTATTTCTTTATAAAAAGAGTTGGATTAGTAGTTCCCTTAACATGATTATTTTGTAAAAAAAATCTTGTGAGTCTATCACACCATGATCTAGGGGATTGTTTAAGTCTATATAAATACTTGGTAAGTTTTTAAACATATTCAGGTTATTTAGTATCTTCAAAACTAGTATTTTTTTCTAAGAAAACTTCTTCATGAACATATCCTTTAATTAAAGCACACTCCACATCCATTTGGAATATTTTGAAATCAAAGAATGCTACAAAGGCTAGTAGTATTCGAATAAATTCAATTCTTGCCACCGGATCATAAGTTTCTTCATAGTCTATTCCTTCTTGTTGATTATAGCCTTTAGTAACTAATATTTCTTTATTTATTACTATTATTCTGTTATCAATCCATTTGTTTCTGAAGACCCATTTTACTCCAACAAAAAAAGTTTCTTTAGGTATTTAAACCAAGGTCCAGACTTTATTCATTTTGAATTCATTTAGCTTATCTTTCATTTCTTTTACCCAATATTTATCAACTAAAGACTCCTTAGTAATTTTTGGTTCAAATTGAGAATGAAATTATAGGTTTTATACTTCATTTCTTAAGGAACTGATAATACTTTTGGGTTTATTAATATCACCAATGATATTATCACTGGGATAATTCCTAAGAATCAACTGTTTTGGGTTTTTTAAAACATGTTCATCAACATAAGGTAGAAAGTATTATGGGGTAAATACTTCGAAAATAATTTCTTGAGTATTTTCCTTATAAAAAGAGTCTTCTAATAGAGGTTGATAATCAGTTTTTGAAAACACATTTGAAGATTTAGGTTGGGGTTGTTTGAAAATAAAAGGGTCAGTTTTATCAAATTTAACATTTACTATTTCCTCAATAGTACAATTTTTTATTGAAAACTCTATAAGCCTTAGAGGTAGTGGAATAGTGTAAAAATATACCTTCATCGGATTTAGGTAAAAACTTATGTAAGTTATCTTTAGTATTCATAATGAATACATTTCATCCAAATACTTTGAAGTAAGAAACTTTTGATTTTCAGCCTATCCATAAATCATAAGGTGTTTTATTAAGAAATGACCAGATTTATAGTATGAAAAGTAGTACTAATAGATTTAACCCAATTTTTTTTTTGAAATTGAGTATTCACTAAACATGTTTATTGTTCTTTCTTGAAGAATTAAATTTCTTCTTTTAACAACACTATTTTTCTAAGGAGTTTACAGAGCTGATAAATTTTGAGTAATGACTTTATTATACCAAAAAAATTCAAAATTAGAATTTTCTAATTCACCACCATGATCAGTACGAATAGTTATCAATGGTAGGTTTTTCTAATTTTTATATTTCGATATAAAAGTTTTAAAATAAAAAAAGGATTCAGATTTATTTTCTAAAAAATACACCCATGTAAATCTAGTATAATCATCAACCAAAACAAATACATAGTATTTTCATCTAATACGTCCATTTTGTGTGGGAAAAAAAAGATCTATATACACTAGTTTTAATGTATCATAAGTGAAAACATAACTTATTGATTTAATTCTAGAATTATGTTTCTTTCCTTATTGACAAGGATCACAAACGTTTTAAGAATCAAATATAAGATACGATATATCCTTAACAAGTATTTTCTTAGATAGTTTACAAAATTTCCTAAGGTTAAAGTTTCCTAGTATTGTATTCCATAACCAATATTGATATTTCATTTCACTATGGTAAGGTAAGTATTGGATCCTAAGGTCTTCTAAGTTAAGTGTGTAGACATTCTCATGCTGATGGGTAGAGAGAATGAACTCATCCTTGGAATTGTGTGCTAAGCATTTATCATTCATAAAATTCACAAGGCCTTCATAACATAATCGTATTGTGCTTATGAGGATGTTATTAATATATTTAACAAATAATACATTTGAAATTAAGGTTTTTACAAGATGAAATATGTTACCTATACCAATAATTTCTCCTTGATAATTGTCTCTAAAAGTGACTCTTCCACATTTCTTCTTAATAATCTTTTCAAAGAAACTTTTGTTACTATTCATGTCCTGGAACATCTACTATCTATGTACCATGTATTTTTGTTTGTATTTTCATTGTTTTCCTGAAAATAAAATAGTTATACCTTTGGAATCCAAACTTTATTGGAAACAGAATTGTTATAAAATAGAATATTAGGAATCCACATTTGTTTAGAAAAGTATGATTTATGAAAACCTATGGATTGAGTTTTATTTAAAGAAATTTTTTTCTCACAATGTCCACCACCTTGACACTTAATGAAAAAATGGTCACTTTGAGGAAGAAAATAGTTATGACTAAACACTGGTTTTGAATGAGAATAACCAAATCCAAAACTATTTCTTAGTTGGCGAAGTTGTGAATACATCTTATCAAAATTTTCCTTACCAGAATTAAAGTTTGATAAAAGTTTCTTTAAGTAAATTATTTCATATTTTAGTTTAATGACTAAATTCTTATCCTCATAGTTATTAGTCTTAGAACATGAGGTTTTCTCTAAAACTTTTTTCTTAGAAATAAAAATTTTAAAATCCTTAGAAAGTTTATCCTTATCACAGTTAACTTTATCAAGGTTTTTTGAAATAGAAAAAACTTCAAAAGATTTTGCATCAAGATCTTTATAACAATCTGATACTTCTTTTGTTAAAATATTAATTATAGAATTTTCCTTATCAAGTTTATTTTTTATCACACTATTTTAATTTTCAAGAAACTTGGCAAACCTAAATACTTGTTCAAAAGAATTTAAAGAATTATCTTCTGATGAGGAAGATTCATCATCTGATGACTCATAATTTTCATCATCGAGATAATTAGTACTTAAATATATATTGGTTAAACACTCAATAGTGTTTATCTTAGCCATGTAACATTTTTTTTTCAATAGGTATTCTGGTGATAAGACCAATATTGTTTTGTCTAGAAGATTTATTTTCTAATGATTCATTAGATGAGTCTCCACCACTAGCACTCCAAGTGTCATTTTATTTTCTAACCTTCTTTCCCTTATACTTATAATATATCTTTGATTACTTATAAAGTGTCTTTATTTCCTGTCCTTTCTTTTTAGCTTTGGACAATCAGGTCTAATATGTCCAGCTTTCTTGAATTTATAACATGTAACTTCTGAAACGTTATTATCCTTCAAATATTTCTTCTTATATCTGTACTAAAAATCCTTCTTTCCCACAACCTTGTTCATCCTTCAGGAAATATTGGATAATTCATTTTCTAAGTGATCATTATCAATTGAATTTGATATAACAAATTTCTTAGACTTTCACCCAGTTGTTCTTTCATGGGTTTTGGATTTTGTTTGATTAGAAGTGGTTGTAAAAGCAACACTCCCATTTCCATTCTTTTTCATAGAATTCTTAGCATCTCCCTTAAATCTATTCTCATGTTGTAAGAGATTACCAAATAACTCATCAAGATTAATAGTTGTAACTTTCCTAGACTCATCAATAACTGTTCGTTTTTATTCCCACTCATTTGGCATGATGTAAATAATCTTTTCAACAAGAATTTTATCATCTGAGACTTTTTATCCCATTGAATTTAAGCTATTCGCAATAGTCATGAATCTTTGATGAACATTAACTCTTGGTACTCCATAAAGAAAAACAAAACCATGATAATAATCTCTAAGAATAGCTCTTCTGGTTTCAATAACTTTTGATGTTACAAAATGAGTAACTTCAAGTTTCTTCCAGATACTATTTTCATCTTCACAATAAGATATTTGGCTATATATATTCCTAGTCATAGAAAATAATAGATTATTATATACCTTATAATTCAATTTATATTCTTTTTTCTCTTAATTGGAAAATGTTCTGACTTCCTTTCCCAGAATATTATATTCTCAAGTGAGCATCAAAAAAATTTCTACTCAAGTGTTAGTAACCAATGTCTTTATACAATCTCTCCAATACTCGTAATCATTACCATAAAAAATAGGTGGTATTTTTGGATTTATATTATCAATAGATCCAATATTTATTCATTCCATATTACAAAACAAAACTTTTCCACTCCACATGTTTGTGTAATATTTATTTATAAAAAATGTTTTTATAAGGAAAAATGAAGAATAACTTGTAGGAGTAAAATTAGTGCAAGTGAATAAAGAAAATGAATCATGTTATGATACTAAATTTATATATTAGTATTATAGAAACCTACTCTGATACCAATTTTAGGATCAATATTAAGATGTAGATTCTCAATATACAAGAGGGTTGAATTGTATATTTTAAAACTTTTGTTTTAAAAACATAGTTTAATATAATTAAATTATTTTGAATTCAAAACAACTATTGTATTAAAACAAATAACTCAGAAATTTCTCTGGGTCCGATTACAATCATATTTAAATGATTATAGTAGTATTCCATAGGTCACTAATTTATCTTAGTCATAGATTGTGTGGTAATGGACTATATTCTCAATGAATATAATTATCAAAGTAATTAAAATAAAGAGATTCTATCATATAGCATAGAGAATCATATTGCATAGATTGTAAAATATTGTAATAAAAAATGATCATAATCAGAGTAATTACCCTTAAAATAATATACAATATATAATGAACAAGTTAATAATCCACTTTCTTTTAAAGACAACAGAAAGTAAAAATACAAGTAAAGGATTACAATTCTTTTAACCCAAAGAGAAGGGCATCCAAAAACCTTGAATAAGGGTGCCTGGATTTGTAATTTCAAGAAAGTATCTCTTACCCACACCAGGATAAGCCCTCTATATGATGATCATAGTCTATCTTTCTATCCCTCCAATCCCTCGATCAATACGGTGATTAGTGCCTTCTGTATTCCTATCCCCGGAATCCCTCGATTGTAATCAACAATAATCGGCACCGAACGAGGCAAAAAAAAGCAATTGAAGATGAAAAATGTGTCAAGTAATAAGTTCAGAACTATATCACTTCAAATATTTTCTTACAAAGTAGTTTTGGTAGAGTTTATGTACATTCAGAAATTGACCACCACCGCCTCATTCAAATGACTAGATATTTATAGATGTTTTCTCCAACGGTCATATTCTCCTCCAACGGTTGGATTTCATCTATAAATCTTAGAGTGAATTGGGTAGGTGCCACTCTAACAGTCATATTTTAACTTTACAATGAAGTATTTTTAATACAAATCAAAATAGAATACATGAAGTCGTTTTGATTGAAGGTTATTCTTTTCAATATAATACTATTTTCTGGATGCGATAGAGTGAGTACAAAAAGAAAATGGAATATTTGATAAAATACAAAAGTGAACAGTAAATCAATATGACACTATTCATTAGAAACAATGTGTATTATTATCTAGGAAATATGTCTCTACCGATGAGTATGATGAAATACATAACAGTGATATTGATAAAAAATCATAGTCAGATTTTATCTATTGAGTACGATGGGATACATAACAGTGAGATTGATAAAAAATGTAATAAAAAAGTATCTGTTAAGTACGATAGAATACATAATAGTGAGATTAATAAAAAATTTAGTCCAAAAGTATCTATTGAGTATGACTGAATACATAATAGTGATATTGATAAAAATCGTAGTTAGAAACAAAATTCTTAATAGACTATATATGTATTTGTTTTAAAAGAGAGTTTTTCATTTCCAAAACATAAAGGAATAGAATAATAAAAAAAATAATTTTGTCTCAACATATATTACATAATATACACTAACTATAAATTTCGGTGGTATTAATAGGAAAATAATAATTCATTATGGTTTGTAAATAGTTTATAAATTATCCAAAGAATATCCCCTAGGAGTGTCAAACGATGTGTGTAGTTAGGATATCTTATTGTGCATCAAGTGAAGATCAATTTAATACACAACAGATTTTTTTTGGATTATTACCCCTAGTTTCATCTTATCCATATCTTGCATCTACTTTTTTGTATCCCAATAGGGATGACATAGCTTGGAAAACACACCCTATTTACTTTAAAAAAGATTTGGGATATTTTATGGCTAATGTGATGTTTAAGAATTATAACTTCATATGAATATAGTATAATGAGATGGATTGAAGATATATCATTGATAATATAATAAATAATTTATAACAATATACTCATTAGAAATAAAATGAAATGGAAGGATTGAAAAAATAAAAGTATCGAACGGGTTAGAAAGCCATACTTTGAAAAGTAGATTCTTAAAGCTTGGGAGAATCACCCTAAAACCATAGAAACTATATATAGAGACTTGTCATAATATAAATGAGAGGTAATTAATGCTCAATGGTTTTAAAATAAATTGTAATGGGAGAATGTGTGGGTATTTATACTTGAGTAGGGGGGTATTTTATAGTGACCTGGGATTGTCATACATGGATATTATATCTTTTTATATGAATATTAATTACATTACACAAACACACTTATGTGGAACATAATATTTTAGTGTATTTGGAAACATGGAACATAATATTTTCAATTCATGAATAATTTTAAATGGCTTGCATAAATATCTTCTTATTAAATACTCTTCTTAGATATACCCTACTTAAAATATTTCTTCATAACCTGGGGGAATGGAACCATAATAAGGGGTTGTATTATATTCTCAGTAAGGGTAAGAAATAGATATTTATAATCATAACATGAACATAAAGGTATGGGAATAAGATCATAACATTTGGAAACTATACTCTCTATATCAAAGATCATAATCTTGAGTCATGACATAAAGATTGGTAGTTCATAAGACATGAATCTTAATGAAATCAAAGAACATGACCCATGAGAGCATAAAATTGTCATAGGACATGGATTTTTGTAATAAACATCATATTATAACATTGTGGACATGTATAAATATAAAAAGGTCCACTAATTAAGTTAAGGAAATGAAATCAGTCCCTCATATAAACTTTTCTACATGCAACCAGGTCCACGAATAACATTATTGACTTGAAATATTGGTCCAATCATAATATTGTCAACATGTAATTAGTTATTGATTAAAATTTTGAACATGTAATCAGGTTTATTCATAACCTTATGAACATGAAAGATATGTCCATACATAACATCATAGAAGTCAAGGTTCAATCACTAGAACATCATAGCTAAAAAACTCCCTTACTGAACTGATTTCACTATCCATTATAGTCCTATCTATCTCATGAAATATAAATCTTTACCCAATGCATTGAAGGGATACATAGGTCCCACAAATAACATAATGAATATCATACATATGTGTGTTACAAGATCATAAAAAACTCATCATATAATAACACATGAAATAAAATGGGTTTCATAACCATTTCTTCTTATCATAACCTATGCAAAAGAGACCGATTTCACAATTATTTCATCATTTCATCATATCATAACCTATAAAAAAATAAATGGGATTCATAATAATTTTATTGTTGTATAACCTGTGGAAGAGAAATGGGTTCATAAACATACTTTCATGATAAAAATAAACCAATTAGAGAAAGAATAAGAATGATATACTTGAATCATAACCCAAATAAATCATAACTAACATCAAAGTATGTAATATTATATTGAAAAAGATTTTGAAATATCACTTGGAATTTTTATTGTTGAAAATATATTTTCTTTGAAAATCATATTTTTAAAACATAAAATTGTTTGAAAATCCTTTTTTAAGTAATGTTTCAAACTTATAAGGGAATATTTAAAAATAATTTAAACAATTTATTGAATAAACCATCATTTATTCTTTGAAAAAAAATTAAAACATTTGAAATTTTTTTTAGAAAACATGGTTTTAAAATAAAAATAGTTTTTGACCGATAATACGATTTATTATAAAACTATTATTTTGAAATCTTGAGTACATAAAGTGAGGAAAATGAAGGGAAAAAATTTATTATAATGAAATAAACATAGGATAATAAAATTCATAATATTTTTAGATATGGATCATAAGATTTTATAAATAGAGATATAGTCATAAATAATCTCGATAAACGATGAGATTGTAACATAAAATTTTTACAAGTTTAGTAAAATTAAATTGTAAGCCCCATAAAGGAATAAAATTAATCAAACTTTAAAATATTGGGAGAATAAAGAAATTCATGATATTACATTTCAACTAGGATGTATATACACCTCATAAAATAAAATAGGTTAATATATAACATATGTCTCAACAAAGGTAAATTGTGACCAAAATCCCTTATCGCTTTGGTAATGTTTTAACCATAAGTCCCATGAAACAGATATAATAAAATTTATATTTAAGTAACAATAATTATCAGTAAAATAATAATAAAATTCACTCTTGGGAATTATATAGACCACATAAAATAAATATGTGGTAAATATGGTATGTTTCTTACAAAAGAAAAAAGTGAGATGAAAATCCCTTATAACTTTTGTAATCATTTGAATCGTAATCCCTAATAAATAATAAAATCAAATTAAAGTTTAAATATCTTTAAAATAAGTATATTAATGATATAACATATCAATGGGGTTGTATATACACCACTTAAAATAAATGAGTGGTGAATTTTCATTTGTCTCCCAGAAATAAAAGAGAGACTAGAAATCCCTTACAATTAGTCATGGCTTCCTCATACACATTAAAATTACATGTATAATAAATATAATTTTATTAAAAATATATTAAATAAACATAATTTTATATATCATACCATATATAATTTACTTATGTTTTTCCATTACCCTTTTTTGAACAATTTCATGTTAAAGTCGTATTTCATTTAATAACTGCATTGTTTTTCATATAAGTTTTGATTTGTTACTTTAGGTCCTATTAACATGATCATGGTTACATTATATAGAGAATAATAATCATGAAATAATTATAATAATTATACATCCATTTTAATTTTAATACCAATCATGAAATATGGTTTTGATAAATTATGTACGTTATGATCATGGAGATGATAGGTTGTACGTACGTATGAGTAACATTTTCATTTTTCAATGATAATTATGTAAAAGTGGTAAGTTATATATTATATTTAAATAACTATAAAAATATCATAAATACATTATTATTTCTTTAAATATACTTATACATATAATCCATGTGGTATGACGATGAAAGGACAATCACATCGCTTCATGAAGGTAGTAGTCCATGCGTAGACTAACGATGTTATCATATTTCATTGAGTGAAAATGATAAGAAATAAAATGATATATTATCCATAAATAATGATAATTATTTAATTAATATATTAATAATTTAATTTATATCACATATATTTATTAAATTTATCCTTATTATCTTCCATGTAAAGTGTTAGTGAGAACGAATCACATCACTTCGTGAGGATGTAGTCCTCCATACACACGAGCGACGTAATCATGTCCCCTACGGAATGGAAAGTAAAACATGAATATATTATATAATGACTTAATAGCTATAATTATGTTATAAATATAATTTATATACTTTATATTCATTATATTAATTATAATACCCAAAATAGAGAGGTGTTAATGGAAAAACGAATGACACCGGTGCGTGAGGCGATAGTCTGCCTCACACACGAACAATGATATCGTAACCCATTTGATGGATGTAGATATGGTTATAGGTCATTAACTTAAAATAAAAACATATTAACATATGGAATATACCAATTTTATTATATCATCATGGAATAATAATAATTGAAGGATTTGAAGGATGAAATAAAAGAAAATCTCTCGTTGATGAAAGTTACCTCTTCTTTTGGTATCCTCCATATATTTGCACCAAAAGCATTCCATTGTGTGATTTATGACCAAAATAAGTATTATAGGATTATATTATGGAATTTGGAAATTTATTTGGGTGTATATTGTTTAAAAAAAATGGTTTTTAATGTGTGAAGAAGTGAGGAGAGGGGGTAGCCATTTATAAGTGGGGGAGAGGGAACACTAAGTATTTTTGAAAATATTTAAGTTCTATCACTTTTTTAATACTAAAAAAGGGTCCTAAATGATCCATTATATAACCTTATAGGTTTAATGGTTAAAATATGTCTAGATAATAGTTTTTATATAATTTTATAGGTCATTTTAAGCCTTATCTTTTTAGTTTAACCTTAGGTAAATCCTTTTTATCTTAACCATGGTAATTAATTTTTACTATTTTCACTATTCATTTTTTTTAAATATTATGTTGAACTTATTATAAATTTTAAATTATTATGATTCCAAATATATAATCCATTTTCTGAATTCAATTCATATAAGTGGAAAATTTTAATTTAAAATTAATCTCGTAGATGCGATGAGAAATCGAGTTTTTAAAAAGAAATATTCAAAAGTTTGAAAAGTTTTTATCTCAAAAGTCAATATGAAAATATTTAAAATTAATTAAATATGATTAATTTATATATAATTTAACTAATTTTACTTTAAAAACAATTCAAAATACAATTTAACACTATAAATTATTTAAACAAAAAAGGAATTTCCAATTAAAATTCAATATATTTTCACTATTTCATCAAAAATGAAAATTTTCAAAAAAATCCCAAAAATTTCACCATGAGATAACACTGAAATGATGATTTAAAAAATTGAATTTTATTTTACCAAATTAATTTTCAAAAAAATTAAAAATAATTGTACAAAATGCAACAAAACTATTTTTTAGAAAAATATAGTTATTAATTGTAAAATTGTATTTATTATTATTTATTATTTAAAAAACACATATTATTAATTTTAAAATTAGATTGAATATATAAATTTAATTAATATAATTCACCTAGGGTGATTTTTTTAATTTATTTATATAAAACTCATGTGTGTGCATAAATTTTTTCTAGAGAAATGTTTCCTTTTATTTTTAAAAGTGTTTTATTTTTTATTTCTAATTAATTGGTCACAAAAGAATTAATTTTATATAAATTTGTAAACCATAATTTTTTCTAATTTATTTAATCGTGTTCATACCCTCCATTCTAATGTCTATGTGATAATTATCAAATAATAATAATATGTCAGGTTCTGTTTAAACTCAGTGTTGTGTGTAACACAAACAAAAATTAGTGTAGAAAAATATCAAAATAATTAAATTCATTTGAAAATATATATTTCACAAAATATCAGGTTGTTACATTCTACTGAAATAAAATTAATTTCACTCTTGAAATTTTTCTCAGTCATCAATGGTTTATCATTTGAAAATTCCTTTATAGAAACAAAAATCATTAAAATGAATAATAAAACTTCCCTTAAAAAGGGAAAGTTAGAAGCATAATGGTTACCTAAATTAACTCATAAATAAGTTTTCACATAGTATAAAATAGGTTGGATTTAAATATTTGGACATGGAATAAAAATGTAAATAATTATATAGAGTGATAGAGATCATTGATCACAATAAAGTGAATGATCAATGGAAAGTTAAGGCCCTCAAAACCATAAATATTTTATGATTTAAAAGAACATTGGTTAAATAAAAATAAAGGAATTATGATAAAATTTTGTTTCAATATCATTTTATTATGATTTAGGTATTATTTTATTGTCTAAAAATATAAGGAAATGTACTTACTTGATACATTTCTATTTAATAAGAAACATTTCATCTTTTGTATTGATCATTTCCCAATTCATCACTTACACCAAAAAACGAATATCCAAAAAAGATTTTTTTATTCCCAAATCCCTAAAATTCAATTTTAATGGACTGTACGGTCA
Source organism: Viscum album (assembly GCA_963277665.1). Lineage (NCBI taxonomy): Eukaryota > Viridiplantae > Streptophyta > Magnoliopsida > Santalales > Viscaceae > Viscum > Viscum album. The sequence goes on along the minus strand of OY728132.1, from coordinate 598,331,327 downwards.
TCAATAGAATGATGATTTTTTCATTCAATCTCTAGTTTCTTGAAAAAAATCTGTTAGCACAAGTTATGCACAAATCTACATATTGTGAAATAGTACATTTATCTATAAAACCTCATTCAAAATTCAATTTAAATCATTTCATAAATGGTTATCTATATAACCCTTCCAAAAAATCAAAATTTATAGAGATGTTCACTAAATTTATTAAAATTAGATTACCATTGACCCACCATATATCATAAGTACCTTTTGATTATCACATACCAAACATGTGAATACCTTCATCATGTATTCTCTTGAAACATGTAAATAACCTGAATTACCATAAAACCTTATTTAAAAACATACATTCTTCCTCGTTCCTTACATAAAACACATATTATTAGATATATTCCTTAAATATAGGAATTTTGTAAACTCTATTAACGATAGAATAAACCACTTTGTCAACAAATCATTAATTAGTTCCAATGTATTCAGTACCAAATAATTTACTTATTCATATCCAATATCTATTTATCCCGACATAATTATCTCAATATCTATAACATATCAAGGGTTATCTTCCCTCAATCAAAATATAACCTTTCCATTAAATCACTTTTCTAGTCCATCGGTACCGTTTAACATATTCTTAAAAATCCTTTAAAAAAAACTTATACTTAAAACCCCTTATACATTTTATAATTCATATAACATATTCCTTGAATTCCAATACAAAAATACTTCAATCATCCCACTTTCTTCTCAAACCATTAACTATGCTTCATCATCTTATTCCTCAATCCCTTCCCCCCTCCATATTTCATTCATAATATCTTCATCGTCATTAATAAAATCATTACTCATACAAAATTTTTGATTATCTTCACGATATTTCCCCTTAGTACATAAATTTTCATAATACCCATACTTTACATATTTGAAACATTCAACCATTGATGGTGTCTTAGGGAGACCATTATTCTTATCCATTGTGTTAACTAAAGTTTTCATTTTTATTCTACAATTACTAGATTTATGTCCTTCTTTTAAAAACTCAAAACATATTCCCATCCATTTAATACATTAACTTTTGTGCTTCTTCCCACATTCTCAGCATATAGAAAACTGAATACTCTTTCCTCCATGGTCTCCATTAATGAAAATCTCAGTTAACTATATCCTTCTCTTATTTCATGAGTCTGAGAGTTTTCTAAGGTATACATTGTTAATCATATATCGTGATAAATGATTATGAATAATCACGACATCCTTTACTAAAATTGATATCCCTATTTCCCCTGACCTGGAGCATTGTATTTATTTCTTTATAACATTTTTGGGATATTATTATTATTATTATTATTATTATTATTAGTTATATTATTATTATTAGGTTTTCATTTTTATTTTTTTACTTTTTTTCTTTTACCCTTATTTCTCCCCTCCTCCTCCCATGTGTGTTTTGTGGAACCCTCCCTCTCTTCAATGGTGAGAATGAAACCCCCACCCCTTCGGCCGACTCCATCACTCGCTGATCGAATAGCCGCACCAGCGACCTCCTCCCCCAAGCCCGCCAACATCATCACCGTCGTCCCGGGTGCAGACCTCCGCTGCAATCGATGTTGGTCCCCTCCTCAATCTTATTCAATGGTTATACACCCCCCTTCTCGATCCCCATTTTCCACCGTTTCCACCCGTATTTTTGAGTATTTTCAGTCGAAACCCCACAGTGAGTCCTATCCTTCACTCTCCTTCTTCCTTTGGTTTATTTTTATTCTTCTTTTTTTCTTATTGTGTTTGTCCGAAACCCTAGGGTAGGTTTTAACTGAATTTTGATGTTTTTCCCCTTTTAGGGATTGCAACATGTCTCTCAGGTCCCCTCCTTCGAGTTTTTACATATGATACAAAAGGCAAAGAAGATTTTTTCCATTTCAACTCATCGGTTGCTTATTGGGGTGAGGTTTCTATTTTTTCCTTTTTCAATTTAGTTTAAAGTGGAGACTTTGGTAATTTTTAGACTCTCTTGCATCATTGTAATGTGTTTTGGTTATCACGGTGTGGGTTCGAGTCGTCGTTAGCAAAGACTTCTATGTATATACATGGGTAAAAACGTGTATATATGTATCCTCCTTGTGCATATTACTTCATAGAATGGGGAATATATACTTGGGTCAAAGGTTTTATATATATATATATATATATGAAAATTTATATACGTGTAGGTGAATCAATCTTGGGTTTCCATTATCTAAAGTTTCATATCTTGAGGTCGGTTCCCTATGACCGAACTTTTAATTTGAAGCCTTTGATTTCCTAAACATTTTAATTATATAATTTCATGTCATTTTGGAATACATCTATATATATGTGTGTGTGTGTGTGTGTGTTAGGTATAATTGTTTGTTCCACTTGGATTTGGTTTATTATTTAACTGTATGATTTTTCTAAGACTGGTTATATGTTTTCTTTAAATTTAAAGTGTCATAAATGTGTAAAATAGTTTTCTAAATGATTTTTAGTTTTCCAGTGAATTTATTGGGACTCAATGTTTTGGTATAATGTATTATCAATGACTTGGCTTGTTTGGCACATTTTTAGGGTGTTGAGTGTTTTTATTTTAGATATTGGAAATGCCCTCGGAAAAATTGGATTTTTATGTTAGAAAATTTAAAGGCCTGGTTGTCACCTTATACCATTTTTGTAAATGGAATTTGATTTCAAATGTATAATGGATATTTCTAAAAAAAATTCTCTTTTGGATGGTTTATTAATTAAATTTTAATTACATGTTTGGTTTTTCAAAAAAATCCCCAATGTGACTTCCAAGGATGGGTTTTGGTGTGAACTTGTGCTCAAATGGTGGTTTGAATTTCTTGAAATAATTCCATCATTGTGAGAATGGGTTTAATCATGTTTTTAAATATGTAGTACATTAGTTGTTCAATTGATCTTTTAAATGATTTTGGAAACTTAAAAGTGCTTGTGATTATGTGTTCTAAAATGAAAATTATTCCTTGTATATAATTAAGCCTGTTTGGAACTTTAAGAGTGGTTGGTGAAAAAGGAAAACCCCTCTTGAGGCATTCCCCCTAGTTTTAGAAATGTGATGTAAGTGTTAACATGTGATTTGTGATATGTTCCTAGTGTTGGGGCTTATACATTGTGTGATGTGAAAGAGGGGGGAAATATTAAGGAGGGAGAACGGTGGTGAGAGGTTGAATGTGTTTGGATAATGAAATTGTTATGCTCATTTATGTTCACTTGATAAAACCTCACCACCATTTAAAATATAGCACATGGGAAACCCTGGGTACCTAGGTGTGCATACTAGGACTAGTTTTCTAGAGGATTTAGAATTTTTTTATCCTAGTTTCATCTAGCAGGATTGATGCTATAACCCTAACTAAACATCTGATATGATCGGAGACCACTAGGCCTTGGGATGTGATTCCCCCTAGTGGCTCATGAAAAAGAATGAATTTGGTTTTGGTTTCTATACCACATCATTTGGTTGTGGTTTCTATACCACATTTCACTAAGGTATTAGGTTCCTAGGGTCCTATTTGTGCAATTTACCTATAGGGATTGACCATGGTACTCTCTTATGAGATTGTTTTTGTGAAATGATTTCCATTTTTTTCTTCATGCTTGTTTCCTGCTTGGTAAAATTCACATTTTTAATTTAAAATGTTTTCTTTTAATTTTTGAATGTTTATGAATGATTGGAAACTATTTTTTTAAATATATTAGAATATAAACACTTTCCTTAAAAATGTAAACTTGTGAATTGATTTCAAAAAGAATGAAAATTTTATTTTAATATGTATAACTTCTAAACTAGCATGATTGAGGTTTTTTAAATGAAAGGAAATAGGGAATTGTTTATATTTGACATTCCTACTGATAATATTGGTGTGAACGCCTAATATATTTTCTAGTTTCTGGTTCCTCTAGTTTAGATCACTCCAAGAGTTTGGTTTTTATGTTCCATGGTGACCCATTAGGTCACTTGAGTCATGTTTCACTGCTTCGTTTATTTTTTTTGTTTTTATTCTCTATTATATTTTATTTAGTTTATATTATTTTATTTGTCTATATTTTCTGGGATAAATCATACCCAACTACTTTATTTTGATTCTTGGTACTAGTTTCTAGCCCATAGAGATTTAGAATGCCCTTTGGGCCATGTCACAAACTGACTCGAGTGACTAGTTCAGGGTTGAATAGGTTTGGTTCATGAAAAAAATGGTATCAGAGCCAGGTTTAGCCCATGTATTTTTTGGATGTCAAATAGTTTGGAGTTATGATTTTCATAATTCAAGTGGCCAATTGCGGTTATGTTCTTGATCACCAACTATTTGGAATGACTCCTAAATTTTCAGGGTGGTCTGGGATGGTCTTTCCTTGAATTATGTCCTTGTTTCTCAGTTGTCTTCAAGGTCCTTAGTCTTGTTTGGGTTTTTTTGGTTAGTTTTGAGATTCAGTGGTCATTCTAGAGGGTGCATGGTTCCTGTGATCGGCCTAGTAAGGCACATACAGACCATGAAATTTCCTCTGATGAATTCTTATGTGCTCACCTGGTTGGTACACCGTCCTCCAAACCCTGTGACCAAACCGTGTGTAACAGTTGTTTATTCTAGAGTTTGGAATCTTGATTCATTGAGTGAATTTATTGTTTTAGAATTTTCTTGGTGTAAGTTTTAGTTGGTTTTGGCATGCTTTTCTCAGGTTAAAAAATTGATGATTTTTCTTCTAAAATTGTATTTTCGAAATGAAAATATTTGTTTTTTTTTAAAATGTAATGAGTTGTTTTGGGGATGGAAAGTATTTTAGTAATTTTTTTGAGATATTGAAATGTTTTATTAAAATTGAAATTGAAAATGTTTTGGAATTTTTTTGGGATTATTTTGGATGTTATTTTGGAATGTAAAATGGGAGTTTCTTGGAAACATAAATTTGGAGAAGCTTTGTTTTAGGATTGTAAAGAATGTCTTCAAAATTGGGTTGGAGTTTCAAATATGGGTTGGATGCTTTTTTATAAATTAGAAGGTTTTGTTTTTATTTGGTATTCGTATGGATGCCCCCATTTATAGATAAATGTAATTATATGTGGATTTTTTTTGGTATGTGTGGATGGTTGCCCAAGTTTTCATGGAAACATATGTATGTGAGGTTTCATGGAATACCAATGGTGGGTGATCGGTTTTTAAGGATTGTTTTTTTTTCTAAAAGCATGTTTTGATTAATGATGTGTTGGGATTATTTTTTTAGGAAATTATAAAAATTATTGTGGGTTTTAAATTGGGTTTTTTAGTATTTAGATGGTTTTGAAATGGGATGGTTTTGAAAATGGTCATTTCGGAAAGAGGGGTTTAGGCTTGGTTGGTGATGTTGCTTCGGTATTATTTCGGTTGATATTTGATTTGGTTATTTTTTTATTTTTTGATGTATTAGTCTATGGTCTTGATTCCTATTTTCAAGTTGGTGTTTCAAGGTTGAAATGGTTTTTTGAGTTTGAGTTAATGATTTATGGTTAAATTTAGAGGCTGGTTTTGTGATGTGCTCCAGGTTGGTTTTGTGCTTCTTGTTTAAAGTATGCCACCCAAAAATGTCCAAATGTCCCTAGGTGGGTCATTTTTAGTTGTTAGTTTTACCCATAACCCCAGTATAATGGCGGGGTTATTTTATTTTCATTTGTTGCTTATTTTCTCTGTGGTGTTTGAGGTTCGATAGGGGTTACATTGTAACTTAAAGAAGTCGAGTGTTTCTTCGGGTCTTTTTGAACTCTAGATTTTGTGAAAGGAATTTTTTCCTGGTTTTGTTTGAAGGTTTATGTTCAGGATAGAGAAAGGTTATTTCTACATTCTCCTTGAAATTTGGCATTACAGCAAGTGAACTATATCAAATGGAAATATTTATTTCAAGGTACTCGTGAAGGGTTCCCCATCTAGTGCAGAGGGTGAACCAGAGGAATATGTTCTTGTAATGAGCCTTTAATCAGTTCCTATTTCTCATTCCTAAGACCACACACTCATTTTTTTACAATGTGGTTGATATGGGTACTCAAATTTGTTTTTCGTAATCTTCTTAAGGCTTGTCAATGGGGTAGCTATTTGTGTCACCTGGGGAAGTCTGTAAGTGGTCTTTGTAGATTATGAAGCATCTGTTGGAGGTCGTTAATTCTAGAATTTATTGTAGAAGATGCTTCAATAAATCAGAGCACCAACCATAATTCTAAGAGAATATTTTCATGCAATCAGGAAGTTTCCATGTGTGAGGGATACACATTCAAGCTATCGTCTCTAATGTTGGGTAAGAGACTGGTGATGTTTTTTCTTTATGTGGTTTTTTGTTTGGGGGGCCCTTGTTTTGGAATTCATTATGGCCTATTCTATAAGATTTCATTGTTTTTCCTTGTTGGTGTAAACTTTAAATGTTTGGTCTTTCTTTGGACCAATTCTAGCTTCTGGGTGATTCTAGTTTGGAGATGTATGCACTTCATGGATCTTATGAATCATGGTTTGGATTTGTGTTTTTCTGGTGTCTCTTTTTTTTGGATTCCCCTTGGACTGGGGGTTTCATGCTTGTGTGTGTTGATGTTTCTCCTTGTGTTTGGGGATGGCCTGTGTCGGTGGGATCATGGTGGAAAATTCAATCCACATTGTTGAAACTGAATTGAGTGTTCCCATGTGGGTGACATTATACTACTCAAAATATAATATTGTGGTGAGACACACTATGGGTCTCACCAATGTCTTCCCTCAAGATAGGTGGGTTCGACTTGAGAAGTTAAGGGATCACACAAGAATCATGGGTCTTGATTGGTTTTCTGATTAGTTTCGATTTGGGAAAGTCATTATTCATCTAGAGTCTGAACATGGTGGGGAGACCAACAAAAGACAAATTTATAGAGAACATATTCTTCAAGGTGTACTTGTCAGGGAAAATCTTTGCCTATTCTCTTCCCAACCACAATAAATATAGATGGTTATCCCAGATGATGGGTCATATAGAGAATGTTCATTGGAGATCTCGATAAGACTCTAGTTATTTCTATGTTTGGGTAAGGGATGTTCCAAGTTGTTGTTGTTCTTGAAAATGTGAGTCCCATGTCATTGGTTCTTTAACGTGGTAGTCTAGGTCTTGAGGATTCAGGTCTTGGGTGGAAAGTTAGTGTTCAATACTCAATTGGTAGGTTTATCCTTTTTTGAATCATTGTGTTTTGGTTTCGACCTTTGAACAACTGACTCTTTTGGGACTTTCTGTGGGAAGAAAGTTTCATGGTGGGTTTTCAACCCGACTTATCACATTATATTTTATTTTTTTATTTATAACATTTTTGGGATAATATTATTATTATTATTATTATTAGTTATGTTATTATTATTTGGTTTGCATTTTTAATTTTATTTTATTTCTTTCTTTTTTCCTTTTCTCTTTCTTTCTCCCCTACTTCTCCCATGTGTGTCACACAGAACCCTCCCCAATATTCCATAGTGCACGTGACACCCCCTCCCCTCAACAGACCCCCTCACCCGCCGATCGACCAGTCGCGCTAGCAGACTCCTTCCCTGATCCCGCCATTATCATCATCATTATCCCGATCACAGGTCAGCACTACCATTACTATTGGTCCCCTACTCCATCTTCTTCCACATCCACACGAACCCCCTCCTTCCTGATCTCCCTTCCATCACCGTTTCCACCCGTATGTTTGAGGGTTTCCAGGTGAAACCTCAGAGTGAGTCCTCTATTTCCTTCTCATTCTTCCTTTGGCCAATTTTTTTCTTCCCTCTTCCTTATTGCATTCATTGAAAACCATAGGGTGAGGTTTAACTGATTTTTATGTTATCTTTCTTTGATATGGATTGAAATAGGTCTCTTGGGTCCCCTCCTTCGCATTTTGACATCCGCTGCTAAAGGAAAAGAGGATTTGGTCTATTTTAACTTGTTGGTAACCAATTTGGGTGAGGATTCTCTTGTTTCATTGTTCAATTTAGTTTTAATTGGATACTTTGGAAAATTTTCGACTCTCTTGCATCATTGTAGTGTGTTTTGGTCATCGCGGTGTGGGTTCAAGTCGTCAGTAGCAAAAACTTATATGTAAATACATGGGTAAGGATGTATATATTTGTATTTTCCTTGCGCATATTCCCTCATGGAATGAGGAATATGTACTTGGGTAAATATATATATATATATATATATCTGTGTGTGTGTGTGTGTGAAAATTTATATACGTGTAGGTGAATCAGTCCTGAGTTTCTATCATCTAAAGTTGAGTGTCTTGAGGTAGATTCCCTATGCCTGAGATTTTAATTTGAAGTCCTTGATTTCTTGAAAATTTTAAATATATATTTTCATGTCATTTGGGTATACATATATATATATATATATATATATATTTGTTAGTTAGAATTATTTGCGCCACTTGTATTTGGTTTATTATTTACCTATATGATTTTTCAAAGACTGGTTAGGTGTTGTCTTTATATTTAAAGTTTCATAAATGTGTAAAATAGTTTCAAAATGATTTTTAGTTTTTATGTGGTTTTCCTAGGACTCAAAGGTTTGTTACAACATATTATCAATGGATTGGACCATTTGAAGAATTTTTATGGTGTTGAGTGTTTTTATTTTGGATATTGGAAATGACCTTGGAAAAAGTGGATTTTTAATGTTAGAAAATATAAAGTCCCGGTTGGAACCTTATGTCATTTTTTGAAATGGAATTTGGTTTTGAATGTGTAATGGATATTTCCAAATAATTTTTTTTCCTTTTGGATGGTTTCTTAATAAAATTATAATTACATGATTGGTTTTTCAGAAAAATCTACAATATGATTTCCAAGGATGGGTTTTGGTGAGAACATGTTCTCAAATGGTGGTTTGACTTTCTTGAAATAATTGAATCATTGTAATCATAGGTTCAAGATTGTTTTTAAATGTTTAGTACATTGGTTATTCAACTGAGCTTTTAAATGATTTTGGAAACTTAAAAGTTCTAGTGATTATGTGTTCTAAAATGAAAAGTATTCCTTGTATATAATTTATCCGGTTTGGAACTTTAAGAGTGGTTAGTGAAAAAGGAAAACCCATCTTGAGGAATTCCCCCTAGTTTGAGAAATGTGATGTAAGAGTTAACATGTGATTTGTGATATGTTCCTAGTGTTGGAGCTTATACATTATGTGATGTGAAAGAGGGGGAAAATATTAAGGAGGGAGAACGGTGGTGAGAGGTTGAATGAGTTTTGGTTAAAGAAAGTGTTATGTTCATTTATGTTTACTTTATAAAACCTCACCAAAATTTAAAATAGAGTACATGAGAAACCCTGGGAACCTTTGTTGGAAGACTGGTACTAGTATGCTAGATGATTCAGAAGTGGTTCATCCCAGTTTTTTCTAGCAGGATTGATGCTATAATACTAACTAAACATGTGATATGATCAGGTCCCACTAGGCCTTGGGATGTGATACCCCCTGGTGGATCGTTCATGACAACACAATTGGTTGTGTTTTCTATACCACATCATTTGGTCATGGTTTCTATACCACATTTCACTGAGGTACGAGGTTCTTAGGGTCCCATTTTGGCTAGTTACCTATAGATATTGACCATGGTTCCTGCTTATGAAATTGTGTTTGTGAAATGATTTCTATTTTTTTGCTTAAATCTTGTTTCCTACTTTGTAAAATCCACATTTTTTATTTAAATTATTTTACGTTAATTGTGTAACATTGATGAATGCTTGGAAACTATTTTTAAAATATATTATAATTGAAACACTTTCCCTAAAAATGTAAACTTGTGACTTGATTTTGAAAAGAATGAAAATGAAATTTTAATATGTATTATTTTTAAAATATCATGATTTAGTTTCTTTTTAAAGGAAAGGTAATAGGGAATCATTTCTATTTTAAATTACTACTAAGAATCTCCATGCTCACACCTACTATGTTTTACAGTTTCAGGTTCCTCTAGTTTCGATCACTCGAAGAGTGTGGTTTTTATGTTCAATGGTGCCTTATGAGGTCACATGAGGTATGTTTCTCTGTTTAGTTTATTGTTTTATTCTCACTTCCAATTTATTCATTTTATATTATTTTATTTTTATTTATTTTCTAGGATAAATCATTTCAAACTGCTTTATTTTGATGCCCGACACTAGTTTCTAGCCTGTGGGGATCGGGAACGCCCTTTGGGCCATGTCACGGATCGGCTCAGGTGACCAGTTCAGGGTTAAACTAGGGTGTTTCATGATAATCTCATTTAGATTCTAGTCATAAAATTATTCATCACATTCAATTTTAATATAGTTCTTTCTATTTCCTTCCATTAACTAAAATAATAAGCATAGTGTGAGCAAAACTAGTGGGTAACTACATAATCCTAGAAAATAACTTATAGGGTTTCTAAATCATGACACTTTGTTTACAATATTTGACACTTTAGTCTTAATATAGGTAATTAATAGTCATAATATATTTAAATAATTCATGATGTTTTACAAATAGTTTGTGAATTTCAAAAGAATATCCCTCTAGATTGTCAATCCATGTGTGTAGCAAGGCCTATTATAATGCACCAGGTGATTACCAAGTCCAGATTAATGCACCCTGATCAGATTTATTACCCCTAGGTACCTATATTTCAATTCCACATCCAATTTTAGTATACAGATAGGGATTTAATTTCTTGGAAACCAAGCACTCTATCCTTTACCAAAATTACATGACATTTTTAATATAATGACTCATCCTTAGACTCATCCTTAGTAGTATACCTATACATATACTTAGAAATATCCCTAGGGATATCACTAATTTTTTCTAATAAAAGTTAACAAAGGTTAACTTAACATTTCCTTTAATACCAACCATACTTCCCCAGGATTGTCATACATGGATATTACAACTTTTTAGATGAATATTTATTAAATTACATAAACACATTACTGGGGGCCGTAAAAGTTTATTTCCTTTGGAAACATGATAAATAGTCTTCTTAATTAATGAAATATTTTTCAATTAATCCCATAAATATCATCCTATTATGTACTCTTCATATATATATGCTATTTAAAACCATTATTCATACCCTAGGGGAAAGGAAACAAAACAAGGTGAGATAAGATGCCCAGTAAAGGTAAACAACGGAGATACATAATCATAACATAAAGATAATGGTATGAGAACATGATCATAACATTTTAAAATCATACCCTACATATCAAAGATCATAATATTGAGTCATTTAATAATGATTTGTTGTTTATAAGACAAGAATAATAAGGAAATAAAATAACATGAGACATTTGAGCATAAAATTGGTATAGGATGTGTATTTTTTGTATACACACCATCTTATAACATTTTGAACATGTATAAATAAAATTGGGTTTTCTCATCAAGTTAAGAACATGAAATCAGTCCCTTGCATAATCTTATGGTCATGAAAACAGGTCCATGCATAACATTATGGACATGAAATGAAGGTTCACTCATAATATTATGAACATGTAATCAGGTTCACACATAACATTACAAACATATAATTAGTTTCATGCATAACCTTATGAACATAAAAGATAGGTCCATGAATAGCATCATTGTAGTTAATGTTCACTCCCAAAACCATCATAGCAGACACATCCCCTTACTAAACCCGATTCACTCTCATTTCACATCTAGTCTATCTCATGAGATATGCATTTTTACAAAATTCATTAGAGATAGATATAGGTCCCATCCATCATATAATGAAAATCATACATATATGTGCCAAATTATCATAAAACATTCATCATATCATTACCCATGAAATGAAACGGGTTTCATAAAAATTTAATATTATCATAACCCATGGAAAATAGATAGGTTTCATAATCATTTCATCATTTTATTATAGTATTACCCATTGAAAAATAAGTGGATTTCATAATAATTTTATCATGGTATAAACTCTGGAAGAGAAATGGGTTTCATAAAAATATTTTCATCATAATCACGAACCATTTAAAGAAAGAATAAGAATAATATAATTAGATAATAACCCCATAAAATCATAAGTAACATCAAATTATTTCATCTTATATGGAAAATGATTTTGAAATATAAATTGTAATTTTTATTTAGGAAAATATCTTTTCTTGGAAAACAGTTTTTTTAAATGTAAAACAGTTTGAAAGTAATTTTCTTTGAAAATAACATTTAAAACTTATAAGGGGGGATTTACAAATAATTGAAAACATTTCTTAAAGAAATTATAATTTCCACTTTGAAAAAACAATTTAAAAAAAATTGAAATCATTTTTATAAAAAAAGAGTTTTGGAAGAAAAAGAATTTTTGATTGAAAAGGTGATTTTTCATAAAAATATTGTTTTGAACTATTGAGTAAATAAAGATAAGAAGATTAAGGGAAACATGTATTCTCATGAAATAACCATATTATAAGAAAATTCATGAACTTATTTAGATATGAATCATAATATTTTATCATCGGAAACATAATCATAACTAATCCTGATAAATGATTAGATTGTAACATAAAATATTTATCACTTTAGAAAATTTGAATTGTAAGAACCACAATGGAATAACATTAATTGAAACTCAAAATATTATGAGAATAAATAAATTCATGATATTTAATGTAAAATAGTCTTTAAATACACCACATAAAAGAAAATAGGTGCATACATAACGTATGTCTCAAAGAAGGGAAATCGAGAAAAAAATCCATTACTGATTTGGTAACATTTTAAATGTAAACCCCAAGAAAGAGTGATACTAAAATGGATAAATAAATCAAATTAATTATAATAATAATAATAATAAAATAAATTCATGTTAATTATACACACCACATATAATAAATTGGTGGTGAATATGGCATGTGTCTCACAGAAGTAAAAAGTGAGATGAAAATCCCTTCTTACTTTAGTAATCTTTTGAATCGTATGACCTAATAAATAATAACATAAAATGAAACTTTAAATATAATTACAATAAGTATATCTATGATATAACAAGTCACATGTTCAGTATAGAAACCACACAAAAGAAACTAGTAATGAATTTGAAAATGTCTCCTAGAAATAAAAGAGAGACTATAAATCCATTACCTAATGTCTTAACATGCTTTGTACATGTTCAAACCTACTGTATAATAAATATAGGTTTATTATCAATATATTATGAAATCATAATTATGTATTTCGTACCATAAATTATTTACTTATGCCCTTCTATTACCCTTTCATTAACAATTTCATGTTAAAGTTGTGTTTTGGGTATAAATACTTCGTTTTTTCATATAAGTTTTGATTTTTTATTTTTGACCCTCTTACCTTGATCATGGTTCAATTATCTCTAGAATAATAATCATTGCATAATAATAATACTTATACATCAATTTTACTTTTAATACCAATCATGAAATATGGTTTTGAGAAATGAAGTATGTTACGATCTTAGAGACAGTAGGTCGTACTTACGCATGAGTAACATTTAAAATTTTCAATTATCTTTATGGAAAGGTAGTAGGTAATATTTTTGGCACAAAAATATGTGAAAATGGATAATTTTAGGAGGCCACAATTTTTTTGATATTTAATTCAAGCTCAAAACGTCCCTAAAATGATCTTTAAGGGTTTGGTTTGCAAATCCCTTTCACAAAGATCCCTTCCCCTCTGAGAACTCTTGAGGCCATGACAGAATTATCCCTGAGTCCATTGAAGCCCCACGACCATGATAAAGGTGACAGATGGTTCACAGGTATTCCCTAGCTGCATCCCTTTGCAAGTCCCACCTTTTCTTTGTGGTGCACTTCCTGGAATCGTGAGATGCCTTTGACTATAAATATGTGGCTCATTCCACCTAAAAGGCATGAATACCCTAGCCTTTCAACTTTTAATATCCCAATTCACGAAGCACCTAAGTATCACAAACCAAATGAAAAATGAATCATTCAAGGTATTTGAGCATCATGAACCCCCCTTCTCCATGTTCCTAGATACCTCCACATAAGGTGGGGATGAATTTCACCAATACCTATGCACTTCACAGAGGAAGAAGGCCCTTCGAGGTACTTGAGGCTCCACAAAGCATTAAGACATTGCGAAGAACTCCTTTACTAACTCTTTAATTCATGCAATGTTAGGGTCACCATATTTTTCAGAGACCATTCCTTCATGAATAACTTCTTAGAGAGCCCCCCTGCTTCATGAAACCCTTCTTTTGTGCCTTAAAATTTTTCTTCCCTTCAGATGACACCTCTTCACAAAGGTCGAGTTCTCCATGTAAGATTCGGTGTCCTAAAACCAACTAGCTGTACTTTGATTACATGGATATTTAATGTATTTAAATATTAAAATATTATTACATATTGTTCATTGTTCTGCATGACTATAATTTAATAATGTCTTAGAGTATTTGTTACATTGATAAGGTCATGGTAGTTCCTCTCTATAATGAGAAAATTGAAATACTATAAAAATATTCTTAAATATAGTTCTACCGTAGGATGACATAATATGACGGGACACATAGCATGCAGACTATTAGGTGCGAGTACTCGTAAGCATATGAGACTTCCTCTCATGAGGTTTTCACTTGATAATCTTCAAGACAAAAGATTATGAGAAAAGACCTACAAGTAGGAATTCTGTATGTTTTGGTGTCATCCGATGTTTCTATCTCCGAGAATGTTTAATGATAATTAGACTTTAAGATTATCATTATTACATGTTAGGACTTTTGTACTTTGATTTACTGACAAAAACTGTCATGAAGACAGTTGGCGGGAAGTAGGGTATATTGGGTGCATCACGAGTGGCATGATATTAATGGATAATTTGAGAAAAGATTTTGCCCTTTAATTTATGGAAGTTGATATCTCGACCATTGATTGAAATATAACCGTCGCGTGAAATTCTATTTCCATGGTGTAACGATTAGTTTATTTTAGGTAGTCAAATAATGACATATCAAGCACAAAAGTTGATTACACTATCATCAAACCTGCTTGATGAGATATTAAGACAAAATGATTATATTACATAGTGAACATTCATATGTGGATGTCGTTGTTGTGACTTTACATTATTTATTTTGGGTTCCTTGACCCGTTTCTAGATAATACTCTTGGACTTTATGCAAGATCGCCTAAATCCAATGAGAAAGAATCCTAGAGGGTCACACACTAAGTGTTTTTGGTGGTCTAGGTTAAATTCTATTTAAATTTAATTAATTAATTAAATATTATTCTCAAGATAGTAGAACACATTTTATTCAAGTTAAGATAATCAAATAAATTAAATAATATATTTTTTTTATTTTTTTTAACAATTAATAAATGTTTATTTACTAGTTTGTAAATTAAATATTTATTTAAGAGAATAAATAATTTATTTATTTATTCAAGTGTTAAATAAATGGATGTGGAGTTCGAGCGGACCAAATCTGGTCCGGTGGTAAAATAACAATTTTCAAGATGGTAAATAATTATTAGTTGGCACAAGTTAAAATAATAATGACGCTAATATTATTTTGTGACGTGGAATTTTATTTTGGCACAACATAAATAATGACGTGGTATTATTATTATGAACATGTTTTTTTCTAAGTTCATGAATGTATTTAATTTCTGTTATGAAATTAAATATTGTAACTGAAGTTCCATGCATATAAATAGACAAGTACGTCTATTATCCCAAGGTGAACACACCACACATTTGGTGAATTGAGAATTGTTGAGATAAACAATTTCTCTCTCGAATCCTCTTCCTTCCCCTCTCAAGAAAAAGAGGTGTTCTTCAAGGTCAAAGAACAATTAATCAATAAAGACCGAAAAAATACATTCGCTTCACCGTGATAACACCTGGAGAACGATTGGTGTCGATCAGAGGCCATCATAGCACATGTGGATCACCGCTATAGGGATTGTAGTTTGCATCCTTACAAGTGCAATAAGATAATCTGGAAGGTTCATTCTGAACAATCAACATCATCAATGAAGAAAATACCGAAGATCTAGGTATTATTTTCTTTATGAAATTAATTAAATTAATTATAAACATGATCTGAAATATCCTCTCTAAATGTTTCAGAACTCTTCCTTCTTTATCTCAATCTTTGATTCTATTACGTGGAGATTGGCTGTCATCATTGTATTGATCCCAGAATAATCATTGATCATGGTAATAATTAAAGTTGGGTGTCGTCCCAATAGTGCTTCCACTGCGCTGAGAACCTACAAGTGGTATCAGAGCGATTACATCATAGTTTATAATTATTTAAATATTTCGTTGATGATTTACACATTTAATAATTTAGTTGTTTCAATTCAAGTTAATCATTCTTCAAATCTGAATATCTAGATCTATTCCTCCTCTTTTGTTTCTCAGTCACCTTACTGAAATGATCTTTTCTTTTAATTTTGATTAAAATAAAATTGAGGATCTCATCTGGGGGTTTCAAAGCTTCCTAGCCGTATAACACCAAAACACACGACGTCTATTTGGTAGTACACATCATGTAGTCAAGATTCAATGCATCAGACCGGTTCTCCAAACCAATCTATGTTTTGGAAAGTCTTAAATGACTCTATTTGTTGACTAGGAACAAGTGGTATGTGGTTTCCGGATTACACACCATGTAGTCCACTAGACACAGTGTGTAGTCCCTTCGATTTAGGGTTAGACCATGTACCCCATACATGACTTGCCCGACTGGAAACTAGGCAATGTGGATATTACATGGTGTGTGGCCCACTGAACACGACATGTACTCCAAATATTTCCGAAGTACATCTACACTCCATGTCCATAGACGTGTACTTTGGATGGACGGTGAACGATAGTACATGTCGTGTAGTTGGAACTACATATCGTGTACTCATCCAAATTACACAGATTTATTAAAATTTATTATTATATTATACAAACCCTTGAGACATGTACCATAGTGTGGGAATAAAGATAAGGCACAACACGTGATAGGTGTTTTATATATATGAGTTTAATTTAACATCTGCGTAATGTTCATTTCTACTCATTGGGTAGTTATGAACGGGAATTTACTAGGTTTCATCCAAGGTACAAGTTACGTACAAATATAATTTTTAATGAATTTATTTTTTTTAAAATTATGATGGATGATAACATTAAAGAAATTCATAAAAGAGTTTAAGATAAACAGTTTCATTAATTAAATATGATAATTAATTGATTTGAGCACGATTTATCTAAATCAAGAATGATTAAAGAATTGAATGCTAGTTTTATTTATGCATAAATATCATTTCATGTATGGATGATCATTAGCTAGGCCAAGACCTTTATATATGGATGTATTCTTTTAAATAATTTATTTAAATTAAATTTGTTGGTCTGTGAGCCTTCTCCTCATTAATATATAGGGCCTGCGTGCCCAAGTTTTCTTTTATGTAAAAACCCTTTTTTACCCCTCACCTACATGTGAGTTTAAAAAAGGCATATGTAATGGATGGAACTCCCAAGCTAGTGGATGCGGTTCAAGCTGGAGCCAAGATGAAACCAATCCCAGGAGATACAGAGGTGGATAGGTGGACAACTGTAAACACGGACCCAAAAGGTTCAAGATGTTTCTCCCCTAGGTTAGGGTTAGTTTATCAGCCACTAGATAAACTAACCATTATAAAATCTCATGATAATTCCCCATATTGTATTTATAATAGTTTCATGGTTTATCATTATGGATGTGTTGTCACGATCACATAATTAGTAAATTAAACAAGCATGCAAGATGGAACTAAAATAAACCAGACTTATGCGTAAATATTAGCCAGACATAGTTAATCACTTAAGTAAGTTCCACTTAATATTGACAAGAACATGATAATGATAATAATAAATTCACATATTAGAGATAAATTCCCTCAAATAAAATATTAAGTCAGACAAAGCCTTTAGTTACTTGATTAAGGGAAAACCCAATAAAACTATGTGTTTGAATAACCCTTGTGGGGACACATAATTTTATACAGGAAGACCTTATAAAAGGATTCGGGTTTACTTAACCATATTACATCAAGAGGAGTAGCCATTGATAGACTTGGTGTTATATTGGAGGTAAGATTTGAGGAAATCCAAAAGTCATGATTTCGGGATTGGGGAGTCCACTCAACAGATCAAGGAGATGCAAGTCCCTAGTTGGAAAAGACATGCCTACCTAAATACCTTCTAATAGCTTGACAATCCCTTGTTGGGGTTATGAAAATGGGAATATGGATATTTTCCACTAGAATGTCATGGAAACTTGTCATTCTTAGTTCAATGGTGAGGGCCATTGGAACTTGATAAAATAGTGGGAGACTTAAAAAAATTATTATTTCTCATAAAATGTAATAAAGAAAGTACTAATGATCTTCTCTTTTAATTTTATAATAAAAATGACAAGCTCACCAACCACACTATCCCTACAATCAATTCTGGATAAAGACAACATCCTCACCGGCAATAACTTCCAGGATTGGTTTAGATGCCTTTGGTTTATCCTATGCCATGAATGGAAGTCTTACGTGATGGAGTCAACATTACCTTATCTGCCTTCCAAATAGGTGAATGGTGAGGATTTTCTGGTCTATGAGAAACATATGAACGACATGATTGATGTTCAATTTTGGATGTTATCATCAATTTCTAGTGAGCTCATGAAGTCTCATGGGATCATGGATGCTTATAGTATGATCGATCACCTTCGTGATCTTTATCGGGAGAGAGAAAGATATGAAATGTTTGAGATCTCTAAGGAACTCTTTCAGAGTAAGCTTGGAGAAGGTGCCCCATCTAGGCCACATGTAGTCAAGATCATTGTCTACATTGATCGCCTAGAGGTTCTAGGGTTTAAACTACCCGAAGAACTGGGCACTGATCTCATTCTCGCATCACTCTCTCAGATCTTCTATAATTTTTTTGTCAATTTCAATATAAAAAACATTGAGAAGTATCTATCTGATCTTCTTATCCTCATTATCCAAGTGGACAAATATATGAAGCATGAAAATCCTTATGTCCTTATGGTGAATAAGAGGGGAGGGAAGGAGAAGATCTTTAAGCCCAAATCTACTTCACAACCTTCCAAGAAAAGGAAGATCAAAGGGGAGACAAAGGAACATGAGGCTATTTTTTTCGCATGTGGCAAGAAGGGTAACTGGAAGAAGAACTGAACCCATCCTAAGAAAAAAGGGGAAGCTTCAGGTGCATTTGTTATCGAATGTAATTTATCTATTTCTACAAATTGGGTATTAGATACAGCTTTTGGTGCTCACATATGTATCCAAATATAGGAACCAAGTAGATTCATGAAGATTGACTGAAGGGAGATAGATCTACGAGCAGCAAACGGAGCTAGATTTGTTTTTGTACCCGTTGAGGACTACCACCTCACGTTTCCAACCAGGATGATATTGGTGTTAAAGGGTTGTTATTATGTGCATTCTGTCACTAAAAACATTTTTTTGTATCTAGATTAGATACATATGGATTTGTTTTCAATTTTTTAAATGAATGTTTCTTCTTTTACAAAGATATCATTTGTTTTGGTAGGGCACATATATGAAATGGTATTTACGTGTTGGATTACACAAACCAAGTAATGAAAATTTATAACAAATATAATTCACGTGAATCATACCACACCCAACTTTAGCATCACTGGCTAAGTCATGTAAATGAGAAAAACTTAAAAAATTTACATAAAGATTGATGTTTCGATTCTTTCGAACTAAAACCACTTGGCATATTTCATGCATGTTTAGAAGGAAAAATGACCAAATCCCCATTTATGGGAAAGGTGAAAGGGCTAAAGAACTTCTTGAATTGGTTCATACCGATGTGGGGGGACCATTCCCAGTTGAAGCGATGTGAGGTTACTCAAACTTCCTAACTTTTACTTATGATTTTAGTAGATATAGATATATATACTTAATGAGGTATAAGTTGGATTATTTTGATAAATTCAAAAAATATAATAATGAATTTGATAACCATCTCGGTAAGAAGATTAAGAAACTCCACTCAGAACGAGGCAAAGAATATATTAATCAAGACTTCATTGATTACTTATGGGAGTTTGGGATCCTATCCCAACTCACTCCTCCATACACACCCTAATGGAATAGTGTGAGATAAAGGAGGAACTGTACCCTATTGGAAATGGTGAGATCAATGATGAGTCATGAGAGTTTTCCATTATCCTTTTGGGGATATGCGTTACAAACAGCGGAACACATATTGAACCAAGTACCAACTAAATCCATAAATGGTATTACATATGAGTTCTAGAGTAGAAGAAAAGCCATGTTATCGAGTTTACATGTTTGGGGTAGCGAAGAATTTGTTAAGGCCTCTTCGGGTAACAAACTCGCACCCCGAGGCACAAAGTGTACCTTTATAGGATACCCCAAGAAAATAATGGTATATTACCTATACAAACCCTCAGAAAAAAATGTTATAGTGGAATAACGCACCATATTCCTTGAGATGGATCACATCTACAAAAGATACATTGGGGGTGAGATAGACTTCGATGAAGTCGAGGCTCAAGTTACACAAGAGTTGGTATAAGAACAGATTCTATAAAGCCTCGTGGAAGAAGAATCTGTTCCAGAGACACAATCACTGCGTAGGAGTACAAGAGAGGTTAGAGAACCAAAATGGTATGGTTTTCTAGTTACCGAGGATGGTGACTCCTTATTAGTTGATAATAAATATCCTCTAACCTACATAGAATTAGTAAGTGGCACAAATATTTCCAAGTGGAAAGAAGACATGAATTATGAAATGGATTCCATGTATCAAAACCAAGTCTGGATTTTTGTAGATCCCCCAGTTGATGTAAATCCTATTGGTTGTAAATGGGTATTCAAGAAGAAACCGAACATTGAAGTACAAGTCAGTACCTATAACACATGATTGGTTTCAAAAGGGTTTAAACAAAGTCAAGGAATTAACTACTATGAAACCTTTTCCCCAGTTTCAATGCTGAAATTCATTAGAATTATACTTACCATTGTGGCTTACCACGATTATGAGATTTAGAAAATGGATGTCAAAACAACCTTCCTTAATGGGAACCTTTAGGAATATGTCTACATGACACAACCTGAAGGGTTTGTGACTCCAAAGGATGCCAATAAGGTATAAATGTTGCAGAAATCCATTTAAGGACTAAAGAAAGCATCCAGGTCATGGAACCTTCATTTTGATGAACCCATAATAGAATTTAGTTTTATCAAGAATTAATGCGAGCCATGTTTCTATGAATGGTTTAGTGGGATTGTAGTCATTTTCTTAATAGTATATGTTTATGACATATTACTTATTGGGAATGAGATACAAGTCTTATAGTCTGTTAAGTCATGGTTGAATCAATGATTCTCCATAAAGGACTTAGGAGAGGTAGCATATATTCTTGGGATCAAGATTCATCATGATAGATCCAAGAGATTATTGGGTCTATGTTAAAGTACATACATTGATAAGATACTAAAGAGATTCAGTATGAAACAATCCAAGAGAGGATTGTTTCCAGCATCACATGGCATTCATCTTTCCAAGAAAATGTGCCCTCAAACACATGAGAAAAGAATGATAATGGCAAGGAATCTATATGTATCAGTGATTGGGTCAGTGTTGTATGCCATGCTATGTACTAGACTGGATATCGCCTATACATTAAGTGTGGTAGGAAGATATCAAGATGACCCAGGTGACTTCCATTGGATGGAAGTCAAGACTATCCTAAAGTATTTGAGGCATACTAAGGATATGTTACAAGTTTATGGAGGAGATGAGGAACTAGTTATCAGAGGATATGAAGATGCTAGTTTCCAGACTAATCAAGATGACATGAAGTCACAAACAGGATACATATTCACTTTGAATGGAGGTGCAGTGATCTAGAAGAGCTCAATGTAGAGTGTGGTTGTAGATTCTACAGTAGAGTCTGAGTATATCGCAGCTTCTGAGGCAGCTAAATAAGTAGTTTGGATGTGAAGCTTTGTCTAGGAGCTGGATTTGATACCAACCAGTAAAGATCCCATCACACTATACTATGACAATACTATAGTGGTGGCTCTTGCAAAAGATCCAAGGTCTCATCAGCGGATGAAGCACATACTTAGGAAGTATCATCTTTTGAGGGATTTTCCTCAAAGAGGTGAAGTTGTAGTGAGAAGTATTTCCACAAAAGACAACATGGTTGACCCATTGACTAATGCATAAACTCATCAGAAACATGATCATCATGTAAGGTCTATCAAACTGAATGTCGTAGGAAGTTGGCTCTATTCCAAGTGGGAGTTTGTAAGAGTTGGTGTCCTAAAACCAACTGGTTGTACTTTAATTACATTTATATTTAATGTATTTAAATATTAAACATATTATTACATATTTTTCATTATTCTTCATGACTTTGATGTAATAATTTCCTAGATTATTTTTTGCATTTATAAGGTCATGGCAGTTCCCCGCTATGATGAAAACCTTGAAATGCTATAAAAATATTCTTAAATATAGTTCTACAGTTGATTGAAATACTATTACAGGAAACATAGCATGCATAACTTCAGGTGTGAGTACTCATAAGCAGATGAGACTTCCTATCATGAAGTTCTCACTTCACAATATCCAAGAAAGAAGATTATGAGAACAAACCTGCTAGTAGAAATTCCACATGTTTTGGTGTCATCAGATATTTCTATTTGTGAGCATGTGTAATGATCCTTAGACTTTAATATTATCATTAATACCTGTCATGACTTGCACACTTTGATTTACTGACAAACACTATCACGCAGATAGTTGGTGGGAAGTAGGGTACGTTTGGTGCATCATGAGTGGAATGATATTAATGGATAAGTTGAGAAAGGATTTGTCCCATCTATTTATGGAAGTTGATATCTCGGACCTTTGATTGAAATATAACCATCACATGAAATTACATGGCCATTGTGTAACAACAAGTTTATTTCTGGTAGTCAAAGAATGATGTATCAAGCATAAAAGTTGATGACACTATCATGAAACCTGCTTGATGAGATATTGCGACAAAGAGATTATATTACACAATGAGCATTCGTAGGTGGATGTCTTTGTTGCGAATTTACGTTCTTTCTCTTGGGTTCCTTGACCTATTTCTAGATAGTACTTTTGGACTTTAGGCAAGACCACCAAATGCTAACGAGAAATAATCCTAGAGGGTCACACACTATGTATTTTTGGTGGTCTCAGTTAAATTCAATTTGAATTTAATTAATGAAATAAATATTATTCTCAATACCATGGAATAATTTTATTCAAGTTAATATGATTTCATAAATTAAATAAAATATATTTATTTTTATCTAACATTTAATAAATATTTATTTACTAGTTTTTAAATAAAATATTTATTTAATAGAATAAATAATTTATTTATTTATTAGGGTGTTCAATAAATGGAAGTGGAGTTCGAGCGGACCAAGGCCGATCCAGTAGTAAAATAATTATTTGCAAGATGGTAAATAATTATTAGTTGGAACAAGTGAAAATAATAATGACAGTGCTATTATTTTGTGACACAAGAATTTTATTGATAATTCCATTTTTCGTAAGTTGGCGCACCATAAATAATGACGCAATATTATTATTATAAGAATGGGTTTTCTCTAAGTTAATAAATTTATTTAATTTCTGTTATGCAATTAAATATTGTAATTGAAGTTCCATGCATATAAACAGACAAGTAAGCCTATTGTTCTAGGGTGAACACACCACACACTTGGTGAATTGAAAATTGTCGAGCTAAACAATTTCTCTCTCGAATCCTCTTCCCACCCCTCTCAAAAATGAGATAAATTATTCAAGTCCGAAGAACAAGCGATCATGAATGTCAACACAAGACACTCGTTTCGACGCGCTAGCACTCGTAGAATGATTGGTGTCGATCGGAGGCTATTAGAGCATGTGTGGATCACCGCTAGATGGATTCTAGTTTGGATCCTCACAAGTGAAATGAGATAATATGGAAGGTCCATTCATAATGATCAACATCATCAACGAAGAAAATACCAATGATCTAAG
This sequence comes from Viscum album, assembly GCA_963277665.1. Lineage (NCBI taxonomy): Eukaryota > Viridiplantae > Streptophyta > Magnoliopsida > Santalales > Viscaceae > Viscum > Viscum album. Next base: position 598,307,237 of record OY728132.1, on the reverse strand, counting down.
TGTTATTTTCTTTATGAAATTAATTAAATTAATTATAAACATGATGTGGAATATCCTCTCTAAAGGTTTCAGACCTATTCCTTATTTATCTAAATATTTGATTCTATTCTATGCATATTTGAGTTCATCATTTTATTGATCCTATAATAATCATTGATCATGGTAAAAATTAAAGTTGGGTGTCGGCCCAACCGTTCTTCTATTGCACCTGAAACCTATACTCCAAGCCTCGACACACATCCAAGATTGGTTTGTCTGATATTCAAGTCCCTATACAACCTATTCCATCCATTCTTGTGGCCCACTCTATGTCATGTGTGGCCCAATATTTCCATTTACCTTTTTCTTCTTAGCATAGGCATGATAACCCCCTTTACATCTCAGCATAGGGATGCTAATGTAGACCTCACGAGTGATCACTCCTCTACACCGTTAACACTTGTCATTTATGGAGCCATCACCCTCCCAAGAGTGAATGAGCTATAGTTATGTAAGCCCAAGGGGTGAGGAGTGATCCCCCACATCTGAGCTACATGACGTAAAACTGCCTAGCACCAAACATTCTCAACACATGATGTCAAACTGTGGACTCTCCCTATACAGAAAATATAAGATGTACCTTGTATGAGTGAAACAAAATGAGATCCTACTCACTTGGAATGAAATCCACAAAATCCCTTTCACAGGTAATGATATCCTCCTAGTCATCCATTATGAAGTAAGATCCTAGCCTTTCTTACAGGATGTAACAAAATTGCTCCTCCTTGCCTCCCACTAGGTACGAGGATCTGAGAGGAGATGGGCACCAGGAACCTTTTTCACTTTCATTCTCTCAACACCCCATACTTATCCCTTTGGGATTTTAATGATGGGACACTTCCACGTATAAGCCCCACTTTCACATAACGATATCCTCCTTTCATGTTATGAGATCCTTCCTGAGAAAATTACATGCATAACCCCACACCATCTCTAATTGGCACATCTTTCATGGCAAGATAGTCAATTTTATTGCTTCCTCTTGTTTCTCACACTGAGAATGAATCAGGTGGGATTAGAGGTTATAAATGACCATGAAATCTAAACTACCTATGGGCTAATTCTATACATAAGCCCCAGAATTTCCAAAGGAAACCCTCCTAGTGTAAGCCCCATCATTCTCCCTCCAAAAAGAAATGTTTCATGCATCAGCCCCAACCATATGATCCATTTTTATGGGTCTTCTATTCAGGTGTAAGCCCCAGTTCCCCTATTCGAACTACAGGAGATTTGATCCCCATAACCTAGGAATGGTATATATGAAGACTCTTTGAGGTCCAAACTTGACACCCCAAAACACCTTATCCATTCCATCCATTCCAACCAACACACCATACATGTCCATCTTAATTTTACCCAGGGTTCCACATCCTAGTTAGATCATGCCATCCATTTGGTTAATTCCTACACATAAGCCCCATATGCACCATCACTTCTCTTACTGGCACCCAGGAATCCTCAATGTGTAAGCCCCATACAATCCACACAATCCAACTAAGAGAAATCCTCTTGTGAAGGGAAGATATCATGCATAATTCCCACACATTCCAATGAACTATGTGGGTTTTGATCCTTTACTCCTAGGTAGGGTACGTAGGATTCCACTTTGAGTTTCAATCCCAACCAATGGTAAACATTGGTGTCCCCCTCATAGGGATGCACCTCTCTAGTCCACCTCCAATGGTGTCTACATCAACCTTCATGGTGTGACATATTCCATTTATGGGACACACCTATTTGGGACTACCTTCACAAGTGTTCTGATCCACCCATTTGGTAAACCCACTAGGTGATACCTCCTAGGGATGTACCTCTTTGATTTTCCTCCATGGTGCATTCTAATTAGTTTCAATTTGTCTCTGCAATATGTTAAACTCATGACCTATCACACTACTACCTCGTGTTAAATATGGGATGCCTGAGGAAAACCTAGAAAGATATTCCATTTGAATCAGATACCCCATGATTGAAATGATATTCATTGGCTTCTACACTGAAGATTACTCCCTTAGATACCCTCCCATGAGGAAGAATAGAGGTGACCAATGTTCCAGAATCTAGACATTCTAATGATGCCCAACGTGACTACTCCCCTAACCGAAGGTTGCAACTCTATCAATACCCCTTCAAATTTACAGATATAAGCAACGTAATTATTTTTCATCCATATAGAGATGGCACCGAGAATGAGTTTCCCAAACAAGTCTTAATATATGAGGGAGACCCAGACTAGGAAATGATTTTCCAAGAATAAATCCATATAAGGATGAACTAAAATCTCATCATCCCATTTCGATCAAGGATTAGACATCACCAAAGAAAGTGATGAATGTCACCTGCTTTTGAAAAGTTGGAATGCAGGGTAACAATGAAACACCCGTGGAAGATAACACGAGTAGCGACGCCCCCTGATGAAAGCGTCATAAACATAAATGGTGTACCTGATATTAAATATTCTCTTCAACATGGGGACTAGTAGCATTTGAGACATCATTATATAAGTATGTTACCAGATCCAGTTATCCGGTGCCAGGACCCACTAAGAAAATAGTGGGATCGTTGTGGAACTCACTAGGAATTGGGAAAGTTAATCATTGGTAATTCTAGTCCATGACATCATCGGCGTGGATCTCTCTCTCTCTCTAGCCCTGTAAGATTGTACGACACTAGGGAATTGAGAATTGATTTCTTGGTATCTATATCAATAGTTGAATATTCCTGATTTATAGGACCCAATCTACAATAAACCAATTACCCCCCACCCACTGATGCAGGGGTAGGAGAAATCTCAATGTTGCAATCCCGTGGGACTCTGTGTCCATCAAAACATCAATAGAAACTGCACATATCAGTCACCCACACCCCCTCAGAAATCATTCACAGGAGGGTGATGGACCCACTCATATTCTAGTATGATCAAGAGGGGGTCATCCCCATGAGGTATATGGCCTGAAGAGACTTCGAGGCTTTTGTACCTCACTGACACCACCACCCCAAGGTCCATGTAGGGATCCTATGCTCCTCACTCCAATAAAAAACCGCTTCAGAAGCCTCTCCCTGGAGCAATCCTTTGACCATATCTCCTATGTCAAGGAGGTAGAGGATGCCCAGGTCATCCAGACAATTACTACCACCTGGGATTCACCTAGGAGGGATCCCACCAGGCTATGTCAGTGTCACCAATGACCAGTATTCTAGGATGAGGAATAGTTGTACTATTACCCTACTCTCCTGTCCCTGGTTGGACTGAACTAATGCCCAAATTGGTCCCAATATTAAGAGGATTCCCATCATGGGGAATCATCTACCATAGCTCCAGTGGCTCCTACCACCCTCGATTCACTCCACCAGATCCCTGTTATTGTAGAGCAGGGACTCGTCAATGACCAGTAATAATTGAGACTCCATCCACCCCATAGGAAAATGGGTTTAATATTTCAATTGTTGTAATAACCAACAACTATCATAGGCCGACCCGTGAAGATGAGATTAAATACAAAAGTCATCCTCGTACCATCTCTGGTTATACTAGAGATCCTCCCTGCTATAACAATCAACATGGAGGCCCTCCCCATGTTCCCAATATTAGTTAAAGAGGAGGTCCTCCCTGCTTTATTGATATCTAGCATGAAGGTCCTCCACATTCATGTGGTTCCTGATATGGAGGCCTTCCCTATGTCATATACTGTCAATGCAAAGTTCCTCCCCGTGCCATCCCCAACTCAAGCATAGGTCCTCCCTACTCTAGCAATCCAAGTTGAGGTCCTCCCTACTTCATCAATGACCAATATGAAGGCCCTCCCCATAAACCCCCAGCCAACGCAGAGGTCCTCCTCATAAAATATCCCTGAATTATGGAGGCCCTCCCCATGTTTCTACCAGCTCGATTGGAGTTCCTCCCCACTCCAGCACCAATCAAAGTGGAGGTCCTCCCCAATCCATCAACAGTCAATCCAGAGGCCCCCCTTATGTCCAGTTTGATCTGTAAAAAGGTCCTCCTCATGTTTCCACCCTCCAGTATTGAGGCCCTCTCCATGATGTTTTCACCAGTCAACATGGAGTTCCTACCCATGTTCTCAATGACCAAAGTAGAGTTCCACCCCACTACATCATCATATAGAGTGGAGTTCATCCTCACTCTTTTAGAACTCCAAGAAGAGGTCCTCCCCACTCCGAAAACGACTGATTCGAAGGTCCTCCCAACTCCAGTTCCAACCATCATAGAGGTCCTTCCCATTATGAATGAGTTCCTTGACTTGATGAGCCATCTCAAAGTATAAGGTTGAATCACTACCACCGAAGGAAAAACTCTAGGAAGTGCCAAGTTTTTATAAATACCATTTTATTCTCAGATTATGAAGTCGAATGTGATTCAATGATGGATCCTTCTACCCATTAATTTGTATAAAAATATGGGGTAGGATCCCAAGAGGTGAAATTGATAATACCAAAAGGTGAGATGAACCATATCCCAAAATCCCTTCATAGGTACATGTAGGTGGAGGAATATTTTTCTCCCTTTTAGGGTCTCAAGGCACCATCATCTCTATAATTGATAGTTTCATTCTCTACCTCTACTCAAGATCAAGAATGATTATTATGGGATTTGATAGACAACGAGAACCTAGTGGATCCACAGATGACTATTTCTACCCTCACACATGAGGCAGTGGTAGGTACCCAGTCCTATAGGGATGTGATGATGTGGCTAGTACCGCCACCAAGAGACAACCCAACATGCATGGATCAGTTAGTTCTTGCATCGGTCTCTCCACTAGCCATCCCACCACCACAATGATCTTAATCTGTGCCATTTCTAGTATCTCAGATCACACCGATTAGATCTTGGGCCAGCCAAGAGCCCCAAACTACTTCTGAATAGGGAATATTTTGAGACACCCTATCCTCTGATCAGTTTCCAGTTGTATTTTTGTCCAAATGAGGGTCCCAAATTCGATTTTTTGGATTCCCTCACTCAGGATGAGGTCACGTGCTTTCACTGAACCATCTAGGCAATGCATTTTTTCCTTCATGAATTCCATTTGGTATACCCAAAGAGCACATAACATTTTGACAAAATAGGCCAGCAATGATGCATGGTTGAGTTGGAAACATTCCCATTAGTGTAGCATCCTACATCACCAAGTTGCCACTAGACCCTTCAACAGAGATGTATTCAGAAATTTAAAGTACTCCATAGAATCATCAAAGAAACATATCCACATGTGCAAATCCATGGTTGGGTAAAGAACACCGATATCCATTTCATTCCTATCAAGCGACAACCCAATTTTCCTTGTGATATTGAGGACACACCCCTGAGTATTTTCATGGTGAATATGGATGATCTCACACTACCTAAGGATGGGGAAACTATCATAAGTTTTGATGAGGAGGACCAGACTAATGGGATGGTACAGTATCAAGTGGACCCTCATCTAGGTGTTCTCACTCACCTGCAAAGGCAGAAAATCATCCTTGGGGAGCCCTATTCATCGTTTAACACCTACCGGAATATCAATAATGGGAAAGGACATCTTGATCTGTTAGATCTATCTTATTCCACAAAGAAGACATAAAATGATCCTGTTATGACTGCTCTTTGATAGTATATTTTAGATTATAATTGTATCATCAATGAGATCCTTATTGAGTGGTGCCAGGACTATGGTACCCCTTGATTGGATCATGTTCCTCCTCCATTGGTTCATTAGGGACATCCACAAGTTTTCCTAGGCTAGTTGACCCCAATACATCCCAACGATCCCATGCATCCCGATAGGGTAGATATCAGATTTTATTGAAGGTGACCCCAATATGTGTCACCAAATCCATCTAAACAACATAAGAATATCTCTCGGGACCCAAATCAAGATACTATGCATGTTTCTCTATAGGTAAATCAGTGATACAATGATCCTTCCTACCATGTTGATGATTCGGTCAATGAACTGGTGGTTAGAAATCCTCATCAAGATACGACCCCCCACTAGGATGATCTGCTTGTTGTCATCACTACTTGGCTCGAATCCCTAAAAAAGAGAAAGGTGGAAATCCCACATAATGGAAAGTTGTACCTAGAATAGGTGGATGAAATGAGAGCACACTCAGATAATGGTAATCCAACCATAACCCCATTAAATGGGATGGTAAAATTTATGAAGTATTATTTCATCTCTTGGTGAGGACCCATGTTGGGAACCCTAGAGTAGAAAGAAACATCCAAACTCTAATGTTTCGTTTAGAAATTGGAAGGTTCTACATTCTTCTGGCACAACCATTTACCCAATGGGCCTATCACTGGTTGGGAAGTCCTCCACAAGTAGTCTCTTTACCAGTTCAGTTACACTATATGAAAGAGAAGTATTTCCAAACTCATTAAGTGTAATAAAATGCTAGATGAGTGTATCATAGACTTCATCTCAAGGTGGAAGGGCCCCATGTACTCACTCAACATGCCACTGACTCGTGAGTAGCTTCTAATGATGTTCATGAGTAAAATCAAGACTAAATTGGTTCCCAAACATTTCACTCAAAATTTACCAGCTGTATTTTAGGATTTCTCAGACAAGGCTCAACACCTAGAGGAATACTTATAGCAATCCAAGTAGGAATGTCCCATGCCACTTCTAGCTCCTCCAAGAAGATCCTCTAAGTTAGAGACTTCCACTTCAATACAAGTAGAATACTCAAAGTCACTAGAGATGTTTCCCATAGAGCCTCTCCAAGCATAGCCTCATTGAGAAAAACAACCTCAGCAAGCTATGCCTCACCAAACTCAAAATCGACAAACACCTTCTTGGTAGGAACCACTACCCAGAAAAGAGAATGTGGACCAAGCACCTCATTAGACTCCAACCCCTTTCTAGGGATAAGATACCACAAATCCCTTCCCAAACATGAGAAAAAGAACCTACTCCTTTCCAATATCCAAGGTTTCCAGTTATTTCCACAGTGCTCTAGGACAAGGGACTCTGAAGCTTTCTGAATATAGAAAACCCTATGAGGTTGATTTTACTGACCATCCTGACCACTTCCCTTACCAAATGATCCTTGGAAATACCATCAAGAAACTCTATGTGTTAAAGTATTGTCCCAGGGTGAGGTGAAAAATGTCATGGTCAAATTGGGTGAAGTTTTAACATAAGAACCACACATCTTTGCTGATCCTGGTAATGAAAAAGAGGTTTCCAGTGAATGGAAATTGGTTTAAAACTATGTGAATCAGAAGTATGATGCTTGGTTTTTCCACAGGGTGGTCACTCACACCCATGGCATCATCTGTGTCCATTTAGGTCGGCCTTCACCTTCTAAGGACTTTGTTACTTCTATAGATACTTCTTTTTCATCTACCTCTCAGTCTTCAACTTCTCATAAGAGTATGTTTTGGGGATAAAAGGGAAATAAAATTTCCCTACCAATGTTTAATATGTCATGTACTCTCAATGACTTCATGCATTCGAATATGGGAGTCTCACTCAGATTCTATAAAGTAGTCTAAGACTCCTATGACAATGACCATGAGTATACCTCAGTAAATAAAATTGAGATGGTGGACCCCTACATGGTTCTTAATGATGAGGAATGTCAAGAAATACCCTTAAATGTCCCTGGATGATGCCGTAAAAGGAGTCAAGGATAGGTGAACTACCAGAATTCTCATTCTAGTGCTTCAATCTAGTCCATGCATTACACTGATACTAGAGAGAAGGTGTTGGGTAGAGCTCAAAAGACATAGTCCATCCAGTCCATTTCCTTAGACCCACCGCCACTACTGACCATGCTAATTGATCAGGAAGAATAACCACAATCATATCATGAATGACTTCATAAAAAAAAGACTCATTCACTAACATTCATCCATTTTTAGTTCTATGAATTTTTTTTGATGATCAATAAGATATTTCTAACACCAGCTGGAATCTAGTGGTTTATCCAATAGCACCTGTCATACTCCCCTCCACATAGAGACCTCATACGGGAAGAAATGTGTTCCTAGAACGGAAGTATTATGAATTGAAACACCTTTATAAAATTCATTCATTACTTTTTATCCTTGATTACATCCACCTATTAGAAGAGATGCATGGATCTCTCTCAAAATCCTTGAAAATACCTCTCTAGTAAAAAACAGAGGTAACAATAGATGATGATTTCTTTGATGAATAGGTCGAGTAATCATAATGACAAACCATCATCTCTTTATTTTAAGAATATGGGGGCTCCCATATACAAGAGAACATCTTCCCTATGTACATCAACGAATTGTTTAATGGTGTGGAGGTCTATTAATGTCTATTGGACACAGGTTTTGGGATCAATATGATCCTAACCTAGATGCTTCAAGGTCTAGGATTGACTGAAGTAGATATGAGTCCCTCTAACCTAAAGATTTAGTGTTATAATATGTCCAAGAAGAGGCCATGTGGTAGAATTCATTTGAAGACCCAGTTCAGTGGTTTGTTAAAAAACACTGAATTCATGTTTTTTGCACCGGATACCTCCTACAATGCATTTATGGGTAGGCCCTGGCTCTATCTGTATGAAACATCTCCCTCCTCATATCACTGATACCTCAATTAATGCCTCAATGTTCAATCATGTGTACTCCAAGGTGATTCATCTCCGTTTGACTCTTGTGAACCTCGTTACATGGAAGCATCCTATTACTGAAGAATGGAAAATAAAGTTCAAACCAATAAATTCATCACATGAATACTATGGAAAACCCATGGATATATTTGTAAAACACTTTCATCCTCTCGATTCATGAGTATGAGGCCACAATGCGAAACTTGGGACACTGTTTTTTCATTTCTGAGAAGAAGGGTAGATGTGTCCTCAGTTATATGGAACGTCACAAGATTACCTCTTACTCATACATAGGATAGGCTTGGGTGATCCCCAAAACCCCTACCCCAATGATGTATTGAGGTGTTCACCCAATGGCCACCATATGTTCCATAGAGCTGGGTTAAGTCACTAGAAAATGACCCACCACCACTGCTTTGACATTAAGCACGAAACCCATGTTCGAAGGCCTAATGGAATCGGGTCAACTTCTGTTATCACCATGGTTTCTATAGAGCACAAATCCATTAGTAAGGATTACATATCCACCAAATAAGGTACCATTTTTCCTCTAGAATTAGTAGTCTTAGATGAACCATATCATCCCACTGATCACCCTACCTTAGAAGATGAAGAGGATCTAGAAGATGCTCATCCTACATTAAGAGAAGGAGTCTCCACCATCGTCGATGAGTTGCTTCAGGTGAATCTTTGCACTGAGATAGATATGAGGCCAACACTAATCAGCATAGCTATGTCATAAGAGGAATAGTAATATTAAATAGTTTTTCTAAAGAATCATCGTGATGTATTCACCTAGAGCTATAATGAAATTCTAGGACTTGACCCACAAGTCTCCATCCACCATCTTGGTCTCCAAGTGAATCATAAAATGTTCAAGTAGCCTCCCATAAAAATGAATCCTTCTTAGGGATCCATGTTCAAGGACAAATATGATAAGATTATCAAATACAACTTCTTCAAGGAGGTTCAGTACCCCATATGGCTGGCTAAAATCATTCCCATCAGGAATTAGAATGGGAAAATCAGAGTATTTATTGACTTTCGGGACCTAAATCACCACCACTCGAAGGATGATTTTTCACTTCTAGTGATATAGCTATTTATAAATGCCATAGATGGATTCAAGGATCTTTTTTCATGTATGGATACTCCAAATACAATCAGATCTGGATGGATCCTGAATATGAGGATTCTACAGCCTTTAGAGCATCTTAGGGGACCTTCTACTATCAGGTAATGTCATTCAGTTTGAATAATATGGAATCCACTTATCAGCGATCCATGCACCACATATTAAAAATTATTCTCAAGATTCTATTTGAATGTTATGTGGATGATTTGGTGGTCATATACCACCAGTTCTAGTACCATCTCTGAGAACGTGAGAAAGTGTTTGCATTACTATGTTCTTGACATCTGATGTACCCTTTGAAGTGTGAATTTAGGGTTACCTATAGTAATTTTATCAGATTATTTATCAAATATAAAGGCATTGACATTGAAATAGAGAATATCAAGGCCATCAGTCATATTCCTTCTCTGAGAAACCTCTGAGAGCTCCAAGGCCTTCAATACCACTTATCCTACATACACCGATTAATCAGGAATCTAGAAATAAAGTGTAATCCCTTCTCTAAGATCATGAATAAATGTACAACATACTAGTGGGATGACGAGTTCCATACCGCATTTGAGGAGATCAAGAAGTACCTTCTATATCCTTGGGTTCTAATTCCAGCCATCTCAAGGATGTCATTAGTACCTTATGTTACCACCCTACAATGATCCCATGATTCCCTAATAACCTAAAAACAATTATGGGATAGAGATAAATTTATACTATATTAGTTTCATTCTCATCGATATGGAGTCCTGATACTCTCCTATCAAGAAGAGCTACCAAGCATTAGTTTTCACAGTACAAAATTTACAGCATTACCTGCAACATCTTGATATATAGATAGTGTCCCATGTGGATCTTCTAAAGTATATCCTGAACCAACCCATGTTGATACGAAGACTAGAACACTGGGTAGTGATCCTCATGTAGTTTTATGTCTGATTCTTTCCATAGAAAGCTGTTAAGGGTCAAGCATTGATGGAATTCCTACACACCCCTCCATCCATAGTAGAGAAGTCCCTGGATCTTGATTTCCCATACGAGTCCATCCTTTTAGTGGATCTAGATATGCTGTGTTGGTAGATGAATTTCAATGGTTCATCCTAGAATCCAACTGAAGAAAGGATCAATGATCCCAGACTCAACAGAGTAGACCTAGGGATCATCTTCATCACCTCAACAGAGGATGTCCTACCATATTCATTCCTTCTATCAGTGGGTAGCACCAACAATGAAGAAGAGCATCAGGCTCTCATCACTATTCTTGAGATTCCAATAGAGATTGATGTTCTCCACTTTCATGTGAAGGGATACTTCAATATGGTCATAAAACATATCAATGGTGAATACATAATCAGGAATCTAGATATTTTTCCCTTACTCAAGAATTCTCACCAGTTGATGGCCCATTTTCCTTATAATTCTTCGATGATTCATATTTCCTAACCACAGAATGGTTGAGCTGATTCCCTAGCCAGTATAGACACCTCTATTATAGATCCTGAAAAAGATAACCTATTCATTCATGTGGCACATAAATGATTCATATATCTCATCACCTCAGATGATGATAAAAACCAGTAGGTAAACAACCTGAAAATTGGTTTTTCAACATCAGAACCTTTGGATCCCCCTATAGGTGAAGAGACCTCTGATTGGAAAACCCGTTTCATTGAGTATCTCTAGTATAATAATATCCCATCAGATCAAGTCAAACGTGAGCGAATCCATTGGTGTTCCATGTATTTCACCCTCTAGAGTGTCCCCAACCACAAGAAGACTCTATACAGATGTGGATTTGATGAAATACTCTTCCATTTCATCTAAGGATATTAGATTACCTATTTTATGTAGAAAGTTCATTCTAGTTCTTATGATGATCATCAAGAAGGGTTGAAACTCTCCCATCATAATTGAAGGTTGGGCTACTTTTAGTCCACCATGGTCCATGACTATATCGAGTTCACCAACATGTTTTATGCGTGTCAGATCCATTCTAACTTTGTGCATTGACCGCCAGATCCCCTCCACATTACAAAGTATTTTTGGAACTTTGAAGTTTGGCGTCTTGATGTCATGGGACTATATCCACTAGTAACAGATCACCAGTTCAGGTTCATTCTAACCGCAATATATTTCTTTTACATGTGTGAAGAAGTGATTCTTCTCAAGGAAGTCAAATCCTAATCATTTGTTAAATTCATGAGCTCCAATATCATCCATCGATACAGAGTCCCTCATGCCATTCTCACCACCAACGGCACCAAATTTCAGGATGTTGAGCTGAAGAAGTTGTATTCTAAGTACAACATTTGGTTCAACCATACTTCTCACTACCATTCATAGGTGAATGGGAAAATCAAAGAGTTTAATAAAACCATCTCAAAAATTATGTAAAAGATGTTGGGATATAATAATAAAAGTTGATAGAACAAACTCCCTAATTACCTCTGGGCTTATCAAATGATGAATTGGAATTCCACCTAGGTGACCCCATATTCCATGGTGTATAGAATAGAGATATTACTACCCTTGAAGATTCAGTTACCATTTCTATGAATAGTTGTCTATGATCAAAATACATCAGAAAAGGTAGTAGAAGTTCGTCTTTCTATATTGGGATCCCTCAATAAGAATAGTATATTATCATTACATAATCTATAATGGAACCATAACAAAATTTAAAAATAATTCAACCAGAAGTTTCACTTTCGATCCTTCCTCCAAGGTGATAAAATGTTGGATCTTTGAACACCAATGATACCCAGTAGTAAGCCAACAAATTTAGAACCCATGGGGGAAGGAGTGTACATCATTCACAAGGGATATTTCAATGGTTCATACTCTTTGGTCACCCTGGACAGGGAGTGTTTCACTCATCCAACCAATTATAGGTTCCTTAAGTAGTACTTTGTATAAGGGTCTAGATAGTATTACTTTAAACTATGTGCAACTTCCCTGGAAAATGAAGTTAAAATGGCTGCCTGAGTCCAAGAATTATGACTTTAAACTATGTGTGGGTTGTCCCTTGGAAATGTGTTGTGTAGCACAGACCTCCTTTGTCCCTTATTCATGTTGGGTTTTTCCCACGACGCTACACATGTCCACTTTTTTGGGTACTCCTCTCTCTTATAGTTTGATTTTTCTAAATTTAAACTAAATATCCTTAGTCTAAGCATCATGGTTTTAAATTGTGTGTGATTTCTTCTCAAGAATGTTTTGTGAAATTTTGGGCTATCTTCAGCTTCATTCACATTGGTTTTTTTCATGACACCACACTATATATTTACACTTTAGAAGCCTCATCCCATGGTCTGATCTCTTTGACCTTAAACAAAGATCCCCTATAGTCCGATTTGTATTACTTTAAACTATGTAACAATTAATGTCTTGGTTTCATGATGATGAACCGAGTAACAATCATCATCCAAAATGTATGATGATAGAATTCTGAACACCATAATTTTCTCTCCAAAGAATACATTTCCCCCAACATTGGTCACCTTCCATGACACCATTCAAGAACTATGTATGGATTCATTCCTATCCATACATGATACATATTGATGCCAGGATTCAATATCCTGGTCTAGCCACTCTAAAGAAAAATTCCCCCTCTCTATGTATGGATTATTCCTACGCGTAGAGATTTCATTTTCTAGAACTACATGTGGCTTGATTCCCATTATTATGGGATACATAGTGATTCCGAGACATTTTTTTATTAGGCCCAGTTGTAGATCATCCAAATTTTGGTCTCTTTTCCTTAGAATAGTCCACTTTACATGACTTTAAACCATATTTGGTAATTTATCTATAATTAGTGGTGTGGGTGTATGCCTCCTTGGCCTTATTCACATTGGGTTTGTCATAACACCACAATACACATAACCATTTGAGACATTCTCCATTTTGGTTCAAGATCTATGACCTTAAACTAGAAGTTCAATTCTAGAAATCATGACTTTAAATAGTGTACATGTATTCTTTAGGAGCATATGGAATGGAGCGGGCCTCCTTGACCACTTTTCACATTATATTTCTTACTTTAATATACTACATGTACCTATTTTTTGGAGCCTCCTCCCCCAAGTCCGAACTCCATGACCTTAACCTGAGAGTATATTGTCCAAGAATCATGAATTTAAATTGTGTGAAGGTCTCTTGTGCGAATTTTCATATGATGTTGGTCCTCCTTAGTTTCTTTCATTTTGGATTAGTCATAACACTATGTTATACACATCTACTTGAGATACCCTCCTTGATGGTCCATATTCTAGGACCTTAAACTGAGAAACAATTTCCTCAACACATAATGTTAATATGCAACCATGACATGAATGATTTCAACATGCCTCATGATAATCATGGGATGTATCAGTTCCCTTTCCAAATAAGATTAAACCTTACATTATTTTCCATCTACCACACAGTGTTCAAGAACTACGCGTGGCTTGATTCTTTCTTTTGCAATATATGTAGTGATTCCCAGATCTTTAATCTCGGGTCCAACCATGATATTTCATTCTTTTTTGTCAGTTCAACTTCATCCTTACTGCATGATAATAGACTACATGAGATTTCTATAACTATGTGCAGTTTTATTACCATCCTCAAAGGATAAGTATTGATTCCAAAACATTATGTCTTTGGGCCCATCTATAAGCACCTTCAAACCTTCAACCCATTGACCTTGATTACGGTCCAAGATCTATGATCCTAAATTTTATTTATTTCATCTTAAGGTATCTATGTGGTATATGGGTTCTCTTGTCCTATATTAACATCGGGTTTTTTCTCTTTTGGGCCACATATATACCCTTGGAATGAAAGTTTCCCTTATAGTCGAAGCATCATGACTTGAAACTGTATGCAATCATAGTCCAAGAATCATGAACTTAAATTGAGAGATTATATTTCATAAAAAATGACTTTAAACTATCCATCACGATCTATGTAATATGAATGTAAACTATCCACAATTCTCAATTTTTATTCCCAGACTCTGATACGCCCATTCCTCACTTCGAGTATATCATGGATCAGATTTCCACCATCTTTTACATCCAGATATACCCCCTAATGGTGATGGTCTCATGCCATTTTTTTATCACCTCTCATCCTATTCCAATACCCTAATGTATTTTCAGTAACAAATAACATATCATGTGTTTCAAATTTGTTCAAAAAATGATGTTTCATTTGGTCACCCCACTCTTGATTGTTATGATTATGGTCCATGTGTTTTGAATATGGTAAATGGTCGTCCATTTTCACTAATCTCTCCTTCATTTAGACTTTGAAAGTATCGAATTAACTCCTTTCACCATTTTTCTATCATGGAAGGATTCCATTCTTGGTGTCACCCCTAATGTACACTCCCACATATTAGGTAAACCCACTATACCATTCATTGTTTCCCAAACTGAACATGGCTCGCGTGGGATTAAGAGTTCTGGTAGGGTGGGTATCTATGTGATTGAGTCACACAAGGGATCCTCAGTCCAAGCTCTATGACCTTAAAGTATGAGACTCACCAGGAAATGGGGTGTGGTAGTAGGATTCCAAGAGCCTCATTTACATCATAATTGTATCTCGTTGCATCACATATTCTTGTTTCTAAAAGCCTCATTCCCGTATGTTCCTTTATACTTATACGGTGCACAAGCCTCATTTGGATAATTCATATCAGGTTTATTTTCTCAATTCCACAAAAATATTATAGGAATAGACATTTCTTATATTCTAAGAAACACAACTTCAGACAGTTTGAAATATCCTAGGAGGTATGAACTTAAACAATGTGAAAAATCCCAATCACACGATGTTAAACTATGGGATACTTCTGGATCACATGACGTTAAACTGTACATGCATTTTCCTCACTGTATGATATAAAACTACATGTTCATATTCCTCACCATATGACATTAAATTTCGTGTTCATAATCCTAATTAGCACGAAGTAAAATTAAAAGGAATCCTAGGACCTCACATGGGAGGACATCTCCTTCAGTTCTAGTTATCTACTTAATTGTTATCATCTTTATTTTTTTATCAACATCCGAGGTTACACTCCCATGGTTGATAGGTTTGATCTTTTTCCAGACCAATGTCCTTACACCGGTGTGTTTTGAGCTATGGTGGAACAATTTCAAGATTATTAGAATCCATTCAAACATTCCATCACTCTATTACTATACTTTGCTTTCCCCTCATTTGGATCCTTAACTTCTTCCATGTCTGAAGGGACCCCCTAATGAATGGTGTTTGTCCAAGTCCCACCTACCATCCTAGTCCAATGTTCCAAAGGACTTCAGATGAAATTTTGAGAAAGCTCCCATGTTTTGAACATGGTTAGTTGTCAACCCTCGTTTGTTTGTTCCTATTTCAGGATAACTGCACGAATGTTGTGTTTCGAACATGGTCAGTAGTTATCCTATGTCACCATTTCACTCTCCTTGTGTTCCATATTCTGATCATCATTATTCACACTTCTCACCCCCCCCCCCCCTATGTTTGAATATATTCCAACACCCTAGACATTATCCCAATTATACACTGCAGAACATTGGAAAAGCAAGTTAGCTGCTCTGAGAACCATATTCTCCAACCGCAACATTCCTCATCCCAAACACTCCTAGTGTCCATTTAGAAATAGAAAACCCCAAGTATTCAATGTTTATCCAAAAAAATAAAACAATGTGAACAATTATGTGCTCATCCCTTGTTTATCACACCAGGCATGAACCACGTGAGCTTAGGGATTGGTCATTATTTTTCTGAAAAATATTATTGAAGATTGATATTTAAAGTAGGTAAAAGGAATTTTTCCATTCACACAAAAATATTATCCATAATTATCCAGAAAGACTATAAAAATAGCATGTCTGTCCATATATTGGAGTCTCCTATGAGTCATAGTAAGTTTTTCACTATGGATCTACCCAATAAATTGAGAATTATGGATCTGTAAATCTTTGGCATGTGTCCTTTAGGGCCTGCTTCCCCTTCCTAAGATCTTCTTTTTCCTCATCACCCATCAGATGAAGCTCATTTTCCCGGATCTGCACCTGATCCTGCTCAACATGGAGATCATCCACTTGACACAATGCCTATCTTATCTACTCATGGGCCTCCACTAGTTGGGCCCTTAGTTGTATGATGAGGTTTTATTGAGTGGCGATGAAGGAGGAATACTCATTCATTTGTTATTCCAAGCACTGGATCTCTTGTTTAGTCTATTGAATCTTTTGGATTCTATAAAACTTGTACTAACTCTATGAGACATCTAGGTGTTGGATTATTTATTTAATTTTCGTAGAAAGAACACCAGAGATCAATACATGAATACCTTGAGTATCTGCCCCCCAATGCACTGATTGCCCAACTAATGGTGAAGTGGCCCCATCTGGCTCACCCATTGAGATTATAGAGTTTGTTAAATAAATATTTTGATGAACTTCTACACCTTTCACTGCATGATGTGGTTTTCTTATGCCGCATCAGGATTGATTTTTTCCATCTCTTTAGGATATAAAGGTTCATACTCCTGAAACACATCTATGAGTTTAGTAACAGTATCCTCCTACAACATTATGTTAGATTGGTTGGGATCCATGTTGTGAGGTTAGTCATCCTCACTTTTCCCCACCTCAATAATTTTGTCCATGTCTACCCCAAGTACAACCCCACTAGTGGCATCACTCGTAGCCACAACTAATTGTTCCACAGAGGTGATGGCCTGGTCATCTCAAACAGTTGGCTCTACATGGACCGAAACCCCTATCAGAAAAGAAACCCCAAATACTCTGACTATTTCTAATATTAGATCACACACTACTCCCAAAATTGTTTTGGGGGAAATATGTCAGTCAATCTGACTGAGAGATGATGAGTATGTTTTTATATGATAGGAAAATTATGGAAGACAAGTGGTGGTGGATCATGCACTCGGGTTTTCATTGTTCTAATACTTAAATGAGGCCCCCCATATATCACTAGGGTCTCCAGGGATTATGGGGTGGTTTCTTTGACCTCCCCAGCATTGGTCGGCCAACCTATTTCTTTTGCCTCACGAACAGGATCTGGAGCGTGCTTCTTCACACCTATTGTTGCACCTACATCCCCATCAGCATGGCTCTCTTACACAAGATCCTTCTACAAGAAACATATTTCAGTTGATGAATCTATATAAAGAATGAGGGAAGTATTATCATAGGAAAATTAATTAAATCTTACTCTGAGAAGATAGGAAAATTCCTCTAAGGAGGCTCTAATCTCGCCACTATCTGGGGGGATCCCTTCATTGGTATCTTCTCCCCAAGACTCATCTGATTATTTAGGAAAGGGAAAATACACCTCTAACTCATCTATTGATAGTTGTGGTGGATAGTTTTTTTCATGAAGCACCTTTACTCAATTGGTTAATTGGCACATAGTTCCTCGAGAATGCACTAGATCCTCCAGCTCTATAACAAACTGTTCCCCATCTTCTGTAGAATCTAAGAAGCCATTCTTAGTATGAAAAATACCAAAAAGATTCATCCCATACTTTTTTGGTGTTTTCACATCCCATGAAGACCTTGGAACTAAATCTTCATATACTAGGTGTCCCAAGCCTCAAAGAATATTACATCATCAAGAATTTCCAATTGATGCAACCAGTTACTGGGATCCTGGAAAGGCGTATTGTGGAACCCCTGGATGGATCCCCTTCATCCCAAATCCTACTGAATTGGATTTCTAGGATTTATTCTTATCCTCTTTCTTCACCTCTGGCTGGTGTAGACTCTTTAACTATTGATTTTGTTGTTGTGGTTCTACCGCCAGGAGATACCCTATCCCTACAACTATGATGCTCTCTCATCACCATTCAACCTCAACCCCTATATAGAGAGACCTCTATTTCATTGGTTCAGATGGTCCACTACCTTAGCATCACCCCTGGATAGGAAGCCTCCCAGATCTTTACATATTCATGGATGAGCCCGAATGTGGCAATGGGTGGTGAAAGATCATTCCACATCTTTCCATCTTCACACGTGAACATGAACCATAGGTTCCACATCACAAGTGGATGGGTTACATTGTGTACTTCTGTGTATACCTTCTGGGTTTTCATCTAAAAGAACCTGAAATATCTTGCAAATTGATATAGGTTATATGGTTCATAGACTGGCTCACAATCAACCCCTGACACCAACACCCAGCTGTGGAAGGATAGAAGATGTGATCGTTTTTCTCGTTCCCTGAACTATCACGGGTTATTACCCCTGTTGGTATGGTAAATGGGTGGAAGGTAAAATGATCTTCTAGATTGAACTTTTTAATCATGTCTGTTAATACCATATTGAATGGGAAACTTCCCATGATATTTAGAATCACTGGATGAAAGTTTGTTTCAGGTGGAGAAATCATATTTGCAACATTGTAACCTCCCATGTGCGTGACCACCCAGTTATACTGAAAGTGGCATGACCCTAAAATTCACATCATCATATTACCCTTACTAATATTATATAGTACTTTATATAACTTCTCATACAATGGGTTCCCAATATTGATTCGCTTCTATGTTTACAGCATCATGACCATTATAAATGTTCTTGTCTGCAACCCCATGTGTGCATCCCTCATTGGAAGAATCCACCTGTAGATGAGTGCCACTATAAATATGGCCAACCTAAATATGGTTTGAGGTTCAGTTTTGATGTTGTATCCCCATAACTATCATTGGATCTTCTCTAGAATTCTATTACATGATCCCTTCTTTCCCCATTGGACTCCTCATGGATAGGTACATGACTTAAAGGTAGTTTCCTCACCATTTCTTCACCCACAACGACTTACTTTTCTAAGAAATTAAAAAAACAAAAAAACTATTACTTGAAGTAAATGTCCCACATCCTTTGCTTTTCCTTAGTGGTTCCCAGAACCTGATCTAGTAGAACCTTTTCCAAGCATGTCATCAATTATTGATCCTCCCACACATTATCCACAAGGAGAACTCATCATACATCTCACCCATGATATGGATCCCAGAGATGTGATGGAGGTCTTAGAGGATGATGTCGACCTCCCCATGATGTAAATGAAATGTGTTGGTCCCTGACAACCACCTTCCCAGCAACTCTGACATGATCTCCAGTGGCTGGTAGACATGGAACTGAGAGGCCCATGCTTATTCATAAAGGCCTACCTGCCTCAAATATTCCCCAAATTTAGTGCATAACATGGATACTCGATAATCCTATGCCCACTCATAGATGAAATTACCGCCTTGGTGAAAATATCAGTCATCATTAGACCCTTTATATGGGTTTAAAAAGCCTTCTTTGATGATTTTCTAATATTTCGATGTAGAAAACTCACCCTCCTGCAACCACTCATTGACATTGTTGATATGGTTACAAAGGAAATCAGTGGTTATGGGTGTGTGATCATTCCTAAAATGGAATGTAGAGGCCCTATACCATCGGTGTTGTCCTAGTATTCCCTTGAACCAATAAGATAGTTCATCCCTACTTTCTGGTGGGATGAAGACATCATCCCTCAGACTGAATCCATACAGTGGCAACCTCTTTCATAGGGGATACTTATTATAATATTGTAAAAGAAATGATGAATTCTCAAAGTGTCTTTGAATGTACTCCCCAATCATAATTTTGTTCATTATTTATTCCCTACAGGCAAAATCTGCAAGGACATCCTGAGCAGCTTCTTGACCAGCCATCAAATATGAGACTTAGGAAATTTTCTGAGGTTGTTTCATGGAGAACGTTCATGGATAAATAGATCATATATTCTTATATTAATTTTTATGTTTCATGAAGTAATAATAGATCGTAATGCCCGATTCACTATGAAGTGTTCATGGATAAAGGATCCAAGGAGTCTAGTTCAGAGAGACTAAATTTCTGGAGTGATATTCATAGTGGTAATGATATTCGCCAAAATATATAACTAGCTTGGATTTGTACAAAGGTCTAGTACTGTTTGAGGTCCCCCAATTCTATTTATAGATGCTCTGCTTCGCAGTGCTCTTCACATCCATGGACATCACAACCTCATACATCACAAGCCAGCATAGCAATGGATCTTCGCGAATGAGAGGTAGAGTGTCATATTTTCACTGATTATCCCTAAAAATATGATCATCCATTCCCTTCATCTCTCATTCTTAGGGGGAGATTTTATGGAGCTAAAATTTGTTCCCTAAGATAATTCGAGGAGGTCCCAACCATTTAGGATTGAATTGAAGCTCAAAGTAGCCCTAAAATGGTATTTAAAGATTTTGTTCATGAATCCATTCTGTGAAGATCCATTACCATCCAAAAATGCATGAGGCCGCGATGGAACACTCTATGGGTCCAATAGATCCCCGCAACCTCAATAAAGGTGACAGATGACTTCGTGAGTTTGATAGAACCGCGACCTTTCATGGTGCCCACCTTTGCTTCGTGGTGTGATTCCTGGCATCATCAGATGCCTTTTCCTATAAATACTCAAATCATTCCATCTCAAAGGTATGACTACCCTGAACTTTTGACTTCTGATCTCCTAATTTTAAAAGTACCTGATCATCGTGAACCAAATAGAAAATAAATCGTTCAAAGTGGTTGAGCATTAGGAAACCCCTTTTCCCATGTTCCTAGATACCTCCACCTAAGGTGGGGATGCCTTTTGAGAATACCTACACCCTTCGTAGAGGAAGAAGGACCTCCAGGGTACTTGAGTCTTCTTTGAGGATTAATCCTTCATGAAGCACTCCTTTAGCAACTCTTGACTTCATGCCAAGGTAGGGTCACCATGTTTCATGAATTCTATTCCTTCGCGACACCCCTGACCTTCACAAAGCATCCAAGCTTCATGAAGCACTTCTCAGCGAGCCCCCTTACATTGTGAAATCCTTATCTTTTTCCTTAAATTTTTTCCTCCCTTATATAGAAACCACTTCATGATGTTCGAGTTCCCCAACCCTTCACACCCATCCAGGATTGGTTCAGCTGCACTTCAAGTTCCCATGTGACCTATGCCACCCATTCTTATGGCCCACTCCACTTCATGTGTGGCCATAGATCCCCATTTACATTTTTATTCTTAGTATAGGTATGTTAATTCACATTTCTTCTCAGAAAAGGGATGCTAATATGGACATCTCAAGTGATCACTCCTATACATAGTTGATACCTAGAATTTTTGGAGCCATCCCCATCCCATGGGTGAACGAGATATAGTTATTTAAGCCTAAGGGGTGATAAGGGAATACCCCATCTCTGAGCTGAATCAACTAAAACATCCTAAAAGAAAACTTCCTCAACACATGATGATAAACTATGGCCTCTCCTTATGCATAAAATGTAAGATTCCCAGGTATGAGTGACACATAATGAGATCCTCCTCACACAGAATGACATCCTCTACACCCTACACACAAGGAGTGATATACTCCTTGGAATCCATACTAAAGTAAGATCCTAGACTTTCTTATAATAGGAAACACCTGTTCTCCTCCTTGCCTCCCACTCGGTACAAGGCTCAGAGAGGGGATGGCCACTGAAACCCTTTCCACTTCAATGCTCTCAACACCCCATCCCCATCCCTTTGGGATTTGTCTCAATGGGCCGATTCTACATGTAAGACCCACTTTCACTGAATGAGATCCTATTTTCATGGAATTAGTTCATCCTTAAGAAGATTAAATGTTTAATCCCCACACGATCTCTTTTTGGTTCATCTTTTGCGACATGATAGGCAAGTAAACCGCTTCTTCTTATTTATCACACCAAGCATGATCCATGTGGGATTAGAGGTTAGCAACAACCATGATATCTAACCTCCCTATGGGATGCTTCCATGTGTTTTCCCCAACATGTCCAATAGGTAACCCTCTTAATATAATCCCCTTAATTCCCCCAATGTACCTGAAACTTTCATCCATAAGCCCCAACTGTATGCTCCATTTTCTTGGGCCTCCACTTTCGGTGTAATCCCCAATGCACCTCTTATAACTGCATGGGATTTGATATTTTACTCCTAGTTAGGGTACATAATAAACCTATTTGAGGTCCAAACCTGGAACCACTAAACACATCTTCCACCGAACACTTCATCCATGTCCATCCTAATTTTACCTAGGCCGCCACATCCTAGTGAGATCATGCCACCCATTTGGGTTGTTCCAACAAATAATCCCATTATACACCATCACTACTCCTAGAGACACCTTGGAAGATCCCACACATAAGCCCCACATAATCCACACAATCCAAAATATATAAATCTTATTTCTAAGGATATATATCATGAATTAGATCTACACTATCCATATAACTATGTGGGTTTTGATCTCTACCTCATAGGAAAAGTATGTAGGATGCCTCTTTGATGTTCAATACCGACCAATAGTAAACCTTGGTGTCTTCCTTCTAAGGGTTCACCTCCCTGGTCCACCTATAAGGGTGTATAGATCAACCTTAATGGTGTGACATCTTCCCTTTATGGGACACACCTCTCTGGGTCTGCCTTCAAATGAATTATGATACACCTATTTGTTAAACCTTATATGCTCTCCCTTATAGGGATGTACCTCTTTGACCCACCTCTATGGGGTGTTATGATTAGTTTCACTTCATCTCTGCATGATGTTAAACATACAACCTATCATTCTACTACCATGTGTTAAACATGGGATGAATGAGGAAAACCTCATAAGATATGACCTTGGCATCAGATACTTTGTGATCGACATGGGATCCATTGAGTTCCGTGCTCAAGATGCCTCCCTGAGATTCCCTCCCATGATGAATAATATAGGTGACCAATGTTACAACTTCCATACATGTCTGTGATTCCCTACACTACCAATACCCTAACCAAAGGTTTTTGACCTATTGAAACCCCTTGGAATTTCTATACAGAAGCAGCATAATTAACTAGTGTCCTGAACACATCTTAATCTATGAGGGAGACCCAGAATAGGTGAAGAGTTCCAAGGAGAAATACTTGGAAGGAGAAACATACATACCATAAACCTATTTCAATCATGGAGTAGACATTGTTGAAGAATGTGATGAATGTCACCCACCTTTGGAAAGCGTGAATGTGAGGTAACAATGAAATGCCAGTGGATAATATCACGCATGGCGGTGCGCCCTGAAGAAAGCATCAGTAGTAAATATATCATATTTAAAAAATAATAATATAATAAATACCTAATTATTTATCTAAATGTACTTATACATATCATCCATGTGGCATTTTGATGAAAAGATAGGTACATCACTTCATGAAGGTGGTATTCCACACATAGACGAATGAAATTATCATCTTTTAGTGAGTGAAAACGCTAAGAAAGAAAATGATATATTATCCATAAATAATGATATCTATATCATATATATCATAATTATGTCATGTATGTCACATATATTCATTAAATTAATTATTATTATCTTCCATGTAAAGTGTTAGCGAGAATGAACCACTACACTTTGCGAGGTTGTAGTCCACCGTACACATGATCGACGTTGTCGTGTCCCCTGCCGAATGAAAATTAAAAAATAAATATATGATATAATGAATAAAAATGTATAATTATGTTATAAATATCATATATATACTTTTTATCCATCATCATAACCAACCTAGAGAGGTGGTAATGAAAAAATTAATGACATTGATTCACAAGGTGAAAGTCCTCCATACACACGAATGATGTTTCGCAACCCATTTGATCGAATGGGATATGGTTGTAGGTAAAGAACATAACATAAAAAATTATAATTATATGGAAGATAATAAGGTTTTTATATCATCCTGGTATAATAATAATTTAAGGAGTTTGAGGAATTAAGAAAACAAAATGCCTTGTTGATGAAAGTTACATTTTCTTTGGGTATTCTTCTTAGGTTTTCACCAAAATCATTCCTTAGTTGGATTTCTATACAAACTAAGTCATATAGAATGATATGAGGAAATTTTGGAAGTTATTTGGTAATATTTTTTATGAGAAAAAGGGTGTGAAGGTGTGAAGAATATAGGATATGGGGTGACCTTCTATAAGTTGGGGAGAGGACACACTTGATATTTTTAAAAATAATTAAGTGATCCCATGTTTTTATATGTAAAAAGAGTACAAAATGGGACATTATCAAACATTATATGTTTAATGTTCAAAATAGTTTCATAAAAATAGTTTTTATACAATTTTATAGGTCACTTTAACCCTTATCTATTTAGTTTAACCCCAGGTAAATCTATTTTTAGCTTAATCATGGTAATTAATTTGTATTGTTTTTACTATTCATTTTTGTAAAAAAATTAAATTGAAATTATTATAAATTATAAATTATTATTATTAAAAATATAGAATCTATTTTTATAAATTCAATTCATAGAATTGTAAATTTTTAATTTAAAATTAATCCCACATACGTGATGTGAAAGTGAGTTTTTAAAGAGAAAATTTTCAAAATTTTACGATGTTTTTATATTAAAATTCAATACAAAAATTATTAAAATGAACTAAATAATATTAATTGATATAAAATTTAACAAATTTTACTTTAAATACTATTAAAAATATGTTTTAACATTATCAATTATTTAAAAGAAATGGCAGTTTTCAATTAAAATTTAGTATTTTATCGCTATTCATCAAAAAATGAAAATTTCTGAAAATATCAAAAAAATTCACCCTAAGATAATTTTGACATGATAATTTCAAAAATTAATTTTATTTTTAAAAATTAATTTTCTAAAATTTTCAAAAATTAATTTTTAAAAAAAATGCACAAAATGAATCAAAATTGTTTTTAGAAAAATATACTTTTTAAGCATAAAATTGAATTTATTCTTATTTATTATTTAAAAAACACAAGATAAATGTAAAAAATTAGATTTAATATATAAATTTCATTAATATAATTCATCAAGAGTTATTTTTTTAAATTTATTGATATAAAACACACTTGTGCACATAAAAATGGTTTTTAGATAAATATTCCCTTTTATTTTCAAAAGGGGTTTATTTTCATTTCTAATTAATTATTAATCAAATAATTTATTATATATATATATGTGTGTAAACAATATTTTAATAATTAAGTTAATCTTTTTAATACCCACCATTCCAATGAATTGGTGGAAACTATCACATAATAATAATATGACACATTTTGTTTAAACTCAGTGTTGCGTGTAACACCAGCTAAAATTAGTGTTTAAAAATATATAAAAAATTAAATACATTTGAAAAACATATTTTAAAAAATATCAGAGTGTTACATGTATTTTTTAAATACTGATTATTATTTTTGTTTAATCCAACTACTTTTTGGTGACAATGATTCACACCAAATTAGTTGGATAAAAATTAAAAAGGGAGGGTTATTTTAAATTTGAATCAAACTAATGCTTAATGGAACCGTTCAACGGAATCATTAAATGCAAAGAACAAAAAATATTTTTTAGTAGGATAAATGTAATTTAGGTTCCAAAATGTCAAATACAAGTTTTTAACTTGAAATTAATATTCTTAAATTCATTATTTTTCTTATTAAATACATATTTGGTCTAAAAAAGTTTTAAAAATTTATATATCATGAAGAAATAATAATAATTTCATAAAATATGTTGTATTCATAAAAACTGTAATTTTTATTATTCATAAAAAAAAATTATTCATAAAAATACTAAAAATTCAACCCAAGATAATTTCACATGATGATTCAAAAAAATTATGTCTTTTTTATCAAAATAAAATTCTATAATTTATAATTTAACTTTAAAATTAAAATATATTATAATGAAAATGTTTTTTTAATAAGGAAAATGTATTTTTAAACTTTCTCTATTCATAATCATATTTAATATAAAATTATAGTTAAATAGGTTTTAATATATTATTTGTTACATTTAAAAAATTTATTATAACTATACTTTAAAAATTTTCAATTAAATTTATTAATATAAAAATATATAGCATATAAATAAATACAATTTTTTTTATAATGTAGGCCTTTAAATAGTAAATGATTTTAATCACATATAACCATTAATTGTTTCCCATTATTGGTATGTAAACACATAAAATTATTCTTTTAAACCTTAATTATAATATATAAGGAATTAAAATATATAATTTCAACTATCTTTTTATTTACTTGACATTTTACTCCTGTAATTTGCTTATTTAAATGTCACATTTTATTATAATGATTTATTAATGTTCATATTTCATTTTAAAATATGTCACTATTCATTTTAGCTAGGTATTGTGTTTAATAAAATATATTCAACATAATATTTATTTAAATGAAAATAGGCACTATAATCTCATAGTGTTACATTCTTCCCCTTATATAAATTGCATCCCCACGATTTTAATTTATCCCAAAATGATATTAATATTTTCCAAAAATAACTTGAATTCCATTGACAGAAAGTTATATAGTAACACTACAGAATATCTATACATCAATCATGTATTATTTCTATAACCCAATAAGCATATCCCAAAAAACCATTAATCACCTTAAAATCGAATCACAGAAGACCTAAAAAGGGGTTTCTAACTCTTAAATTATTCTCAAATGATAAAATCTTAAATACAAAGTTATCTAAATATTGTTTTGATACCAACTATGATGACCCAAACCCACATTACTGGATCTAGTGCTAATAACATATTCTTTACATATTGTATTTGAAAACTGACTGAATCGACCCAAACATAACCATCCATAATTAAAACATAAATAATAAATATTGATCCACTTACATACCCAATAAATTTTAGTTTAATAGTTTTCAATAATTAAGAGAATATATTAACTAATAAAATTGATATCATAACCATCTGATGGGAATTTTTCCTATTATGATAAGTATTTCATATTTTATAATTTCACTTCAGCATCTCCCACAAAAATTATCAACACATTATAACCTTTTATACACTTCATTATTAATACTCTTATTTATTTACCTCTGTAATTGAAATATAATAATGGGTGTGATCAAACACTCAGTAATTTATAGCGTACATAAGAAGTAATAAAATAACAATCCAAGGCCTAAATAATATTGCATGAATAAATAATAATCAGATAATTCTATATAACTGATAACACGAGAATGTAATATAGACATGGTTAACATAACAATGTAAATATTAACATGGATAACAATAAATAATTTAATATTTATAGAATTCATAATTCCTAGCATCATAAACATATCATCAAGGCATCATGCCAAGTCATCATATATAAACTGGTAAGGTTTACAAAAAATATCCAAGCTAGTTTCTCTCATGAGACTAACTGATGCATCAAGAGGCTATATAATTCTCATCCCAACCAATGAATAATAAATTACAATGCATTAAACATATAAAGTAATGAATAAACAATAAAATACATAACCAAAATTCCTTTGTAATCAATAAACATCGGTATTTAAATAATAAAATACAAGTTGTTAATATTTCCCTAGTAAATAAACAAAATAACTTTCTTGGTAAGAATCCTTAAAATTAAAACTATGGATAGTTAAGGGTATAAAACTAATCCAATAATAGAGAAAAAATATATAAATCGTGTAACTGATATATAATATATACATGAAAGCCAAGAACATGGACATTAAGGAGAAAAATATAGTCAATAGAGATATGAAGAGTGATAAAGAAGATAACCTTACAAACAAGGTGAGGTATGAACAATAAATTAGTCAGAGAATTTAGAGGGTAATGCATGAGACATAAATCCATATAATATATATCTTTTATATTTAGATATAAAATTAATGAAAAAATATAAATATAAATTTGATAAATATTTTATAATATAGTTTTAAAAAAACATATAAGTCACTTTCATTAATTCCATTTCAAGTATTAAAAAGAGGATATAAAAAAACCATAATTTCAAAAACAAAAATAAACAATAAAACCATAAAAAATTAATCTAAATTATAAAATTTGGAGTGGAAGATAAAAATATATATATATGGAATTAAATCACCTTATTTATTACTCTAAAACATTGACCTTTCTTTTTAAAACAAAAAAAATCCTAGAAGAATGGGAATAGGATTTTATAGAAAACATGGAAACATGGTAGGGAATTTTATATATGAATAATGGTCATGATGATAGAAAAATGCATTCACATGAAATATGTTAAAAAAACTTTCTTTCCACACTATAGTAAATAAAGTAAAAAATGACTAATGCGAAAAAAGATAAAAATATTTCTTTTAAAAAAACTATAGAGAAAGTAAATGATAATTGAAAATGTCTATAAAAATAATAAAAAAGTGTATAGAATAATGGTATAGAAATAATATAATGAATATGTATATGAAAGAGAAATATTCTTGACTATAAAGAAGAGATAAGGTCGAGCCCACATACAAGCAACATTTTTTTTGAATTGTGAACCAAAGGGAGGTGAAATGTCAAAAACACATGTACTAAATAAAATATTATAAATAATATAATATAATAATATGGTGTAACAAACCAAACATATTAATATTAAGTTAAATAAATATGGTTTAAAATTAATGAAAGTAAATTAAGTTAACACCAACAATCCTTACAACTTAGGTAATGTATGAATCAAAGTAAAAGTAAAGGAATATCCTTCATTAAAGTTAAAATCCTAGGAATAAAAAAGATTTAAGATATATGAATTCAATAAATAATTATTTACACTATATAAAATTAAATTGGTGTATAATGAGAATTATGTCTTCAAGAATTGAATTTGAGACAAAGAAACCTTACCTTAGGTCCTGTTTATTTCATCATGTTTGTGACTCCAATATAATAAACTTTTTTTATTAAAACATTAATAAAAAAGTGAAATATATTCCTTTTTTATTATTTATTATTGTTAATCATTCAAATTTATTTTAATTTATTATTTTTGAAGAGATAATGTCTTCAAGACACAGTTTCTTTTAAATTATCCATTTTGATTTGATTTTATGCTTTTGATTTTTTATAATTTATCATTTTGTAAAATTATTTACAAAAGATTATAATATATTAAAATAAATTTATATGACATAAAATTAATTAATCATTCATTACGTTAGTATCAATAGAAAATAATACTTCATTATAGTTCAGAAAGAGTATAATAAGTGTCCAGAGCATATCCCTTGGTAGTGTCAAACCAAGAGTTCATTTAGGATCTTTTGTTTTGCACTGAGAAAAGATAGATTTAATAAAAAACCAAAATTTACCCCCATGATAATCATATACATAGCCTACATCCACTTTTATATATTCAAATAATGATTACATTTCCAGAAAACCACACCCTATTATCCTTACTGATGTTATAGAATGTTCTATGGCTACTGTGGTGTTTGGGAATTATAACAGAATATAAATTTAGTATAATGATATGGAAATGTTATATATAATTTATAATAAAATAAATAATATATAATAATGAATAATAATAACATTTCTTATTAAAAATAAAATTAAATGGAAGGATTTAAAAAATAAAGGTAGAGAAAGGGTTATGAACCCTTAAATTGAAAGTTTGCTTCTTAAAGAATTATAGAAATTCCCAAGAACCTTAAAAAATCCTTAGAGATACTCTTTATAGGTTAAATGAGAGTTAATTCATTCTAAATTTATTTATAGTGGACAGTAATGAGAGAATTTATGATTATTTATACTTGAGAAGGGGGTATTTTTGTGTTAAAGTATTTATTATTTTTATTATTTTTGAAAACTACTTTTTGGTGGTATAAATTCCCAAAACATTAGTTAGATTATTATTAAAAATAATTATTCCTATTTTAAATTTAAATAAATTAAAAACCAAATTTATCCTTCCGACCACTATATTAAATGTAAAGGACCAAAAATAATTTTTATTTTGATAAAATGCAAATTAGGTTCCAAAATGTCAAATATAAGTTTCCCTATTAAACATAATATTTTGAAATACATTATTTTACCACTTAAATATATTTATGGTTAAATAAAGTTTCATAAATTTTTATTTAATGATTACATCATTATTATTTCATAAAAGCAATATTCGTAAAAACTGTAATTTTTACTATTCACCAAAATATCGAATTCTTCATAAATATACTAAAAATTAACCTTAAGCTAATTTCAGAACACTAATTCTGAAAATAAAATTCCATTAATAAAAATAAAATTATAAAATATAAGATTTTATCTTTTAAATTAAAACTTGTAATATAATGAAAACTTTTTTATTAAAGAAATTGAATTTTTAATCATTAAGTGTTATTAATCATATTTCATATTAATTACTAGTAAAATGGGTGTTAATAAATTATTTTTTATATTGATAAAATTAATTATAATAATACTTTAAAATTTTCAATTAAGTTTATTAAGATAATAAGAGATAATATGTAGAAAGATAAAATTATTCAAAAAATAAACCTTTTTTAAAACTAATTGATTTTAATCACATCAAACCATTAAATTTATTTAATTCATTAATATTAGAAAGAATAAAATTATTCTTTAAAACCTTAGTAATAATATATAAGGTATGAAAATATTTCATTTTAACTATCTTTTTATTTACATGAGATTTTACACTTCTTGTAATTTTTATATTGATTTTCATAGTTTATTCTCATGATGTATTAATGTTTATCTTTTATTGTAAAATATATCATTATTCATTTTATTTAGGTGTTTTTTATGACACACTTTACTCAACATAGTATTTATTTAATCTAAAATTGGTAATACAGTATTATGGTGTTGTATTCTTCTCCCCTCATTTAAATTTCATCCTTGAAAGTTTAATTTCTTCTAAAATGATATTAATATTTTACAAAAATAGACTAAATTTATTCAACATTAAATTATATCCCAACCCTAATGGATAACTAAACCTCAATAATGTATTCTTCTTATAACCTAATAAATGTCCCCAAAAAAATCATTAATCACCTTAAAATCTAATCACATAAGACCATAAAAGGGGTTTATAACTCTTAAATTATCCTCAACCAATAACATATTAATATCTAAAGTTATATTAAACCTTGTTTAATACATGATTTGATGCACCAAGTCACACTCTTGAATTCGGTGCTAATAATCAATTCTTAACATATTGGATTTGAAAATATACTAAAGTGAACCAAGCTTAACCATCCATAATTATAACATCAATAACAACTATTGGATCACTTAAATTCCTATAAAATTTTAGGTTTAGAGTTGTAGAGAGTTATAAAAAACATTAACAAATAAATCACATACAATTGACAACTAATGGGAATTTTTACCATTATACCAAGAATGTATTATTTTACAACAATTCATCAACATATCCCATAAAAATTATCCACACATAATAACCTTATAGACACATAATACTTAATATTATTCTTCATTTACCTAGGGAATGGAATCATAAGAAAGGGAGTTTTGGAATTCTCATTAAGGGGTAGCGTACATCAGAATCAATCAAAGAATAAATAAGGCCTGAATAATACAGAAAGAATAAATAATTATCAAATAATTCTACATAAATTATAATATGAGAATTTAATATATCTATGGATCACATAACAATGTGACTATTCAAATGGTTGACAATAACTGATTTAAAATTGATTTAATGCATAATTTTGGACATCATAAAAATACCATAAAGTTTTTGTGTCAAAACATCATACTTAAATAAGTAAGGTTTACACCAAATACCTAGGCTAGTTTGTCTCATGAGACCTACATATGCATTGAGGGGCTATATAAATCTAGTACCTACTCATAACTAATTACGTCTAATTAATTCATAGTATAAATAAATGAATATATAATACAATACATAATCAAAATTCTTTAATAATCAATAAAAATTCATATTTAAATAAAAAGTATATAGATTGTCAATATTTCTCTATTCAATAAATAGATTAGATTTCGTAGTAAGAATCCTTTGAACTGAACCCATATAGATTAATGGGTTTATGGAAAATTAAATACTATAAAAAATAATATATAAATAGTGGAATTCATATATAATATGTTCATGGAATTAAATAATATGGACATGAAGGAGAAAAATAAAGTCAAGAGAGGGAGATAAATAGTGATAAAGAATATAAACCTTATGAAAAAGGTTAGGTATGAACTATAAATTCATAAGATAATTTAGATGAAAATACCGAAACGGCTTGATGGCCTTCTTTTATTTATTTATTTTGGATAATCCCCATTTTTAAGGGTTAAATGGGAACCCTTACATAACCCATAGGCCTAAGGGAAAAGGCACATACATGACCTTAAAGGTCTGAAACCTAACACACTTGAAATAACCCCTCACCAACATATGTATCTTGAATGTGATTAAATCCCCACCAAGCATGGATGATTAGCTAACATTTCCCCGTGTAGAGTTTCATGGTTCCTGGTCCCAAAGGCAGTTACCA
Source organism: Viscum album (assembly GCA_963277665.1). Taxonomy (NCBI): domain Eukaryota; kingdom Viridiplantae; phylum Streptophyta; class Magnoliopsida; order Santalales; family Viscaceae; genus Viscum; species Viscum album. The sequence continues at coordinate 598,274,014 of OY728132.1, read as the reverse complement.
TACCCTCTCATTCTTCCAATCTGGTTAGCTTTGCTATAGTGGTTTCTATTTTTTCTCTGAATCCTCATCTAGGTCTATTCCTGTGTGGTCTACCCGGCTTCTTGGTCTTTTTTGTGGCCCGAAATCCCTGTAGCCTGAAGTCCATTAGTGGCACAAAGGCTCTTAAAGCCCAAAGGCCCAGTGGCTTGAAGTCCCTGAGACCCGTAGGCCCAAACTGGTGGCCCAAAGGCCCCAATCGAATGAATAGTGCTGACTGCTACTGTACCAAATAGTATCTACTACAGTACTACTAATGTAACCCATAAATTCACCTCACTCGGATTTGATCATGGGTCTCTTGTATGCCAAGTAGGATCCTATAGCACTTTGGTACAAGCTCATTGGAAATTTATATCGTAATACATGTGGCATAACTCCATAGGAGATATATCTTTTAGATTTTGAGATAAAAATAAAAAGAAAAATTATAAAATAATTTTCATGAATCTTTTGGATTATGGTTGTAAAAAAAACATAAACGTCACTTTCAAAAATTCAATTTCAAGTGGTGAAAATAGTAAATTGAAAAACATGATTCTAAAAGAATTATAAATATTGAAACATTAAAAATTAATAAAGTTAAATTAGAAAACATAGATTTTATGATATAAATAAACATAAGTGGAGTGAAACACCATTATTTATTTTCTTAAAACATCAATTTTTTTTAAAATTAAAAATTAAAAAACCAATTAGAATTTTATTTTCTATAAAAAAACTCAAAAATTTTAAAGGATGATTAATTATGAATAACGGTTCCCCCAGGGGTATAGCATAGTGGTAACACCTTTTAGGTGTCTCATGGGAGGTCTCGGGTTTGTGTCTCCCCGAGTACTTATAGGTGTCATAGATTTTCTTTGTTTATTTGTATCCCCCTACCCAAAATATTTTAATTAATAATGATCATGATAGTGGAAAAGGAATTCACGCAGAAGATGTTAACAAAATATTATTTTCACGCTTTAGTAAAGAAATTCAAAAATGACTCATGCGAAAAATACTAAAAAACTTATTTTAAAAACTTCTAAAGAAAGTCAGATATAATTAAAAATTACATTAAACTATCATTTAAGTGTATATAAGAGTTATATTTAAATAATATAAATAATATAGACCTAGAAGAGAAATATTTTCAACCATAAATAAGAGATAAGGTTGAGTCAACATACAAGATACTATTTGGAAGAATTTTGAACTAAAGTATGGTTTGATGTCAAGTAAAGTTAAATACACTAGAAAATAAAGATAGAATAAAATATTATACAATAATATTGTGGAAGAAACCAAATATAATATGATTTAGTCTAATAATAATTCTCATAAATTAACTAAAGTAAATTAAGTTGACAAAAAAATACTTAAGACTTAGGTAATGTATTAATAAAAGGATAGGGAAAAGGGAGTTCTTAAATAAAAGTGAAACTCCCAATAATAATAATCATTTAATATATATAAAGTCAATAGGGTGTTATTTACAACATATAAAATTTAATTGTTGTATAATAAGAAACATTTCCTATGGAATTGAAATTGAGACAATAAACCCTTCCCTTAATTCCTTTGTATGTCTTCATGTTTACAAATTAGATATAATAAAAATATGTCTATTAAAACATGAATCAAGAATTAAATTATATTCATTATTTAATTCTTGATCAGTTATAATAATATTAATTTATTTATTATAATTTTATTTAAAGAGAGAATGGATTAAAGTCTTTTTTTCTTTTAAATTATCCCATTTTTTCGATTTAATAATTTAAAATATTTATTTTTTATCATTTTTTAATATCATTTATAGATGTTTAAAATATATTAAAATAAATTTATATTACATAATATAAACTAGCCATCCATATAGGTGGTATCCATAAAAAATAATACTTCATTATGGATCAAAAAGAGTTCATGAATTATCCAAATCATATCCCCTATAAGTGTTATAGTAGGTGTACTGTTAGAATCTCTTGTCGTGAACCAAGAATAAATTTATTTAATACCCAACCAAACATTTTCAAGATTATTACCCCTGGTTGTATCATATCCAGAACCCATTTAAAATTATTTGTATCCTAAGAGGGATGAAATTTCTTAGAAACCACACCCACTTTAGTAAAGTTTTAGGATGTTTTATGGATACAAATATGTTTGTGCATTATAGTGGATTATGAATATAGTATAATTAAAGGTGATGGTTATATATATTTAATAATATAGTAAGTAATTTATAAAAATTAATCATAATATCATTTCACCATAAAAATAAATAGATATGGAAGGATTGAAAAAAATAAGGTAGTAAAGGGGTTATGAAACCTTACTTTGCAAAGTAACTACTTAAAGATTGAGTGGAACACCCTATAACATTAGAAACTCCTTAGATAGAATCCTGAGAGAGTAAATGTGAATAAATTAATGCATATATTTAGAGTTTATATGAATGAGGTAATGGTAGAATGGCTAGGAATTTATATTTTTTAGGGGAGTATTTTTGGGTTAAAATATTGATTTTTTTATTTAGGTAAACTACTTTTGGGTGGAATTGATAAACAATAAATTATTTGGATTATTGTTAAAAAAATAGGGTTACTTTACATTTAACTCAATCCAAAACTGAATTAAACCTTCCAACCGCTCCATTAAATGCAAAGATCTAAAAATAGTTTATTTAGGATAAAATATAATTTAGGTTCTATGATTTCAAATATAAGATTCTCAATTAAACATAATATTCTTAAATTCACCATTTTACTCCTTAAATACATTTTTTGGTTGAACAAAATGTTTCACAATTTTTTATTCCTTTCTTACATCATAATTATTCTATAAAAGTTGTAGTATTCATAAAAACTATAATTTTTACTATTAAATAAAAAATTAACTTCTTCAGAAAAATAAAAAATTATCACTTTAAAATAATTTAGACATTATAATTATAAAAATAAAATCATTTTTATCAAACTTTCTTTCTAAAATATAAGAATTTTACTTTATACTATAATAAAAAAATTATTAAAGAAAATGAATTTCAAAACATTAAGGGTTTCTAGTAATATTTCAAATCAATTACTAATTAAATTAGTGTTAATATATTTTTTTTTAAATTAAAATTTTTAATTATAATAATACTTTCAAATTGTTTAATTTAATTTATTAATATAAAATCACATATTATATAGAAAAATAAAATTATTTAAATAATAAACCTTTTAACTCTAAATGATTTTAATCACATCTAACCATTAAATTTCTTTAATTAATTACTATTAAAACAAAAACATTTTTTATTTAAACCCTTAATAATATTATGTAAGGAATTAAATTATATGATTTTATCTATATTTTTATTTACTTGTGGTTTTACACCTCTTGTATTTTTCCTATTGGCATTTTACATTTTATTATCATGATTTATTAATGGTTATCCATAATTATAAAATTTATTATCTTTCATTTTAGTTCATTATTTCATATGATGAAATCTATTAAAGATAATATTTATTTAAAGGAGAATAAGTACTATAATCTTGGGGTGTTGTGATTGACATCAGAAGTTAAATGATAATTATTAACATTTGGTATAGCATACACATATGAGTATCATTATTATATATGTTCTATATTATAAAACACTTGGTAGAATTAGATGAATGAATTTAAGTGTTAAATTCATGTATTACTAAGAGTTATAAATACTTCATACCCACATGCATTACTTAAACTTTATATTCAAGAAAATTTATGTAAATCTCCAGGAGTAGCCCTGGTGCTTATATAAATGAGGGTAATCCATGAATATTAATGGGAAGCCCTTTATACATTCTACTCTTCATAATTTATCTTCTTATTCTTCCTTTTCATAGAGATATACTAGCATATTATGATTGAAAGTAAAATACCAACTAAACATTGGGTTATTCATCAACCCATGGATACCCTTGGAGGAAGGAGTCCTTTTTCTAATTCTATATGATCATTATCAAGAATATGTTTGAATAAAATAGGCTTTAACAAAATCAATGAATGATAATATTTTCATTTTTTTATTAAACATGGTTTTAGTTTCAAATAATTTTAAGAAGTTTCTTCCATGGATGCTCTTGGTTTATAGATTATTAATGTTATATTCTTATAAATTTGGATAGGGTATGGGATGTACTCATCTATCAAGGAGGATAACATGTGTTATGTTCACCCACCTGGTTAGTCTATAGTTGTATAATCTAGAATTTATGAGTGGCTATAAAAAAATATTCATACTTCATGTCTCATAGTTAATCTTTGTCTTGGACAATGTAGAGACTCAGATTTTTAAATTTTGGGTGTTTGAGAATTTTTTATAGATTTTCAAAGAAAGAGGGTAAATAGTAAATCTTCAAATCTTAGAATATAGTTTTAAATTCATCATTGGTTCCAGAAGAAATTTACACCCTTGGGTTGTGGTTTGGTAGTTTTTTTAGGAGGTGAGATTTACCCATGAGTGTTGGGTGGTGGTGGGTTTTCATTAGTTTTTATTTAATTAAGAAATTTATATTTTATGTAATATTTTTATAAAAAAATATTATATATTGTGAGATATTTTTTATGTGATGTAGGTGTTGTAAGTACATTTTTCATGGGGATTCCCTCGAACTTCATCATTTTCATCCCCCTTGATTCTATTTTTCTGAAGGTTTCATAATTTTAATAATGAAAATCTACAATTGTTAGAGCTATTAATGCATCAATTCATTGGATGGTTTTAATATAAAGTTAATGTGAGATTTAATGGTCGGTTATGAAATTAATTGATGAGGAAAAAGAATATGTAATTTGAAATTGAAGGTTGTAATTCATTATCTAACAAAGGAATTAATCTTGAATCTCCCTAATTATCCAAAGGAATAAGACATTCAGAAATTATAGTGGAGTGGTGGTATGAGACTGGGAGATGAACGAAGAATGTTATTTTTTGAGGATGATTAATGGTGATCGTTGGAGGATTTAAGAATTGTATACATCATTAAATCAAGGCAAGTGGCTCAAATTCTCATCTCTTTTATAATCCTTTTGAATATACCATGCTTATGATTTCCCTTATTGGGTATATGATTCATAATGATCCAAATGAATGATTATGTAGTAAAATTATTTTGAAATATATTATGAAATTTATGTTTTATTATTGAAATTGACAACTTTTTGAAATGTGATATGGATATTGTTGTACATATAATTCTATGAATGTAGAACATGAACTGATAAAGGTGTAAAATGTTGAACAATGGATATGAATATGAATTGATGGAATCAATGGTGAATATTGTTTATTATTCATATGTTAATTTTTTGGAATTTATTTTATAATGGATATTCATGTTGATAATTGTTTATAAGAATTTATGAAATATTTGATAAGATTATAAAATCAAATTAGAGACCAGAATAATGGGAAATGATAGAAAATACATTGGATATGATAATATGGAATTTATATAATTTTTCAAGGGTCAATACAATTTAAAATTATAATTTATCAATTCTTTAGAAAATTTTTATAAGTGATGTTGGTGGAAAGGGTAAAAATGAAAGTGAGTTACATGAGGTTGTACCCCATTTTGGAGTTAGAGGACCTTTCTAGAAGAGAGTTACATGGGGTGGTGTGATTTCTATAGAGTCATTTCACATTGATATAGTGTTGTGACATTCTTAGTAGGGGTTTTTCAACCATAGGTTTTATGATATTATGATTTTGGGATGAGAGGATTGTGGTTGTGGAACTCGTTTCAAGTATGAACCCTAAATGAACTCTCTAGTATGAATAAATCTCAGTGTGGATGTGATATAGACATGGAATGATGTGTCTTGGTTGAAATAGGTCATCAATATGTTTTGTATATGTGATGTGGTTGTGGTATAAGTTTTTTCCTAGGATATGAGGAATTTTAGGGATGTTTTGTGGTTATATTACCAAGGGACTTTATGTATGTGATGGACTTGGTGGTGAATAAATAGATGGTGGGGATATAAATCCATTTTCAATGTATGGTAATGATTTATAATAATTTATGTGGTGGTGGTTTGTGATTCATGATGATGATGATAATAATGACATGATGTTAGTGTGTATAATGTGGCTATCCATTGTTGGTATGTCATGTTCGGTGGTGAAAATAAAGGTTGAGGAGGGGAGAGTCCGTGAGGGTAGACACTCACTAATATAGTGAAATTTATTAATGGTGTACAATTACCCAATGATTTAGATTGTGTTTGAGATTTTCCTTGAGGGTAGACACCTAGAAAAACAACAAGAGTTCTTTTAAGTGGGAAATGTCTCAACCAATGAATAGTTATATCCTCGTGAGTTCCCTATACATTGATGGTTATTTTCTGGTGATGATGGATGGTTAGTGAGTTACATGTCGGTGGATATAAAATTAGAGGTGACGATGGATGGTTAGCGAGTTCCCTACATGTGGATATATACTTGGGGGTGGTAATAGATGATTAGTTAGTCCCCATCGGGTGGATTGTTACATGGTAGATTCAATATTACAATGAGGTCCCTATGAATGGAAAACTACTTGGATGTATATTTTTTATGGTGGATGTTATAGAGGTAGTTATGTGATGACATGTAAAGAGGATGTGATGTGGTTTGGAAATTGTGATTATGTGTTATGTAATGGAAGTAATTGAATGTTTAACTTTTGAGAGATTATTTTCATTATTTATTTTGGTTTATTTATTTTATACATGGATGAATTAATATGATTTATTCACATGTACACATGATAGTTTTGGGGAGGAACCTACTCATTATATTTATATGCTCACCCTTATTTTTTATAAAATTATTTTAAGATTATCTATATATAGTTGGTGGTGTCATATCCGGTGGAATTAGCTAGGTTTATATGATATTTTCCTATGTAGTAGGTTTCATCATAACTTGCATGATGAATAGTGGAGATGAAATACTTGTGTTGTTTTTTCATTTATTGATTGAAATTTTAACACATGCTATGAGTTTGTGTATATTATTCATGTATTGTGGGGAATCCAATATATTATTCATGGTATCATGGGATTTTTTTTAAAATGGAAATTCCATCTATAAATGTGTTTTATTATACCCTTAGTTCTAGTCGCTAACTCATAACGTATTGAATGTGAAATTTAGAGGTTACACTCGAACTCATTATCGGTATATATCGAGTCTCAATAGGGGTAGTTCGTGATATAATGATTTCAAGGAATTTTTTATGATGTACTTTGGAGTAAGAATTTATCTGGATTTCCTGGGTGTAAGGAAGTAATATTCCTTAAACCTAGTATGTGAAGTAGACCAAAGAAATAAAATTAACACTAAAGATACCTTTGAAATCTAATTGAGGACCCTATAACCTATAGATCAATGATTAAATAATAGTATACTAACTGTAGGGTGTCTTGATATAAGTGGATTCATGAATCGTGTAGTTATAGGTCATGATGATTGTGTTTTTGTTGTGCATGGAGTGACAGTCCATGTGGGGTGAATTATGTAGAGATGTGGTTAATCATGGATGATGTGGTAGAGTGGTAGAGTGGTTAGACATTACTTATATATATATATATCATTGGCATGTTTTTTGTTTTTATATTTTTATATATTCCAGTTTCATGATGAAAATATGAAGTTTAGTGGGAGTTGGTGGAGCAGACACCTGAGGGTTTGTGTTAGATAGTGAAACTAGAAGTTGTGCAGTCTTGGAAGATGACCTTGAGTGAGTTCCAAAAGTAGAAATTTTCAAATTGTGAGGATTTTATTTCTAGTCATGAGAAAAATAATTATTTAAATTATATTGAGATAAATCATATATTGATCCATATGGGAGGTGAGAACCATGTTTCTTTGGTGGTGATTTTTTTGTGAAGTTTGATGCATCAGTTGTAGATTTTTTATTAGGATAATATGATATGGATATGATTGAATAGAATCAACATTAAGAGTTATTCTTAAAAAATACCCTATCATAGAATCATCAGCTCGATAGGTAGTATAATATTATAATGACAAAGTAATATAATTCCTTTTTGGGATTTTTGTATGTTTTTTATTGTATTAATGTAAAATTATCTAAATTTAATGACCAATGTGAATTCGGGATCTTTTTATTTTCAATCATCATTGAAGAATGGGATTCAAAGGTTGTTTAGAATCTTTTATCTAATTTCATTTATAGATATATTGGAAAATGATGAGATAGAAGAGAATTTATTTATGAGGATGGGGTATTTTATAGTGAGTATAATGCATTGTGTAGCTCAAACTAGAGATAGATGTGGAAATTATCGATTTTCAAAGCAGTCGAGGTACAAGAATTTTCATGGGAGTTAGCTACCAATGTGATCTCATTTATTAGTTATGGGTAGTATACATTCATTTAGTGGGACATAGGGATTTCAATTTTTCTCTTATATCGGTATAGACTATTGTTTGTCTATATTACCATATTTTCATGTAGGTAAAAGGAATCATGAGCAGAGTGTGACTGTTTATGGGACACCCCATGAGAATATTCAAAAGTAGTTTCCATAAAGAGGTAGGATATATTCCCATTAGGGTCACCAGTATAGGTTGGAGATGGAATAGGAAATCCCAGTAAATCATAGGAAGGAGATTACCCAAGAAGAAGTAAAAGAATCTAGTAGGGATGGTGAGGAGGAGAAGTTAGCAGAGTGAAATTCCATGCTATAGAGGTTTAAGAAGTGGTCATACTAGAGGTGGTTTGAGTTTTGATTTTCATTTAATCTAGTATTTATTCCATTTTAATTTATTTTGATTCTTCACCTACTTTCATCACCCCTTTCCTATTTTCTAGATTATATCATTTAATATATAGTCTTCAAAGACCACTGGAATTGATAACTTTAGTGGGGGGGTGAATGAGGTTGGATGAGGTGTGTAGTTTTGAGTTAGTTGTGGGGAATGATCTATTTTATTGAAACCAAATATTTATATGGATATTAAAAAATAATGATATCTCAAAGATGGATTGTTTGTATCTTGTACAAGATTGTATCAATTTTTCAATGAATGAGTGATTTTATCTGGTTTGGATGGTAATTTTGTTTTTTTTTTGTGAAATATGACTCTATTTTGGACAGACACTAATTAAGATAGAAATTATTACATATTAGTTTTTGATCTTGACACTTTGTATATTTTACATTTAAATTGAGAATTTTCCTCAATTTTTTAGGGATTATATAGATGTGCTGATAGAATAGGTTATGATTTTACATTTCAGGAGTGAGATTGAGTTTGAGTTTTGGTTATAACTAGGTGTCTCTACTATTATGAGGGTAGTTTAATGAATGGAACCAATGGAACTCAGGGAATTTAGAATCTAGATTGATGATTTATTTTATTAGTTTTTTATTCAGTATAATGTGTTACCTTGGGATATACAAGTATTTTTTGTAAATAAGGTAGACAAAATCTTGATTTTGTGTATATATTACTGGTGTTTGAATCAAGTTGTTGTGATGAATCAATATCCTCCTCCTATAATAGATAATTGTTTTTACAAGTGTATATGGGAGAGTAAGTTATTTAAGTTTTATTTATGGTCAAGATATCATCATATGATAATTAAGTATGATAAAATACATAAGATATATGTTTGGTGTCAGTGTGGACATTCCATGTTTTTTATACCATTTAGAGTTATGAAGGCACCATCCATGTTTATGGGACTTACAAATAGGGTGTTTTAATCATACCTTGATAATTTTTAAGTTATATCTTTTGATCATATTTTAGCTTATTCAACGATAGAGTAATATCATATTGATCATATCGAGATGGTTTTGTGGTTATATAAGAAGCTTAAATTATTTGAAAAAATGTATAAGTATTGACTTTGTACATGTGTGGTTCATTTTCAAGGTTATATTATTCAGGATATTGATGTGGTAGTTGACCCAGTAAATATTGAGGAAATTGTTTCATAGAAATCCACTGAATGATTTTTCTAAAGTATTGAGTTTTCCAAGAAAAGTTTATTATCATAGGAGTTAAATACCCATTTATTATTGGATTTAAATATATTATTAGATTTAACTATGAATGTGAATGATTTTTTAAATAGAGTGTCAAAGTGCCCTTGAATATTTAATAGAGAGGATAATGTGTGTATAATGGCACAAAATTTTCAAACATAAATATAACATCTTTCTAGATGAATGTTCATTACATAACATGATGATCCATTCCAAAATCTCATAGGTCTATTTCCTTTGAAAACATAGATATTTAAACAACTAATTCATAAGGTAACTAAATTATCTTCCACTAAGTTCTTCATAAACAGAAATCTTTTTAAACATATCATTCATAATACCTTTCTTCATAACTTAAGGAAAGTAAACATAATAAAGGATGATCTTGGATGCATAGTAAGGGTAAATAAGGTTGATATCAATTATCACTTAAATAAACATGATCATAAGGGTATGATGATACTAACATAACATTTTAAACCCATACCCTATATATCATAGATCATAATATTGAGTCATGAAATAATTATTGGTATTTTATAAGACATGAATCATAAAGCAATCAAAGAACACAAGCCATGAGAGAATAACATTAGCAAAAGACATAGATTTGTGTCATACACATAAGCATATAAAATAATTTCTTTAGTATTTAAGGATCATTACCATGACTAAAATAGTGTGTTGGGTTCACTCCCTAAACCATCATAGTAGTCAAGTTTCACTCTGAAGACTATCATAGTGGAAAAATTCTCTTACTGAACTGGGTTAACTCCCAATTCCATTCCTATTTATCTCATGATATATCCATCTTTACCCAATGCATTTGATGGGTATCTAATTTCAATCCCACCCATATCATAATGAAAATAATAAATATGTGTTCCACAAGTTCATAAATCCTTCATTAATATAATAACCCATGAAAAGGAAATGGGTTTCATAAACATTTAATCATAGCATAAACTATGGAAAAAGGAAATTGGTTTCATAAACATTTCATCATAGAATAACCTATTGAAAATAATCTGTTTCAAAAAAAATTCACCATAAAAATAAAAAATCCAGAGAAATAATAAAGATGGAATCAATATATCATATCCCTAGTAAATAATAATTAATATAAATGTATGTCATCACAGATGAAAATTACCTTAAAAGGTTACTTGGAATATTTCTTAAGTAAAATACCCTATTTAATTTTAAATCACTTATTTAAAATATAAAACATCTTAAAATATTTTAGGAAAAATTTATTTTAAAAGAACATTATGATATTATAAAGTAATATTAAATTTATTTAGTTGTAATGATTGTGGTAAATTTCATTCATGTTGTATAAGTGAAAAGAAAACATTGCTTTCATACTTTTGTAAAAAGTCAAAAAGTACCTCATTTGGAAAATGATAAGAAGATTCATTTAAAAAAAATTATAAAAAATAAATAATGGGTAAAAATGATTTTAAAAAATCATATTATAATATTAAAAATATTATTGAAAACATTTTAGAAAACATGGATATGGAAGGAAACGGTTTTTCGATCGAAGAAAGAAATAAGGTTGGTTTTCTTTAAAAATGTTATTTTAGTATTGGGGAATGAATGGAAAATATGTATTATAAATAAATAAATAGAGTAGGAGAAAAATTCATGATATCATATAGATTTATATCATGAAAGTTTATCATCAAAAACAAAATAAAAAACAATCTTGGTAAATAAGTTGATTGTAACATAAAAACCTTACCTCAAGTATGACTACCTTAATACATGTTTAAACCACCTATATAATAATATATATTTATTATAAATATATTTTATAACCATAATAATATATATCATACCATATATGATTTACTTATAACCATTTATCACCCATTTATTAATAATTCTTTATTAAAATCATTGTTTTGAGAGATAACTTGTTCATTTTTCATATATGTTTTGGTTCAGTAGTTTTGGTCCTTATACTTTGATCATGGTACCATCATGTAAAGAATTTTATTAATGATATAAATATAATATATATATATATATATATATATATATTCATTTTATAAATATTTATATTCATCCATAAAATTTAGATATAGAAAGATGAATTACATTATTCAAGGATATGGTAGGCCATATGTACGCATGAATGTTGTTTTCACTTTTTGATGGATTAAATGAAAGAAAGTAAATAATAATTCAAATTTATTGAATAATTATTATGTCTTATATATCATAAAAATTATATAAATATATCCTTTTTACTATCCACATAAAATATAAATGAAAAATTGCATCACTTTGTGGGGGTGGTAGTCCACACATACACACGAATGATGTTATTGTCTTCCTACAGATTATAAGGAAATAAAGTAGATGTTATATTATAATTATAGAATAATAATTATTCCATAATTATCATATATAAAAATTATATCAATCATAATAACCATCCATCAAATGTGGTGATGGAAAAATAATTATATCACTATGTGGAGATGGCAAGTCATACATACACATGAGCATTAATTTCACTTCCCATTTGATGCAACTGAAAGTAAATAAATGTGGTTACATAATCATAATAAAATTTTATCATATTTAAAATAATAAATTTATTATTTTATGATAAATACCATATACTTATAGTTGGTAAAACAATAAGTAAAAAAGAAATTGATTGATTAAGGTGATTACCTCTTCTTTGAAACAACTCCTTGTGATCTCATCTTAATGACCCTAGGGTTGGTATCATATAAAGGAAAACCTATATAAAAATTATAGAGAAGTTTAGAAGATAATTTTAAAGTTTTTTTTGAGATAAAGGATCAATGTGTAGTAAATAAGAGAAGGATGAGTGTCCTTTTATAAGGGAGGGGGAGGACAGGCTTGAAATTTCATAAAAGATTAAAATATCATCATCATCATCATCATTTCAATACAAATATAATAAGGCCATTCTCAATCCAAATGATTCCAAATTTTCCTGAATTTAGAGTAAAAGAGGATAGGGTTGAAATAACATAAGAAAATTAAATTTATATATGATTTTTTGTCGCTAAAAACCTTATTGTTTTATTAACCCCTTCATTAATCATTTTTTGACCTTAATTGTGCTAAAAACTATTTCAACCTTATAAGGTTAAAAATGTTATCATAAATATAAATAATGACTCATAAATAGAAAATGGATGATATTTTCAACCATGTCTCACTAAAATGATAAAATATAAGTTTTTAATGAATTTTAAATCATTTAATACAATATCATTTATTTCAAAATATCATTAATGTCAATTTTGGAACTATTAATTTAATTTGATTTTAAAGACACCAAGAAAAATATGTAATTCAAATATAATATTTTTAAACATCCATAATATAAAATATGAATCTAAATATTTCATAAAACAAAATAATTCACGTAAATTTTATTACTTTTAATTTTTTAAATATCATTCATTTTATTTTATTTTATCAATAGGATAAATACAATGTATGCATTGTATAAGCATTTAAGGTAATTATTCAATCCCTAAAAATTATAAATAAATTCATATAAAAAAACAATAATTTATATTTACAATAAAAATGTATAACTGAACTTATCAACTTTTTTATCCTTATGTAAAAAATTTAGGGATATTTATGTTAAGAGAGTGACATTTTTTATTTATTTTTTTCTTAAATTAATATAATTGTCATTTTCAAAGAAATGTGGAACAAAGTGGATATATATTCAATACAGGGATGGAAATGGATGAAATAAACACATAAAATAGTATAAAGGTAATTTTTATATAACTTTTAAAGCCTTATCCCAAATTTTTAACCTTATTTTACATATTTTACCCTTATTGAGGTAACAAAAATTTACAATGATTACTATTTATATTTACAAAAAATAAAAGTGACATATTTTCCAAATTTGATCCTCTTAATTCCAAAAATGGAATCCATTTTTCAATAATAAATTTCTATAAGTTTCAGATATTAATTTTAAAACAACTGTGCAAAATGAAATTAAAATCTCTTTTTAGAAAAGACACACATTTTAAGCATAAAACTAGATTTATTATTATCACATGCTTAGAAAAAATATTGGATGAAAGTTAAAAAAATTTATTGAATACATAATATATAAATTGTATTAATATCATTCACCAATATTGATAAATTTAATTTATTAATATAAAAATGTATGGGGATATAAAAATAGTTTTTTAGAAAAACTTATCGTTTATTTTCAAATGATTTTTATTTTTCATTTATAATTAATTGATAACCAATTAACTAATTTTATAAATTTTTAAACCATAAATTATTCATTATTTAGTTATTCATATATTAATACTCAGTAATCAAAAAGAAATATGATAAATTTCACATTAAATACTAATATTTTAATAGTATATCACTATTCATATAAACTTTGTGTTGTGTGCAAGGCAAGCTATCAAGGAAATCAAATTTTTTATAAAAAATTATTTCATAAAATATATGGGTGTTACATTATACCCACATTAAAATGAAATTATTCTTATAAATTATTTCACTACAATACAAAAAAATGAGGATATATTTGTTTCATTACAGTCTCGAGTTCCCAAGTAACTTCTTCAAATTTCTAATTCCTCCAGAGAACTTTAACTAGTTGAGTAATCTTGTTCCATAGCACTTTATCTATAAGGTCCAATATTTGTACTAGTTTTTCATCATATGAATGATCATATAGTAGTTATATGATATCTGAGTTTATTATATATGAAATATTAGGTTTGTGCTTCCTCAGGATAGATAAATGGAACAATCATTAACTTGAGAGAGGTTCGGTGGAAGAATCAAGTGATAAACAACCATCCCTACTTGATCAAGAATCTAAAAGAAGACAATATAACTTGACTCATAATTCCTTTATTCCTAAAACTCTTTCTCACCAAATTCAAACTTCATATCTTGTCGATGATTATCAGTATAACTTTTTGTTGACTTTGAAACTACTACAAAATTAGTTATATATAGGGTTGGCCTTTATCAACACTAGAAAAAAGAACTTATAAAGGTGTCCTTTATCAGTGCTAAAGAAAGCATTACTAAATTGTACCCTTTATTAATTCTTTCTTTAGAACAAATAAAATATACCCCTTATCAGTTCTTTCTTAGTGCGGATAAAGGGAACCCTTTATTAATTTTTTATTCTTAGCACCGATTAAGGGTATCCTTTTTCAGAATTTTTTTAGTGCTTATAAAGCTCTCGATCGTCAAGCGAGTCCCACCTCAAAATAGAGTATGGGAGGGTTCTCCTTTATATATCATTTCTTCACATCCATTGCTCAGATCATGTTGTGGGAATTAGCTCCCACATACACTACACACACTTATATGGGCCCATACGAGCCCATGCTGGCCTTGGCCCACCCTATACTTAACCTTGACCTTCACCCACCTTCATATTCGAGTTCTATAGACCCAGACCAGTCCATTACCAAATTCTTTTATGCAAACCAATAAAAATGAATGTATTAAAAATAATAAAAAATAAAAATGAATAAATTAAAAAAAATTAATTTCTTTTATTAAATAATTATTAATATATTTAATATATATATATAATAAATATTAATAAAAATTATATATTAAATATAGATATATAAAATAAATGAAATGAAATAATCAAACAAATAAAAATTTATAATCAGTAATTTAAAAAGAATATAAAAATTTCTATTAATTAAATAATTATTGATAAAAATGAATATAATTAATATACATATATATAAATTATATATATTAATAAAAAAATATATATTAAATATATATATATAATTAATAAAATTATATAATTAGAAAAATAAAAAATAAAAAAGAGTAAATTAAGAAAAATATTTTAAAAAATTATTATTTAAATAGTTATTGATAAAAATTAATAAATTTATTTTATATATATTATAAATATTAATAAATAATATATATTAAATATAGATATATAAAATGAATAAATTATAATAATTAAAAAAACTAAAAATGAATAAATCGTAATAATAAAAAAATTAAAAAAGAATAAATTACAAAATTATTAAGAAATTTATTAATGAAACAATTATTAATAAAAATGAATTAGTTTAATATATATATATATATTAATTATAAATAGTAATAAATAAAATATATTAAATATAAATATAGAAAATGATTAAAATGTAATAATTAAAAAAATATCAATGTCTTATACATTTTAATGTTTTTTATACGTAATTATTCATTAGTAAATTTAATATAGAAATACATTCATATATACATATGTATATATATATAATATTTCCAAAAATTTGATTTATATAAAACAAAATATTTATGCATATATTAATAAGTCATATATTTTGTGAAGAATGGTTTATAATTAAAAATTAATATTAATTAAAAATACTAAATAATTTTATCGAGTAATGGTCATTAATTGAATGTAGTTTTATTTTTTTATTTAAAATATATCAAACATGTGTTACATTGATTTCACATATACATATATGTAATTAATGCATTTTTATATACAATGCACTTGCACAAATATTTACGTAATTAATGAAATATTATATAGAAACACATACACCTAATATTTATGTAATTTAGTCAAATTTTATTTTTCATTTTAGAATTTCATTTAGTAACATGAATCATTTAATATATTATGTTTTTAATTGTTAATTTTTATTTATTTATTTTTAATATTATTACAGTTAGGTATTATTTATCTATTTTTAATATTTTTTCAAATTTAATCATTTTCTAATATCTATTTATGTACTTTTTTTTAATTTTTTTTAGTATATATTCATATTTATTTAAATATATATATCCCTATTTGATTAATAATTTGTATTTAATTTATAAAATTTATCCATTTTTTTCCAATATTCTTAAAGTCTACTCATTTTTAATTATTCAATTTTACTCATTTTTAATATTCATTCATTTAAGATTATATATTCGTTAATAATGATATATATATATATATATTAGATTCTTTGGGTGTAAAATTACATCAAACACACACACACCTCATATGTAGAAAGGAAAGGCAAGCCATAGCCCCCCCCCCCTCTTAGGGGGTAACCCAACCATCAAGCCTTATTTATTTATATATATGGATAGTCTAAACTCTCCGATCCATTTTTAACTGCCCGAAGGCCCAACAGTGCACTATCCTCACCTGCCTTGAAAACCCAACAAGTATGCATCCTCCTGCAACTGCTTGGACCATTTTATCTACAACAGCTGGTTTTCTGTCTAACAATGATGACCATCACCGGCCTGTATCACCTGTAATCGCAACCTGACCAATCAGCATCCACCTTCATCCAGTAGTGATGTCATGCCACATAACATAAAGCAATTTGGTCTCAACACCATCACAACATAGCTGACTATGTTAATCCTAGTTATGTCATCATGACACCACCCACTACCATGTGTTCATGCAGGCCTAGAACTACCATGGATTCCCTTGACCTCTCCATCAAGACACTACCCTCTTCCGAGTCCATCACCAATTCAGTTTCCTCCTAGCACCATCAACTACAACAGTTGACTGGCCCATCCCGATACCATCCAACACATCATGAATTCCTCCAGAAAACAGTTACCCTATGTGTAGTTTGTGTAGGATGGGGTTTGAACCCCATACCTACATAATGTTAGAGTTGGTGTCTTAGGACCAACTTTTTATACTTTAATTACTGGAATATTTGATGCATTGAATATTAATAAAACTTCTTATTATATATTTATTGTTGTTATTCACAACTCTAATGTAATAATTTCTTAGATTATACATCACATTGGTAAGGTCATATCAGTTCCCCTCTATGATGATAACATTGATGTGCTATTACTATATTCTCAAATAATCTTATGTGGTTGCATAATGTACTATTATGGGACACATAGTACCTAGGATTTTAGGTGTGAGTACTCATAAGCATATGAGGCTTCTTCTCATGAAGTCTCACTTGGAAATCTCCAAGATGGGAGATTATGAGAAAAGACTCACCATTAGGAATTCTTCGTGTTTTAGTGGCATCAGATATTTCTATCTATGATCATGTGTGATTGTCCTTACACTTTAAGAT
This sequence comes from Viscum album, assembly GCA_963277665.1. Lineage (NCBI taxonomy): Eukaryota > Viridiplantae > Streptophyta > Magnoliopsida > Santalales > Viscaceae > Viscum > Viscum album. The sequence continues at coordinate 598,255,823 of OY728132.1, read as the reverse complement.
TATTATTAATGCATGTTACAAATCGTGTACTTCGATGTATTTGGTAAACCATGAAAATAATAGTTCATCGAGAAGTTGGATATGTTGGGTGCGTCATGAGTTACATTTCATTTATAAATAAGTCAAGGAAGGATTTTTCCCATCCATCTTTATGAAACCTAATATCTCATCACTTTTTTTGGAATATAACCATCATATTAAATTCCATGGTCATCGTGTAACAATGTGTTTATTTTAGATGGTCAAAGAAAGAAATATCGAGCATATAGGTTGGTGACATGGTTTTTTCAACCTTCTTGATAAGATATTGTGAAAAGGGGAATATATTATACACTAAGAATTCATATGTGGTTGTTGACATTTTGACATTAAGTTCTTTATCTTGGGTGTCTTGACTCGTTGCTAGACAGTAATCTTGGACTTTAGGCAAACTCCCCTAATTCCAAAGAGAAAGAATCCTAGAGGGTCACAGACTAATTATTTCTGTTGATCATGATTAAATTCCATTTGATTTTAATTAATGGAAGAAATATTATTCTTAAGTTCTAGTAATAATTTTATTCAAGTTATATTGATAATATAAATTAAATATTTATTTATTCTTTGGAATATAAATAAAATATCTATTTTATTCATTGAATATTTTAATTAATATTTATTTTCTAGATTGTCTATAAAATATTTATTCAATTTTTCAATAAATGATAGAGGATTTTTAATGTACCAAGACCGATTCTAGTGACAAATATTAATTAACAATATCGTTAAATAATATTTTTTATTGTGTAAGTTGGTGCACACCCCAAAATATTAATAATATAATTATTATTATGTTTCATGGGGTTTATTAAAATCAATAAATGATATTTAATGGCTGGTATGAAATTAAATAATATTTTAACTTAAATCCTAACTCTATAAATAGCTGGTTATGTCTATTGTAAAGTGTATCCAAAAATTGAGAACAGAGAATTGTTGCGCACAACGAATTCTCTCAACTCATTCTCTCTCCCACTAAATAATGAGAAGCGGAAGAGAGATTTATTCAAGACTGAAGAATGAGAAATCAATAATGAATAACATTAGATATTCAACTCACCACGCTAGCATTGAGATATCAAGTGGTGTTTCTCAGAGATCATAGGAGCACATGTGGATCACCGCTAGAGAGATTTTATCCTTGGATCCTCAAAAAGCAATGAAGGAAATCCAAAAGGGTCTTTTTGGATGATCAACAGTCACAAATAAATAAATTTCCTACTCCCATGTATTTATTTGTTCAAATATTAAATAAATTAATTATAAATTTGATGTGAAAGATCATTGCTCTTGGTTTCATGCAACAATTATCAAAAGAAATTTTAATATATCACCCACCTCTGTATGCTTCTGCTGCTCCTGGAACCATCAAGTGGTATCAGAATGGTCATGTTTAAATTTATAATTATTCCTTTTATTGTTGACCTATACAAAATTGTGGTTATATTTTAATTTCATGTTTTTCATTGTTTAATCTGATTTGACTTAACATGTTATCAGAATATTAATCATGTTCGTTCAGTGTTTCATTTTCTTAAAGGTTTAAGAAAAAACAATAACCGAAGATTCCATTGAGAAATTCCAAATATTTTTTCGGTAAAACTGGGTTACATAGAGTGTGGGTAGATCACATGTCATATACCCATGCACATTTTAACTAGATATGTTGAGTAATTAATTACACACGGTACTTTTATTGCACATTGCGTGTTTACCGGGACAATCTGGGACACAAAAAGATTATAGAGGGTGTGTGGATGGCATGTACACACCATGTATTCCAACTGAGTTTACTTTCCAAATCCCCAAGCGTGTGTCTTGGATATACTACAACCATGATACATTGTGTGTAGTAGCTTGTACTTGCCGTGTAGTCTCCCATTAATGGAAAAAATTAAAATTACATTAAATTTGAAAATTTTAGCATTAAAACTTTATTTTACTGATAGGAACACCATTGTGTGTTTGATAACTTAATAATGGTTTTAAAGAATTTTAAATAATTTATTAATTTATTATAATTAATATTTCATTATTGGTTCTGCCATTTATTTGACATGAATTCCATTAATAATGGATACCTACAAATAATATTTCATGATCCTTAAGATGAAAGGAAATTAATTAATCAATGAAAGCGTGTTTTTCTTAAATAGTAAATGAATGAATAAAAAATGAATTCTAGTCATTTACTTTTACATATTTGTTGCATGAATGACCATTCATAAGCTTGAACAAGAGTTGGGTATGTGTTAGATGTTTAAATTTAATTTATTGCTTGACTTTTCAATTCTTTAATATTAAATTAAATGATGGCATGTGATTTATCCCCCCCTCTATTATGTAGGACCTACATGTCCAAGGATATTTATATAACCCATTTAACCAATCCTTTAATTCCCCACAACTGTGTGTGAGTAATAAATATTTTTAATTAATGGAGCATCTCAAGGCATGTGGAGGTGGTTCAAGAAAGAACCATAATGATGTCAACCTAGCTGATACACAGGTGGACTGGTGTAATGTTGTAACTCATTCAAAGACTGAAAATAAGAGTTATTTACCCTAGTTCAATGTTTATTTAATGTTTTCTCATTAAATCAACCATTAGATAAAGTTCAAAAATGGTTTATTAACTTAATTATTTATTTTTATTTGTTCAATTATTTATTTTCTTGATGCAAGGCTGGGATCACATAAATAAATGAATTAATTTGAAAATATGGAAATTAAATAAATTAATTATGAATAAATATTTTATCCAACATGGTTAATTAATTAAGTAACATCCACTTAATATTAACAAGACATGTACAAGATAAAACAAGATAAAAATTTATGAATAATAAATTAAAATCCCTCAATTAAATATTATGTTATATTAGGTATTCTATTAATTTATTGGGAATGAAACCATTGAACTAAGTGTAGCACATGGAAAAAGTCTAGACACTTACTTTTATAAGGGATTTATCATGAGAGTTTTGGGTTGAATTAGCTGAAATTTTATTTAGTTTAATGGACAAATTTTGTTTGATACATATTTAGAGGAAATTGTTGAGGAAATCTAAGTTAGGATTTCAGGATTGGGGAATTCACTCAATAGATCAAGGAGTTGTAAGTCTACAATTGGAAAGACCACCTTCTTAATTTCATTATTATTGTTTTCATGTCCAAAGTCTGGATCATTAAAAATATTAATGGGGATATTTTCCACTAAAATTTTAAATAAACTAGACATTATAAGTTCAATTTTGAGGTCTATTGAGACTTGATAAAATAGTGAGAGATTTAATAAATAAATAAATAACATTTAATGTATTATATCTCACTTATTTTGTAATAAAAGAAAGTATGAATAATATTCTCTTTTTAATTATAGAAAAAATGAAATTTTCATCATCCACACTATCCCTATATTAATATTAGAGAAGGATAAACTTTTAATTGGAAGTGACTTCCAGGAGAGGTTTTGATGACTTCAGTTTGTGCTATTCCATGGATGGAAATCATATGTTCTAGAATCCTCAATGCCTAATTTACCTAATAAAGAGGCGAGTGATGAATATTTCCTTTTCTATGAAAAAAAATTAGGGATGCAGTAGACGTTCATTGTTTTATGCTTTCATTGATGTCTAGTGAACTAATGAAGTCTCACGAAATCATGGATGTGTACAGCATGCTTGATCACCTCCTTGGTCCTTACCAGGAGATAGATATATAGGAACAATTTGAGATTTACAAGGTTCTATTTTTGAGAAATCATGGAGAGGGTACCCCAACTAGGCCTCATGTAGTCAAGATCATTAGATAAATTGAGTTCTTAGAGGTTCTAGATTTTAAACTCCTTGAATAACTAAGCACTGACCTCATTCTGGCATCACTCCCTCAGATCCTCTCCATCTTTGTTGTTAATTTTAATATGAAAAACATTTAGAAGTATATTCCATATCTTCTTACCCTTATTTACCAAGTAGATGAGGTTAAAAATCATGAAAAAACTTATATACTTATGGTGAACAAACAGAAAGTGAAAACAAAAATATTTAAGCCCATAGCTTCTTCAAACCCTTCCAATAATAGGAAGATCAAAGGGAATGTAGAGGAATATGATTATGTCTATTTTTCATGGGGTGAGAAGTTCAAATGAAAGAAAAAATAAACCCAAACTAGGAAGCAAGGGGAAACTTCAGGTGTGTTTGTTATTGAGTGTAATTTATATATTTCCACAAATTGGATATTAGATACAACTTGTGGTGCTTAGCTATTTATTCAAATATAGGATCCATATATATTTAGAAAGATTGATCGAGGTGAGGTATATATTAGAGCATCTAACAAATCTATAATTCATATTATAGCTATCATGGACTACCACCTCATATTGTGGATTAGAATGATCTTGGTTTTAAAGGAATTTTATTATGTTACTTCAATTACCAAAGACATTATTTCTGTATCCATACTTTTTACAGATTGATTTATTTTCAAATTTAGGAATAAATGTTACTTCTTTTATGAAGATTGAATTTTTTTATGGTAATGAACATTTAAATAATGGTCTTTATGTGTTGGGTTTTATGAAACAAATAATTTAAATCAATAACAAAGTTACTTCACATGTCTTATACCACACCCAACAACAAGATCACTGGCTAATTTAGGTAAATGAAAAGCGATTGACTAAATTACATAAAGATATATATTTATATTCTTTTGAAATAAAACCCCTTGGTGTATGTCACTCATTTTTACAAGTAAAAATGATCAAATTACCATTTATTGGGAAAGGTGAGAGGGATAAAGAGATTATTGAATTAGTTCATACTGGTGTGTGTGGACCATTTCTTATTGAAGTAAGGGGTGGGTAATCATATTTCCTAACTTTTAATGATTATTTTAGTTGATATGTATATGTATAATTAATGAAATATAAGTCAAATTCTTTTGAAAAATTAAATAAATATAATAATGATGTTGAGAACCATCTTGGTAAGAAAATTAAGAAACTTCTCTCATACTGTGGTGGACAATATATTAATCATTACTTCATTGATTATATACAAGAGTTAAGGATTTTATATCAACTCACTCCTCCTTATATGCCTCAGTGGAATAATTTAAGAAAAATGAGGAACCACGCCTTGTTGGACATGGTGAGATCAATGATGAGTCATGCGAGTCTTTCATTATCCTTTTAGGGATACACGTTACAAATAGTATCATATGTACAAAACCGAGTGAAAACTAAAGAAACATATGATATAACATACTAATTATGGAATGGAAAGAAACATGATTTGTCTTACATACATGTGTGTGGTTGTAATCCATTTGTTAATCCTTCTTTAGGTAACAAGATTGAACCCTAAGGCACAAAGTTTATCTTGACAGTATTTCCCAAAGAAAAAAAAAGATACTACCTATACAATCCTTCATACAAAAAGGTTGTGGTTGATAGATGTCCGACATTTATTGAGTATGATCTAATATCTAATTAGATATTGGGATCAAGATAAAATTTAATGAAGTCTATGCTCAAGATACACAAGACTTGGAACATTAACAAATTTTACAAAGCCCCATGGAAGAAGAAATTTTCCAAAGACACAATTACTACGTAGAAGTATTAGAGATGTTAGAGAACCATAACGATATGGTTTTATAGACACCAAGGATAGAGAATCATTATTAGTAGATAATAATGATCCTATAACTTACAAGGAACCAGTAATTGGTGAAAAATTTTCCAAGGGGATAGAAACCATGAATTCTAAAATTGATTCCAAGTACCAAAACCATGTTTGGATTTTAGTAGTCCCACAAATAGATGTAAATATCATTTGTTTCAAATAGGTATTCAAGATGAAATTGGATATGGAAGTACACGTCAGTACCTATAAGGTGTGACTGGTTACAAAATGGTTTTAAAAATATCAAGGCATTGACTAAAAAGAAACCTTTTCATTAGTTTCAATTCTTAAATCCATCAAAACTCTACTTTAAATTATGGGTTTCAATGATTATGATATTTGGAAAATGGATTTAAAAACATCCTTATTTAACGGGAAAGTTAAGGAATATGTCTATATGACACAAACCAAAGGGTTTGTGACTGAAAAAGATGACAACAAGGCATGAAAGTTATAAATATCCATTTATAGATTAAAGAAAGTATCCAGGTCATGAAATATTCATTTTGATGAGGCCATAATCAAATTTGGTTTCATAAATAATTAATGTGAGTCATGTGCCTATAAACGGTTTAGTGGGAGTGCAATCAATTTTTTAATAGTATATATTGATGACATATTACTCATTGGAAATGAAATATGAGTCATACAGTCTATTAAGGCGTGGTAAAATAAATACTTCTCTATGATGGACATGGGTGAGGTAGCATATATTCTTAGGATAAATATCCATCACAATAGATCCAAGAGGCTTCTAAAACAAAGTCAAAGTGCATACATTAACAAGATATTGAAGATATTTAGTGTGGAAAAATCCTAGAGGGTATTGTTTCCTGAATCACATGGAATTCATCTTTCTAGGAAAATTTGTCCTCACACACATGAGGAAAGAAATAGAATAACAAGGATTCCATAGGAATTAGTGATTGGGTTAGTCATAAAAGTTATGATTTTTACTAGGATAGATTTCACTTATGAATTAAGTACAATCAGAATATATCAAGCTAATCTAGTGACGAACATTGGATGACAGTCAAGACTATCCTTAATTATCTGAGGTTCACTAAGGATATGTTCCTAGTTTATGGAGGAGATGATGAACTAGTCATTATAGGATATGATGATAATATTTTCCAAACTAGTAAATATGACATGAAGTCACAAATGGGATACATATTTACTTTGAATGGAGGTGTTTTGAGCTGGAAGATCTCAAAGAAGGTTGTGGTTGTGGATTCTACAGAAGAGTGTGAGTATATTGCAGATTTTGAGGAATCTAAAGAAGTAGTAAGTATGTGAAACTTCATCCAAGTTCTTGATGTGGTACCTAGAATTATAGATCCTATAAAACTCTATTGTGATATTACTATAGAGGTGGATATTAAGAAAGTTCCAAGGTCACATCAATGGATAAAAAAAATTCTTCAAAAGTATCATCTATTGAGATATTTTTGTCATAGAGGTAAAGTTAGAGTGAAAAATATTTCTATGGAAGAAAATGTGGTGAATCTCTTGACTAAATACTTGAGTAAGTAGAAACATGAGTATCTTGTGAGGTCGATCAGACTGAAGGTTTTAGGAAATTAGCTCTAGTCCATGTGGGTGTTTTTTGGAGTTGGTATGCTTGGACCAACTGCTTGTACTTTGATTACATGAATATTTGATGTATAGACACATAAGTGAAATTTTCAAAATACATTTGTCTGAAAAATGATATATTATGTTCATTAAAGTTAATAAATATTCATATTTTATATAGGAATTTATATTAATACAATATAAAAGGAAAACCATGTGAATCCTGATTTTGATTCATTAATCCTTGTATCATTTCTACATAATAAACTTCTTTGGAGAAGAAAGAAATTGAAAAGAAAAAATGATCCAAACGATGAATTTGAGAAAAAATAATAGATTACAGATTATTTTTATTCCTATAATACAGGAGTAAAACTATAAAATCTTATCATAAAAAATATATACCTTTTCACTACTTATTTTTTTAAGAAGCACTGGATGTTGATCATACTCTATATGGATACCCCAAATATTTACTTTTTGGATCCAATGTATGGATATCCAAAAAAGTTACCACACACGATGTGTATTGTGAATTTTTAATACACTTCAATCAATATTTTATAGATAAAATTTGAATTATATGTTTTAGTCTACATTTTAACAATAATTTTTTTAATGATAGGTAAGTTGATAAATATAGGCTAAATCATGGAATGAAGTAGTTGACTAAACATAAAATCCTATGGATTACTTCAAATAGAATGGAATTAAGGTATATATAGAAATATTTATCTATCAAAACATATTTCAAAACAATTTAATTATTTTGGCCAATGTTTCTATAATGTCTGAATCAAGATAATAGAAGCGATTGTGGATATTATGTCTGAAAATTTATGAGAGAGATCATAAACCATTAAAATACTAGCATCCCTAAAATGTTAATTTCCAAAGGTAATTATAATTTCATTAAAAAAATTCCTAAATAATTTTTTCTTTATATTTTATAACTATTACCAATCTTTCTGAAAAAATTTATACTAAAAAGAATAATTGAATTTTTTTAGAGATAAATGGAAGAATACTTGGTGTTAGAATGTTTTCTACATCAAATTTAGTTGATTAATTTATTTGTTTGGGATATAGTATGGGATATAAACTTAGAAATATATTTGGGGTGTGAAGCATTAGAATTATGGTGATTATATATTATTTTTGATCTGCTTCTCAAGGATAAGTATAATAGAGGAAATTAATTAATTTAGAAATGAATGCACAAAACACATGGTGTTAGAATGTATATAGGAATCATGAATAGGTGACTTCATACTACTTATTTAATTAATTTTATCATCATTTTACCTAATTTTTTATTTAATTTCATTATCATTTTTATCTGATACTTATTTTTCTAAATTTACACCTTAGTTCAAAACACTCATCACATTCTGAAAATCAATAAAATTATCTCATATTATTTTAAAACATTTGGAAAATAATCTATAAGTCATTTATGATGTGTAATAATTGACTACATGTCAATCTAACACACTATGTGGTTGGTGTGACTTGAAGTATGTGTTTTTAATACAAAAGTGTCATTTTAGTTTAAAACAAACATCAAAATTTTAAAACTGAGTAAACAAACATGGATTATTTTCAAAATTTAATAAAATTATCTATAATTCATTTTTACATGTAAGAATTTACTACACATAAATCTTAGACACAATATAATTTATATGACCCAAAGTATGTGTTTTCATTAGAAATGTGCCATTTTAGTTTAAAGTGTATTTCAAAATTTTCAAAAATGATTAGAAGATATCATATTGTTTTAAAACATTATGAAAACGATCAATAATTCATTTATCATGTTTATGAATTTACCACACATCAATATGATTCATGGTTTGATCTTTATTACTCAAATTGTGTAGTTTCAGTTTAAAATTGTCATTTTTTAATGTATTGTTTCATATTTATGTTTAATTTATTTATTTATAGTATTATTAACATAATAATTTTTTTCTTATACAGTTGGATTTTTTTCTTGAGTTAGGGTGGTTTGTTCGATGATGCTTGTGCTCGTGAGAGATTGGACTTTGAGGCTGCAACTGAGATAATAGAAAAAAGTAATTGGGCCAATGGTGTAAATAAACATCATAAAAAGGTGAATTCATGCTACTTTTATAGTTAATTTTGTCACCATTTTATCTAATATTTTTAATTTAATTTCCTTATCATTTCTATCTAATAATTATTATTTTTTTTCAAATATCTTTTGGGAATTCATATTTTTCTTCCAGTGTCTACAGAAATACAGAAATTAGAGAACATGTTGTTTTTGGATAAGGCATTTTATGAAACATGGGGTTTCTTCTTCCATCCAAATTAAAAATTTCTTTATTTTCTAGCATGGTGAATTTTTATTAAATAAAAACAAACATCACATACTAAATTAGACCTACCTAAATCTGATGCACAATGTTCTTGGTATTACTTGAATTGTATGTTTTATTTTATAATTTTCATGTTAGTTCAAAACACACATCACATACTCAAAACTGAGAAAATGCATTCATATTTTTTTTATAATTTATTACAATGATCCATAAATCATTTTCAATATGTAGGAATTAGCCACACCTTAATCAGACACATTGTGTGACTGATATGACTCCATGTGTGACTTCTTATTGAAAATTGAAAGTAATTGTAGTAAAAATGACAAGTTACATACTCAAAACCAATAAAACACATTTGAATTGTTTTTAAACTTCAGGAAAATGATCTATGAGTCATTTTGGATGTGTATGAATCATCCATACCTCAATCTGATGCACGGTGTGCCTAATATGACTCCAAGTGTGTCTTTTTAATTAAAATTGAAACTAATTTTAGTTAAAAAGACAAGTGAAAAATTCAAAATTAAGAAAACACATTTAGATTGTTTTATTCTTTACAAAAACTGTAAATAAGTTATTTTTGACATTTATGAATCAACTTCACCTCAATCCAAATCATGGTGTTCTCGGTATCACTCAAAGTGTTTGTTATCAGTTTTAAATTGACATTTTAGTTCCAAAAGTGTGTCACTCATTGAAACCCAATAAAAATCACTCATATTATCTCAATAATTTAGGAAAATTATACAAAATTCATTTGATATATTTAAAATTGAGTATCACAGAAATCTGATAGACGATGTGACCATTATGACTCAAAGTGTGTGTTTCCAGTTTAAAATGAAATTGTAGTAAAAATTACATGTTACATACTCAAAACCAATAAAATTCATTCATATTATTTTGATAGTTTATTAAAACGATCCACAAGTAATTTTTGATGTGTATGAATCAATCGCACTTTAATCTGACACACAGTGTTACGAGTATGACTCCAAGTTTTTTTATTAAATATTGACACTAATTTTAGAAGAAAAGACAACTAAAAGACTCAAAATTGAGAAAACACAATAGTATTGTATTTATATTTTATTAAAATGATACATAATTCATTTGTGATGTTTATGAATTAGACACACCTCAATCCAATACACAATGTTACTAGTATGACTCAAAGTATGTCTTTTTATTTAAAATTGACATTAATTTTAGTAAAAAAGACAAGTGATATACTCAAAACTAAGAAAAAACATTCAGATTGTTTTGATACTATCCATATGTCATTTTTTATGTTTAGTAATCAGTTTCACCTCAATCCAACACATGGTGTTACTGGTATGAAACCAAGTGCATCTCTTTATTTAAAATTGACATTAATTTTTGTAAAAAAAACAAGTGACATACTCAAAACTAAGAAAGAACATTTGAATTGTTTTTATAATTTACTAAAATGATCTGTAAGTAATTTTTGATGTGTATGAATCATATTAACCTCAATATGATGCACGGTGTTCCCGGTATGACACCATAAGCGTTTTTTATTTAAAATTGATTTTAATTTTAGTAAAAATGAAAATTGACATAATTAAAACCATGGAAATGAATTAAAATTGTTTTTATAATTTAATAAAATGATCCAAAAGTCATTTTTGGTGTTTATAAATCATGAAAACCTCAATCTGATGTATGGTGTGACCAATATGACTCCAAGTGTCCATTATTAGTTTAAAATTGACATTTTAGTTCAAAAAGTGTGTCACTCACAGAAAACCAATAAAAACACTCATATGTTTTTGATAATTTTTGAAAAAAATTCCTAATTCATTTTTCACATGTATTTATTAGTCTCACATCACAACTCGGAATCCATGTTTTCCCAACAGTTTTAAACCATTGGGAAAGGCCCTAAAACCATTGGGAAATCTTATCCCAACGGTTTTAGAAACGGTTGGTGTGTGAGGCGTTGGGAAAGCCTTATACCAACGGTTCACGTTGAACTATTGGGAAAAGGCTGTTTAGATTTCAACTTCCCGTGGTTTATAATGAACCGTTGGAATAAAATTGGATCCTGTTATAGAAACGGTTCAACTGAACCGTTGGGAAATCAGTGCACAGGGGTATGCCATCAGTTTTAAAACCATTGGCATAGATATATAGGGGGTATAACCCAACGGTTTTGAACCGTTGGGAAATGCAGCAGCACACAGGGGTATAACCCAATGGTTTTGAAACCATTGGCTTAGACCCCCATTAATTTAAAATGAAACAGCATGCAATCAACTGTAGGCTGTAATTTGTGTGAAAAACATGCCAACTCACAATAATACACTACAATCAAAAAAAACACTCATTCTGTGTGTTTAAGAGCACTACAACCTGCAAACACAGAAAACACACTGCACACATAGAAAAATCACAAAAACTCACTTCAATCACCGCAATCACATAAAAACACACAAGAAACACATAGAAATAATCATCTCATTTTTAAAGGCTTACTCACATCCTTTCCCCTTCCATGGTTCACATATTTATGTGGTATAGAGACCAAGAACCCACAAAATGTTGTCTTGTTGATCAAATATGGAGGGGGATATTGGAAATTCAAGTTTATAACTCATATATGAAGAATCCCCTACCTCAATCCTGATCTATCGGATAAGGGTTATTGGTTTTGATTACTACAGGATAAATTTGATATTTTTTCAATGAATTTAATCATTCAATATACTATCCTAGAAGGATATTTACACTATGACCATTATAACCCTTTTTTCCTAGAGTATAATGATGGTGGAATCATATACTATGGTGAAATACTTCTATAATGTCAATAGATTTAGTTATATTATTGCATTTATCAAGGTATAGGTTTATGTTTAAGAGAGGGATATTGGTCAGGCTTCTGTGACACATAGATTCTATGGGGATAGATATTTACTTGATTCATGAGAGATATAACATGCCTAATTTTCAAGGGGATCTTCTATGATGACATCCAACATGGTGTTTTTCAGTGGTTATGAATCATTTACATCATCTGTAGCGATCAATTTGGGAATTTTCTATCATATTCTAAGAGGATAAGATTACAAGGTAGTATTCTATCCCCAATCTGTAATGAAAACATTCAAATAATCCTCCATGACAATCCAGTAGATTACTACATGAATTGGATTCATAATCCTCCAGCAGGTTGGGTTGTGAGATGAGAATCATGTGTGAGGGTTATGCGATCATTAGTTGGAATGGATTGTAAAATCTAAGCTAGTTTTGTTCAATGTTTTTTCATATAGATCCTGAAAATTATAATCAAGTAGTATATATGAAGAGATCATGTTTTATCCTGACATGTTGGTACCTATTTCTCAAGGTTATAATAGTTAAGGATTACCTCCTTTTTTTAGTATTGGAAATATTGGAACCATTGGTATGGGATGATGTTGTGGGATAGAAGTTATGGTCAGATTTCCTTAAGATATTTATATGCATCAAAGGGACTCTTGAGGATACCATAGTGGGCTTGTTACTCATTGAGTGACCAGTGTTTTCTATAGCTGTTAATTAATAATGCCCATGTGGAGTGTTCAATCTTGTACTATAGAGCCCTTGTAAGGTAAAAAATTTATGATTTCCATGAGGACCATTGATAATTCCCTGTTTATTCATTTCTTTTATATATCCCATTGGGTGCGTTGTTGATAGATGATCAATTGGATACATTGTTGATCGATGATTAGTTGGAGGCCATTTAGGGGCATTTGGGATATTTCTACACTGGGTGTGTCTTGTGCTTTGGATGTACTAGAGGTACCCCTCATAGGGTGTATTTTCTTATTATGGACGTTTTCCCATTTGAGGTTTTTTTAATGTCTTGGGCCAAGATTTTGGGTGCACCTGAGGACACTATAGTTGGAAATCACTTTATATTGTCACATTGAGGACCATGGGAGCCCCGTGTTTTGGTTTCACACTAAGGTGGGTCAAAGAGAGCCAATAGTGGTTTTTTTTAGAGGATAATATCCTAGGGACCATGGAGAGGGTATGTTATTTGTTTTATGTGAGTTGATCGATGCTTCTAGATTAGTTATTTGGATAGTGTTTTGAAGGATAGATCATCCCATTTTTGGTTGGAATTTGGTCGTGAGGTTTGAGGATGTTTATTGTCCGGACTCTAGTCCAAGGAGGAGACACATATGATATCATAGATCAGTCAATGGAACTATGTTTTGATCTAGTTATCTCAATTATTTGACTATATTTAGGTGTGATTAGTGATCTAATGGGAGATATGGATGAGTGAAACACCCCTCTAGTTGAATGAGCACTTAGGATAGAGTGGCTTTAACATCGTAATGTGTTGAGGCACTCACAGAGCAGATTTTTCTAGTCGTTGATGTATTGGTGCTGCCATCAACATATATTTTCTTTCACCCCCATATCTTATCTTTTCTCACCCCCAACACATCCCCCCTCCCCCACCTGCACAACCACCTCCAACCCCCTGTCCATCCCCCCTCCTCCTCACCTCACCCCTGCCCATCCCCCACCCCTCCAGCACATCCCCCCTCCTCCCCACATCATTTGAACTCTTCAATATCAACTAAAATGATTCCATACAGGTAAATAACCACAAAAATACAACCTAAAATGATATATTGCTTATGTTCATAAGGGGATCATAATAGATAGTACATTATAGCAAAATGGAACCAAAAAATCGAAAATAAATGAAGGCATACATAATTATTTAAAGTGAATGAACAAAAATTACTTAAATCAAAGATAAGATGACTGGTTGGAATGTACAGTTAGAACCCTCGATAGCAGGTAGGGAAGCAGGGTTCCAAACACAACATAAAATCGTAAGGGGATCATAACATGTACCCATTTAACGTGTAAGAATAGAGCGTTGGAAAACCAAACCTATCATGCTGGGAAGTAGGGTTCACGTCGAGAGTCGGTTGGGAAGTAGGATTCATGTCGAACTATTGGGAAAAAACTTCCATATGGTTTTATGTTAGTAGAGGATTTGACTATTGAACTACACTAGGGTCGGGTACATATTCCAATTGGTGGGTTTGGGTGGTTTTTTAATGCCTTTAGTAGTGAAGGTGTTGAAATGAATTGAGGTGGAAACATGCCGACGAATAGAGATGGGTGCTCAGGGAATGAGTCAAATGAGGATAGACTGACAGAGGTTAGCACATAGTGTGGGTTATTAAGGTTTAACGATACATCTATTGTGTGGTTTTGGAAATGATATGTGCGTTTAGAGTTTGATATGAGTCTAAGATTGTGGGGGAGTGATCTCTAAAAGGGAAGCATGTATTTAGAAAGAGCCTCTAAAAGGGATAAGCTGTGAATTTAGCAATGTGTTGGGTTGTCAAAATCTGGAATTTGTTTACAGAAAACTGAAAATCTGAAATATGTTTAGAAAATCAGGAATTTGTGAACTGTTTTTGTAACCTGTGAACTGCTCTAAAAGTTTTTAGATCATGGTTTTAGGAAATATGAAATCGGTTTAAAAATCAAGAACTTGTGAACTATTTTTATAATCATGTATATGTACCCAATTACCCAATGTAATACAGAATACATAATTGAATTCTCAATTGAATACATGTAGAATTAATTATGTAATAAATTCTGAATTATTAATCAATAACACATAAAAAATGAATTATGTTGCATACAGAATTATTAATTATATATAACACATATATAATATGACATACAAGGGGTTGGGGGTGTCCCGGGGGGTGGGGGCGTCCAGGGGTGAGGGGTTGTCCACGGGGGTGGGGGCATCTAGGGGTGAGGGGCTGTCCACAGGGGTGGGGGTGTCAACACAATATGAATCCGTTTAGTCGTTTTTCCATATGTCAGTTGTTGTTTTCATTTAAAATGTTGTCCATTTCAAATAAAATCAGACACTTTGAGTGGTACCGGCAACACTGTGCCTCGGTTTGAGGCGGGGTTGACTCGTACACGTCACTTGGGCGTTTTGAGTGACGTCAAGTGCGGATTGAAGATCCGGTTGAGTCTAATCCTCTTCTTTCTTCCTCTTTTCAATTAGGGTTTTCACTCTTCTATCATCTTCTTCTGAAGCTCTAAAACCCTCTTTTCCGTTGGGATTTAGGGTGAATCTTGAAGAGATCTTAGATTGGGATCTGGGGCCCAAGGAGCAGGGTTGGGGGGGCTGTCCGGGGTCCAGGGAGGAGGGGGGTGTTCGGTGTCTAAGAAGGAGGGTGGGTAATGTATCTAAAACTCTATCTAGGTATCATACATCGAATTTCAACAGGACTGCGAACCGTCGCGGGGTGTCATCCTGGAGCAGGGCCAAATCACAGCATTACCGTGACGTGACCGCGGTGTGACCATGGAGTGACCGCGGCGTGACCGCGGCATGATTGCGGCGTGACCACGACATGACTGCGGTGTGACTGCAGCGTGACCGTGGCATGTTAGCCCGGTCCAGCGACATCCGCGGGGAAATATCTTTTGGGTAGGAGCAAAGGGAGCGGGAGGAGGTGGGGAAATATTCCGACTGTCGCCTCCCTCCGCATTAACTATTGGTGGGTAATGTATCTAAACCTCTATCTAGCTATCATACATCGAATTCTGATAGGTCTACAAACTTCCGCGGGGTGTCGTCCTAGAGAAGGGCCAAATCACAGCGTGACCGCGGCGTGACCACGGCGTGTTGGCCTGGTCCGGTGACATCCATGGGGCAGCATCTTCCGGCCAGGAGCGAAGGGAGCGGGAGGAGGCGGGGAAACATTCCGGTCGCTTCCTCCCTCCCCATTAACTATGGGTGAGTAATGTATCTAAAACTCTATCTAGGTATCATACATCGAATTCCGACCAGACTGCGAACCGTCACAGGGTGTCATCCTGGAGCAGGGCCAAATCACGGTGTGACCACGGCGTGACTGCGGCGTGACTGCGGCGTGTTGGCCCGGTCCAGCGACATCTGCGGGGCAGCATCTTCCAGCCAGGAGTGAAGGGAGCGGGTGGAATCGTGGCAACATTCTGGTGGTCTTTTCCCTCCCCATTAACTATGGGTGGGTAATGTATCTAAAACTCTATCTAGGTATCATACATCAAATTCTGACAAGACTGCGAACCACTGCGAGGTGTCATCCTAGAGTAGAGCCAAATCACGATGTGACCACAGTGTGACCGTGGCGTGACCACGGCGTGACTACGGCGTGTTGGCCCGGTCCAGTAACATCCATGGGGAAACATCTTCTGGCCAGGATTCCAAATAAATCCTATGTAGTTATCCTTCACATTATAGAAACCGATCTTATGTTATAAAAAACAGTCTCTTGATTTGGGATTGTGGTATGATAAAGATATATATTTTATATTAGTTGTTTTTAAAAGTGGTTTTATTATAAAAACATGAATTTATTTATCAAATAAAACAATTATATTAAAGAAAACTTATTCAAGATATGCGATTCAATATAATTAAGAAGAATCAAGAAAGAAGCTAAATTAAATTTAAAGCATTCTTAAATTAAATAGGATATGAGAAGGACTCTACCTCAAGGTGGAACCAAGCCGTCCACTTTGGCTCTTGGAGCTTTATAATTAAAATCTGTTGCTCCCCCACTGGGTATACACACCTTCACACACATTCAAGGACACCATGCCCCTATTCACACACCCGCATGGCCATGACCATGTGCAAGGGGATCCTTACACAAATTCTTATATGCATATACCAGTATCCACTCACCTGCGTATGAATTTTTATATATATAAATGGGAACACCTAGCCTAATATGTGTATAATCATTTCCATGGTTGACTATACACATAACGGGGGAACCCACATACATATACTTACTTACCTATGCACACATAGGCGAGTTACCCTTGACTGGGTGACTCGAAACCAACGAGCAGGGATCAACGCACTACACAAAGGATATTAAAAACCTTAAAACACATAAAGGACCCAACATAACCAGTGAAAACCCAACCAAAAGCATTAAAACCTTACCTCGATTGGCAGCGGAGAACCAAATCCACCCGAACCAACACAAAACGATCCAACACCCAACCGAAAACATAATATGGAGTCAAAAACATTGAAATCCTCAAAATATATGAGGTGCGAGACAAGTATTAATCATAGAATCTTACCTCGGATCAAAGCCAGTGGACTAAAACAATCTGAACCCCTTCTGGCCTCCTTCATAGAATATAACTACTCCCTGTCCATAGAAACCAATAAAATACCTAAGTGGATTATGCGATAAAGAAAATAAAATAAAAACTAAACTAAAACATACCTGTCTCATGTGACTATACATGTCACCACCCAACATATAAGAACCACAATGCCACATGGGTCAAATCATGTTCCTGCAAGAAAGGGGGAAACAAATCCATGTTTCAAAATGATACTATCGAAAAGTACATTCCAATTAATTAAAAATTAATCTTCTTATAAATGGTATATAATTAGTTTGGCTCGAGTTTCAGCTTAGTTTGGTTTTGTTCAATACAAGTTTGTTTGGGAAATTTCCATTAGATTTAGTTTTTCTTGTTTTTTTTATATTATCTTGGACAATTTCATTCATTTGGGTTCAAGTCAATCATGGAATCAATAATAATCAATCAATCCATATTAATAATTATATCCATTGGTTCCATATCTAGAGTAAAAAATACATATAAATGAACGATATCATATAAAGAAAATCATAAGAGGGGAATTTAAGACCTTTCTCTCTCCTTTTATCTAAAGGCATTGCAATTTAAATCACAAAATGCATGAAATCAATAAAATGATTTATCATGTACACAATATAGGTCTAAATAATTTAATTGGTGGAAATATTTTCAAATAAAACACTATATAATGATTAATCAATATTAGTTGTACCTCTCACAATTGTTGTATCTACATCATCTATCATTAGATTATCATATACCATGTGATGAAATTTCATTCCTAATTCATGTGGATAGAACTTCAAAATTCATCCTCAAGACTATGTTAAAGACATTAATCCAGTGAAATCTAGGTGACTTGACCTTTTTTCATCATGAAACATTCATGATATTCTTACAGGATGTCAAATGATCTATCCAGTAAGTGTGGAGGACTTCGTGAGACCTAACTAATAGACAATGGGGTTGTTTCATAATTTTGGTGACCTATATATGGAAATTTCAAGATCTATATGGAGAGCCCATAGGGATTAAAAATAATTAGGTGGAATGTCTGAGGGGTGTTATGAGACTTTATAGAAATGTCTGGAGGACATCGCATGATCCAAATGGTATATTCAGGGAGGGTCGCATGATTTGGGTGACATGTCCTGATGCTTTCACATGATCTGGGTGAGTCTTGTGATGTTTATGAGGATCATTGTAAATGTTCTTTACATACGTATCATGTCTTTAAATCATTATTCTGTCTTTTATTACATATATTCCTTATATTTTTCTAGTATTATCTTGTTAAGGATTCAAATGATTCATCAAATATTCAGGACCTCCTTCACATGACCTAGATGTCATGCCAGAAGTCCTTCGCAATACATCATGTTATCACATGAAGTGTTTATGCATGCCTCATGAACCCTTAGGTTGTTCCCTATATTTTACATAGTGGGTAATCATTGTGATCACGAGATTGGATGCTATGAGAAATATGAAACGTATGTGATCAGTTGTGGATGCATGAGTGTGCAAGTTCATAGATTCCTTTTTTTGTGCTAAGGGGGAGGGATATAGAGGCCTCAAAACCATATTTAAACACAACCTTTTGTGGTGTGTATCTCGTAGATTCAGGATGGATTCGATGTAGGGATTTTTTGTTATGTGTTTCGTATGATCCAGCAATGGTTTATTCATGGGGTGTCACATAATGATCATTGACCTCAATAACCTTCCACCTAAACCCCAATTATTATACTTTGTCCAACCAATGGGGTATTGACTAACCATGTGGGTAATTTCAAACATATCACACTCCACAAGAATCATCCACCATTTCCTCTTTTATTTAATTATTTATTTGATAAAAGAAAGGGGTCTTGAAACTTAGTAAGAGTGTTATCGAAGATAATCTATGTACCTGTTGGTACTATGTCGCATCACCAATGAAGAGTCTTGTGGTGATTCATGATCATTATCATTTAAAACCCTTTAGTCATTCCATGGAGTCGTTCATTGTGACACAGAGTTAAATGGTTGTGTTTAAAACCTTTTTTATGATGAATGTGACATGCCAACCAGATGTTGTGCGATAAGGTAGACCTGTCGCCAGGGCATCCATGGTGTCTTGCGAACTTCATGGGCACATCTCTGATCAATGAGCATGGCTATTATTGGTTAGGTAAACCTGCTTATATTTTTCCAACCAGCTACACGTTATCCATATTTATGAACTCGTATGGGTTTCCTAGTATATCATATACCAACAGTCTAATATTCTAATAGAACTAATTATCCATTGGTTCCTTGGAACCAACTCATTCCAATTGTCCCACAACGAAGTTGGAATTCGCCTCTAGGATGTCTATTGAATAGGCATGATACCCCCCCTTGGGGAAATGTGAGACAAATTTCTTCATGTCATGGATGTATGGGATAACCCCTCCTAGAATCCAGTTTTGGTAGGGGATATGCTCAATATCATGAAAGAAAAGTTAAGAAATGAGATTTCTATACGATCGCTCATCTCTTTTAAATATTGGATCAATATTTTACTCTATCGTAGTAGAGCTTGGCTGACTGCTATATGCCCTCCCTGGTTCCCTTCCTTGAAGGTCTATAATAGTGTCATTTCATATTCGTAAATCATAGAAGTAAGAGAATACACCACATGGGGTTATTAGGTGAGGATGTAAATATATAATCCTTATGATTGATGGTTTCATGGAAATATTTTTGAATGGGTGGTTTTTTCTTATAGGGGATGCGCGTTCAGGAATCCAAGATGGCACTTTGGTAATGGCAACTTCAGTGGTAGAGATTTGGCCTCTTCATATAGTCATATTGATCCTTATAGGCCTCTGGTATCTCTTGATCCATATTCAATAGGAAAATATCCCTCATAGACTCAGTGTTCCTTTATGTTTCTATTTGGATAGATAGGGGATCACCTCCATTAATACAGTTATCACAACACCACCATAATCCCTGGTGCCTTGTTTCACCCCAAGCTACTATACATCTCTTGATTTGAGTACACACCATTAGGCCCTGATGAGGTTGTTGATCTGGTGAGATGATTTGACCGTTTCTATTTCACATATTATCTTTCACTGACTAGGCCAATTATTGAAAATGGAGATGACTCTCTTATTGAAAAGGCATGCAAGTTATCACTTCAAGATGGGGTTCTAATCAATTCAGTTTAATTACATTTGGTTCATATCAGTTTGGTTTAGTTCAATTTAATTCATGCCGATTGTCGTTATATAGGTTTTAATTCATTATATTTGGTCCAATTTGATACATCATTTGTGGGTTTGTATGGTTCCACTTTATTTAGTTCAACTCATTTTGGGTTTACTCTTCATAATCTTATTTGGTTTGGTTTCCTATGGTTCATCTTGGTTTGTTATGTTTGATGTCATCCAAATTGAGCCAGGCCATTGATTATGTATGATTCGTTTTGATACAACATGATATGATTTGTTTTAGATATGTTTAGTTTTAATTTATTTCTTCGGTATACGCTAATATAATTTATTATAGATTCATTTAGGAATATTCAATTTTACTCTTTATAGGTTAATACAATTCAGGTTATTTTGATTTTTCCTACTTATATTATGTCTCATTTCATTCAATTCAGTTTGAATGTGTTCATGTTGGTTTCATTTAAATTGGTTTGTTTCATCCTCAAGAATGTGTGGCATTGAATCATTTATTGAGAATCTAGAATGGGCCAACCATATATTAGACATCCATGAAACATAAAATAAACAGAAGTAAAAAATGATAAATAACCCAAATGAGATTAATATAATTAACATCAATTCAAAATTGAAAAATAAATCATCAAAATAAGATTCAATGAAAGTAGAATCAAACATACACTAGGCCGTGTCAGAAAAATATAATAGCACATACCAAAACTGAATAAAAAAATCAATTATACCCATATATACATTGTACAATATCATGTTTCTCAGCATATCTCCACTCACCCATCAGTAAACAAACATGCTATGATTGTACCAAATGATGAATCTTGAACATATTACATGATATGAGCTAAAAACACACACAAATAGATATGCATGATGTAAAGTAGTCTTATTCATGCAGTTCATACCTAATATAGAGTGTTCATAGACACATAAATCACTACAAGCACCAAATTAAATTGGGTAAAACAAAGTGAGAAGAATAAACCAACCTCAAATGGTGACAGATGAACCAAGACTATCCAAACCACTTTGCCTTCGGCATCGGATGCCAAAACATGCCCCATGAGACCTGAGAGAACCATGATACCCCCTAGAAACAAGGAACAAAGTTATAATTAGGAAACCTCAAAACCCCTAGGGTTCAACCAAATGAAACTAGGAAACTGGAGAGAGGAAAACTCTATGAAATTGAAGAATTAAAGAAGATTAATTCTTACTTGGAAGTATCGATCAAGAACCCTCAAGAAATTTGGGAGAAATGGTGGAAGGGAGGGAGCCGAGAGAGGGGGGAGTCGCACGGGGTGTTCTTCCATGGGGGTCTCATGGGTGACTAGAGAGGGTGATGGGGGACATCGTCGAAGGGGGGAACGTCACCAGAATAGAGTTATCCAGGAGCCGAGAGGGGAGGGGGACATCATCATTGGATAGGGAGCCGAGAGGGGAGGGTTGAACGTTGCTGGAGGAGATGGAGATAAGAGGGGTTGGGGGTCAGGAGGAGGAGGAGGAGGTCGGGATGTTGAGGAGGTCGAGGTTGGGAAGGGGAGGAGAGGGCCTGGAGGCCGAGGTTGTGGAGGGTTCACGCGGGGGGTGAAAAAAAGAAAGGGGTCCCGATAAAAATCATAAATCGGTAATGTATACCGACGGTTTTAGCAAAAATCTAGGAATAAACCACAATTTCCCAATGGTTCTTATAAACCATGGGCATGCATGCATTAGTATAAACCCATTTTCCACTAGTGCATCAAACTGGTATAAGATGAGACTGGTATGACTCAAATTGCATGTTTCTAGTTTAAAATGATATTATAGTAAAAAAGAGAGTAAACATACTCAAAACCCATCAAACACATTAGTATAGTTTCTATAATTTATGGACAAAAATACATAAGTCATTTATTACGTGTATGAATAAGCCACACTACAATCTAATGCATGGTGTGACCGGTATGACTCCAAGTGTGTCTTTTTATTAAAAATTGTCATTAATTTTAGTAAAAAGACAAGTGACATGCTCAAAACTGAGAATACATATTCATATTGTTTTGATACTTTAGTAAAATGATTAATAAGTAAATTATGACATGTATGAATTAACTTCACCTCAATCCAATGCACGGTTTGACCGGTATGACTACAAGTGTGTTTTTTATTTAAAATTGACACTAATTTTTTTTTAAAATGATAAGTGACATACTCAAAACTCAGAAAAAATATTTTTATTGTTTTAATAATTTAGTAAAATGATCCATAAGTCATTTTGTTATGTTTAGGAATAATACTCACCTTAATACAATTCATGATATGCTCGATATGACTGAAGGTTTCTTTTATTATCTTGAAATTGACATTTTAGTTAAAAAAGCATGTCACTCACTAGAATATAAGAAAAAATGATCAAATTTTATTAATAATTTAAGATAATAATTCATAATTAATTTTTTATGAAGGACTCATTATCATGTTAGATCTATCACATAGTGTGGTCGGTATGACTCAAAGTTCGTGTTTCTAGTTTAAAATGATATTTTATTAAAAACGAAAAGTGACATACTAAAAACATATAAAATAAATTTGGATTGTTTTTTATACTTTATTTAAATAATAAATCACCCATTTTTGACATATATGAATCATATACCCCTAAATGCGATATATGATGTGACTGGTATTCCTCCAAGTATGTCTTTTTATTTAAAATATATAGTAATTTTAGTAAAAAAGACAAGTGACATTCTCAAAACTAAGAAAACACATTCATATTGTTTTGATACTTTAAGATAATGATCCATATTTCATTTTTTATGTGTATGAATAATTCACACCTCAATTTGATACACTATGTTCCTATTATAACTCAAAATGTTTATTATTAGTTTAAAATTGATATTTTAGTTCAAAAAGTGTGTTACTCACTAAAAACCATGAGAAAACTCTCAGATTGTCTTGATAATTTATGTTTATGGTTTATAAGTTATTTTTGACATGTAGAAATTAGTATCTCATAAAAATGACACGTAATGTGACCGGTATGAATCAAAGTGCATGTTTCCAGTTCAAATGTCATTTTAGTAAAAAAGATAAGTGACATACTCAAAACTAGTAAAATGAATTTAGGATGTTTTGATACTCTAGGAAAATGATCCATAACTCATTTGTGATATATATAAATTGACCACTTGTCAATAAAACATTCGATCTGGTTGGTATTACTTGAAGTTCATGTATTCAATATATAAGTTCCGTTTTAGTATGAAACATGCATCACATCGCCAAAAATGAGAAAATGATCGAAGATTGTTTTCTCATCATTTTATATGTTATTGCTTAATTAATTTCCGTATCATTTTTATGTTATACATATTTAATTAATTTTCATAGAGATAATTCGTTAAGATGAAAAATAAATAGTGTGATGTGCATGAATCAACTGCAACTCAATCTGATAAACAATGTTCCTAGTATGAATCAATGTTTAGTTTAAAATTATCACTTTGTTTTTAATTTATTTATTTACATTATTACTCAAATAAGATTTTTTTCTTAAATATGTGATTTATTTTTCTTTAGCTATGGTGGTTTGTTTGAAAATAGCATGATCGGGGCTTGGGGGCCAAATATAAAGGAATATTGATTATTTAAAATGTCTTTGATAATTTGTACTTACTCATGTAATTATATAAACCAATGTTTGAAATTTTTATAATAGTTTTTTTCTTGTATTTGTGTTTTAAAATTTATTTCATTTAAATTCTATATTTGTAACCTATTTTGCAATTGTTTCTATGACTCCAGTGTGATGTAAATGTAACGGCACACTATAGTATGCCTCTTTATTATCACTTTTAAAACATTGATAAAGGACACCATTATTAGTGCTTTTCTAGCACTAATAAAATCCAATGTATTTTAATCACGCTCTGATATTCAGTTATTTTTTTGCACTTAAAATGGAAAAACAATCACTTTTAATGGTCTATTTTGTTGTAGTGTGAGTTGCCTTTATATTTTTTTGAATGGCTCTGACTTTATCTTCTATTTCCTTAGCTAGATCGAGTCCCAATAGATTTCTTTCTTCAACTTCATCCCAACACATTATAGTTCTACACTTCTTTACATAGAGGTCTTTAAAATTAACCACTCTAATGCTTGATTGAAAGATATTGTTGTAATAAAACATGACTAGCGGAAGGTTTTTATCCCAACAACCTTTTTAATCCATAGATTAATATCAAAGTATATCCTCTAGGGTATGAATAGTTATCTCTGATAGTCCATCTGTGTAAGGACGATACACCATACTGAAACTCAACTCTGTATCTAGATCCTAATGAATACATTTTCATAAATTCTAGGTAAACCTCAGATACCAATTAGATACAATATAATGTGGTACTCCATACAACCTTACCACTTCTTTAATATAAATTTTGAAAATCTATTCAAAAGAGAAATATTCACTAATAGCAATGATGTGTGTTGACTTTGTAAGGTGATTGAATATAGCCCAATTAACATTATGGAATTTATACATTTTGGGGATCCAGATGAAAAAATTCATGTTGATAATTTCCCATTTTTATACTGGTATTGGTAATGGTTGTAAAATACCCTTAGACTTCTGTCTCTCATCCTTAACTTATTTTTATACCAAGCACTGAGATACACACTTATAAAAATATATCTTCATATATTCTAACCATAAATACTATTTCATATGATTATACATCTTCATATTTACAGGATAAATATAGAAAGATTAAATATGAGCCTCATCCAATAGCTTCTTTAAATATGGTATGGATAGAACAAATGCATAATTACTAAACCTTATCATTCCATCATAATCAAGGTTAAAATTAGGAACATTTATTATCTTCTTTTATAGTTTCAAATCTTCATTTTGTGTCTCATTAATCCTCACATAGATAGATAATTGAACACTTATTTGAAAAAGATAATATTTCCACCCTTCCTTCAAGATTCTCAAATCCTTCCTTTGAAAAACCTAGAAATATTGGATATTTGGGGAAACTTATCATAGATAAGCTAGAATGATCCTTTCAACTTAGTGCATCTTCCACCTTTTTCTCTTTCCTAGGTTTTTAATTTATTAGAAGTAATATTATTTAATAAACTCTAACTATCTTCTCTTAAATATATTTAGCTATTTTTGAGTGAATATATACTTTAAAATTTTATGATCAGTATACATTACACACCTTTCTCTATAAAGATAATGACTCCATGTCTTAAATATAAATAATCACCATAGCCAACTCTAAATCATGAGTTGGGTAATTTTTATCATGAACCTTCAAATGTTGAGAGGCATAAGCTATCACCATATCATTCTACATGAAGAAACATCCCAACCCCTTATTTGATGAACCACTATAGATCACAAACCCCTCTCCACTACTGGGTAGTGTAAGCTCTATTGTGTTGACTAACCTTATTTTTAGTTCATTAAAATTTTCTTCACATTAATCTATACAAAGTAACTTGGCCTATATCTAAGTTAACTTAGTGAGTGTATTATATAGTCATGAGAAATTTTCCAGAAATCATCAGTAATATCCTACTAAACCATTTTAACAATAGATCCCAATCAGAATATTTTGTCTGGGAAAACATTAAATAACCTTCATCTTTGATGGATCCACCAATATACCCTTTCTTGAGATTATATGACCCAACAATGAAACTTTTATAACAAAAATTTTAACTTGGAAAATTTTAAAAACATATTCTCTTTCCTTAGAGTATTTAATAAAAGCCTCAATTTATCTTCATGCTCTTAATTTCTCTTTGAATATATAATAATATCATCCATAAAGACTACCATACACTGATCAAGGTAATCTCTAAATACTTTTTTTGTTAAATCCATGAATATATAAGGTGCATTAGTAAGACCGAACACCATCACAATGTATTCATAGTATCTATAACTTGTATGGAATGTTTTCTTGGTTATATCCTCATTCTTTACCATTAATTGATGTTATTTATAATGAATTTCAATCTTGGAAAAGTATTTATCTATGAATAGTTGGTCAAATAAATCATCAATATGAGTAAGAGGATACTTATTAGTGATTGTGATCTTGTTAAGTTTCTAATAATCAATGTATAGTAACATTGATCCATCTTTCATTTTAATAAAAATAATAGGTGCACCCCAAGGGGACACACTTGGTTGAATAAATCCCTTATCAAGATTATTTGGGTTTTGTGTCTTTAATTCATGAAACTCTATCAGGGCCATTCTATATGGAGTCTTTGAAATAGGTGTATCACTAGGTATGATATATATTGATAACTCAACTTCATAATTCAATGGAGGACTAGGAAACTCTTTCATAAATACATCAATAAACTAACACATAATAGGAATATCATCGATGTTGATTTTCTCATCAATAATCTTAGTTAAACACCCTTTTTTAATAGGAATCAAGAACCATACAATGGATTTAATTTCCATCAAAAGTTCATATTTATCATCACACTAATATAAGATCATAGTTTGATTTAAAATATCAAACATGAATTCCCTTATTGAAAAATTTATGTGGTACTTATGTAGAGAAAGCTAATCCTTTTCTAAGATAACATAAAATTCAACTATTGGGAGAATCACAAGATTTTAAAGAGTCACATTACCAAAAAATTCAAATGGAGAAGAATCATGGACTTTATATGTGATCATTGATCTATTAGGGGTTTTCACCACTAATTAAATATCTAATCACTGAGGTGGTATTTTTATACCCTAATAAAATTATTAAAATGTAAAATAGTGGGTATATTTTAGATTCAAATAAGATATTATTATTTCTAGAGTGGATGTTAAGTATCCCTTTCACCATATCATTATCATACTACTCATAAAAAAATAGTGATCAGGTGATATTTTCCTTTATATTTAGGATTAAGAGGTTTATTATGTTAATAATCATCATTAAACATAGGATTTAAGCACTTTTTAGCATAAAAACCATACTCTATGCATTCGAAACACTTTAGTGTGGGTGCTTGATTTTATGGTTCTATTCCTCTATCATTGGATAATGTCGTCCCATCACTATGGCATTCGATTACCTGATGAAAATTTTTTATGCACTTGAAACATTTTCCAGTCCCCTTAAGATAATTTCCTCCATTTTTCCTTCTACACGTTGATCATAAAGATTAATATTCTTATCTCCATGGTTTTTAGATTTTCCTTTGAATTTCATCTTTATTTTCTTATCAAAACCATGAGATTGATGTGTAACTCCAATTTGAATTTCCACCTTTATATCACACTAAATAATTTCTTTAGATCTATTGAAGCCTCTTATGGATAATTTCCATTGTAGACATGGTTTTAAGTAACTGAAGAATTGATCTACCATACTATCAGGTTATATGGTAATACCATGAGTGTAACTCAGAAGTCTTGTAAAATTTGTATCATAGGTACCAATGGATTCATCATAAATCTAATTTGTCTCAAGGAATTACTTATTAATTTTTATATGAATAATAAAAGGAAATTAATTATTGAAAAATAATATCCTAAACTCATCACACTCCATGGATTAAATTTCATCTTATTTCCTCTTATTCTTGATAAGATTCAACCATTAAACCACTTCCCCTTACAAATGATACACTGTCAAAATGAATTTTTAGTACTCATAACACTGGAGGAAGGAAAATATATTTTAAATGGTATTGATATATTTCTTAGAAACTAGTGGATCAGTGGAACCAATAAAATAATTTGAACATTTCCTCATGAAAGTCTCAACCAAAAATTATTCCCTAAATTGTTTGTTTTGAAGTTTATAAAGATCTATAACTTGATAAATTTTTATAAGCATATAAAAAATATTTTTAATTCCATCTCTCATAACATTTTTTTTCTCAGGAGTGCAATAATTTTATATTCCATAACATTCATCCTTAACATGGTTCCTTCAGGTTCTATCCATTGAATAAAACAAAAAAAAAGCATAGTGTGAGAAAAAATAATCTAAGTAGAAAACCATATAATCATGAAAAATATTTTATATGATTTAAAAATAATTAAACTTTCTTTTATATCGATACCATGTTTAGTTTTACCAAGGTTATTCATGATCATTATTTTTTCAAATCCTTCATGATGGTTTATAAGAAAAATATGGATTAATCTAATCATACCCCCAAGAGTTTCAAACCAGGTGCACAGTAAAGTAATTCTCACAATGCACTAAAATTATGGCCAAGATATACTCAACCAACTTGATTTGGGGTTATTAAACCTAGATGAATCTATTAAAAAACCACATACACTTTTAATTATATAAGCTTTTTTTTTTCTAAGAAAACCACACTTCTTTATATACCATAACATAGGATTCTATTCAATACATAGTACTACCCTAAGGGTTATTACTATTTTTTTTTCATCTTATTTTTTAAAGGTAACTACACCTTGCTCTTATACCAACTATAGTGAACCATAATTTTCATACATAAATATAATATCTTTTTAGATGAATATTAATTATATTACATATTGATACATGTTAGAATTATATAGGTCTTATGCCTTTGAAAACATGGATATATAAACAATTGGTTCAAAAGTGAACTACATCATCTCCCACTAAGTTATTCATAACTATATCACTTCTTATTTATATCACACTCAATACCTTTCTTCATAACCTGGGGAAAGAAACATAAGAAAATGTGAGCTAATATGCTCCATAAGTGTAAATAATGGAGATATCAATGATCATGAAAACATAATATGATCATAAGGGTGTGAGAATATGAGCATAACATTTTAAAACCATACCTTATATATCATATATCATAATATTGAGTCATGGAATAAAAAATTTCAGTTTATAAGACTTGAATTATAAAGGAATCTAATAACATAAGCCATAAGAGAATAACATTGGTATAAGACATAGATTTGTGTCATACACATAATCATAGAAAATCATTTCCTTAGTGGTCAAGGATAATTTAAAATACTACCATAGTGGATTTGTTTCAATCCCAAAACCATCATAATAATAAAAATTCACTCTCAACACTACAATAGTTGATAGAGTCCCTTAGTAAAATTGGTTCACTCCCCATTCTAGTCCTGTTTATCTCATAAGATATCTATATTTACCCATTACATTGTGAGGATATATGATTTAGGTATCAACCCCAACATAATGAAAATTACACATATGTATTCCAAAATTTCATAAAGAATTCATCGTATAATAACCTATGAAAAGGAAATGGGTTTCATAAACATTTCATCATAGCATAACTTGTGGAAAAAGGAAATGGGTTTTATAAATATTTCATCATAGCATAACCCAAGGAAAAGAATTGGTTTCATAAACATATTATCATCATAAACATAAACCAACCATGTAAATAATAATGATGATATAATTGGATTATATCCCCAGAAAATCATATCTAATATCATAGTATATCATATTATATGTAAATTTCTGTAAAATATCACTTGAATTTTTTCTTAAGGAAAATACTCTTTTTAAATTTAAATCACTTATTTAAAATCTAAAAGTTTCTAAAATATTATTGAAAAAAATTTATTTTAAAATAAACTAGGAAAATTTTAAATAAATATTGAAATTATTTTTCTATCATTATGACATAAAATTCTATTAATGTGGTATACTATAAAAGGAAACATTCCTTTCAAACTTTTATAAAATGTCAAAAAGTACCCGGTATGGAAAATGATAAGAATATTCCTTTTAAAAAAAATTTAAAAAGTAAAACATGGGTAAAAATGACTTTAAAAAATAATATTATAATTTTAAAATCACTCTATATTTTTTTTAGAAACATAGATATAGAAGAAAATGGTTTTTCGATTGAATAAATAAATAAAGTTGATTTCCCTTAAAAATGTTCTTTTGATCTCTTGAGTACTGAAAGTGAAGTAATTGAAATTAAAACATGTATTATTAAGAAAAAAATATATTATAATAAATATTAATGACATTATTGAGAGGTATATCATTAAATTTAATCATTGAAAATATAATCATAAACAATCCCACAAACATTAAGATTGTAACATAAAACCCTTACCACAAGTCTGACTTACTTCATAAGTGTTTGAAACGCCTGTATAATAAATATATATTTATTATATATTTTTTATAGAACTATAATCATATATATCATACCATATATTATTTACATATAACTTTTTATCACTATTTTATTAATAATTATTTATTAAAATTACTGTCCTTTGTGATAACTACTACATTTTTTATGTATGTTTTTGTTGGGTAGTTTGGGTACTTGTAATTTTATCATAGTTACATCATCTAGAAATGTTAATAATGATATAAATATCATATATATTCATTATATACATATTTAAATTCATTTAAAATGTTAGATATTGAAAAATAAATCACACCATTCATGGAGATGGTACGTTATACGTACGCAAGAGCACTGTTTTCACTTTTTAGTGTATGGAATAAAAGAAAGGTAAATAATAATTAACCTATATATAATAATATTTATATCATATATATAATATATATTCATTATATACATCCTTATTACTATCCATGTAAATTGAAAATGAAAAACAAATCACATCTCTTTGTCGAGATGGTAGTCCACAGGTACGCAAGAGCGATGTTATCATTTTCCAACAGATTGTAAGGTAAGAATATATATGTGATATTATAATTAAATAAGTATATTTATTTTATAACTATCAAATAAACTATTATATTAATAATAATAATCATCCATGAAATTTGGTTATAGAAAATGAATTATATCGCTATGTGGAGACGTTAAGTTGTACATACGCACAAGAGGTACTTTCACTTCCCATTTAAAGTGAAAGAGAGTTAATAAAGGTGTTTTCGTAATAATAATAACTTATAATAATATTTATAATACTAATTTTTTTATTTTATGATAAATACCACACATTTAAATGAGGTAAAAGAAGAAGTAAAAAGTAAGTGATCGATTAAGTCGATTACCTCTTCATTGAAAGAACTCCTTTAGATATCCTACCCTAGTGTTGGTATTTTAGGAATACAATAAAATATATAAAGTTTATAAGTAATTTTATATGAAATTTTATAGGTTTTGGTTGAGTTGGAAGGTTCAAATAGGTGTAAATAAGGGAAAAGAGAGGTGTCCTTTTTTAAATGTGGGGAGGGTCACACTTGGAATTTATTAAAAGATAAAAATATATAAAGTTAGTATCCGTAAAAATTATTCCAAAAGAAAATTAATTCAAATAAAAATAGTATGTGGTTGAAATAAAATCATATAAAGACATTTATAAAGGTTTTGGTTTCATTTTAAATGTTATCTTTTTTATTACCCCTTAATTAATCATTTTTTACCTTAACCACAGTAACAACTATTTAAATATTAAAGGGATAATAATGTTACCATAAATGTAAAATATAGTGACCATATCCTTTTAAACATATTATTACATGATTTTAAGCATAATTAACCATCAATTACAAACCAAGGATCATAAATTATAGCATCTTTGTGATATTAGGTGCATAATTAGAAATCATGAAATAAAAAAAATATTTTATTTAATCTCAATAATGTGATCATAAAATCCTTTCAGATATTATATATTCATAGGATAACATGGTAAATACATACAAAAAAGGGATGAGCTAAAAATCTGTGAAAGGGAATATACATAGGAATAAAGCATAGAACATTGGGTAGAAGACATAACAAGTGGACATAAAAGGGAATAGAACATGAATAAACATAAGGAAGAAGAACATGTAGAACATGGGATCATATAATCATGGAAACATAAGAATGTGGAAAAAACATAAAACATGACACAAGCATGTGTCGGGGCTAACTACCAAGACCATTTCACATGGGGGACGAAGTCCTATAGAGGAATCAGGTTCACTCTCTATCCCAACATGACGTCTCATGAGACTAAAAATTACCCAATGCATTGGTTTGAAATCTGGGTGAACCCATCATAACAAGTTCATCAATATGTGTCACATAAGAATAATAAAACATTAAAATAAGGGTTACCCATAGAAATAAATTAGTATCCTAATCATATCATAAGGCATAACCAAAGCATGTATCATGATGGTATTCATGAAATAATGGATTTAAAACATACATGGTCATTAATAAGGAAAAATAGGCATAGATAACAATAAATTATGTCCAAATTAAGTGAAAAAATTTAAAAATAGTGATTAAGAAACTTTAGAAATGAGCCACTTTAGTGCAGTATGAGGAAAAATATTAAAGACTCTTTAAAACAGACAAAGAAAAAATTGTCTGTATAAAACTGGAAAATAATTAAGATAGTTTCTTATGATAAAATGAGCGATTTTAGAAAAAAAAAATTGTCTTAAAATAGATTATGTAGTGTAATTTTAAGTGTGTAATAAATTGATAAGTTCTCATTAACCGAGCTTTCTTTTCAGGATGAATTTAGAAGGGATCCTTGTAAAACATGTATTTCCACATCAAAGAAAGAATAATTGATCTAGAAATATATGTTTGGAACATAAAAAAATGTAGGATGAGTACATAAGTAGAATTAAGAATTACATTGGGTTAAATAGAGATAAAGTGTAAGTCGAATTAAAAAATGGGGGTTTAGAGAGAATCCCTTACATTATGTCCAAAAGTGTTCTTCACAAGCACTCAATGTCCTGGATAATGAAATTATATTCATTAATAATTTAATTCATAACCTATTAAACATTTATTTTATTTATTATAATTTATTAAGTTCATTTATTGTATTTTTTATAATTTATAAGATTCAATTTCGTTGTTTGGGAGTGTTTGTTACCTTGGTTTTCCGGATTGGATCACTTGTATACATGGATGAAAGATCATGTTAAATGAGAATAGTTATCCAGAAATTAAATTATATTTTAATAATTAAATTATATAAGATTAATTGGTCTCATATATCATATTTTTCATATATGAGTATGATTCATGAGATAAAATGTTAATGATAACTATTTAGATTATTTTGGTGTTTTTTTGATCATCACGAACTAGTTTTGTTTTATTATTTAATATTATATATATATTGGTTATAGAACACTAAATAAGTTTGGAATAAATATATTATAATCTATTCTAACCAAAAAAATGGTATAATTACCATACTTGAAGGTGGTATTAGAAAACAAAAAATCATCATCCATAAAGGTGGTGAATCGACACCTCACAGACGATGTTTTAATATTTTAAACAAAAGGGTAAGAGAAGAGAATTGATGGTGGATATACCATTAAACATTAAAAAAATCATAGTATATACAAGATACTGGAGTTATCATGATACTTTGGTATAAGTAGGTGAGTATAGGATAGGAAAAGATATAAATTGAACCGAAAATAAAAGAAAACAAAAGAGAACATTACCTCTTGAACTTCTTCTCCTTGAGAACCTCCTTAGGAAAATTAGTTTTGGTATTTTATTAAGAACAAAAGATCCTTGACCTGGGGGGATAGGATTCTAGTAGGATTGGTTATAATTTTAACAAGATTCATGTCTTATAAGGTATAATGAGAAGAGGTGGCGAGGGGTGATATTTATAGTGGGAGGAGAGCGGTGTTTTTTATTATTTTATTTATTAGTTTATTAT
This sequence comes from Viscum album, assembly GCA_963277665.1. Lineage (NCBI taxonomy): Eukaryota > Viridiplantae > Streptophyta > Magnoliopsida > Santalales > Viscaceae > Viscum > Viscum album. The sequence continues at coordinate 598,221,070 of OY728132.1, read as the reverse complement.
TTTGAATCAAGACTATAAATAGTGTAGATTCATGTGACTAAATACAGTAACTGGAGCATTTTAGTTCATGTTAGTGGTTTCTTAAATTATCCATGACTCAACCATGACTCAAAAATTCATGTATTTGGATAAAATGTTAAATACCACAAATTATCGTATTTCACTATTCACAAAAATCTAATATTTTATAAAAATATCAAAAATATCACCGTATCCATTTTTTACATTTATATTTAAAAAATGGACTCCATTTTATGAAAATAATTTTCTAAATATGATAACATTTATTATTAAATAAAATCATCATTTACTTGAAAAATATTGATTTTAATATTATAACTGAATTTTTGAGACCTTAAAAAATCAATTAAGGTCTAATAAATTTATATTATATTTATAATACAATAGAATATTAATTTATGAATCTATTTAATGAAAATAAATTTTCTTTTAGATCATTATATTAATTATAAAATTGTAAATAAACATCTGTGTTTCATAAAAATACCAACACTTAATTTATCATTTTTAAAAAATTTATGTACTTATTCCAAGATATAAATATATCACATTTCATTAATGAGATTCCTAAATTTTATTTATACTTTCATAGGTTTGGTTACTATTCTATCGTTTAGATTACTATTCTTAATGGTTATATTCCTATTCCAATGGTCAAGATACTATTATTTATATATAAGTTCCTTAATATATAGAAATACCTGTTATTTTATTCATTCTTCATTTATAAAGTTTGTATTGTATTATCTATGTGATTTTATGAGATTTATACTAGATGAATTGATTAGAAGAAGGTAATTTCCATTGATAAAATTTTGGGTCATTACATTCTTCCCCCCTTATGAAATTTTACCCTCAAAATTTTGTTTTACATTATAAGGTGAAAATGGGTGGTGGTACATATTATTCATTGATTCCTCTGATTCTAATGTTACCTCTTTTTATTTATGGTTTCACCATAGTACTTTGACCAGATGAGTAGTATTGTTGTGTGGAACTTTATCTCTATGTTCCAAGATCATCATCGGCTGCTCTTCATAAGAGAGGTCATTCTGTAGTTGTACCACCTTTATATTGAGTATGTGTGAGGGATATGGTATTTGATTCCTCAATAGGGATATGTGGAATGCATTGTGTACTTGATACATGGTAGGTTTAAGTGATAATTGATAGGTAAAAAATTTTACACAATTAAAAATCATGAAGGGTTCAATGTACCTGAGACTTAGCTTTCCTTTATTCCCAAATCTCATGATCCACTTCCATGTAGGTAATTTTAGGATACCATGTCTCTAACTTTAAACTCTGGGTCACATCGATGATTGTATGCATAGCTCTTATGTCAAATTTGGGCTACCATGATGTGTTACTGAATGTTTTTCACCTTTTCCACCATTTCTTTGACCATTTCAAGTCATAGAATATTACATTCACTAACTTAATCCTATAATGCCTATGTTTTTAATGGTTTCCCATGAAGGGATTCATATGGATCCATTTGGATTCTCAAGAAGAAACTACTGTTTTAGGAGGACTCGACATGAGGTAGATATTGTTCCCATCCTCCTTTGAAGTCCATAGAATATACTCTAAACTTGTCTTTTAGTGTCTGAATAGTTTGATTAGATTGGACATCGGTTTGAGGATGATAAGTCATACTAATGATCAACTCGGTATTAAGAGCATGTTGGATACTTTTCCAAAACATAGAGGTAAATCTTAGATCTCGGCCAGATACAATTGATAGTGGTACTACATTAAGACCCACTACTTCAATAATGTATATATGTGCAAGTTGATCGATTGAGAAGTCCTAAAAATTTGTGATAAAGCAAGTTGTTCTTGTAAGATGATCCAAAATGACCCATATATCATTATTTCCCCTGGATGTATTTGGAAGTCTGGGGAAAAAGACAAGGCTGATGTTTTCCCATTTCCATGTTTGTATGGTTAATGGTTGTATCATCCCCTTAGAATTTTTCATTTTTTCCTTCACTTGCTAACATACGTGATACTTTGATGTATACTCAGCAATTTCATTCTTCATATTTTCCCACTAATAGTGATCTTGGAGATCTCAATACATCTTTGTGCTTCCTGGGTGAATAGAGAAAGTTGAGCTATTTGTGTCATTAAAAATATACTTCTTTATCTTTGGATTGGATGGTATACATAATCGTGAACCCAATATTATGACTCCTTCATCATTAATTTTTAACTATGCGGATTTCCCATTTCTGATAGCTTCCAACTTTTTCTTAATTTACTCATCATTTCTTTGAGAATACTTTATTTTCTCAATATGGGATGGTTGAGAAATCATTTGATAATGTTTTGATGATGTTACTTCCTTAATGATTCACATGTCTATACTATAAAGTTCTAGGAAGATTAGATCCTTCTCAATTTTAATCATTGATAATGTTGTCAGATTCTTTCTACTTAGAGCATCTTCCACTTTATTTTCCTTACCAGGATGGTAGTGGATTGAACAGTCATAATCCTTGATGATCTATAACCATATTGACTAGTTCATATTAATATCCTTATATGTGAATATATATTTGAGGCTTTTATAGTCAGTATATATCCCAAACTTCTTCTCATAGAGATGGCTCATGATTTTTAACTTGAAGATGACAACCGCCAACTCCAAACCATACATAGGATATTTTTTCTTGTGTATTTTTTACTTCCTTTAGGTGTAGGTTATCACTTTACCATTTTTAATTAGTATATATCCTAACCTTTTCTTTTTGTGTCTTTGTATACAATAAAGAGTTTCCCACTTGTTGAGAGTGTGAGTACTGGTGCAGTGGTAAACCTCTTTTTTAACTATTTGAAGCAGTCTTCCTATTCATTGATCCAAATAAACGTTTCTCCATTTCGATTCAACATGGTTAGTGGGTCTTAAAATCATGATAATTTCTTCAAAAACTTTTGATAATACCCAGATAGACCATAGAAAATACAGATCTCCATTATAGATATTGGCTTTGTCCACTCTTCGGTTTCCTCTATCTTGTAAGGGTCTACAATTTTTCATTTTCTTGTAAAATCATGTCCCAAGAATGATACTTCCACCATCCAGAACTCACATTTACTATAATTTTCACATGCTTTATCCATTTTAAAAGTATTTAGAATATTAGTCAATTGATACTCATACTCCTTGCTTTTGGAGTATATCATAATATCATTAATAAATACTACCACACATTTTTCAAGGTAATATATGAATATTATATACATTATGTCTATGAAAATCTATAGAACATTATCAAGGTTAAATGGAATCTCTATGTACTCATAGTGTACATACATTTTTCAAAAGAAATTCTTTGAAATATCTTCCTTTTTCACCTTTAATTGGTGATATCTTGACTGAAGGTCCACCATAGAAAAATACTGTTCCCCATAGAGTCGGTCGAACAAATCATTTATCCATGGAAGGGGATACTTTTTCTTTATCATGATTTTTTTGAACTCATGATAATCAATGCAGAGGTGCATTGATCCATTCTTCTTCTTGATGAGGAGGACTGGAAGACCCCATGATAAAGCACTCGGGCATATAAAACCCTTATCCAGATTCTCTTTTAATTAATTCTTTAGTTACTCTAACTCAATGGTGATCATTCTATAAGGTGTATTTGATATAGGAATAGATCAGGGTATATGATCAATTAATATCTCAACCTATTGTTCATGAGGATGACCAGACAATTCTTTAGGGAACACATCAGTGTAGTCCCTATCAATGGGAATGTATTTGAACGTGATTCTCTCCTTTGTCTCAATAATTTGAGCTAGATATTCTTGTCTATAAAGAAATAATATCCACAATTGATACAACGGTTCTGATGTATATTCATCCTTCTGCTTGCACTTGTACAGAAATGTAGGATTCCTCAGGATGTGAATAATGATATCCCTTTCCTGATAGTTGATGTTGGATTTGTATAAAGATAGAAAATCCATGTCTAATATGAAATCAAACTGCACCAAATTAAGTAAGAAGATATTTTATGGGAGGTTCAATCCAGAAAAATTAACCAGATAGTTTGTATGCAATAATTTCCCAATTCACTATTCTCACAGATAACTCAACCTCCATATTTTGAGGTGGTGTTTGAATAGTTATACTAAACTTTCAAGATATGAAATAATGTGTAGAACAAGAATCAAATAGTATGTTTACTATTCTTGAATGAATAACCAGTGTACCTATCACCACATCATTATTAGGATCCACCTCAGTATCAGGGATAGAATATTCCCTTTCTTGTTTCCTTGTAGGCTATTGTTGTTGATGGCCTCTAACAACCCATGTCATAGGGAAATGGATCTCATCATTCTCATGCCTTTTATAGTTGAAACACTGCACTATATATTGATTTTAAATATGAACCTTACTTTATTACTCCATATTTGTGGAATTATTCATCTCCCTTAGACAATTGTTATCCATATTCCCCTCTCTTCCACATTTTAAGAATCTCTTGGTTCCCCTTAGGCAGTTCTCAAGATGCTTCTTCCCACACTGTTGACCCATGGAATGTTGTGTTTTCTTTCCATCATGGTATATATCTATTGATCCTCATATATTAAACTTCATTTTCCACTTTTTATCTTTAGGTCCAAGATACCCATGAGAGTCTCTGATCTTTATTTAAACCTTAAGGGCATAACAAACAATCTCATCATAGCTATCAAAGTCTCGAATCACGAAGGGTATTTATAGGCTCAGATTTAGTCTACTAAATAATTTATCCACCTTGATTTTTGGTTCATGAAAAATCCATAGGTTTATCATGCAAGTGTTGTAATGTTTGACTCATACACTCTGATAGATTCTTCTTCCTTCCACTTTTATCCAAGGAACTCTATTTCCATCTTAAGTTGGAGAGTTTATGTAAAATATTTATTGAAAAATATTTTCTTGAAATCTTCCCATTCCATGGAATCAATTTACTCCTAGTAATTCTTGTTCTTGATCAATTTCCACCACTGATTAGATTCCCCATCAAAATGATAGACCACCAGTATAAATTTTTCTTCTTATGAGCACTGGAGGACAGAGAATATCTCCTTAATGGAGTTAATCCATTGTTCTGTAATGAGGAGATCAGTAGATCCACTAAAGATAGGATACCTTTTATTCTTGAAGGATTCGATTGTAAATTGATCTTTCTTAAGAGATAGGGGGAATTCCACATGATTCAAGTTATTATTCATAACCTAAGACAGTTGAGAAAGTACAGTCATGAAGTTCTGAGTTCATGTTCCCATCATATTTATAATTTCATTAGTTAAATAGTCACATTTCCTATCACATTGATTGTTGGCACATGTTCTCCCACTTCTAACAATTAAATAATAAAAATAAAGAAAAATTAAGGGGGATTGAATAATTTAATTAGAAAAATATAAAAGGAAACTTTTAACATGGAAGTATGAACTTGAAAATTAAAAGTATATCCTAACATGTGATTCTCTAATCTTCAATATAGGTTATCCATGGTGATAAAATTATCCCTAGGGTTCTTACTAAAGTTTTTTCCTAATATCCAAAAATAACTAGAACATGGTTTGATACCAACTATAGTGACCCTATCATTTCACATATATTATTACATTATTTTAAGCATAATTAACCATCAATTACCAACCAAGGACTGAAAAGTCTTGTATCATTAAAAGATTAAGTACATAATTAAAAGCATATAATAAAAACATATTTTATTTAATCTATATAATGAGATACTAACATAATTTGATCTATTACATTTTTTTAGGATAACCTCGTAAATAAAAAGATAAAAGGGATGAGCTAAAAATCCCAGTACGGGAATATACATAGGAATAAAGCATAGCACATGGGTTATAAGGCATAACATAATGACATAAAAAGGCATAAAACATGTATAAAAAAAGTAATAATAAAATTTAGAACATGGTATCATATAATCATAAAAAAATAGGAGTATGGAAACAATATAAAACATGACATAATCATGAGTCAATGATAACTACCAATACCATTGCACATGGAGGACAAAGTCCCATAAAGGAATCAGGTTCACTTTGTGTTCCAACAAGACACCTCATGAGACTAAACATTACCTAATGAATTGAAGTCCTATCTAGGTGTACTCATTATAAAATGTTCATTAAAATTTTTTCCACATGATGAATCAAACATAAACATTAGGGTTACCCATAAAAAGAAATGGGTATCATAATCATATCACAAGGCATACCCAAAGCTTGTATCACGATGGTGTTAATGAAAGAATAGATTTAAAAAATATATGGACATTAATAATGTAAAATAGTATTATATCAAGATAAATGGTGTACAAATTGAGTAAAAACATATAAAAATAGTGTTTAAGAAACTTTATAATGATCCACTTTAGTTTGGTTTGAGGGAAAATATTAAATAATCTTTAAAATGGACAAAAGAAAATTTGTTTGAATAAAACCAAAAAAGAAATAAGATAGTTTTTTATGATATAATGGGTGATTTTAGAAAAATAATTGTGTCTTAAAAAATATAATGGAGTGTAATTGTTAGTGGGAAAGAAATTGGGAAGTTCCATTTAATTAGGCTTGATTTTTTATAGGGATTGAGAAGATAACCATATAAAACAAGTATTTACCTGAAAAAAATAATAATTGAGCTAGGAACATATTTTTTGGATCATAAAAATATAATGTAGGAAGATTAAATAATAATTATTATGAATTAAAATGGGGCAAAGAGAGATAAAGTGTAACTCGAAGGAAAATTGGGTTTTAGAGAGAATCCCTTACCTTATGTCTGAAAGTGTTCTACACTTTCACTTAATGTCCTAGATAATGAAATTTGATTTATTAATAATTTAATTAATAACATCTTAAACATTTATTATATTTATTATAATTTCATTAAGCTCATTTAGGGCCTTTTTTATGAGTTATAAGAATCAATTTTCTGATTCATGAGTGTTTGTTTCCTTGGTTTTCATGATTGGTTACTTGTATACATGTATGAAAGGTTATGTAAAAAGAGAATAGTTGTGTAGGATTGAAATTTTATGTTATTAATGAAATTTCATAATATTAAATGGTCTTATATATCATTTTTTATATATGATTATTATTCATTATATAAAATATTAATGATAACTGTTTAGATTATTTTGGAATTTTTTTTATCATCATGAACTACTTTTGTTTTCTTATTTAATATTATGTTTATATACTGGTTCTAGAACACTAAATAAGTTATAATACATATATTATAATATTTTTTAACTATATAAAAGGTTTTATAGACAGCCTTGAAGGTGTTATTAGAAAACAAAAAATCATTATATGTGAAGGAGGTGAATCAACAACTCACGTGCGATGTTTTCATTTTTCGAACAAAAGTGAAAAAGAAGAGAATTGATTGTGGATATACCATTAAACACAATAAAATTATAGTACATAAAATATGATAGATTTATAATTTCACTTTGGGATATAGAGGTGAGTATAAAATAATAAAATAAATAAATTGAAAAGATAATAAAATAAAACAAAAGAGGACTTTACCTCTTGAACATATTCTCCTTGAAAACCTCCTTTGGGAAATTGGGTTTGGTCTTTTGAACAGTTTATTTTGATTTAAAAGGGGTTTAATGGATATCTTGGACATGAGGGGAGATTATTGGATGATTATTGGGTTAAATCTGGATAATATTCAAGTATTTTAATGTGTGAGTAGAAGAGGTGGTGAGGTGTGGTATTTATAGGGGAGGAAAGGGCTGTTTTTTATTATTTTATTCATTAGTTTATTTTTTCGACTCAATACTATCAATATTGTTGATTCTTATGACTAAATTTAGTAACTAGAGCATGTGAGTTTGAGATAGTGTCCACTTACATCATCCATGACTCAACCATTACTCAAAAATTCATGCATTTGGCTAAAATGTTAAATACCATGAATTACTGTATTTAACTATTTACAAAAACTTCAACTATTTTAGAAAAATTACAAAAAAAAATATCCTAACCATTTTTTGATGTGTGGATTTAAAAAATGGACTCAATTTTATTAAAATAATTTCTTAAATATGATAAATTTAATTTTTAAATAAAATCATCATTTACTTGAAAAATACTGATTTTATTATTATAACCGAATTTATGAAAATTTAAAAATTTAATTAAGGTATCCTAAAATTATATTATAATTATTAGAAAAAATATTAATTTATGATTCTTTTTTATGAAAATAAATTTTCTTTTAAATAATTATATTAATTATAAAATGATAAATAAACATTTATGTTTCACAAAACTATTAACACTTAATTTATCATTTAAAAAAAAGTACTTACTTATTCCAAGATAAAAATAAATCACATTTTCATTTATTAGATACCTAAATTTTATTTATAATTTCATAGGTGAGCTTATTATTCTATTAGTCAGATTAATATTCCAAATGTTCATATTACTATTCCAAATGTCAAGTTACAATTCCTTCAATATAGGTTCCTTAATTTCATGAAATACCACTTATTACATGCATTATTTATTTATAAAGTTTGTATTGTTTCCTCTATGTGATTTTATGATATTTATAATATATGAAATGATTATAATAATGGAAGTTCCATCGATAAAATTTTGGGACATTATAGAAAAATTATTCATAAATGGACCATTGTTGATATTTTAAACCATATACCATTCATTTGGTTGAAGCTAATATTATTATGAATTTTAAATCTTTTAATAAAATTTTATTTATTATAAAATATGATCATCATTCATTTTGAAACTATTCATTTAACTTGACTTTAAAGATACCAATACAAATATGGAATTCGAATCTAATCATTTAAAACATATCTAATATATTATATGCGTCTAAGAAATTAATTTTACACAATAATTCATCTAAATTGTATTACTTTTATTTCTTTTAGTGTTTTTTTATTTATTTATTAATTTAATAAATAATATTTTGGAATTTCATAAGAATTTATGGTAATTATTCTATCTTTAAAAATTAGAAACAAAATAAGATGATAAAAATAATAATTTATATTTCAAATAAACATTTACAACTAAACTTATCCTCTTTTTACCCTTAAATAAAAAATTTATAGATATTAAATTCTATGGAGTTATATTTTTTATTTATTCTTTTCTTAAATTAATATAAGGGTTATATTCAAATATATATGGAACCAAGTGGAAATAAATTCTATAATTTCATGTAAATTACCGAAATAAAATCATCAAATATGATAAATGAAAGTGTTAGATAAAATTTAAAGCCTTATTCTAAAGTTTTAACCATATTTTACCTATTTTACCCTTACGGAGGTGAGAAAAATTTACTATAGTTACTATTCATATAGAATGAAAATTATAGGGACTGATTTACCAAATTTGATCCTTCAATATTCAATTTCTATATGTGTAAGAAATTCATTTTAAAATAAGTGTGTAAAATGTGACGAAAACCTCTTTTTAGAAAAAATCATTTTTAATCATAGTACTAGATCTATTCTTATCCCATACCTAGAAAAAATATTAGATGAAAGTTAAATAATTTGATTAAATATGTAATTTATAAATTTCATTAAAATCATTCACTAATAGAGATTAATTTAATTTACTAAGATAAAAACAGATTGTGAACATAAAAAAGTTTTTTCAGACAAAATATCTACTTTATTTTCAAATGATTTTTATTTTAATTTATAATTAATTGATAACCAGTGAATTCATTTTATACATGTGTAAACCATATTTTTTAAAAAAAATTATTTATTCTTATTCATGTCCATCAATCCAATGACTATATGATAATTGTAACATTAAATAATAATATTTTAATAGTATATAATAGTTTGTTTAAACTTGGTGTTGCATGAAAATAAATATATCAAAGAAATAATTTTTTTATATAGAACTATATAATTAAATCTTAGGGTGTTACAGATTGATCAGGTTATTTGATTACTTTATGAGGGTGTTCCTTATGAGGATTAATGTGATGTCTCTCATCAGGGTTTTGGATGTTTTATGATGCAGGAAAGAGTGTTCATTGTATATGGGTCTTGGAAGTCATGTCTCTATTAATTTCATTAAGTTACATAGGATTTGGATCTTGTGTAAATGGTGTTTTCACTTAATATTTAGAGGTATTATTTTAATGGAGAGTGAATTGTGATTTATGTTGTAAAAATGGGTACCCTAGACCCAACTTTATTAGTACTTTACGATTACCTTACCATGTATACAATGAGTTATGCATGATGTAAACATACCATTATAGTGTTGATATTTCTACATCCAATATTTTAATGGTAATGTCTATATATTATTTTTCATATCAAAGGAATACAAAAATTCCTAAGCTATAATGATAATCTAGAGATACTACGAAATTAATCTTAAACCTATGAAATATGGTCTAGATACATCATAATGAATAGAAACAATTGATGTGTGACTATCATGTGTTGAGGGCTCATAATAATTGAGACTTCTTCTCATGATTTTTGAACTTGGTGATCTCTAATAGGTGAGATCAAGAGAAAAGACCCACTAATTGGAACACCACATGTTTCAGGTGTCATTGGGGGTTCCTATCTATAAACATTGTATTGGTCTCATAAATTTAGATCATTATAAACATGTGACATCTGATTGTGTACTCTGATGTAAGTAAAAAATAATGTCATTGAATTCATGAAGTGGTATCATGTGTTGGGTCTGTCATTGGTGGAATTCTATTGATTGAATGGTCAAGATATCATTTTTCTCTTCTGAGTTGATAAAGTGACATCTCATACTTAATTGATTATTATGGTAGCACCTTCATGAACCTCTGTCCAATGTAGTCTAAGGTATGTTTTTCTAGTTTGATCAACAAATAATAAAGAAATAAATGGATGATGACACAAGTTGTGCATCCTCCTTTATGAGATATCATGATACAATGACATTATATTACACAATCTGTGTCCGTATGATGGTTTTAATTACTATCACTATTCCTTGCCTCTTTAGGGGCCTTGATGGGTTGCTAGGATCTACTCTTGGTCTATGAAAAATATTCACTCATATCAAGATAAGGGCCTATAGGGTCACACACAACATCATATTCAAGAATCTACCATATTCTGGTGAATATGTATATAGGACATGGTGGGACCCACCATGAGGTTTGAGGATTGCCCATGTTTTATCAATCAATAATGAATAAATAAATTCATTATTATTCAAGTATAGAATAATTGTATTGAATCTATTTGTTAAAATTATTTACATGGTATTAAGTTAATATGTCTAAATATATTATATAAACAAATATTATTTTAATATTTAAGGGTCATTTAATATTTGTAGGAATTAAGAGTCAAGTTAATGACTCAAGTTTATCACGAAATATATTTTTTTATATGTCACAAGTATGTGATAAAACATATAAATGAATTTATGACATATTCAGTTCCTCATAATGTGTCATTTTTTTCTTATTTAGTGGGTGTTTTATTTCTGAGTATCAAGGAACCCATTCTGGGTATTTGAGCCCCAAACTATATAAGAAGAAGAGAGAGATTCAATCGATGATGGTTCATTCAAACTGAATGAGAGCCTCTCTCCACTCTTGCTTCCTAGAGATATAAAGTCAACATCTAAGTGTTTGATCTGAGAATGACTTCACGGATCAAAGGGATGGGATCAAAGTGATCATTGCAATGTTGAAGGCATCATTGAAGCTCCTTACTACCTGCCAAAACTTAATGATTGGTGTATGTGAAAATTCATGAAGCATGTGTGGATGATCTAAAGGGGTTCACATTTAGATCCTTAGAGCAACAATTTTCAGCGATGAGATTCTATCAAATGCCCTGCTAAATTGAATTTGGTACTCATTTATTTAATTTTATGCTTTTAAATATTCACATTAGATCCTCATCCCTCTATCAGGGCTCATAATTCCAAATATGATGAAGTTACATTGCTCTAGGGATGAAAAAAAATAAGTTCTAGGCCAACTGTCTTATATTTCCCACCTTGATACCATCAATTGGTAGTAGATAAATGTATGAATTTATTGATCCAAGGGAAAAAATTAATTTTCATTCAATTAAGTATATGGAATCGTTTCTGTCCCAACAGAATAGACCTGCAATAATCAGATGTCATATGGACAAGTTATGGCCATCAAAAAAATGTATAGATCGTTTGTAGTTTAATTTCAAGTATTAAAATTTGAAACATATATTTTATATATGTTTATATTATTAGGTTCTAGTTTATGGCCATTTATCAGTTGAAACCCCATTTTTTTGGAAACCTAATATATTTTAGCCATTGTTCTGGATGAAACCATATTCTTCATCCAGTGGTATAAAAATCTACATGTTTGTGGAATTATTATTATTATTATTATTATTATTATTATTATTATTTAAAAATACTATTTTTTTAAATCACACTCGAGAAGGGGGTAGTTCATGGGTACATTTCTTATTTTGGGCAGTTTTAAAAACAAATCACCAAGGGTAGTGGGAATAGCATTGGTGGTGGGTAAGTATAGAAAAAATGGGGAGTTATTCTTATCATTGGTATCATGACTTTGGAATAGTGTGATAAACATTAAAAAACCCATCTTTTCAAAAGGATTAGTTGGCTTCTCACAGAAGACAAAGATAAAAAAAATTAATCAAACTACTGTTGGGATAATCATTGTTGTCCCTTCCCAGGAACAATGGCTTGCCCTACATGGGCCTCCTCCTTTGGTGAACACAAAAGTTCGACCACCTTGGTACAATCAGCACTACACCTTCCCACCTTTGGTTGGCCCATATCCCACCGCTATGGGATCTTCCCCAAAAAGCTGATAGACCACTTTAGGTAGTGTTTAAAGCACCACTTCCACCTTAAGACCTCATTTTGTGAGCCACTACATGTCGAACTCCACATGACTCGGTAGTCCCCTCTGATTGGTCATCGACCAATCGGATGCCAGCAACCACCCTCACTGTTCTCCCGTATTGTAAACTGAAGCGGGCTCCTCTACGTATGTGAACACCATATAAATGATACCACCCTCCCAATCATGTGACATTTACTTCCAGCCACAACCTCCTTTCCATGTCACCACTCGTAGTTCATCCACATCTCACCAGATCGGACCTCATGGATGATTGTTGTGCCACCTCAGTATATTCATCTGGCTTCAACAAATTGGTCAGCTGGCATTGGTGACAGGTGAACCCTCTATATAATAAAACCCTCTATAATTTTCATTATGTGGTCCTACATTTGAAATCTGGCCGACCCATAGTCCAAAGAGGGTCGAACCGACCCAATACGAGTCAGGGAAATTATTTCCCTACCCGATTTGGACCTGTGCAAGTTCTGCCCGATCCAAAAGGGGATTGCATGGTTTTTCCCAGCTCGAAATGGTCTTTTGTGGGTTCAGACTAACTCGCAAAGGGTATTTGGTGGGGTTTTAGGGCATAATTTTTTTAAATATAGTCAATATTATTTTATTAATTTTGGATTATAAAATAATAATAATTTTAATACTGTGAAAATTAATTTAATTTGGGAATAAAAATTAAATTAATTGATTAATCTAATTTTTTGATTAAAATTTAAATTAATCTTAGGACTAAAGTAAATAATTTTTTTTGAATTAAAATAATTCATTTAATTTGTTCAATTATCCTTATACTTAAATTTATTTCATTTTAATTTTTATCATACTTTTAGCATACCCATAGACTAGTTTTGAGCATCGACCATGCATGTCATGTTTTTAATTATTTTCAGAGTCCCGACCCTAGTAAGCCCAGAGCTCGTGTCTACTACCATTAAATTAATATGATTACAAGGAATAAAATCCCAAAGGACTTATGAGTTTAGTAGTATTGGTAAACCAGATACATACATGAGTCTTTTCACATGAGCCTCAGCCCGGTTGGTGAGGACTCTTAAGTGCATCTAGGCGACCTGGGATCAAATCCAGGTGGAGGTACAATTTTCCGAGGGCTATAGTAGTACTATAGCAGCACTGTAGCGGGAACTATGTAGTACTGTACCAGGTACTATAGCGGGAACTGTAGCAGGCACTTTTGGCACTGTAGTAGCCGGGAATTTTCCCCTGTTTGGGTCTTCGGGCCACCGATTTGGTCTTCAAGTCCTTTAAGGCCTTTGGGTACCCAAGCCTTTGAGCCAGTAAGGCCTTCGGCCTCCTCAAGCCCTTCGGGCCACCTTAAGTGCAGATGAAAACCAGACATACTACAAGGAACAAGCTCTATTGGAGGATGAGGAAGGAGCTTTCACCACAGCAGAAGCTACACGGATTGCAAGAATGAGAGGGTATGGCACCTGCCATCGGGACAAGCCTGTGCATGCATGGGATAGTCTAGCCGAACATACATACAAAGGTGGAGAGTTGATTTCACGGTGAAGATGCTGGGGAGGAGCAGTTCCAAGTAGTTAGTCTGGGTTGTATGTAATGTTTAAAGCCTATGAGAAATTAATTCCTCTAAGGCCTACAGGACATGTAATACTTACACCTACGTGCATTGTAAAAGTTACACCTCACCCCTTTGAAGGCGGATTATAAAAATAAAAAAAAATGAAGGCCTTTGGGCCATTATATGGAATACACTAATTATAACATACATTTTTTCTTTCAATGATAAATTTATTCCCAATTTTCATATGCTTTCATATATTTCTTAGTAAACTTCTTGGATTCCTTGGGAAAGGAAATAAAATAAGGGTGATCTAAAATGCTCAGTAAGGGTAAAATATAGTGGAATAAATAATGAATCAATGATAATTGTCAATACAGAAAGGTAATAACTTAAGATACATCCTATATAATCAATAAACTGAGAAGGAAGTGTATGAACAATATGGAAAGGTAAATAACTGAAAACACATGACATTTATAAAACTGGACAAGGAATAATCAATATAGTAAGGTAATAAATTGAAAACACAAGCCATTAAATCAATAAAATTTGATTTAAATTCATCCATATATTTTATTATTCTTAAAATATAATGGATAATAAATAATTTATCAAAATCAAGGAAATTCTTAATTTTTGGATGTCATGTTTGAGGCACATGAAAATCTATACCATCCAGACCTTTCACAAGATGGTTAAAACTATAGGTAGAAACTTGTTTAATTTGTGCGACTTATTTTTCTTATGATAACCTATCGATGCATTGAGGGGCTATATAAATTAAAGGCCCCAACCATCACTACCTATTGAATGCATTCCTCATATCAAGTGATTAATTCAATTAATGAACAATATTCCTTGTCAAATGTATTTATTGAATAAAAAATATGGATTTATCAATATTTCACTATATAATCAAATAAATATAAAATTAAACATAGTTTGTAAAAATTATATATGGTTTAAGAAATAAACATATCCATGATAAAATATATAGATAATTAATGGAAATTCAATGTGTAATGATCATAGAAAAATAAAAAATTCAAGGGGACTAACAAAGGAATCAATGACGTGAATTTCAATACAATACTTATCCAAATTGATCATAAACCATCCAGAGGAATAATAATGATGTTATCAATACAAAATATCCCAAGTGGAGTAAAAATAAAGTGTTTTTTTCATTGATGAATATAAATTTTATAAAAAGATCATTTAACAACATTCTTGAGGAAAATATCCTTTTTATTTTTGAAAAACATTTTGAAAATACTTTTCTTTGAAAATAACTTTTAAAAAAATTATTTAAAATTTAAACATTTAAACTTTTGAAGGTATCTTCGAAGAATTGATAGTGGATAAATTTGTACATGTCGTACAAGGTAAAAAGAACATTCCTTTTGCACGGTAAAAATGTTAGAAAAATGACTTGTTTAGAAAGAGACAAGAATATTCCTTTGAAAAAAATTACAAAAGATAAAAGGTTGAAATTTTCATTAATAAATAATTTTTAAAAGGTTAAAAACCTTTTTGAATCCTTTTTATAAAATAGGGGATTTAGAAGAAAATGGGTTCTTCGACTAAAGAGAGAAATGAAGTCGTGTTTTCTTGAAAGTATTTTATAAAAAATTATGAGTACCAAAGAGTGAAAAAATGATACTATTAATTGATAAAGGTAATGAATAACCATAATATATGAAAATTAAAGGACTTATTAAATAATTATCCAATAATTTTCTCTAATAGAAATTCAAGTGTAAATAATCCCGAATAAAATGATATTGTGATGTAAACCCTTAGAAAGACCATAATGTTGATATGAGAATAAATAAATGAATAGATTATGTGTGTTAAATGTAAATCCACATAAAAAGTTTAAATTATAAAATATATAATAAAAATTTATTACACATATAATCATATAATATTAATAATAACATTGAAGTAATATAACCCAATGGAAAAGAATCAGGTTAGGAAATTATTTACCACTTGGTAACTTTTAATTAAAATCCCCTTAGAATAAATAATTAAAATTTTAACTAAATATAACATTAATATAAAATATTTCATGATATAATATATCAAAATGGGTAGTAGATACACCACAAAAAATAATTAAGTGGTGAATATGAAATTTATCACACATATGTAAGAGTGAGATGAAAATCCCTTACCTCAAGCGTGACTTTCCATGTGTGTCTTTATTTTATTGAATAATAAACATATGTAAATTATATATTTTAATCATATAATTTTTCAAATTTATTAATACCTTTATTTCACTTATTAAAATGTCGTATAAAATAACTTAAAAAATTAATTTTATGATAGTTGTTTTGACAAAATTTGGTTCATGTGTCAAAAATGAATTTGGTAGGTCAAATATAGTCAAAAGGGGTCATTATATAAACATAAAAAGAATAATAATAATTATAATATTATAAAATTTATACATAAATTATTCTTTTAAAACCAATAATAAAATTTGGTTTTGAAAAATGAACCAACATGACAATCACGAAGACGGTAGGTCGTACATACGCATGAGTAACGTTCCCATTTTTCAATGATCATTACAGAAATAATTTAAGTGAAATTTATCTATGTATAATTTTAATTGTATAATATATAACATGTTATTTGATAATATATACTTATATATAGAATAATTTCTATGTAAAAGGATCCACATCACTTCGATGAGGCGGTAGTCCACACTTCCATGAACTATGTTATCACTTTTTCGGTGTGTAAAAACGTAATAAATAAAATGATACATTATATTTAAAAAAAAGGTAATTATGTCATTAATAACATATATATTTCTTGTATTCAACATATTTTTAATTAAACCCATCATTAATTAATTCCATGTAATGTGTGAATGTATTACATCGCTTTGAGGCGGTAGTCCACACGGCCCCAAATGATGTTATCGTATTTATACAAAATGGAAATCATTTAAGTATGTGTTATATAATAATTAAAAAGTATTAATATGACATAAATATTACATATATCATAAATAAATATTATTTCCATCATAATTACCACCATGAGAGGTGTCAAAGGAAGAACGAATAATCATCATTTTGTGAGGTGGTAGTCCTTCGTACACACGAACAACAAGTTCATTACCCATTTGATGGAAGTGTGTGTTGGTGTAGGTAGAATACTTAACATAACAACATATAAGTATATTTAGGATAATTTTTTTATTATATAATCATGAAATAATTCTAATTTAAGGATTGGAGAAAGAAATAAAACTAAAGTGATTGTTGAAGAACATTACCTCTTAATTTGGGTAACTCCTTTTAGTTTATACCAAAATCCATCCATGGTTTTTTTATTCCCAAAGATATGATTATAGGATTATGGTATGGATTTTTTGAGATTATTTGATAATATTTTGGGATATCCAAAAGGATTTAGAGGCTTGAATAAGTGGGAGGGGTGAGTTTCTTTTTATAGTGGAGGAGTGACATCCTTGTAAATTTTGGAAGAGGGAATAACAACAATGTTTTTCCCATGTCAAGTAGCTCCACTATTGGTAAAAATTAAATAAAAGGGAGTATAGGGTCTAAATATGGATTTAAAATGGATTTTTACAAGATTATAGGTCATTTTGGATTTTAAGTTTAAGGTTTAGTCCCTTGTTAAGATTATTTTCCTCTTAATTGTGGAAATTAATTTTAATTAATTTCACTAATATTTTTTTGTAAAAAACTAATTTTACCTTATTATACATTATAAATTAGTATGGTTACAAATATTCAATCAATTTTTCCAAATTCCGATAACAGAAGTATAAATTAATTTAAACATAATCTTGCAGACAAGATGACAAAGAGGGTTTTTAAAGTGAAAATGTTGAAATATTTGAGATGTGTTTATATCCAATTTAAATGAGAAATTGATTCCAATGAACTTAATTGTATTAATTTATGTATATTTGATCTAAATAAACTTTAAAACTAATAATAAATATAATTTATCCTTATAAATAAATTAGAAAAAATAGTAGTTTTGAATTAAAATTCAGTATTTCTCACTATTCTTTAAAAAATAAAACTTCATAGAAAAATTCCAAAAATTCACCCCAATAAAATTTTAATGTTACTATTTCAAAAAATATGACTATTTTTACATATAAAATTTATAAAAGTTCCAAAAATTGGATTTAAAATAGGTTCTCCATTAAAAGGCGGTAAAAGTCCCTTTTTAAAAATACAGATTTATTGCATAAAATTGGGTTTGTTTTCATATTATACATATAAAATTAATTGTATGAGTAAAAAATTATTTGGTTAAATATATAAAATATATGTTTCATAAATATCATTCACTAATTTTAATTAATTTAATTTATTAATAAAAACGCCTTTAGAAGCATAAAAATAAACATATATCATTTATGTTTAATTGGTTTATATTTTCATTTCTAATAAATAAGTAAAAAATGAATTCATATTATATTTTTTAAAGCCATAAATTTTCATATGTTAGTTAATCCTATTCATAGCCACTAATTTAATGGCTATGTTATATCTTATTACATTAATTAATAATATAATATATTGTTGTTTGGTAAAACGCTTTTTTTCATGTGACACAAACTATCAAAGAAACTCATTATTGCATGTGATGAAATATAACTTAGTGTTTCATGCATAGAAATATATATAATATATTAAATTTATTTGAAAAATATAAATATATCATAAAGTATTGAGAGGTTATATTCCATTCTACGTTTGGTGTTGTGTGTCATGCATGCTATAAAATAAAAGTTATTGTTTTAGAATTTCGGGGGTTTTATGTTCTACCCGCCTTAAATAAATTTCATCCTAGAAATTTAAACACAATATTTGAAATATAGGGTCTTATATTTTAAAATTAATTTTTTTGGAAAACCCCGCATCATAAAAGAGTTTATAAAATACCCTCTTAATAAAAGAGATTTTGAAGTACCAAGATCACATGGAATAACATATATCTAGGTTTTTACATAAGAGAATATTAGCAGAAAGTGAAAATATGGACTTAGAGGGAAATCGTAAATAATTATAGGGAGTTATTGAGGCCACCGTTCATAAGTAAGTGAATGATCACTAGAAATTTGAGGGCCTCAAATCCATAAATCTGTGATTATTTAAAAAACCATCAATTCCACAAAAGTTAAGGTATTAGGACAACATTTTTTTGATCATTTTCTTAACTTTGAGTATTTATTTTACTGCCTAATAATATATGGAAATATACTTACTTGATACATTTCAATTTTATATAAACAATTCCAAATTTTTATTGGACTTCTATCAAATTCTAATTCATTTCTTACTTTATGAAATGGATATCCTAGAATGAACCCCACATTTTTTGAAACACTAAAATTTTCTTTTAAAGGAACATAATACCCATAAAACAAGTCATTATATTTGTATCTAACTATTTTCGAAACTTAATAAATTAATATTTAAACCTCAAAAATGATACCATTGGTTTGTCATTAACATTTATTCATCAAATTGTTTATCTAAAAGCAATGATACATTAACCAGGACATCACATAGGCTAGTGGTAGGCAAGAAACCCTCATCTCCCTTCATTCATGGGTTCAATCCCCACTAACTTATATGTTTTCTTTTTTTTAAACCATATTATGATAATTTCCAAGATAACTGTGATGGAAATCATTTAAATTTTCTCATTAAATACCCTTTTGCCTATCGTTTTCGATACAACATTTTTTTTTCAAAGGATAACAATCTAATTTGACAATTATTAAAATATCATTAATGGTCATAATAACACTGAAGGTTATCAATACCTTTAAACTCATGTCTCTAAAAGTTAATTTAATTATAAATGTTCCACTAAAACATTTACAAAACTAATGAGTTGTATTGCCATAAATTTATTCCAAAATATCATTGATCTTGGTAGACTCCCATTACATAGATCCTAAATAAGATATGTTTAAGACTTTGAAATTATGGTCAACTATAATCTCATAATCTTATGATGGTATCCATCACTATTAAGTTAATGAAGACATACATGCTTCTAAAATCATAAAGAATTCTTATATGTTTCAATATTATTATAACTAAAATACTATTAGTAAAAATATTTATACAATTTAATTCTAGAATACCAATAAATACATTAACCATTTTATTTCAACATAAGTCATTCCTTGGCCTAAGGTTTAACCTAGGTATTTCATTTTAATTATATATTCAAAGACTTCATAATGGTTTGTAAAGAAAATGTGAATTATCCTAAGCATATCCACCGTAAGTGTCAAACCAGGTGCACACTAAGGCCCGTTTTCATGTGCTAGGTTATCCTCGAGTCAGGCCTAATGCACTATTTTGGAGTTTTTACCCTTAGGTGTATCTTTTCCAGAACCATGTTCACTTGTAGTATCCAGACAATGATTTATTTCTAGGAAGACCCACATAACCTCTACTTTACCAAAACTTTAGGATGTTATTCTATACTTATCTTCAAATTCTACCTTAGGGTTATATTATCTAATATATGTTTTCTTAAATCTAGTTCCCAAGGATTCTAATAAACTTCATATGATAGGAAATTTAGTGGCCTAACCCCATTAATTCTGGAGCCACTATGTACTACCATTACATTGGCATGATTATAAGGAATCAAATCCAAAAGAACTAAAAATCTTAGTAGTCTTAGTAAGCTAGATATATACATGATTATTTTATTACAAATTAATACACTAATTACAACATAAATTTATTCTTTCAAGGAAAAATTTATTCCCAATTATCATATCCTTTTCATATCTTTCTTAGTACACTTCTTATATTCTAGGGGAAGGTAAACAAAATAAGGATGAGATCAAATAATTAGTAAGGGACAAGTATAATAGAATAAATAATGAATCAATGAGGATAGAAAATATGGAAATGTAATAACTAAAGACACATTCCATGTAATCAATAAATTGATAAGGAAGTGTGTAAAAAATTTGGCACGGTAAATAACTGAAAATAAATTCCATTTAAATAAGTGGATAAGGCATAATCAATATGAAAAGGTAAGAAACTGAAAAAACATTCAATTAAATCAATAAACTGAGAATGAGATGACTCTATAGATTTTTTAATATTTAAAATCATAGAGATAATTAATACTAAATCAAAATGAAGGAAATGCTAAGTTTTTGGATGTCATTTATGAGGCACAAGAAAACCTACACCATCAAGAACATTCACAAGAAAATTTAAAAATAAAGGTAGAAACCTGTTTAATTTGTGAAACATATTTATCTCTTGATAACCTACCAATGCTTTGATAGGCTATATAAAGTCTAGACCCCACCGATCATTACCTATACAAATCATTCCTCATATCGAGTAATCGATTCAATTAATAAACATTATGCCTTATCAAATATCTGTATTGAATAAAAAATATGAATTTATCAATATTTCATCATATAATTAAATATCTATCAAAGTAAACACTATATATAAATATTATATATGGTTTATGAAATAAAAATGATAATGATAAATGATATGGATAATTATGGTAAATTAGATGTCTAATGATCATAGGAAATTGAATATTTCAAGGGGACTAACAAAGGAATAAAAGAAGTTAATTTCAATACTATCATTGTCTAAATTAATGATAAATTATATAGTGTAAGAATAAAGATAGTATGAATATAAAATATCAAAAGTGGGTTAAAAATATATGTTTTTTTCCATTAATGAATAGAAATACTATAAAAATATATTTTAAAAAAAATCTTCCTAAAAATATCGTTTTTTATTTTGAAAAACATTTTTAAAATAATTTTCTTTGAAAATAAATTATAAAAACATTTTATTAAAATGGTAACCTTATAACTTATAATTTAATCATTGAGTGAATTATGGCGAGTAAATTTTTCAATATCGTACAAGGTAAAAAGAATATTCCTTTTTTCATGGTAAAAGGGTTAGAAAAATGCATTTTTTGGAAAGAGACAAGAAGATTCCTGTAAAAAAATAAAAAGAAAAAAGGGAAAAATTATTTAATAAATCATTTTTAAGAGGCTAAAAACATTTTTGAAAACCTTTTTATAAAATAGGGTTTTAAAAGAAAATAGTTCCTCCAACTGAAGAGAGAAATGAAGTCTGGTTTTGTTGAAAACATTTTCTAAAAAAATTCGAGTTCCAAAGACTTAGAAAATTGCACTATTACTTGATAAAGGTCTTGAATAACCATAGTAGAAAAAAATTAACAGATTTATTAAATAATGATCCTATAATTTCTTCCAATGGAAATTCAAGTGTAAGCATTATAGAAAAAATGATATTGTGATGCAAACCCTTGAAACGATCATAACGTTGACGTGAGAATAAATAAATGAATATATTATGTGTTTCAAATGTAAATCCATATAAAAAATGAAAATTAAATAATATATATTAAAAAAGTGATTACACACATAATTTTAGAATATTAATGACCATGAGTAATTAATATAACCCGATGAAAAGGAATCGAGTTATGAAATTATTTACCAATTGGTAACTTTTAATTAAAATACTCTTAGAATAAATAATTCAAATTTAATCTCAAAATTACATGAAGATAAAATAATAAATGATATAATATATTAAAATTTTAATTATATACACCACACAAAATAATTAAGTAGTGAATATGACATTTATCTCACATATGTAAAAGTATCATGAAAATCTAGTATGAATTTTCACGTGCATATTTTCCTTCCTAAATAATAATTTTTTTTCAATTATATATTTTGATTATGAAATTTTTAAAATTTATTAATAATTTTATTTAACTTATTACAATGTTTTATACAAAAAATTAATCAATTAAGTTTATGTCGGGTGTTTTGACCAAATTTGGTTCATGTGTCAAAAAAAATTGGTAAGTCGACTATGGTCAAATGGGTAATTATATAAACATAAAAAGAATAATAATAATGAAATAATTATCATATTTATAAATAAATTATTCTTTTAAAAGAAATCATGAAGTATGGTTAT
Organism: Viscum album; assembly: GCA_963277665.1. Taxonomy (NCBI): domain Eukaryota; kingdom Viridiplantae; phylum Streptophyta; class Magnoliopsida; order Santalales; family Viscaceae; genus Viscum; species Viscum album. The sequence goes on along the minus strand of OY728132.1, from coordinate 598,197,495 downwards.
GAAAAATTAACCAACCCTACAATCATGGAGACAGTCAGTCGTATGTACACATGAGTGATGTTCCCATTTTTTCAATGATCATTACAGAAAGAAGGTAAGTAACATTTATCACTATAGAAAGATAAATATATCATATATACCATGTTATTTAATAATATATACTTATATATAGAATTATTTTTATGTAAAATTAATCAAATCGTTTCAAAGAGGCGGTGGTCCATACTTTCACGAACGACATTATCACTTTTTCAGTCTGTAAAAAGATAAGAAAGAAAATGATATATTATATTTAAAGAAAGAAAATTATGTCATTAATATCATATATATAATTTTTTTTACATATTTTTCATTTAACCCATCCTTAATACATTCTATAAAATGTGTGATCGTTCCACATTTCTTTGGGGAGGCTATAGTCCATGCGTCCAAAAACGATGTTATTGTATTTACACAAAATCGAAATCATTAAGCTATGTGATATATAAAAATTTCGGAAGTATAAAGGTTACAAAAATATAATATATATCATATATGAATAGTTTTTCCATCATAATTCCCACCATGAGAGGTAATAAAGAAATAACAAACAATCATCAATTCGTGAGGTGGTAGTCCTCCATACACATGAATGATAAGTATGTTACCCATTTGATGGAAGTGTGTGTAGGTTTAGGTAAAAAACGTAACATAAAAAATTATCAATATATTTAGGATACTGGTTTTATTAAATAATATTTAAATAAGGATAATTTAAGGATTGGATAAATAAATAAAATTAAAGTGATTGATGAAGAATGCATCCTCTTATTTGGGTAACTCCTTTTAGTTTATACCAAAAGCATTCATTGGTTTTATTTATTCCCAAAGTGAGTATTCTAGGATTAGGGAAACTATTTTTGGATATTATTTGATTAGATTTTGTGTGAGCCAAAGGGCTTTATATTTGTGAATAAGTGGGAGGGTTGAGTTCCTTTTTATAGTGGAGGGGGAGTGGTATTGTTGTAAATTTTGGGAAAAGAGAATTCCACCCACATTTTTCACATGTAAAGTGGCTCCAATAATGTCCCACATTAGATAAAATTTAGTATAGGGTTAAAATATATAGATCAAATATATTTTGGACAAGTTTATAGGTCATCTGGGCTTTTATGTTTAAGGTTTAGTCCCTTGTTAAGCTAATTTTTCTCTTAATCAATGTAATTAATTTTAATTACTTTCACTAATTTTTTTGGTAAAAAAACTAAGTTAAACATATTATAAATTATAAATAATTCTAGTTTCAAATATTTAATCAATTTTTATAAATTCCAATAACATATGTTTTATAAATTAATTTAAATTTAATCCCATAGACGGGATGACAAAGTTAGTTTTTAAAGTGAAAATGTTCAAAAGTTTGAGATATGTTTATATCCAATTTTAATGAGAAATTTATTCAAATAAACTTCATTGGATTAATTAATGTATAATTTATCTAACTAAAATTTAACACCAATAAAAATATAATTTAACCTTATAAATAAATTAGAACAAAAATTATTTTTGAATTAAAATTCAGTATTTTTTACTATTCATTAAAAAATGAAACTTCGTTGAAAAATACAAACAAAATAACACTAATATAATTTTAATGATATGATTTCAAAAATTATGTTTACTTGTACATTTAAAATTCATAAAATTTCCAAAAATTGGATTGTAAATTGGTTCACCTTTAAAAGGCTGTAAAATTACCTTTATAAAAATATAGATTTTTATCCATAAAATTGGGTTTATTCTCATCTTATGCCTATAAAATAAATTGTATGAATATAAAAAATATTTTATTGAATATATATCATATATATTTCATTAATATCATTCAATAATTATAATTAATTTAATTTATTAAGTCCAAACACCTTTGGGATCATAAAAATAAAAATATATCATTTATTTTTAATTGGTTTATATTTTCATTTCTAATTGATCAGTAACCAGTGAATTCATATTATTTTTGTGTAAAACATATTTTTTCAGAAGTTATTTAATCCTATTCATATCTTATAATTTAACAGATAAGTTATATATTGTTATATTAAAGAATAATATAATATATTGTTGTTTGGTAAAACTTGGTTTTGTATGTAATGCAAACAATCAGAGAGACTCATTATTCCATGCGATGTAATATAACTCAATGTTGGATACATTGAAATATATATAATATATTAAATTTATTTTAAAATATTAAATATACCATAAAGTCTTTAGAGGTTATATTCCTTTCTATTTTTGGTATAACAACCCTACTTTTTATTACACAGTAATAAATGTTTTATTACACTTAGTACAACCCAGAAGACTGATAGATCTAGAATCTTTGGTAAATTACATAAAAACATAAAATAATAAAAGAAACATCTTTATTTAAATTTTTTTTAACATGACCAAAACTTTCCTTTGTACTTAACACTGCATGGGATAACCTGAAGACATACATAATAAAGGGGTGAGATATACAACCTTGTTTGAGAATAAACAAGGAATAACATGAGAAAAAAATATATGTTAGACAATATGCATATAAATGGAGCATAAAAGGAACATTAATAATAAGTCATGATATAGCATGATAATCATAACATGGAAAATGTGGAAATAACATAAAACACTGCATCATAAACATAGGTTAAGGTTAAACCCGCCAAGACATCATGGTAGAAAAAGTCTCATAAAAGAATCAAGTAAACCCCTACCCCAATGTGATTTATCATGATATTAACATTACCCAATGCATTGAAGTTCTATATAATTCTTGGTGCACCTATCACTTTTATTTAAATCTCATGCTTAAGTGTGCCACAAAGAACAAACAACATGGATTCATACATCATCATATTTTATTCCAAGATCATGGAGTGTGGAATACATAAATTTAAGTAAAAAATAAAAGAGGTATAAGTGGATAAATTTGAATACACTTGATAGGAAATGGGTATGATATTCATTACACCATTTCATTGGAATGAAAATTCACGGTGAAATTTCGGCAGCCTAATAACATCGCTTCAAAATTCATAAAATGGGTTGATGAGAGAGAAAGGGGTCTCTCATAAATTATAAATAACTTATATAGTAATAGGTACATGTAAGGAAATATCTCAACATAATTAATTCGAAATATAAGGCATAAAATAATAAAGAAACTTAAATAAAGAAGAGAAAGGAAAGACCCCTTACAAAATTTGGGCTTGGTAACAGGTGTATTTAGGAGGTATTAATGATATAGAAAGGATAATATCATAATTTATACATATTAAGGGAATTATGGGTTAGTTTTAAAACATAACCCATCATTAGTAATTATAAATAAAATTCCATGACATAGAGGAGATTCTTGAATAAAAGTGAGAAAGTGAGGATCCCTTATGGAATTTCAGCATAGTAACGACTTAGGTAAATATAAAATTGAGAGAGGGTAAATGATATATCATTAAAATAAAATAATTTGGATAGTAAAATAATTATTATAAATAAAATATATTATAAACAATTTTAATTTGGAAAAAAATCCAAAGAAGGTGCTTGAATTTGAAAGAAGGAGAGAAATGTGAGGATCCCTTATAAAATTTTGGCATAGTAGAAAAATAGGTAAGGGTAAAAATGAGAGAGTATAAATAGTATATCATTAAAATAATATCAATTTTAAATTAAGTTAATAATAAAAAATTAATTAAAATATTACCAATTGAAATTATAATGACTAATTTCAAGAAATATTCTTGAATTGAAAGAATGAGAGGAAGGTGAGGATCCCTTACTTGAATTTGTGACTCTAAAGGCTAGGGATGGGCTTATTGGGAGATTGGGGGACTTGGGAGGAATATATGGAGTATAGTTCAGATTTCTTTCGTGACTAAAGAAGTTTTATTGAAGAAAAATGTGATCTCATGTGGGTTTATATAGGAAAGGAGAGGGATTTCTTTACTATTTTGGTTTTGGACACTACGTAATAAAATATTCAAAAACCACAAAACATATCATGGTTTTTTCCCATGGTATATGAAAAAAGTAATTGGTTTACATTATTTTATAAGGCTAAGGTTCTATGATAATAAAATAATTCCCTTTTTTATGTGGAGATGAGTCACACCCTCAAAGAAATGATTTTAAAATATTAAAATATATTATTAGTCTTGGAGGATTCATTAAGGATTTATAAAATAAATAAATAAAAGAATATAATTACATTATTTTAAATTTTAAACATATATTTGTTTTAGGATTCCATTTATAGTATTAATTACATTACTATTCGTCCATTATGATGTCATAAAACACATTATATATTTATACGGTATTTAATTTTATCCAAAAATTCGACTGTCTCAGAAAATTATGAAAAATAACCATTACATAAATTATATATCATGATTCCCAAAATAATATTCATTTTATTTAAAAAAATTCTTAATATATTAATTTTTACTTTTAAAATAAAACCCGACATTTATTTAAAATGACAGGTTTTTGACAACAACATTTTTTTAAACCCTTATAAAAATTACATTTGACTTCATAAAAAATTATATAATCATTTATATTAGATAAAAGTTATTTAATGATAATATTTTATTAAAATATTACTTATCTCAGAAATACATCAATTAATTAGTTGAATTTGAATATTAACCAAAAATATAATTTTTGTTTTATTGAATCAAATATAAAAATAATTTATAATGTAATAATAATTGGATGAAAATATATTCATTATTATATAAAAAATAATCTACTTTTTTATATTGATAGGCTATTGATACATTTCCCTTTAATAAATCAGAATACTCCCTAAGAGTAAGGTGTGCATCGGTGGGGAATTTATGGGTTTATTTGGTGAACATGGTTTGGGCTATGATCTCGATGAGATTGTACTTATCCTGTAAATGGTTTTTCTCTTACTTAAGTTGTTTGATCTCATATTGGGATTGGTCAAGGGAAAATCCTAGTAATTTTATCTCCCTCAAAAGCTCTAATAAATGGGATTGATAGTATATGATTCTACTGGTTGAGTCCATCACTTCTTTTGACTATTCAAAAAGGATTTGTTAAAACCATATATTTATATTAGTCATGTGATAATTGTTCAATGACTAAATCATAAAAAATAAAGATACTTAATTTCCATTTAAATCCCATTGGATATAATAAGAAAACTTTCATGTGTTTTAAATGATTATAATACATTTAATTAAATCAAAAGATTGAATTTTATTCATAATAGTTCAGGTCATTACAGTCTTCCCCAATTTAGAAATTTCAACCTAGAAATTTTCTTTTCCCACACTAAAATAGATTAGGGTAATTGTGCTTCATCACCTCCATCAGTTCAGATGTTCCTTCTTTAAACATTTGGTTTCACCGTAACACTTTGATGAGGGGCATTGTCTTATTTCGTAGAACTTTTTCTCTATGATCTAAGATCTTCACCGACTACTCCTTATAGGAAAGGTCATTATGAAATGGTAACACCTTTGGATTTAGTACATGTTAGGTGTCTGGTATGTACTTTATCAAGAGGCATACATGGAATACATCATGTACTTGAGACATGTTCGATGGGAGTTCTAGTTCAAAGGTCACTGATCGAATGTGACCAACAATATAAAAAGGGTTGATGTACCTTGGACTAAGATTTTCCTTCTTTCCAAATTACATCATTTTATTCCATGGAGATATGAAAAAGAATACCATATCTCCAATGTCAAACTTTAGGTCACGTCAATTATTATCATCGAAGATATTTTTTTGACTCTGGGTAGTCTTGATGTGATTATGAATGGTATTAACATTATCCACCATTTATTCAGCCATTTTATGAACTATAACTATTCATCCCCCAACTTCATCCCATCATGTCAATGTTATGCACATCTTCCCATAAAGGGATTTATAGAGAGACATTTTGATACTCGAGAGGAAACTATTATTGTAAGAGAAATCGACCAATGGGAGATGTTGGTACCATCCTCCTTTTAATTCAACTAATCATTCTCTCAATATGTTCTCAAGTGTTTGGATAGTCACATCACATTGTCCATCAGTTCTAGGGTGATAATCCATACTGAGGTTCAACTTAGTGTTTAGAGAATGCTGGATACTTTTCCAAAACATAGAGGTGAATCTTGAATCTTGACCAGACACAATAAAGAGTAATCCATGAATCCTTGCCACTTCTCGCATGTATATTCATGCCAGATGATCGAGTGGTAAATCCTCTTAAATCACAATAATGTATACAGTCTTTATAAGAAAATCGACAACAAACCAGATAGCATTGTTTCCCTTGGATTTCTTTGGGAGTCCAGTTAAAATGTCTATGGTGATGTTTTACCATTTCTATATAGGTATGGGTAATTTTTGCATAATCCCCTAAGAATAAATCCTTTCAACCTTCACATGATAACATAATAGGTAATTTGATTTATAATCAATGATCTCATTATTCATGTTATCCCTCCAATAGTGATCTTATAGATATCAATACATCTTTCTGTTTCTTAGGTGAATGGAGAAAGTCAAAATATTTTAATCATCCAATAATTCCCTCTTTAACTCAGGATTTGGTGGAACACATATTATTGATCTAAATCTAAAAATTTTTCTTCGTTAAAATTGAACTCTGAGGATTTCCTTTTTCTTATAGTTTCAGCTTTCTTCTTAATTACCACGTCATCTTTTTAGCATCCTTTAACCTTTCAAGAAGATACAGTTGAGAAATAATTTATGAAAGGATTGATGATGTTCCTTCCTTTATGATTCCCATTTCCATCCTCTTAAAATCTAAGAGGATCCAATCCTTCTCAATTCTAATTGATGATAGAATTATTGGATCCTTTCTACTTAGAGAATATTCCACTTTGTTTTCTTTCCTAGGATGGTATTGGATTGAGAAATAATAATCCTTGATGATCTCTAACCATATTCATTGGCGCATATTCATCTCTTTCTGTGCGAATATATATTTAAGACTTTTTCGATTCGTATATATTTCACACTTTCCCCAAAGAGATAATTACACTAAATTTTTAAAGTTAAGATCATCGATTGAAACTCTAGATCATCTATGGGATAATATTTCTCATAAATTTTTAACTACCTTGATGTATAGGCTGTGAATTTGTAATTTTGCATTAACACACATCTGAATACCTTCTTTGATGAATTGCTGAAAATTAAGAAAATTTTACCACTTGAAGGTAGTGTGAGCACAAGGGGTAGTAATAAGCCTCATTTTCAACTCCATTAATCTTTTTTTTTCATTCACCATTCCAAGAAAATTAGACTCCCTTATGATTTATCTTGGTAAGAGGTTCTAATAATCATGAGAAATTTATAACAAATCGGTCATAATATCTAGCTAAACTAAGGAAACTACATATATCTATCATAAATGTTGACCTAATCCTTCCTTCAGTTACTTTTTTCATTTAAGGATCTATAGGTATCCTATTTCTTATGATTATACTCCCCAAGAACGAGACTTCCTTCAACCATAACTAAAATTTTCTTTACTTTTCAAAGATATTATCATTTCACAAGGTCTTTAAAATAGTTCTTAGATTCTCTTTATAGTCCTCTTTAGTGTTGAAATATATTATAATATCATTTATAAATACTACCATGATTTTTTTGAGATAATCAATAAAGACTCTATTCATTAAGTCCATGATTTTTTCTAGATAATTAGTTAGTCTTACGGGAATTGCCATGAAATCATAATTCTCGTACCTCATACGAAAATTATTCTTGGGGATATCCTCCTTCTTTACCCTAACTTAATAATATCCCGACCACAGATCCAACTTGGAGAAGTATTTTTCTCTTCATATCTAATAGAACAGTTCATCAATCTATGGAAAATGATACTTTTTCTTTATCTTGATCTTATTGAGCTCATAATAATCAATGAAGAGTTTTATTGATCCATCCTTCTTCATGAAAAAGAGGACTGGTGCACCCCATGGTGAATCACATGGGTGTGTGAATCCTTTATCCAGATTCTCCTATAATTGTTTCTTCAGTTCCTCAAGTTTAACAATATCTATCCCATATGGAGTCTTGGATATTAGAAATTCCAAAAGAATTATATCAATTGAAAATTCAACCTCTTGGATAGGGGGAAGACTAGGTAATTCCTAAAGAAATACATCAGTGTATTCCCTCACAATAGGCATTTCTTTGAGGATGGTTCTTTACTTAGACTCAATCATTTGAGATAGATATGATTTTTCGTAGGTAAATAATATCAATTCTTGAGATGATGGTGCTAAAGAAGATTCATCCTTCTATATGCACTTTTATAGAATCGGGGTTCAATTCACCATATAGAGAGTTATTTCCATCTCATCATAATTTATATTGGCTCTATATAGGGAAATCCAATCCATGCTCAAAATTGCATCAAATTCCACCAAGGGAAGTATGAAAAAAAAATTCGGAAATTTCATCCCACAAACATTGAAAGAAGAGGAGGTATATACACAGGATGAAATAATTGCCCCATTTGTCTTTTTCACTGACATCTCTACTTCCATGATTTGTGGCGGTGTTTGAATAGTTCTACTAAACTTTTGTGATATGAATGAATGTGTAGAACCAGAATAAAATAATATTTTCTCTATTCTTGAATGAATAAATATCTTACCTGTCAACACTTCATTTTTATGATTCGTATCAATGGTAGTGATGTAAAAAACCCACCCTTGCTGCCTTAGAGGTTTTTGGTGACCTCTAAAAACATTTGTCTTAGTGAACTGGTTCCCAAAGTCCCCTGGTTCCTTTTAGTTGAAGTAGTGAACAACACATTGCATGTTGACTGGAGAATTCCTCTCCTCTTTCACATTGGTGGGTTTATCCTATTAAAAATCATTTACTAGGTTCCATTCTCTTCCTCTCCAAAATAATTTCCTTATTCCCCTTAGGTAATTCCTTTCCTCTGTCACATTCATGGGTTTCTCCTATCGAAAATCATTTTCTAGGTTCCCTTATCTCCTACACCAAAAGCATTTCCTTGTTCCATATAGCCAATTTCTGTACTATTTTAGCCGACACTATTTATCTAATTTGGGCCTTCAGGCCACCAGTTTGGGCCTACAAATCTCAGGGACATCAAGCCACCAAAGGACTTTGGGCCACAGGGCCTTCGGGCTGTAAGGTCCTTTGGTAAACCAATGGCCATCGGACCATAGGGATTTCAGGGAACAATAAATGATCAAGAAGCAACTTTGGAATACCACATAAGAGCCGGCCCAGATGAGGATTTAGAGAAAAATAGAAACCACTAGAGCAGAGATAACTAGATTGGAATAATGAGAGGGTATGGAAACTTCAATCAGGACTAGGTACTGTGAATCTCTGTATGGGGAAATGCTAGTTGATCATCGATGCCATGTGGGAAGCTCTGCACCTTTAAGATACAGTTGCTAGGGAGGGGCTATTTCAAGTGTGTCATGTCTTGGGACTTTTTCCTATATTCCTTCAAGTGGTGTATGTTCATTGTGCCTTGGGCCTATGGGTCATGTAAGGGTTCCACCTCAACCCTTAAAACTAAGGTATTATCCAAAAATCCATAAAATTTAAGCCCTTCAGGGTTTAGAGGATACTGAAATTTCTAAGAACTATTGGATTTATCCATCGAACCTATATAATTAAACTCCAATTTATGCTTCTTATCCCCATAATACCCTTGAGATTCTCTAATATCCATCTTTGATAATTAGGGAACATCATACATTTTTTTCATAGCTATCAAATTCACCGATCGCTAAATATTTTCTTAGACTGGGATTTAGTCCACCAAATATGCGGTCAACCTTTTATTCGGGTGTAATGAAAAAACCAGAGGTGTATTGTGAAAGTCTTGTGAATTTTTCCTCATATTCCCTAATATATTCTTCATATTTTTCTTTGAGTTAATGTAAATACCTTTCCATTTTAAGACATAGAGTGTGAGGAAAATATTTATCGAAAAACATTTTCTAGAATTACTTCCACTCCATTGTTTTGATCTCTTCCTCTGGCTTCGTATTATTGAACAATGTCCACAACTATTCATCTTCTCCCTCTATAAAATAAATAGGTAGAAGAACCTTCTATTATAAGAAACATTTATGGATGGGGAATAGCTTACCAATGGATTTGATCCATTGTTCCACGATTAAGGGATCAAATGATCTATTAAAAGTAGGAGGCCTTTGTCACATGATAATCTCAATTGCGGGTTTTTCTCTCTAGGGGGGGTGTGGTTGGGAGCTCCTCTTAACCCAAGTTTCTGTTCATAACTTGATTTAGTTGAGAGAGTATCATGAAAACATTTTCTATTCCCACTCCTATCAGATTAGGCATCTCGTTTGTGTAGTCATCACATTTCCCTTCACACCGGTTGTTAGCTCAATTCCTCATATTACCGGCCATTGAATAGAATAAAAAAGTAAATTAGGGATGACTATCTTAAAAAATTAAAATGTAAAGGGGAATCAAATTGAATTAAATGGATAACTTATAAATTAAATTTATCTCTTTAACTTATGAGTTTTTAGGACTCAATATAAGTTATCCATGATCTATTTCATAACATATATTCTTATGGGATTTTTTATGTTCCCTTAATAATGGTTTGTAATGAGCCTATAAATTTAATAAATCATGTACTTTAGAAGTTTCAAACCATATGTGCATTAAGGTTTGTTTTTTTATACCAAATTACCCCGAGTCAAACCTGAAACATCTTGTTGGAGTTGTTACTCCTTGGTACATTTGTGCTAGAACCACATCCACTTTTAATATCCAGACAAAGATGTATTTTCTTGATAAAAAACATACTCTATAATAACCAAAATTTAGTTATTTTTTCTTATACTTAATATTATCCCTAAGTCTTATTCTATAGTTATCTAATCCCAAGTCATTTTCTATAGTTTATAATCTTATTCGCAAAAAATAATTAAAAATATCCTCTAATGCCAACTATAACAACCCTTCTCTTTATTACACATTAATACATGTTTTATTACACTTAATACAGCCCATTATACTAATAGGTCTAGTGTATTTTGGAAATTAGTTACATTACATAACAACATAAAATAAGAAAATAAACCTCTTTATTTAAAACTTCTTTAACATGAAAAAAATGTTCCTTCGTACTTAACAATGCATGGGATAACCTAAAGACATATATAAGAAACATGTGAGATATAAAGCCCATTAAGGGAATAAATAAGGAATAACATGAGAAGAAAATACATGTTATAAAATATTCATATCAATGAATCATAAAAGTAACATGAATAATAAGGCATGATATATCTTGATAATCATAACATGGGAAATGTGGAAACAACTTAAAACACTACATCATAAACATAGGTCAAGGCTAAACCCACCAAGACATCATGGTGGATAAATTAAAATAAAGAAATTAGTTTAAACCCTATTCAAAAGATACATATTGTGATACTAAAATTACCCAATGCATTTCAGCGCTATATAATTCTGGGTGCACCCATCACATTAATTTTAATCTCATACTCAAGTGTGCCACATAGAACACACAACATGGATTCGTACATCATCATATTTTATTCCATGATCATGGTGTGTGGAATAAATACATGTAATTCTAAAATAAAATAGATATAATTGTATAAATGTGAATACCATTGATCAGAAATGGGTATGGTATTCACTACACAATTACTGCGGAATGGAAATTTGTGGTGAAATTTCAGCAGCCCAACGATGTCACTTAATAATTAATAAAATGGGTTGATGATAGAGAAAGGGGTCTCTCATAATTTGGACATAAATTATCCAGTATTATTGACATGTAAGGACATATATCAATATATGTAATTGAAAATAAAAGGCCTAACATAATAAAGAAACTTGAATAAAGATGAGAAGGGAAAGACCCCTTAAGAAATTTTGGCATGGTAACATGTGTAATTGGGAGGGATTAATGAGATAGAAAGGGGTCTCTAATCATTTATACATCATAAGGTAAGTATTGGGGAGGTGTGAAAATTCCCCATCATTAGAAATTAAAAATAAAAGGTCATAACATAGAGGGTGTTCTTTAATAATAGTGAAAAAGAGAGGATCCATTATAGAATTTTGGCATAGTAATTACTTAGGTAAAGGTGAAAATGAGTGAGGTTAAATGACATATCATTTAAATAAAATAATTATAGTAAAATAATTTTTATAAATAAAATATATTATAAAAAATTTAATTAAAAAACAAATTTAAAAGAAGGTGCTTCAATTTTAAAGGAGAGGAAGGTGAGGATCCCTTACAAAATTTCAGCATAGTAACAGCTTAGGTAAGCCTCAAAATGAGAGAGTAGAAATGGTATATTGTTGGGAAAAAACCTTCAAGGAAGCGTTGAAGTATTTTTGGGTTGATTGTGTTTGTTTAAAAAGTAGTTTTGTTTGTTGACAAAGAAGGTTTCCATGGTGAGTTGTTGAGTTCTAGATATATTGTTGACAACCTATGTTGAAAAGTAACCCTAGAAAAGGAATGGTCAATCTAGAGGAGGTACAAAATGAATAGATATATGGTGGTACCGTTTTCTAGTGTTTTCCAAATTCTTGGGCCTCAAAATCGGAAAATAGGGAAACATGTTTTTCGTAAAGGAAGTTGTATGCAAGATTGAAGATGGTTTAGAAATTTTTGTGTATGGCATGTTTTGGGATAAGAACTTCAAAAAATGGAAAAGGCACAAAGTGCAAGAAATATTTGGAAATGTGAGTGAAAGAAGAGGTTGCACGAAAGAAACTTGTGTACCCAATACAACGTCAAATGGGGTCCCTCGGGCTCGAGGAGGATCTTGCACGACACGTTGAATCTTCTAAAAAGGGTTCTATGATGTTTATAAAAAAGAGGTGACCCCCCACATTCAAAGCACCTCAACACTTAGAGAGAATCTGAACTTTGGATCGCATAATAATGTTAAGAAAAGGGAGTTTCTCGAATGATTTTGAGTTGTGTTCAAGCTAAGAAGTTTGCGTGTAATAATTGAGTTAACATAAAATTGAAGTTGTGCACAAAGTGTGTTTCATGATAAAAGTGGAATATTGTTTGAAAGACATTAAATTTGTGTTCAAGATGTAGTATGGGTTGCAAAAAATATTTGGAGTTTCCCATTATATCTGTGGTAAAGTGGTATTTATCAGCGGATAAAAGTAGGACATCAATAGAGAATCTACATACAGTGTCAGATGTATTCATTAAATATAATGAAGGGACCTACAAGTATATAAACTTTGAGGTTATCTTATGAAGAATAAGTGATAACACTTAATTTGAGAGAGCATTGAGATTTCATGTTGTGATTGGTTGTAAACCAGGAGGGACAATGAATTCACTCCAAACTTTGTAAACAACAGTGTGCTTATAGTGGATTTGGTACATCGACACATCACCGGTGTATGCTCCTTGAATATATCCTAATGATAGTGAACCAAGTAAAATTTCTATGTCCTATAAATGCTTTAAGTTTAGTTAATACTCTAAAATGGGAATGAGATATAAAAAGATTTCTGTTTAACAACAAAATAAGATCAAAAGGGGAAATTATTTTAATTTGTCATACCCTGATTCACCCCCACATTCCGGGTATCTAGGATAGAGGACCTAACATATAAAATTCAAATAATTTCAATTTTATAGTAAGGGGATCATAATAAATTAATGATAATATAAAAAATTAAAATTATAAAGACTTATTTCATGGAAGATTCTTGAATTGATTGAATGAGAGGAAGGTGAGGATCCCTTACTTGAATGTATGACTCCAAAGGATTAGGAGGGGCATCTTTGGAGATAGGGGGAACCTTAGTAGAACTATAAGTAGTAGAGGGAAGAGTGTGTTCATGCTTCAAGGAGTTTTAGTGAAGGGAAATGGGAGCTTGTGTGGGTTTATATAGGAAAGGAGGGGGATATCTTTATTATTTTGGTTTTGTACAGTACATAATAAAATATTCAAAACCAAAAACCATCCCATAGTTTTTCCCATAGTTTCTTCCAAATGGGAGTGGTTTAAATTATTTTATAAGGCCATGGGATGAAGATAATAAAATATTTCCCTTGATTATGTGTATGTGAGTCACACTCTCAAAGAAATAATTTTAAAATCCTAAAATATATTAGAAATTTTGGAGGATTCATTAAGGATTTATAAAATAAATAAATAAAACATAAAATAAAATTATTTTAAAGGAAAAAATATATATGGATGTGGATAAATTTTATAGTATTTAACACAACACTATTGATCCATTAAGATGTCATAAAACACACAATATATTTATATGGTATTTAATTTTTACCCAAAAATTCTACTGTCACAAAAAATTATGAAAAATTCACCATTAGATAATTTTGACATCCTGATTACAAAATTAATATTAATTTTATCTAAATAATTTTATAAATATGTGAATTTTTTACTTTTACAATAAAAACCAACATTTATTGAAAATGGCGGGTTTTTGACAATAATATTTTTTTGAACCCTTATAAAAATTCAATTTGACTTCATAAAAAATTATATGATCATTTATATTAAATAAAAATTATTTAATGATAATATTTTATTAAAATATTTTTTATTTAAAAAATCCATTAATTATTTAATTGAATTTTAATATAAACCAAAAATATAATTTGTTCTTTATTGAATCAAAAATAAAAATCATTTATAATGTAACAATAATAGGATGAAAATATATTCATTATTATATACAAAATAATGTCAATATTATTATTTCTAGGGTCTTGATACATATCTATTTAATAAACCATCATACACTCTAAGAGTAAGGTGTGCGATGGAGGGACTTTTATGGGGATGTTCGGTGAATATGGTTTGGGTCGTGATCTCGATGAGTTTGAACATCTCCAGTAAACAGTTTCTCTCATGATTTAGTTTTAAGATATCTTCTTGGGATTGGTCTAGGGTAAATCCCAGAAATTTTATCTCCCTTAAAAGCTCTGATAAATGGTATTTATAGGGTAAGATCCTACTGGTTGAGACCATCACTTCCATTGAATCTACCAAATTAATTTCTTAAAATCTTATATTTATACTAGTCATGTGATCACTATTAATTAGATATATTATCAATGGTAAAGATACATTCATTTAAATCCAATTGGATATAATAAGAATAAGTTCATGTGTTTTCTATAACCATTTGACATTTAATTAAATAAAAAATTTGAATTTTATTCATAATTGTTTGGGTCGTTACAGTTGGTGTTTCATGTTGTACATGATATCAAATAAAAGTTACTCTTTTAAAATTTATGGGGTGTTAAATTATTTATTAAAATCACATATGATTTTTGTAATATTTTTTTTCAAGATTCTATGAGTCATCTTATTTATTTAAATATGTATAAGGGTACACACATCCATCAGTTTTTCTATATGTACAATGAACTTCCTGGGACCCCCATGCATGCGTGAAAGTACATTTGAATTTTGATGATGACACTTTAAGATGTGGACCATGCCATGATGGAGTGGTATAATAGATGGGAAGGAAAACCACTAGATTGGGGGTGAGCTACATCATGAATCAAGACATGACTCAGGTTTGATACCCCTAGGCCATGGTTTATCTATTGATTTTAAATGGATCAACCAATATTATATACTCAAGACCATTCAGATAATTTTATTTCCTTTATAAATTATTTATTATTTTATGAATTTTCATGTGTATGGGAAACATATAATAAAATAAATAGTAAAGTGCAAAAATATGTGATGAATGTATTCTGTTAATGCATGTTTAGTTCTGACTGTGACAACATAGTATAAACATAATTAATAGAAAAGGATTACATTCATTGAAAATATTAAAAAACCCTCAAAGAAATATTATGTCATTAACACCTTCCATCACTCAAATTTGAACAAAACTAGATGTATAGGGTTCTCGTCCACCAATGTTGAGGGTGCCTCCTACTCCGAGGGAGTTATTATGAGAGTGATGGGTTGACTTAACTGATGTTGGAAATAAAGAAATAGTCAAATCAAATTTTTTTAACTTTATAGTAAAGAATTTAGTAAATAATATTTATGTTTTTATAATTTGAGACTCCAGTCAATAGGTCAAGGAGCCACAAGTTAATATGGTTGATCATCTTAGTTCCTACCCAGTAACTCTATGAGTAGTGGCATATTCAAAGATTTTGGACTACGGGGAGGGGTTTTAAGGATTCTTTACACTACAATACTCAATGGATAGAGTATTCCAAGTCTAAAAGTGAGGGATACTCGAATTCAATAAAATAGTGAGATATATTTAACGATTTAATTAATTGATATTGTTTAATCATTAATTAAGATAAAGGTATTAATCTTATAGTTTTTATAGAATATAGAATGTAATACCATAAGTACATTATGATTAATTATGGAAAATTTAATTTCTAAACAAGCATTAATTACCAATATTACTATCAATGTATGCGTAAAGTGATATAATATAAGAAATTCAATGTCTTGGATTCCCTAATACATATTGATCCACCTCAGAAAGATAGGGTGAGAAAAATTCTTATAGCAGACTCTTTTATGGCACATATGATAGTTATGTCATAATGTTATCATCAATGTCTGATGTGAGTTGTTGATACAATATCAAGACATGTATGATTTCACATGTTTTCACATCTCTGGGAATATTATAAAGAGAAAGTGAAGCAATATGTGAATGAGTGATGACTACACATGTTATGTGTAGATTAAAAATAAGATCATGATCTTTTAATATATACCTTTCTTGCATATTTTCACCAATTTACACTAGTATTTTTTAAGATTTAAAAATTATTAGTGAAGATAAAAAACCTCATTACATTTTTGGTAAGGATCTCCAAGTTTATAAGAACTTGAAGAAGGCATAATATTTAGTTCTTAGGGTGAATAAGTTAAAATACAATATAAAAAGGACAATGGATGGAGTGATTCCATAAACACCATCAAAATTTCCTTAAAAGAAAAGGGAATCATACATGATGTTATTTAACTTTCATATCACAAGGTAAATCTATATAAGTTTAAATTCGATGAACTAAATATAAGAAGCAAGTGGTTTCTTCTTCATTAGGTATATTCATAAACTGTAAGTATTTTTTCTATCATACTTATTAGGTATTGAATAAAATATTCTTATACTAAATTAATATTGAAATATAGTAACCAGTTAATGAAAGAAGCATTAAAAAAAGTATGGTGTGTTCTCCAAGAGACTAAGAGAGGGTGATTCCTATGTCAGCGGTTAGAGGTATGCAACTTCTATATTTCTAAGCTTAATGATTCCAGTTGAAAATCTATATTATTACTAAAACATTTATGCCATGTGTCCTTTGGAAACAAAGATACATTATTATAGTTTAATAATGGATATTGTTTATGGTTTTTAATACTCAACCTATAGTTTAGTAACACTTGAATCATTGGAAATATCTGATGAATATAAAATTTAAGACTCTTATACCCAGCTGTGGAAAGATAAATATTTTTTAAAAAAAAAAATTTAAAGGATATACCTAGTATGGTTTTAGACTCATTGAATTTAAATACCTTAGGTATTATTGACACACTTACATACGTATTTTTGTACAAATAAACCTTTAAAAATAAGGTTAAGTTATACATATTTTATAATTAGTTTATATAGAGAGTGTAAACTCTTCCAGGGTTAATCTATTGGTAACTATATAGTATAATATTCCTCTAATTATTTTAATTTTTGTCAAAGTGAAGTACATAATATGAATGTTCATAAAAGATATGGGTTTCTTTGGTCCCATGTGGTGATGAAGACTTTGACCAAGCATTCATCAATCATTATAATGTAGCATAGAGTAATTCCTAAATGCACATTACCTTATCCACATAAATGATGTGATGTTAATAAGGATGAATGATGATGAGTATTATATAAAAACATTGATAATTTAAATTTATTGTGGAGAAATTACTAATTCCAAATCTCCTTACATGCATCAAATTCTTGATGTATGTAAAAGAAGCATCAATTTTGAGACATATATTCATTGTAGAGACGTACATTATTTTTCAACACATGCATATTAAATAATGTTGTTATCCCATAAAAATTGAAAACTATCAATAAAAATGGATATCATGTGAGTTATAGTATTATAGAAATCCATTATGTCCTAAGAACATGTGTATAGATGAAAAGTGTTTTTTAGGATATAAACAAACTTGCATCAAGTAAAATACAAAGAGTAACTATAGTAGTTATCCTAATGTTTCTAAGGATATTACAGAAAAACCTAAGATATAAAAGAGATATTATATTTATAGACTATATTTCTATAAAAGGGTGTATATTTCTATTTTAGATAGTGAGAGAAAGATTTTATTGGGTTTAGTCAATGAAGGAGATGCTGAAATAGTTGGAATATGAAAATGTTCTATAAAAATGCGTGAAAAGGAATGTTCCATGGAAACATACTATGTAGGAAGGATAAATCCATAGTAATTTTTTTATATTCACCACAGTCAGTGATACATTATTAATTAAGAATAATAATTCCTAAAATTAAAAAGTATATGGAAATTAGCTAAAATTGATGATATTAATTAAAATTCAATAATATATTCCATGAATCAAAGTATAGGGGACTCATTAATGTGAATATTACAATGGGTATTCAGGTAATACTATACATGGATGGTATAATATTCATACTAATAATTATTGATTTGTTATACTAGATTGTTATTACTAACTCTAATATAATTTTACTTATCATAGCTTCTTTATATGATCATTTTATTAATCATTCAGTATCAAGACCACCAATAATAAAAGGTGTTTATACAATACAACTAGAAAGGGATGCTGAAACCACATAATTATAATAAGGGGTGTATGTTACTGAAATCAAATTTAGGATTGAACTAAGAAACAAGATCATAGAACATTCATTTGGAATGAATTTTTTCCAAGTGTTCACAAGAGGTTAGTGGGAGATCCACCATTTTCCAAGTAAAATATGTTTGGTAACATATGGAAAATAGCTATTGGTATTGTAGTTAGTTAAGAATGTAACAAAATTAACTCTAAATAGATTAAATTAATGTATTAACCTAATTTCTAGGGAATGGGATCTACTGAGGTAGATTTAATGGTTGTTTAGAAAAATTACATAGTATGTATATTGATAATGTTTTTAAAATATACAAGTTGGAACAAATTGAGAAAAAAAATTTACCAGTGTCACATAGAATAAATCTCTCTAAGAAGAAATGCATGGGGAATAGAAGGAGATTAATGTGCTGAGTTGAATTATGTACTCTCTTGTGATGGATGAATCACATATTCCATTATATGTACAAGAAATGGTATTTCTGAAATAACCATTGTGATATCTAAATATCTATTATATCCAAGAGAACTATAAGGTAATAATTCAGAACTATCCAACTTCACTTGAGAATGTAGAAAAGGTATGGACCTAGAATGTTGATAGGAAGGGGTACTAGTTATAATGTGGAACAAACTAGTATTCTTATAGGTTAATATGATCTAATATCATATTTAGTTTAAGGTAATGAGTAAGACAATATAATTATATATTGTGGTAGTTATGTCTACAAATAATGAGGGTGTTGTGGATTATAAGGGAGATAAAGAAGTAGTGTAAAATATGAAATGATTTATTCTAGTTCTTAGAATCACACCTAGAAAGTTAATTTTTATCATAGTTATGATAATTATTCTATTGGTACTAGCCAAGATGTCATGTTTAGACAGTGGAAAAAGGATATAAACACGAGGATATCATCTCTTGAGAAGTCTTACTCAAGGAGGTAAGGTTATAGATAGTTGAATATCCAAGAAGTGGAAATGTTTCAGGCCCATAACTAAATCTATAACTCAGCAAAAATATGATATTATCATGTGATAACTAAAAAGGATAATTATAAATTTGTCTCTAGTTCAAGTGGGATTTTTTAAAAAGTGGGTGCCCTAGACCCAAATTTATCATTAATTTTCAATTACCTTACGATTTATACAGTGAGTTATTCATGGTGTGGAATTACCATTATAGTGTAGATATTTTGGAATCCACTATTCAAATGGTAATATACATAGATTATGTTCCATTTCAGAATGTTACAGTAGTTCCCAGACTATAATGATAACCTCGAGATACTAGTAAATTAATCTTAAACCTATGTCATATAGTCTATATACATCATACTGACTAGACATAATTGATGTATGACTATAAGGTTCTAGTTGATCATAATAATTGATACTTATTCTCATGAAGTTCTCACTTAGTGATCTCTATTAGGTGCTATCATGAGGATAGACCCGCTAATAAGAACACCACATGTTTTAGGTGTCATTGGTTGTTCCTATCTACGAACATGTGTATGGGTCTCCTAACTTGAGGTCATTATCAATGTATACCATTTGATCGCATACTTTGATTCAATTCAAAAACAATGACATTAAATTCATGGAGAGGTAGATTTTTTTGGTGTGTCATTGGTGGTATGACATTGGTAGAATGGAAAAGATGGAATTTGTCACTTCCAAGTTGAAGAAGTGATATATTGGGCCTAGTTGATCAGAATGGTATTATATTCATAAATCCTTAAAATCTAAGTATTTCAAGTTAGATCAACAAATAATAAATCAATAATTGATGATGACACGGCCTATGAATCCTTCTTTATGAGATATTAGAAGAAAAATATATTGTGATACATATTGTATGTACACAGTGTGGTTGTAATTTCTATGACTACTCCTTATCTCTTTAGGGTAATTGATGGGTTTCTTGATACTACTCTTAGTCTGTGAATAGTATTCAATGCTATCGAGAAAAGGTCCTAGATGGGTACACACAATAGTGTATTCAAGAATCTACCTGATTCTGGTGAATAGGCATATAGGACCTAGTGGGTCCCACCACAAGGTCCGATAATTGTTCAAGTTTTATCGATCGTCAAAAAATAAATTAATTAATTAATATTTGAGTATAAAATATCTGGCTTAAATATATTTATTAAAAGTATTCAAAATTTATTAAGTGAATATGTGGGAAAATATTATATGAACAAATAATATTTTTATATTCAAGGTTTGTTTAATATTAATAGGAATTATGAGTCAAGTTAATGACTTGATTTTATCGCATAATATATTTATTATATATTATAAGTATGTGATAAAATTATATAAATAATATTATGACACATTTTTTTCATCATCATGTGTCATTTATGACTTATTTAGAGGGAATTTTATTTTTGGGGGTTAGGAACCCTTTCCATGTATTTGAGCCTCCCACTATATAAGAATATAGGATATAATCAATTAATGATGATTTATTCCAATGGAATGATAGCCTTTCTCTCCTCTTTCTTCCTTGAGAGATAAAGTCATCGTCTGATCATTCAATCCAAGAACACCTTCAAAGATCGAAGGGACAAGATTGAGGTGATCTTCGTGAAGTCGAAGAAATCATCATATCTCTACACTAGAAAAAAAATCAACAATCAACATAAATGAATATTTTTAAATGATGTTTGGATGATCTATAGGTTTTTGAGTTCAGATCCTTTGAGAAATGATCTATAGTTGAATAGTTTTAGTCAAATTCACCATCGAATAAAATGAGGTTCCCAATTATTTAATTTTGTGCATTGAAATATTCATGTGATATCCTCAGACCTCTACCAGAGATTGAATTTCCAAATATGATGAAGTCATGTCTCTCCGGTGATGGAAAAAAATTGAATCCCCGACCCACTAGCTTCCGCTGCATTCCCTAGTTCCATCAATTTATTCCAATCATAAAAGTTTGAGATGTATATTTTATTATAATTATTTAAATTTTAATTAGATAATGTAGGTATATTTTCTATAATATTATGATTTTTAGATCACATATGCTCTTTTAAGGGTGATATTGTTGGATTTGGTGGCCTAGAACCATCTACTTTGTACTTTATTCATTAATAAATTCCTTATGACATCTTGATTGCTCTTTTGTGTGACACTACATGTGATAATGTCCAAAAGATAGTTATTGCATTAAAGGGTCATAGAGGATCCCTGCTATGATGAGAACCCATAAGTTCCATAAAATTGTTCTTGAATATATGTTTTGTGGTCGGATGATGTTATTTGAGGGACACAAATAATACAGTCCATTAGGGTTGAGGACTCATAAAACATTGAGGCACCTTCTCATGGTGTGCGCCCTTGGTAATATCCAGGAGGATATTATGAGAATGAGACCCACCAATAGGAAATCCAAATTTCATAGTGTCATTGGATGTTCCTATCTACCAATGTGTGTATTGGTCCTTAGACTTTAAGATTATTATTAATTGGTATTACAACTCGCACACTTAGATGTATTGATGAAAACTATGATGACACACTATTCCCATTGAGGTAGGATATGTTGGGTGTGTCATTAGTAATACTGCACTAATTGATAATGAGAGAAAGGATTTGTCCCTTATGTTCCATAATGGAAGTGGATATCTCAGACCCTTTGATAGAATTGATATAGCCTAAATAATTCAATGGACATGGTGAGGATTGGGCAAGTTCAATTACGGAAAGTCAAAGAAAGAATAATAAAGCACATGGGTTGATGGCACTAGCATGCAACCCTCTTGATTCGAGATATCGAGACAAAGAGAATACATTACACGGTAAGTGTTTATAGTACGTGACAAATCATTATAGAATTAACTTCTTTCTCTATGGGTTCCTTGGCATGCTGCTAGATGATAACCTTGGAATTTAGGCAGGCTCTGCCTAATTCCACTGAGAAAGAGGACTAGAGGGACACACACTAAGTGTGTTCAAGTATCTTAGTTAAATATTAATTTAACATGTTAAAAAATATTATTCATGATTGTAGTTTAATAATTATTTAAGGATACCTGATCACATTTATTTTGACACTATTTATTCAAGAGAATATATTGTGTCCGAAATAATATATTTATTAGTGAATAATGAAGTGATATTTATTTTAGAAATAAATATCCATTATTAAAGGTCTAATAAATGTGGTGGAGGAAATAAAAGGAATGGAAAAACAAAAGTATACACCATGTATATTAATATACACGCCGTGTATTTTTTCTGGGAATTTATGAGAAATAATATTATTTATTTAATTAAATAATATTTTATGTAATTCACTAGGTGCATGTCAAGTAATAATAATAATCAACTATTATTATTTGACATGGGGTATTGCTAAGAATTAAATGAAATGAATAAATGATTTTAGGAAATTAATTCATTTTATTATTCTAATTAATTAAAATCCCAATTATATAATTCTCATTAG
This sequence comes from Viscum album, assembly GCA_963277665.1. Lineage (NCBI taxonomy): Eukaryota > Viridiplantae > Streptophyta > Magnoliopsida > Santalales > Viscaceae > Viscum > Viscum album. The sequence goes on along the minus strand of OY728132.1, from coordinate 598,174,058 downwards.
CCTAGCCATTTTTGGGGGTTTTGCACAACGGATTTGGAAAATCTCTGAATCCTAGAGAGAATTATTTTTCCACCAAGAATGCTCTCAAGCTACGATAGAGAGATCCACCTCCATCGGATCAAGGCAATCAGAGGTAGACATCGCCAGCAAAGTCTCTTCCGTGCTAGCACCCAGAGATCCCTTTGGAGACGTCCAAAGATACGTGGAGCACATGTGGATCACCGCTAGAGGAATCCTACACTTGGATTCTATGACGCAATGATGGATCACATCGGATCGTGATCAGAAACATCAATGGAGAGTGAATTGCATCAAGGTAATTCTTGTCAATTAATTAAATTAATTATAACCAACATATCATGATCCTATCTATAGTTCTAGGACTCCCATATTTCTATTTCTTTCTTCATTCTATTTCGAAGATCCTGAGTTTTATTATCATGATGGATCTCAGATTTATTGTTTTAAATGCTAAAAATAAAGTTGGGTACACCCTCCAACATACTTCTAATGTGCTTGGAACCTACAAGTGGTATCAAATGGGTCATATCGTTGATTATAATTAATTATTTTTCCATTGGTGATTTATGAATTTAATAATTTAGTTGTTTCAATTCATGTTAATCCTTCGATAAATCTGATTCTCCAAATCTATTCCTCCTCTCTTGTTTCTCATTCCCCTTATAGAAACGAATTTTTAATTTAATTTTTATTAAAATAAAACAGAGGATATCATCTGAAGGTGCCAAATTTTCTTGGTCGTACAACACCAGAATACACAGTGTGTATTTGGCAGTACACATCGTGTAGTCTAGGTTCAATGCATCAGAATGTTCTGCCAAATCCAGATGTGTATTGGAGTATTTCTAAGTCCTAAATGACACCATGTGTTGACCATGAATATGTGGAACATGGTTTCTGGATTACACATCGTGTGGTCCACTGAACATGGCATGTAGTCCCTTCGGGTTAGGGTTGGACAGTGTACCCCGTACACGGCTTGCCCGGTTGGAAACCGTGTAACGTGGATACTACATGGTGTGTGTCCCACTGAACACATCATGTACTCTGAATATTTCCGAAGTACATCTACATTCCATGTCCTCGGGCATGTACTTCTGATGGATGATGAACAAAATTATACGTCGTGTAGTCAGAACTACACGTCGTGTACTCATCCAAATTATGAAGATTTATTAAAATATATTATTATATTATATAAACCCTTGAGACATGTACCATAGTGGAGGAGTAAAATTGAGGCACAACACGTGATAGTTTTTTTATATGTATGTGTTTAAATTAACATCTTTGTAATGTTCATTTCTACTCATTGGGTAGTTGTGAACGGGAATTCACCGGGTTTCCTCCAAGGTATAAGTTACGTACAAAGATAATTTTAAATGAAGTTATTTATTTAAAATTATGATGGATGAGAATATCAAGGAAACTCAAAAAAAGGGTTTAATATAAAAGGATTTATTAATTAAAGATAATTAATTGATTCGAGCGTGATTTATCTTAAACAAGAATGATTAAAGAATTGAATGTTAGTTTTATGTATGTACAGATATCGTTGCATGTATGGATGATCATGAGCTAGACCAAGACCTTTTTATGTGAATAGTTTCTTTTAATTTATTTTTAAAAATTAAATTTGTTAGCCTGTGATCCTTCTCCTCATTAATATGTAGGGCCTGCATGCCTAAGGTTTCTTTTATGTAAAACCCTATTTTACCCCTCACCTGCGAATGAGATAACAGCATATGTAACGGATAGAGCTCACAAACTAGTGGAGGAGTCTCAAGTTAAGAGCCAAGGAGAAACCAATCCAAGGAGATATAAAGGTGAATAGGTGAAAAGCTATAAACATGAACTCAAAAGGTTCAATGTGTTTCTCCCCTAGGTCTTGGGTTAGTTTATCAACCTCTAGATAAACTAACCAATAGAAAAATATCATGATCATACTATTTATTTTATTTCTATCAGTTACATGGTTTATTTATTATGGGTGTGTTGTCATGGTCACACAATTAATGAATTAAACAATCATTCAAGATGGAAATAAAATAATACTAAATTATGTGTAAATATTATCTTATACATTGTTAATAACTTAATTATATCACAATTAATATTAAAAAGAATGTAATCAAAGATAATAAAATGGAAATTTACGTATAAGTATAAAATCCCTCAAAGAAAATATCAAGTCTTTATAGCCTTCCATAATCTTGGTTAGAATCGAATAATAGTTCAAAGTTCTTGACCAACCTTAGTTGGGGTGATTTAAATTATTGGGGAATTCTAATTCAAGGTTTTGGGTTGACTTGACTTGGTTTTCATCAAGGGTTGATGGCCACAGCAAAACTTGGAGTGACCGAGATGCAAAGGTTGAGGAAATCCAAAATAAAAGGATTTCAGGATTGGGGAGTCCACTCAGTGGATCAAGGAGATGTGAGTTAATGCAATTGGCATTTGGAATGCCTACCTAAAACCTTTCAAGTTTCTTGACCAACCCTAGTTGGGGTAATGTGAAGGGCAATATGGATCCTTGCCACTAGAATATTTAGAAAACAAAATATTTTGAAGTCAATAGTGATGGCTATTTGATTTCGATAAAATAGTGGGAGACTAATAAGTATTAATTTATTTATTTGTCTCTGTTTTATTTTAATAAAGTAATAAAACCTTTGATCATCATAATTTGTATAAACTACAAGAAAAATGACTTCAAACATATCATTGCAAACCATAGTCGAGAAGGAAAACCTTCTGATCGGCACTAATTTCCAAGAATGGAAGAGGCATTTACGCGTCATTAGAGGAAATTGTATGTGCTGGAAGAGCATGTTCGAGTTGTGCCTAGAAAGGAGGCCAGTGATGAGGAACTATCCCTCTATATGAAATATATGGATAATTCTATAGATGTCCAATGCTTTATAATATCGGCCATGTCTAATGAGATCTTGAAGCAATATAAAAACATGGATGCGTACAGAATAATGTCTCACCTTAAAGATCTCTACCAAGAGAAGGCGATACGGGAGAGATATGAGATCTCCAACGCTTTGTTTACAACTAATCTTAGAGAGTCTGCGCCAGCTGGGCCTCATGTAGTCAAGCTTATTGGCTACATTGAACGCTTGAACATCTTAGGGATTATGTTCCTGAATGAGTTTCATACAGATCTCATCATATCATCACTTCCTAATACGTTCTGTAGATTTATTTTAAATTATAACATGAGAAATAATGAGAAGAGTCTATCAGAACTTCTAACCTTAATTCACAAGGTAGATAAGGACATGGGGAGAGACAAACCCACAGTCCTTATGGTGAATAAGAAAATGAAGAACAAGGAAAAGGGTTCAAGGACTTATAAATGGTCTGAATCCCTCAAGCATTATCCCTCTAAGAAGGGGAAGATCCAGAGGCAAGGTGAGAAATAGGAGGCGGTATGTTTTTCATGTGGTAAGCTAGGCCACTGGAAGAGGAATTACACCCAAAAGCATGGGGACGCTAAAGGTGTGTTCGTTATCGAGTGTAATCATTCCATTTCTACACATTGGATATTAGATATAGTTTGTGAGTCTCACATCTGTATTAAAATGTATGAAGCATGTAGATTTAGAAATATTGCTAGAGTAGAGGTGGATCTTCGAGCTGCCAATGGAATGAGGCTGGCTACATTATCCATTGGAGATTACCACCTCTCATTTCCAATTGGGATGATTTTGGTTTTACATAACTGTTATTATGTGCCTAGTATTACCGAAAACATAATTTATGTATCATGTTTGGATATGGATGGATTTATTTTCATGTTTGGAAATAAGGGTTTCTTCTTTTATAAGAACAAAGTATGTTATGGTATGGTGCATTTAAATAATGGTTTTTATGTATTAAATTAAAAAAAAACAAGTTTTGTCAATTGATAATGAAACAAACTCACATGACTTATACATCACCCAGTTGTGGCATCACCATCTCAATCATGGAAATGAGAAGTGCTTGAAAAAGCTCTGCCAAGATGGATATTTAGACTCTATTGAACTAAAACCACTTGATATATGTCATGCTTTTTTACAAGGTAAAATGACCAAGTATCCTTTCGGTGGACAGGGTGAGAGGGCCATAGAGCTTTTAGGATTGGTGAACACAGTTGTGTATGGACCATTTCTAGTAGAATCTAGTGGTGGATATTCTTACTTAATTACTTTTACTGATGATTTGAGTTGATATGGCTATGTCTACTTAATGAGGTATAAGTCAAAATCCTTAGAAATATTTAAGGAATTAAATAATGAAGTAGAGAATCATCTTGGTAAGAAGATAAAGAACCTTCAATCGGATTGAGGTGTAGAATATCTGAACCAAGAGTTCATCAATCTGTTATGGGAGTCTGGGATTCTATCTCAGCTCACTCCTCCTTATACACCACAACAAAATGGTGTTAGTGAAAGAAGGAACCACACCTTGTTGGACACGGTGAGGTCGATGATGAGTCATGCAGATCTTCCATTATCCTTTTGGGGATATGCATTACAAACTGCAACATAAAAATTAAACCGAGTACCAACTAAGGCGGAAAATGGAATTCCCTCTGAGTTATGGAATGTAAAGAAACCCATTTTTTCACACACATGTGTATGGGGATGCGAGGCATCTGTTAAGGACTTCTCAGTCAAAAAACTAGAACCCCAGGGCACGAGGTGTATCTTTATAGGATCTACCAAGGAAACAAAAGGATATTACCTATATAACCCTTCATACAAGAAAGTGATTATTTCTAGACAAGTTGTCTTTCTTGAGAGGGATCACATCCTCAAAAAGGATAGTGGGAGCAAGATTGAATTCGATGAAGTTGATGCTCAAGATACACAAGAGTTGGTATAGGAACAAGTTCCACAGGTCCCTGTGGAAGAGGTTCCAGAAACACAAGTACTACGTAGGAGCTCAAGAGAGGTAAGGGAACCAGAGAGATTTGGTTTCCTAGTCACTGAGGATGGTGAATCATTATTGTTGGACAATGATGAACTTCTCTCCTACAAGGAAGTAGTAGAAATCTCAGAAGCTACAAGATTGATAGAAGCTATAAATTATGAGATGAATTCCATGTATCAGAACCAAGTCTGGGTTCTGGTCGATGATCCAATTGATGTAAAGCATGTTGGATGAAAATGGTTATTCAAGAGAAAACTGGACATGTAAGGTCAAGTTAGCACCTATAAAGCAAGGCTAGTGGCTAAAGGATTCAGACAACATCATGTAATTGAATATGATGAAACCTTCTCACCAGTTTCCATGTTTAAATCCATAAGAATCATACTTACCATAGCATCTTACCATGACTATGAGATTTGGAAAATGGATGTCAAAACAGAATTCCTTAATGGGAACCTTCAAGAAGATGTCTATATGACACAACCAGAAGGGTTTGTGAAATTAGGTGAATCCAAATGGGTTTTAAAGTTATAGAAATCCATTTATGGATTAAATCATGCATCCTGGTCATGGAAAATTCGATTTGATGAAGACATAAATAAATTTGGTTTCATTAAGAATGAATTTGAGCCATGTGTTTATAAGCAGTTTAATGGGAATGTGGTCTTTATCATAGTAGTATATGTTGATGACATATTTCTTATTGGAAATGATGTACAAGTCTTACAGTCAGTTAAGGACTGGTTGAACAAGTGTTTCTCCATAAAGGACTTGGGTGAAGCAGCCTACATTCTAGGGATAAAGATCATTCGGGATAGATCCAAGAGGTTGCTTGGAATAAGTTAGGGTACATATATTGACCAGATACTAAAGAGATTTAGTATGGAACAATACAAGAGTGGATTTGTTCCAGTGTCACATTGCCTACATGTTTCTAAGAAAATGTGTCCTCAGACACAACAAGAGAAAGATAGAATGATTAAGTTCTCATACGTTTTGGCTATAGGATCCATCATGTATGACATGTTATGTACTAGGCTTGATGTTGCCTATGCACTAAGAATGGTAGGTAGATATCAAGAAGATCCTGGAGAACATTATTGGACTACTGTAGAGACTATCCTTATTATCTGAGAAGAAATAAGGATATGTTCTTGGTGTATGGAGGAGACGATGAGCTTGTCATCAGAGGGTATGATTATGCTGGTTTTTAGACAAATCAAAATGATCGGAAGTCACCATATGGATATTTTTAAGGTCTCAATGGAGGAGCTATGAGTTGGAAGAGTTCAAAGAAACCGGTTGTTGCCGATTCTACAGCGGAGTCCGAATACATAACGTCTTCTGATGCATCCAAGGAAGTCGTCTAGATTCAGAACTTTGTCTAGGAGTTTGATGTAGTGCCCAGCATTAAAGATCTTATCACATTATGTTGTGATAATACTGCAGTGGGGTCTCTTTCAAAAGAACCAAGGTCACATCAACGGATAAAGAACATAATCTGGAAGTATCACCTCCTGAGGGATTTCTATCAAAGGGGTGAAGTTGCAGTGAGCAGAGTGTCCACAGATGAGAATGTGGTAGACCCCATGACTAAAGGCCTATCTCAGCAGGAGCATGAATATCATGTGAGAGCTAGCAAGTTAAATTTTGTCATCATTTGGATCTAGTCCAAGTGGGAGTCTGTTGGGGTTGGTGGCCTAGAACCAATTACTTTGTAATTTATTCATTAATAAATTCCTTATCACATCTTGATTTCTCTTCTGCATGACAATGCATGTGATAATATCCTAAGGATGGTTGTTTCATTAAATGGTCATAGTGGATCCCTTATATAATGAGAACCCAGAAGTGCCATAACATTGTTCTTGAACATATGTTATAAATACGGATGATGTTATTTGAGGGACACAAATAATACAGGCCATTGGGGGTAAGTACTCATAAAACTTTGAGTCACCTTCTCATGGTGTGCACCCTTGGTAATATATAGGAGGATATTATGAGAACGAGACCCACTAGCTGGAAATCTGCATTTCATAGTGTCATTGGATGTTACTATCTACGGACGTGTGTATTGGTCCTTAGACTTTAAGATTATTATTAATGGGTATTACAACTCATGCACTTAGATGTATTGATGAAAACTATGATGACACACTATTTGCAGTGAGGTAGGATATGTTGGGTGCATCACAAATAATACTGAATTAATAGATAATGAGAGAAAGGATTTGTCCCTTCTGTTCCATAATGGATGTAGATATCTCATGCCCTTTGATGGAATTTACATACCCTAAATAAATCCATGTACATAGTGAGGATTGGGTAAGTTCAATTTTGGAAAGAAAGAATAATCGAGCACATGGGTTGATGGCACTAGCATGCAGCCTTCTTGATTCGAGATATTGAGACAAAGGGATTATATAACATGGTAAGCATTCGTGGAAGGTAACACGTCATTGCGGCATTAAATTCTTTCTCTATGGGTGCCTTGGCATATTGCTAGATGCTAACCTTGGACTTTATGCAGGCTTCGCCTAATGCCACTGAGAAAGAGTCCTAGAGGGTCACACACTAAGTGTGTCAAAATATCTCGGTTAAATATTAATTTAACAAGTTAAATAAATATTATTCCCAATTTTGGTTTAATAATTATTTAAGGATGCCTGATCGCATTTATTTCGACACTTGCTATTCAATAGAATATATTGTGGGTGAAATAATATATTTATTAGCGAGTAATGCAATGATATTTATTTTAGAAATAAATAGCCATTATTCAAGGTCAAAAAAATGTGGTGTAGGAAATAAAGAGAATGGAAAAACAAAAGTACATTCCATGTATATTAATATACACACCGTGTATTGTTTCTAAGAAATTATGATAAAAAATATTATTTATTTGATTAAATAATATTAGGTGTAATTCACTAGGTGCATGTCAAGTAATAATAATAGTCAACTATTATTATTAGACATGGGGGTATTGCTAAGAATTAAATGAAATGAATAAATGATTTTGGGTAATTAATTCATTTTATTATTCTAAGTAATTAAAATCCCAATTATATAATTATCATTATCCTAGCCATTTTCAGGGGTTGTGCATAATGGATTTGGAAAATCTCTCAATCCCAGAGAGAATTCTTTTTCCACCAAGAATGCTATCAATCTATGAGAGAGAGATCCACCTCCACCGGATCTAGGCGATCAAAGGAGGACATTGAAAGCAAAGACACTTCTGCACTAGCACCTGGAGATCCCTTCGGTGAGGTCTAGAGATTTGTGGAACACATGTGGATCCCCACTAAAGTAATCTTACACTTGGATTCTACGACGCAACAACGGATCACATCGAATCGTGATCGGAAACATCAACAAAGAGATAATTCCATCAAGGTAATTCTTGTTAATGAATTAAATTAATTATAACCAACATATGATGATCTTATCTATGGTTCTAGGACTCCCCTATTTCTTTTTCATTCTTTGTTCTATTCCAAAGATCCGTTTTTATTATTATGATGGATCTCAGATAGATCATTGTAAATTCTAAAATTAAAGTTTGGTACACCCACCAACATGCTTCCACTATGCTCAGAACCAACAGATATAATATCTAACACCTTGGGTCATAAGTCATGTGGTGGGGATGAATGATATATGAGTAATAATTCTAAGGTGGTGGATTTTTTATCATCTCTTCATCTTGGTCAAAAATATATATAGGATAGAGATTTACTTCATTATATGATGGTGGGATCATTATTAATGTGTTGGGTAGATGGGACTGTACAGGGAGTCCTTATGGTGTAAGTTTTGAGAAATCTAATTTTGAATGGTGTTGTTGTGGATGTTTGGTTTGAGGATATGAAGCATCAGGTTTTGTTTCAAGTAAAGTTGTTTGTTCCCTAAGGTATACAAGAAGAGGTTATAAGTCAGTTACATAGTTTATCATTGTAAATTTATATGTGTGTTGAAAAGATATATCATTCTATGAAGAAGTAGTTTTAATTTTCAAGGATAAAGAAGTAGGAAGCCCATTTTTTTTCTTAACATCACGTGTTTCAACAAGTAAAATCCAAAGATCAGGTTCTGAAAAGATTGTTGCATCCTTTGGAAATTCGTTAGTGTAAGTGGGAGGGGATTTATATTGATTTTTTATTGGCTTAACTCATACCCTAAGAAGGTTTGATTCCATTTGGGTTATTCTAGATGTATTAACAGAGTCATATTATTTCATATCAATTAAGAAATCAATATTGGTGGATTTTCTAGATAAGATTTATGTGATATAGGTTGTGAACTTCATGGAATTACAAGGATGATAGTGTTTAATCATGATTCTCGATTATCATTATGGATGTGGAAAAGATTGTAGACTTTTTTTAATACCAAATTGTTATTTAGCATTGTATTTCACCAACAAGTTAATGACCAACCAAACAAATGATCTAGACATTAGAAGGATACTTTGAGATCATGTATCTTTTATTTTATAAGATCATAGGTGGACAATGTATCATTAGTGTATTTTTAGGACAATAAATATTTTCATTCCTCTATTATTATACCACCTTATGAGACTCTGTATAGGTAATAGTTTCATTTTAAATTGTATTAGGTTGGGGTTGGTGAGTTGATTAAATAAAACATTTCAATATTTCCATATTATAATTAATTGATTGTAACCCCTTAATTTTAACAATATCTCATAATTTCATTATATTAGTACATTTTTGGATATATCCTAAAATTGTGATTTTAATGATTTAATTGATATTTTGAGATTTATTGTTATGTTCACACCATAATTCATGTGATTTGATGATCTTTAGGTGATGATTAGTGGAGATAGATTATGAATGGATTTAAAAGAAAGTTGATAGAAAATGAAATCATTTATTAATGTAGAATATATCTATAAGATAGGGTGAAACATCTATAAGTAAGACAACAACATATCATGGATGTTCCCATTGCTATTTTATGCCACCGATATACTCCCATGGTTGGCCCTTAACATGGGGTCATCATTGCATGTTATAATATGTAAACATCCAACACGACAACTTTGCATCCCAACATTGAATGGAGGAAGACCTTAAGGCTACATACATTTCCCAATGCAACACCCCATGTTACATATATCGGCCAACATAGCATCTCAATCCAACAAAGATATCATCACTATTATAATATGATCTAAAGATCCATCACTAGGTTATGAACTCAACCAATCATAAATAGTATTGTGATGATTTATTCTAAGGAAGGTAAACACATCTTTCAACCAACTATGTGGTCTCAATCTTCCCACGTAGCTTCCATTTTCTCCCAATTCTACCTCTCCTGGAAATTCACCATCTTTCCAAGAACAAAATTTAGATTACATTCTCAGCTAAACATTTCCCTGCATTACAAGTCATTCTACCTTAGAGGGAAAATACTACCACCCCTAAAGTGTCTCCCAAATCATTCATATAGCATTCATAAGTAGGACAACTTATCCATTGATAAAAGGGGGGCCACATTGCTAACATTCATGACCTGAGGAGACTATCTAGGATCCTAATATAAATTTTATAACTAAATTAGATAATTCTCTAATGATAATTAAACATGTTTATCATCTCATAAAAAATGAATATTTTGATCATGAATTATAAAACAAAGGATAATTGAGGCTTATCAATGAAAAAAATGTAATGGGATATGTATAAACAGTAGGGGAGTCTATAATGAAAATATTTCCCATATGGGGATTAGTTTATGGTTCCCAATTATTGGATTATATAGGTTTTCATTATTTAATTCTATATTTCATTTAGTTAATATAAAAATTGTGTTTCCCATCTCTCTCACCCACTTTGATCTCCCAAGATCTCACAATAGTGAGAGGTTAACTTAGGGATCACTCCTTAGATGAAACTAAATTATTCTAGACTCTTTACACCTATATTTAATTTTTTTTAATGTTTCTAGAATTTGTGGGAGCCGAGGTATTGGGGTAGGTTAATGGACTTCACATATCATCTTCTCTCATTTTCTTCATTAATATCACACACATTCTCTCTTCCAATGATTGAGATAATGGTATATGATAAAACTAAGGCTTGATTGTTGTGTGAATCTATGATCACAGTTCACTAATGCAATGATGGTAGAATAATTGATTGATGTTCTCAACTCCCTCTATTCTTGAAGAAGTTTATGGGTAGCATACTTAAGGATTCCTAAGTGAGATTCTCAAACACGCGTTTTGAATAATGAGGGTAGTTGTGTGTATATTGGGGTATATCAAGTGAGTTGGGATAGGGTAAGGAACTTTCAAAAACATTGTCAAGGGAATGAGGCCAAATACATGTGTGGTACCTTTCCTCCCAACATAATTTGGTGGGGATTTCATTTAAATATTTCAATACTACCTTACATTCCACCACACACATAAACCCTTATTATTTGATTGTTTCCTATTCTTTAGTGAATAATATAGAGTAATAATAGGAGAAGTAAATATAAAGTGTTCCTTCATAAGAGAAAACATGTGGTTTGATCTTTTGTAATATTTATACATGTTTAAATTCTAAAATCATACCAAACACTTCGAAAAGGTTTGGGTGTATCACTTTTTGGCACTATTTCTTAGGATGAACCACTCTTGTTTACTATTCCTCAAGTTTGATTTTAAAAATATAAAATAATCATATTAGAAAAAATAAAAAATAAAATCTATACTAACCTCACCCTATGTTCTAAGTGACATAGTGAAAATAATTGAAAGAAAAGTCAATAAAGTTCAAAGATCTGCTTATAGGGAGGAGGTATTCAGAAAATTCATTAAAGAAATCAATGAAGATCTAGAACAACACCAAGAAGCCTTATCTAAGAAACTAAATAATCTAGATGAATAATTTTTAGAATTTCACCACATATTAGAAGAACTAATAGAGGAATTATATTATCCTCTCATAACCAAATAAGAGATCTCATAAGTTGAGGTTATACTGAAATACTACTCACTACCTAGACATTCCATGTACCTATATGGGCTCTTGTGTAGAAAAAAATAAATAAAAGTTGAAACTATAAAGTTAGATGATAAAACGTTGGATTTACTTGTTTTTATCTTTTCTAAAATATAATTTGAAACACATACTCATTATTTTGATTCTATAAATATAGTTATTTTGAAGTTTTCTTTGGAAAAGGTTAATAATGAGGCCACAAAACAAGTGTTAATGTTTGATGACAAAATAGAGGATCCAATCAAGTTATCCAATATAAATCTTGAAGTTTATTGACCTAAATTAAAAATAATTATAGATTCGATTGTTGAACCCAAATAAAAAGAGAATCAATATCCTATAATAAATCATTCAACACCAGTGGCAACCACTCCTCTAGATGAAGAAGAAGAGAAGCACCCATTCCTCGTTTTCCCATCTCTATAATTCTAGAATAATTAAAATTAAAATGAGGGGGATAAAAAATACTCTATTTATGGGATTCTCTATGTCTATAAATAAGTGAATAGAAATATAGTTAAGAAAATGTGGTGGTTCCTACCACATAAGCCTCACCCCGTTTAGATTGGGGATGACTTTTTGTGACTGCTTAATTATTGGAAGTCGAAAACACAAAACCTATTGGGGGATTACCCAAGCCTCTTTTATCTTCCTTTTTTTAGATATTGTATTAAATAAATTATTTTTATAGTTTAAGTATATTTTCATTAGGATTTCATAGAGGGCATAAGTATTGGAAACATTGATGATCAATTAATGGGTATTCTTATCTAAATAATCCATTTTTTATCTCTATATTAATTATATTATGAAGTTTAGGAAATAAAAAACCTAAAATTTAAATCATAACTGAATCAAATTGAAAGGAATATCATATGACATGTGTTGGGGAAATATAGCCTACAATTATTTTACGTATATTTTCTCTCTTTATTTTCCTTTTTTGGGTTATGATTAAACTTAATTGAGCACCAATACTAGGTTAAACATTAAGTAATTTTTTATAATAAATGTGAGAATAATTAGAATATTTAAGAAATTGTTAATGTGATTTAATTCCTTGATTATTAATTTGATCATAGAAGGAATTTTCAGTCAAATTGAATCACATTTTTTTCAGTATTTTATAATATTAAATCACACAAATGAAATATTTCTGTAACATTATAACATATTATTTTCAATTATATTATTATCAATGTAATATTGAAACATTATTTACAATCTGTAACATTTTTTGGTTTATTTTCGAAAACTCATAGAGTTTAGGAGGAGTTAAAATGATTAAGGAATTTTTTTCTCAAAACAACTTTTTGAATTCTCTTTCTTCCCCAATTAACATATGATCTAATTTCAAGGCTTAAAAATAATGAATATCTATATTAAGATATATATTAATAACCAAATCTTATCCCACTTTTTCCTTTTTTCAATTTTATGCAAATAGTAAAATCCAAGTGTGGGGGTGGAAAATCATTTTTCATGGAATATTTAGAAGAAATACATTGTTTGAAGGAATTACATGATGCGTATATTTACATGGGTAATATATCCATGCCATATATTGAAATACATTTTCACCTCAAGATCATAAAAAATACATTATCAAATAATTATGAAAATAATGAAAAGGGAATTGAGAAATAATTCAATTTTTGATCCAAGACTAGTGTGTTCACTACAAAAAAAGACAGTAGGTACTGAGTTTTTGAAATAAAAAGGAAGTTAGAGAATAAACTATAGTGATATAAAACTATAATATCATAAATTTTATATTAAGATCCTAAGCCTCCCCTTTTGAGCCTTTATTTTTAAACATTAAACTTCCAACTTTAATCTCTACAATAATATATTAAAATATATTTTGATATAAACTCTTATATTCTCAAGTGAGTGAAGGAATAAGTGGTGAAACAAGCCTATGGAATGTTTACATGATTTAAAAAATGTGGAATTTTTTTAAAATATAAATTAATTTCAGTGTGAGGGATACTTTTTTGAGAAGGTAGGTGATAAATATTCATGGGTGGGATGAGAAATTGAAATTAATGAATTTATAAAAGAGATAAAGAGGAATGAATTATAAATGGATCATGATAAATTAAAAAGTATGATGAAAATTCATTGGAATTATTGATTTTTGAAAATCAAACTTAGTTGTGGTGTACATTTTTCCTAGAAGAGAAAAAGGATAAATGTGGGGGATGATTCAACATGAAATTTCAATATATTTATTAATATAATTCAATGATTTTATCCTCATCATTTTCAAAATATTTGGGTAAATATTGCCTGTTCATTATATTTTAACATTTTGGAACTTGATGCAAATACAATCTAAAACCAGGATGCTAATTATTTTATTTATATTTTGAGATTTATATTCATGGTTTTACCTTAATTCATTTTATTTGATTATCTACAGATGATGGTAGTTTGAAACAGGCCATTAAGGGATTGAAGGTCAAGTGTTTTTTAGAGGGAATCATTAATCAATATAGTATATAAATAAAATCCAATATAAATTGAATCAGAGCCCCATATTCTGTTAGTATGGAAATGAAATATCAGGAAAGTGCTTAGTTTAACAACCCATCAAAGGATTCTACCTGAACTGGTACTTGACCCAGATCACCATTGGCCTGAGGTACCTTACAAATCCCCACAGGTTGGTGCCAAGTGTTAGGGAACTAGTTGCAAACAATGGGAATGATTTCACCCATAAATCAATTCTAAATCATAGTGGGACTTTCACCATAAAATTTTCCATGACCCATCTATAAGTCAGAATTCAATGCCAAAATCAGATAGATTAAAAAAGGCAGTATATACAAACACTTTAATATAAATTAAATCCATCCACTCACCATAACTTCCTCTATAGAATTATCCACCACCAGTTCAATGAACATCTACCAATAACCATAACCAAAAGTAGAAAAGGTAAACTTAGCCAGTGTAGTAAAGAAACTAAATGAAAAAAACCTCAAATCCCAATTGATCACTAATCATCCCTAACATTGGAAAAACCCCATGTATGAATAAGCGGTAAATAAGTGGCTAATATAGAAATGTAATATAGATGTGAGAATAAACAAGCTCAGTAAGCCACCAGATGCCTTTCCACGTTCAAAATTTTTAATTAAAATCCATTTAATGATAGTTTGAAATATAATTATAAAAATAGTTTTTCCTCTATTGATGAAATTTAAAATGGATAACATGTCAAAATAGCTTTTAATACTTTCCTTATTATTTTTCTTAAACGAAAACAATCACAAGGAAATATTTTATTTAAAAAGAATACACACCATATAAAGTAACTATTTTCCATTTTAAAACACCATATTTTATCAAGAAACCATTTTTGAAACTTTTCTATAATCTGTTACATAATACCACTCACGCAATATAAATAAAGAGTGTAATCAAAAGTCATCATGACATCAAAATAAACAAATATAAGTAATAAAGGTAAATCAAGAAAGGTTTCACACATATAAAGCAATCAGGGGTTTTCAAAAGAATCCAATAGAATCCCCAAAGTAAAACCACCAACCAAAGAACAGGTGTTATGGGCTCATCCATAGATCCTAAACTGATATAGTTCAAGACTTTACTAAACTATACCAACCTATCATCCTATGATATGTCTTAACACAAGCCACCTGACAAACCTACACCTGCCTTTTTGAAATGGAACACCTTATCTAGTCTAATCACCAACAATACGGAACACTAATAGCATGATAATATCTAATGTAGAATAAGTCTAGACTTCTACATTGTTACCCGAGTTACCATGACAATATAATCAAGTAGGGTGATCAAAACATATAATATGCATAGTTAAGAAAACCATAAACAAGAATATCAACATCACACTATATATATCTCAAGAAATAGTTCTACTAACACATCCATATATCCCATAAAAAGTAAAGAATGAACCTCAGTCGATAATCCAAATCAATCACAATCTAACAGGGCTCAAGAGGGTCACACACATGAATACACCATTTTTAAAACCATTTAATATGCCAAAAAATCCTTCACTAAAATTACAATTGGGTTGTTGAGTCTCATTATAATAAATATGAACTATTCACAAACTTTTAATAAAAAAATTCATTAAAAATAACCCTTGAAAACCATTTAATCAATCAAATCCCCTTCTATAAAACCACTTTTAAAAGATTAAACATCATTACATTAATTTCTCCCAAGATCTAAATTGGGTCAAAAAATTAATAAAACTCACATTTTACTTAAAAAAATCCTTGGAAAACATTTCCAATAAATAGAACATCATGTGTCACATGAAATTCCTAGTAAAAGTAGTAAACCAAATTGAAAATTTACATTGAATACCAAACAACTTTTAAAAATCACATAATTTATTTATAAATTTCATCCAGGTAATTTTTCAAGTAGTTGGTATACACAGTAAATAAAAAATATATTTGAACAAATTTTTAAAATAGATAAAACTTATGTTTTTGATGGAAAGAAAGATAAAATAACATATATTTTCAATAAATACAATAAACTCATGTAATAATAACATTATAAAATAAAAAAAAATGATTTTTAGAACACAAAAAAAATCAACAGTTCTATAATTAAAAGTTGGGTCAAGGGAAAACCTACTTCAAATAAATAGTGGAAGGTATAAATAATGAATACCAAGTAAACAAGACCTGTATAAGGGATCATACAAATTATAAATAATTAACCCACACAAATAAAATCAAACTGAAACCCTAGAGTTTGTTTGAGAGAGACATAGTGATAGGGAAAGAATAAACTAAAGGGAAATAAAGAAATAAGGGAATATGAGACTCTACCTCTGGGATTCAGTCTAGAATCATGAATAAACCAAGTTAAAATCACTAAAGAGGGAGGTATATCAAAGGAGGGAGGTGTGGAAAAGGGGGAGCTCTGCTAGGGGGTTGAGTGACAAGGGGATAGGGGAGAGAGAGTGATTTGGGGGTTTTAAAAAAGTGGAAATCCAGTCATCACCAAACATTAAAATTTGGATCAACACATGGTTAACCCACACAATTACAAATTTTAATGCCTTTATTGGACACCTCAAACACACTCCACAACGTTTTCCCTAGGACCTCTCATAGTTTACCTAACTATGTGAAAACTATTCCAAATGGAATTTCTAAGAGATAAACCTATGTTCATGGTCAATGCATAGTTTTCCAAACCATGATGGCTAACTGTTTGGACTTTAAAAACATTTAAAATTTTAAAACTTCTAGCTCAAAACCCCTGGAAACTCATTGTGACTCAAAATAATAAAAAATAAATTTCATAGTGACACGATGGATGTCACAACCCTCTTCAACACATAGTTTTATTCCCCAAGAAAGTTAATGGTAAAGGATAATAGAAAAAAATGAACTAAAAAAATTACCACACAAAGAAAGGTGAGATGTAAAGGAAACTAGAATAAAACCTAATGGAAAAGTTTACCAATAAAAACTATTCTTATAGACCAACAGATCACATCCTTATAAAAAATACAAAATCTCCAAGAGGGATCTAACCAACTAACATGGGACACAAAGATTAAATATCCCCAATTCATAGTAGGGCATCCCAACTATTTATAATTAGTCTAAAATGGTGGGTCAACAACACACAGTCAATATAAGACACAACACCAAGATGTAAGAACTTCCTAAACACACAAAAAATATTATAATTCCTCAATCAATTATATCAATCATCCAAAAATGAAAGAATAAAACAAAAACCCTCAGGACACAGGTATTATAAAGAAGGAAACCCTATCATGGTCTTCCAACTATTTTGAAATTCACTAAATGGTGATACTAGGAATTTTGAACCAAAAACAAGGGTAAAATCATCATAAAAGAATTATCTCCACAAAATAACCATCACCCACTATCCATAAAAAACTGATCTTTCTCTGTGAAAGAAACAAACCAAATAAAGACCTACAAAACCATATTTTAAATTCAATAATATTATAAAGTTCAAATCAAAACATAGATAATGAAATGGGATTTAATCTTGAGTCACCATACACAATGGGTAAACAAGAACCTCAAACTGGGGCACCATCTCATAGAGATCCCATCAAAAGAAAACCAACACCGTCAATTTTCTAATAACCTAATGTCAAATATAATCATAGTTACCCAAGCACAGAATATAAGGATTTCTATGCTCATCCCATCAAAAATAGAAATCCCCATGGAAGTAACTCAAAATAAAAAAAACCACAAGGAACATTATTGCTAAAGAGGCCTTTGAAATAAAAAACAATCATCATCTGATAATAATCAACATAGAATCACCCAAAGAAAAAACTAGATCAATGATACCTAAAAAGTTCTCACTGACTCTAAAATCCACTAAAAAGGAAACCACCAAAACTAAGAATAATCCCAAGAACAAACTTCAAAATATCCCATAACACCCGGATAGGTCCTTCCAAGATACCTATAACAAACATTGATCACCCCACATGGTGGAATATTAATGACTCAAGAAACATTAAACCAAATTCCAAAGATGAATAAATTTTGAGATCTACTACTCATTATTGAGTCTAGTTAGGGCCACCAACTAGAGAGACTAAACCTATATGATGGATATACTTTAATGAAGGTCCATCCCTTGAAAAAATATTATCCATCCTTTTTCATGACCTTTATGGGAGTGGGAAGAATTTAAATATCCAAATAAATGAACTTAAATAGTTCATGCTCTATGAATTAAGTTCATTGTCATGGAATATAAAATTGATTATGTTTTTAATGATGATTTATATCATAGGGAGGACCCTATTCCATCTTTCAAGGAGAAATTGTGATTTATACTGTGTATTTATGATAAGTTATTCAAAAACAAAACAAAAAAGGAGGTATTTTAAATGATGATTAAAAATAAAATAAATGAAATTAAGGAATTTAATATTTGAAAAACAATGGTGAGTTTTTTTATAATTATGAGAGAAGTAGGTCATATAAATTTCACTATAAATCTTGTTTAATTCATTGTTTTGAAAATTACATGTGTTTTAATAGAATACTATGGTTAAGGGTAATCAATAACTTGATTCAACTATTGAATTCTAAAATGATTCACAAAGAACCATACCTTGACATAATAATTGGGTTGTCAAGGTATAGACCTCAGGTGTAGAATAATGGTTTCCAAATAATGTTTAAATCTCATGTATGTGTGGGAGAAAACAGATGATTGTTTTTTCTAATACAGAAAAACCCAAGATTCTCACTTGAAATATTAACCCAATTAGTATTGAAATGGAAATTTTTTCACATGATTATACCAAAATAATTAATTCAAAGGAGAATAATATTAACATGAAAAATACATGAAATGTTTCACACACAAATTAAACCAAATTAGTAGAATAAAAATTATAGGAACTCCCTCTTAAAGTGTCGGTTTCTCCCTTTAAATGACTTCCCACCATTAATCTCTCAATCGAGAGGAGGTGGATGATCGTATGGAACTTTTACAACATTATTGAACTTTTTATAGGATAGAGTCCTCTGGAACTTTTAGGATGAATAGATGAATCCTTTGGGTCTCTAAAAAATTAGAGCATTGCGCCATGGTTGAACTTGAAAATGAGGATCCCATGGTACCATTTTATAAGAAAAGTGGAAGGTGGTTTTGGGATCCCAGATTTTAAGATACCATTTGTGTATTGATTTTAGATAGGTAAATGGTCTAACATTGACTTTAAAAAAAGTAAATGGTGGTTGGAATTCCTCTTTATTATCTCTATATTAAATTTTTAGGCATTTAAATTCTATAATGGGAGGTATTTTCAAAATACCTAACCAAACTCTTAACATTTAAAAAATTTGGTTTCTTGGATATATCAATTTGGTTGGGCCACTGATGGAAAAAATGGGATTACAATTACTCATAAGAGTTTCATCCTACTAATTTTTGGATCATCCAAGAAAATTTCATCTCATTTTTTTAAATATTTATTTGAATGTTTGAAATATTAGGAATACGTTATTGTGATTCAATTAAGTTTGTCTCGTTTTTCTTTTACTTCATCTTGGGCCCTCAAAATCACCCTCTCTTACAACAAAATAATCAAAAAAAGTAAAATTTACCATTTAAATAATAATTAAAACTAACTATTTTAATTAAATTATAATATAAATTGGAAATTAAAATTTTAATTTTCAATATAAAAATAGTTTATCGCATTGGTGTAAGGGTGAAATAAAATAGTGAATCGTGAGGTGATCATACCCCCACACTAAAAAAAATTCACTCCTATGAAAATTCACATTACTGGAAATGATTAATTGAAATATTACCAACTTCATAAAGATTTAACATTTGAATAAAATTTAATTAATCATAGTAACATGATCAAAGAAAAATCCACACTAAGGAGTTATTCTCAGTGATCATGGAAAATGATGTCTCATAAATCATATCCGAAAAAAAATCCAAGGAGATGTATGATGTTTTTCCTTTAAAGAAAATCCATGAGTAAAACATGCCACTAAATCCCACATGTGTTTGCGATAACCATTTCATACTTAGCATCCTACTTTTCATTCAGTATATATAAGTCATTTTTAAAATTTTTAGCTTACCTGATTCTTTCTACCAAATATGAACTACACCATCTATATTAATTTTTCAAAACCCACTCAATTAAGTATTACTAGAATTGAAAACGTTTTTATTATTTCTTGTTTGTTTTATTATATTATTATTTTTATTATTTTTTAATTTTTAATTTTTATTTTATTTTTTTAACAAAAATATTATGAATCAACCCTAGTTCAATCCAATATAGTACTAAAATTGATTAGATAAGGAATGAACATATAGATAAATCATTTTATAAATCCAAATAACATTAATTATGACTTACATATGCCTTCAATTAATTAGAAAAAACTTACATTTCTTTGATTATTCAATGAGTTGTGGAGATATTAAGTGACATAATTAACCCCTAAACTACTCAAATAGAGGGTATCAATTGTCTAAAAGGTTTTATAGATAAAAATTATTTTATATCATCAACAAACAACCGATTTCTAAAAAAACACACCTCATTGTTAAATTTAGACTAAAACTTTCTTTCCATTAGTGAAATAAATTTTCATTAAATGTTAAAACAATGTGAAATCAGGAATTTCAAAATTAATTTTCAATAAATCCATAATTAGATGGGATTTTAAAATGAGTGTTATAAAACAAAAAAAAATGAATAAGAGTGGGGTAAGTTACAATACCATGAAATAAGTAAAAAAGAGAAAAATTAAGAAAGGAGACAAAAAATCCCAATGAACTCGGGAAAGTTGAAAAATGTAAAAATAATATACAATAAGAGAAAACAGGAAAAAATAAAAAAGATAATGAAAATCCTAACTAACCTAGGAATGTACCCCCCCCCCCCCCACATCCACACACCTAGAGTATATATTTTCCACATTATAATAAATGATAATTTATAAAGAAAGAGTATAACCTGGTGGGTGTAACTGATTGGTTACATCCCGTATAACACCAAAACCATCAACACGGGTTTCATTTCTAGTTTTAATTATTTATTTATTATATATACATATACATATATATTTCTATTAACATAGCTTTTTTTGTTTTTTATTCATTTTAAATAGAATATATATATTCAAAATATATGTTCTATAATGAATTTATTATTATATAAACTATATGTGTGTGTGTTATTATTACAGAGTTTTGTGTAATTAGGGTACATGTTATGTAGTTGTTTATTTATTTTATTATCTAAAAAGTAATATGTACAATGGTATTTTATTGATGGGGTTCTCACCTCTCTAGTTTATCATCAAAAATAAAAAAAAATTATCATACGTTCATTTGGGATAATACCGAGAATGGAAAAGAGTTCACATATTAGTGCTTGTTCACACTCCTGTAAAAGGTCAAGAAATCCATAGTGTATTTTAAATGGGTGTGAAGTATAGGGAATGATAAAAAACTCATTATCACCATCTTGAGATGATTTTTAGATAAAAGGTATAAGAACATAATATGGTAGGTCACTGAACGCATTTTTCCAATCAAGGGAATTATTCTCATATGAAGATTTAGATTTTACAAGCTGATCAGAATCATTGATGGTCATTGTGTCATTAGTGTACAAGAAATCATCAATTAATGAACATTCATGACATCTTACTTTACCAACATAGAATTCATAACATTAATCATTTACTAACATGTCCATCAATGATGAAAACTCATAAACTAGACCAAGGTAAAGAATCACTACCACAAAACTGGGCAAGCCCAGCGCCACCCCTTTATCAGCACTAACAAAAAAGTGCTGATAAAGGGGGTGCCATTATCAGCGCTTTTTTTAAAAGCGCTGATAAAGAGTTTGACTTCAAAAAAAATTAATTAAAAATATTATATTAATATATAATTATATCAATATAGGTATATTGATATAAATATAATATATAATTTTTATATATATTTTAGATAAGTATAAATATACATTTACACTTATTATACTTAATATATAAGATATTTAGTGAAAATAGATTATAAAAAAATTTAAAAAATATATTTTTAATTAATAATTTTCTAATTATTATGGAGTAATAGTAATTTAATAACAATTTGAAGACTAAAAAAATTTAAAAAATTTAAAAAAGATCCAAAATATGTTGAAAACGCAACTCAAACTTCAAACGGTCATAACTTTTGATCCGGGTGTCCATTTGTGCTCTACCACATATTAAATTGAAGCCTGCGACGACCTCTACGTTGTTATAATTAGTTAAATCCCTGATCATGGGTTTTTTGAGGCCAAAAGAGGCCTAGAAGGCCTCTAAAACTGAGTTTTTAGTCGGGGTACCCAGATTTTTTAACATTTTGTGGATTTTCAGCCTCATTTAATGGGGTATTATTGGCTTTTTTTGGTAGGGAATGAATTTATTCCAAGGTATTACATTCATATTGATATTATTTATTTGAAATTTTATCATTTTTTATAATTCACTGCTATTTATAATCAAATATATAACTATATGTACATATTTTTTATATATTCACACCTAAAAATTAAATTTTTTAAATAAATAATTAAAAATATTTACATATAAAATATATTAGCTTTATCTAAATAATAACTAATATCCATTTTATTTAAAATACCAATATATTAATTTTTATATAACTACTATATATTAATATAACTATATATATTAATATAACTATAAATATATATATTAATATAACTATATATATATATATATTAATATAACTATATATATTAATATAAATATATATTACTATACGAATAAATATAACTAAATATATATATAAATAAATAGATATATCATGAATAAGAGAACAAATCAATATTGGGGAGTGACAAAGGCTTTAGGTGCGCAGGGGGGAGGTCTCGAGATCAAATTCGGGTGGAGGTAGGGGCGCATGTGCAAGGGTGATTTAGAGGGCTAGCGCTGATAAAGGGTGTAGGTGGTGTGGGAGGTAACTGGAGGTGCAGGAAAGCACTGATAAAGGGGGCTCAAGAACTATAAAAATCCCCCCCCCTAAGATTGGCAGTATTTTTTTATTTTTTTTTTATTTTTTTAAATTTTTATCAGTGCTTTTTTTTAGTGCTGATAAAAGGGGTCTTTATTAGCACTTTTTGGAGCACTGATAAAGGGGACCCCCCCCTTATCTTTTCCGGCATTAATATCACTTTTTTTAGCGTTGTTAAAGGCCATTTTTAGCGCTGATAAAAGCCATATTTGTATTAGTGAAGATAATTTTTTTATGTATAGTGAGTACATAAATAAAATTACTAAAGGAGAGGCATTCTCTTCAAAGGGGTGTTTCCTACCATCATGAACATTTAAGTGGAAAATTTAACCACCAAAATATATTGATAATTTACCATTTTGTACATTAATTTTGGTCTTTTTATTTTTCAACAAATTTCACCCTAATATAATCATGGAATTTCTATTCATCTTATTATCTATCATTTTAAGCACATAAAAATAAGCAGGAGGAATTAAGTCATTAACCCCCACAATAATTTCCTCTATCACAACAGAAGGGTGTATAATAATTTTGTTTTCTATTTGAATTACTATTCCTATAATATTCAATTCCCCAACCTGCAATGAAGAGAAAATAGAGCGAGGCATCTCATTTATAGAAGATCCCAAATCAAGCATAGTATTAGAAATAAATAATCCCCTTTGGTGAAAATAATTGAGAATGTACTACGATCATTGAATTTTGAGAGAAGTGATGGGTCTATCAATTATGAGATATTCCTCCCCAGTATTACCCTTTCATCACCTAAAATTCACCATTGATGTGTACTCATATCCTTTATAGAAACTTTGTGTATCATGGAATTTTATTTACAACATCAATCAAAGAATTTTTAACCAAGATGTTTTTTAAATTTTCCAAGATTTATTTTTAAAGTTTTTATTCTTACTATTTATTTGGTTGGATTTGCCTTTAGGGAAATAGAGGAGGAATATTTGGGCTATATGGATCATTAATAGAAACACTATTTCATTTGATGGGAATTTTCTCAAGATAAGGATTTCCCTCTTTTGATTTTTAGGGATGGTTGGAATGGTGATATACTTGTGAGGGGATGAATATAATTGAGGGGTTATTTTGATTTTAAGTTTGTTTCAACTATAAAGGGTAATGAAACAAACATTTAACATGTCCCTTATGTTTACTAGAGGTTGAGAAGGTATTTTACCTAATAAATTACTTTGGATTTCACCCACCATGTCGGAGAGTTATCCCAATTATGTTTTTATAATTTTTATGGATACTTGGGTAGTTTACTAGAATTAAAGATGTTTTTTAGCCATTTTTTCATCATATCCACAAGGATAGAATCAGTTTTTGGAGGGGTTTTGTGAAATACCTTTGTGGTGGTTGGGTGTTTTTGGGCGTTGGTGAAGGATGACTACTCTACCATGGGTTCTAATAGGATTATTGAGGTTATATGGGATACCCCCTTATCTATAGTCATGGTTTTTGTTCTATCTAAATTAATATGTATAGTATGGTAAATACGTAATGGGTTACTTATATGGGGTAGACTGGGAATATTTCCCCATAACTCTCATAATTGTCTCTCAAATGAGGGAATTGGTTAGAAAATTGGGTGTCAGTGGCACATATACAACAATTAATATAAGGTGGTGGTTGGTATTTACCTTGGGAAATGTAAAGTTGTTGGAGAAGGGTACTTATATCTTTAAACTTTATATCCACCTTCTTCTCAAGGTTTGAACTTTTCACATTATAGACTCATATGATTGATATAATAGACCTTGTACCTACCTTTTTCATGTTTTGTTCCATGTTTTTATGAGATTCCTTAAGTAAATTAGGATCTTTCCCACTTGGGTACCACATGAAACAATGTCAATCATGTTATGATTGATTGGAATTAAACCTTTATAAAAGTATTGTATTAATATTTGATCACTTATTTGGTGGTTTCAAAAACTTAAAAAAAAGACTTTTAAATCATTCAAAGTGTTCATGAAGTGTTTCCCATTGATATTTTCATATTCCACAAATTTATTTCATTATTTTTATAGTTAGATAGGTTGGGAATTATTTTTCAAGGAAAGAGTGTCTCACATCCGCCCAACTTCTAATTGAGGAATTAACATAATATAACCAATATGTTACAATGTCTTCAAATTAGAATGAGAAATATCTAAGTTTCACTTATTATTTATCCATATTTTTAGGTTTTAATGTTGAACACACAATGTGAAATTCATTTAAATTATTATATGGTTATTCTCCAACATGTCCATGAAATTATTGAAACAAATTAATTAGAATGGAATTCAGCTCAAATTTTGGTGTTTCTCCTTATATTTGAATATAAGTGGATTTTATTTCAATATCATACATGGTTATATCTTTTAAATTATAGTTATTATTATCCATATTATTCACATCAATTATAGATTATATTTTAGTTCTAAAAATAATAATAATAATAATAATAAGGGTTTGTAGGATGTGGAATGGTTTGTGTGTCCTCCTTCAAAGGATTGCTTTGTGCGTCTCAGGGTCGATTATGAATAATCCTTTGAGGTTTCAGATTTAATGGTATTACTTAAACCAAATAAGAACATGTTATTACCAAACCATATAATCAAAAATATGTTAGAAAACAAATAAAATAAAAAAATTGAAGATAGAAATAAGAAAATATTTACAAAAATACACAAAGTTCATTTAAAAATGCACACTAAAAACCAAATCACTCCTAAAAATAGTTCCATAATTTTACCATGTTGTCAAGAAAAATAAAATTGATTTTTTTAAGTTAATTAATAGAATAGGGAGGAACCTAGGTCATTTCTAAAGGAGCATTGGCTGTTTATAATGTGTGTTTCCAAAAACAATTACAAAAATAAAACAAAAAATAGGGGGATTTTAAATGACGATTCAAAAAAATAATTGAAATTAAGGAGACTAATAGTTGAAAAACAAAGGTGGTGTTTTAGAATTATGAGATAAGGGGGTAATTTTCGGGTATCTACACATCTTGGTAAGTTCATTGTTCTAAAAATTACACATGATTTAATGGAATACTTTGGTTGTGGGTAATCAAGATCTTGAATCCCCTCTTTCCTTATAAAGTGATGCATAAAGAACTAACACATGAAATGATAATTATTATTTCAAGGTTTTGACCTCAATAATGGAATGAGTGATTCCAAATAATACTAAAATACCATGTATGTATGATAGAAAATAGATGCTTGTATTGTCCTATTGAAAAAATCTAAGATCCTCACTTGAAATCTCAACCCAATCAATATTGAATGAAAAGTGTTTCACTTGATTATACCAAAAAATGCATTAAAAGTAGAATAAAGTTAATATAAAGCATAAATGAAATGTTACACTCAAATAACATAAAATTATAATAAAAAAAGTGTTCTAACTCCCTATCCAAGTTTTTGCAGAACCCTTAAAATAACCACCCATCATTTAGCTCGGCATCAAGAGTAGGAGGAGGATCAGGTGGACATTTGACTTCATACTTGATCTCCCTATGAGGATAGGGGCCCACAGAGCTTATATGATGAATATATAACTCATTTTGGTATCAAAAATGGAAGATATTTTCCCCCTGGTTGAACTTTTAAATGAGATTACCAAGGTTCCCTTTTATAGGAAAAGTGAAAGGTTGTTTTTGGAACCCATATTTCAAAATTATACTTATGTATTAATTTTATATAGGTAAATGGACTAATCTATAATCTGATAAAATTTAATAGTTTTTTTTCTTCTCTTGTATATCTCTCTGTCTAATTTGGAGGTTATTTAATGCATATAATGTGAGATGTTGTAAAAATACCAAACTAAAATCCTAACTTTGAGTATATTTAGTTTCCTGGATAGATTAGTTCAGTTGAGACCATAGATTGGTAAAATAGGATTAGGTTTCTTTATAATAGTGTTACAACACTAAATTTTGGATCAAACAACAAAATTTCATCCCAATTGTATTAAAAATTTCTCATAATGTGTTTAATAGTAGACATATATTCTTGATATTCCATGTTGTTTGGACCATTTTATTATATTTCATCTTGTTCCCCCTAAATCACCTCCTCTTACAAGAAAATATTATAAAAAATTAATATTTATCAGTTTAAAATTAATTGAAATTAACTATTTTAATAAAATAATAAGTGAATTTGGTTATTAAATTTGGAATTTTCGATATAAAAATTGTTTAGCATAGTGGTATAAGGGAGAAATAAAACAATGAATTGTGGTGTGATCACACGTCAAGCTAAAAATTCCCACTATAACTGAGGAGAAAATTAAAAATAATAAATCCAATAAATCACAAAACACTATTCACACATCATAAAATCTATTTTCCATTAATACTCCCAAATTTTCATTAAAATATTTTAAAACCCATTTTACCAAAATCATACACTTGAAATAATATTTAATAAAATAATCTATTTTTAATAAAATAAAAGATATTACTTTTTAAACAATCTCCCAAAAATATTTTAAAAGCCAAAATTTTATGAAATCCCCCTTTTATCCAAAAAGAAACTTAAAAAAATGAACACAATAAAAGGCACACCATATTTCCAAACCACATATAAGCATATCAAAAATCCCCATTAGATTCGACCCTATCATGGGGTGTCATTAAAAGGTGTTATTAATAAAAAAACAAATCAGATACAGAACCAAATTGGGCTCAAATATAGGGTTTTATGGGATACATGATAGCTATGAAATAATTATTAATATTTTCCAAGATCGAGCATTTGTTTTCTTTTTGATTTATCAGATCATGAAAGAAAACCTCATTCCATTAATCCAATTTACATTTTCATCTTGAAATACAACCAAACCTGTGAGGAAAATTAATCATGCCAATGAGGATAAATACATCATCAATAATAATCAAAATGAAATCATGAGTATAAAATTCAAATCTTACTTCCCCTATAAACTCAATGATCATTGAGGGAAAAAGTTAGAAAGATTCTCCCAGCACCTACCTCTTGAGTTTCGATGTTGAATTCTAACTCGATCTTACCATGACTCCACAAATAATAAAAGGGGTACTTGAAAACCTAGGATTAGACAATATAAACTTGGGCTCTGATACCATTTGTATTTAACTTGCATAGTTTTCCACCTAATCAGGAACCTGACTCAGCTCAACACTATCCTGAGGGGTGTTCCCAATCCTTGTGGTTTGGTGAAAAGAACCAGAGCACTAGATACAAAAAATATAAAAAATTTCACCCTTAAATTAGTGTTAAATAAAAAAAGTTACTTTCACCAAAAAATACATCATGAACCATATGTAAGTCTAAAATCCATGAAAAAATTAGATAGATAAAAATAGGTAGTAGTTATAGAAAATTTAAACAATTTAAAGTAAATTCAATCCTTACACTCACCCCCAAGTCCTTCTACAAAAACAACAACTACCAGTATCTCTTATGTCCATATATATAATTATCATCCACAAATAACCATAACTAAAATATGTAAATACCTTTTTGATCAGTTTTGTAAAGAAAATAAATAAAAAAATAAAAAACTAACCTCAAATCCCTATTGGTTAATAACTGAACTTGACTTCAAACACACCCCATGAGTGAACAAGAACTGAAAAGAGAATGAACCTAAAATGTAATATGTGTTTGGTCATAAAAAAGATCAATAGGACACCACCCACCTTGACACATTCCAATATTTAAATTAAAGATCAAATTAGGTTAGTTTTAAATATAATTAGAAAATTATTCTTTATGTTATTGATTGCATTTATAACCAATAACACATCAAAATGTTTTTGTATATATTCCTCCATATTTTTCTTAAATTCAAATAATCACTTCGGATTATTTTCTTTATAAATATGCATGCATTTTAAAGTAACTCTTTTTCATTTAAAAACTACCTTTTTAATCAAGACACCATTTCTCAAAAAAAATAAAATTTATTTATAAAATTACACTATAACAAGATAAATAAAGAGATCAATTAGAAGTAACCATGTCATCAAAAGAAAAAAATACAAGTATTAAAGGAAAATCAACCAAGGTCTCACACAATTCCATAAATTAGAGAATATCAAAAGAATCCAGGGTAATCCCCTAAGTCATACCACTAACCCAATAATATTTTTTATGGGATTGAATATATATCTTAAAGTGATTAATTCCTAAAATTTACTAAATTGGACCAACCTATCGACCTATGGTGCATCCTAACACAAGCCATCTAATTATCTTACTCCTTCCTTGTCAGAATAGAACACCCCATCATCTTATATTAGTAACTATAGGGGATATTATTAGATTATGACTATCTATTTTAGTATAATTCTAGACTCTTTCCTAGTTACTTAGGTTTTAATGACCAAATAATCAAGAAGGGTGATAAAAATAAACAATATTCATATCCAAAAAGAAACATAAAAAATAATCTCATCATTTACCCCACATACCACTCAAGAAACACCCTAATTAACATATTTTTCATATCACATGAAAAATACAGATTGTTACATGGTAAAAAATCCAAATAAATAATAATAAAATGAGGCTCAATAGGTTCTCACGCATACACACACTATTTCCAAAACCATTGAAAGTTTCAAATGGGCCTCCACTGAAATTCTAATTGGGATGTTGATTCTATTTATAATAAATAAAAATCATTTAATTTTTTTAAAAACATTGAATTTAAAATCACCCTTTAAAAAAATTTAATAAATCAACTCTTCTTTTTATAAAAACTCTTTAAAAATCATAAACATCATTACTTTAATTCTTCCAAATACCGAAAAGGGTTCAAAACTCTAATAAACTTCCCAGTTAATTTAAAAAAACCTTGGAACACTTTATTAATAATTGGAATTAAAATTTAATCTTGAAATTAAAATTAAAATAATTAAACGAAATTTAAAATCCACTTTGAAGAACAAACACCTTTTAAAAATTACATAATCTATTTATAAATGTTATAAAAGTAATTTTGCAAGAAATTGGTGTACATGGTAAAACAAAACCAGATTTGAACAGATTTTTAAAATAGAAAAGCCTTTTTAATTTTATGGGAACCAAGATTAAACCACATTTTATTTCTAAAAAATCAATGAACACATGTTATACTAACATTAAAAATTTAAAACATAAATTTCAGAACACTAAGAAAGAAATATTTATATAATTAAAATTAGGGCATGAGAAAACCTACCTTAAATCAATGGAAGAATGTACAAAGCTTGAATACCAGATAAAAATACCATGATAAGGGATCAAACACCCTATAATAAATGAAACCAAAAAAATAAAATAGAAATAAAAACCTAGGGTTCATCCGAGAGAGACACTACGATGGGAGAAGAAGAAATCAAGAGGAAAAGAAAAAATAAGTATAGAGGAGACTCTAACTTATGGGTTTGACCAAGAATCATGAAGAAACCAAGATCAAATCACCAATGAGATATATATGCACATATATATAGAGAGATATAGATAATAGATAAGGGAGGTCTACTCAACGGGGAGATCAGATAGGGGGTGTAGGAACCCATATCTTCATTTTAGGTATGGATTTTTTTTCGGGTTATTTTTGAGGAAAAAGGAAGAAAGGGGAAATTATCTAAGTACACTCCATGTACTTTTGAGTACATTCTGTGTACCTAGTTTCCACATGTAGCCATGAATTGGTCGTGTAACGGCCAAGTACATGGTCGTGTAGGTGACCTGGCAGACCGCCTAAATCAGGAGTCGGTTGTGGCTTGTACATGATGTGTACATTAAATGAACATGCCACATACTTTTATTTTTAATTTTATAATCAGAGTGAAGTCACATCTCATATCTAGAACCATCTTCTTCTTCCCATGTTTCGTATAGAAGATGGACGAGATGACCTAGAACTTCGAACCCCTACCGATTCTCTGTCTGAGATCCGATTTGAGATGTCGTCGGGTGCATTGGATTCCCACCGGTGAGTTCTATCTTCCCCTAAATCCTCTCTTTCTAATTTCTCCTCTCTCTTGAGTTATACAAGGTTTCAAATTTTTAACCTTTTTGTACATCTACGTCATTCTAGGACGATTCATGGGTCGATGTTCAAGTGTGTTCATCATACAACAGCAAGGTAGGCGGGTGCCTTTATTTGATTACCTTTGGATTATATATGTTTAAAGTGTTGAATACCCATGTTTGGGGTATTGCGTATTTTTTAATTTAACCCTTTTTAATACCTATTATGGTTTGTTTGATTGATAAAGGGTTATTATTTAGGAATAAGGTTTAATACCCTGATTATGGGTGTATTTTCTATGTTTGATTGATTATGGACGTTTGGTATAGAATTCCTATTAGGTTTCCCTTGATTTACATGCCTTGTGTTGTTAGGATATAGTTACTGTTTAATGAGATGCATGTGATTTGAATTTTGAAAGTATAAACAATAAGAATTTTACTGTGAGAGTTTCCAAGGTAGGGTCATTTATGTATAATTTGTAGTTATGTTGACCCAGAAGTATTGGTTGTGGGAGCTACCAGGTGGTCATAAACCAGAGGGGTTAGACTGTGAGAGCTGCCCAGAGGTTTGTTATTAAATGAATGTTGGAC
This sequence comes from Viscum album, assembly GCA_963277665.1. NCBI lineage: Eukaryota > Viridiplantae > Streptophyta > Magnoliopsida > Santalales > Viscaceae > Viscum > Viscum album. Next base: position 598,141,861 of record OY728132.1, on the reverse strand, counting down.
TATAGAGAAATAACTGTGGTATATTCTAGGAGGACACTATATTTTATTGTTGCTATGCAGACCAAGGGTTATTGTCCATGAGATCTACCTAGGTGGTCATTTGTAAATGATTAGTGCTATGTAGGACTAAAGGGGTTAGACTATGGGAGCTTTCCAAGAGGTTCATTGTTTATTGAATTGATGATCTGTTAAACCAAAGGGTTTAGACTATTGAATCTTTCCTAGAGGGTTGTTTATTAATTATTGATTGATTGTGACGAGCCTTCCAAGCCAAATCAAAATCTTGGACTCAGTCTTACTTAATTGTTTAGATGTTATTTTGAGATATCTACTTTTTATATTATACAGGGGATACAAATATTAAGATAGATCCCAAGATTTCATTATTCAATGGATTGAATAATTAATGAATGTAAATGAATTTAATTGAAAACTGTAGGATTGTTTACTTCTGATTACTCCTTAGTTTATTTCTTCATTTTTGCTTATTACCTACTATATATATTCATGGATAGTTAGGCACGGATATTTTGGTGGTTTTATATTGGGATTTGTCTCACACCCTACTTGGTTCATGATTTTGGTCCCAAATAGATTATATGTCTGCAAGTATAAATAAGGAAAAGTGTCCTTCTTCATCAGGTACTTGATTGTTGTTGGATCTAGAGAGCATGGGACCAAGGTGAGGCTTGCAATGCCTTTGGAGTTTAGTGTTTTCTATACTTTGGTTTCAATATTTCATTTCCATCATTGTGACTTGTTTGGATTCTTTCCTAGGTACATGTGACATGCATCATTTATTTATATATTCTATAGTTGTTAATACTATTAGTCTTTTGTTTTTTACTTCTATTTTATGTATTATTACTTACGCTATTTTTTACTATTTGTTTCCACTATGTTACTCTACCAATGAGGGCATAGTTTCCCTAATATCACACCCAAGTCTCTCACTTCTAGTCGTCAGCCTCTGACGTTTGGGGAAATGCGCTTTAGGTCATGTGACCAACCGGGTATGGGGTGGGAACCTTTAGGCGGAACCCGGAACTAGGATGTTACAAAGTGGTATCAAAGGAGTTTCTTTTCTAATTTGTCTTCCTATTTGGATCCTATAGATAGGTATAGAAAAATGGGTAGTTGGTAATAAGTCGTGCCTAGGAGTATCTAACCCGTGTATAGGGAAAATCCATGTTACCTCGAATATTGCAATTTTTTGGTTTGGAAATTGTTACAGTTGATTTGATTTCACCATTGGGTGATTCACTTGTTTTGTATTGTTATCGTTGATATTTTTGAGGTCTTATTTTTGTTTCAATCTTATGAGATATAGGTATTCCATCTCATGTATCATATAGGAATTTGATATAGATCACATGTCATTCATTCTTATCATGCCATTAGGGTGTATTATTGATTGTATGTTGTTGTGATAGATGTTGTGAAAGATATGCTTGTTTTTGTGATAGATGTTGTGATAGAATACATGCTATTTTTATAGGGTATTGGAATATGTAAAGTTTCATTTCGATGGACTCTAAACTTTGGACCCTAATGTGTTATGGGGCCTCTTGGACCGGAATTTGGTGAATCATGTTTGAACTTTAATTTAATTTTGTCATGTTATGAGATGAATAAGGATGCTAAACATTGATTCGTGGTATTATGGGATCTCACGAGTCAGAATTTGTCATTCCTTGAACAAAATTTTAAAATTTTAAGGGTTCTGGAGTAGTTTTAGAGGCTTACTATCTAGAAACCCAGACAACATGGTGTGTGGTATTATAAACACACACCATGAATTCTTCTATTCTGGATAAAACAAATTTTCTTAAGTACATGCCGTGTACTGGGAGTACACGCCATGTACTGCTTGACCGTGTGACTGACTATGTGAGAAAAGACACAGGTTGATAAAATCTCGGTAGAACATGTCGTGTACAGTGAGTACAGGTCGTGTTTTAAGATACCATGTATCCAGCTAAGAGAATAACAACATGGGTGGAGGGAACATGAGTAGTATACGCCATGTCTAGGGTGAACATCCCATGTAGTGCTACCCAAGAGATAATTTTGTAGTTATAGCCATGTAAAAGTACATGGGTAGGAAGGAAGAATCAAGTACACGTCGTGTCTCAGAAGGAACACGCCATGTGCATGGGTGTTACATGACCAGGTTTGGAAGAGGTACACACCATGTTAAAAGCTTAAGGGAACACACCGTGTAGGGGTTATACACGACGTGTAACACTATTTTTTAAAACTTGAATATTTATTCTCTTATTCCTTTCTTGCACTTCGAAGTGGTTGTCCTTAATAATCTTGAACTGAGGTGTGCGCTTGACCTTGTAGAATCATTCCACCAAGACGTCCTTTGGATGTGCACCAGATATAGGACAATGATCAAACATCATAATTGGTAGATTAGGGACTACCAGAAGATCATCCAATTGTACCGTATTGGCACCACCTGTTATACCGGATGTGGGTGCTAATGCACAGTTTTGTGATGGATTTTTAATGATGTTATAGACTTTCCTGGGAGCACCGCATCCTACCCCGACTATGGCAGAGTTGATGTGGGTTTTCCAGAAGAATAATCCTCCAAAATTTTTAGGGGATAGAGGACCACAAGCTGCGGAGTCATGGTTGGAGGCCATTCTTTCTATATTTGAGAATCTAGAGACACCTTTAGAGAGGAGGGTGAATCTCACGATGTACAAGCTATGTGATACCACCAATAGATGGTGGGATGTTATCTTATAGGTAGGGCATCATTGGGATATGGATTGGGAAGAGTTTCATAGAAACTTATATTATTAATTATATCCCAAGATGTTGAGGGCCGATCGAGCCTGAGAGTTCATGCATTTGGAGCAGGGCGCTCTTTCAGTGATGGAGTACTCTTCTCATTTTACAGAGCTTCAGTGCTTCACACCTATTCTGGGAGGTGAAAAATTATCTTTGTCAAGGTGGTTTGAGGATGGTCTTAGGTATTACATTTGATCATAGGTGAATCTCTTTAGGATGACTTTGGTAACTACTATAGTGAACCAAACACTAATTACTGAGCACAATCTGATGGAGTTGGGAGCTGCGAGCCTAGGCGGTTTAGCATCCAGTGCTGGTACTCCTTCAATAGATTTCAGGAAGTTTCATAGGGAGATTTCATGTGATGTTTCTTCAGGTAGCTAGGTGTTATGCTACCAATGCGGGAAGAGTTGGAATATGAGACCACATTTCCTGAAGGACCCAGTCGAGTGCTGATCTGGTTGCAATATGGGTTACCTTCATCTTTTTTTCTAGGTATTTTCACTAGTAGTGAGTGATAGGGGTTCTGCTATGACTCCACATTCAAGAGAAGTACCAATAGTTTCTCATCAGTCAGAGAACTAGATTTTGTCAGGCTATTCAGGCTGAGGAGGTGGTCATCGCCATGGTATCCATGCTACAGGTTTTCAGTGATAGCAGGGTGGATCAGCTCAAGGTAGTCAGGCAGGGTCGTAGGGTCACGGTACATGTCATACTTTTGCAGTGGAGCAGACCCAGCTAGATTAAGATCCCAGACCCTCTATAGTTAGAGGTATGATTCTAGTTGCCTCAGTTTTAGCTTCTTCTCTTTTTAATACATGGGATTCCCATAGTTTTGTATCTGTTGTTGTTATGGAGAGCCTTGGTCTCTATATCATCACTTATGAGGATGTTATGATGCTAAAAACTCTATTGGGGATTAAGATGGATTGTGTATGTCAGTGAAAAGAGTGCCCTCTTTAGGTTGGAGGGTGTCAATTCTTATGAGAATTCTATGTCTTGGAGATGACAGGCTTTAATTTAATTCTTGGAATGGACTGGTTAGTCTCCTTTCAGGCCTTTGTTGACTTCTATCGCTGTAGGGTGAGTTTCACATCACCATAGGGCAGGTCTTTTCTACACAAGGGTGAATGGGATGTCCATGCGAGTAGAGATGGACCCAAGCATTGTGGGTTGGGATGAATTCCATCCCATATTGCTAGTTTATATCTAGATGACCAAGGTAATTCACTTATGGACTTTCTTCTAGTGGTGGATTGTTTCAGGGATGTCTTTCCAGATGAATTTTCAGGTTTACCTCCAGAGTGAGAGGTATATTTCTCTATTGAGCTTGTTCCAGGAGTGTTAGTAGTGTCTATTATTCACTATAGGATGGCTACACCAGTGTTATAGGAGATTAAGAAATAGTTAGAGGAGTTGGAGTCAAAGGGTTTCGTCTGACCCAGTACTTCTCTTTGGGGTTTGTATGTCCTATTTTTGAAGAAGGTGGATGGTACCCTCATAATTTTTGTGGATTATTGGAAGCTGAACCAGCTGATGGTTAAAACTGCTATCCCTTGTTCAGTATTGACGATATCTTTGATCAGCTTCAAAGATCCCAGGTGTTCTCGAATATTGACTTGAGATCCATTTATCATCAGTAGAATGTTAGACCATAAGATATACCTCTTACAACCTTTTGGAGTAGGTATGGTCTATATGATTATTTGATTATGTCGTTCGGTCTCATAAACACACTATTAGTTTTCATGGAACTGATGAACCAAGTGTTCCATTATTATTTAGATTCTTTTTTGGTAGTCTTCTTAGATGATATCTTAGTGTACTCTCACACTTGACATGACCATGAAACCCATCTTGAGATTATTTTGAGTACACTAAGAGATCATCAGTTATATGCTAAGCTCTCAAAATTCCAATTTTTGATGGACTTGATTCACTTATTGGATCATGTTATCTTAGATAAACAAGTATCATTAGACGAAGAGAAAGTGAGAGTGGTAGTTTCCTAAGAGAAACCAAAGAACTACTTTGAGGTATGGATTTTTATAGGGTTGGCTGATTACTACAGGGACTTTGAACATTAATTTTCATGCTTTGTAGTTCCATTGACGGGACTAACTAATAAGGGTGAGAAGTACTTGTGGATAGATTCTTGCGATTTAACTTTTCAGAAGCTGAAAGGGAAATTAAAATCAGCACTCGTACTGATTTTTTCGAAGTCAGGAAAGGGTTACACAATTTACTATGATGCATCAGGTATCAGGCTAAGAGTAGTGCCCATGCAGGGGGAAGGAGTCATTGCATACGGGTCTTGGCAGTTGAGACCACATGAGAGGAATTACCTGATGTAGGATCTCGAGTTGACTACAGTTGTACATGCTTTACACTATTGGATTCATTATCTTTTGTGAGAGCATTTTGTGGTTTTCACTAACCACAAAAGGCTCAAGTATATCATTACTCAGTGTGAACTGAATTTGAAATTGGGAAGGTGGGTTGAGTACCTTCAGTCTTCTGAATTTGAGCTTTCCTACACGCCTGGGAAAGGCAATGAATTGGCTAATGTGTTGAGAAGGAGGACTCTGATACATTCATTTCAGGAGTCCAACAGTAAGTGGAAGATTATGGATATATTATCTAAGATGCATTTGGAGGTTCATGATAGATAGGGGCAGACGTTTCTTTCTTCTATAGTTATTACCTCTAGTCTACAGGATCGAGTGCAAATGAGATAGCTATCAGATTCTGAAGGCCTAGTCCTACAGGGGGTGTGTTAGGAGAGGCCCTACTCCTAGGTGGACTATAGTAGATGATGAGATCTTGCGTTTCCATGGACTCATATGGGTATCAGTAGACATACGTGAGGAATTGATACGATATTTTCATTCCACGGTTTGGGCAGTTCATCCTGGTATCACCAAGATGTATCAAGATCTACACTATCATTATTGGTGTCCAGGTATGAAGAATGATTTAAATGGGTTTTTCTATGAGATGTTCCACCTGTAAGCAGGTGAAGCCAGAGCATCAAAAACTGGTAGGGCTTTTACAGTAGTTACTAATTCCCGAGTGGAAGTGGAATGACATCGCGATGGATTTTATGATGGGATTACTGAGGTCGCATCGAGGGAATGATGTAGTTTGGGTTGTTATTGACAGACTCACAAAGGTTTCACATTTCTTGCTGATTAAGGAAACCTTCAGTGTTGATGAACTTGGAAGGTTTTACATCCAAGAGATTGTAAGTATTCATGGGGTTCCACACTCTATTTTTTAGATAAGGATTCCTGGTTTACTTCTCATGTATGGTAGGGACAACATAGGTATTTGGGTACATAGGTACTTTTGAGTACAACTTACCATCCTCAGACAGATGGTCAGTATGAGAGCATGATTCAGGTTTTGGAGGACATGCTTCGAGCAAGCGTCCTAGATTTTGGGGGATCTTAGGAGAGACACATACCCCTAGAGGTTTTTCTCCTACAATAATATGTTTGAGACAACGATTTAGATGGCACCTTATAAATCATTGTACAGTTGTCCATTCTGATCACCCCTATGTTGGTTGGAGGCAAGAGAGGCAGCTATGTTGGGACTTTGTCATGTCCAGGATACCAATGAGTAGGTGGAGTTGATTCGGAAAAGGATGGATACCGCACAGTCTTGGAATAAATATTATGTTGATCAATGGAGACAACTTCTAGAGTTTGAGGTCGGAGATCAGGTTTTATTACATGTCACACCGAGGTTTGGATATAGTAGGATTAGAACTTAGGGGAAGCTTCCACTGAGATACGTCGGGCCATTTGAGGTTTTAGAGGGAGTTGGGCTGGTTTTCTATCAGCTTTAGTTACCTCAGAGGTACCAGTATATTCATGATGTCTTCCATGTTTCTCAGTTATGGCGTTATGTTTCAAACCCTTCTCACATTTTTCAACCCGAGGAGGTTGAGTTGGAGGTGGATGCATCCTTCGAGCAGCACCCTATTCATATTGTGGATCGCAGCATGAAAGTTATTTGTGGCTGGTCTGTTCTTATGGTATGGGTGATAGGGAAACCCAAGTTAGTACAGGATGAGACTTGGGAGAGAGAGTTCGACGTACGATCACAGTAGTCTGAGTAGTTTGAAGTTTCTTCTTCACCACCCTTATAAGGGCAATTCAAGGGCGAATTTCTTTAAGGGGGAAGTTTGTAAGAACCTAGATCTTAATTTCATGTATGGATCATTGTTTTGGGTTGTTTTTTAGGAAAAATGAAGAAAGGGAAATTTTCTAAGTATACGCAGTGTACTTTTGAGTACACATCATGTACCAAGTTTCCACGTGTTTCCATGTACTAGCCATGTAACGGCTGAGTACATGGCCATGTGGGTGACCTGGATGACCACCTAAAGTAGGAGCCGGTTGAGGCTAGTATATGGAAAGTACATTAAATGAACATGCCATGTACTTTTCTTTTTAATTGATTAATCGAAGCAAGGTCGTGTCTCATCTCCAGAACCGTCTTCTTCTTCCTGTGTTTCACACAGGAGAGCGACAAGACGACCAAGAACTTCAAAACCCTACCGATTCTCCGTTCGATCTCTGATTGCAATTCCACCGGGTGTGTCGGATTCCCATCAGTGAGTTTTCTCTACCCCTAGAGCCTCTCTTTATAATTTCTCATCTCTCTTAATTTATCCAAGGTTGAAATATTTTAACCTTTTGTAGATCTACGCCGTTCTAGGCCGATTCAAGGGTAGACGTTCAAGAGTGTTCATCGTACAACATCAAGTTAGGTGGTTTGTGAGTTTCTTTGATTTTATTTGGATTATATATGCTTAAAGTAAAAAATATCCTTGTTTAGGGTATTATGTATTTTGGAATTTAACTTTATTTAATACCTTATATGGTTTTTTAGATTGATAAATGGTTATTTCTTAGGCGTAAGGTTTAATACATTTATTATGGGTGTGTTTCCCATGTTTGATTGATTATGGTTGTTTGGTCTAGAATTAATGTTAGGATTGCCTTGTTTTCCATGCCTCATGTTATTGGGATGGAGTTACATTATATATGAGAAGAAAGTGATTTTCATTTTTAAAGTATGACTGAGGGGAATTTGACTATGAGAGCTTCCCAAGGTAGAGTCATTTATGTATAATTTGTAGTTATGTTGACCCATAGGTATTGATTGTGGGAGATGTCGGGTGGTCATAGACCAGAAGGGTTAGACCGTGAGAGCTACCAAGAGCGTCATTATTAAATGAATGTTGGACCATAGGGCATTGACTATGAGAGCTTCTAGGAGGTCACTATATTTTATTACTTATATGCAGACCAAGGGGGTATTAACCATGAGAGCTACCCAGGTGGTCATTTTTAAATGATTAGTTATATGTGGGCACAAAAGGGTTAGACCATCTGAGCTTTCCCAGAGGGTCATTGTTTATTGAATTGATGATATGTTAAAATATAGAGGTTAGACTATGAAAACTTTTCCAGAGAGTTTCTTATTAATGATTGATTGATTATGAAGAGTCTTCCAATCTAAAGAAAAATCTTAGACTCAGTCTTAATTGATTTTTTAGATGGTCTTTTGATATGTTTGTTTGTTAAATTTTATAGGGGATACAAAGCTTAGCCTAGATCCTTAGATTTCATTATTCAACGGATTTAATAATTAAAGAATGTAAATGAATGTAATTGAAAACTGTAGGATTGTTTACTTTTTTTACTCCTTAGTTTATTACTTCATTTCTTCTTATTACCTACTACATATATTCATCGACAGATAGGCACATATTTTGTGGTGGTTTCCTACTAGTATTCATATCACACCCTATTTGGTTCATGCTTTGGGGCCCAAAAAAGATTATATGGTTGTAGGTATAGATAATGGAAAACGCCCTTCTTCATCAGGTGCTTGATTAATGTTGGAGCTGGAGAGAATGGGACCAAGATGATGCTTGCGATGCTGTTAGAGTTTACTATTTTCCATACTTTGATTTCAGTATTTTTTTTCCATCATTGCAACTTGTTTGGATTATTTCCTAGATATATATGACATGCATCATTTATTTATATATGTTGTAGTTATTAATACTATCATTCTTCCACTATTTATTTCTATTGTATTTATTACTACTTATGATATTGTTTACTATTTGTTTCTACTATGCTACTCTGTCAATGAGGGCGTAGTTTCCCCACTATCACACACAAGTCCCTCGCTGCTAGTCGGTAGCCTCTGTCATTTGGGGAAATGCACTTAGGTCCATGTGACCAACTGGGTATGGGGTGGGCACCTTTGGGTAGCACCTAGAACTGGGATATTATAGACGGTCACTCAATTATGGTACAATGGAGAGGGAATACATTATGGGATTTAAAAAAATATAAATCTAGAAAATGATAAAAGTTAAAACTACAATTAGATCATAGATAATCTGAATAGTTTAACAAAACATGTGGTAACTGTACAGACAACATAGGACACCCCAAAAACACTTTCCATGGTTTCCCCTAGGATCCCACAAGATTTGTATATCCATTCATAGACTGCTCCAATTGGAATTTCTAAGAGACAGATATATTCATAAGGTTTATATATATCTTTCCAAACTGTGTTGGCTAACCACGTGTCCCTTAAAAACATTTTAAATTTAAAAAATACAACCTAAAACTAAAAGTGGTTCAAAATAATATAAAATAAATCCCATATTGAAACTATGAGTGTCACACCAAGGATATGAAAACCCAAAAAAATGTTCCTATAGTTAGCCTTTGACAAGGCATTAGCTTTCCAATTTTTCCCTACACTCACACCTCAAATTACGCCAAAATAAAATGATGTAAATTTGACTATCTAGGATAGTGTTTCATCCCAACAAATGATAGAGAATAGCCTTGAGGATATATCCACTACCCTATGTAACCCTATGGAAACACCCCATGTTACGTATGAAGGCCAATAGATCCTTACAATCCAATGAAACTACCATCAATATCCCACCATAATCTCAAGATCCAACACCGAGTTGCAAAATTTACCTAACATAACCAATGTTACAAGGATATGTTATGGGTAAGGAAAATGGTTCACATAACACATAATCTATCATATAATTCCTAACATGAAAATGAACCATCTGTACAACTAACAACATAGACTCAATCCCAAGATTTAGATTACATTACCATCTAAATGTATTCCTACATTTTTTAGGGATAAAATTTTATCTCCACCTATTCCTCAAAAAGATTACAAGTTACATTTAAAATTTTATATCACAACTATTGATAAATGGGAAGCCATGTGGCTGGAATGAATAACTCAAGGGGTCCATCTGGGGTCCCCATATAATTTTTATAACCAAATAAATCAATTTCTAAATGAGAAGGACATGTAGTGATCATTTGATGCAAAGGGATATTTATATCATGGGTGTTGGAACCAAGAGTAACTAAGGTATATCTAGGAAGAAAAATGGAGTGGGTTATATATAAATATTATGGGGATTACAATATGAAAATGTTTCTCTTATAAAGGTTAGTTTAGGGTTTTTAATTATGGGATAATATAGGTTTTCATTACTATATTTTACATTTTATTTGGTTAATATAAAAATTATTTTTCCCAACTCTCTCACTCACTCATTATGTTGTATCATTATCTCACAATGGTAATAGGATAGCATGAGTATCACTCTTGGGATGAAACCAAATGATTCTATAGTCTGTACACTTGGATTTCATTTCTTTGTTTAAAGTTTGGTAAATGTGAGGGAGTATAGTTTTTTCAGTAAGTGATAGGACATCACATCTCATATTCTCTTTTTTTATTCCTCACTATCACACACATCATATCATTCAACACTTGAGATAATGGTATATTATGTGACTAGGATTGAGTGTGGTGTGACTCTATGATCATAGTTCATTGAGGAATTAATGGACACATACTTTATCAAGGTGCCCTCCTATCACTGTTCTTGTAGATAATTATGGGTAGTATACATAGGGATTCTTAGGTGAGTTTCCCATTCACATAATTTTAATAGTGTGGGTGGTTATGTGTTTTTTTTTGGGATAAAACCTTTAACATCCATTTTCTTGTGGGATGAGGAGGTATCTTTCAATATGGGGGTCATTTGTGACATATAATGTGTGAGGATGGTATCTTGGAAGTTTTCATACTTTAATTAATGGTCAATTGATGACTCAAGAGTTCATGATAGATCCAAGGTAGTGGAACATATAGCCTTTATATTGAAGGTAGCACTAGGAACTTGGTGGGGTAGCACTAGGTACTCGGTGATCCCAACAGAGGCCAAGGTCCCCAGGTTGTTCCATCGGGTACCTAGTGGCCTCTAAGAGATCACACATTATTCCCTAGTAAAATTTTCCTTTTAAAAAGAACATTTGATTCTTTTATACCCCTTATATTTACCCCAAATTGGGGTTACTTATATGTCATTCCACCACTAGTAATTGTGAGTCCTTCCTTGGATCCATATTACTCTCCTATATCATTCCTTCAAGTCTCATGGACCAAAGATGATTCAGATGAATTTTTCAAGACAAATCCAAGGCAATTCATTCCCTTTAACCTTATCTCACCCTCTTCACCCATCTTTGTTACTTACCTCTATATTGAATCAGTATTTTGATTTTTTGTTTCACCATGAGATGATGAAATCACTTTTAATCATTGGGATTCCTCTTTTATTACCTAAAGTAAGTCCTTATAGGTCGGTTACCTCATGTTGATAGTGGTTTTGATTATAATAAATTGAAGTATGAGTTTTTGTAGGAATTTTCATACTTAAGGATGAAATTAGATTGTGATTTGGTGAATATAATTGGGGATTTAGGTTTTTAGGGTATTTAATTGATTCTAGAAGTATCCTACCTAGGTTTTTCTCAAGATTTATCCTTCTATAATTATGGTAATTAGTTTATTGGATTCATTGGACTCTAGGTCGTTTATAATGATTCTTTTGTAAATTTTGATAGTATTAATAGTATACCTTGATGATCGGTTGGATTTTAAATCATATCCATGGTTAAGATAAGGATTCTTAACTCTTATAGAGAATTTCCAAGCCATTCCTGGGATGTTCATGCCACTGGTTATTCCAAAAGTAATAATAAATCCAATGAATATTACTTTTGAAATTATGATTCGATGATTTATTAGACTATTTTATTATATTAAGTATAATTATTTCCATAAGATTCTATATGTAATTTAATAACAATTTAAATATAATTTCTTTTTTACTTGAACATGTTTTTTATGGATGATAAGACCTTGATTCTGTAAGTTTAACTTATCATATTTAATTCCATGTTGGCTGCTTATAATTTTTCAAACATGTATCATTGATTTATTTATATTTCCTCATGATGGAAACTCTTTTTACCATGTAGATATTTTCATGACCAATTTTATATGAGACCAAACCTAGTGATGGTATGGATTTCCAATAGATTGAATGATTAAAATGATGTCTCTCCCACTATTTTGACATAACTTTCCTCTTTTAGAAGAGGCATATCCTAATCATTATATCATTAAAAGATTTCAATTTTACCATCTATACTTATGCATTTTGGGTTTTTAATTTCTTACCAAATATATAATTCCTTCTATGATAACTAGAATGAGTTATAATTCAATGGTCCAAACTTAACCTTGGTTGATAGTTTCATCGGTGGTGAGGTAATAGCTAAGATAGATAAGTTGGAGGGAATGATATATTTTTCCAACCCTTCTAGTTTACTAATTCAAGTCATTATCAAAATAAAAACTATATTTTTTCCAATAATAAATAAATTTTTCTCTTCTTTTTTGTATTAAGTTTTAAGTTTCTTTACATAATTTTTATAATTTGTAAAGTGGTTTATGAACATACCCATATTATAAAGTTTGTATAATATTCTACTTTATAGATAAATATGATTATTCTTATAAATTTATTGTGGGTTTATTTTTATAACAAAATTTTTAAGGTTCATCGTTATAAGTATTTATTAATTTTTGCCAAAAATTATTTTTTCCCTTGAATTGGGTTTTAAAATTAGAAAAACTTTTTGCAAAGAAAAAAATTATATGTTTTAATTAAACTCTATAAAATAATTTTATTTTTTATTTGGGTTACTCCAATCATGTATTGGTCATGACCATTGACATGCTTAAAATCTTTTTTTAACACCAGTTTCTACTAGTGACACCCATTCCATTACCTATGTTTGGCCTATCTTGTTATTAAAACACTCTAAGGAAGATGCTGTTACAAAACTTGGGTTATGTTTGATTTATGAGTCATATACCAGTTTTTTGATTCATAATATGAAATTTATTATATTTTTCATGTAATATTCCATGGTTGTATAAAATATGTAGTTTTTCTATGTTGGTGTTAAATTTAGTGTAGTATAAAGAAGAATATCGATCCTCCATGTTACATATCATGATGAATATTATGTTTGAATTATATTCGTAGAATGGTAGTTACTTGATATGTTTGAACATGCTAGAAGGGGTATGGAGTTGTTATATGAACTATAAGAAGGTACATATTGATCAGATATTGGTGATGGGATAAGCTCATAGTACCCTGACTATGTATACCCCTTACCCTACTCCATGGGATGGGAATTGGCCCTATCTTGGTAGATACATTCCATTTTCATGGGATGGGATTGTAAAATAATGCTATTATATACTACTTATTGGGCGAATAGGCTGTAATATTACCCTCCCCCCAGTCGTAACATTGTTACTGAGTTAGACCCTAAGTAGGTAGTATAGGTATAGACCCTCCCAATATAGGGAGTTACTTGGAATAACTATCTACATATTTTTATCATATTTTTTATTACCTTTTCCTTGATATGTTTGATACTTTCCTAAATTACATATATGTGTGTGTGTGTGTGTGTGTGTGTACAAACATGTTCGTGCATATATCTAGTTATTTACTTTTGAGTTTAGGCACATTGGTGATTACCTAGTGAGTATGTAAATGCTTACACCCTACATGGACACCTTGTTGTACATGCATAATCACATGCTTCATTTCAAGTACCTTATTATCAATGTGATGCTCAAGGAACTATTTTACTAGGTAGGTATAAAAGATAGATCATATTGGGGCCTTATTTATAGGATAGGATTTCTTTTGGAATCATTGGGGGGATGGTGTGGTAGGATCATAGGTGTTTTTCAAAGATGTTTTTCTAAGGTTATTCCATAAGTATCCTTATCATTTTAACTCATTAGGTTGTATTTGGTTCACCTTATATCTATATATTGGGTTATTTTTTATTTTTTATTTTATTAAATTCATGTGAAATCATGTATTGGTTGGTACGTATTCATGTTTTATAAATCTATTATATCATTTATTTCCCTTATGGTCTTACTAATCGGTATGCCAATATCGAGAAATAGTGTTTTGGTATTGCATGTCTTTCGAACCCAAGGGTAATTCTAGATTTTTTGTGGGAATCTAGTCTTGTTTTCTTCTATTAATCATGGTGAAAACTACCTCCAACTTATGTTTTATCATACCCTGGTGTTTATGACAGTTTATGTTGAATGGGAGGTATACCTAAGTTCTTATGATGATTTATCTCAGTATCATTCAAGTTATTAGGACATGGTCATTATATATCCAGTGAGTTAGAATAGGGGAAGGGATTATTAAAAATTCTATGAAGGGAATGAGTTTGAATCTAAGGGTATTACCTTATCTCCTAATATTATTTTGTGTGTATTGAATTTTTATATTTCAAAACAAACTTTCAATCCATTACATGCATCACCCCCTGTGATTTGAGTTTTATAATTCCTTAGTGAATAATATTATTTGATTAGAGGAATAGTTGATAAGAAGTATTCCCCCTTGAGGGGAAAACTATGGTCAGAACCCTTTCTATATTCATAGGTTTATAAATTCTAATGTGTCATAAAAACATTTATATGGTTTGGTCACATCATGAGGACACTATGGTTGGACAATGATTATGAAAGATATATCAGATCATATTAAAGTTATTTGGGATCACATGAGGATAGTTCAAAGTAAAATTAAATCCTATGTAAATTAGAGGAGTAGGTTACTAGAGTTTATGGTTTGAGATCATGTGTTCTTTATAGTCTCTAATTTACATGGAAATTAAAGGTTTGGTAAGGGAGGTAGGTTTTCACCATGTTTTTTTAGTCCATTTAAGTTGTTGGAATAGGTTAGAGAGGTAATTTATTGATTGGTGACACCTCCATAGTTGTAAAAATTTCATGACATGTTTCATATGTCAAAAATTTAGAAATATTATCATAATTATTCACATTTTATTGATATAAATGTTTTGGATATCAAAGATGACGTGAACTTTGTGGAGTATATGAAGGAAATTTAGGATCATGGAGAGAAAGTCATGTGAAGATGAGTTATTCCCATCGTGAAAATTATTTGGTGTAATGGTGGTGTTTAGGAAAGTAATTATGAGAGGGAATCACAAATGTGGGTGTAATATACAAGTTTATTTTGATAATTTAATTTTTTTTTGATATATAATTTATTTATTGATGAAATTTGAATGAAATTTTTCGGTGACTATTTCCACTTTTTATGATTATGGTTAAATATTTTTTAGGGTGAAAAGTATTAAAACAGTGTCTAATTTAGAGACCTGGATTTTTATATTTTGGGTGTATGTGAAATTTTATGTATTTTTAAAAAGTAAGGTAAAATTGGTAATTTTTTCAATCTTTGAATGGAATTTTGAATTTTTTTTTATTAAAGACATGGAGTTTACTCTTAGTCAGTGGTTTGGTAATTTTCTAAGGTGACGATATTTACTAATGAGTGTCAGTAGTGATGGAAATACATTATTATTTATTTAATTAATTCATATTTTATGGATTATAATTATAAAATAAGTCGTATTTACATTGAATTATTAGATAAATTAGGGTCAGATATATTTTTATATTGACTATGTTGTAAGTTAGAGGTTTTAAGATGTTAAAATAATGGTTGGTTTTAATAGAAAGTAAATGAGATCTTTAATGGATGGTTATGAATGTAATTTATGTGGGAAAAGGATATAGTTATAGTAAATTGAAGAGGGGAATTCATTTACCAACAAAGTCATTTATCTTGAATCTCACTAATTCTCCAAATGGATAAGGCCTTTAGATATTTTGGTACCATGGTGGATTGATATTGAGAGACAAACAAATAATGGTATTTTAGGAAGATGATCGGTGGAGATCATCGAAGATTTAAAGAATATCTTTCATCATGGAATCAAGGCAAGTGACTCAAATTTTCATCTATATTATAATACTTATAAATCTTCCATGCTTATGATTTTACTCATTTAGTAGACGATTCTTAATAATCTGAAAGAACGATTATGTAGTAAAATGAATTTTAGAAAGATTATGAAATTAATGGTTTATTATTTAGATCAATAATTAGTATAAATGGAATGTAGTGATTATTATAAATATAATTCTATGAGTGTAAAATATGAATTTATAGTGGTGTAAAATGATTAATGATGGATTTGAATATAAATTTATGGAATTATTGTAGAATATTTTTTATAAGTCATATGTGAATTATTTGTAATGTGTTTATGGTGGGATATTTTATGGAAAATATGAGATATAGAAGAGACCATTGTGTGGTGATGTCCACCATGTTGTATTTTATTTTTGGTCATTGTGTGTTACAGTAAATCACAGTACATGTGGAAATAGTATAAGACACCATTTGGTCAACTCCTCCAATTTAATTTTCATGTTTTTTTAGTTGTTAATGAATTTTGTGATTATGTGTAAACTAAATTAAAACATTAAAAGAGTTTAAAATTTTTTTTAAATAAATGATGTGGGATCCAAAGAGTTTTTCTATTTCATAACATTTAGAATATTATGATGTATAATAGGAATTTTATTTGATGCATGTGTCCTATATAAAGGAGTTTGATAACTTTATTGTAACATAATGAAATTATTATCACATATCTAAAACTCTCCCAATATCTAATCTTCATTTTATTTCATGGAGTATGTTCTAACACATTGTCTAGATAATTAATGCCCCACGAAAGTGTTCAGTGATTCCAATGGTCAAAGGATACCATCAGTTGTAAGAACATGTTGGTTTTTGCTAATGGAACTCGATCAAAATCACTACCAATGAAGATTGAAATCTTGGATATTGAGGTATGTTCATTTTATTATTTTCCTTATTCATCCTACTGAATCCTCTTCTATTTGTTATTGGCCTGATTTTCATGTGTACTTTCATGAAAAATTGATATTGTGATGTCCCACAGAACCCAAAAATATTGATGTTGATTTTTTTTCATGAGCATTCACAAAAAAATTGATAACTAACGAATATAAAATCAAATCCTATGATAGTGGGAAATCATAGAAAATATATTATAGGATATATGGTGGGAATTATATACTTTTGAATAACTTATACCAATTTGTTATGGGGGGCATTCCATTATCTAGAAAAGGTGTATAAGTGATAGTGAGGGCTATGGGTGATGTGGTGGTGAGTTGCGCAAGGTTATTCCATATATGCATGGGGAAGTGAAACATTCTAGAGTTGGATGATATTTCTATAAAATAATTACATGAGGTAGTGTGATATCTATAAGTTCATTCCACATTGTCATGGGTCTATTCCATTCTTAGCAGGGGTCTTTTAGTTATACTCTTTTAATAAATGATAATTATGGGATGAGATAACAGAGATGGTAGAACTCATTTATAGTATGAACCCTAAATAACATATCTAGTGTGAAGATATGTAGGTATGGATGTGATATGGATATGGAATTATGTGCCTTGGTTGAAATAGGTCCTAAATATTTATTGGAAATATGATGTGCTTGTGGTGATAGTGTGTTCCCAGAATACGAGGAAGGTTAGTTATGTTGTGTGATTATATTACCTGGTACCTTTTTATGGGTGATGTATTAGGTGTGTGATGTTTATGTGGATTATATGGATAGAAATGGTGAATATGTGATGTACACTTGTGAGAATGTAGGTTGGGTAATGGAGAGTCCTTGCATTACCCCTAATTTCAAGTAAGTAACCCTTTCATTATGATTTTTAAGTATGTAAAGTGTTTGGGTGAAGTTTAGGAGGGTTTAGATGACTTTTGAATTTTTTTGGGTCTTTTCTAAAGGTGCATGGTTTGAGAATGATTTATAAAAACCATGAAACTCCTATAGGAAATTGTGTATAGTAAGACAGGGGATAATGGGAAGGTGCGTTGTTAGGTGCACAGTTTATCCAAACCATGTGAAATCCTAGAAGAAACGATGAAAAGTAGAACAAAGAGACTTTGTCACGACCCGACCCTACCCGGGCTCAAGCCGCAACTACCCCAAGCCCGCCTCTATAGGACAGGGTCTGGCGACAAGCACCGAAGGCTAAACAACTCAGGGAGGCCATTGCCTGAGTACCTGTACACACACACACGCAGCACGCTCATTGCAAAAGTGCAGAGTAAAAGGAAAAGTAAAATACTAACTACTATAAATAACCACAAGAGTGTATCGACCTCTAAACAGTACAAAGTAAAAGCTGAAAAGAAACGGGGAAAAACACACGTCCAACCAGAAAAGTTCCACAACCTATCAAAAGGTAACAAAAGAAAAACAGCTGGAAGGGTCCCCCACCTAGAACCCGACTTTGACCACCGTACGCGGTCCAAGCTCCCGAACTCCTAAGCTCCTCTGACGTCACGATCGACCTGTCTGTCGTCTGCAAGGTCACACCAAGTGCGGGAAAATCCCAAGAAGGGGTGAGTATAAAAATACTCAATAGGATACCTTGAAGGCTCTAGGGAGCAACAAAGGAGGTACTGAAGGGTAAGCAGTAGGTCGAACAGGGAATATGAAAGGAGTACTACAAGGAGTGCAGTAGAGTAATAGTAGAGAGTCCAGCTCAACCCAATAAGAGAAAGAAGGTAGACTCGTCCAGACATAAGGATCTAGAAATGGTGAGAAGATAAACTTCTTTTTGATTCTTCGCTACCTATAGCAGGAGAGTAGACTCATCCAACCACGAGAAGCTAGACACGGAAAGCACGTGGCATACCCCGCGCGTCTTGACCTCTCCTGGGAGGAGAGTAACCAAAACCCAAGGAGTGGGTACTGGAACAAGGTATATACATATCCATATGCTCAAACAAGAAGCCCGAACAAGATCATAAGGGGGTCTCCATCCCGTAGATCAGCCCAATAAAGTGAGTAGCCAACAGTCCCAAAAGTAACCATCATCGATGCCTAGCATCCCACACGTCTACCCCGAACTGTAATCCAAGGGGCTCAAATCACCGCACCTTGACACTATCTGCTTTGGGCGGCACTGACTCGCCCACACGGTTTTAGGTCGCGTCACAAGGACGCGTCTCGGTGGGGAAATCGCCCCTTGTACTTGAGAGTTCCGGGTGAAGCCAAACCACACCTCGTCACTGTCCCACAGTCGAGAGGTTTCCTCAAAGTCAAAGTTGTCATGTCACTGACCCATACAAATGAGGGTCCTGCTCTAGTAGTCATGGAGTAAAGCCACGGACTAGCCTAGTATAAAGGACTGAGTCTAGAATGCCAACTAGGGACCCACTGCCCAGCCCTGCTGGAGGGTAATTCATAATAAGATATCGGGTGACCCACTGCCCAGCCCTGGTGGAGGGTAGACCTAGAATTAGTCGACAGGCGACTTACTACCCAGCCCAGATGGAGGGTAGACCTGGAACAAGACGACGAGCGATCCACTGCCCAGCCCTGCTGGAGGGTAGACCTGGAACAAGACGACGAGCGACCCACTGCCCAGCCCTGCTGGAGGGTAGACCCTTAAGAGTCGTCGGGTGACCCACTGCCCAGTCTCTACTGGAGGGTAAATCCGAAGAAGTCGACGAGCAACCCACTACCCAACAGAACTCGGAGTGGGTATCGCGCAACCACCCAACTCCAGAACAAAACCAGGGGAAACCACTCAACCCTGTTGGTCTAAACCATCGCGAACAGGAGGACCCTCTATGTCGTGAGAGGTCAAAGGTACGTAAAGAAAAACAAGGCACGCACATGGGGCCCACACGACATGTGGCCCCAGCTCAACCCCAACCAAGCACACAAATGTTCTCCAGTACAAACAACCACATGTACCTCCAAGCGTTCTCGTATACTCCCAGAGTATACCACGGCTCCAGCCCAAAGGCTAACGTGCACACGACACCCAACGTCAACGTGAAGGGCATAAACGTAACAACTCCAACTTTCCACCTCAATGGATCAGGCACCACCAACCACATCTCTTCCAGCATTACCTCACTCACATGGGAGTGAATGCGATCACACGCTAAGGGTTCACTTCTGAACATAGCAAGAAGAACCACCACCGGAGCACCTTTCATATTTCCACATTTAATAAGATCACGCAAGAGGCTCCGCTCGCCTGAACAGATTACACCACTGTAATCCTCACAGAAAAAATGCGAGATAGACTACTTACTTTCCTTAAACGGATATCCAAATGAAAATTCGTCCGACACCGCTTTACACCCGAACGACGTCCCGTGGTCCCGGGCTTCGGTCCCAAAAATAGTCGGGCGCATCGCACCATCGTGATCCCCTTAGAAAGACATGTCAAAAGGGCTTCTCATTTGAGTGGAACAGATATCCAGAGAAAAAGGTGCATTTTGGAGCACCACACACGAGCGGTGCTACGTGGGACCCACATCCCAGTCCCGAAGCACAAAAAACGGATCGCACCGTTGCGATCCTCTCGAAAAAGTACCCAAGTTTGACAAATCACTTGTCCGAAACGGACACCCGGCAATAAAGCTAGAAATCACCGCCAACTCCCAAAACGGCCCCCGTGAGGCTGACACCATCATGTGGAATTAAAGCGGGCAGATTGCGCCATTGCAATGCCCTCGTAAAAACACCCAACATCAACTACTCGCATGCCCCGAATGGACGTCCGATGAAATAGTTGTAAAGCGCTGCACGCAGCTCGAAAGAAGGGTCATGGGGGACAAGCCTCAACCCTGGTTTCAACGTCCAAAACCACACTAGAAAACTCCAGCTCAACTCCATGGTCGCAACGCCACTGACGGTGCTCAAAACGGACATTGGATGTGCATGCAGCATTCGTCTGAAGAGTCCTCAAATAATAATAAATATTTTATTATTATTAACGTGAGAATTTCAAACAATACGCCTTGGAAAAAGAATCTTTAATTTTCCAAAACCATTATTGAAGGTCCGTCTTGATGCGAGGGTCGTGCAGTTGCTGACAGCTCGCCAATCGGATACTGCACGCAGAAGTTATTGCGGGTCGAGGTTTTAAACAATAATATGATATTATTGTTATTTGAGCATTTCGGGGAACCGATCTACAAACCCAAAAAAGACATATAAAATTAACCTCAAAATGACCGCATTAAAAGTTGGGTCGCACTGCCGCAGACAATGTGCCAATCCAACACCATATGAGGGTGTTACGACTGAAATAGGATTTTATAATAATAAAAATTTATATTATTATTATATTATTAATACATTATATTAAATTACTCTTTTTTTAACACCCTTATTCCACGCAAGCCCTGTTTTTTTATTTCTCCCCTCACTCCAATCAAGGAGAAAGGTCGCGTTCTTCTTTTTCTTTCCCGGTCGTCTTCAACCTCGGCAACTCAACAGACCCACGGGATTCGGGTCTTGGTTCCTCCACGACGACCCAGGTCGTCTCCAGCGACCTCCTTCCGCTCGACCGCCGACGCCCTGTGGCCACCTGCACTACACGACCTTGACCACCTCCGCTCGGCCTCACCCTCACCGACGCCCGCTGAAGCCACCCCGGACCGCCGCTCGACCTCGCCGTCCGCCGACGCCCGCGCCCCTGCTGGCGCCTCCGCTCACCTGGATGCCTCCCGCAGCCGCTCTTCTGCAGCCAACCGCTCACCCTGGAGACCCACCGCCAAGCCGGCCTACCTGAACCCTCTCCAGACCACCCGGATTCACCGAAAAAACCTTTAAAGACTTCGATCCTTCATCCGACAACTGCGGACGTGTCGGAACTCGGAATCTCAATCCGAAACAAGCATCGGAAAGCTCAGAATAAGTACTACACAACCATGGGATTCACTCAACCATTCGACGGCAATATGACACTAAAAATTGAGATCGATGTAGGTGTGAGAATTTAAAGATAAACACATGATCCTACCTCTTTGTTCGTAGCCCGACGCTTCATCGTCAATCTGCCATACTCGCGCACCACCTTGGGGAGGAGAGGATGGAGCTTGAAGGACGGGGAGCTCCATGGTTGAGCTTCTTTCACCAAAGGATGAACAAAGGGATGAGGGGAGGTGGTTAAGTCTTTAAATAAGGAAAAACTTATTAAAATTTTAATTAATTTAATACCTCCAAAATGGCCCGTATCCAAAACCTCCGGCGCGGTCAGGATTAAGACTCCCCTAGGGTAAACACCACCTCCCGAGCGCAACGGAGGTTTCGGAATTTTAATCCGAGTCTCCGTTCAGAAGTTATAAAATTCAACGTCCGAAGCCGCTAAATAACGAAAACGCCCCTGGCAGCATTTTTCACAGAAGGTCCGCGCCCGAAAAACATACACCCCTCCTAGGGTAAAAGGCATGCTCCGGACTCAACGGTGCCCTCTTTTTTTCCATCTAAGCAACCGTTTAAGAGATAATTGAGTTTACCCATTAAAAAAATAAATTAATTATTTTAATTATCCAGTTAACGTTTCGTTAACGGGCGAGGGGTCCCAACGTCCCGCGCCGACATGTTTTATGTCGTTCCTACGGTAAAAACCCCATTTAGGACCCATCCATACACTCAGATTTAGGATCTGAAGCACCTTTTAGAAGATATCCCATTTATTTGGCGTGCCCAGTGTGAACGCACTGAAAATTTAATTCTGACCACACTGGGGCTCGGAATCGCACGCCGTCTGAAGGAGCTGCTCTGGAATAACATCAATAATATTCCAAAGTCTTTTATAGAAAAACCGAGTTCTTACATCATTCCCTCCTTCAAGATTTTCATCCCCAAAAAGCAAAACCAGGGAACAACTCACGGTACTAAGCCCGCACCTGGCTCTTCCGTACCCAGAAGAACCCTGGCACAGTCCTGTGCCACCGCACACAGACCAAAGGATTTGATCCGTTCACACAAGGTCTGCCCATGCCGATGATGTGCATAGGATCACACACACACACCTTCTCAGGTAGGCCATGCGGGAGACGTCGTGCACCCACTCTATATTTTGGGGTTAGGGCATGGCGGTAGGGAACCTCGCCATCCCTTTGCATGGTCTCAAATGGCCCGAAGGCTCTTGGGGGTAGCCCACCTCCCCGATCGAACCTCTACGTCGCATGCCACGACTGAAATCACTGCCCACACCTGGAACAAGGCCCGATGATTCCCTCCTTCAGAATATCCATATGGTGAAACACCCAAGGATATCTAGTCACGTAAGGTTTCACAGTCGATATCCCGCAACCAAGACCCTCTTACACACTTGGAAGCGAAGGAGTCAACAACATCAACTAAAAAAAGTTCCTACGCCTTTTTACCTTACCAACACAGGGTTACATTGACGCCCCGCCTCACCCTGGTAATACCTCAAATAAGGGGCAGGGAGAAAAATAATTTCACACTCAGATTCTAAAAATTCTACTTGAAAAAATTAGAAGAGCTGTAGTGCGTACCTCTTATCACTTCATTCTCTGCAGGATCGTAGACATCCAAAGCTCACGGCTGTCCTTGGTCCCAACTGTCAGCTCCCAGAGCCTGACATGGACCACCTAGTGGTGACGGGAAGACCTCGTAAGGTCATCCTCCACTTCCAGCTCCTCCCTCTCCTCTGCAAGCACCACCTCTCAGGTCACTACTCCGATCACAACGTTGCCTCTGTCATGGTGGTGCACCTGCTGCCTGCCCGATATTCTCAGCGTGCCGGTCAGGCAGTCCTGTGCCAAGTTACCTCGCCCATCACAAGCATAGAACCGACGCTCTCCGGGCTTCCATGGTGCCCTCCGGCGCCACTGTGGTGTACGACTACTCCCCTGAGTCCGGTTATCAAAAATCCACATGCGTCGAGGTTCTGTCAGCCGACGCCCGCTAGTTGTGGAAGACGTCTCGGCTCTGTTGAGCCTACTACCACCACCAACTTTAGAGCGTGACAGGAATCTCTCTGTCACCAACGCCTACTCTAGAACCCCAGAATATGTGGAAAATCACAAGGGTTCTATGACATCACGAATCTCTCTACAGAGACCCTGCTCGAACTTCTGTGCTCGGAAGTTGCTGTCATGGACCAAGAAAGTCGCTCAAACTGCAGAAGCTCGAACTGCAGGAGCTCCTGAATCTGAACAGAGTGTAAGCAGGAGGGAAAAAATGCCTCATGAAACAACAACTGAAATTCACCCCATGAAAGTGACGACTTGTCAAGAAATTGAGTCACCAGACTCCACCAACGCCAAGTTGCTCCGCGAAAAAGGTTGGCAGCCAAATCCACCATAAGATCTGTCGGCTTCTGCACAAGCCTAAAGAGGAAAACCACCATCTCTAGCCAAACCTTTGCTACCTGAGGGTCTGGCTCACCGCTGAACATCAGTGGTCTCTGCCACTGGAACTCGCGGAGTGCGCTCAGCCTACGCTCAAGCCCCATATGCTCTGCTGGAGCTGTCTGCTGCTCAACAGGTGGGGGTGCTGCTACCGGCCCACCCAGAAAAAGGGGCTCGCATGATGGGTCCTGGACTGAGGCCTCGCTGCTCACAGGGTCATCGTCACGCACCAAATCTGGTATCCTGGCTGGATGTCTTCACGGAGACATCCTGAATGTTATCAAGGAGTTCTGTGATCAGATGAGCATATATGTATATACCGGTAACAACAATGGGGAGCTGACTCAAGAAGGACATTCAAGACTCAATCCTATGTGATGCACAATCCAATTTTCCCTGCAGCAAGTGTCTCAGCATGACGAGTTGACAAGCGGGTTATCTGGGTCCTGGTGAATGGATACGTCGGCTGACGCACCATCACTGGACTCTTTGGCCTCAGAGCCGCTCTCGAGACACGTTGACATTGTTTCCCTAGATCCTAACCAATTCCTTTTTAGGGACATCCAAACAACATCCCAAGGAACGAAACTCTCTCAGATACCACTTTGTCATGACCAGACCCTACCCGGGCTCGATCCGAAACTACCCCAAGCCCGCCTCCATAGGTCAGGGGCTGGCGACAAGCACTGAAGGCTAAAAAACTCGGGGAGGCCTTTGCATGAGTAGTTGTACACACACACACGCTGCACGCTCAATGAAAAAGTGTAGAGTAAAAGGGGAAAGTAAAATATGAACTGCTATAAATAACCACAAGAGTGCATCGACCTCTAAATAGTACAAAGTTAAAGCTGAAAAGAAAAGGGAAAAAACACACGTCCAACCATAAAAGTGCCACAACCTGGCAATAGGTAACAATAGAAAAATAGCTGGAAGGGTCCCCCACCTAAAACCCGACTCCGACCACCGTACGCGGTCCAAGCTCCCGAACTCCTAAGCTCTTCTGACCTCACGATCGACATGTCTGTCGTCTACAAGGTCACACCAAGTGCGGGCAAAGCCCAAGCAGGGGTGAGTATAAAAATACTCAGTATGATACCTCGAAGGCTCGAGGGAGAAACAAAGGAGGTACCGAAGGGTGGGCAGTAGGTCGAACATGGAATAGTAAAGGAGTACAACAAGGAGTGCAGTAGAGTAATAGTAGAGAGTTCAGCTCAACCCAACAAGAGAAAGGAGGTAGAAATGTCCAGACATAAGGTGCTGGAAACGATGAGAAGATGAAATTCTCATCAAGTCTTCGCTACCTATATCAGGAGATTAGACTCATCCAACCACGAGAAGCTAGACACGGAAATCACGTGGCATACCCCACGCATCTTCGCCTCTCCTGGGAGGAGAGTAACCAAAACCCAAGGAGTGGGTACTAGAACAAGGCATATACATATCCATATTCTCAAACAAGAAGCTCGAACAAGATCGTAAGGGGATATCCATCTCGTAGCTCAGCCCAAGAAAGTGAGTAGCCAACAGTCCGAGAAGTAACCATCACTGATGCCCAACATCACACACGTCTACCCCAAACTGCTAGCCAAGCAGCTCAAATCACCGCTCATCGACACTATCCGCTTTGGGCGGCACTGACTCACCCACGTGGTTTTAGGTCGAGTCACAAGGACGCGTCTCAGTGGGGAAAGATCCCCTCGTACTTGAGAGTTCCGGGTGAAGCCAAACCACACCTCGTCACTGTCCCACAGTCGAGAGGTCTGATCAAAGTCAAAGTTCTCACGTCACTGACCCATACAAATGAGGGTCCCGCTATGGTAGTCACGGAGTAAAGCCACAGACTAGCCTAGTATAAAGGACTGAGTCTGGAATACCAACAGGTGACCCACTGCCCAGCCCTGCTGAAGGGTAGACCTGGAATAAGTCAACAGGCGACCCACTACCTAGCCCAGATGGAGGGTAGACCTGGAACAAGATGACGAGCGACCCACTGCCCAGCCCTGCTGGAGGGTAGACCTGGAACAAGATGAAGAGCGACCCACTGCCCAGCCCTACTGGAGGGTAGACCCTTAAAAGTCGTCGGGTGACCCACTGCCCAGTCTCTGTTGGAGGGTAAATCCGAAGAAGTCGACGAGAAACCCACTGCCCAACAGAACTCAGAGTGGGTATCGCGCAACCACCCAACTCCAGAACAAAACTAGGGGAAACCACTCAACCTTGCTGGTCTAAACTACCGCGAGCAGCAGGACCCTCTATATCGTGAGAGGTCAAAGGTACGTAAAGCAGAACAAGGCACGCACATGGGGCCCACACAAAGTGTGACCCCAGCTCAACCCCAACCAAGCGCACAAACGTTCTCAGGTACAAACAACCACATGTACCTCCAAGTGTTCCCGTATACTCTCAGAGTATACCACGGTTCCAGCCCAAAGGCTCACGTGCACACGGCACCCAACGTCAACGCAAAGGGCGTAAATGTAACAACTCCAACTTGCCGCCTCAACGACTCAGGCACCGCCAACCACATCTCTTCCAACATTACCTCACTCACACAAGAGTGAATGCGATCACACACCAGGGGTTCTCTTCCGAACACAGCAAGAAGAACTACCACCGGAGCACCTTTCATGCTTCCACATTCAATAAGATCATGCAAGAATCTTTGTTCGCCTGAACAGATTACACCATTGAAATCCTCACAGAAAAACACACGAGATAGACTACTTACTCTCCTCAAACGGATATCCGAAGGAAAATTCGTCCGACATCAATTTAAGCCCGAACGACGTCCCGTGGTCCCGGGTTTCGGCCCCAAAAATAGTCGGGCGCATCGCACCATTGTGATCCCCTCGGAAAGACACGTCAAAAGGGCTTCTCATTTGAGTGGAATAGATATCCGGAGAAAAAAGGTGCATTCCGGCGCACCGCACACGAGCAGTGCTACGTGGGACCCGCATCCCGATCCCGAAGCACAACGAACGGATCACACCGTTGCGATCCTCTCTAAGTACACAAGTTTGACTAATCACTTGTCCGAAACGGACACTCAATGATAAAACTGGAAATCACCGCCAACTCCCAAAACGGCCCCCATGGGACCCGCACCATCGTGCGGAATTAAAGCGGGCAGATTACCCCATTGCAATTCCCTCAGAAAAAGACCCAACATCGACTACTCGCACGCCCCGAACAGACATCCGATGAAAAAGTTGTAAAGCACTGCACACAGCTCGAAAGACATGTCGTGGGGCCCACGCCTCAACCCAGGTTTCAACATCTGAAACCACACTTGAAAACTCCGACTCAACGCCAGGGTCGCAACGCCACTGACGATGCTCAAAACGGACGTCGGATGTGGACACAACGTTCGTCTGAAGAGTCCGCAAATAATAATAAATTTTTTATTATTATTAACATGAGCATTTCGCACAACGTGCCTTCGAAAAAGAATCTTTAATTTTCCGAAACCATTATGAAAAGTCCCGCTTAACGCAAGGGTCGCGCAGTTGGTGACAGATCGCCAATCAGATACCACATGCAGAAGTTATTGCGGGTCGAGGCTTTAAACAATAATATGATATTATTATTATTTGAGCATTTCGGGGAACCGATCTGCAAACCCGAAAATGACATCTAAAATTAACCTCAAAATAACCGCATTAAAAGCTAGGTCGCACTGCCACAGACAACGTGCCAATCCAACACCATATGAGGGTGTTACGACTGAAATATGATTTTATAATAATAACAATTTATATTAATATTATATTATTAATACATTATATTAAATTCCACTTTTTTTAACACCCTTATTCCACGCAAGCCCCGTTTTTTTATTTCTCCCCTCTCTCCAATCAAGGAGAAAGGTCACGTTCTTCTTCTTTTTTCCCGGTCATCTTCAACCTTGGAAACTCAACAGACCCGTGGGATGCAGGTCTTGGTTCCTCCACGGCGACCCAGGTCGTCTCCAGCGACCTCCTTCCGCTCGACCGCCGATGCCCCGTGGCCGCCTGCGCCGCATGACTCCGGACACCTCCGCTCGGCCTCACCCTCACCGACGCCCGCTGAAGCCACCCCGGACCGTCGTTCGACCTCGCCGCCCGCCGACGCCCGCGCCCCTGCTGGCGCCTCCACTCACCCGGCTGCCTCCCGCAGCTGCTCGTCTACAGCTGGCCGCTCACCCTAAAGACCCGCCACCAAGCCGGACCGCCTGAACCCTCGTCGGACCACCTTGGTTCACCGGAAAACGACGGTTTTTCCCGGAAAAACATTTAAATACTTCGAACCTTCGTCCGACAACTGCGGACTCGTCGGAACTCGGAATCTCAATCCGAAACAATCATCAGAAAGCTCAGAATAAGTACTACACAACCATGAGGTTCACTCAACCATTCGAAGGAAATACAACACTACAAATTGAGATCGTAGTAGGTGCAAGATTTTAAAGATAAACGCACGATCCTACCTCTTTATTCGTAGCCCGACGCTTCATCGTCGATCTGCCATACCCGCGCACCACCTTGAGGAGGAGAGGATGGAGGTTGAAGTATGGGGAGGTCCTTGGTTGAGCTTCTTTCTCCGGAGGATGACCAAAGGGATGAGGGGAGGTGGTTATGTCTTTAAATATGGAAAAACTTATTAAAATTTTAATTAATTTAAAACCTCCAAAATGGCCTGCATCCGAAACCTCCGGCACGGTCAAGATTAAGCCTCCCCTTGGGTAAACAGCACCTCCCGAGCACAACGGAGGTCTCAGAATTTTAATCTGAGTCTCCATTCAAAAGTTATAAAATTCAACGTCTGAAGCTGCTAAATTACGAAAACGCCACAGACGGCATTTTTCACAGAAGGTCTGCGCCCACGAAACTTACACCCCTCCTAGGGTAAACGGCACGCTCTAGACTCAACGGTGCCCTCATTTTTCCCGTCTGAGCAACCATTTAATAAATACTTCAGTTTACCCATTAAATGAATAAATTAATTATTTTAATTATCCGTTTAACGTTCCGTTAACGGGCGAGGGTTCCCAACGTCTCGCGCTGACATGTTTTATATCATTCCTAGGGTAAACACCCCATTTAGGACCCATTCGTACACTCGGATTTAGGATCTGAAGCACTGTTTAGGAGTTATCCTATTTATTTGGTGTACCCAGTGTGAACGCACTGAAAATTTAATTCCGACCACACTGGGGCACGGAATCGCACGCCGTCTGAAGGCGCTACTCTGGAATAACATCAGGAATATTCCAAAGTCTTTTATAGAAAAAACCGGGTTCTTACAGATTTTTCATAGTTGGCACACAATATATATAACAGTGTGGGTCAACCATGAGAGGTGCTTCTTGAGGCAGATGTTGGTGCATGGTTAGCGCACAATTTTCCTAACCGTGTGACTAACTATGAACGGTTTAAAAACACGATCCTAAAAGGTTGATCTAGGTTATGATTAGCTTTTAAACCCTTGTTTTTCCTCCAATTCAGCCCTAACTAAATAATTATTCCTCCCAAAGTCTTTGTAATATTTTCCCATCAAATCAGAAGTGATCCTAAGGTATTTTTTGGGTGCATTGAAGCATGATTCCCTTTGTAAGTCCTCATTTGTGGTATTTTTTCATGTTTTTTTCTTAGATATACATTCTTCTCCCTCTCTATTTCTTATATCTGGTCTTTTGTGGATAGATATAAGGTGGTTGATACCAATCATGTTTAGATTTGTCCTTTTTAATGTTAGGGGAAGAGATCTAAGGTGGGTTTTTAGAGATTCAACCAGGATTTGTGGGCATTTTCATGTCATTATTCATTTTTTTCATAATTTTCAAGGTAGGTGGATTCACTCTTGAATCTACCCCTCCTTATTGTCTTTAATTGAGGTGTAATTCCTACTTAGCCTTAAGATAAATTCCTAAGGCACTAAAGGCTAGAAATAAATGCCAAGGGATTTAGTACATTAGGGGGATGATTTTCCCTTTGAGAAATAAAACAACCCATCAAAACTTTTAATAACAAAAGACTACTATATGATGCATGATAATGATTTAAAACAACTCAAAGTAATACCTTTTATATCAAAACCAGACTACAAAAAATTTCCATAGCATAAGACTACCAATATCAAAGTACAAAGTGGAAGATAAAACCAACAAAACCCAAAACTCTGAATACATAGATACATAACTACAAACATGCTCCATATTCCTACTCCAAAATATATCCCAAGTGTCATTAATCAGAATTAAATAAGTGTGATACATTACCTTTTCTTGTATCCTGATAAATGATATCTACAAAAGAACCAAAGTTCCAATGCAGGGGTGAGTGATCATGTGTTTATTAGGATCTATCCGAGGATTGGACATAATCATTTCAGGAAATAGGGAAAGGTATCACCTTGATACATAGACCCTTTTGAGATACTAGAATGGTTTGGTGAGGTGGCATATTGGTTGGATTTTCTCCCATGGTTCAGTGCAACGCATAATGTGTTTCATGTTTCTTAGTTAAAAAGTTTCATCTTAGCCCTGAATATATGATTCAATGGGACCACATTAACCTATAACCAGATTTTTTATTGGATCATATTCTAGTGTGGATTGTGGATAGGAATTTGAAATTATTCAAGGGAAAATAATCAGTATAGTATGGGTTTTTTGGAAACATAGTTATATTTAGGAAGAGACTTGGGAATGGGAGAATAAAATGGTTGAGCAATGCCCCAAACTATTTCAGGACAATAGTGGTTTTCTACTTTATGGGGATGGAAAGGATGATGGTATGGAGAAAGTAGAACCTCTAGTTTCAATTTATTTACCATTTCTTTATGCTTTTTAAGTATGTGAAATTTTTGGGTGAAGTTTGGGAGGTTTTAGTAGAATTTTGTAAATTTTTTGGTCTTTTCTAAAGGTGTACGGTTTGAGCATGGTTTTTCGAAATTGTGAAACTCCTATAAGAAACCATACACAATGAGACATGGTCTAATGGGAAGGTGAATGATTTTTCCAAACCCTACAAAATCCAATGATAAACCATGAAAAGTTGGATATAGAGATTTTTCATGGTTGGTGCATGGTTTTTATAACCGTGTATCCCAGCCGTGTGAGGTGATCCTTATGGACGAGGTTGGCGCATGGTTAACACACAATTTTCCCAACTGTGCAACTAACTATGCATGGTTTAAAAATGAGATCCTATGAAGGCATATATAGGTCAGGATTAAATTTTTAACCCCTATTTTTTCCACCATTTTGGAAATAACTCTATAATTATTCCTCTAAAAGGATGTTGAACCTTTCACCATCGAATCAGAAGCAATCCAGAGGTGTTTTTGGTTGCGTTGAATCCCAATTCCCATAGTAAGTCCTCGTTTGTGGTAGTTTTTCACGGTTTCTCTTAGATATAATTTATCCCCCAATTGATTTCTTAGATATATTTAGTTTTGTATAGATATAATGTGTTTGATTCCAATAATGTATTTATTTGGCCTTATTGATGTTATGGTAAGAGATATAAGGTGGGTTTTTTGAGATTCAACCTAGTTTTGTGGGTGTTTTCATGTTATTATTCATTTTATTTATAATTTCTATGGTAAGTGGCTTCACTCTCGACTCCTATTATTATAAATTGAAGGATTAGTTTCAAATTGTTTAAATTTCTTGAAATTTATTGTGAATTTGTTCTACAAATCTTGGTATAAACTTGCTTTAGTGATGGTTTGTGGATTGTGGATTTGTGGAACTTGGTTGTGAAAAGTGCTGTTTTTATTGATTTTAATAAGTTTATTTTAAAATATAGATTTGTCGGATTTATAGAAATGTTTTTTAAAGGTTTTCAATAAAATAATAGTTTTATTAAAATGTATTTAAATGGTTTTGGCATACATGGGTTGGTGTGAGTTCATGCTTTCAAAGTGGCCCAGAATAAGGGGTCTGTACCATTGGGGTAAAAAGGGGTGTAACCCTGGATAAGGGGCTTGTGTCATTGGGGCACAAGAAGATTGAACAATTTGTGATGACTTAGTGGATGGATGAGAAACCTATAATTATTATGGAACTGTTAGTTAATCATTCATGTGTGGGTGTGTTGTAAATCATAAAAAGTGTATGCCAAAAAATAATGTGAAATGGTTTAAGTTATTTTTTTGTAGATTTTACATGGAATTTTTTTAGTAAGGAAAACTATTTTTTTTTATTAAAATTCATGGATTTGTTATAAACTATTTTCAATTGTTCTATATAAATTTTTTTTATATAAATTTTCTAACATGTTATATCCTAGTGTCATGAGTAGAGAATTTATTTGGGGAAAGCCTACTGAGTTTTATTACTCACACATGATTTATCACTTTGGTGCTCTTTTAGATATCATTTATCAAGAAACAGGAAAAGGTAAAGTATCACACTTATTTAGTGGATTATATTGATACTTGGGATGAATTTCGGAGTTTGATAATGGAGCATGTTTGGAGTTATGGAGCTATGTATTTAGAGTCTTTAGGTTTTTTTTGGTATTTTCTTCCACTTTTTACATTGATGTTGGTATTCTTCTACTATGGTACTTTTTTGTATTTTGGTTTTGATATCAATGGTATTACTTTTAGTTGTTTTACATTATTATATAAATTCATCATGTAGTAGTCTTTTTTATGAAACTTTTGGTTGGGTTGTTTTATTTCTCAAATGGAAAAGAGTTCCCCAATTGTATTAAAGCCCTTGGAATTTATTTCCTACCTTTAGCACCTTAGGTATGTCTCTAAAGTCCAAGTTTCAATTCCACCTCAACTCAAGCTAGTGAGGATAGGTGGGATGTTACAGTCCCCAAGGATAGAATCATAGAAATATAATGACTTTCATCGAGGGTGGGTAGATACCCAGAGGCTGTGATTTATGGTGGAAAGAGTCCCTATGGGTGGAAACCTAAAAACCAGCAAGAGTCTCTACAGAGGGGCAGTGACCTAATAAATAAATGGTGATATCTTAGCAAGTTATCAATGATTTTATAGGAACTTAGTAGTGATGATGGATGGTTAGTGAGTTCTCTATGGGTGGATAAATATTTTGTGATAGTGATGGATGGTTTGTGTTTTTTTATGTGTGGATAGATACATGGTTATTATGGTGGATGATTAGAAAGCTCCTTATGAGTGGATAGCTACATGGTGGGGGTGATATTTCAGTGAGGTCCTTATGGTTGTATATTATAGAAGTGGTTATGTGATGATGTGTGAATAGTATGTGAAGTGATTTGGAAAGTGTGATGATGTGGTTTGGAATGGAATTGGCTGGATTGTTGACTTTTAGGATATTTCTATGATTTATTATTTTTCTTTTCCAATTATATAGAGACGAGTGTTATTATTATTTATTCATGTGGGCATGTGAGAGTTTTAAGGATGAACTAACTGATTATATTCGTATAATCACCTATAATTTTATAGTTTTTTTTTCAAATTATATATATATATATTTATTGGTGTTAGTTTAATGTGACTTGGATCTAGAAATAATATATTTGTTAGTGGAGGTGGTTTCATTATACCTTATGTGAGGTATAGAGGATATGATAGACTTGTGGGTTTTTTTTTTCATTTATGGCTTGGAATTGTATTATATGAAATGAATTAGTATACATTATTCATGTATTGTGTGAAATTAATTATATTATTCATGGTGTTTTTAGAATTTCATTTAAAAAGGGTAATTCCTTCCATAAATGTGTTTTATTATACACTTGGTTCTAGTAACCAAACCATGACCTATTGAAGGAAATATTTAGAAGTCATAGTATAACTATTTTCCCACATAGGATGTTTCCCAGTGGGGATGGGTCACGATAAATGAAAATATTATATGATTATTCATACTTATATATGATACATCTAGTGGAAATAAGTGTAGAGATACATGTGATTTATGGATAACACTCAAGTTTCCTTTCTAGCATGGGTAAAATTGATGTTTTTTTTACAGTACACTCTTTTATTACATTTATGAATTAGGGAATTCATATTTATTTTGAGTGATATAAAGTCTTGTGGGGTTAGACTTTATTATTGAATGAATAGGGATTATGTTTTAAAAAAACTTAGATTGCTACTATAAAAGTGTTTTAGAGTTTATATAAAAAATATTTTTTGATGGATTTTCACAAAGTGTTGTATACGATGTGAAACATAGTGAATTTGATGGTAGGTTTCCAAAAGTGTTTTGTAAATTTCCAAAAGAAGTATTGGTTATTATTTTACATGTTATTATATATGATATAATATAAGTTGAAATGGATTAAAGTCTACTTGGATATAGTGTAAGTGGGAGATTGATGGATATATTCCCTAAATCCTAATGTATATATGATATATGTTAGTCTATATCATATTTTATAATATAGGGATATCGTATGATAGAATATCTATGTGTCTAAGGAATATCATATGCATTGGAAAAGTATATCATAAGGCATGATATAATGATATCACACCATTTCCATTAGTTATATCACAGTATACGATATAAAAATATTATAAATGTTATGATATTGGTTAATCATATTGTATGATTATCATAGGAATAAAAAATTTAAATATTAATGTTTGGTAATATTTCATATATAGTTATCATTGGTTTTAATTTTTATATGATGAAATACTAGGAATAATTTTTTGAATGCATTTAACTGTTAAATTCATAATTATATAGTCAAAGGTTATAAAGATTTTATAATTAATGGTGTTACTAGAACATTTAATAACAATCAAATAAATTCGACGAAGTCTTAGAGAGTGTCCCCATTGCCTATATAAGAAGGTCATATCCATGATAAGGGTGGTATAATTATTTCCAATTCCATCTATCTGATGCTCTCTTCTTTTTCTTCCATTACCTTCAAGAGGTACAAGTATATTATAGTCTTAAAGAGGATCCTTCCAAAATGTTTAGTGATTCATCAACCCATGGATTCCCGAGGAGGAATGATTCCTTTGGTTTCTTCTAAGTGATCTTCATCAAGTATGTGGTTATATATAGAAGTCTTTACATCTTCAATGTATAGTAAATTATTTATTTATGTCAGGTATAGTTTTGATTTAAAAGCATGGATAATCTTGGTCTATTATTTCTTATGTCTTTTGGTTCTTGAATAAATGTTATTCAATATTAAGAAACCCACTAACAATATGAGAGACGTTCCATGCCTAAATTGATTTGTGAAATCATGTTGAAAATGAAGGAAAATGAATATTGTATTTGGAATCATAAAATAAGATATAGATTTTATATTGTGGTTTGTTTTTATATTACGGGGTATCATAAATTATGATTAGATCACACAATATTGTATATGATATTGTATTATATGATGCAATGTAAATGCATCAGATTCGATAAATCATAATGTATGACCTAGTCTTTCATAGGTTATGGTATAAAAATTATTCTATATCATAATATACAATTAAGAATTAGAGGTTACAATAGAACTGATTCACATAGCTTAAAATATATTATCATATCATTAAAGTAATATGCGGTATACAGTAATCCAAAAAATGAACATGATAAAAGGATGATCAAAATATGTGGTTCACTGGTCTTATAATATGATATAGGCTTATAAATGAACCAAAACATACAAGACAAAACATATCATCAAATAAAATATGAGGTAAAATATTGTTTTTTTCATTTCTTAGTTATGAATTGAATCCAATAATTTATAATTTTTTTAAAAATTATGGAAAAAGGTATTTTAGTATATTTATTTATTTTTTAAATAGTTTATGAATTAACTAATTATAAAATGTTTATAATTAATGATGAAATATTTTTGAAACATGTAATAAATAAATACCATCAATATTAATTATTAATATTAAAATACATTTGATTTATAAGGAATGAATTATAATTTTGATATAAAAGGTTTATATAGAAATTACAATCCAATTTATAAAGTGTTTATAAATTATAAAATGAGACAAAATATAAAAGATTTTATATTAAAATTGTGAATTTTTAATAATTTTTACTTTCAAATATTCAAATTAAATTCCTTATTTGATGAATTGTTTAAACCATTTCAAAAGGAGATTCGATAATTGATTTTATTGTGGTTAAAATGATATTAAATTTTCGAGATTTTGATTATGTATAATGTGTATATAATGTATGAATTTTTTGTAGGAAATATAAAATGGTATATTTCAATTAAATATCATCTCTTTAATTAAATTTCATATATAAGGATAATATGAATTATTTCATATTAGAAATAAATATAAAGTGTTTATATTTATTTAATTATGGAATATCTATAATGCATGGATAAATTATAAAGTTATTATAATTATTTATTTATGATTTTTTTATAGATGTTTATCACATGTCTAAATTTAAGAAATGTTCATTTATTCAGTATTATTGCCTAATTTATTTATATGTATATATTTTTTATATTATAAATTGTTTTATGATTTATTTTAAAATGTTGAACTACTTATTTAAATTTCCATACATGAATATAATGTTGTACATGATAGGATTGATAATTTATTTAGTTTTATTCTACTTTGAATTTGTCTTGTTTGTGAGTTATGAGATTGAATTTGATGGTTAGTTAAAGTGTATAAATATTAGTTATTAAAATTAAGGTGTAATTGAGGCCTCTATAGAGTATCAAACCATGGGTGGTGGGAATTTGGTCAGACTACTCACTCACCCGAGGGCTTAGGCTCTCTATAGAAAAGTGGGGGTTGGCTATTTATCGAACCATGCTTAATCATATGATTATTATTTTTTATTTCATATGATTTTAATCCTTTACATGAAAGGGTTTCATGTAACTTATTCATGTGATGAACTTTGATATGTGCAAATATATATGACTATTAATTTGGGTTAGTAATATAAGCTATGAATGGTGTAAAGAGTGAAATTTCAATATGGTTTGAATATATTGATTTGGTGGAAATGATAGGCATTCTAAACTATGTCATTAGAATAATGTATACATGTAAAGAGAATATATGAGATAAGATAGTAAGATATTAAATCATCTTAAAAATACTATGTGATGGATTATATTATAATCAAACACTTATCAACACCATGATTATCTAACCAGGTAGGTTTATGATAAATTCGAGTGCCCATAGATTATATTCTATAAGGCATGGTGTTAATAAGTAACCCTAAGAGTTAGGTAACCAAATATCATTATGAGATTTGGATTTAATATAGCAAGGAAACCCTATGAGATGGGATAATATAGGAATAAAGTTGATTTTATTCATATGATGGATAGGGAAAGGAGTTTTCTACCAAGATATTAAAGAGTCACATATGATATATTTGTCTTGATGGTCTACCTAACTAGATATGTTTTTTGAGGAGCATTGAAATTGACTCAAATTTTAGTGAAATGTAGATCTTATACCACTGATGAATATGATTTATTTAAAAGGGGACATCATTATAATGGGAATTTTTTTTAAAAAATTATTTATTAAATGAATTTAAATCATAATACTCATTTGATAAAAAAAATTTATAGATAAAATGGAATCATCATTATCAAACATGAATTTGAGATCAAGCCTTGAGAAGGATATGCTTAATGAGATTACCTTTTAGATAGGTACTAAAACATAAGAATTATTCTTAAGAAAGAATTATAATTATATACATTTGTTCATCTATTTCATGAGCAATCAAATATTGATGTTGTTCAAAAAACGAATCTAGATTCTTCTGAGAAACATATAAGGATTTATTTTTATTTCAATTTTATTGATAAGATGCATATGTAACCCACTATAAGGTGTCCTTATCCCATTTAAATTTTTTATAATGTCTTGTTGGTAGCGACAAATTTAGAGTTGGTTGATTAGAAAGTATGATTCAAAGTATCTTCTTTAAATATTCCCCTGATCTCTCTTACTTCAAAGGAGCCATCTTTATTTTATAGTTCTCTGAATTTTTATTTTTCTTACTCATAGTTTTAGGATGAAACTACACTTCATTATCATACTCTCATTCAAAATTTTGGAAAGTATTTTCCACCTTTTGAGTTTTTTGAAAGGCTCATTTATTCGTCGTGGAACCATATCTCCCAAGTGGTGGTTGGGTATCTTGATCAATGTCATTTTTGCATTCATATATCTTTAGAGGTTGATTTCAATATCACCTAATAAAAAAAGATAAAACTACTTAATTGAAATCACTTATTACTTTTTGGATGGATGATGAATTTAAATAGGGGTCACTATAGTATTTTATTGACCCAGTGAATTCATTTATTGAGGCTTCTTATCCCTTCCAGAACCTTTAAATCATTTATGACATTGAAAATTATATCGGTTATTTTATATGGGATGATGATTCCACTATAAGATTGAAAGATCCATATTGTACACATATACATTTATACATGGATCTCATTTTCCCCCAGTCTAAGTGAATCTGGTAGATGTGTATAAACATGGATATCTTATAGAATAGTTAATAGAATTCGAATCTTGGTTTTTATGTGATGTTTCATTTAAAGGGTTACTATAATTATGCCTATCATCAGGATATGGGATGTTACTATTATAATAAATGGGATTTAATAGTTTATATCATTTCCACACCTGACACATCCTAGTTAAAAGAGGTATTTATCTAAGTTTGGAGGGATCTGGCTCTGATGGTTCATTCAAAATAGGGGGTCCCTCGATAAAAGAATTGGGTAAATGACCATCCATAGAGGATGTAAATGGAAATCCATAGCTATTAAAGACACATACCTAACCTATTATATCCCATAATCCTTACACTACTCAAGATCCTTTATTATCAAAATTGGTGAATGTTTCTTTGGGAAACATCATGCCTCTCCCCAAGTTTGCCTTTTTTTTTGGTGTAGTCTTAGGAATTTCACTGGCTGCTAGATGTGGTGAATGCATAAGAATTTAATGTTATCTCTAGGTTTTGTAAGTATGGATCACTATTTTGGAATAAGGAGTGACATCCTATATCTATAATGGGGTAAGAATAAAACGAGATAACATTAACCAAATCAGTTATCCAATTTTGACAGTCATCAAATTAGGTTATGCAATCACCAATTCTTAGGACCTTTTCAAAGGATGGTGAGAATAGAAGAAAATTGGTGATAAAATGTATGTGTTGGATTAAAATAATTAGAGAAAATAATGAGAATAAGGATAATTTTTATTTTATGAATAAAATTATTACACCAACAGTAGCAGGAGTCTCAAAAACACCTCCGAACCAGTTATTCTTCTCTTTTAGGAGGCCTTGAATATCAAGAACATAACATTCTAATAGAAGAAGAAATAATTGTGGAAGTAGGGATTGGGGGATAAAAATTAATATCTATTTAATATAATAAGTATATGTGATTTGAATCTGACAATGGATGGTCTAATATTTTGGTTGTGACTCAACCCAAAAATAAGATGCAAGTGAAAGGTTGTATTTTTTTTAAAACACATACATTTTTTTGGTTGTGTGTTTGTTATATTTTTTTGGTGTGATATTAAGTATGAATATTTTTTAGTTCCCACTTAACCATTACTTTGTTTTATTCAAAAAAATGATTGAGAGAGGGATCATAAATAATTCATGCCTCTATTTATGTACTCAATATCATTTGGTATATCAATAACTTGGAGAGACTAAAGTTTTCATTATGGATTTATCTATATTTTAAATTCAATCATAATAATTGATTTAAAGGTTACTATAATGTGAATGGGTTTAATAAAAGTTTACCTAGTCTTCAAAGTATTAGTAATTGATGAATTATTCATGATATGTCCAAACTCTGGAGTTATAATGACAAAGAGGATGGGAGAAAAATTAATCAAAAATAAGAATACTAGATTATCCAATTGTCAAACTATGTCATTGAAATTTAAAGGAGGTATCAGGAAGAAGGGTTTTTATTTTCATTAGATGAAAATTCCCAAAATTCCAAATGAGATTTAATTAACTTCATGAAGAGTCCATGTTAGGTATTAATGTTAGAGGAATAAATTATTTTATTTTTAAGGGTATATGATACCAAATATATATATTTTACAAATGCTGTAAATATATAGGAGATTAAAATAAATATAATAATTAATATATCTAGTAGTTTTCATTAAAATATAGTAGAAAAGGTTGTTATTATAAATATTTTGAATGTAAAGGAATAATTCAAGCTCAGATGGATCTAAATAAAGGATGTACATTTTCATCTTATTTATCTTATATGATAAGAGAGGTTGTTTGTAAAAAAATATTTTCATAAATAATATGAGATAATGTATTTGAAACACATGGCTGTGATATGATCTAGTTTTATAACATGGTTTTAAAAAAGATAAAGATGAAAGGATTTTTATCTTGGATAAAAGAGTTTATCAAAGATATTTATTAAAATATGAGAGATATGATCCCACCACCCAACAATGGAATATTTTAAAATATAAAAATCTTTTTTTTAAGAAATTACTCCAAACACATAGAATACTATATAAGATATGAATATTAATTTTTTATTAGTTAAATATTCCCACTATAGGAAATGAGTTTAATTTTCTAACATAGTGGATTTTGTGTATCTTATCATGATATTTTAGAGAAAATATAGTTTCTAAGAGGTTATTGGAGTATTTTTAAACTCATATAATATTAAAGTATAAAAAATAAAATATTCCATCAATCAAAAAATAACGTCACTTTATAACCTAAAAAGGTTTAGGTTATATTACTAAAAAAAGATAATTTAAAGAGTTACATTATGTTACCACATTGATCTTAAAGAAAATTTTGTCAGGAAATGATCCAAGATAATGATGATAAGCTTGTAAAAAGTTTTAATTATATAATAAAAGATATTAACATCATAACATTTGATTTTATAAAGAAAATAAGTTTGAATATTACTTTAAATAGTTGATTAATAGGAATTTTATTCCTAGTCTCACCATTATTTAAGTAATATTTCATCATAGATTTACCCATTAAAGGAATTTAGTGAGAGGTTTTATCAAATGGTCACATAATGATATGGTCAGAATTACATGGTGATATAATGAATTAAAAAACCATAAAAGTATATAAAACATAAGGAGTTCTATCATATATGTTATGATTAAATGATTTCTTTTGTATGGTTTTGTTAGAATTCTTAAAATTATTTTACGAATATAAAGTTTTCTTGTTATAAAAAATTCAATCACCAGTTTATCATTCTTTCAGGTTTAAAACATATATTTATAAAGTGAAATGATAATTAACATCTTAATATATTACTTTGAGTTATCCATAAATGATTTTAATTATGGATTATTATAGGTTTTAATGAAACTTTAAGGTTAGTATGAGTAATATTTCATAATGATATGTGGAATATGATCATGATACATAAAATATGTTTTGTGTGTTGGATATCCCATGAAGCATACCACATATAGAGTCATAGACAATGTATTTGGTTTTATGGAGGTACATATTTCCTATTAGAATCGTCGTACATGAGGTTAGACCAGATACCTAAAATGATATCCTTTATACCTTGATACCTTACTTATTCTATCCTTAAGGATAATATAATCATGGTTCGTTGGGTATGTCTCCTATCATTTTTTTATTAACGTTTAAGACAAATGGGATTTATTTACTTCTTTATATGGGCCCATGATTAAGATATACTGAAGGAGTGTATATCTATTCCTATTTAAGTGAAATGTGATGTGATTATCTATTGGGTTAGGGGAATGTGGTGTGATCATTCCTTATAGAGAATGACATGTGATGTATTCATCCATCTGGTCAATCTATAATTGGATAATTGAGAATATATGAGTGACTATATGGGATTGAAATACTCTTTTTCCCTTAGTGACATGACCTGACCCATCGGGTCCACACCCATGCTAGTGGTAAGCTATGTGTTCCACCCCAATCTCACCTCCAATCAACCAAGGGATAGTGATTAGTGATTAGAAGGAATATCACACAATATATGAGACCATAACCTATATCAACTTATAAAAAACACACATCTATAATGAATAGAATAAATAGAAATACTAGAAGAATATATATTAAAAAATTGAATCATATATAAAACATGAATGATAAATAAAATACAATCACAATGATATATAGGACAATACCAAAGGATCTATACATCTGAAAAATATCTAAATATGAAAAACATGAGACTCTGAGAAGATCCTTCTCACTATGTGTACTTCGGGATCGATCACCAATCAAAACAATCACTAAAACCATCATGAAATTCCATGCTCCACCATGTATCAATAAGTGTCTCCAGGAATTAGCAACGAAGAAGGAATACTAGCACCACATCCACCATGACTACCTTTAAACCCTACGTCATCTTCATAGATACATCATATATGGGAACAACATCTGTTCAAGGGTGAGTGTAAAAATACTCAATAAGACACCTCAAAACTATAAAGGTAAGATAAGAAAAAAGTGATATCAAACTCTATAACAATAAGGTTGATGGGATTAAGATAAGAAAACATCTAGATATTCCCATCCACTAGAATTATTAGGGATGTGTAAAATTCTCATTCAAATTAGCTTCAATACTTAGAGTTCACAACTCAAAAGAAATTATAGATTCTTTGAATCTTGATAATCCCACAATTTCTTAAGTAAATAGCTTAGCTTTGTTTTGTATCTTGAAAGCTACCAAGGGGTGTATAAGGGGTCACACGTCACGAAACATCTAAACTACCCAACCTCTCCAACTTCTACATTGCCTCCAAAAACCGTAAAGGAACACTCAATCCTAATTGAATCATGTGTAATAATCAAGGGAGTATGGTACCTTACTATCATGTTATTATCACATCACTATCCAAGAAATCCATAGGGAAACCCACACCTTGACCATGTATAGATTCCATACAACGGGGTACCAACTTATAATATCATAACTACCTAGTTATGAGTAAACCCATGTCACCTCTCTATAACAACATTGGTGAAACCTCACCTTACTAAAGGATAGGTATGGATTGGTGGGGAGAACAAAATACATTGATAGATGGTCCTATGTCACAGTTATGTAGGGAGAATACTGGCCCTACTTATGATGGTGTGGAGGACCCTCACCCCACCTAAGAACTGATATAGGGGTAAATAACTCTGCAAATAGAGAATCTTATTCCCTAGTCTTACGGGGGGATTATAGAACCTATCTTTGATGATGTGGGGGACCCATGCTATAACCTTAAGTATCCACCAGGGGGTTACCAACCCAAAAAATTCTCTGATCATCATACCCAAACCCAATCTTGCTCATTTGGAGATAAAACCAAAAAATTTCTCTCTGTCCATTAAAATATTCTTTGATAGAAGAATGGACCACACCACTGTGATGTGCATGGAAAATAAATTTGGATAGACTACTCACACACCAAAATATGAGTTATGGGAAATGAGATACGAAAATCCACTAAGGTTAGGAATGTTTTTGGAAAGAACATTAATTCTATATAGTATATATCCCCTAATTAGCCATCTAGTCATGTAATTACCATCACATGGAATGTGTAGAAAACCTCAATGAAATGTATAATGATTAAAATGGTGTGTGGGACCAGTGATGGGGGTACTCAATGTGTACTACCAACACATTGAGTCTTGTAGTCCATGACTACACACATGTCTCCTCTCTCACATGGTGTATGGTCTAAAAAGTTCCTTTGGGAATGAAATGTTGCCAAAGTTTTGTCCTATAGGTCATACATAGTGTGCACTTAGGCTAAACATTGTGTGGCTAGTAATGTGACCTACATGGTCTATAAAACTATATCATATGCTGTGTAAAATTTAGAATCACAGAGACCCTAATGTTATGGCTAGGAAGGTACATAGTGTGTGTTCTTATGAACTATATTCTATGTAGTCATGTTCTTTACCCATAATTATATAATTATACCAATTTCACATTACCACTGCCTAATTTCACCTTTAGAAAAATTTCTTCACCACTAATGACCATCCATGTACACTGGGGGTCCTTCACAATAATCTTCTCTCCCCTTTTCCACCATCAGAAATATGATCAAATCATCCCATGAAAAAATACATATAAAAAATCCACCTAGAATGTCTTCCTTCATGCATAGATCACCGCTTACTTCACCTATTATTGCCCCCACCTTATCATCATTAAATAAAAATCCGCATAAACAACTATATTGATCAACTATGATGAGGTATGATAGTAAATGCCACTATCACTTATCAATATGATCAAGGAAGTAGGAATAATCCTAGACAG
Organism: Viscum album; assembly: GCA_963277665.1. NCBI lineage: Eukaryota > Viridiplantae > Streptophyta > Magnoliopsida > Santalales > Viscaceae > Viscum > Viscum album. The sequence goes on along the minus strand of OY728132.1, from coordinate 598,097,113 downwards.
TGTGAATATTGTCCACCTGAATACCTATACACAACATGTTCCATAAAGAACACTGGAAATGAGAAGATCTATATAGGGAAACATTATGATAATTGAGGTAATCTATTTCAATGAATCATCACTCCAAATGGATTCTAGATTTAGAGGGTCAACTTCTAGATAATGATTTCAACGACTTTAGATGATAAAAAATCCAAAATAATCTAAATGAAATATCCAATAGTAGCATGAGATTTCCATGAATTTATTATCATAAATAATTAATAATGAATATATTAGAAGAATTCTGGACTTAATGGTGAATGTTCATCACTTTAATCCTCTGAAACTTTCATGGTTTCATTCGTTGTTTTCAATGATATGATCTTCGATGTCATCTCAGATCATGTCATGTTCACTTAATTTGATGCAAACTCCCCCATGATCTCAATCCATCTCATCTCCCTCAATATATAGTTTTAATTGATGGAAATATATGATAACCCTAAAATGTAATCATAAAAAGATATTTATTGGTAAACTTTATAATTTCACCATTTTTAAATTAATAAGTTAAAAATTTATTAATTTTATTTAATCACACACCTATGATGAGTTGTCCCAAGGACACAAGATATGAGAAATGGTTACACCAACCCTAGGGTAAACCCCATATTATGGACATAGAAGCAGTTTCAAAATTTATAACTGATATATATTTTAGAAGATATCTCCATCCAAACTCATGAGATAAATAAATATTTAATTAATAAATAATATAAATCCCTTAAAATTCACCACCCTATGAATTTCACCAAAACTCATAGAGGGGTAAACATCGCACCCTATGATCAATAGAACCATTATATAAAAACATTTTTTCCATCCTCTTCGGTAAATTTATTGTTATAACCTTATAGAGTTCCCATGACTCTAATACTAAAAAATTTAGTTGTGTACTAATAATGAAAAACTTGAGTCACTACATACTTCCCACGTTTAAACCTTTTCATCTTTAAAAAGTAAATAGATTGATTTGATAAATAAGGAATCCCAAAAATCAAACTCATGTAGAAAAAAACCCAACTTCACACACATTTTGTTTATCTTCAAGGGTCCATCCCTAAGTAGGATTAGTACACCACTTCCATGAAAAATTACTCCCTTTATCATCACCAAGAAAATTTTCTCTATATTCTCTCAAAACAAACCTTAGGAGGAATATAATCCTGTTCTATGTGTCCCTTAAAAATAATTTTAACTCAATTTCATCTCACCATTTGAGATGAAAAAAAATTAAGAACCATGATATCCACCTAAAAATGGTTCATTATCATGGTTATCCCTGGTGGGGGCATCATTCCCAAAATTTAAAGAGATTTATTAATGGTTTTCATATGAGAGTAATTCATATACATCAAAACCTAACACTAATCACTTTACAAATATTTCACATTAATACTCAAATTGTTTCAAAGAAGCATGATCTTGTGATGATTTATTGGTTACTCTATCATCTCCCACTCAAAAGGCATAAGAACCTATGTCACTTGCTTGTAGTACAAAGGAATCACGGTCCTTGTTCCTAAACCTCAACATCCATGGGATTTTTCTATCCAAATCATGATATCCAACCAATTTTTATCCAATATAGAAGATATCCTGGTGGTTTTTTATTACTCATTTGTGAAATCTTACAATGATAATATCAAGAAACAACACCAACCACCTCAAATTGCTCAACATCACACAATTTCATTTCGAGTGGCCTAATTTTACATAATTAGAAGTGGAAAGTACTATGAATTCAAATAACTCTTCTTAGTCAAATCTATACTCTATTATAACACCCACAAAACCAGAGTGATAGAAAAACCTCCTGATAATGATCCTTCTCATCCACATAGAAACAGTTTTCATGTGACTGGAATTCCTTCGAAGGATCTGCTTGACATACTGAACTGAGTGTAGTATTACATGAATGTGGTCCTTGCTTAGGATGTCAACTATAACCTTAAATATGAGAATCAAAATAAAAACATTATCTATTAATGGGTGGATGAAATGATCCCCACCTTTAGAAAACCCTTTTAGTCCCTCACCTGAGAAAATATGGTCACACGGGCCCACTATGTCAATATCACTATCATGGGCCTCTCTCTTGCAATGGAAGAGTATTATTTCATAACTATTGATACAAAAATGTAAATATCAGCCTCTTTATACATTAATAAACTACTACAAACCTATATTCTCATGTTCCACCTCCATCAGCCGAACATAGAGTCTTTTAGAAAAAGATTTAACCACCATGCAACTACATTACCACTAAGATTTAATCAATATCAATGGTTCTAAACTCACAAAGGTATATCTCCAATATATGAATCTGTAACTCATTATATGAGAGGTTTTTATAGATATAATACTCTCATGGTGAGACCAAGGCATTTTCACGACCACAAAGTAATTACCTCCTTGAACTAACACATAGAAGGATTAGACCCATATACCATATAAACTCCATGGGGGTTTTCATCATTCCACTTGAAAATACTAAAATGTCAACCCTTAAATAAAATCTAATGTATTCATCAGTCTCCAATCGAGGGATAACCATGGGCCAACCTTTATATCTATTCATGAATTCCTACACATTCATAGGATGTGAATTCTCATCTATGAACATAATTCATAAATTCATGCTTACCATATGATGGGTATCTAACCATAAATTATTAAGGGTGTACTCTACTCATCACACCCAATGGGGATACCACTCACTAAAAAGGGTAGATCTTGTTGGGACCAAGTTGGACAGATAAAGAAGTAAGAAAAATTTGTAGTTACAGAGTGTTGTCTTTTGTTGTCAAAGAAGCTAAATCAATTCACTTTGTGAAGGGCTTAGAAACCAGACGATGATTTGCTGATATGTATTTTACAAATATCAGAACTCAAGAGAACTTGTGATGCAAGCCTTATGATGGAAAGGGGGAGAAATTATGATGCCAGTCATATACAGTTTTGATTGGAAGGAGTGATGCTGCTGGAAGATAAGGAAGTTTCAGTACTTCCCATTGCAATTCTGACGATGCTAGATCTGATCTATCAAAGGATACATATCACGATAGTGGAATTCGTGATAAAATCTAAAGAATGGTTATGGGAAGTAGTGAAGAGAGAAATGAAAAAGTAATGGACAATCTGGGGGCGGCATAAAATCACAATTTAAGGTGGTGCCGCTTTCCAGTGTTTGCCAAATTTTAGGGCCTGAAAATCGAGAGATGAAGATGTGTTTTTGGAAATGCATGTAGCATGAAAGATTGAAGATGGTTTAGATTTTTGTGCGCAAGGCATGATTCAAGGTCATAATATCGAAAAATGACAAAGGAATGGAGTGTGCGGAAATTTAGGCAAGTTTCACAAAAAAATAAAGTGGTGCGCGAAATAGTAGTAGGTTGCGCAAAAAATCAGCGGGATGCACGCAAAATAAAAAGGTTTTGTGAAATATATGTGGGTTGCATGAAATATTTGAGGGAGGTGTGAAATATCAGCAGGATGCGGAAAAAATGAAGTGGTGCTCGAAATGCCATCGGGATGCACGAAAAATGAAGGTTGCGCGAAATATTGGCGTGGTGAGCGAAAAAGAGGAATGAAGTTTTTCACGCAAGAGGTACTTCCTGATCAGAAGCTCAAAAATTGGAAAAGGCATGATGTGCATGAAAAATTGGAGCATTGTGAGAAATATGATGTTGCGGGAAAGAGTTTTTATGTGCATGAAGAAGGTTTTACAAGCGGATTAGTGTTTTTCGCACAGGGTTAAAAAGGCCTATAAATACGAGGTAAACCCCTATCAATCAATGATGCTTGACACTTAGAAGAAATCCTGAGCTCTGGTTTGTGTAAAATTATACACTAATTGAGTTGCGCGAAAAGAAAGGAGTTTGCGTGAAAAGAGGACAGTTGTGCGAGAAAGAGAAAAAGTTGCGCGAAAAAAAGAAGTTTTGCGAAATATGTTTTCTGTGTCAAAAGTGGAATTTTTCGCGTAAGGATTTTGAATTGCACTCAAGATACCCTAAAGGCTACGTGAAAAATTTGGGGTCTTCGTACATATTCAGTTGTGCGTATGGGAGTTCTTACCAGCTTCTGGGTAGAAAAGTGAAGATTTGTACTTCAGAGAATACAACTGTTCAATTGTAAAGAAGCACGGAAATACTGTAATTCCATATTTGTGCTAAAAGGTTGTACACGTTCTTGAATATTGTTTTCCAAGTGCTACACGAGTGTAAGTGTATATCCTACTCGTTTTATTCCACATCAAATGATTTTTTTTTCTAGTGGATTATGTGGTACTGGATTGTTTCTATACCATACCAAGGACGTAGCTACTCTTGTTGAGTAGTGAACCTTGTAAATATGGTGTTCTTGTGGTTGTATGTGTTCAGCAGGGAAGAAACTCTTTAATAGGAGGTGAAGGTTGTTTCAAAAAGAAGTAAACTTAAAAAGAAAAATATATCACTGATTCACCCCCTCCCCCTCTCAGTGATACTTGGATCCTGACTGGAAAATTCAGATCTCACCTCATTTACTCAATTACAAAAACACCAAAAAGTACCAACACCAGTACCCAAACCATTCTGAGGTAGGAACTATAGGATATTATCTCTATCATGAAGTAATATCTCTAAAGACCCCTTTATACACTAAGGATAAACTCGTTTTTTCAAAGGGTGTGAGGGAAATATGATCTCCATCGGTGGAAATTATTTTACTTCTAAGGGGGTAGCTAGGTGTTCCAATGGAATATTTAACTTTAATACATCTGATATAGGAATAATAACCCACATTTACACAATCGAGTATAAGGTTCCATAAAGAGATGACAAAAATAATACTTTTAACTACATCCATTGGAACCTAACCATAGTTATCAATCATGTGAATCTTCATATAGCTATAACTTCTAGCACTCCACCCCTGTAAAGAATTAACTAAAGGTTGTGATGATAGATAAGAATTGTAGAATCATCCATCTCAATATAATATTACACCACTCACTTCCCAACTGAATATTCTCCCTACTAGGTCATTGAATTCAATAGTAAAATCTTTTATTTTAGTATTATCTTCTAAGTGAAGGTCTATCTGTGTTATTATTATATCTATTTTCAGGAAAACACTATCCTTATAGAAAATCCAATGTGCATGCCCCCCAAGAATCCTCAACTACCAATGCTCATTTAAGGGGATCTAGCATAGGTGGTAATTCTTGTAAACATATCCAAAACTAGAGAAACCCTTTTTCAAAGTCACCACCCAAACCACTAATTTTGAAAAATTTCACCAAAAAACTTTTCCATGGATTCCCCATGAGATACATTGTCCTCAATGTATAATTTATCATAATCACACTACCCTACAGAGGGTCTAAAATTCCTAAATGAAACTATACCATAGACATGGTATAAAAATCCAACCATTATAGTGAAGTATCATTGTGAGTTTGGGGAAAATATCATCCAATAATGGATCACTATATTTTGTAGGGATCTTAATGTAAACATCATCATCCAATCATAGAAATTCTAAAGTATATGGAAACATGAGTCCCATAATTCATCCAAAAGTTTTTTTTCTCATGGACCAGGGTATCCTTAAAAACCAATGAGGTTTATGTCATCCAAATGTAGACAAGATATCTTGCCTACATGTATTTTTATCCAACTTAGTAAGAAATACAATCAACACTACAAAACAAATCTTCACTAAGTGTAAGGGGGAAACCTCGAGTCATGGGGAAAGTATATATCTCAACCAGGTCTTTGAAAAAATCCCTCATCACTCAATCACTGTTAGTTAAAGGCACAATTATAGGCTTGGTCTCTCTATTAACATGACTTTTCACACAAACTAGATATCAGTAACAACCCTATATTTAATAGGATGAACCCACAAGGATTATAGAATATCTGTATGAGATGACATGGTAAGTATGTGAAAGAACATAAATGGACTTTATATGATGCATTTTCAAACAATATTGTACCTCGTAAAAATTTATTAAAGATCTATCTTGACTAATATTTTATTAGATTCTTGGTGAAAGGATACATTGGTTTTCACAGCTACACTGGTCTCCTTGGTCTGATAACCAAACTCAGGACCCCATTAACATCGTTTCCTTAAATTTTAAAAATATTCCTAACATGAATGATAACTCCAAACTCTATCCTTGTGACTAAACTACTTTGATACCACTCTAGCATGACCAAACAAACTAGGGTCCCTATCAGGCTTCCTAAACACATGAAGGATTCAATTTTTTATTAATGTTTTGATAATTCCATTTTAAAGGTTGAGGGGTAACCATTACATAGTTTTTAGACCCTAGAGGAAATATTCCTCAATACATGAACATATTATTCCCAAATACCAAACACCAAACTAAAATACCTACATAGTTGATACATTTGTTTTCAACAGTGAACAACTTTAAAGGCATCTCAGCAAGAAATCCCAATGCATGATTGCATGGTCCTGGTACCGATGGAAAATAAATACCCTCTAAAACATTGAAATCTGAGAGCCTAGCTAATGGTTTATCTTCTTCTATGACCTCATATAGAACTACATATTGACATCTAACCCTTATTTTTTGTATAAATAAATTCAACCATTGAAGCCTGCTCTATCTATCCCACCGTAGTTCTTTTTCATCGTACCACCCCATAGTCGCCCTTATCATTTGACCAAGGACACCCTACCAACTAAAGCCCACCTCCGCCATCCCACATGAGGCCTCTCCATCACCGAACCTCACCTATGTCTTTCACCTGACCCCCGTTGAGCTTCCCGTATTGGGGTCACCTTTAATATGACATATGATGGTGACTAGCAATGAGAAGGAATATCACATAATATATGAGGAATTAACCTATATCAACCTACAACAGACTCATATTCCCATGTGTAGAATTACTAAAAACACTAAAAGAATATATATAAACAACTAAACTATATACAACACATTCATGATGCATCAAATACAATCACATTTCCACATAGGCAAACACCAATGGATCTATACATCTCACAATCCATTGAATCTGATAGACATGAGTATCTAAGAATCTCCTATCCACTTTGTGTACTATTATATCAATATCCAGACACAATAGTCATTGTCACTATCATGAACTATCATGCCTAGACAAGCATCTCCAAGTGTTGACTCTAAACAAGAAACACTAGCTTTACATATAACATTACCACCTCTGATCCCTACATCATCTGCACATACACAACATGTGTGGGAAAAATACCCAAATATGAGTGAGTATAAAAACACTCAATAGGATTCCAAAAAACCATAAAGTAAATACAAGAAACAATTCAAATCAAACACTAGATCTTGAAAGTAGTTGTGGGTAAGATAAGGGAAGATGCAGATTTTCTCATCCACTAGAAGTCTCATAGATGGATAAAAGTCTCAATAATATTATCTTCAATCCTATAAGTTCATACCTAAAAATAAAATAGGGGTGATTTAATTATTTACATTACTAAAAATAATGAATTCAATATCCATGTTGTGTGTCACATCTCAAAGGAAACTAAAGGGTGCATGAGGACTCACAAGTCTTGACGAATCCAAACTGCCCAACCTCTCTAAATTCCACATTTACACTAGTTTTAATAAATGATAACTCTCCCATCATTTAATAATGTGTGGAAGTTGTGATAGTACCTCACCATACCATCCCTCCATTACTATATCATCTTATAAGAAATACTTATGGGAAACTACACCTTGTCCATAGATAGATGTCATTCAAGGGGGTATCATCCCCTTCGATCATAACTACCCAGGTATGAGAAAACCCACATAACCTATTTGAAATAGTATTGGAGGACCCTCTTCTTGATAAATGATAATTATTGATTATAGTTTTTAATCGAATCAATATATATAGTTTGTTGTGCCTTGAGTATGTGGGGGGTTACTGACCCTACCTATGACGGGGTGGAGAACACTCACCCCGCTTGATATCTTAGATGGTGGGGGGTAACTAAATTCATAGATAGAGGATTATATTCCCCAAGTATATGAGTTAAACACCAATACAATATGGGATTATGTAGGGGTCCCACTCTATGACCCTAACTAGACGTTGGGGGTTTCCAACTCCAATAATGCTCTGATCATCGTGTCTGGACTCCATCATCTGTCCTACAAGATAAAACCTAAAGCTTTCTATATCACCTTGAAAACATTATCATATGGAAATACATATTGCACCACTATGATATATGTTTAAAATTACTCTAGATAGATTACTATCATTCCCAAATCTATGTTTTGAGTAAGAATATATGAAAAGTTACTAGGGATAGAAAAGTACACGACATGTACTTTAGGGATACACAATGTGTAGCCCCTAAGTATCCATCTAGTCTTATACTTCCCATAAAATAGTGTATAGAGTGAAAATACATGGAATTTACTATGATGTACATGGAATTTTAAACCAATAAGAAGGTTACTCAACATGTATCACGAACACTCTAAGTCATGTAGTACCTGGATACACAGTGTGTCTCAAATCTCACAAGGTGTGTCGTCTATAAAGTTTAATTCAGCTTTCAATACTAACCAATTCATTTCATTTAGTCCATATAAGTAATGAACTCAAGTTAAGCATCGTGTAGTTGGGTGTGTGACCAACATAGTTATAAAACTATATCATATGATGCTTGATATTTATAATCACTAAAACCCAAGATTCATGGCCAAAAGGTACACAATGGGTGTTCTTCTAAAATAGATATTTTTTAGTCATGTTATTCACCCATAATTGAATAATTATCCAATTTTTACACCGATTCTTCCAAATTTCAGCTTTAATTTCTTGGTCACACCACCAATCTCTATATGGGACTATTGAGGGTTATTCCTCGTGGTATTTTTTTCCCTATTTCACTATCACAAAACTAATCCAATCAACCCTCAACTGAATTCATGCCATAAATCCACCCATAAGGTCTCCCATCATTAACTAATCACTTCCCCTTTTGACTATTATTTCCATTTCCTTATCATCATTTGATCAAAATATGTATCAAAATCAATATTTTTTTTACCATGATGAGGGCTGATAGTAAATATCACCATGATTTATCATGATTATCAAAGAGGGAGGAAGAATCATAACTGGTGAAAATATTGCCCACTAAAATATCCATACGCAACATGAAACACAAATAATGAAAGAAATTAGAAGATCCAAATAGGGAAAAATGAAGTTAATCAAGGGATGACATCACGAGGAATCATCATGACAAATGGGATTTTAGATTTAGAGGGTAAAACTTCAGAGAATGATCACAACGACATCAGATAATATAAAAAACCAAAAAAATATAGTTTAAATATACAATAATAGAAATGGATTTCCACGAATCTTTTATCATGAAGAATTAGGTATTAATCCACGGGAATAACCCCTTCTTAGATGATGAATAATATTCTCTTCAATCCACTACTGTATCAATGGTTTAGAATGTCGTCCCTGAGTGATCTGATCAATGACATAATTATGGATCTGGTTATGTTCCCTCAATCTGATATTAGCCCCCTCTTGATCTTGGTCCCTATCTCCTTCACTCTTGGGTTTAATTTGATGAAAATGGAAGTTAACCATAGAGTGTAATTATAAATATAGATTTATAAGGGAAAATTATGGCTTCTCTATTCATAAATCTAAAATCCATGATTTGTCATCCCGAGGACTAGAGACATTAGTAAAGGTTACATCACCTATAGGGTAAAACACATATTTTGGACACAAACGCCAAAATTTCCATATAATATTTACTTTTTAACATATATCCATTCGAATTCATGGGATTTAAATAATTTATGAATAAATATAAAAAATCTCTTAAAATTCATCACCCATAGAACTATGGCATGTTTTATGGTATAGGATTTTATAATTTGTAATGGGATCAGACTATATGATATAGAATATCATAGATTATGACATACTGTAAATACATAAGTTTCATCGTATCATAATGCAAAATATATACTATAGTGAGTTGTGATATAGAATTTTTCCTATATTATAGCATAAAATTGAGGGAACCATAATAGGAGATAAGGATAATTTACACTTTTTGTAATACTTAAAACAGAGAATTGTATCGTCTTTATAATAAATGTGATATCGTAAAACATGATTAACAGTGTTGATGGATGATATCACAAAAAATAATGAAATTATCTTAAACCTAAATATAGGTTTTTTATCAAAGCTTAAGATTGATAATCCAATCATAAAATAAGATATAGAGGAAAATTTTTATTCTTCCATTTTTCAATTATAAATTTATTTTGTAAATTTATAAAGTATTTATAAATTATAGAAAAAAAGAATTTTGGGTATTTATTTAATTTATAAAGTGTTTATAAGTTAATTAATTATAAAATATTTATAATTAATTCATAAATGATTTTCAAAAATTTAATAACTAAATATCTATAATACTAATTGTTAATAATAAATGCCTTTAATCTATAATAAATAACTTACAATGTTGATATAATGTGTTTATATAGAAATTACAAAGTAATTTATTAAATTTTTAAAAATAATAAAACAAAGAAATATATTAAAGAGTTTAAATTAAACTTATTAATTTTTTATAATTATTAATTTGAAATATTCAAATTAAAGGCCTTATTTGGGAGATTATTTGAGCCATATAAAAAGGTTTTTTGGTAGTTGATACCATCAAGGTTAAAATTATATTAAATATATCATATTCTGATTATATAAAATGTTTACATAATATATTATTTGTTCATAAGAAATATGAAATGTGTATATTTAAATTAAATATCATATATTTTATTAAATAACATATAAAATAAAAATATGAATAATTTCGTATTATAAATAAATATAAAGTTTTATTTTTATTTATTCATGGAATTCCCATGATTTTTATTCAATTATAAAATGTTTATAATTTCCTTTTCTATAAATTTTTGATAAATGTTTCTCGTGTCAAAATTTATGAAATTTTAATTTATTTATTCTATTCAATTTATTATCCAAAAATATAAATTGTTTATATTGTGAATTGATGCATGATTTAGATTAAATTAGTTTAAATTACTTCTTTAAATTATCATATATGCATTTAAGGAGTTACATGCTAGGTATAATAATTGATTTAGTTATATTATACCTTAACTATTCCTTGTTCATGAGTTGTGAGCTTGAATTTAGAGGTTACTTATAGTTTATACATATTAAGTTCTAGAATTATGATGGAATAGACATCTCTATTCATTTTATATTATAAAATTAATATTAGGGATATTTATTTATTAGATATTTTTTTATGATATAAGATATCATAGAATAAAGTATAGTATAAATTATTCGGTTTTCAACATATCTTAATGGATAATATGTTCAAATTCTATCAATGGTATTGACATTTTTCTATATCATAGCATATGGTTTAACAGATCATCAGCAGTGATAACACTATTTTAAATTATTCACATAACTTTAAAATAGTGTCATATCACTTCAATGATATAGGGTATATCATTAGCGGTGATTTCTTATGCCTAAAGATTATATCACTCGCTACGATTCACTAATCGTAAAACATGTTATAAGCTTTTATTTTAATTACATCATAAGATATGGGAAATCAAAAACTATGATATAAAGGAAAAAATTTATTATTCTATTTCTAAAGTAGCAATTTATTTATATAATTTATTACTTTTTTTATAAATTATAGGTAAAGATAGTTTAGGGTATTTATTTATTTTATAATTTGTTTATAAATTAATTAATTTTAAAATGTTTATATATACTTTTTAAAAGTATATGAAACATTTAACAAATAAATATCTTGAATATTAATTTTTAATATTAAATAATTTTAATCTATATGGAATTACTTATAATTTTGATATAAAAGGTTTGTATAGAAACTATAAGTTAATTTGTAAAGTGTTTATAAATTAAAAAATAAAGGAAATATATAAAATTGTTTTTATTAAATTATTAACTATTCTTATTTATTAATTTGAATTGTTCAAATTAAAGGCCTTATTTTAAAATTATTTGAACCATATTATAATGAGTTTTTATAATTTATTTTACCATGTTTCAAATAATATTAAATATATGATATTTTTCTTATATAAAATATGTACATAATATATAAACTGTTCATATGGACTATAAAATGTTTATATTTCAATAAAATATTATATATTTGGATAAATGACATATATAATGATGGTATGAAACATTTAAAATTAGAAATAAATATAATGTATTTATATTTATTTATTTATAGAATGTTAATAATGTTTATTAAATTTTAAAGTGTTTATAATTACTTATTTATGAATTATTCATAAATTATTACCTCATGTATAATTTATAAATTTTTATTTATTTTAGTTTATTCCTTATTTTAATCATGATATAAACTATTTACATTCTAAATTAATGAATGATTTAGTTTAAATGTGTTCAAATTAATTATTTAAATTATCATACATGCATTTAAGGATTTTCATGATTGGTATGATAATTTATTTAGTTTTTTTATTCCTTGAATTTGGATTGTTTATGAGATATTATCTTGAATTTAAAGGTTAATTATAGTTTATACATATCAGGTGTTATAATTCCGATATAATTATGATCTCCTGAGTACAAAATCATGGGTAGTGGGACTTTGGATCAGAATGCTCATTGGTCCGAGAGCTTAAGCTATGTCTAAAAAAGTTAGGGGTGAAAACCTATCACAACATTATTTCTATTATATGGATATTTGATTCCATAAGATTCTAATAATTTACATAAAATACTTTCATGTACCTTATGCATGTGATGCATTTGAATATATGTAAATATATTTTTCTTTTTTTTATGCTGATGACATAAGTTATGTGTTTTGTAAAGTGTTACACGTCGATATGGTTTAGAAATACTGATTTAGTAGAAGTAATGGGGATTCAAAACTAAATAATTAGAAGCATGAATAAGTGTAAGGAGAATACATGAGATAAGATAGTGAGATTTAAAACCCCTTTAAAATATTAAGTGTTAGATTTCTTCCAAAGAAGACACTTGTTAATACCTAGATCATCTAAATGGATAGGTTATATGAAAGTTGGGTTCCCATGTACTATCATGTATAAGTCAAGAAGGATATAGGTGACCCTAATAGTTAGGTTACCATTCCTTTCATGGTATTAGTTTATATCTATTTGGGAAAGTCTAATGGTTAGGATAACAAAGGAATAGATCCGAGATGATTTATATAATGGATTTTGGAATAGAGTTGTCCACTGAACAATCCAAGTGTTATATTTGATATGATTTACATGATTACATACCTAAAAATGTTAGTTTTGAGAGAAAAAATAAATTGTAATCAAAGCTTAATGAAATATAGATCTTGACCCTCTAATTGATATGATGACATTAAAAGGGGTCATCTTTTTAGTATGGGAATATTTAACAGAAGTTCTTATTAAATAAATGTATTACATTATACTCATCATATAAAAACTTATGTTATAGATAAAATGGAATCATAATCATATAAATTAATTTTGAGATAAATTTTTAAAAAGGGAAACTGTAATAGAAGAATATTCCTAGATTGGTATAGAAACTTAAGAATTGTTCTTAAGTAAGAAGGAAGATACTATGTTTTAGAGAAACTTTTTCATGATTAGAAACCTATTTAAGGTTATATCTATAGATACTTATAAGAAGCAAAATATTATTAACTTATGCTTTAAAATGAATTATTTAAAGGTAATTTAGTTACCACTCCTGAATCAATGTTATTGGGTATGGAAATTACATGGAGATATAAGAAGTTTCCTTTAAAGCATGATCTGGCTACAAAACTTCATTATATTATTATTGTAGGAATGGTTATGATAATTGGAATGAGTTTAATAAAACTTAACTCGATATCCTCAATGTGCTGGGGATAGCAGAGTAGGATATTGGAAGTCTATAATTTGGTGTTATGTTGACAGTGAAAGAGGGTAGAATTTTAACTATAAGAAGAAAAATCAATTCTAAAGTCCAACAGTGTGTCTTCCAGTATCTAGTAAAATTCATTGAAACCTATGGGAGGAGTCAATAATAATGTTTAGTTCTTCCATTATATAAATCATGGTCACATTAGGATGAATTTGTAACACCTTGAGATTTCAATATGTAATTTTATTCTAAATAATACAATGTTTAATAGCTTCTGTTCCACGAAAAACCAAACTAAAGTGAATCGGTATTTATTAAAATTCATAGTTAACATAATTAAATTATGAAATTTGAAAATAAATAAATTAACACTCACTATAAATTGACATTAAATAAGCCTAATAACCCTTAATGTTTAAAAGGTCCATTATTCTATAAAAGTAGTTTATCTTTATATTTTTTATTTTCATTAAAATTTAAATTTATGAATTTTTTTATTTAAATTTTATGAAATGAAATTTATTATTTAATTCATCATCTTAAAATTTATTTAGGGTGACTTTTGTAGATTTTTCTAAAACTTTTAATTTTTTGGCGAATAGTGAAAATATGAATTTTCGCAAATGTTGTCACTTTTATGAAATTATCTTGAAATAAGAATGAATTAAAATTTTATGAAACATTTTTTATATACCATATATAGATATCAATATAATTAATTTAAAAAAATATTTTTGATCTTTGAAATCAATGTTTGACATTTTGAAAATCTAATTAATGTTTGTATTCAAATAAAAACTACTGTTTGGTCCTTCTCTTTCAATAATGTATTCAAAAGGATAATTTTATTTATAGTTTGGTTTAAAAGTAAAATAAGTCTTTTTTATTCAAATAATCCAATTAATTTCATTACATACAACATTATAAATTATTTTTGTATAAAATCATTTTTATGTTTAAAATGGACGTTTTTATAAAAACTATTTTTGTTGTATTATGCATACTTATTTTAAAATTATTTTTTACCACCTATTGAAATTTAATCTTATAAAATTTATTCCATATTTTTTATTTTCATGTTCTAATTTGGTAATGAATTTATTTTCATTTTTATTCATAATGAATAGTTACCATGGTAAACTTTTGTCACCACAGTAAAGGTTAACAAGGTTAATGATGGGTTAAACTAAGTGATAATGATCTAAACCTCTCAAAATAATATATTTAATTTCATTTTTTGAGTTTATTTATACCATAAATTATCAAATATTTTAAATTATACTAAATTAAAGACACTTTCTATGAGAAATATATTTATTATATTTAAATGTTCTTAATATTTATAAGGGTGTCACTCCTCTCAATTACAAAAGGAATCCTACTATCCTCACTTATCCATAAACTTTGAGCGTACTATATAAAATAATATATAACTAAATCCATATTCATATCTCATCCCCATTTCCTAGATGTACCAATCTTCCAAAAATACCAATCCTATAATTCTTAAGGTGTAATCCAAAAGAAGATATCCGAAGAGGAGGTATAAGTATCAACTGAATCCTTTAAATTTTATTTCCTATTATAACTCATTAAATATAATCTAAAAATATTAATATAATTAAACAATTATATTTACTATAATTAAATATTATTATGTTTATGGAGCAATTATTTTCTACCTCATTTTCATCTAATGGAAAATGAATGTATCGCTCAATCGTACGTGTGGTCTACCGCCTCCACGAAGCGATGTATTTTGTTTTTCATCACTGCCTCACATGGATGGTAATAAAGATGAATTTAATGAATAAATATGATATTTATTAAATAAGTATGATTATATAAATATAATATATTATATACCTTCTTAACCTTCTATCTGTTGGAAAATGAAAATGTTTCATGTGAATACGTACGAACTACCGCCTCCATGAAGGAGACATTTTTTGTTTCATTACTATATCAAATGTATGGTTGTAAGGATATATTTAATAAAAAATATTATATTTAAAATATTATTATGATATTTAAAGGTAAAACTTTATCTACTTTACTTAATTTTTATCCATTATAAAAATAAAAATGTCGCTCATGTGTACGTGCAGACTACCGCCTCTATGAATGGTATATCTCATTTTTCATCACTACATTAAAAAAATTATTTTAAAATTATATTTTTTATATAAAAAATTAGTTATAAATTGTTTAATATTTTCTAAATTATGTAACCACTACCCATTAGACCGCATTCAACACACTGAATCAGTTTTGGACAAAATGACCCCAAAATACCCAACGTGAACCTAACCAATTTAGTAACTAAATAGAATATGCTAATAAATGAAATTAAATGAATAATTTTAATTTAGTTATATTTAAAAATATTATTAATATATTAAATAATTAATATATATTTATTATTTAATAAATTAAAATATGAATGTGGATAGTCGGTACTTGAGGTAAGGGGATTTTTAACTCAATTTTATTTTATTGGGTTATATCACTTCTTAATTGACTATGTTATACTAAGATTATGTGTGTTATAACCTTATGTTGTTTTATGTTATATTTAAAATTTATTTATCTGTATTTAATTTTTCCACATAATCACTTCATTGATTGATTCCTGCTTCAAATTCTACGATATTTATAAGGGTTTCCTGGTCTTAATTTTAATTCCTTGAGAAATGTCTCCAGTTTTACACTTTGATTTGAATTATATGGTGTAATTAATACCTCATGAATTTATTTTGACTTATTATTTAATTTAAATTATTATTTTTATAAAAATAAAATAATTCTCTTTCATATAATGGATTTTTTATTCAACTGTTATGAAATCTGTTAGGGTTTCTCATCTCGAATTTCCTTCTTTAATAAATTGTTAAAAATATGCCCCTATACATATTTATATATTTTATATAATTAATATTTGACATATAATATCATACATATATTTATAATCATGTTATATTAAGTTCATTCTCATGTTCTTTCTTTTAAAAGGGTTTTAAATTTTAAAATTTTTAAGGGGTTTTATTTTAAATCGTTGATTTAATATTTTTGAATTATTTTACCAAAATATGTATTCTATCAATACATGTTCTTTGAGTTTTTTTATATAAGTTTTTAACTATAATTAAATATTTAATAAATTTATTTTCTAATACCTTTTACTTTATTTAAAAAAGATTAAAATTAGTCTTTTCAAAAAAAATTGTATAAATCTCTTTTAAATTTCTATACAAGTGTGAAAAATAATTTTTTTAACATATACGACATGAAATTATTTTCTAAAGATTTTTTATTTTATTTATTATTAATATTTTTTCTAAGTTTATATTTTTTTCAAATAAATTATATTTCCCATTGTTCAGTGAATGTTTTCATTTTTAAAGTGTTACCAAAAGAAAAGGATATTTCTTATTATTTTCTAAATTGTATTGAAAATACTTTTAAAAATGAGTTTTAAACTATATAAACATACTTAAATGATTTTAATTATTTACTATGGATATGTTTTAATTATACCATCCACATTTTTTCTATAGATAGATTATGATGATCTTTTAAATAAATTTTCATGAAACTCAATTATTTTCCATGGTTTATTTAATCTATGAATGAAGGATGAACATTTTTATGAGTTTTATGGTGAAAGTGAAATCTCCTATGTGTTTTATTCATTTTATGGTTCTTTTAAATTTTATATGATGATGTGAGATTATGATATAAACCTCTAATGCGTTAGTTAATGATTTGTTATCTAGAGAATATATGTTAGAATTAAATGATTTTTATTACATTTATAAGGGTGATTGTTAGAGTGATTATAAGAGTGATATGAATATAATGTCCCAAGGTACCTAAATGTTCTCAATGGAAAAGTTTTTGTGTTTTTCAAGAAACCCTCATGATAATGATTTTTCCTTTATGATTTCTTATTAGTTGTTTTATGAAAAGCATTGGGCAAGAATATTTATTTTTTATGTAAGTAAATGATTTTTTAATCTCAAAGTTTATTATATAGAAAAGATAGACCCTCTTAAGGTTTTCATGATTTTCAAATGGAATAACAAGTTTAATTATTTTTTATATCCCTTTCTGGTCTTTTTTTCATATCCCATGTTTTCAAATGCTTTTCATATAGTTTAAGGATGTGTTTGAATTATATAAATTTCAATGGTGAAACATCTTGAAATAAAGAAAATTTATCATGAATGAAATAGGAGATTAAACATAATAACCTATTTTTGTGGTTAAATTATACATTGGGTAGAATTTTCCACTTTTTTAAGTAATGGTTTTCTTAATTATCTAAAAATATAAACTTTAAAGGTCCTATAAATTTAATAAAGTTAAATCATTGTTATTAAAATCATATTTATGGGTTGTTTATGTTTTAGGTTGTTATAGTTGGTTTCAGATCATGAGTTAGATAAATTTAGAGTTTAAGTTGTTATTATATGAGAATAATTTAAAATATATAGAAAACTATAGGTGTTAACATGTTATCTTGGGGTCATAATTTAAAATTCTTCTATAACCTTGAAATTTAGTATGATATAAATCATTATGGTTATTTTAGGGATTAAAGGATAAATTGAAAGAGTTGATTAGAAGGTGACATAGTTATGGACATATTGGTATTTATTATATTCATAATATGGTTTATTAAGATTTTTTTATATACTCATACTAACCATTTTAGTTTTAGTAATTGGATAAAACTAGAAGGAACCAAGTTAACAGTGAGTGTAAAGTATAATTCAAA
The DNA here is from genome assembly GCA_963277665.1 of Viscum album. NCBI lineage: Eukaryota > Viridiplantae > Streptophyta > Magnoliopsida > Santalales > Viscaceae > Viscum > Viscum album. The sequence continues at coordinate 598,078,306 of OY728132.1, read as the reverse complement.
GGTTGTCCAAAGAAGAAATCAAATGCAGTAGAAGTTATAGTTAGGAATCTTTTGGTTATTCCTAACCAACTATCTCAAGTTATGATTAATAATCTAAACCTAAATTATTTTACTAACACATCAAAAAATAGGAAAATTGAGTTTGAGGATTTTTTAGGAGAAAAAGACTGTAGAGGAAAAAAATATATTCATCTTTGTACATGTCAATAATATGGGAAGAAGTTCACAAGGAAATTTCTCAAAGTAATTGGAAGATTTTTTATATAAAGAAAATAAGGGAATAAAGCAATAAATTATTGAGGAAAATTGATGAGTTTGGTAAACACAATAGAGTTGAATAAAGTTTTTCATAAGGTTTTAATTGAATGTTTAAAATATGGGGAGTATGGGAATTATTAAAATTCATTCCCTAGAAGGAAATATTAGGAAGGGGATCAAGAAGATCATTCTAATAAAGGTTTATAAAGGATATATGTTGAAGATAAAGATATTTAGAATAACATATAAATGGTATAAATTATTTTAACATTTTTTGTTATCTTTAAATTAGGAAAAATGTCATATCCCAACCTTGGATAAATCTCCCGTTATATTTATTTTTGAGAATTTATTTATTCCATATTATTCCATTTGTAGTTTTCAATAATTTTGGAGGGTTTTCTGGAAGAAATTTTGAGAAAACTATGCACCATATCCAGTAAACTATTTTACATGTTTTGGGGTTCTAGAAGAGGTAACGAGGATGGAACACTATTAGGCCACACTGTGTGGACTTCTCTACGAACCATGAATATTAGGATATATGATTTTTTATGGTATCTACATAGTTATTTAAACCATATGACCAAATAGTGGGTATCCTCCAAGTTTCTAAAAACTAGGTGCATGGTTGTTGCATGGTTTTCCTAAAAGTGTAGTCAAACAATGCAATGATAATTAATTAATTTGAAAATTTATTTTAAAACCCAAAATTATTACCATTAACCTTATTATTCCTCCTACATATTCACCTATTAAACATAATTCTAACCATAGATTAATTTTCTTATTCCATTCCTTGTAGGGATAATCTATATCAGATCTAAGTGTATTGAACATTGTAAATTAAAAGTATGGATTTGTTCTCCATTTTTATTCATCATTATTCTTGATATCCACCATTTTATTATGAAGGAGTCTTATATCAAGGATATTATAACTATATATAATGTTTGTGTCATGATATAACAATATTTATATTTAACCATATGTTGGGAGTGGAAGTAATCATCTCATTCATCATGATCATTGTGAGATCCTTTGAGGATTTCCATGGTAAATGTTTTCCTCTAACCATTATTGACCTAGGGTTTCATTGTACCAAAAATTTTAATATGTATTTTATTCATCATGTGATTCTGTTTATTACTTATAGATTCTTAGGTAATTTTTTATATTAATTCCATGGTTATTAAAAGTGATAATATTTGTGGAAAGTTTTCCAATAATTTCTCTTTAAAAATAAATCTTGATTTCTTGAGATTTTAAAGTGGGTTTCAATTTCATTCAATGGAACTAATTATTTTTTGGGTATCTATATAAAATAATGTTGTATTCTTGAGTTTTATTTAAAATGGTAAAACATGATTTTTTATACGTATTATACTTTAAAATTCATTTTAATGAAATAATCCTTTTCTTTGGAAATTACAATACCCAATTATTCATTGATAATTGTTCATAATATTGTTTATGGTATTGACTTCCAAAATAATGGTAAAAGTGTTGTTTTATAAATATTAGGTCTTTTGGAACATTTTGTGAAATTATTTAAAAGTTTTTATTCATTGAAGGAATTTAATGATGATTTATACATTTTTTTTCAAAGGTGATTCATTTATTTCAGTTTTAATGAATGATCTCAAGGACCATTTGACAATTTTAACAATTTTTTTTGAAAATAAAAACCTATAGGTCATTCCCATTTATGTGTGATGGAATGTTTAAATTTCTATAGTGAAATATCCCTTTATATGGATGTTTAATTTTATATTTATGATTGGGTGAATGGGATGTTCCTATGTGGGCATTCAGAGGTGTAAGTGAGATAAATGGTTGTTTTCTAACATGCTAATATGTTATAATATTACTTTTAAATGATCCCCGCCATTTAAATTTCATGGGAAGACCTAGTTGTCTAGGTATTAATTCTATGTACACATGTTAACTAGTTTATAATTAAGTTTTATCTAGTGGCCTTAAGTGGGACTTGGGTTAACCTATGAGATGTTGCTCCTTTTTTGTGCTAGGAAGGGTAGGAATGAGTATTTGGGAAGGGATTGATTGACGTGTAGTTGTTTTTTGATGTGTTTACTTTAAATAATTTATGACCACGTTATATATATTCTATATCATGTGCCTTTAGTTCCTTATATTCAATAAGAATGATATATGTGTATTTTCTAAAGTATGGTTGAATGGAAATTTGTGAAATGATATAAAACTTTCCTTTAAAATTTTCCTTAAAAGTATTTAAACTATAAATTTTTATTGAATTTTTTATAAGTATATAAATTTTGGATTATTTGGAATACAAACTTATATTTATAAAAATATTTTTTAAAAAGAAATCTGTTTAATTATTGTTTTAAGAAATAGAATCTATAAAACCTATTTTTGTATCGACATTTGAAAAATTTCATGATATAGATTTCATTTTTAAATTGTTATTATTTGGGTCAGTAGGTGGTAACCTACTAGGATTTTTATCTCATTCCTATACATATTATATGTTTAGTAGGTTTATAAATCCATGAAGATATCCTAATACCACTTGGTTCAAGTTATAGTGGAGGTGTGTGTGTTTTTTTTAATATCCTGGGTTTTGGGATCCATTATAATTATTTTTGTGTATAATTTTTAAGAAACTTTGTATATTCATTCAGAAGGATTGAAACATGATTATAAAATATAACCTACAAGATATTAACCAAAATAAAGATACATTATCCATTCATAAGTGGGCACTACAACAAAAGGACATAAAACTAAGTACTGCACACCATAGATTATTACTCACCATGGATGAATTATGTTGGGAAAAAATCCCCCAAGGTAAGTACAGAGTGTTTTTAGGTTGATTGTGTTTATTTAAAAATCATGTTTAAATGGTCAGTTGTGGAGTTCTATAATTATTTCTGACCAAGTATGTCGATAAAGCATCAATACATAGTTATGGAAGCTCTATAATTGGTACAGGAAATTGTGTATACAAGGTGAAATCATTTCCTACTATTTTCCAAATTTTAGGGGTCCAAAATTTGGATAAAGGGAAAAAAATTAATAAGATTTATTTCTAGGATAGAATCATGAAAATATTGAAAAGGAATGTGACTCTTGAATTTTTTTTATTGAAAATTTTTGGAGATTCGTGAAAGAATTTTTTGCGAAAGATTGTTGGGATGTGAAGAAAAAAGGTGGTATGATATGAGATTATAAAAGGTTTTGTGAATATAAAATTTCCCTAAAGTATCATGAATAAGAATGAATATTTTCATGAAAATTTGGTAGTGGTCTTGAAAGTTTTGGGAAAGAGAGGTAATTTCTATAAATAAGTGAATAACCCCCTCATTTATAGAGATGATGCCTTAATAAAATCCAAAGGATCTGAATTCATTATGGAATTTTGAAAAATATTTCCTTACATAGGGATTCATAAGAACATAAACTTTTCAAAGGAGGGAAGTTTCATGAATGATTTGAAATTTTAGTGAATGGTTGTCAATTTATCAAAAGAAAAAGTTTCATGAAGGTTTGAAAAATTTCCTAAATAATTATGTAGTTTAATGAAAGTTGATATTGGGTTTCATTAAATTGAATCTTATTCAAACCATAATTATTTTCCTAAAACATTGTGTTAAAGTGTCATTCATCTAATGGATAAAATTAGATCATTATGATACCCTATATGAGGTGTAAACTATTAAACCCTAAGATTTTAAAATATTACATATTTGATAGCATGTATGACATGAAACCCCAAGTGAATAAATGAATATAACATCATGATAACTTATGATATATTTATTTTTAAATAAATTCAATATTTTTGATAGCTTTCAATGCATGAAACATTGGGTTTGAACAAAATGTGACACTATTGAAATATTATTATTTAAACATTACCATTATAACCTTGACATTAAATTGGTGTATATGAATAGTACTAACTAAATTATGAAAATTATATGTTTTACACATGTATAAAATAAATAAAAGGGATATATATATCTATTGGAAATAAAATTATAACCATTTTAATGAAAAATAAATGTTTTCTAAAAAAGTGTATTTTTCTAAAAGGCGGTTTAGTTACGCTTTGTGCACATAATTTATAATTAAAATTTACCAATTTTATAAAATTAAATTTAAAAAATAAACTTCATTTTTTAAATATACATTTAAATATTATAATAGGGTTAACTTTTGGGATTTTTCTGAAAAATATCATTTTTTGATAAATAGTGAAAATACTGAATTTTAATTGAAAGCTACTTTTTGTTTAAATTATTTTTAAAATTTGTTTTAAATTAAATTTAGTTGAATAATATATATATATTAATTAAATTTAGTTCATTTTAATCATTTTTATATTTATTTTTATATAAAAACTTTGTAAACTTTTGAGCATATTATCCTTGAAAACTTTTTTTCTCGTCGTGTCTGCGTGATTAATTTTAAATTAAAATTTTCCACTTATGTGAATTGAATTTATAAAAATGGATTACATTTTTAGAATTAGAATAATATATATTATCTATTACTTTCATCTTAATTTTTTACTATAATGAATAGTGAAAAAATTAAAAATTATTTGCTGTGGTTAAGGTAAAAAATGATTTACCAGGGGTTAAACTAAAAAGATAAGTGTTAAAATAAACTAAAAAAATGTATAAAATATATTTTATACATATATTTAGATCTTATAATATCTAAGTATCTATAATAATTCGTTTTAGACCCTTTTTCATGTAAAATACATGGGTTAGTCTTTTTTCTTTTTAAAAAATACAAATGTGCCACTCACCTCACCTAAAAAAGGCCACCACAAATCCTCTCTTATTCACACATTAAAACACTTTTTGTTCATAAAATACAATTAAAAACAATTTTCCAACTTCTATACCCTCTTCCCGGCATCATTTTTTATATAAATTCATTCTAGGAATACTTTAGGTATAATCCTAAAAGGTGGTCCTAAAAGTGGTTAATTTTATAACTGTGTGTTTTTGTTTTATTTATTATTTAACCTCATTAAAATATTATTCATTTATGATTATATAATAAAACCTGTGTATAAAATATAATTATATTTTATTATTTTAAGGTAATTACTTATATCCATCTCTTCTTCCCTCAAATGTGAACTGATAATGTTGCTCGTGTGTACAATAGACTACTGCCTCACAACCCAGTGTGAAACGTTTTCCGTAAAAACCTCTCAAGGTTGGGTATGAAGATGGATATAAGGTATATATAAGATATTTATAACATAGTTTTATCTATGGAGTCATTATATAATATATACCTTTTTAATTCCCATTCTGTAAGGGATACAATAATGTCGCTCTTTCGTACAGTGGACTACCGCCTCAGGAAGCGATGCGATTCATTTTTCACTAATTATTTAAATGGAATGTAAAAAAGGATAATTATAATAAATATATGTTATATAAATGAAATTATTATAATATTCGTGAAATTTATCATTAATAAAAGATAATATATCATTTTATTTCTTACATTGAAAAATGATAACGTCATTCGTGTATGTATGGAATACTACCTTCATGAAGTGAAGTGAATCTATTTTCATCACCACGCCACATGGATGATATATATAAGTATATTTAAAAAAATAACATGGTATATACTATATTATTATCATTCTATAAAGATAAAATATTGCATTCCTTTTTTCCATAGTGATCATTAAAAAATGGAAATGTTACTCATTTGTAAGTACAACCTACTGTCTCTATAATTGTAACATAGTTAATTTTTCATAACCATGTTTCATAATTAGTTCTAAAAGTATAATTGACGTATGAATATGATAATTATTTCATGATTAGCATTTTGGATATCTTTAAGTAATGACCAATCTGACCATAATCAACCTACCAAATCCATTTTTGACACTTAATCCAAATATCATCGAAACATCCTTTGTAAACATAATTGATTAAGTAATCATGTATAAAATGGTAATAATTGAAACAAAAGGATTAATAAACATGAAAATTTTTTCTTAAGAAATTAAATAATTAATATAAGTTTATAATTCAGGAAGTCAAAGAATGTACGCGACGAGTCAGACTCAAAGTAAGTGTTTCTCGTCTCACTTTTAATTCCGTGATAAATATGCCATATTCGCCAATTATTTATTTTTTCTATTTTATAAACTACCATTTTTTTGTTATATCATTAATTAATTTATATTTTTCACAAACCAGATTTGGTCTCCATTAAAACTGATGCCCGACCCAGCCCGTGGAAAATCTAGAAGGGTGTTCCCTATCCTCACAGGCTAGAACAATTTCCTAGGTATATTAAAATAGGGTTGGGAATGATTTTCCCAATTTTAGAAACATAAAACAACAAATAAAGCTAATAAAATGAATCTGAATTTTTCAAAAAAAAATATTTACCAAAATTCAGAATTGAATTACATAACTTAAACAAGAACCCAAAGACTACCACAAGAAAATAAAGCCCAACATAATAGCCCAAGAACCACTTCAAGTCAAGGGGGAATCACCCTCATGCCATCTCTGTGACACTGCACTAAGAAGGACCGCTAGTAACATAAACCACTAGAAATACAATATTTACCCAAACCTGTGACAAAAATTACAAAGTATACTTACACCCAAAGGGGTAAGTAGGTTGGGAGCCTAATCCCAGTAGGATTTCACCCAAAAGGATTCCATGTGGTAATCATATTAATATGAAAATCATGCAAGTTTTTATAAACAATAATTTGAGCAATAATTTCATGATATGATACTTCAAAATGAAAACAGTATTCAAGAGTGTAACTTTAAAGAAAGAACAATTTTAAATAAAATTAACATACTATTGATTTTTCAATACAAACACTCTGTATGCCGATGGTAAGTATAAAATTTACAATGATAACTAGTCAAGAGAAATAACCCTAGGCACTATCTAGTTGTGGGCCCTAGGTACCTCGTATCTCAGTGAAAAGAAACCATAACAAATAGTCGCTCCCATGCACAAGCCACTAGTAGGAAACATACCCATAACCAAGTGATCCTCAACATCATCAAAATAGTTTAGTTAGTATTTTCATTGTCAAAATTTCTACATGAAATACAGACGAAACCATTACGGATCACTAGAATAATAGTACACGTCCGCCCACCTAGATACCTGGGTTTTCCCTCTTATGCTCAAACAAGTTCCACATCTTATAAAGTACCATTTTCACATGAAAAATTCATTTCAAAATCACACACAAACACACCAAACATCCCATAATAATTTCAAAAAATTCTCCTTTCACATTCAAATTCATTTTAACATCATACTCACACAAAACATCCCACAAACATGTTTCACATGTTTCTCACAATTTAATAAATCATTAGAACAATTCATAAGATGTTCTCAAAACCTTTGATATCAAAAATTACCACTTTCCCATTAATAAACCAATTTTTAGAACATACACCCACCAAATAGCACACCAACATGTTTTTCACAATTTGTGTAAATCAATAAATCATTTAGACTCTTCATAAAATAATTACAAGAAGTGTAATGAGGTTTTGTACATAAAACCCATTCAAAAATACTATTTTAAGGAAAAACACCCAACAAAACCATACCCAACCAGATTTTTCATCCCTAACAACATTTAATAAAACCATTTCATGAACTATAAAACAAACCCAATTTATACAACCTGGGAGACACATGAAAACACTCATTTTTACACAAAAAATGCCACATTAAAACCAACCACTTAATAAATGCTACCAAAAACGATTTTTTCACCAAACACAATAGAATAAGAACATGAAAAAAACATAAATCAAGAAAATATAACTCATTGTAGAATTATTTCACATGGAATCACCTGCCTTTTGCATCAAAACCCCAAAATCGTTTTGCGAAACTTCAACCACACCACTAGGGAATGAAAATGAACCACAATCCACAAGATTTCACAAAAAATATTCAAAATAAAGCCCTTGGTATGAAACCTAACTAATAGAAATTTTATAACTTCATATAAGAGGGAGGAAACCCTAAGTAGAAGGAAGAAAATCAAGAGAGAATCACTTACTTGCATGATTTTGAAGTTTACCTTCCAAAAACCCCATCAAATGGGTTACTAAGGAGATTAGGGGATCTTGGGAGCCTTCCATGGATATGAGGAACGAAATTGAGAAGAAATGGGTGCATTGGGGTTTATTATAAAGGAAAAAATGGTAATTACAAAAAAAATTCATAACCTGGACACCTGTGCATAGTTTGGCTGCACGGTTTAGAAAATCGTGTGGTGAAACCGTGCGGCATGTTTTGCCCACCCAAAAACTATTCATTTTGCTCCAATTTCAAGGGGTCCTAGATGGGATTCAAGAGGGAGAAATAGGCCAAGTATAGGAGAAATAATTCCCAAAATAAAACACCCTTTTCAACCCAAAACTTATCTAATTCAATGGTATAAACCACCCCAACAAACATAGCCCACAAAAGGTGCCACTATGAGTGTCACAAATTCAATTCCGAGACACCTCATCCTTATACCTTCCCCTTCAAAAAACACAATTCCAAATACCATCCAAGACTTCCATGAATAATGACTTAGATCAAGAACACTTGAGACACCAAATTTAAACCCAAAACACCTGGAAACCAAGAGAAAACTAAGAACCAAAAGAAGATTCAAAACAAGGCATGGAATTGAAAATCCGGGTGTGAAAATTCTTCCCAAAATAAAGCTTTCTTCCCCAATAAATCTACAGAAATTTTAGATAAAAAAAACCCAACAGATAGACCAAAATGGACTCTCTTGCCAAGTTTTTTCCACCCCAAAAGGATAAAAAACCTATAATTGATCAAAAAAAGGAATGGATACTCTCACCAACCAAAATTTACCTCACTTACATGAAATTATAAAACATATTAAAACCACATCCCAAAACAAAACACCTAAAACACTACCAGATGAAGCTCAATAAATCTGCCTGAAATGAAAAATGAACTTGATTAACACTATCAAAGCCTTACTTCAACAAAATAATTAGGCATCCTCCAATCCCACATTTACCCAAGGAAGAAATTGGTGGTTAGATAGCTTCGAATGAGACTACCTACCACCAAGTCAACACAAAGGAAAAAACTGAGGCACTGATATAGGGAGACCCATGTTGGCTCCCACTATAGAAACGAACAAACACCTGAGACTGATCCAGAACACCAACAGGGTGAGGCCCGAACAGACTCCCCACCAAAAGGGAAATACTAACATTATACTTATTCCAAAAGAACCTAAATGAGACCCATGGTGGGTCTCCCCACCATAATAACTGACCATATTAACCAACTAATATGGGCCAACGTGAAAAGGACCCTACAATATCCAATCCCCACCACAAGGGTTGGTCGATCAATGAAACTCCAACCCAATAGCGACACTAAGGGGTACATCACTCCCATGAACATTACCATCCTCAGATTATTCAAACCAAAACTGAGATTGAAAAGAGCCTATAAGTTTATTAATAAATGAATATCCATATTGATAGTTGCTTTCACAAAGGTTCAAGCACTGGGTTTGTGAAAACAAAACCACCCCGCGCATCCCTTTCCACCACATCAGACCACTTGGAATGAAACCACTACATAAAAACTCGAACTATCTCCACATCCCACACTTGAGACATATTTTGAACCAATATCCCTTAATCCCCTCATTTCATAACTCTGCACCATCTTCACTCTGGGACCTACGGCTAGAGCTCAGATGATTGAAGCATCTCCTGCCTTGCAGTCAAGCACTAAAACCCCCAAATAGAACTTCTTACACTGGTTTCGTAATCAGCTACACCATGATCCAATAGCATAAACATAACACAACACATCCCTCAAACCTCTTACCTTTTCATGGAACCTTCTCCATAACATTTTCTTAGAATATGCACTTGCATCACCCCTTTCCCCCCAAAAAAGAACCAATGAAAGAATGGAAACAAGGAAGAAGACTTCATCTAGGATAGAGAACCTCCATAATTCCTGGAAGAAAACAATTCTCTACCAAAACCACAGTTTTTTAAAGTCTCATAACATCCACATTCACATTCTAATGTGGATATGACAATACAAAATGCCATCGATCATGACCATTGCAACCCAAGAGGTCTTACATAGAAATAAACCTGATACAGTGGCCATGATAATCTCACTATATCATTTCCACTTTATGGAATGTCTTCAAATAGGATAAAAAAACCCAAAGTCCCTCTAGGACATCATCCTACCTCGATAACCCTAGAACTCTCTTACCTTCCTCCCTGGAATTCCCCTTCACCACTTACAAATAAAACCTATAGAACCAATGGTGTCAAACTTTACCTTTGGCGATTCAATCAACTTAAGAAACCATACTCTTTTCAACTCCTTCCACATCCACTCTTCCACTGCGAGAGGATATACATAATTCCAAAAAGAAGAGATATAAAATCAACCTTAAAACCCTATAAGAGAGTTCATATTTTGATCAACTGGAGGACCTTCCAACTGAAATCCACCCATGTCCACACTTAAATCATGAATTAGCTCTTTATCGGGGCATACCATAGCCAACAAAAAAACCCAAGGAACTAAAAAATATGTTCCTTCAGTCAAAACACACCACAAAACAGATCTAATCACATGAGGGAAACCACCACAAAGGCTTCCTGAAACACTCTTCAAAAGAAACCACTTATCAACACTTCAACCTAACTTAATGAAAAAACAAAAACCTAAATAATCGTTCAAAAAAGAGGGGTTCTTGAACTCAAAACATCCCACCACTACAATCACAAAAGAACATAAAACACACCAACCAAACACTGGTTTTTAAAAAAATAAAATTTTCTTTAAAAAATATTTCATTGAAGTAAATGGGGTCGGTGGTTAGATCATTTACCATTGGTACCCCATGGGCCTCAAACATGCTTATTCCCATTCCACACCGGGTACCCTCATCGTATCTATACTAGTACTCATCCAGCCCTTCCATTAACCATCTATATTCCCATGTAAACAAATTCATGTGTTTGCTTATAGGAATACCAAAGATTAAAAAAAAAACTCTTTCCACTTTTCCAAACCAAGACATTCAACCAACACTTCCCCCTTTTTCTCAAAACCACTAGCCACTTATCAAAACCCAATTAAAATATTACAAAAATTTTCATAAAATCACCAACCATTCAAATAAAAACTCACTTTCAAGTCATACACATTAATTTCAAATCATCTCATCCCATTTCAAAACACTTATGGTTTTATGAAAAACTCCATTTCATCAACACTCATTTAATTAAATCTCTTATCTTATTATTTAAAACAATGTTACAAGAATTCATAAAAAAATTCAAATGTTCACTAATTACCACATAAAATCCATTTCCAACTCCACAAAAAACATTTAAAACATTACATCCCATTCAAAAAACCTTTCAATTGTTTAGAAAATTCTATCTGAAATAGTTTTTCCAAACCCACTTTAACATAATTCATACTCTCAAAAGATGTGTAAACACACCATTTTTCATTTAAATACTGTTCTAAAAACTCATTTCAACCCTTTCAAAAATCAAAACATTTATACTTTACTAGAAAATAATTTCACAAAAGTTCACATTTCTTAAAATCAAGTCACTATTACATTAAAAAAAAGTCTCCATGATTTCAAAATAAGAAGACACAAGACAATGTGAGAAGAAATTATTGACGATGGGTGGCTTGGAAATATGGTTGGTGGACATATTCCAATCACTTAACCATCATTAAGAGAGGTCTAGGACAATATTTCTGGCTCCACATGACCTTCCAGGTTCTGCGATCTCACTGAGAACATTAACCCTACTCTCTTTTCATTTCCCCAGTCATTAACGAACCATGAGAACAAAAGTAATCAGATAAAACCCAAATTCAAATAAAAACTTGAATCCTATAATGAGTTATGTTGTCCAATAACCCTACTCATAATTGGAATATAAAGTCTTGAAAATCCTAGCTCTGGTCAACCCAGACTCTTTCCAAAAATAACATAACCCAAAAAGAGCATACCTGCCTCTGATACCATTTTGTCACGAACCCGAACTGGTCACCATCAAAACTAACACGCGACCCAGTCCATGGAAAAGCACAAATGGAATTCCCTATCCCAATGAGCTGACACAAGTTCCTGGGTATGATAAAAAATGGTTTGGGAATGATTTACCCAATTTTAGAAACATAAAACAACCAACAAAGCTAATAAAATGAATATTAATTTTTCAAACAAACCATTGTTTACAAAAATTAAGAATTGAATTACATTACATAAAAAAGAACCCAAATACTACCACAAGGAAATAAATCCAAAAATAACAACCCAAGAACCACATCAAGGAAAGGGGGAATCACAATCAAGCCATCTCTATGACACCACACCAATAAAAACTGCTAGTAACCCGAACCACCGGCACTAAAAGATTTACCCGAACCTATGAAAAAAATTACCTAGTCTACTTACAACGAAAGATGTATGTAGAGAGTGAGACTAATCCTAGTATCATTCCACCCAAGAGTATTCCATGTGGTAATAATTTTAAGATGAAAATATTGCAAGTTTTTTATAAACCAGAATGCTTGTAACAATTTCAAGAGATGAAAATTCAAAATGAAAATAGTTTTCAAGAGGGTTACTTTAAATAAATAATACTTTTAAATAAAATAAACATGATAATAAATTTTCAATAAAAACACACCCTATGTTGATGGTAAGTATAAAATATCCAATGAGAACTAGTCAAGGGAAATAACCCTCGACACTAGCTATCTATGGGCCCCAGGTACCTTGTATCTTGGTGAAAAGTAACCATAACAAATATTCGCTCTCATGAACGAGCCACTATTAGGAAACAAACCCATAACCTAGTGGTCCTCAAAGTCATCATAATAGTTTATTTAGTGTTTTCATCACCAAAATTTCTATGTGAAGTAGGGACGAACCACTCTAGATTACTAGCATATTAGTACATGTTCGCTCACCTAGATACACGAGTTTTACCTCTTATTCTCAAACAAGTTCCACATCTTATAAAGTACCATTTGCACATGAAAATTACATTTCCAAATCACACACACCAAACATCCCACAATCATGTTACATAATATTCCTTTCACATTAAAATTCATTTTAACATCATAGTCACACACAAAAAACCCACAAACATGTCTTGCATGTTTCTCAAAATTGAATAAATCATTTCAAAAATTCATAAGATGTTCTCAAAACGTTTGATATAAAACATCACCACTTTCCCTTTCAAACCCCCATTTTTAGAACATAAACCCACAAAAAAGTACACCAATATGTTTTTCACCCTTTGTGTAACTCAATTAATCATTTATACTCTTCATAAAACAATTCCAAGAAGTTTAATGAGGCTTTGCACATAAAAACCATTCAAAAACACTCGTTTAAGGAAAATCACCCAACAACACCATACCCAACCATATTTTTCAGCCCTAACAACATTAAATAAAATCATTTCATGAACCATAAAATAATACCAATTGATTCAACATGAGATACAAATGAAAAAAACTCATTTTTACACAAAAATGCCACTTTAAAATCAACCACTTAATCAATGCTACCAAAAACAGTTCTTAAACGAAACAGAATGGAAGAGGAACATGATAAAAACATAAACCATGAAAATATAACTCATCATAGAATGATTACACATGGAATCACCTATCCTTTTCATCAAACCATTAAATCACTGTGTGATACTTCAACCGCACCACTACCACACCAAAAGGGAATGAAAATGAACCCTAATCCACAAGATTTCACCAAAAAAGACACAAAATAAAACCCCAGGTACGAACCCTAAATAATGGAAATTTTATAAATTCAATAAGGTTGGAGTAAAACCCAAGGAGAAGGAAGAAAACAAAGACAAAATCACTTACTTGCATGATTTTGAAGTTTCCCTTCCAAAAACCCCATAAAAAATGGGTTCCTAAAGAGATTGGGGGAGCTTGGTATCCTTCCATGGCTGTAAGGCACAAAATGGGGAATAAATGGTCGCATTGGGGTTTAATCCAGAATGGAAAATGGGAATTACAAAAAAAAATTTTATGACCCAGAAACCTATGCATGGTTTGACTACACTGTTTAGTAAAATGTGCGGCCAAACAATACGGCATGTTCTATCCACCCAAAAGCTCTCCATTTTCCTCTAATTTTAAGTGGGGACTAGGTGGATTAAATAGTGAGTGATAGGACAAGGATATAAGGAAATAATTCCCAAAATAAAACACCCTTTTCAACCCAAAACTCATCTAACTCAAGGTTTTAAACCACCCCCAATAAACATACCCCAAAAAAGGTTCCACTAGGAGTTTCAAAAATTAAATTCCAAGACACCTAATCCTTATACATTCCCCATTAAAAAAAGATAAGGCAAAATATCATCCAATACTTCCAAGACTACTGATTTATATTAAGAACACCCTTAAACCCGGAACACCCGAAAACCAAGAGAAAAATAAGAACCAAAATAAGATTCAAAACAAGGCTTGGAATTAAAAAAATAGGTGTGACAATATTCATGGTATTTAATTTTTCATTTAAATTTATTTATTTCCTGGGGATTATGATTCAAAAGTTACCAATGTGGTAAGGGTTTATTTCAAAATCTCATCATTATTCAGGTTTTTTTCTATTTAAGTATCACTTGGGGAATTATTTTATTTTTATATCTTAAAACCAATCTATTTTATTATACTCTTTTTATTCATGAAATTTTTCAAGTAGTATTACAATTTTTTTTACCTTTTTTACCTAAAATTATTAAGAAAAATCAGCTTTATTTCTCTCTTTAGGTAAAAATCCATTTTCTTACAAATCTATATTTTATAAAAATGTTTTCATTTTTTTTAAATTATAAAAATGATTTATTAAAAAAAATTACCCATGTTTGAATTTTAAATTTTTTTTAATAAAATACTCTTATCTTTTTTAGTAAAAGTAACTTTTCAAACAATTTTATAGTATAGAGGGAATACTATTTTTAACTTATAGGACATGTATAGAATTACCCACTATCATGAACATCAATTATTTAAATCTTAATTTGAAATTTTATAATTTTATTTTTTAAAAAAATTAATATTTTGTAAATTGTTATTTTTTAAAAATGATTTTCAAAGAATTTTTTTTGACAATAATTTATGAATTTTATAGTTTTAAACTAAAAGGGTGATTTTCAAAGAAATGTTATTTTCCTCAAGGAATATTTCAAGTGATATTTCAAAATATTTTTCCAACTAATAATACATCATTTTATATTACTTATTTTTTATTTGGAATATACTCTAATGATACCATCCTTATTATTTCTCAGGATGGTTTATGATCTATTTGACTAGGGATGTACTATGTTGATACCATTCATTTTACTCTGGATGGTTTATGGTTATGTTTATTAATTGGGGTAACTATTAACATTTGTATGCTAGTTTTTCAATATGAATGTATATGTTGATTATATTTTACCCCTTTCACATGATGAATGAATTGGACTTAGTATGTGATGGGAGAGGCCCACTATATCCCCTTGATGCATCAGTAATTCTCATGAGATAAACTAGACTGGGTTTTGGCCAAGGCATAACCCATTTATATAGATTTCTGCGAACAAGGCCTTGATAGTATTGTATTTTTTATCACAAGGCCTCAAAAGTGTTTTTTAGATATCTATAATTATGTATTCCAACATTATGAATTCAGTTATTGATGTTCCATGTGATTATTTGATTATTTATAATTCTCATGGTTAAGTTTTATGCTTATGTGATTATTTATATATAATTATTTGATAATAATTTATTCTTATCATATTATGCTCAAGTTATTGATTAAATGGAATTTATTTCATTTATTTACCTTTCCATATTTATTATTCCTTATTTATTCATAGCTACTACTATACGCTTACCCTTACTGAGCATCTGAGCTTACCCCTTTCTTATGTTTTATTTTCCATGGGATATGAGGAAGTGTTGTGTGATATTTATAGATACTCTATGGGTAATAATTTTATTCTCAAGAAAAATTATTTGTGTATTTTACGTTAAAAAATGTAATATGAATTCATGTATGTGTCTAATTTACTTTGATTACTAAATTATTTGGTCCTTCAGGATGAGATTCCTTGTATCTTACGCCAATGTATTAAATCATACATTTGCTCTATGATACTGGTTTCAAGGTCAATTTAGTTGTTATTAGAGGAATATTATTATAAAACTTATGAAGAATATTTAAAAAAACACAGATTAGGGAACATAACCCTATGATATAATTTCAGGATAAGTATATAAGAACGTCCTAATGTTTTGGTAAGAAATATATTATGTGGTTTTTCCTAGAAAATAAATCTTTTTCTGGATACTACATGTGGACATGGTTCTTGTATATATGTACCTAGGGGTAATAACTCTGAAATGGATGCATTGGTCTTGACTCAATCTTTATCTGGGGCATAGTAATAGGTCTTACTGTGCACTTGGTTTGACACTCCTGGGGGATATTCTTAGGATAATTAACATTTTATTTATAAACCATTATAAAGGATTTAAAAATAAATATATCCCCAAAGAAAACATGTTTATTATTATGATATTATCTATGCGTAAAATTTTCAATTTATGTTAAGTGTTTCACTAGTTTTGGGATTATAGATTATGTTACATAATGTTATGATCTACTATAGTGTATAACATTATTTAGAAATCACACATAATGGAAGGAATAATAACCATATAATTGTTTGTGATCCATGTATTTATTTCCTTCATGGTAAAGATAATGGATATGGAGTAGGACTTATATATGGAATTGAACAATTATGACCATATTGGGGCAACTGACTCAGGTTATAAGTAACAACCTTTCTTGTATGAAGCAATATTCTGATCCATCATGTGGTGTAACAATGTTATAGCGCTTTATGAATCAAAAACCAACATCATTCAATGGGTATGAAAAAATATTTTTAGATGATCAATGGATAAGTTCCTTAGATAATATATTTATCGCACTAGGAATTAGTGAATGGTAGAATGTATTCATTGAATTTTATCATCTCTTAGGAGATGAATACTAATGGTGGTCATTGATTCCAAACACTAAGGATGAATAATAAATAGAAAACATGGAATAGAGTGATTTCCACATAATCTTCTTGAAAAAATAGTTTTTGCATGAGAAACTAGTGGAACTAGAAAGATATTTGTTGATTCTAAGACAAAAAGTAGAGGAAAAAATTTCTATGTATGAATCCAACCTTACAAGGCTATCATGGCATGCTACAGACTATGTACATAATTCAAATGGTAAGATTGACCATTTCTTTGATGGGATTAAGCCAGTCCTTTGAAGGAAACTACTCTCCTAAACATTCTCATCATATGAGGATATAATACCATATTCTATAATGACAAAGAAATAATTATCCAAGTCTAATTACTTTTAAGGGAATCAAGAGAAGAAGAGGGTGGAAGAGAAAAATAAGAATAAAGTGAAGAAGGAAAAGAATGATTTTTCAAAATATGATACTTGTGGAAGGAAACACCATGGTACATGCCTAAAAAGAAATGGAGTTTTCTTCAAGTGTGGTGAAAAAAGCCTCCATGCCCATGATTGAAAGGGAAAGAAAGAATATACCAATTTGTAATGATTCCATTATAATGATATGGGTAACTATTCAAATAATTATCCAATAATCATGGTAATATACCTTAAAATAATCTAAGGGGTCAAGTTTAGGCTTATGCTATTACTAAAAATGAAGTGAAATGATTAATTTTATCATGTTTGGATTCAAGAATTATTTTATAGGAGTATTTTAATAAATGATATTCTGGTTATAAGAATTATGAAATGTATAAGGATTGCATTGTAGTAGTGTTTCTTTAATTATTTGAAAGAATGTGTTGAATGGTACTATGAAAAGTGATTCAATGGAAAATTGATCATTGTGGAAAACACGTTATTAAGGGAATATAACCCTTAATATTTGATCTATGTTTACATAATAATGATAATGATATTTTTATGGGGTATTATTTCTGACCATGAAAATGGTTAGTGATTTTATGTTTTATGTTATATTTTCTGGAGTTTACTTCATGTTTTGATCTATGAAATATTTTTGACAAACTGTGATTTTATTTTTTGAATCATTCATTTTTTTCATTGATGTTTTATAGTGATCAATGTATTCACATATTTTTATTGTGAGATTAAGATCCAATTTATATTGTATGGGGTATATGATGTCAATTTAGTAACCTTCAAAAATTTAGGACTTTGAATTCTGACATAAAAATTCTGGATGAGAATTCAGGTTAAATATTTATGGAATGGATTAAGTTGAACTTTGGGTTTTTTGGATATGTTTTTCCAACCATTTTGGTTTTGTAAAATATCTAGAGATAAGAGGAATTACTTGTCTTTTTAATGATCTGTTAAATGTTCTTCAGGCATAAAAAGTCATTTTGGATATTCATTTATTAGAGTAATAAATTAAGTGAGAATTGATTGAATCATAGAAAAATAAAGAAATTATGCTTATGTAATTGAAAGAGAAAAATTAGGTATATTTTCTTATATTATTATAAAGTAAAATAACTCCTCAACTATAATAAAAAAAATCTTGAAACAAAAATGTTCACCTAATACCCCCATTGATGATGAACTGATGGACTTTTAACCCTTTACATATTTATGGTTTTGTATTTGTTAACATTCTATGGATCACTCACTTTATTATGATCAATTATCTCAAACAATATATATAACCATTTATTAGTTTCTTCTATGCCTATATCTTTACTTTGAATCTATGTTCTCCTACATGGAAACCTAGTTATGAAATTATTCCAGAATACCTTTATACTTTCATTTCTCTATTATCAAGAGAATGTTATATTAAACCTTATAACGATGTGGGATTTTAATAAAGGTATTTTCAAATGAAAAACCCTTTATTATAGAGATCAAGATTAAATTGTGAGTATGTGATTTATTTAGGTAAGTATAATATAACACCCTGAGATTTTAAAATATGATCATCATATTCGATAAAGTATATGAAATATAACAAAAATCGTAGAATGGAATATAAAATCTTGAGACTTTATGATATATTTATTTTTAAATAAATTCAATCTCTTCAATAGCTTCCAATGCAAGCAACACTAGGTTTGAACGAAACGTGATACTCTATTAAAAAATTATCATTTAAACATTACCATTATAACCTAGAAATTAAATTGGTGGGTATGAATAGTACTAAATAAATTATGAAAATTATATATTTTAAACTTTTATAAAATAAATAAAATGGATTTCTATTGATTAGAGATAAAATTAGAACCATTTGAAAGAAAAAGAAATGTTTTCCGAAAAAATAGTATTTTTCTAAAAGGTAGTTTAGTTGTACTTTGTGCACATAATTTATAATTAATTTTTACCACTTTTAGAAAATTTATTTTATTAAATAAAATTAGTTTTTTAAATATACATTTCAAAATTATCTTAGGATTTATTTTCAGTTTTTTTCTGAGAAGTTTCATTTTTTGATGGATAGTGAAAATACTGAATTTTAATTGAAAAATGCATTTTTGATTAAATTATTTATAAAGATAAATTATATTTTAAATTGGTTTTTAAATTAATTTTGTTCAATAATATTTCTATTAATATAATTTAGTTAATTTTAATCAATTTCGTATTTAATTTTGATATAAAAACATTGTAAACTTTTGAATATTTTATCTTTAAAAATCTACTTTCTCATCACGTATGCAGTAATAATTTTAAATTAAATTTTTCTAATAATATGAATTTAATTTGGAAAAATCGATTAAATATTTAGAATAAAAATAATTTATATTATATAATAATTTTATATTAATATTTTACCATAATGAATTATAAAAATAGTAAAAATTATTTTCCATAGTTAAGGTAAAAACTGATTTACCAAGATGTTAAACTAAAATTAAAAGGGTTAAAATGACCTAAATACTTATATAAAATCTATCTTATATAAATATTTATACCTTATAATGTCTATTTTTCTATTATACTCTATTTTTTGACCCTTTATTCATGTGAAAAATGTGGGTACACATTTTTCTTTTCAAAAATTACAAGTATGCCACTCACCTCACCTATAAAAGGTCACCCCATATCCTCAATTATTCGAACCATAAAAAACTTTTTGTTTAAAAAATACCTATCCAAATAACCTAAAAATTTCAATAACCTCATACTAGATGAATTTTTTTTCATAATTTCATTCTAGGACTACTTTAGTTATAATCCTAAATAGGTGGTCTGAGAATAGGTAAAATTTCTAACTATGAATTTTTATTTTATTTCTTATTTCACCTCCACCAAATATTATTCATTTAAGATTATAAAATAAAAAAATTATATAAAATATACTTATATTTTATTATTATAAGTAAATAACCTATATCCATAACCTAATCCCTCAAATGTGAAATGATAACATCGCTCGTGTGTACGGTGGACTACCACTTCGCAAACCGATGCAACATGTTTTCATTGAACACCTCTCATGGTTGGGTATGATGATGGATATAAAGTATATATATGGTATTTATAACATTATTATATCTCTATATTTAATATATTCTATATTACTTGTTTACTTTTTATTCCATAGGGGGTACGATAACATCGCTTGGGTGTATAATGGACTACCACCTCACGAATCGATATGATTCATTTTTCACTAACACATTACATGGAAGATAAAAATGTTATTTTTAATGAATATATGTGATATATATGAGATAATTATGATATTAATGATATATTTATTATTCTGAAAATATAATATATCTTTTTCTTTCTTGTGTTGAAAAATGATAACGTCGTCCATGTATATGTGGACTACCACCTTCACGAAGTGATGTGAATTTCTTTTCATCACAAAACCAAATGGATGATATATATAAATATATTTAAAAATATAATATGGTATATATTATATTATTATAATTATATAAATAAAAAATATTACTTAACTTATTTCCATAATAACCATTGAAAAATGGAAACATTACTCATACGCACGTACAACCTACTATCTTCATGATTGTAACGTAGCTCATTTTTCATAACCAACTATAATGATTGGTTTTGAAATTATAATTTAGGAATAAATATGATAATTATTTAATTAATATTATTCTATATATGTTTAAATAATGACCTATTTGACCATATTCAACATACGAAAGTCATTTTTGACACATAAGACAAATATCATTGAAACATACGACGTAAACTTAATTGATTAAATAATAAAATATAACATGGAAAAACATAAATAAAAGGAATAATAAACATGAAATTTTTATTAAGTAAGTAAATAATTAACATAGTTTCTATTATTAAGGAAGATAAATAATGTATGTTTTGAGTCAGACTCAATATAAGGGTTTCTTGTCTCACTTTTACTTCTGTGAGACACACACCATATTCACCACTTATTAATTTTGTGTGGTGTATATAATAACTTTTTTGTATGTTATATAATGAATTAATTTATATTCATGTTATTTAATATTTCATTTAAATTTATTTATTTCATAGGGCTAATGATACAAATTTACCAAAGTGATAAGGTTTTATTTTACAATATCATTATTATTCTGGATTATTTTCTATTAAGCCTCCAATGGGAGAATGTTTTTGATATTATATATTAAAATAAATATAGTTTCTTCTTATATAGTTATTCGTGAAAATTTTCAAGTAATATTACCATTTTCCCTTTCTATGGTACTTAAAATTATTAATAAATTGTTTTTATGAAAATATGACTTTGTTTATCTCTTGGGTCAAAAATCCTTTTTCTTCCAAAACACTATTTTGTAAAAAGTTTTCAAAAATATTTTAGAATTACAAAAAATATTTTTGAAAAACATTTTTACCCATGTTTTTCTTTTATGAAATAGTTTGAAAGGAATATTCTTGTATTTTTCATAATAATCCATTTTCCTAACCTTTTTATAATACAAAAGAAATTTTCTTTTTAACTTATATGGAATGTATATAATTACCCATCATCATAAACATCATTTATTTGAAGTTTCCATTGAAGGTTTAAAAGGTTATTTTTAAATAAAAAAATTCATAATATTCTGTAAATTTTTAGTTCTTTAAATTGATTTTCAAAGAAATTGATTTTGAAAATATTTTATTAATTTTATAGTTTTAAACTAAAAATGTTGATTTTCAAAGAAAGGTTATTTTCATCAAGGAATGTTACAATTGATTTTTCAAAAATCAATTTTCATCTAATAATACATACTTTGGAGTTACATGTTCTTTTATTATGATATAATCCAATGATATCATCCTTATTATTTCTCTCTATGGTTTATAATTAGTTTGACTAGGGGTGTACTATGTTGATGCCATTCATTTTACTCTAGATGGTTTAGGATTATTTTTATTTCTTAGGGTAATTGTTAACATTTCATATGTTAGTTTTTAAATATGAATGTTTATGTGTATTATGATTCACCCCTTCTATATGAAGAATGAATTGGACTTAGTAAGTAATGGGTGGGACCAATATAGCCCCCCGATGCATCAGTAGGTATCATGAGAAAAACGATATTGTATTTTTTCTAAGGCCTTACCCATTAATATATATGTCTTTCCCTAAGGCCTCAAGGATGTTAAATGTCTTGGTATAAGGACTCAATGGTATGTTTTAGATGTATATCATTTTTCATCCCATCATTTTTAATTCTATTATTTATATTCCATGTGATTATTCTATTGGATATAATATTCATGGTTATGTTACAGTTTAATGTGATTAATTATATGGAATTATTTTATAATCATTTATTTCTACCATATTAAGTTCAAAATATTAATTAAAAGGAACGTGTTTCATTTATTTTCCTTTCTATATTGATTATTCTTTATTTATTTATAGCTATAATTGTATGCTTACCCTTAATGAGTATCTGATCTCACCCAATTATGTTGTTTTTTCCCCATGACATGAGGAAGTGTTTTTTGATTTATATGTAGGGATACACTAAGGGAAAAAAAGGAATTATAAAAAAAATTCTTTGTGTATTTTATTTTTTAAAATGTAATGTGAATTTCAAGAATGTATATAGTTTACCAATACTAATAAACTATATAGTTATTTAGGATACAATTCCTTTTATCTCATACTAATGTAATAAAGTAGACGTTAGGTCTAGGCTACTGGGGTCATAATCGCTACATAAACAATATTGATTCAAGATATCAAAGGAAGAATATTCTGACGGAGCAGTGAGCACACTTCAATTGAGAGAGTAGTGAGATTTCGAATTGTGATCAGTTGTAAACTAAAAGGGTTAATGAGTCTTATTCAAACCTTGTCACAATAGTATGCTTTAGTGTATTTGGTACATTGGCTCAATGTCATTGTATGCTCCTTGGATGTAACCCAGTGGGGGTGAAACAAGTGAAATTGTTGTGTCTCGTGCATGTTTCCATTTATATTAATACATTTCAATGGGAAAATAATAGAGGGTGTTTTTTTTAAAAGTGAAATAAGATCCATATGTAATACCTCATTTTTATTACATATCTTTTCATTATATTTTACAAACAAGGGGTCTTATAAAGTTTAGTGTCTTGGAAATAAGGTACATAATACATGAAAACATAAATCATTATTCTATTACACATGAAAGTATTATTCAAGTTTCATCCAATGTACAATTACTACATTTCATAACCTGGGGACATACATCAAAGGAAAGGGTGAAAAAAGGCCTCGTAAGGGTAAACAAGAGAACAATTTACTTGTGATCTTAAGGAATATCAATAAGATCTTGATGAATTACATAAAGGAATTAGAGATGGAAAAAACATCATATCATAATAAAAATAACATGATTAATAACATGTAAATATTGATACAAAATTTAATTGATCCATTCATAATCATATCACCAAGGTTTATCACTAAGGTGTTATAAAAATTACCAAGGTTATTCACCACGGTATTGTAAAACTTGTCGTCTCTAGAGATTAAATTCTTTACCCAATGTATTGGAGTGATATTATGGTGTACCCTTAATATGTATTAATTAATTATAGTCATATATATCTTAATAAAACATTTCATAAATAACCCATAAAAAATAAAATGAATTGGTTTCATATCGAAATCATGGTGTTTTAGAAAGTTATTCAGAACCAGATCCTTTTGTCATTTTAAACCCACAAAAAAGCAAGGCGGGTTTCATGTATTTTAATCCTAGGATAACACAGATAAATTTGAAATATATGTGAATACACCTAGAGAATAAAGAGGTTTTAGTACTCACAAAATAAAATAAAATAAATTCTTGATAAAAAGAGTGAAATGTTGAGACCAAAATACGATAGCATAACGGGTACGAAACATAGTTTTAGAAAACATTAAAAAAAGATGAGACAAAGGTCTAACATTAATAAATGAATATTAATATAGTAAATTTATATAATAAAATGGTCAGAATAAAATGGTATGGAAATTTCAAATACATACCACATAAAAAAGGAAACCTAAAAGGAAAAGGGAAGTTGAGAGTTCCCTTATAAAATTTCGGTAGCCTAACAGCATCATTTAAAATTCATAAAATGTGTTGATTAGAAATAAATGGTCTATAATAAATTTTACATTATATTTATAGTAAGGGGGATATTTAATAATATATCCCAACATAAGAAAATGGAAATTAAAAGGCATAACATAAAAAAGGAGTGATTGATTAAAAGAGGAGGGTGGTAGATTCCCTTACCTTGAGGAGTGTTTGTAAAATATGAGGATTGTGACCATAGGGAATTGAGGACTCCTTGAGATGTAAAAATATCATATATTCAATGAGTATTATTTTTTAATGAATCCAAAGAAAGGAATGGGTGAGTATTTATATCAAAAGTGAGGGAGTTTTTTATTAATTTCCTTGGACACCTCGTTGGTGGTATTTGAAAAACCGTGGGTTTTACCATGGTATTGGACACTTGGTACACCTATTGAGTTACTTTAAAACATAATATTTGACCATAATTTTAAATTCATAATCAAATAATTATGACATAACTGTGATTTCATTAAACTTATTGAAAAATTCAAACTGTATTTTTACTATTCATGAAAAACTAAATTATTTTATAAATTTTTTATAAATTCACCCTAAACTAATATTGATATTATGAATTCAAAAATGAAATTTATTTTATCATAATAAATCTATAAATATGATAAATTTAACTTTTAACAATAAAAATAATTATTTATTAAAAATCATAGTGGACAAAAAAATCATAGTAAAATTGCATATTGAAATTTTTGATACCTGAAAAACTAAAATTATTGTATCATTTATAATTAAATAGAAGTTTTTTTATAAAACTATTTAATTACCATAAACAATATTAATAATACCATAGTTTATTATAATAATTATATGTTTCTTGAAAAGTATAATTTCTGTCCGAAAAATAAATTTATCGAAATCCATCTAAATTTTATTAAGAATTTTTTTTATTAAAATAGAAAAGATCAAACAACAATTTTATTAGTACAAAGGAATTACACATTAAGTGACTAAGATATTGACACATAACTTCTTATAAAACCCTCATAATACTTAAGGGTAAGGTGTATGATGGAGATAAACTCTTGGGGTGGCTCGAATAACATCACCCGAGTGGTAATCTCTACTAACTTGAACTTCTCCCATAGTCGATTTCATCAAAGCATAACATGTTGAAGCTCAGCATGGGATTTTTCAATAGTAAAACCCAAATATGATACCTCCCTCCCAAGTTCTCACAAATGGGATTTTTATGGCACAACTCTACTCGATGAGGCCATCGAATCTTCTTTCTACATTAATTTTCCTTTGTCATTTATATTTATGAACACTAGTTATAACGTTAAAATTATTAAAATAAGTATAGTTTCTAATGGTCATATTAACCAATGATCATATTGACCAATGATCATAATATACCAATAGTTATATAACAGTTGAAACATAATGGTCACATTTCAATTTATATTCACTTAATTAATAATTGGAAAAGGTTTTGTTCAGTAAATTAATAATAAAACACAAATTTTGTTATGAAAAAATTATCATTAAAAAGTTAATGTCATTAAATTCATCCCCCCTTAAGAAATTTCATCCCCAAAATTTCAACTCGTGCTTTTAGAAGTGAAAAGGTTTTGGTATTTCTGCCACATTATCTCCTCTAGTTCCCATGTTGCTTCTTCATACATGTGGTTCCTCCATAACACTTTGATGAGGTGGGTAGTCTTGTTGCATAGAACTATGTCCCTATGTTCCAAGATCTCCATTGTCTTCTCCTTATAAGAGATATCGTGTTCTAGTTGTACCACCTTCAGATTGAGTACATGTGAAGTGTCAGGTTTGTACTTTCTCAAGAGAGATATGTGTAAAACATCATGAACTTGAGATAGATTTGGTGGAAGTGATACATGATATTCCGCAAATCCTATGTGATCAAGGATTTCATAGGGTCCAATGTACCTGGGTCTAATCTTCCCTTTCTTCCCAAATCGCACGAGTCTCTTCCATCGTGAAATTTGTAGTATGAATTTGTCTCCAACATTAAACTCCAAGTCCCTTTTATGGTTGTCATCATAGCTCTTTTTTCAACTCTGAGTATCCTTAATGTGTTGTTGGATGGAAGGAACCTTTTCTATCATATCTTTTAAAAGATCAAGCACAAGAAGATTAATCTCACTAGCTTCATCCCAACAAGTATAATTTATACATCTCTTCCCATATAGTGCTTCATAGGGATCCATTTTAATAATCAAATGGAATTTATTATTGTATGAGAACTAAACTAATGAGATGTGTTGATCCCATCCACCTTTAAATTCCATAGAGCCTGTTCTCATCATTTTCTCAAGTGTTTTAATAGTTCGTTCATATTGGAAATCATTTTGGGGGCTATAGGACATTCTAAAATTTAATTTGGTACTTAGAGCGTGTTGAAGACTTCTTGAGAATTTTTGAGGAGAACCTTAGATCATGATTAGATATGATAGAAAGTGGAACTCCATGCAGCCTTATCACTTCCTTCATGCATATCTTGGAATGTTGTTCAAGAGAGACATCTTCATGAATAGAAATAAAATGGGAAGTCTTGGTGAGACGGTCCACTATAACCTATATCACATTGTTTCCTTTCAAGGTTTTTGGAAGACTAGTAAAAAATTCCATAGTGATATTGTCCCACTTCAATTATAGTATGGGTAGTGGTTATAATACCCCTTTAGGGAGTTGTTGCTATGTATTCACTTTTTGGCACACATGGCACCTTGTAGTGTAGTCAGAAATATCCATTTTTAATTTTTCCCACTAATAATGATCACAAAGGTCCCTATACAATTTAGTGATCCCAGGATGATTGAGAAAGCAGAGTTATGAAATTTATACATCAACTCCTTTATTTCATGAATAGATGGAACACATAGTCTTGTATGAAATTTCAGTACACCTTCTTGATCAATATTGAACTCTAGAAACTTACCATTATTCATAACGTCTAACTTCTCCTATAATAAAGTATAAAATATTTTATGTTTCTTGATCTTATCTAGTAATGACAGTTGAGAAATAATTTGGGATAGGATTGATGATATCCTTTCCCTTACAGTTTCCATGTCTGATTTTACTAGTTCTTTGATCAAATGATCTCCTCGAATCTTCATCATTGACAAAACAATAGGTTCATTCCTTCTTAATGCATCAGCGACTTTGTTTACTCTTTCAGGGTGATAATGAATTGAACAATCACAGTCTTTAAGAAGTTACAACCATCTCCTTTGTCTTGTGTTCAATTATTTTTTCATGAAAATATACTTCAAACATTATTGGTCTATGTATATATACCATATCTCCCTATAAATATATTGAATCAATATATTTAGTGAAAAAACAACTGCAACTATCTCCAGATCACATGTAAGATAATTCTTCTCGTGAGCCTTTAACTATTGAGATATATAAGCAATCACCTTATCATTTTTCATAAGGATGCACCCAAGAACTTTCAGAGATGCATCAATAAAAATAATTAATTCTTATTTGATATAAGGTATAACTAACATGATTACAATAACCAATCTCTTATTCATCTCTTGGAAACATTATCCACACTCCATTATCCAGATGAACTTAACCCCTATTGAGTTAACTTGGTCAGTGGAATAGAAATTCAATGAATGTTTTTTACAAACCTCCTATAATATCATACTAAACCAAGGAAACTAAAAATCTCAGTTACTATTGTAGGATGAGTCCACTCCTACAAAACCTTTGTATTTACAGGGTCAACTAAGATTCCTTCACGGGTTACAATGTTCCCAAAGAAAGATACTTTTTTGTAACCAAAAATCACACTTACAGAACTTTATAAATAACCTTTTCTTCCTCATAGTTTTTAGTATCACCCTTAGATGATCCTCATACTCCTCACGTCATTTGTAATATATCATAATATCATCAATAAAAACTACCAAAAATTTATCAAGGTAGTCCTTAAAGACATTATTCATCGAATCTATAAAAATAGCAGGTGCATTAGTTAATCCTAAGGGCGTAACAAAAAAATCATAATACCCATATCTTGATTCGAAGGTGGTATTTTGAATATATTCTTTCTTAACCCTCAATTTATGATAAACAAATCAAAGATCAATCTTGGAGAATAATTGATCCCCGTGAAGCTGGTCAAATAAATCATCAATTATTGGAAGAGGGTACTTGTTCTTCACTGTGATCCCATTAAGTTCTCTGTAATCAATTCATAGTTACATTGATCCATATTTCTTCTATATAAAGTGAATAGGTGATCCCCAAGGAGACACACTTGATCAGATAATCTCGTTCTCCAAAATATCGTGGAGTTGTTTCTTTAATTCCATTAGCTTCACATATTCCATTCTAGAGGGAGTTTTTGATATAGGCTTGAAACCAGGCATGATTTCAATGGAGAAATCCACATATATTTCTGGGGTAGGTCCAAAAACTCTCCAAAAAGTACATCAATGTATTCCTGAATAATGGGGACATTTTTTAATCTTATTCTTTCACCCCTTATTCATCTTCACCAGTAAAATCCATAAATAAGGCTACGGGTGGTGCTTCTAGATAAATTATAGTTAGATATATATCTCCTTTGAAGATAACTATAGTTTTTCCACTCAAGAGTATTGATTTTTCATTGATTTTTAATTTTATATTAGCATTGTACA
Source organism: Viscum album (assembly GCA_963277665.1). Classification (NCBI taxonomy): domain Eukaryota; kingdom Viridiplantae; phylum Streptophyta; class Magnoliopsida; order Santalales; family Viscaceae; genus Viscum; species Viscum album. The sequence continues at coordinate 598,048,619 of OY728132.1, read as the reverse complement.
TTGAGATTAATTCCATCTATAGTATAGTTTGGAATTCTATAATGGGAATGAATACTAGATTTGTGATAATATTTTTTTCTCAAAAGTAAATTCTAGAGTTTCTATATTTTGATGATGCTTGGATAATTCAACTTGGAGTCTTGACTAATAACTATACTTATAGAAGATCAATAATTGATTCTATATTCTTTGAAAACTTGGAGTAAACAAATGAATTCATAAAACCATAATCAAAAAATGTACGTGGTATATTTTAGAGAACAATGAGAGAACCTTCCACCACATCATTTAGAGCTTCAGATTAAGTTTTCATGATAGAAAAAGCACAACCTATCTCTCTTGGAATATGATCATGTTGATGGTGATTCCCCTCCACTAACCTTGGAATTGGAAAATTATTAGAAAAGTTCCCAAACTATGCACATTTGAAGAATTGGGCTTCAGGCATGGCCTACACCATCTTCCCTTTTTCATTTGTGTTGAGAAGTTGAGATATGGCCATCTCTTACACACTTATAATATTTCTCTATCCTTGGCAAGAAATTCCCAAACTGATTCTTCCCACACTTGTTACACGTAAAAAGTTTCACTTTCTCTCAACATCTCCCTTGATCAAAGTTCCTCCTCGTGTTTGGATCTAGAGATCTCTTCTTCTCATTCAATTTGTGAGACCACTGCATCTCACTAAACTCTAGTTCATCCTTCATAGCACTCTGTATGATTTTCATATATCTATCATAGTCTCAGTTGGCTAAATTATTTCATAGATGAGGTCTTAGTCCACCGAATAATCTATCAACCTTCCCATTAGGGTCCAGGAAAAAGCTACAAGTATAATAGGAAATTCTTATGAAATTTATCTCATGAATACAAGTAGATTCATTTCCTCAGATTCAGTTTGAGGAATTCATTATCCATTCTCATTCTCATCAAACAAGGGAAATATTTATTAAAGAAGATTCCCTGAACTATTCTCATTCCATAGATTCAATATCCCCTCTTGGACTAATTTTTTTAATCACTTCCCATCACTGATCAAATTCCCCCTCTAAATTATACCTAACTAGAGTGAATTTCTCTTATTCTAAATAGTGAAGTACAAAAAAGATCTTTTCTATAGATCTTATCCACGGTTCCATAATCAATGTGTTGGTAGATCCATTGAATGTTGGATATAATTAATGCATAAAGGATTAAATTGAAAGTTATTCCCTTTGTGGTGAAACTGGTATCACATACTGATTAAATTTATTTCCATATCTTGAGTTATTCGATTCATCATTCTCATGAAGGTTTCCATTGTGGATTCTATCGGAAGGTTGTCAGTGCATGGTCTGTTGCACTCACTATTTACATAGTTCCTAATATTTCCCTCCATTTTATTAAATAAGGTAAAATTATTGAGAAACATGATTCTTTTAATAATATTATAACTCTAAAAGAGTTTTATTTCTTAAAACATCAAGATTAAATTTTTTATTCATTAACAAAAATTAAATTTTTTATAAATCCTTCATAATAGGTCATAAAAAGATTGTGATTAACCTAAAATATCCCCTAAGAGTGTCAAACCAAGAGTGAAGTAAGGCCTGTTTTCATGCACCAGTTCCCATTATAGTCTAGCTCAAAGTGGTATTTTTTTGGTTTTACCCCTAGATACATCTGTTCCATAGCCACATCCACTTGTTCGTATCGAGATAGGAATTTATTTGTTAAGAAATCACTTACTTAATATTTCACCAAAATATCCAGATGATTTACTATATTTAAAATTTTCTCTAAGATTATTCTTGATGTTTTCAAATCAAAATTTCCAAAAATAACTAAACTGTCATTTGATGCCAACTATGGCATCTCACCTTTTTATTACAAAACTTTTAATTACATTTTACAAAAAGAGGATATTTTAAAGTTTAGTGTCTTGAAAATAAGTTAAATAATACATGAAAACATAAAACATTCTTTTATTCCACTTGAAAGTATTCTTCAAGGTTCATAATATGTACAATTACTGCATATCAAAACTTGTGGACACACATCAAAGGAAAGGGTGAGTAGAAGGCTCAGTAAGGGTGAACAAGGGAACATTTTACTTGGGATCGTGAGAAATATCAATAAGAACATGAGGAATTATATAAAGGAATGAGAAATGGAAAAAAGAGGCACATAGTAATAAAAATAACATTATTTATAACATGTAAATTTGGATAAAACATTTAATTGAGTCATCTATAAGCATATCACCAAGTTTTATCACTGAGGTGTCATAAAAATTACCAGGGTTATTCACCAAGGTATCGTAGAACTTATCATATCTAGAGAATAACTCTTTACCCATTGCACTGGAGCGCTATCAGGGGGAACCCTACATATTTATTAATTAATTTGACACACATATATATTAATAAAACATTTCAAAAATAACCCATGTATAATAAAAGAAATGTGTTTCATATCAATATCATGGTGTTTTAGAAAGTTCTTAAAAACAAAATCCTTATATCATTTTAAACCCTGGGAAAAGGAAGGATGGTTTCTTGTATGATAATACTAGAATAAAATAGATCAATTTTACATCTATATGAATACCCCTGGAAAATAAATAAGTTTTTGTATTCACAAAATAAAATAAAATAATCTCTTGATAAAAAGATAGAAATTTTGAGACAAAAATATGGTAGCATAACAGGCATGAAATGTGGTTTTAGAAAACATCAAAAAGAGAGTGGAAAGGGGCCTACCATTCATAAATAACTCTTAATAAATTAAAGGGATAGAATAAAATGGATATAATAAAATGGTATAGAAATTTTAAATACATACCACATAAAAAAGGTAACATGAAAGGAAAAGAAAAGTTAAGAGTTCCCTTATGAAATTTTGGCAGCCTAACGACGTCACTTAAAAATTCATATAATGTGTTGATGAGAAAAAAAGTGTCTCTAATAATTTTTACATAATATTTAAAGTATGGATGATATAGAATAACATATTCCAGTATAAGAAAACAGAAATTAAAATTCATAACATAAAAAGGAGTGCTTGATTAAAAGAGGTGGGTGGTAGATTCCCTTACCTTGAAGTGTGTTCCTAAAACTTGAAGATTGAGAATTTGGGGGATTTATTACTCCTTGGGAGGTAAAAATATTATAGATTCATTAAGTATTATTTTAGAATGAAAGGAAATTAAGGAATGGGTTGATATTTATAGCAAAATTGTGGGAGTTTTTTATTAATTTCCTTGGACACCTCATTGGTGGTATTTGCAAAATCATGGGCTTGCCCATGGTATTGACCAATCGGGACACCTATTGAGTTAAATTAACATATAAGAGTCAACCATAATTTTAAATTAATTATTACATAATTATGACATAGCTATGATGTCATTAAACTTACCAAAAAACTCAAACTATATTTTTACTATTCATGAAAAACTAAAGTATTTTATAAAATTATCATAAATTCACCTAACCTAATATCGATGTTGTGAATTCAAAAAATAAATATATTTTATCATAATAAATATCTAAATATGATAAATTTAACTTTTAACTATTAAAATACTTTTTTACTAAAAATAATAGCGGACAGAAAATGCATAGTGAAATTTCTGATACTTGAAAAACTAAACTTATTTTATCATTTATAATTAAAAAGGATGGTTTTTATAACACTATTTAATTACCATTAAAATTATTAATAATACAGTAGTTTATTATAATAATTATATGTTTCTTGAAAAATTTAATTTCTATCCTAAAAATAAATTTATCAAAATCCATCTCAATTTTATTAAGCAAATCTATTTTTAAATAGAAAAGATGGAACAAAAATGTTAACAATACAAATGAATTACACATTAAGTGAAAAATTACTTAACACATAACCTCTTATAATACCTGTATATGATCTAAGGGTAAGGTGTGTGATGGTTATGGACTCTTGGGGAGACTCAGATAACATCGACTGAGTGGTGATCTCCCTTAACTTGAACTTCTCCCATAAGAAATTTTGTTCATTATTAACATGTTGAAGCTTGACTTGGGCTTGGTTGAGAGCAAATCCCAAAGACATTACCTCCCTCCGAAGTTATGATGAATGGGATTCGTATGGCACAACTCTACTAGATGAGGCCATTGCCTCTTCTTTCTGCATTAAATTTCCATTATCATTTCTATTTATAAACCCTAGTTACAACATTAAAATTATTATGAGTATATTTTACAACAGTCATATTATCCAATGATCATATTGACCAATGATCATATTGACCAATGATCATAATTGACCAATGGTCATATAACGATAGAAAATTGATGCTTATATTTCAATTTATACTCACTTCATTAATAAATGTAAAAGGTTTTATTGAGTACAAAAATAATAAAACAGAAAAAAAAGGAAACAATTATCATTAAAAATGTTTAGGTTATTACATTCATCCCCCATTAAGAAATTTCATCCCCAAAATTATAACTTGTACTTTCAGAAGAGAAAATTTATCAGTAATTCTACCTCATTATCTCCTCTGGTTCCCACATTGCTTCTTCATACATGTGGTTTCTCCATAACACTTTGATGAGGTGGGTAGTCTTGTTGTATAGAACCTTGTCTCTATGGTCGAGGATCTGCATTGTATGCTCCTCACAAGAGAGATCATGTTCCAGTTGTATCGCCTCCAGATTCAGTACAAGTGAAGGGTCAGGTATGTACTTTCTCAAGAGAGATATGTGGAAAACAACATGAACTTGAGATATATTTTGTGGAAGTGCTATCCAATAGGCCACTTCTTCTTTGCAATCAAGGATTTCATAGGGGTCAATGTACTGGGGATAATATTCCCTTTCTTCCCAAATCACATGACACTCTTCCATGGTAAAATTCAAAGGAATATTTTTTCACAAACATCAAACTCCAAGTCCCTTAAATGGTTGTTAGCATAGATATTTTGATAACTCTAAGGAGCCTTAATGTGTTGTTGGATGGAATGAGATTTTTATGTCATCTCTTGCACAAGATGAGGCCCATGAATCTTTCTCTCACCAACTTCATCCCAACAAGTAGAATTTCAACATCACTTCCCATATAGAGCTTCATAGGGATCCATTTGAATACTTGAATGGAAGTTGTTTTTGTTTTGGAACTAAACTAATGGGAGGTGTTCATCCCATCCACCTTTAAATTCTATAGATCATGTTCTCATCATGTCCTCATGTGTTTGAATAGTCTGTTTATATTTTCCATCAGTTTGGGGGTGATAGCTCGTATTGAAATTTAATTTGGTACTCTGACCGTGTTAAAGACTTCTCCATAATTTTGATGTGAACCTTGGATCATGATCAGATATCATAGAAAGTGGAACTCCATGCATCCTTACCACTTCCTTCACTTACATCTTGTAGAGTTTTTCAAGAGAAAAATATTCAATAATGGAGATAAAATGTGTAGTCTTGATAAGACAGTCCACTATAACCCATATATAATTGTTTCCTTTGGAGGTTTTTGGGAGACTAGTGCAAAAGTACATAGTGATATAGTCCCAATTCCATGCTGGTATTGGTAGTGGTTGTAATACCCCTTTATGAATTTGTTGCTTTGGCTTCACTTGTTGACACACCATGCACCTTGTAGTGCAGTTATAAATCACCCTTTTTTATTTTATCACCCCAATAATGATCACAAGGGTACCTATAAATTTTAATGCTTTCAGGACGTATAGATAAAGTAGATCTATGAGATTCATCCATCAACTCCTTTATTTCTGGAATAGATGGAACATATAGTCTTGTACAAAATTTCAATACACCTTCTTGATCAATATTGAACACCAGATTATTTTCATTCTTCATAGCCTCTAACTTGTTCTACAAAAAAGTATCATATCTTTGATATTTATTAATATTATATAGTAATGATAGTTGAGAAATAATTTGGGATAGGGTTGATGATGTCACTTCCCTTAAAATTCCCGTGTCCAATTTTACTAGGTCATTGATCAAATTATCTCCTTGAATCCTCATAATTGAAATAACAATAGGTTCATTCTCACTTAATGCATCAGTAGCTTTGTGTGCTCTTTCAGGGAGATAATGAATTGGAAAATCGTAGTCTTTAAGAAGTTCCAACTATCTCCTCTTTCTCGTGTTCAATTATTATTGAGTTAAAATATACTTCAAACATTTTTGGTCTATGTATATATCACATTTCTCCCTATAAAGACAGTGCCTCCACATATTCAGAGCAAAAAAACCATAGCTAGCTCCATATCATGTGTTGGATAATTCTTCTCATGATCCTTTAACTTTTGAGATGCATAAGCAATCACCTTGTCATTTTTCCTAAGGACACACCCAATCTCTTCCATAGATGCATTGATAAAAACAATGAATCCTTATACAATATAAGGTAGTTCTGACATGGGTGTAGTAACTAGTATCTTCTTTAGATTTTGAGAACTCTCCTCACACTCCTTTGCCTATATGAATTTAACCCCTTTTCGAGTTAACTTGGTTAGTAGATTAGAAAGTTGTGATTTTTTTTTCACAAACCTCTTATAATATCCTACTAAACCAAGGAAACTATGAATCTCAGTTACTATTGTAGGATGAGTACACTCCTCCTCAACCTTTTTATTTGTAGGGTCAACTAAGATTCTTTCACTAGTTACAATGTTCCCCAATAAAGAAAATTGTTGTAACCAAAACTCAAACTTGATGAACTTTCCAAACACCCTATACTTCATTAGAGTTTTTAGTATCACCCTTAGATGATCCTCATGCTCCTCATTTCTTTTGTAATATATCATAATATCATCAATAAAAACTATCAAAAAGTTATCAAGGTAGTCCTTAAAGACTCTATTCATCAAATCCATAGAAATAGAAGGTGCATTAGTCTATCCAAAGGGCATAAATACAAACTCATAATGCACATATCTTGATTAGAAGGTGGTATCTAGAATATATTCTTTATTTTACTTTAATTGATGATAACCATATTGAAGATCAATCTTGGAGAAGAATTGAGCCCCGCAAATTTGGTCAAATAAATCATCAATCATTGGAAGAGAGTACTTGTTTATAATTGTAATATGATTAAGTTCTCGATAATCAATTCTTAGTTTCACTGATCTATCCTTATTCTTCACAAAGACAACAAGTTCTCCCCAAGGATACACACTTTTTCAGATAAACCCCTTCTTCAAAATATCGTGGAGTTGTTTCTTTAATTCCTCAAGCTCCAAATTTTCCATTCTAAATGTAGTTTTTGATATTGTCTTGAAACTAGGAATGATTTTAATGGATAACTCTACCTCTCTTTATAAAGAAGGTCCAATAAACTCTTCATGAAATACATTAATGTATTCTTAAATGATGGGAGCATTTTCTAATCTTATACTTTCATCCCCTTCTTCATTTTCACCAGTCAACCCCATAAAGAAGGATATCGGTGGTGCTTCTAGAAAAATATTAGGTCGATATATCTCTCCTTTGAAGATAATTGTAGGTTTTCCACTCAAGACTACTAATATTTCTTTGATTCTACATTTGATATTAGCATTATACTTTGAGAGATATTCCATCCCTAGTATAGTGTTGAATTCGATCATGGGAATGACTACTATATTTGTGATAAGATTGTGCTCTCCAAAGTAAATACAAGAGTTTCTATACACTAATGATTCTTGGATAATCCCACTAGGAGTATTGAGTTATAAATATACTTATAGAAGTTTAGGAATTGATTCAATGTTCTTTAGAAACTTGGAGGAAACAAAGAAATGTGTAAACCAGAATCAAACAAAGTACTTCCTTGATCTGAGATAACAATAAGAATACATACCACCACATCATTTGGAGATTCAAATTTAGTTATCACGATATAAAAATAACAACCTTTCTCCCTTGTCATGTGCTAAGGTTTATGGTTATTCCCCTCTACTAACCTCAGATTTGGATGGTGATTGGAAAAGTTCCCAAGCTATCTACATTTGAAGCATTGGACTTCAGGCAGGGCCTGCGCCATCTTCCCTTTTTTTTGTGTTGAGAAGTTGAGGCTTCACCTTACTATGACAATTTCAAGTGATATGGTCATATCTTACACAATTATAACATTTCTCTCTTCTGAGCAAACAATTCCCTGAATTCTTCTTCCCACACTGGTTACAAGTGGAAAGTTGCAATTTCTTTCCACCTATACCTTGATAAAAGTCCCCCCCTAAGTTTATCTCTAGAGATATCTTATTCATTTTAGATTTGTGAGACCACTGGATCTCACTAAACTCTAATTTTACCTTCATATAACTCCATACGATTTCCTTATAGCTATCATAGTCTTGGTTGGATAAATTCTTCCATAGACGAGGTTTCAATCCACTGAAGAATCTATTAAACTTTCTATTAGGGGCCATGAAAAAGATATAGGTATAATGATGAAGTCTTCTATAGTTAATTTAATATCTTCTAATAGATTAATTTTACTTCTTCTTCAATTCTATGAATTCCTTCTCTACTCTCATTCTCATCAAATGAGGGAAATACTTATTAAAGAAGATTCCCCTGAACTCTTCCCATTCCATAGATTCAATATCCCCACTTGGCCTCATGTTGTTAATAAATTTCCACCACTAATAATATTCCCCATCTAAATAGTAAACATATAGAGTGACTTTCTATTGTTATGAACAATTAATTACAAAAAAGATCTTTTCTATAGAACTTATTCACTATTCCACAATCAATATGTCGGTATATCCACTTAACATTGGTGGTCGTTGATGAATAAAGGATTCAATGGAATGTTGTTACCTTTTGTGGTGAAACCAGTCTCTCAACTTGATTCATGTTATTTCCCACAACTTGAGTTAGTTGATTCATCATTCTCATAAAGGTTTCCATTAGAGGGTTGTTCGCGCATGGTCCGTTGCTCTCACCATTTACACAGTTCCTCCTATTTCCCTACATTTTCTACATGATGAGAAACTCACTTAGAAACATATTTATTTTAAAAATCTTATAACTCAAATAATTTTATGTATTAAAACATCAAGATTAAAAAAAAATATTCATTAACAACAATTACATTTTCTATAAATTCTTCATAATAGTTCAGTAAAAGAATGTTATTAACAAAACATATCTCCCGGTAGTGTCAAACTAGGAGTGCAACAAGTCTCATTGTCGTGCACTAGTTCTCATTTGATTCTATCTCATGCTAAAGCCATATCCACTTGTTTGTATCCAGATAGAGATTTCTTTGTTTAGAAACCACTTACTTAATATTTCACCAAAATACCAGGATGTTTTCCTATATTTAAAATTTCCTATAAGGTTATTCATACATTTTTCAATCCCTAATTTCCACTAACAACTAAAAATTCCTTTGATAACAACTATAGAATCTCTCCTTTTTATTAGATAACTTTTCATTAAATTTTACAAATAGAGGATATTTTAAAGTTTAGTGTCTTGGAAATAAGGTACATAATACATGAAAACATAAAACATTCTTATATTCCTATTAAAAGGATTATTAAAGGTTAATATTAATTATAATTACTACATCTCATAACCTAGGGACATGCATTAAAGGATAGGGTGAGAATAAGGCGTAGTAAGGGTAAACAAGAGAACAGTTTACTTGTGATCTTGAGAAATATCAATAAGAACATAAAAAATTACATAATGGCATGAGTAATGGAAAAATAAAAATATCATAATAAAAATAACATGATTAATTACATGTAAATGTGGATTTAAAATTTAATTGAGTCATTCATAAGCATATTAGCATGGTTTATCACTGAGGTGTCATAAAATTTACCAAGGTTATTCATCAAGGTATCGTAAAACTTGTCATCTCTAGAGATTAAATTCTTTACCCAATGCATTGGAGGGATATAAAGGCACACCCTACATATATATTAATTAATTTTATCCACATATATATTAATAAAATATTTCATAAATAAATCGTGTAGAATAAAAGAAATTGGATTCATATCAAAATCACGGTGTTTTAGAAAGTGCTTAAAAATAAGATCTTTTTCATTTTAAACCCACGAAAAAGGAAGGTTTGTTTCATGTATTTCAATTGCAGAATAAAATAGATAAATTTTAAATCTATTTTAATACCCATGGAGAAGAAATAGTTTTGGTTATTCACAAAATAAAATAAAATAAATTCTTGTTAAAAGGAGAGATATTTTGAGATGAATATCTGACAGCATAACGGGTAAGTAAAATGATTTTAGAAAACCTTAAAAAGAGAGGTGAAAAGGGGATAACATTCATAAATGAATATTAATACAGTAAAAAAATATAATAAAATTTATAGAAGAAAATTTTATGGAAATTTGAAATACATACCACATAAAAAAGAAACATGAAAGGAAAAGAGAAGTTGAGAGTTCCCTTATGAAATTTCAACAGCCTAACGGCGTCATTTAAAAATTCATAAAATGTGTTGATGAGAAAATAATGTCTCGCATAATATTTATATAATATGGAAATTAAATTTGATATGGAATAAAATATCCTAACATAAGAAAATATAAATTAAAAGGAATAACATAAAAAGGAGTGCTTGATTACAAGAGAGAGGTGGTAGATTCCCTTACCTTGAAGAGTGTTCCAAAAACTTGAGAATAGGGACCTTTGGGGTGTGAGTACCCCTTTGGAGGACTACTTGGGAGGTAAAACTATCAAATATTTATTGATAATAATTTCTTAATTTAATTAAACTAATTAATGGGAGGGTATTTATAGAAAAATTGAGGGAGTTTTTTATTAATTTCCTTTGACACCTTGTTGGTGGTATTTGCAAAACCAAGGGTTTTTCCATGGTATTTGACCATGGTATTGGACACTTGGGACACCTATTGAGTTAATATAACAGATAATAATCTTACATAATTTTAAATTAATCTTTACATAATTATTAAATAGCTATGATATCACTAAACTTACCAAAAAACTCAAACTGCATTGTTACTATTAATGAAAAACTAATGTTTTTTATAAAATTTTCATAAATTAACCCTTACCTAATATTGATATTATGAATTAAAAAATTAAATTTATTTTATCATAATAAATCTCTAAATATGATAAATTTAACTTTTATCTATAAAAATTCTTATTTATTAAAAATAATAGCGGACATAAAATGCATAATAAAATTACATAGTGAAATTTCATATACTTGAAAAACTAAAATTATTTTATCTTTTATAATTAAAAAGGTTTGTTTTCATAACACTATTTAATTACCATAAACATTATTAATAATACCCTAGTTTATTATATTAATTATATGTTTCTTAAAAAGTACAATTTCTTTCCAAAAAAATAAATTTATCAAAATAAATCTCAATTTTATTAAGAAAAACTATTCTTAAAATAGAAAAAATGAAACAAAAATTTTATTAATACAGATGAATTACACATTAAGTGAATAATTTATATAAACATTTCCTCTTATAACACCTGTATACGACCTAAGGGTAAGGTGTGCGATGGTCATAGACTCTTGGGGCAGCCTAGATAACATCACCCTTATGGTAATCTTCACTAACTTGAACTTCTCCCATAGGTGATTTAGTTCAAGATTAAAATGTGGAAGCTCAACTTGGGGTTGGTCAATAGAGAATCCCGAAGACACTTCCTCCCTCCCAAGTTCTAACAAATGGGCTTCTTATGGAACAACTCTACTATATGAGGTCATTGAATCTTCTTTCTTCATTAATTTTCCTTTCTCATTTCTATTTACAAACACTAGCTATGACGTTAAAATTATTAAAAGGGGTATAGTTTACAATGGCCATATTAACCAATGGTCATATTGACCAACGATCATAATTGAACAACGATTATATAACGGTTGAAACCTGATAGTCCCATTTCAATTTATACTCACTACATTAATTAAGGTAAAAGGTTTTGTTGAGTACAAAAATAAAAAAACACAAAAAAGGAAAAAATTATCATTAAAAAATTTGGGTTGTTACAATCCAAAGGGGTAACTATTTTAATCTTTAATTCCCTAATTACCCCCTAGGGTATTTAACCTTATTGAACTAAAAAATTGCATCTATTCAAAGTGCATAAATCAATATGGGACAATTTATAGAAAATAAAAAATATTCATGATTCGGAAATATCATGGATGATATTCAACCTTGAGGATCACTAATAGATAAAAAAACCTATAATGAGGAAGATAACTATGAAAGGATTAAGTATTATAAAAATTTTATAATATAAAATAAGAACTATGTCCGGAAAAGTGAGAGTGGAATAAACAAATAATTTAGTAAATTTATATATAGGAATGAAATCTAACTATTATAAATATGGTCTTTGAAAATATGGTAATTTTAAATATGTTCATTAAAAATATAGTTGTCGTTCATCTATCCAATATGTAAACTGATGTCTTGTATTATTAAGGAGTAAATTTAAAATAATATAACACACAATGAAATAAAAAATTATATTAAAAAATTATATATATATATACACATTATGCATAAATAATAATATTATTAATATTAAAATATTATATGATGTATACAAAAAATTAAAATAAATATTTAATATCAATGGAGTAGTAAAATTAAATTTAGAATATTAATATTTAGTTAAAGTTATTTCTTAAAGAGTATATAGTATAAAACTAATATGTATTTTCAAATTATTATTTTATTAAGTATTTTATATTATTTTAATAAATTAAATTTACACTTAAAATTTCATTATATATGAACCAATATATTAAAATCACTTAAATTATAAATTTATATGAAATAATATTAAGAACACATATTGTTTAAAAATCACATTTTTCATTAAAAGATGCTTTAATTATAATTTATATTTATCGATTAAAATGTATATATAAAAATTTAAGATTTTGAATTTTGTAAAATAAATTTTAATTTTTAATCCATTATATCAAAATTATCTTAGAATAAATTTTTTAGATTTTTTTTAAATAATCGATTTTTAGGTGAATAATAAAAATATCGATTTTACTAAAACTATCCCTTTTATAATACAATAATAAATTTAAAGTTTAATAAAAACAATTTATATAAAAAATATATATTTAATAAGTAACATAAATCATTTAAAAATAATATTTTGAATTTATAATACACATGTTTAACATTTTTGAAACTCAAGTAATATTTCACACTAAAAACTATTTTTACTTTCTTATATTAAAAATTAGATTCTATCATTTTAAGAACTAAATATAAACAAATTTATTTTCAATTTTAGTTCAAAATTTTAATTTTATTTAATAATTTCAATTTAATTTTTAGAAATAAAGATAATATTATCATGATTAATGTTAATTACGTGATAATGATGAAATAATTATTTTAAAAGATTTTTTTTATTAAAATTATATATTTTTGGTCTAATAAATTAAATTTATATAATTTCAATGATGAATATAATATTATTTTTAATCATATATATAATTATATTGACAATCATTAAATTAGTAGTCAATACTAAATAATATTAAGAACTGATAATGGTTAAAAATAAATTTTCTACAAAAAATGTTTTTTAATATAAAATTTTATTTTATACTATTTAGAAATAAATTTAGAATAAATGGAGATTAAATTTAGGTTAAAATAATTAAAAAAATTAATAAGGGTTACCTTATATTTTTGAATAAAATATAAATTACTTAGATAAAAACTAGTTACCAAGGTAAAAAACAAAATGTTTAAATGTAAAAACCCAATGGTAAAAGATTTGAAAAATGTTTAAATAGTGTGTGGAGAGTATTTATTTAGGCTTAATAAATTTAATACCATCCTAAACTCCATTATTATGAAATTTTTGAGTCATTTATCAAGGGATAGTGTAATGATATCATGGATGTTTAAAGGTTATTCCAAAAAGTTCCATTTTCTTCACTTATAAAAGGGGATCACTTCCACCCATCCATGGTTACACTTAAAATTAGAATTTAGCTTGAAAATATTACCAAAATACCTCTCATAGAATTCATGTTCTCATCCTTAATCCCCTAATATCTATAATTTAGATTGAGTATTTACTTATCAGGAGGTCTATAAGAGAATATTAGGTCTCCAATATAAGTATTACCTTCTTTATAATCATTTCACCTTAATATTTTTCATCAAAATATATTATACCCATAAAAATATAATTAAATAAGTATAATTATTATACTTTTTTGCTATTATATCAATGGAATAACCATTATTTATTCCTCCCCATCAACTATGAAAAATAAAAGCATCGTTAGTGCAGTGTGAGTACTTCCACCTCCACAAAGTGACGCCTTTCGTTATTCATACCAACTCTCATGGGCGTTTTTAAAGATGGTATTAATGAATAAATATTATATATATACTATAAATATGATTATGAAATGTTAAATTTTCATATATCTTAATTCCCTCTCATTCTTCAAGAAATTAAAACATTAACCTAGTGTTGTGGGGACTACCGCCTCTACGAAGTAACAATTTTCATTTTAATTATTTACCAAAACTACTTAAAATATGATTAAATAACTTAAAAATGTAAATAATATAATTATCATTATTCTATAATTATATTATACAATTCCTTAACCATACTCACCCATCGAGGTATTGCATGTTCATGTTTGAGTTAGTTTAACCACCTACTTGAATAATGATATAAAACTCTATCATGAATGACTTTGGGAACTTAAATAATAATATTATTGTAGATTAATAAATAATTAAGTATTTATTTTTGGTTATATAATGGTAATATTATGTATTTAAATTGTTATTGAAAAATCATCTTCGATCGCAAAAAACTGCTGAAATAAGATGGCACTGATTCAATTATTACATAAACATATGAAAAACCTATATAATAAATAAATAGAATATTATAATAAAGGGTATATATTAAATTAAATATATTAGAATAAGGTTCCAAATAAGGAATATAATAAACTAAATTTTATTATTTTGGAATTTAGGCACATGCGCAGAATGAATCAGAAACTTGGTAAGGGTTTCGTCTCAAAACTTCCTTCTTTGAGATATATTTTCCTTTATGCAGCTAATTTAATTTAAATTGTTTGTATACTAAAAGTTGGATATATAATATAATGAATTATAATTATTAATGGTATTTTAACTTCAACATCAATCTTTCTCTCTTTCAAGGGAATTTTATTTTAATGTTTCTTAAGTCATAAGGAGTTCTTTGTCTTATATTTAATTTCATGAGACTTATTTATTAATTTCCACCATGATACCTTTAATAATGTTTGATTTATACCTAATTAATTTATTTCACCATATTAACATGTTTAAATATCCATATCATATACTTTATTTAAATTTCCATTGATTCAAAATATACCCAACTTGAAAGTGGTTTTGATCAAAATGTTACTCAAACCATAAGGGTTTCAATGCCAATATTATTTTCAAATAAAACTTATTTTTGAAAGATGATAAATTTTGGGAATTTTTATTCTTCATAAAACCTCTCTTCATTTCCATTTCATATTAATGCAGTTTTATATGTTCTATTAATATTTTATTTCCTCTTGACTCCTATTTTACTCAAAGTGTTTTGTATGAATTAAACTAACCACATCTCTTCTTTCTATCTAGGAACCTTTATTTTCTCATGTCATAACTAACTAGATTATTTTGAAAATGAAATTATATATACCTAAATAATTTATTGAGATAATTTTCTACTGATTTATATTCTTCAAAAAAATTAAATAAATATTTAACATTTTCTATATGGGTCATTTTGATTAAAGTGTAAAAAGAATCTCTTTTTAACATTTTCCATGTGAACACATCTTTTTACATCTTTTTAATTTTATATGACACTTAATTTCTAATATTTAATGTTCTTATAAAAGAAAATATTATTCTAATTTGTTTATAAAATATTTATATCTAATTTTTTTTTCAAAAATATCATGGATGTTTCTTATTTCCAAAGAAATTTTTCTTAATGCTACTAAAAAAGGTTTCTATCTAAATCCATATCCTTTTACACACATTATTCTTGATAAAATATATTAATTTTATGTAACCACCCAACCTATTTCTCTTTATGACCTATAAAATAACATTCTCTTTTGGAGGAATGATTCATCACTTCCATTGCCTTTCCTAATCATCCACTATGTATGATCCTAAATTTTCACACAATACCTTTCATTTTTGAATACCCTATTTTTTATTAATATGATTAAAGGGTGGTCACCTAGATTCAATAAATATATTTATTTGGGTAAATAATTGGATACCCATTTATTTTCCATGGGTTTATCATGTTATAATTATTGTTGGAATTGTTAATGTTTTCCTTATATGAATCAATATAAAGGCCATTTTCATTCTATGTTTTATTTATGATGTATTGAATGAAGCTAATTTTTATTTCCATGGGTTATTTATACTATAAAATTTAGTGATTTTAATTTTAAAATTTTTATGAAACCCATTTTATATTCTTAGTTTCTTTATGATGTGACAAGTGACTGATTACAAGCGGAACCCATAAGTATAGATGATTACGGGTGGGGTCTTATATCACCCTCCAATGTATTTTATTAGATTTTATATCTCGTGATGTGATTATTTGAGTGTACATTTTAGTTTCTCGTAATCATGGGCACCGATGGTGTGGCTCATGAAAGTAATGTTCCTTATAAAAAATTTGTTCTAAATTTGAAATATGTTTCACAGTTTCATTCTTATTCGCATGACTCGTGTTTATTTAATCTTATTTCCACAAACTTTTGATTCATGAATTATTTTATTCTAAGTTATATTCCATGATTTATTATCTATTCTTTTTTTGTTATGAATATCCTTATGTATCTTTATTTTACAGATATTCTCATCTTATGTTCACTTGTTATATTTCATTATTATCATGTATATTTACCCTTATTAAGTAACTGAACTCACCCCTTTCTTATGTTTCTATCTTCCTAGGTTATGAATATGAGTATAACTTATAATAAGTCTATAAATAGTTGAGTTTGTCTCAATTATTGATAAATATTCATAGGTGTTGTAAAATTAGATGTTTATATAACTACTCTCCAAAACACTAAACCTATCAATCCTCAGGTTGTGTCACTATTTGTCAGTTGTATTAATTTAACCATGGAATTTATATGATATTTATATTTTATTTATCTTGGGTCAATATAGCACTACCTCACATTCACATAGTGGTCTTAGTGGCTTGTTGTGTCTATTTTCTTGTTTTTAGTTGTATCATCCATCGGTGTTGTATTCTGTTTTTTGTCATTCCTATTGATTCTTATATTATTGGATATCTCATATTATGAATTTTTT
Source organism: Viscum album (assembly GCA_963277665.1). Classification (NCBI taxonomy): domain Eukaryota; kingdom Viridiplantae; phylum Streptophyta; class Magnoliopsida; order Santalales; family Viscaceae; genus Viscum; species Viscum album. The sequence continues at coordinate 598,031,242 of OY728132.1, read as the reverse complement.
GGATTTTATTTATGTTGATTATCATTTTATGTTTATTATTTAGGGTAGAAATTGTTCCCATTTAATTATATTTTATGCCTAGGTGTTTTTTAGCCCTTAGGGATCAGGAACGCACTTCAAGCCATTCCACAATTGGATTAGGTGTCCTTTTCAGGTATGAGTTAGGTTGGTTTGTTATAAATTGGTATCAAAGGGGGGTTTGTCCTATTTTTATGGTATGTTAAATAGTTTGTAGGCAAGAATTTTATGATTCAAGTAGTTGGCATGGGAGGGTGCTTGATCACTACCCATTATAGACACTTAAATCAATAGTTTTGTTTTTGATGAGTATGTCTAGAATTTTAGCTAAGTTCTTGGATGTTTTTGAAACTTTTGATTTTTATTTGAGTATTTATTTATTTCACTAATAATTCATAAACTATTTTGAGAAGCCCCAAGTTTTGAAGTTGATTTTAGAGGTAATTTAGAGGGTGTATTATTAACATGAACATTTTGAGAAATCATACATAGATCATGAGGATATATCTAGTTAATTTTCATTAAAATTTACACAATTGGAAGATGGTTTACCAAATCATGCATATTTGTTATTTATTTTTAATTTTTGTGATTTTATTTTTTATGTTTTGGATTTATTTTAACTCTTTTATTGTTGGTTCATGCTAATTTCTGATGTCTCATATGGAAATTAAGTGAGGGTTTTGTTTTTTCAATTTTGATATTAAAAAAATAAAAAAACCTTGGGTTTTCTAAAAGGGGTGGAAATTTCATAGAGTTTTGAAAAAAATAAGTGATTTTAAAGATAATATTACATGGGGTTTGAAATATATTTTATCTTTTAAATAAAAGTTTTTTAAAATTGGTTAGAGAGATTTACTAGAAACTAATAGATTTTTTTTAGGATCTAATGGTCTTATGGATGAATTATGGTATCCTAAGTGTGAAATTTTGTTTGGGGTTAAGATGAAATGGAAATTTTAATGGGAAAATTTTGAATAATTCTGTTAAGTGTTTTGTTTCCTTTTATATAGGGGATAATTTAACAAATTTTGAATTTTATTTCAAAATGTTTTGAATTCAAGATGATGTTTGGTTTCAGTAATGTTTCAAAAAAAAATTGGATTTAAATTTTTTTATGCTCACCAAATGATAATTAGAAAATATACTAGGGAAGAAATACCCAAAGTATGGATATCATTTCCCCCAAAAAGAAAAAGGAAGAGAAGGTGTCCAATACACATGGATCACATAACCTACAAAAGGACACATGATCGTATGACCTTTAGAAGTTCCTAAGAATCAATATGTTCAGTGTATAACCTGCTAGAATATCATGCAGATCCCCTTTAAAAAGTACTACCTGTTCTTGTGAATGTGTGAAAGACACTCACTGGTCATGTGGTGGCTACCATATATCCTCCCCCAAGTCACATGACTTTTTAGCTGACAGACTCATGAAAACCATCCAAAAATACTTGTAAAATAATGGATTGAAATATATAAAAGATAAGAGCCTTTTTTGATCATAAATCTTGACGTGATGTTCACTTGTAGTTCACAAGACACTGTAGAATCCCTAGAGACATTCCCATATTATCACGCAAGAACCTGATGACATGCCTTTGGATATGAAGACAATAAAAATGGTTTATCCATATAAATTCTTGTACATCACCATAAGACCCTTTATTGGTTTGTTGATGCATCATTGATAGGGAGAGTGGTTTTCTTTTACAAAAATCATTCCAATTAATGAGATCCCATTCCTTTGTGAAATAAATAGAAAAATAAAAATGGAAATAATAGGAGATTCATTCGAGGGTAAGATACACTATTTTTATGAAATCAGAGTTATACACCCCAGATGATAACCATTTGACCATGAAAACCCACCGTCCCGAAATTCCCTTCGTCATAAAAAGGTGATCTCCTAAAATCCCTTAGAAAGCCACCTTTATCTCACAAAAGGTCCCAAAAGAAACATCTCAGATCACGTGAAATCCTTTCAATAGAAGGACCCCAGAAATGTAGGTCTGACATTAGGGAATTTCCTTTTCATGTAAACATGGTTATGTAAGACCCCATTAATTTAAAAAATTCCAATAATTGGAGCACTAATTAGATTTTCTTGTATTTGTTGAAAATCATGTGCCACCCGTGGCTAGATCATGCTAAGAGCATAACACCAAAGACCTTCACCGACTCAAATATGAATCTTCAACATACACACGACACAATTTGGCATATAATCAGGGTGTTGAGGACTATAAATATCCCCCCCTATATAAAAAAATGCATCTTTGGGTACACACAGTGATGCATCTAAGCATCATAGAAAAATTATTAGAGCGGTAAATCTCAAGTTCACAATTTTTTTTCTAGGTAAAATATAGGGAACTACCTAATTATCATGAAGCATGCATAGGCACATCGTGTGATCACTTGGTATCATGAAAATGACTCTTGGTGTGTCAGCAGGTTTATGAAAAGAAGTTCCTGTAGATTTTTCGCATCATGGAAAAATTAAAACAATCTAACATTGACTAAATCTAGGGCACATATGAAATAAAATATGGAATAAAGAATAAAATATGGGAGACTTATGTGAAGAAATTTTATGCTGATCCTCATGTGCTTCACATGACTCATTCAGGTCCTGAGATAACATTAGTACAAGTCACCCAAGTCATGAGAAATACCCTTGACATACCATTTGGATCATGTGATGTCCTCCAGACACTTTAATCAAATCACACAACACCCTCCAGTAAGACACATGAGTCTCTTGAAGCCCTTCGAGCTCACCATATAGATCTAGAGATATCCTCTAGACATGTCCCCCAAGTTATGTGGTGACATCAGTGTATGTTAGTTGGGTCTCATGAAGCCCTTTTGGAATACCATCCAGATCTCACAAAATTCATCAAACAAACCATCCAAGTTTCATGATTACACTAGGTCAAGTCATCCAAATCATGAGATGTCCCCATACATGTCAATCAGATCATATGATTCCCTCTAGACATGTTAGAATTAATCATGAAAAGGCCTCCAGGAAAATTCATCCAGGTCATGCGATGTCCCCTCAACATGTCATCTGAGATCTTGTGAAGGCCTCCAAGAAAAGTTATCTAGTTCTTGTTATGTCCTATGGACATGTCAGCCTCGATCATGCGATGGCCTTGATACACGCCATTCATTTTTTTCAATATACCACAGAAAATTCAACTAGATCATAAAATTGTCTTTGGACATGTTGGAAATACAATAATACATGTAAAAACATCCTCTGATGTGTCATTCAGACAACCAAGTCATGTCAGATAGAAAATCTTGTAGGTCAGGCAGGAAACCATTCCAGGTCAAGAAAGTTTCCTAGGACATCATAACCCTATCCCGTGCACATATTAGGGAAACCTTAGTGTGTAATCCCTGATAAAACTGCACTATGATGACTATGATTCTTTCCATAACTAGGATACATAGGATTCCTTTCTAAATGCCCAATATCAAATGGGAATCCACTTCAGTGTAAGTCCTGTTATATCTCTAACACTCCAACCATAATGACCCAATATCAACTATGGGCTAATCATCCTTCCTCATCCACCTATAGGTTGAGAATTCAACTAAACTAATATGACTCTGATTCTTTCCATAACTAGGATATGTAGTATGCCTTACTGAGTCCTGATATCCATGATAAACATAAAAATGGTTCTACCATCACATAATCCCACAACTATAAGTAGCGAGTCTAGTTAGCTTCTATCCCTTGTTTCACACACTGATCATAGCTCATGTGTACTTAAGGGGTTGTAATAATCATATAATTCACCTCATGAATCTCCACCATCCAGGGTAACCACAATATGTAATCCCAAATCAGTGGAATAATATGATATGTCCCCCATATTAGGGAAAATTCAATGTATAATCCCCGATAAAATTGAACTACGAGAACTTTGATTCATGTTATAAAACAAGATATGTAGGAAACCTCATAATGGATCAATCTCATCCTTGAAATATTAACTGCCTCCGTGGATGAAAAAAAACATTGTAGTTCCTAGTTATACTTCTTAACTTAACAAGTAGATATCCACTAATGAGAAATAGATGAAGAACCTCAGATACATACATATGGATTCAGTAATAAGATCCCTCTTTTATATAAAAGGATTTAACCTATAATCATTCTGTTAGGGTAACTGGTCTCATATCGGGATTTGGAGGAGATTCTTGAAAAAATCATAAATCTATAAGAGATTCCTAGAGTAGGAAACAATTCCCCCCAAAAGGTTTTTATGAGCATGATCTCTCATCCTCTCCACCAATGTAAGTTCCTAAGAATTGTTGGGTCTGAAACCCCAATGGAATACCTTCCTTTGGAAAAAATATTTGTACTTAGTTATAGATATGGGTATCGTTGAGAGTTTCCTTTAGAGAAAAAAAAAATTCGTAAACCCAACTGGAATGATTGTATAGTATATTGACCCCCCCCCACACACACACAATCAAACCATCAATCTCGGCCAGCCACATCTTTCTAACGAAACAAAAGTGGGAAACCCGATGTGAAATCATTTAACTATAGAATATCCTTCACAAAGATAAAAAAGATATACTACCTATTTATCATTAGAATATTTCATTCCTATCATATGGACGGTAGGTATCCTCTTTCTGATGAAACAAAAATGGTGAACCCAATGTGAAACCCATTAAATAACAAAATGATTGGTTAATGATGCATTCGACCATTTTGTTGAATATCCTATGAAAAAAAGTGGGGAACTTGATATGGATCTTATGGAGGATCCTCTATATCCAAGGTTCTAATGAAATAAGTTCATATTCAATTTGAAAATTCCACGCGATCAGAATTTCCAAACCAGTAATAAGAAATACAATTGTATTACCCATGCATATATGATTGATCATATATCATGCCGGCAATGATGCACTAATTGGTGACCTTAGTCCTTGTTGTATTTTAAACTGTAGATACTTCTCTCAAAAACAACAACTGAACCAAGATAAATTTTTAATCCAATGATTGTTTTTGGAAAATTAGTTATGGCTGCAACCCCTACGAGACTCAAAATGACCTCATCTACCTTAAACCTTCAACATCAGGTGGGAAATAAGATGGTCTAGTAATATCAATGAAATGGTGTGATACCAACCCTTGAGGCTTCCCACAAGGTTCTCTAAATGCTAAAATGATGGGTCTACACCATCCTAAGAAAGCTGCATTAAAGCTAGTGGCACTCATTGACACATTCAAATGCTTTATAAGCTTATCCATGGAGCATGACAATCTTCACCTTTAGTATCTAATGAAGGTGGATCAAGTATTCAACTACATATCCCTTCCTATTTATGGGTGGATGAGGAGGGATCGTGTCAACTATCATCACCAGTGCAATCCCACAAGTTCCCTTCAATCATCTATTGATGGTACCACCTCACACACTACCACCTCTGATCCCCATGAATAGGTAATGAGGAAGCAACATCGGGAATGTAAAGCTTTGGAAAATCATGAGTGGGATAATATCCCCACTCCCACTGACGATGTCTCTCTGTATATTCTGACAATAACTAACAAGTAGGCTCATATACCTGCTCACTTGAAGGAAGGATATGGGAATATTTCTACATTAATCACGGGGGAGGTGCATATTCCTACCCCTATGAATAAATCCCATCAGTATATTCTGGTGGCACAAGGAGGAAAAAATTGGTCTCGTATCCCTAATTCAATGGAAGTTATATTCCAGTATATAGTGGAGACATAAAATGTGTAGGCTTACATTACTTTATACACTTTGATAAAGTGTAATTAAATCTTTGAAACAGCTGAGGAACTCATCCATAATATTCCATTACTGGTACAGATACAAGGATAGGTTCATATTTCTATCCCTACAGCCAAGGCAACAAAACACTCTAATCGATATGAACAAGTCGTTTCTCTAGAGTAAAAACACATTATTGATCCCATCTCAGAGGATTATTGTTATATTACGATAAATTATAAGGCATAAGACCAAGTTCATATTCCCATTCCAACCAGGGATCACTAAGTGAGAGTGACCCGTGCCTTGGGACAACATCATATTCTTATCGATAAAACCAAAGGCATACTCCAAATTCTTAGGATCGGGATCATATCTCCATTATGACTGAGGCTCACCAAGTGAGAATGGAACATGCCTCAGGATAGGACAATATTCCTTTCAGTTATTCTACCAAGAATATTCTAGTAGATCATAGAATCTAGTAATATACTACTAATTTAGTTGACAAATGATTGCACCTGCATCCTTCCAAGTCTATACAATATGAGGCTCATATCCCTTCTCCCATTTTGAAGTTCCATCAGCATATTCCTATAGGGAATGAAAAGTTGGACCAGGCTCATATTCTCATTCCAATCGGGGCTCACCAAGTGATAGAGAAACATGCCTCAAGATAGACACATATTCCTATCAAAAAATACCGGTGGAATATTCCAAAGGCTTGGGGTAAGGATCATATCCCCATTCTAACTTGGGCTCACTAAGTGAGAATGACACATGACTTAGGTAAAGATCATATTCCTACCAATAATAAATAATATTATTGGAATATTATATAATATTCTCAGTAGTGGAATCATACTCTCATATCACAATACGGTTGTCAAAAAGTTTGGATTTCATCATACAACATTCTCATATCCCCACACAATTCCAAAAGGTATGTCATCATATTCTGGCCATGACGAAGAAAGAGGCTCATATCCATAATATTCTTAATTATAGTGTCCTTGAGTTTTTTAGGACACATTCTCAACACCCCAAGGATCTATCAACTCTTCAACCAAAGCAAAAGTTGATCATTATAGTGATAGTCCTCCTCATGGTAGTGTGGAGATGGATCATAGGGAATTTACCCTTGGTGTCTGTCATGGTCAACCTCTATATAATGACTTCTCTCATAGATGAGGAAATCATCCCCTTGTATAGACACCACCATATAGAGAGGATTTAAAAAATCATACACCTTCGTATAGATAGGCTCTCAAAACATCGGGGTCAACCGAATATAGTTCCCCATCAACTTCCAACAATACCCCACTTCAATAAGAATGAGACCCCAAGAAGCACCTTATGTGGTCTGATCAGATGGAGGCATGTAAGTCTGATTAAGAGGAGGATGACATTGAAATATGGAGAGAGTTATCTAGAAACAACATCCCCACCATGTTCTAGTCCCTTTTCAACTTGTGAAAATGATATCCCATATGTTCTAGAAAAGGATTTCATGCCTTATACAAAAAAATGTGGGAATCTCATCAAAGACTAAAGGCTAGACATCTCCCTTTTCAATGATATGAGTATCAACTTCAAACCATCAATACACTCTATTTTTAGCTATATGTGACTGCATTTTCCATATCTTAGGAATGGAGTAGCATGAAAAATGCCTACACATTGTTTGTCTCTACATCCTGTAAACTCTATTCCAAATTATTTTCAAAGAATAACCAGATGTACATATCCAAGGATAGTGAAATATAGAGAATTTCATTTCACTATGTCCCCAGAACAACAGATCCATCAGATATGGAAACCTGTAATGTCATAGCCTCTGAAGAAATTGGGGGGTGGGGTAATGTGAGACCCATCACTTCAGTAGTGTTAAGACATCATGAATGGAGGAAAAGGATAGCCAAAGGATCTTTGAAATGGGCCCCTTGAAACAACAAGGACACATTTTAGACACGAAAGCCAAAGTTTTGATCAAACCTGCAACTTCTTGTAGAAACTGACTCACGTCATGGGCTTCCATTGCACCAAGCTCCTATATGATCATAGATGCACCACATCAAAAAGGCCACAGTAACAGTTTTCATAGTATCCATCTAGGAATGAAACCAACCCACCGAGATGGGAGGATATCTATCATCACCTCCACCCCTCAGATATTCAATTCCTAATAGGACTTAGGACATATCAGCAAAATATATAAACAAACCCCAACCCACTGGGCTGGGGGATTTTATATCTGAATCATCATTATCAGGTTTATAATTCCCTAAGATAGTCCTAGGTAAATAAACAAATATTCCAGGTTATCCCCATCCCACCGGGCTAGGGGAATTTATATCTCAATTCCCATCCCATGAATCATCAAATCTTCAACCAGAAACATTAGATCCTCAACATTAGGATCAATAAATTCAAATTGTGGCCCTGGATAGTCCCTAAACCATGGGGATGGGGGAAGTTTCACCATCATAATTACCATATAGTAAATCAATCTTATCCATATTGGGAGGAGAATATCGATGGTCGGAATACCATCCATTCCTCCCTCCACAATAAAAACCTTTGTTATTTAGGGCTCATTCGATAATAATGACTAAAAACTCCCTCAACGTCACCACCCATAGGTTGAGATGGGAGAATCATATGGAGAAGGAAATCAAACCTCGCTAGGTTTACAAGCCAAAACAACACAATGTGGATAAGGTTTTGAGAAATGAACCTAAGGAAGGTAGTGAAAATCATCTTGTTGCATTGAAAGTAATGGGATAACTACCATTTCCCAATACACCTCTGTGAATGTCATCATCATCAACACAACAGATAATGTGGATCAAGACACATATACAGAGGGACATAATATGGAATACATACCCTAAGAGGAGGATTTGGAGGCACCCGGTGGGGTTGCACGTACCCAGAACCAGAGGAGGATCCAAAACCCAGAATCTCTAAATATTGAGTTTCCACATCTATAGTGGAATGCTGCCAAGGAAAAAAGGGAAATGTGTTTCTATATCACAATCACCACCCTAAAGAGTCAAAGTTACTTCCATGTAGGAATGAATAGAACAATATGAAAATGAGATTCAAAACCTCATATATCTCAATGAGGATTTACTCAGGGTAAAAATTCCCACTCGGTATCATCATCCAATAGAGGTGAATATCTCTCCTCTCATACATGAGGAAAGAGTCGATCCACCTACAAGAGAAGCATCTGAGTGTCATATTGGCTCCATATCTAGGAATCCGGTCTACATAAATGAGGAATTTGGAAATGATCGTGATTTCCCTCCATTAAAGTGACAAAATATCCCTCTTTAGGGAAATCATTTAGTATTCTTTCAAATTAATAACCAATAAGATAAAAAAACAGGGCAACGTCATCTGGCTACACCCATTACTTGTAGATGGTAGGTGGCTCAGATAGTATTACCTATAGAGTTTCTCAATGCCATCGATTCCCTAGATACTTTAGTTGAAGCCATGGAGGGGAGGCATGGACCTATACATCCTGAGAGGAAGACATATCTTGAATGGGTGGATGAAACTTTTCCCCCACCCAATTTTATAAATCCTACCTTATCCAAATTTGACGGTGCAGGGGACCCCTAACAGTATCGCACTCAATTCATATCTCGATGTGGTCTGATGATGGGCCCTTGAGATCAGTAGGAGGTGAACAATATGATGAGTTTTTCACAAACTCTAATAGGTCCAGCCTTTATTTGGTATATTATCATTATAGAAAGATTCATTGTAGGATGGTAACACCTTTATCATCAAGTCTTTTACCAATCTATCTCTACACTGAGGAAAATGACAATCATTGACTTGAAAAACTGAATGAAATGAAAAAATGAGAGTGTGAATAACTTCATATTTAAATGGAAGGGTTTCACATACTCACATAGAATCCCTATCTCATAAGAAAAATTGTTGAAACTCAATGCTGAAAATCTATGGGATTAGATGAAGACACCTCTGAACCTAATGAAGTATCAAAGTGGGTTCCATGAGTTTATATAAATGGCATAAAGTTTGTAGACACCATTTAGTAAACCCAAGATAAATCTTAGCTTATTCCTTTAACATATAGGAAAAGTCATATTAAGGTATATACTACCACTACTACTATCAAACTAGTAGAAACACTCTTCCAAGCACCTAAGAAGGTCCCAAACCACCCAGTGCCTCCTGTCGAGCAGCAACAACAACAAAATAACCCTTGGACAGAAGATAAAAGACAATAGGGATTCCTAGGGTTTGAGGAATGGATGAATAAATCCTACTCCTAATGAAATGAACAAGTCCCTAGTTTTTTAATTACATCCATAGAAAATAACATGTTCAAGCTACCACAACCCAGGAATCTGAATAACGTCAACCTCATCATTCATCTCAACTACTAACCTTTCCATAGAAGGTTGGGTCATAACATCCATGATTTCTTATTCTTCAAATATGTTCTACAAACCATGGTCAATTCTAGAAAAGTGATTTTGGATAACTCCCAAGTATAAATGACCTACATAACCATTTCCCAATAAGAATAAGATAGTGATTGGTAGATATTTTTGGCTCGGCATGGACAAAATTTCAACAATAGGATGGCTTGAAAAGTAGTTTATTGAGATCATGCCACTCTAAGAGAACAACTTAATATACCCAAAACAATTATTCCACCCAGGGAGGTGACATCAGATATGTCTCCCAAAGGTGTATGTGACCTTCAAAAATAATAATAGATAGAAGTGGAAGAGTCATATTCTGCTCCAATGTAAGCTCTGACTCTTATAGATTTATTCCTTTCCACATCCAAATCAAGGGCACCACCCCACCAAACAAAACCCTCATTGAAATAAGATCACATTTTGGTTATATTAATTTGATACACTAAGAATATACCTTATATGATGATGAATATGCCTCTGAGTACTATTTCCCCACACCTAACTGGGGAATAGGAGGTCGCATGCGTAGGAGCCGAGGATACAAGGGATAGTATGGGCCTAATTAGACCCAATAGTTTAGTCACATCACAAAAGAGGACATATATGTAGATTATACCCATGTGAAATCCCTCTAGAAATCCCTATAGATACATGGAGGTGCCTTCAAACCCTCCAACTGTCATCTATTCCCAATCATTTTACATGACTTCCTAGAGAGGGTATGCTTATCTAATCATCCTAGGAAAAGGGGAAGGCCGACACAACCCACGCCACTAGTAGTATACACTTCCCTGAGCTCTGAACAAGAACTAGGCCTATCTGAATCAAATGCCTTATCTCCTAATCCATATAATAAGGAGAAACCCCTTCTCAGGAAGCACTAACCCCTGCCACAAAAGTAAAACATTTTAAAATAGATGGCAGTTGTCCCAGCTAATCTCTCGATCCTGGAGGCACTCAATATTTTAAAAGTAATCAGGAAGGAACTCCTTGAATCCCTCCAAATCCCATAGTAGGTCACGATAGAAGTAATTTTAGTCGATTTCTATTGAGAAGAGACCATTCCAGTAGAATTCCATTTATCCATCTCGTTTATATAGTAGGATCAAGAAGAGGTCATCCAATGACACATCTAACCGTTATATGTTTTGGGTTCACTTGATAATTTCACCATCTGAAGGTCTATGGTTAATAATGATTCCAAGATCAACCTCATCCCTATTCACACCATATGAATTTTTGGGTATAATGAAGTGGATTTTTCTCCCTAAAAAATGATCATCCAAGGGTATGATAAGTGTGACAAAATAGATCTTGGGAAGATCAAGCTCAAATATCAGTTTATGGATCTCACATCAAATGTTGAGTTTATGGTTATCCAAAAAGACACCATATAAAGTGTCTGTCTTAGAAGGCCCCAGATCTACAACCACATGGAAGTACCCTCAACATTCCATCATTTTCTGAAATACCCCCATCAATGGAAATATTTTCATACTACACAGTGATAGTTCCCCCTTCAAGAATTGTGAATCCACATATGCTGAGGTAGGTTTCTAAAAAATGGAAGAAAAAAAACAAATGGTGGATGAAGATATACAGGTTGCATCCCCCAATGTCTTGGGGACCACCCCTGTGAATCCATGAAGTATGTTTGAAAGTGAATACATGCTTCACATAAATCTAGTTGAGGTAATAGTTCTGATCCCAAATGTCCAAGCCCCTTCTATCCCTAGAAATAGTGTAAAATATAATCATCTCTGGAATCCCTCTATAATGACTCTAGTAGTAGAGGATGATAATGACTTTTCTTATAGCCTTTCTCACATCTATAGTGACAGATATGGCCCTAGATTTCAAACATTGTCTGAAAATAACTCCACTTACTCAGAGGTTGAATAAGAATAGAATGTCCTCAAGAACACCCATCCTAAATTCGAGGAAGGTTTCTCCAACACCATTATTGATCTCAGATAGGTAAATCTGAGAATAGAAGAATACCCACAATCTACACTTATTAGTTCCTCCATTCCTCTTGAGGAGAAATAGATGTACATTGCATTTATATGGAAGAACTAATATGAGTTCTCTTAGAAATATACATAAATGAATGTACTGAATCCAGATGTGTCTACGTACCATCTTGGATTACCCAATGACCATCGATGATTCAAGAAGGCATCTAGGAGGATTCACCCCTCTCATGCTACCAATGTAGAGGCATAAGTTGATAAATTTATCAAATTAAACCTTGTCTGAGAAGTTAAATACCCAATATGAATCACCAACATTATAAATTTCAATAAAAATAATGGGAAGATTAGGGTTTTCATCGATTTTAGAGAACTTAATCAACACTACCCAAAGGATGATTTCCCATTTATGATCACAGAACTCTTGATCAATGTAACTTCTAGCTTCCAAGACCTTTCTTTCATGGAAGGGTTTTCATGGTATAATCAGAAAAATATTTCCCTCGAAGATGAAGAATCCACTACCTTCAGAACACCCCAATGGATCTTATAATATCAAGTCATACCCTTTATCTTAAATAATTATAGTGATACTTATTAAAGTGTCATGTATCAAATATTCAATCCCTTTCTTGGAAGAATAGTTGAATGTAATATTGATGACCTGGTGTTCAAATCCATACAATGATGTGATCACATCATAGATAATAAAATAATATTAAAAAATCTATGAAAGGACATTCTAAAGATGAATATGCTGAAATACACTTTTGGAGTAAAATCAGGGAAGTTCCATTAATTTTTGGTATGCCACCGTGGCATTGAGGTCGACCCAGAAAAGACTAATCCTGTTTTAGAAATGTCACCCACCAGGAATATCAAGGAACTGAGGGGATTATAAGGGAACCTCTCTTATATTATTCATTTCATAGCCAAACTATTCATAAAATCTCTCCATTTCACTAAGCTAATGAAGAAGGGAATCACCTATCAATGAGATGGAGACTCCCAAGAAGCCTTTGAGAGTCTCAAGTAGTACCCATTACACCCACCGGTCCTGATGCCACCAGTGGAAGGAAATCCACTCATATTATATGTGTCTAACATGGAAAAATTTCTTGGAACCCTCCTCACATAGAATAATGATGTTGGTAGTTATAAAAGTCTATAATACCTTATCCAAATGATGTTAGGTATCGAGACCTAATATTCTGATGTCAAGAAGTACTTCCTTGCAATCATTTTCATAGTGAAAAAGATGAGGCATTACTTTTATCACCATGAAGTCCATATGGTCTCTCGAATTGATCTACTCAAGTAAATCCTTGGTTTCCCCATGCTGACAAGGAATTTATCATGATGGGTGGTCATTATGAAATAACATGACATTCAGTTTGTGTCACCGAAGGTGGTGAAAGGGAAAGCCCTAGCTGATTTCTTTGAAACACATCCCACCCTAAAAAGTACATTATTGGACACTGATCTCTGAGATGAAAAGTTATTATATACCCATGAAACTCAATGGAAATGGGAGATGTATTTTTATGGTGCCTTCATATGTATTATTGGAAAAGGATGGAAAATTCAAATCTCAATCATGTTGGATTAGGGATTTTATTTGTTTCTCCAGAAAAAGATATTTTCCCTACTCTTTCTCACTATCTGAAGGTTTCAAGAATAATGAGGTAGAATACCAATCCATCACCTCTATATTAGATATGAAATTATAGTTATAGATAGCCTTCCTAAATATCAAAGGTGATTCAAAACTAGAGATAAATCATATCAATGAAAAATATTCCCTTAAAAAGGAATACTTGGCCCCTCTCATTGGCTACTTCAGGGGAATAATGGCATAATTTCTTTTTGAGATCATGTTGTATATTTTCCCTTGATCACATAATACTCATGCTAAAAAATTTCTAAATGCATCCACTGTACTGGATAAAACTGATCAAGAGGAAGTGATCTTCTGCAACACACAATGAATAATGGTCTCATACATTATCATTTATGATATGGAATAAATCAATCATATAAACACCACCTTAGATTGTGATGAACTGATATCCACCCCTAGAGGGATGGATACCATAATTGGTTATCTCTAAAATGAGACTCTTCGGGTAGATTGAGCTGAAAGGGAACATATTCTGTGTCAAGCATCAAACATTACCCTGCGGGGTGGTCCAAATGAGAAAAAATCCCTCTACAAGTGAGGATTCGACATAATCCTCCTCAAATGAATGTAAGAAATAGAGATTATATCCATCATGGGATAATTCCATGTGGGATCCTATGGTGATCATCAATATGGGACCAAGCTCTCCAACCAAATTAGGAGGCTTGGTTACTAATGGAAAACCATGATAAAATACTTTTTATAATTCACTAGGAAATTTAATGCATGAAAAATCCATGAAAACTTCATCCTTCAACCCCTAGAATTTTAATATATAGTTAAATATTATTATCTATTCTCCGTATAGGGAATAGATGTTGTCAGGCCATTTCCCCATCCACAACTAAGTAGTTTAATTACATCCTTACTACTACCAAATTCATATCCAAATGGGCTAAGGTAATAACCCTCAAGGAATTCAATATAAAGAATTTCATCAACTTCATAAAGTCCCATGTCATCACCAGTTTCAGAATCCCTCACATAATATTGTCAGACAATAGCACCAAATTCTATTATATGGAGTAGAAGAAATTATACCAGGTGTAGATCATTGAGTCCAATCACTCATCCCAATATAATTTAGTAAAAATGGATAAATATAGGCCTTCAATAACACTCTGTAAAATATAATCCAGAAGATGGTAAATAAAGACAATAAGTTCTAGCTGGATAAGCTCCTCCATGCTTTATGGGCCAACCATACCACCATGTGTACTGTTACATAATAAACTTCATACTCGTTAGTGTAGGGTCCTGAAAAATTCGCAAAGGAGAATGATAATCCCCTTTAATCCAAGGGAGATTCTACCCAATTTCCCCCTAAATAATTTGGGGAAAGTGTGGAGAATACTCAAAGGATGGCACAAGCTGAACCGATCTGCAAACTGGTCTAATGATAACGGTACGTGGCCGGTTCCGTGAAGCACCCCCCTCCGCGGACCATTGTTATTCACGGAATAGAGGCGAGGATCATATGCAGGCGCAAAGCAGGATGGGCACCAAGCCAGTCCGCTGTCATGAACCGCCCCAACCGCGGACCGCGTCGACCGGCCCAGGCCACATCCGCTGTCATTCGCGAAATGGAGGCAGAAACCTGCACGGCCACGAAGCACTCCCCGAGCTAGTTTGGTTCGCGGGGGAGATGTGTTCAATGCCCCCCGCGGGTTGTGGATTGTCCAAGTCATCTATAAACTGGGTTTCCGGTCATGGGCCTCCACAAAAGGTGTTACATGACCACAGATACATCTCTTTCCCAACTCTATAAAAGGAGATCGAGGGGGAAGATAAAAGGAGGAATTTGGAGGAGGGATATTGGAGATCAATCAGATTCAGGTTGAAGGATTTCGAAGGAAGGAGCTTAGGATTTTTCAAATAGCAAAGTTCCAGTTTTCGCGAACCAGAATAGGTATGAATTTGGAAGCTAATTAATAAGGAACCGAAAATGCATAACAACTTGGTGAACCACGAACTTAAAATAACAAAGAAAAGAAGACCGCGAACCATGGCCCCTTCGCGGATGCACCCCCCCGCAGACCATGGATTTTATGCCCCTTTTCTGATCCGTCGCACCGCATAGCACCCTCCTACATGAGCGAAGCCCTAACCGACGAACCCCCGACCGACATCGCCCTCGGACGCCTCTTCTCGCATGGACCCCTCCGCGTACCAACCTGGTACGCGGACCGAACCCGAAGCCGCAAACCACCCTGGTTCGTGGGATTCCAATCAGTCCGCGGACCACCCTAGTTCACAGACGACCTCTCCAACCACGTAGAACCTCCCTACGCGAATGGTTCTACCCCTCATACACCTGTGTGGCCCGCCAGATCCTTGGGAGTTCCCATTCCCTGATCTAGATAAAATCCTTCCAATCTGGCCTGATCTTGTGAAACTCCCACATTGGCCCATTCATCAACCCTGAGCCAAGGCCTCCACCAGAGCCACCGGACCCATGTTATGTAACCTTCAGGTGCATCAGTGCGCCATTTTGAGTTCACATACCCACGATAAGCGATGGAGAAAGGGATGCTCCAGCCCTTGAGCGGATTCCCGAAGCATTCCTGGGTTCACATTCCCACGGTAATGCAGAGTCTGAGCCCGGGAGTCCCCTTTCTTCCCCTCCACTTGTTAGGACTAGGGAAATTCTCCCCTCCCTGGGGTGTGGTGGTCTACACATTAGAAGGAAGCCCCCATGCACCTCCGTACTTCCACACGGCCATGGCCAAGGAAGGGCGTAGTGGAGAAGGGTGCTGCTCCATCCTTCTTTGGGGACAAGTCCCTCTCCCGCTGCGCTTTATCACCATGGGAATCCATCTTGGAGTAAGCCCCAAATTTTTGGGATGATCCATGCGTAAGCCCTAATCCACTTCCCACGGATGCACCTTTCGCGACGTGATCGTCTGGTCCCTGCTGCCTCTTGTTTCTCACACCGAGCATGACTCACATGGGCTTGGAGTAAGCATCAACTGTGACATCTTCTCCCGAGCTGCCTCAGAGTGTAATCCCCACACCATATGAACTACATGGACTTTGATTCCACACTACAAGGATATATAGGAAGCCTCCAAGAGGTTCATGCCCGATCACCATCAGACCCCTGGGTCCATATTCACGTCAGTTCTCCGACACTCCCATTCAATCTATGTGGACTTTGATCCTTGTATCCTGGGCAGGGTACGTAGGAAGCCTCCCCAAGGTTCAAGCCCAACACTCGGTCGATCTGACCATCTTTATGTTGGTTCACCGCACCAACCCTAGGCAACTTGGAGTGTAAGCCCCATACCACACCGAACTACGTGGATTCTGATTCCTCTCATGAAGATACATAGGAAGCCTGTATCATGGGTCTGATCCAAACACTCAAGTCATTATTTGTTCCCCCTGGATGATAATAAACTCTAGAGTTCCTAGTTACGAGGCTTTAAATCAGTGCCGTCTCATTGAGTCCAGACTCCTTAGGGTCATTAATCCAACAAGGGATGGTAAACCTCAAGCATAAATGATTCCAAACCCCTGCGTCCAGCTGACCATTTCCAACTGGGAGTAATCTGTGGATACTATGCTTGGGTATAAACCAAATATTCGTGAACATATGAATACGTCTTAAATCCATAAGAGAGTCCTGAAATAGGAAATAATTCCCCCCCAAAAGGGTGCGATGAGCCCGACTTCCCATCCTCTCAACCAAAGTGAGTTCTTAAGAATCACTGGTCAATCCACCCAATGAACGCATGCCTTTGGAAAGCAGGTCCACGTATTGCTGAATATGGAACCTTTGGGCATTTTGAGGAGAAAACGGTGCACCTGATATGAGTGATTAAGTAGAGCCCAACTTTCTCTAATCAACCGTTGGGTAGTGCACGTTTCCCCCCTATGACCCTATCGTGCTCCGTGAGACAAAAATGGTGAAACCGACCTCAATATTTAACCAAGCATGATATATTTAACCTAATCCCACCATGTTCCCCCTTTATACTCATAAGTAGGTCCATGAAAGGTCATGAATTACGTATGGGGTCATGATATGCTTCTTTTATGGGTTTGGTGTTTGTATTTGTTAAAATATTTTTACAGGTACCACTCAGAACTCCCTTCGATCCAATGGCATCACGAAGGAGCTCACAGGTGCGTGCTTCCAACAATGAAATGACCAGACTTCCTCGCCAATGGAGGACACCTTCACCTACCCAGCATCTTCAATGCTGGGTCTCAAATGCATTAATCTGAGAGTACCACATGAATGGTACTCTCCTGACGGTGGAGGCGGCCATGAATTCCCTCCAATCCATCAGGACTCACTGATCGTCTACCTAGTTGAGGCCACAAAAGCATATCTAGATAGCCCCTATTGTTGTATCAAACCATTTCGGGAGTTTATCCCTGGAACGAGACAATGCATACCTCCCTTATCTTAGGGAGGCAGATGAGGTCGACTCTAAGGACTTCATCCCTGCTAAACGGGGGTTCCGCTCCAAGGCCCCCACTGGAAGACGTCATCGCGGTCACACCGCGACTCAACATCCTCATGATAAGGATGATGTCGCTATGAGGATCCAGGTCCACGCTCCCCGAGCTCCGGCCCCTCAGACCGCCTGACGAGGGTGGTAAATGTACAACCAGGGACCGGTTATCACCCTTGTCCCTGAGAAGGAGCTCCGCTGCCCAGTCACAGAGACGTATCACGAACAGGAACATACACATGTTCGCTCCTCTAAAGCCTTCCATCCAGACATGGCAACATCATACGTGCAGGCACGCATCCCTGCAGGGATCCATCAAGCCCGTTGCTCACACAGGACAGAACCTACCTAGAAAGAACCTCTCCTTGCCTAGGGTCGTGAAGCCCACCAACCCGACGTGGTGGTGACCCAACGCCTGTAGAACCAACTCCTAGCAAATTATCTTGAAACCTACTATCCCAGCATGGTGGCGATCAACAAAGTCTGCCATCCAGATGTGGCGGCAATTAATAGACGGGCACGTCTCCCTACCAACAAAGGACACCGACTCGATACAGTGGGAAACCAACATATACATGACTAGCTCCCTGCAGATGCAAGTAAAGTCTGCCATCCCAATGTGGTGGAAAATGGAGAGATAAACCGGCATATCCTGGCCTAGGGGTAGATTCATTCACCTGCCCGACACAAGAGAATTGTCAGTACCCACTGACCACTGGAGGACTGGAGCAGGATATTCCTACTCTGATACTGGAATGGGCCTTCATACCCGTTCCAGCCAAAGATGGGTCTCTGCATATCCTGGGAATGATGGAGGAGCAGGTATCGATCCCAGATCATATCTTGCAGACTTTCCAGAATGTGATTGCATCAGCGGAAACTGCAAGGACTCGGGCTCGTGAGCCCATCTCCCCAATTGAGGCGACTCATCTAAGAGACAATATAGCCACCTCGGAGCAGATATGCATCCCTGCTTCCGCCCAGGAGGGTCTTCGGCTATATTTCGCGATACAAGGGCAACAAGATCGATCAACTTCACTCGTTCCAACTGGGGGACACTCGTCCATCATGGTGGATGCTCCAGAGCAGACATATATCCCTAATAAAAGTCAAGATGTCCGTTGGCATATCCCGGAAACATCATGGGACCCAATTAGATAGGGACCTAAAGGTGAAGGTCATTATCAACAGCAGACGGTCCCCGCTACTTGCAGGAAAGTGCCCCGAACGTGCCGAAGGCAGCTGGAAAATAAAGAGCGGGTTCATGACTCTGTTCTGCTGGAAGCTGGGGTTCTCGATGCCTCTAAGAACATATCGGAGGCTCAGAACTCTGCCCACCCATTACCATATTAAGGGAGTTGTAGTAGAAGTTGCGAAGGTCCTCCCTGTAATGTCGCTACCAGTAGCTCTGAAGGTCCTCCACATAACACCTGCGGGGGCCTCCCCCACAGGCATATAATGATCGATCACTAGAGATTCTCTTTCTATGTGAGTCATGGTAGCCCTCCGAGTGACCAGAATATCGAGTAGCAAGAAGGTCCTCCACTTGTTGTGGTCCACCCTGAAGGTCCTCCCTGGGGTATACACTGCAAGAACTCTCCATGCAGTGGGACCACAGATTATGATAGTAGTACTCGCTATCATAGTCGCAACTGTGGAGGCCCTCCCTAAAATGACGTCTCATCATGACAAGAAGGACCTCCCCTTGTCATGGACTACCCTGAAGGTCCTCCCCAGGGGTTATGTTGTAACGACACTCTGCACAGCAGGGCATCAGATCACGGTGGTAGTCCTTGCCACCCTGATAATAGAGGTCCTCCCCGTAGAGATTTCAAGCAACGAGAAGGCCCTCCCCTCTTTGCGGTACATTCTAAAGTCCCTCCCCAGGGTGTACCCCACAGATATTCTCCCTACGGTAGCTGTAATGGTAGTCCTCACCATTACAGCAGCTGTGATGGTAGTCCTCGCCACCACAGTCGCCATTGCAAAGGTCCTCCCTGTAGTGGCCCCAAGAAACAAAAAGTTCCTCCCCTTATCGCAGTGTGTCTTGAAGGTCCTCCCCAGGATGCACATCGAATGTCAAACCATGATGGTTATCCTCACTATGATGGCAGCTATTATGAAGGCCCTCCCCGTAACAATGCTACGCAGACAGAAGGTCCTCCCCTTGCTCCGACACTCCTTGGAGGTCCTCCCCAGGGTATGCACTGTAAAAGTCCTCTATGCAGTGAGATGTCAATTAGTAATGGTAGTCCTCGCCATTGCGGTCGCCATTGAGAAGGTCCTCCCTGCAATAGAATATCATATTGACAGGAAGGTCCTCCCCCTGCCAAATCAAGCACAGAAAATCCCTCGTATGTTGAGGCACTCAGAAGGATGGGATCAAGAATGTCAGATTCCCAGCTAGTCTCCAACGACACCCTTCTTCAATTGGGAGACGTTCCGTGGCCACGTTCATCTTCTGAACCACCTAGGAATCACCAACATGATAATTCAATACTTACTGGTCCCACTTCCTCTGACCACACTATTAGTGAGCATCTCAGTTGGGCTAACCAAGTAGAGGAGTCACTAGCGGAGGAGTATGCTGACATGTTACACGTGAGGAGACGACTGTCCAGGGATGATATACCAGTTATGTTTTGGCTCAAAACCACCTCTCAATTCGACATACCCAGAAAAGTGTCAGAATAATGCGTACACGGAATCCGCTACAATATATGGACAACCCTCCATCGGCTGAAATTGAGATTCCTGCCATACGACGGGTATGTAGACCATGTCAAGACAATATGATACCTCCTGCATCCCATCAACCTGGAAGCTCTTACTTCAGCGTGACAACAACGACATGAGAGGCATAAAGGAAACATGGAGATAACCTGCCTCCATGCGCTGAACCAGCTGCGTCGCCTCATCGGTGATGCTCCGACGGGAGTTCATATCAGGGGATGGGGGGAACATGGAGATTTGAATTTCACTCCGCTCCACACCCAGAAGAACCCATTCGGCATGGTGTCTTGCAATGTCATCACATCAGGACATCAATCGAGTGGGGTCCCTGCTCAGGAGAGGCAACACACACAACAGAGACAGGCCTTGAGTAAGTCCCAGAAGCGTTAGGCCCAATGGGAACAAGCCATTCAAGAACTCCTGAATCAGTCCACCCAGAGCACACAACATGCCTCTCGCCTAAGAGAGGCCAATCAGTAGTCATTTCCTGCCTCCCTAGAAGGGATTAATTCATAGAAGAACTTGGCACCAAACCCAGTTAACCCCCGAATGGGGGCACGCAAGATCAGGAAGGTAGCGATAGTAGTGGTCACTGTAGTAATCCAGGTTCAACCCCAACCTGCAGGGCTGGGGGAATTTTTAACAACAAATGCCCCTGTAATACCAATAAAAACGAGAAGAGACTCAATGCCCAAGGAACGGATCCAACCCCAGCCCTCAGGGCTGGGGGAATTTTTACCTCCTCAACAACAACCTCCCCCACGAGAATCAGTATTCTCTCGTCTAGGGAGGATAGTCAGAATAGAAGGTTCCTTCCCTATCCCATCATTTGAATCATCATCCCCTTCAAGAGGGGGGCGTACCATAAGGCCGCATAAAAAAACTCTCAGCATCACCCTTCATCAAGGAGCCTGAAAGAAATCCCAGGAAAGAATAGGGAAGACTAGTAAAAGACGTGGGAGATCCTCTTCCTATTTGGAAGATGAAATTTTCTCCGCCCCGCGATATGCATCCATCAACGCCATAGAGGTTAACCCCATGGGTAACACCGAAGATGATGCAAATACGGATGGATCGGGAGACGATGGTTCCAGTCAGGCTATGAATCACAATGAACCACCAGGTGTTCACACCTAAAACTAGAGGTTCACTCTAAATATGGCCCCCCTTCAGCTAACCTTCCTCTGATGACCCTGAGAGCTTACAATAAGGATAATAAAAAAGGACCAGTTTCCCTTAACCCACCCCCCTCTCTTGATAAAAATGATCCACTTACGCTCGAAGATAGGTTCGCTCGATAATAAGAGTAAATGAAACAATTGAGGTGGCTTAATGCTCATCTTCTACAGAGGAACCGTCTTATTGAAAGCACGTCCCAAGAGGAGAAACATCATGCACTCCCAGTAAGTGCACCTCAAAGACCAAGGTTTGCCCAGGAAAATGAAGCATGGTCAGGGCTCCCGCCCAATCAGGTGCACGGCCCGTCCAACTACCTAATTGTGGATCCTGATGAATACCAAGACTTACCTCCACTCAGGAAGCAACCGGAGCAAGTACGTCTGAACCCTTCGAAGGTTTCACAAATGGCACATGCACCCCTGGTGCCAACCGAGCTGGATCCACAAGCAATGCCTCAAGCTACACCTTCCCAGGACTGGGCCCAAAAGGATGTAAACTAGGGTCTCACCAACACCAACGAGGCAGTGACAGCTCGATTGGAATCGATGGAAGGACGACGTGCTCCGATAAAGTAAGAACAGAAGCCCTATCCGGATTGGGTGAGCAACACACCACCTCCACCCAATTTTGGGAGCCCTGTATTCCTTATTTTCAATGGATCAGGTGATCCGGAACAACACTTGATGCACTAAATGTCTTATTGCGACCCTATGATGGGAACTCTGGAACAACAAGAAGTAGTGAAACTCAGATGCTTCGTACAGACCTTGCAAGGATCTGCCTTCGTCTGGTATACGAGTCTACCAGCCCAGTCAATAAAAAGTTGGGAAGACCTTCAGCAGTAGTTCCTATTCCACTTCAGCTCGACGTTGCCTAAAACAACAGTCAGCGACCTCATGAACTGCAAGAAGAGGTAGAACGATAGGGTCTCATATTTCATCGCTATATGGAAAGGTCTGACCTACTCCTTGAACAGGACATTGCCTCAATATGAGTTTCTTTCCATATGCATCGATAATCTTCGAGATGATCTGTGAACACCGCTCATACCAGTGGAGTGCACCACTGGCTTCCGCCATCTCTCAGACATTGCCCAGAGAATTGAGGACTCCCTGCATTGGACCAATTTGAAGTCTCGAATAGCCTCGTAGGCTCCCATAAAGAGAGCTGTTAGAGCTGAATCATCCTCTGTCACACTCAAGCCAGCCCTTGTGCCTGCTCCACCACTCAGGCCTCCACCAAATCATCAAGGGCCCCCCTGTATATCAATGGACACCTCCTCCTAAGCATGACGATCAGAGAGGATCGAAGCAGAACTAGTTCGAGGAATTAAGACACAAAGTATACTCGTTCCGAGAGGACCAAGTCCGCGGAAAATTCATCACCGCCATGAATTGCAATTTACTCCACCTCCCAAAGACAAGTAAACCCGAAGAAGTCGACCACGATGACAGGCTAGATTACTGTCCCTACCATCGAATTTTGGGGAACAATATTCGGGAATGCTTCGTCTTCAAAGACCTCCTACAAAGGATGGTAGACTCAGGGTAGTTCGAACTGGGACCACCCCCAGCATATGTGACATATATTTCTACCACCGACTCCGACAAAGGGGAGGGGTGGTAGGAAGTCACCAGAAAAAATGGGAATAAGTTTGATAACTGGATGACTCAGAAGACTATCAATCGAGCCCAGGGCATACTCTGAGATCAACTACAGCAGCCGGTGTTGCCGCCAATAGCCCTTGGTGCCGCACAACCAACAATATCGGCCTCACAACCCTCCACGATCCGGTCATCCAGGCGTAATCAAAAAGGTAGGAGACAAGCGCAAGATGAGTATTCCACGACGAGGCTAAAGTTAGCCCCGAAACTGTCAGATTTCATGCCCTCAAACTTGGTGCCATGGGCACCGACCCGCCAAACGACACCATCAGGGACAACCGACTAGGCTGACTTGTTAGAGGATGAGGAGACAATATTTGGTTCCATCAACATCATCCATATTATGGAATCATTCCCTGATGAAGGGTATGGTTATGAACCCAAGTTTTTGACACAAGGAGTCGGGACGAGGAATCACAGAGGTAGGGGATACTAGGGGAGGCGCAGTCGAGGCCGAAAACAACCCTACGGTTGGACCTCGGCCCGAACTGCCAATATTGAGGAAACCCATGGGAGATCCCTTCAACAGAATCAGTAGGAGAAAGAATGTCCCTCTACCTCCACAAGAATCCACTCTGGAACCGTTATTCTATGGTACCCATCAGAGGAGGAATAAGTGTCTAGCCGCCTAGTGCGCACAAACAGACTGGCCGGACCGAATCCCCAAAATGTAGGGACACTGTTGACATCTGACCCCACGACCAGTCCCTACTCATCTCATATTCCAATTCCCAAGATGCCTTCTAAGACTCCCCCACCAACAGAGAAGTGTTGGCCATCGGAGCAGAAATACGAAATCCTTAAGCAGCTGGCGTCGGTACCAGCCAAACTGTCGATCCTGGATGCCTTGAGTTTGCCAGCAGACCTCAGGGAGGCACTTATAGAAGCCTTGCTCAGCCCCCAGGAGTTTCAAGATGAGGTAGCTGCCGCCAAGATTTACCAGACGAAAACTGGCTCAGTTGAATACAATGCATTGATTTCCTTCACTGATCAGGATGAAGATTCCATCATACAAGGATAGATCAAACCACTATATGTGTTCGTCACACTAAATGATATTGAGATCCATAAAGTATTTATTGAAAACAGATCTGGAGTTAACCTCCTTCCCCTATGGACACTCCGTATGATGGGATACAATGAGAATGACCTCGTACCCTTAATCACAACTCTGTTAAGTTACGACAAGAGTGAACAGAATCCAATGGGACAAATTAAGCTAAAGACCCATTTTGGTGACCTTGTGGCCTACTCGGAATTCCTGGTGGTCCGACAGAACACAACATTCAATTCCCTGCTGGGAAGGCTATGGATCCATAAGCACATGGTCATTCCTTCATCCTACCACCAGTGTATTAAGTACTGCGTCAATGGGAAAAGTGGGACATTGCATGCCGACAAGGCCCCTTTAGAGCTCTCCGAGTCACCCTACATTGACGCCGGGTTCTATGAGAAAAAGAAGAAGAAGCCTTCGGTCGATGGTGTCAACTGGATCCCTGCTCCAAATGGTCCGGAAATGGTTCCTGATGACCCCCTCAGATATCTTGGAAGAGGATACATACTTCCCATCAACCATATTGAGAGCAGGGGTTTATGTCCGGACACACACTCAGTTGTCCTCATGACTTCATCCATAACGACCGAGCGTGACAATGTGGGAACATCCGCCAACCCTAAATATGGGGGTGAATACTTGAGCAAGGACACCCACAATGCCTTGCCTCCAAACTCCTAAGAACATGTTCTGGGAGCTCTCCCCTCATCGGATCAAGAAGATGAGTATTTGGGAGAAGAAGAGGAGGGAGATCTCAGGGATGCACCTCCCGCATTTGAGGAAGGTATCTCTACCATGGTGGACGAGCTCAGGGAAATAAACCTAGGTACCGAGGAAGATCTGAGGCCCACTCTTGTTAGTGTAGCCATGTCCCTGAGGATCACGAGGTATATACCGCTTTCTTAAGGCAACATCGAGATGTTTTTGCTTGGATGTACACGGAAATGTCGGGACTCAATCCCGAAGTGGAGATGCATCACCTAGGTCTACCAAAAGACCACCAGGGCTATAAAAAGTTCGTCAGAAGGACACACCCCTCACATGATGCCAAAATAGAGGCTGAAGTCGATAAGCTCATTAAAGAAGGCTTCATTCGGGTGGTCTGGTACCCCATCTGGTTGGCCAACATCATCCCTGTCAATAAAAATAACGGAAAAATCCGTGTCTGCATTGATTTTAGAGATCTCAATCGGAATTTTCTGAAAGATGATTTCCCGGTCCCAATCACCGAGTTATTAATCGATTCAACGGCTGGTTATGAGACTCTATCCTTCATGGATGTCTATTCTGGGTATAATCAAATCAGGACGGCCCGAGAAGATGAAGAAACTACTGCCTTCAGGGCCCCTCAAGGAGTGTTTTGTTACAGGGTCATGCCATTTTGTCTCAAGAACGCTAGTGCCACATATCAGTGTTCCATTCATAGTATCTTTAAACCATTTCTGGGGAGATTCGTTGAATGCTATGTGGATGACTTGGTGGTTAAGTACAGACAGCACTCAGATCACCTGTCAGACCTTGAGACCGTCTTCAACAAACTATGACAGCATAACCTGAAGATGAACCCCTTGAAATGCGCCTTCGGGGTTACCTCAGGGAAGTTCCTTGGATTTGTTGTACGCCATCGTGGCATCGAAGTCGAACCTGAAAAGAAAAAGGCTATCCTCAGCCTGCCACCCCCCCCTCAATCTCACCGATTTGAGAGCATTCTAAGGGCACCTAGCCTACCTCAGGAGATTCATAGCTAACCTGGTAAGAAAATGTTTTCCCTTTACCAGGTTAATGAAGAAGGGAGTCACGTACCAATAGACATATGAATGTCAAGAGGCGTTCGAAATCTTAAAGAAGTATCTCTTAAGCTCACCAGTTCTCATTCCCCCGGTTGAAGGAAGACCTCTCATCCTATATGTGACGGCCCTAGAGCGATCGCTGAGAGATTTCCTCGCAAAAAATAATGACTTCGGCAGTGAAAATAGTATCTATTACCTCAGTTGAACCATGATTGATGCTGAGACTTGATACTCAAACATCGAGAAGAGTTGTTTGGCCTTGGTCTTTGTAGTTCAAAAGTTGCGACATTATCTGTAGCATCATGAAGTCCATTTGGTCTCGCGTAGTAATCCGCTCAAGTACATTCTCAGCCGCTCGATGCTGACCAGGCGCCTATCCCGATGGGCAGTTGTACTGCAATAGTTTGACATCCGGTTTCTGCCTCAGAAGGCCATCAAAGGCCAGGCATTAGCAGATTTTCTAGTAGAGCACCCTTTAACAGGGACCGCCGCACCGGATGCTGAGATACCTGATGAAGACATCTTCTCGGTCTAAGAGGAGTTCCCAGCATGGGAAATGTACTTCGACGGTGCATCCCAAAGCCCAACTGGGAAGAGGATGGAAGATCCCAAATTTAACAAGGTAGGTTTGGGGATAATACTCATGTCCCCAGAAAAGGCAGTCTTTCCATATTCATTCCTCCTGTCAAAAGGATGTATGAACAATGAAGTGGAGTATCAAGCCCTCATTGCAGGCCTGGAGCTCGCACTCCAAGCACAAGTACATCACCTTAAGGTAAAAGGTGACTCAGAACTAGTCATCAATCAATTCAATGGTGACTATGCTATTAAAAAGGAGTTGATTCCCCTGTTTGACCATGTCCGAGGGTTAATGGCTTAATTCTCCACAGAACCAACATTGACCTATATTCCTCGGTCTCAGAATGCCCAGGCCGATGCATTAGCTAATGCAGCCACAACCCTATCCAACCTAGACCAGGATGAAACATTTATCAGTATTTCTCACCATCAAATGGTCTTGCCATTTGTTCAAGCTAAGACGAAAAAAATCCACGAAGTCAGACCTGTCCCTAAACATATGCTCTCGCCCCCGGCTGGATGACCCCCATTGAAAACTACCTTCAACAGAGAGAAATTTTACCAGATAGGGTTGAACGAGAGAAAATACGGATAAGGGCAATCAACTTTGTCGTATATGGCGGCGCGGGTCAGCAAGAGGTCCTCTAAAAACAAGGCCTCGACGAAATCCTACTCAGATGCATTGATGAAGAAGAAATCATTGCTGTCATGACTGTGGTACATGCCGGAGTATGTGGGGCACATCAGCCAGGGTCCAAGATTTCCCATCAGGTTCGAAGACTTGGGTACTGTTGGCCCACAATGGAACGATATTGCGAGCGCTTTACCGAAAAATGCCACTCATGACAAATTCATGACAACTTCATACACCAACCCCCGAAGTTACTTCATCAGGATAAGTACTCCTGGCCATTTTCCATATGGGGAATGGACGTCATGGGACCATATCCTCCCGACACAGCCAGACAGCTGAAGTATATCCTCACGACAACCGACTTCTTTTCTAAATGGGAAGAAGTTGTACCCCTTAAAGAAGTCGGGGAAAGAAGCATTGTCAGCTTTGTGAAAACCAATATCATCACCAGATTTGGTGCCGCTCATACCATACTGACGGATAACGGCACCAACTTCTGCTCTACAGAATTTGAGAAACTGTACCAAGAATACGATATCAAGGCTAACCACTCATCCCGCTACCATGAAGTGTCCAACGGATAGATAGAGGCCTTCAACAAGACCATATCCAACATTCTCCAAAAAATGGTGAACAAAGACAAGAAGTCATGGCCGGATAAACTCCTCCATGCATTGTGGGATTATCGAACCACAATATGCACCGCTACTTGGGATCCTCCGTACTCATTAGTATACGAAACAGAAGCGGTTCTGACCATTGAGATTTAATTACCCTCACTCCACATTGCCGTTTGTGATCAATTATCCAAATATGAGCAATCAGAAAAGTGTCTAGGCGAATTGAAACAACTAGACGAGAAGCGGTTACGCACTTTGCACCATCTGGAAGTATACCAGAATCGAATTGCACAAGCCTTCAATAAAAAGGTTCATCTTTGGTCTTTCTTGGAAGTAGAATTGGTGTTGGTCCTCCAGACCCCAATGATACCCGGAAAGAAACCTCCAAAGCTAGAGCCCAAGTGGGAGGGACCATATGTTATACACAAGGTCTACTCCAATGGAGCATATGCCATGATCTCTATGGACGGGCAGTTCATGACCGCTCCTACAAATGCGAGATTCCGGAAGAAGTATTTCGCATAGAAATTAAAAGTATCCCTCATCCTTACCACAAAACATTAAATTGCACGGATAAGGAAAAATCATCCGAGCTACAGGACGTTAAACTGCCAAGCACCCAACGGTCCAAACTCTATGACCATAAAATAATGGTATTTCATCCTCACCAGCGTAACTAAAAGAATTTATCATCTGAGTTGGAGGATGTTAAACGGACAAGCACCCAATGGTCCAAACTCTATGACCCTAAACTAAGAGTATTTCACCCTCACCAGCGTAACTAAAATCAGTTATCGTCCAAGCTGCAGGATGTTAAACTGCCAAGTACCCAATGGTCCAAACTCCATGACCCAAAACTAAGAGTATGTCGTCCTCACCGCATGACGCTAAACTGAACGGATTTCAGACAACTACGTATGGCTTGATTCCTTCCCTCACAAGATACATAGCGACGCCAGGGTTCTCCATCCTAGCCCAGCCACCCCCAGATAAAAAGATCTAAAAATTCCCTTTCCCCCATATATAAATCAGACCTTAATGGGGTGTATTACTCACCCTTACTGCATGATGTTAAACTTCACATACAAGAAGATTTAAAAATTCCCCTTTCCCTCGTATATGGACCAGACCTGCACTGGGTGTATCCCTCGACCTTACCGCACAACATAAAACTGCATGGGGTTTAATTATTTCAAAGAACTACGTATGGATTGATTCCTACCATTGCAGGATACGTAGCGACGCCAAGGTCCCCTATCCTAGCCCAACCTCTCCCAAATAAGATAAAAAAATGCCCCCTTCCCCTGTGTACGGACCAGCCCTGCATGGGGTGTACGTCTTTCAGAGAACTATGTACGGCTTGATTCCTGCCTTCGAAGGATATATAGCGATTCCAGGGTTCCCCATCCTGGCCTATCCATACCCAAATAAAATTTAAAAATTCCCTATCTCCCCGTGTACGGACCAGCCCTGCAC
This sequence comes from Viscum album, assembly GCA_963277665.1. Taxonomy (NCBI): domain Eukaryota; kingdom Viridiplantae; phylum Streptophyta; class Magnoliopsida; order Santalales; family Viscaceae; genus Viscum; species Viscum album. The sequence continues at coordinate 598,001,120 of OY728132.1, read as the reverse complement.
TGGTGGTATTCCTCATCCTTACCGCACGACGTTAAACTGCACGGATAAGGATAAAGGAAAAAAAATTCCCCTTCTCCCCCCATGAATGGACTAAACCTGCACGGGGTGTATTTTCTTTCAGAGAACTATGTGAGGCTTGATTCCTAACCTCTCAAGATATGTAGTGACTTTAGAATTCCACACCCTGGCTCAGCCACCTTAAATAAAGCCAAAAATACCCCCTCCCCTGTACGGACCAGACCCGTACGGGGTGTATTCCCCAAAATAACTACATGAGGCTTGATTCCTACCCTTGCGGGATACGTAGTGACACCAGGGTTCCCCCTCCTGGCCCAACCATTCAAAAAAATGCTCTCTCCCCCCTTGTACAGACCATCATTGCATGGGGTGTATTCTACGTCCCCACTGCATGACGTTAAACTGCACAGACTTTAGAGAACTACGTGAGGCTTGATTCCTTCCCTCGCAGGATACGTAGTGACACCAAGGTCTCTCACCCTAGCTCAGCCATCCCTGAATGAAAAAAATTCCCTCTTCCCCAGTGTACAGACCAGCCCTGCATGGGTTGTATTCCTCATCCTCACCGCACGACGTTAAAACTGCACGGACTTCGTCGCAACCCACCCAAGATATGTGGTGAAACGAGATTGAAATACTCCTTGCACATTTGGATGCATCCTCTCCATACATATGACTCCACAACCCGGATAATTATGGATCTTCATAACCACTCACAGCCATCGGAAGTGGAAAGTTATCGACCCAGGGACACCTTTGCATGACTATGCATACCATGCCCTCAATGGCTCTGCATATTGATAGCCCCCGGCTCGTCTACCAAAGGCAAGATTTCCTTAGGAGATACTCTTCCTAGCTCCGTACTCTTACTAGCCTCAGATCCCCCATATCATATCTCCCGATCCAGAAATTTATGGCGTAGTGGTTTATAAGTTCATCCCCCTTTTCACATCCAAACGTTGCCAGGGTATCCCTACCCGGTTAGCCTATGTATCCACCCGTGGTTCACATGACGACCTACATCTACGAACATCAAGACAGAGCTAGGATACTTTGACTCAATGGAAAATTGCGGTGAAGTTGTTTCTTATATGCTCGGACACCATTATCCCCGCATGCCAAACTCTGTACTGTGAGAAATCTAAGATTTTCATAATCATTCATGGAAATCGGAAGTGGAAATTCATCGACCTGGGGACACCTTTTCATGACTATGCATACCATGACCTCATCGGCTCTGTATATTGATATCCCCTGGCCCGTCTACCAAAGGAAAGATTTCCTCGGGCGGTACCCTTCCTATCTCCGTATGCTTACCAGCCTCAAAGCCCCCACACCACATCTCCTGATCTGGAAAACCTCAAATTTATAGTTTACAACCTCCACCCCCACCCTGTTCAGAGTATATCAGAGCATGGTAACTCAGTTGTCCTTCGAGTGACTAAAGCAATAGTCACCCAATGGTTCGAGCTCTATGACCGCTAAACTTGGAGTACTTCATCCTTACCGCACGGCGTTAAAATTCATGGAGTGAAGGTATACCCCCACACGCAAGATAAATCAGCAGAGGGAGCTCTCTAAGGTTTAACAGCAACCAGGGCCGAATATGCCCGACATGTCCAGATATTTTCTTACCAAATGACAGACTTCGTGGCCCGAACAATCGCAGATCCCCATAATCATTCACGGCCATAGGAAGTGGAAAGATATCAACCCGGGGACACCTCTGCATGACTATGCATACCATGCCCTCAGTGGCTCTTCATATTGATAGAACCTAGCCCATCTACTAAAGGAAAGATTTCCTCAGGCGATACTCTTTCTAGCTCCATACGCTTACCGGCCTTAGAGCCCCCATATCATTTCTCCTGATCCAAGAAGCCCCGGAACCGCGATTTACACCAATCAACCCCTCTCCACGTCTGGGGAATGCCGAGATGTTCGGGCCCAGTTACATTCTGATCAAGAGTGGCCTTTGCAACTACGTCCTTACCACATGGCATTAAACTACATAGAACATCTTGGTTGCTTGGCATAAAATATGCAATGACTAAGCATTAAACATCTAGGGAAATGCCTCCAACTACAAGCATTTTCACTGGTTTTAAAAATGACCCATGTCCTCGCTGCATGATGTTAAACTGAACAACATCCTTTAATAATGCTCCTCATCTTTACCGCATGACGTTAAACGGCACGAAATCCGTCCTTACCTCATGACGTTAAATTGCATGGTCAAACATGTCATGGGTTCAGTAAGGAACAGAGGCTTTTCTCTATCCCTCAGTGCACGGGTAAGACCTGCACAAACCACCGTCTCACACCAGTGTGAGAAGGAATGACTTCACCCATTCTTGTGAAATTTAGCCTAGATGTTTCTCCCGTATCCAAGCACCCTCTCCTCATAAACCATACTCTGTGCTCAGAAAAAAGCTGAACTCTCATAAACCACCCCTAGTGGTTCCGAATCACAAACTTCCATGAAGATTCCAGGCTATCGAGAGAATGCAATCATTGACCTAGGGACACCTTTGCATGACTATGCATACCATGCCCTCAGTGGCTCTACATATTGATCGCCCATGGCTCATCTACCAAAGGCATGATTTCCTTAGGCAATGATTCTCTCCGTACGCCTCTTGGCCCCTGATTTTATTTTTGTCCATCCAGGGATTCAGAAACCCTCTAAGATACAGTTTACCCGCCTCTTTCATGACCCTGCCTGAGTATGGTGGAACGTCTCTGACGAGATTACCGAGAACTAGGAGAAGTTGTTCCATTCTAGATAATGTCCCAGTTGCATGACTTTAAACTGCGCCAAGCTCCAACCGTCTTTTACGCTAGATAAATGCATAGGAAAGGGACCCTAAGTCCACACTCCTGATTGATACAGATGTTCTCAAACCCTCTCAGATGTCATACACCCTTTTAGAGCCACCCCTGGTGGTTTTCATAATTCTCCAAGCCACCCATGGTGGTTTCCATAAGCCATACTTCCATGAAGTCCTATAGCTATCATAAATGGAGAGTCATTGACTTAAGGACACCTTTTAACGACTATGCATACCATGCCCTCATCAGATCTGCATATTGATCACCCCTGGCCTATATACCAAAGGCAAGATTTACTTAGGTGATGCTCTTCCCACCTCTGCACGCTGATATGGCTCCCATGCCTTGAGACATGCCCTGCGTGTCGTTCAAATCTAAACACGCTCCCCCCACATGCGTCTTAAGGATATCGAGACATCTTTTATTCAACCAAATCTCATTGGGGCCCTCGCCCCACCATATCTGGTCAAAGTTGTTCGACATAAAACATCAGTAATGATAGTCTTGTCAACAGGACTTTAAACCACTCACCAAAAGAGGCGCAAAGCCTGTTAGGCCGAAAACCCGAAAATGGATACCTAAGCTAAAGTCAGGCCATACCCACTGGGTCCACACCAAATGGGCCCAGTCAAAATTAGGGTATTAAATGAAAATACAAAAAGTTTGTGGGGTTTTTCTACAAAACCCTAGCAATAGTCCAACTATGCTCGCTGGATCCCATGATCCAGGAAAAAGTTATAGTTTTTTTCTATTTTCCTGAATTATGATTAATTTTGATTCAGTGAGTTGTTATTTACACAAAAATTGTTTCGATAACAATAAAATTTTACAGCAGGGAAAGATTGAAAAAGATTTTATTCCGTTTGAACAAAAAGGAAGGACGTCCACAAGCTGGGGCCTCTCCCTCATAGAAAAAAAAGAGGGGTAAGCAAAACAGAGTGTACAATAATGGCTCTGACCTTCACAAAGGATCCTAGCTCACTTTCTCCATTAGATCGGCAACCGTGCGACGGAGGTTGTTGCAAGTATTCTCCAGCACGACCCTCTCCCTGGCCTCAACCTTGGCCACCGAATGAGTGTGCCCCACTATTATTTGGAGATCATTGATCCCTTCCCTGGTGGCTTCAAGGTTACTAGTCAGAGCTGACAACTGATCCCTCAACATTACTGCCCGTACTTCACATTCATGCAACTCGGTAGATAGGTCAGCCAACTGATCTAGAGAGCTCGCCTCCTATGCTATCAACTGATGGAGATTTATCATGGATTCCTCCAAGGATCAGGTCCCACAATGAGAGGCAGCAAAGTGAGAAAGTTTGCATTCATTAGTGGCAACTTCCTCATGGGTCGTGACAACCTGGAAAGCGAGAAAATGAAACTGCCGATAGTCAAAGCCACCTGACCCCAAACCCAAGAAGAGTTTTCGGAGAGCTTCAATTTTAGTCACCATCTTATCCAGAGGAGTTTCGGAAAAAATCTCACAAATTTGGGGCCAGGCCCACCTGCGCACCACTCGGTGGTCCACCAAGACATGAGGATCTTTGTTATCCTCACTAGATAGCACGAGAACGAAATCTGGCATTGCGATCAGTGAAAACATATGCACGCTAGAAGATGGTTCCGAAGCTGGAAGGTCTGAAGCTTCTAACCCTAGTTCGGGCTTGGGAATCAAGTTGTTAAGTCCGTTATCGGCCGGAAAAACTTCAGGAATTGTCTTGTTGGGACCCGAACCCATAGGGTCATCCTCATTCACATCCAAGAGGGTGGGGTCCATCTGAACTTCGACCGCAGAGGGGCTGGGAGAGGAAAATCCAATGAGTCGCTTTGACCGACGAACCATCAGTCAGTCCTCCCTCAGAGCCAATGAGAAAGGTGAAGTAGGCACAATCTCCACAATGAATCTTGATTTGGGAACCTGCCGGACAGGCTTCCCCAGGATCCCATCAGGATAATTTTTTACCCACATTATTTCATACTCAAAGGATAGGCTGGAAGCCGCTCCTATGCCAAGAAAGGAAATGATTGTGTCAGATCCCTCCCGTGTTAGCATCAACCACTATTGACGGAGGGTAGCTGGGTTCATTCCTCAAGCCTGAGGAGGGATAAGGGAAACTTGGAGTTGCATACACCCAAACTGGCGGGAAAAATGGTGGGGGGCATACAACTCGCAGAGAGAAACCCCGTCAATCTGCATGGACAGAAACCCATCCTGTAGTGAAATCATCTAAGAACGCTCCTCCAGGATCCCCCTGTGGTTTTTAACCACGATGCCGGAAGGGGTGGGGTAGGGAGTGAAAGAAAACTGAGAGAAGTCACTAAAAAGATTGATAACTTCATCATAACTAAGGGACTTCAAGCGAGCCCCAGCTATATCAAGCAAGGTAGGCAGAAAGGTAGGAAGAGAGATGATTGTGTTATGAAAATACTCATAACAGTGGTAATGATTCACTATCCAGCGTTATAAGAATTAAAATGTCCCACTCAAACGGTAGGGTGACCCACCCTTCTGCATGTGGCTCAGTAGTTCATCAATACGAGCCAAAGTGGGCACGACCAAATTCACCGGGCGTCCCTCTGCCAACTCGATTGCCATCATCAAGGTGCAAGCCCTGACTCTTGGGTTGATATCCCAAGGATTTAATAGCCACCCTCTCAATAACATAGCAAATAGACCTTCCAACCTGAGCATAGGCAGCACACCAGGGTGCACCTCGTAACCCCATGAAAGGTAGTCACCCGCTTCCAGAACCGCCCAGTAGGAACCTGGGATGGTTCGTGACTGTTGAGAAGGATGAGTCCTAGGGTTCTTAATCTTTGGAATAGGACCAATGGTGTTCAGAAATAACCTTATCCAGGTGCTATAGGGAATACGAGAGTGGGCACGCCTAACCCAGTGACCGCCCTGCCATAACCAGCAGATCCCTCACCAATGAAGGCACTTGTTCGATGTCGTCCCATGCATCAGGAGTGGGAAGAAACTCATAATAAATCTCACCAATGATTGGAAGCCCTCCTAATTGGTAGATGTACCATAATATAATTCCAAATTCACCATGGGAAAGGTGGAAATTATTAGTGCTCGAACACCAGCGACTGAGCAAGTCAGGCAGGATCAAAGATGGTGGGTAAAAAGAAAACTGGGACGCCCACACTGTGGAGTACAGATTGGATGCTTCTAGTGACTCGGGAGATTCTTGGAAAGGATGTTGGACCCAGAAGGTCCATGCCCAGTCATTTGAGAAGAGACCAGTAGACCGAAGATCCCACCTAGGAATCCACCCCATGTCAGGATCCACTCAAGCAAGGTTGATTATGGAGGGGAAACTCTTAAGGAAAACATCTTGAGATAATTCTTGTGTGTAACGATTGCTTTGGGTATAGACAGAGCCTCTCAAAATGAAAGTGTCTTTCAGATCAAGATCAGAGATTATCTCCCTCGATTGGGCGAGGTTCGCCTGAATACACTTCAGCGACGCTTCCAAACAAGGTGAAGGAAGAACTGAGAAGGTAGGGGGATAGGGACGTCATCTTGAAGACCGAAGCCGTAAAGCGGAAGCTGATTTGATAATGGATAACCCAGGAGATCAGGAGAGAGCAAGTCCTTTAAGACACCATCATTAGGAATAATGGACCGACTAGGGTCCTCATTGATTCTCTCCACTCTACGAATCATATCTAGACGTCTTCCTAAACCAATCAAAAGAGGTTCGGTAGTAGGCCTGGGTAAAAGAAGAGGGGGAACCATATTTTCTCCATGAATTATAAAAAACCAGGAAAATGGTTAGTCCAGAATCATAAAATCTGGACAAAAAAATACCAAGTGGAAAAGGTGTCAAGAAGCCCTCATGACGAGGTCTGCAAGCATGCCTCAAAATGTGGTCCGTGATGACTGAATCCCGGGAACCAACCCTACGCAAAAGAGGTCTACGGTACTCTAGCCCGCTGAGCGTTGTCCAGAAAACTGCGAACCAGGTTGCTCCACAGAACCTTAATCCCGGATTTAAATAATTAAGATTCGGAATACTAAAGAAATTTTCAAAGTCTGGAATATTTCAGACTGCGGACCATCAAAACCACGAAGAGAGTTCCTACGCGGCCCATCATGACTTACTTTTTAATTAATTAAATGTGTTAGTTCACGGCTAGGAGATTGGTACGTGGGTGAAGGAGGCCGTCAACGAGGAATGGTTTGCGGAAGTGGCATCTGGTTCGTAGATGAGGCGTTTTGCGAAGGAACGAGCACACGAAGACAGAAAGAAAGAGAGCTCTGGTTTTGTGAAGAATCTAGTAAAATACAAAATAAGGGCCCCTGTATTTATAGGCGTGGTCCCATACCGGGTCCACTCCCCTACCGCTAACCATCCAAGTTTCAGGACCACTCTACATCGGAATGGCCTCCTCTTCGTTCCGATCAGACCCCATTCCGATGGGGGCATTTTTAGGGTCCTGAAAAATCTGCAAAGGAGAATGAGAATCCCCTTTAATCCAAGGGAGATTCTACCCAATTTTCCACCAAAGAATTGGGGAAAAGTGTGGAGAATACTCAAAGGATGGAACAAGACGAACTGGTCCGTAGACCGGTCCAATGATAACGGTACGGGCCGGTTCCGCGAAGAACACCCCTTCGCGGACCACTGCTGTTCGCAGAACAGAAGCGGGGTCCTCCATGGGCGTGAAGCAGGACGGGCGCCAAGCCGGTCCACCATCACGAACCTCCCAAACTGCAGACCGCATCGACCGGCCCAGGCCGCATCCGCTGTCGTTCGTGGAATGGAGGTGGAACCCTGCGCGGCCGCAAAGCACTCCTTGAGCAAGTTTGGTTCGCGGGGGAGATCCGTTCAATGCCCCCCATGGGTTTCAGATTGACCAAGTAATCCATAAACTGGGTTTCCGGTCATGGGCCTCTGAAAAAGGTGCCACATGACCATAGATACATCTCTTTCCCCACTCTATAAAAGAAGATCAAGGGGGAAGAGGAAAGGAGGAATTTGGAGGAGGGCAATTGGAGATCGATCAAATTCGGGTGGAAGGATTTAGAAGGAAGGAGCTTAGGATTTTGCAAACAGTGAAGTTCCAGTTCACGAACCAAAATAGGTATGAAGCTTGGAGCGAATTAATAAGAAACTGAAAACAAATAAAAACATGGTGAACTGCGAACTTAAAACAACAAAGAAAAGAAGTCCGCGAACCATGGCCCCTCTGAGGATGCACCCCCATGAAACAGGGAGTTTATGAACCTTTTCCGATCCATCGCACCGCCTAGCACCCTCCTACGCGGGCGAAGCCCCATCCTAAGTACCCCCGACCGGCATCTCCCTCATCTCCCACTACTCGCATGGACCCCTCCGCATACCAACCTGGTACATGGGCCGAACCCAAAGCGGCGAACCACCCTGGTTCGCAGGATGCCCACCAATCCACGAACCACCCAAGTTCGCAGAATGCCCATCAGTCCACGGACCAACCTGGTTCACGGACGACCTCTCCAGCGACGTAGCACCTCCCTACGTGAAGTGCTCCACCACTCATACACATGTGTGGCCCTCAAGATCCTTCGAAGTGCCCATTCCCCGAGCCAGATAAAATCCTTCCAATCTGGCCTGATCTCTCGCAACTCCCTCATTGGCCCATTCATCAGCCCCGAGCCGAGGCCTCCACCAGAGCCACCAGACCCATGTGATGTAACCTTCAGGTGCATCAGCGTGCCGTTTTGAGCTCACATACCCATGGTGTGTTAGGGAGAAAGGGTCACTCCGGCCCTTGAGCGGATTCCCGAAGCATTCATGGGTTCACATTCCCACAGTAATGCGGAGTCCGAGCCCAGGTGTTCCCTTTCTTCCCCTCCACTCGTTAGGACTGGGGTACTTCTCCCCTCCCCGGGGCATGGCAGACTACCCATCAGAAGGAAGCCCCCATGAACCTTCTTACTTCCCCATGGCCATGGCCAAGGAAGGGCGTAGTGGGGAAGGGTGTTGCTCCGTCCTTATTTAGGGCCAAGTCCCTCTCCCACTGCACTTTGTCTCCATGGGAATCCATCTTGGAGTAAGCCCTGAATTTTTGGGATACTCCATGTGTAAGCCCCACTCCACTTCCCACAGATGCACCTTTCACGACGTGATCATCTAGTCCTTGATGCCTCTTGTTTCTTACACTGAGCATGACTCACGTGGGCTTATAGTAAGCATAGACTGTGACATCTTCTCCCAATCCGCCTTAGATCGTAAGCCCCACACCATCCGAACTACGTGGACTTTGATTCCCCACCACAGGGATATGTAGTAAGCCTCCAAGAGGTTCAAGCCCGATCACCATCGGACCCCCGGGTCCACATTCATGTCGGTTCTCCGACACTCCCATTCGAACTACGTGGACTTTGATCTCTGTCTCCTAGGAAGGGTACATAAGAAGCCTCCCCGAGGTTCAATCCCAACACCCGGTCGATCCGACCATATTTACGTTGGTTCACCACACCAACCCTGGGCAGCCTAGAGTGTAAGCCCCATACCACACTGAACTATGTGGATTCTTATTCCTCTCATGATGATACATAGGAAGCCCGTATCACGGGTCTGATCCAGACACTCAAGTCGTTATCTGTTCCCCCTGTATGACAATAAACTCCAGAGTGCCTGGTTTTGAGGCTTTAAATCAGTGTCATCTCAGTGAGTCTAGACTCCTCAGGGTCATTAATCCAATGAGGGATGGTAAACCTCAAGCATAAATGATTCTGAACCCCTGCGTCCAGCTGACCATTGCCAACTAGGAGTAATCCATGGATACTATTCTTTGGTATAAACCAAAGATTCATGAACATATGAATACGTCTTAGATATATAAGAGAGTCCCATAATAAGAAATAATCCCCCCCCCAAAGGGTGCGATGAGCCCGACTTCCCATCCTCTCGACCAATGTGAGTTCTTAAGCATCGCTGGTCAAACCACCCAGCGAACGACTGCCTTTGGAAAGCAGGTCCACATATTGCTGGATATGGAACTGTTGGGAGTTTCAAGGTGAAAACGGTGCACCTGATATGATTTATTAAGAAGAGACCAACATTATCTAATTAACCGTTAGGTAGCGCAGGTTTCTCCCCCATGACCCCATCATGCTCCGCGAGACAGTTAGTGTACGAGACTGAATAGATATTTCCCATTGAGGTCTAGTTACCCTCACTGTGAATATCCATTTGTGGAAAAATCTTCTATGATGACAAATAAAAAAGGAGTATGGATAAAATGGATTGTCTTGATTAAGAGAAGTTTCATACATTTCACAACCTTAAAGTCCATTGGGATCACATTTCACATGCCTTCAATAAGAAAGACTACCTCCATTAATTTCATCAAGGAGTACTGGTGTTGGCTCTCAGAACCCCAATAATACCAGGCATGAAGCCTCTAAAGATAGAACCCAAATGGGAAGGGTCTTATATCATACATAAGTTCTATCACAATGGATCCTACTCATTGACCACAATTTATGGGTAACATTTCATACCCCCCAAAAATGCATGATTTAATAAGAAATACTTTTCATAGATTCTATCAAGAGCCCTAAATCCTAACTACATGATGTTAACTTTTATGTATCTCATTTTAGAAGAAATATGATAAAATGAACAACATCCTTTTTCCTTAATGAGATTCATTAAACTTCATAGAAAATGTCTTTTCTGCGAGACATCAAATGGCATGGATGATGTCCTCTCCCCAGGAAACAAAACAACATGGTTTATAAGAACTAAATTTTTCTTGATTCTTTCCATCACAAGATACATAGTGATTCCCGGACCTCCATTATTTGGCTCAGCTGCAACATTACTCTTCTTTCACGTTGATTCACCCACATCCTTACTATAATACATTGCAATGACATCCTTACTGCATGAAATTAAACTGCATGGGTTTCTAGAACCACGTACAGAATAATTATCATTCTAGTTAGATACATAGGGATACTTGGATCTCATATCTTGGACCAACCACCTCATGATACAAAATTACCACATCCTTTCTCCAATTACCTCCAATTCATGAGAATACTTATCCATTCCTTGTTTCTCACACCAAGAATATCTCATGTGAGCTTAGAAATTTTGTTTAAGGGCTACCCCCACATGACCGAGACACATCAGTTCATGATAGGGTTGTAATGGTCCTAAATGAAATACCATAAAAGACACACCATAGGTCCTTGTCACATGATTTCAAACTACATAGTATATGTCTCTTACATAACATAAAATTGTGTATTATTATGGTCCTCACTAAATAGAACCACTATCAATGGTGTTGGTCCCCCATTTCACCTCCATTTAAGAGCTACATGGGGTTTGACTCCTATTGTCATGGGATACATAGTGATGCCTAAATATCATATCCCAAGTCCTTCCACAACAATCAACAAAAACATTTCCCCCTTCTACATAGATCTCAGACCTGCGTAGAGAGTTTCCCATAATAGAACTATGTGTGGATTGATTCCTATTACCATGTGATACATATTGATGTTCATACTTCCATTCATAGTCCCAACTGCAATATTCCTTTTTTCATGTTGTGGAGCCTATTTCCTTTCCACATGACATTAAGTTTCATGTTTTCTCAAGAACTATGTGTGTCTTTATTCCTATCATCATAGGTTATGTAGTGATGCTTGGATCTCCAATCATGTGTCCAACTACAACAATCAAAAGGAACAATGCCCCATCTGTGTACAAGTCAAACCTATGTAGAGAGTTTCCCATTCAAGAACTGTGTGTGTCTTGATTATTTCCATCACTGGATATGTATTGATTCCTTGTTCACCAATTCTAGGACTAGCTAAAATAAGAAATGAAAACAAATTCACTCCCAACTTCATAAGGGTTGAGTCATACATGATCATTTTTCCTATGTATGGGTCAGATCTACATATGTCTTTCTTATGTATGTAATATATCTTTGACAATTTTTCATATATGTTCCCATGTCCTTACCACGTGATTTTAAACTAAAATAAAAAAATGCGCCCTCATAGCATGATGTTAAAATATAAGGAAGATTTCATGGTTGCATGAAATTAAAACTGAACAACAAATACATCCTCACTACATGATGTTAAAATGTGTTGGACATAACCCATTATCATCCATTATAAAAGGACCACAAGATTCTAACCCTAGTTAACCAGAGTATGGGGAATTTTTTCATCCTCTAATCCCCTCGACCCATAAATCATTATTCATATCTAGAGTGCCTTGGTTTTCCAAAAACCTTCCCTAAACCTTGTTAAAGGATACCATACTTCAAGAGACACTTTGTTTGACTATGAATTAATGCTTATGGTTCCTGCATATGCTCCTATGATCATCAACCAAATGCATCATAACTAGCAATAGAGGATTTATGATCCTTATGTGCCTTGGAATCACTTTATAAGAACTCATCACCTAAGGGTGTTTGGGCCATCCCCGACATGATTATACCATATCATTTCTCATGACCTAAGAACCATAATTAATGATTTGAAACATTTTCATCTCCCACTCAGATGGATGAGGGAGTACTCTTTACCCTAGGTATCCTAATTCATCTCTTTTGTAACATTCCCCTCATGATAGGTCTATGTGCATAATGACCTTAAATTTCTAGAACTTTGGTCAAATATGTACAACATTAAACTCTAGCCATTTATGGTCCAAATATCAATACCATAAAATACTAAATGAAAGAGATAAAAAAATTTCAAGTTAAAAACCTACAAAGGGGGGCTTGAGAAAAATTCAAGTATTCTCTCATTGAACTCTTAGTCTCTAGATTTTATGAAAAAAATAAAGCATAAATGAATAATGAATAAATCTCATAGGGACTACTTTTTAGCCCTAGTAAAATCTAATTTGTGCTCACTGGACCCCCTTGTCTAGGAAAAAATGAGAGTAATGGTTTTTGGAATCTCCCTTTCATAATAAAGTGTTCACTAGGTGGAAACACAACTTTTACGGTGCCCAAAACCTCCTTGGATCTTACATTTTCCATAAATCACACTTCATGATTTGAGTGAATTAGATCACCAAAAAACTTACATGACCCTTGGAAAAAGAAACCCAGTTTCAATGGACCCTTTATTTGACTATGCATGTATGTATATGGATCCAACATATGTGCATATGGCCATCAACCAAATGTGTTACTCTACAAAAAGGGATTTCTGATCCTTATGAGCCCTGACATCACTGTGGAAGAACCAAGAACCTTATAGTGTTCTATAACTTTCTAGGTATGATTTTACCAAGTCATACTTGTGACCTAAGTGCTTTGAACCATGATTTAAAATCCCCATAACCTAAACATTCAAGAGGATTAGATATCCTAGATGTTTAATCATTGTGTTTTGTTCCCTTTCTCAATACATGAATGTGACACTCCATTCCCGAACCTTATGAAGGCCCAAAACTTATGAATCAAAATCACATGGTGTAGGGATTGAGATTCACAATTAAGAACTAAACTTTTCAAGGGTCACAGAACCCTTCCCAGATAGCTTTCGATTCATATCCCACTTCATAACCCATACATTCTAGAATTCAAAAATCTTTCATGGTCCTCACATTAGAGTGGGAAAACCTATGTATGACCATGATATCGATGCATAAGGGATTTAACATACCAACTATAGGCATTCCCTCCTTGTGATAAAGTAACTCCAATCCTTATGAGCCCGGGTAACACCATTGTGGAGCCTGTAACCTTACAGTGTTAAGGGTTATCCTTGGTATGTCTTCTTCATCCCATACTCCTCAACTCAAACTTTTGGGTTATGGATTACTCAACCCGTACTCCAACTATCCTGGTGGACCTGAATTACATGATATTTTTTCTATCCACCCATATTATACCATAAATATTCCATTGACTATGGAAAAGAGTTTGGACATCTCTGTTTGACCATACTATGGATGCATAAGTTCTTTGACCAACCATCCCAAGGCATATCCTCCTTTTCAAAAAGGAAATACTACCCTCATGAGCCCCTAGAAATACCACGGTAGAACTTAGAACCTTACGGTGTTTTGGTTCACCCCTAGCATGTTTTCCCTATATTCTATATTAAAAAACATAAGGTCTAAGCTAAAAACCCCTAAATTATAGTGATAGAAGGTCTGAGCTAAAATAACCTAAACTACAGTGATAGAAGATCCAAGCTAAAAGACCCTAAAAAAAAGTGATAGAAGGTCCGAGCTTAAAGAAATTAAACTACAGTTATAGAAGGTTCGAGCTAAAAGACCCTAAACTACAGTGATATAAGGTACGAGTTAAAAGACCCTAAACTACAGAAATAAATGATTCAATCTAAAAGACTCTAAACTACATAAATAGAGTTCCTGAGATAAAAAACTATAAACTACATCACAACAATGATTTAGTATGAGAAAATAGAACAAATAAAAATATTATGAGGCCCATAATATGTCCTTATAAAAAATAAATCTATGCTCTCCAAGTCCATTAACTTTGGAAAAATATAAATAGATCTCCCTATGAAACATATATTCTACCCAAACTATCCTTTTTTGAATCGGTTGATCTCAACATAGCTAGAGTACATATGTCAATGAGGAATCTCATGTTGGTAGGAATTAAGGATAATTTCTTGAGAATAATCTATTATAATTTAAACATTTAAATATAGACATTAAAGTTTAATTGATATTACACAAAGAGTGGGTATTGTCGATGATTCATGCAATATAATATTTTCAAAATTTCATACACATCATGGATGAAATAAAATTAGACAAAAACATATAATGTTTGGAAAATAAATTCATTGATAGCATACAGGAGGAGGAATATCCACATACCTAAATATCTCACATAAATATATGAGCCAATGAAAAGTTGAAAATCTACAAGCCTATCATAGAATGTTCCCAGAGGAGTCCTTAAGCTCTACAATCCTATTCTCCAATGAGTTAATGGATTGATATAATTGATCAACATATTCATTTTCCACCACTGTAATATTTTTCAAGTCCTCCATCCTAGAAATGACATCAAGTCTGGCCTTCTCCACCATGTCAAGGAGTCTCTATTGCTCCATCATAGTTTTATTGAATATCTAAAGTGAATGATAATACTAGAATAATTCTACTTGAATATGACTGATTATATATTGGAGATGGTCAATCTCAAGCTTCCCAATGTTGACCACATCTCACTGAATTACCTCCTCTACCACACACTAGGAATCTTTATTTAAGGAATAATCCAAGATTTTCTTTACTGAAGAGGAAGCCTCATCGGCTACCACCAAAAATTCAAGGGACCTCCTCTATTATCTTAGAGAGATCACCTTATTAACTTGGGCATGAAGGGTGGTATATTAAAAATGCTACTAACCAATGGTAGTAAACATAAATCATAGGTGACCATCCGATCCTTCGTACCTTCCAAAGGGATCTTCAAAACTAAAGTCCACATATCCCTCTATATTTTTCACTTGATCAACTGGTAAAATGACACAGTACCTGGACCTTGATCTAATCCCATCCCGGGAATAAGAAAATATCTCTAGACCAATTTTCTAAGAGAATTATTTATGCTCACAGTATTTGATGAAGTAGGACTGAAGCTAACCTTCACATTGGATGACTTAGTAAAAGGAATCACCAGGGGAGTAGGGACTTGGAACTCTGAGATTTGGGAGAAGTAACTACAAAAATGGGAACAAGTATTTATCATCCAAAGGATAAATGACATGATATCACTAATTAACCAATAGATATGACTGATGTTAGAAGAATAACTTTCTTAGTTGAATTACTGGAAACATCGGTTTCCCCAACCTCATCCTCTGGTGAAGAAGAGACATCCTCTTACGATGATCAACTTTGTGGAACCTCTAGTGCTTTCAATGAAGATGCTATTTTCTCACCACCCTTGAGGGCTTAAATAATAGAAGATAATGTTAGGTGACATGACACAAAGTGAAAAAAGGGTCGAGTTTCTGAATAAGTATTCACCTTCTCTAAAAATCACCTCTATCAAGGATAACTCAGTAGTGGAATATCTATCTATGTTAGTATCCTACAAAATCATGTTCTCTCACACCAGATAAAATGGTACAACCTCTAGGACATCTGTAATAGAAAACAAGCATGACTGAGTTGGCCCCTCAACCACCTCTGCTTCTTGATAGGTAGGGCTCAATAGTGAAGGGTCTACTGAAGCAACCAAGTGCTCACCTACATACTCAGGGCTGGATACATTATCCTCAAATCGAGCTCAGTAGGGACCTATACATTTTTGAAAAATCTGTATGTGTTACTAAAATATTCCATAATAAAGAAATAGTTAAATGTCACACTTATTTAAGGATTAATAGGGAGAAGAATATGACACTTAAAAACACTTCATTTTCCCTTTTCCCTATGGAGTAGGATCTATGTAATATATTTCTTTTAATAATGTTAATTAAGGTCACCTAGAAGGGGATAATGATTAGGTTGTCACTCTAAGATCGTTGATCACCAACCTCATCAAATCTAATTGACCCAGGGATCCATCATCATCAGTCCCTGGGTCACTGCCAAGTCCATCTCCAACAGTATTACCACGGGGAGAATATATGATGGATGGTAGGATTGGACAGTCTTATGTGGTCTCCCATAGTATCAATGAAAGCACAAAGGATGTTAGTATGGTTTTAGTGGCACCATGACCCTTTAAAAATAGCAGTAAGTTTATCCTTACCACTATATCTATAATGGGATAGCCATGTTCATTCATGGACATTTTTGGCATGCCCCAATACACCATTTAGAGAACTATATGTGAATAGAAAACCCTAACCTTGATGATTTCCAACATTACATCAAGGTATCATAAGAATTCTTTGACTTCCTTGGGTCGGTCTTTGAAAATGATGCCCATAGGGGTGGTGATATGAGAAAAACCTTCTAAAGGTAGTTCTTCCTGATGTAATATTCCCTAGAGATCATCCTATAAGTTCATAGTTCTTTAAGTTTTCCATTGTCTAAAGGTGATAAGAAATAATAATTCTAAAATGGATTCACTCTATGAAACCACACTCAATGTGGCCACATCGGTTGGAAATTTCTACTAGAAATGAGAGTAATGGTAAATGCATTACTTCCTATAATGGTGCTTCTGGGGTTGTTGGTCCTCTTAGATCCAGCTATTTTCTAGTCCTTATATTTTCATCAGTAGCCGGTGGTAATTGGAAAGCTTCATGTACTAGTGTGTATAATTTCCTATTTCGATATGAGTGTATCTAAATCTCAGCATAACATTGGGATAAAACAATTTATACATCATGGGGAGGAAGGATTATCTCAAATTTAAGTTTCCTCTCTAGTAAAAAAACATCCAAAACTATAAATCCATCATCTAATTCTCCTCATATAGAAAATTAATAGGGGGAGGACATTTCGAATAGACACACAGGAACAAAAAAATAAACTAGAAAGGTATTTACATTCACAGAGGATGTATCTATTAATGAAAGCAAAAAGGATTCCCTCATGAAGTGACACCATATGGTCCTAGACGTCAAGGATGGACCCACTATTATCAACCATGTTACCCTTCAGAACTATCTTATAGGGTTTGAAGGAGAAATGGTCAAAACATCTCATAAAGGCCCTAATATCACAATCCTTTAGTGTATGAGGTCTTACCCCACCGATACACAGTAATTACGGTTTGAAACCAACATTGAAGATTCTCTAGATGGTTAGATATCCATATCCTCCTAGATGATCCCACATATAACCCCATAACAATTTAAAGGGGCCTGAAATTCTATGAGGGGATTTCCCCTATAAATATTTCATAGAAGGTGGTAAAGTTTGGTCAACATAGCAATGGATAACCCGATATGATACTCTCCTACCATATAAGTTTCCATTATAAAAGTAGAGACTATGATTCCCCCCTTTTCCTTTTTCAGGAGTAATTACCTGCTTAGTTACATGGAAAGAAAACCAGCTAGAAGAATAGTCCATTCAACACCAAAGATGACCTCCCATCCCCAACTATTAAATATACCTTCTTCAACTATAGGTCAATAATATCCTTCATCACTATAAGATTCCTTCATAGGGAAGGCCTTTGGCTTCTTGGAATCTATTTAAGAATGGGTTTTCTTGATGATGTATCTCACCCACTTCTTGATGAGATATATACTCTAGGAAGTGTATCCTTTGGGAGGTCCTTTTAAACTAGCCATATCAACTCTTAAGTGAGAGTAAGAGTACTATGTACATTATCCCATGTAGACTATTGGGGGAAAAGTCATCATATATCTCTCTCGTGGGTGCATTGCATATCTATTCGACGTCCCATAGACTTGTTCCCACATCATCATGAGTTAAGTGGAATGTGTTTGTTTCAGGACTTCAGTGACTGAATAAGTCCGACATCAAACCCTTATTGCAATAGGAAAAATTTTGTGAGATCCAAACAACCTCATACATCCCAATGTTCTTCATCTCATTGGGAAACTCAGAATCCATGTATTTCACCATGAAGGGTCATCCACAATCCGTTCCACAGCTACCCCTTGATCGAAAGTTTTAGTTGGGAACCCATCCAACATTTGGGTAGTGTCAGAATCCCAAATTATTGAATCGTACATATGGAAATCTGAATTAGTTTCAATATTGTTCATTTCAAAGTTGGTGGGTATGAACATCAGTATATTCCCATCTACATGCTCCCCTTGATGATGAAATACCCTGCATAAGATATGCTCACCTAAAAAGTATTATGTGTTTTTAGAACCCAAGAGGGGGGTACGATTGATGGATGTAGCGAGGGAATGGGACTGTCATTGTTAAGACCAAACCCATGCAGAGATAGAGCGTCTAAAAGGGGATATTCCTTAAATTTCACTCCCAGTAGGTCTACCGAACTCATCCGAAATGACCCAAAAACACATTGGGAAGTAGTATTCACACATTATATGATAGAATCCAGTAAATCCATCATCGCCCTAGACTATTTTTTTTAAAGGATTTTGGGAACTATAATGGGAGCTGGAATCCATCTGTAAAAAATCAAGAAGTATAAGTCAAATGAGTGAAAGCCCGTCAAATTAAAAGCCTAGTTCAGGTAGCCTCATGTTCATCACATGAATCATCAGAGGATTTTATATTTCATATAGGACTCATTAATATCTTGGATCACGTAGATATTTTGGACCACATAAACCCATAGAACATCGTGTGATCACATGATCAATCACGAGACTCGTGGTCATGTGACCCTGACATGGTCATGTGATTTTTATAATAGTCAAATGATCATGTGACTGAGCTAGAAGATACTGGTAATCCATCAAAGACAACTCTTCATCCATATGGAAAAGGTTTGAACAATTACTGAAGCTGGATTTATGGTTAATTCAAACAAGTTCTAGGCAAATAAATTATTGCAAAGTGGTTCTCGTAAAACGGTCTTATAGATAAATCTTGTGATCTGTTCTTGAGGGAGGTATTATGAAAGGGACACGCAATAGAGGAATATTATAAGATCTCTAAGAGTCAGGTATCCAATGAATGAGACACCCTATATTCCCCTATTTATAGGTTCTTATACAGAATACCAAATATCACCCCAAAGACCATGAGTCTACCAAGACACCGATTAGAGATAGGAAAAAATCCTCAAATTGGTGTTTACTTTTCTCATAACCAAGCCCTTATCCCTGCAGACGTTTCCCCTAAGGGGGAAATTTATTAACACCCACCAAGTTATCATAGAAAAATATACAATGAAATAAATACCCAATGTATGGGTGTTATTTCCCCTATAAAGAAAAAGGAATAGAAGGTGTACAAGACATGCATATCGCATAACCTGCAAAAGGACATGTGATTGCATGACCTTTAGAAGGTCATGAAAATTCTCTTGTATAGTGCATGACCAACTAAAAGATCATGAAGTTCCCCTTTGAAAATCCCCCCTGATTCTTGTGAAGGTGTCCAATACACTCACTGATCATACGATGACTCCCATATAGATTCCCCCAAGTCACGCGACTTGTCTCCAGTAGGTGCCTGACAACCATATAAAAATACTTGAAAATAAGGGATTAAAATATGAAAAGTATGGGAGCCTATTATAGTCTTAAATTTTCATGCGATATTCCTATGTGGTTTATAAGACACTATGGAATCCCTAGATACATTCCCATATTACCACACAAGAACCTGATGATATAACTTTGGCTCCAAATATAATCAAAAGGGTTTATCTATGACAATGCTTACACATCACCATAGGACTCTTTATTGGTCATGCAATGAATCACCGATGGGGAGAGTGGTTGTTTTCGACAACATTAATTTCAATTTGTGAGATCCCAAGCCTTTGTAAAATAAAAAAATAAATAAAAATGGAAATAACGGGAGCTAATTGCGAGGGGAAGATATGCTGATTTTATGTGATCGGAGTTATAAACCCCATAAGATCACTATTTGATCATGAAAAATTCCCCTAACAAGCCAGTATGGTCCCGTATGGCCCATTTGGAATGACAACTTGATCTCAAAAAATCCCCTTGGAAAGTCACCTTTTTCTCAAGGAAGGCCTCAGACAAAGCATCTCAGATCATGCGAAATCCTTTCAATAGGCATCCAAATCTCACAAAGGCCCCTATTCATGTCAGCCTAAAATTGTGGAATCTCCTTGGAATGTCAACATGGTTAGGTAAGACCCCCTTGATTGGAAAAATTCTAATAAACAAAGAGCTTATATTATGGTCTTTTGGTCACTGAAAATCATGCGACACCCACGACTTGATCATGTGAAGCACGTAACACCAAATCCCTCCATCGACTCCATCCCAAATCTATGAGATACGAACCACACATGGTGGATTATAACCATTTTGGTGAGGATTATTTATCCCTACCCCTTAGAACAAAAAAATTAATCTCTTAATCCACATACCTTTGTATCCATGCATTAGAGCAGACTTCTCAAAGTGGAAAATCTTGCGATCACAATGGTTTTCCATGAGGTGAAATCTAGGGAACAACCTGAGGATCATGAATCATGTATAGTCACTTCGTGTGATCACTTGGGATCACATGTAAGACTCCTATCATGTTATTTGGGTTATGTGAAGATGGTCTCATAGATCTGTTGCATCACGTGAAACCCAAAACAAGCTAACAATGAATAAATCTAAGGAAAGTATGTAATAAAATAAGGAATAAATACTAAAATATTGGTTACTTATGTTGAGAACATATATAATTATTCTAATGTAATTATCATGAATAATCTAGATCATGTGAAAACATTAGTACATGTCACCCAATTCATGCGACATCCCTTAGACATACCATTTGGATCATGTGATGTCCTCCAAACACTTCAACCAAGTCACACAACACCCTTTGTGCATGCCACCCGAGTCTCACAAAGTCCTCCAGGCTCTCCATATATATCTTGTGATGTCCTCTAGACAAGTCACCCAAGTTATGTGATGACACCAATGTATATTAGTCGGATCTTGTGAATCCCTCTGATCTTACCATACAGATCTCACGACACCCTTTAAACACATTGGTTTGGTTTCATGATGACATCAGGGAAAGATAGCCAGATCATGAGACGTCCCCCAAAAATGTCAACCGGATCATGTGGCACCATCTAGACATGTTAGCCTTGATCATGTGAAGGCCTCCAAGACAATTCATCTAGTACTTTCAATTTTCTCCAGACATGTTAGCCAAGATCGTGTGAAGGCCTCTAGGGAAAGTCATCCTGGTCTTTGTAATGTCATCCGTACATGTCAACCTTGATCATACAATAGTCTTCAAACATGCCATTCGAATTATTCGATTTACCTTGAATAAGTAAACTGAATCATGAAATTTTATTTTTACATTTTTAAAATACAACTAGACATGTCCAAACATCCTCCAATATGTCAGTCAGATAACCAAGTCATGTCAGGCAGTCAATCAAGAAGGTCAAACAGGTAACCAGGCTAGTTCAAGAAGGTGTCCCAGGAGATGATAAACCTATCTAGTGCACATGTTAAGTCATCCATAGTGTGTAATCCTTTATTAAACTGAAATAAAATTATTCTGAATCCTTCCATAACTATAATACATAGGAATTCTTCCTAATGGAACGAGCTTAAATTTGAATCCACTTCTATGTAAGTTCTTTCATGTCTTTGATACTCCAACCATCGGGACCCAATCTTTCCCATGGGCTGATCATTCTTTTTTTTCCACCATCGTATTGAGAATTAAACTAAACTTTGATGAATCTGATTCCTACCATAACCAAGATATGTAGGGTACCTTCCAAAGTCATAAGCTTCATAATAAACAACCAAAGGACTATCCCATCACATAGGTCTTGCATCCATAAGTAGTGAGACTGGTTACTTTATATCCCTTGTTTCTCACCCCGAGCGTAGCTCATGTGGGTTTAGGGAGTTGAAATGATCATATCATTCATCTCATGAATCTTCACCATCTAGAGAAACCGATGTATGTAAGTCCCAATTAGCGGCATAATATGATATTCCCCCCATATTAGGGAAACATCAATGTGTAAGCCCTGATCAAACTGAACTATGAGAACTCTGATAGCTACTATAACCCGGATATATAAGATTCGTACTTAATCTCCGAGCTCAAATGTCTAGAACCTATGTGACTCTATGTGTGTTATTTATATATGAAGTTAAATTGCATGGGTTTAATGAACTATGTGGGTTTTTATTCATGTTATAAAATAGGATATATAGGAATCCTCATAATGGATCAATCCCATCCAAAAAATATCAACTGCCTCCCTAGATGAAAGAATCTATGAAGTGTCTAGTTATATAGATTCAAAAATCAGGTAGCTACCCACTAATGGGAAATATATGAAGAACTTCAGATATATATGATGTATTCACCAATAAGATCCCTTCCCATCTGCAAATAAATGGATTTAATATATTACCATTATTTTAGGGTAAACAGAACTATATTGGGATTAAGAAGAGATTCATGAACATATATTAAATCTATAAGAGAGTCTCGGAGTATGAAAAAATTTAACCTAAAAGGGTGTGATGAGCCTGAACTCTCAACCTCTCGACCAATGTGAGTTCCTAAGCATCATTGGGTTTGAAGCCCCTAAGGACCACCTACCTTTAAAAAGAAAGTCTATAATCATTTATATATTTGGGAGCTATTGGTAGTTTCTATTAGAGATAAAAAAAATGGTAAACCTAACTAGAATGATTTTAAAATACATTGAACCCACCACAATCAAACCGTCTATCCAAGCCAGCCACATATTTCTGATGAAACAAAAGTAAGGGACTCGATGTGAAATTATTTAAAAATACAATCTTCTTCACAAAGATAAAATGGATATAATGACTAGTTCTCATCGAACCATTTTTTTATTATCATATGGTTGGTCCTTATCCACTTTATGACAATTTAAAAATGATGACTAATTTCTATAGAATTTTTTAATTCCTTGGGAAAAAGGAATTAGTGTTAATTGTTTTTAGCATTTTTTATGTGATGTTAATAGAGTTTAATTGTATTATTTTAAAGAGTTTAATTATAATTTTTTGTACAAATTATAGGTTTTAAAATAGTTCGGTGGAAATTAATTTTTCCTTAAAAGTTTATAATTGATTTTAAATGTTGGTTTAATGAATGGAAATTCATTTCAAAGTAAGTTTTGGTAAAACCTATTAGGTCAAATAGGTGAATTTATTTCACATATTTAAATAAAAAATATTGGGATCATTGGTTTTTAATAAATCTATTGGGTGATGGATTTGAGGTTTATCTAAATGGTGTTTGAGATTTATTTTTTCATTGTCTTATGGGGTTTTAGTTCTAGGGTTTTTTTTATGTTTTTATATTCCTTGTTTTAATAGTATACCTCTATTCAGATTTAGTGGAATCATTGGTTGATCAATATATTTTTAGAGTATTTGTTTCATCTACTCTATTATCAAATATTAGTCGTATTCCTCTCTTTTCCTAGCATGATAATTTTATTTGATAGTTCCAAAACTTGAATCATCCTTATTTCTTCTAGAAACTCGGTTCTTGGGAAGTAGTGGTATGCCTAAAAAATATTTAGGATATTTTTATTCAAATTTAGCCTCTAGAATCACTCAAATTTATGTTTGAAACATTCATGATAGAGGGTCCAAGTTGGAAGTGGTATAAGTATATCATATGTAATAATTCATAAAATGACCATTCTTGGGAAAATTTCCAGGTATGATTCATTATGGAATTATTTCTTACTGCATTAAAGGTACCAAAATCTATGAAATCCCATGGTCTCTAGTAAGGAGATAAAATGGTGTTAGAGTGTGAAGGATATTTAATTGAGTTGGTTTTGTATCTTCCTCATCTGTATATAGATGATTCCCTAATGGATTAGTGTTTCAAGAAATGTATTTAATGAAATTTGTCATGGGATATGTTTTTTCTCAGCCACAGCTCTTACAGAGCGGTGTTGAAGCAAGATATCAATGTTAAATAAGAATTGGTAGGATCACCAGTGTTTTTGGATGTTTCTCATATCCCTAGGTATAGTAGAGGAAACTCTAACTAGGGAAAAAGGAAGTGTTTTAATTCATACCTTGCGAGTAGTGGTATTAAAAGACCATCTTATTTATTCCCACTTTTTTTCTATGTAAATAAGAATTTATTTTGTAATCAGTTTGAAAAGGTGGGGAATAAGAAACCTTTTTATCAAAGTAATCCTAATGTGTCTCATTCTTGTGACTATTTGGGTCATTTGAAAAGGAATATAGAGGATTTTTTTGAAAGAATGGTGGAGTGGATTATATCCATTATAAAGATCCTCTAGTTCAACATGATGGTAACGATGTCATAATGAAGATTGTTTATGTTTTATGTAATTTAGTTTATATCATATTATTGACCATGTGATGATAGGACTTATACTTTTGGTTATTATTTAATTTTTTTGGTGATATTTTGAAATTGGAAGCATCATTTTTGGATTTTATCTTGGTGTGTCATAATTAAATTTATGTGGATTTTCATGTGATCTTTATCTTATCTTGAATTCCCAAATTTTGATGAGTTTGGTTGGAAGAGTTTGAATTTTAGGGAAGTCCTAATATGATGGGAAGACCACCATCATGAATTTTTCCATGTTGAAAGTATGTCTCTAATTGTATTGATATGGTTTTTTCTATTTGGTTGGAGATCTAGGAAGATATGGAGTTATCAAAATGTTTTAATCTTTGAGGTGATTCATGGGTAGTTTGTTTTCTTACATTACCCTTAACTTATCCCCTATAGGATATTGGTTCCATAAGGAATACTCATTCCTCAGTGATTGATGTATTTATCTTTAATCCATTCCATATGTGCCTTATATTGGGTCATTGATTCTAAATGCTTGCACATATGAAAGCATGGTTAGGTGTTGGGGTAATTGGGGGAGAGTTCTTGTTATACTTTAATATTTTTTTTGGGTTCACCAGGAGCTGGTGTTTTAGAATCATGATCCTATATTTATATCAATTAACCTAATTCTATAATAATTGATTCATTTTTAGGCATGATTATGTTTAAGGAATTTACAATTGTTCATCATTGTCCTCTAACATGATTATATCAGGTTTTTTTGGTTGAGGTGGTAAGTCCTTTATTCTATTATTATGTCTAATTATTATCATGTGTGGTAATTTTGAGGTTTATTTGGGATATTTATGGTTGATTTCATTATTTATTTAGTAGTTGAGGATATTTTACCCAGTTTATAAAGAGATATCACTTGGTTAATTCTATTTAGATAAATTTTTATCCTTTCCTAAATCAATTATTTGGTTAACTTTAGAAGTCGGGTTTTATGGATCAATCCTTTGGAGTTGATGTCTAATAATTTTGGTTTCTTTATTGGCCTAATTTAGAATCTATTTTGGTTTCCATCTAAGTGGGTTGAATATTTGGAGTCGCGTTGGTGTTTGGGTTCAGTGGTGTATCCTGGGTTTTCTTTTTTCCTCTTGAGCTATTAATTTATCTTTCTTATTGATCAGTCACTGTACTTGATACTTTTGTGGGGAACAAAGCCTTAGGGTGGGAAAATTATCACATCCAAAACTTGGGTAACTCTATTATTTTATTTATTCTTGGGTCAATATTGTTTCTATAACTTTTCAAGTATCTTTTTCTATGAATATTGGAGTGTTTTTGGTGGCGCATGGTTGACACACACTTAGTGGAAACCATGTCCCAAATCCAAGAGATTGTGTAACAAGTTTTAGGGTCCTAGAGGAGGGAATACAGTTGGTGTATAGTTAGGAAAAATTATATAGCCTTCTCCAGAAACTATTAATTTTGGGATAGATTCATTTTTCATGTTTGGAACACAGTTAGTCAAATCAAGTTACCATACCATGTGTCTCCTCCAAGTTTTTAGTACTAGGTGCACGGTTGGCATATTATTTTCAAAATAGTGTAATGAGAAATACTTAATCTGAAAGTAGATTTTAAAACCCAAAATGACCCCCATTGACCCCATTCTTCCTCCAAAGTCATATTCTATGAAACATAAGGCTAAACCAATATTATTTTGGATATACCATTCCTTATATAAAGCATCACCATCATATCTAAGGGTTTTGGATCTTGGAAATAAAAGGTATGGATTTTTTATTCATTATTCTCCATAGTTCATCTAGATATCCCCTATTTTCTTTCAAAGTGTCTTAGTTTGGGGATATTATAACCAGATATAATGTTTGGGTCATGACTAAATAATATTTATATAAGGTTGGATATTGGTATAGAAAGTAATCATCAAATCCATCTTGATCATTGTACAAGCCTTTGAGTATTTCTATGGTAAGTATTTTCCTTTCACCTTTTTTGACCTAGGGTTTCTTTCAAACTTTAACTTAATTGGAGATTTTGTTTATATTGGTATTCTATATATTATCTAGGGATTATTGGGTCTTGTTTTAGTATATTATTACAGTACTTGTTATAATTTATGGAACTTGAGGTAAGTGTCCCAATAATTTCCATTTAAAGTTGAATATATTATTGCATGTGCTTTCAATATAGGATTGAAATGAATTTAAAAATGACTAATTATTTTTAGGTATCTATATTAAAGAATGTTTTGTTCTTGAGTTTAGGTTAAAATTGGAAAATGGGGTTTTCAAATGGATTTTTCTTTAAATTTATTTTTAAGTAAATAAGCCTTTATTTTTGGAAATTAAAATTCTGAGTTATCCCTTGATAATAATTTTTTGATATTGTTTATATTATTTAATATAAAATAATGGGAAAGTTTTTTTTTTCTAAATATGGGTGTGTTGTCCCATTTTGTAAAAATATTTAAAATCATGTATATATTTAAGGAATTTAATGATGATTTAAGAATTTGGTTTTACAAAGGGGATCCATTGATTTTGGTTTTAAAAAATGATCATAATGCCTCATTAGCATTTTTAATGGTTTATTTGGAAAATGAAAAATGATTTTTCCTTCCCCTTTATGTGTGATACAAATTATGGATGTTTGAATACTTGTATTAAAATTTACCTTCAGTGTGAAGTTGAATTTTATATTCATGCTTGGATAAAGGGGATGATCCTATATGGGTGTTCAAAGGTGTGATCCAAATAAATGGTTTTTTTCTAACATGATGATATTATATGATATTACTTTGAAATTATTACCTGCATTTAAATGTTATGGGAAGAAATTTTTGGCTAAGTTGTAATTATAGGTACACATGTTCACTAGTTTAGAATTATGCTCTAGCTAGTGGGCCTAGGTGAACTTAGGTTAACTTATGGGATGTTTCCCATTAATTAGGCTATGAAGGGTAGGATTGGGTGTTTGGGAAGGGTTAAATTGATGTGTTGTTGTTTTATAGTGTATATAATTTACCTCATTTATGTCCATGTTATCTATGTTCTAGATTATTTCCCTTTAGCACCGCGGATCACATGATGACAATATATGTGTATTTTTTAAAGTATGATTGAATGAAAATTAATGAAATAATATCCATATTTCCTTCAAGATTTTACTAAAAAAAATTCAAACTAAAACTTTTGATTGATTTTTTAATAATAATATAAATTTTGGTTTCTTTGGATAAATTGATTGGGTTTATAAAAATGTGTGGTTTCAAGGAAAACCATTTAATTCTTGTTTTAAGAAAGAGAATCTAGAAAACGTAATTTTGTATCCCTATTTTCAAACATACATGGTATAGATTTCCTTTTTAAAGTGTTATACTTTGGTTCAGTGGTTGGAGAACTTTTAGGATTTTTAGCTCACACCTATATATATTAAAAGTTTATAAAGTTGCCCGACCATAGTGTATATCCCTATATCACTATGTTTGAGTTATGGTGGAGGTGTATGTGGTGTTGTCTCACTTGTACATTAAGGACTTGGTGGATTGTTTTATTTGTTTCCTTATTTTTAGTTGTATTGGTCATTGGTCATGTATAATAGTTTTTTTATATTCCTATTAATTCTTCTATAATCAGATATCTCAGATTATGCCTTGTTTAGATTTTCTTTATATTGTTTATCTATTTATGTTTATTATTTATCAGTGAAATCATTCCCATTTTATTATTTTATATAACCAAGTTCTTTTCAATAGCCCCTAGGGATCATGAAATCCCTTAGGGCCTTTCCATAGCTGGATTAGGTGTCCTGATTGAGGAAAACCTGGGTTGGTTTGTGGAAAAACATGATTAGATTGAGGTTGATGAATCTTATGACATGATTCATATTTCTTATTTTATGAAGGAATTTTTATGGAATAAAGAGACAAATCATGGTTAAAGGTTTAGAAAGGATGTTAAACAACTTAAGTGTCTACATATAGGGTTTCAAGAGTTAATATTTAATGGTATTTTATTTTAGGGTTGATAAGTTTAAGGATAATCATTATTTCACAAGTATAAAAACCCTTTTGAAGACTTATTTGATTGTATTTTAAGGTGATTAATGATATTTTGGGAGATATTTATTGGGTTTAAATAAATATATTAGGTATAAATAACCCATAGGTTTAACCTATGATTTAGTGTGAAGGTTAGTTGGTGAATAATATTATTCTATTTTTGGGAAATAAGTTGAAAGTTATAGACAACCTTTAGGGTAAATACATTCTTGATGTTGAGGTATGAAATATCCCATTACCATCATTTAGGTATTTCTCAACATTTTTTCATTTCCCTCTTTATTTGGGTGAATTTGGGGTATTTAATGGATAATGGTCATTTACTAGGTAAAATGGACTAAATTTTGGGGATGTATATTTGTTGGAATTAATATATCCCAAGTATAAATGTTAAAAAGGGTTAAGATAGTGTCTTTTGGAGTCTAGGTTGACCTGGGAGATTTGCAAAATGTTTCTATCGAATCTTCCTATTGTGAATTTTCACATCATAAATTGGTTACATGATGTGAAACCTTTGTCAATATGATGTTGTGAACTAGTACAAAGCATGAAAATTTTACAAGCCATGAAAAAATTTCACATCATGTAAAGTTATATCGATGTTCATGATCCCAAGATTTATGTCATGAAATATTCTGGCCTATAGGTTTTTTATGCATTGCACATATGATAATTTCTCATTTGATGTAAAGGCTCCTCTCTCAAAACATAAGATCTATACTTGGTGATTTTGGGGATTTATTCTCCTTTCAAATCATTTATTCGATGATTTATCTTCATTTTTGTTGAATTTCATATCTATAGGTAAGTGATCTTTCTTCTTCATCATTTTTATTGGTCATAGAAGCATCATTTCACTAAATTATTAGATTTTTTGGTCTTTTGGTGATGATTATTATATATTCATTCTAGATCCATTGTGTGATCTTCCTCTGGAGGCTGGCCTTTGTGTTGGTTTTGGTGTAGCATGTGAGTTCCTTAAGTTATGTGTTGTTTTATCTTCTCCATCGACTATTTTTCTTGTTGAATTGATTATGAGATGTAAGTATTGATTCTAGGGCCTCTATTGTTGTCTTTAGATTCTTCCATGTTAGTGGATCCCGTTGTGGGTATGTGTGGCCCAATTTGGAGGTAGGCAATTACATCTCTAGCCTATTTTGGATGAACCTATAATGCTCTTGTTTTTATAAACTGTTTTATAAATGAATTGGAAAAAATTATTGATTTGTGTCTATAGAAACAAGTTTTTTTGAAAATACGTTTTCCCCTTATTTTGGTCAAAGGAAAACATATTTTCACAACACTGTGAATTGGATTTATGAAAAGGTTTTCAAAGCATGGTTTTGATGAGATTGTTTGGGAAATGTAACACATCATAAGCCTTGGGTACTTAGGTGGAAGGAGTAGTAATATGCATCATCTATGATGTTGTTGGGGGGGTTAACTCAGGGGGTGTTCCTTTACCCCTATTCCTTTTGTTATAAGGACTTGTTAGACCAGTTGGGAGGTTAAATTATTAGGGTGTTCCTTTTACTCACTAGATTCGATGAATTTGTCTAAAGACTTGGTGAGCATGATTATCTATGTTTGAGGTACGAGTTTTCTATCTAGACTGACCTGTAGTGAACCTCAACATGATTTACCTATGATTTGGTATGTACTGCTTTGGATTTGGTGTGATATGGGATACATGCTTTGACTGCTTTCATTTATGTGATATGATTTGAAACTGTTTTACCTGGATTATTTGTAAATGTGGAAAATAGATATTTGTTACCACGTTTTTTTATATAAAAAACTATTTAATTGGTCATTATGCCTTATTTTTCTTCAAAATTGAGCATGTTTGGATTTTTGTATAGAGACTTGTTATAGAACACCTGAGTGGGTTTCTACTGAGCATGTTTAGCTCATGTTATATACACCCCTTCGGTGGTGTGTAGACCTTGTTATTTATTTTTATGAATGGAAAGGAAAGGAATTGTAGTGAGGTGGTGAGGTTTTCATCAGATTTTTATAGGTAGATGGTGGTGAGATGGTGGGAGTTTTCCCACACTATCACATAGAGTATCTGTTTTGGTTTTAATTTTACTTTGATGTTGGACTTGTACCTTGTAGCTTATTTACCTAATTTTGAGTTGTATCACTTCTCTTATTTAATTTTTCCTATGATGTATATTCCTTGTTTTACTCATCCTCTATTTCTTCTTACTGTGTATATACATATATTTCATGTTATCTTCTTCATTTTGGGAGAAATCATTCCTTATGGTTGTTTTTTATGCCCGAGTGCTAATCACCAGCCCATGGGGATTGGGAACACCCTTTAGGTATGTGATGGGTCAAGTTGGGTACTGGTTTATGAGGGTATCTAGTTCGGTTCATCATAGTACTGTATCTGATCTAGATTGTTCTCAATTTTGGGAAGTTGGTATATTAGAGATAGGATTTTGATACCTGAGATATAGGTTTTAGGGAGTGTATATCCAACTATTTCCTTTATGAGACTCAAGTTGCCATGGGATATTGGGACGTATGTCTCCTATTTTGAGTTCATGATCTTAATATTATATTTTTTCCCATGGTTTTCTAGTTTGAATTAATATTTTCCTTTGGTTTGATCATTCCTTCTATTTTAGCGCACAGTGGTTTGCCTCTAAGATGACTTCATAGGGTTTCTTAAGAGATTGTAGTATATTCTCCTCAAGGGAATCCACCTCTCAATCATAATCTTATCAAGGCTATCATGTGGGCAGTTTATGCTATAGACCAAAATGTACTACAAGTCCATAACATGGTTTTTGAGGTACAGTAAGGGGATAAAGGAGAAAGGGATTGATCACAAGAGTTCTTAAATGAGAATCTTCCATCCTTTAAGGGTACAAGTGATACCTAATAGGTATAGTACTAGCTCTAAAAGATTAATCAAGTCTTTGAATTCATGGATACAACTAGGAATATCAAGGTAAAGTGTACGTTGTTCATACTCAAGATTCCCCATAAGTGATTGTGGTATTCCATGGTACAAGTTGATAGGCAAGTGGGATTGGATTAGAAGGGTTTCAAGACCCACTTATTTTAGAATTTTTTTAAGAGTCATTGATGACAAAAAAGTCTTTAGAGTTCCTCTCCTAATAGTGGGGATAACATTCGATTTTTAAGTACAATAATTGGTTCACAGAGCTAGTTTTATTTTTCTCTAGAGGTAAAAAATAATGACCAACTAAAGGCTCAAAAGTACCTATAGGGTTTGCGATCAGATATTATATCATTGGTATTTATTATGAATATGTCTGCATATGTAGAGACACTAGATAGGGAAATTATGGAAAATATGGATATGGTAGGAATGGTTGGTTATTATTCCCCTTCTCTTCCACCCATTGGTAGCTTGAGTGGTGCACATGGGAGGAATAACAAGTATAATAATCATCACAAGAGTGGTGGGGTAGTCCTCAGTAGTGGTCCTCCTCTTCACCTTTAGTTAAATCTAATAGTGTGACCCATACTTTCTATTAGTGTCGAAAGGTTGGGGAAAATTAGAATTCTTGTTATGCACCTATAAATATTTTTAATAGTTTAGGACATTATGTCCATCTAAAAAATTTATATCAAGCTATAAATGTGCCTCATTATCTTCAAGGATGATTGGATTGAAGGGATACTATGTCATAGTCCGGTGCTTTGAGGTATACATGGATCAAGCCACATACCTTAGGAGTGATTCACCTTCATGTAGTGTATTAGTTTCCAGTGGAGGTTGATGTAGGTCTAGCGATAGTGAGAGGTACCATATTTATTTTTTTCTTTAGTAGAAACTTATTTATTTGGTATAGGTACCTTCCACTTATTTATATCTAACCATTTTTTGGATATTCTTAAAATTATAATCGAACTCATGAACTTTGTTATGGAGTTAGTGACACCTCTTGGAAAGAGGAAAGAGTAAGGTTTTTGGTTTCCTCATTCTCTATTGATAGTCGATGTAGAATTAGTATGGGATTTACTCATTCTCAATCTAGATCTGTTTGCTATCATCATTGGGATGTAATGGCTTATTTCTCATCATGATGAGGTTGATTGTTATCATAAGTGTGACTTATTCCTTGAGGCTTATGTGATATCTTAGGTGTTTCAAGGAGAGTGGTATCTAAGGTATGGTCATATAGGACCTTCCCACCTAGATCTTAAGAGTTTTTTATCTACTATTTCTGTTAAGACTGAGGAATTTTATTTCATTGGTAATCTTTCCTTGGTTGTCAGTGATTTTTACACTATTTTCCCATAGGATTTTCTAATATTCTACTAGAGAGGGAGGTAGAATTTAGGATTGATATGGTTCCAGATACGCAACCGGTCTTGATACCCTCTTATCATATGGTTCTAGTATATATGAAATATGTCGAGATTCAGTTGGATGATATGATGATGAATGTTTTTTTCCCACCCCAGTGTTTCGCCTTAGGATTCCCTAGTACTCTTTTCCAAGAATTTTGGTGGTTTACTTTGATTTTGTGTGGACTATCTAAAGTTTAACTGGGAAATGATTAATAATAAGTATTATTTTTCCCATGTTGATGATTTTTTTGACCAATTAAAGGGTGAAAAGTGGTTTATGAAGATCGATATTCGATCGAGTTATCATAAGCTCATATTTTTTTAGTTTGATAAACAAAATATAGCTTTTAGGAGAAGGTACGAACATTAGGAATATCTTGTGATGTCGGTTGGCATACCTAACACTCCTATGATTTTTATGGATTTAATGAATCATATATTCCATGAGTATCTCAACACTTTTTTGGTGGTGTTTGTGGATGATATTTTGGTTTATTCAAGATATGAGTGTGAGGATGAGCACCATTTTATTTTGGTTCTGGAAATCCTAGGGAGTCACAATTTGTATGGAAATATTTTGAAATGCATTTTCTAGATCCAAGAAGTAAATTTCTTAGGGAGAATGATTTCTGGGAATGGATTATCAATTGATCCTGAGAAGGTGACAGTTTTCTTTTCATAGGAAGATCCACAAAACATATTTGTGATTCAGAGCTTCTTTGGTCTTTATAGATACTACCAACAGTTTGTTAAGGATTTATCAAATTTGGTGTCACCTTTGACTACTCTTACTAGAAAAGGAGTGAAGTTAAAATAGGATGTGAAATGTCATTTTTCCTTTGATGAACTGAAATGTATTCTGACATTAACTCATATTCTGATTTTATCTAAGTTTGGTAAGATGTATGTGTTTTTCTTTGATGCTTTTAGTGCTCGTTTAGGTTTCATTATTATACAATACAATCATGTGGTGGCTTACATATATCTCCAACATTAACTACATGATAAAAATTACCCAATTATGATTTATAGATTTCCAAGGTTATTCATGTGCTTAAATGTTGGTGGCACTATCTTTTTAGGGAGTGGTTCATAGTCTTTTATGATCATAATATTTTAAGCTATATCTTGTTTAGAAAGACTTGAATCTCAAACAAAGGTGGTGGTTATAATACCTTCATATTGTTAACTTCAAAATCATTTACACCCTAGGATGGGTAATTTCATTATACACACTCTCAATATGAATGTACCATCGCAAGGTGTTCTAAAATCAAATGAGGAGTAGAACCTTATGTGGATCTTCACTCTATTGCACCTGGATGATTATGATGATGTTTTAGGTATGGTTCTGGCCATTGTTTAGTTATCATCATCTCTCCTTGAGTCTATTCTACAATATCAGCAGTAAGTTAAAAAATTTAGGGGAATTAGATACACCCTATGTGGTGGGAGACCATTTATGGTTGGTCTATCTCTTCATATGGTATTCTCCATTTTGGGGACTAAATTTTCATCCTAGAATTCTTCATGATCTCAATTTTGTTTGAATATTGTAGTTCTTCATGGGCCATTCATCTGGGGACTATAAATATGTATAATGACATGATATGATGATTTTGGTGGCTGGGTATAAAGAATGACATTGAATATTATGTGTCCCACTGTTACACCTACTAATAGGTAAAGGTTGTTCATTTAAAACCCTATGGGTTTCATTATTCTCTTCTAGTTGATAAGGTTTCCATTGACTTTTTTTGGATTACCATAGAATCCCCGAGGGAGGAATACTATCTGGGTGGTGATTGATCAGCTGAAAAAGTTGGCTCACTTCATTCTGATCAAGTACACCACTAATGTTAAAGACCTAGGTAAGATGTAAGTGTAGGAGGTTGTGAGGTTACATGGGGTTCCCTCTACCATTTTTTGAACATGGAACCCAAGATTACCTCATAGTTCTAGAAGAGTCTTTAGAAGGCAATGGGTACTCAAGTCACACAAAGTACAACTTACCATTCACAAATATATGGCTAGATAGAGTGTTCTATTCAGATCCTAGAGGATATGAACTACTCCTACATCTTGTAATTTTCTGGATCATGAGATATCTATTTGGGACTAGTTGATTTTTCTTATAATAGCAGTTATCAATCATTGGTCCGAATATATCCCTTCAATGATTTTTATGGTCACCCAATCAGGTCACCTATTTGTTGGGAAGCGGTGGGTGAGTCCTCTTTTGTATGACCAAGTCTCATTCAGGATACATTGGTTAGGATTAAAGATATAAATTAGTGTTCGGTTATAGCTCAGAGTCAGCAAAAATCATATGCATAACATCAGTGTCATTCTGTAAAGTTTATCCTTGGTGACTAGGATTTCTTAAAAGTTTCACCTTAGTTGGGTCCAAATCATCTTGGAAAACAAGTAAAGATGGATCCAAGATATGTTGGACCATTTGAGGTCATTAAGAATCTTGGGAAGGTTTCTTATCAATTGGAATTAGTATTTTATTTGATAGGAATTCATGATGTTTTCCACATATTGCATCTAAGGAAGTGCCATCTAAATCCCTATCATATTCCGAGTTGGTAATAAATCAAGGTGGAGCCAGAAGTTTCTATTATAGAATAACCTATGGAGATCATTGAATCTCAATTAAAATTACTATGTGGAAAGTTGATTTTATTTATTAGATTGTTATAGAGACACGAATCATATTAGCATGATACTTTGGAGCACAAGTCATCGGTGAGGGAGAAGTGGTCTCACCTCTTTTCGGATGTTGTTCTTCCATATGAATTCCTAAGTACAAAAATTATTATAGTGGGAAGTTTGTAACATCTCGTTACCATATTTCATGAATTTATCATTTTTATTTTAATTTATCTATTTTTTTGGTGTTTTTTGGGCCTTCCATGGATAAAGAGTGTTTTATAGGTAAAACGACCTAAAGTTTAGGTATGTGTGTTTATTGTAATTAATGGATCCTGGGTATAAATTTTAAAAAGGATTAAGAGAATATCCTTTGGGGTCCTGGTTGAACCATATTATTTTTCAAAAAAAATTGTAGAATATTTCAACTAGTGATTTTCACATCATGAACCAGTTACAAGATGTGAAACCATTATCAGGATGATGTCATGAACTGGTACAAGGCATGAAAATTTTACATGATGTGTAAAAAGTTCACATCATTAAAAAGTACATCAGTGTTTTTTTACCAAGTAAATTCATTTTTTGGCATTTATAAATTTACTAGATTTCAAATCATGGACCCAAGATTAATATTATGAAATATGTGTAGCCTATAGGTTTTTTATTCACAGCAAGATTTATTTTTTTTCATTCAATGTGCAGGATCCTATGTCGAAAATTAAGAGCTATCCTAGGTAATTTTTTGGGATCTATTATCCTTCTACATTATTTTGTCCAGCAATTAATATTCATCATGGTTTTAATGAATCTCTCTAGGTAAGTGATCTTTCTGATTATTCATTATTATTGGTCGTAATAACATCATTGCACAATGTTTTTAGATATTTTGGTCTTGAGGTGAATATTCTTTATGAAACATTCTTAATCTGTTATGTGATATTCCTCAAGAAGTCTACCCTTTTGTTGGTTCTGGTGTGGATTTTGAGTCCCTTGAGGTACATATTATTTTATCTTCCCCATCAACCTTTTTTTTGTTGAATTTATTTTGAGATTTAAATATTGACTCTAGGTCCATCGTTGTTTTCTTTACATTTTTATGTGTTGGTGGATCCCATTGTGGGAATGTGGGGCCTTAGTTTGAGGTAGGTGGTTTCATCTCAATCCTATATAGGATGAACCTGGAATTATATTGTTTTTATAAACTATTTTATTAATTAATTGGAATAAATTATTGATTTGTGTGTGTGTGTAAATGGAATTTTATGAAAAGATGGTTTCCACTTATTTTGGTACAAGGAAAAGGTATTTTCGAATCACTATGAAATGGATTTATGAAATCATTTTCAAATCATGGTGTGGATGAAATGGTTTGGAAAATGTAGCACATGGGAATCCTTGGGTACTTAGGTGGAAGGTGAAGTAATAGGCCTTATCTGTTGATATTATATGGGGGTTCATTCATGGGGTGTTACTTTTCTTTTTAGGCCTATTATTCTAGGGACTTACTAGACCTATTGGGAGGTTCACTTATTGGGGTGTTCCTATGATCTCTAGATTTGATGGATATGTCTTGAGACTTGATGTGTGTT
Source organism: Viscum album (assembly GCA_963277665.1). Classification (NCBI taxonomy): domain Eukaryota; kingdom Viridiplantae; phylum Streptophyta; class Magnoliopsida; order Santalales; family Viscaceae; genus Viscum; species Viscum album. Next base: position 597,963,711 of record OY728132.1, on the reverse strand, counting down.
ATTGTCTATGTTGGAGGTATGACTCTTCTAACTAGTTTGTCCTGTAGTGATCCTTGGCATGATTTACTTGTACTTTGGTCTGTACTAATTTGGATTTGGTATGATATGAGATACATGATTTTAATGTTTTAATGTATGAGATATTATTTGAAACTATTTTACATGGGTTATTCAGAAATGTGGGGAAATGGGATTTATTTACAATTTATTTGGATGTAAAAAACTATTTAACTAGTAATAATGCCATATTTTTATTTAAATTTGAGAATTTTTGGATTATTATATAGAGACTTATTATGGAACACCTTAGTGAGATCCTACTGATCTTTTAGCACACACCCTATGCACCCCTTCGATAATGTGTAGACCATGTTATGTATTTTGTTATAGGGAATGGAAAGGTGCCAAATTTAGGCAGTGAGACTTCTATCATCTGTGTTTGGGTAGTTGGTGGTGAGATGGTGAGAGTTTTCCCATGCGATCACATGGAGTATATTTTTTTGTTTTCATTTTCCTTTAATGTTATACTTGTACCTTGGAGTTTTTTATCTACTTTTTATTTATATATATTATTCTATTTCCTTTTTTACTATGGCATATATTTATTATTTTATGCTTATATTATTTCTTCTTTCCATGTATACACATATATTTCATGTTTTCTGCTTTAGGTTAGTCAAAATCATTCCATTTGGTTGTTTTTTATGCCCAGGTTATAATCGCTAGCCCATGGGGATTAGGAACGCCCTTTAGTTATGTGATGGGTTGATTCAGTTATCGGTTTGTGAGGGTATCTAGGCCGGTTCTTCACAAGGTATTTATGGTTAATTGGGATAAATGGTTACCATATTTTTAGGAATGTTTTAACATTAAGGTGAATGAGAAAATACAGGCTAATATGTTATTTTATGTAAAAAAGGTTGATATTATTTGAATAATAATTATTGAGTTAAATTTTTGAAGCATATGTGATTTTTTTTTGTGAATGGGTTTTTTTGTGAAAATATTATCATATTTCAGAGAATATATGATTTGGGAAAATATATATTTTTTATGTGAATTTAATAGTGATTAATTTTTTTGGAGATAAATTTTAAGTTGATTTTGGAAGAATATTTAATTAAATCATTCTAATATTTGGGTTTCAAAATTTTTTCAAGAATATTTTGAAGAATTTATGAAATATTTATTTTTTAACTGATTTAAGTTGAAATTTTTGTGTTATTTTTGAAATTTTTGAGATAAATTTACTATTTATTTATACGAATGTTTATTCATATTTCATTGGATATTATCTTTACTTATACTAACCATTTTTTGTTTTCTTAAATTTCTAGAGACAATAGGAATAACTTTTCTTCCATTTTGTGGATCTTAAGATCCATTAAAATTTAATATTATTGCTTTAAGAATGAAAAAATCATTATGGTTATTTATCATTTAGAATATGAGATGAAGAATATATGAAAAACTTCTCAAAAGATAACAAAATGATGAAGTTTTTCTTATGGAAGGTAAAGAAATCATGTAAGTATATTTTCTCATCCTCTCCCACGATGATAAAATAATTACTCAAATTCAATTAAGAGGGAGATAAATATATAAATTCATATAAGGAAAATATTTCTCAACTATCAAGTTATACTTTTGGAAACCCATTCAGAAGGATGAGTCTTATAATGATACATGCATGGTTTTAGAGATATTTAATTAATAAAGACTAAGCTTCCCAATAGTGATGTAGAAATTACTTATCATGATAAAATCCATATATTATTTTTATTATTATTTCATGATATACTCATTTTTTAATAATAAATTAAAATTTTAAGGATATAATTTATTTTAGTTGGTAGAATGTAACATCATGATATTTCAATATATAATTGTCCTTTAAATAATACTATGTTTGATATTTTATGTCACAAGAAAAAATGAAATAAATTGAATAATGTTTTATTAAAATTCAAAGTAAACATCATTATATTATAAAATTCTTAGAAAAATAAATTAACACCCATTGTTAATTGATATGAAATAAGGTTAAGAAAACATATAGTTTAAAAGGGATATTCTTCTATAAAATAAGGTATTCTTAATATTTGTATTTTTATTTAAATGATAAATTTTATAATTTTAATTTAATTAAAATAAATTAATTTTTTAATTAATCATTTCAGAATTATCATAGGGTGATTTTTTTGAATTTTTCTGAAATTGTAGATTTTTTTAGTGAATAGTGAAAATATCGATTTTTACAAATGTTATCAATTTTTTTTTAGATATTCTATTTTATTGAATTTTTTACAAGGTTCATTTTTTTGTTTTAAGGTAAAATAATTCTCTTTTTATTAAACATAATCTAATTAATTCCATTTGAATAAACATTATACATGATTTTTTTATAATATCATTTGAATGTTTAGAAAGGGTATTTTTCTTAAAAAAAAATCATTACTTTTCCAATACTTATATTAAAATTAATTTTCACAACCTATATAAATTGAATCATAAAAAATTTATTTCATATTTGGTATCATAATGTCCTCATTTTTTAATGAGTTTAATTTTATTTTTAGTCATAATGAATAATTATCATGGTAATAGTTTTCAATCTTGGTAAATGTTTAGAGGGTTAATGAGGGGTTAAACTAAAAAATATGGATAAAAATATCTCAAAATAATATATTTAATTTTATTTTTTGAGTTTACTTTGAAAAAACATAATCCTATCTTCTATATTGGACTATATTGGAGCCACTTTCCGTGAAAAATAAATTTATTATATTTAAAAAAAATTAATTTTTACAAGGGTGTCACTCCGCTCACTTAGAAAAGGGATCTTCTTATCCTCACTTATACACACACTTTAAACACCCTATTTTAATCAATATATAATTAAATATATCTCTATATATATTACCATGTCCTAGTGGTCCTAGTGTTCCCAAAATACAAATCCTATAAGGCTTAAGTTTTAATCCAAATGAAGATATCCAAGGAGGAGGTATAAGTCTTAACCAATTTATTTTAAGTTTATTTATTATTATACAAAATTAAAATATATTTGAACCATAATAAGGTAATTAATTAAGTATATTTAATATATTGAAATATTATTATGTTTAGATAATAATTATTTTATACCTTTTTTTTCATCCAATTGAAAATGAAAAGGTCACTCCTATATAGGTGTGGACTACCTCTTCAACGAAGCGATGTATTTATTTTTTAATCACTGCCTTACATGGAGTGTTATAGAGATGTATTTAATTTATATATATGATATTTAGGAAATTATTATTATTTTTTAAGATAATTTATTATCTACCTTCTTATCTTATCATCTACTGTAAAATGAAAATGGCGCTTGTGCGTACATGCAAATTATTTCCTCCACGATCAAAATATTTTATTTTTCATTATCATATCACACGATAGGTCATAATGATGGATTTAATAAATAAATATGATATTTAAAATAGTATTATGATTATTTAATGGTAAAACTTTATATACTTTATTTTATTTTCATCCATTAGAAAAATGAAATGTTGATCATGTGTACGTGTAGACTACCACCTCCATGAACGGTCTCATTTTTCATCATGAAATTACTTTATAGGTTTTAAAAGTGTATTTATTTAATTAAAATGATAATTATAAAAAACATTAACATAATTTATATGATTTAACAATGACTCCTTTGACCACAATTGACAAACTGAAGGTGTTTTGGACTGAACAAACCCACAACGTCTGATGTGAAACTAACTAATTTATTAAATAAATAGAACATGATAACAAATTAAATAAATTGAATAATTATAATGTAATTAAAACTAAAAAATTTCTTAATAAATTATATAATTAATATAATTTTATTATTCAATAAATTAAAATATGTATGTGGTGAGTTGAGAATCTAGGTAAGGGAATTTTTAACTCAATTTCCATCCATTTGGTTTTATTACTTCTTTATTGACTATGTTATGACAAGATTATGTGTGTTATGAAAATTAAATTTTTATGTATTATTTATACTTTTTATGTGTATTTAATTTTTTTACATAATCAATTAATTTATTGATTTCTACTTCAAATGTTATGGTATATGTAAGGGTTTTGGGTTCTCAATTTCAATTCCTTGAGGCATGTCTCATGTTTTGCACCATGATTTATTCTATATGGTGTAATTAATACCACATGAATTTATTTTTGACTTATTATTTCATATAAATCATGTTTTCTTCAAAATAATATTATTATTTTTTCATTCAACGACTTTTTGATACAAATATTACAAAATTTGTAAGGGTTTCTCATCTCAAAAATTATTGTTTGAGATATGGTTTTAAATATGCACTTATACACACTTATATAGTATATATACCATCGATTTGATATATAATATCATGAATATATTTATATTCATGTTATTTTAAGTTATTTCTCAAGTTAATTCTTTTAATAGTGTTTTTTATTTTATAATTCATATGAGGTTTTATTTTAAATCATTACATTAAAAGTTTTGAAGAATTTTATCAAACTCTTTCTCCACCATGTCCATGTTATTTGATTATTTTTAGAAATTTTTATATATACTTAAATTTTTTATAAATGTATTTTCTTATTCCTTTTAATATCTTTAAAAACGATTAAAAATAATATTTTTTATATGAATCACTTTTGAATTTATTTACAAAATTGTGAAAAGAATGTTTTTTAAGGTATACATTAGGAACAGGTTTTCACATCATCATGTACTTTATTCATTTTTAGGATTATTTTCTATGTTTCCATGATTCTTAAAAGAAAATAATTTTAACATTATTTTGTGATTTTTTAGTTTTTAAAAGGTTACCAAAAGAAAAAAGATATTTCTTCTTATTTCCAAAGTATATTTAAAAGTATTTTATTATGGTTTTTTTCATCCATATCAACATCCTTAAATGATTCTTATGCCTAAAATGGGATATGTTCTAATGATACCATACACCATATTTTTATAGAGGGATTATGAGGATATTTTAAGAAAATTTTCATAAACAACATTTTTTCTACTGGTTATTTAATCTATGAAGGAATAATGATGTTTTTAAGAGTTTTATGATAAATTTACAATATACTGTTTATTTTATTCATTTTATGATCATTATATATTTTATGTGATGATGGGTAGGTATGATATAACCATACAATGCATTGTATAATTATTTTCTCTTTGGATAATATATATTGGAATTAACCAGTTCAATTACTCCATTTGTAACTGTAAATGTAATAATGATTGTAATATTAATATAAAGATAATGTCTCAAGGTACCTATGAATTTTTTTATACTTTAAAATTAGTTTTTATTTAAATATTTTGTTTTTATTAGGTATCGAAATGATCTTAGGATTTAAAGAAATTTTATGAACATTTTAGATAAAATATTTTTTCAATGAAAAGTTTTCATGTTTTTCAAGAAACTCTCATGATTATGATTTTGACTTTATACTTTTATATCATATGCTTTATGACAAAATCTAGGTAATAAAGTTTCTTTTATGTGTAGTTAGATGATTATTTGAGATAAATGTTTATTAAGTAAAAATGGAAAATTTTCTAATGGGTTTTCATGATTTTTAAATAGACTAATGGGTTTTTTACTTTTTATATCCCTTAATGGGATTTATTTTTCTCATCCCACATTTTCAAATATTTTTTAAGGCCTAACTATGTTTAGTAATTATATCTGGGTAAATGGTGAATCATCTTTAAATGAATCAAAATTTTGATGAATGTAATGGGAGTGTAAACATAAGACCCTTTTTGTGGAGAAAATATACTTTATGAGGAAATTTACACTTTTTATATAATGGTTTTCCTAATTTTCTAAAAATATAATCATAAAATATCCTAGAAATTTATGTAAGTAGAATAATTTTTATTAAACTCATAGTTATGGTTTGTCATAAAATTTCATTAAATACCATAAGGGGTATATGAAACTCCATAGAGAGTCCATGTTAGGTATTTATGTTATATAAATCAATTATTATATTTTTAAGGGTATATGATACCTAAAATAAATTAATAAATAATTATAAATAATTTTATGAGATAAAAAATTGATAAATAATTTATTATTAAATATTTAATTATGAATTCAATTGATGGATCAAGAGGTTTATACATCAAGATATTAAATGTTGTAGATTACTTAAAAACTTGGATGAATTTGGAATAAAAGAGGTATATTTTTATCTCATTTATCTTATGTGATAAGATGAGTTATTTATAAACAAATAGTTGTTGTAAATAAAATAATATGATGTTTTTATACACATGTTTTATGATTTATCTGATTCTATAACATTTTTCAAAAAGAATATAAGGATAAATGGATTTTTATCTTGGATAAAATTATTTTATCCAACATATTTGTAAAAATATAAGGAAAAGAGTTCCCACCACCTTTTATTGAAATATATTAAAAAATAAAACATTATTTTAAAAATATTACTCTAAACACATGGAATACCATATAAGATATGGTTTTTAATAGTTTATTTATTAAATATTCCCACTGTAGGAAATAATAATTATTTCCTAGAATAAATGATTTTATAAATATTATCATGATATTTTGGTGGAAATATAGTTTATAAAAAAAACTAGTGGGAGAATATTCTAGCTTAGATAAGTTTAAAGTGTAACAAATAAAATATTATGTTAGTTATACTCAAAGTGAAAGCTAATTTATATCTTAAAAAAGTATAAGATGTATTGATAAGGAAAGAAAATGTATAGAGTTGCATTTTGTTATTAAAATAGTCTCAAAGAAGTGTGTTAATGGAAATGTGCCAAATATAATGATAATAAACATATAAATAGTTATAAGTAGACAAAAAAACATATTAACATCTTAACATTTAATGTTATGAAGTAAAGAAGTTTGAATTATTATTCAAAGAGCTTGGAATTAAGAATATAATCCATAGTCTCAAAATTATCCAAATAATATTTCTTTATATATATTACCCATTAAAGGATTTTAGTGGGAGATTTTATTATATGGTTACATATATATTTGTCAGAAATTACATAGAGATATAATGAGTTTAAAAAAACTCTAAAAGTACTAAAAACTTAAGGCTTCTCTAGAAGTCTATCATGTGGGATATAATTAGATGAGCACTTATGTGTGGTTTCTATTATTATTAAATGAGTATAGAAATATAAAATGTATAATGTTATATATAAGGAACTCTCTAATTTATCATTTTTTTATGTTTACTACATATATTCATGAAGTGAAATTATAATTAACCTCTCAAAAGTAAAACTTTGAGTTTTTTCTAACTAATATTCACTATGACGTATTACAAGTTGTGATGAGATGTCATGTCATGAACCGGGATGAAGTTCCATATAAAACGACACCTGACCCAGTCTGAGGCATTTCTCAAAGGGAGTTCCCAAACCCCTCGGGCTAGAAACTAGTGTCTGGAATCAAGGAAATCACTATTGAAATGATTTCTTCCCAATATACAAGGATAAAATAAAAAAAACTAATTAAATAAATCACATAGAAATTACCAACAACTAATCATAATAAATACATAAACTGATTTGGATACAAATATAACTGAGGAACGAACTAAAAAATGAATACAGACTAAAACTTCACTACACTATAGGAATCTTTATGAGACCTCTTGGTCACCTCCAACTGTAAAACAAAACTGATCGACGTGAGCATTCAAAACAAGAACCTGAACCTGAAAAATAGCTCGAGTCTACCAACACCTAATGGTACAAGTAGGGTGTGAGTTAAACATCTCAATATGAAACCACCATAGAATTCATACATTTCCTTTCATTAAAATAGTCCATTAACACTAGTTTGAAAATACATATATAAAAAATGGGTTTTTCAAATTTTGTTAAAAAAGCAAAGTTTTTCTTTTCAAAACAACTCACACACCACATATCTATTTTTAAAACAGTTTAACATTTTTAAACTGAAACCCAAACCAAAATCCAAACAAAGATATATTAGGCTATTCTGAAAATAAACAAGCAGTATAAATAAAAAAATAAATACAGAATAATGTAAATAGAAAACATAGATAGTAAACCATGGGAATTTCCTAAACATTCCTAGAGTGATCTCTAGATATACTCATTTTGGAACCACCTATCAGGGTATGGTGAAACTATATAGTCTATAACTAACTGGATACTCTAAACTAGCCTCACTAGTGGTCCAACCCACTTAGCCTCTAAGACATCCAAGGGGTATCAACCCATCTAATTGGGGTTGATAAGAAACTATTACTCGACCTACTAAAAGACACCCATAAAACCCATGGTAATAGTATACTATGTAAGTAGGATACCCTCACACGCGTGACTCACCTTACCCACTACTACCGAACTTGGCTACCATATACAGTGACACCATCTATATGATAACCAATATAGGGAAATCCCTCTATAGGGGTGCCCTTCATATAACAATTCATTCATAAGTTCTAACCAGACCGTTGCATCATTAAAACTTTAAAACATTTCTCCAACCATGCTAATATTTCAAAGGAGCATTTGTATTTCCAAATACACATTCATTTCCCAATATTAAAAAGTTTCAACCTATCCTTACATCATTTCCATTTAAAATAAATTTACAAAACATTTCCAAAATAATGGAAAACATCACATTAATTTTCACAATGTTAAATGATCCTTTACTTATCAAAACCAATTCTATTTCCAACAATATTCCAAAAACTAATATGAAAACCTACAAAATTTCCAAAGGTTACAAACATGCTCTTATGTTTTTTATAAATCATCCATATTTCAAAGTACCACTTGATAAATCAAGCTTCAAGGAAAAACATAGTTTTCAAAGTGAAATCTTCATTTCAATACACATCTATGTGTGCACCTTGTCCACCCATGGATGTGCCAACATCGAATGTAAAACTTAAACTATCCAAGAAATAATCTGAAAACCATTTTAAATAGAAACCACTTTTCTTTAAACTAACAAAATATTTCACAAAATTTCAACATCAATAATAATCATTCTAAAACCAGGGAAAATATTTCTAAAGAATTTTACCACAAACCACTATGCCATAAAAATGCATCTAATCAACTCATAAATCAAAATTTATAATTTCATAGTAACTATCAAAATTTAATCAAGGTAAAATAATAAAATAAATTCTCAAATTCACTTTAAAGCCTAATTATCATTTTAGAAAACACCTTATGACCATTTAAAATATTTGAAGAAACCTCTTGAAAAAACACTTCCAATAATTTTTTACAACATAAAACATCATACCAAGAAAGGAAAACATATCGCAAGCATGTGAAAAAAAAATCATATTATTTAAAAATCTGTAACTATCAATGGAATGATACTGAAATGAAAATAATGGAAACACCTACCTTAGTGGAGTGAAGATGTGATGAGACTGTCGGATAAAGAATATTTTGGCCCCAAGAAAGTTCTACACACCCTAGATCCAAAAGAAATTGAGTCGCACACAAACCCTATGGTTTGGCCAAGAGGTAAACCCCATAAGGAAATACAAATAAATAAATAGAGGAAGAGATAAATGAGAGAAAAATGTCAAAAACCTAAAAACTTACCTTATAATCTTGGAGGAGCACAAATGGAGGGAGGAGAATCAAAGGAAGTGATTTCTTGGGACCCCTTCATGTGTCAAAATCAAACAAGGAGGTAGGGGTCCAATTTTTTAATAAAAATAGGGGAGAGAGAAATAGGGATTTAAATATTTAAAATTTATAGGAATCTCACCCAGTTTGGCCACACAGTTTACCAAACTGTGCACCAACCGTGCAGTAGCTAAAGCCCAATAGGTGAGCTATCGCATGACCAACCCACACGATTTGACTTACTATTCTCAAACTATGTGGTAGCTTCTATGAAACTCTAGGAACTGTGGCATGGCTACCTGGGTTGGGCCAAATGGTTTCTACTAAATGTTCCATGCCCATGCACATGCCAAAATTCACCCAAAACTCAAAAACTCAAAAGTTTAAGCCAATAAATCATCCCAAACCTCAACCCAGGGATCCAAGATCAAGAAAAGAATAAAATAAGGAAGTATTCAAGGTTGGGTTGTGATAATTCTCCCCATCACAGACACTTTCTTCCCCAAAAAATTCACCCAGTTGAAAGATAATCAAAACTAGAATCCATGCCCCATCAAATCTAAAAAAACCACAGACTTAGGGTTGACCATTTACACCACAATTCACACCTGTCCGATCAAAAAGAAACCACATCATAAGAATGATTGGGGAACATGAGAGGGTTATCCCCACCATAAGAACTTGACTAGCCTGAGAACTTTAAAATCCAAGCAATGCCACCAAGACTTAAATTGGAAACCCACTATGAGGAAACCCAGAAAAAAGGGACATTGGGAACTCCCACCAAAACTAGGAACCCTTAACACAAGGCTGAATTACAACACCACCAGAGTTAGGAATTTCCCACACCAACTAAAACTCCCAACAAAAGGGGATAAACCCATGAAAATAAAAACATCCAATCGGAGCCATAAAACCCAAACATCACCAAAAGAGCATAACTAAAATCGAAACCAACCCACATAAGTTCTAGGCACACACAAAGAACAACTAGTGACTCAATGAGACACATTCAGATAAATACAATTACTCAGGATACAATATAACAAGTCCACCACACTTTTACAATGAAATGATGAACTTGAAAAATAGAAAAAACTACAAGAAGGAAATTTAAACATCTCCACCCCAATACATAAGAAAATATCTAGGTCAGGGTCTCCCACACACCCCCATAAAATTTTTACTATGCACGATCTTCACTTCAAGGCCTGCGGCTGTAGACCTGATGACTGAAGCATCCACTGCCTCATAGTTAGGCATAAGAATCCTCCAATTAAGGATTCTTCTTCGAGCAATCCTCCAATGGACCAAAGGCCTTCATTTTTTATTGATTTTTGATAATACACCTTTAAAGGGGTGAGGTATAACCCTTAAAAGGCCCGTATGAGTAAGTATTACATGGACCATAGGAATTAGAGTAATTCATTGCCCATAGGCTTCAAACATTGCATACAACCCAAACTAACTACTTAGAACTGCTCCTCCCCATCATCTTTATCAAGAAATCAGCTCTCCACCTTCACATGGCTATTCGACTAGGCTTTCCCATGCATGCACAGGCTTTTCCCGATGGCAGGTTCCATACCCTCTCATTCTTGCAATCCGTTTAGCTTCTGCAATGGTGAAATCTCCTTACTCTTCCTCCTTCTGAAGTTTGTTCCTTGTAGGATGTCTAGTTTTCATCTGCACTTAAGGTGGCCTGAAGGCCTTGAGGTGGCTCGAAGGCCTTACTAACCCAAAGGCATGGGTGGCCCGAAGGCCTTAAAAGACTCGGGGACTAAATCGGTGGCCCGAAGGCCCAAATAGGGGAATATTCCCAGGTGCTACAATGCCTTCTACAGTTCCTGCTATAGTACCTACTACAATTCTACACAGTTCCTACTACAGTGCTACTACAACACTACTATAGTACTGCAACCGCACTGCTATGGTCCCGGAAATTATCCTCTTCCTGGATTTGATCCTAGGTCTTGTGGATGCACTTAAGGAGTCCTCACCAACTGGGCTGAGGCTCATGTGCACTTCTTCGAGCAATGATTCCTACAAAACTTCTCCAGATGAACCAAATGGCCATAATGATGGCAATTATTTAGATGATTATGACAATATGGCTTCAAATGCCCGAACCTTCAACATTGGTGACACAAAATTGAACAGTCTGACGGAACCAAAGAAGGTGACTCCACAAAGGAATGTTCCTCCAATATGAACCCCTCACCATATGGGGAATCTTCATGATAAACAAGAGACTCTGAATTTCTAACTTCCTGCACTCTGGAAACCAACTCGACTAGAAATTCTTCTTCCACCAACTTCTCAAAACAAAGATCATCGGAGGATAGGACACGCTCCTTGATCTCTGTACAAAGACCCCAAATTAAAAGAGAAGTCTTCAAGAGATCATGTGACACTAACTCCAAATAAAAAGAAACCATCTTCTTAAAGTGATAAACGTAGGCCTTCATCGTCTAGTGGCCTTGTTGAATACTCATTATCTATTTCCTTTTCTTTGTCTTTACCTCCTTGGGTATAAACCATCAGACAAAGTCAGAAAAATATAGACTTAAACACTTCCTAAATAATCCCAACTTTCATCGATGGTGGGGAAAACATATCCCATTAATCCAAATCTCGGCCCTAAAATTACCCCATAATAGCACAAACTCTATTAGATTTGGGAGTTCCTAATAATATAAAAAACACTCTCAGATTTCTCAAGACATTCCACTGCCTCTAATGAACCTTGATCACTATGATAAATGGGAAACACTCATGAAGAACCAGAAACTAGTCATGAATCATTATAAACTTTGGGTAACATTCTTGGTGGAAGATTATGAATAACACAAAGATCATAAAATCATGTTCAAAACCAACCTGAAGCTCAACCAAAAAAATAAGTTCAAGGAAAAACAACATACTGACAGGAAAAACACATACAGGAATAACCAAAAATCTTCTTTTCAAAATCCACATTTCCATTTAAATTTTAAAAACTTCCTTATTCCAAGGCTAATTTTCAAAAAATAAATCCATTTTTTCACAAAACACGAATACCCTTTTCAAATAAGAACCAAAACCGATTCATTTTTCACTCAAAAATCATCTTAGAAAAAGCAAGACAAACAATTAATTTCAAAATCTCACCCATGGAACCCTATAAACTGTCACATGTGTGTCAATCCACTTCCACTTACATAATCCACTCACATGTGCTAATGTGAAATTTACACACATTCACCCACACATGTGAACTTTCATAAGAAGTACCAAGGGTAATGCTTACCATTTCATTATCAAAACCCAAGAATTTACCAAATATTCAATCCAAAACATTTTCCTTTAAAACCCGTTTTTTCCATCTAAACCCATTGGAAATAATTCATTTCCATTTTAAAAAACCATTTCACTTTCAAAATACACTCAACACAACCAAAACCAAATCAAAAAATAACTTTCACTAACAAAGACCAGCCACAATAAAAAACTCATATCGAACCACCAGAATAAGTAATTAGTGTCTTTGCCTAAATTGGTGACGTGGTAGTGGTTCATGGCCCAAGTAAGCATAAAAAACTAGGAGGACCTTGAACCATGTACTCAGAATCCACATGGGTCACTACTCTATGTGAGATCACGACATAACACTGGATTTCATTCATTGTAATCCCTCAATCCAAAACAAGACAAAAGACTCAAATCTCAGACTACACCTGGAAACTCAAGGATTAAAATGTACAAGAGTTTGCGACACTCTTCCTTCTCCTACCTCCAGAGTTATGACATTCCTAATATACAACTACCTAACACCCCAAATAACAATGAACCTCCTTTGATACCATTTTGTCACAAACCATGTAAGGATGTCATTTGAAATGACACCTGACCCAGTCCGCGACATCGTCTGAAGGGTGTTCCCGAACCCCAAAGGCTGGAAAATAGTTCTATAAATCAACAAAATAACTATGGGAATTATTTTTACCTAATATATGAGGATAAAGTAAACAAACTAATAAAACAGAACACGCAGAAATAACCAACAACTAATCATAATAAATACGTAAACTAATCCGAATAAAAATATAACTGAGGAAAAAACTAAAAATTTAATACAAACTAAAACTATACTACACTATCAGAATATCCATGTGAGCACTTGGTCACATCCAACCACAAAACTGAACTACTCCAACATTTGAATTCAAACCATGAACCTGAACCTACAAACTAGATTAGGTCTACTGACACTAAATGGTATAATTAGGGTGTGAGATAGAAAGCTCAGTAGGTAACCACCACAGAATCCATACATTTCCTTTTCTAAAAATGGTCCATTAACACTAGTTTGAAAATAAATATATACATAAATATTTTTTTCTCATTTTGTTAAACAAACATAGTTTTCCTTTTCAAAACAACTCACACACCACATCTCTATTTTTAAAAAGGTTTAACATTTTTAAACCGAAAACCAATCCAAAATGAAAACAAAGAAATATCATGTTATTATTAGAATAAACAAGAAGTATAAATAAAATACCAAATACATTATAATTTAAACATGAAAATATTGATAGTAAACCATGGGAATTTCCTAAACGTCCCTAGAGCAATCCCTGGAAGTACTCAGTTTAGAACCACCTACCGTTATAGGGTGAAACTCAATAGTCTATAACCAACTAGATATTCCAAACTAGCCTCACCAGTGGAAAAACCCACTTAGCTTCTAATATATCCAAGGGATATCAACCCATTTAATCAGTGTTGATAAGAAACTGTCACTCAACCCTCTAAAATACTCTTTAGAAACCCATAGTAATAGTACATTGTGTATATAGGAGGCCCTCGCACGTGTGACTCACCTTACCTGCCTCCACCACACTGCGTACCCCATACACTGACATCACCTATACGATGATCAATATAGTAAAATCCCTCTATATAGGTTCTCGTCATATAACAAGTCATTTATAAGTTCCAATCAGGCTATCAAATCATTTAAACTTTATAACATTTCTCCAACCATGCTAAGATGCCAACCGGGCATTTGTATTTCCAAATCCACATTCATTTCCCAATATTAAAATGTTCCAATCAGTCCTTATATCATGTACATTTAAAATACATTTACAAAAACATTTCTAAAATAATGGAAAACATCACTTTCATTTTCACAATGCCAAATGGTCCATTATTTGTCAAAACCAATTCCATTTCCTACACCATTTCTAAAACTAAAATGAAATCATAAAAAATGTAAAAAGGTTCCAAATAGGATCTCATGCTATTTAAAAATCAATCATATTTCAATGTACCACTTGAGAAACCGAGGTTCAGGGAAAAACATAGTTTTCAAAGTGCCAATTTTATTTGAATGCACATCCATGTGTGCACCTTTTGTACCCATGGATGTTCCAAAATACAATGAAACACTTAGAGTATCCCTAAAATCATCTGAAAAACCTTTTAAAGAGAAACCACTTTTTTTAAACTAACATAAGAAGTTTCAAAATTTCAACACAAAAAATAATCATTCTAAAACTGGGGAAAATCTTTTTAAAGCATTTTACCACAAACCACTATGCCATAAATGGACATCCAATCAACTCATCATGCCCAATTTATAATTTTAAACTAATTATAAAAATATAATCAAGATAAAATAATGAAATAAATGCTTGAATTCACTTTAAATCCTAGTTATCATTTTATAAAACACCTTATGTGCATGACTATTTACCATATTTAAAGAAACCTCATTAAAAACCACTTCTACAAATTTTTTACAACATAAAAGCATCATACTAAGAAAGGAAAACAAACCACAAGCATGAGAAACACATTTTCATATTATTTAAAAATTTCCAACCATCAATGGAATGAGTCATAAAGGAAAATAATGGAAAAACTGCCTTAATGGAGTTCAGATGCTACGAGACTCTTAGAGATGTAATATTAGGGCCCCAAGAATGATCTGAACACCCTAGATCCAAAGAAAATTGAGTGACACACAAACCTAAACCCTTAGGGTTCGACTAAGAGGGAAACCCCATAAGGAAACCCATATAAATCAAGATAGGAAGAGAGAAAGGAGAGAAAAAAAATTCTAAAACCCAAAAAAACTCACCTTAGAAGCTTGGAGGAGCACCAATGGAGGGAGGAGAATCATAATAAGAGGGGTATTAGGACCCCATAATGTTATAAAACCAATCAAGGAGTATGGGGTGTGAGTTTTGGGATAAAATATGAGATATATAATTAGGGATTTAAATATTTAAATTTTATAGGAAGCTGATAAGGTTTGGCATCATTGTTTACCAAACCATGTGCCAACCGTGCGGTGGCTACTTTCCAAGATGAGAACGACCGCATGAACAACCAGAATGGTTTGAAATACCATGATAAAACCATGTGGTATCTTATATCCAACTCCAAGACCTTCTTCATAGTTACCTAGGATGGTCCTCACAGTTTCCACTAACCATGCACTGCCCATGCACATGCCAAAATTCACCCAAAACTCAAAACTCAAAAATTAAAGTTGAGAACACAATTAGAACCTCAAACCAAGGATCCAAGATTGAAAAAAGTATAAAATAAGGAAGTATCCAAGGTTTTTGTGTGACATGTCAAGGTTGACATGGGAATTATTTTTTATTGAGATTAAAAATATTCTCAAGTGATATAAAACAATATATACATATTTGATGACCCCCAAGTATACCAGATGGAGTTCCATATACTATGTATTTGGTATATTTGGGGTGAATGTTCCATATTGAATCCACATACCTGAGGTTATAAAAGATACCTATGATTTGATACATTTCTTATGTCATCCTTGAGGTTGAGCTAATCGGAGAGTGGTTGGGAATGTTGGGGATCATGTCATCAGTTGAGTTTAATCAAGATAGTATTCTTCCACTCATGTGATGAGTATGATATTTGATCCCTAAGTTGATATATATTGATGGAGTGTTTTATCATACTTAAGTAAGTGATATGTAATGTGATTATCTATTGAGTGTGGTTTATGTGATGAACTCATACATCAAGTTGAATGATATTTTATGTGTTCATTTGTCTATTCACTCTATACTTATCTATACAAGATTATGATACACTATATTTCTAGGACACTCTACATCTTGGAAAAGGTATAATATGATTATGTATAATTTTATATAATATAGCTACTAAAAATAGGTATAATTATACATGTAGTTAATGGATATCACATTATATCCATTTATAGTTTAAGTATCATTGATGGTTTTCTAGTGATTTTTATTTGATTACAATTATGGATTAGGGAATTCATATTTTTTTATTTCTATAAAGGCTTGTGGGGTAAAACTTTATTTTTGAATAAATGGTAATTAAGTATTATAAAACATATGGAGATTATCTAATTTTTTAAGTTAATTCAAATAAATTTTTTTAAGGTTATTTACAAAGTATTATATATAATGTGATATATTGTGAAATTAATAATAGATTTATAAAATTTCTTAAGAGACATCCTAAAGGATTTTTTTCTATGATTTCACTAGTTATTTCATATGCCACAACATAAGGTGAACTAGAACAAGGTCTATGAAACTTTATTGAAAGAAAGATACAAATGAATATATGAATTAATACTTAATGAATATATGATATATATTATTATATATTGTATTTTAAAATAGAGGGATATAATATGGTATTGATATCAATGAAACCAAGGAATATTGTATGCCATGGTATGGAATATCAGAAGGAATAATATAGTGATATCATACCATTTCCTTAAAATATATTATATTACATGATATGTTTATATCACAAGTGTTGTGATATATATTATTCATATTATATGATTACCATAGTCATATAAATGATAACTCTTAACATTCCTCATATATTCTATGTATAACTATAAATTTTATAGTCATTTTATATTATGAAATGTATTGTAGAATTGGATGGATGAATTTAACTATTAAATACATTTATGGATGAAAGTTGAAAATGTTTTGTAACCACATGCATTACTCAAATTTTATATTTGAATGAATGAATATAAATCTCAGGGATCATCCCCTAATGACTTTATAAAGGGGAATAATCCATTAGTATGGATGGATAATCCTCTATTGATTCTCCCAATCTGAAGCTCTCTTCACCATCTTCCTTTACATTAATAGGTTCCAACATTATATGGTTTAAAATATAACCCCACCTAATTTTTTGGTTATTTTTTAACCCATGGATACCCTAAGACGAAAGAGTCCTTTTTTAAGTGATATTAATCAAGCATGTAGTTGGAGATATGAGTCTTCACCATATTTGGTGAATGGTATGATCTTTATTGTATATTATACATGGTTTCAATTTCAAATCATGGAAAATCTGTGTTATAGTTTCTTTGTCTTCTGCTACTTGATTATGATTTATTCGATCCTAAGAAATCCAATAGTTGTATCAAAGCATAAACCAAGATCTATCTCTATAACACACACACACACACATATATATATATATATATATATTTGATTTATAATAATTTATTATTATAAATAAATGAGATGATACATATAGTCATGATTTATCTTTTTCTGTAACATGGTTTGAAAATAAGATTGGGGTAAAAAGAGTTTTAAATAAGATAAATGTGTTTTATCCGTGATATTTTCTAAAATATGAGGGAAGGGTGTTAACCACCTTCTAGTGGAATATTTTAAAGAATAAAATCTTCTTTTAAAAAAGTAGTCATGTAAAACCCTGTGTCTATATGAGCATTTGAAATTCAAGAATAATTTGAATTTTTTATTACAATATGGGTCAAATTTGATCATTGATTCAGAATATAGTTCTAAGAGTTGGAAATAATTAAGTTTTTGTTTTTAGATAAGGGATGTGGTTATAAGGTTTCCTTGGTTATTTAGGTGATCCTTAGGAGATTAAGTTTAGGTCTCAGTAGTTTTGGAGGATTCTTACCAAGTAGAATTGTTTGGGGGAACATTTTGTGGAACCCTTACCGTCTTGAAGTTTTTAATTCAATTTCTTCTAAGAACAGATTGAATTCATGGTTAGAGAACAGTTAATGAAAAATCATATGAGGTTATAAAGAGAACCATGAATCATGGTTGTGGTTGGAGGATTGGCACAAATTTTTTGCACGGTTGCATACTAACCATGCACAATGTTATAGAGGTGTATTTTCATAGTTTTTTCATGGTTTGGAAAACCATACAGACCAACCTTGCAAAGTTTTATACCATGGATAGTGAAGGATTAATGGTTTTTTCATATTTTAGAAACTATGAATCCAAACTATATAAATCTTTAAAAGGGGGGTTATGATTTTTCCATTGTGAATTTTTAAGGGCCATCCCTAATTTTCTATTCTTATACTCCTCATGTAATACCCATCAGACTCCCCATCATCTTCCCCTATCAACCCTTGATCAATGGGGTGTTTTTAGGCCATTATTCATAAATTTAAGGTATGTTTCTTTCTCTATAATTCTCCATTAATACTCACCTCCCTCTCCCTATAATGTATTCCTCCCCCAGTTTGGGTTTTAATTTTGATTCCACCATAGAATGGTGGAATAATCCAAGCATAAATGGGTTTTTATGATACTTTCAAAGAGTTGTTTTGAGATGTTGTTCACACATTATCGTTCACCATTATTTTGAGGTATGTAAATATGGTTATTTTTATAATATTTATAACTAAAATTAAATTAATTTTTTGTTTATTTAATCATAACATGATATATATTTCCCTAGGAATAGTGTTGATATTTACCAATGGACCTCCCATGGGTAGCTAGATTCAATTTGGGTGCAACACAAAAACCTAGTGAGTTATCCAGTATTATACTGAGATGAAAATTAATTAATTTATTTATAATGTTATAATTAATTTATTTCCAATGTTTGGATTAAATTATGATCTCGGGTCATTTAGATGAGCTTGGTTGATTGTGGATGAGGCTTAATGGGATCAGATGGGCCTTTTAGCTACTATAAACCCTTGCAAATAAAAGTGGAAATCTCCTCAAAGTTAAGTAGTCATGAATATTATCCCTATGGCTTATATTACTTGTTTATGTTATGTGTGTATGCTCGGTCTCACCACTAATGGTGATTCACCTAGGAAATTTAATTAAATGCAATTATTTAATTAAATTAAAAAAAATTATTAAAATTAACGAGTTTTAAGGGTCACAAATAACCCTTGTGCATTAGCATACTGCCTCTGTCATTGATGATAGAGGATGGAAATATTGAGATATTGAGTGGCATCCAGACCTCTTGAGAGGTGAGGCCAAACCCAATTAGACCCTTTTCCCATGAGTATTGGTTTATAAACCTCTAAAATTGAGGCAAGTGTATAATTGGGATCATAGTCCATATAGGCTATAATAGACATACCTAAGGTGCTTTCAAGTTGTTGAAGATCACTGAGGTAAGTGCAAGATAATAGATCCTATCTTAACCATTATGACCAGACCTAGGTGGACTAAAAATAGATAAATTTGGATTTGGTTTGGTGAGAAGACCAACCTAGAGTGATATTGATAATTGAGATGGTTTTTGTTTCCTATCTTTGATGATACCTTGTGGTGGGACCTAGTGTAACTGGAAAGGTTGTGATACCTTATTGCTAATGTCAAATGACATGATGTCCTAGAGAATCAGGTGTTAACCTGAGACCATAACTGAGACCTAAGACCCATGTGAGGGTTCCTATACTATGATAAGACAAAGGGGACCCTATGGGTACCCCATTAACAAACCATCCCATAGTGGGTACTAGAGAGATGGAAGTGGGTGTCACCATGGAACCTGTATCAGACTCGTGAGACCGAGAGGCTATAGATAGTGGTTTTATGTATGGGAATACATTTAGAACTCATGTTATCTTTATTTTTTGAGGATTATGGAATGATCCCTCAGTGTATTGGTGACTTTAATTGTCTACATGGATATAGATCTAGGTATGTTTGGGCTTCTATGAATATAGGGTTAAGATATGGATGGGAGATTCCATGGACATGGATCTTAGTGAATGGATCTACATTGGATTAAGATCATGAAATATGATTGGATCTTCCTTGTATTTAGAGATTGGTGTTATATCCCCTGTGGATTTAGGGATTGGATATAGTTATGGATACCATGAGGTAGAGTTGGATGTATATTTTATTTTCATGGGCTTGAGCTAAAATTAATTTAGAGATTGGATGTTTTCATTGTCATGGGACAGGACCCTAGAGTCATGATGATTGGATGAGGATCCATGGATTTGGAGATCACATGTTACTTGGGAAGAATAGTCATCATGACGTGCTCAGAGACACCTTAGCACTGGCTAAAGAAAGTATAGTCAATCAGGTTCATGATCTTAAGGATCAACAAAGGGGTTTATTTATTTATTTTCCAAAAGTTATTTATTTTTTGAAGGTTATATCACATTCTCATATTGTTTTTTTTGGAATTAATATGATGAAGACACAAGAGGGTATTGAATTGTGTCCTTTTAAAAAATTTGACAAATTTGAAACATCCCACTTATATTGGAGAGATCCTTTCCTTATCTATTAAATACAAGTAAGTAGTATACAATAAATAAAGGAATGAAAAAAACATGATGGTGTATAGTGGATTGGGGTATAGGAATTCCCAAGTCCACTCCACAAATTCTCTCTCTATAATATTGTATATTTTTACTAGATGGTCCTTTTACTGGGGACCTATTCAACCGAGCGCAGGTAGTTATCACCTTACTAGGATTTTACAAGTCCTTCTGGTTCTTTTATAAGGAACCAAAATATCCAAAGCTTACTGTGAGAATTTGACACTCCACTAAGACTAATTATGATATTTTGAAACATCAAAGAAAATATATGAGATTTATATTGTTGAAACTAATTTAACACACAGTTACAACATAAACTAATAGATATAGAATATCTTCAATAAAGCAAAAATTAGCATCTAGTTAATTATTCAATGTCGTACAAGTTGTATTCTTCTATAAATAGTAGAAAATAATATTTTTATTCTTTGGCATAGTTTGACTTTTTATACTTATTCTTCACATGGTGAGAGACTAATTATATATAGAATATTTCAATTATATCTTAGAAAATGACAAGAAGTAATTTTGGAGCACTTTACTTTTTTAAGTGTTTTCATGTCTCTGATATTCTACATATCTTACCTAACCTTCCAAAAGGATATAAATATATATATATAATAATATATCCAGAAAATTACAGCAGCTCCTCCTCCTTCTGGTATTCCAAAATAAGTTGTACAAAGATCTTCCAAAAAAATTCCAAGAATAGTATAGCATTATTGGCTTCTTCTTGTAGAATAGATATCTAATAAATGAATTCAAAATAATGTGAATAAACCCTCTAATAATATCTCAAAAATAATATATGTTTTGAATGTTCCTTCAAAAAAGATTCAAAAACCCATTCAAATGTTCCTTTAAAATAGTTGAAATAATCCCTAAAAATTAGAAACAACATCTTTATGTAAATTAAAATATTTGAATTCAAATAACCATGAGTCCTTTGACTTCACTGTAAAAATGAATTTGAAATAATACAATAATTTTTCTCTTTAAATTCACCTCCAAAATATTTTCAGATAGTTCGGCCATAATCCATAGAATTTATGATGAATTATTCAACTGATAAGTCATTTCAAATATTCCAAATAAAAATTATGTAGATTAAATTCCAAGAGACAAGTAAAACAAATTATCATAACCATCTTTTTAAATATCCATAATGTTGGATATTTTAATATTTTTGATAATCCATAATCTTGTCTACATATCAAACAAACCATTCACAAAATATATCATCTCCCTTGATATTGAAATGATTTATGAGAATTCGGTGTCTATTTTGAGTTCATCCTTACTCTATTTTTTGTACATATCCACATTTTTGATCATCCATTTATGTGGTCAAGCCATCCTATACAAAATCTAGGTGTTATTTTTCTCTTCAAAGATTCCTATGTATATATAAATCTTATTCTACAATAATTCATAAAGTTTAAATTTTATGACACTTAAATGGTGTAATATTGCTTGAATTCCATGAAACTGAGATATACAGTAGGATAATCATTCAGCGTAACAACATTCATTTCATCTTCTATCAACATCACACGTCATCTTAAGCACCATGATCACATAAATAATCAAACTACATTACATTGATTCTACTGGAATCAAGGATACAAAAAATATTAATAATACTTTTATTCATTATGCAAATATGTAGTACAATAGATCAACATCTTCACATGTGGTGTTTCATACATACCATGACTAGATCTGGTTATAATATTAACATCAGGTTATATGAAAACATTTCATCATTTCATATTGATGTATCATGCTGGAAATATCATTTTATAGATATTAAGGTACGGTATATCTCCTTCAAGCTTTGGTGAATCACTCTAGCATGGAAGGATGAGGATTATATCCTTCAATAGTTATCACAAGACATTAATACCTTGAATACATGCATTTAGACACTCATTTTGAGTTCCCAATTCACTATAGAAACATACAGTGGTTTTAAACTCCACTTTCTCAACAACAGTGGTGTTTGGTTTATCTTCGGTGGTGGAAACATCAAATGTTGGGTTCATTTTTGAACATAGTATAAGGATCATTTCCTATGTAGGGTTCATGTACCACACATTTGATCCAACTTATGGTTCATATATCATAAATTTTATCCAATGTATGGTTCATGTACCATACATTTTTCTTTAAAAGTATTGTTCACCAAAAGTAGCATATGGATAAAAATATAGGAAGCATACCATTACAGAATTCACTAAATTTTAGAACCTTTTAAAAATATATTTAGCAACTAGTTCAATAGAATTATATTTATAAAAATTTTAGACCTTTCCAAAAAATTATTAAATGCATGTTTCTAAACTCCAAAGCTCTTAATATATTTGAAAAATATAAGTAATAAAATTCTGGACAAACTACAGTTCATAAACAACATTGCAAAACTCCAAATATTTTATTGACCATTAAAACAACATTTTTAGCCTTCAATGAAAACTAATTAAATAAAGATAAAATTATTGGATTTCTATCTCACCATGTTATGTAAGATTATAATATTTATATCACATAAAGTAAATTAAAGATATTAGTTTTTCAATTTTATACATTGTAGAGTTGATAAACTATTGCAGTAACTTCAGTGAAATTTTTAGCACAAAAAAACCTTTTTAGACTTCCTTATAAACTAATGAAGATTTGATAAATCAATTTTCTATCCAATGTTATAATTTTAATGCAAAAATGGGAATTTTAGCTTGATATATAATCAAAATACATAGGTATCTTTAAGCTGAAAACTGTACTATTACTGAACAACTAAAAACATCATTGGTGAATTTTTTCACCATCGAAACTACTGAATTATCTTTCTATCTAAACAGAGAAAATGAAGATAATATTCTTATATTTTCAACAAAATATATGGAGTAAGAAACTGATCGATATTTCTTCTTATATAAAATAAATACTGAGTCATATTAAATCTAAAACCACTTAAAATTATTTATTTGTAAATAAATAATGATGGTTTGAAGTAATTATCAAAACCAAACCAATATGAGAATGGTAAGTAGACAATAAAAAATATCCCCCTTAATTGATAATTAAAAACCCCTATTTCTTTACCAAAAATTTTCCCCCTTTTTATAAGGATAAAAAACAGAATTCTTAAGAATATTAAATAACACAATATATTTACCCATTTTATAAATAATTGGAATTCAAAATTTAAATATCAGTATCAAAAATATTTAAAATTTGAAAAAAAGAATTCCCCCTTTCTAGAATATAAAAAATATGAATGATTGGGAATGGTATGAAAAATATATTTTGAATACATGTAGTAATATAAACCCCTCTTAAATTTATGCCTCCTTCATAAATATAAAATAATATATTCATGTAGACATAAAAATATGTAATCGATTATTCAAATAATAATAAGATATTTTCCATAATTAAAAGTGATTTAATTCATTTCATAATAATTAAATATTTTAAAACATGCCAAATAGTTAAAATAACTCCCCTAAAGACTTAACATAATAATAAATGAATTAAAATAAAATATTTTCAAAGAATTTGTAAATATAAATTTTTAAAGAATTTAAAATAATTTTTTTTTTCAAATAATTTAAAATAAAGTATTTTAAAATAATTTAACATAAAGTATTTTTTAATTAATTTAAAAAGAAATAATTTTCAAATAATTTTAAATAATAGATTTTTGAAGAATTTTAAAAACATTTGTGTATGTTATAAATGACAAAAATATTTTAAGCTAATAATAAAACATTTCTTTTACATAAAATAATAGATTAATTTTAGCATATGAAAGTATTTTAAATAGTAAGACATTAAAACACGTGCTTATATGAAAAACAACCTTAAATAGATTAAAACATGTCGATATAAAATTTTAAAGAGCGTGCATGATGCTAACCAAATAATTCGTGGAATTAATTCATCATATAAAATAATATGGTGATAAAATATTAGGAGTTTAAATATAAGGATAATTAAATGTTGAGAAAAAAATAAAAGTGTTTCTTAAACTATATAAAATGTTTAGTGAATTGAAATTGAATATTAAAATGGAAATGAAATACTTCGAATATTTTAAAAGTTCCATCTCTTAGAATTTTTCAAATATTGAACTACTTTAGAGTTGTCATTCCTTATATAATAAATGAATAGAAATAGAAATATAATAAATCTCTATAATTTTCAAGCAACCACTTAATGATATAACGATGAAGTCCAATGGTCCATACCTAAAAAATATCAAATACAAGCTCTTTTTTATACCCATATTCTTTTTGGTATAGTAGTATTAGAAAATAAAGAAGTTGATAACCAAATATTTTTATTTTGAGAATTAATTTCAAAGTTAAATGTCGATAATTATTTTAAGTAATGAATGCTCTTGATAACAAAAATTGAGGATTTCAAAAATAAAAGTCATGAGTATAATGTATATTAATACCAAAATAAAAACATTTAGTAGTGGACATAATTTTACTTTTAACACCAAGAACAAAATAATTTTTATATAATTTTATCTTTTCTCCAATACTACCAATAACAGTTTTCCCTTTATAAATTTTATTTTTACCAAGAATTTAATTAAAATAAATCTATCCATTAATAATCATACTATAGGATTTTTTAAAGTATCAAATCCATCCAATAATTCCTTAATTTTATTTTCATGCAAAGAAAAATAATTTGTATAAGGTTTGGATCTTAAATTTGAAATCTGGTTTGTCAAAATTTAGTTGTCAATAGAAATAGCATCATAAGTTTTTCTATGTTTTATATGGTCTTTATTTAAAGAATTAAATTTATCTTGAAGCATAAAAAAATATTTATTAAGTTCCTTATAAGAATTTTTTTTCTGAATTAGTATTTTTAGAGTAAGAAGATTATACTACATCATCATGAGTCATTATACATAGATTTACCATTTGATTTTCATGAAAAACTTAATAGTTTGTATTTTATTCATCACTTGAACCCGAATGACTAGAATTATAAAATATATCCATCAAAAATTTTATTTTAGAACTTTCATTTTTGATAGAAATGTGATTTTAAGTTTCTACTCACATATCATCTTCATAAATCTCAATAAACTCCTTTAACACGTGATATTGTTTTTTAAAGTTGAGTTCCCAAGGTAGCAACATCGTTGAATTTTTTTCCAATTTATCAGTTCCTTTGTAAGAAACTAAGATTGTCTACCACATCTCATAAGAAGTAGTACATTGTGAAACATGATTAAATTCATCTAAACCAAGTCTGTATATAATATAATTCATAGCTCGTGAATTAACATCATATTCATCTTCGTTATAAGGATACTAGTTTTCTGGTTCTCCAAGGGCTTTGTAAGGTTTGATAATATTTATATAGACTTTGAAACAAATATTCCTCAAAAAATAGTCATAAGATATTTCCATCTTCCATAATTATCACCATTGAAATAAGAATCTTGGATCATTGAAATACCTTATCTAAGACCATCCATTTAAATTTCTCTTCGTCTAAATATTTAACTCGAGATTGTTAGAGCCAAAATAAATATGTCCACTATATCCCATCCATTGATACCAATTATTGGTATCAAATAGAAACAACATAATTTTCAAGGGTTTATAAAAGGTAGAATATATCCAATGAATCCCAACTACTGATACTAATTTTTTTGCTAGAATGACTATAAATAATACCCGATATGGGTTTTAATTGTTTCCTTTAGAAAATCTTGAAAAAATTGGAATTTCTCCCCTAAATTGGAGTGATCCTTTTTTTCTATCTTAATGATGAGTAATCATTAGAAATTAAATAAAGGAATGAAGAAAAAACAAATATTTATAGTGGTTCAAGTCATAGAAATCCCCTAGTATACTTCACCAATTCTCTCTCCATTAGCTTAATGATTTTCTCTAACATGTCCTTTTATCAAGGATCTCTATAACTAAGTACTGGAATTTGAAACCTTACAATGATTTTACCAGGACTTTCGGTTATTTTATAGGGAACTATAATATCCACATATTATTATCAGAAGATGACACTCCACAATGACTAATTACTAGAAGTCGATACTTCAGATAAAATAGATGTTATATAGATTATTGAAATGGCTTCGGTACAAAGTCACAGTAAAAACTGACAGTTGTAGAAGATCTTCAATAAATCGTAGAGAAAAATCCAATTAATTCTTCAATGTCACATAGGATTAATTCTTATTTAAATAGTATAAAATAATATTCTTCTTATTTATCATATTTTATCTTCTTATTATTATTCTTTTCAAAGTGAGAGAATGGTGATATGCAAAGTATTTTAATTCTCTCTTTAATAATAAAAAGCTGTAATTTTTCAGAACATTATTTTTGTAAATTTTTTCATGTATACACTCTTCTTAATATCTTACTCAAACTACCAAGATATACATATATATATATAATTTATTCAAGTAATTTTAGCAGCTTCTCCTCCTTCAATTTTTCTAAAAATAAATCCATCAAATTGTTTTCGAAAAATTATCCAAGAATAGATAAAACCTATGGCTTCTTCCTATAAAATAAATATCTAATAAATGAATTCAAAATAATTTGAATAACTCATTCAATAATATATATTTAATAATATCATTTTATAACAAACCTTCAAAAAAGATTAAAAAACCAATTCAAATCGTCCTAAATATTTGAAATAATCCCTGAAAAATAGTCGTAACATCTGCATGAAAATTCAAATAATTGAATTTAAGTCATCATGAGTCCTCCAACTTCATTGAAAAAATGAAGTTGAAATAATATAATAATTTTTATCTTTAAATTAATCACCAAAATCTTCAGAGATAGTCCATCCATAATCCTTATAATTTATGATAACTTATCCAACTAATTAATCATTGAAAATATTCCTGATAAAAATTATACCAAGAAATAAGTAAAATAGAGTATTTTATCCTTCTTTGTAAATACCCATAATATTATATATTTTCATATTTTTGATAATCCATAATTTTTTTTATGCCTCCAAAAAACCATTCACAAAATATATCATCTCCGTTAATATTACAATGCTTTATAACAATGCAGTGGATATTTTGAGTTCATTCTTTCTTGTACATATCCATATTTCTATTCAACCATTTATGCATTGAATTCATCCTGTAAAAACTCTAAGTGTTACTGTTATGTTCAAAGAGTCTAGTATATGTATAAATGTTATTTTACACTGATGTAGCATCTTTTAATTTAATAACACTTAAATGGTGCACAACTTCTTGAGTTCCATGTTACTGAGATGTACGATAGGCTAACCATTATGTATAGTAGAATGCAGTTTGGATTCCATAAACATCACACATCATCTTCAATAGTGTGCAGTCATAACTAATCAAACTGCATTACATCGATTCTACAGGCATCATGGATATAGAATATAGTTATACTGCTTATGTTTATCATGAAAACATGGAGGATGGAAAATAAACATCTTTACATGTGGTGTTTCATACATACCATGACCAACTCCTCTTAAAATCTTAACATCTGGTTATAAGTTGAAGTTATAGAATTTTAGATTGTTGTAGCATGTTAGAAATATCATTTTCTAGGTCTTAAGGAATATTACATATCCTTCACGATTTGGCGCATCACTTAAGGATGGCATGGTGAGGATTATATCATTTAATAGTTATCACAAGACACTACTGCATTGAATACATTCATGTAGACACTCATTTTGAGTTCCCAGTTATTGTAGAAACATATTGTGGGTTTAAAATCCACTTTATCAGTAGAAATGATGTTTGGTTTTTCTTCTAAGGCATCCACAACAAATTTTTGGTTCATTTACAAACTTAACATACAGAAAATTTCTAGTATTGGGTTCATGTACTGTAATTTTGGTCCAACATATGGTTTATATACCATAATTTTGATCCAAAATATGGTTTATGTCCCATTATTTTTTATTTAAAATTATGGTTCACCAAAAATATCATATGGATAAAAATATATGCATCTTACCATTATAAAATTCATTTAATTTTTAAAACCTTTTAAAAATAAATTCAGCAACTAACTCATCATACTTATATCTATAAAATTTTGATATCTTTCTAATGCATTGAGAACCAATTCCATCCAAACTCTAAAAATATTGATATCTTCGAAAAATAAAATCAATAAAATTTTAGAAAAAACTATATTTTGAACACAATGTTTCAAAACTTATGATATTTTATTGAATATTAAAACAACTTTTTTATCCTTTGATAAAAACTAACAAAATCAAGATAAACTTCTTGTATTTCCATCACACTGAGTTGTGCATGATTCTAATATTTATAGCACATGCAGTAAATTAAAGATGGTAGATTTCCAAATCTATGAATTATAGATTTGATGAACTATTGTATCAAATTATATGATTTTTAAAGCACCAAAAAACATTTTCAAACGTCCTCATAAACTAATGAAGTTTGGATAAATCTCTTGGATATATATTAGAATAAGTTTCACACAAATATGATCATTGTATCTTGATATATAATCAAAATACATAGGTATCTTTAATATAATTTTTTTACCTTTACTGAATAACTTAAAATAGATTCAATAAAAAAATAACCATTTAAACAGTTGAATTAACATTCAATATCAACATATTAAATGAATTTAATCATCTTATCTTTCCAATGGAATAGATGGAATAATAATACAATCAATATTTATTCCTATATAAAATAAATACTAAGGAATGTTAACTTTGAAACCACTTTAAAAAAATTATTAGTAACTAAAAAATGATGGGTTGAAGTAATTATCAATTCTAAACTAAGACGAGAATTGGAAGTATCCACTCAACACATATCACTACATATACCGGTTAGTATGGTACCCTATTTTTGGTGTCAACTAATTTATGTAATCCACCCTTATTGGTTTTCCATTACACAAGGGTACACAATAAGATCTCACATGTTTATTATGGGTATATATTTGGGCTGATTCATGGGATAACATGGTCTAGTTTGACAACTCAATGGATGTAATATTTCGGGATGAGGTATGGATCAGGGATATTGTGGAGCCATCATAATTATTTATTTTATTTTTGTTCTATATATGTAAAAATAATAGTGGGTGTTTAGTGTTAGTATGGAATTATTGTTTAGGCCTTAAATGCATTCATTTATTATTCATCCCTAGTTATATTTATCAGCTTCTGCTTTTAGTTTATTCTATAATGTATGATACTTGGTTATTTTATTGTTACTTTGAAATCTGATACATAGGGTTTAGTATCCCCATAGTGCCATTTTATACCCTTTCTATTATCTGGAAACCTCTGGTATATAATGATACATGCTTGAGGTATAGTAGCGGTCGTCAATCTTGGTGTCGGTTAGAGGTCCAAGGTTGCGGGATGTTATAAAGTGGTATCATAGATGTTTTATTTTTTATTACGATTTTAGGACATGGTATCCAATATACTTAGAAATGTGTCGTATCCTATGATACTGAGATGATTCATTGAGAACACCTATTATAGTAATAATTTTAGGTTACCAAGGCTGGGATTGATGTTCTTGGTGTTCAATGTTATGGTTTTATGTGATTTTCACCTTGAACGATGCACATTTGGTTTGGGTTTTATGATTTATTATGGATTAATGGATCTTGGACCATTGGTAATAAGATGGTGATTTTATTTTTACTCTTAAACTATAGATGAAAGTGGAATCTCATGAATCATTTTTGGTATATATTATTCACACAAAATATAAGCTTATTAATATAAAATTTCACTAACAACTGTGGCTCAACTGTTTAAAGTGTCAACAACTGGTCATATGGTGTTTTCTCATATAAGTGCTTGGTGGAATTCTACTTAGCTAAGATGACTTGTATAAATATTTTCTGCTAATGGAAAGCCAGGTGGATCCTATGCATTGATGCTTTATAATAAATTTTATCATGCATACCATGTGCATAGGAGTTATGGGGACCCTAGTGGGTCGGTAAGGAAATAAGGTCCTAAG
Source organism: Viscum album (assembly GCA_963277665.1). Taxonomy (NCBI): domain Eukaryota; kingdom Viridiplantae; phylum Streptophyta; class Magnoliopsida; order Santalales; family Viscaceae; genus Viscum; species Viscum album. The sequence goes on along the minus strand of OY728132.1, from coordinate 597,932,340 downwards.
TGTTGGACCCCTTGTGGGTTGATGTTTAGGTTTGGTTATTTGAAGTTAAAATAATAACCTATATCATGTTTTTATGCATATATTTTAATGGTACTCTACTTTACTAAACTTTGTGACATGTTTCCCCTTGTGAAGAATCATTTAGGATGATGTCATTGGTTATGGAAAGAGTCATCAGAGAGTTTGGACCCTCGATGGAGTAGTCCTATCGATGCATGATCTTGATTATGTGTTCCCTAGTTTGGGTGGTGGTCTTGGAATGAGATTCCTAATAAAAGTATACATATATCCTCAAATGGGTGGCTTGGCACATGTGTTGCATTGGTTTTTGATATGGGAGGGTGATGGCGTCTCATGGGTTGTGACCTTCTATGAGTTGGACTTGAAATAAGTGGTCAGACCTAGTGGATTGGACATGAGACCTAAATTGTAGGGATATGTGGGAGACCTAGAGGCCCTTATTTATAACTTTGATCTTGGTGGATTTGTGTTTGATTTGATTATGAGTGAACCATCATAGGTTTTATCCTGAGTTTGTGGTTTCTTTAGAGACAGAAGAATAGGTAGTTGCTTTGGGGTATGAGATCGATGTATGGGAGGTTCTTGGGGTTTTTCTAGGATCGAGCACCTTGGGTGATAACATCATGGTTTTTTGACTATTTTCATAGGGTGGTACCATTCAGGTGATTTATCCTATGGGATTTTAGTGTGATTTAGCAGCATAGTGATAGTGCAAGTAGATGGTCATGACTAGAATAGTTTCGAGTGGTAGCTAAGCATGTAAATGAGGATAAAATACCATTTACATGGAGGAATTCATATGTTTTAGAGATGAAACTCATGTATCGAGTGATCATGAGATATACCTTGGCATATGTTAAGTTCCTGGTTTTGAAGAGGGGTTCTAGATGAGCTATTGGGTTGTTGAGACTGGCTTGTCATGGAGAATAGTTAGTGTAGACTTAGTGTCATATAACTCACAAAAACATGAGATGAGTTTTACTGATCAAGCAGTATGGGAGTGTACACTGATTAAGTTTAAATGACATATGGTAACACACATTGTTCATATATAGAACCTATTTGATTTGGGATCGATGATTTCCACAAGCGGTCTGAGGTCCAATTGTAATCAATAAGAGTCTTGCAAGAATATTTACCTAGGGTTTTGAGTGATAATTCAATACATCCATCCATGGTATAGAAAATTTGATTATGGATTGGGTTATAGGGAGTAATCAACCTAAGGTTAGACCTTGGCACACATTATCAGTGAGACATCGTGTCAGGGGTTGGTGGTAGGTGAGTGTGGAATCAAGATGATAAGAACGTGTGGTTGTCTATGGAACCCGTTGTGGGTTGGAACTCAAGGATGAGTAGGTTTAGAGACACTGACCATTATGTTTGTTAATAGATGGGGTGTTGGCCATAGTGATCAATAAATTATTTCTGATATTTTACAATAAGGATGCTCCTATGGTGGGGAGCATGATATCAATCATGAGTGTGTGACCCTCGTGTGGGAAGGATTAAGGGAGTATAAGACTATTCATTGGATGTTCATTTTGATTTTTTGATTCCATTGAATAATGGAATTAATTACTACTTGATTCTATATTGAATTACATGTACAATTTTATACATTGTATCGGGTGGAATCTAAGCATGGTCATTGGGATCAAGATGGATTGTGATGGTCTGAGTGTGATTTTTATTGGGGATGAATTGGTGATTATGTTTGAAGGATAATGGAAGAATAGGTTGATTGAGGATTCAACTGTGGATTTACACTAAAATTAAGTTCAAGCCTTCATTGTGTGTATTGGGATTCCTTTAGGGATAAAGGAACTGTGATCAAGTTTTGGTGATGAGTCATAGGCTGGAGTTGAGAGTTTTCAAAAAGTCGACCAAAGGTGGTTAGCTTGTGTTATATCTTGTAATTCAATGAATTGGTCATGAAACCAAATTGGATACACAATTTGGGATATGATGGGTATTTTTTTATTTTGGCCATGGTTTTGAGGAAAAAATGGTGTGCTCATGTTTTAGTAGGAAATCCCAGTGGTGGAGGAACCATGATTCGGAATTGACTTCACGTGCTAAGACCTATGGTGGGGAGCTCCATATTCCAGTTGATGAATTGGATGGTGACATGATTTTTTTAGTTATAAAGCCTTAGGTAAGAATCATATTGATTTATTAGTGGTTTTATGGTCTTTGACTCGTGGTTTGGTGAGTTAAGCACTTAGTTGGGAGGTGGTGCTTTAGAAGCGTGTTTAGTGTTTAGTAGTAAAACACGGTCTTTTGAGTTGGAATTAATGGATAAGGACAGTTAGAATGTTTAGTTGAATAACCACCAAGTATTCTCAAGGATGATAATTATTATTTTGGTGAATTTTTAAAACCTTATTTCATATAGGAATTCAAAATTAAAAAATAATTTGAATTTTTGATTGCTGGATGGGTCGAATTTCGATCAGAGATTTGAGATAGAGCTCCAAGAGTTTGGAAGTCTTAAGGAAAAAACCATATGAGGTTTCAGAGGGAATCATGTGTATTGGATGGGGTTATAAGATAATTTCACAGTTTGTGTACAGTTTTAGAAAAACTATGTGCAATATTGTAGAGGTATTTTTTAAGGTCGACACACAATTTGCTAAATTGTACGGACCAAACAAGTGAAGTGTGCTTCCATGGACAGTTAAGGTGTCATGGTTTGTGTACAGTTTGGAAAACTATTAGGCTCAATAAATGGAGGATTTTATGATTTTTAATATTTTCATTTTTAATGGGAGACCCATTTTCTCCTCTCCTCCTTGCGTGTGACCCAACCAACTCCCCATCCTCTTCACCTCTCCTCCATTGATAAATGAGGTGTTTTTAAGACATTATTTTGAGATTTGAGGTATTTTTACTTGTCTTTAATTCTATATTTATCCAAACATCCCTATCACTTTAATTTCTTCCTACCCAATTTAGGGTTTTAATAACGATTCTACTATATCATAGTTAAGTCATCTGAGCATCAAGGGGATTTTATGTTTCTTTCATAGAGGGTGTCTCAAGATGATGTACACATTTTTTCACACATCATTTCATGGAAGTATGATTCATGATGATATATCTAATCTTTACAACTTAAAATTAAATTAAATTTTTGTTTTTTTTTCATTGTTTGATAATTATTTTCCTTATAATGGTGTTTGGAGTTCTCATTAGACCTCCTGTAGGGAATTGGTTTTGGTTTCGGTGTGACACGATAACCCTATGGGATATCTGGTATTATTCTGAGTTGGAAATTAAATAATTATTTATTATAAATGTTATAAATAATTAATTTTTTTATTTTTGTCTTGAATTATGATCTTAGGTCATTAATACGATCTTGGTTGATTTTGGATGAGGTTGGACTGGCTTGGATAGGCCTTGGAAGCTACTTCCAACCTTTGGAAATAAAATTTAAAATATCCTCAAATGTAAGTGGTCTCATGTACTATTCCTATGGATTATATTTATTGTTTATGTTTCATGTTTATTCTTGGGGTCTCCACTATGGGTGATTCCCCTAGAAAATTTAATTAAATATAATACTATAATTAAATTAAAATATATGATTAAAATTAACAAGCACCAAGGGTCACAAACAACCCTTGTGTATTAAATTGATGCCTCAGTAATTGATGGTTGAGACTGAAGCTTTTGAAATATTGGGTGGCCTCCAAACCTCTTAAGATGTGAGGCAAGACCCATTGAGATCCTTTTTTCTAGGTATGGGGATAAATACACATCTAATCTAGAGGCAGGGGAAGACTTGGGATCATAGGACATATAGGCCATGTTGTACTTCCCTGGGGTGCTTTTGAGCTATTTGGGATCATTGAGATGGGTGTGGGATGAGTGATCCTCTCTTGACCACTGTGATTAGGACTAGGTGGATAGAATTTAGGTAAGATGGGATCGGGTTGGGTGAGTGAACTAATATAGAGTGACCGTGAGAATTGAGATGGTTCATGCTCCATCTCTTGACCGATACCTTGCGACGGGACCCATTTTAACAAGAAACGCCATTCTAACTTATTGGAGACATTGAGGGGTGTAATGTACTAGAGTTTTAGGTGTTGATTAAAGACCATAACTAAGACTGAGGACCCATTTGAGGGTGTCTATGTTATGATAAGTCTGAGTGGACCCCATGGATGGCTTGTTGATATACATACCCTGAGAAAGTTCAAAAGAGATGGAATATGGTGTTACCATGGAAACCATAACAGATTGGTGAACCCGAGGGGATGTGTATAGTGGTTTTGGGTGTGGGTGTTCAGACATACCTAGTGTTATATTTATTTGTGGAAGGTTATAGAATTTTCCCTTGAGGCAGTGGTGACATGGATGGGCTTACAAGGATATGAAGCTGGGTATAGTTGGGATACAATAGATATGGATATGGGATTTGGATGGGAGTTTCAATGGACATGGAGCTTAGTGATTGGATCTAACTTAGTTTAGGAGATTAGAATATGATTGGAGCTGCCTTGGATTTGGAGCTCAATACTAGAGCTACCATGGATTTAGGGCTCGAATAAGGTTATTTTCACCATGAATTAGAGCTGGATGCACGAATGATTGTCAAGTGGTAGGTCTTCAATGAATTTTGAGATTAGATGTTGGGGATACCTTGGGATGGGACCCCAGAGTCATGAGTATTGGTTAGGGCTTCCATGGATCCAGACCTCAAATGTTACCTGGTATGAACCTAAGGATTGATAAAGGGTTTATTTATTTATTGCTTAGTTTTTATTTATTTTCAACAGAGAATATCACATGCACATATCAATGCATATAGTTGTTTGTAAATAAATATATTGGTGGTTCCCTACTAATTTATATAATCACACTCTTCCCAAACCACCATTGCACATGGGTACTAGAGAAGCTCTCTCATGTTTATTATAGGTAAAAGTTAGGTTTGAGGCCTAGGATAGCATGGTCGAGTGAGACAACTCAGTGGATTTCATTAGTTTGGAATGAGTTATAGCTCAATAATTTTATAGTGGTAGAATAATTATTTCTTTTATTTAATTTATATATATATAACTATCCTAGAAAGAAATTAGTGCTTGTATAGCATGGTATTTCGGGCCTTTAATGCATTCATTTATCATTCATCTATATTTATATATATCAAATTCATCTTTCATTTTATTTTTTGATGTATGATACTTGGATATTTTTTCATTCTTGTGCACTCTGATACAGGGGGTATAGTCTCTACACAATATTATCTTAGACCCCCACTACTAATCAATAGTCTTTGCTGTATGGGGAAGCATTCCTAAGGTAATGTAGCAACTATTGGTCCAGACACTGGTCAGAGGTCTAATGTGGTGGGATATTACAAATATAAACACATATAATATCATATAAGAAATTGGTGTTAATGGTTTATTTGAAAATATTCCCACTAAAGTGGATAAGTTTTATTTATTAACACAAAGAAGTTTGTGTATCTTAATAGAATATTCTAGATAGAATATAGATTCTAAGAGTCTAGTGGGGGTATGTTTGAACTTATTAAAGTTAAAATGGTTTCAAATAAAAAAATTATACCAATTAGGTTCAATGTGAATGTATCATTATTTCTTAAAAGTGTTTAGGATATATTGGTTAAGAAAGATGATGATGTAAAAAGTTTACATTTTTTTACCAAATTTATCTCAAATAATAGTTTAAATGTAAATTTTCTATGAAAAAAAATTATAGATGAACTTAAAAAGAGTTATAACTAGGCAAAAAAAAGTAATTAACATCATAAAATTGGATATTATGAAGTAAACAAGTTTGAATACTTGTTCAAAGAGTTGAACATTAAGAATATGATTCTTAGTCTCAATATTATTATAACATCTCATTTCAACCTTAGGTATAATAAAATTTTAAAGTACTATTTATACCTATTTAAAATTGTTTTTGAAATATGTATGGAGGTTTGAGAATGGGAATTAGGCATTCAGAGGTGTAATAAACCCTTTATGGGATGTTTGGTAGATGTAGAGAGCCAAAAACCTCTTGGTGGGAGAAACCATCCAACTAGTGGCATCCTAGGAGAATGAATTACCTGTAGTAATTCCAACATCAAGCTAGTGAGACTTTTAGACAAGTAGGCATTCTTTTTCCTACCATAGGATATCTGGTGACCTTAGGAAGGGCATAATTAATCAGGGTAAGATTTAAAAATTATACCCCCCAAAAAATATTTTTCTAACCCCTATAATTTCACCCTTAGACCCTAATTATTTATATAAGACCTCGGGTTCTCTCAAGGGTTGTATTTAGCTCTCTATATCATATTCACTTGGAACTTTAATCTCCATTTGGTTGGTTTCTAATCCTTTGGTATGTCTGGTCAATTCCTTCATAATTCCTCCATTTCTCTTAGAATTTGTAGTGGTTCTAGGATGTGTTTCTGGGATCTATTAATCATGTTATGATACTTATCTATATCTTCTAGATCCCACTCATGTTTTTCTTCTGGATTATGGTTCTCTTGTTAGTTTTGGTGCAATATGTGTGATTCTTTAATTATGTGATTATTTAACCTCTCCACTACCCTCTTTCTTATGGAAACTTGATTCTAATTTGTGGGAATAAATTTTTAGGGAATCCTTTCAATTTTTATTACAATTCATTTCCTTATGGTGCATGGATATTTTCATGGGTAGTGTACGGACTGATTTTGAGGTGGGTGGTTCCATCTATAGATTATATTCCATAAACCATGAATGATATTGGTTTTATAAACGATTTTTTAAATGAATTGGAATCATACTTTAATTGTTTGATATACATGTGTATAAAATAAGTTTTGAGAAATGGTTTGTTTTCATGTTCTTGTTAATGAAAGGTTTCCTGTAAAGAATTGTGAAATGGATTGTGAAATGGTTTTTCAAAGTATTCTTTTTATATAAAAAAATTTATTTGGAAATATTTTTGAAATGTTTTAACCCATTTGAGAATTATTTAACATATGCTGCATATGGGATCCTTGGGTACCTGGGTGGAGGCTTAGTATTAGGCCTTGTCCATTGAAATTGAAATGGGGTTTACTTTTTCAATGATCCTTCATTCCTAGATCATACATACATTATCTTTAGGAACCAGATCTTAAAATTGTATGGGGTTAACTTTTTGGGGTGTTCTTTCACCCATAGTTAATGGATGCATTGGCTCTAGGGACTTGAGTACACCATATTCATTGTTTTTAATTGGGGTATGAGTGACCAATATAGCTCAAGATTTTTTATCCAAGCGGTGTTTACCATTATTATTTATCTTTGTACTATTTTATATTTGATATAATAGGATGCATGCTTTGATTAATGTAAATTGTTTATTGAAAATATGCTTTGAAATTATATTTCTTGGTTTTGTGAATGTTTTGGAAAAGTTGGAATTTTTTAATATACTTTTTATGTAATTTTTTTTAACTATTTATCATGCCATGTTTTCTTTTAAATTGATCATGTTGGTATTATTTGATAGAGACTTGTTATGGAACACTTTGGTGGGATCCAACTGATCCTATTTAGATCACACCTTATACACTCCCTTGGTGGTGTATAAACCTTATTTTATCTAATGTAGGAAATTTTAAGGTGTGGTAGTGATGTGGTGAGGTTTTATGTCATCAGGGTATGGTAGTTGATGGTGATATAGTGGGACATTTTCTACATATCACATGGAGTGGTGGTGGATAGTTTTGGGTATCTTTTTTTTATGGACATATACCATTGTTTTATCTTGTTACCTCTGGTTATATCAATGTAATTGTCACTTTATTTATTATGTAATATTTATTTGATGGTTTTATTTCTATTTATATACCATTTATCTTGTTTTAGGTAGGGAAATCATTCCCTATAGTTATTGTTGGATACCTTGGTGTTAGTCACCAGCCCATGGGGATCTGGAACACCCTTAAGTTATTACTGAATTCTAGTTTAGAGTCTTGTTATACTGGTTTTATAGGTTGGGTTATGACAATTTTGTATCATAGGATGATTATACTCAGTATTGGAAATTTGGTAGATAGGATATAGGGTTTTTTGCTACTTGAGATGTAAGTTTTGGTAAGTTTCAAACTAGATCATTCCATGAAATGCCCTAATAACTACAAGTTGTTGTGTTGTGTGTTTCCTGTACTGGGTATTGACCATGATCTCAGTTCCCACTTATATTATTATAGTTTAAACTAACATTGTTTTATTTTCTAATAGTTTATTTCTACTTTTGGTATGTAGAAACATGCCTCCAAGTCATCTTAAAAGGGTTCCTAATGAGGGTGTTGTGGATGATTCTCCTCAAGGTAATCCTCCTCTTAAAAAAAATCTCTTATCATATGGGTAGTTTTTGTTGTGGACTAAAATTTTCCACCTGTTCAAAACCAAGTTGTTGAGATGCAACCTGGATATAGAGGAGACATGGATCGAACATGTGAGTTCCTATGTGAAAATACCCTATCCTGTATGGGTATGAATGATCCCCAAGAGGCAGGGGACCAGATATAAAATATTGATCAATTCTTTGAATTCCTAGAGACACTTGATTATACCAAGGTGAAATATGAAATGTTCAAGATCAAGGGTCCTAGAAAGTGGTGGTGGGATTCCATGGTTTAGGAAAACTAGAAAGTGGGATTATAGTGGATTGGATTCAAGACAATTTTATTTCATAATTTATTCCAAGAATCTCTGATGATGGAGAATTAACCATATTTCCTCTCCTTGTAGTGGAGAGAGTGTTAGGTGTTGGAGTACATCAAACATTTTTTGGAGTTGGTTTGTTTTACTCCAGAGGTGGTGATGAATGACTAGCTGAAGTATTATAAATACTTGTAGGGTTTGTGACATGACATCCAATCACAGGTATGCATGTTAAATATCACTACCTATATTAAGATGTTTGATAAGGATATAATGGAGTAAATGGATATGGTGGGATAGATTGGCTTCTATATCTCTTGTATTCCACTCATTGGAAGTTTTAGTGGTGCATAGGTAAATAATAGAAAGTGGAATGATAGTTTTAAGGGTGGTGGAGGTGGTTCTTAGAATAGAGATTCCTATGAACCATTAGTATAATCTAGTGGGGTTCATATGACTTATTATCAGTTTGGAAAAGTAGAGAACACTTTATGTTCTTGTCATGCAGCTGTGAATAATTTTAGTGCGTTGAGGCCATCTGCATAGATTTTTCAGGCTTTGTCTACACCTTGATATGGTTAGGGATATTTGTCTCTAAAGGACACTATAGTGTAGTCATAAGCTTTAAATTACATAGGGATCTAGAAACAATACTTAGGAGCGAATCACCTTCATGTAGTGGATGAGTTTTCAGAAGAGGTTAATATGGGTGTGTCTACGGTGATAGGTACAATATTTTTTTCATATTTTATAGAAAATATTATATTTTATACATGTTCATTCACAATTATTTATATATTTATGTTTTTTAGGTTTGTTGAAACTTATAATAGAGCTCATGTAAATTTTTATAGAGTTATAAATTCATCTTAGAAAGGGGAAATAGTAGGGGGGTTTTCCTTCATGCTCTCTTTTGATAGTTGGTGCATAATTAGTTTGAGACTTTTTGGTTATTGATCTATATCTTTCAACATCAATGTTAGGTTGGATTAGCTAATTGATCACCAAGATAAGATTTATTGTTATCATTTGTGTGTTTTATTATCTACTATAAATGGGAGCTCTCAATTTTTTCAAGGAGAGTGGGATATGAGGTCCAGTCATAGATGAATTTCTCACCTAGAGCTTAGAAGTCTGTTGTCTACCATTATAGTTTATCCTAGTGATGTTTCTTATCATGTTGATATTCTTTTGGTTTTTCAATATTTCCTTAAGTATTTCCTAGATAACATCTTCATTATTCCCCTATATAGGGAGGTAAAGTTCTCTATTGATCTAGTGTTAGTTACATAGCCAATTTCTATACCCTATTATCATATAGAACTTACTGATCTGAAAGAGCTCAATGATCCAGTTAGATGACCTAATTGAGAAGTTTTTTATTTATCTTAGTGGTTTTCCATGGGTGTACCCTATGATATTTTATAAGAAGGTTGATGAATCTTTCTATATCTGTGTAGACTATCAGAAGTTGAATCGGGTAACTATCAAGAATAAGTATCATTTCCCCCATGTGGATGAACTATTTTATTATCTAAAGGGGGAAAGGTGGTTTCCAAAAATAGATCTTTGTCTGGGGTATCATCATCTTAAGGTTGGGGAGTCAAATATCCTAAATACTTCTTTCAAGAAAATATATGGCCATTATGAATATCTTGTAATTCCTTTTGTCCTAACTAATTCTTATGTAATGTTCAAAGCTTTGATAAATTAGTTATTTCACTAGTATATTGTTACATTTATTATGGTATTCATGGATGATATCCTAGTTTATTTGACATTTTAGAGAGATCATGAGCACTATATAAATTTTTTTGGGTAATATTGAGGAGAAAGAACCTTTATAGAAAACTATAAAAATGAAATTTCTAGATCCAATAGGTGAAGTTATTGAATATTTTTAATCAGTTACATATAGAATAGCATGAGGGTGATTTTGGTATGGTTTTGACCAGTGTACAATTTTTTTCATCTCTCCATGAGTCTATTCTATCAGACCATAAGTAGGATGAAAATTTCAAAGGAATTAGGGAAACCTTATATAGTGAGGAGACCATTCCTGGTTGGTCTCCTCCCTTTAATGGGATTCATTACTATGGGAATAAATTTTTCATCCCATCATCTTTCATAAATTATACATTTCTTGATTTTCATAGTTATTCATGGTTCATTAATCCTATAATGAATAAGATATATTATGAAATTATATATTGTTTCTGGTGGCCGAGTATGAAGTGTGATATTGCTAATTATGTGTCCTACTATTACACCTACCAGAAAAAAAAATTCAGAATACTTGAAGCCTTCTGGTCTGTTCCAGCCTCTTTTAGCTCCTATTTGGAAAAGGGATAAGGTATCCATGTACTTAATTGTTGGATTACCATAGACTCCATAATGAAATAATTCTATCTAGGGGGTGATCAATTAGTTGTAAAATTGACTCATTTCAATACAATCAGGGATGCCACCAAGGTTTAAGATCTGGGTAAGTTTTATATATAGGAGATTGTGAGGCTTCATAGGGTCCCCTCTACTATTTTTTATGATAGGGGTCATAGGTTCACTTCTAGATTCTATAATAGTATTCAAGGGGTGATGAGGACTCAATTTAGACTGAGTGTATCATACCATTCATAGATTGATAGTTAGATGGAGCGTGCTATAACGATTATAAAAGATATACTTTGTACCTATATATTGGATTTCATTGGATCATGGGACATTCATCTGGGACTGGTCAAGATCACTTATAATAAAATTTACTAGTCGTTGATAATAATGAATCCCTTGTGGCTTTGTGTGGTTACCCATTAATTTCATTTCTTTATTGGTCAAAGGTGGGTGAGGCCTCTCTCATAGGACCGAGTCTCATTCAGGAGACATTGGAAAAGATCCAAGATAAATTTTAATGATTGGTTATAGCTCAAACTTGGAAGAAATAATATGTGGATATTTGACTGCATCCTTTGCAGTTCTCTATTGGTGACCAGGTATTCTTGAAATTTTCTCCTCGGTTAGGTTACCATCGTCTTGAGAAATAGGGGAAGATAGCTCTTAGATATGTTAAATCATTTGAAATTATTGATTGGGTTGGATAGGTTACTTTTTGGTTGGTATTAATGGCATTTTTGATAGGTATTCATGATTTTTTTAAATATCTCAACTCAAAAAGTACCACCTCAATCCTTACCATGTTCTGAGTTGGTAGGAGATTGAGTTGGAGTTAGATGTTTCTATTGTCGAGAAACCAATTAAGATCATTGATTATAAAATTAAAGTATTTGATAGGAAATATATATTTTTTGTCATAACTATTATAGAATCATGGATCATATACTCATAATATTTTTTAGTATGAAACATCAGTGAGGGATTAGTGGCCTCACCCTTTTCCAGAGCTTCCATCTTCCACGTAACTTTTTGGGGAAAAAATTCCTATGGTGGGGATAATTATAAAATATCATTTAAACTATAGGTATGATCCCTTTTAAAATTACTATTTATACTGCATTACACATGTTTTTAAATGTTATCATAGGCTTGATAATTGGTGTTAGGCATTCAGAGGGGTAGTGAACCATTTGTGGGCTATTTGGTGTTGTAGAGGGCCAATGGCCAACTGGTGGAATCCTAGAAGAATTATATTACTATAAGAATGCCACCATCCATCTTGTGGAATCCCACCATCTATATAGTTGGCCTTCTATAAGATTATACATTCTCTCTTCTATCACCGGCTAGTTGGTGGTCTCAAGATGGGATGAATTAGAATATAAGTAAATTATTCCCCTAAAACATTTTTTTAACCCCTCTAATAAAACCCTTTAACCAAAATTCATTAATTATAACCTAATTGGATATCAAGGTTTGTATTAATATATCTCTATCATCTTCACTTAGCACTTTGATCTATATTTTTCTGTTTTCTCCTCCTTTGGTAAGTGTGATAAATTCCATCTTAATTCCTCGAATTATATTAGAATTGGTAGTGGTTCTAGGATATGTTGCTGGGATTTATTGATCATGTTATGATCCTTATCTAATATATTCTAGACCCATCATGTTTATTTCCTCTGAATTTTGGTTCTCTTATCATTTGTGGTGCAGAACATAAAATTATTGAGGTATGTGATGGTATATCCTCTCAAATGACCTCTTTCTTATGGAAATCAATTCTAAGTTGTGGGAATAATTGTTTAAGGCCTCCTCTCAATTTTCCTTTTGTTACCTTTCCTTTTGGTGCATAGATCTCTTCATAGGTAGTGTGTGACTCAATTTTTGTGTAGTTTGTTTCATATCTAACCTATTTTATATGAACCATTTTGGTTTATAAATGGTATTCTAAATTAATTTCAATGATCCTTGAATTGTTTGATATTCATGTGTAAAAAAGGATATTTTGGGAAAAGATGGGTTTTTAACTCATTTTGGTAAAATAAAGGTGTTTTTCAAAGAATTGTGAAATGGATTGTAAAAAAGGATTTCAAATAATCTTTTTGATAAAAAGGGTTGTTTAGATTTTTTTTTAAATGTGTTAATCCCTTTGAAATTTATTTTACATATTCCACACAAAGGATCCTTGTGTACCTTGGTGGAGGGTTTAGTATTGGGACTTGTCCATTGAAATTTTAAGGGGGTTCACTTTCTGGGGTGCTCCTCCATTCTTAAATCAAAGAAACATTGGATCCAGGAACTTGATGTTTACATTATAGGGGGTTTACGTCCTAGGGTTTTATTTTATCCCTATTTCACTGATGTATTGTATTTATGGACTTGGGTGAGCACTAGTCATTGTTTTTTATTTAGTTATGGGTGACCTGGATAGCCTAGCCTTTGTTATCCTAGGGGTGTTTACCATTGTGTTTTGTATTTTTACAATTTTGGATTTGATATGATATGATATATTCTTTGATAAGTGTAAATGTTTTATGTAAATTATACTTTAAAATTATATTTTTTTTGTTTTGTGAAAGGTTTGAAAAAAGAGATAATTACTTACCATGATTTTGGTGTAAAATTATTTAATTGTTTATCATTCCATGTTTTCTTTTAAATTGATCATATTGGGTTTATTTTATAGGGAATTATTATGGAAAACCTTTGTGGGATCCTACTAAGCATGTTTATCTCACACTCTGCACACTCTGTTGGGGTGTGTAAACCTTGTTTTATTTTATGCAGGAAAGGAAATGGCACCAAAGTTAGTTAATGAGGTTTTATATCAGCTAGGTATGGTATATAATGGTGATATGGTGGGAATCTACCCATGTATCACATGGGGTAGTAGTGGATAGTTTTGGGAGTACTTTCTTTTCATTGTTTTGTGGACAACATCTTAGTTTTATCTTGCTAACTTTGGTTGTATCACTACTGTTTCACTCTTTTGATTAATGCATGTTTATTTTATGGTTTTATTTATATAAATATTACAAGTATCTTGTTTAAGGTTGGTAAAATCAATCCCTTAGGTTGTTGGATGCTTGGGTGTTGGTCATCAGCCTGTGGGGATCAAGAACGCCCTTTGGAACTTGTCGCATTTCGGCTCAGAACCTGGTTGGACAGGTTTTCCATGTCAGGTCATGAAAATTATTCAAAAAAAACATTATTCATGTATTTTACCCATTAAAGGATTTTAGTTGGAGGTTTTTATAATGACCCAAAATTTTATCAATGAAATTTCCCTTCTTATAATGATGTCTTGTAGTGTAAAGAACATACATCACATAGAGAAACCAATAAACATTATTATTATAAATGAATAATGATAAATCATTTAGTAAATAAACCAATAATAAATCCTAATATTACAAGGTCATATTAAATAGAAAATAAAATAATAATAATAAGATAATTTGGATCTACTTGATCCACTAGAATAACTGCACTCACGAACAAAGTTGTAGAAATGAAACATAATTTTAATAATAAAATATTCATTTTTAATATTAAAGTATATATAAAATTGAGATAAAATATAATTGAATGAAAAATTAATGGACTAATATGTATTTATAGAATTAGGGAGCTCGTATGAATGTTATAAATCTAACCATTGGAATAGTAATCTGACCGTTTGAATAGTAATCTTACCATTAGAATAGTAATATGACCATTAGAATATTAATCTCACCTATATAAATAAAAAATAATATTTAGGTATATTATAAAATGAAAATATGATATATTTATATCATGGTACAAGTAAATAAATGTTTTTTTAAGTTGATAAATTCAGTGTTTTTAATTTTGTAAAACATAAATGTTTTATTTAAATTTTATAATGAATATAATTATTTAAATTAAAATTTATTTACAAAAAATAAATTCATAAATTAATACTATGATGTATTATAATTTTAATTTAATTTTAGAAGACCATAAGTAATTTTTAAAAGGGTCATAAAATTGATTATAATATTAAAATCAATATTTTTAAATTAAATGAGGATTTTATTTAAAAATTAAATTTCACATAATTATAAAATTATTTTTATAAATTAGATTTAATTTTTTAAATATAAATGGAAAAAATTGGTGAGGATTAATTTTTTATATTTTTCTAAAATAGTTCTATTTTGGGTGAATAATGAAATATGGTAACTTATGGTATTTAACATATAAGCCAAATACCTAAATTTTTGAGTCATGTGTGATGTAAGAACACATTAGTTAGAAATCACATGAACTATTTACTATATATAGTCACAATAATCAATACTATTGATATCATTGAGCCAAAAATAATAAACTAATGAAAATAAAAATCAATAACACCCCTCTCCTCCCCTTATAAATACCACCCCTTCTCCTCACACCTTTTAAGACTTAAAGCTTGAAAATTCTCTGAAAAAACCTCTCCTTCCCACTATCCCCACATCCAAGTGTTACTGGTCTCATCAAAATACCAATTTCAAGTTACTTAAGGGGTTTTTTAAGGATTTGATATTTAAGAAGTAACATTCTCAAACTACCTCTTTTAATTTATTTTTTTCTTCTACCTTCTCCTCACCTCGTTTACCCATAAAATAATAATAAATCCAGTATCATATATATAATTGGATTTTAAATTTCTAATGGAATATCTTCTATCCATCCCTTTTCTCATCTCCAATTATTCAATGAAACGAAACCATTGTCCAGATTATGGCGGTTAACCATCTCTGTGGGTAATGAGTTTTCATTTTATATTATCACCTTAAAGGATGCTCATAAAACTATTATTATGATTAAAAAATATTTTAATAAGTATATTATAACTTATTTCATATTATGGAACTAATATATAAATATAATATTAAATAAAATGAAACTAGTTCATGATGGTAGGTAAAATCACCTAAATAAACAAACCACATAACGATAAATTTTTACTCAAAGAATCATCCCCATTTCAGAAAAAAATGATATATGGGACCATTTAAACTTATTTAAGTGCATTAATACCATTTCATTTCACTTTTTGAGTTTTATTTCCATTTTACAGAAACATCCATAATTATACGCAAGTGAACTGACCATGAAACCATGAAACAAATGCTCCTGGAATAACGAAATTGAACTTTATAACTCATCAAAATGGCCATAAATGAACTTAATAAAATTTTCATAAAAGAAATATGTGGAAGAGGTTCTTAATTAAGTAACTAATGAATCTAAATTTATTATATAGGAAATTATTTTCAAGTGTAAAATGCATTCGGACATAAGGTATGAGATCTCTCTAAACCTCCATATTTCATTTGGGTAGTTATTTATCTCATTTCCCCTAAATTTATATCTCCATTATTCTTATATAATTATCCTATATTATATATATATTTTCTATAAAGATATATCTAACTCAATTCAAAAAATTTATGTTGAAATACATGTTTTAAATGGCTCTCTTCTCAATTCCTCTAAACAAGCAGACCCGATTAAAGGGAAATTATCTATTTGTTACCCATTTCAGGTACACTTCATAAACTATTTTAAGAAACAAACATTGTTCTAAAATAACTTTTTTTTCATTAAAAAAATTATATCATTTTTGGTTTTATGGAAATAATTATGTCATTTTCCTTTTTAAAGACCCTTCTTTGTTTTCCCTAAAACTATGCTTAAGTTAAACATTTCTAAAGTTACCTTGCCACTATTTTTCATAATTTTAATTTAGTAGGATTTCATTATTAATGATATATTCTTATATTTAATTTATTAATATCCAAGAAGAATTTAAATCCCTTATTTCATGGATACCATTATGATAAACCCTTTAGGTTTTCCTTGTGACATGATTTCAAAACCCATTTATTTCCATGGATAACCCTTATGATTATTCCTCATGTTTGATTTATTTATGTGGCACACATATTCATGTACATGTTATGATGGGTGCACCCAGATATCTCTCCAATGTATTGGGTAATGTTTAGTCTTATGAAACCCTATGTATGGGATTAAGGAGTAAATATAATCCATTATGGGACTCTATCCAGCATGTGATATTATCTTGGAAGTTATCCTTGACTCTTGTTTATGTCATGAATAGAAATTAAATTTTTATTAAAAGAATAAATAGAGTTTAAAGGAAGAAAAAAATGAACAATAGAATCAATGTGTCCTGAAGTGGTGAAGTCTAAGAGCATCTCCTTGAATAATGTGATTGCATTCATTAGGCAAGGAGCCTATAATTTCATAAACCCGGAGTATCTCCTCAGATTTCCCTTCCCTTGCTAACCCATTAGCCACAAAATTACATTGCCTCCAAACATGTGCAACAGTAATGCCCTGATTGATACTCAGTCTTCATATCCTAACATAATAGGTTAATTTCCATGGATAATAAAGCTTCCCATGAAGTAGGCGTGCCATAATCTCACAGTCAGATTCAATGGTCTCAACTGAGATATTGTATCTATCACATAAATAAATACCCATGTGCAAGGCTCTAATTTATACTCCAAGGGAATTTCCCAAGCCATAGAAAGCACTGAATCCAAAGATGAACAAACATTTTTTGTCCCTAAATAAGCCTCCTCCCATAATTTCTCTAGACAATAATGATCCATCAACATTGAGCTTTATCCCCTGGTTGGAGGAACCCAACTGATCTGCCTACCGTGATTTGAAGGTTGCTGAACCAAGTTCACCTGAGGCCTAGCGAGAAACCTGGATAACAAACCTGAACTCCACTAACCTTTGATGACCGATCCCATTTCCATATCCATTTCTCTAGTATGCACCTGTAGAAAAATGTGTGAATGCATCTAACCTTCTCGTTCCAGGTTCCTTACCTCCCATAGGTTCCAACCGACTATCACAAAAATCATGCCTTAGATCTTTCTTTCAAGTTCATTGGTCCTCGATCCCTGAAACCAGGCAGATATAAAGTCTTTCATAGAGTATATGTTATTTTGGTTATACATATTAAACCCCATAATCACCCAAAGGCTCCTGGCCCAATCGCTATGCAGAAAGATGTGAAAAATAGATTCTTGTGGAGGACTAATACAACAAAAACATTTAGAGATGGTAGTCGTGCATTTGTATTGTATGTTCTCATTTATAGGAATTTCTTGATTATGTATGCACCAGATAAGAAAATTCAGCTTCATTGGAATCTATTTACACCATAACTTCGAATCCCACTCATCCATAACTCCCTGAACATGGAAAATGGCTATGTAACCACGACTACAAAATCTACCAGAAACAGAACCAGTAATGAAAAAAATGTATGATTCATCAACAAGGAAAATGGAATCAAGAACTTCTTTTTTATCCTTTTTGAGGATATCCTCGATCAATTTTAGGTGATTGTAGGCCTATTTGAAGGATATGTTCAGAGTAGGTCACCCTAGGAAATATAGCTTCTTTCCAGCCCAGTTATCCCTCTACAAGTTGATTTCACCATTTCCAACCAGCCAACGAGAGTGATCCTTCATGTATTCAATATGACTAAGCATGCACTTAGATAGACTTGAAAAACACCTATTATAATAATACCAATCCTCCCAATGATCTCCATGTCTCTCCTGAAAAAACCTCACCCATAAGGACTTACATTTAATAATTTTCCATGCACATTGAGACTGTATAGAGTGAATGGTTTCAGAAATGTTTTAGAGACTAACCCACCCTCCTCAATTGTTTTAGCCATAAGACTCTAGGATGCCCAGTGGCACCACCCCGTTTAGTTATCATACCAAAGAAAAAAAGGCATGATGTTCTCCATTTTGATGATAGTCCCCTTAGGTGGGCTGATAATGGATAAGACAAGCATTGGAATTGTGTCTAACACATTGTTGATTAAATTAACCTTTCCTCTGAATGATAAAAACTTTCTATTCTAGTTGAAAATTCTACCCATGATTTTATTTATGATCTGATCAAATAAATCCTTCTTCATTCAGCTATTAGATATGGTGGTATCGAGATATTTCATAGGAATTTTCTTCCTTTGGATTCCCAATATCTCTTAAATTGATCCACTTCGTCTTCTAGGAAATTTGTGGGAAATTAAAACTTTACTTTTCTTTATGTTGATGCATTGACTGCTTAATTTTCAATAGAGAAACATGGTTCTCATGAAACAAGAAATATATATATGCCTTTCATTGATTAAAATCAAGATATCATCATCAAACATAATATGGGAAAAAATATTACTCCCATATTTTTTAGAGAATAGAAACATCCTCCCATCCTCCAAGTTTTGGTGGATGTTTCTTATGATTTCCCCATGGGAAAGTATGAATAGGTAGGGAAACATTTGATCCCTCTACTAGACACCTCGAACACTCTTGAACAAGCCAAAACTGTTTCCCATGAGAGAGAGATATATCCATGGTGATGACTATCATCTAAAACACATGTTGCAAAATCACTCCTGAAATCCAAGTATTCTCATAACACAAATGATGAAATCCCATTCGAGATTTTCATATTCTTTTTCCATGTCTAATTGGATAATCAAATTGGAACCAATCACTCGTTTTTTTAAGTCCCCCACCATTTATTTTTCAATACCAATTGCTCCTTGAATGCCACGTCCTTTGACAAAGCCATGTTGTTCCTCTGATATTACCTTTGGGATGATGCCACTTAACCTCATAAAAATGGATAGAGTGGATTTTATATGATAAGTTACAAAAATAGATTTTCATGAAATGATTAATAGTTGTAGGTTATTTAATTTTAGGGATCAAGACCACTCTAGAAGAACATACTCTTCTTGTAAGAGGGCCCCCCCTAAAAAATCATGCACTTCCTTAGCAACTTGAGCCTTCACCACATCCCAAGCCACAATATAGAAAGCACCCATAAATCCATATGGACTAGGATCACTATATTTCTTTATATTAGTAATAAATTCATTAATTTCATCTTCTTATGGAATTTCATATAGAAAATCATTATCTGATGAATCCACCTACCCCTGAATGAAATTCAAAAATTCACCCTTCTAATTAGGTATTCTCATACCAACCCATATTGGAATTAGGACCTGCCTATAAGCCTTCAAAGTGATCAAGAGAAACACCTCCTACAATGTTAACATCTAGGGTATAAGAGATGTTATCAAGTTTCAAATTAATTCTCATGTTGTTCTTATTATCTTTTAAACAATATTGGAAGAAGGATGAGTTCATATCCCCCTCCTTGAGCCACAATACCCTTTATTTTTGTCTATAAATTCTCTCAATATCAAAAAAAATTATACAGTAGTATTTTTTTTCTATGAGAAGCACAAAGCGACCATCCTCGCAACTCTCCTATAAGCCATCTTCTAATTTATCAATGTCAAACCTGAGGCCTTCCAAACTAACCTCCCTTTCTAGATTTTCCCTAAGAAAACCCTAGATATATATCTTAAGGAACCGAAGTAGGTTTTAAATCCCATCCCAAGAATGTACAGAATCCACACTCTCCCAATACATTTTCAGCATCGGCATGAATCCCTCTCTTTGATGCTAGAAATATGAATAAATGAAAGGTTGATGCTGGAGATCCCCTTTCTTCAAAGACACTAAAAGTGGAACATGGTCAGAAAAATATCTAGACATATGATCAACCAAATCCAATCTGAAAGAATCAATACCCTGAAGGTTAGAAATACAATGATCAAGATGACTCCATATCTGGTCGTTTCCCTTATGGTTATTACACCATGTAAGCGTGTTATCGGTGAAACCCATATCAATTAGACCTGTATCAGACATAAAGGTTTTAAAATCACTCATTGTATTTTTGAATCTCCAAAAACCTCCTTTATTTTTGGAAACATCCACAATAGTGTTGATCCCCCCCCACAAACCATGGGTAATTACCTAGGTTGAACAGGATCAGGTGATTCTAATGATCAAGTCTCTCCCAAATGTCACAAATTGCATAAAAAATGGAAAAAAATAATTTAGAAACCCCCAATATAACTTTGGTAGCGATGCTCTAAGCTGAGGCATCTATCAATTCAACATCTATCCCTCTATTCTATAAAACCCAAATGTGCTTTCTACATTTAACAGTATGAAAGTGGAAGGAAAAAACCAGTATCTTGGAAATAATTATTTAACCAATCTTCCTCTTGATTTGGTTCTAAAATAACAACAATGGATTCATTATTTACCTGAAATCTAAAGCAATAGAAGAACATTTTTTATATGACTCCAAACTTATAGAATTAAAGGTAATCACAGATATCAACAATTAACGAGATTGTGGGCCTCACGGCCGTGGTTATCTGTACAAGAAATTAAAGAAACCCGACATGCCTTTTTGGATTTGGAATGTGTCATGGTTCCACTTATTTTGGAAATAGAAGATAGAACTAGGATGGATTACTTAATTTCCTTCAGGGAAACTTCCAGATTAGACTAATCATATGGGTCGGACAGTAACAAAAACATGTTAATGGAGTTGAAAGGGGAAGAACTGGGGAAGGGATAGACAAGTTCTAGGAATAAAGAAACTAGAATCACCTTATCCAGATCAACACTCAACCTATATTACAGTGTTTATATTTAAATATAGATATTATGTGAACCAATTTTCTAAGAAAAGGTTTGTTGGAGATAGGCAATGACAACAACCTCCAAGGCAGCAAGTAAGGGCATATGATATCACTACTACTGAGGTGGATCCTGAAAATGATGTGGTGATAGGTATGTTTGTTATTTATTAAATAATATAAAACACACATTTTTATTCTGGTTGTACACATTCTTTCAAATCTTGAATGTTTAGTAGAACTATTCAAAAAATACCTCAAAATATTGAGGTTGAGTTATCCGTGAGAATAGAGAATAGGGAAATTATTTCATCTAAATTATATAACTCATTACTAGTCAATGTTTGTGGACTAAACCTCCCATAAAATCTCATATTCCTTTCTTAGGTAGAGTTTTATGATATATTGGTAATGGATTTTATGTTTTTATATAAAACCAACATCAACTATCGAGAGAGAGAGATCAATCTTCACATCCTAATGCATCCTCCAATTATATAAAAATTTAAATAGGGGGTTGAATATCCTTTGTAATCTACTTATAAAACATGGATAATATTATCTTATGAGAAATAATATCTACCTCAAATTATTGATACAAAGTAGAGGATCATGCTTGAATACATTTCCATTATGAGGGGCTACACTGATGTGTTCCTTAAAGAATTTCTCGGTCTTACTTTTAATAAAGATATTGGGTTCTCAATCGAACTTATACCTAGATCTCTATCCATATCAAATACTCTTTATATGATGTCCACCATTGAGTATAAATAACTAAAAAAGTAATTATAACAGAATCTGGACAAGGATTTTATATGCCTGAGTGCTTCATCATGGCGTGCATCGATCCTATTTATCAAAAATAATGATGGATAATTGTGGGTCTTCCACTATAAAAAAGGTCATCAGCAACGGATTTTTATTAGACTGTCATAATGTTACACCGACACCTAATAGTATAGTGGAGATTATTAAAACCACTAAATATTTCACGGTCTCTAGTCATTTAGCGACTATTTTTTTAATTTCATGGCGGTTTTTTATGTGTTTTTTGTAGAATTTAGTAGTTGTTTCAATGTTTATTTAGCAGTGGTTCTTTTATTTAAAAAATATCTGAAAAAAATATAAATAAAATGAAACAAACCACCACTGAACATATTTTTGGTGGTTTGTTTTAGCGACAGTTAATCGTAACCATCGCGAAACATATTTTATTTAATTTTTTTAGTATAAGCTACTAAAAATAGCTGTTAAATCAAAAAAATCAAAAAATTATTATTTAATAACAAACTGCAAATATAAAAAACTATCGGAATCTTCCAACTAAAATTAAATCCATACCATTTAAAAAAAATAAATAAGAAATAGAAAATCTACATAATATATTGATAATGTTGCACATAAATTTTTTTATTTTTTTATTCAAAAGAAAAAAAGTTAAAATAAAAAATAATGTATAATGAAAAAGACTTTGAAACATAAACTTACTTATTTAAGATAAGATTTGACACTTGAAACTAAAAAATAATAAGCAAATATTCTAATTTTTTTTAAAGAAACATGCACTGTTCTTGAAATCTACTTAATAAAAAAAATTAAAGAATTTGATATCACATCATTTACTATATATTAAAAACAAATCAGCGGCGGTTTTCCAATAATTTTACATCAATATGAGGTCATTTTCTATGGTTTTGACTATTCCATGCATGTTTTAGTGTTTTAAAACACTAAAAATGTATTTACAGACATCCTGAGAAAACTGTAATTAGAAATGACATGTCATTGGTTCGTACATTTCACAATACAATCTATGGTTATTTTCCCCTAATTTAAGGTCAATATGATGTCATTTTCTAGATTTTGGTCCCCAAATACTTGTTTTTAAAGGCTTTTGTACCTTTAAAAAGTGTTTATTGAGTAATTTAGACCACACCACACATCATATTGACATTATTTCTATACGTACATGTCAAAAGTAACTCAATGGTGGTTGTACCATGATTTCAAATTAATATGAGGTCATTTTATATGGTTTTGATTATTCCTCGCATATTAGAGTGTTTTAAAACACTAAAAATGAATTTATAGCAATTCAGGGAAAACGATAATTTGGAATTATGTTTTTGGTTCCTACATTTCGAAATTAAATCTATGGTCAATTTCCCCTGTTTTAGGGCAATTCGACATTGTTCCCCTGGTTTTAACCCTCCAACAATTGTTTTTAATGGATTTTTACCTTTAAGAAGTGTTTACCAAGTAATTCTAACCACACCACATGTTATATTGAAATTTTTCTATCTATACACATCAAAAAGACTCATCAGTGGTTGTCCCATGATTTCACATCAATCTGAGGTCGTTTTTTATGGTTTTGACTGTACCAAACATGTTTTAGTGTTTTGAAACACTAAAAACACATTTATAACCATCTAGGGAAAACTTTAATTCTAAATGACATGTATTTGATTCCTACACTTCACAATTAAATATATGGTCAATTTTCCCGGATTTCAGGGCAATCCAACATCATTTTCTAGGTTTTGATCCCCCAACACTTGTTTTTAAAGTCTTTTGTACCTTTAAGAAGTGTTTACTGAGTAATTCTGACCACACCGCATGTTGGATTGATGTGTTTTCTATGTGTACATATTGAAAAAACTAAAGGGTGGTTTTCCCATTATATCATATCAATATGAGGTCATTTTTTATTGTTTTGACCACTCCACGCATGTTTTAGTGTTTTAAAACACTAAAAATGTGTTTATGGACATCTAGGGAAAACAATGATTTGGAATGACATGACATTAGTTCCTATATTTTACAATTAAATATATGGTGGATACCCATTGATTTTAGGGTAATATGACATTTTTTATAGGTTTTTACAACCTATAACTTGTTTCTAAAGGATTTTATTCCTTTAAGAAGTGCTTACCGAGTAATTCCGACCACACCACACATCAAATTAACATTTTTTCAATGATTACATGTCAAAAAAACTAATTGGTGGTTTTTTCATGATTTCACATCAATATGAGGTCATTTTATATGGTTTTGACATTCCATGCATCTTTTAGTGTTTTAAAACACTAAAAACACATTTACAACATTCCAGGGAAAACTATAATTCAGAATGACATGTGGCTAATTCCTACATGTCATAAATGACTTATGGATCATTTTCATAAAGTATCAAAATAATTCAAATGTTTTTGCTTAGTTTTGAGTAGGTCAGTTGTCCTTTTTACTAAATTTGATGTCAATTTTAATTAAAAAGACGTACTTGAAGACATATCGATCACACCATACATTGAATGGAGGTGAGGATAATTCCTACACATATCAAATGACGTATGAATTATTTTCCTGAAGTATCAAAATAATATGAATGTTTTTACTCAGTTTTGAGTACTTCACTTTTCTTTTTTACTAAAAAGTCATTTTAAACTGGAAACATGCACTTTGACACATACCAATCACATCATGTATCAGTTTGACATGATACCAATTTCTACACATAAAAATTGATTTATAAATATATTTCATAAATTATCAAGAAAATTCAAGTGTGTTTGCTCAGTTTTCAAGGAGTGACACTTTTTTAACTAAAATATCGATTTAAAACTGATAACGGACACTTTGAGTCATACCAGGCACATCGTGTATCGGATTTAGGTGTGGCTAATTCCTACACATCACAAATAACTCATAGATCATTTTAATAAACTATCAAAACAATTAGAATATATTTTATCAATTTTGAGTATATCAGTTGTATTTTTTACAAAAATTAATGTCAATTTTAAATAAAAGGAAGCCCTCAGAATCATACCAGTCACACCATGTGTCATAATGAGGTGTGGCTGATTCCTACACATACCAAAGTCTTAAAACATTCCAAATTACCAATTTCATTGTAATTTCCATTTCCTTTATTTGTTAAACTTCCAACACTGCATATTGACTCAATATTCTTAGCTGAAAAATCTTTCTCATTTTTGAAATCTAGAAGAGTATAGGAAGAATATATTGCCATTATATCTCAAAAATTCACCACAATAGGAACATGAGATTCCTTTACTCTTCTATATTTCAACAATGAGGAAAAAAAATTCTGATAACATTGACTCAATATGCAGTGTTGGTAGTTCGACAAAGAAAAGAAATAAAAATGAAAACTATGGTAACATTGGAAGCAAGAAAAATTTTACCTATTTTATGGATTGTTGTAGATAGTTGGAAAAAATGAATTCCCAAAAGATCTATGAAAAAAACTATTAGATAAAAATGATAAGGAAATTAACTTGAAAATAGTATATAAAATGATGACAAAATTAATTAAATAATTAGTAAGCATTCAACTTTTCATAATGGTTGTATGCATTCTTGATGTGTTTCCTTATTTTCATTATATCAGTTGTAGGCTCAAAGTAAAATCTCTTATGATCATTAGAAGCTTCTAAAAAACCACCCCAACCTGAACAAAAGAATCCACCTATAAATAAAAACAATTATTATATGAGTAATACCAAAAATAAATAAATATGAAACAATAAATTTTAGCACAAATGAAACCCATGAAAATTATAAAATGTTTTTAATATGTCTTCAAAAATTGAGAGTTAGAATATGTATTGTCATTTTCAATAAAGCTAAAATTATTTGTTCTTATATATTTACTTTTTAATTTTTTTTTATTTTTACTGTGGTAACATGTTTTTACCTATATAAATTATGTTTTACTAAATATATAAAATAACACCTAAAACTAATTTTTTTTGTGTTAATCCTTCATTTTTATGAATTTAATGTAATGAAATTTATATTCATGATAAAACATACATTTAAAATAAAACATTTTATATATTAGAAAACTATTTTCTGTAGAAAAATAATATTTTTACTATAATTTTTTCTTAATATTATAATACATTTATTACCAATAAATTTTTTGTTAATATAATAATATATGTTTGTAAAAATCATTATAGTGTCATTATTTTAAATAAATCAATCTAATTTATTAGTTAAAAGTTACAAAACAATAATAAAACAATTCTTCGAAAATAATATTTTAATCATTTTCATGGTCATCAAAATTAATCATAGTAATTATACATGTATTCCCTAAAAAGACACTAGATTTATTACATAATATGATAATATTTATCTAAAATAAAATATACATTTTATGGATATAATTTCAATAGGTGAATAAAATTGATTTTTTAATTAAATTGAATATATTAGTATTTTGATTAAAATATTAAATATATTTGAAAAATTATGTACAAGTGTTTTATAAATACAAAAAACTATAATTTTTATTTATTATATTTTTATAATATAAAAATACATCAACAAGTTTAATTCATTATTCTATTATAGTAATTTAATGAAATTAAATGTTTTAGAAAAATTGGTTTTTTCAATATTTATATATAAAACAATTATTTATGAAAATTATGAAAAATTATTAATAAAATAATATTGACATTTTAGGATAAAAATGATGTTTATTTTATAAAATTAAAATTAATAATCTTTATAATAAAAAACTATATATATAATGAAATGTGTTTTTATAGGAAAATTATTATTAAAAAAATATTCAACTCTATATGAGCTCATGATATGTCATACATACCCAAAATATTCAACTCTATATGTCTACCATGGGTTTAAAAGATACACACCCCCTTCTACCACTATAAAGGATGGACCCTAGAGAACACCATCTGTTCGGGCTATACATAGTGTTTTTATTTCCAATTTTAAAGCTTCCATGGATTCATTAGAAGAATTATGATGAAATAATAATGAGGTAAAATTAATGAGAAAGGGGTAAATTATTTTTTCCTTAAAATATTCAAAAATTATATATAATGTAGTTGTATAATCAACCTTTTTCTCTATTATATGGAAACATATATCAAATGATATCTATCCAATTAATCCATATAATGAATAGCATATAAGTGTGTTAACCAAGGCCATACCCATATCACCTTTAACCCACATACCCTATTTTGTATAGAAATAAACTCAATATGAGAGAGTTTTCAAGGAGAAAATAAAAAAGGACAAAACTACAATTACCTATTCACTAACCAATAAAGTGTAATCTAATACCATGTATAAATAAAATCGAAATTTTAGAGAAAATTTATAAGAAAATAACATCTTGTGCAATAATATGTTTAGGGTGATTATGGGGAAGATGATGCAACCCTTAAGGGGGTATGTGTTTCCACCAAAGAGGCGATCTGAGTTGAGGAGAGGGAGGTCGGAGGGGGGTCTGTATTGCCACCAAGGAGTGGGACTGAGCTAGGGAGAGTGAGGTTAGAGGGGGGTGGTATGCATTGTTGCCGAGGAGGGTAACCAAGAGGGGGGAGGTGTGGGTCACGTCTCCACAGAGGACGGAGGTGGGTCAGATGGGTGGGGGAACAGGGGTCACCAATGAGGTGATAGGTTCAGGGTCACCATCGGGGAGGGGGGAGGAGGATGTTGGGGAGGGGGATAGGGGTTGGGGTCATGTAGAGGGAGGGGGGAGGGGGAGGAATTAGGGATTTTTTATAACATTTATAAGTGGTTAGATTTAAACCGCCGTTAATTTTTAAAACTAAAAAAATATAGTGGTGGTTTGATTAAACCTCTACTATATTGTATTTTTTTAACTAAATTTATTTCATAGAAATTACTAAAATTTCCACTAATAAAATTATGCTAATTAGTGTTTTTTTGTAGGGTTCATTGATTATTGTGATCTCAAAAAAGTCATGATAAAGAACAAGTATCCCCTACCATGGGTAGATGACTTGTTTGATCAACTATGTGGGGCCAAGTATTTCTTTGAAGTGGACCTTCTATCAGGATATCACTAATTAAAGGTTAAGCGGTAATATATTTCCAAAACTACCTTTCAAACAAGGTCTAGACACTATGAGTTCATAGTTATTACCTTCAGACTCACTAATTCTCTATAAATTTTCATGGAATTAATGAATACAGTCTTTAGAGATTACCTAGACAGTTTGTGGTAGTCTTTATAGATGATATTTTGATATACTCCATGAGTAAGTAGGAGCATGAGAATCATTTGAATACTGTGTAATGACTTTGTGAGGGTAAAATCTATATGAAAATTATATTAAATGTGAGTTTTGGATAGAGGAAGTATCTTTATTGGGGAATATTATCACTAGAAAAAGGATAAATATAGACCCTTCTAAGATGAAGGCAATCAAGAAGTGGCCCAGGCCAATATCTATAATAGAAATTTGTAGTTTCCTTAGTCTAACTGGGTATTAATAATGATTTATTAGGAACTTATCATTATTTTGTAACCCATTAACTAGTATGACTCAAATGGGAGTAAATTCTTTATATAATAGTGAAAGTGAATATTACTTTAAATAGTTAAAAAAAGGCTTATCATTATACCAGTACTTACACTAGACACAAGTGGATAACTCTTTGTGGTATACAGTGATGCATCCAAGATGGGATTAGGATCTGTATTGACGAAAAATGATAAATTGATAGCCTATGCCTCAAGGAATCTGAAATTTCTTGATTAAAATTATCCCAAACATGATCTGGAGTTGGTGGTTGTGATCTTCACATTAAAAATTTGGCAGCATTATCTCTATAAGGAGAAGTGTAAGATATATATTGATCACAAGTGAATCAAGTATATATTCCCACAGAAGGAGATTAATATGCACTATATAATATTGTAAGATCTCATTAATGATTATGACTTCTCAATCCACTACCATCTTGGTAAAGAAAATAATGTGAAGTATTCTCTAAGTATAAAAGATCTTAAAAATTTATCAATGATGAGAAGTGAGAAGGATCCAATCTTCTTAGACTTACAAATAATGGACATGGGAATCATAAAGGAAGGAACATAATCATTCCTTTCTAAAATTATTTCTCAACCATCCCTTTTAGATAAAATAAAGTATTCTCAAACAGATGATGTGTAAATTCAAAAAAAGGTGGAATCTATCATAAATGAGAAATCCTCAGAGTTAAGGATTCATAATATTTGGTTCATGACTTTGTATACCTCAAATCTTGAGATAAATAGGGATATTTTGAATGATGCACAAATCTCGATCTTATCTATCCACCCAGGGAGTAAAAAGATGTACCAAGAACTATGAGGTCACAATTGGTGGGAAAATATGAAGAAGGAGATAGTTGAATATATATAAAAGTGCCTAGTATGTCAACAAGTGAAGGCTAAAAAGAAAAACTCTAAGGGGATGATTAAACCATTACCCATAGATACATGGAAATAGGAAAACATCACCATGGACTTTGTGACTGGACTTATAAATAAATCTATAGGAAATAATGCTATATGGGTTGTTGTGAATCATTTTTATATGACTCCTCAATTTATTATAATTAGAGAGGACTTCTCACTCGATCAAATTTCATGGATATACATCAAATAAGTGGTGAGGCTGGATGGAGTACCATTATCAATTATATTTTATAAAGATATTATATTTACCTCTATATTATGTAAAAGTATCCAAAATGACCTAAACATTGAGATAAACTTCGGTATGGATTATCACCCCTAGACAGATGGCTAGTCTGAGTGAATTGTTCTGATAATGGAAGATGTGTTGAGAGTATGCTCGATGGACTTCAAAGGAGGATGGGACCAATATCTTCCTTTGGTCTAATTCTCATACAAAAATAATTTCCACTCAAGCATCCAAATGACTCCATATAAATAATTTTTATAAGAAATTATGAAGTACACATGTATGATGGGATAAAGTTACTGAATGCAAGCTGTTGGGACCTAAAATGGTTGAGGAAATGGTTAAAATGTGAAGGTTTTTTCAATGGAACATCAAGGATGCCCAAATTTTATAGAAGATCTATGAATAAAATTATCGACGGGACCTAAAGTTTGAGGTTGGAGATAATTTATTCCTACACATATCTCCATTGAAGAGAGTAATGATATTTTTGAAGAAGGTAAAGCTAAGTCCCAGGTAAGGCCCTTTTAGATTCTTGATCATATCAAAGTTATGGCATATCAACTAGCACTTCCACCAACCATGTCTCAAGTACATGATGTATTTTACGTATCCATCTTGAGGAAGTACATAACAGATTCCTAATATGTATTGATTTCTAAGGTGGTACAGCTGGAAAATGATCTCTCTTATGAGGAGCAGCTGGTGAAGATCTTAGATTATAGTGATAAAGTTCTACACACCAAGATTACTTGCTTGGTTAAAGTACTATGGAAGAACCAAAAATATGAAGAGGAGACATGGGAACTAGACAAATTGATGAAGGAGAAGTACCCTCACCTTTTTTTCTCCTTAGTATGTAAAATGAAATTTTTTGGGTGAAATTTCATAAGTCAGGAATAATGTAATAACCCAAAATTTTATTAATGTAATTTCCCTTATTATAATTGTGTCATGTAGTATAAAGCACATACATCACATAGATAAAAAAATTATTGTTATAAATGAAAAATGATACATTGGTTAAAAAATAACCCCATAAGAATTCCAAATATTATAGTGTAATAATAAATAGAAAATAAAATAATAAGAATAGGATAATTTGGATCTGCTCGATCCACCAGAATGATCACACTCATGAACAAAGCTATAGAAATAAAACATAATGTATATAATAAAATATTCATTTTGAAGATGAAAGTACATATAAACTTGAGATAAAATATAATTGAATATATAATGAATGGGATAATAGGTATTTATATAATTAGAGAACCCATTTGGTCATTGTAAATATGATTGTTGGAATAGTAATCTGGCTGTTGGAATGGTAATTGGACCATTGGAATAGTAATTTAAGCATTAGGAATAGTAATCTTAAATTTATATCAGTAAACCCACCTATGTAAATTCAAAATAATATTTAGGCATCTTATAAAATGAAAATACGATATATTTATATCATGGTACAAGTAAATAAATGTTTTAAAAATGATAAATTAAGTGTCGGTATTTTTTCAAAACATAAATGTTTTATTTTAAATTTTATAATGAATATAATTATTTAAAATAAAATTTATTTTCATAAAACATATATAATTTTTGTGTAATTTTATGGGACGATAAGTAATTTTTCAAAGGGTCATAAAATCAATTATAATATTAAAATCATCATTTTTCAAATAAATGATGATTTTATTTAAACATTAAATTTATCATATTTAGAAAATTATTTTGATAAAATGGATTAATTTTTTTAAATCTACACATCAAAAAATTGTTATGGTGAATTTTTTATATTTTTCTAAAATAGTTGAATTTTGGGTGAATAGTGAAATACGATAATTTATGAAATTTAACATTATAATCCAAATACATGAATTTTTGAGTCATGTATGATGTAAGAACCCATTATTTAGAACATAAATGAACCATTTACTTCATATAGTCACAATAATCAATACTATTGATTGTCTCGAGAAAATATAATAAACTAATTAATATAATAATCAAAAACACCCCTCTCCTTCCCTTATAAATACCACTCATCACCACCTCTTCTCCTCACACATTATAAGACTTGAATATTTCCCAGTATCTTAAAAACCATCTCATAACCACTATCCCTGCATCCAAGTTCTTATGGTCTTTCCAAAATACCAATTCCAAGTTCCTTAAGGGGTCCTTCAATGAAGTGATATTCAAGAGGTAACATTCTCAAACTACCTCTTTTAATTTATTTTATTCTTCTACATTATCCTCACATAATTAATAAATAAAATAATAATAACTCTAGTGTCATTTATATAATTTAATTTTATATGTATAATTTAAAATCTTCTATCCATCCCTTTTCTCATCTCCTCTTATTCAAAGAAATGAAAACATTTTCCAAATTATGGTGGTTAACCATCTCTGTGGATAATGAGTTTTCATTTTCCATTACCACCTTCAAGGATACTCAAAAAATTATTATTATAGTTTAATATGATTTTAATAATTATATTATAATTTATTTAATTTTTTGGAACTAATATATAAACATAATATTAAATAAAATGAAACTAGTTCACGATGGTTGGTAAAACTGCCTAAATGAACTAACCACATAAAAATAATGTTTTTACTTAAATAACCATACCCATGTCATAAAAAATGAAATATAGTAACATTTAAATCTATTTTAGTGCATTAATACCATTTAATTTTAATTTTTTAGTTTTATTTTAATTTTACAAAGACATCCATAATTATACACAAGTGAACTGATCACAAAACCATGAAACAAATGCTCCCAGAATGACAAAATTAAACTTTATAACTCATCAAAATGGTCATAAATTAACTTATTAAAATTTTAATAAATAAAATATATTTTTAATAGGTTATGAATTAATTAATTAATTAATATAATTTCATTATCCAAGAAATTAAGTGTAAGTGCAGAACGCATTCAGACATAAGGTAAGGGATCTCTTAAACCTCCATATTTCCTTTATCTAACACTTTATCTCCCTTTTCCTTAATTTATATCTCCTTTATTATTATATATTTATCATATATTCTGTATATATGTTCCAAAAATATATATCTATCTCAATTCATCTTTTTTATGGGTAAATACATGTTTTAAAGGGTTCCATTCTCAATTTCTCTCTACTAGAAAACCCGATTAGAGGGAACTTATCTGTTTCTTACCCATTTTTAAGAACACTGCATATAATACTTTAAGCCACAAATTTTTTTTTTAAAAACACACATTTTATCAGGAAAAAAAATTTCAGTTAATTTATGATTTAATGGAAATAATTATGCCTTTCTCCTTTTTAAGGACCCTTCTTTCTTTTCCCTAAAACTATGCTTAAGTGTCACATTTCTAAAGTTACCTTGCCACTTTTTTCATGTTTTCACTTCCATTTTATTTCATTATTACTGATATTTTCTTATATTTTCTTTATTAATATCCAATAATAATTCAAATCCATTCTTTCATGGATACCCTAATGATACACCCTTTTGTTTTTCCTTATGATAAGATTACAAAACCAATTTATTTCCATGGGAAACCCTTATGATTATTCCTTATGTTTGCTTTATTTATGTGGAACACATATTCATGTACATGTTATGATGGTTGTTCCTAGATAGTACTCTAATGTATTGGAAAATTTTTAGTTATATGAGATGTTATGTATGAAATTAGGGAGTAAAATTAATCCATTATGGGACTTTTTCCACCATATGATATTGTCTTGGCAGTTATCCTTAACTCATGTTTATTTCATGATATATTTTTACACCACATTTCTATATTTCCATGATCATATGATTACATGTTTTCTATGTTATGACTTTATATGTTTATTCATGAGACATTCCTTTTATGTTATCATGTTATGCCTTCTGACTTATGTGTTATGCTTCTTTTCAATGTTTATTACCTTACTGTAATTTTAAGATTATCCCTTTTTTCTATTTATTCCACAAGTTATCCTATGAAATTTATAGAGATTAATAAAAATATGTTTTATTCTAGTTTCATGTTTTCTATTTATGTACCTAGTATTCCAAAAATACTCAGATTTTTTATCCTTGATATGCATTTGATGGATAATTATGCTTAAAATCATGTGATAATATGAGTAAAAGTCTTGGGTCACTATAGTTTTGTCATATTTTCACATGGATATGTGGTATAAATTATGTGAAGATATAATAATTTTAACAAAACTCTAAAAATATTGAAAACATAAGGATTCATCTAGTGGTCTGTCATATGGGATATTATTATAGAATCACTTATTTATGGCCTTGTTATTATTCTTGAATAATTTAAAAACTGTAAAATATATCATGTTTAACAAAAAAACATTTTACGATTTATAATTTTTTCATGTTATATTTATATATTCTTGTAGTGAAATGATAATTAGCCTCTCAAAGTATGACTTTGAGTTATTCCTAACTAATGTTCATCATTGAGTACTATATTTTGTAAAGAAATATTATGTTTATAATGAGTGGGATTTTTTATAGAGATATAAAATATACCCATAAGACAAAAAACCAATTTTGTGTGCTTGATGACCCACTAAGTATACCACATAGAGTTTCATGAAACACGTATTTAGTATATTGAGGGTGCATATTTCATATTGAATCCTCATAAATAAGTTTAAAAAATATACCTAGCATTATAACATTCATACATTGATAACTTAATTAAACTATCCTTGAGGGTGGACTAATCAGAAGTAGTTGGGTAGGTTATTGATTATGTCATTG
Source organism: Viscum album (assembly GCA_963277665.1). Taxonomy (NCBI): domain Eukaryota; kingdom Viridiplantae; phylum Streptophyta; class Magnoliopsida; order Santalales; family Viscaceae; genus Viscum; species Viscum album. Next base: position 597,897,352 of record OY728132.1, on the reverse strand, counting down.
GTTAAGGTTTAACTATAACAGGATGTGTCTTCTAATATGATGAGTATGAAATATTTACCCTTTATTTAGATATACTAAAGATGTTTATGGTTATATATAAAGGTTTTTACCATTGTGTTTTGGATTTTTACTATTTTGGATTTGATATGATACATTTTGTGATAAATGTAAATGGATTTTGGAAATTATGATTTGAAATTATATTGTCTATTTTTGTAGAATATTTGGAAAAGGGGGAATTTTTTACCAGTATTTTGATATAAAATTATGTAATTTATCATCATGTTGTTTTTTTAAATTGAGCATTTTTTGATTATTTGATAGATACTTGTTATGGAAAACCAATGTGGGGTCCTACTGAGCCTATTTAACTCACACCCTGCACAGTCCCCTGGGGATGGGTAGACCTTTTTTTAATGCAAGAAAGGGAAAGGTGATGCAGTGATTTGGTGAGGTTTTATACCAGCTGGGTATGGTAGCTAATGGCGAGAAGGCAAGATGTTTCCCATGTATCACATGGAGAAACAATGGATAGTTTTAGGTGTCCTTTATTTTCATTTTTTATGGAAATTACCTTAGTTTTATCTTTCTACCTTTGGTTGTATTGCTATCATTTCACTCTTTTGATTATGGAATATTTATTTTATGGTTTTTTTCTATATATATTCCATGTATCTTGTTTTAAGTTGGGAAAATATTTCCCTCTGGTTATTGTATACTCGAGTGCTAGTTGTCAGCTCATGAGGATCAGGAAATCCATTTGGGTCTTTTTGTATTCTGGTTCAGAGCCTAGTTAGATAGGTTTCCTAGTCTAGGTTATGAAAATTATTCAAAAAAACATTATTCATGAATTTTATCCATTAAATTAGTTTAGTGGGAGGTTTTTTAAAATTCTCACATAGAGATGTGGCATGAATTATATTTATATATAATAAGTTTAACAAAACTCTAAAAATATAGATAACATAACTTCACTAGTGTTTTATCGTATGGAATATGATTTTATAATCACTTATGTATGGTCTTTTTAGTATTCTTGATAATTAGCCTCTAAAAGTATGACTTTGATTTATTCCTAATTGGTATTCATCATGGATTACTATATATTTTAAATAAATATTAATTTTATCATGGGTAGTAATTTCTATAAATATATAAAATATGATAATAAGACACAAAACAAATTTTTTATTCTTGATGACCCACCTAGTATACCACATAGACTGTCACGAACTATATCTTTGGTATAATGAGTGTGTATGTTTCATATTAAATCCTTGTACCTGAGGTTAAACTAGAAACCTAGAACAATAACCTTCATACTTCTATACCTCATGTACACTATCCTTGAGGATGGACTAATAAGGATTCGTTAGACATGTTATTAATCAGGTCATTGGTTGAGGTTTAACTAAGATCGGATGTGTCCTATCATATTATGAGTATGAAATCTGGACCCATGATTGAGATAGACTAAAGGAGTGTACATTCATTCCTAGATAAGTGACATGATATGTTATTATATATTGGGTGAGGGGAATGTGATATTCTCATACATCATGGTGAATGACATCTGATGTATTCATCTATTTGTTCAGTCTATACTCAAAGAATCGAGAACGTTTGAGTAGAAATATGGGATTGATATACTCTAGTTGTATTTTTTACTTAATGTCTTGGAAAATAATATTATATGATTATGCATAATTTTATATGATAAAATAAGTAGATACAAGTATAGATATACTTTTGTTTGATATAGATCACACCAGATCCCTTTATAGCATGAGTAACACTTATGATTTTCTTTAGGCTTCTCTTTACTTACATTTATGAATTATGGGATTTATATTTGTTGTTAAGAGTATAAAGTCTCATGGTTTCATGCATTTTCATTGATTAAATAGTGATTAATATTTATAAAACTTAGATAAGTGCTCTAAAATTACTTTAGAGTTTATCTATAAATATTTTTTGATATATATACATAAATTATTTCATATGATATGATACAATGTGAAATTAATGATGGGTTTCCAAAAATATTTTTTAATATATCCAAAAGGATTTTTTGATATGGTTTCACAAGTTATTTTATATGTTAAAATATTAGGTAAATGGCACAAAGTCTATGAAGCTTTAGTATAAGTGATAGATTAATAGAGATATTCCTTAAAGCATATTATACATATGATATGTTTTTATTTATATAATATTATATAATATTGGAATATTTTATTTTATGAAATATATAAAATCAAATCATATTTTGTGTATTGGTATAGGATATCATATTTTAATTCCCCTAGCCTAGATTCCAAAAAGGAACTTGAATTAGGATAACCACTAATGCCATGGGTGTTTTCCTATCACCTAGAGCTGGTGACTATCACTTTGGGTGTCAATATAGAAATGGGGAACAATTTACCCATTAAGGTTTATATAAAAATCTATTATGAGGTTCCTCCAACATACCATCATAATTCATACACATGTTATACCTCTCCCAGATAAATAAAAAAACACCTCCTACGGTTAAATGATAATATAAAAGAAATAAAGATATCTCCAAATGAATAAAGACAAAAATGTATGACCTTTCAACATGAATACATGCTAACAAGGTCATATAAAATAGAAATACGTGATATTACCAACTGTATAAGGTGATGTATTGACATTTCCTTGAAACAATATGGCCTCCTTCTCCATCCCCACATGGATAATGAATACACAATCTTTCAAAAACACCTCACCAGCCAACACAACATCTAACATGTATCTACATACCAATCATACCTAAAATATAGAAAGTGAAACTACATTTCCACTAGAGTGTCCATAGAAGGTGTGAGAACATAAATACTCAATAGGTCACTGCTAATGTACTTAAACATATTAGTGAATAAATCGGTGTATGCATGAACATGTATACTCATTTATATATATATATATATATAGTTTTACAAAAAAAAACCATAATTAAAATATGGCATGGATGACATGCAAGTGATATTTAGATGAAAAAAGGATATAATAAAATAACTTCATGTAATATAAGGGTTTATACCTATACTCATCTACATTAGGTCTATCATAATATTAGTAACATGACTAGGGGAAGGAAATCTTACAACCCATTACCTACAAAAATCATCATATAAAAGATTTAGTGCATAATCCCTTCCCATGGGAAAGAGAATGTGTATATTGATTCAATACACTACTGGCTTATCTCATGGGAAAGGGGAAGGGGTATACAGTATTCAGGCTGAAACACCCATAATATTCAACCCTATGAATCATTGGTTGTCATACCTACTTATGGTTCATATAGAAACTATACAAATATACATAACCCCTATAGCATGATCATCATATGTCAAAACTATATACATGATCATAGAAACTCTAATTAAAATCAACATTGTGATCAGTACATCAAAATATCAACATGATTTCTTAGGTTGTATCACAAATCATATACATATAATATAATAACACATTGCACATAAATGTGTTATACAACATGAGAAATCCATGGGTATTATGTTAAGGAATTTTAGAAAGATTAAAATTATAAAAGTAAACATGGCCCAACTTATGGAATATTTCTTAGGGAGTGTTCTAGATATATTCCATATAAACATAAACTATAGTGTAAATATAACTCTCTAGTTCATTACTTTCAATCTAAAAAAGTATCTATCATATTGTGGAAGTTATAAGTGGGAATTAGTGATAATTAAATTAATAGATTGAGCATGGTACTAGTCATAACCAATACATACTTATAGTGATCTAAATAAAGAATAAAATTAATTGTGGAAGTTGAATTAAAAATATTCACTTAAAAAGAAATTTTCCTTTCAAATAGGTATTTCATCATTAAATTTTAATTTAGGAAAAACATTGTTTTAGATAAAATATTCCAAATGGACCGAAGGCCTTATTTTTTATTGATTTTTGATTACCCCCCTTTCAAAAGATGAGGGGGAACCCTTACAAGGCCCGTAGGCTTAGAGATTACATGACCCGTAGGTCTTAGGAAATATTCAGACTGTAACTACATGGAACTGATCCTCCCCGGCTTCTTCATTGTGATGTTATCTATCCAGCTTTGCATGTCTTGTTCGGCTAGAATTCACATGCATGCATAGTCTGGTCCTGATAGAAATGTCATACCCTCTCTTTCTAAAAAATCTGCTTAGCTTCTGCTCTAGAGAATGTGCCTGCTCTGAATCCTCATCTGAAGTCTGCTCCTTGTAGAGTCTGTCTGGTCATTAAGCACAATTTTAGGTGGCCTAAAGGCCTTGAGGTGGCCCTAAGGCATTGAGGTAGCCCGAAGTCCTTCAGGTGGTCTGAAATCCTTTACTGGCCCAAAGGCCTTGGGTGGCCTGAAGGCTTCTAAAGGACCCGAGTCCCAAACCGGTGGCCTAAAAGTCCAAATGGATGAATAGTTCCAGATGCTATAGTACCGAACAGTACCTGCTATAGTGCCTGCTATAGTACCTGCTACAATAACCCAAAAATTATGTCTCCAAATGGTTATAAACTCGGGTCTCTTGGATTCACTTATCGAGTCATCACCAACTGGGTTGAGGCTCATGTTCTAGATAAACATATTCATAATGGTTAAAAAACTTACACTTTAATCCATTATTATAAAAAAAGGAGCCACACAAAATTATCATTAAAATTGGTACTTTATTTTAAATGGATAGTTATTTAACATTTTAAAGGAAAGTATGTTTCATAAGCCTAGTTACAAGGTAAAGGGTTGAAACAAACTAATACAAATATTGGTACTTTGTAATATGAAAACATTTTCTGATTTGTAAATATTAAGTTTTGTTTATAAATAAAACTCTATTTAGGAAACCAAATATAAATAATAACCATATCATTTCCTCACATCATACTATCCTTTCATCACCTTTCCACTGATACAACTCTTAAACATTGTGAATTTTGAATCATTTACATGTAACTCTTTCATGCTATGGTATGAGAAAATAATTTCTTTAGTAAAACATAACAAAGGAATGAAAGATCAATACTATGAAGAACATGATTAAACTATTCAATATTTAACATTTTAAGTCATTCCTTACTCCAAAAATATAATTTATGTAATAATAACATGAATTTCACCATTTATTTCATTCCACACATGTATCATCATATAAAATTTCTAAGAATTTACTCATATAATTGAATTCATGGAATTGGATAGCATATAAAGTTTCAAAGTTCATGAAACCTTGGAAATAAATCAATAAAACATGCTTGATAAACTTTAAAATAGAATCCAAATGTAGCATTCAATGGTAAAAAATTACTCTTATACAACAAAGAATTTACCATAGACAACTTGACACTAATTTTTAAATCAAATTTTCAAATAAATTAAGGATAAATAAAACAACTAAACATTTTCACACCAAATCACCTTTGAAAACATTTAACATGTTATATAAAAAAATTGAACTATTCATTTATAATTTCTAAAAAAATGGTTATAATTTATTACTAATTTTGGAAAACAAGTTTCATTCATGTTTTAGTAATATCTTGTAAATTCACTCAATGATTTGAGACCCCCTACCTTGGTAATGGTGAGATTTTTAAATCCAAATATCTCTAAAACATGCTCCAATGAAAACCTATAGTTCTTATTAACCATTAAATGAGATTCATGACCAAATAATCCAAAATAAACATCCACCATAATTAAATAATAGGTATATAACTCATAAAACTCTTTGAAAATCATAATGGGATAAAGTACAAATTTATAATCCCCAAATCACACTCTAAATTCACCCAGAAAAAAACTAAGAACAAATCACACCTTAGTTACTTCATATCAAAATGGTTATAAATGAAAGGAAAATGACCCATCATGGATTCCTTTAGATAAGAGAATATATATCCCTATTATTATTAGTGATTTCACCATTACATAGTGAAAGAAAAAATCAACAACCCTAACTAAGATGAAGGTAAAAAATAATAAGGAATAAAAAAGGCAGTGGATATTGGAGGGGGAAAATTAGCTTATATTTAGTGAATGAAAACTATTTAGATTTTACTTGAATAAAAAAGGAAATAAAGTGGCAGGAGAAGACCTGGAGGAACCAAGGTAGGGTCTCTCAACTATTCTAGGATGAATAGGATTGAAGGAACCCCATTGGGGAATAAAATAAATGAATTGGTGTTACCAAAAAAAGACTCTCCTAGATGATTAAATTGTCCTGGGTCTTTCAAGTACTCGCTAGAGAGACATTAAGTACCCATTGGCACCCCCAGGCTATCCCCACCTCTAATTTCCCCATTGGTTAACCATTACCCCACACCAAGTACCTAGTACCACCGACAGTTTTATATTGTATGTGGTACCACCTTCTAACCTTACACAGGCTCCCAAAACTCATAAAAACATCAAACCACTTAAAAAAAACTTATCATTCCACCCCCAAATATAAAAAATTTAGATCAAATCTAAAAAAAATCTAAACACCACTCAAAACCCAAAAAAATAAACAAATCCACAAATCAATCACTCAAAGTTTTAAGGAACTTGAATGTCCTCTTTAATTAATCAACCAATGAACCAATTCATAATAAACTCCACACTGTAAAACTTTTTATCCCTAAAAATTTTAAATAGTTATTCATTCAAAACATCACCAACTAAAATAACCTCCAATTCATAGAAAAATCTATAATACATAACCTGAATATCATACCATTATTTTGATTAAAAACTCTTGAACCTAACTCATATAACCTAAAGTCGTGACATTTTAACAATTTTATTATGAAGCACCCACTAGAAAACTAACTAATATCCTAAAAATCATCACATATCCAATGTGTGATCCAATGAACTATTAAAAAACAAAAAATACTATTAAATTCTAATAACAAAAACATATGGTAATCATAAAACTCCAATACATCCTCTAAATATTCACCTGATATCTGATTAAAATCTTCCAAAATCAATAAAAAACCATTAAATACCTCTAAAATTATGATTTTAATAGGTATTATATGTCTCCCTAGTCTATTAATGAATCAAAAAATAAACTATCTACCATTATATATTGTGGTGAACCGAGCTCAAAATAGATGCATATTACATTATTTTACATGAATATTAATTACATATCATAATAAATCACACCCTAGAATCTAAAGGTTTAGTGTCTATGGTGATTAGATACATAACCAAATTAGATTAAAATATTTTCAATATCTCCCAAAAATAGACTTATCACATGATACCATTTTAGACACATCATAAATAATACTCCCCTTTTTCACTTTTGAAATATAAACATATGAAAGTGTGGGAACATAAGATCGGTAAGTGTAAACATAAGAGACATCAATTGAAGATAATAAGTCAGCATAATATGATAATATGGGTATGAGAACATAATAATGGTTTATGGTAATAACATAAGATAATCATATATGATAAAAAAATATATCATAAAACATGATTCATGACATTATGATTTTAGCATATCATAAGATAGTAGTCATAGGAGTGTGGAAACATTAGTCAATAATCCCAATCCATAGGCACATTTCATAACATAAAAATGTGTCACAGACATAAGTATATAAATCATAAAATATGTTAAGGATAACTACAAATACATTCATATCATAAAGTACCATGCTAACTACCTTCCCATAACAGAGTGGACTTAGGCTAATGACCTACATCTCTTAACATAGTGGACTTATGCTAACCACCCTTATCCATGAACATAGTGGAATTGTGATAAATACCCTTATATCATCCTAATATAATGGTATATAATACACTTCAAAATGAATTGGACGGATATAATAGATCCACCCAACACATAATGATAAAGCATACATATGTGTGCCACATGATCATAAAAACATCCATAATTCCATCATAGCTTAATTAACCCATGAAAAAGAAATGATTATCATAAAAACTTTAACATAACATGATCATAATATTTACAAATAAATTAAGTAGATGGTATTATTAGAGAATATACCCATTGAAGCATAATAAAAATTAAAGGATGACATATATATGAAAAAACCCTTTTATAAGAGAATTAGAAAATTTCTTTGGAAAACAAGAAGAAATATCCTTTTCTTTTGATAAAAGTTATTTTAAAATGAAAAAATTACAAATTAATGGGAATAGATATTAATTTATAAAACCATTAAAACTTATATAGGGAGATTATTTATGTAAAATGGTTATAAATTTTTTAAAAAGGCATTCATATAGAAAGCATTAAAAAAGAATATTCTTTTCATACTTTTGTAAAAATATTCAAAGTTGGTGAAAAACTAACATACAAAAAATGTTAAAAGAGGAATAATTTTATAAATAAAGATAATTTCATTGAAATATAAATTAATAATTCATATAATAAGATATAAATAAATCCCTAAAACAAAATAAATAATTTGGACATAGAGGAAAAGATTCCTAGCTAAAAAAGAAAAGATAAAGTTGGATCCACTCACAAGAATCATTTCGGTTGATTTGTGAAAAAAAAGTAAAATGGAAAGAATATAGGTGAATACCATGATTAACTAGATAAGAATACAAGTTGTGATGTTTTATAGAGAATAATATATAATTTCTCTAGATGTAATTTTAAACATAAACAATCTCAATTTTAAAATGAGATTGGTAAAGAAAACCTTACCTTAATCATTATTTTTTCATACTTATAGAACCATATTCATGAAATATATTAGTCTTTAATAACATATATATTACTAGTATTAATTTATTGATACTTATCCATGGTTAAAATGATGATTTTTTCATAGAATCTGCCATGTAGGTTGTTAAACCAACCCAAACAAGAACGTGTTATCCTAGGGAATGAGTAAGAGTTTAGAGATATATAATATTAGTATAATTTTATTAGAAGAATAATTATGTTATCATAACATAATTAAAATGGATAATAATATTTAGAAAGATCTTAAATGAGAAGTTAATTTAAAAATTTAATGAATAACTTAGATACTTACGAGATGAATTCTCCCCTTCTCAATACGGGTTCCTTTGGAATAAAGGATTTAGGCTTCCTTATTGAAACTAGATGATATCAAAAATATAATAATAAATTTTTAGGTGATAAATGGGTATATATTCAAGACATAACTGAATGTTTTTACTATTTTTGGAGTGATAGAGGATGGGTCCTTTTATAGGTGAGTTTTGAGTGGTATTTCTGTAAATATTCATTCCTTAATGTACAAGGCTGACATTTTAATAGGAAATTAGATAAAAATTGGAAAATAATGGAGGTTGAATAAGTTTTGGTCAATAAATTCGTCATCTATTCATTTAAGATAGTTTTTTATGATATTTTAAGTCTTTTCTGTATAGTTTAACATATTTTACCATATTTTACCTTTACCATGGTAACTCAATTTTTACTTTGGTAATATATTTTTTTGCCTAGAAATAAAATTAACCTTATTGAATAATTTTAACATGATTATTAAAATTTTAGATTCCATTTAATCTAATTAAATTTATAAATTTAGTAAATTTAGCTAAAAACTACTTTTATAAAAAAAAATTAAAATTTATTTGTTCTTAATAATTTTTCATATTAATTGCTAGTTAAATGAGTGTTAATATATTTTTTATATATTTAATACTTACATTATATTTATCATTTAAAATCGATCAATTTATAAAAATATATAATAATTAAAAAATAGTTCTTTGATAAATATTTTTTTAACATTAAATAATTTTAACCACATCTTATTAAAATTAATTAGTCGTCTTCTAGCCATTTAATTTTATTAATACATTTTTATTAGTATATTTATTTGAATTTTTTTAAATATATAAAATAATTATTTAATAATGATGATGATGATAAAATGTAATGCATAAAAAATATAAATTATAATAAATTATATTATTTAGATATTATCTTTTTATTTCATTCCAGAATTATGAATTATATTATTTTCAATTTGTTACTAAATATTAAAAAACTTCAATATATATATTGGATAAATGTATACCCAATGAACATGTATCTAATAACCATATTTACCATTACTATCCAACAACCATATATATAATGCTCAAATGTCATTCCTATATATAGCCTTACATACATTATTAGAATCTTTCATCTTATTTGTTTACTTATATCTCAACATATCTATTATATTTTTAATTCTTTACCTTACTTCTATAGTTATAATTGGAGGTATAATCTTCAATGAAAACTGTGAGGAAAAATATTACATATTCATGGTTTTTTATTTACTTGTGGTTTTATTCCTCTTATAGTTTTCTTAATGTTTTTTGATATTTCATTTCACAATTTATTATTTCATATATTATATTGTAATATTTTATCTCAATAAAATTTATTCCAGTTCATTTTAGTTCAGTGTTGCATGAGAAATAATATATTCAACATAATATTTATTTAAAGGTAAATACATACTAAAATATCAATGTGTTACATTATATCCCACTTAAAATAATTTTTCCCTTAAAATTTCATTACTCTGACGAAAAAATTAGGGTACTTTTGAATCATTACATCCTTAGGTTCCTAAACTTATGATTCCTCTATATAACTTTAACCATGTGAGTGGTCTTGTTTCATATTACTTAATATCTATGATCCAATATTTCTAATGGTTGTTCATTACAAGATAGGTCATGTTTCAGTTGTACTACATCTAAGTTCAGTGAATGAGAAGGGTTAGGAATGTATTTCCTCATAAGAAATGTATGGAACACATCTTATTACTGGGATAGGTTTAATGGAAGAATAATATGATAGGATACCATTCGCACATTATCAAGAATCTCAAAGGTTCCAATGTATACAGGGATGAACTTATCTTTTTTCTTGAATCCAATAAAAATATTACATGGTGATATTCAAAGGAATATATTGTTTCCTACTTCAAACTCCAAATATCACTGATGATTATCAGTATATATCTTCGATTGACTTTGCATAGTTTTAATGTGATGTTGAATGATTTGAGTCTTCTATATCATTCTTGATAAATATTTGGTCCTAGTAGCTTATGCTCTTTTAGTTCATCCCAATATGTTATAGTTTTATACCTATTCCTTTATAGAGCCTTATATGGTTCTATTTGAATGCTAGAATAGAGATTATTGTTATTTGAGAACTCTATCATGGGAAGGTGTTGGTCCTATATCATTTTAAATCTATTAAATAGGATATTAACATATCTTCAAGATTTTTAATGGTCCTTTCAAATTTAACGTCAGTCTACGGATGATAAGTAGTGCTAAAAATCATCTCTATATCCAATTCTTGTTGAATAATTCCTCAAAACTTTGAGGTAAACCTCAGATATCAATCATATATAATTGATAATTATACTCCATGTAGCCTTAAAATTTATTTTATTTTTATCTAGGAAAGTTGATTAAGTGAGTAATATTCTCAAACAGAAATGAAATGAAGTCTAGAAAGAAAATTCATGGTGATTTTCTCACATTTTCATATAGGTATGTGTCATAGTTTCATCATCACCCTATACTTATTTTCTTAACATATCGGTATACTAAGTATCTATATTCATACTATATAATCTATTTCTTTATGTTTTATTACCAAAAATAATTCGCAACATCTCTATACATATTTGTGCTTCCAGGATAGATAAATAATTATGAGAAATTTTCATTATTCAGAATCTCTTTATTTAGTTCTAGTATTGATGGAACACATATTTGTTTCCTATATATCATAATTTAACCATTTTCAAATTTGAACTATGAAATATCACCTACCTTATATAGTTACATATCCTCCTTTTATGATGCTTTGATATTTATATGGATGAATATTTGGGATTTCATTTGGGAAAGATAGGGTTTATCCTCTTTCCTCCTGATTTAAATGTAAATCATTTGTAAATACATGAGTATCTGGTCTCTTTAAATCCTTATCATGGATAATTCAGCATGATCCTTTATACTAAAAGCATCAACGACCTTTTTTATCTTCCCTGGGTAGTAATGTATTGAGTAGTCATTGATTAAATCCAACAATCTCCTTTGGAACATATTCAACTCCTTCTATGGGGATATATACTTTAATCTCTTTTGATCAGTATATATTTCACACTTTTCACCATTGAGATAATGAATTTATAACTTCATTTAAAATATTTTCACTACTAGCTCCAAATAAATTTTCAAGTTATTTTTCTCCTGAATTTTTAATTATTTTTTGGAATAAGCTACCACTATGTCATTTTATGTGAGGATACATCCAAAATCCTTTATTTTATGCATCACTCTATATTACAAACCCATCTCCATTTTAGGGTATTTTAAGTACTGGTGTGGAAACCAAGCATATATTGAGTTCTTTGAAATTTTCCTCACATTTATCTTTCTATTGGAACTTGACTCCCTTCCAAGTTGACCTGGAGAGTGTATTTGATAGCCATGAAATTTTAATCACAAAATTCGATAGTATCATGTAAGATCCCATTTTTTTAGGTATGTCCTACTTTAAAGTTTTGATAAAACTATTTGATCTAGTTTTTTTTTGAACCTTGGTTTTTGAGCCTTAGTCCTGATGAGGATATTTAGGGAGGAAGTAGGATGAAGGGGAGTTGAGTGTAGAGGATTTTGTGACATGGAGCCTCTAGCCGCACCGTAAGGTATTTCAATATGGAGAGGAGAGATAGGATATGTAGTAGGGTACTGGGAGGAGTATAATCTAAGATAATTCCTTTTTGTTAATATCTATAGTGCGAAGGAAGGGTACAGTGTAGCAGTCGAGGGGTTGTGGCATGAAGAGGATGGTTGATGTGCAAAGGCCTCATGGTGAGATTTCATTGGTTCTTCCAAATCTAGTAACCCTTTTTTCATAAAGATAGGCTACGCCATATCCTAAATTATGGGTTTTGGGTTCTATAGTGTGGTGTGTTAGTTTACACCGTAGTTTTTTGCCTAGGTTTATAGTATTTGGGGAATATCCCTATCTATGATCCTCGGACATAGTTTGACTAGGAAGGCTACAATGTGGTCTCTTTCACTATGTCATAGTCCTACCACATCATAGTCCTACCCATTTCAGCATATTCTATGATGTATTATATGAGGCTACACTATGGTCTTCAATTTTAAAAGATTTCTATAAATACTTGAACCCCTCCAAACTCTTTTTTTTCTCTGATATCTTCTACTCAAACGCTAGGTGCCCCAAAGATATTTTCAAAGGCCATTGAATCCCCTTTTTATTAGATTCAACCCTACCTTCTAGGGATCAATCTGTAGTGATGCAATACTTCCAATTATGACCTCTGAGCATCCTCTATAAACTAGAAGCAAGATCCATTGGACCTTTGTGTTTTGAGCCTAGTGTTTGAAGGGATAAGTAACCAAACACTACCTTAGATGTTGGGAGTTTTCTGTGTCTTATCTATTTTGTAGGTGGGTGGTCTAAAATACTTTCACAATGTCTATTTAAATTATTATAGTATATACAATAATTGTGATCATATTGGAACACCATGTACATGACTTAACTAAATGGATAATTCATCGATTTGATGAGAGATCATATAATTATACCTCTCATGGATCCTATAGGGTCCATTGGATTTGATACCAGACCTATGACCACTTGAGAGGTAAGACTACCCAGGCAGACAATAATTTTTTTGGAAGATTTGATAATGTGAACTTGGCTCAAATATGTGAGTTGTTTGGCTAGTGAATTATGTTTTGGCATGAAATGGTAAATGGGTAATTGTATTAAATTTTAATTACTTTACCTAAGAAGGGTTTATAACAATTATGATGATAATCGATGTTGGATAAATAGGATAAGAGATTGAAATGTGATAATGAAATTGTTACCTAAAGTGGAATGTGTTGACATGTTTGATATGCTGAAATTATTATATAAAGGGCTTATGTCCAGTTATACTGAAATGATTATATAAAGGGATTGTTCCTAGTTATGATAAAATGGTTATACAAAGGGCTTGTGCCTGGATATTTTTTAATTCTAATAGGGATCTTCTGGTTCTCATATGATGTTTTGGTGTGGGATATACCCTAGGAGTGTTATATCCATTATATGAATAGTTTCATGACATGATCAGATATATCCATCATGGTGCTAAAGTAGGTTTGGTTTTCCCAAGGTGTCAACCTGAAACTTGAGGCTAAATGGGTTTATTTCATGTGCAATCTTAATTTATTAAATTAATACCTTATTTATCATTTTATTTCATGTATTATATACTCATATAATATTTTTTTAGTCACTGTTGGTGGTGACCTATTTATTTGTACTCACACCTCATTCATACCACCATTTAGTACCTGGAAATATTTCATGGATACAAGTATGGATAATGAAAATGGGACATGTATTGATTGATTTATTACTGAATGGGTTAGAGCTTAGATATGGGACTGACGTGGGGTTTGATACCATGGTTTTGGAGTCTTTTATTGAGTTTTTTAGTCTTTTATTTTTATTAATTTCAATATTTCATTTAGTTTCATTCAACCTATCACAACATGATTATATTATTATTTGTATTTTTTTGATTTTTTCTTCATATTTCTATAATTTATTATAAATTATTTATATTAATTACACTATTATTTATACTCTATACTAGAGGGTATAGTCTCCCAAATATATTCCTTACACCCTCACTACTAGTTGTCATCATCTTTCATAGAGGGAGGCACACCTGAGGTCACGTATCCAACCTAACTCAGTCATGTGATGGGGTACCAGGTCAGGGATGTTACAGTAAACATCCAATACAAGAATACTACATATCTTACTTATAGGGGTTGGTATGGGACATTATTCAATAATCATATACTTTTAAGGATATATAAATATACCCTCTCTTGTGATTGTATATCCCAAGAATGATACTTTTATGGCCATAATTCATATTTGCTAAATTTTTCATATAATTTCTATTTTATAATAGTTTGTAGCATAATCCATAAAGGATTTTGAAGCTCTTAATTTATCTTATAATATATGTAAATATAATCTATAAATACTACCATAAATTTATCAAGGTAATCTCTAAATGTTTTATACATAAAATCCCTAAAGATAATAGGGGAATTTATGAGTTTTAATGGCTTCACTATAAATTCATTCTATGAATTTATTTTATGAAAGTTTATATTGGGTAAATCTTATATTTTCACCCATAATTAATGATATCCTCACCAAAGTAAGAAAACATTGATAAATATTGATCTCATCACAGTTGATCAAACAATTCATTAATATGGGGTACATGATACTTGTTCTTGCTCATGATTTTATTAAGTTAGTGATAATTAATAAAGAAACACATTGATAAATTTTTCTTTTTAATAAAGAGAACTAGTTTTCCCTATGATTAAGTACAAGGGAATATAAAACCCTTATTAGGATTCTCTTGAAGTTTATTCTTTGATTCCAACAATTCAATTAGGTCTATTCTATAAGGAATTTTTGATATAGGCATAGCACCAGGTATGATTTATATTGAAAACTCAACCTCACGGTATGGGGAAGATATGGTAATTATTTTGAAAATACATTGATATATTCTTTCAAAATAGGCATATCTTAAATATCAATTTTTTCCTTAATAATTAGAGCCAAATACCCCTCATGATTGGGTATTTTGACACACATAATGGAAGTAATTTCCATAGGTATTTCATGGTCATCACTATATTGATAGATTATAATAGGTTAATTTGGTATATGAAATGTGACTTCTCTATCATGAAAATTAATATGGTATATATGTAAAAAGACCAAATACATTCCCAAAATCACATAAGATTCTACTAATGGTATAATAATAATATTTGAAATAAAAATAGTCTCACAAACTTTTATCAGGGAGAGTTATAGAATTGGGATGCAATCATCACTCCACTGGGAGTTTTCACCGATAATTCAATATATAGTTATTGGGGTGTGGATTTGATACTCTTAAAAAATTATTAGATATGAAGGATTGGGTAGAACCATAATCAAATAATAAATTTATAGGTCTAGAGTAGATAATAAGTTTACCTTTCACCACTTATTTTTCATGACCTTCTTTAGCAGTTGTGATTATATAGGATTTCCCTTCCTCCCTTGGATTTAAAGGTTTTTAACATTGATTTTCATCATTAACCCCTGGATTGGTTCACTTATTAGAATAATTTAAATACTATTTATAATTGAAGAATTGAAGTTTGGTTAGTTAATTAGGTTTATCATTAGTTGTATTATTTATACCCCTTAATCATTCATGTGCTTGGTGGACTTCTCTTAAACACTTGAATCATTTCCCCCATTCCTTTGAGATAATCCCCCCTATGCCTCTTCCTACATATTTAGAATATAATAAAATGAATCTTTATTCCAAGATAGAATTTATCCATTAATTTACTATGAAACTCCTATTTTCCCTTCTTATCCTCAAAACCATAAGAATAATGAGAGTCTATAGTTTCATATCCTCCTTGATAAGACATTGAACAATTTATTCATAGTTATAAAAGTCTCTAACATCCAATGCCTTTAGAATATTTGGTTTTAATACACTAAATAAACAATATATTTTACTTATAGGTTCGATGATAAAAATAAAAACATGCCTTTTATGTCTTGTGAATCTTACTATATAAGTACAAATGGATTCATCCTCATATTTTTCTTTATGAATCCCCTCTCTATTTTATTACAAAGAGTTTGATGATAATATATATTGAAAAAATACATTCTTAAACTCCTCTCATTACATAAAGTTGATTTATTCCTATTGATTAACATTCTTAAGGAGAGTCAACCATAGATCATACTCACCTTCAAAATGATAAATAGCTAAAACAACTATTTCATGCTTTGAGAATTAGATAATGAAAAATTCTTTTATATAGTGTTTATACACTATTTAAAAATAAGTAGGTTTTAACAATCATTAAAATTATGTGGGAATTACTGCATTAAAGACTCAAGGAAAACTTATTCTTTTTTTAATGTGTTATTTAGTTCATCATGACTCACATTATTATTCAAATCTTGAGGGTGTTGGGTTAGCATGACCATGATATTTTTTACTCCAAATCACATCCCAGTTGATTGATCACAATGACTGTCATTGCATTGTCCATTGTAATCATTGTTAACTTGATTACTTCAAGTTATATCCATTGGATAACACTTGAATGTTTATTATTATTATCAATTAATAATAATCATAGTAATCAATCATATGAAAAAGAAAATCAATCCTAATATGTCTTAAATTAAGACACCTTCATTTCATCCTATGACATTTTAGGTTAATCCTACATCAATTTTGGTTCATAATAGGTTATTTTAGGTTCCATAACCTTATTCTAAATAAAATAATCCCAAAAAATAACTAAAGCCTTCTCTGGTACCAATTAAGTTGACCCAAGAACAAAATAAATGCACATTACATCATTTTACATGAATATTTATTAAATCTCATAATAAATCACACCCTAAAACCGAAAGGCTTAGTGTCTTTGGAGATTATATACATAACAATATTTTTTTTTTAAAACAAAATTTACCAAAAAAAAATTTCTCACATGATCCCCTTTTAGATATATCATACATAACACACTCTTTCTTTTCCTGGTAAATGGAAACATAAAAAGGGTGGTTTTAGATTCACAATAAATTTAAAAATATGTGACATCGATATAAGATCATAAGTGATAATAATATTAGTATATGGTTATGATAACATGATAAATATTTATGGAAACAAAATAATATAATCATACCCAATAAAACATATGTCATAAAACATGATTCATGGAATAAGGTTTTTAGTATAACATAATATATGAGTCATGGGAGTGTATAAACATGAGTTAATAATCATGATCCATAAGTACATTGCATGAAATAAGAATATGGAACAAAAATAATCATAGAAATAATAAAATATGTCATGGATAACTAACAAGCCATTCATATCATAACAGACTAGGCTAACCACCTACCCAAAACATAGTGGACTTGGGAAAACCACTTGCATCCCTTAACGTAGTGGAATTGGGAAAACCTCACATATACCATATAGGTATAATAAAATATAAAACATTACCTAATAAATTTTAGGACTATTTTTTACCCATCCATCAGATAATGATAAACTATATATATATATATATATCATGTGATCATGAAAACATTCATAATTCTATTATACCTTAATTAACCCGTGAAAAGGAAATTGGTATCATAAAAATTTTAAAATAACTTTATTATGATTCATAAATAGAAAGAAGTTTTATGGTATAATTAGATCATATATTCATTAAATCATAAGAAAAATTAAATTATATTGACATAAATGATAATCCATTTTACAATAGAATTATAAAATTACATTAAAAACAAGAAGAAATGTTGTTTTCTTTTGATAAATTTTATTTTAAAATGAAAATTTTACAAAACAATAATAATGGGTATTACTTTGTAAAACCATTAAAACTTAGATAGGAAACATCATTATGGAAATTGGTTATAAAATAGGGAAAAATTATAAAGAAAGTGTTAAAAATAAAGATTATGTTCACACTTTAGTAAAGAAAGTATAAGTTTGTGGAAAATAACCTTACCAAAAACAATAAAATATTATTAATTTTATAATTAAATTCAATTAAATTTGAAAATATCTTAAGAATACAAGAATAAATTATAAATACATCCATAAAACAAAATAAAAAAATTTTATATATAGGAGAAATATTCCCAACCAAAAATAAGAGATAAGGTTGGAACACTTACAAACATATTTTCTGTTGATTTATGAAATAAATAAAATTAAAATGGTTGTCATATGTGTGATACCCATGAATATCTAGGTAAACAATAAAAATTATTCAATTTTATATATAATAACTCATAAGTTCCCTATATGGAAGTTCAAATATAAATAATATCAGTTTTAAAATGAGGTTAGTAAAGAAACCCTTACCTTAACTTTGGACTTCAAAGAAAGTAATTTATCCACCTTTATAATAAAAATTATCATATTTATCACTTATTTTATATCATTTATCATATATGTTACCTTTTTTTAATTCAATACACATATATCAGTTAGTTATAGTTTATTTTAACCCTAAGATGTTAGTGGTTTTAACTGTTTTGTACATGTTTCATTATAGCATTATTGGTAATCAATATTTTATTATAAGGTCATCATTCTAGTATTATTCATGGTAGTGGAATCATTTTTTCCAATTATTTATTTATTACCATGTTCATTTTATGGAAATTATGGTTATAGTTCACGAGAATGGAATCCATGACAAATATTTATTGAGTAATCTATTTATAATAATTAGTTAACTAACATTAATCATTAGTTTTATGTCATCCTATAGAACCATATTAATAACATGTATTAATATTTAATACCATATGTTATCATTATTAATGCCTTGATACTTATTCATGGTGAAAATGATGATATTGGTATAGAATCATTCATTTAGGTGTTCCCAAACAAGAACATGTTACGCTAGATAATGAGTAAGAGTTTAGGTTTATATAATAATAGTATCATTTTATAAAAATCATAATGTTTTTAATATTGAATAATTATATTGGATAATATAATTTTTAAGTAGTAGTGATTAGAAGGTAATTCAAAAAGTTTTAGAAAAATTTAGATACTTACTTGATGAATTCTCCCCTTCTCAATACGAGTTCCTTTAGAATGAAGGATTTAAGATTACTTATTGAAAAAAAAACAATAAAACATCTAATAAAACATTTTTATAAGGTAAATGGAAATATATTAAAGAGATAAGTGAACACTTTGAGTGGTTTGGTAATGGTATAGGAGGGGTCCTTTTATAGGTTAATTTTGAGTGGTATTTTCATAAATATTCATTCATTAATGTGTAAGTTTTTCATTTTAAGAGTAAAGTGCATAAAAGTTGTAAAATAATATAGGTGGGATTATTTTTACTTTATAAATCCATCATCCATAAATTTAGAGATATGTTTTTATGAAATTTTAAGACTTTACCACTTAGTTAAACCCTTTTTACCTTATTTTATCTTTACGGTGGTAACTTAATTTTTACCTCAATAACTTATTTTTATGCCCAAAAATAAAATTAACCTTATTAAATAATTTATAAGTGATGATTAAAAATTTTAAATCTATTTAAAATAATTTAATTTTTAAATATTTTAAATTTAGATGAAAAAAAATTATAGAAAAATATATTTTTAAATTTTATTTGTTTTTAATCCTATTTTAGGTCAATTACCAATTAAATGAGTGTTAATATATTTATAATATATTAAAAATATATATTATATTAATCATATAAAAGTGATAAATTAATAAAAATACACAATACTTAAAAAATCACACCCCAACCCTGACATATTAATTATTTTTAATATTTTTAATTATTATTTTCCTTGCCTTTGAGTTTCAGGATGATCTGGGTTTATATTTTAAATTTTTTGGATTTTATCATGGTTTCATGGTGGGTACATGATTAGTAAAAATTTTACACAACCCATGTGATCCCATCTATAGTTTTGAATGTATCAAATCACATGGATGGCACACGGTTTGCTAAACCGTGCGGTCTGCCTGTGTGAGGTGCTCTAGGGGGGCAGTGAGTGGTGCATGGTTGGTGAATGGTTTGGCCAACCATGTAGCCAAACCATGTGAGGTATCCAATTTTCAAAAATAAAATAATAAATTAATAATAAAAAATCCCAAACTCTATACCCCCCCATGCGACCCGCCATCCCTTCTCGCTCGACAGGATGTCGAGAGGGTCTCCCCACACATGTGCCACCACCTCCTCACCTCTCCTTCCAGCATATGATTTTTGAGCCAATATCTTGTGTTATATCTTCAGTTAGAGTTTCCCTCTTCTCCTCTTCCTTCTTCTCTTCCAATTTCATGGGTTCTCTTTTTCCAATTTTGGTGTGCACACCTTAACCAAAAACTAACCTATTTTGGGGTTTTTTTGGTTTTCTCTTGGTTCCTAGTGGTCATGAAGTCCAATTGAGGACTGTTATTGTCATGACCATTGAATTCATCGAGTTATTATTTGGTTTCATGTGAGTTTTCTCCCATCCTAATTATTTGGCCCAATTTTAATTAAGGCATTTATAATTTTTTTGTTTCTTATATTTTTTTATAGTACTTTGGACCTTGTTGATATAGATTTGAGCTTTCGTTATCAAAGGCGACTTACATGTGTATTAATATGTAGGAATATACATATATAAGTTCCCCTTTATATATGTTCACTTATTATAGTACGAATATATATACTATATCTAGGTGTGATTATATATATGTATGAAAAAATCATATGTGTGTAAGTGTATAGGGGAATATGCAAGTATAAGAATATGTATAAGGAAACCCTTTTACATATTCATGGCCATGAAAATATGTACATTGGGTCTAGGTGTCCTTAATTATATGTGATGGTGCATATGAATTTAAGAAAAAAAACGTAATATTTGAGTGGTCGTCATCAAAAAACAGTGTGTATTGAGGTAGGTTCCCTATTTCTGAGCTTTTAATTTGAATTACTTAATTTCTTAAATGTTTTAAAAGTATTATTTTAATATTAAGTAGTATTTATATGATATGAAAAATGTTTGTGGTTCATAAAAATGGTATTTTCATCTCTTTTACATAATTTACCTAAGATTCCAGCATGGGTCTTCTTCATCAAGCATGTTTTCCAACTATAATTATAACTTAAATTATTTTTAATGCCCCATTTCTTTTATAAATGGTTTTTAATGTGTATTGGGTAATTTCAAAAGGTTTTTTAGTGTGTTTCAAATGGTTGTGAAATGGATTTCACATAAGGTATTATTAAAATTTAGTGATTGAAATGTGAGAGTTGGATTTGAATGATAGTGAATTTGTGTATGGTTTAAAAATGGGAAAAATACATGATTTGGAAAGTTATAGCACTTTCAAATAATGATTATCTATGTGGGAAGTAAAGGTCTAGTATTCTAGGAAAGTCGGCAAGGCTGAGGCCCGGTCTCCCTACCAAGATTACATCACAACACTAACTAAACTTTTATTATGGGGATTGGTTGTCTAGAGAAAGAGATGGACCTTCATGTTTTGGATTTAATCACTGAGAGTAAGAGTATACTAGGACCCCACTAACCCTATTTACTTAATGATTTCCCATGGTTCTTGCTTACTTTTACTCTTTTTTTTCAATGGTAATGATTTTAAGGTTAACTTTGTTGTTATATTTCCAAACTATGGTACCTATTTTTGTTTTAATTGTATTTTATAAAGAATTTTTCAAAAATATATTTCAGGATTTGAAAAATATATTTAAAATATAAAATAAATTAGTTTTTCTTAAAATATGGATGTTTGCTACTTGTTTTTATCAAAGAGTATAAAACCTTATTTTTATATGTCTTATTTTCAAACTAGCATGACTTGGATTTTGTTTTAAATATAAGTCATATAGAATAGTTTATTTGGGCATGCCAAATACGTTTTAATACTCAAGACTATATCTTTATCTTTGATTTCAGCTTTAGGTGACACTTTCATCTTGGACTTGGTCATCGTGGAGCGATGTTGGTTCAGTGGTTGATGGTGACTTGAGGGGTCATATGGAGGTATGTTCGGTTTCATTTCCTTTCTTCCAATTCCATCTTATTTGTTCCATTGTAATTTATTTATTTATTTATTATTCATGGGATAAATCCTTACCAACTGAGTTTTATCTGATTCATGGAACTAGTTTCCAACCCGGGAGGATCGGGAACACATCTCGGGCCTTCTCGCAGGCCGACTCGGGTGACCGGTTTGGAGTTAACCTAGGTTGGTTTATGAATAAATGGTATCATATTAGGTTATCCCTTGTTATTTGTGTATTTCTAGTAGTTCTTAGATAGGATTGTTGGAATTCAAATGATTATCCAGGGGTAGGTTCTAGATCACCACCTATTCAGAAGGATGTTTGAATTTCTAAGGTGGTCTAGGATGGTTGTGCCTCAGAATCTAATCTTGTATCTCAGATGTTTTCAATGTTTTAGTTTTTTATATAATTTTTTGTTTTTATTTGATAATTGGTAGATTATTTTGAGAAACTCCAAGTCTTAGAGTGGTTTTTTAGGAATTAAAAGGGGTGTGTGGTTGCTGTTCACAGTCTGTAAAACCATCTGCAGACCATGAAACTGCCTCTAACAGCCTCTGATGTGCTCACCCAGTTAGCACATAGCCTACCAAACCATGTGACCAAGACATGTGTAGCATTTTTTCTTTTAATATTTTTGGATTTTTTGTCCCATTTATTGGTTGGTTTCTTTTATTTGTTCTTAAGGTTTTATTGGGTTGGTTTTGGGATGTTTTTATTTAGATTTTAAAATGATGTTTGGTTTGAAAAAATGGTTATTGTTTTATTAAAACTTGAATTTTTAAAATGAAAACATTGATTCTTTTTTACATTTAAATAGGTTTTTTAATGGGAGTCATTTTAGAAAGTGGTTTGAGATTTTGGAAGGGTTTTTTGAAAAGTGGGGTGGAAGTTTCTTAGGAATTTGGAAATATTTTGTTTAGAAATGGTAAGGGGTGATTTTGAGAATTGACTGGTCATGTTTTAAAGCATGGTTTGGAAAGTTATTTTTTCATTTGACCCTTATTATTCCTATGTATTATCACATGTATGGACGTACTCATGTGGTAAGAGGATTTTTGGGGATATTTGTGGAGGATTTTTGAGCACAAGGATGTACATATGTGAGGTATTAAGGAATTCAAATGGTTTGTAGTTAACCTCTTAAGTATATTTTGTTTTCAAAAAATGGATTTTAAACTTTTAATTTAAATTATCTAGAAAAAACTATATGGTTGATGCTTCATTTATGTGTTTAGATATTTCCTTTTTGGGATTTTGTTTCTGTTGTGCTGGAAATGTTTTTAGAATGGTATTTTGAGTATTAATATTTGATTTTTGATTGAGATATGGATTTTTGGTTTGTGATATGATTTTATTTGGTTTCATGCTTCTTGTTTTTAGAGTATATTTCATAAGAGTCTTGATAAAGAGTGGATGGTTAGTCTTTATGGTACCTTCCTTGGTTATTTAAGTGAATTTTAATTTTTGGAATCAGTTTTGGTCATCATTTAGTGTTTTATATTTTCAAATTTTGGTGGTTGTAATCTTTGGGGAAATTCAGAATAAGTGTTTCTCTAGGTATTCCCATTTATGAATTTTCCCAAACTTTGGATCAAGTGGTGGATACAGATCCTTTCCAAACATTGGAACACACCCTAGTCTTCTTTGGTTGCCATCTACCTTCATCAATTGAGAAAGAGGAGAGTTCCTTGTTTATATTTTTCTTATGAGAAGATGTTCTATTACATGTGGTTGTATGGGTCACCCAAATAAGTTTGGTAAGTGTCACTATCAAAAGTAGAAGTTTTAGTTGGATTTTATCAGCTCCCGGTTATGGGGCATCAAATGCTTCAAGACATCGGGGCTCCATCCATAGGCCTCAAAGTGAATCTTTTCACACATTGGAGGAGCTTTTGGGTGTGGTGGATGTGAAAACAACATGTTGTCTCCAATAATGGAGTGATAACTATTTAAATTTTCCCTTTTTGTTGCATTTCATTTTTTAAGACTTCTGGTTGGGAGGTCTTTATGGCCTTGTTTTCTTAGGATTTCATTGGTTGTTCCTTGTAACTGTGAACTCATGAATGGTTGGAATTTTTTGGGGTGGTTTCGAATTTAGGTAGCACCTATTTGGAGATGTTTAATCTTAAGGAATT
The DNA here is from genome assembly GCA_963277665.1 of Viscum album. Lineage (NCBI taxonomy): Eukaryota > Viridiplantae > Streptophyta > Magnoliopsida > Santalales > Viscaceae > Viscum > Viscum album. The sequence continues at coordinate 597,872,452 of OY728132.1, read as the reverse complement.
ATGAATTGTGATATATTCTGGGATATTATACTATTTTTTTCTTAAATGGTGGATAGACCCACTATATATATTCTCTTTATTTTCCTTAGAATTGTATGATCGTAGCTTGGTAAGCTGAAAGGCCACACTTTCATTTTCATCTTTCTTCAACTTTAGGTTTGGTTTATAGGTTTCGTTACATCTAGATAATTTTTCTTTTGTTCCTAATTTAGGCTTGGGAGTTTTTATAGGATCCTTCTGTCCTTTTTCTATTTTATAGAAATTTGGGTTTCAATGGAAGTATCTTTTGGGAAATAATTTTCAGTCTTATGGTTATGGATGATGGTATTTCTTGCTTATTCCTTGTGTTTTCAGAGCTTATTTCAACTTGAGGAAACCAGTGTCACCCAAAGTTCTAAAATAGTGGGGAGACAATAATAGCTCATGTTCATGGTGAACTCGATCTTAAAGGAATTAATGAATTAAAAATTCCATGTTTTTTGCTCCACCCAACCCCAATCAAGGTAATTGGTTGGCCCGAATAGTGGGTCATGTTATGATTACTCATGGAGATCCCAAACAAGCCCTGGTGATTTCTATGTTAGGGGGTCAGGGTTTTCCATGTTATGGTTATGTTTGGGGATTTGAGATTCATCATTGAATATTTTCTTGGTAGGCTTGAGTTCTTTGGTCTTGGTTGTTTTCTCTTCTGGTGTGGGTTCGTTTCTTTGTAGATAACCTCTCCATCTTCCTTTTTGGATCATGGTTTTATGAAAAGGGTGAGTAATAGCTCTTTTTCATTGTTTTTCAAGAACCTTTCCTCATGTAGTGGTGTGATTTCATCTAATTTGGTGACCAACTAAATATTTGGGACTTTTCGGGGATAGAAAGTGTCATGGTGGGGAGAATTATCACACCTAAACCCTAAAATATTAATTATTCTTAATTATTTAATTATTTTTTAGTCTTTTCTTTGAGTTTTAGGCCAGACCAAGTTTAAATTTTAAAATTTTGGGTTTTTATCACAGGTGCACAGTTGGCACACGGTTAGTATAAATTGTGTTCAACCCATGAAAGCCCATATTTAGTTTTGATAGAACCAAATCGCATGGTCGATGCATAGTTTTCCAAATTGTGTAGCCTAACAATGTGAGGTGCTCTAGGGGACTAGTAATAGGTACATGGATAGCGCATAGTTTGGACAACTATGTGGAAAAACTGTGTGTGGTATCTATTTTTCAAAAAAATAAATAAAATAAAATAATAACAATAAAAATAACCCTAATTCTATCTCCTCCTAACCCCCTTTCCCCTCTCTCTCAATAGGCTACCCAAAGTTGTTCCCTACACACACACCATCACCTCCTCCACTCTCCTTTTGATGTCTGATTTTCAATTCGATCTCTTGTGAAATATCTCTATGTAGGGTTTTATTATTCTCTTCTTCCTTCTTCTCTTTGGATTTATTGGTTTCTCTTTTCCCTATTGTTGTGTGTATTCCATAACCAAAACCTAACATGTTTGGGGTTTTTTTTGTTTTCTCTTGGTTAATATGGTTTGTGAAGTCTGATTGAGAATCGTTCTTGTCATGACCATCTAAGGTAGTGAGTTATTCTTTGGTTTTGGGTGAGTTTTCTCCCTTCCTAATTCTTTGGCCCAATTTTAATTAGGGCCTTTTTTATTTTTGGGTTTATTATATTTTTTATATAGTACTTTGGACCTTGTTGAGGTAGATTTAAGTCATCTTTGTCAAAGTTGACTTACAAGTGTATGAATAGTTTAGAATATACATATATAAGTTCCCCCTATATATATATTCACTCATGGCAGTATGAATATATATATTGGTTATATGTGGGATTATATATATATATGAAAAATGCATACATGTGTAAGAGTAAATGGGCATATTCAAGTATAGTAATATGTATAAGGACCCCTTTATACATATTCATGGTCATGAGAATATGTATATTTGGTCTATGTGTCCTTATATATATGTGAAGGGGAATATATGTGTAAGTAGAAAAGGGAGGAATCGAGTGGTCATTGTCAAAAATCAGTGTGTATTAATAGAGTTTCACTATGTCTAAGCCTTTGATTTGAATTCCTTAATTACTTAAATGTTTTAAAATTATAGTTTTATTATTATGTAGTATGTATATGCTATGAAAATTTGTTTTGGTTCTTAGAAATGGTATTTTTATCTATTTTATATAATATATCTAAGCTTCCAGCATGGGTATTCTTCAACAAGCATGTTTTCTAACTCTGATTGTAATGTAAATTATTTAGAATTCCCCATTGGTTTTCTAAATGGTTTTGAATTTGTAATGGGAAATTTTAAATGATGTTTTTATGTGTGTGAAATGGATTTCCCCTAAGTCCTTATTTAAAGTTAGTTCTTGACATATGATAGTTGGAATTTAATGATAATTTATTTATGTATGGTTTAAACATAGGAAACATACATGATTTGGTAAGTTAGAGAACTTAGGAACCATGGGTAGCTAAGTTTTTAGACTAGGTCTAGTATGATAGGTGAGTTGGTAGGGTCGAGGCCTAGTCTCACTAAAAGGATTATGTCAAACACTGACTAAACTTTTCTGATGGGTATTGGTTGTCTTGAGAAAGAGATAGACCTTCATGTCTAAGATTTAATCACCGAGAGTAAGAGGGTCCTATTACCCCTATAACCCTAGTTACTTAGATATTTCCCATAGTTCTTTATTACTTTTACTTCTTTTTTACAATGTAATGATTTTATGGTTCACTTTTTTGTTATATTTCTATATTGTGGTATCTGTTTTTCCGTTAATTATCTTCGATAAAGAATATTTCCAAAATGTATTTCAGGATTTCAAAAATGTCATTAAAATATAAAACAATGTTTTAATTTTTTTTCTCAAAGTGTAGATAACTCTATTTTTATATGTCTTATATTCAAACTAGCATGACTTAGATTTATTTTTAAAAGGTAGGTCATAGGTGTTAGTTTATTCAGGCATGCCTATAATATTTTAATACTCACTCCTATAACTGAATATTTTTTTCAGCTACGGGTGATGCTTATAGCTTAGACTCAGTCATCGAGAAATGTTAGTTTAGTGGTTGATGGTGACCTACAGGGTCACATGGAGGTATGTCCAGTTTTATTTCTTTTCCACTGCCAGTTTAGTCTTATTTTTTCTATTTTTATTTGTTTATTTATTTATTTTTAATGGGATAAATCATTCCCAACTAAATTTTATCTAATACATGACACTAGTTGCTAGCACATGAGGATTGGTAATGCCTATCAGGCCTTGTTTTGGGCCGACTTAGGTGACTGATTTGGGGTTGACTCGGGTTGGTTCTTGATAAAAATAGTTCTTTAAAAAATATTTTTTATAATGAATAACTTTAACCACATCCAATTAAAGTTAATTGTTCATATTGCAACCATTTAACTTGATCAATCCATTAGTATATTATCTTTATTTGAATATTTTAAATTCATAAAATTAATCTTTAATAATAATGATAACGATGATATATAACACATAAAAATATATTTTATAATAATATATTTTTATTTCATTCTATAATTATGAATTATATTATTGTTAATTTTTTACTAAATATTACAAAAAATCAATATAGGTATTAGATACATGTATACCAAATGACCATATATTAAAAAACCATATTTACAATGAACGTATATATAACATTCATATTTCATTCCAATATATATCTTTACATAAATTTATAGAATCATTCATTCTATTTTTTCATTTCTCTCTGAAAATTTCTATTATATTTATTATTATTTTACTTATTTCTATATTTTTAATCTAAGTTATGATCTTCAATGAAAATTTTGAGTAGAAGGATTACATGTTCATGGTATTTTTATTAACTTGTGGGTTTATTATTCTTGTAGTTTTCTTAATGTTTTTTCATATTGAATTTTCATAATGTATTAATGTTTATCATGTATTGCAATATTTTATCTCAAAAAAATATATCAAAGTTCATTTTAGTTTATCTTTGTTTATAAAACAATATATTCAACATAGTATTTATTTAAATGTAAATACATATCAAAATATCAAGATATTACATATAGTTATACCCACCATAAAGATTATCTTGTATTTTATATGCATATCCAACCAATATATTCCATTTTATTTTAAAATCCCATTTATCAAAAGGTCTTTACAAGAAAAAAATTATTTCAAACGAAATATAAATTATGATTCTAAAACAATGAGTTTTACAAAAATAGTTCATAGAATAGTAACCATTTTCAAACCTTTAGATTCCTTAAAGACATTTTATTTCAAAATTTTGATTTATGAAAACACTTTTTAAATTATTAACAAATATATATATATATATATTCCATACCAACCACCACTTTTCAAATATTACTTATTTTCATTTAAAACACCAAGTTATAAAACAAGTCTTTTCACTTTAAAAACACTAACTGGTTTCATAAAGCTACCCATGAGTTATAAAAAACACATCATAAAAACAATACATAACATGATCGGTAGGGAAAAAACTAAAAATGATCAGATAATATGTATAGGAGTAAGTTTCAATACTTAAGACAATAAATATGCTCATAAATTCAAATAATCTATCAATTCTAAAATATATTGTAAAACAGAGATTAGATCTTAAATATAAAATGGAGTATATGTGACCGACTTTAATTAATTAGAAAACATGTCACAATTTATTCTATAAACCATATATTTATTCATCACTTTTTATTTAATTAATAAAGTAAATTCACATATAATTATAATAATATAAATGAAATTATTTTTTCTTGTGTTCCACTAGACCATATGATGCATGAAATGATGACCAAGCCATGTAACCTATGTAAAAAAATCTCAATTACACCTCATAATACTCCAAATCAATAGATCACTTATTCCTATGCTGCCTCAAATAAATATACAGAACACTTTGGTAACTAAGGTTTCCACCATAGCTAATATTTCTAAATATACACATAGTTTACCCCCTAAGCCTGTACAAAACTATCTTCTTTCTATCAAAGTAAAATCCCATAAAACCTTAAAAATGGATCTAATACCATTGTTTAATAACCCTAAACCAAGGGTATTCCCTTATACTCAGGGTTTAACAATAATAACTACAAGTCTTGATATAAAAGTGGCGATTGATTTACCCACCAAGGTTTATATAAAAATCTATAATTAAGTTCCTCTAAAAACCCAACAAAACTCATCCATATATTGGAAATTTCCAATATATATAAACAAGTATCCTACTATAAATTAATTATAGTATAAATTAAACAAATATATCTATATATTAATTCAATTATAAATATATAACTAGTTAATATTCAGGTATATTGATATGGTTATATACAATGGATAGAATTTATATAACCAAAAGGAGAAGGTGATGTGGTGACACTTCCTATACCAAATATAGCCTCATTATCTAAGAATATATAGATCCTAAATAATTGAAATTTTGATAGCTAAGGTGACTGAAGCATTTCATACATAGATATTACAACATTTTAGATGAATATTCAATACATCTCATAATAATTCATGCCCCAGAACTATAAAAGTTTCGTATCTTTGAATACTATTTATATAATTAAATTATTTCATGAAATATCTTCAACATATCCCAAAAATTTCTTATTATATGATACCCTTATTAGAAATATCCTAATTAAAACCATTCTCCATAACCTTTGGAAATTGAAACATAATAAAGGGTGACCTCAAATGCTCATTAAGGGTAAATATGGGCACATTAGCCTCATCCTAGTTGGTGAGGACTCTTAAGTGAATCGAGGAGACCTAAGATCAAATCTAGGTAGAGGCACAATTTCTGGGGGTATTGTAGCAGTACTGTAGCAGGTACTGTAGTAGGAAATGTAGCAGACACTATTTTTCACTATAGTAACTGGGAATTTTCCCCCATTTGGGCCTTCGGGCCACCGATTTAGTGCTCGAGTCATTTAAGGCCTTTGGGCCACCCAAGCCTTCAGGGAAGTAAGGCCTTTGGGCCACCTCAAGGCCTTCGGGCGACCTTTAGTGCAGTTGAAAACCGGAAAACCTACAAGGAACAAGCTCTATTGGAGGATGAGCAAGGAACTTTCACCACAGCAGAAGCTGCACATATTGCAAGAATGAGAAGGTATGGCACCTACCATCGGGAAAAGCCTATGCATGCATGGGATAGCCTAGCCGAATAGCCATGCGAAGGTGGAGAGCTGATTTCACGATGAAGATGCTGGGAGGAGCAGTTCCAAGTAGTTAGTCTTGGTTGTATGTAATGTTTGAAGCCTACGGGAAATGAATTCCTCTAAGGCCTATAGGGTTAGGTAATAATTACGACTATAGGAATTTTAATGGTTCCACCTCACACCTTTAAAGGTAGATTATCAAAATAAATAAAAAATTAAGGCCTTCGGGCTATTGGATGGATGGGAGGGTAAATATGGGAGATAATAATCGATGATCATATGTGTGCATAAGATTATAATTAGGGTATGAGAAAATTATTATAACTGATGAAAACATACCAAATAAATCATAGATAATAAATCATTATTCATTAAATAAAATGTTGTCACAACAAAATACATGAGTCATAAGAGTACAAAATCATCAATAATCAATCATGATCCATGAGAACAAGTTATAAGCATAAGAAAATTTCATTGGACTATGGAACAATCACAAGATTAAGAATAATTTCATTAGTTAAGGATCACATCTATGGCCATTATAACATAATGGATAAAGTTACATGGTGGATTTTATTCACTCCTCATTCCCTTTTCATTCATGGTAGACAAAGTCCCATATTGGTTTAGTTTCACTCCTAATTCCCCTTCATATTATCTCATGTGAAATAAATATTTACCAAATGAATTGGAGGGATATATAATTCTATTAACATCCATTATATAATTAATATCATAAAAATGTGTTCCATAAGATATCAAAAACATTCATCATTTCATTATAGCTTAATTAACCCATGGGATAGAAATGGGTTTCATGAAAACATCATTAAAACATCATCATGGTAAGTCATATAGAGAAAGAAAGTGGATGGTATCATATGATAATATCCCTAGTGAATCATAAAATTACTTAAAGTATTTTTAAATATATAAAAAATACTTTTATAAAAGTATTTGAAATATGATTTGGAAAATAAGAGGAAACATCCTATTCTTTTGGTATTTTTTTAAAAAAATAAAAATTTATAGAAAAATGGGAATGGAATTTTCTTTATAAAACCATGGAAACTTTTAAATTAATCTTAAAAAAATAATTTCCATGATTTATGGAAAATCTATTCATTTGTTAAGTATTAAAAAAAATTGTATATACTTTTGTAAAAAGTCAAATATAACCCATATGGAAAACATTATAAAAATTCATTTTTAGAAATTTTAAAATAATGTAAAATATGGTTAAAATTTACTTTAATGAATAATTGTATAATATAAAAGAATATTATTGAAACATTTGAAATAATATATACACATAATAAAAATATTCATGCTAAAAACGATAAATAAGTTTTTTCAAAAAAGCATTATTTTGGTCTTTTTGAGTACCAAAGAGGAAAAAATAAAAAGAATAATTGAAAACCCTAGAAATAACCATAGGAGAAGAAAATACATGGGGTTAATGATATATATAGCATAAAATTTCCCTAATTAATAATTAATCATAAATAATCCTGATTAAAAATGACATTGCAACATAAACCCATACCATGGTGACAAGATTTTTATCATGGTAACTATTCATTATGGATAGAAATTAAGTTAACCTTATTACCTAATATTGATTATTTTGATTATAAATATGGAATCCATTTTTCAAGATTCAATTCCTATAGGTGGTATGAATTAATTCTAATATCTATGTACAAAACATGTAAAGACCCTTTTTAGAAAAAAATGTATCTTTAAGCATAAAAATTATTTTATTGTCATTAATTTCATAGTAACACCAATTAGATGAATGTTAATTTATTTTACTGAATATATTATCAAAAAAAATATTAAAAAATCATTTTTATTTATTAATTTATTTTATTAACATAAACACATTTTCTATATAAAAACATTTTTCTAAAAAATATCCCATTTTAACTTCAAATGATTTTATCTTTATACATAACCAATTCAAAATAAATTTATGAATGATCACTCATTTTTTTATTTTTAAACAATAATTTTACAAAATTTTAAAACTTTAAATAAAATAAATTAATTTTTAAACAAAATATATATAATAAAAACAATTTTTGTAACAACATTTATGTTTAACAAAGAATTACCAGACTAACATTCATTATCATTTATAAACTATTTCATGAATTTAATTACTTGTATTTTTTACTTGAATTTTATTAATTTCATTTAAATATATATCATTTTATTTTATTTTACTTTTTTAATAAGGAATTATTCACTTAAGTTCGGTGTTGTGTGCATCACAATATCTCAAACACATTGATTTTATTAAAGAGAAATATATTATAAAACCATGAGGTGTTACATTCTAAACCATTATAATAATTTCACCCTATAAATTTAATTATTCTAAAGAATAAAACTAGTATGAATCTACCTCATTACCTCCTAGGGTTTCCTCCTAGCTTCCTTAAATTTATGATTCCTATATAGAACCTTAACTGGGTGAGTATTCATTTTCCATATCACTTTATCTCTACAATCCAATATTTATATTGGTCATTCCTCATAATAAATATCATAATATAGCACTAAAACCTTTGAATTAAGTACATGTGAATGATTAGGTATGTACTTAAAAGAGATTAATGGAACACATTATGAACTTGGAAGAGGTTCATTTGAAGAACCAAGTGATAATCTATCATCCTTACACACTGAAGAATATCGAAACAACCAATGTATTTGGGTCCTAGCTTCCCCTTACTTCCAAATCTCATAACCTTATTCCAAGTAGATATACTTAAGAATACCCACTCTCCAACTTAAAATTATAAATCCCATTGATGGTTATTGGAAAAACTCTTATATCAACTTTGAGCTTCCCTAATGTGATATTGAATGGTTCTAACATTTTATGTCATTTCCTCAACTAGATCAGGTCCCAATAACTTTTATTATCCAAATTAATCCCAGAATATTAGATTTATACACTTATTAACATAAATGGATTCATAAGGATCCATATGAATTCTTGAGTGAAATATAATATTGTAAGAAAATTCAACAAGAGGAAGGTGTTGATCCCAACCTCCTTTTAAATTCAAATATCAAGCTCTCAACATATATTCTAGGGTTTAAATATTTCTTTATAACTAAATATATTTATGAGGATGATATATAGTGTTAAATTTTAAATTTCAATTCAATTATTACTAAATAATTATTCTAAACTCTGAGGTAAACCTTAGATCTTGATTAGATATGGTTGATAGTGGTACTCTAGGAAACCTTACCACTTCCTTAATATATATCCTATAAATTTAGTCTAATGAGAAATATTATCAGATAAAAATAAAATATATTGACTTTGTAAAGAAATAAACTACAACACAAATGGTATTGTGGACATTAGATGTATTGGGGATTCCTATGATGAAATTCATGGTGATTTTTTTTCCATTTCCATACAGGTATTAGTAATGGTTTCATCATCACCTTAGACTTATGACTATCAGCCTTAACTTTATGACATATCAGGAATCAAGATGCATACTCTATAATATCTCCCTTCGTGATATCATACCCAAAATAATCTTATAGATCTGTACAAATCTTTGTACTCTTAGTATGGATATAGAATTATGAACTATGTGATTCATCCAATATCTTTTTCTTAAATTTTTATATTGTTAGGACACATACTCAGTTCCTAAACCTAGTCACTCCATCACTATCATAGTTAAATTCATGAACATTACTTACCTTCTTTTGTAGCTATAAATCTTCCTTATGTGCCTCTTTAATATTCACATAAATCTATGGTTTGAAAATTTACTGAGTAAGATAATATTTATCTTCTTCCATCATGATCTAAAGATCCATGCTTTACAAATACATAAATATTGTATCACTTTCAATCCTCATAATGGACAATCCAGTAAGGTCCTTATGACTCAAATAATTAATCGTTTCATTCTCCTTCCAAGGTTGGTAATGTATTGATCAGTAAAAAAATTTAATCAACTTTAACTATCACCTTCTTTTCATGTTCAACTCTTTATATGTGAATATATACTTCAATAATTTCTTATCAATATATATATAACACATTTTATCATAAAGATGATTTTTTTATATCTTTAAAGTAAAAAATGTGTTTTTATTACTCCAAATCATGAGTTGGATAATTTTAATAATGAACCTTTAATTGTTGTGTGGAATACACTACCACCATGTTATTTTTCATGAGAACACATCTCATCCCCTTATTTAATGCATCATTATAAATCACAAACTCATCTCCATTGTAGGGTAGTGTGATTATATGTGTACTAACTTACCTTTTTTTGTTCATTGAAATTCTTTTCACATTCATCAGTCCAAGTGAACTTCAATCCCTTCCATTTCAACTTGGTTAGTTGATTTTATATCCATGATAAATTTCTCAAGAAACATCAATAGTATCCAACCAATCAGATAAAACTACATATCTTAATCATAATGGTTGGTCTAGTCCAATTTTCAATAACATCTATCTTTTAAGGATCCAAACATATTATCTTACTTATAATTTCATGACCCAATAATGATAATTCCTATATACAAATTAACACTTGATAAATTAGGCATACAACTTCTCCTTTATCATGGTCTATAACACAACCCTCAAATGATCTTCATGATTTCCCTTTCACTTGAAATATATATGAATATCATTTATTAAAACTACTATAAACTAATAAAGTTAATCTCTAAAGAATATATCCATCATATACATGAAGATAATGGGATAATTGGTAATTATAAATGGAATAACTATAAATTCATAGTGTATATGCCTTATATGGAAGGTTTTATTGAGTATTTCCTCTATTTTGACCCTTTATCGATTATATCTAGTTCAAATATCAATCTTGTAAAATTATTGATCTTCTATAAATTAATAAAACAAAACATAAATATGGGGTAAGAGATAATTATTATTGATTGTGGTATTATTAAGTTCACAATAATCAACACATAGATGCATTAACATATATTTATTTTTATCAAAATAATAGGTTCACCCTATAGATAAGTAACTGGATAAATGAATCCCTTATCTAGATTATTCTAGATATAATTCATTAATTCCTACAACTTAATTAGTTTAATTATATAAGGAATATTTTAAATTGGTGCAATATCAAGTATGAGTTATAATGAAAACTCAACTTCATGATTTTAGGTAAGACTAGGAAACTCTTCAGAAAATACATCAGAATATTAAAATAGTCATATCTTCAATGTTGAGTTTTTTTCTAACCTTTTAAGCTTAATACTGCTCATAAATAGGTAGTAAGTCCCATATAATGTAAGTGATTAACATTATAAGTTCATGTTCATCCTTACACTGATATAAAGTCATGGGTTGATTCAAAATATCAAATGTGGCTTCCATTACTCAAAAATTGATATGGGATATATAGAGAGAGAACCAATCCATTCCCAAAATCACATAAAATTAAACTATATGAAGGATAATAATATTTTTAGGAATCACATTCCCACAAACTTTAATCAGATAGGATCTATATAATTAATATGTGATCATCAGACTATTAGAATTTTTCACCAATAATTCAACATCTAATCATTTAGGTAGTGATGTAATACTCTTAGAAAAATATTCAAATATAAAATAGAGGTTAAATCCTGAATCACATAAGAAATTTTTAGTTTTATAATAGACTATAAGTGTACCTTTCACTACTTTATTCTCATAACCAACTTCGGTGGTTTTGATCGCATGATATTTCCCTTTGTCTCTTTGTTCAAGAGGTTTCTAACAATGATTGTCATCATTAACACTTATATCAATTCACTGATTAGAATAATTCCCATACTCTTTGTAATTTAATCATTGGATTGTGAGTGGTGCATTTGGTTGATATTTCCTCTCCTCATTTATTGTCATATTCTTGTCTATTTTACATTAATTTTATAGATGACCTTCTTTCCCACACTTAAATCATTTACCTATTCCCTTAAAGAAATTTCTTCCATGCTTTATTCCACATTTTCGGCATGAAGGATGATTAATTTTAGTTCCTCCATGGGTTTTATTATTATAATTATCTCAAAACTCGATATTTCTCTTCTTATCCCCAAAACCATGAAAAAAATAGATTCTCCACTCTTCATTTCTACCCTGAGAGAATATCAAACAATTTATTCACAGATGATGAAGTCCTTTAGGGAAAATTATTTTCATATAATTAATTTAAAGGCACTAAATAATAGATCAATTTTTATTTCCGGTCTGATGACAAAACCATAGTCAAACCTCACAAGTCTTGTAAAATTTTACTCATATGTATCAATGGATTCATCATCTTCTTCTTTAGATCAAGTAATTCTATTTCCATTTTCATGTTAAGAGTTTAGAGAATATATTTATTGAAAAATAACCTTTTAAACTCCTCACATTCCATGGATTAAATTTTTTTATATTTCCTAGTATTCTTAATACAGTCCCACCTTTGATTTGTTTCACCATCTAAATGATAAATAACCAATACAAATTTTTTATACTTTGAGCACTAGATAATAGAAAATTTATTTTCAGTGGTACCAATCCATTGATTGTAAATTAGTGGATCAGAATACCCACTAAAAGAAGGTGTATGTTACCTCATGAATGACTCAATGGTATGTTGCTCCTTCCTTTAATCATTTGAAATCCCAATATTATTCATAGATTCATAGAGTTATGTAAGCCTAGTAACAATATTTTCTATCCCTTCCCCCATTTCATTTAGTTAATAATGTGGAAAATCATTAAATTTGCCACCACATTTGTTATTAACATTATTCCACCTAGTTCTAACCATTTAATAAAACAAAAAATAATATTGTAAGAATAAATTATCTTTAATTGGAGTGAGAAATCATATAATCATGAAAATAATTCCTATGATGTCCTAAATTATGACACATTCTTATCAACCTATAGAAATTAAGGTTTATCCAATATCACTTTTAGTTTATGATATGTTTTATTAAGTTATTTCCTTATATTTTACATAACCTAATCTCTAAAAATATTTAAACCATACTCAGAAACTAACTAAGGCAACCCAATAACGTCATACAAAGATATTACATTATTTTAATTGAATATTCAATACATCTCACAATAATACATTCCCTATAACCATAAAGTTTTAGTGTCATTGAAGACTAGATATATAATAAACTTGTTTCATGAAATATATTCAACATCTCCCACAAATTTATTCTCATATAGCACCCTTCTTAGAAAAAACCTACTTAAAATATTTCTTTATCACTTAGGGAAATGAAAACATACTAAAGGGTGAGTTTGGATGCTCAGTAAGAGTAAACATGGTAGATAGAAATCAATGATAATAAGTGAACATAAGATAATAATAAGGGTATAATAACATGATCATAACATATGAAAACATACCTAATCATTCATATATAATAAATCATGATTCATAGTATAAAACTTTTCATAACAAAACACATGAGTTATAAGAGTGAGGATTAATTGATAATCAATAATGATCCATGAGAGTATATCATAAGCATAAGAACATGTCATAGGGATTTTGTGTAATTATAATAAGATAAAATCCTTAAATTAGTCAAGTATAACTTCCAATACTATCATAACATAGTGTAAAGTGTCCCATAGTGGATTGGTTTCACTCCCCATTTCTTTTTCGTTCATGATGGAAAGAGTTCCATATTGGATAAGGTTTACTTCACATTACCTTTAATATTTTATCATGAAATATAAATATTTAACCAATTAATTGTAGGGATATATAATTCTAGGGACACCTATCACATAATGAAAATCATATATATTTATGACTTGAGATTGTAAAATCACTCATCATTTCATCATAGCAAAATTAACCCATGGGAAAGAAATGGGTTTCATGAAAACATAGTTAATAAATCATTATCATAATCCATAAACAAAAATAAATTAGATGGTATTATATTATAATATACCTAGTAGATCATAATATTCCTTAAATAATGTTGAAATATATGAAAAATGTTTTTATAAAAGAATTTGAAATATGCTTTGAAAAATAATAGGAAATATTCTCTTCTTTGGGTAACTTTTAAAAAAAACTAAAAAATAAAAAAAATGGGAATATAATTTTCTTGTAAAACATGGAAACTTTTAAATTAATATAAAAAAAATTCATGATTTTTGAAAATCCATTCATTCGGTAAATGTTAAAAAAAATTATATTTACTCTTTTGTAAAAATTCAAATATAACCCGTTCAGAAAACATTGTAAAAATTCCTTCTAAAACCTTTTAAAGGAAATTAAAATATAGTTTAAAATGAATTTAAAGAAACATTGTAGAATATAAAAAACATTCTTGAAACATTTTAAAGAATATGGACATGGAAGAAAATCATTCTTGGCCAAAAATGTTAAATAAGGTCAGTTTTTTATAAAAAAACGTTGGTCTTTTTGAGGACCAGAGGGGGAAAATAGAAAGAATACTTGAAAACCATATAAATAACTATATTATAAGGAAATATATATGGTTTAGGAGATATAGTGATAGTATAAAATTTCCCCAATAGATATTTAAATATTAATAATCCCAATTAAAAAGGAGATTCAAGATAAACTCTTACCATGGTGATAAGATTTTTACCATGGTAACTATTCATTATGGATAAAAATTAATTTAGATTTATTACCTAATATTTATTATATTGATTATAAATATTGAATACATTTTTCAAGATCCAATTCCTATATGTAGAAAAAATTAATTCTAATATCCATACATTAAATGCATAAAACCCATTTTTAGAAAGGAAAAAATGCATTTTAAGCATAAAAATGATTGTATTCTCATTTATTTCCAAGTAAAAAACCTATATATGAATGTTAATTTATTTTATTAAATATATTATCAAAAAAATCAATCAAATTATTCTTCAATAATGATTAACTTATTTTATTATCATAAAAATACATTTTTCATATAAAAAAATCTATAAAATATCCCTTTTACCTTTAAATGATTTTATCTTCATTTCTAACCAATTGATAATCAATGTATGAATAATAAATAATTTTTATACATGTTGAAATTATAATTTTAAAAAAATTTAATTCTCAAAATAAATAAAATTAACTTTTAAAAAAACATATATAATAAAAATAATGTTTGAATACAAAGCATTTTCGTTTAGAAAAGAACTATCGAACTAATATTAATTATCATTTCTCAAAAAAATCAGGAACTTCGTTAATTTATTTTTTTAATTGAGTTTTATCAATTTAATTTAACTATATATTAATTTATTTCATGTTATATTTTTAATAATCCCTTATTCACTTAAGTTCGGTATTGTGTGCATCAAAAGATATCAAACACATCATTCTTTTTTGAGAGAAATATATTCTAAAATCTCAAGGGGTTATAATATAACCTCACCATCCAGTAAAACAAAATAATATTATATAAAATATAACAAGTTAAATTTTATGTCCACCTAAGTGTCCATGTAAAGTGTGAGATTATACATACTCAATAGGGAACCACTAATATAGCTCAACATAGTAATAGATAAATAGGTGTATTTATGAACATGGAAACTCATTTACATAAATATATATATAAATAGTTTGTTAGGTGAACATAAATAAAAAATGGTATAGATGATATGAATGTTATTGGTAGTTTAATAAATGGATATAAAAAATAACCCCCTATACTGAGAGGGTATATATTTGTACTCACCTGCCTTGAGTCTAACCTGGTATCAGTAACATGATTGAGGGAAGATAAATTTTTCAGCATCTTTCCTCTAGAAAGTATCATATACTATAGTATGAACATGATCCCATCCCATGGGAAAGGTAATTAAAGGAATTATCAGTCCATACCATGGGAAAGAAGAAGGGGTATAAATTAGTCAGGGTGTAACACTTATCCCACTCAACCCTATGTGTTATTCTCTAGAATACCTACTTATATTTCATATAAATTTTATAAAGAAAATCATACCCCTTCTACAATTCTCATCATTTATCAAAGTTATATCCATGATTATAGATACACTATAATTAAATAAACATAATGGTTGGTATGTCAAAATATAGTCATTATTTCTTTGGTTGTATCATATATCATATCCATATAACATAATCACATATAATATATAAATATGTTATACAACATGAAAAATTCATGGGTAATATATCATGTAATTATAAAAATCAGAAAATTATCAGATTAAACCTAACCCATATCATTGGATAATACTTTTTAGGTGATATTCTAGTGATATTATATATCAATATAAGATAAGATGTAAACAACACCCTATGGTTCGTTACTTTCTAGTAAAACAAATAACTAGCATGTTGTGAGAGTTACAAGTGGGAATTAGTAACAAACTAAGTAATATATTAATCTTGGTATTGGACATAACCAATATGTACTTGTACTGACCTAAATAAAGAATAAAATGAAATGTGTAAGTTAAACTACAAATATTCATGTAAGAAAAATAATTTAAAAATAATTTTTCTATCCATTAAATTTAATTTAGGAAAAACACTCTTTTTAGATAAATGCATTCATAATGGATAAAAAACCGACACTTTAAAACTTTATCCTAATAATTAATTCATGATTTTTTTAAATCTATACTTTATTTTAAATATAGAAAAGTTTAAGGTTTAAAAAAGGTATTTTTGAAAAAACAAGTTATAAGTTAAAGGTTCGAAATGATACAATACAAAACTTATTACTTTATAGGAGGAAAAAATTATTGTTTATAAACATTAATTTTTTTGGGTTAAAACCTAGTTTAGAAAACTAAATATAAATAAGAACCATATCATTTTCTACCACCAGGGTTTCCCATCCATCACCTCACCACCTTCAGCTCTTGACTAGAGTTAAGTTTGGATCATTTATTTATAACTTATTTAGGTTAAAATTGGGTAAAATAAAATTTTTATTAAAACATAATAAAGGCATGGAAAATTAATACTAATTAGAACATGATCTAGCAATACAATATTTAACATTTCATGTCACACAATATTTGAAAAATAGGATGTGAGTGGGAATAGCATGAATGAAAACATTTATCTCTTACCACCCATGTAGAATCCTATAAAATTTCTAGTTATAAACTCATATAAAATAAATCATGTAATTAGATATAGAGGATATAAAATGTTTCAAAGTTCCTAAAACCTTGTAAATTAATCAATAAAACATTCTTGATAAACTTTATATATTATCCAAAATGTATCATTCAATGGTAATAAGTTGGGATTATAAAATTAAGGATTTACCTTGTAAAATTTAATACCAAGTTCAAAATAAATGTTCCAAATTGGTAAAGGATGAATATTTTTTCTACAAAAGTTCAAAAGAAATCACCATTAAAAACCATTGTTATTAATTTTGGAAAACAAGTACCATGCATGTTCCACGCATAGCTTAGAAATTTAATCAATGAGTTGAGATCCCCTACCTTGTTCAAGGGGATATTTATCAATCCAATTATCTCTATGGTATACTCCAACAATAACCAAAATCTCCTATTAACCATTAGAAAATATTACATAACCAAATAATACAGAAAAAAACATTCTCTATAATTAAAAAATTATAAATTTCAAATTAAAACTGGGAAAATAACTCAAAAATCATCTAAAATTATAATAACATAAATCCCCAATTTATAATCACTAAATAACACTCTATATTTACCATGAAAACATGAAAACCCTAAAAAAATTAAAACCTCAGTCTCTTCAAATCAAAAAAGTGATAAATTGAAGTCAAACAACCCACTATGGATTCATTTAGATAATGGAATAGGTATCCCCATGATTATAGGTGATTTCGCTATGTCATGATGACATCACAAATCAAAAACCCCAACCAGGATGGAGTAAAATAAATAAGAAAGAATAATAAATTAATATTATATGATATGAGAATAATTACCTTTTATTTAGAGGAATAAACCTCATGGTGTAACACTTGGATATTTCAAATTATATTTTAATTTGGAACCTAATTTGTTCAATAGATTTCTTCACATGCAACATCAAGCCACAATGAACTAAAAAATAGTATATGACCCTTAAAATTTAGCTGTATAATTGGTACATAAAAATAGAGGTAACTAAATTTTAAAATATATATATAAATAAAAATAAATTTCATTATTAAAACTAAGGCATTGATAAAATTCAATTAGTGTAGCTAAGTAACTAGTAAGAATAATTTATGTTTTAAAATTTAACCATTCTCCAATTTATTTTTATACACTCTATTTTAAGATACTAAATATATTATGGTTAAAATATATTATTTATATTAATATTATTTTAACACTAAATTTTATTTTGTGATTTATAAGAAATAAGAATAATAATAGTTAATATTTTGAAAATTTATTTTCCTATGAAAACGGTTTTCATTATAAATTTATGTTTTTATTTAAAATAAAATTTCAAAAAATTGAATTTTAGTTAACCAATTTTATTTCATTTTTTGATTTATAATAATGATACTATATTGAGATTAATTTTTATATTTTTCTAAAATGATTGATATTTAGGTGAATAGTGAAAAATATAATTTTTAATAAAACCATAGTGTTTATAGATATATTAAGAATTAATTATTATTTAATTAATTATAAAAAAATTCTATAATAAAATATGAATTTAAAGAGTGAAACTATACATTTCAAAATACTATTTTTGAATTTTTACAACTAATTTAACATTTTATAAACTTAAGTAATATTTCCCAACAAAAGAATCTATTTTTGTTTTTTTCTTTTAATTAAATATTATTATGGTAAAATTAAGGTTGGTATTTATTTTAATGACACATAAAATTTATTTTTTATAATAATCCTTTATATTATTAAAATATAAAATATTGATATTTTGTCCTACACATAAATTTTAATCATTAAAATGAACTTTTTATAAAAATGGTTTTTTACACATGAAATGCGATAATATTAAAATTAATTTTTCTTAAACAAATAAATATTATTTTATAAAACTAGAAAAATATTTAGAATAATTATGTTCAATTTATTTAATAATTACTATTTTATTTTTAGTCACTAAAAGTAAATTACTTGGGATAAAATTAATTACCATGTTAAAAACCAAAAATGGTAAAAGTAAAAAATGTAAGAGTAAAAGGACCCAAAAATGTTTAAAACATGTTTTAAAATGAATGGTAGAAGTATTAACTACCTTATCTCACCAAAATTTCCATCATTACCCACTTTTTGAGCCTTTCACCCTTGAATAGTGACATACCATTATTGAAATGTAATGTGTACTTCCAAAATTACCCATCTCTTCACTTATAAAAGGGAAACACTTCCACAACTTAATGTTAAACCTATTATTTATAATTTACTCCTATAACTCTGAAATTTTATCATCTTATAATCCTCTCCTATATTCATAAGACTCCGGTCTCAATTATTTATCCTAAAACCTCCATTTCCAAGTACATTTTAAAGATAAATCCCAAGTTCTTAACATGATTATTTTTTACTCAACATTTTCTTATTTATATTAACCTTCTAAAATTTTTATAGACATACCAATGTAATGAAATAAGTATTATTAATATAATTAAATTTTATTATATCAGTGGATAAATCATTATTCAATCCTTTTCATCCACTAAGAAAAACAAATCAACATCGATCGTGCGTGTGTGTGAGCTACCACCTCTATGAAGGGATGTGTTTTTTTTCATCACCACATTTTATAGATGGTAAAAAGGATTTATTTTATGAATAAATATTATTATCATGTCACAATTATTATTATTAAATTATAATTCATCATATACCTTCATTTCATCCCATTAATTTAGAAATGGAAATGTTAATTGTGGGTATGTGTGGCTTACCGCCTCCAAGAATGATGAATTCTATTTTTCATCACCATCCTTAATGGATGGTTATAAGAATGAATTTAAAAAATATATAATATATTTAGGTATTTTTAATCTTATATAAAATTTATATTAATATTACATAAAAATAATTCCTTGCTCATTAAATCATTATAACATGCTCCCATTTTGGGTATGTTTTACCACCTATATGAACAATTTTGTTATGTTTATTTAATGAATTATTAAGGGATATTATATAATTTTAATATCATGTAATAATAATTTATTTAATATTTTTTAAAAAATATTTAAATTTTTATTAATATTTAATATATTTATTAATATACAACCTTTCGATTATTAAACATGTTTAAAAAAGTTCATCACAATTTCTTTTTCCATGAACTATATTCACGTCTTTCACCTAATGAAATTGAACTTGATAAATCATTGGAAAAAAATTATTATTATATCATGAATAATCTAGGAATGATGAACTTTGATCCAGTAAGTAATAACTGACCCCATCACCGTGGTACTTGTACAAAACAAGCAATCAAAAGTTATAACACATGGTGATAAAAATAAAATATAAATAATTAATATATTTTTAATAAATGATTATAAATGAAGTTTATAAAATGTTATAGGTATTAATAAGATTCTAAATATGTGATTAAGATAGTTATTCTTGTTATATATGATGTTAGAGAACCTTTAGCTAAGCGGGATTAATGGTAAGGGTTTTTGCATCTCAATTTTTGCATCATTGAGATCTGATTCATATTCACCACTTATTTCCTTTTTATAGTGAATATATTGTCCATAGATTTATTTTATCATAATTTTTTATGAAATATAATGGATTTATAAATCCATCCCATGTTTTCCCTTCATGTATTTTTGATTCAAAAGATCATGATGTTGTAAGGGTTATTTTTCTCTATTTTCAATTCCATGAGACAAGTTTGATATTTTTCACCATAATTTATTTTTATAGTGTATTCAATTCTATAATTTACTTCAAGTATAATTAATGTATTTAATTTCATGATATTTTAATTTCTATTTCATGGTAACCATGTTATGTTCTTTTGATTCTTACGTTACTTTTATCATAAGGGTCTTTGTCTCAATTTTTTGATTTCCTTGAGACATGTTTTGTAATGTGCACCATGTTCCTTTTATGGTGGAATGAATTCCTATTTGATGTATTATATCATGATTATTTATTTATTAATGATATTCAAGGTTTCACTTCATGTTTCCGCTTTCATGGTGTTTTGATTCAAGAGTTATCAAAGTCATAATGGTTTCATCTCTAAATTTCCTTCTTTGAGACATATTTTGAGTTACGAACCTACCTTATTTTATATGGTGTATATAATACCTATTTTACACATTATATCTTGATTATCTCTTTTTTATGATATTAAGTATTTTATTTCAACAACTCTCTTTCAAAGGTGTTTTTTATCAATATCAACATCCTTTGACATTCCTTATGTTACACTTGGGATATATATTGTTTAACCATACACCTTATTTATCTGGATGGATTATTCCCATGTTAACCTATTTATTTACTAAGTAAGTATTGAAATTATATATGTTTGTATCTTAGTATGGATTTTTATAAATTCAAAAGGAAATTTGATTATTTATTGTATTTAAATTCATCTCTTTCATATGGTGAATGTGTTGAACTTAATAAAGTGACAGGTGGGCCCCGACATTATATAGTCCCTCGAAGCATCAGTTGGTCTCATAAGACAATTGGTTTGGGTATTTTGTGTCTAAAAACCCAATGTAAGAATGATGAATTTTTTTATAAAATTGTGGGGAAATAATTATTCCATGGTTGTGGTATTTATAGAAAGAATAATGTCTTAGTTAAGGCATTGATGTTAATGATCAAGATGACTGAAATTATGCATTCCATCACCATGAAAATAGTTATTGTTGTCTATTTTATGATTTATATTATATACCATGTAATTGTTTCAAGCTCGAGTAATTAGTTATATGGAATTATTTGATAATGATTTACTTTCTACCATATTATTCATTCCTTGTTTATTCTATGATTGATTCTGGTATATCATTTCCCTTATTGAATGTTTGATCTCACCCTTTTTATGTTTCTATTTCTCTATGTTGTAAATAAAAGTATTAAAAATGATATGTTTAGAATAATGTAATGTGTGTAGAATTTGTGGGGAATTTTGATTAAATATTCAGAATAATTAGTTTCTTATTTAGTGAAAAAATGTATATTATATGAGAAATTCATGGGATTTTATTGTTAATTAGTTATCCTAATTTTCTAAATTTATAAACCTAAAAGGTCATGGGAATGTATGTAATGAAATATTTTATATAAATAATGTAATGATGGGATTTTTATGTTCGGGATGTAACACCTTGGATCACCCTTAAATCAAGAGGTAAAATAAGGGGGGTAATAAGACATAGAGGGGCCAAGGGATAGGTTGTAATATCCTACCCCAACTCATTGGCTAGAGAATATATGGAGTGTCACTAACCTTAGTTGACATCCCCAAGACACAAAAAACTAAAAATAAATGATAATGTATTTGGAAAAACATTAGGGATGATTTTATATTTAGATATAAAACAACCTAAAAACATAAAATATAAAAAATATATCCTCCTACTTGATGCATGAGTATGGACAATACAACCCAAATTTAAAACCAACAGTATAAAAAAATCTGAGTGACAACATAACAAGAAATAGAAAATATAAAACCAAAATACAACATGACATAAATACATCAAGTGAAATGATCCTAAACACCACCTAAATAATATCAAGATCTAATACAACCTTCCATGCCCAAGGTATCAAGATTAATCACTAGAGAAATAATATATCTTACCTTTCCCTATATCTCAGTATATTACATCTGCAAATTCACCAAATTTCCCAAGTAGGGGTGAGTTTAAACTCTATAGGAAATTCCCAGAGACTTCCTG
The DNA here is from genome assembly GCA_963277665.1 of Viscum album. Taxonomy (NCBI): domain Eukaryota; kingdom Viridiplantae; phylum Streptophyta; class Magnoliopsida; order Santalales; family Viscaceae; genus Viscum; species Viscum album. Next base: position 597,849,288 of record OY728132.1, on the reverse strand, counting down.
AAAAATGCCACTAGGAAATGAACTGGTTTGCACATTTTATATAAAAAAACTGGAAAACATTTAAATAGTTCATATAAAACCATAAGTGAAATCCATGTGAGAAAACCATAAAAAAGATTATTAACATTCATAAACATTTGGCATAATCATTACCAAGTTCTCACAAACACATCCATCCATAGACAAAAGCTTGGTGTTACCATTGAGGGTGGTACTCTATGGACATAATCTATCTTACCATTGATGGTGGAACTTCTGACCACAACCCAATTATTCCAAATTTCATTCCAATACATTTCACATAAAATAATTATTATTTTGAAATTATTTCATCAAACATTTTTCTTTCTTCAAAATCATTCCATAAATTTAAAACCATCATATTAAAATTATGATCAAGAGGGTTTTCCAAAAGATAACCAATTTTCCATGATTCCAAAACATAAAAAAATTGGGTTTTCCATTAATAACAATGAAACCATAGAAAATGAAAGAAACCCCATTTTACAAAACTAAGACTTCGCATTTTAGAGCAAGTGGAGATGATAGAGAATCCACCTACCTCTCAAAGGATAGTGAGAACAAAGAAAAACACTAATAAATTCTAAATATAGGCTCACAACACCTTCCCTTCACTAGATCCAACAATATCTCCTCAGGATTCATGTCATAACACAAATATCTATCCATAATGGACTAGATATATGGCTCTAAGAGAGATTAAAATAGTATATCTAAGAATAAAAAGGAAGAATAAGAGATAATAAGGAATTACTAACCATTCTAGATCTCCAATTCTCTTTTATTTTATCAAAAGTCTCTTTTGGATAAAAGGGAATTATCTTGGGAGCCTAGGGGATGAAATGAGTTCTAGATATTAGAATAATAGAAGAATAATTAGGGTCTCGGGACCTTAATAAAAATTAAAAAGTTATTTTTAAAGTATTAACGAAACATCACATGGTTAGTTTGAACGGTTTATCAAACATCATTCCAACCGTGTGTGTGATATTATCCCAAGGACATGCCCTCGCTGGATTGGATCACATGGTTTGAAAAATAGTGCACCAACCATGATTCTCCCACTATCTCCAACTAAAAACTTTCCCCTATTATACATATAGTTTTGAAAACATGTGCTCCAATCATGCACCTGCTTTGTGACTCCCAATATTACCTTTCATGCTTTCTTAGAGAGATGGTACATGGTTTATACTAACCATGATCAAACTATGCACCACTATAAAAACTTTCAAAACATCCCAAAACCTTCCAAAAACTCCTTAAACTTAACCCAATAATTATAAAACTTTAAAATAATAAATACAAGGGTAAATTACCTAAAAACAGGGGTGTTACATTCTCCCCACCATTGGTTTTTCCATCCATAGAAAGTGGAATATTGACATTGATTTGGAAAAGATCAAGACATTGATCAAGCATTTTCTTTTTATTCTCCCATATCTCTTCCTAAATCTAACCATGCTACCATAAAACTCATACCAAATCGATGATTTTCCTATACAAGAGATTATATTACCTATCCAAAATCTATATCAACACATGAATCAATGTAGAATCATGTTCAAGATCAATATAGTCCCATAGAATCGCATGGTCATGATCAAGATGGTACTTCTTCAATTGAGATACATGAAACCCATTATATATGGAACTAAACTTTTATGGTAAATACAAATAATATTCCATAGTTCCCACTCATTAAAGTATCTCAAATGGGATAATTTACCATGGAGTCAATTTTCCTTTCCTGCCAAAATGAAGATTCCCTAACCTTGGAGTGATTATCAAGAAAACATGATCATCCACCTCAAATGATAATAGTCATCTGCAATTATAGGTATAATATTTATGATGACTCTAATTTGTTATCATTCTCTTTCTAACCATCGAAATATTCTCTATTTTCTCATGCATAAGGCTAGGTCTAATAAGTAAATTCTCTCATGTCTCCACCCAACAAAGTGATGAATGATAGGGATGACCATACAATACTTCAAAATAAGTGATATATATCGAGGTGTGATAATTTTTATTGTATGAGAACTCCATTAATGGTATATTATCCTCCCATGTGCCTCCAAAATCCATCACACAAGTTGTAATCATGTCATATAATGTTTGGATTGTCTGTTTGGATTGTCCATCCATTTAAGGATGATAAGTTGTGCTCATGGTCAAATGGGTTCCAAGGGCTTGTTGTATGAACTTCCAAAATTAAGATGTAACCCTGGGGTTATAGTCAGAGACAATCAAAACTAGAACACTGTGCATATTTATAATTTTTTGAATGTATATTTTGTAAAAAACCTTCACTATATTGGATCCATGAATAGGAATGAAGTGAGCGGACGTCATTATCTAATCCACAATCACCCATATGGAATCATCTTTCATAATCAATCTTGGTAGACCTATAACAAAATATATGGTTATTTATTCTCATTTTCATATGGGAATCAGTAAAGAGTACAACATACCAGTTGGTCATTGGAGCTCTACCTTGACCTACTAATAGGTGAGGAATCTCAAGAAAAACTTTACCACTCTCCTCTTCATACCAACCCACTAAAACTATGATCTCAATGATTTATATATTTTCTAAATTCTAGTATTAATAGACCATCTCATGTGGTGGTAAGAAGAAATAAGTTTTTACTGATTGGTATGAGGAAGCACAATCTAATATTTAAACCATAGGATAGATCACACATATAGAATCCATCCATGAATGGTCACCCCACCATTGAGTTTTGACCTCATGTTTAAACATAAAATATAGTATTTATAGTCATATTTAACCTACTCAACCAAATCAAGAACAATAGAAATAGGAATGAAAATTGCAACATTAAATTTCTCTTCAAAATCTAGATGTATATCATCTATAACATACATTAATTTTCATTGGCTTGAATCCTATTTAGTTTGCTGGTTATATGACTTCATGCTCTAAGAATATACTACAAAACTCCCTTTTATTTATGTATACATCAAATAAAATTCAAAAATATATATTTTTTTTATTCATCTATGATTCCTTAGATTTAAATCCCTTTGTGAGAAAATGTGTTTCAAGATCTTATGATTCACAAACATCATAAATTTATCGCCAAAAAGATAATGTTGTTAAGTATTCAAGGAATGAACTACATCATCAAATTTCAAATAATGTGTTGGGTAGTTTTTCTCATGAACCCATAACTATCATGATCCATATTCAACAGCATGATCTCCATACATGCGAACACAACCCAACCCAGATTCTGATGCATCACAATAGACCACATAACCTTATACTAAATCTAGAAATATAAGAATTGGTTCTGCTGTGATCTAAACTTTAATCTCTTGTAAATATATTTAGCACTCCTCACTACATTACAAAAGAACACATTTTCTTATCAAAGCTTTCATCGGGGATGAAAGACATGAAAAATCATGAACAAAGAATCTGTAGTATCCTATTAACCCAAGGAAAATTTATATCTCAAAAACATTTTTTAATGGTTTCCAAGAGATAAAAACCTCTACCATTTTAGGATCCACTAAAACACCTCTTTCATAAATGACATGGACAAGAAATCATACCTATTGTATCCATAAATCATACTTTTAAAGTATAGTATAAAGGAGATGTTCCCACAAGATACCCAATATGATAGCCAAGTGTTTTTCATGATTAGACATAATACTAGAATACACCAGAATATAATCAATGAATACCACTAGAAAGGAATAAAGATTCCTTTTAAATATCTAATTCATCAATTCTATAAACACTGATGGTGTATTCATAATACCAAAGGGTATAACCACATGTTCATAAAGAATATAATGTCTTTGAAAGGCTATTTTTTAAATATCCTCCTTCAAAACTCAAATTTGGTGAAACCCTTATCATAATTTAATCTTATAAAACCATGAGGCTCACCTTAATTGATCAAATAGATCATCAATTAATGGAATATGATATTTATTATTTATCATAACTTGGTTAAGCTTATAATAATCCATAAAAATCCTAAGAGTTACATCCACATTTTTTACAAATAGAACTAGTGTTACCCATAGAGAGATGCTCATTAAAATCAACCCTTTATTTTACAACTCTTCCAATTGGATTATCAATTACCTCAATTATATTGGTTACATTATAAAAGATTAAATTTATATATTACTGTAATATGGTAGGATATCAATCATAAATTCTAATTCTATTTCAGGACGAAGCCTAGAGAAATTGTCAAGAAATACATCAGGAATTTTTTTGATGATGGTTATAAAATCCCTATATATTATTTCATCAATAGATTTAAAAGTAACCACTACAAACTAATAATATATAGTCCCAACCACCAGTACTAAAGGTCCTTTTAATCTTCCATTCATTGGATAATATCCTTTAAATAAATTCTTAATGCCATCAGGAGATATGAAACTCACATTCCATGTATAAAAATTGATATGGGCCCTGAAGGTCATCAACTAACCCATTACTAGAATCAATTCATAGGTATCCATATCAAGAATAAATAAATATCAAACCACTTTAATCACATTTATTTTTATCATACAAGATACACACTTAAAGTCTTGACACACTCGTTGTCCCACAGGTGTTTTTAGTTTCAAAATAGAAGGCATCATTTCAACATGAAAACCCATATGATCCACAACATGAGAAGTGATAAAAGATTGGGATGTAGTCATATCAAACAAATATTTAATAATAGTTGAATTCAAAATAATCATACCTTTCACTATAAAAATTCTATATTGATCATCCATGGTCACCTATTCAACACCATAAATCTTCTTACTAACTCCTCTATAGTCATTGATTCATTGCTAAGGTTACATGACCTAAGGAGTCATGGTATTCCTAGAATAACCTTGGATTTCTTAGTTCTGAAGATGATAATTATTCTAAAAATTTCTCCCCATCAAAGGATAGTATGTCTAAGAAACATGAGATGCATCCCCCAAAATAGACTTTGGAGTGCTACAATGATAACACTATATGTGTCTCATATGATTATAATTGTGACAAGCTTGAGGTGGTGTTGGATAGACTCACTTATTATGAGAATTAGAACCACAATTGAAATATATGGGCTTTATATTGGGTCATGGAAGAAAATTAATTGATCCTATGGTATGATTCTAAGATACTCCACCACATCAGAAGTAGGAGTCCATATTCTGCTTATTTCTAGATTTTGAGTTATAACGTGTTCCCATGGTGATAAACATACTACCTCTATACAGATATCCTGAAATATATCTTTACACCACCATATATCTATTTACTATTTCTTTATAGTTCATAATACATAGAGTGGTAATCTTAGAGATAATATCTAGTTGTATTCTAGAATCAAAGATTTGTGCCTTTAAAGAAGAACTAGAAGAAACATCCAAGGAAAATTGGACTAAATTCATGAACTTAACTACATACTCTACGATGTATAGATTCTATTATTTTATGATGAATAAATCAGTTTCTCTTGTAATCCTGAACATGTGAGGGTAGAATTGTTTGTTGAAAATTTCTTTAAATTCCTCATATGTAATGTCTTGGTCGACTTTAGCTTGTACAGTTAAATTCCACCATTGGCATATAATATCTTCCAGCATATATGTTTCCAGATTAAATTTCAACTCTACTAGTGTAACCAATAATTTTAAGATTTGGTTCATTCAATTTAACCAGACTTAAGCTTTTTCAGGTAAAAAATACCGAAAAAATATGGGTAGATTCTGCTTCTAATACTAGACAAAGTGTTCCACTTTTTGTGTTCATCATTTCAATTTCCTAAGTCTATGTCTTGAAAAACCGTAATGATTATTTAAAAAAATGATTCACCTATAATTTGGTGCAATAACATTTTCAGCAGCCTTCTCTTATTGATTCTTATGAAGTCTACCTGATTCCATTTTCTATAAACAGGAAAAAAAATTCCAATTTAGTCATCACGCTCTAAAAACTAAAGGAGTAGAAAATTCCAAATCACCATAAGAAACAACAATAAAAACCATCATTTCCAAAAATCAACCATTTTAATTGTTTTCATGAATCATTAAACTTAAAATGAATAATGAATACCTAGTGGGAAGTCTCGCTAAAAATGCATGTTATGTAACACTCATTAAACAAATCCATGATGATAAGATGAAAGCATCCCTAGAACTATCTTAAAACACTTTTTTACCCAAAATACCCTGGTAAATTATAGTTAAGCATAAAAATTTTGGTTGCATATTTTTAACCTATGCATTCCAAGTTTTTAAATTCTTATCTCCTTGATACTATCCCAAGAGGTAAACATACCAACCAAGACTGATAACATTTTTAACATCCCATCCTACCTCATTTTCTTAGTAATATATAGAGTACCACTAACCTTAGTTAAAATCCCCAAGACACCAAAGGCCAGCAATAAATGACAAGGGATTAGGAAAAAATGTTGGGGGATGATTTACCCTCCAGAGATAAAACAACTAGACAACATAAAATATAAAAATCTAATACTCTTACATTATGCATGAGTATAGATCATACAACCCAAATGTAAAACCAATAGTGCAACAATATTAGAGTAACAATGGAACATGAAACAGCAACTACAAAACCAAAAGTTAGTATGACACAAAGACATATAGGGACATGATCCTAGGAACCACCAAAATAAGATCCAAGCTCCAACAAAAAATTCCATTCCCAAGGTATCAAGATGAATTTCTATAGAAATAAGATATATTATATCTCCCTATATCTAGGTAGATTAAGTCAAAAAATTCACTAAATTTCCTAAGTAGGGTGTGATTATAAACTCAGTAGGAAATCCCCAAAGACTTCCCAACACATTCCACTAGGACAAGAACTAGTTATAAAAATTTATATAAAAAAATTGGAAAACATTTAAACAGTTCATATAAATCCAAAAGTGAAATACATGTGAGAAAACCATAAACAAGATTATTACCATTCATACACATTTAGCACAATTATTCCCAATTTCACACACAAACACACCCATCCATATACACAATCTTGGTGTTTCCATTAGTGGTGGTACTCCATGCCCATAATTTTTCCTACCATTGATGGTGGAACTTTTGACTACAACCCATCCACTTGACACATGCCAACCTAATTATACCAAATTATATTCCAATAAATTTCACATAAAAACAATTATTCCTTTGATATCATTTCAAAAAACATTTTTCATGCATCAAAACCATTCCATAATTTTAAAACCATCATTTTAAAATTATAAGAAAGTTGTTTTTCCAAAATCCAACCAATTTTCAATGATTCCAAAATGTACACCAATTAGGTTTTCCTTCAAGAGCAATGAAACCATAGAAAATAAAATAAAATATATTTAAAAAAAATAATTGTTTAAGTTATATAATAATTGGAGATGATAGAGAATTCTACTACCTCTTAAATGATGGTGGAAATTAAAAACGATACTAAGAACTTCTAGATTTGGGCTCACAAAAACTTCCCTTCACTGGACCTAACAAGATCTCATTATGATTCATTTCATAGAACATAAATCTATCTATAAAAAACTATATTTATAGATCTAATAGATAAGATAAGAGTATATAAAAGAATAATAAAGAATAACAAGAGATAATAAGTACTTATCAATGATTCTAGATCTCCAATTCACTTTTATTTGACAAAATTCAATTTTAGGTCAGAGAAAAATATCTTGGGAACCTAGGTGAGTAAAGTAGTTTGAGACCATAGAATAATATGAGAATAATGAGGGTCATAGGGCCTTAATCCATATTAAAACATGATTTTAAAATTATTAAATTCATGTCACATAGTTAGGTCACATGGTTTGTAAAATTGGGTGACAACCATGTGAGTGCTACTGGATAAGATCTAGAGAGCAGCTGAATTGTGTCACATGGTTTGGAAAACTTTGTGGTGCTATTATCTCAAGGCCAAAACCTCACATAGTTGGATTTATAGGTTTGATAAATCTTGAACCAACCATGATTCTCCCACTATCTCTATCTTCATGCTTTCCCTTGGCATGTGCACAGTTTGGATAAGTTGTGCTCCAAATGTGAACCTACTTTTTGACTCCTAGTATCACATTTCATAGTTTCCTAGAGATATTTCATGATTTCTACTAATCATTCCCAAACTATGCACCTCCAAAAAACTTTCAAAAAATCCCAAAACCTTCCAAAAACTCCCCAAACATAACCCAATAATTATATAACTTTTAAATACACAATACAAGGGTAAACAACCTAAAATCAGGGGTGTTAGAGGGGCTCTCATCTATCTTGGGACTAATGAGATCAAAGGAATTCCTTTTAGGAATAAAATAAATGAAGTAGAGAAACCAAAATTCCCCTATTAAATGATAAATCTAGATCTAGTATAATTAGTACCCACTAGAGGTCCACCAAGTACCTGGTAGAACCCCCGGACTACTCCCACATCTTTCAACATCATTGGGTACCCAGTACCCCACACCAAGTACCCAGTGCCACCTATAGTTTTATACTATAAGTGTCACTACATCCAATCCTTACTATGACCCTCAAAACTCTAACTAAACATCAAACAACAAAAAAATGACTAAAATTATACACCAATAATTAGGATTTATATTTGTATCTTGAAATGAAATATGAACCCCACTCAGGACCCAAAAAATTACAATATACCCATCAATTATTCACCTAATGTTCTAAGGAACCTAAATATCCTCTTTGGTTAATTCCCCAAGGAAAAGATTCCTTATAGTATGGTGAGATATAAAGGTATTGTGCAACAAAATTACTTATATCATAAAGTAAGGTATAATCATATTAGAAGTTTTTTTGATATATCAATCATATTTTATGATTGAGAAAATAGGTAGTCAAATGTTAAATATTATCATTTGGATGTTCCTATACATTGGTTATCATTAATTGTATTTGTTTCATATGATGAAATGATTGGGGGAATCAATGGATAATTTAATTATAAAATTGTATGGTTGTATCGTTACTAAAATTTTATGTAACTTTTAAGTAAATGTGTGAAATGATCAAGGAGAATCCTCAAGGCTTGTGTAAAGGAGGCAATGTGGTAATGATGGAATGTGCAATCCTTTTTGACTCATCCAAAGTTGAATATATATTTGAAATATTCCTTTACTTTAAGGGTTTTATCATACTGTGGTCGAAAGGATAATACCACCCAAGCATAGGTTGATTCCTTAACCTATGTATACCCTAGGAGGAAGAAGTTTTTTGAATTATTATAAGTGATCTTAATAAAATATGTGATTGAAGACAAGTGTCCTATATATCTTTGATGAGTGTTATTCTCTTCATTTTATAGTATGCATGGTTTTAGTTTTGATATAATGAATGATATTGGCATTAGTTTCATTATATTAAATTTCATTAATAATCATTATTCAATTCTATAAAACCCAAAAAAAACATATAGGTATAAAATCACAATATTCATCAAGTGTAATTAAAAATGTTCATGTATAACCAAAATCATGATATAACAAAAATTGAACGCATACATCACTGTATAATGTGTTTAATCATAATAAATCTCAATTACTTGTAAAACAATTGATCACTAAATGTGATTTAAACCTCATAAATTCATTTTTTCCATTTCTATTTCACAAAAAAAATACTAATTTATAACTAATATTTTTAATCCATAATGATTTTTTCATAATCCACCCAAAATTATCATGTTTAACATGTGAGTTTAAATACAATTGGATGGTGATTTTCTATTTTTCCCCATATTTTATATCACAATATCCATACATTGATTTGGATATTTGATCCTCATAGAGAAAATAAAGTTACATGTTATAAATAAATGTGTCATCAACAATAGTATCCATGTGATCCCAATATCTTTCGGTGTTAGTAAATTTATCGAAATTCCATCTTAATTTGGATCATGTACTTCAAGTATTCCATTTTCTTGAGTAATGTCATGATAAAAACATGTCCATTCACTTTCTCAACCAGAATGGGTTGATTTATTTCCTATAAAGATAGTTTTTATTTTGAAATAAGGAGTTTGTTGTGCTTCAATCATGGATTAGAAGATTTTTTGTTTGCACTATTGATTCTCCATCTAGTATATTTAATCTAGTTGATATATTTATAGTGGGTATGTTATATTTGGATCCCTATTTTAAATTACTAAATTCAATAGGTAGTTAATTTTATATATTTTTTAAATTGATGATCTTTTGAAGTTATAGTTCACTCATATTTGTATAAGGATTAATATGTAATAATGGTATTTTTTCCATGAAATTTCCTTTTATGATGATTTATTTCCCCCTTTAATATAGGAAACATCACTTGATCAAAATGATAATCAACAAATACTTTTGTAAATTCATATTTGGTCATCATTTCAAGAAACCTTATAATCAAGGGAGAATGAAATCCAAGATAAATCCCCAACCTTATTTGGGGTCCCATTTTTTCATTGAGGGGATGTTATTGGTATGTATAAAACATAACCAAATGTTATTAAATGTGAATTGTTTTGGTTCATGGTCATTATCTAATTGAAAATTGGAATATTAAATAGAATTTTATGGTCTTATTCGAACCAATGTTGCTTCATACAAAATTGCATTTTCTCATTCTGATTAGTAAATTGTGTTTTCATAAGAATTAGTCTATCTATAAGTTTTAAACACTTTATAAATAATATAATTTGACCATTTTGAGTGTGAAAATGAGAAATTGGATATTCACCACCTATTTAAAGTAAATTCACTAATTATTGAAATCATGTGATGAAAATTTACCAATATTATTAAGATGAATTAATTGACATGAATCGACCTGTCTGGACCCCTCTTAGTTCTATGGTAAGATGATTTCACTAACCCAAGTCTATCTTCAATAGTCTAGGGGCTAGAGAATAGCACTAAGTAGGTATAAAATACATGGGAATCATTATCCTATATCAACCTATAATATGTATGAAACCAAAATACACAAGATATATCTAAAAACCACCATTAATATACATAAAAAAAGTAAAGTGTATAGAAAATACAAGTACTTGAGTATACTTATCTAGTACAATGACACATGGGAAATCCCCAAAAGTAACCAAAAACAAAATATGCTACCCTGAAAATCAGACATATGATTGGGGAAAATACCTCCTATCTTGCAAGAACTCTGATAAATGGATCACCAATAGCATCTGAATTCAACAAGAGCCACCAAAAAACAACTCTACAAAATCATCTATAGCCCCACATACACCATGACCATCACCAAAATATGATTCATTTTCAAAAACACAAAAAGTTTGGGAAATAATTCTCATGAACGTGTGAGTATAAACATACCCAATAAGACACCTTGAAAAAAAGGGAAATATTGAACAAAAATTTATATCAATTCCTTAAAATAAGAGAGAAACTTTATTGTAGGTAAACCCTAATATTATTAGTAGATAAGAAACCCAAGGACATAAGAAAGTTCTTTTCCCCATATATTGGCTTCAAAATCACAACTTAACTTCATAAGGTATAACACCTCATAAGAAACTAGAGATGATAAAAATAGAACCATACTTGAATGTCTTAGTGTTAATAGATTGGACACAAGTCACACCTTGGATGTAATCAAGGGTATAGGAAGAGTCCTCAAATCACCATAGACTAGCTCTATAAAGTTATTATGCCTAAGATAACTTGGGGATATTATTGAACTTATTATGCATAAACTAATTGAATCCCTTAACTCCCATGTCACCTCTCAGAATTCGTAGTGTGGAACTATGCCTCATTGAAGGAATGTATATCAACATAGGGAATATTATCCCCTATATAAAATCGTACATTGAAACTCAAGAAATAACTAGTTATATAGATAGAGGATCCATCCATGATACCTTAGGGAGTACATAAAATCCATATACTCATCTTATAACTTTTTATACCATATCTCTCTAGATGTTGTGGGGGACCCATGCCTCACTAAGGAGTTCACATCAGTCAAGGGGTGACAACCCCTATTTAGGACTGACACCTCATCATGTGGATTGTGAATTAGTTGAGGGGGTTACCTACTCCAAAATTTGAGGGCCCAAAACTTATCATAAAGTGGGATTGACTACTCCATTAAGTATATTAACGGCCTATGGTCTGATATTAATGAGTTTTTAATAGGGTTACTGGCCCTGTTTATGCTCTAACTGTCTCAACCACACCTTATAATAGCCTATATAAAGCTAAAGAACATGAAATGAAAAAAATACTTCTCAAAAACTTCTCCATATGATGAATATATATGAACCATCACATTCTATATATAAAAATTATCATAATAGACTACTTGAATGTTTGATTCTAACACCTGAGAGAGAATAAATGGAAAATACAAAATTAAACTTACTACACATAATGTACTATTTTGTACACAATGTATAAGACTTGGAAGTACCTAGGAATGTACCACCATATTTCCATTTCTATATATTAAACATATAATGTGTTTACTTGTAGGTTGCATAATGTGTGGAATCTACAGACTCTTTAGGAATGTACATCCATGGGAGTCTTTGTCATGTCACTGAAGTACACAACATGTACTCTCATTCACATAGTGTGTGGGGATAGGGTAATATTAAGGGAACCCATGATCTATAAGATAACCAATGAAAATTCACCTATGTAACAATATCTAAAAAGATCCATGGGATGTAGTGGCACTCAAAGTTATTGTATCAAGAACTGAGAAGATAAATCACCTCAGGAATACACTGAATCTCCACAATTCACACACATACAAAACTATCAGAACAAAAAAAAACACACTCCACAAAGAATAACACAAGTGATTATGTTTTTATAACTTAGTTTTACTCTAAATCAGAAATGTAATTACATTTTTTCATGGATAAATAAGAGAAAACAATTACAAAATTATTTAACAAGTAAAATCACTCTTATATTTATATACAATCTCATCTAGTTGTTCTAGTTCTATCTACTTCTAATATCTAAGGATGAACCCTACTTAATGAAGGCTACCACTAGATTTTGAGTAAACACACTACCTAAACTACCAAATTTCAGTTAATAGTTCCATTTAATACTATATATCCCTCTAATAATTCTTACATAGCCTTTGATAATTTCAAGGTTTTTCTTAAATACCATCATAGTTAATCCTAAATGATTAAAATACTTTCTCACATGTATTTTTTGGGTGTTTCCATTTACCACAAACTGTAAATAGATTTTGAAACCCAATACTGCTACCCCTATTATCATCTGGTTCTAAACTGGAACTTTTAGAAAACGTATTTTTAGATGATCTAACACTTAGATAAAAAAATTCTTAACTAACCTAATAATCTCCCAAATGAACACTATTTTCAAGGATTCACCTCCAATTCCTCTGGATCACTTCCCTTATTCCATAGAAATGATCATTGAAACTATTTTTCTTTCTTCCAGTCAACCTAGTCCCACTGAGGAATAGATCTACATCAAACTTTCCCAAACTATGTCCTTTTCCAGAATATATGTTGGATTATGGCTATCTCTTATCTTCCATAGTTCCATTACTCTATCTTACACAAGCTTCTAGATGAAATGATACATTATATGAATCTATTTTTTTTGTGAGAGAAACATCATATTCTTCTTAAGATAGATTACACTCTGAATATAATAGAACAATATTCTATTCCCCTTATTTCTTCTAAGTTCTTTAAATGATCCCTTTAACTCTATCATCACTTTACCTACTTTTGTTGCGACAATGTACTCTAAATCCATGGTTGATAAGGAAAATACAAATTTTAGTCTAAACATCTAACTTATGGTAATTCCTACATTGGTAAGCACAAATCCGTTGGTACTTCTTCATGTGTTTGTATCTCCTCCAAAGTCCATATCAGCATACCCCCATAATAGATTATTTTTTCCAAAACAAAATATTGAAACTTCCGAATCATTATGATATTAGAGTATCCACTTTACCATTTCTCAGTCTCCATTCCATATATTTTCCATAAACCTATTAATAACTCCCATTATATGCACAATTTTCAAACTTGTAAAAATCATGGCATACATCATGCTTCTAATAAATGATGCATATAGAACCATTACCATATACTTAGAATCGTCTTCTATTCTTGGTGATTTCAATTTAGATAATTTTTAAATGTCCATACAATAGGTCAGATATAGTTTTGGATCCAAACATTATGAACCTTTCAACTATCTTTTAGATATACTTTGATTATAAAAACATTAATTTCTTATGATTATAGCCCCTTTAGATTCTTATCCTTGATATCTTTTTGGATTCCTTGAGATACTTCATCCTGAACCTTCCAGAAAAATCTATCTTTATCTATTCAATCCATTAAATTTTCAGTCCTAACAAAATCCTATCATCCACATACAATAAAATTATAATGAAACATACATCATAGAACACCTTATGGTAATATAAATGATCTATATTTCTCAAGATGAACTTATGTTCTTCTGTTAAAGCATATAACTACTAATTCCATTTTTTGGGTTCTTGCTTTATCCTATACAAACTCGTTTAATATTGCACACCAGATTACTTTCATATTCCTTGAATCTTTTTATTTTATCTATGAATATATCTTACAATAAATATCCATGAAGGAATATTTTTTTATATCTAATTATTTTATATATATACCTTCATCCAAAACTATTCCAAGAACTTCTTCATTTTTTATGATTAAAAACTAGAGAAAATATTTCACTGAAATTCAATCCTTCCTTTTATTAAAAGCATTTAAAAACTAACATTTCCTTACAATGTTTTCTATTATCTTCTTCTTCCTTCAACTGATAGACCCATTAATTCTTTAGAAATATTTTCTTAGAATGAATTTTTATTAACTCCCATATTTCATTTTCATGCAAGTAATACATCTCCTCGTTCATCACAAACTACCATTATCTCAAGTCATTGAGACTTATCACTTCTTCTAGGCTCTTGGGTTCTTTACCATCTATAAGAAGCAAGTAATAAATACTAGTTATTAATATACATATCATTTTAATAGTCTTGATATACCTAATCATTTCACATTAAGTTCCCATTCCTTTTGAAACTATATCTTATGAAACTCTTTTTTAAGCATCCATAGTTATGAAACATTTTGGTACATTAATATTTTATGGTTCATTCCAAAAATTTGTTACTCTGTAATATTTTTAGAATATATAGTCTTCTATTCAAATAAAATTTGACATGTTCAGTTGATTATTTAATCTCAACTTTATCTTATTCCAATATCCAATCCTTTTGTTGGATCTTATCATTGAAGAGAAAAATTTAGATTCCAATAACCTTCCATAATTAATTATCCCATAGCTAAAATCCAATGTTTTCATCACCATACACTATAATTAAATGTTCTTGGGACATTTCATCAATATTGTGCCTTTCCTTGGAATCAACATGGATGTATAGGACACTTATGAAAACTTTAAGTTGAGAAATATCAAGCAATATTTTGGTCTATATCTCTTCTAAAATCTCCAACCCCAAGGGTGTTGATAGACTATGATTCATGAGATAAGATACATAATTTACAGATTATACCCAAAAATCTATTAGGAAGCCTACATGAAACCTAATGCTCTGATATATCTCATTCAGCATCAAAATCGTCCTTTATACAAAAAAAAATTGTTTTTTTATTTCGAGTATAGTATTTTCAACTTTAATTACTTTATTCCAATATAATCTTTGTAATTCTATGCTTCCATACTCACCTCTATTATCTGACCTCAAACACGTGATCTTTAATATTTCCTACTTTATAACCATGGATATTCGTCAAATGAGTGTTCCAAAAAACTCATATTTTTGCTTAAGTAAAAACAACCACACCTTATGGGTTTCATCATTGATGAAGGTAACATAGTACAATGACCCTTTGTGATATCATACTAGAGTTGGCCCACAAAAATCTCTGTGGATGAGCTCTAACTTTTGGGTCTTTTATACCTTACCATCTGTACTAAAAGAAACATTCCTCTAATTCCTAAGGATTAAACCCTCACATGTTTTGTACTATATGTAATCTAGATTTATTATTCCTTTAATTATCAAGGAATAAATATTATTCTCACTCATGTGCTAATGATGAAAATTACAAAACTCCAAACTTCTTTAAGTTGATATTTTGGTAGTCATTTCTCCATATAACTTTCTATTTAGATATAATATTACATATTTAACACCTTTGTAAACCACCATTTATCCCCATTTGATATTCCACACTTTGTAAATTTTGTAGAGAGACATACTTCATTAAGCTAACCTACAAAGATTTGGTTCTTCTATAAACTTATTATGTATCAAACTTCCTATAATTATAGAAAGATTCCATTTTCAATTTATACTTCTATATCTTAATTTTCAATGATCTCAAGAGATTCATCATCTTTAAGGTGTAACTTTTTTGAACCTTATAAAAACATAGTTTTTTATTCTTTCTCTCTCATTCAAAGAATAGAACAAAACCCTATAATATATACACTTAGAAATAAACTAATTTCTTCCTCATATATATTATTTTCAAAACTTTAAAAGTGACTTATTCCAAAACTAACCTTTTAACCCTTATAGCCTTTCTTCTAGTTACCCTTCTTCCCTAAATTCTAATATACAAGTCTAGGCCTAACTGATTACCCTCGGACTTTTTTCATCTTCTCTTCATTGTTCTTATGAATTTTCCATTAAATAAAATATCCTCTACCTTTCACAAGGAACAAGGTTTTAGAAGGTTCCTAAAAATCCTTAATCCTAATATCCTCATTTATAATGAGATCATGAATTTATTAAAACAATAAGTTATAATTACCACTAAATTAATTACATTGGTAACCATTACATCCCAAGATTCTAGGAGTAGTGAAAGAAGAATCAAATATCACACTAGCCCTTTAAACCTCACTCCTATTTATTCCAACTAACTTAGAATAATGTTGATTTTATTGAAATATTTATACATAGAATTAGCTTCTAATATCTTAATGTTGAATAGTCATCACATCAAAAACACTCTTTTCAAAACTGGGGGATTATCATATATATCGTCTAAAGTTTTCATCAACTCCACAATGGTCTTCACCTCCTAAATTTTGAAAGAAATATTCCATTATAATATAATCTAAAAAAACTCCTAGTTCATTCATTTCAATACTTTCACATCCCAATTTCTCCATTTCTTCTAGTTTTAACCCCTTCAACAGAGTCACAATATCCTTATGGTATAAGTAATACTTAACTTTCATCCTCCAAAATTCAAAATCCAATCCATTAGATTTGTCAATAAAATCCTTTGCATATTCTAACTTTTGAGTTATTTTACTAAAATTCATTATTCTAGATCTTTTATTTTGATGAATCATAAAAAACACCTTGTTTTACTTGAACTTTCTTGAAGTTTTTCTAGTTCTATTCGTCATGAAGACTTAAATTCTAAATTACACGGTTTAGAGAGATGATTCTGATACATGTAATTTCTAGAACATCATGAAGTTTCTTTGAACTATATAAAATAGAAGATATATTGGATCATATAATTTTGTTACAACCATGCTCCAAGAACTAAGAGTTTACCATTGGAATCTTTTTCTGCCAACTCTTATAAATTGATATTGAGGCTTTGATGGATGGAATTTATAACATTGTGATATTGAGATGAAAAGTTGATTGTAATTGATTTATTCTCTACCTAAATGATTTTGAGAGATTATTTTATATTATTTTTTAGTTTTATCTTAGATATTTCATTTGTGAGTTGTTTCTATTATTAAAGTTATAAGTTTTTCAATTTTATTTTTGTGTATTTGATACTTCATGATCAAAGAGATTTTGAGGATAGAAATTTCAATTTCTTCTGAACTGTTAGTTTTATGAATTCAAGGGAAGGACTTGCTAGTGGTAATGTAGGTTAAAGAGGATCTAGAAGATAGATCTTGATGTTATAAACATCATTAAAAAAATCAGGTTTGGATTTGTATCTTTGGATTAGTTAGATTAACAAGGTTATAGTCTTATCGAAACTTGTATCCCTTAGATTTGATTAATAATTATGATAGACCATGGATGTGACCATCTCATAATTACATGAAATAAAGCATAAAATTCATTAAAATACATTCCCAAAATCTTTTAGGTTTAGAGTTTTAAAGAATTAAGACAAAACATTAACTAAAAAACGCATATCTTTCTCAACTAATGTACATTTTTTCCACTATATAAGAAACTTCTTAATCCATAACAAGTCTTCAAAATCTCCCACAATTTATCCAAAAACGATACTCTATTATACACATAATACATATTGATTTTCTTCATAACCTTGAAAAATGGAAACATAATAAAGGGGTGAGATCAGATCCTCAGTAAGGCTAAACATAAGTGATAATAATCAAAGAACATAAGTGAGTATAAGATGATAATATGGGTATAATCAGGATACATAATAAATTTATACTAAAACAATCATGGATCATAAATCATGGAATAAGGCATACAATAACATAATAACATATCTTGGAACATCTGGATATCATAGAAATAAAGCATGCTCAAGAACTGTGGCACAACCATAAGTATAAGGAAAAATCACCTTCATGAGTCACACCCTTTCCCCCACACTTATGAGAAAAATTCATTATACTCATTTATAAATAAATTTCATGATTCACAGACATTCACCCACACTTTTTAGAAAATAAATATTTCCCATGTATACATGTATAATGAGATACAAAATTTTAACTAATGCATTAGAGGGAGATATTGGACCTCACCCATCATCATCCATACATATGAGTTCCACTTGAAATCAATCATTCATCATATCACAAAGAACCCATAGAAATAAAATAGGTTTCGTATCCTTTTCAAATTGAATCATGTAAGAAAAAAATTTATAATTCCATCAATACGCACAATAAACCCATGGAATATAAATGGGTATCCAATTATACTAAATAACTTTCAAGGTAGATACCTTTCAATGAAGTATATAATATTTAAACTATATAGATAAAGGTTATACTGTTTAGTAAATAATTTACTCAATAAATTGATGTGAATAATCTAGGTTAATTCCCTTTAATCAATGGAAGGAAATATAGAGTGTTTATATTGGAAATACATTGAAATAAAAATCATAAACATTCAATGACTAGGAAAGAAAAAGGTAGTGATGGATTTCCACAAGTTTAATCCCCTAAAATTGTAGAATAGAATTTATAGAATAATTTATAAAATGGAATGTCTAAAGAAATAAATATTTTTTACATAAAGAGTAAAATGGAAGCAAACCCATATAATAGTTTTTTATAAAATGTTTTTAACATTGTCATGAAATAAAAATTTATGGGTCACTTTTAAAATATATTTTTTTTCAAAATTGTGTGTGTAAAATTTAAAAAACATTTACCTTTAAAAATAATCCTCAATAATGGATCCTTGAAAATATATAAAATTTATTTCAATAAAATATGGAGTACAAAATAAAATAAATGATCACGTAAAGAAAACCATTTAAAATATATTGATACCCAAATCATAAAATAGAATAATAAAGCTTTATTTTGAAAAGAGGAAAAGAGAAATGTGAAGTTCACTTAAAATAACACATATTTGGGTTTAAAAATATAAATTACAACATTTATAGAAATGAAAATATGGACAAGGAAGGGAAACTTTCATTAAAGAGGATAATAATTATTCTCAATGGTGATATACTTTTTGAGAAATAAATTTCATCAAGGTAAAATATTTTAATTAAAAGAAAATTTTCACTATAAAGTAAGATAATATACTATAAAATAAAATATTATGGTGTAAGGAACCAATATTGGAAGAAATAAGTTCAAGAAGAAGCATTATAACTCAATGAATGGAGTTAAGTTAAGAAAAACCCTTACAATTTTGGTACCATTTGAATCAAAATCCATTTAAATAGAGAACATGATATAGATATTAAAAACCCATGAATTAAATTAATATGGTAAAATATATTCATTAGGAAATGATCACACCATATTAAAGATATCATGGTGCATGATAATAAATATATCTTAAGAAATTAAATTTGAGACAACAAACACCTTACCTTAATTTATGACTTACACTAACATGATTAAATATCCTATATAAAAAATAACTATCTTAATCACATATTTAGGAACCTTATTAATATCTATATTTTTTTAAACTTCATTTATAATTATTTTCTATATGTATATTAGTTATTTATTATCTATTTTTAATATCAAGTGTGAGTAATATTGATTGTTTTGAACTAGTTTCATAATAGCAGTGTAATTATTCATTCTGATCCCAGAGTTCATCATTTAAATTACATAAAATTTACTGGAGTTTAATATTTAAAATTATTTATAATGTTATAATTTCATTCTATAGGAGTTTTGGTTATGATCCTTAAAGATGAAATCGGCGAGGAGCATGTTTTAGTGATTTTTTAACGAACAGATGTTGGTATCTTAATTAATGAGTTTAATATTAATGATACCATTCCATAACCAAAATAAATTCATTATTTATATATTTATATCATATATTATCAATAAATAAGTTCTAAAATTAATTCATGATATTATTTTATATCATTTTTCAAATTGGTGGTTCGACCGACCCAAACATGAACATTACATAATTAATGGATGATTATAAATTGATTTAGTTATAATATCATTATTACATAGCCATAATGATATTCTTCTAGGAATTATTAAAGTGATAAATCATAATTTAATATAATTATTGGATTATTTAATGGATACATAACTATTCTATAGTATGAATAAAAAAATTTCCTCTTAGTATGCTCATTTTAGAAGGTTGAATTTACAATGATCGTTTGTTGCTCATATTATTAATAAGTTATATAATTTGTAATATAAAAATACTAATAATTACATAAAAATAATAATTATCCATTAAACCCATTATCATGACCATCCATTAAGGTGGTGATGAAAAATAGTATATACCATTTCATAGAGGCAGTAGTATGCACGTACACATGGATGATGAATTCATTTTTAGGAGAAATATATAATTTTGTTTATTATTTAAAAATATAAAATATGTTATAAATATCATAATTATTTACTAAATTTCTTATTATGACCATCCATTTAATTCATTTAAGTAAATTGAAACATGACACTTCATGGAGGTGGTTGTTTGCACATACTCATGAATGTTGTTTTCAATTTTATTAAGGGGAAAGGGGAAAAGTGGTTAATGGTTATTCCCAAAATATAAAAACATTAATTATACTATAAATAATTAATTATTAATATAATATTCATAAAAAAAATTTGTATTTGAAAGGGAAAGATAAAAAAGAAACACCATTAGGGAAAATTTTGTACTTGCATTGTGAACTTTGAGCTTCCCATGGAGGATTCCTTTGGAAGGGAGGACTTAGTCAAAACGCTTATGTCTAGAAGCTTAAAGAAGTGAAATAGGATTATATGTGAAGGAAAATAGGTATATTATAAGGATAAAACTGAAATTTGGTAGTGTTCATGAAGGGGTAGTGAGATTACCATTTTATAAGTGGTGAGAATGGTGTTTTTGTAATAATTTCTTCTTAATATTAAGAGAGAACATGTTTCACATGTCAATAAGACTCTAAAATGGAAAAAATGGATTATAGATAGGTATTTGTTATTAAAAAACTCAAAAAATAAATTAGAAACATGTTTTTATCATTTTAGGCCTCTTACCCCTTGGGTTAACCCTTTTTACCATTTTCGATTTTATCATAGTAACAAGTTTTTACCATAGTAATTCATTTTTTATGCATAAAAAATATCCCTTATTACATAATATAGACCTTATAATTTTAAATTTTAAATTAATTTTATTAGAATCACTTTATAAAAGTGATAAAAATTAAATTTTAAAATAATTAAAGTATAATGTATTAAAAATAGTTTTAGAGAATAATGTAAGTTAAGTTCTAAAATATAAAACATTGGTTTGTATACTAAAATAAATATTTTTAAATTTACAATTTATCTTATAAAATAAATATTTTTTCTATAAAATGGTTTTATAAATTTCCAAGTCATAGTTATATACTAATAATGTCATAAAAGTTACGGAATTTTTAAAAATGGTATTTTCACTATTCACCTAAAAATAAATCTTTCCAAAAAAATATCAAAAGATTATCTTAAGATAATATTTTTATTATAAATCCAAAATTGAAATTAGATAATTTAACCTTTAAATATAAATATAATGAAATTATTTTCTTAGGAAAATAACTTTCTAAAATGTTAGCAATTCTTATTCTTATTTCTTATCAATTACTAATTAGATTGTTGTTAATACATTATTCATATCAACAATATATCTTATCTATTATATATTTAGTTTATTATAATAAAGTGCAAAAATTTTAATTTTATAAAAAAATATATTTTTAAGAGTAAAATGATCTTGATAATTTTATAAATGTGTTTGTAAATTAACTTTTTTTAATCAAAAAAGGTGAAATGTATAAAATACATGTGATAAATAACCTATTACCTTAATAATTATATTTTTATATCATCCTAGTTTCTAGTTACGTAACCCCTCATGATCTCTACATAATATCTAAGTATAAGGTTACCTCTAGTGGTAGTTGACGGTGGTGATTCCACTAGCATGGATCTCATGGAAATTTCCACAAGCTTAAAATTCTCTCATATTTTATTTCACTCGTGTTGTAATTACTAGAGTTTTACTAAAAACCCTAGTTAATCTACCTCCTTTCCAAGCTCGAACAAGCTTCATAAGGGAGACTTACACTACCTAATTCCATTTCTTTCCTTTTTATTCATATATTTCTTAATATCTTTACGTCCTTTTATACCCATTAATTTAACAGCTATATTAGAATGGTAAAATTTTATTTTAACATTTCATAGATTAATTTTAGTTTGGTGTTACATGTAGAAAAATATATTAATATAATATTTATTTATGGAAAATACGTAGTGAAATTTTGGGTCATAATATTCTACCCTATTAAATAAATTACATCTTAACAATTTTAATTATTCTTAACTAAAGAAATGGTAAAGGGTGTCTATAATATAGACCTGACTCTATTTTTAATTTCTAATGAGGTTTTATCCCCACTATCGATGGTGTCACTAGTGAATTTGTCTTTTCCCTCGTAATAGAAATATAACTAATGTTGAGTTTTTAATTTAACCATTTGTGACAAATACCCCAATATAATATGAGTAATTTTTCATAGGGGTTTATATTAAACTAAAATAGGTGTTCATGGGTTAATTTATAGATTTTATTTTCCAATATTGGAAATTACATGGCCTCTATGTCAAGAGATCAAATTCATGCCAAATACCACATCCAATTTGACTAAGGGATAATAGTATTTTATTAGAATCATATTCCTATAAAGATATATTAGAAAATATTTATATACTTGGTATATAATAATTGTAACGACCCGAATCTGGAGCCCCTCCACTGGTGCCTCGTACCCGGTTCGCCACATGACCTCAAGCGCATTCCCCAAAACGCCGAAGGCTGCCGACTAGCAGCGACGACCTTGGTAAGTTATTGGGGAAACTATGCCCTCATTTGGTAAGGTATACAAGGTAAGGAAAACAACAGTCAATAGAAGAAGCAGTAACAACATACATAACTGTAACCGACAGCGGAAGAATAAATATATAGCAATGTTGATAATGATGCAGCAGGTACAAGTATCTAAGGAAAGAAGTGAACACAACAATGTTCTGAAATACAACTGAACACAAGTACTAAAGAAATATCAAAAGAAAAACAGGTGAGAAACTCCTAAGCATCGCAAGCCTCGGCTCGGTCTCATGCTCTCCAACTCCCGTGTAATCAATAACCTAAAGTAGAAGGGAGCTTGCACTTATCTATACCTGCAACAATATAATCTATTTGGGCCCAAAAGCATGACCCAAATAGGGTGTGAGACAAAGTCCCAATAGGAAACCACCCAAAGATCTGTGCCTAATAGTCATTGAATATATGGCAGGTAAAAATACAGTAAACAGTGAACAGCAAGCAGTAAACTAGATAATACATAGCAGTAAAAATCCACAGATTCTAGCATATATTCTACAAACAAGAAACAGTTACTCAATCAAGTAGAAAAAAAAAGGTAACCTCTAGGTAGTTCTCACAGTCTAACCCCTAAGGTTCAACCTACAAGTACTAGCAACCCTCTGGGAGGCACACACAGTCTCACCCCTCTGGTTAAGCTAAAGAATAGACTCTCTGTGGAAGCACTCACCGTCAATTCCCCATATAGTATCGTACTAAAGGCTCTCTGGGGAAGAACTCAACGTCAATTCCCCCTGTGGCCTGCGTTGAGGATCTACAGACTCTCTGGGGAAGCACTCAACGTCAATTCCCCCTGTGGTCTCACATCCTAATTAAAGACACTCTGGAGAATCCCTTTCGTCCATTCTACATATGGTCCACTACACTAGGTTCTCGCATCCCTGTGTATAAATAAACATGCATAGCACACGTGTATCTCCCAAGTAAACCTCAAGAACTACTTGGCTATCATTCTAAGGCACAGTAGCATAACAATACAGCAGTTCCACAATCCTACAACTAGGCATGACAACTGGAAAAATGCCAAACAAGCATAACAGCATGGAAAAACATCTAGAGTATAGTAAAAACTACCCTATTCACAAGAAGTTACCTCTACTCAAGTAATCAAGCAAAGCAGGAAAACAAAAGGGGAAAACAGGAAACACGCAATACCCCGTTCAAGGGTATTGGTGGAATTTGCACAAAATACTCAAAGACTTTCTACATAAAGGCACAAACCACCTACCGTGATGCTAGGGGATCGATATACTTGAACCACGAAGCCTGATTCTCCTCAGAACAGCGTATATCTAAGAAAACGCACAAAACTCTCAACCCATGATAACTTCAAAATGAGGAGGAACCCTGGAACAAGGATAAAGCAGAAGAGAGAGTTTACCGAGGCGATCCCAATGCAATCGACAGAGGCTGGAATGGAGATCGGACAGAGGCACGGGGTCTTGGGGAAGATTTTTGGCCATATGGGTCGCTCTTGAATGAATATCCTGAAGAAGAAGAAAGTTTTTTCCATCAGGCGCGACCCCGGTGCGTTTAGTGGAAAAAAAAAAGAAAATACACGACGTGTACTTCTTGAGTACAAGGCGTGTACTTCTTGAGTACACGGCGTGTACTCCAGTTTTCCATACTCCACTTTAACCGGCCTCCACCTCACCCTTACACACCATGTGTCTAGCCTGAACACGACCAGCACACGGCTTTGAGCGGGAAGAGAGTACATGGCATGTACTCATAATGTACACGACGTGTACTTCAAAAATTTCCAGAAACTCCATTTTTCTTAAAAACTCCAGAAAAAGGAAAGATGTACCTGAAACAAAGATCTGAGTTCCTACAAACTTCCACCCTTAAAGAAATTCATCCCTGAAATTCCCTAACGAGGCAGAGAAGGTGAAACCCCGAACAGCTCCGGCCACTGCGATCGTACATCGGTCTCCCTCTCCCAGGTCTTATCCTGTACTCGCCCGTGCTGCCATAGCACCCGTACCAGAGGAACAGACTGCCCATGGAGAACCTTTGTACTCTGATCGACTATACGGATAGTATTCTCCTCAAACGATGCATCCGCTTTGAGCTCAACCTCCTCGGGCTGAAGGACATGAGACGGGTCTGAAAAGTAACGTCGGAGTTGAGAGACGTGGAAGACGTCGTGCATGGCTCAGTACCTCTGAGGTAACTGCAACCAATAGGAAACCGGATCAACTCTCTCCAAAACCTCAAACGGACAGACGTATCGTGGTGAAAGCTTACCCTGCCTCTGAATCCTCTTGTGTCCCAACCTCGGTGCGACACGCAGGAAAACTTGATCCCCGACCTCGAACTTCAGAGGTCGTCTCTGCTGATCAGCATAAGACTTCTGCCAAGACTATGTTGTATCTATCCTCTTCCGAATCAGCTCTATCTTCTCTGAAGTCTCCTGAACAAGATGAGGTCTCAGCAAAGCTACCTCTCCTTCCTCCAGCCAGCATAAGGGTGATCGGCATAGCCTATCGTACAAAGCCTCATATGGTGCCATCTGAATGGTCTCCTGGAAACTGTTGTTGTAGGCGAACTCCACAAGAGGGATATGCTTCTCCCAAGAACCTCCAAAGTCTAGGATGAAAGCCTGGAGCATATCCTCAAGCACCTGGATCGTGCGTTCGGACTGGCCATCAGTCTAGGGATAGTATGTTGTACTCAAAAGTACATGTGTACCCAAGGCCTTCTGAAGTCCCTTCCAAAACCGAGAAGTAAAGTGTGCATCCCTGTATGAAACAATGGAGTGTGGAACTTCATGTAGATGAACGATCTCTCTGATGTAAAGTCATCCCAGATCATCGACACTGAAGGTCTCCTTGATCGGAAAGAAGTTAGCAACCATCGTGAGCCAGTCGACGACAACCCAAACAGCATCGTTTCCCCAAGGCGACCTCAACAATCCGGCCATGAAGTCCATCGCAACATCGTTACACTTCCACTTCGGAATGGGTAATTTTTGTAAAAGGCATGCTGGTCACTGATGCTCCGCCTTCACCTACTGACAAGTAGAACACCTCAAGAAGAAACCAACAACATCCCTCTTCATACCTGGCCACCAGTACTGGAGATGAAGATCCCGATACATCTTGGTGATGCCAGGATGAACTGCCCAAACTGAGGAATAAAAATTCCGCATCAGATCCTCGTGTATGTCTGACGACACCCATACGCGTCCCTGTAAATGCAAGATCTCATCCTTTCCCACTGTCCATCCAGTAAGAGGGTCCTCTCCTGACACACTCTCCCGTAGGACTAATCCTTCCGAGTCTGATAGATGCCTCATCCGTACCCGATCAAGTAGTGTGGAGGTAATAGCTACTAAAGATAGGAAGGTCTGTCCCTGTCTGTCGTGCACCTCCAGATGCATCTCAGAGAACATATCCATAAGTTGCCACTCACTATTGGCCTCCTGAACCGCCTAAATCTGAGTTCTCCTGCTCAACGCATCTTCCATTGTGTTGCCCTTTCCTGGCGTATAGTCAAGCTTGAAATCAAAAGACTGAAGATACTCAACCCACCTATGCTGCCTCAGATTCAGATCACGCTGAGTGAAGATATATTTGAGACTCTTGTGGTTAGTGAAGACCACAAAATTATCTCCCAGAAGATAGTGTCTCCAGCAGCGTAAGGCGTGAACAACAGCCGCCAACTCCAGATCGTGCGTCAGGTAGTTCCTCTCATGTGGCCTCAACTGCCGAGACCCGTACGCGACGACTCCATCTCCCTGCATAAGCACATCTCCTAGCCCGATACCTAAAGCATCACAATTGACTATATAGCTCTTGTCTGGCTCTGGAAAGACTAGTATCGGTGCCAACGTCAACCTTCCCTTCAGCTTCTGAAAGGCTGACTCACAAGAATATGACCATAAAAACTCCGCCCCCTTCTTGGTCAGACTTGTCAATGGTGCTGCTAGGCACGAGAAGTCCTGAATGAAGCATCTATAGTATCCAGCTAGCCCTAGGAAACTCCGTACCTTGAAAACGTTCTTCGGTTTCTCCTAGGAGACTACATCTCTCACTTTCTCTAGGTCCACAGATATTTCTGCCTCTGAGATGACGTGACCCAAAAGGTGAATATTTTCCATCCAAAAGTATAACTTCGAGAGTTTAGAATAAAGTCGATGCTCCTAAGTGTACTCTGAACGATCTCAAGATGTGTGGCACGGTCGTGTCGAGTGTGAGAGTACACCAAGATATCATCCATGAAGACCACAAAGAATGAGTCCAAGTAAGGATGGAACACTCGGTTCATCAGTGCCATGAAAACTGCAGGCGCATTCTTGAGACCGAACGGCATGACTATATACTCATATAGACCATACCTACTCCTAAAGGCTGTCAGAGGTATATCTGATAGTCTAACATGCAACTAATGATAACTGGACCTCAAGTCGATCTTCGAGAACACCCGGGATCCTCGAAGCTGATCAAAGAGTTCATCGATCCTCAGAAAGGGATATCGGTTCTTGACCGTCAACTGGTTCAGCTTCCGATAATCCACACAAAGTCTAAGGGTACTGTCTGCCTTCTTCGCAAACAGGACAGGCGAACCCCAAGGAGAAGTATTGGGTTGGATGAAAACCTTTGCCTGCAACTCCTCCAACTGCTTCTTGAGCTCCTGCAACTCAGGTGTGGCCATCCTATAAGGAGGAATGGACACCGATGCTACTCCTGGCACGAGCTCAATAGAAAAGTATACCTCACGCTCCAGAGGAAAACCCGAAAATTCCTCTAGAAATACATCCCTGAAACGATCCACCACTGTAGGAAAGTCCAACTACAAAGTCCCCTGATCATCCAGATAAAGACTAGCAATCTGGGTTGTCACCCTTCCTGGCCCATGATGCTCGAGTCCGGCTCGACTCGCCTGAACATCCCATTCGCCTCTATGAAGAAAATATTCACCCTCTAGTGAAACGAAACTCACTATGCGGTGATAATAGTCGACGACTTCCTGGAAGGGAACCAACCAGTCTATCCTGAGGATGACATCATAGCATGTCATCTCTAGGACATAGAGATCCCATAAGAAACGATACCCTGCAACCTCGAGAGGGAACTCTCTACACTGGCGTACACTAGATTTCCTCATCCCCAAAGGTGTGCTAGTGTCAACGAGTCGGTAGAGGAAAAGATACAGAGCCCAAGGCTCTCCCCAACAGCAACAGAGATAAAGCTATGTGTATCACCAGTATCGAAAAGAGCTGAAGATAAAACTGAGGCTACTAAAATTGTACCTAGAACTGTAGAAGGTCCGGGATCCTGATCCTGATAAGTCTGCTCTACCGCAAAAGTCTGGCATGTCCCGCAGCCCTGTGACCCTGCATGACCACTCTGAGCTAAACCTCCCTATTGGCGCTGAGGGACTGGTGACTGACTGCCACGACCTCAACCTCCACCTCAGCTCGAACGGCCTGAAGAACTCCAGTTCCCCGACTGGTGAGAAACTGGTGGTGCCGCTCCTGAACGAGGAGTCGTGGAAGAACCCCTATCACCAGAAACTGGTGAGAAAACCTGATATAAATGCTGAAGGTGACCCATCTTTCTGCAAGATCGACACTCCACTGGGTCTCTCGGGCATTGCGGCCTCATGTGCCCTTCCCTTCCACACTGGTAGCATACGACCTGGATACCTTAAGATGTATCTCACCTCCTCGGATCATCGTGTGTAGGCTCCCTACAGCGCTTCTTGTTGTCAACTGGAGGAACACTAGCTCTAGAAGCAGAACCGCACTGGCTCGCAGCTCCAGAGTCTCTCAGATTGTACTCCGAAATCAGTGCCTGGTTGATGATGGAAGTGATGGAAGTCAACTGGAAGATATTCACCTATGAGCAGATCTCATGCCTGAGACCATCCTCGAACTTCCTTTCCAAGAACACCCCACTTCCATCCTGGAGGGGTGTGAAACGCTGCAGCTCGGTGAAACGAGAGGAATACTCCATGATAGAAATATTACCCTGCTCTAGACTCATGAACTCCCAGGCTCGATCGTCCCTCATGGTCTCCAGGTAGAAGTAGTCGTAGAACATGTGCTGGAACTCCTCCCAAGTCATAACCTGCTGATGACCCTCCTGTGAGATCACGTCCCACCACCTCTTGGCATATTCTCGGAGCATGTAGGTAGCGAGCTTGACCCGCCTCTTTGGAGGCGTCTCCAGATGCTCGAAGATAGTCAGCATGGCTTCCATCCATGACTCTGCAGCCTGTGGTCCTCCTTCCCCCAAGAAAGTAGGAGGATGCTGCTGCTGGAAAACCCATGTCAAGTCTTCCATAGTCGTGGCAGGAGGTGGTGCTCCCTGAAGGTTCTGGATCATCCTCATAAAGCCTTCCCAAAACTGTGCATCAGTTCCTGTAACGGGTATAACTGCTGGTGCCAAGGCTGGCACAGCAGGAGGATCTGCAGGAGGTCCCTGATCGGCCATATCCGGTGTCTGATCACCGTCTAGCAACTGACGAACAACTAGAGGACGTCTCGGAGGCATAGCTCTAAAAGATCAAAAGCACAGCTTAGATCAGGATTAACAAAGGCAGAAAAACACAAGAGTATAAAATGGGAATGGGAAGGAAAACACACAAGTTTACAAAACACGACTACACGGCATGTATAAAAACTACACGGTGTGTCTTTTCAGACTACTTACTTGGTCATGTACCCCAGCCCTACAGGTCATGTAACACCTCAAACTACATGGTGTGTTGACCCCACATACGGCGTGTACTTGAAAACTATTCCCCTTCCCGAGTCTCTTTACACGGATAACTCACACGGTCTTCTTAAACTAAGACTACACGGTGTGTTCCCTGTGGATACGGCGTGTAGTATACAATGTTTCAACAACTTGTGTTGTTATTTACATGGCCGACTACACAACTGCGACTACATGACGTGTTCTAAACAAACACGGTGTGTACTTGAAGATTTTCCTGACTCGTGTTGTTGACGACACAGCCAAGTACACGGCTGACACTTACATGGCATGTTCCGAACAAACACGGCATGTGTAGGAGGAGAGAACATCATCCCGTGTTGTTCGGGACACGGCTAGGTACCTAGAACAATACTACACGGTGTGTTCCTTACCAACACAGTGTGTTCTATTCGATCTTCCCTGGCCTGTGTTGTTAGTGACACGGCCGGGTACACGGCTCGAAACTACACGGTGTGTACCTACTGTACACGGAGTGTTCCTGAAGGCATTTCTACCACAGTGTGTCCCTGCTCACACAGTCAGTGACATGGTCTAAAAACTACACAGCGTGTAGTCAAAAAGTACACGCCATGTATTCTGGGATTTTTTGGGCAATAGCTCAAAAACTACACAGAAGCCCAGAAAACATAGAAAACAAGGCAAGGAGGTGCCAAATTCTGATTCATGAGGGCCTATACTCTCCGCGAATCAAAACTTGACATTCATTTAAGCAAAGTAGAATACAAACAATCCTTTAACAAGGAAGCAGAGTTTCTATCAAGTATCTACCACAACATCATGCATAATATACACAAAGTCTATCACAACAGCATGTAATCTCTAATGCACCCTAGATGGAATGGCAAGAATGCATGGCATGTGATTTATACAAGTTCCTATATGATTCATGAGATGGCATACCCTCATCTCATCGGGTTGCAACAGAAATAAAACCATAATAGCAACAACAATAACAACAAAAATCATGTGAATCACTCTAGGTGAAATCATATCAACCGTAAAATCTCAAAACCAGCAAACTGCAATTCACGAGGTAGTATGGCTTTCCCCTGTACATGGGTTAGCTACTCCCAAGAACAGCTTAATACCAAGTACCGAATCTGTTTTATCCCTGGCTAAAGTCTCCAGATAGTAAAGCAAGAGAAAATAACCCCCTCTGATACCACTTTGTAATGACCCGAATCCAGAGCACCTCCACTGGTGCCCCGTACCTGGTTCTCCACATGACCTCAAGCGCATTCCCCCAAACGTCAGAGGCTACCGACTAGTAGCGAGGTCCTTGGTAAGTTAATGGGGAAACTATGCCCTTATTTGGTAAGGTATACAGGGTAAGGAAAACAACAGTCAATAGCGGAAGCAGTAACAACATACATAACTATAACCGACAGTGGAAGAATAAATATATATCAATGATGATAATGATGCAGTAGGTACAAGTATCTAAGTAAAGCAGCAAACACAACAACGTGCTAAAATACGACTGAACATAGGTACTAAAGAAACAGCAAAAGAAAAACAGGTGAGAAACTCCTCAGCATCGCAAGTCTTGGCTCGGTCCCATGCTCTCCTGCTCCTGTGTAATCAAGAACCTGAAGTAGAAGGGCACTTTCCCTAATCTATACCTGAAACAATATAATCTGTTTGAGCCCAAAAGCATGACCCAAACAGGGTGTGAGACAAAGTCCCAATAGGCAACCACCCAAAGATCTGTGCCTAATAGTCAGTGAATACATGGAAGGTAAAAATACAGTAAGCAGTGAACAGTAAGCAGTAAACTAGATAATACACAGCAGTAACAATCCACAGATTCTAGCATATATTCTACAAAAAAAACAGCTACTCAAGCAAGTAGAACAAAAAGGTAACCTATGGGTAGTTCTCACAGTCTAACCCCTAAGGTTCAACCTACAAGAACTAGCAACCCTCTGGGAGGCACACACAGTCTCATCCCTCTGGTTAAGCTAAAGAATAGACTCTCTGGGGAAGCACTCACCGTCAATTCCCCCTATAGTCTCATATCGTACTAAAGGATCTCTGGGGAAGCACTCAACGTCAATTCCCCATGTGGCCCACGTCGAGGATCTATAGACTCTCTGGGGAAGCACTCAACGTCAATTCCCCGTGTGGTCTCATATCGTTATTAAAGACAGTCTGGAGAAGCCCTTCCGTCCATTCTCTCTATGGTCCACTACAAAAGGTTCTCTCAACCCTGTGTATAAATAAACATGCATATTGCATGTCTATCGACCAAGTAAACCTCGAGAACTACTTGGATATCATTCTAAGGCACAACATCATAATAGTACTGTAGTTCCAAAATCCTAAAACTAGGCATGGAAACTGGAAAAATGCCAAAGAAGCATAACATCATGGAAAAACATCTAGAGTACTGTAAAAACTACCCTATTCATAAGCAATTACCTCTACTCAAGCAATCAAGAAAAGCAGGCAAACAACAGGGGAAAACAGGAACCACGCAATACCCCGTTCAAGTGTATTGGTGGAAACAAAATACTCAAATACTTTCTATAGAAAGGCACAAACCACCTACCTTGATGCTAGGGGATCGATATACATGAACCACGAAGCATGATTCTCTTTATAACGGCATAGATCTAAGAAAACGCACAAAACTCTCAAACCACAATAACTTGAAAATGAGGAGGAACCATGGAACAAGGCTAAAGGAGAAGAGAGAGCTTACTAAGGAGATCCCAATGCAATCGACGGCAGCTGGAATAGAGATCGGATGGAGGCACAGGGGCTCGGTGAAGATTTTCGGCCGTACGGGTCACTCTCGGACGAAGATCCTGAATAAGAAGCAAGTTTTGTCCGTCAGGTGCGACCCCGGTGTGTTTAGTGGAAAAAAAAAGAAAATGCATAGTGTGTACCTCTTGAGTACACGACGTGTACTCCAGTTTTCCGTACTCCGCTTTAACCGGCCTCCACCTCACCCTTACACACCTGTGTCTGGCCCGGACACGGCCAGCACACGGCTTCGAGCGGGAAGATAGTATACGGCGTGTACTCAAAAAGTACACAACGTGTACTCAGAAAGTACATGGCGTGTACTTAAAAAAATTCCATAAACTCTATTTTTCTTAAAAACTCTAGAAAAAGTAAAGACGTACCTGAAACGAATATCTGGGTTCTTACAATAATCATACCAATAAAAGTTTTTATTTAGTCATTAATGTGGTGATTTCATGTTTTTAGTAGCCATTAAAAGTATATAGGAATATATTGAACAAGATATGAATATAATGCTCACATTTATTTATTGGGTGATTAGTTTTCCTTATTCCATATTATTTTCAAAACCCATATCTATTGTTTTTATTTCATAGTACCTCCCTTTACTATGAAATTTTTGGGGCCCATAATGCTTAGTATCCCTTAGATTAGGGTATTGACTTGGATAATGCTGATGTTCCCCATATTTAAGACAATGAAGTATTATTAGTGCCTCTAAATGAATTCTATTTTATTTCACCATGTCCAATGAGATCTTCACTATTATTTAGAAATTAGTTAATCTATTTTCTTATTTTACACAGATAAAATATCTCTAAGTTCCTTTAAGGATTTCCCCTTGTTGATTTTTACCACATTTTTTACACGAAAGAAGTTGAATCTTCTTTACTTCATCATCTTTGTAACAACCCTACTATTTATTACACACTTAAACATGATTTATTACATAAACATTCACTTAAGAAAACTCTGAGGATTGAGAGGTTTTGTGTCTTGGTAAATTAGAAACATTACATAACAACTTATAACATAAAACACAACATCTTTATTGAAAACTTCTTTTACATGACCACATCATTCCTTGGTACTTAGCATTGCCCGAGATAACCTAAGGACATGCATAATAAAAGGGTGAGATATAAATCCCAATAAGAGAGTAAACAAGGAATTACATGAATATTATAGTACATGTTAGAAAACGGTCATATCAATGGAGCACAGGAGAAACAAGAACATAAAGGCATCATACAACATGATTATCATAACATGGAAATGTGGAAACAACATTTAACATGATATTAGCATGATACAAGGCTAATTACACATGGATAATGAGTAAACCCTCATTGAACTTGATTAGAATGAGTAAAACCTCATTTAACT
The DNA here is from genome assembly GCA_963277665.1 of Viscum album. Taxonomy (NCBI): domain Eukaryota; kingdom Viridiplantae; phylum Streptophyta; class Magnoliopsida; order Santalales; family Viscaceae; genus Viscum; species Viscum album. The sequence goes on along the minus strand of OY728132.1, from coordinate 597,814,657 downwards.
TGATGTATCATGATATTAGTCTTTACCCAATGCATTGAAGCGCTATCAGGGTGCACCCTTCTTAATCATTTTATTTCAGGCATAAGTGTGCCACATAGATCATACAACATAGATTCATAAATATAATAATTTATTCCATGATAAAGGAATGTGGAATTAATACATGAAACTATATAATCATTAATTAAATGTGCATAAAGGTGAATACCCTTGATAGAGAAATGGGCATGGTATTCACTACACAATGACATTGGCTTGGAAAATCATGGTGCAATTTCGGCACCATAACAGCGTGACATAAGGATTCATAAAAATGGTTGATGAGAGATAAAGGGGGATATAATAATATTTAAATGAAATTTATAGTAATGGGGTCATATATATACATTTCCCAACATATTTAATGGAATTTATATGCATAATATAAAATAATTTCTTGAATGTAAACGATAAGAGAGAAATTCATTACGGAATTTCGGCATGGTAACGGGTGTACATGGGAGGCATTAATGAGAGATAAAGAGGTATCTCATAATTAAAACATAAGGAGGAAAGTATGGGGGAGGTGATAAATCATACCCCAACAATTTTAATTGAAAAAAAATGGTATAACAACATAAATAAATTTGGACAAAATTGAGAAAGGAAGAAATTCCTTACTCGGAATTGTGATCTAAAGGCTTGGGCGAAGCTTGAGAGAGGATTCTTGTGAGATTGGGGTGATTTGTGGGATACTAGAGATAGTATTTCAGATTCGATACATGCTTCAAGGGTTTTTAGAGAATATAAGTGGGATCTTGGCTGGGTTTATATAGAAAAAGTGAGGGAATTCTTTATTATTTAGGTTTTGGACACCACACATTAAACTAATCAAAATCACAAACCAACCCATGGTTTTTGCCCATATTTTTTTCCAAAGGTGTGTGGAAAACATTATTTTATAATGAAAACGGCCTAAATTGTTAAAATATTATTCTTTCTTTTGTGGAGGTGAGTCACACTCTCAAGGAAATCGTTTTAATAGTTAAAATGTTTTATAAATCATGGAGGGTCCACTAAGGCACCATAAAATTAATAAAACAAATATAAAATCACATTATTTTAAAGGTAAAACATATATTATCTGAAAAAACTTTTTATAGTATTTTATTACATCACTATTGGGTCATTATGATGTCATAAAACACATTATATATTTAAACGGTATTTAATTTTTACCCACAAATTCGACTGTCTCGGAAAATTATGAAAAATTCACCATTGGATAATTTGGATATCCTGATTCCAAAAATAATATTCATTTTATCTAAATAATTTTATAAATATGTGTATTTTTACTTTTAAAATAAAAACCGACATTTATTGAAAATTCATGGGTTTTTAAAAAAACAGCTTTTAAACATTAAAAGAAATTAAAATTGTATTCATAAAAATTATATGGTAATTCATATTTAATAAAAATTAATTTAGTAATAATATTTTATTAAAATATTATTTAATTTAAAAATCCATTAATTCATCACAATAGATTTCTTAATTGAATATTAACTAAAAATACTATTTGTGCTTTAAAAACTATTTTCAAAGTAACAATAATAAAATTAATGTATATTATTAATTCTATAGAAAATAATTCACATAATAATAATGTTATGGTCTTGTTACATAGCCCCTTATAACACCCGTATAAGACCTAAGGGTAATGTGGGAGATGGTGAAAAACACTTGGGGAGGCTCAGATAACATCACTCGGGTGATAATCTCTATTAACTTCCACTTCTCCCATAGGTGGTTTTGTTCAAGATTAATGTGTTGAAGATCATCTTGGGATTGGTAAAGATTGAATCCTAGTGATGCTACCTCCTTTCCAAGCTCTGAAAAATGGTCTTCGTATGGATAAATTCTAGTGGATGAGTCCATCGCTTCCTTTGTTTGAGTAAATTGGATTTGTTAAAGCCCTATATTTATACTAATCACGTGATCACTGTTCAGTAGCAATATTAGCAATGGTAAAAATACTTAACGGTATTTTAAAATACAAAATCATAAAACCAAATAAGTGCATATGTTTTATATAACCATTTTACATAATAATACATTTAATCAGATCAAGAAGAATTTTTATTAGTAAAATTTTGGGTCGTTACAATCTTCATCACCTAAGCTTCCATGAGACTTCATCCTTCTCTTATTTGGTGTGTTTGAAAAATAAACTAAGTTCATTTTTTTAATCATAATTCCTGATAGTTTATTTGGAATAATTATAATATTTCTTACTCTATCTCTTATCATGGTAGGTTTCTCATTGATACAATATTTGGGATTTATACATTACTAAAACCAAAAGGAGTTAATCATGAGTGATGAACAATTAACACCATAAGAAAATTATTTTAAGATAATTACATGAAAAATTCAACCTCAAAATTTCATACTCTTTGAAATTATTACATTATATTTTATTTCAACCTAAATCACTCTCGATTCAATCTAGGTTTTTTTAGGTTTAGTTATCTCATATCCCTTAACCTGATTCCTTAACATAATAAATCATTCATAATAGATTGTAAAGTGAATGTGATTAACCAAATAATATCCCCTAAGAGTGTCTATCTAGAGTTATAGTCTTAATCCAATTCATCAAGCACTAAAGTGAATATTTAGTTGATAATCAACCATCCTTTTCAGGTTGATTACCCCTAGGATCATCTTTACCACAATCGCATCCACTTTCCAATTTACATATAGGGATGTAATTGCTAGTAAACCACATACTAAAAACTTTACCAAAATTAAAATATGTTATCCTATTTTTAGACTTATTTCTACGTTTTTCACTAAATTTAACTTACCCTAATCCCAAAATTAACTAAACTAATCTGTAAAAATAACTAAACTTTTCTCTCATACCAACTATAAGAAAGGGGTGAGCTCATATACTCAATAAGGGTAAACAAAAGAAATAATAATAAAAGATCATAAGTGATCATAAGATAAGCATATGGGTATAGTCGAGATACATAAAAAATTTATTCCCAAATAATCATTAATCAAAAATCATGTCATAAGTTATAGAATAATATAAGAACATGTCATAAAACTCTCATAGAAACAATGCATGCTAGAGAACTATGGAAGAACCATAAGCATATAGAAATATAACATTTATGATTCAAACACTTGCTCCCATTATTGAAAGATAACATTACTATACCCATGTATAAATCACATTCGTGAGGTACACACTTTCACCCACACTTTAAAGTAATTGATTTTTTCTCATGTATACATCTCTCATGAGATATAAACTTTTAACCAGTACATTGGAGGGTGAAATAGGACCCCATCTATCATCATCCATCTATATGAGTGCCAATTGAAATAAATCATTCATCATATCATAAATAAACCATAGAAAAATGTGTTTTATATCCTTTTCCAATGGAATCATGTAAGGAAAATATTCATAATTCCATCAATACACATGATAAACCCATAGAATATAAATGGGTATCCAATTATACTAAATTAATTTCTAGGTAGATACCATTCAATTAAGTATATGGTATTTACATTATATAGATAAAGGTTATAAGGTTTAGTTAATAATTTCCCCAATTAATCAATGTATGGAATCTAGGTGAACATTTTCACGACTTGACCCAAGCCAGAGCTCGAGTCGCAACTACCCCAAGCCCACCTCCATAGGCTAGGGTGGAGAAAAGCATTGAAGGCACACTAAACTTGGAGAGGTATTTTCCTAAAAAATTGTACACACACACATAGAAAACTCAATAAAAAAGTTTATAGGGAAAGAAATGAAGAATGAAAAACTACTATAAATATACAAAATTTGCATGAACCATTAAACAGAATGAAGTACGGTAGTGTATATTGAAAATAAAATCGGGAAAAATACATGCCCAAACCAGATATATGTTCCAACCTAAAAAACTAGAAAGTAGTAAACAGCTGAGAGAGACCAACTCCTATATCCCAAGCTACATCCACTGTACACGATCCAAGAACCTCGTATCCCTAATCTCTTCTGAATTCATGATCAGCATGTATTTCATCTATAAAACACATTAAGTATGTTGGTAAAATCCCATGTAGGGGTAATTATATACATACCTAGTGGAACACCCTAAAAAGGGTGAAGAGGGAGAAGTAAGAGATACAACTGAAGAGAAAAGAAGTAGGTAGAACAAGGTACAGTAAGAGAGTACAGATCAACCCAACAATAGAGTGAAAGTGAACTCATCCAAACATAAGGATATTGACTCAGTGAGAACATGAACTTATCGTCGAGTATTTTCTACCTATAACAGGATATTGGACTCATCCAACTATGAGAAGCTAAACACAGAAATCATGTGGCATACCTCACGCATCTTCGCCTCTCCTAGAAGGAGAGTAAATATACCCAAGGAGTGGGTACTAAAGTAGGATATATATATATATATATATGTGTGTGTGTGTGTGTGTGTGTGTGTGTGTGATCAGTCAAGAAACACAAATGAAAGATTAAGGGGATCTCCATCTCACGGATCATCCCAAGAAGATGAGTAGCCAACAGTTCCAAGGTAAAGTCCATCTGTGATTCCCAGCACCTCATGTGTCATCCTAGCTCATAAAAGTAAAAGAGACTCAATCACCACACCTTTATACTATCCGCTTTAGGTAACATAGACTCACCCACACAGTTTCAAGTTGCATCATAAGGATGAATCTCAGTGGGGAAAGTGTCCCTCTTTCTCATGAGTCTAAAATTACTTCAAACCACACCTTGTCATTATGCCACACAGTTGAGGGGTCATCGGTTTTAGGAAAGGATATCATACCCTAGTATGATAGGAGGGTCCTACTCAAGTAGTCAATGAGGAATTCCACTACCCATTCCTACTAGAGGGTACCGTTCAGGAAGGTCACTATGGAATTCCACTACCCAGTCCTTCTGGAGGGTTATCCCAGTGAGTATTTGTGGAAATGTCACTACCCATCTTGGCTAGAGAGTTACACCTAGAATATGTCATCATGTAATGTCACTACCCAACCCAGCTGGAGGGTAATCTTCAAACATCAAGGAATTCCACAACCCAATCCTACTAGAGGGTAACTCAGAAAGATCTTTGAGGAATGCCACTACCTAGTCCTAATGGAGGCTAATCCCAGAACAATCATCATGGAATTCCACTGCCCATCCTAGATAGAGGGTAATTCTAGTACTGCTCATGTGATATTGTGATTTCTTCTATCATCGGGCATCACCTCAATGCATGCCAAACCCAGAACATTTCACATCATATCTTGAAACCTGCTTCATAGGGAACCATTGTGTTCTAAACATAAAAATACTTAGGATAGGCATATCACAGGATAATATTCGAGTTCAAATGATGGAGATACGGAGGTTTTAAGATCGCTCGAAAGAGCTCAAGTAGTACATGGTGTGTGATGGGACCCACACGATGTGTGATAACTCTTCACTACATGGTTGTGTCTCTAGTCAGTACATGGGTTCCATTCATATAGGGGTTCACACCATGTAGATGGACTATATGGTGTTTCCCACCTACCTGGGGATCAGGTCATGTTTTCTATCCTTGTATGTGTACTCGAACCTCATTTCTGTGTACTTTGGAACACAACGTGTTGGTCCACATGAAATGTGTTCTGTGTGTTCAACCTATGTCTGTGTTCTCTTGCACGGAATCCTCAACTATGTGACCTTTCACATAGGTTTTCCAACCGAGTAAGGTGTACATGGTGTGTTAGGGAGGACTACATGTCGTATCATCCTTATCTTCTCCCAACCCCTAGAGTCGCCGCTAAGGGAGGCTACACGCCATGTGTTCTTTATATGACAAAGTGTGTAGTTTGGATTTTTCTTGAACAGTCATACTTTTTTAGATCATCATCCATGCTTTTAATAATCATATATCACTTTTGAATCTACCTCAGTTCTTCTCTAAAACATGGATCTGGCCACAAACCACAGTTCTGAACTGTCATTCGTTTGAAAACAATTTCCGAAACGAATGAGGGTTTTGTTCTTCATTTTACTCGTACCTATTCATTCAACACCTGGTAATCTAGCTCCAAACCATTAGAATTAACATCCTTTAATTTTAAGTATTCTAGATCTTTTCTCTGCTCATGATTTCATTTCTGTTTCGTTGATCCGCCACAAATCCAGACACCCAATCGAGCTCGGGTCACCCAAAAATTGTCGAATCGGGAACCACGGGGTTCCAACGATGAATAATGTGAAGAATAGAGGGAGGAATTCAAAAGAACAATGGTATTACTATTTTTTTCAATAATTATTTTCTAAAAATCATTAATGTGCAATTCAGATTATAAAACAACTGGTAAATGAAGTTTCAATACACAATCTCATGAAAAGGTTTTCAAAAGGGGTGCAGAACGAAGGAAAAAATTAGATATGCTCAACCATTTAATCAAAATGGGCATAAACACCAATTTACTATTATTACATCTTGTTTGGATCGATCCATGGTGAATAACATGTTCACCGATTAGGGAGGAGGATTTGTTATGATTACTGTATCTCGATCTGATCCGATCTAACACTCTTTCATTCTTCAAATGAATTCTCCATAGGAGGAGGATGCTCTCGTTGGTAAATTTAAAAAAATAATGAGGCTATCCTTGGACAAGATTTCATAACAATGAATTTTTAGACATCTAAACTAGGTAAAATTAATTAAATTAATTAATTAATTAACTTAATTAAACGCACCGCCAATGAGGGAGGGGTCTGAACATCCTACATCAACTCATTTTATTTCGTTCCTAGGGTAAAAACTGTGTTCAGGACACAAACATGGTCTCATATTTTTTATTTGATCAAACATTTAAGATTTATCAAATTTTCTTTAATTAATCACGTGCACAATAAAAAATATATTCAATATTTTTATAAAATTAATTTCAGGAACATAGGGCCTTATAATTCCATGTCTTCTTAGATCATAGATCTAGAATATATATATATATATATATATATATATATTAAGTTTTATAAGGAAAAAATTGGTTCTCTAAAAATACCCTTTAATAAATAGAAGGAAATATAGTGTTCATAGAGAAAATACATGGGAAGAAAAATTATAAACATTCAATGATTAGGAAAGAAAAAGGCAGTAATGGATTTTTATGATTTTAATCCCCCAAAATAGTATAATATAATTTAAAGGGTAATTAATTAAAGGAAATTTCCAAGGAAATAAATCTTTTTGAGATAAATAGGAAAATGGAAGAAAAACCATAAAAGAGTTTTTTAGAAAATGTTTTAACATTATCATAAAAGAATAATTTATGAGTCACATTTAAAAGATATTATTTTGAAAAAAGTGTTGTGAAATTTTTTGAAAATATTAACCTTTAAAAAATATCAATGATTGATCCTTGAAAAGACATAAAGTTTATTTCAAGAAAATATGGAGTGGAAAATAAAACAAATGATCATGGAAGTAAACCCATTAAAAGTATTATTATTGAAACCCACATCATAAAAAGGGAAAATAAATCTTCCTTTTGAAAATAGGAAAATAGAAATTTAAATATTACATAAAATAAAACATAATTTGGTTTCCAAATATAAAGGTTAAATTAGAAAGGAATAAAATATGGACAAGGAGGGGAAACTATCATTTAAGAGAATGGGAATTGTTCTCAATAATGATATACTTTTGAGGAAAAAAATTATCAAGTAAAAAGATTCAAATTAAAATGTCATTTTCCACTAGTGAAGAATATAAAGTACTATGAAGTAAAATATTACGGTGGAAGAAACCAATCTTGGAAGAAATATGTTCAATAAGGATCATTATAACTCAATGAAGTGATTTGAGTTAACAAAAATCCTTAAAACTTTGGTACATTTCAAATTGAAATCAATTTAAATAGATAACATGATATTACTCTTCAAACCCCATTAATTATATTAATATTTTAAAATACATTCATTAGGTATTAATCACACCATATTAAATATATCATGGTGTACAATAAGAAATATGTCCCAAGGAAATAAAATTGAGACAAAGAACCCCTTACCTTAATTAATGAATTCCACTAAATCACTTGAATATCCTGTATAAAAAAATATATTAATCACCTATTTAATAAACATATTAATATCTATAAACATTTATAAACTTAATTTATAATTATTCTCTACATGTATATTAGTTAGTATTTATCTATTTTTAATATCAGGTTTGAACTAGTTTCAGAATATCAGTGTTGTTCTTCATTATTCTCCCAAATTACATCATTACAAGATTATAAAAGGTAATATAATTTATGATTTATAATTATTTATAATTTTATAATTTAATTATATGGTATTTTTGGTTATATCATTAAATATGTGATCGACGATGAGCATGTTTCAGTGATTTTTAACGAACAGACATTAGTATATTAATTAATTATTTTAATATTAATGTTACCATTACATAAATGAAATAAAATCATTATTTACTAATATATATAATATATTATTATTACTTGAGTTTTAATGGTCATCCATAACATTATTTTATATCATTTTTCAAGTAGGGGGTTAAACCAACCCAAACATGAAAATTCCATAATTAAAAGATAATTGTGGAGTGATTAATTTGTAATGTCATTATTATAGAGGAATAATGATATTTTATTAGGTTTCAGTAAATTTATAAATAATAATATGATATAATTTTAAGAAAAGGTAATATATAAAAAACAATTACATAATATAAATAAATTGCTTTTTCTCTTAGTATGCTCTTTTTAGATGGTTGAATTTACAATGATTGTTTGTTACTCATATTTTTAATATTTTGTCAAATTTGTCTTATCAGAATCATAATAATTTCATAAACATAATTTTTATCCATTAAACTCATTTTTATAACCATCCATGAAATTAGGTGATGAAAAATAAATACAATGATCCATGGAGGTGGTCGCCCGCACGTATGCATAGATAATGATTTCATTTTCAGGATAAATGTATAGCATGGTTTATTATTTAAGAATATAAAACATTTTATAAATAACATATATATTTATTAAATTCCAAATTGTTACCATAAATGTAAAATGGTGAAGGAAAAAATGAAACATGATGATTTGTGGAGGTAGTAGTCTGCACATACCCACGAATGTCATTTTTGTTTTTCTTAAGGGAAAAGGGGAAAGGTGGTTATTGGTTATTCCCATAATATAATATAATTTAGTATAATATAAATAATTAATTTATATTATAATGTTTTGAAAAATATATTTTAAAGGAATATGTAGAAAAGAAACAATGTTTGGGAAAAGTTGGTATTTATGTGGAAAAGTTTAAGTTTCCCTAGGAGGATTCCTTATAAAGGGAGGACTTAGTCAAAATATTGCATTTAGAAGATTAAGTAAGTGAAATAGGGTTATATGGTAATTTAAAAGGTCATATTTTCATGTTTAAATCTAAATTTTGGAGTGGTATTTAAGGGGTGTTGATAGGCCCCTTTTATAAGCGGAAACAATGGAATTTTTGTAATTATTTCAACTTAATATAAAGAGAGCACATGTTTCACATGTCAAGAAGACTCAAAAAAGGATAATAATGGATTATATATAGTTATTGTTTAATAAAAACCTAAATAACTCAATTATAAACATTTTATTAACATGTTAGACCTTTTACCTCTTTGGTTAAACCTTTTTACCCTTTTGGCTTTTACTGCTGTAACTAATTTTTAACTAAGTAATTCATTATTTCATGACCAAAAATAAAATTTTTCTTATTAAATAATATGGAACTTATAATTTTAAATTTTAAATAATTTTTTTTATATCCACTTTCTAAAATTCATAAAAATTAATTTTAAAATAATAAATATATAATGTATTAAAAACAGTTTTAGAGAATAGTGTAACTTAAGTTCTAAAATATAAAACATAAGTTTTTAAACTAAAATAAATATTTTTAAATTTATAATATATCTTATAAAATATATATTTTTATATAAATTTTTTTCATAAATTTACAATTCATACTCATATACTAATAATGTCATAAAAGTCATGGTATTTGTAAAAATGGTATTTTTCACTGTTCACCTAAAAATAAATCTTTTCACAAAAATAAAAAATATATTATAAGCTAATGTTTTTGTTATAAATAAAAAATGAAGTTAATTTTATCAATTTAAAATTCTAAAATTTGAGAATTTAACTTTTAAACGGAAATATAATGAAAACTATTTTCATAGGAAAGTAACTTTTTAAAATTTTAACTGTTATTATTATTATTTCCTATCAATTACTAATTAGATTAGTGTTAATAAATTATTCATATAAATAATATATATTATCTATTATATATTTATTTTCTTAAAATAAATTGAAAAAAATCTAATTTTAGAAGAAAAAAATTACATTTTTAAGGGTAAAATGATCGTGTTAATTTTATTAATGCATTAGTAAAAAAATACTTTTTATTTAAAAGTAAAAGTGTGAAATGTATAAAATAAATTTGATAAATAACATATTATATTAATAATTACATGTTTATATCATCCTAATTTCTAGTTAAATAACCCCTTAGGATCTCCATGTAAGATATAAGTATATAGTAAGCTCTGGTGGTAGTCAAGGGTGTTGATTCTACTAGCATAGATCTTGTAGAAATTTATAAGATCTTGAACTTATCTCGTATTCAATTTATATCTTGTTTTTATTACTATATTTAGTATTGGTCTTAGTCTAATTCAAACCCTATTGAAGCTACCTCTTTTATAATCTAGGATAAATGAGCATCATAAGGGATACTTCTACTACCTGATGTCATTTCTTTCCTTTTTCTTCATAGATTTCATAACATGGTTACTTCCTTTTATACTCTCTAACTTAAAAGGATATTTTATAATGGTCAAATTTTATTTTAATATATCTCAATTTAGTTATATTTTGGTTTTATGTATAGAATAATCTATTTACATGATATTTATTTAAGGAAAATACAAAGTGAATTTTTGGTCATTACATTAATCCTTATCCCACTTTGAAGTAAAAGTGAAGATTTACTTTGATTGGAACTAGTAGTATACTATAAAATATATTTTAATTTAGTTTGTGGATTGTTATCTATAAAATCCATTACATTTTTTTCATTCATTATTGTTCTTTTTTCTATTTGTTTTTTTTACTTTGGGCATTTTGTAACTTATGAGTAATTTAATTTCTACTAATTTTGTTTATAATTATACTCTAATTGGTTCAGAAATTATAAAATTTGAACTAATTAATTTATTGAGTGGTGAAAATTTTAATTTTATTTTAAAATTCTATTTACCCCCCCCCCCTTGAAGCTACGATATCTAGAACAATATTTGGTATTAGATCCTTTCTCTACCTTTTTTATGATAAATTTGGTATCAAAGTTAGTCTCTATTTTTTTATATTTTTTATATCATTATTAATTTCACTAATGTGTGGTAGAGTAAATATTTATTAATATGTGGTAGGTTTACCTATTGAAAATTTAAATAATTTGAATCTAGTTCATCCATCTATTTTTAATAACGTGGATTATGAGTATTAGAGAGATCGAATGAAGAATTTTTTGATTAATACTTGTGTAAATAATTATAAGATGATGGATGGAGATTATAATATTTTGAAGAAGGAAATTTCTTACTTTACTCATGAGGAGGAAGTTTAATATCAATCATATTATAAAGTATGAAATACTTTTCTTTATTCAATGACATGGAATATTTATAGTTGAATATCTTCATGTGATATTTCTAATAGAAATTAGATAAAGTTAGAGATTACTCACATTAGAAATTTTAAAGTCTTATAGACTAACATATCTATGTTATATATAGATTATAAATATTTTGATTTTATTTTGGCAGATTCGATGGATTCGATACATCAGTGTTTTATGAAAGTTGTAAATGGTTTTCAATCTCTAGGTGGGAGGGAGATTACTGATCAGAAACTTGTTGAGAAAATTATTGATATGCTTCTGAAAGAGTGGGAGCCTAAGAGAAAATTTAATGATTATATGAAACATATTATGAATATAAGTCTTGATAATTTGATTATAACTTTAATATAGTATAAGTTTAGTTTGAAGATAGATTTTGATAAGGAGAAACTTAAGAATGGTGGAGTAGCATTTTCTTATACTACTTCCAGAGTTTGTGATTCAAAGATGAAGACTTCAAAGAGAAATTTTTATTCATTATTTGAATTGTAGTATTTAGAAACTTAGGAAATTTGAGTGTGCTCAAATAGTGAGACATATGAATGGATTATTCAAAAGAATAATTTATAGAATGATTATCAAAGAAACAGTAGAGATAAACATGAGAAGTTTGGGAGGAGAGATGAGAATAAGTATTCTTTAGATATTATATTTTGTAACTGTAAGAAACCAGGAAATGTTAGACTAGATTTTCCTAGATTAGATAATAAGTACAAGGATTCAAATATGTCATTAAAGTGAAAAGGGAATAAATTTTCGAGATCTAACGTTGACACCAGTAGTGCTATTAAATATATATCTTTTTACAAAAATTATGTAAAATGTGATGATATCTGAAAGATAGCTGATTTTTATAAAAGAGTGACTCAGAATGAATAATTATTTATAGATAAATATATGAATAGAAAAGAAAAAAATATATAAGTGGTTAAAGAAATACTATGATCAATCTAATGTGGACATTTTAAAGGTTTGTGGTAGGATTTCTAAACTTACTTCTAAGTTGGATATTAAATCAATTTCTATTTTGACTTATAATGATCAAAATAAAGTTGTGAAACTTAAATCCAAGGTTATTAGTTAGAAGAATATTATTTATAATTTTAATTTCATAATAGATAACTTTGAAAATATTCTAAGATAGTTGAAACCTTTTAGAAAATATTTTGGTGTTAGTTTTACTTCTAGAAATTCACATTTCTAGTATAACCATTTTGTTCTGAAAAGTGCACCTTTATATACTAAATGTCAGAGATGAGGTCACTGGAAAAATTATTTATTTGTGAGTATGGTTTAATCATTCATAACATATAGAGATTATACTTTCAAAGAACTAGTAACTATTCAGCACTGTAGGGTTAAACATATGCGGGTTCTGAAGGTTATATTTTCTAAGATTACTATACCCAAACAAATTTGGGTATCAAAATCTTAGTTACTTTTCAAATTGGAAGGTCGGGTATCGAAAGAATAAAATGTTAGGGTTATTCATTGTCCAAAAGTTATTTATTAGAATTTATTTTATAATGATATCATAACATTCATGAAGTATGGAACACTCAGATATTAGTGGATCTTTTTCTTTTTATGTGTTTATTCTTGAAGGAACTATTTTATGGAATGATGAGATATCAATAATTTCATTCTATATTTTTATCTTCTATATTATTTTTTGGTGAATCTTTTTTTTATATAAAAAGGATCTATCATTCTCAAATTTATTTAAACTGAATATCATCTTGATGATATATTTACCAAACCTCTACATGCTAAAATAATAAAATACATTAAAGAGAATATTGGTATGATTAGTATTATTGTGATCATTTTTTGCTTCTTGTTTTTTTTCATTCTCCTAATAATGAAAAAATCATTAGTAAAGGGGGAGGATATTATTTGGTTATATAGAACTAGGTTAACTCTTTGTACGGGTAATTCATATATTCTGGAAGAAATTTGAATAAAAGTTGTAAGTTGTATCTTAAACATATTCTGAAACTACACCTTACAAAATTTATTTTGTTCAATGTACTTATCAGTATTTGTCTTTTAAAGGTATTTTTTACTTAATGTGATTTATCTTACGTATTTTTTTCATAAAGGCATCCTCTTAGGTTTTGTTTACTATTACATATTTCTTAGTTTACAATTATTTTTTCTTTGATTTACTCTTACATATTCACATTACTTTTTATATACTCTTATGTGATATTGAGATTACTCTGATGCTGGTTTTTATTCTTTAATTATTTCTTTTTCTTAACTCTCTTGGTTTTTTTTACAATTTTTTTTCCTGGTATTTTTTTATAATCCCAAAGGGGGAGAAATTATGTGTGTTTCTATAAGGGGTATAATGATGGGATAATTTAAAAGAAAGTTTTTGAGGGATAAAGTTTAGAAAAGTAAAGAGGAATAAATTAAATGGGAGGAAAGTTGTTTCCAAACATTCATTGTATATCTCAAGGGGGTATGTTTTATAGAAGTGTTATAAGTTTTCTAATTTTATTTATTTCCTTTTAATTTACATGTTTTTCTATTTTTCATGTTTTGTGATTATTAAGAAGGTGGAAATTTTTTAGTCATTTTCCTGAAATAACTTATACTGGATCTATTATTTTGATGAATCACAACACACTCCTTATTTTACTTAAAGTTTTGTTAATTTTGTTTATTGTGTAGACTTAAATTATAAATCATAGGTTCCAGATATCTGATTCTAATACATTAAATTTCTAGAACATTATAAATTCACTCTAAACTACATCAAATGGAAGATACACAAGAGATTCTGATTTGGTTACAATATTACCCAAAGAACTCATGATTTATCATTTTGTGTTTGTTAAGCTAATGATTATAAATTAAGATGGAGGTTTTGAGGAATAAAATTTAGAAATATTCATGATTCTGAGCTAAAAATTCAATTACATTCAATTTTTGAGCTACCTCAGTGCTTTTGAGGGCTTCTGTTTGTATTTTGTTTCAATGTGCTCTTAGAGATTCCATGTGTGTAGTGTTTCCATTGTAAAATGTATAAGTATTTTAGATGTATTTTTTTTCTTCCAATATATCATGATCAAAGATATTATAAGGATAGTAATCTAATTTCTTTAAAACTATTAGTCTAAAAAATTCCTAGGACAGACTTGTCGCCTATCAAGTCGATTAAAGAGGAGCTTAGGGATAAAGTCTGTTTTTGCAAACATCAATTAAATAATATTGTATTTAGACTTGTATATTTAGATCAGTTAGATCAATGAATTTTTTTGTTTTATCATAATTTTTATCCCTTAGATATGGGAATTAATAATCTTATCTCTTTGGATTAAAATAAAAGAGTTACTTTGATTATAATTGGATTTCATTTATAATATATTTTAAAGGGGTTTACATATTATTATCTAGAAACTCCATTGTATGTTTTTCATTCATTATTGTTCTCTATTTTTATTTTCTCTATTTTAATTCTGAAAATTTGTTACTTTTTATTATTTTAATTTCCATTCATTTTGTTTATCATTGTACTCTTATTTGTTCAAAATTTATAACTTCCAAACTACTTACTTTCTCGAGTGAGAAAAATTATAAGCTTTCTTTAAACTTCACTTCACCCCCTCTTGAAGCTGTTATATCTAGGATTACACCAACACTATTCCTTTAAAACAGATGTCTAATTGAATGAAAAATCATAAAAAAAATAATTTTTATCAAATAGTTTAATACAAGCAAACAAGTGTACTGACACTTGTTAAACCATAAGCATTGATACCACTTGTTTTGCTAAAGGGAGCCCGTAATCTAGAAGATACCAACTAAAACCTCACTTATGGAACAAGGTTCAAAAAATTCATGTAATGTATAGACATGAAAAGTTAATATATCCATAACTAAGAAGATTAATCACCCTATATACACACTTAATCATCACACTTTACTCATAGACAAAACTATCAGAACACGGAAAAATGGAAACACATTTCACACAGAAAAAATACAATTAATTATGTGGTTCATACTTAGACTTACACCATGGGTAAAACATTACTGCTTTTATTAATAGGATAATATGAGATAAAAATAATAGAATTATCAAAAAATTAATTCCTCTCATCTATTTATAGGCAAGTATAGTCTATTGGTATAGTGACATGGCCTTTTGATCTTTATGGATGAACCCCCACTTTATAAAGGATATCATCAGCTACCAAGAAAACACACCACCTCAAATTCCAACTTCCAGTGAATAATACCATTTAATCATATATATCCCTTCAATAATCCATACATATTCTTTTACAATTCCATGTTTTTAATATGCACTATCATATTTACTCTTATGCAATTAAAATCCATTCTCACTCATATTTTTGAAAGTTTATATCTATCGTCAACTACAACTGGATTCTTGAACCTAGAACTACAACCCCTACTATTAACTATTACTGAATTATAACTTCTAAGAAACATATTTCCAAATTATCCAACACTTATCCAAAAATATTTTTCATAACTAACTTAACAGTACTCAGGTATACGCCAAGTCATGTAATCCTCCATATATAATGGGTGACCTGAATTCAAACCCCATGTGATATTTACTCACACACATAAACCATAATCATCATAGTATATGAAATATATGTAATATACCTAAAAGTTATTTTTTATATATTTATAACCTTGTGTAAACCATAGTGCAATAAGGAAAATGCTACATTGTGTGTGGTCTCTAGATTACACATTGTGTAGTCAATTTTTCTTCTAAATTAAATTTCATCACTATTTCTACTATTTTTTTCAATAATTTCAACCCCAAATCATTCCCGATAAATTTTCTAACATTTATCTCACACTTTTCACCACTATTGATCAAATATAATACCCTCAAAATCTCCATCACACCTCATCAGAGTGTCATTATAACCATCTATCACCATTCACACAAACCTATACCATCACTAAAGGCTCGCTGATATACCTCCTACCCAATTCCAAGCCCAAGACGATTCTTTATTCACTCTTTACCAACCATATCACCAATACTTTCATCAAATATTGAACTACCATCCATTTCAAATGCTAAAGGTGAGTGTTTATCAAGAAAATGAGATTGATGGATGTGAGATAAATATAGATAACTCAATAATTAATAACCAATTGTTCTTTATTGATCATTGTGTGTTAAACGTTCTTTCACAAAATAATATTAATAATAAAAATATCAATATTTCTTACATCACCAAAATAATGGGATGAATGATTCAAAATTATTATCAATGTCCAATAAAAAAAATTAGCATAAAACTATAATCAAAACAAATTATCAATATTCCATGGATTACAATTTAACTTTCATGATGTAAATAATCCTCGATTAAATCATTATCAAATATTGGATAAATATTTAATGTATAAATATACAAAAAAAATATATCATGTTATCACCATGGAAAATTAAGTGATTCAATCATGAGAGTAAATGTAATAAACCAGCCCGGGTCAAACTACCATTAGTTCAATGTGTATTCCTGATTTCCAAAGGTAGGTGAAAAGTACATAGGTTATTAAAACTATAACTTTGGAATTATTTCACCCTATAATACTATTAAATAAATCATAAACCCTTATCGAAAATCTATCATGTTACTCCCATAAATTGGACTTTTATGCATGTCTAATAAGAAGTTTTGAATAAAACAAAAACCAAACAAGAAATAACCAATATAAACATACAAACCCGAATTTAAATGTATACATCAGAAGATAGACATATAAAAGAAACCAAAACCATGTGGTGAACTAAGTGGTCAATACAAGTACATGTTTAGGTGAATCGTAAGATCTAAACAATCATATTATCATCTTCATGTGACCTAAGGTCTCCTCAATATACTAAAACATCTATCAATCAGAATAAAAATACATTCTACCAACATAGGAGCTTAGCGTGGATTCCTGTATGAAAACATGAAAATTACATATACATCAGGGTTTGTATATAGGGTGTGAGATATATGTGTACATTAGGATTTCAATAAAGAGTTCATGTAAATCCTTTTATATGATTTTTTATAAATTCTAGTTTGAATTAAAATTATAAAATATTTTTTCCATGTGAGGGTGAATAATAAAAATAAATAAATAAACCTTACCCATTAAAGGAAATACCAACCCTTTTTATGTAAACCAAAAGTGATGATTCCATTTTTAAAAATTCCTTGAAGTCTTGAAAAATGATATTACTGAATTTATGAAAAACCAAATAGGGGTTATCTTTCCCCTTTTTATATATTTCTTTCAAAAACCATTTAAAAACTAGTTAGAATGATAGTTAAACCATGTATTTGGGGAAAGGCCAAGTAAAATACAAAAAAAATAACTTTAAGTAAACATGGTAAAAGTTAAACATCATACTTTCAATACAAAAGACAAAAAATGAAGTTGAAATTAGAAAAATTTATCAATTCATAAACACTTTCAAGAAGAAGTAAGTAATAGGTTAAAATCAATATTAAAATAATGAAATATAATGAGATGAATAATCAAAGTAAGGATATGATATAACATAATAATCATCATGGGAAACTCACAAGGTCCTGATGGGATGATCCAAGATGTGCTTGGATGTAACCAACTTCCATTCAATGTTTTATTCATAGAAAAATAACCTCCCAAATTAATTTAATATAGAATCATTAATGTCGCTCTCATAGAAAAAGTGAAATCATAATTATGGGACAGTAGTTAGTACGTAATCTAGACTATTGTAGTATAAATATCTAATCTCCCACTTATTTACATAGGATTCCCATGATATAAAATAAATGGAGGCATGCAAATAAGTGATAAAGATATCAACACATATAAAAAATATAATATATTAAATAATCCCGCATATCACCTTTAAACACCCTTAATAGAAACAACCCCCTTCATACTTATACATATATTAAATAATAATTGAGTTTATTTCACATAACACACATGATAATATAATAAAAAATAAGTGGATCAAAACCAAGGGTGTTAATTATATACAAAAAAACTTTTATCAAGTGTTAAACCCACCTTTAGAACCCATATGGAAAACCAAACCCTGAAATTATCCTTTTAAAACTATTAATGAATCAAAACATTTATTGGAACATCATTTAAATTAATGTAAAATCCTACTGACACATAAATATCATAAAACATTACAAATGACTGACTATACTCAAAGAAATTAGTACATGACAAACATTCCCTTATATTGAAGAACATTCCTTAAAAATTTCAAAAAAATAGAATTAATATGGAATTTAAAACTCCCTTTTTGTTGTTAATTCATTTAAAAAAATTCTTCATATGAATTTTCATAAACACTTGGCATGCGTTAATAATTTTTTTATAAATCAAGAACCAATACCTCATGAAAATATCTTTTTATCAAACAAGGGAAACATTGAATCTTTTTAAACATTAATATACTCATCAAAGATAAAACACGAAGGCATATACTTGGTATAAAAGATATATAGAAAAGTCAAACATTATATGACATGTCAGATAAATGGAATTGCAAAAAAAACTACCAATGGTTGATGAAATTGATATGCCTTTAGTGAAGAACACTAGAATAGGTCAAGAAAGAATATTTACCAACACTAGACATCACAAATATCATAATTAGACAAAAGTTATATAATAACATGACCACTATAGTCATTAGGGTTTGAGAAAGAAGATAAACATGGGAGGATAAGATAAATATAGAGGAAATGGAGGAATTAAGGAGAGAATAATAATAATAATAATAATAATAATAATAATAATAAAAGGAATAGTTTGAAGGGTTTTCCTTAGAGATTCCATGTGAATATCATAGAAAAAGGTCATGAAAACATGAATGAGAGTAGATAATATCATCTAGTGATCCTCATGACAATTTCATGTGAGTAAGGGGGAAATGGGCATCTCATTTAAATGGGTAAAAGAAAAATGAAATTTTAAAAATATGAGCATTGTACATGGTTAGGCCACATAATTAGGTAAATCATGTGCCAAAAATACCGCAACTATTATACTCGAACTACAACACATGCATAGTTAAATTTTATAGATATCTAAAGCATATTTTATTTTTTATATCAATCGTTAGATATATAATTTATACTATATATGATTAGGATATATTGTTACTCCTAACCATACGCCAACTATGCAACCTATAAATTTCTTAAAATTTTAAAATACCATATAAAAACCTCAAAATTTTCAATATAATAAATAATTTAAAAATTAAAATACATAGGATTGATTTTGGGATGTCATAATTCTTCCCACCATGTCACTTAATACCCCCATAAATTAATGAGTGGTTTTAAATTAAAAGGATTCAAATCACCTCATCTAAATAAGGATTTGGTTTTACCTCATAATGACTAATCTAAATATTATAATATTTAAATTAGTTTCATAAAATAAATATTCTTTTAAAGTATTTATAAGGATCAAATAACACTTATTAAATATAGTTTAACATGTTATAAACCTCAAAATCACAGTTCTATAAAAAACCAAAACCATGTATAAATAAATAAAGAACATGTAACTTTCATCAAAGATGGTTTTTGTTATTTTATTCAATCATATTTGTAATAAATATGTCTTAGAAGAATCCATCATGTTCCTTCCTACATGGTTTATCCACAAGTTTACTAAATCACCAAACACTTGGTCAGGAACCTCCTTATGGCCATGATATGCTAGTATCTCTCAAGACAATAGATGGAGGATGATAGGTTTGAGGGGATCCAATAGAATAATATATCACTCGAATAAAAACCATCTAAATTGATTGGACTTATTGTATAGCTCTTAGGATGATCCCCAAATATTTATACATTAACTCATAAGTTATGAAATGTATGAATAAATGGTGTATGGTTACGATGATTGTAACCTTTAGCCAAATAATTCTTCCCAACATTTCACCATATAAAATTTTATAATTGATGATAACTTGAATGAAATATTCTTGAACATTATAACATTTATCTACCTCATAAATCATACATTAAAATTGATCCATATCATAGAATGTGATATCATCATACCGTACAGTACGATATGGATAAGGTAATGGAGAAACATCATATATCACCCATTATGATATATTTAAACCAAATCATATGATATTCCTTTGTTTTATATATATATTTCATATTATATGATATATTTATATTAAAAAATATGATACATACCATTTATACATCATATAGATTCTAAGATTTAGGGCTTATCTCTATTAATCTTCTACTTACACCAAATCCTCATATAAGTCATGTCATTTACCTTATATTGTACTATATATAATAACTTGTTAAACTATATCTAAAAAAATTGATATCTTTTAAAACACTTCTGGAAAGCAATCATCAAATTCACTATATATCACATTATATGAAGTACCATGTATATTCATCCAAAAATCCATTTGGATAAACTCTAAACACTTTTATATAAGATATATGAGTTTCATAAAACCTAATACCCATTAATTTAGACACAAATTTTGACCCCATGATCCTTTTCAGTATTAAAAACAAATATGAATTCCCAAATTCATAAATATAAGCAAAGAGTGGTCTATATCAAAGAATCAATGAAACTCAAGCTATATAGAGATCTCATATGATCTCCATCAAAGAAATATATCTCTATACCTATTTCAACTAGATATATCATATAAAAGTATTCATAATCATATAATCCTTTTTTTCTAAGAGATAAGTGGCCATCAGATATGCAATATTTAAATCCCATACAGTATACTCATATATTCTTGATTCTCTAAGTATAGACTAGATAGGTTGATGAATAAATTACATGTAATTAATCTAATTGGATGATCATATCACATTCCCCTCAGTCTATCTCAATTAAGGGACAAAATTTCATACTCATCAAATGAGAGGACAAATCTCATCTTGGTTAAGCATCAACGAATGATATTATTAAAAATATACTCAACCACCCCTTGGTTAGTTAAGCCTTAAGGATTGCGCAATAATGGTATCAAAGTATAAATATTCTCATGATAGGTATCTTTAAAACCTTAGGTATAAGGATTCAATATGAAATATTCACCCTTATTATACCAAATACATAGTGTATGACACTTCATGTGCTATACATGGTGGTTCATTCAACACACAAAACTTATTTTGTGTCTCATGAGAATATTACATATCTCTATATGAAATCTTATTCACATTAACCTTAATATTTTTTCATAAACTATAATACTCCATAGATGACATATATTAATTATAACTCAAAGTAATACTTTTAGAGGTTAATTATTATTTCAATTCATATAATATATTCATCCAATGTAAAAGAATGATAAGTTTTGAATATCTTTTATATAACATGACGCTTTTTATATTCTTAAACTCTTTTAAGAATAAAAAAATATCCATAAGTTTATATATAATCATATACTATATGATATACAACTAGAGAGACCTTATTTTTTTCACTTTTCAATCCTTGTTAAAATCATCAAATACTATATAATTCTTGTCACATCTCCATGTGACCATCTAATAAAACCCTCACAATAAACATCTTTAGTGAGGAACATCCATGAAGAAAGTATTTTTGAATAATGTAAAGGCTTAGGAATCATATTCCTAGTGTCTAACTATTTGAAAATAGTGTTAAAAATTCTTAAATTCATAGTATCAAATGTTACATTGTTAATAACTTATATTTTATACTTAGGAATTTTTCTAAGTTCATCATTAATATCATTATTATAAATTTTTAAACAAAATTTTTCCTTGTAATCATTCAAGTAACTAAGTGTGACTATTTATATTACTTATTTATTAACACATCCTAAATTTATTTTGTATATATAATTACATTCACTTTATATTTTCGTTGGTATGATCGTTTATGTTGGTCGGAGTGGATACTCAAGAGGGGGGTGAATTGAGTTCCAATTAAAATTTTCTGTTAAAAACAATGTTGATTAAAATCCCCCTATTTCAAAAACAGATTAAACTGTAGTGAATTTATACAGATTATAAAGGTTCAATTAGTTTCTCAAAGATTGATTAGTTCTCAGTTAACTTAATCTTATGATTAAATTAACTTTTGAAACTAACTTACTGGTCTATAATAAATATAAACACTTGCGAGTTTAACTATCAAAGTAGCTTTGAAAATAAATTATATTTCAAAGTAATAGCAGCGGAATATGAAATAAATATGTAGTATGGATATAGTATGTATCTACAAACACAGAGAATTAATCAAGAGGTTCAGTCTCAAGCCGAGACTTAGTCCTCTCAAAAGTTTATATAAAAATGATCCACACCCTGGATCAGGGTTAACAACAGTGAACACACTGTCTAGGTCACAAGACCTCTACCACAGTTCTGCGTGGGAAAACAAACAACAGCTTAGAGCTGTCCAGGTCTCATACGACCTCTACCACTATCCACAGTGGGAAATGAAGTGTAAAAAGGTTTGCTGATGATTTACAGATCCTCCAGTGAAAGTACAGGAGTCAGTGTGTGTGTTTAATACGGTAGATAACACACACTGCTCAATATGTAAAACAAATGTATCACAGAGCAGAGATGTAGAGTTTGGAAATGGCTCTGGTGATTTCAGTGTAGCTCTAGACTCTTTTGTATTTGGTCAGAATTTATTCTGAGTCCTCTTCTCGTTTTTGTTTGAGAATAAGAGTGCCGTATGCTTCAGGTTCAAAGACAGTGAGATGTAGTCGATGAAGTTCTTCAATGTTCTTTTGTATGCACGTAACTCTTCTTGAGTAGTCTTGATTTTGTATGAGATTCTGTTCTGATTGGTTCTTCCTCCTCTTTCTTTTCCTCTGTATTCTTCTTGTGTTCTTATATCCACCACTGTTGTCTTCAGCAGATTCTTCTTGTATTTATGTCACGTGCTTCGGAAGACAGAAAAAGTTTCCTTTCCGCAGGTACGAGGTACGGTTTCCTGGCATCCGATAACCTTTATTAATTAATTGACAGAGCATTAAAATATACCTAATATGACCGTTGGTTAGATTAAATAAAGATAAAGATAAAGAAATTCAAATAGTTGTTTATGACTATTGAAGAATCAAGTGATCGGTAGGTCATCAGCATTAGTGAGTAATGATCGGTGACTCAGATAGATCAGCATCGGTGAATCAGACTGATCAGCATCGGTCTGTCATCTGATCGGTGGCTCATTTTTTATCAGCATCGGTGAGTCATTTGATCGGTTGATCATTTGCATCGGTGAGTCATTTGCATCGGTGAGTCATTTGATCGGTGGCTCATTTTGCATCGGTGAGTCATTTGCATCGATGAGTCAGTTTGATCGGTGGCTCATTTGCATCGGTGAGTCATTTGATCAGCATCGGTCTGTCATCTGATCGGTGAGTCAGTTTGATCGGTGGCTCATTTGCATCGGTGAGTCATTTGATCAGCATCGGTATGTCATCTGATCGGTGAGTCAGTTTGATCATCATCGGTCTGTCATCTGATCGGTGCTTCCGATGTCTGTTGATATTGGATCGGTGCTTCCGATGTTTGTTGATATTGGATCGGTGCTTCCGATGTCTGTTGAAATTGGATCGGTGCTTCCGATGTCTGTTGATATTGGATCGGTGCTTCCGATGTCTGTTGATATTGGATCGGTGCTTCCGATGTCTGTTGATATTGGATCGGTGCTTCCGATGTCTGTTGAAATTGGATCGGTGCTTCCGATGTCTGTTGATATTGGATCGGTGCTTCCGATGTCTGTTGATATTGGATCGGTTCTTCTGATGTCTGTTGAATCCAGAAGACTTCCAAAATACTATGTAAGTCAATAAGCATAGACAAAAACATGATAACAGATTCATTAACAGATTGTAATTAAGTTTATGAGAAATCAAACCAGATTAAGCATTAATGGTATGTGATGATTTGTGATTAGTAAAACATCAATCATAGACATGAAATCAACAATATTCCAGAGGGCTCAACAATATCCCCCTTTTTGATAATCACAAATCTTCATCATAAAATATAAATAATATGATATATCATTAATAAAAACATAATGAGAATTAAACCATAAGAAGAATAAATATAAAGAGATATATAAAGATCCCCCTTAATTTAAATTTCCCATATATATTATACAGAGTTCTCCCCCTGAGATATATACATCTTTTCTCCCCCATATATCTCTCTCATACATATTTCTTCTCCCATAAATCATTCTTTTTCTTCTCCCCCTTTGGGATGATCAAAAAGGAGGGAAAAACATATAAGAGAAAGTGAAAGGAAAAGCAGTCAGCAGAGAGTATAGATAGAAAAATATTTGATAAAGTACAGACTATTACAAGCATCACATTGTTCACCCTATCAAAAACAATACACAACTATTTGTTGGGATACAAAGGGGATTTGCCTTTGTCTTTGGGATCAATAGTGGGTAAGTTTGAAGGCTTGGAGGCAGGCTGTACTTGGCGAATCTGAAGTGGTGGTAGGACAACTCGGGCAGGTGTAGGAGCAGGTACCACAGAGGGTTGTTGTGGAGAAACGGGAGCTGGTTGAGAAGCTTGTGGAGGGACTGGTCTTAACTGAGATAGAGCTTGAGCAACAGATAGCTGATTTGGAGCTACATCAAAGTCACTGAGTGGTTCAGAAGTAGGAAGTACTATTGCAGTGGTATGTGCATACAAATAGGGCTTCAAAAGATGAATGAAGTCCTGAATGACTTCTGCCCCATACTTCATAGATTTTTCAAAATCATCTTTATTCTCCATGAACTGTGCCAAAGAAGGGATAAAATCTTGCAACTGATGAACTTGAGTTTTGAAGGCCTGAGTGACTGGAGGTAATTTCAGATTCTCTACCAACACCTTGAAGTTTGCAGTCATCTCATGTTTTTTATAAATCTTGGAAAAGTAATTATCAACTTTCTCTTTGATCTCTTGCATAGCTTTCTTAGCATCTGTTGAATACACCAATGCCATCTTATGACTGTTATCACATAGCTCTTTCATCTTCCTCAAAGATTCTAAATCAAGAATTTGTCTAACAGCAGCTAACTCATCGTGCACAACTTCTCTTAGAGCTTCTAGCTCACGGGTAGTGATCTTGGTTACCTTGCCTGTACTGGCTTGGCCAACTATGTGAGTTAACTCAGCTTTCAACTTCCTCAGTTCAGACTTGTCGAGATGTTCAATAAAATTTCTCAAAACTTCCATCATACCAAAGATGGTAGATCAGAATTCGCTTGATAGAGATACCAGGCCGGTGTGAAGATCCTTCATAGTCTGATTCAAAAAGGCTATGTGCCTGCCAATAAGGTCACCAGTATTGGCCAGGTCTGGCTTCACAGCATTAGATACTCTTTGTGAGAAGGCTTCCAATGAATTTTCAGAAACTTGGAGAGACACTTGAGTAAGAGCATTATAAATTTCTTCTCTAACTGTGGCTCTCACAGCGGTTATCAATTCAATCTTAAACTTATCAAGATCAGCTTGAGAGATTCCAGAACCAGGTAGATTAACATTTGTAGGATCAACAGCAGGAACAGACCTTGCTTCTCGTGGGAGGTTCCTCTTCACAGCTGCAGCAGATTCTGGCATTGCTTCTTCGTCTTCAGAATATTCTAAGCCCAACACAGCATAACCAGGGTAGTCATCCCAAACAGCAGCACACAGGGTGTATTTTGGTGTCTCATAGCTTGTTGTTCCACTGATTTTTGGTGAATCAACCTTGTCACTGATATGTATTTCTTGTACTGACTGAGGTGATTCTATTTGATCTTCAGAAAGACCATCCACTGGTCTGTTATCACCATCAACAACAGCCTCAGCATCATCAGCACGTCCATCATCACTCTTCTCAGAAGCTTCACTGTGATATTCTTCAGTATCAGAATCTTCTTCATCACCAAGAATAGGTTCTGATTCTAGTAGGGCTAAGGGTGGACTAGCAGGTCAAAATTCTATTCTTCTTTTGGAACTAGCAGTGTCAGGATCACTCCTATCATCAGGAGATGATATACTTCCTTCCTCAGTCGCAGCTTCTTCTTGCTCTTGGGCTTTGGTGGCCTCATCCTTTCCTTCTTCTTGTTCATCATCATCAGAATAAACTTGTTCCTCATCTAGTTTCAAGCCAGGGTCTCTCAAATCCTTTGGCCTCTTGCCATGATCTATGTGATTGTAGGCTTCATACAATTTATCTTCATCTGCAACCCATCACTTCTTCCATGGATTCCAATTTATTTTCATCCTCTTGAATATCTCTTTGTTGAGACAGAAGGTATGATCTGTTTCATCAACTTCATCATCTTCATCAATACATTCTAGATTCTTGAGCATGGTAGATATCATCTTTGAATAAAACAAGGTAGTGGCTTTCTTGGACGGTTTTACCATTCCAGCTATGTGCACCATCACATATCTACACAAATTGATCTTCTCATGTGTTTTCATAAGAAACAACAAGAAAACATCCTGGTACTTTATAGCAGCAAAATCTCCTCTCCTAGGGCAAAGTTGGTGCTGAATAAACTTGAAAAGAAGTCTACATTCACCATTTAATTCTGAAGTTGTGATTCTTCGTGACTCTCTGTTTCCAGTCAGAAGCTCTAGAGCTAATTCATAAGAGAAGTAATCAGATGTTGGAGGAATATTCCCAGCATAATCCTCATACCGACCTTCATGAGGTACATTCAAGCACTCAGCCCACTGCTTAGATGAGAAGGATATTTTCTTTCCTTTTACCACAGACGACATCCTGGCAGCCTCCACACCATCTAAAGTGATTTCCAGATTCATATAGAACTCATGTACCAGCTTCGGGTAGTCTATTCGAGAGTTGTCAGAAAACCAGTCTATCCATCCTTGCGATTCAAGAACTTGCAGCAACAGTGACTTACTTGACAAAAGCCACGCAGAGATGACTTCTCTTTCTACAGCAACAATCCAAGTTTCCAGGTTCGGATTTACTGATCATTGAGAGGTACTACTCGACTCACCTCGAGCACGCTTTGAAGGTACAGGGCTATCTGGTCCTTTGCTCGGTCTCTTTTGCTTAGCCATTCGAGGATTTTGGGAAGGCAGGAGTTCGAAGGTTCGAAGTAGAGGGGAAGAGAGGTTGAAAGGTTCGGCGGGAAATGAAAGGTCAAAGGTTTAGGGACAATAAATAGCCACGTATCATTTATTTTATCATTTAGGGTTCCCATAAAAAGTATAAAAGAAATTTACTAAATAATTACAATATAAAAAAAAGATCGGTATGACAGATCGGTTTCACAGATCAGTTTCACAGATCGGTTTCACAGATCAGTTTCACAGATCGGTTTCACATATCAGTTTCACAGATCGGTTTCACAGATCAGTTTCATAGATCAGTTTCACAGATCAGTTTCACAGATCAGTTTCACAGATCAGTTTCACAGATCAGTTTCACAGATCAGTTTCACAGATCGGTTTCACAGATCAGTTTCACAGATCGATCATACACAACTCTTGTTTAATAAATTTCATTCTTTCATAGCATAAAGGCTTTGTGAAGATATCAGCTAATTGATGTTCATAACTAATAAATTTTAAAGAAATATCACCTTTTTGATAATTATCTCTTAGAAAGTGATGTCTGACATCAATGTGCTTAGTTATAGAGTGAGACACAGGGTTCTTAGATATATTGATTGCACTAGTATTGTCACAGTTAATTGAAACATGTTTAAGATCAAATCCATAATCCAATAACATGTGCTTCATCCACAGAATTTGTGCATAGCAACTACCAGCAGCTATGTATTCTGCCTCGGTAGTAGACAATGCAACTGAGTTCTGTTTCTTACTACACCATGATAATGGGGATTTTCCAAGCAAATGACATGTTCCAGATGTGCTCTTCCTATCTAACTTACATCCAGCAAAGTCAGCATCTGAATAGCTAGTTAGGTTAAATGATTGTCCTTTTGGATAAAACAAACCTAAATTTACAGTATACTTAAGATATTTAAAAATCCTTTTAACAGCCAGTAAGTGTGATTATTTAGGATTATATTGAAATCTAGCACACATACATACACTGAACATAATGTCTGGTCGACTAGCAGTAAGATAAAGTAAGCTCCCAATCATACCTCTGTAATTAGTTTGATCCACTGGTTTCCCAGCTTCATCTGTATCCAATTTACAGGTAGTACTCATAGGTGTATCACTTTCCTTAAAACTATCCAATCCAAAACGTTTTAAAAGATCCTTTGTATATTTACTTTGATTTAAAATAATTCCATCTTTAGTTTGAAGAATTTGAAAACCAAGAAAATACTTAAGCTCTCCCATTAAGCTCATTTCAAATTCATTTTGCATAACCTTTGAAAAATCAGTACATAAAGAATTTTTAGAAGATCCAAAAATAATATCATCAACATAGATTTGTACTATTAATACATCTTTTGAAATCCTTTTTATAAAAAGAGTGGGATAAGCTACTCCTTTTGTAAATCCTTTTGAGATAAGAAAGTTTGAAAGCCTTTCATACCAAGCTCTTGGAGCTTGTTTTAAACCATATAAAGCTTTAGAAAGTTTAAAAACATGATTTGGAAAATGAGGATTTAAAAAACCAGGTGGTTGTTCTACAAAAACATCTTCAACAATAAAACCATTTAGAAAAGCACTTTTGACATCCATTTGATATAGCTTGAAATTCAGATGTGATGCATAGGCAAGTAAGATCCTAATAGCCTCTAATCTAGCTACAGGTGCAAAGGTTTCCTCATAGTCAATTCCTTCTTCTTGATTGTAACCTTGTGCAACTAGCCTAGCTTTATTTCTAATGATGTTTCCAGATTCATCAACTTTGTTTCTAAACACCCATTTTGTGCCTATGGTCAAAATGTCCTTAGATCTTTCTACTAATTTCCAGACTTTGTTTCTTTCAAATTGATTTAGTTCTTCTTGCATAGCCATTACCCAAAATTCATCATTGATAGAATCATTGATATTTTTAGGTTCTAACTGTGAAAGAAAAGCTTGATGTTCAACCTGATTTCTTAGAGAAGCTCTAGTCTGTGTTCCTCTATCTAGATTTCCTACAACAGCATCTAAAGGATGGTTCTTTAGAGTCCTAGATGGTCTTAAAAAGATAGGGCTAGAGATTTCAGATTCATCTACAAATTGAGGTTCAACAGAAGCAGGTTCTGGAGAATTTCCAGAGTTGGATGTTTTAACTATAGGTCCATTGTCTTTATCATTGAGATTCAAACCAGAGAGATCATCTTCAAGAGAGATTTTAGGTTCATGTGGATCAGTTTCATCAAATTTTATGTGAACAGATTCTTCCACACATTTGGTTCTTTTATTGAAAACTCTATAGGCTTTACTAGAGATAGAGTAACCTAGGAAAATTCCTTCATCACTCTTGGATGCAAATTTGTCAAGATTGTATTTAGTATTGAGAATGAAGACTTTGCAGCCAAAAACTTTGAAGTAGTTAACCTTAGGTTTCCTATGGTTCCACAACTCATAAGGGGTCCTCTTAAGAACTGGTCTGATCAAGACTCTATTAATGACATAACAAGCTGTATTTACAGCTTCATCCCAAAAGTAAATAGGCAGTTCATATTCATTGAGCATGGTTCTAGCTATTTCTTGTAGGGTTCTATTCCTTCTCTCTACTACACCATTTTGTTGGGGTGTCCTAGGGGCAAAGAAATTGTGACTATAGCCATTGTGTGAGCAGTAAGAATCAAACTCATGATTTTCAAACTCACAACCATGATCACTTCTCAGGGTCTTAATCTTGAGTCCACTAAGATTTTCTACAGACTTGGAGTATTTAATAAAGTAAGAACAAGCTTCACTTTTGTGAGCTAGAAAATATACCCAAGTATATCTAGAAAAGTCATCTACAAGAACATAGACATAGTGCTTCCCATTTAAACTATAAACTCTAGAAGGTCCAAATAAATCCATGTGAACCAACTCGAGAGGTTGAGAAGTTGACACTTCTTTCTTTGATTTAAAAGAAACTTTATGTTGCTTTCCTTTTTGACAGGGATTACAAACTTTGTCTGCTGGAAATTCAACTTTGGGTAAGTCTCTAACTAAGTTCTTCCTAGAAAGTTTTCTAAGTGAGTGTACATTGCAGTGTCCTAATCTTCTGTGCCAAAGCCAAGACTCTTTATGAAAAGCATTTAAACAAGGAATATTATGCTTAGCTAAAGAATCTAAATCAACAGCATAAACATTTTCATTTCTTAAAGTAGAAAATACTAAAACATTTTTTGAGTTAAAAACATTGCAAGAATCATTTTTAAATTTCACATAAAAACCATCATCACACAATTGAGAAATGCTTAACAAGTTATATTTAAGTCCATCGACAAATAAAACTTCAGAAACCAAGACTGAATCAGTGTTACCAATCTGGCCTAAGCCGATGATTTTTCCTTTTGAATTATCACCAAAAGTGACAAAGCCTCCATCAACGTTTACTAAGCTCTTGAAACATGAAAAGTCTCCTGACATATGTCTTGAACATCCACTGTCTAAGTACCATATCTTCTTGTGACATCTCTTCAAGCAGGTCTCCTACAAAACAGATTTAGATGGAAGATGATTTTGGTACCCAGATCTTCTTGGGTCCAGACATGTTAGCCAATGATACTTTAGGTACCCATATTTGTCTAATGGGTCTCATATAATTTGTAGAATTAACATTATTTGAAAGATAAACCTTATTAGATCCATAACTATGAATATAACTGGTTGAGGCATATGAAGTTCCAGAATTAACTATCTTCTGTCCAGATTTAGGAATGAATCTAGTTTTGGAAAATTTTCTTTGTCCAGGTTGGTATCCTATACCAGTTGTATATCTAGGTGCAACTTTCTTTCCTAGAATTTGTGTTAGAGTATTCTTGCCATTTGTGAACTTCTCTAAGTCTTTTCTGAGTTGTTCATTAGACAATTTTAGTTCAGTATTCTCTTTAAGCAACTGAGCATTCTTTTCTACTTCTATATCCAGATCAAATTTATGCTTAACACTTAAAGCATACTGTTTCTTTAAACCTTTATATTTATCTTTAAGCTCATGACAGGTTTCTTCAAGCATATCACAATATTAAAATAGTTTAGATTTAGACATGTTATCACATTCAGAATCATCTCCAGAATAATATGAATTTGAAGCGGGAGTTTCTGATGTTACCTCAGAAGTGTTTGTCATGAAACACATGTTGTCTCAATTCCTTTCAGAGTCTGAAGATTCAGCTTCACTTGTGCTGTCTTCTGAAGCACTCCAAGTAGCCTTCATGGCTTTCTTGTACTTGTTATCCTTGTATTCATACTTCTTTCTGTATTTCAGCTTTGGATAGTCTGTTTTTATGTGTCCTTTTCTTTTGCATTCATAACAGACAACTTCATCTGATTTATCAAACTTCTTCCAATCCTTTTTCCAGTGTCCTTTGTTATCATACTTGCCTTTGTTGTTTGACTTTCTGAAAAACTTCTTCTTCCTATAGAATTTCTTAAATCTTCTAGCAATGTGTGCCATCTCAGCATCACTGTCAGAATCATTCTCACTTTCCTCACTACTTGAACTTTCATTGATAGCTGGAGGCTTTTCCTTATCCTTATTCTTTGAGGTTGTAGTCTTGTAGGCAATAGACTTCCTTTTAGGTTCATCATCTTCTTCTTTGTTTACCTTGAGTTCTTCTTCATACATCATCAACTTACCAATTAGTTCCTTGACAGGTAGTTCTCCAATGTCACACGATTCTCTAATGGAGACAGAGGTTCCTCTCCATCTTTCAGGTAGACATCTCAAAATTCTCATGATTTGTTCCTTTGCTGGAACATCCTTTCCCAGAGAAGTCATTGTGTTGACAATTTCATTGAACCTGAGATACATATCAGAAATGGGTTCATCAGGCTTCATCTTAAAATTATCATACTTAATAGTATAGGTATTCAATATCATCTCCTTAACATTAGTTGTTCCTTCATGAGAAACAGCTAAGGTATCCCAAATTTCATATGCAGTTTTACATGCAGAAATTCTATTAAATTCTTCATCCCCTAGAGCACAGTACAAGGAATTCATAGCTTTACAATTATTATTGTAAGCAGTCTTTGTAGGTTCATCCCAAGTAGATCTATCAGTACTGGGAATTTTGTATTCAGCTTCAATGGCAGTCCAAATATCAAAGCCCATAATTTCTACGTGAATTTTCATTTTTAGCTTCCACTGAGCATAGTTGTTTCCATTAAAGAAAGGTGGTCGGTTAGTAGCAGCACCCTCAAGTCTATTATCCATGATATCACAAAAAGAATTTTAAAGAGATAAAAATTTAGAAATAACAGAAATTTGAAGAACTTTAAAATACAACTAAAATCACAGTTGAAAAACAGAGTACTTTAGAAAATATTAACAACCTTTGATACCAAATGTTGGTCGGAGTGGATACTCAAGAGGGGGCTGAATTGAGTTCCAATTAAAATTTTCTGTTAAAAACAATGTTGATTAAAATCCCCCTATTTCAAAAACAGATTAAACTGTAGTGAATTTATACAGATTATAAAGGTTCAATTAGTTTCTCAAAGATTGATTAGTTCTCAGTTAACTTAATCTTATGATTAAATTAACTTTTGAAACTAACTTACTGGTCTATAATAAATATAAATACTTGCGAGTTTAACTATCAAAGTAGCTTTGAAAATAAATTATATTTCAAAGTAATAGCAGCGGAATATGAAATAAATATGTAGTATGGATATAGTATGTAGCTACAAACACAGATAATTAACCAAGAGGTTCAGTCTCAAGCCGAGACTTAGTCCTCTCAAAAGTTTATATAAAAATGATCCACACCCTGGATCGGGGTTAACAACAGTGAACACACTGTCCAGGTCACAAGACCTCTACCACAATTCTGCGTGGGAAAACAAACAACAGCTTAGAGCTGTCCAGGTCTCATATGACCTCTACCACTATCCACAGTGGGAAATGAAGTGTAAAAAGGTTTGCTGAGGATTTACAGATCCTCCAGTGAAAGTACAGGAGTCAGTGTGTGTGTTTAATACAGCAGATAACACACACTGCTCAATATGTAAAACAAATGTATCACAGAGCAGAGATGTAGAGTTTGGAAATGGATCTGGTGATTTCAGTGTAGCTCTGGACTCTTTTGTATTTGGTCAGAATTTATTCTGAGTCCTCTTCTCGTTTTTGTTTGAGAAGAAGAGTTTCGTATGCTTCAGGTTCAAAGACAGTGAGATGTAGTCGATGAAGTTCTTCAATGTTCTTTTGTATGCACGGAACTCTTCTTGAGTAGGCTTGATTGTGTATGAGATTCTGTTCTGATTGGTTCTTCCTCCTCTTTCTTTTCCTCTGTATTCTTCTTGTGTTCTTCTATCCACCACTGTTGTCTTCAGCAGAGTCTTCTTGTATTTATGTCACATGCTTCGGAAGACAGAAAAAGTTTCCTTTCCGCAGGTACGAGGTATGGTTTCCTGACATCCGACAACATTTATTAATTAATTGACAGAGCATTAAAATATACCTAATATGATCGTTGGTTAGATTAAATAAAGATAAAGATAAAGAAATTCAAACAATTGTTTATGACTATTGAAGAATCAAGTGATCGGTAGGTCATCAGCATTAGTGAGTAATGATCGGTGACTCAGATAGATCAGCATCGGTGAATCAGACTGATCAGCATCGGTCTGTCATCTGATCGGTGGCTCATTTTTTATCAGCATCGGTGAGTCATTTGATCGGTGGCTCATTTGCATCGGTGAGTCATTTGCATCGGTGAGTCATTTGATCGGTGGCTCATTTTGCATCGGTGAGTCATTTGCATCGGTGAGTCAGTTTGATCGGTGGCTTATTTGCATCGGTGAGTCATTTGATCAGCATCGGTCTGTCATCTGATCGGTGAGTCAGTTTGATCGGTGGCTCATTTGCATCGGTGAGTCATTTGATCAGCATCGGTCTGTCATCTGATCGATGAGTCAGTTTGATCAGCATCGGTCTGTCATCTGATCGGTGCTTCCGATGTCAATTGATATTGGATCGGTGCTTCCGATGTTTGTTGATATTGGATCGGTGCTTCCGATGTCTGTTGAAATTTGATCGGTGCTTTCGATGTCTGTTGATATTGGATCGGTGCTTCCGATGTCTGTTGATATTGTATCGGTGCTTCCGATGTCTGTTGATATTGGATTGGTGCTTCCGATGTCTGTTGAAATTGGATCGGTGCTTCCGATGTCTGTTGATATTGGATCGGTGCTTCCGATGTCTGTTGATATTGGATCGGTGCTTCCGATGTATGTTGAAACCAGAAGACTTCCAAAATACTATGTAAGTCAATAAGCATAGACAAAAACATGATAACAGATTCATTAACAGATTGTAATTAAGTTTATGAGAAATCAAACCAGATTAAGCATTAATGGTATGTGATGATTTGTGATTAGTAAAACATCAATCATAGACATGAAATCAACAATCTTCCAGAGGGCTCAATAGTTTATTTATTAATTTTGAACTTCTTGAAGTCCAAACAAACTCTCAATATCCTCTTAGAGACTATATTATCTTTATAATATCGTGTTAAGATGCAAAAAATCATTTGTGTTTAGGAAATAACATTTATTTTCTCTTAGTTGAAATATTTAAAAAATATCCTATTATATTTTTGGTGCTCTATGTTTGTAGTGACCCTGACTCTAGTAACCTAGAGCTAGTGTCTACTTTATTACATTGGAATAAGATACAAGTAATTGAATCCCGAAGGACTGAATAGTTTAGCAGTCTTGGTAAACTAGACACATACTTGAAATTCACATTTTATTTTAAAATATAAAATACATAAATAATTTTCTTTGAGAATTCCATTATTCCCCTTAGTGTATCTCTGCATATCAATCACAAAACACATCCTCGTATCCTAGGAAAATTAAAACATAAGAAAGGGGTGATCTCGGATTCTTAGTAAGGGTAAGAGTACATTGGAGGATATGAATAAATAAGGCATAATAAATATGGAAAGGTAAATAACTTAAACATAAGACATTTAATTAATAACTTGAGAATAATATGTAATAAATAAATGATGATCAAATAATTCCATATAAACAATCACATGAGTATAAAACTTAACGATGAATATTATAACTAATCAAATAATCAAATGGAATATTAATTAATGAATTCATAATGATGGAATGAATAATTATGGACATATAAAACATATTGTTGATTCCTTATTCCAATAAATCCAATATCGTTTATTCCTTGTGTCAATACATTTATATAAATGAGTAAGGCCCCATCCAAAAATCAGTCTAGTTTATCTCATGAGACCAACTGATGCATCGAGAGGCTATAACAGGTCACACCTATCACTTTCAAAGTAAAATTCATTCCTTGTATAAAAGGGGTTAAAGAAAATCAATATAAACATTTTTATTGAAAAACTATCATAAGAAATTTCAGTACTTTCTCCAATCAATAAACATAATCAAAAATCATCCAGTGTAATATAGTGAATGGTAATAAAATTGTGTATCCTTTGTCAAAATGATCATAAACCATACAAATAAAGAATTAGAATGATATAAATAAAACATATCTCAAATGTATCATAAGTTTAATAAATATTTGATGTTTTCTATGAAAATAAATACCATAAAAAGATCTTTAAAAAAATTATTTTAGGAAAATAACCTTTTCACTTTGAAAGTATTTTTAAAACTAAAAGTTCATAAAATATTTTGAAAACCATTTTATTTTAAAATAACCATTGAAATTTTTTTAAATATTATTTAAAACATTTACTGTTCATGAAGTTGGAAAATTCCATTCATGTCATACATGTTAAAATAAATATTCCTTTCGCATTTTTAGTAAAAGTCAAACTGGTATTTTTTTTAAAATGACATGAAGATTCATTTAAAAATGTTTTTTAAAAATTAAAAATTTGTAAAATTTTATTTAATAAATAATTTTGAAAAGTTTAAAAACATTTTTTAATACATTATTATAAAACATGGGTTTTTATGAAAAAAAAATCTGACCGAAGAGAAATAAATTCATATTTTCTTAAAACAAATTCTTAATCATTTTAAGTACCAAAGAGAATAAAAAAATGGTACTATTGATTAAAAAAGTTCATTAATAACCATAGTAAAATAAAATATATCAATTTTAAGATATAAATATAAAATAATTTCTCCAAGATATACTTAAATGAAAATAATCTTGAATAATGATGAGATTATGAAATAAACCCTTATTACTTTGGTAACTTTTGAATCATAATCCCCATGAAATAAACAACTTTAAATTAAAATTTAAATTAAATTAATATAAATTAATTATTGATATAACATAAAAAAACTTAATTATATATACACCACACAAAAGAAATAAGTGTTGAATATGGCATATGTCACACGGAAGTAAAAGTGAGAAGAGAAACCCTTACATCAGGTCTGGTTTCCTTCATATGTATCTACACCTCATGTATAATGGTTTTAAGCATGTTATTAATTTATAATAGAACCATAATCATATTTTTAATATCATATATGATTTTCTTATAACATTTTACCACCCATTTGTTAATAATATTTCATTATTTCTATTATTTTGGGTGATAATTACATTGTTTTCTCATGTATGTTTTATCATGAAATTTCATGTTATTTTATATATGATATATATATATATATATCATATATATAGTTATAATAATTTTATAAATATAATATTAACTCAGTAGATACATTTTTATAACCACTCTTAAAATTTGTTCATGGAAAATGAATCACATCGCTTCGTGGAGATTGTAGGTCGTACGTACACATGAGCGATGATATCATTCTCTTAACAAGTTAAAGGGTAAATAATTGGGTGATATATTTATTTTAAAAAATCAATATCATCTCATATATATCACATGTATTCATTAATTTTATATGTATTACATTCCATGTAAGGTGTAAGTGAAAACAAATCACATTGCTTCGCGAGGCAGGAGTCCATCATACACACGAGCATCGTTATCATATTTCAAATGAAATGGAACATAAAAATTTATGTGATATTAAAATTAAATAAGTATAATAATATCATAAATATCATATACATGTGGTAAATCCATCATTATATCCATACTTGAAAGGTGGTGATAGAAAAATAACTTCACCGGTTCATGAGGCGGTAGTCCACCATAGACACAGTCAATGATTTCGTTACAAATTTGATGGAAGTATAGATGGATAATTATTATTATATAAACATAATATAATCTTAGTATATGGGAGATATTGTTATTAATATATTGTAAGTTTTAATAACTAATTTAACGTGTAAAAATAATAAATAAAATGAAAGG
The DNA here is from genome assembly GCA_963277665.1 of Viscum album. Taxonomy (NCBI): domain Eukaryota; kingdom Viridiplantae; phylum Streptophyta; class Magnoliopsida; order Santalales; family Viscaceae; genus Viscum; species Viscum album. Next base: position 597,776,448 of record OY728132.1, on the reverse strand, counting down.
GATTTGTTAAGATAATTAACTGCTCTAAAGGAAACCTCCTTTGGATCACCTCTTAAAGACACTAGGGGTGATCTTTTGGGAGGAATAGAAGCTATGAAATTTGAATAATGATTTTGGGAGATAATTTTTTAGGTTTTTGTTGAGTAAAATGGCCTGGTAGGTGTGATGAAGTTAGGGGAGGGAGTTCCCTTTTAAAAGTGGGGAAAGGGGACCTCCTAGGAAATTACTTGGCAATTTCCTAAATGAATATAAAATGATAAATTAATTCACATGAAAAAAGATTAAAAATGAAAATATATTATAAATTGTTAAGTATAAATTCGAAATATTTCTATAAAATAATATTTTTAGAAGTTGGTAGGTTATTTTTAACCCTTTTCTTCTTAGATTACCCCCACAATAAACCCATTTTACCTTAACTACGGTAATTAATTTTTACTATTTTCACTATTCATTTTGGTAAAAAATTAAGTTGAACTTGATATATAATATAAATTAATTTTATTCCAAATATTTAATTGATTTTTAAAATTCCTTTCACCTAAGTGGAAAATTTTAATATAAAATTAATCCCACATACGCAATGAGAAAACTAGTTTTCAAAGAGAAAGGGTTCAAAAGTTTATGATATTTTTATATCAAAATTCAATATAAAAATGATAAAAATGACCTAAATTGGATTAATAGATATATATTTAAAATAATTTTACTTTAAAGATAATTTAAAAAATAATTTAACTTTATAAATAATTTAAACGAAAATGTAGATTTCAATTAAAATTCAGTATTTTTCATTATTCATCAAAAAATGAAACATTTCAAAAAAAATAACCCTAAGATAATTTTGATATGATGATTTCAAAAATGAGGTTAATTTTATATAATAAATTTTCTAAAAGTTCTAAAAATTAATTTTAAATTATATTCACAAAACAGAGTTAAACCGTATTTTAGAAAAAATAAATTTTTTCAGAAAACATTTCTTTTTCTTTTAAATGATTCTTATTTTATATATAATCAATATATATATATATTTTATTTATTTTATACATGTGTAAAAATATAATTTTCATAATTTTTCATTATTATTAAAACCGAAAATGTCACGACCCGTCCCCCGGGGCCCGTGCCTTGACTACCCCAAACCCACCTTCCATAGGCCAGGGGTTGGCGACTAGCACCGAAAAGGCATTTCCCTATAATGGGAATGCATTGCCTCTAAACCTATACACACACAGATAGGGAACACTACGTACAATAAAAGCACAATGGAAGAAGTAAGGTGCAACCACAACTAAAACCACCCTTGTGTGTAATAGTAAATACTGAAAGTGAAGGGGCCAGAATACAAGCCCAACTGAAATGGAAAAACAGCAAAAAGGGAAAACAGCTCCTGAGGTCATCCACCAAGGATCCTACATGAAGGGTAGGTATAACTTTTCATTGTATATCTCCACATCAATTGGTCACCTTCGTACACCGTCTTTAAACCACCTCTGAGCTCCATCTAGCCCCAGCTCTTCAATGCTCAATCAAGCTATCTGTCATCTACATAAGAAAAAACAAGGTGCAGGTGAAGCCTGTGTAGGGGTGAGTATAACAATACCCAATAGGGACCTCGAGACCCCTGAAGGTCTCTCAGAATTCCACAAAGTATCTCAATCACAAAACACAAAGCAAAAGTCTCATCTCAAACTAGGTATAACTTAAGTACATAAGTATAGATGATTAGTCATAAGGCTATATCATCTTATTCTGTTAAGAGGCACTACTGCTGACCCACAAAGGATCGATAGGTACTAACCTCCGCTGACCCACACAGGATCTGACCTGCCCAAGATCGATAGGTACTAACCCCTACTAACCCACACAGGATATGACCCACACAAGATCGGTATGCACTGACCCACACAGGATCACTGAGCATTGACCCACACAGGATCTGACCCACATAGGATCAGTATTCCATGACCCACACAAAATCATTGAGCGCTGACCCACACAAGATTTATAGGTGTTAATCAAAATAGGATCACTAGGTGTTGATCCATACAGGATCGGTATGTGCTAATCCACACATGATCGCTAGGTGTTGATCCACACAGTATTTCTCAGTGTTGACCTACGCTGGATCACTAGGTACTAACCTCCACAAGATCTGCCTCTAATCTTCACCTCATATCCAACCATTGGATTCCCACACAAAGCACGCTTGATTCTGGTAGAATTCATTCCTCAAGCCATCGGTCATATTTCAACTGAAATTAAGTCCCACTAAGAAGTAACCCAATGATTATTCATGTCATAAGGGTTCCAACGCAACAGACGGCGCGTCAATCGGACATCTGGTCTAAGAGTTATTGGCATTTTAATGTCGAGGGCTCGGTTGGATTCAGGTATGATCCAACCCAGCCGTACTCCAACTTTCTCCAAAACTCAGGTAGAGTACCTCAAAAGGACCATCTCATTCATAGGATTCCAAGGCCACAGACGGTTCATCAAACATATGTTTGGTTTGCGAGATATGACCTTTTGTGCGTAATTGGGCCAAAGAGGGTCCGAGTCTAGTCCGACCCGGTCAGAACGGCCCAACCCGGTCTGGGTCCGAATTGGGTTCAGCTCGGCCCAAAACATCTGGGGCGTGGTCTTGGCTAGCTGGGCTGCGAACCGGCCTGCCAGCTGGCATGGTACTCCTGCCAAGTGGTGAACTGAATTCCTGAATGGAAAAGTCGTTCGGGTGTTTTATTTGGCAACGCCATGTGGCACGACCCCATTTGTCAATGGGACCCGTGAGGCATGGTTCCCCTCTCTTCCATCGAGGCTTCAAAGTCATGGTCACCTCCCCATGACATTAGATGGTGTGCCACCTTCTGCCAAAATGCGGCCTGCCGAGGGCCGGCCACCCGTCTGGTCCGCCGTGGTGCTGCCTCCTTCCACGACCGGTGAGCGCCAGCCGCCGCCCTCACCCGTCGACGTCGGTCGTTGGTGCCGCCACACCTTCGCATCTTCCATGGGGTTTCAGCGATGCTTCGGAGCTCCACTTTCACTCCTGTCTACACCTACGGGCCTCCCGGGATGCCATCGTCGCTGCGTGACCCTCTGATTCGCGTTACCGTCAAATTCAGAATTTTTTGTGAAGAATGCAATAATAAAACAAATGGTGGAGGGTCTGGGACTTGTTCTTTTTTCCCACGCCCTCTGCGTTTTCATCATAAAAATGGGGAGTAATTAATTCAACAAACTTTTAGAATTAATCAAGACAAAACTCAAGAGTTAATCAAGATAAACCCCCCTACCTTGATCACGTTGGGTTCGCTTGTGGAAGAAGAAGAAGAAGAAGGTCTGCATCTGTAGTCATTCGTCACCCGTCAACCTCCGGATCAATTCCCCAATGGGCATAATCAAAACTTTGTTCTTCATTGGAGGTAGATGTTGTCAGCACTTCATCACAAGTTCTCCCGTGGGTTCTCAAAACTCATGCCAAAAATTTAATTAAATAGGAGGAAAACCTCCCACGTTGGTTCATTATTATGATTCATTAATTAATCATAATCAATGATCCTAATTAACCACAAGTTTTTCGGTTATAAAAAAATAGGTTTAAATCAATAAATGACCCATGTTTATTGCTCGATGTTGCACTGTGGTCCCACCATTCGCCACTCAACCATTTGCAAAAAGAATAAAATAACACCTTTTGTTATTTTATTATTTTTTCCAAAAGTCCGAAAAAAATAACTTTTTTTCTGACTTTTTTCGAACAATGTTAAGCTTCCCTTAAGAGAATATCGGCGCTACAAATTCAACGGTGCCCTCAGATTTCAATTTTGAGCACCGGTTCAAAAGTTAGAAAACATCACTCGCACATTTATTGAACGTACCTAAAAAAAGTTCAAAAAATTATTAACAGTCACCCTTGACCCGTGTCGGTCGAGGTTAGGCTCCGCCTAAGGGGAACACACCCTCATGAGCTCAAAGGTACTCTCAGATTTTCAATCTGAGTTACCGTTTAGAAGTTAAGGATTTTACAATAAAATAATTGACACTTAATTATTTTATTTATGACCAAAAACTAATTTCCACCGGTGGCATGTACCGGCCAATGTTAGTATCTGACTAAGGAAAGCATACCCTCAGGAGTTTAGAGGTGGTCTCAGATTTTTAATTTGAGTCACCATTCGTGAATTATAAGCATCTGAAAAATAAAATAATTTTTATTTAATTATTTTATTTACAGTTATTCCATTTTCGTATTTTCTCACCAGAGGCCTATGCTGACTAAAATTAAGTCGCACCTAGGGTAAAACCGCTATCCTGAATGCAACGGTGCCCTCATATTTCTGATCCAGGGACCTATTTAAGATTTATTCCAATTTTTCAGAGAAACCACTCGCGCACATTATTTAAAAATTAACATTTTTTGATAGATCATTCTGGGCACTCCGGGCCTCAGAATCACGTGCTGTCAGATTTAACGGTCACAAAATAATTCCATATATAAAAAAAATATAAGGAAATTCTGGTACATTACATTCTCCCCACCTTAGGGCTTTACATCCCTGAAATCCAAAACAAAGGTAAATCAAACAAATGAGGGTACTAAGCATGAATCTGAGCCTCCCACTCACATGTACTCTCCTAGAGGTTCATGTGTTTCCACTGAACTCGCACTAGAGGTATCGACCATCCAAGAAGGACTCGCTCCTGTTGATCCTCTATCTCCACTGGGAACTCTGTAAAATTTTCCCCATCATCAAAGTCCAACTTGCCCTAGTCGATAATGTGTGATGGATCATGCACGCATCTCCTCAACTGCTACATATGGAAAACATTTTTCACCTGATGAATCTATGGGGGAAGAGCTAGATGGTACGTCACCTCACCAGCTCTGTTGATAATTTGGAAAGTTCCGATGAACCTCAGAGATATCTTTCCGCCCCAGCCAAATCTATGCATTCCTTGTCAAGGTGAGACCCGTAGAAAGACATAGTCTCCCTCCTAGAACTCTAAGGGTCTTCATCTCCCATAGACATAAGACTTATGTTTACTCTATACAGTCTTTATCCTCTCCTGAATGATCTTCACATTCGCAGTGGTAGCCTGTACCAACTCTTGACCCAAAAGCGCTGACTCCCCTGGGTCTGTCTCACATAGAGGTGATCTGTATGGTCACCCATAAAAGGCCTCAAATGGTGCCATGCCAACGGTGGTGTGATAGCAATTGTTGTATGAAAACTCCACCAGTGTTAGTTGATCCTCCCAAATATGAAAATAATCCATGAAACAAGCATGAAGCATGTCCTCCATGGTCTGTATGGTCTGCTTCGTCTGACCATCTATCTGGGGGTAAAAGTTGTTCTCAAACATGCAAGAACCTAATACTCAGCTTTCACTTGCTGACAAATGAGGCATCGTGATACGAACTTCACCACTGCTTTCTTCATTCATAGCCACCATTACTGACGTCAGAGGTCTTGGTACATCTTTTCCACACCCAGATGTACCGCCAAAGGGAATGTGTGGAACTCCCTCAACACCTCCTCTCGTAGCATCACTGGTACCATGGTGTGTCCTCTGAAGAGGATAGAATGATCCCCACCTTCAGAAAATCCATCAGGAGCCTATCCTGAGGATATCTAAGCACATCGGGCCTCGCAGTCAATGTCCCCAAGCTATGACTCCCTAACTCACTGAAGGAGTGGGGGAGTAATTGTCATATAATGGAGGTAAGCTACTCCATCACTATCCACGAAGGATAACTATAATGCGGCTATCTGCTTTGCCGCCTCACTCAGCAACTGTATATCGGCCCTCCTGCTAAGCACATCTGCCACCACATTTCACTTCCTAGTAGTATAGACTATCTCAAATTCATAGTCCTAGAGGAACTCTATCCATCACCGTTATCTCAGGTTTAGGTCCTTCTGTGAGAAGATATACTTGAGACTCTTGTGATTGGAGTAGACAGTAAACTATTCTCCCCACTATACTCTCAGGCTCCCAGAGCTCCTCAGAAGCCATTTGATATGCAGTTATAGATATTGGTGTCATCCTTATGTACAAGTCAATGCAGAAGTCCCTCTCCCAAAAGAGAGGTAATCCTAGAAACATTTTTTAAAAGGATGTTCTCATACTATGCCACTACTTTTGGGAACTAAAAACTCAAAACACCTATTTTCATGAGGGTAAGGCTGGACAACTCAAAATTGATCGGTCGCACCCACCTATGCATGAGTTTAACCCGTGCTGCCTGGGTTTCCTTTTTCGCCGACCAAGGAAAACCCCATTCCAACTCTACGGATATATCGCATCCTTTTGCCAAAAATATTTAACCTAGTCATGAACTGTGGATGACCAGTCCATACCTAAAATAATGTCATAAGGCCTCGATGTTTCCAATAATAGGTTCCAACTGAAACTATCACCTCAAGGGTCACACTATTAGCATAAGTGTGATTATTGAGTCTCCTCCCAAAGGTATCTCCAAACATAATGTTTAAGTCAACGGTTTAACTGGAAACTCTAGGTCATGAACAAGATTTGTGATAAGAAGAAATGATTAGTACCTATGTCTATTAATACGACATCTAGTAGTAGACACAGATTGTACCTCGAATCATTCCTAGAGCCCTTGGGTCACATTCCTTGACCGCATGCAGCTACTCCCTTCCCCTATCCTCCAGCTCCCTAAGACTGATGGGGGCCACATTGGAGTGATGGTTGTAACATATCGAAATTTATACCACCTCATACTCCTCTCCTTTCACTTCTTCCATGTCTTATACCCTGTAGATTCATTTGTCCCTATCACTTCCTCTTCCCAAAACATTTTAAACTCCCAAGTCTCTGATACTAGCGTCAGTTTCATGCTTTCCCACTACTAATATTCACTAGCTGTATCTACTCATCCAAAGAACATTCAACCACAAACATTATCTCTAGCACCCTAACATAAGTAGGAATGCATAGAGGAATAGTGATGGCTCAAATGTCCCTAAACACATATCGCTCGTAGGTCTGAGCCCTAAAGCACTGTTCACATCATACTCATCGAGTACCTGGAATGGACAGTATGCCTTGATGAATACTCAGTTACTGACATGTCATTCTGTCAAAACTGTAGAAGCTCTTAGGAACACAAACCCCAAAGCTTTTTTTTTGAAAGATGCCCCATTCTCTGAGAAAGGTTCTCAAGATCTATCCACGAAAAATTCACCTCATCGTAAGATAGGGGTAATATAAACCCTTCCATTACCTTGATAAGCCACATATAATTCTCACTACCAGGACCACCATATGATCTAATGGTTCCCTAGATAGATGGAAACTCAGTCACCATCTCAATCCAGTCCTTAGCCACCTGTGAGTCGGGTTAACCTCAGAACCTGAGGGGTATCTATCACTGAAACTCATGTAAGGAACTGATCCTATATGTGTCCTCTATCAGTAGCACCGGTAGTAACTACTAACCAAGGGGCAGTGGTATCACTGGGATACCTCTAAAAGGTACCATCTTGGGAAATAGTCCTTATACTGAAGCCTCATTACACTTTGCACCATCCTCATGGTCACGCATTGGAATCCTGGATGGTTGTCTGTGTGGAGGAATATTGAAAGAGGATCAAGATGAACCACGTTCAATAAGTTATACCTGGTGAGCTAACTCAAAGATATCAAAATAAAAAAAATTGTATTTTAAAAAAACATGCAAACAGTGTTTTTGTGTACCAAGTCAGAATTCATAATTTAGGGTCCTAGCATATGGATATGTTGGTCATCGCACCAACACTGGACTCCCAGAACTGAAACCCGAACTCAAGACACTTAACACTATTTCTCCATTGAAAACATAGACACTTAGTTCTTCTGGTATAACCAACCTCCTCTGATACCACTTTGTCATGACCCATCCCCCAGGGCCCATGTCGTGACTACCCCAATCCCACCTTCCATATGCCAGGGGTTGGCGTCTAACACCAGAAAGGAATTTCCCTATAATGGGAAGGCATTGCCTCTAAACCTGTACACACACAGACAAGGAACACTACGCACAATCAAAGAATAATGGAATAATTAAGGTGAAACCAAAACTAAAAACCACCACTGTGTGTAATAGTAAATACTAAATGTGAATGGGCCATAATAAAAGCCCAACTGAAATGGAAAAACAACAAAAAGGGAAAACAGCTCCTGAGGTCGTCCTCCAAGGATCCTACCTGAAGGGTAGGTATAACTCGTCACTACGGCTCTCCACATCAACTGGTCACCTCCGTACACCATCTGTCAACCACCTATAAGCTTTGTATAGCCCTAACTCCTTAGGTCTCAGTCAAGCTATTTGTCATCTAAATAATACACAACAAGGTGTGGGTGAATTATGTGTAGGGGTGAGTATAATAATACCCAGTAGGGACCCCGAGACCACCAAAGGTCTCTCATAATTCCACAAAAAAATACAAAGCGTGATCTCAATCACAAAGCACAAAGAAAAAGACTCATCTCAAACCAGGTATAACTTAAGTACAGAAGTACAGATGATTATTCGTATGGCTATATCATCTTATTCTGTTAAGAGGCACTGCTTCTGACCCACACAGGATCGATAGGTACTAACATCCACTGACCCACACAAGATCTAACCCACCCAGGATCGATTGGTACTAACCCCCGCTGACCCACACAGGATCCGACCCACCCAGGATCGATTGGTACTAACCCCTACTGGCCCACACAAGATTTGACCCACATAGGATCGGTATGTGCTGACCCACATAGGATCATTGAGCACTGACCCACACAGGATCTGACCCACACAGGATCAGTATGTACTGACCCACAAAGAATCGTTGAGCGCTGACCCACACAAGATCTAATCCACATGGGATCGATAGGTTCTGATCCACATAGTATCGCTAGGTGCTGATCCATACAGGATTTCTAGGTGCTGATCCACACAGGATCACTAGGTGGAGATCCACACAGGATCGTTGGGTGCTGATCCACACAGGATCGCTTGGTGCTGATCCACACAAGATCGCTAGGTGCTGATCCACACAGGATCACTCTGTGATGACCCACATAGGATCTCTAGGTACTAACCTCCGTAAGATCTACCTCCAATCTCTACCTCACAGCCAGCCACTAGATTCCTGTACAAAGCATGCTTGATTCTGGGTGAATCTTCTCCTCAAGCCATCGATCGTATTTCAACCAGCACAAAGTCCCATTAAGAAGTAACCTAATAATACATCATGTAATAAGGGTTCCAATTCAATGGATGGAACATCAATTGAATGCCCATTCTGAGAGTAATTGGAATTTTAGTGTCCAGGGCTCGGTTGGATTCGGGTACGATCCAACCCGGTCGTACTCCAACTTTCTCCAAAACTCAGGTGGAGTACTTCAAAAGGACCATCTTGTTCCTAGGATTCCAACACAGTAGATGGTTCGTCAAACGGACGTCTGGTTTGTGAGATATGGCCTTTTGTGCGTAACTGGGCCGAAGAGGGTCAAAGTTCAGTTTGACCCGGTCGGACCGACCCGACCTGTTCTGCCCTTGGACAACCCAACCCGGTTTAAGTCCGAACCAGGTTTGGCCCGGCCTAGTACAAACTGTCTAGGCTTCAGGTTTAGCCCACTGGGCCGCGAACCGGCCCGACCCGCCTCGGCTGGCCGCGACCTGCCGGGCAAACTAACCCGCCAGCTGGCGCGGTCTGCCAGCCAGGGGGCAGAACAAATTCCCAAACGGCAAAGCCCTTCGGGTGTTTTAATTGGTGGTTCCACGTGGCACTGCACCTTTTTTCAATGGGACCCATGGTGCATGGGTCCCCTCTCCTTCGTCGCAGCTTCGAAGCCACGCCCACCTCCCTGCGGCGCGCGACTATGGGCCACCTTCTGCAAAAATGTGGTCGGTCGAGGGTTGGAAACTTGTCTGGTCCACCGCAGCGCCGAGCAGCATCGCCTCCTTCTGCGCCCAGTGAGCACCAACCACCACCCTCTCCCACCTACTCTGGTCACCGGTGCCGCACCAGCACATCTTCTGCAGGGTTTCGGAGACGCTCTAGAGCTTCGTTTTCACTCCTGTCTGCGCATATGGGCCTCCCGGGATGCCACTGTCGCTGCATGACCCTCTTATTTGTTTTTTCGTCAAATTCAAAATTCATCTGCAAAGAATGCAACAATAAGACAAGCGGTGGAGGGTCCGGTCCTTGTTCGTTTGGCCCATGCCCTCTGCGTTAGCATCATAACGAGGAGTAATTGATTCAAAAAACTTTTAGAATTAATCAAGAAAAAACTCAAGAGTTAATCAAGACAAAACTCCCTACCTTGATCATGTTGGGTTCGCTTGCGGAAGAAGAAGAAGGTCTGCGTGCGTAGTCGTTCGTCGCCCGTCGACCTCCAGATCGATTCCTCAATAAGCGTTGTCAAAACTTCATTCTTCATTGGAGGTATATGTTTCTAGCACTTCGTTAAGAGTACTCCCATGGGTTCCCAAAACCCATGCCAATGATTTAATTAAATAAGAGGACAACCTCCCACATTGGTTCATTATTATGATTCATTAGTGAATCATAATCAATGAGTCTAATTAACCACAAGTGTTGGGGTTACACAACTATAAGTTTAAGTCAATAAATGACCCACGTTTATTGATCTACATTGCACTACAGTCCCACCATTCACCTCTCAACCGTTTGCAAAAAGAATAAAATAACACCTTTTGTTAGTTTATTATTTTTTTACAAAAGTTTGAAAATTTAACTTTTCCATATGACTTTTTCTAAAAAAAATTAAGCTTCCCTTAAGTGAATCTCGGCACTATGAATTCAACGGTTCCCTCAGATTTAAATTCTAATCACTTGTTCAAAAGTTATAAATTGGTGCCTGCACATTTACTGAATGTAACTAAAAAAAGTTCAAAAATTATTAACATTCACCCTCGAGTCGTGCCGATCGAGGTTAGGATCCGGCTAAGGGGAAAATGCCCTCACAAGCTCAACGGTACTCTCGGATTTTTAATCTGAGTTACTGTTTAGAATTTAAGAATTTTACAATAAAATAATTGTAACTTAATTATTTTATTTATGACCCAAAACTAACTTCCATTGGTGGCCCGCACCGGCCAATGTTAGTATCTTACTAAAGAAATCATACCCTCATGAGTTCAGCGATGGTCTTGTATTTTTAATCTAAGTCACCGTTCGTGAGTTATAATCATTTGAAAAATAAAATAAAATAATTTTATTTACAGTTATGCCATTTTTGGGTTTTCTCACCGGAGGTCTGCGCTGACTAAACTTAAGTCATGCCTAGGGTAAACCCACCATCCTGAATACAACGGTGCCTTCATATTTCTGATCTGGACACTTTTTTAAGAGTTATTCTACTTTTTTAGGAAAACCACTCACGCATGCTATTTAAAACTTATCATTTTTTGACAGATCATTCTAGGCACTTCGGGCCTCAGAATCACGTGTTGTCAGATTTTGTTGTCTCGAAATAGTTCCATAAATAAAAAAATATATATGGAAATTATGGGACATTACACAAAAATTTAACATCTAGGTTATAATTTTTATGTTTAAATAGTAATATTTTAATAGATTATCATGTTTTATTCAACCCTGGTGTTACATGTATTCTAAGATATAAAAGAGAATTATTTTTTAAAAAAAATAAATATATCATAAAGTATTGGGATGTTATATTTTCTTTTATACTTGGTGTGGTGTTTTGTACATGCTATCGAATATAATGGTCATATTTTCAAATCTTGGGTGTTACATTCTACCCCCTTAAATAAATGGCATCCTCATAATTTAATATTGATCTAAAAAATAAAGGGTTTTTCATTTGAAAATGCACTTCTTGAAATCTCACATAGTGAGAAGGTTTAATAAACCATCCTCTTGATAAGAGAGAAGGTAAATACAAAGTTCATATGGAATAACAAATAACTAGGTTTCTAAGTAGGAGAACATTAGTGGAAAGTGGAGATATGGATATATAAGAAAATCATAAATAATTCGAGAGATTGATATAAGTCATTGATCATAAGAAAGTGAATGATCAATGGAAATTTAAGGACCTGAAACCCATAAATATTTGATGATATTTAAAAGGCCATTGATTTAACATAAATGAAGGTATTATGATTTCATTTTGTTTCAATATACTTTTCCTAAATATGATGATTTATTTTACCATATAGACATAGAATATATTAAAATATACATACTTGATATATCTCTATTTAATAGGCACAATTTCATATTTTGTTTGTACTTTGATCATTTTCACTTCATTTATTACTATAAGAAATAAATATCCAAGATGAATTTTTTATGTCTGAATCACTAAAATTAAATTTTAATGGATCATCAGATATATAATAGAATGATAAGTTATTCCTTATATCTCTTGTTATTATTATAAAAAATGGTTAGTGTAGGTTATCCAATATACGTAAATCTTTATATAGTGAAGTAATACATTAATATCTAAAACCTCATCCAAATTTCAACTTAAACCTTTTCATAAATGGTTAACCTTATGACCCTTACAAAAGATTGAGATCCAAAATTTAGAAATAAGGTCACTAAATTTAAAAAATGAACTTATTATTAATCTTCCAAAAAACATGAAGTATCTCTTAATCATCACATTCCAAACATGTGAATACTTTCATAATGTATTTTCTTGAAACATGTTTATAACCTAAATTACCATAAAACCTTATTTAAAACATGAATGTTTCCTTTTTCATAAAATAAAACACAGATCATTGGATATATTCCTTAAATCCAAAATTGTTTTTAACTCCATCAATGATATCATAAACCACCATTGCAACATATCATTAATGAGTTCCAAGGTAGTCAGTACTATCCAATTTACTTTATCAATATCAATAATCTCTTTATCTAAACATCATTATCTCAACATTAAGAATATATTAAGGGTTATCTTTCATTCAATCATGTGTTTTACAATAATTTCAAATTTCCACTAAATCATTTTTTTTGGTCATCAGTACCATTCACTATAAGATCTCAAATCCTTAATGAAAATTTATTGTAGTACAATCCTTATACATTTCATAATTTCTATGAATAGTATATCATTGATAAAATAATCATATGACATAATTATCGAACCCAAACATAAGCACATTAATTATTACACTTCATTTTTGGTAATAGAATGATCTTGACTATGATCCATTATGTACTTTTTATGTATATTCATTTGATGCTTGAGGAATTAATTTATGTAGTTCCCCATATCCTTACTGTTGAAGTATTAAACATTGGTAACATTTTTATTTCCCTTAAAATCATGAGCATGGTGGACTTTATCTCCATAGTTGTAGAAACTATCATTCACTTTAAGCAAGTACCAGGGTGTTTCTTTCCATAATTATCACATATGGGAAAATAATTCTTTCCCTTTTTCCATTTATATGTCTTTTTCTTTTTCATCCTCTTATTCTATTATTTCCCTTAAAATAATCTATACTTATATAATTACATATATGTCTTGTTAGTACATGATATTATGTCCTCTTATGATGAGAATGTTTGGGAGATTACTTCCCTTTGAAATATTGTCTTAATCCCATCAAATTAATGATGATTCTTACTCTTTGGATTACATTCATTGATGTGGTTCTTACTCCTTATAGGATCCAATATTAAATAATGTCATATATTATATTATATCATATCATTATGAAACATAATGTATCATCCCAAAACAAGTTAAATACTTAACATAAATTGAAAAAATTATGCATAGAAAATCTCATAATCATAAACATGGTTTCTTTAGGGATGTATTTATTTTTAAATTCTTCATAATGGTTTGTAAATAAAATGTGAATTATCATAAGAATATCCTCTATATATTCAAACTAGGTGTATAATATGGCCTATTTTTGTGTACTAGGTGACGATCAGGTCAAGCCCAATGATCCCTTTTGGAGTTATACCCCTAGGTACATCTGTGCCTGAATCACATCTAATTATAAACAAGATTCGTACATGAAATTCACATTAAATTTGAAAACAAAAAATAAAAAAATAACTGTCTTTGAAAATTCCATTATTTCTCTTAGTGTGTCCCTATATATCAATCAAAAAATACTTCCTCATATCCTAGGGAAAGTAAAACATAAAAAATGGGTGATCTTGGATTCTCATTAAGGGTAAGAGTATAGCTAAAGCTATGAATAAATAAGGAATAATCAATATGGAATGGCAGATAACTAAAACACGTGATATTTAATCAATAACTTGAGCATAATATAGTATGAATAAATAATGATCAAATAATTCCATATAAATAATCACATGAACATGAAACTTATCCATGGATATTCTAACTAATTGAATAATAACATGGAATATCAATGACTTAATTCATAATAATTGAATTCATAATGTTTCACATCTAAAAAATATTATTGAGGCTTTGTTCTGAGACATATAATACCGTCAAGGCCTTGTTCCAAGACATCTATTTAAATGGGTAAGGCCTCATCTAAAAACCAATATAATTTGTCTCATGAAACCTATTGATGAATCAAGGATAAATATTGAGGTCCACCCATCACATAAAAATTCCAATAAATTCCTAATATTAAAGGGGTGAAACAAAATCAATATAAACATTCATATTGAAAAACTATCATATGAAATTTTAATACTTTCCCCAGTCAATAAACATAATCATAAACCATCTAGAGTAATATGGTGAATGGTAATAAAATTATACATCCTCAATCAAGCTAATCATAAACCATCCAAATAAATAATAAGTATAATATCAATAAAATATATACCTGGTGGATAATAAGTTCAATAAATGGTTTATGTTGTTTATGATTAGAAATACCATAAAAATATCTTTAAAAAATTGAAGAAAATAATTTTTTCACTTTGAAAATATTTTTAAAACTAAAAGATCAAAAAATATTTTTTAAAAACTTTTGTTTGAAAATAAACTTTTAAAACCTGTAAAATAATCTTTAAAAAATCAATTGTTCATGATGGCAGAAAATTCTATTCATTCCTCACATGTTAAAATAAATATTACTTTCACATTTTTGGTAAAAGACAAACAAGCATTGTTTTGAAAATGATGTGAAAATTCCTTTAAAAATATTTTAAATAAATTAATAATGGATAAAAATGGATTTAATAAATCATTCTAAAAGGGTTTAAAAAAATTGAAAACATTTTTAATAAACATGGGTTTTGATGAAAAAGGATTTCTGATTGAAGAGAGAAATAAAATTTTATTTTCTTAAAAACATTTTCTTCATCATTTTAAGAACCAAAGAGAGGTAAAATGTTACTATTACTTTAAAAAGTTCATTAATAACTATATGAGAAGAAAATATATTGATTTTAAGATATAAATATCAAATAATTCCCCCAAGGGAGACTTAAACAAAAACAATCTCTAATAATGATAAGATTGTGAAATAAACTCTTACTACTTTGGTAACTTTTGAATCATAATCCCCATAAAAGAAATAAATTTATAAGAAACTTTAAATAACATGAAGATAAATAAATTAATGATATAATATAAAAAAAATTCAGTATATATAAACTATAAAAAATAAATAAGTGGTGAATATGTCGTATGTCTTACATAAGTAAAAGTGAGACGAGAAACCCTTACCTCAGGTCCGATTTCATTCATACATGTTCATAAATCTAGTATAAAGGTTTTAAGCATGATATTAATTTATAAAAAAACCATAATAATATTTATAATATCATATATGATCCTATTATAACATTTTACCACCCTTTTGTTAATAATATTTCATTATTTTCATTGTTTTGGGTTATAATTGCCTTGTTTTCTCATGCGTGATTTGTCATGAAAGTCCTGGTTATTGTGCATGATATATATATATATATATATATATATATATATATATATGTGTGTGTGTGTGTGTGTGTATATATATAATATCAAAAATGATAATAATGTTATAAATATCATATTTACTCATTATATACATTTTTATAACCACTATTAAAATTTAGGCATGGAAAATGAATCACATCACTTCGTGGAGACAGTAGGTCATACGTACGTACGAGTGGCGATATCGCCCCCTTAACGGATGAAAGGGTAAGAAATTGGGTGATATATTAATTTTAAAAAATAAATATCATCTCATATATATCACATATATTGATTAATTTTATCCTTATTATGTTCCATGTAAGGCATAAGTGAAAAAAATCCCATCGCTTCATGAGGCGGTAGTTCGCCGTACACACGAGAATCGTTAACATATTTGAAATAGAATGGAACATAAAAATGTATATGTGATATTAAAATTACATAATTATAATAATATCATAAATATAATATACATGTGGTAAATAAATCATTATATCCATCCTTTAAAGGTTGTTATGAAAAACAAACTACATCTATTCACGATGCGGTAGTCTGTCATACACATGATCGATGATTTTGTTTCCCATTTGATGGAAGTGGAGATGAATAATTATTATGAAATCAACATAATAACATATAAATTTATGGTATATTCTTTTTTTATTATATTTTAAGTGTTATTTAATAATTTAATGTTGAAAAAATAAGAAATGAAATGAAAGATCATTGTTAAGATAATTATCTTCTCTAAGAGAAACCTCCTTTAGATATCCTCTTAAAGACCCTATGGATGGTATTTTAGGAGAACCAGTAGCTCTATAATGTGACTAAATATTTTTTTGAGAGAATTTTTTAGGGTTTTTTTATAAAAATGGATTGTGATGTGAAAATAAGTGAGGGGCGGGAGTGCCCTTTTATAAGTGGGAAAAGGGGACCTCCTTGGAAAATACTTGGAAATTTCAAAAAAATCCAAAATGATAAAGTAATTCACTTGAAAAAAGATTCAAAATGAAAAAATATTCAAAATTAGTAAGGATAAGGTGAAAATATTTCCACAAAATAATATTCTTATAAGTTTTTAGGTCATTTTTAACCCTTATTTTCTTATTTTAACCTCATGGTAAACCCATTTTTACCTTAACCACGATAATCAATTTTTACTATTTTCACTATTCATTTTGGTAAAAAATTAAGTTGAACATATTATATAATATAAATTATTATGGTCCAAAATATATAATCCAATTTACAAAATTATATTCAAAAAAATGGCAAAATTTAATTTAAAATTAACCTCACAGACGTGGTGAGAAAGTGGGTTTTCAAAGAGAATACGTCCAAAAGCTTACAATGTTTTTATAACAGAATTAAATATGAAAATGATTCCACTGAACTAATTTGTATTAAAAGATATATAATTGAACTAATTTTACTTGAAACTCATTTTAAAATATAATTTAACTTTATAAATAATTTAAATGAAAATGTTGTTTTTGATTAAAATTCAGTATTTTTCACTATTCATTGAAAAATGAAACATTTCAGAAAAATCCCAAAAATTCACCATAAGATAATTTTGATATTATGAATTAAGAAAATAATTTCATTTGATCTATTAAATTTTATAAAATTGTTAAAAAATAATTTTAAATTATGTGCACAAAACACGGCTAAACCCTCTTTTAGAAAAATGCAGTTTTTCAGAAAACATATCTTTTTCTTTTAAATGATTCTTATTTTATCTATAATCAATATATATCCATTTTATTTATTTTATACATGTTTAAACTATATAATTTTCATGATTTAGTTATTACTATTCATATCTTCCAATTTAATGGTTATATTATAAGGTAATGTTTAAAGAATAATATTTTAATAGAGTATCATGTTTCATTCAAACCCGGTGTCTTGTACATTGCAATCTATCAAAGAGATTGAATTTATTTAAAAATAAATATATCATAAAGTCTTGGTGTGTTATATTATCTTTTACTCTTGTTATTTCATGTCATTCATGCTATCGAATATGATGATCATATTTTAAAATACCAAGGTATTACAATGTATTTGGAGTGTTATTCTAAAAATAAAATTTAAAATATGCCACTAATGAGTGGTGGGAACAAATCCCTCATTTTTTTACAAAATTTTGAATAAACTCACTTAATCTTGATAAAACTATTTTCATTCTTGTCTTATTTTCAAAACATGTTATAGAATTGGATCTAATCATAACTATGTATATAAACTTTATTTCATATTCTTCATAATAACTCTTTTCTAATAAACAACTTCTCATATCTCATAATATAACTCAGATAAATATACACTTCTTTTATTTAGATCCATTTGAGAATAATCATTTCAATTCTATTTCTTAATATAAGAACAATGTTATCCATTATTTAAATAAAAACTGAAGGCTTCAACAATTCTTATCTTGGTTTTGAACTCCTGTATATTTAAAACATTTTTAAAATATTCATTAAGTATCATATACCCTTAAAAATATAAAAAATTATTTCTATAAAATAAATACCTAACATGGACTCTCCACATAGTTTCTTAAACACCTTCAGGTATTTTGGAAAATTTTATCCTTTAGAAAGATTACCCTTTTCCTGATAAATCATTTAGATTTTAATAACCAAGGCTAACTATTAGACCATCCATTCTTCTTCTTCTGGAATAAAATTTTATCCTTCATTACTATCAAAAAATACCAGAACCTAAACATCACATTCCAAATTAATATTTTCTCAAAAATTAATGAAAATAGAGTAAAAATTTATTAAACTCATTCACATTGTTGGAGCATTTTCAATAATGATTACAGAATTAATTCAATATCCAAATAAAGCCTTAATGGAAACCTTCAGTATCTCTAATTCATTAACATACCCAATCATATTGAGTACATGAGTGGAGACTAAATTTCTTCTATACATCAGGTATTTAAAAAAATCCTTTGAAACCTAAAGTGAATCCTTCTATTCTTATCATAAGCATCTAGATTGTTGAATTACTTCAACATTTCGTTACTTAGGAAGAGATTACCCTACCACATGGTTTTTTTATTCCTACTTAATTATGAATCGAAAGTTTTTATTATGTTCTAGTAAATTACTTCCATTAATATTTTACTTATCAAATGTTGACCTCAAATTAATTTTTGGTGATTATGATTTTATTTACCTACAACATAAGATTTTATTATATGAGTATCATGTTTTACATTCATTTAATATGGAATTTTATTAAAAAAATTCCTGCTAAAATGATGGTCTCTTTTATATCCATCACATAAATTAGTGGTAAAATACCCATATTTCACTAAGTAATGAGTCATATTTAGTGTTAATATCACCACTTAGCTATTTAGATAGGCCATCATACAAATTATATCATATATAATTCTTGGATTATTGAGTGGACAACTCTTTTCTCAATCCATAATATGGATGAACTCAATTACATTCCTCTATTATTCGTATTATGGTTTTATCATCTAAGTTTAACATAAATAAAATTCCAAAAATGAGTCACCTAACTCTTAGAGTCACCTCATTACTCCAAGGGCACCCAGATTTAACATAAAACTACCTAGTTGAGTGATCAAAGTCTTGATAAGTGTCTTCTCATTAAGGAATCAAACACATTGTATTTTTTTAAAGAGGATTTAATTTCACCATCTTATCACATGCATTCCCATTTGTATGTGCATACTTATAATAATTTAATTTTTGTACCTAACTTGTTACTCCTTAAATGCATGTATTACAATTTATATAAACATTTTAAACACTTTTAAACAGAATAATACACAATAATTCATATTATAACATTTATATCTATGAATAAATCAGGTAATAAACTTAAATAAATGAATATTTCATAAATTTATATATGAGATGAACATTTATGAAGCATTAAGAAATAAAAAAAATTATCATTTAGGAATAGGGACACATGAAAAAATCAATTTATCCAATATAAAATTTTTATATTATCATTTATATGGTTTTATTATGAACTCCTTCATATTGAAAAATATATGATATTTTATTATCACTTTTATTATTTAATAATAAACATTTCATATTTTATGTAAACTATTTACATAAATTAAATATCATATATTTTTTGTAAATATCATAACTAATATAAACATTTTATATTTTCAATTATGATCTAATCACAAATAAATATAAACACTTTTATATTTCGCCTTGTTTTTACCATGTAAATCCACTTTAAACCTAGATCACATCTACCAAAACATTTTTGGTTTGATTGAAAGTCCTTCTAAAATTCAGTGCCTTTGTCGATAAAGGTTTTTGAGAATTATAATAATTATATAATTATTTATTAAAGGTTAAAAAACACTTAATAATTAATTATAAATATTTTATAATTAATTAATTTATAAAAACTTTATAAATTTAATAAATATCCCAAAATACATTTTTCTATAATTTTTAAAGATTTTATAAGTTATATAATAAAAATTCATAATTGAAATTTAGAAAGAAAAAAGATGTATATCATATTCTATGATATATGTTATACCATTATGGAATCCCCTATTATATATTATATTTTACAATAGATAATCACGGTTTGTGATATCACCTTTAGTAGCTGGGGAATCATAATTTATGATATACCTTATATCACAATGATAATGTGAGGCTCTTTTTGTATGTATTGATTGTCATTATAAATTAATATGATTCTCTATATAATATGGTATGATATAGTGAATCTAAAAGGATTTATATTATATCATCGGCTACAACATCATATGTCATATTGGGTGATCATATTGCTACTTATGATATCATGTATCATAAAACCAGTATTTGTACAAATTTTATATCATCAATTATGATATCTCATATGGTAATGATAGTCATAGTTTAAAATATATATCATTTTTATAATATAAAATTCAAAATTATTATGACATACATTTTTCTTCATTTTAAAACTTAATTTCAAGAATTTAGAAGCATGGAAATCTTTGATAGCACGGAAGGGTTTATAAGATCAAATAGCACCTATTCAATATATTATAATACATTATAAACCTCATAACCCATATAACCATGTCATAAAAAATTTAAACCATGTATAAAAAAGTAAATAACATTTACCTTTCACCAAATTTTGTGACTATTGTAATCTATAATCATATGCTTTATGAAGATCCCTTAGAAACATCCACCAGGTTCCTTCTTCTATGGTGTATCCACGGGATGACTAAATCACCCAAAAATTGGTTAGGAACATCCTCACATCCATGATATACTAGTATCTCTCTAGGAAAAGGAAGAAGGAGGAATAAAGATTTGGGGAGAATTGAAAGAATGAACTCTCACTCAAATTAACATCATCACAATGGCTTGGCCTTATTATATAGCTCTTGGGATGCTCCTTGAGTATTCATGAATTTACTCATATGTTATGAAATGTACGATTAAATGGAATGGGGTTACAATACTTGTAACCTTAGAACAAATTAATTATCCCCATCATTTCATTGTACGAAACATTAATATTGATGATAATCAATTTGTAATATTCCTAAACATTATAATATTTGGTTTCCTCATCAATTGTACATTGTGATTGATCCATATTATAGCCTTCAGTGTCATCATATCATATAGTATGGAATGGATAAGGTAATGGATCAACATCCTATATCCCCCCTTATGATATACCTACACTAAAGCATATAATATTCCTACAGCATAACTATATCATACAATATGATACAACCCATTTATACATCATAAGTATTAATGGATTTAGGTAATATATCCATCATCTATCCCATTCTAAAATTATTGGTTAATATAGAAAGGATCCAACAATAATATTCTTCAACCAGATACATGAAGGATAAAACTATAATAGGCCCAATGAAAATAGAATATTAGATGATATAAGATTTCCCAAACCATTATAGAATTAGAAACATCAATGTATCACAACACCAATATAGTTTAATTTAAAAGTACAGGGGTCAATGAAACTAATCCTCAAATATCACAAAATGAATTTGAGACAATAATTAGTTCATAAACAAATAAATAAGAAGTATGAAGGGTTGATTCCACTAGATAATTTATTCAAGGAATAATTTCTTAACATTTTACAAAAATCCATGGAAAAGTATAATTCCCCATCCTATGCACCTAAATCTAGTTCTAAAATCATACTATTTAAAATTATGGATTTGATTCTTACAGATGAAACTCAATTTAACCATCTATAATTTCAAACTCAAAATTAAATATTGAGTCACTTACATATCTGAGACATAATTAGGTTTAAAGTTTTAGATAATTATAAAAAAACATTTACATAATAAGACCCATGTCTTCAAGGGAGCATTTTTTCCACTATACCTATTTTTTCTTATAATAAGTCTTCAACATCTCCCATAAAATTATCCACACATTAAACCCTTCTAGACATAACTTACATAACATTATTATTCATAACATAAGTAAATGGAAACATAATAAGGGTGAGACAAAACTCTCGGTAAGTGTAAACATAGGCACTAATAATCGAATATCGTTAGTGATTATAATATGATAATAAGGGTATAATTACATAATAAAATATCATGATAATTACATAATATAATTCATACCCATAAAAACTTGGATCATAAAACATGAATCATGTCATGAAGACTTAATATAATATAAGATTCATATGATTTAATAATCATAATCCATGTGAAACCAATCATTGTTCAAAAAAACCATTAGAACTCATAGAAAGAATAGAAAAATGGTGTTGGTATATTTGGAAATTATCTTCATAACCCATGTTCACCTATGTTTATACTATGTTAGAATAACTTATAATAGTTATTCCCCATATGATTAACATAACCAGTTATCTCCAATCTTTTAGAAGTAACTTATATTCAATTAAATTCATTATCATTAACCAATGAATTAAAGAGATATATCAATATCACCTGATTACCCATCATCATCAATAATTCCAAATAACTATAACATGAATAAGGTTCATATAGATTTTATTTCATCAAAAAAATTATAGAAACAATCATCATTCCCTTTATAAATTGATTAACTCATAGAAAATAAATGTGATTCATGATAATTTTATTTAAAACACCATCATAATACATCAAGAGAAAATAGGTGGATGGTATCATTAGATCATATCCAAATAGAATCATTTTAATCATTTAGAATATATTTGAATATATGAGAAAATATTTTATAAAATCATTTATAAATATACTTTTGGAAATAAGACGGAATACTCTTTTTTAGTAACCTTTATAAAATAAAAAATAATAGATTAATGATTAAAGTATTTTCTTTGGAAAAACCATGGAAAATTAAAAAGTTATCTTAATAATGAAAAAAATACATAGTTTTAGGAAAAATCAATCAAGCGGTAAATGCTAAGAAAAACATTTATTTCATACTTTTGTAAAGAGATTCAAAAGTTACATGTGTAATAAATGTTAAGAAATTTAATTTTAAACCTTTTAAAAGAGGGTCAAAGACCATGGAAAATAACTTCAGAAAATAATTTTTGAAAATAAAATTCATGAAATAAGATAAAGAACATTTAGAAGAAAGGTTTGGGGTAAAATACTTTAAAACTCTTGAATTAATGAGTTTAAATAAAAACCCTTTTAGAACTTTAAAATTCAATACTCCATGAAAAGGAAAACCATACATAGAATTTAAACCCAAATTTATTTTCATGAAAGGTAATAATAAATGAAACTCATTGTTAATACATACACCACACAAATGAATGTGAGTGATGAATATAAAAAATATCTCAATGAAGGGAAAATTGAGATGAGAAAACCCTTATGACTTTAATAAATTTTAAATTAAAATCCATTAAAAGATAGAATGTGGTATGGATCTGTAAATGTCATGAATTACATGAAATTATATGTTAATATTAATTCATGGGTCAGTAAGTGAACCATATAAAATAAATTATGGTGCATGATGTAAGATCCTGGACTTCTTGGAGGTAATTTCTTGTTTAAATTTTGGTTTTAATACCTTAAAGTTGGATAATTAAATGTTTATAAAGAGTATGAGGAGGCTTGAGAGTGTTCTAGGGGTTTGGAACACAAGAGAAAATAGAAATTGAGTCATCCTTTTCATGTCTCATGGTTTATGCATGGTTAGGTGTAACTGTGCACCCAAACCGTTCTAGAAAGGAGGAGGGGTGAACGGTTAAGTAAATCATGTAAGGGGGAAAGGCCAAACCATGTGGTTAGGGATAGAGGCATTGCGCACAATTGGAGCATAGTTTTTCAAACCTTATGATATCCCCAAGTAACCATTAAACTTAGAACCTTCTTAGATAGAGTCATGTTCATGGATGGCATGTGGTTTGGCAAACCATGCGACCAAAATGTGCACCTCATTAAAAGTGGGATTTTACAGTTTTCCCCCTTTTGGATTTTAAGTGTTCTACCTGATTTCTTCCCCCATTTATTCTTCAGAAACCCTAGTGAAAAAATATAAACTTCCAAATATTCCCAAGGTTCGATCTACTTCGTTAAGAAATTTCATTTTAAACCTTTTAAAAGAGAGTCAAAGACCATGGAAAATAACTTCAGAAAATAATTTTAGAAAATAAAATTCTTGAAATAATATAAAGAACATTTAGAAGAAAGGTTTGGGATAAAATACCTTAAAACTCTTGAATTAATGAGTTTAAATAAAAACCCTTTTAGAACTTTAAAATTCAATACTCCATGAAAAGGAAAACCATAGATAGAATTTAAAACCCAATTTATTTTCATTAAAGGTGATAATAGATAAAACTCATTGGAAGTACATACACCACACAAAATAATGTAAATGATGAATATAAAAAATATCTCAATGAAGGGAAAATTGAGATGATAAAACCCTTATGACTTTAATAAATTTTGAATTAAAATCCATTAAAAGATGGAATGTGATATGGCTCTGTAAATGTCATGAATTACATGAAATTATATGTTAATATTAATTCATGGGTCATTAAGTGAACCATATAAAATAAATTATTGTGTATGATGTAAGATCTTGGACTTCTTAGAGGTACTTTCTTGTTTAAATTTTGGTTTTAATACCTTAAAGTTGAATAATTAAATGTTTATAAAGAGTATGAGGAGGATTGAGAGTGTTCTAGGGGTTTGGAACACAAGAGAAAATTGAAATTGAGTCATCCTTTTCATGTCTCACGGTTTACACATGGTTAGGTGTAACTGTGCACCCAAATCGTGCTAGAAAGGAGGAGGGGTACATGGTTAAGTAAATCATGTAAGGGGGAAAGGCCAAACCGTGTGGTTGGGGACAGAGGAATTTTGCACGATTGGCGCATAGTTTTTAAAACCTTATAAGATCCCCAAGTAACCATTCAACTTATACCCTTCTTAGATAGAGTCTTGTTCATGGTTGGCATGCGGTTTGGAAAACCATGAAACCAAAATGTGCACCTCATTAAAAGTGGGATTTTACAGTTTTCCCCCTTTTGGATTTTAAGTGTTCTACCTGATTTCTTCCCCCATTTATTCTTCAAAAACCCTAGTGAAAAATATAAACTCCCAAATATTCCCAAGGTTTGATCTACTTCGTTATGAAATTTCATTTTAAACCTTTTAAAAGAGGTTCAAAGACCATGGAAAATAACTTCAGAAAATAATTTTAGAAAATAAAATTCTTGAAATAATATAAAGAACATTTAGAAGAAAGGTTTGGGATAAAATACCTTAAAACTCTTGAATTAATGAGTTTAAATAAAAACCCTTTTAGAACTTTAAAATTCAATACTCCATGAAAAAGAAAACCATAGATAGAATTTAAAACCCAATTTATTTTCATGAAAGGTGATAATAAATGAAACTCATTGGAATTATATACACCACACAAATGAATGTAAGTGATGAATATAAAAACTATCTCAATGAAGGGAAAATTGAGATGAGAAAACCCTTATGACTTTAATAAATTTTGAATTAAAATCCATTAAAATATAGAATGTGATATGGATCTATAAATGTCATGAATTACATGAAATTATATGTTAATATTAATTCATGGGTCATTAAGTGAACCATATAAAATAAATTATGGTTCATGATGTAAGATCCCGGGCTTCTTGGAGGTACTTTCTTGTTTAAATTTTTGTTTTAATACCTCAAAGATGGATAATTAAATGTTTATAAAAAGTATGAGGAGGCTCAAGGGTGTTCTAGGGGTTTGGAACACAAGAGAAAAGGGAAATTGGTTCATCCTTTTCATGTCGCATGGTTTACACATTGTTAGGTGTAACTGTGCACCCAAATCGTGCTAACAAGGAGGAGGGTTGCATGGTTAAGTAAATCGTGTAAGGGGGAAAGGTCAAACCATACGGTTGGGGATAGAGGCATTTCACACGATTGGAGCATAGTTTTTAAAACCTTATGAGATCCAAAAGTAACCATTCAACTTAGACCCTTCTTAGATAGATTCATGTTCATGGTTGGCGTGCAGTTTGGCAAACCATGCGACCAAACTGTGCACCTCATTAAAAGTCGGATTTTACAGTTTTCCCCGTTTTGGATTCTAAGTGTTCTACCTGATTTCTTCCCCCATTTATTCTTTAGAAACCCTAGTGAAAAATATAAACTCCCAAATATTCCCAAGGGTCGATCTACTTCATTTCTAGATCATTTAGAGTGTCTTTGGGTGTGGATGAAAGCTTCGGGTAAGTCTAATTCTTCTCTTGGATATCTTTTCTAGATTAGGGCATGTGGTTTCTTTCTTCTTCTTACAAAGCTCTAAAAACCTCTTTTTACAATATATATTAGGTAGGGGATTCAAATGGTGTTTAAATATGATTAAAAGGTTGAGGTTAGATGTGTTTTCATCTTTGGAATCAAGTTAGGCGGTCTATACTTTATATCCCATGGCCTCGTTGTTGATTTGTGCAAGTGTGGTTGAGTTATTGGTTCTCTCTTATTGTGATTTTGATTCCTTTAGTTATTTTTGGAAAAATTGTTGGATAAATGATGAATTTAATCCCTCATGACCCTTTTGGGATGCATTGAAGATGATTATACTGGTTTAGGTCCACCCACGGGGTGTGCCAACATTCCCAAGCATGGAAAATTGTGATATTAAGCATAGAGTTGATTTTTATTTAAATAGAACCCATAATAAATATGATGACATGTTAGTTTTAATTATAATAAATCACTAATGGTAATTGTTTTTAATTTTTGGCAATGGAATAAGAGATTGTTTGGAATGATATGGAAAAGGGTTAAATAGATTAATGTGAATGTGTCAAATGGATTATGAATTTGTAATGGAAATGTTTAATGGATTAAGTCGTAAAATAGGAAATGTGTTAAATGGTCTATTCTAAATAAATTTTAAATGTGATAATGGGTTAATGATTGATGATGATTTATAGGTTGTATGTAATGTAAAATGTAAATGTTATATGTATTGGTTGTTTATGGTTTGTAATATGGTTTGTGTGGTAAATGGATATATAATCATGTGCACATGGATTGGTAGTATGGGGTATTGGACTTGAGGATATTAACCCATAGGCCTAGTTATACTTAGGCTCAAAACACCACCCTTATAATGCATAGTTTTGGGAAGGGTATTGAAGCTCTATGCCCCTAATGGTTGCATTTGATGAAACTTCCCAGACTGAGGCTCCAAGGTAAGTGTGATGTATTGTTTATGAAACGTTTATCCCTAAAGAGGTAGGAAACTTTACTTATTCCCTTATACATGGTAATTTACTGTATTAGGCCCTATTGTAAATAAAGTAAATGATTAACCCATAGAACAGGTGATGAAAATGGAATGAATGATGAAAATGGTAAAAGTAAATATTTTTAACTAATTGAATCCAAGTTATATTTTGTTTGTATTTTCAGTTATTTAGTACTTTCATGCACTATTTAGTTAGACTATATATTTTTTAGACACCATTGTTAGTGGTCTATTGAGTTGTACCAACACCCTTCTCAGGCCTCCATTGGGTACTTAAGAATATTTCATGGTTTCAGATCAGGCCAAGTGTAAAGGTTCTATGCTGGGGAGTTGAGTTGGGATTGGGATGTGCATGGTTGAGGATTCAAAATTGGAGTCAGGAACCATTTTTTGGATTCAAATTTTTTTCTTTATTTTGGTATTTCCTTTACTTATTTCACTGTTAGCATGACATGACATATTTATTGTTTGGATGTGGTTGTACCCTGTTTGGGAATTGTTTGGTAATTAATGTTTTTGGTTATTTTCTTATTGTTTTTTTATTTTATATTGTATCTATTATGGATTAATCTATTAAATAGGGTATTTTCTCCTCACATGATCTATTAGACCCTTGATTATAGGTATATACCTCTAGTATATGGGGAGGCGTGCTTGAGGTCATGTGGCGACCCAGCTCAGGGCACTGATTTAGTGTATTCCGGGCCGAGGAAGTTACAAAGTGGTATGATAGGAAATTCTATTATATTTCCTTACTATTTTGGAATGGTAGATAAGATATTAGAAGGTTTCGATCCTTGTAAATGATCTCATTCATGGGATTAGCTTACCCATGTATGAGGTAAAACCCAAGTACCCAGGGTGGAAATTTTTTCTCTTAATATGTGTGGTTATAATTGAATGATATTTCACCATTGGTTGATGAACTTATTGTGGGATGTGACCATTTTATAATATTTTTCTTTTTATCAAAACATCATGAGGTTGTGAATTCATTCATCATTATAGAAACCTAGGGGTATAGGTGGAATTCATCATGATAGGTACACATGGGATGGGTGTGTGGGAAATTAATAGTAGGATGCATTTTACGTACTTGAAAATTTGAAGAAAATGGTGTCCAATAAAGATGATAAAAATGGGTAAATGGAAAGAATGTGAAAGAATGGTTAAAGTTTTTTTTTAATGAAAAGTTAAAATGAGTTAAAGTGTTGTTTCTAACAATTTTTTAAATGGTAAATGTACCTAAAAGAGAATTTTTTTGTTGATAAAGTGTAAATGCTTTAGGAAGGTGTCTAATGAAAGACATGTAATTGTGTAAGTTGGTTTACCCAAGTTTATCCATGGACCATGGTAGGGATGGTCAAGGGTAGTTATCTAGATATGATGATATCTTTTGGGATAGTGTATGAGAAATGGGTTGTTTATGGATAGTATAGATCCTTATTTTAGGTAAAATGTGGTAGATTTATGTTATGTGTTCTAAGAATAGTGTTTGGAAATGTTTAAAAATTCCACCTCGACAACGTGTTCTAGTTGGGTGACAAGAGGATATCGTTAATAATTCTCCACCATTAGAAGAGTAAGAGAACCCGTTGGTCCAAGATAATTGAGGAGATAATCAATTCTTTTATAACTTAGCTCGTTTTATTGGGATGATGGAAAGGGACCCAGGGCAGGTTGTACTGAGTGTGTTTGATCTGACCAGAGAGTTTTAGTTGCATCACCCTATGATTTTTATCTAATAGGGTGGGCCTGAGGCTATAGAGTTCTGGATAAAGTCCATATATATTATTCTTTATCACTTAGAGACTCAGGTGGAAAAGAGAGTCAAGTTGGCAACATACATGTTGTGGGGACCATAAAATCGCTACTGGGATATCTTGGTTTAGAATCAGTAGCTTGATGGTATGTTATGGAAGGACTTCCAAGAAAATTTTCTTGAACACTTCAATCTGGATACCTGGAGATAGGAGAGGGTTGAGGATTTTATGAGTCTAAATTAGGGGACTATTTCATTAATGAATCATGCAAGACGATTCACATACTTTCAACACTTTGTTCCAGTGTTAGTAGGGGATGAGGTTGTGATGGTGAGACATTTTCATGATGAACTTAGACATGAAATTAAGTCTTGGGTGAACATATTTCATCTAAAAAGGTTTGAATAAGTTTTGTATCATGCCCTTATTTTATAAGGGAACTTGAGAGTGGCTTCAAGTGGGGGACATGTGGTTCCAGTTGGATGGACCAGTGGTACAACTTATGAGGGTAAGAAGAACCATTTTGAGAATCTTCACCATGGAAGTGGTGTACATAGTAGTCAGAAGATAGGATTGGCCTCTCAAGGTGGTGACCAGGTGTTTTTCTATTAGTGTGGTAGGCCAGGGCACATGTGTGGCCAATGCCCCTGACCAATAGTTGAGTGTCGAGTGTGTGGAAGAATGGGGCATGTACAGAGGTTCTCTAGGAATCCTCTATATTTGGGCATAGATGGAGGATCGATTTCGATGCTGAGTGTAGGATAGGGGTCGGTTTCCCCATACCAAGCAGGTAGTTAGAGTTTGGTAGGTCATATCGATAGAGGTGGAGGACATAGTAATCTGGGGAGGGAGCATCCATATTAGCAGGGAATTGTAGCACTAGGAAATCAAACTAGGGCCTTGGGTATAGGAATAAGTTAGCTTCATGCAGATCAGTCTACACCTGGAGGTGGTGAGGCTAGACCATCAACTGTTTTAGGTACGATCCTTATAGATTCTATGATTTCTAGTGCTTTATTTGATACAGGTGCCTCGAGTTCCTGTATGTCTTCTCAGTTTGTGGTTGTGTTGGGTCTAGTGGTTTAATGGTTGCATGGGGTGATATCAATTGATACACCATTATGGGTGTGATCAAAAAATATTGGGCAATGTAAGGGGTGCTCTCTTGAAGTTGGTGGGTACCATTTCCTATGGGACTTGTTTGTGTTTGAGATGTCAGGTTTTGGTCTGATTCTGGGCATGGATTAGCTAGTGTTGTACCAAGACCATATCAATTATTACCATATTAGGGTGACATTCACGTATTTTGAGGGAGACACTTATGTCTATCATGGTGAATGGAATGTTCAGGTAGGCCGTGCAGGGACAGTTTTTCAGTAGTTGGGTGAACTCACAGCTGAGGTGGCTTGTCTTATTCTTGATGATGGGGGAGTAGAGCAACTTGTATTTACTCCTATGGTGGATTGGTTTCATGATGTGTTTCTTGATGACTTATCAGGTATTTCACTTGATAGATATGTAGAGTTCACGATAGAGTTGTTGTTGGGAGAAGAACCAATTTCTATTTCACCATACAAAATGGAACCAGATTAACTCTAGGAACTTAAAACTCAGTTGGAGTAACTGGAGAACAAGGTTTTCATTTATCCAAGTACGTCACCTTGGGAATCTGTAGTTCTATTTTCCAAGAATACTTATAGATCTTTGTGGTTGTTTTTCAATTATAGGAAGCTAAATCAGATGATGGTTAAGAACTAATACACTCTTCCTCGAATTGATGATCTTTTTGACCAGCTGATAGGTGTGTTAGTGTTATCCAAGATTGATTTTAGATCAAGGTATCATCAGTTGAGGGTGAGACCTTCTGATGTACCACAGACTGCTTTTCGAAGTAGCTATGTTTTGTATGAGTTTGATGTGATGTTTTTTGGGTTGACCAATACATCAACTATGTTTATAGACCTAATGAACTGAATCTTTCTATTTTACTTGAATTAGTTTGTATTTTTTTTTATGAAATCTCGTTGTACTCTAAGACTCATGATGATCATGTCAAACATCTTGACATCATACTAAGTACACTAAGAGAGCATAGAATATACACCAAGAAATTGAAATTTCATTTCTGGATTGACAAAGTACATTTATTAATTCATATAATCTCTGAGTTAGGTGTGTCCATGGAAGCTAATAAAGTGAAAGCCATGGTATCTTGAAATCAACCCAAGAATGTTTCTGATGTTTGGAGTTTTCTGGGTCTGGTTAGATATTATTGAAGGTTCATTAAAGACTTTTCCCATTTGGAAACACCACTTTTAGTCTTGACCAAGAAAGGCATAAAGCTTAAATTTTTCAAAGCATGTGAGAACGATTTCCAAGAGTTAAATAAGTGGTTGACTACCGCACTGATTCTAACTTCACATGATCTTGGTAAGTATTATACCTTATTTTGTGATGCGTCTGGTGTTGGTCTTGGGTTGGTGTTGATATAGGATGATCGGGTTGTAGCATATGGGTCATGATAGTCGAGGCCTCATGAAGGAAACTACCCTACGTATGATCTTGATTTATCCATGGTGGTTTATGATTTAAATTTTTGGTGGAACTTATTGGGAGAGAATTTCACGATGTATACAGATCATAAAAGTATTATGTACATCTTATCTTAGTGTGATCTAAATATTCAACAGTGAAAATGGGTTGAGTACATGTAGAATTTTGAATTTGAGATGGTTTACACACTAGAAAATGGGAATATTGTTGAGGATTAATTGATCTGGAAGACACAAGATCAGATGATTTAGGAATCTAGATCCGAGTGGAGATGATGGATTTTTTCAAAGAGATGCATCTAGAGGTGCAGGATTTCCAAGGAAAGATGAACCATGAATCCATAGTAGTTGAGTCCATGATTCTGATTCAGATTAAGGAGAGACAATATGAGGATCTATAGTGTTTGGATATGAGGTAAAGTCTTAAAGGTGGAGAGTCACCTTCTGGTTAGACCGTTGGATATGATGGTATCATTTGTTCTTGTGGTGGTGTTGTTGTGCCAACATGCATGCAAGAAGAGTTGATTCCCGAGTTTCATGCATTGAAGTAGGAATTGTATCTTGGTTTGACCAAAATGTATTTTGATCTTCATAGGTAGTATTGGTGTCTAGGGGTAAAGAAAGAGGTTGCAGGTTTTGTGTTGTGATGTCTTACCTTCCAATAGGTGGAGGCTAAGCATCATTGGTTGGGTGGGTTGTTGTATCCATTTCTCATTCTAGAATGTAAATGGGATGATGTGATGATGGATTTTATAGTGTTTCTCCCAAGGATGCTTTGAAATAATGACGTGATTTGGGTAATTATGGATCAGTTAACTAAGGTGGCTCATTTCATTCCAATTCAAGTGACTTTCACCATGGATCAGTTGGATGGGTTTTATGTTCGAGATATAGTGTGGTTGCATGGGGTACCTTGGACTATAGTTTCGGATCATGATATGAATTTCACATCTTACTTATGGAAAGTATTGTAGAGGGATCTTGGTACCCAGGTGTTTTTGAGTATGAATTTTTACCTGCAGAAGGACAGGCAATCAAATCATACTATTTAGGTGTTAGAGGATATGTTGAGAGCATGTGTCCTAGAATTTGGTGGATTTTGGGAAAAGAATATAGCACTGGTTGAGTTTTCCTAAAAAAAATAGTTACTAGATTATGATTTAGATGACGCTATATGAGATGCTCTATAGTAAACTATGTAGATCTTCATTGTGTTAGATAGCAGACTATGGATCCCGGTGATGTTCTTGAAGGTCCTGATGAGGTTGTTACATTCGAGGATGAAAGGCGGTTCTTTTGACTTTGATTTTTACATTTTAAGCTTGCATGTGCACGGCTCCTCATGATTTGTATCAGCATGGTTGTTCTTTTGTGATTTTTTGATTCTAATATATGAAAGATTCTCGATAAGCTACAAGGATCTGCTTCAAATGAGGTTTCAAAGCAGGGAGCTTTCACCAAAGTTTGTCCAACCGGATTTGGAAGAGCAAGAGGGTATGGCTTTTTCCATCAGTACCGGGCTCATGCAACCTTTCATGGGATAGCTATCCAAGCGGTCATGCGATGGTGGAGGTTTGACATAATGATGTAATCGCTAGGGAGGGGCATTTCATGTAGTATTTTCTGGGTTTTCTTTCATTTTATGGTTTTGTATTGGGTGAAGTTGTTAGGGTTCACACTTAGCCTTTAAAAGTGTCATTTGAAAATACAAAAAAAAAATGGATTCTAGATAGTCTGTTTCTTTGGGTGTCGACAAGGTTGGGTCACCGTTGGATTTGGAAATTGGGTAAGATGGCACCCAGGTATGTGGGTTCATTTGAGATTGTGGAGAGGATCAGAATAGTGGAATACCAATTGGATCTTCCGTAGAAATATAGTGGTATGCATGATGTTTTTCATGTGTCATAGCTTTGGTAGTATCTGAAGGTTCCAGGTGCAGCAGAAGTGTGGTTGGGGTGGCACCCAATTTGGATTTTTATCATGATCAATGATTATTCCAAGATCAATACGACGATGAATTCCAGTCTCCACAGAATATAATCAAAGGTTTAGATAAATAAGAGAGGCCTGGAACCTTTAGAGAGGATCTTTCACATCATGTTTATAATTAATTTAATTAATTTCATAAAGAAAAATAATACCTTGAACTTTGGTATTTTTCTTCATTGATGATTTTGATCATCCGGAATGACCCTTCCAGATTATCTCGTTGCACTTCTAAGGATCCAAACTAGAATCCCTCTAGCAGTGATCCACACGTGCTTCGATGGCCTCTGATCGACACTGCTCATTATCCAGGTGCTAGTGTGGCGATGTGAGTGTCTTATGTCAATTGTTCTTGATTGCTTGTTCTTCGACCTTGAAGAACATCTATCGTTCTTGAGAGGGGAGAGAAGAGGATTCAAGAGAGAAAGTTTTTGGCTAAAAATTCTCAATTCACCAGGCGTGTGGTGTGGGTTATAGCAAAATAGGCTTACTTGTCTATTTATATACATGGAATTTCAGTTACAATATTTAATTGCATATAAACAATTAAATATATTCATGAACTTAGAGAAAACTCATGCTCATAATAATAATATTGTGTCATTATTCATGGTGCGCCAACTTATGAAAAAAAGAAATATAAAATAAAATTCTGCGTCACAAAATAATAGCAGCATCATTACTATTTTAACTTATACCAACTAGTTAAATAATTATTTACCGTCTTGAAAATAATTATTTTACTACCGGTGTAACACCCCAAGATTTCAAAGTACACTATTTCTTCAAAGTAATTCAATAACTTGCACTACACGCAACACCGACTTCAAGCACACCACGACTTACCAATCTAGCCGTTCAAAAGAAGTTCTAAATAGTATTAATTTAATTTTGAATTTTATATACTCTATATAATTTTAACATCCATATTATGTGTTTCTTAGACATAATATAAGAACAAATTATTATTTTTGGATAAAGGAAGTATTTTTCAGAAAATGCAATTTTACCACCTTTTGAGGGTGAACCCTTTTTAAATATGATATTTGACACTTTTATATATTCAATTTGAAAAAATAAACTTCTTCTTTAGAATCAGGAGATAAAAATTTAGTTTTGATAAATTTTTGGTATTTTTCTGATAACTTTCAGATTTTGGGGAATAGTGAAAAATACTAAATTTTAATTAAAAACAACTTTTTTAATCGAAATAATTTGTAGTGTTAAATTATGAATTTGATTGGTTTATAAGTATAATTAGATTATATTTTTATCATTTAATACAATTTAGGTCATTATAATTAATTTCACTTTGAAATTGGACATAAACAGGTGTCAATATTTTGACAGATATTGTTGCTTAAAAACACGCTATTTATTTTGACAACGGGAATTAATTTAAAATTAATTAATGAAACTTATATATTTTTAATTTGATAAAATAGACATCATTTTTGAATTCGGAATATCAAATATAGGTTAGGCTTAATTTTTGGTATCTTTCTGAATAACATCAATTTTTGATGAATAGTGAAAAACACTGAGTTATTGGTTAAAACTGACTTTTTATTTAAATGATTATTTATTTTATTTAAATTTATTTTAGGTCAAAATAGATACAATATACCTATATATGTTCAAAATAATTCATTGGAGTCATTTTATAATAAGTTTAGATATATAAAAATTTTATTGAACTTTTTACCGTCTTTTACCCACCTCCTAGGAGTATTTTCAAATTTGCATAAAACTTAATTTTACCGCTTCTATGAGTTGAATTTCAAAAATACAAGAGACATGGTTAACCTAAGTAATTAAAATGTGGTTCAATAAGATGAAAATAATTTTTTTTGAATAATAACTTTTGACTTTTATTTACCACGGTTAAAGGTAAATAGGGTAATTCAAGGTAAAAAGAATATTATAATAATTCAAAATTACCTTAACACATGTATCAACATTATTTTATGAGTAATGGATGACCATTTTCATCCTTGGGTCTATTTTGGGACCCCATGGAGCCACTTATGAATGATAATGACAATTTATATTAATTAATTTAAAGTGAAGGAAAAATTGACATAAACAAAAATATTTTAGTAATTAATTTTTATATGGTGTTATATAAGTAATATTTTTTACTATAAATATTAATTGGAATTATAAAAATATTTCCTACATCATGGTATTTTTTTTATAATTTTTATACATCTAATAAATTAAATTATTTATGAAACAATAATGATGTAGTATTTACCTCATTAATAAATGATTTAAGTAAATTAGATTATAAATATTAAAATAATGTCCAAATAATGTCCAATTCTTATTTGATGATTTTATTTCGACCATTATTCATCTTATCTTCGACCCTAATGATTTTTGGACCTTTAGAAACTGAATATCATTATATAATAAAATAATATTTTCACACTTTCCTAAAGATCCCCTCCTCCCCCTTATAAAAAGAAACCACTTATAACCAATTACTCACACCTCTCAAGACTTTAGTCTCGTCCAAACTCGGTAAAATTAATCTCCCTACATCCCTCTCATCCTCCTAGTAGCCTTACCTTAGGAAGAAGGAACTTTAAGAAGTCCTTTTGGTTCAAACCAAAGGAAGTTACCCAAATTAAAGGTAACAGTTTCTCTTGACTTATTTTATTTTATTTTACTTCTCCAACCCCTAAACTCTTTTTATTCCATTCTTTTATAACAACAACAGTATCCTAAATATACTAGGATGTTTTTATGAGAGGGATTAGAACTACACTTACACACACCTCCATCTAATGGGTGAATAACATAATGTTTCTGTGGATGGAAAACTAACGCCTCACGAAACGATGATTGTTCAATTACCTCCTACCGCCTCTCATGATGGCCATTATGATGGAAATGTATTTATATATGATATATATTATGTTTATGGATTCTTAATTCTTCTTTATTTTTCTTTTATAGCATACCTTAATGGTTTCCTTTATGGGTAAACATGATAATTTCATTTGAGGAAGTGCGGACTACCACCCCCTCAAAGTGATATGACTCGTTAATACCATATGTGGGACGTAGAAAGGATGGAGTTAATGATATTATATATGATATTATACTGGAATTATAATATAACTATGTATCATTATGTTTTAATTCCATTAAAATAAGAAATTAAAATGAAAATAGCGTTCATGCGTACGTACGGCTTGCCATCTCCATGAACGGTGCATTTCATTTCTTACCCAAAAATGATATGTACTGTTATAAATACATGTATATACTGGATATATATGATATATATTATATCTAAATCATGAATATTATTCTGTATATAATGAACTTTTTACCATGTGAACAACTTGTAACTATAAGGTGTTCATTTTTCACTCAAATGCCAAATATCGACAAAACGAACGTTATTAACTTAAATGATTACATAATGTTTGTAACATGGTAATAAGTGATATAAAAGTAACAATAAACTTGAAAAGGGTTATTAATCAAGTAGAAATTAACTTTAGTTTATTATTCAGGATATTAAAGAATGGACATGTCAAGTCAGACACGAGGTAAGGGGTTTCTTATCTCACTTTTAATTCCGTGAGATTTCCATTATTCACCACTTATTTATTGCATGTGGTGTATTTTGTACTGCCATTTGATAAATATTATCATGATTATATTTATATTCATGATATTATGTGATTAATTTTGTGGTTATTGACTATTGTTCATATGACTTTATTGATTACAATGAGGTAAGGGTTAATTCTACAATCTATTCATTATCCGAGGTTGTTTTTATGTAAGTATCTACTGGGACCTCTTTATCATCCACATCCATGTTTCTTAAAAATGTATTTCAAAACATTCTTACTATTTTATAGACTATGGGTTAAATTCATTTATACCCTTGTTTAACTTTTATAAGATGTTTATAAAGGAATCTATCCGTCGTTTTCCAAACAAGGTCCTTTATAACATTTTTGAAAAAATTAAGGTAAGAATGTCTTTTTTTAACTTATACGGTGGGTGCGGCTATTTCCTGTCATTATAACATTGTCAAAGCTTACCTTACAAGATTATAAGAATATTTTCAAAATAAATGTTTTCTTTATAATTATGTGACTCTTAAATGATTTCAAAATAGAAAGATATATTTCTCTAAAAAGGTTTTGATTTCATCTATGTCAACATCCTTTGATGGATTTTAAGTTTATTTGAAGTTGATTTATTATGATACAAAACTTCCATATTGTATTAAAGGTTTTGTGATATGTTTGACTATGGATGTGCAATTTGTATACCATTCATGGTTTATGGTTAAAGTATTGACATTTTTTATGTAGTTTTAATATGAATGTTTATGTTATATTTCAACCTTTTCTTATGATGAATGTATTGGACTAGTATGTTTTGGGTTGGGGACCGGTAAAAGTAAGCCCTCTAGGTTGGGCTCCAGTTACATCAGACCCTCCAGGTTGGAGTCTGGTTATAGAGGCTCTCTGGGATGGAGTCCGGTTATAGAGGCTCTCGGGGTTTGGGTCCAGTTATAGTTAGCCCATAGGTCCTGGCACGAGGCCTTGACACTGAAATTAAAGTCCAGTACTATATATTCCCTCATTATGAAAATAATATTTATGGTTCATGTGGTCATTCGACTAGTAGAATACCCATGATTATGTTTTATTATGGCATTATTTACTCAACTCATATTCTTGCCATAAAAGTATTCATGTTTATTATTGGTAAAGGCATGTGGTTTCAATTATTCACCATAATTAATATTTATGTTATCTTACACTATATTTCTTACCCTTACTGAGTGTTTGAGCTCACCCCTTTCTATGTTTTATTTTTCCCAGGATTCCAAGAAGTGTATAGTGATCGATATGCAGGGTTAAGCTAAGGGTATAATGGTGTTCAAAAAAGATTATTTATTTTGTGTTGTATGTTATAAAGTGTAATGTAACATTAATGTATGTAATCTATTTTCCAAGAATGCTAAACTGATCGGTCCTTCGGGACTTGATTCCTTGTAATCATTCCAATGTATTAAAATAATGCACTGACTCTGGGTAACTGGGGTCGGGGCGTTACAGTTGGTATCAGAGGAAGTTTAGCAATAACCTTGGAAACTAGATTTAGATAAAATCTGATTAGAACACATAGCCCTAAGATAGACTTTGAGGATTAGTATAGAAGAACTTCCTATAATTTTGATAATGTAGAGATTTCGTGGGTTTTCAAAGCAAATACATCCATGTCTGGATACGAGCAGGTAGAGGTGGATCTGGCACAGATGTACCTAGGGGTAAAACCTGAAAACACCGCTTTAAGCTAGACTCAAACAGGAATTGGTGCATGATAATGGGCCTTGATGCACTCTTGGTTATGACACTCCTGGGGGATATGCTTAGGATAATTCTCATTTTCTTTACAAATAATTATGAAGGTTTTATGAGTATATACTTCCTCGAAGAAAACATTTTTATGGTTATGGATTATATCCATAAATTGTTCAATTTACGTTAGGTATTTTACAAGTTTGGAATTATTCCTTGCAATTCATAAACTGAACTAGTGTATTCCATTGTATAGAAATGGTGCCCAGTAGAAGAAATGTGAACTCCAGTAATATGTATGATGCAAAGAGTAAGAAGGATCATATCTTTCACGGTATTAATCCAACATTTAGAAGGGAAATGGTCTCCCATGTATTATCAATATATGAATAAATAGTATCATGTGTTATTAAGATAAGTAAAGAATTATCTGAGTCCTATGGCTTTGAAGGGAAGAAAGAGAAGAAAAGGTTGGAAGAGATAAAGATGGATAAAGGGAAGAGGGAAAAGAAGAATTTTCCCATATGTGATAACTATGGAAAGAATCGCCTTGGTAAATGATTGAATGGAATGATATTTTGTTATAAGTGTGGAGAAAAAGGACACCAAGTACGTGATTTCAAGGGTAAGAAAAAAGTTTCAAATGTATAATGCTTCATCTGCAAGGAGTTGGGACACTACACGAATCAATGTCCAAATCATCAGATTATAACCCAAATGCTGATATTGAATAATAATAAAGTTATGATACTACCGAAAATGAAGAGGAATGATTAGATTTCTTACTTTTTTATTAAAGTATTCTGTCATTTGAGTATTGTATTAATTATGTACATGTTATAATAATTATAGAGTGTATAAGGATTGTATTGTAGTACTATTTCATTTAGGAATTGAGATTGTGTGGAACCAAGAAAAGTAACTCAATTGCAGGTTAAATTTTTGGAAAATATATGGTTGAGAGAAAGATAAACCATAATATGGTTCTGATAACGAGGTAGTGATTTTGGAATAATACATGATTGATTTGGATAAATTATATTAGATATTCTTGACTACCTTGAAACTGATTAATGATTTGTATATTCCATCATTGTTGGAGTTTACAAAATTTTTGGATAGAAGGAGTATATCCAGTATTATATAAGGAATAAGGGAGCATGAATGTAATAAATAAGGTTTTATGGTAATTCAGGATGTTTCAGTGTTTTAAAATAATACATGATGAAGGTATTCACATGTTATTACGTGGAAAAAAGGATCTTCATTGTGTTTACCTTCCTTAAAAAATTTTGGACTGTGAGTTTGGACATAAGTATTTTGGATAAGTCTAAAGGTGGGAATTGATTATGTTTGACATTGGATACTATTGTTAAGGTTAAATCATTTCTCGAGATTATTTTTGGATTGTCATAAAAAGGACAACCTGAAGGTCGGGCGACAACCCGTCGCGTCCGGCAAGGCCGCGAGACTTGAACCTGCAACTGAAGAGCGACAAGGGTGCATCACCTACCACTGGCTTATGTGATGTTCTGGATTGTATAATGTAGTTTCTTTTTTAAAAGGTCTGGTAGGTGAATTATAAATTCATTGTTTTTAGAACCCTATATGAATAGGATAAATAGAATTTTTTTTTTAAGTTCTATTGTCTTTTAGAGTGAAAGATGAGTTTGTGGTAGAAATTAGTTAAAGGATGGAACTCTACTTGTCAATTATATTTTTTTTTTCTTATCTTATTATATGAAGAAATTCATTCTTAAACTTTAGTTAAGGTATCTTAAAACTAAAAATTTGTTATCCTAATACCTTATGTTTTTTTGAACCGATGACATTTTAAATCAACATAGATTGATGGCTTTGAGGCCCTCAATTCTACAATTTTTTGTAACTGATGACCTCAATCACTCCCTATAAATATTTAAGTTTTTCCTCTAATTATGTGTCTTTAATTTCCACCAATGTTATCCTAATCAAGATCATGATTTTTTGGTGAATTTTTCATTCCCTTTTTCCTCTTATTAAGACTAAATTTTATTAACCCAATTTCTGATGTGGGTTTTCCCACAAAGGTATTTTCTATTTTTAACCTTTTATTTTTGAAGAACAATTTCGAATTGTGAGGACACAATTTTTAGAAGTAGGTAAGAATGTAACACCCCAATATTTCATAGTACGTTATTTCTTCAAAGTAATTCAATAACTTGCACTACACGCAACATCGAGTTCTAGCGCACCACGACTTATCAATCTAGCCGTTCAAAAGTGGTTGTGAATAGTATTAACTAAATTTTGAATTTTATATAATCCATATAATTTTAACATCCATATTATGTGTTTCTCAGACATAATATAAGAACAAATTCATTTTTTTAGATAAAGGCAGTATTTTTCAGAAAATGAAATTTTACCACCTTTTGAGGGCGAACCCTTTTTAAATATGATATTTGACACTTTTATATATTCAATTTGAAAAAATAAACTTCTTCTTTAAAATCAGGAGATAAAAATTTAGTTTTGATAAATTTTTGGTATTTTTCTGATAACTTTCATGTTTTGGTGAATAGTGAAAAATACTAAATTTTAATTAAAAACAACTTTTTTAATAAAAATAATTTATAGTGTTAAATTATGAATTTTATTGGTTTTGAAGTATAATTAGATTATATTTTTATCATTTAATATAATTTAGGTCATTATAATTAATTTCACTTTGAAATTGGACATAAACAAGTGTCAATATTTTGATAGATATTGTTGCTTAAAAACACGCTATTTGTTTTGACAACGGAAATTAATTTTAAATTAATTAATGAAACTTATATGTTTTTTATTTTGTAAAATAGACATAATTTTTGAATTCGTAATATCAAATATATCTTAGGCTGAATTTTTTGTATTTTTCTGAGAAACATCAATTTTTGATGAATAGTGAAAAACACTGAGTTATTGGTTAAACCGACTTTTTATTTAAATAATTATTTATTTTATTTAAATTTATTTTAGGTCAAAATAGATAAATAATACCTATATATGTTCAAAATAATTCATTGGAGTCATTTTATAATAATTTTAGATATATAAAAATTTTATTGGACTTTTTACCGTCTTTTACCCAGCTCCTAGGAGTATTTGCAAATTTGCATAAAACTTAATTTTACCACTTTTGTGAGTTGAATTTAAAAAATACAAGAGACATGGTTAACCTTAGTAAGTAAAATTTTGTTCAATAAGATGAAAATAATTTTTTTTGAATAGTAACTTTTGACTTTTATTTACCGCGTTTAAAGGTAAATAGGGTAATTTAAGGTAAAAAGAATATTGTAATAATTCAAAATTACCTTAAAAAATGTCCTAACCTTATTTTATGAGTAATGACCGACCATGGGAATCTTTGGGTCGATTTTGGGTCTCCATGAAGCCACTTATGAATGATAATGACACTTTAGATTAATTAATTTAAAGTAAAGGCAAAATTGACATAAACAAAAATCTTTTAGTAATTAATTTTTATATGGTGTTATATATGTAATATTTTTTACTATAAAGATTCATTGGAAAGCTAAAAATATTTCCTACATCATTGTATTTTTTTTATAATTTTTAGACTTCGAATAAATTAAATTATTTATGACACAATAATGATGCGGTATTTATCTCATTAATAAATGGTTTAAATAAATTAGATTTTAAATATTAAAATAATATCAAAAACTTGTACAATTCTTATTGGATGATTTTATTTCTACCATGAGTCATCTTATATGACCCTAATGATTTTTTGACCTTTATAAACCGAATATCATTATATAATAAAATAATATTTTCACACTTTCCTAAAGAGCCCCTCCTCCCCCTTATAAAAGGAT
This sequence comes from Viscum album, assembly GCA_963277665.1. NCBI lineage: Eukaryota > Viridiplantae > Streptophyta > Magnoliopsida > Santalales > Viscaceae > Viscum > Viscum album. Next base: position 597,733,211 of record OY728132.1, on the reverse strand, counting down.
ACCACTTCTAACCCATTCCTCACACCTCTCAAGACTTTAGGCTCGTCAAAACTCTACAAAATTAAGATCTTTAAATCCCTCTCCTACTCCTAGAAGCCTTACCTTGGGCAGAAGGCACTTCAAGGAGTCATTTTGGTTCAAACCAAAGAAAGTTACCCAAATTAAAGTTAACAGTTTCTCTTAACTTTTTTTCTTTTATTTTACTTCTCCAACCCCTAAACTCGTTTCATTCCTTTATTTTATAACAAAAACAATATCCTAAATATACTAGGATATTGTTATGAGAAGTATTCGAACTAAACTTACACACACCTCCATCTAATGGGTGAAGAACATAATGTTTCTGTGGATGGAAAACTAACGCCTCACGAAACGATGATTGTTCAATTACGTCCTAGCGCCTCTCATGATGGCCATTATGATGGAACTATATTTATATATGATATATATTATGTTTATGTTTTCTTCATGCTTCTTTATTTTTTTTAATATCAAACCTTAATGGTTTCCATTATGGGTAAACACGATAATTTCATTTGAGGAAGTGCGGACTACCGCCCCCTCAAAGTGATATGACTCGTTAATACCATATGTGGGACATATAAAGGATGGATTTAATGATATTATATATGATATTATACTGGAATTATAATATACCTATGTATCATTATGTTTTAATTCCATTAAAATAAGAAATACAAATGAAAGTAGCGTTCATGCGTACATACGGCTTACCGTCTCCATGAACGGTGCATTTCATTTCTTACCCAAAAATGATATGTACTATTATAAATACATGTATATAATGAATATATATGATATATATGATATCTAAATCATGAATATCATTCTGTATATAATGAAATTTTGACCATGTGAACAAATTGTAACTATAAGGTGTTCATTTTTGACTCAAGTACCAAATATCAACAAAACGAACCTTATTAACTTAAATGATTACATAGTGTTTATAACATGGTAATAAGTGATATAAAAGGAATAATAAACTTGAAAAAGCTTCTTAAGCAAGTATAAATTAACTTTAGTTTATTATTCAGTATATTAAAGAATTAACGGGTCAAGTCGGACACGAGGTAAGGGGTTTCTTATCTCACTTTTGATTCTGTGAGATTTCCATTGTTCAACACTTATTTATTGCATGTGGTGTATTTTGTACTGCCATTTGATATATATTATCATGATTCTATTTATATTCATGATATTCTGTGATTCATTTGGTGGTTATTGACTATTTTTTATATGACTTGATTGATTACAACGAGGTAAGGGTTAATTATACAATCTCTTCATTATCCGAGGTTTTTGTTACGCAAGTATCTATTGGGACCTCTTTATCATCCACATCCATGTTTATTAAAAATGTATTTCAAAACATTCTTACTATTTTATAGACTATGGTTTAAAGTCATTTATACCCTTGTTTGACTTTTATAAGATGTTTATAAAGGAATCTTTCTGTCATTTTCCAAACAAGGTCCTTTATAACCTTTTCGACAAAATTAAGGTAAGAATGTCTTTTTTTAACTTATACGACAGGTGTGGCTATTTTCCATCATTATAACATTGTCTAAGATTCCCTTACAAGTTTATAAGAAAATTTTAAAAATAAATGTTTTCTTTATAATTATGTGACTCTTAAATGATTTCAAAATAGAAAGAGATATTTCTCTAAAAAAGGTTTTAATTTCATTTATGTCAACATCCTTTGATGGATTTTAAGTTTATTTGAAGTTGATTTATTATGATAGAAAACTTCCATGTTGTATTGAAGGTTTTGTGATATGTTTGACTATGGATATTCTATTTGTATACCATTCATGATTTATGGTTAAAGTATTGAAATTTTTTATGTAGTTTTAATATGAATGTTTATGTTATATTTCAAAATTTTCTTATGATGAATGTATTGGACTAGTATGTTCCGGGTTGGAGATCGGTAAAAGTAAGACCTCTGGGTTGGGGTCCGGTTATAGCAGACCCTCTGAGTTGGAGTCCGGTTATAGAGTCTCTCCGGGATAGAGTCAGGTTACAGAGGCTCTCTGGGTTGGAGTCCGGTTATAAAGGCTCTCCAGGATGGAGTCCAGTTACAAAGGCTCTAAGGGTTTGGGTCTGGTTACAGTTATCCCATAGGTCCTAGCACGAGGCCTTGACACTAAAATTCAAGTACAGTAATATACATTCCCTCATTATGAAAATAATATTGATAGTTCATGTGGTCATTCGACTAGTAGAATACCCATGATTATGTTTTATTATGGCATTATTTACTCAGCTCATATTCCTACCATAAAAGAATTCATGTTTATTATTGGTAAAGGCACGTGGTTTCAATTATTCACCATACTTAATATTTATGTTATCTTCGGTTGTATTTATTACCCTTACTGAGCGTTTGATCTCACCAATTTCTATGTTTTATTTTTCCCAGGATTCCAAGAAGTGTATTGTGATTGATATACAGGGTTAAGCTAAGGGAATAATGACATTCATAAAGGATTATTTATGTTGTCTTTTATGTTATAAAGTGTAATGTAACATTCATGTATGTAATCTATTTTCCAAGACTGCTAAACTAATCGGTCCTTTGGGACTTGATTCTTTGTAATCATTCCAATGTATTAAAATAATGCACCGACTCTTGGTAACTAGGGTCGGGGCATTACAACCGGACTGACCTTAGTTCGCTCGAACTCCACTTCCATTTATTGAACACCCTAATAAATAAATAAATAATTTATTCTCTTAAATAAATATTTTATTTATAAACTAATAAATAAATATTTATTAAATATTCAATAAAATAAATAAATATATTTAATTTAATTTATGCGATCATTTTAACTTGAATAAAATTATTCCACGGTCTTTAGAATAATATTTATTTCATTAATTAAATTAAAATAGAATTTAACCAATACCACCAAAAACACTTAGTGTTTGACCCTCTAGGATTCTTTCTCATTGGCATTAAGCGGGCTAGCCTAAAGTCCAAGAGTACTATCTAGCAATGGATCAAGGCACTCAAGAGAAAGAACATAAAGTCACAACAATGACATTGACATATGAACACTCACTATATAATATAATCCCTTTGTCGTAATATCTCATCAAGCAGGTTTCATGATAGTGTCATCAACTTTTATACTTGATATTTCATTCTTTTACTACCTGAAATAAACTCATCATTACACCATGGCCATGGAAATTTGCATGACGGTTATATTTCAATCAAAGGGATGAGATATCAACTTCTATAAATGGAAGGGACAAATACTTCACCAACTTATCCATTAATAACATGCCACTCGTAACGCACCCAACGTACCCTAATTCTTGCCAACTGCCTGCGTGATGGTTTTCATCAGTAAATCAAATTGCGCAAGTCGTGACACGTATTAATGATAATCTTAAAGTCTAAGGATCATTACACATGCTTGCAGATAGAAATATACAATGACACCAAAACATGCGGAATTCTTACTAGCGGGTCTGTTCTCATAATCTCCTATCTTGGAGATTACCAAGTGAAAACTTCATAAGAGGAAGTCTCATCTACTTATGATTACTCGCACCTAACAGTCTACATGCTATGTATCCGATCATAGTATGTCATCCAACCGCAGAACTATATTTAAGGATATTGTTATAGTATTTCAAGGTTCTCATCATAACGGGAAACTTCCATGACCTTATCAATGTAACAAATACTCTAGGACATTATTACATCATAGTCATGCAAAACAATGAACAATATGTAATAATACATTAAATATCCATGTAATCAAAGTAAAACCAGTTGTTTCTAGGACACCAACTCTTACAAACTCCCACTTGGACTAGAGACAACTGCCTACAAATTTCAGTCTGCTAGACCTCACATGATGATCATGTTTCTGCTAAGTCAAGGCTTTAGTCAAGGGGTCCACTGCGTTGTATTATATAGAAATACTACTCACTACAACTTCACCTCTCTGAGAAAAATCCCTCAAGAGATGATACTTCTTAAGTATGTGTTTCGTCTGCTGATGTGACCTTGGATCTTTTACGAGAGCCACTGCTGTAGTATTATCACAGTACTGTGTGATGGGATCTTTACTGCTAGGTATTACATCTAGATCCTGGACGAAGATTCACATCAAAACTACTTCTTTAGCTACCTCAAAAGCTGCGATACACTTGGAATCTAATGTAGAATTTGTAACCACACTCTACTTTGAGCTCTTCCAGCTCACTGCACCTCCATTCAAAGTGAATATGTATCCCGTTTGCGACTTCATGTCATCTTGATCAGTCTGGAAACTAGCATCTGCATATCCTATGATGACTAGTTCCTTATCTACTCTATAAACCAGGAACATATCCTTAGTATACCTCAGATACTTTAGAATAGTCTTGACTTCCATCCAATAGTGGTCACCTAGGTCAGCTTGATATCTGCCTACCGCACTCAATGCATAGGCGACATACAGCCTAGTACATAGCATGGCATACATGACTGACCCAATTGTTGATGTGTATGGAGTCCTTTCCATTATCTTTCTTTCCTCATGTTTCTGAGGTCACATTTTCTTATAAATATGAATGCCATGTGACGCTGGCAATAATTCCCTCTTGGATTGTTCCATACTGAATCTCTTCAGTATCTTATCAATGTATGTACTTTGACTTAGGCCTAGCAATCTATTAGATCTATCACAATGTATCTTGATCCCAAGAATATACGCTACCTCTCCCAATTCCTTCATGGAGAAGCATTTATTCAACCATGCCTTAACAGACTATAAGACCGGTATCTCATTTACAATAAGTAATATGTCATCAACATATACTATTAGGAAAACAACGACACTACCACTAAACCATTTATAGACACAAGGCTCACATTCATTCTTGATAAAACCAAATTCTTTTATGGCTTCATCAAAACTAATTTTCCATGACTTGGATGCTTTCTTTAATCCATAAATGGATTTCTACAACTTGCATACCTTATTGGCATCCTTTGGAGTCACAAACCCTTCAGGTTGTGTCATGTAAACATCTTTCTAAAGGTTCCCATTTGACATCCATTTTCCAAATCTCATAGTCATGGTAAGCTGAAATGGAAAGTAGAATTATGATGGATTTAATCATTGCAACTGGTGAGAAGGTTTCATCGTATTCAATTCCTTGATGTTGTTTAAACCCTTTTGAAACCATTTGTGCCTTATAGGTATTGACGTGTACTTCCATGTCCAGTTTCTTCTTGAATACCCATTTGCAACCAATAGGATTTACATCAACTGGAGGATCTACCAAAATCCAGACTTGGTTTTGGTACATGGAATCCATTTCAGAATTCATGGCTTCTTTCCACTTGGAAATGTCTGTGCCACTTATTGATTCCTTATAGGTTAGAGGATCATTATTATCAACTAATATTGAGTCACCATCCTCAGTAACTATAAAATTGTACCATTCCAGTTCTCTAACCTCTCTTATACTCCTACGTGGTACTTGTGTCTCTGGAAAAGGTTCTTATTCCACGGGGCTTTGTGGAATCTATTCTTGTACCAACTCTTGTATACCTTGATCCTCGACTTCATCGAAGTCTATCTTGATCCCACTATCTATTTTGGAGATGAGATCCCTCTCAAGGAATATGGCATGTCTTTCTAATATAACTTTTTTTTCTGAGGGGTTGTATAGGTAATATCCCCTTATTTCCTTGGGGAATCCTATAAAGGTACAATTTGTGCCTTGGGGTGTGAGTTTGTTACCTGAAGAGGCCTTAACAAACACTTTGCTACCCCACACATGTAAATTCGATAACATGTCTTTTCTTCCACTCAAGAACTCATATGGAATACCATTTATCGATTTAGTTGGTACTTGGTTTAGTATGTGTGCCTATGTTTGTAACGCATTCCCCCAAAAGGATAATGGAAGACTTTCATGACTCATCATTGATCTCACCATGTCCAACAAGGTGTGGTTCCTCATTTTGATTACACCATTACATTGAGGTGTGTAAGGAGAAGTGAGTTGGGATAGGATCCTAAACTCTCGTAAGTAATCAATGAAGTACTGATTAAGATATTCCCCATCTTGATCTGAGCGAAGTTTCTTAATATTCTTACCAAGATGGTTCTCAACCTCCTTCTTGTATTCCTTGAATTTATCAAAAGAATATGACTTATACCTCATTAAGTATATATATCCATATCTACTAAAATCATCAGTAAAAGTTATGAAGTATGAGTACCCACCCCTTGCTTCAACTAGAAATGGTCCACACACATCGGTATGAACCAATTCAAGAAGCTCTTTATCCATTTCACCTTTCCCACAAAATAGGAATTTGATCATTTTTCCTTGTAAACATGCATGACATATGCCAAGTGTTTTTAGTTCAAAAGAATCTAAATATCCATCTTGATGTAACTTTTTCAAGTGTTTCTCATTTACATTACTTAGTCAGTGATGCCAAAGTTGGTTGTGGTATGAGTCATGTGAAGTATCTTTGTCATCTATTGCCATTACTTGGTTTGTGTAATCCAACACATAAAGACCATTGTATGAATGTTCCCTACCAAAACAAATGATATATTTATAAAAGAAACAACATTCATTTCCAAACTTGAAAAAAAATCCATCTATATCTAGTCTGGATACAGAAATTGTATTTTTGGTTACAGAAGGCACATAAAAACAACCCTTTAACACCGAGATCATACCAGTTAGCAACGTGAGGTGGTAGTCCCCGACAACTATAGTTGAAAGTCTGGCTCTGTTGGCTACCCTTAGATCTACCTCCCCTCGATCAATCTTCTTGAATCTACCTGGTTCCTGTATTTGGATACATATGTGAGCACCACAAATTGTATCTAATACCCAATTTGTAGAAACAGATAGATTTCATTCAATAACAAATACACCTAAAGCTCCCCCTTGCTTTTTAGGCTGGGTGCAGTTCTTCTTCCAGTGACCCTTTTTTCCACATGTGAAACAAATAGCCTCATGTTCCCTTGCATCCCCTTTTATCTTCCTTTTCTTGGAAGGCTGTGAAGAATCTTTGTGCTTAAAGCTCTTCACCTTCCCTTTCCTCATATTCACCATAAGGAAAGAAGGATTTTCGCACTTCATATCTTTGTCCACTTGGAAAATGAGGATAAGAATATCATATAGATACTTCTCAATGTTGTTCATATTGAAATTGATAGCAAAGTTTGAGAAGCTCTGAGGGAGTGATGCAAGAATGAGATCGGTGTCTAGTTCTTCAGGGAGTTTAGATGCTAGAACCTCCAGGCACTCAATGAATCCATTGAGCTTGACTACATGAGGCTCAGCTGGGGAACCTTTTCCAAGATTACTCTAAAAGAGTACCCTAGAGATTCCAAACCTTTCATATCTTTCTCTCTCCTGGTAAAGACCACAGAGGTGCTCGAGCATGCTATAAGCATCCATGTTTTCATGAGACTTCAGGAGCTCACTGGACATTAATGATAACATCAAACATTGAATGTCAACCGCATCGTTCATATGTTTCCCATAGATCAGTAAATCCTCATCACTCGCCTATTTGGTAGGCGGATTAGGTAATGCAGACTCCAGTGCGTAAGACTCCCATTCATGGCGTAGGATAACCTGAAGGTGTCTAAACTATTCCTAGAAGTTACTACCAGTGAGGATGTTTTCTTTATACAGAATTGATCGCAGGGATAGTGTGGTTGAAGAGCTTGTCATTTTTATTCTATAATTAAAATATCATACCATTAGTACTTTCTTGATTACATTTTATGAGAAATAATAAATTTTATTAAGTATCCCACTATTTTGTCAAGTCCCAATGGCCCTCACCATTGAAATTGGAATGTCCAGTTTCCATGACATTCTAGTGGAAAGGATTCATATTCCCCTTCACATAACCCCAATAAGGGTTAGTCAAGATATTAGAAGGTTTTTAGGTAGGCATTTCTTTTCCAACTATGGGCTTGCAGCTCCTTGATCTGTTGAGTGGACTCCCTAATCCTGAAATCATGACTTTGGATTTCCTCGACTCTTGCCTCCAATATTACACCAAGTCTAGAAAGGGATATTCCTCTTGATGTAATATGGTTAAGTCAACCTGAAACCTTTCATAAGGGATTCCTGTATAAAAGTAAGTGTCCCAACAAGGGTTAGTCAAACACATAGTTTTATTGAGTTTTGCCCTTAATCAAGTAACGAAAGGCTTAGTCTGACTTAATATTTTATTTGAGGGATTTTTATCTCTTATGCATGAATTTCTTATTATCACATGATTTTTAATATTAAGTGGAACTTACTTAAGTGATTAACCATGTCTTGATAATATTTATGAATAAGTATGGTTTATTTTAGTTCCATCTTGCATGTTTGTTTAATTCGTTAATTATGTGATTGAAACCACACATCCATAATGATAAACCATGAAAATGACAGAAATAAAATAAAGTAAATGGCATGATCATGAGCTTTTCTAATGGTTAGTTTATCTAACAGTTGATAAACTAACCCTATCCTAGGGGAGAAACACCTTGAACCTTTTGGGTTTATGTTTATAGCTTCCACCTGTCCACCTCTGTATCTCCTGGGATTGGTTTTGTCTCGACTCCAGCTTGAACCTCCTCAAATATCTTGGGAGTTCCATCCATTAAATATTACCTTTTTTTAACACACATGTAGGTGTGGGGTAAAATGGGGTTTTACATAAAAGAAACCTTGGGCACGCAAGCCCTATATATTAATGAAAAGAAGGCTCACAGGCCAACAAATTTAATTCAAATAAATAAATTAAAAGAAACCATCCACATACAAAGGTCTTGGTCTAGCTCATGATCATCCATACATGCAACGATATTTACTCATAAATAAAACTAGCATTCAATTCTTTAATCGTTCTTGTTTAAGATAAATCAATCTTGAATCAATTAATTTTCATCTTTAATTAATCAATCATTTTATCTTAAATACTTTTCTAAATTTCCTTGAGATTCTCATCCATCATAATTTTAAACAAATAAATTCATTTAAAATTATCTTTGAACGTAACTTTTACCTTGGAGGCAAACCGGTGAATTCTTATTCATAACTACCCAATGAGTAGAAATGAACATTACACAAATGTTAAATTAAAAACATATATATAAAACACCTATCACATGTTGTGCCTCATCTTTACACTTGCACGATGGTACACATATCAAGGGTTTGTATAATATAATAATAAATTTTAATAAATCTCCATAATTTGGATGAGTACACAATGTGTAGTTCTAAATACACAGCATGTACTATTGTTCACCATCCATCCAAAGTACACGCCAGGGGAAATGGTGTCTGAGTTTACTTTGGAAATCTTCAGAGTACACGGCGTGTCCAGTTGGCCACACACCATGTAGTTCCTCGTTACACGGTTTCCAGTCGGGCTAGCCGTGTACGGGGTACACGGTTCAACCCTAACCCAAAGGGACTACATGCCATGTCCATTTGGGTCACATGGCATGTAATTTAGAAACTGTGTTCCACGTATTCCTAGTCAACACACATAGTCATTTAAGACTTATAAAGACTCCAACACACGGCTTGGTTTGGCGGACCAGTCTGATGTATTGAATCTTGACTACACAGCATGTACTGTCGAATACACTTCGTGTGTTCTAGTGTTGTACGGCCAGGAAGCTTTGGCACCTCTGGAAGAGATCCTCTATTTTATTTTAATCAAAATTAAAAGAAAAGATTGTTTCTGTAAGGTGAACGAGAAACGAAAGAGGAGGAATAGATCATGATATTCAGATTTGCATAATGATTAAATTGAATTGAAATAACTAAATTATTAAATTTGTAATTCATCAAATAAATATTTAAATAATTATAAACTATGATGTAACCGCTCTGATACCACTTGAAGGTTCTGAGCGTAGCAGAAGCGTGGTTGGGGCGGAACCCAATTCGGATTTTTACCATGATCAATTATTATTTTGGGATCAATATGATGATGAACGATATTCTCCATGGAATATAATCAAATATTTAGATAAAGAAGAAAGAGTCCTGAAACCTTTAGAGAGGATCTTGCACATCATGTTTATAATTAATTTCATAAAGAAAAATAATACCTGGATCTTTGGTATTTTTCTTCATTGATGATGTTGATCGTTTGGAATGACCCTTACGGATTATCTCGTTGTGCTTGTAAGGATCCAAACTAGAATCTCTCTAGAGGTGATCCACACGTGCTCTGATGGCCTTTGATCGACAATGCTCATTCTCCGGGTGCTAGTGCGGCGAAGTCAGTGTCTTGTGTCGGTAGTTCTTGATTTCTTGTTCTTAGGCCTTGAAGAACGTATCTCGTTCTTGAGAGGGAATAGAATAGGATTCGAGAGAGAAATTGTTTGGCTCAACAATTCTCAATTCACCAGGTGTGTGGTGTGGGTTATAGTACAATAGGCCTACTTATCTATTTATATACATGGAATTTTAGTTACAATATTTAATTGCATAGAAACAATTAAATACATTCATGAACTTAGAGAAAACTCATGCTCATAATAATAATACCACATCATTATTTATGGTGCACTAACTTGCGAAAAACAGAATTATAAAATAAAATTCTACGTTACAAAATAATAGCACTATCATTATTATTTTAACTTGTGCCAACTAGTTAAATAATTATTTAACGTCTTACAAATAATTATTTTACTACTGGACTGACCTTGGTCTGCTCAAACTCCACTTCCATTTATTGAACACCTGAATAAATAAATAAATAAATTATTATCTTAAATAAATATTTTATTTAAAAACTAGTAAATAAATATTTATTAAATGTTCAATAAAATAAATAAATATATTTTATTTAATTTATGCGACCATTTTAACTTGAATAAAATTATTCCATAGTCTTGAGAATAATATTTATTTCATTAATTAAATTCAAATAGAATTTAAACAAGACCACCAAAAAAAACTTAGTGTGTGACCCTCTAGGATTATTTCTCATTGGCATTAGGAAGGCTTGCCTAAAGTCCAAGAGTACTGTCTAGCAATGGGTCAAGGAACCCAAGAGAAAGGACATAAAGTCGCAACAATGACATCCACATACGAATGCTCACTATATAATATAATCCCTTTATCACAATATCTCATCAAGTAGGTTTCATGATAGTGTCATCAACTTTTATGCTTGATATGTCGTTCTTTGACTACTGGAAATAAACTCATAGTTACACCATGGACATGGAATTTCATGCAACAGTTCTATTTCAATCAAAGGGCTGAGATATAAACTTCCATAAATGGAAGGGACAAATCCTTCTTCAACTTATCCATTAATAACATGCCACTCGTGACGCACCCAACATACCCTACTTCCAGCCAACTATCTGCGTGAAAGTTTTCATCAGTAAATCAAAGTGCACGATTCGTGACACGTATTAATGATAATCTTAAATTATAAGGATCATTATACATGCTAGCAAATAGAAATATCTGATGACACCAAAACATGCGGAATTTCTACTAGCGGGTTTGTTCTCATAATCTCCTATCTTGGAGATTACCAAGTGCGAACTTCATGAGAGGAAGTCTCATATGCTTACGAGTACTCGCACCTGAAGGTATTCATGCTATGTGTCTGATCATAATATTCCATCCAACCACAGAACTATATTTAAGAATATTGTTATATCATTTCAAGGTTCTCATCATAGCAGGGAACTACAATTACCTTATCAATGTAACAAATACTCTAGGACATTATTACATCATAGTCATGGAGAAAAATGAACAATATGTAATAATAAATTAAATATCCATGTAATCAAAGTAAAACCAGTTGGTTCTAGGATACCAAATCTTACAGTATCACCCTGACCCATCTCATGTGTTTGATTTTGAGGATGTTGAGATTGAGGATGATACATCCTTTGATGATCATCTGATTCATATTGTGGATCATAGTGAGAAAGCCTTTCAAGGCAAGATTTTATCTTCGGTTAGAGTTTTTTGGTAGCATGGTAAATGCTAAGAAGAAACTTAGGAGAGGAAGAGATAGATATGTGGGCTCAGTGGAAAAATATCTTTTCTTTGGAAGCTTAGTGATTCTTGGAAGCACGGATCAAGAATGAGATATTATAAGGTGGAAAGGTTATAGGATCATAGACTTCATGGAGGTACGTTCTTGTTTAAATTTTGGTTTTAATCCATAAAAGATGGATAATTAAATGTTTATTGGGAGTATTAGGAGGATCGGGGGTGTTACAGGGGTTTGGAACATGAGAGAAAAGGGAAATAGGGCTATCTTTTTCATGTTGTATGATTACCACATGTTTAGTTATAACCATGTGCCCAAACTATACTAGCCAAGAGGATGGTTGCATGGTTAAGTAAACCTTGCAGGGGGGAAATCCAAACTGTGTAGTTTGGGATATAGACATTTCACATGGTTAGCATAGGGTTTGTGAGACCGTGTGAGATCCCTAGGTAACCGTGTGAGTTAGACCCTTCTTGGAAATATTCATGTGCATGGTTGGCTCACGATTTGGAAAACTATGTGACCAAACTATGATCCCCATTAAAATTTGTATTTTACAGTTTTTTTCCCTTGGGATTTTAATTATTCTACCCAATTTATTCCCTCATTTCTTCTTCATAAACCCTATTGATGAACCTAAACTCTAAAATCTTCCCAAGGGTTTATATCCTTAATTTATAGGCTGTTTGAAGTGTCTTTATGTGTGGATAGAAGCTCCGAGTAAGTCTAATTCTTCTCTTTGATCTCTTTTATGGATTAGGGCTTGTGGTTTCTTTAGTCATCTTTCAAAGCCCTAAAACCCTCTTTTTCTAGTGGATCTTAGGTTGGGGATTCAAAGGGTTTTTGAATTTAAGTCAAAGGTTGTGGTTAAGGATGAGTTCATATTCAGAATCTAGGTAGGTGGTCTACAAGTTATATCCCATGGTCTTGTTGTTGATTTGTGCATGTATTTTTGAGTTATTAGTTCTCTCTTGTTGTGCTTTTGACACCTTTAGTGAGTTTTGGTAAAATGGTTGGATAAATGATGAATTGAATCTCTCATGATCCTCGTGGGATGTATTTAGGATGATTAGACCGGTTTAGGGCCACCCATGGTGTGTACCAACATTCTCAAGCATGTAAAATTATTATATTAAGCATATAGTTGATTTGTATTGAAATACATCCCATGATAAATATGATGAAATGTTAGTTTAAATTATAAATAGGCACTAATGTTAGTTGTGTATAGTTGTTGGAAATGGCATAAGGGATTGTTTGGCATGATATGAAAAAGGGTTAAATGGATTAATGTGAATGTGTTAAATAGATTATGAGTTTGTAATGAAAATGAGCAATGGATTAAGGAATAAAATAGGAAATGGGTTGAATGGGACATGATAAATAAATGGAAAATGTGCTAATGGGTTAAGTATTGATGATGATTCATAGGTTTTATGGAATGTGAAATGTAAATATTATGTGTATTGGTTGTTTATGGTTTCTGATATGGTTTATGTGGTAAATGGATATATAAGCATGTGAACATTTCTTGGTAGTGTGGAGTATTGGACTTGAGGATCTACACCCATGGGTCGGGTTAGATTGATCTATAAAACCCACCATTATAATGCATGGGTTAGGGAATGGGACTGGGGATCTATTCCTTTAACGTTTACATTTGATGAGAGTTCATAGATTGAAGCTCTAAGGTAAGTGTGATGTATTGTTTATGAAATGTTTATCCCTAGTGAGGTGGGAAGCTTGACTTTTTCCCTTATGCATGGTAATTGACTAGAATAGGTCATAGTGTAGATGATATAAATTCTTGACCCATGAAATAAGTGATGAAAATGGAATGAATGATGAAAATGATTAAATTAAATATTATTAACTAATAGAATCAAAGTTATCTTCTGTTTGTCTTATTAGTTATTTAGTACATGAATGCACTCTATGTTTAGAATAGATATTTTGTAGACACCATTAGTGGTGGCCTAATAAGTTTCAATCATACACTGCTCGGGCCGCTATTTGGTGCCTGAGCATATTTCATGGTTGTAGGTCATGATAAGGGTAAAGGACCTATGTTAGGGAGTTGAGTTAAGATTGGTATGTGCATGGTTGAGGATCCACACTTAGAGTTAGGGACCATTTTTGGGATTCAGTTGTTGGTATTTATTTTGTTATTTCCATTACTTCTATCACTGTTAGTATGAAATGAAATATTTATTATTTGGATGTGGTTGTACTCTATTTGGGAATTGGTTGGTAATGAATGTTTCTAGTTATTTGGTTATTGTTACTTTATTTCATATATTATATGTTATGGATTAACCTGGTAAAGTGGGTATAGTCTCCCCACATGATCTATTAGACTCTCACCGCTAGTCAAAAACCTATATCACAGGGGAGGTGTGCTTGAGGTCATGTGGTGACCTAGATCAGGGCACCATTTTAGTGGATTCTGGGTCAGGGATGTTACATGTGATATGGAACATGTCCTAAAAAATTAAGTTTGAGACAGAGAAAATGTGTGCAGCTTTTATAACATTTGAATCAATACCTCATGAAATATATAAATTCAAAAGGAACTTTAAATGCCATTATAAAATTTTTATTCATGATATAATATTTCAATAGGTATCATATGCACCATATAAAATAAATTATGTTCATAATATGAAAACATGTCTCCAAAAAGGAAGTTTGAGATGAGAAACCCTTACAAAGATTGTAACATTGAAGTGAGAGTTAATCAATTAAGTAATTATGTGTAAAAAATTAAAACCATATAAAACAAGTGGAAATACAAAATAAAATAATCAGAGAACATTATGCACATAATCTTGGTATAACATTGTCAATGAAGAAGTGTTATAACCCAATGAATAAAAATTGAGTTAAGAAACCCCTTACCTTACATCCCAAATTTCCTCATACATACACTACATTCATGGATAAAAAAATAAATTAATTATATAATTTATTCACTAAATATTTCATGTTTATTAAATTATGATTATCCATTATTATCATGTTTTGTTAATTTACTAAATCAGTATAGTTCACATCATTCGTTTTGGGGTTGTTCTATCCATAATCTACATAAAGGTTCATTATATTCATAAAGGTCAAAGGTATTAGTTAAATGTTTTCATAAACTATATAATATTAAAGGGATAGGGTCTATATAATTCTATAATTAATGAAGTTAAATAGACCATCTAATTGTTACCATCCTAAAAACCTTCCTTAATAAGACATTTCTTATGGTTAAAAATAACCATGTTTATTTACATTTACTTTCATTGTTATAATGGATAATTTATCGTTATATAATTTTTATATTAAATATTAAAATCAATTTTCAAAAATACCCATAAGATACTTAAATTCATTAAAACATCATTGTTCACATAGGTTGCGTAAAACTACCAAGGTGAATGGCATTTTTCAAAAGTGTTTAAAAGAATTGTAAACATAGTAAATATTTAAGTTTTAAAAAATATATTTTCTAATACATAAAACACTTATTTAGGATAAAATTTTATTTATTACTTTCATTAATGAAAAAGTGATAAGGTAATTTGAAATTAAAAGACTATCTATGAAAAACCTTTATTTTTATATAATAACAGCTTATGGTGAAGAGTTTGTTGAGTGTCATGACCCGACCCTATCGGTCTTGAGCCGCAACTACCCCAAGACCGCCTCCATAGGCTTGGGGCTGGCGATAAGCGCCGAAGGCATAATAATATTGGGGAGGCCTTTTCTTAAGTACCTGTACACACACATAGCCCACTCAATTCAGAAGTGCAGAGTAAAAAGAAAACCAAAGGAAAAATAACTATAACCCAACCACAGTCATGAATCAACCTATAAATAGAAAAAAAGTAAAGTGGTGAAAAGTACAGACAAGATACTGAACAGAAAAAGGGAAAAACACGCGCCCAACCCAAAAGGTGCCACAACCTGGCAACAGGTAAACAAAAGTAAATAGCTAGTGAGTCTCACACCTGAAAGTCCTACTATGACCACTGAACGCATCCCAAGCTCCTATTTCCTCTACGCTCCTCTGTAGTCTCGATTGACCTGTCCATTGTCTGCAAGGGCACACCAAGTGTGGGAAAAGCCCAAGTAGCGGTGAGTATAAAGATACTCAATAGGATGCCCTGAAAGCTCGAGGGAGCAATAAAGGAGGCACTAAAATGGTGAGAGGTAGACAGAAAAAAGAACAGTGTAAGAGTATAATAGAGAGAGTATAGCTCAACCCAACAAAAGAAAGGAAGTAGACTCATCCCAACCAAGAGGTTCTAGACACAGAAAGCATGTGGAATACCCCACGTGTCTTCGCCCCTCCTAGAGGGAGAGTAACTAAACCCAAGGAGTTGGAACAAAAGTAGGGTGTATATATATATTCTCAACAAGAAATCCAAAAAAGTGTGTAAGGGGATCTTTATCTCTAAGATTATCCTAGGAAAAGTTGCCAACGGTTCTAAGGATATCCATCACTGATGCCCAAAAGTCCTGCATGCCAAATCTGTCTCATCACTAAACCGTACAACCAAGAGTCTCGCTTCGGTAATCATAGAGAAAAGTCCCTAACTAGACTCATATAAAGGTATGAGTCTAAAAGAAGTCATCGGGTAACCCACTACCCAACCCAACTGGAGGCTAAACCCTAAAAGGTCGTCGGGTGACCCACTACCCAGCCCTGTTGGAGGGTAAACCCTAAAAGGTTGTCGGGTCACCCACTGCCCAGCCCTGCTGGAGGGTAAACCCTAAAGTCAATGGGTAACCCACTTCCCAGCCCCATTGGAGGGTAAAACCTAAGGTCAATGGGTAACCCACTGCCCAGCCTCGCTGGAGGATAAACCCTGATACGCTAGTGGGTAACCCACTGCCCAGCCTCGCTGGAGGGTAATCCCAGAACTGGTCTGATAACTCTGCATTGCCCGTGCCATCATTGGGTGTCACTAACATCGCTATCGTGTTTTGGTTCGGAGTGAATCAAAGGAAACTCCAACAAACACACTTTTATGTTTCCACATTTAATGAGATCTTGAAATAGGCTCTGCACGACCAAACAGATTACACCATTGTAATCCTCGCAGAAAAACACGCGAGATAGACTACTTAATCGCTGGAAACGGACTCCCAACGAAAAAGTTATTCAACACCACCTTATGCCCATACGGCATATCATGGGGCCCACACCTCGGTCCCGAAGGAGGTCAGGTGAATTGCGTCATCGCGATGCTCTCGTAACAATACACCAAAATGACTACTCATTCACCCCGAACAGACATCTGATGAAAAAGTCGCAAAACACTGCTCAAAGCTTAAAGGATGGCCCGTGGGGCCCACACCTCAACTTCGGATTCAATGCCTAAAACCACCATGGTCTACATCGTCTCGACACCAGGGTTAGAACACCACTGACAGTGCCTTAAACGGACTCTGGATGTGTTCGCGCCATCCGAAAGAAGAATCACGACGAGGTACTTAACGAGCATGTCATGCCACCAAGCCCCCGTATCAGGAATTAAAAATCCCTGAGACTATTTCAAAATCTCCTTCTCGAGCCGAGGATTGCACTATCATAGACATCATGCAAAACGGACACCCGTAGTGGAAGTTACGGGTGTCCAAAGACAAGGGGGTTAACCCCTTTGGGCTGGACCGGCTCGGTCCAACCGGTCCACCCGGCCTGGGCCGGCCCGCAGCGCCAGCCCACGGCCCTTCCGTGTGGCCCGTCCAATGACCCTCGGTCCACCAGGACAACCAGCCCTCGTGTCTTTTCTCTGTCCCGCTCGGAGACCCCCCGAAGGCGGGTCTCGGTCTCTCGCTCGGGGTCGCGCGCCCTAACCCCCGTCGCACCCCGCACTGGCGACCTCCGCCCCCCGCCGCCACCTGGGACCGCCGCCACCACCTGGGTTCGTTGTGCCACCGATTGGGAACCACGCCGCCACCTAGGACTGCACTGCCGCCACCTGGGAACCGCGCTGCCCCCTAGGACCGCACCGCCGCCGCCTGGGAACCGCTGGAAACCCCTGGAACCACTGGAAAACGGGGAAAAAATGGCCGGAAAACTTCCTGGGGTCACCCTAGACACCCCAGGACTCGAAAATTTGATCCAAAATGATCGTTGGGAAGATCTAATCTAATCCTACGCAACTATTGGCTTCACTTGACAAGAAAAAAGCATTTCGACTCAATGAATTTTATTTGAAGAGGTTGCGGGAATTAAAAATGAAAATACACGATCCTACCTCACAGGGCGTAGCCCGTCGCTTTGCCGATGATCCTCCAGATCCACCGCGCTTTGGAGAGGTGGGGAGAGGGTCTTGAATCTTGTTTAGAGGTATTCCGCCAGGTAGAATCAAGGGGGAAGGAGGAGGAGGGGCGGGAGAAGTGTTTAAGTAGAGAAACACAAACACCCACTAGTAGGCTCTGTGCCCGAAATTTCGGCAAGGTCGGGGTTAAGTTTCCTATAGGGTAAAATACACATTCTATGCGTAATGAAGGTCTTGGAATTTTAATCCGAGACTCCATTCATAAGTTGTAAAGTTCACGCCCGAGGCCACTAAATTATGAAAATGCCCCTTATGGTGTTTTCCAAAGAAGGGTCGCGCCCGCGAAAGTTACACCCCTCCTAGGGTAAACGACACATTCCGGACTCAATGGTGCCCTATGTTTTCCCATCCAAACAATTGTTTAGGAGTTATTCTATTTATTTTTCATGTACAGTGTAAACGCACTTAAAATTTAATTCCGGCCACACCGGGGCTTGGAATCTCACGCTGTCTGAACGCCCTGCTCTGGAATAACTTCAAGAAAATTTCAAAGTCTTACAGGCTCAAAACCTGGGTTCTTACATCATTCCCTCCTTCAAGTTTTTCGTTCTTGAAAAACAAAACTACAAAAACAACTCGGGATACTGAGCCCACATCTGGCTCTCCCGTTCCCAGGTGCTCTCCTACACCCTCTCGTGCTGCCACAGCACACGAACCAAAGGAATGGTCCGTCCACGCAGTGTTCACTCCTTACGGTCCTCAATCGCCACTGGGTGCTCCGGAAAGGTGGATCCATACTCAATGTCCAGATCTCCCCAGTAGATAATGTTCATGGGGTCATGCACTTATTTCCTCAGTTGCGACATGTGGAAGACGTCATGCACCCTCTTCAGCTGTGGGGGTAGATCAAGACGGTAGGCAACCGCACCAACCCAGTGCATGATCTCAAAGGGCCCAATGAACCTCGGGGATAGCTTGCCTCCCCAGCCAAACCTCCATGTTCCACACCACGGGGAGACCCTCAGAAAGACATGGTCCCCCTGCTCGAACTCTAAAGGCTTGCGACGACGATCTGCGTAGGACTTCTGTCTGCTCTGAGCCATCCTCATCTACTCACGAATGACTTGCACCTTCTCTGTCATCACCCGCACCAACTCTGGGCCCATGAGGGAGGTCTCCCCAACCTCCGTCCAGCATAATGGTGACCTGTAGGGTCTCCCGTAGAGGGCCTCAAAAGGTTCCATGTCAATAGTAGAGTGGTAACTGTTGTTGTACGTGAACTCCACCAAGGGAAGGTGATCCTCCCAGCTCAGGCTAAAGTCTAACATGCACGCCCTGAGCATATCCTCCAACACCTGGATAGTGTGATCGGTTTTCCCGTCTTTCTGAGGGTGAAAAGTTGTACACATCCACAGTCGAGTCCTGAATTCCTCCTACAGGCCTCGCCACAAATGCGATGTAAACCATGTGTCTTGGTCAGAGACAATCGTCGAGGGTACTCCATGAAGGTGAATGATCTTCCGAACATACAGCTTCCCTAGACTCTCCACTGAGCTCTGATCCCTGATGGAAAGGAAGTGCGCCGACTTCATGATTTGGTCCACTATCACCCAAATGGAATCATGGCCCTTCGCTGTATGCGGAAGCCCTATGACGAAGTCCATAGATATGTCATCCCACTTCCACTCTAGGATATCAAGGGGATGAAACAACCCTGTCGGAACCTGATGCTCTGCCTTCACCTACTAACATGTAAGACACCAAGAAATGAACTCAGCTATGCTCTACTTCATGCTAGACCACCAAAACTGTAGCTGAAGGTCTCTGTACATTTTCCCCACACCGGGATGTATAGCCAAGGGAGAAGTGTGGAACTCCCGCATCACCTCCTTCTGCATCTCCACTGGTACTACATCTCGCCCCTGTAACAGGATCTCGTGATTCCCTCCTTTAGAATACCCATCGAGTGCATCGCCCGTGGATATCTGATCACACAGTACCTCGCTGTCGACATCCCCCAGCTACGACCCTATCACATGCTCAATGAGTGAAGGAGTCAACACCATCGACTGTAGAAAAGTCATAACCTCATACTCCACCAAGGTCAGCTGTAGGGAAGCCAACTGCTCTGAAGCTTCCCGCACTAAACGAGCCTGGGACTTCCTGCTAAGGGAATATTCTACTACGTTGCCCTTCCCTTGAGTGTAGACTATCTCAAAATCATAGTCCTACAGAAACTCCAACCAGTTCCTCTACCTCAAATTCAAATCCCTCTGAGTGAAGATGTACTTGAGGCTCTGGTGATCTGAGTAGACCACAAAACTCTCACCCAGAAGGTAGTGTCTTCATAACCTCAAGGCGAAGACCACCGCTTCCAGCTCCAAATCATGAGTCGCATAATTCTTCTCATGGGGCCTCAACTACCTCGACCCATATGAAATAATTTCCCGCTGATGCATCATTACACACCCGAGCCTAGCTCATGAAGCATCGTAGTAAACCACAAACTCAACGCCCTCCTCTGGCAGCCTCAACACTGGAGCACTAGTCAACCTCTGTCTCAACTCCTTGAAGGCCTTCTGGCACTGATCAATCCAGATGAACAGTCATCCCTTCCATGTAAATGTGGTCAAAGGGGAAGCAATCCTAGATAAATCTTCCACAAACCTCCTGCAGTACCCTGCCAAACCAAGGAAGTTTCGCACCTCTGACGCATTCTTGGGTGGCTCCCAAGTAAGCACTGCCTCTATCTTTGCAGGATCCATGGCTAATCCCTGCTCCATAATGACATGTCCTAAAAAGTGAACCTCATGAATCTATAACTGACACTTCAAGAGCTTCCCATACAGCTGGTGATCTCGGAGTAAGTCTAGGACCATCCTCAAATGTTATGTGTGCTCCTCTTCCATCGCAGAGTAGATGAGTATGTCGTCAATAAAGACAACCAAAAATCGGTCCAAGCACGGCTGGAAGATTTGGTTAATCAAATCCATGAAAACAGAGGGGGCATTTTTCATGCCAAAGGGCATCACCAGAAACTCGTAATGCCCATATCAACAATGGAAAGCCAACTTTGGTATGTCATCCTCACGAACCCGCAACTGGTGGTAGCCGGATCAAAGATCGATCTTGGAGAACCACTTCGCACCTCTCAACTGGTCGAAGAGGTCGTCGATCCTTGGAAAATGGTACTTATTATTTATTATGGCCTAATTCAGGCGACGATAATCTACATAAAGCCGCAGACTCCCATATTCCTTTTTCACAAAAAAAATCGGAGCTGCCAGGGGGGACAAACTGGGCCTGATGAATCCCTTCTCACAAAGGTCATCCAGCTGAATTCGTAGCTCCCAAAGCTCTGTGGGTGCCATCTGATAAGTCTCACATGATATCGGGGCATTCCCCGGCTGCATGTCAATACAGAACTCCATCTATCGCCTCGGAGGTAGTCCCGGGACATCCTTGGGAAAGACGTCCATGTAGTCCTCTACAATGATAGGGATCCAGGTGCCTGTAGCATCTACTGTTCTGAGATCCATGCTCACCAACTGGTGAGAAAAAGGTCGTGGTCTCCTGATTAGAGTACCCGTCTGCTCTAACACAAGGTCTCGTTCACCAAGGATGGTGAACCTCGTCCCATCAGAAAACACACCTCTGAATCGTCTGTGACGACATTTGATCTGGGCGTGAACCATAGAAAGCCAATACATGCCTAGGATGACATCATAAGGTTCCATCATGATGATGAGTAGGTCCCACATGAAACTCGATCCTTCGAATGACAGTTCGCACTGTCTGTAGATAAATTTCACCAACGAGGCACTTCTCGTAGGAACCTTGACGATAAGTGCAGGTGTCAGCGCCTCTACTAGAAGCTCCAACTCCCGTACCAAAAGGAGTGATATAAAGGAGTGGCTAGCACCTGTGTCTACTAGTACCGAATCAAGCATAGAGTTAACACAAAGTGTACCTCGAACCATCTCTTGTGTTGGGGGGTCACAAACACCCATATACTGAAGTTTCCCACAGCCCCTATCGCCAGCTCCCTGAGCCTAACGTGGGTCACCCGGTGGTGGCGGTGGAAGGACCTCGAAACGTTGTCCCCCACCTCCAGGTCCTTCCGCTCTACCTGCGCCGCCTCCCTGAGGGCCACCCTGTCCTCACCTGGGGGATCCCTGGTCACGGTGCTGCCTCTGCCACTACGATGCGCCCACGACCTGCCACGGCTGCTCGGTATGCCTGGTGGGGCAGTCCCATGCTAGGTGACCCCGTCCGTCACAAGCATAGCACCAGCTCTCTCCTGACTACCCCGGTGCTCTACGGTGCCACTGCGGTGTACGACCCTGCCCCTGAGTCTGCTCACAGAAGGGTCTCCTCGACTGAGGCTCTCCTCTCTGTCGCCTGCCTGCTACCGAAGACTCTACTCTGAAACGGCCACTGCTGGGCCCTACCAGCTGGCATCCCTCAGCCAAGAAGCTCTCTATTATGAGTGCCCACTCTAGCACCCCAGCATAAGTAGGGATACACAGGGGTACTACACTAGCACGGATCTCCCTGTGAATACCCTGCTCAAACTTCTGCGCCCGGAAGTAACTATCGCGGACCATATCCTACGAGTAGCGTGTCAGATCGGTAAACTGAGCTGAGTACTGCGCCACGGTCATCCCCCCTACTTCATCTCCAGAATCTCCTGAATCTGAACGGAGCGTAAACAAGATGGGGAGTACTCCTCCCGGAAGAGCTGCTGGAAGCTATCCCACGTGAGAGACGACTCGTTGTGGGTCTACGTAACCAACCCCCACCAAAGTCCGACCATCCTGAGGAAAAGGTTGGTAGCTAGGTCTACTATCTCATCCACTGGTGTCCGTACCAGCCTAAAAAGTTGGTCCACGGACTCTAGCCAGTCTTCCGCTGCCTGGGGATCTAGCTCTCCGCGGAACTTCTGTGGCCGCTGACGCTGGAAGTCTCGGAGCGCACTCAGCCTGTGCTCAAACTCGGCCTGTGATGCTAATACTAACTGCCTCTATCCAGGTGGAGGGGCTACTATTGAAGCACTGGGTGGAAGGGGATCACGTGAGGGTCCCTGAACTAACACCTCATTACTCTCTAGGTCGTCGTCACGAATTGGAGAGGGTAACCTAGCTAGCTATTGTCATGGGGGAATCCTGAAAATTATCAAGGATTACCGCGATCAGATGAGCATATATATATATATATCAGTAATAACAAAGGGTAGATGAATCAACAATGACATTCAAAGAATCAATCCTACCGGATGCATGTTTCAAAGTTCCCCGCAACAAATGTCTCAGCATGCCGAGTCGACAAGCAGGTTATCAGGGTCCTGGTGAATGGATACATCGGCCGCCCGTACTATCACTAGACTCCCTAGCCTGAGAGACGCTCTCAGGACATGTCGACACTATTTCCCTAAATCCCAACCAATTCCTTTTTAGGGACGTCCGAACAACATCCCAAGGAATGAACCAGCTCTGATACCACTTTGTCATGACCTGGCCCTACCGGTCTCGAGCCGCAACTACCCCAAGCCCGCCTCCATAGGCCAGGGGCCAGAGACAAGCGCTGAAGGCATAATAGTATCAGGGAGGCCTTTTCCTATGTACCTATACACACACACATATCCCACTCAATGCAGAAGTGCAGAGTAAAAAGAAAACCAAAGGACAAACAACTATAACCCAACCACAGTCATGCATCAACCTCTAAATAGAAAAAAAATTAAAGTGCTGAAAATTACTGACAAGATACTGAATAGAAAAAGGAAAAAACACGCGCCCAACCTAAAAGGTGCCACAAACCAGCAATAGGTAAACAAAAGTAAACAGCTAGTGAGTCTCACACCTGAAAGTCCTTCTACGACCACTGAATACAGCCCAAGCTCCTGTGTCATCTACACTCCTCCGTAGTCTCGATTGACCTATCCATCGTCTGCAAGGGCACACCAAGTGTGGGAAAAGCCCAAGCAGGGGTGAGTATAAAGATACTCATTAGGATGCCCTGAAAGCTCGAGGGAGCAACAAAAGAGGTACTAAAACGGTGAGCAATAGAAAGAACAAAGAACAGTGTAAGAGTACAATAGAGAGAGTGCAGCTCAACCCAACAAAATAAAGGAAGTAGACTCGTTCCAACCAAGAGGGGATAGACATGGAAAGCACATGGCATACCCCGTGTGTCTTCACCCCACCTAGAAGGAGAATAACTGAACCCAAGGAGTGGGAACAAAAGTAGGGTGTATATATATATGATCAACAAGAAACTCGAACGAGTGTGTAAGGGGATCTTGATCTCCAAGATCAGCCCAGGAAAAGTTGCCAACAGTTCTACGGGTATCCATCACTTATGCTAAAAAGTCCCACATGCCAAAGTTGTCTCATCACTGAACCTTACAACCAGGATCCTCGCTCCAGTAATCATGGAGAAAAGTCCCTAACTAGCCTCATAGAAATGGTTGAGTCTGAAAGAAGTAATCAGGTAACCCACTGCCTAGCCCAACTGAAGGGTAAACCCTAAAAGGTCATCGGGTGACCCACTGCCCAGCCCTACTGGAGGGTAAACCCTAAAAGGTCATCAGGTAACCCACTGCCCAGCCCCGCTAGAGGGTAAACCCTAAAGTCAATGGGTAACCCACTGCCCAGCCGCACAAGAGGGTAAACCCTAAGGTCAATGGGAAACCCACTACCCAGCCTCACTGGAGGGTAAACCCTGATACGCCAGTGGGTAACCCGCTGCTCATCCCCACTGGAGGGTAAACCCTAAACTGGTCCGATAAATTCGCCCTGCCTGTGCCATCACTAGGTGTCACTAACATCGCTACTATGCATTGGTTTGGAGTGCATCAAAGGAACCTCCAAAAAACTCCCTTTTATGTTTCCACATTTAATGAGATCTCAAAAGAGGCTTCGCACGCCCAAACAGATTACACCATTGTAATCCTCACGGAAAAAAACACGAGATAGACTACTTAATCGCTGGAAACAGACTCCCAACGAAAAAGTTATTCAACACCACTTTATGCCCATACGGCATCTCGTGGGGCCCACACCTCAGTCCTAAAGGAGGTCGGGTGAACTACGCCATCACAATGCTCTCGGAAAAACACACCAAAATGACTACTCATTCGCCCCGAACGGATGTCTGATGAAAAAGTCGCAAAACGCTACTCACAGCTTAAAAGAAGGCATGTGGGGCCCCTGACTCAACTCCGGATTCAATGCCTGAAACCACCCTGGTCAACATCTTCTTGATTCTAGGGTCACAACGCCGCTAACGGCACCTTAAATGGACTTCGGATGTGTTTGCGTCATCTGAAATAAGAATCCCGATGAGGTACTTAACGAGCGTGTCGCGACACTGAGCCCCGGTCTCGGGAATTAAAAATCCCTGGGACCATCTCAAAATATTCATCTCAAGTTGAGGATTGCATTTCCATAGACGGAACGCAAAACGTACACCCGTAGTGGAAGTTACGGGTGTCCAAAGACAAGGGGGCTAACCCCTTTGGGCTGGACCGACCCGGTCCAGCCGGTCCACCCGGCCTGGGCTGGCCCGTAGCCCTTCCGCGCAGCCCGGCTACCGACCCCCATTCCGCCCGACCGACCGGCCCTCGTGGCCGGTCGTTGTCCCGCGTTGAGACCCGCTGAAGGCGGGTCTCGGTCTCTCGCTCGGGGTCGCGCGCCGTGACCCCCATCGCACCCCGCACCGGCGACCTCTGCCCGCCACCGCCTCCTGGGACCACCGCCGCCACCCGGGTCCATCGTACCACCACTTGGGAACCGCACTGCCGCCTGGGATCGTGCTGCCGCTGCCTAGGAACTGCTGGAAACCCCTGAAACCACCGGAAAATGGGGAAAAATGTCCAGAAAACTTCATGGGATCACCCCGGACACCTCGGGACTCGAAAATTCGATCCAAAAGGATCGTTGGGAAGCTCTAATTGAATACTAAGCAACTATGGGATTCAATCTATAGGAAAACAGAATTTCGATGCAATGAATTTCATTTGAAGAGTTTGCGGGAATTAAAAATGAAAATACACGAGCCTACCTCGCAGGGCGTAGCCCGTCGCTTCGCCGACGATCCGCCAGAGCCACCATGCCTTGGATAGGTGGGGAGAGGGGCTTGAAGCTTGTTGAGAGAGATTCTTCCAGGGAGAATAAATGGGGAGAAAGGAGGAGTTGTGGGAGAAGTGTTTAAGTAGAGAAACACAAACACCCACCAGTAGGCTCCGTACCCGAACTTTCTACGGGGTCGGGGTTAAGCCGCCTCTAGGGTAAAATCCATGTTCTGAGCATAACTGCGGTCTCATAATTTTAATCTGATCCTATATTCAGAATTTTTAAAGTTCATGCCTGAGGCCGCTAAATTACGAAAACGCTCCTGGTTGCGTTTTCCATAGAAGGGCCGCTCCCGTGAAAGTTACACCCCTCCTAGGGTAAACGGCACGTTTCGAACTCAAGGGTGCCCTCGGTTTTCCCATTCGAGCAATCATTTAGGAGTTATTCTGTTTATTTGGAGTTTCCAGTGTGAACGCACTTAAATTTTAATTTCATCCACACCAGGGCTCGAAATCTCACGTCGTCTGAACGTCCTGCTCTGGAATAACATCAAGAAAATTTCAAAGTCTTACAAGTTCAAAACCTGGGTTCTTACAGTTGAGAGGTAACAAGTGACCCCCCATCAAAAATTGATAAAATAGATGATAGTTAAATAAAAATGGAATAATTTAAGCAATTTATGTGAATTTTTAATGTGATTTCAAGATAAATAAACATAATTAAGAAAACTGAAAGAGGTTTGGAAACCCTTACCTCAGTCTTTGAGATGTTGCCTTTCAATTAAAATTAAGGCATTTGGAGAAGATAAATTTGATCACTCCATGGTCTTAGAGATGTGTTATTGGAAGATTTAGTAGGGATTTGATTATATATTGGAGAAAAAACCAAACTCATATGTGTCTTGATAAATGTTAGATTAATCCCCCTTTTATAAACAAAAAACAATGGTGTTTTCACAAATATTTAGTCTTTAAGGGTTAAAACTGTGATTTTAAAAATGAAAAGTGGATCATAAATGAATCATTTATGGTATTATTAGCTATTTGGAATCTATTTGTAAAATATGATATTTTTTTATTTTTAAATAATTTAATAAAATATTGTTTACAATAAAATATCCACAAAGTCTTTTTCGGGACTAATCACATAATTTGACTTTAAAGGTGTCAAAATAATAATGGAATTAGAATTTAAATACTTTAACCATAACTAATACTTTATAATTATCGATGAAATTCATGGAAAGACATAATTAATAAAAAATATATTACTTTAAATATTTTTAAAATCATTTACTTTATTTTTCTACTGCTTGTATAAGCGATGCGTCAGCGTATCATAAGCGTTCAAGGTAATTATACCATTACTAAAAGATTAAAATAAATTACTCTCATAAAAATAATTTATTAATATTAAAAATAACCATTTATAGCCATTCATAGCTTATTTTTATCCCTATGAAAACATATTATAGATATTAAAATAAAGAGAGTGGTATTTTGTAATTGTTCTTTACTTAAAATAATAAAAAGGTCATAATCAAAGGAGAGTGGAATAAAATTTCCATATTTTAAAATATAGGATGATTTTGGTAGAAATTCTCTCATGTAATGAAATAAAGGTGAGTGTTTGGGGTTTTTTGAGACCTTATCTCATAGTTTTAACCCCATTTAACTCATTTCATCCTTTTCTGTGGTAATAAACTTTTATCATGGTTCACTACTACAAAACAGGCCTTTAACAGCATTAGCCTTTAGCAGTGCTTGCAAAAAGAGCTGATAAATGTGCCCTTTATCAGTTCTATAACAAGCCTTGATAAAGGGTACCTTTTATTAGTGCTTTTTTAGCACTGATAAACAGTACCATTTATCAGCGCTTTGTTTTAGCACCAATAAAGGGTAGCATTTATCAGTGCTTTTCTTTAGCATTGATAAAAGATACTCTTTATTAGCGCTTTATTTTTAGCAGTGATTAAGGTCCCGAATAAAATAAAATAATTAAACAAATAAAAATTAAAAATGAGTATATTAAAAAATTTACTAATTAAATAATTATTGATAAAAATAAATAAAGTTAATATAATATATATAAATTATAAATATTAATAAATAATATATATTAAATATATAGATATTTAAAATGAATAAAATAAAATTATTAAAAAATAAAAAATAAAAATGATTAAATTAAGAAAAATATTAAACATTTTATTAATTAAATAATTATTTATAAAAATAAATAAATTTAATATATATATATATATATTATAAATATTAATAAATATTATTTATTAAATATAGATATATATGAATTTATATAATATTTCTTAAAATATGATTTATATAATACAAAATATTTGTGTTTTACGTTAAATAAGTAATATATTTAGTGAAGAATGGTTTATAATTAAAAATTAATATGAATTAAAAAACTGACTGATTACATCGAGTAATGAACATAATTGAATGTCATTTTATTTTTCAATTTAACATATATCAAACATGTGTTATATAGATTTCACATAAATATATGTAATTAATGATTTTTTATATACAACATACACACACAAATATTTACATAATTAATGAAATCTTATATAGAAACTCATACACCTAATATTTATGTAATTTATTCAAATTTTAGTATTCATTTTATAATTTCATTATAACATGATACATTTAATATATTTTGTCTTTAATCATTAAGTTTTATTTATTTTTTTTAATTTTATTACAGTTTGGTATTAATTCATTTTTAATATTTTTTCTTTTTTTCTTTTTCCTTTTTTATTTTTTTGGGAATTTAATCATTTTTTATTATTTATTTACATATATTTATTTACTATGTTTTATTATTTTCAATATGTATTCATCTTTATTTCAATATATATCCATATTTTTTTATAATTTATATTTAATTAATAAAACTTATCCATTCTTTTCAATATTTTTAAAGTGTACTCATTTTTAATTATTCAATTTCACTCATTTTTAACATACATGCATTTAAGACCATATATTCATTAATAATGTTAAAAGTATATTTGTAAATATGTATAAATAGATATATTTATAAATATATATTTACTATATTTATAAATTTATATAACTATAATTATAAATAAATAAGTATTATTTTTTAAAAAAGAATTTATAAAATTATAAATAATTAATTATATATATTTATATAATTATAAAATTATAATAAATTTATTTAAATAATGAATATATTTATTATATTTATATATATTAGGTGTTTGGAGGTACAATTACATTTAAACACACACACATTTTGCACACAGGTTGGAAAGGCAGACCATAACCCCCCCCCCCCCCCTCCATGGGATAGTCCACCCATCAAGCCTTATAATTATATAAATATATATAATGATATATATATATATATATATATATATTATTTTGTAAAAGTATTTAGATAATTATATATTTAAATAATTATAAAATTATAATAAATATATCTAAATAATGAATATATTTACTATATTTATATTTATATTTATTATATATATATAATTATATAAATATATATGATGATATAAATATATTTATTATTACAAAATTATACTAAATATATTTAAATAATGAATATATTTATTATATTTATATTTTTATATATTTATTAAATATATATGTAATTATATAAATATATATATGATATAAATATATTTATAATTATGAATAAATAATTATAAATATATTTGCAAATATATGTATAAATGTATATTTACTATATTTATAAAATTATATATTTATGACTATAAAAAATGTAATTTTTTTTAAAATGTATTTATTTAATTATAAATATATAATTATATATTTAAATAATTATAAATTATAATAAATAATTATATAAATATATAAATATATTTAAATTTTTTATTTATAATTATAATTATAAACCATTTATCAACGCTAAAGTTTTAGTGCTGATAAAGATTCTTTTTATCAGCGCTTCTTTAGTGATGATAAATATTCCATTTATCAGCGCTTATTAATTTAGCACTGATAAAAGGGATCTTTATCAGTGTTTTTTTAGAAGTGATGATAAAATTTTCCCGAATCTATTTAATAACCCTAACCATGAAAGAATCAGTCATGATTTCTCAAGCTATCTGTGGAAGTCAACTCCCATCAGTGCTCCTCCTCGATGAATCCAAACTTGAATCAAGTATCGAATGAATCCAAGGTTCGAACGAATCAAGGAACCAAGAATCCAAGGCTAAAAAAAATCCAAGCATTCATGCATGATATGTTTATTTCTCATGGATGAATAAAAGATTCAATCCAAGGTATATTAATTTTTATCCCACTCCTTACTCGTTTTTCTTGTTTGAAAATATCTTTTTACATTTTTTTGTTCATTATCTCTTGTTATTCATCATCTATCACTTCTTTACCTTCTGGAATGAATTTATAATTTAGGGTTTCTATAATTATAGGTTTTTATTGACCCTTTAATGGATTTTCTTGCTTCCTTGTATTGTATTAAGACTTCCACACACTGATTTCATTCATTCTAGTAGGTGGCTCCATTCACTTTCCTTTAAACATGGAACCATGAATGTTTTCATATTTTAAATCCATGTTTGTATCTATAGTAAATTCTATTATAATTATCCATGATAGGTTTATGGATTTATAAGTTTTTTCCTTAATTTTTCATTAACATGAAAGGAGTTTTTCTTAAGTTTAATTGTTTTTAACTTCCTTTTATGGAAAAAACGCACACAAAGTGTTTGTTAAAATATCACCCATGGTTTTTTTAGAATAAATCAAAATGGATTTCATGTAATGATTTCTTATGAATTATAATTAATTAAAATTATGTTTTGATCAAGTATTTCTATGAATTAGACCATGTTTGGATATTTTTCAAGATGATTTTTACATTAGCAAAGAACATGGAAGTATTGTTTCCTTTCATTATTTTGAATGTTTTGGATGGGTTTCAAATTGAAAGTTTGATATATTTTATCATATTTTCAAAGTCATTAAGCTATTTTTGATATTTTTTTGCAATTATATTAATATTTTGTGTTATATACACACTTGAAGTTAAGACCCTTTCCTCACATATCATGTCTAAAATTAATATGTATAGACTTTACATTATACATGAAACTATAATCTTTTGACAATGTTGTTTCACTATAATAATTAAAGAACATAAGAGGCATTGGAATATTATATAACTGAAATTACATTAATAAGTTTATGATTCATTTTTTCCATTCCACAAGTTGTTCAAGTATGAAATTCTCACTAATGTCAAATATGAAATGCTTGTTTATTTCCCACCCCAAAAATGACACGATCTCTAAGAGTAAATATCCATCCAAATTGGGATTGATAATCTCTCATGACGATATTTCAACTTGAATTATTGTATACTAAATGTAGTAAGGTCATCATTATAAAATAAACTAGAATTTTTTATACTTATTTAAGCGTAAAAAAATTCTAAATATATATTTCCAATGTTCTACGATATCATTAATAGAATATCAAGGAATTTGGCAGACCATAAATTTGATATTGGGTTCATTATATTATATCACATACATTAAAGAACAAATTGAACTAGAATGTTCATGTTATGATATGGATATGTCTATATTAATAAAAAGTTTAACACTAGAGTCAAATAAAGTATTTACGTCTTTGAAACCAATAAGATCAAATGTATTCAACATATTCACAATATAATGAGACTGGCATAAATAATAACCCCCATTATGTATTCCTACTTTAATAATTAGTATAGTATCTATAATTATAATTTTATTCATTTTAATCATATAGGATAAATATTTATTCCTCTAATTAATACCAATCATGTTGTTTTTAAAAATTAATTTTTCATCGACATAGATATAGATAATAACTTATTATTATTTTATAAACATTATAAATGTACACTTATCAACATTATTATGTAAAAATCCATTAGATAAAATAATATAATAATTATTTTCATCTTGTTTAATTGTTTATTTAAGACCATAAGTATATTTAACTAATTTACATAATTTATTTTAAATATATTATATTGAAAAACATCATATTATTCCATGTAAATATTTTTATTTAAATTTATATTTAAAAATACAGTTTGAACATCCATTTAATGAATACACAAATGTTTTATCGAATTTAAAGGAAAATAATATCCTTATTGTCATGATTTGAACTAAATGAGTATAAGTATCAAAATAACCAATCCATTCCATTTTTTTGAAACCTTTGATTACTAATCAAGATTTAAAAACTTGAATATTATCATTGGATTCATGAATTCTTCTAAATACACATTTACAACCAATATGATTTGAATATTTTAAAAAAATTTAAAGATGAAAGTATTATTTCTCATAATATAATCTATTTCATCATTAATTGATTCTTTCTATAATGAAACATATTTTAAAGACAATGCTCCTTTATATAACATGAGATCATCATCTATAGTCAGAACCATAGGATATTGTTTCAGAATATTATTTTTTTTGATCTCTATTAATAAGAAAAATTAAGGATTTGAAATATATGAATTCATGATATGGATGTTTCTACTTTCTAGGTCTTGTACTCCATTTAGATTTAACTCAATAATCATCGTTATTATCTTCCATTGTATCTTAACTATATGAAACACTAGATCTATGGCTATGGGGAATAATTTTATTTCAATTATCTTTATAGAATTTATTCTTAAAGAAGTATACAACTCTAGATTCAAAAATGACATCATCTTCTATGTGCATTATTCTATATGATTTATTATTATTTTCTATAGGAAAAAACTTATTTAACTGTTTTATTTTTAGTTTTAGTTATTTTAGGAATAGAAACTCTAAAAAATGCTAAGCAGCCTCATTATTTAAGATAATAAAGGTTTGGTTTCATCCCAATCAACTTCATCTCCAGAATAGTTATTATTTCATTTTTTTACTTGAGACTCATACACATCTCTTCTATGTTTCTTGAACTACTCTAAGTAGTAGTTATCCAAAATGATCACTAGTATATGGTATGGGATGACTACTTCTTAGATTAGTTCAAGAAATATAGGTGGATTTCTACAAGAGATGGGGGATGAGTCTCAAGAAACAAAATTCAATAATAATTGTTTGGGAGATGAAGCTTATGAGGATGACAGTTGTCTATAACTTTCACCTTTGGATGAATTAAAAGGATAACACCTACAATATTGGATTAATTATTTTCTTAAATTAAATTACCCATTTCCTTAAGAGAATACTAAAATTATTTTAAATAATCAAATGTTTTGTTACCCTTATTAGAATTATCTATAACTTTTACCTTTGATAATGAATATCTTATGTGTGATTATTTATTTATTATAGAAAATGAAAATTTTATAAACCTAATAGGATGGATATGAATCAAAAATGGATGCATGCTAATCATTTGATAAAACATATGAATATGGGGTTAAATAGTTCATCAAATTTGCAATAGAGCATGCATGTGCCACTTCTCAAATCCTTTGTTTGTGTTTACATTCTTGTTATTGAAGAAAAATTAGTCTATAAGGGTTGTAATAACATTTGATTTGTCACAGAATATATCATATCTATAAATTTTGGGCTAAACATGGGTAAAAATTGAACATGAATGCCTATTGGGATGATACTATGATTTATGGATCATTTGATATGAATATCAATGTAAATGATGATGGATATCACATGGAATAAATGAAAATGGAAATTAGAGATGACCTTTGTGATTATCCAAAGTTGTTTGAGAAGTTAAATTTTTGTGCTAAGAGACCATTGTATACCGGTTTTACTAAATACATAAAATTTTTAGCTGTATTGAAGTTATATAATTTGAAAGCTGGTAGTGGATGGAGCAACACCATATTTATAGAACAACTTGGTCTCCTGAATGATATGTTTTCAGAATAAAATGAACTACCATGTCGAATATATGATTCTAAACAAATGACACATTTAATGGGAATTATCTCTAAAAAATACATGCTTTTCCAGATAATTTCATATTATTTCGCAAGGACCATGAATCACTCATAAAATTCCCTAAGTGTGGCGTGGATCGATACAAGAAAAATAAATCAAGTCCTCTGAAATTTTTATGGTACTTTCCTATCATTCCACAGTTTAGAAGACAATATGGATGTTAGGAAACCATGAGATAATAATCATGGAATGTAGATACAATAATTAAAGATGGGAACTTGCATTATTTAGTAGATTCTCCTTAGTGGAATAAAATTGATTACGAGTATCCTGAATTTGTAAATGATCCAAGAAAATTTATTCTTGCATTATCTACAGATGGAATAAATTTTTTTGGTTTATAGAGTAGTACTCATAGTACATGTCCCATCATATTGGTAAATTATAACTTTCCGTTATGGTTATGCATGAATCACAAATACATTATGTTGGCTTTTCTTATATCTAGACCAAAGCAACCTGGTAATGATATTGATGTCGATTTGGATCCATTGATCAAAGATCTGAAATTGATGTGGGATATAGGTTTTACAATGTATAATGCTCATAGAAGTGAATAATTCACATTGAGGACCATGTTGTACGAGATGATAAATGACATGATATAGAATTAAAGTAATCTTGGGGTGTTCCATTTGTGAATAATATTAACACTCGGTTTAGTTAAAACATCCCTCAAAGACTGTGTCTTTAGTACATCATAATTTTTACCTCAATGACATAAATATTGATCCTGGATGACAAAATTCAATGGGAATATCAAACAAGGTACAACACCGTCTCCACTAATAGGTGATTGACTATTTGATAAAGTAAAAGATATTGACACTGTTTTTGGTAAACCATTTTTAAAAAACCTTACAAAATCAAGTTGTAAGAAGTGTTCAATTTTCTTTGAATTTTTTATTGTAATTATTTATACATCATACATTTTCTTGATATCATGATTATAGAAAAAAAATGTATTTGATAGTGTTATCGGCACATTACTAAATGTTCCAAGAAAAACGAAAGATGGAATCAAGGCAAGGTTGGACATGATTAACATGGGGACAAGGGAAGATTTGGTACTAGTGAAGGGTAAAGGGAAAACATTTATTCCTCTAATAGATTACACTCTATCAAGACATAAAAAATGTTAATTTTTTCTTTTCCTTAATAGTATAAAATGTCATAACCCATCCCTCGGGGACCGTGTTGTGACTAACCCAAGACCGCCTTCCATAGGTCAGGGGTTGGCGACTAGCACTGGAAAGGAATATCCCAAAAAGGAAAGGCATTTCCTTTAAACCTGTACACACACAAACTAGGTACACGACAAAAGAAAACCACAAAGTAGAACTGATAATAGTAAAAGTGTGAACTGAAAGTAAAATGGGATAGTATACAAACCCAACTAAAAGGAAAGTACAGAAAAAAGGGGTAAAATGTGCTCTGGAGGTCGTCCACCAAGGATCCTACTTGAAGGGTAGGTATAGCTCATCATCTCTCATCACTGCCACTGACCACGTCTATCAATCACCTCCGAGCACCATCTAGCCCTGGCTCCTCAAAACTCATTCAAGTTTTCCATTTTCTACACAAGACGTAACAAAGTGTGGGTGAATCCCAAGTAGGGGTTAGTATAAAAATACCCATCAGGGACCCTGAGACCCCTGAAGGTCTCCCAGAATTCCTCAAAGTGAAAACCACAAATCATGATCTCAATCAAAAAGCATAAAGTAAAATATAGCTCACACTAGGTATACAACTTAGAGAACTGGAATAAATATAATTAGTCTTGAGCTAGATCATTTTATTCTTTTGAGAGGTTCTACTGGTGATCCAAGAAGGGTCATTGTACTTCCGATCCAAAAAGGGTTGCTCAACTGTCAATCCACAAAGGGTCGCTCTACTGCTAATCTGTAGAGGGTCGTACTGTTGTCGATCGATAAAGGGTCGCTCTCATGCTAATCCACAAAGGGTCTCTTTTATGATGATCCATGAATTTTTTCTTTTATTCCAATCTATTAAGGGTCTCTTTTATGTTGATCCATGAAGGGTCGCTTCTATTCCAATCCATGAAGGGTTTATTTTATGCCGATCCACGGAGGGTCGCTCTTCACTTAGCAGCTAGCCACAGGATTCCCACACTTGGTACACTTGAGTTCCTGAGATTCTGGTCCTTATACCATCGGTCATACCTCAACCACCATGAAATCTCATGAATAAGTAACCCTAAGGAACCCCTTGTCATAAGGGTTCCAACATGAAAGATGGCGCGTCGATCGGACACATGGTCTGTAAGATATAAGAAAAAAGGTAAATAGGGCCTAGTTAGATTCGAGTCTGATCCAACCTGTCTATACTCCAACTTCTGCCAAAACTTAAGTGGATCATCTCAAAAGGACTATCTTGTATCAAGGATTCTCACGCCGCAAATGGCACATCAATCGAATGCTCGGTTTGCGAGATACGCCAAATTTAGAGAAACGGGACCGGTCGGGTCCAGGTTTGGGTCCCATAGGGGTCCGGCCCGACCAGACCATTGGGCCTTTGGGTCCGGCCTGGTTGGCGAACTTGGCCTGGCTCACGGGTCTGTCCCACCTGGAAAACCCGACCCGCTCGGATGTGGGTTGGTTGCTGGATGCACTGACCGGACGTTGTGCGTCTGGTTCGGCCAGCTAGCGGCACCAGCAGGGCATTGCCCCTCCTTACGAAATGGTTGGCTGGAGCAGGTTGTTGGTCTAGTCAAGTGACCCAATTGGGCCGCTCCTCTCCCCGTATAGTGCGTCAGCGTCACCCCCTTCCACTGTTGCAGCCCAGCTGACCATGCCTCCTGTCGTCACGGCACATGTGGGCACCGCTCCTCTACTTGGATGGCTCACCCGGCTACTGTCACTGGTTGCCGGTGCCGCCGCACCAGTGGTGTCATGCTGGAAGTTGCTTCTGCAGGCCTCCAGAGATGCTCCAGTGGTCTTTTTTCTTTCCTGTATGTGCCTACGACCCTCTCGGATCACCGCCTTCTCTACGAGGCCCTTAGTTTCTTCTTTTCACCACGTTTCCCAGTCACACAGAAAGAACGCACATAAAACAAGAATGGTGGGGGGTCTAGGCTATGTTTGCATTGGCCCTCACCCTCCGTGTTATAATTCTTACATGGGGTGATAACAAAAAATCAATTAGAAACAACAATTCCCCAAATTAAGACCCTACAATAACCACTCGCAAGAACAAACAAGATGTGGATCAACCCGTTAGTCGGTTGGTCTACATTCGTTGTATTTTCCAAGAACGGGATGAGAGGAAACATAAAACATGTAATCCCTCTACCTAGATTCGGTGGAATCCTTTGCGGACTATGGAAGGAATATGTGTTTGTTTTTGTTCGTCGATCCCTGGATCAATTCCCCAAATGGTCGTCGTTCGTCCACCGTTCTTCATTGGAGAGTAAAGTCATCGGTGTTTTATCAGAGGTTCCTCTCATGGGTTATTATATCCCATGCCAAAGGATTGATTAAATAAAATAAATTGCACCACGTTGTGTTCATTAATATGGTTTATTAATGAACTGCAATTAATGAACCTTTAATCCACAAACGTTGTGATTACACTTCCAAAGGTATGTATTATTAAATGTATCTTATTTAATGTATGTTGTTACACTATGGTCCCTCCATCCACTTCTCAATGGTTGAAGAAAGAATAAAATAACTCATTTAGTTATTTTATTGTTTATTTCTGAAAAGTGAAAAAAATATCTTTTTCATCCAACCCTTTCTAGTCGAAGTTAAGTTTTGCCTAAGTGAATCTCAGCACTGTGAATTCAATGGTGCCCTCAGATTTTCAATCTGAGTGCCAGTTCAAAAGATATAAATCTCCACTTGCACATTTACTGAACGTACCTTAAAAAAAGTTAAAAATTCTGTTCAAGGCTCTCCGGGCCTCAGAATCACGCGCCGTCAATTTTTTCAGTCTTGTAATAATTCTATATAATTTAAAATATATATATATATATAATTTCCAGGTCTTTACATTCCCCCCACCTTAGGTATCTTTGTCCCCAAAATCCAAAACAAAAACTAAGAAAACAAATGGGGGTACTGAGCACGAATATGTGACTCCCGCTCCAATGTGCTCTCTTGGAGGTTCTCATGCTCCCACCGAACTCGCACTAGAGGAATTGAATTCCCCCGTAGGACTTGCTCCTGTCGATCCTCTATCTCCACCAAGAACTCCATGAACGTCACCTCATCGTTAATTTCCATCTCTCCCCAGTCGATGATGTGTGATGGATCATGCACGTATCTCCTCAACTGTGACACGTGGAAAACATCATGCACTCAGTGTATCTATGTGGGAAGAGCTAGGCGGTACGCTACCTCACTAAATCTTATGAGAATCTGGAAAGGTTTGATGAACCTTAGAGATATCTTGTCACCCCAGCCAAATCTTTTCAATCCTCATCGGGGTGAGACCCGAAGGAAAACATGATTTCCCTCCTCAAACTCCAAGGCTCTCCATCTCCTATTAGCATAAGACTTCTGCCTGCTGTGTGCAGTCTTCATCCTCTCTTGGATGACCTGCACTTTCTCAGTGGTAGCTCATACCAACTCTGGGCCCATAAGTACTAACTCACCTGGGTATTTCCAGTATAGTGGTGATCTACATGGTTTCCTATAAAAGGCCTCAAATGGTGCCATGTTGATGATGGAGTGATAATTATTGTTGTATGTGAACTCCACCAGTGGTAGGTGGTCCTCCCAACTGCGGCCAAAATCAAGGATGCAAGCACGAAGCATGTCCTCAAGTGTCTTTATGGTCCACTCTGTATGAGCATCTGTTTGAGGGTGAAAGGCGGTGCTGAAGCGTAGCTGAGTCTTGAACGCCTCCTATAATCCCTTTCACAACCGAGATGTAAAATGAGTGTCATGATCTAAAAAGTTCGTTGATGGTACCTCGTGAAGTCGCATGATCTCCTAGACATAGAGGTGTCTCAATCCCTCTACTGATCCCTGCTCTCGGATGGGTAAAAAATGATCTGACTTGGTGAGTTGATCAATGATCATACAAATAGAGTCATGGCCCATAGACGTACGTTGTAACCCCATCAAAAATTCCATCGAGATACCATCCCACTTCCACTCTGGTACCTCGAGTGGTTGAGTCAAGCCTGCTGGAACTTGGTGCTCAGCCTTCACTTGCTGACAAGTGACACATCATGAAATAAACTCTGCCACCACTTTATTCATCCATGTCCACCAATAATGACGTCGGAGGTCCTAGTATATCTTCACCACTCTAGGATGTACTTTCAAAGGGGTTGTATATAACTCCCTCAAAACCTCCTATTGAAACATCACTAGTACCATAGTGCATCCTTTAAAAAGGATGACGTGCTCCCCACCTTCCTAAAAACTATCAGGAGCTTATCCTGAGGATATATAAGCACATCAGGTCTCGTAGTCAATGTCACCAAGTTGTGCCTCCCAAACTCGCTGAAGGAGTAGGGGAGTGATAGTCATAGACTGGAGGTATGCTGCTTCATCCCTATCCATGAAGGATATCTGCAATGTGGCTAACTGCTCTATCACCTCACTCAGTAGTTGTAGACCTGACCTCCTGCTGAGTGCATCAGCCACTATGTTTCCCTTCCCAGGAGTGTAGACTATCTAAAATTCATATTCCTGGAGGAACTCCAGCCATCACCATTGTCTCAGGTTCAGGTCCTTCTATGAGAAGATATACCTAAGACTCTTATGATCGGAGTAGATAGTAAACCATTCACCCATCGAGTAGTGTCGCCACATCTTCAATGAAAATACCACTACTGTTAACTCCAGGTCATGGGTTGCATAGTTATTCTCGTATTGCCTCAATTATCATGAGACGTAGGCAATAAATGCTCACTCATGCATCAGGAAACATCCCAGTCCGGTCCCTAATGCATTGAAGTAGACTACATACCCAACACCCTCTTGTGGTGGCCTCAAGATGGGGGCACTTGTCAGTATCAACCTTAGCTCCCGAAAACTTTTCTAGTATCACTTTTTCCATACGAAGGGTTGTCACTTATTTGTCAAAGCTAACAAGGGGACTTATACTTTGTAAAAGTTGGGTAAAAATATCAAGTAGTACCCAGCCAATCCCAAGAAACTTTGCACCTCAGTCACACTCCTGGGTGGCTCTCAATAAAGCACTACCTCTATCTTTTCCAGATCCATTGAAAATCTAGCCTCCAAGATGATGTGCCCCAGAAAGTGGACTTCCAGTATCCATAACTAGAAATTCGAGAGCTTTCCATAAAGGTGGTGATCACATATTGTATTTAGAACTATCTCCATATGCATGGCATGCTCCTCCTCTGACGCCAAGTATACCAAGATATTGTCAATGAAGACCACCATGAAGTGATTGAGGTAAGACTAGAAGATCTTGTTCATTAGTCCCATGAACACTACTGGGGAATTGGTCATGCCGAAAGGCATCACCAAGAACTCATAGTGGCTATATCGACATCTTAAGGATGCATTCAGTACGTCCTCATCCCGCACCCGAAGTTGATGATAGCTTGATCTGAGGTATATCTTCAAAAACCACCAATCTCTCTTTAGTTGGTCAAAGAGATCATCAATCCTTGACAGAGGATACTTGTTCTTCACGGTCACTTGGTTCAGGAACTAATAGTCTACACAAAGCCTCAAACTCCCATCTACCTTCTTGGTGAACAAAATGAGGGCTGCTCGTGGAGAGACATTGGGTCTTACGAACCCCTTCCTCTACAAGTCCTCCAACTGTACCCACAAATCACGAAGTTCCATAGGATCCATCCGATATATTGGAATAGATATCGGTGTCTTCCCTGGGTATAGGTCTATGTATAATTCTACCTCTCTATGAGGAGGTAGTCCTAGAACATCTTTAGTAAAGACATCCACATACTAGTCCACCACTGTAGGATATCTCAGACTCCTCTCTTCCACCACACTGAGGGTGTGGCTATCCAATTGATGAGTGATCGGATGCACCCTCCTCCTTGAAATTCCATCATATGCTACAAAGGTTTCCTTCTCACTGGTGAAGGAAAACTTGGTCTCATCCTTGTGGATACACTACACTTTGTGCCTAAAATATTCGATCTGAGCAAGGACCGCGGATAACTAGTCCATACCCAAGATGACATCATAAGGCCTCAACACTGCTACTAGGAGATCCCGGTCGAATATATTTCCTCCTATAGTAAGCTCACATTGCCATAAATAGTGCATAATCATCAAATCCTCTCCCGTAGGAGTCTCTAATCGTAAGGATCGATCCAACGACTCCGCCAGAATCTTCGAGCTTCGAACGAGAGTCATGGAAAAAAAGAGTGACTGAAATATGTGTCTATAATAACTTCATCTAGGGTGGAGTAGATATATATTTTATCTCAAATCATCTCTGGAGCATCGTGTTCATAAGCCTCTGTCACCTAAAGCTGAGCTCGTCCCTGTCCACCTGCTCCCTGAGGTCGAGGTGGACCACCTAGGGTGGTGGTGGTGGTACCTCACATCGTCGCCCACCATCTGTTGCACGGCTTGCTCCTCTACCATGTTCTCCTCCCTACGAAACTCCTCTCTTGAACATCTAACTCTTCCTCGACAGTCCTTTGATTGTCTTCTAATCATTAGTACGTTGGGTTGGGAAATCACGAGCCATGTGACCCTACTCGTCGTACGAGTAGCACAGTCTGCTCCTCTGCTGACCTCTTCTACCTTGTGAGCTCTTCACCTCAGACCCTGCATCCTAGGGTTGTCCTTTGAAAGGTCTGGCCTACTTGGGATTCTATATCATCTTCCTACTTCCTGCTATAGATGACTCGGCTAGCTGTCGTCCAGTGGTGGCTCTCACCATCGGTGCCTGGTCAGCTAGGAAGCTCTCCACCAATAGTGCTTGCTCTAGCACTCCATCCTACATCAAGATGTTGAAAGATATCATCATCACTATAATCTCCCATCGAAGACCCTGCTCAAAGGTATGGTCCCTAAAGAAAGGGTCCCGTACCATGTTGGTGGAGTAGCGAGAGAGGTCAATGAATCTCGTCGAGTACTAGATCACTATTAGGCTGCCCTGCTATAAGTGTAGTAGCTCCTGTATACGCACTGATTAGCCACTAAATGAGGATAATATTAATTCTTAATATATATAATATTCATGTGCTTTATTATTCATAAACACAATTTTAGTGAATTTTACACTTTGAACATCATTTCATATTATGATTGTAAGTCCTTAAAATTCATTATTACATGGTACACTTTTGAACACCATATAAAATAACAAATGGTATTGATTTTATTTTCATATTTAATTTTCAGGTTTATCATTACATTAGGAACAATTCATAATTTTTTAGTACTTGAAGATTCACATTGGAAGACCACCAAAATGGGTTTTCATGCCAACACATTCTGGGAAAAGTAAACTGGACAGCAGCCCAATAAAAAGACTGTATAGGCTAAGATACAAGCTCAATGATTCTCAAAATTTAACTAAAAATAGAGTAAATCATTTATAACATTTAATAAATCATTTACAATAGATAATTAGGATTTTTTTTAATGGAGTTTCATGTGGCCCAAGTTGGAGATAAAATTTTGTGCCAGATTCTGTGGCCTAGAAAAACATCCCACAATTTTACACATATCTTATAAAACATAAACTCTTGTGGTATTAAACATTACATAAATTTAGGGAACATCTAGAGCTTAATTTTATTCTTATATGGACCACTACAATTCATCCATATAGAAGATAATTCAGGTGCTTCTATTTTGTGTATGCAAGTTGGATGTCATTTCGGGTCAAGGGTGGAAAAGTCTAAATTCCATAAACTTTCCACCACCCTAGGCCTGACATACTCAAGTGGGAAGACTTGGAATATTTGGGGCTCAACCCAAGTCTCTTGAAATTCCTATTTAAGGTAGTGGTGGTGGAGAATTTTATCATCTTTTGTGCTTTATTTCATTGTAATGTTATGATGCTCTTTTTTTGTCTCATGTTTGTCTTTCACATGTAAGTTGTTCGAATCACCTTAGTTTTCAATAAAAATTCTTCATCTTTTATTATTATATTCTTATTATTATCACATTTATACTATTTCTTCATAGTGTGAATTTATTCACACCAAACCTTGTGAAATTATTCACACAATGGTAGAGTGATTGTTTTCTTTTTATTGTTTTTTTACTTCATCAATTCCTCCCTCATGAGTCTACTTCTCGCTTCCATTGAAACCATAGCATCAATGGAGGGATAAACCTCTTATGGGTTGATCCAATTGAGTATCAAGGGGATGTATTTGATTTTATTTATCACTCTATTAATTTATAATCAATTCATTTAATTGATAATTTCATTTGACGATTTTAAAACTTCTTTGTCCTTTTTGAATTTTAAGGCCACACGCTTCAAATGCTAATACGAACCTTTACCTTGGAGTGCCCAAAACATTGATCCTCCAAGAGTATATGTGATTAGTATTAGTAAGTGTAGGTATTAAACCAGGAAGTGATGATTTTTTTTAATCTTATTAAATGAACCCATGTCAAATATAATAAATTGAAATAGTTGAAAAAGGAATGCATCCAATCCACCCCAAGTGATAACATAGGATCAACTCATCCTTTTAAATTGAATTCACCTAAGTATTTTAGTTTTCACTTAAATATATCTAAAATAAACGAAAATTTGGCCAATTAATATCCAAAAACAGTCCATAGAATGTATGTGTCTATAGGTATCTTCTTAGGTCTCTGAGGATTCGACAACCCAAGTTAAACTACAAGTGACCGCTTAAACCTAAAATCTTGGGTAAATTTGGGCGAGACCAAATTTTGGAACCGTTTCTAGGGAACCAAGTAATTAATATCAACATCCATTCTATTCTCCCCCATTTCTCTTTTCTCACCCCAAATTCTATTATCTTTTCCCTTTCTCATTTTTTTTCTTTTGGCGCATGTCCGCCTAGACCCGCAATAACTCAAACAGATTAGTTTGGGTGGAAAGTCCTGGGGTTGGGGAGTCAAGCACACCTAGGGGTATCTTAACATTAGATTAAAATATTCCTAATAATTTGGAGTCAAAAATTGATCCCATTTCAATTGAAGTTCTTCAAAGAAACCAACTGATAAACCCGGGTGGGAACCAAAATGGAAATCCAAATGAGGCAGCCCCAAACTTGGGGAATATAGTCAATCAAACCATGAATGACTACCTCACACCTGCCTAGACCAATGCACCCTATTACATTAGGCATGATGACCTAGGTTAATCCCACTATGTTTTCAAACCTCATGTCCTAAATCACCTTCCAACCTTCCATGGGATGGAGTTAGAAATTTCATACCTTCATGTCAAAGAGTTCAACAACATTGTTGAAACCATGTTCCCACCACATCAACTTGAGTAGGA
The DNA here is from genome assembly GCA_963277665.1 of Viscum album. Taxonomy (NCBI): domain Eukaryota; kingdom Viridiplantae; phylum Streptophyta; class Magnoliopsida; order Santalales; family Viscaceae; genus Viscum; species Viscum album. The sequence continues at coordinate 597,688,340 of OY728132.1, read as the reverse complement.
TAAGATGAGGATCATTCCTTTATCACTAAAGGATAGATCAAAGAATTGTTTAAACAATCTGATACCTACATCAATCCACTCCTAGGACCAATTTCAAAGAGAATTCTACAAAAAACACTTCCCCCATCACAAAACAATTTCAATTAAAAAGATCATCCAAAACTTTTTTGAAAAAATAAGGGGAGTCATTTTATGAAACATGGGAAAGGTTCAAAGACACACTTAACATGGTACCTCAGCATGGATTTTCAATCCTAAAACAAGTTCAAATTTTTTATGAAGGGTTGGGTCTGGGAAACAAACAAATCATTGACATGATGTGTAATGGAACCTTCAAAAACAAATCCCCAAATGATGCTTACGAGTATCTAGAAGGATTGTCCGAACAAAACCAAACATGGGGGACATCACCTTACTATGAGAAGCCACCCAAATCTGGTGGAATTCACACACTTAGGGAGGAAGAAAGCCTTAGGGAAAAACTTGATGCACTCACTAAGAAGGTCGAGGAGATCGATCTTAGGAAGGTCTATGAAATTCAAACTGTTGACCTTGATTGCACAATTTGTGACAAACATGAACACAAGACTGACAACTACCCAACCATCCCTTCCATTAAAGATGTTCTTATAGGAGGACCACCAGATGAGGTCAATGCTCTGAACTTTCAGAATCCATAGTACCAAAACACTTTCAATCCAATGTACAATGACCATCCAGGATTCTGTTGGAAAGATAACCAACAACCTAGTCAGCCACAAGGACCAAACCCCTACCCTCCACAAAATTTTCAAAACCATAACCAGTTCCAACCACAACCAGTCCAATACCAAAACCCTATTTCCAATACCAACAACCCATCCAACAATCCATGAAACATCCAATCCAACAACTAAAGCATCCTTCTGGGATAAACCACCCAGCACAAGCCCCTACTCAATTTGTCCCTCTTCCAATCCTTGAGCAGTTATGTAAAAAAATGGAGAAAATGAACTCAGAAGTCTCATCCATTAAACATGAACTACAAAACATTAAATCAGGGAAGGAACCCATGCCTACTCAAGCAGTACCATCCTCAACTTTAAGGGGATAATCTAGTTACACACAAAACTATCATGAACATCTCAAAGCAGTAACTATTTTAAGAAGTGGGAAATCCATTGAGAAACCTTAAAAATACATTCTAGAACCATTAAAAGCTTCAAAAACACATGAAAATGATGAAGAACCACCCATAGATTCTGAAAATCCCAATGAGAATGTGAAAGAACTACAACCACACCAAACAATCATACAACCTGATCCTTTCCCTCAATGCATGAGAGGAAAAACTAAACTAGAAATGAATGATACTTTGAGGGAAATATTCTCTCAGGTTAAGTTGAACATCCCCCTTATTCATGCAATCCAAACCATTCCTTCATACTCAAAGTAACTTAAATACTTGTGCAATTTTAAAAAGAAATTTTCACATAAAAACCAAGTCCTTTTGGATGCTAATGTGAGTACCACCATTCAAGGGACCATTCCTCCAAAGTTAAAAGATCCAGGATGTCCATACACTAATGTTGAGATAGGAGAGAACAATGTTTTCAAAGCACTTTGTGATCTAGGAGATAGTGTGAACCTCATTCCTTATTCCATGTATTGTCAATTAGGGCTTGAAGAACTCCAACCCACATTTTTCACTCTTTAACTTGTTGATCATATTGTTCGAGTTACAAAGGGGATATTAAAGGATGTTTTGGTGAAAGTTTAAAATTTCATTTACCCAACTGACTTCATTGTTCTTGAAAATCACCCAAGATTAGGTCCTAGGGATCAAACCCCAATCATCCTTGGTTATCCCTTCCTTACAACAATCAACTTTGTTATCTAAGTCCAAAATGGTAACATGACCATCACCTTTGGAAACATGGGTCTAGACGTGAACATATATAATGAAAACTCTCAAATTTGGGATGATGAAGAGATCCATGAGGTTAATTGGATTGGTAGTGTTGATAGTGAACTCAAGGAACATCAAGGGATTATTGAAGGATGTTTAAGTCAAGAAGAGATTGATTTTCTTTGTTCACATTAGGGAAATTTGTCTCATTGGCTTGAATCTCTTTCAGATAGATCTATTGATAATTTTATTGAATCACCAATCAATGATACCATTGGTGAAATCAATAAAATTGAGTCTATACCTATTCATGACACTGATCTGGCCAATTTAGTGGATAAAAATTCTGTTCACAAGGAACCAATTTTGTCAAGAAATATTAAAAAAGAAACTGAGTTTAATACAAAGTTACATCCTTTCATGGAAAGTGATAACCAATCAGATCTCGAATTTAAGGTCCTACCTTCATCACTCAAGTATCCATTCTTAGGGGACAATCGATCCTTTCTTGTTGTCATTTCTTCCTCTCTTGAATCCAATCAAGAGATGATGTTATTGGATGTCCTAAGAAATCATAAGAAAGAAATTGGATGGACCCTTTCTAATATCCCTGAGATTAGCCCACTCATTGGAACTCATAGGATTGTTCTTGAATCTGAATCCAAACTATGTTGTCAACATCAGCGGAGACTCAATCCAAATCTTATGAATGTGGTAAGGAAAGAACTTCTTAAGTTTTTGAAAGTGGGTATCATCTACCCCATTACTGAGAGTGAGTGGGTAAGACCAATTCAAGTTGTCCCAAAGAAATCTGGAATTACTGTGATCACCAATGAGGATGGTGACCTTCTCCCCACAAGGGTCAGTAATGGATGGAGAGTCTGTATTGACTATAGGAATCTCAACTCTTTACCAAGAAATACTATTTCCCCCATTACCTTTATTGATCAAGTTATCAAGCGAGTGGCAGGTCATCAATTATATTGCTTCCTATATGGATTCTCAGGGTATAATAAAATCAAGGTCTCCTTATAGGATCAAGGAAAAAAACCTTCACTTGTCCATTCGACACTTTTTCCTTCAAGCGCATGCCCTTTGGATTATGTAATTCCCCTGGTACCTTCCAGTGGTGCATGATGGGAATCTTCTCAGACATGGTGGGGGATTGTTTAGAGGTCTTCATGGGTGACTTCTCTATCTTTGGGGATACTTTTTATGGATGGATTCTAAATGTTTAAAGGGTTTTGTCAAGATGCGAGGGTAATAATCTCATCCTAAATTGGGAAAAATTCCATTTCATGGTAAAGGAAGGACTTTTTCTAGGACATCTGGTCTCTAGAAGAAGGATTGAAGTTGATAAATCTAAGGTCGACATCATTAAACACCTTCCCTCTCCTAAAACTATTAAGGAAGTGAGGTCATTCTTAGGACATGCTGGTTTCTATAGAAGGTTCATTAGGAATATCAGCTCTATTTCTAGACCACTTTGTGCTCTATTGGTGAAAGATGATTCATTTTTATGGACAAAAATCTTTGAGGAATCATTCTATACACTCAATTCAGCTCTTATCTCTCCACCTATCATGCAATCACCAAATTAGAAACTTCTTTTTGAGCTCATGTGTGATGTGAGTGACTTCATGGTAGGAGTTGTCTTAGGAAAACGGTGTGAGAAAACTCCATGTGTCATTGTTTATGAAAGAAAATATTTAAATGATGAACAAATCAACTACACAACCATTGATAAAGAGTTTCTTGCTGTTGTCTTTTCCTTAGAAAAATTCAGGTCCTATCTCTTAGGATCACCAGTCATTGTCTTCACCGACTATTCAGTATTGAAATACCTTTTCCAAAAACAAGATTCCATGTCTAGATTGATTATGTGGGTCCTTCTTCTTCAATATTTAGATTTAACCATTAAGGTTAAAAAGGGTGTTGAAAATGTTGTAGTTGATCACCTCTATGGGATGGAATTCAAAGACAACACACATCACCATTCTGTGTCTGATTCATTTCTCGATGAGCACCTCTATTTTGTGAGCGATTGCCCATGGTATGCTAACATAGAAAAACATTTGGTGACATGTGACATTCAAAAATTCTTAGGGACCCAAAATAAGATTAAATTCCTTTATGATGTCAAACAATATGTGTTTGATTATCCTTACCTCTTTAAGTTTTTTCCTGATCAAATCATTAGGAGATGTGTTCCCGAGTCTGAGAAATAGTCCATTCTAACATTTTGTCATAAAGAGACATGTGGAGGACACTTTTCCACAAATAACACCACTATAAAGGTCCTCCAAAGTGGGTTCTACTAGACTAACCTCACTAATAATTCCTTCCAATTCTGCAAAAAAATTCCTCAGTGTCAACAATTAGGATCCATTACCAAAAGGAATCAAATTTCCCTCACTCCCATTCTGGTCATAGAAATATTTTATTGTTGGGGAATTGATTTCATGGGACCCTTCCCAAACTCTAGGGGATACCACTACATCATCTTAGATGTTTATTATGTCTCAAAATGGGTTGAGTTCATTCCCACCAAGTCCAATGACCATCATGTTGTGATTCAATTTCTGAAAGAGTACATATTTTCTCAATTCGGAATTCCTAGGGCTATAATCAGTGATCGATGAACCCATTTCTATAAACTCCCATTATCTTCACTCATTTATAAGTATGGTATTTCTCATAAAGTTTCCACTATTTACCATCCTCAAACCAATGGTCAATATGAGTTAGACGATAGGGAGATTAAGTAAATTCTTGAAAAAACTATCAATCCCTCAAGGAAAGATTGGTCTGAGAAACTTTGGGATTCCCTTTGAGCATATTGTACATCATTCAAAACCATCCTAGGTATGTCACCATATAGGTTGGTTTATGTCAAAGCATGCCATTTTCCTATTGAAATTGAGCATAAGGCATTTTGGTCAATCAAAAAAATGAATTTTGACATTTCTTTGGCCGAAGAAAAGAGGAAATTAGATCTTAATGAACTTGAGGAACTTAGGATGGAGGCTTATAAAAATTCAAGGATAAATAAAGATAGAATTAAATCCTACCAATATAGGAATCTCAAAGTTAAACACTTTGAACCAGGAAATTGTTTGCTCTTGTATAGTTCAAAACTTCATTTACACCCAGGAAAGTTAAGGTCTAAATGGTCAAGTCCCTTCATAGTACATCATGTGTACCCCCATGGGGTAGTAGAGATTTAGGATCCCACAAGTGGTTATATTTTCAAGTTCAATGGTCATAGGTTAAAACCATTCGTTGAATAATTCAATAAACAAGAAATAGAGGATGAGTTAACTGATCTGACCTATAAACCGGGAAAAAAATTGATAGATTTAGGATCAATTTCAGGCTAACGATGTTAAAAAAAACATTGCACGAGAGGCAACCTGTGGTTTTCATGGTTCCAATCATTTTGAATCATCATTATTAATAAATAAATTTTATATTAAAAAAATACTTAACTCTGAATATGATAGTACCATAGACTTTTGACATGTTCTTCTATTATGAGTATGTATGTGTATGAAAGGGTAGGGCCATATTCATTTGTGTCATGTGGTGTGATCCTTGAGTAATACCTTTCTAAGAAATTTAAAAAGAAGACAATGCATCATCAGTTTATTTTTATGGGTTTGTAGGTTAAAATAAAAATGAAAAAATATATAATAATAATTACAAAAATATATAAAAGGACACATCATAGTTGTGGGTAAAACCCCGTCACAACTGGCGAAGCCACAGGGACTCGAACCTGGGACCGAAGGGAGACAGGGGCATGTGATTACCACTGAACTATGGCTTATAGTGCTTCCTTATTCTATAATTTTTGTATATATACTTATATTTTACTTTTTTTATTATATAAATAATATATATATATTGTTTTTGTTTTGTTTTTTTTCCCTTTTTTCACTAGGGAACTCTACAAGTGACATGGATATTTAAGGACTAAATTGGAGTAGCAAGAACTTAAACTTCAACCACTAGGTGACTTCATTCCATGATCATCATTTTCATTTTCCTTTTTGAACTCCCCTTCTCTGCCTCTACCCCCTTATAAATTTTCTTTTCTTCAAACACTGGGGACAATGTTATTTTAAGTTTGGGGGGAGATGAAATAAAAAAAATTGCTTTTGTGAGCAAAAAAAAGATTTGAAAAAAAGTGTGTCTTAATGGGAGGAAAATTTCACTTAACCTTGAACATGATAATACACATTGCATACTTTTAAATTGAATATCAAATAATTTTCCATTCCTTGATTCTAATTTTAATGCAAGTTTAAGTTCATGTGCATAGATTTTGGAAAGTGTGGTTGTCTGATGTGATTTTTCACCGTTTATATTTTCATACATTTAATAAAAAACACAATGCACGTCTTTTGGATTTTGGGGTATTAGTTTGAGTTCATTGGGTTCCCCAAATAAATAGCATAGGTTTGATAATCATTTTAGTTTTAATATGAGTATTCAAAAATAATAATAAATTTGCGCGTAGAGAAATGAAATGACCTAATGTGTGGCTTTCGGCACTTGGGGATCGTGACTCCATAGTTTTCTGGCCCAGAGTTAGTAATTTTATCTCTATTTGTTGTAATTTGACTTTGTTTTCAACTGATTTAACTCAATATGATGTCTGAGTATGTGGTATTCACTTGGTTCTATAAGGTCTTTGAGTCTAGTAGTCATCGGCAAAGTCTCGCTTCATGGGTTGACTCTATTGAGTGCAATTTAAATTACCATGGAAAAATTGAAAAAAAAACAAAAAACAATATATATATATATATATATAAATTAATTCTCATCTTAATATTGAAATTCTATTCCACCTAGTGGTCCCATCATTTTTTCCATTAATAAATATGAACCCCCATGTCTATTGTGATACACAATACTTCATCATACTTAATTGAAACTGGATGAAATGTGGTGATGAATTTGAAAAAAGTAATGGGATTTGGATTGGGATATGCCTTTGAACTTAGATTATTTTAAATTATTTTTATGGGTTTCATAATTGTTTGTTATGAGGTCGTTTGGTGATCAATGTGTATTAAAAAGTTTTTGGAAAAGGGAATTCGAATTTCATGTTTTTGAGATAAATTTTTTTCAGGACTAGAAAAAATAAATTTGGGGGTGTGATTAGCCACTAAATGAGGATAATATTCATTTTTAATATATATAATATTCATGTGATTTATTATTAATAAACACCATTTTAGTGCATTTTATACTTTGAACATCATTTCACATTTATGATTGTAAGTCCTTTTTAAAATGCAATATTACATGGTACATTTTTTAGCACCATATAAAATACACAATGGTCTTGATTTTATTTTCATATTTAATTTTCTGTCTTATAATTACATTGGGAACAATTCTTTATTTTTTAGTACTTGAAGATTCACATTGGAAGACCACCAAAATGGACTTTCATGCCAACACATTCTGGGAAAAGTAAATTAGACAGCATCCCAATAAAGAGACTTTATAGGCTATTATACAAGCCCAATGATTCTAAAAATTTAAATAAAGATAGAGGAAATCATATAGAACATTTCATCAAATAGTTAAAAGAGCTAATTTTGATGTTTTAATGGAGTTCCAGGCAGCCCAATTTGGAGATAAAATTCTGGGCCATATTCTGCGGCCCAGAAAAACATCCCACCATTTTACACATATCCTATAAACCATAAAATATTTTGGGATGAAACATTACATAAAGTTAGGGAACATCTGGAGATTCATTTTATTCTTATATGGACCACTCAAATTCGTCTATATATAAGCTCATTGAGGCGCTTATGTTTTGTGTATTCAAGTTGGATGTCATTTCGGGTCAATGGTGGAAAAGTCTAAATTTCACAAACTTTCCACCACCCTAAACCTACCATACTCAAGTGGGAAGACTTGGACTATTGGGGGATCAACCCAAGACTCTTGAAATTACTATTTAAGGCAGTGGTAGTGGAATATTTTATCATCTTTGGTGCTTTATTTCATTGTAATGTTATGCTACAATTTTGTTGTCTCATGTTTGTCTTTCACATGTAAGTTGTTCGAATCACCTTAGTTTTCAATAAAAATTATTCATCTTCTCTTATTCAGTTATTATTATTATCAAATTGATATCGTTGCTTCATGGTTTGAATTTATTCATGCCAAAACTTGTGAAATTATTCACACAATGGTGGAGTGATTGTTTTCTTTTTACAGTTTTTTTTTACTTCTTCAATTCCTCCCTCTTGAGTCTACTTATTGCTTCCATTGAAACCATAGAATCAATGGGGGGATAACCCTATTATGGGTTGATACAAGGGAGTATCAAGGGGATGGATTGTATTTTATTTATCACTCTATTAATTTCTAATCAATTCTTTTAATTGAGAATTTCATTTGATGATTTTAAAACTTCTTCATCCTTTTTGAATTTAAGGTCGCACGCTTAAAATGCTAATATGAACCTTTACCTTGGAGTGATCAAAGCATTGATCCTCTAAGTGTATAGGTGATTAGTATTAGAAAGTTTAGGTATTAAACTAGGAAGTGATGATGTTTTTTAATCTTATTAAATTAATACATTTCAAATATAAAAAATTGAAATAATTGAAAAAGGAATGCATCCAATCCACCCCAAGTGATAACCTATGATCAACTCATCCTTTTAAATTGAATTCACTTAAGTATTTTAGTGTTTACTTAAACCTATCTAAAATCAACCCAAATTTGGCCACTTAATAGCCAAAAATAGTCTATATAATGTCTGTGTCTAAAGGTTTCTTCTTAGGTCTCTGAGGATTCGACAACCCAAGATAAACTAAAAGTGACCGCTTAAACCTAAAATCTTGGGTAAATTTGGGTGAGACCACACACTGAGCGTAAAGTAGCTGGAACGAACTCTGACCTAAAGAGGATCTCCAAGTACAACTAGAAAATAGTCTTCTCCTTATGAGTCTGGAGCATTAGGCTCCACCATCTCCCTACTATGTCCTGAAAGAGGCTAGCAGCTAGGATCACCATCTGGTCGATTGGTGTCTCGACCAAGTGCAAAACTCATGCCACAGCCTCCAGCCAGTCCTCAGCTGCCTGCGGATCAGTCTCACCTCGAAACCTTAGATGCCTCTGTCTCTAGAACTCGTGAAATGTGCTCAGTTGGCGTGCATGGTTTGCAGGTGGGGATGGTGACATCTACTTCCCTATGGGTGGTGGTGTTGCTGGTACACCACTCTAAGGTGTTATCACTGTAAGAGGTCCCTATATCGATGCATCATCGCTCAGTAAGCCATCATCGTAATATCTCACTGGAATCATGGATTGATATCTACGTGACAACATTATAAAAAGAAATAGATGTTCCATGATCAATAAGTCATACCTGGTGAGCTGACTCAAAAGAGATCAAAGGGAAAACATTTTCAAAACACACGCAAATAGTGTTTTTTGTGTATCAAGTCAAAAATCAGAACTCAGGATCCTGGTGTATGGATATGTTGGTTGTCGCACCAACACTGGACTCCCCAAACTGTAATCCAAACTCAAGGCACTTAACACTATTGCTCAATTGAAAACATAGACACTTAGTTCTTCTGGTAGAACTGACCACCCTCTGATACCACTTTGTCATGACCCATCCTCCGGGGCCCATTCTATGACTACCCCAAGCCCGCCTTCCATAGTCCAGGGGTTGGAAACTTTCACCAGAAAGGAATATCCCAAAAAGGAAATGAATTGTCTTTAAACCTGTACACACACAAACTAGGTACACAACAAAAACAAACCACAAAGTATAACTGCTGATAGTAAAAGTGTGAACCGAAAGTAAAATGGGCTAGTATACAAACCCAACTGAAAGGAAAGTTAAAAAAAAGGTAAAAAGCATGATCCATAGGTCATCCACCAAGGATCCTACCTGAAGGGTAGGTACAGTTCGTCTTCTGTCGTCACTACCGCTGACCACTTCTATCAATCACCTCTGAGCACCGTTTAGCCCTGGCTCCCCAAGACTCAGTCAAGCTGTCGGTCGTCTGCACAAGACACAACAAGGTGCGAGTGAAGCCCGTGTAAGGGTGAGTATAACAATACCCAGTAGGGACCCCAAGACCCCCAAAGGTCTCCCAGAATTCCTCAAAGGAAAAACCACAAAGCATGATCTCAATCACAAATCATAAAGTAAAGTATAGCTCACACCAGGTATACAACTTAGAGAATATGAATAAAGATGATTAGTCTTGATCTAGATCATTTTATTTAGTTGAGAGGTTTTTTTTATCCATGAAGGGTCATTGTACTACTGATCCACAAAGGGTCACTCTACTGTCGATCCATAGAGGGTTGCTCTACTGCCGATCCACAGAGGGTTGTACTGCTGCCAATCCACAGAGGGTCGCTCTCATGCCGATCCACAAAGAGTCACTTTTATGTTGATCTACGAAGGTTTTATTTTATTTCGATCCACAAAGGGTTTCTTTTATGCCAATCCAAGAAGGTTTGATTTTATTCTGATCCACGAAGGTTCACTTTTATGCCGATCCACGGAGGGTCGCTCTTCACTTGACAGCCAGCCACAGGATTCCCGCACTTAGTGCGCTTGAGTTTCCGAGATTCTGGTCCTCATATCATCAGTCGTACCTCAACCACCAAGAATTCTCATAAAGAAGTAAACCGAAGTATAACCTTGTCATAAGGGTTCCAACGCAATAGACAGCGTGTCGATCGGATGCCCAGTCTGTAAGATATAGGCAAAACGGTAAATAGGGCTCGGTTGGATTCAAGTCTGATCCAACTCGGACATACTCTAACTACTACCAAAACTCAAATGGAGTATCTCAAAAGTATTTTCTTGTCACAAGGGTCCACACGATGCAGATGACACATCAATAAGATGCCTGGTTTGCGAGATACGCCCAATTTAGCGAAACATGACTGGTTGGGTCCAGGTCTGGTAGGGGTCCGGCCTAGTTGGAAGACCCGAACCAGCTGGCGGGTCTATCCTAGATCGCGGGTCCAGACCAACCAGTGAGTCTGTCCATCCTGGAAAACCTGGCCTGCACAGATGCGGGCCGGTTGCCGACGTCGTCGTGCTGGTGGTGATGCACCAGCAGTTGCTTACGCTGGCCACTGGAGATGCTCTGGTGGTCCTTTTTCTTTCCTGTATGTTCTTATGAACCTCTCAGGTCACCTCCTTCGCTGCTAGGCCCTTAGTTTCATCTTGCCGCCACATTTCTCGGTCACGCACAAAGAACGCACATAAAGCAAGAATGGTGGAGGGCTTGAGCCTTGTTCAGATTGGCCTGCACCCTCCACGTTATTGTTCTAACATGGGGTGATAACTAAACATCAATTATGTAACACCCCAAGCTTCCATGGTACGCTTCTCTTTGAATAATATAGTAGCGTGTGTTGTACGCAACTTTGAGTTCTAACACACCACAACCAATCAAACTAGCCGTTATGAATAGATACCCACTTTTTGAAATTTTATAAATTTTATCTTTCAAAATGGAATTAATTTTTTTATTCGGAATATTGAAATTAGCTTAGGGTGAATTTTTGGTATTTTTCTGAAAACTTTCAATTTTTGATGAATAGTGAAAAACACTGAGTTATAGTTTAAAACTGAATTTTTATTTAAATAATTATTTATTTTATTTAAATTTATTTTAGGTCAAAATAGATACATAATACCTATATAAGTTCAATGTAATTCATTAGAGTCAGTTTATAATAATTTTAGATATATAAAAATTTTATTGAACTTTTCACCGTCTTTTACCCACCTCCTAGGAGAATTTGAAAATTCATATAAAACTTAATTTTGCCGCTTCTGTGAGTGGAATTTAGAAAATCCGAGAAATATGGTTAATATTAAGAAGTAAAATGTGGTTCAATAAGATAAAAATAATTTTTGGAGAATAGTAACTTTTTACTTTTATTTACCACTGTTAAAAGTAAATAGGGTAATTAAGGGTAAAAATGATATTATTATTACCCTAAAACATATCCTAATTATATTGGATAAGTATAATTCGACCAAAAACAACCTTAGGAATAAAATATGAACCTCTTTGGTTCACTTGGATTAGATTAGGACACTTATTATTATTTTATTTATAGAAGAGTTAAAAGATTTAAAATCAAAGTTTAATAACTAAAACATTTTTAATATACGGATAAAAATAAGAAAAAATCAACTATAAATATTCATTATAAAGCTAAAAATATTTCCTACATAATCTTATTTTATTTATATTTTTTAGACATTAAATAATTTAATTTATTTATGACACAATGATGATGCAGTAATTACCTAATTAATGAAATATTAAAATAATTGATATTATAAATATCCAAATAAATGTAATTTGAGACTTTTTATGAATTCCACTAATTTTATAGTTTAATATGACATATTAGGGTTGGTTAGATTAATTTTTTTTAAGTAATAATGTTGTTATGAATTTAGAAAAAACAAAATACCAAATAGTGTCAAAATTGACATAAAAGAGTATTTAAAACAAATATTATATTATTAATTGATATTCTATTCCTAAAAATATAAGGTTTGGCCAAAAGACTTATATAATGATATGTGTATAATTAATGAACCATTTGGGGTTCTCTTGGAAGTATATGGTAAGTTTATTAACCATATAATATAAAAATACAGAGACATGGTAAATGTCAAACTATTTAACTAAGAGTTAAATCTAAAAGATAAAGTTAATATATTGACCCAAACCTGTATAAAACCTATTGGTTGAGTGTTTTTCTACCCATACCCACCTTATCCTTTAAATAATTCATTTTTTAGCCATTATAAAACAAAAATTATTTTATTATAAAATAATATTTCTATCTTTTCCTAAGGTGCCCCTCACCCCTCTTATAAAAGGGCACTCCCCCTTCTCTAAAAGTTACACCTTAAAAGCCATTTGGATCAGTCAAACTCCAACCAAATACCCTATAAATTGTCCTTCCTTCATCCTAGAGGCCTTACTTTGGTCAGAAATCTAATCTAAGGAGCCCTTTTGATCAAATCAAAAAGAAGAACCCAAAGAAGAGGTAAATATCTCACCACCTCTTTCAAGTTCCTTTCTTCTTCCACTTCCTTTCTCTTTGTTGTTTACATTCTAAAATAATAACTCCAGTATCTTCTATATACTTTGATGTTATTATAAATATGGTACAACCAAGTTCATTATTCTATCCATCCTTTGAATGACATGTCACCATACGTGCGTACATACGGCTTATCGTCTCCACGTCGTGGTGTAATTGTTATTCAATACATTATTATTTGGATGGGTATAATAATGATGTGTAATTGATGTAAATAATATATATAACATGATAAGGATTATGTATATATGATATACGATCCAATTATATATTATTTTAATATTAAAAGAATGATATTGTCGCTTGTGCGTACGTACGGATTACCGTCTCCACGAACACGATCAGATTCATTACCCATCGTATCCATTCAAAAATAATTTTCATTTGATGATTAAAAATAATGTTTAAAGACTTGATATCATTATGGATATGAATAAGATACATCCCATCCATAACAAATATGACTCACATAACAAATAATATAAAGAAAAATGAATCTGTTAACACCTGAAACGACGATAACACTAAGATATTATTAACAAAGCAATGTTAAAAGATCATATATGATATCATATTAATGTATATGATTATTGTATAATTTAATAACAATTATTTCACCATTATACAGGAGTTTAACCTACCCTTGACCAAAAAAAGGTACAGGGTAATGGTTAATTTCACAATCTCTTCATTATCTGAGGTTGTTTATACGTAATTATCTAATGGGGCCTCTTTATCATCCACATCCATGTTTCTTAAAAATGTATTCCAAAACATTTTTATTATTTACTAGACTATGGGTTAAAGTAATTTATACCCTTGTTTGACTTTTTATAAAATGGTTTGAAAGGAATCTTTCTGTCATTTTCCAAACAAGGTACCTTTAACCTTTTCGATAAAATTAAGGTAAGAATGTTTTTTTTAACTTATACGAAGGGTGCGGCTATTTTCTGCCGTTATAAAATTGTCAAAGCTTTCCTTACAAGATTATAAGAATATTTTCAAATTAAATGTTTTATTTTATAATTATGTGACTTTTAAATGATTTCAAAAAAGAGATATTTCTCTCAAATAGTTTTGGTTTCATCTATGTCAACATCCTTTGATGGATTTTAAGCTTATTTGAAGTTTATTTGTTATGATACAAAACTTACATATTGTATTAAAGGTTTTGTGATATGTTTGACTGTTGATGTGTTATTTTTATACCATTCATGGTTTATGGATAAAGTATTGACATTTCGTATGCTAGTTTTAATATGAATATTTATGTTATGTTTAAACCTGTTTATATGAGGAATGCATTGGACTTAGTAAGTGACGGGTGGAGCCCGCTATAGATCATCGATGCATCGATAGGTCTCATGAGACAAACTAGTGTCTTGGAACAAGGCCTTGACAAAATCTTATTTGTAGTCTTGGCATAAGGCCTTGACTATGTGGTTATGATAGTTTGGAATTATGCATTCCATCATTATGAAAGTGGTTATTGATATTGCATGTGATTATTCGACTAGTAAAATATCCATGTGAATAAGTAAATGGCGTTATTTCATTTTATTTTTTCCATGTTATGCTGAAGTTAAAGTTTAAAAGGCTTTTGTTTTAGTTATACATTGCCTTAAATGTTTATTCTTATTTATGAAAGTTTCCTCTATATTGTTATCCATACTGAGAATCTGAGCTCACCCCTTTCTATGTTTTATTTTTTCCCAGGATGTGAAGATGTATTTTATGAATGACCTGCAGGGATAGTCTGAGGGGATATGAGTGTGGACTATGGAGACTATGTTGTTGTAGTTTTCCATTTTATCATGTAATGTAAGACTTATGAATGTATCTAGTATTTCCAAGGCTACTAAACTAATCAGTCTTTTGTGACTTGATCTTTTGTGATCATGCCAATGTTATGTAATAATGCACTGACTCTGGGTAACTAGGGTCAGGGAATTATAAATGAGAAAGAACAATTCCCCAAATTAAGACCCTGCAACAGCCACCTACAAGAACAAACGATACACAGATCAACCCGTTAGTCGGTTGGTCCACGTTTTTTATATTTTCCAAGAACGGTATGAGAGGAAACATAAAACATGTAAGCCCCCTACCTGGATTTGGTGGAATCTGTTGCGGATGATGGAAGTAATCTTCATTCATTGTTGTTTGTCGATCCCCGAATCGATTCCTCCAACGGTCATTGTTCGTCCACCATTATTCATTGGAGAGGAAAGTCGTCGACATTTCGTCAGAGGTTTCTCCTATGGGTTCTCAAATCTAATGCCAAAGGTTTGATTAAATAAAAGAAATTGCACCACATTGCGTTCATTAATATGGTTTATTAATGAACCATAATTAATGAACCTTTAATCCATGAACTTTACGGTCACACATCAAAAGGGACATGCCATTAAATTTCTCTTATTTAATTTCCATCATTACAGTGTGGTTCCACCATCCACCGCTCAATGGTTGTAGAAAGAATAAAATAAATCATTTAGTTATTTTATTATTATTTTAAAGACCCAGAATTTCCATGTAATTTTTTTTTAATTAAATGGTAATTTTACGAGTACGCAAAAATTGACGGCGTGTGATTACGAGGCTCGATGTGCCCGAAATGAATTTCTAAACTTTTATTCAGGTATGTTCAGTAAACGTTTGATCAGTTTTTTCTAACTTTTGAATCGGTGCTCGGAATTGAAATCTAAGGGCACCGTTGAACTCGCAGTGCCGGTATTCACTTCAAGAGACATTCACCTCGACCGTAGTAGGTCGAGGGTGGAAGTTAGATTTTCACATATTCGTGAAAGAATTAAATAAAATAAAATGGTATAACATTTTATTTTTATTTTCTATTGAAACTCCCATGTGGATATTTCACAGGTGGGGACCACCTAAACTAAAAACCTCCCATGAGAGGTTATGGAGGTGGGGACCATCGAGCTTAACCTTACATGAGAGGTTATGGTGGTGGGGACCACACGAGGATTGAAACCTCTTCAACTCCCTATTAAGTGGGGAGAAACCTCTTAATCTCCCCCACTTAATTATGCCACCCCCCCCCCCAAATTAATTATACCAACTAAATGTGATTAATTAAGCCAATTTGAATTTTATGCCAACATATTTTATTATATTGGCTACCCTTTTATTTTTGGTGGGTTGGGGGAATTAATCATTGGCAAAGGAATGAACCTTGGGAGAAAGCTCTCCAACAAATAACGCCAACGAAGAACACTTCACCATCGAAGAATTCTTCTCCAAACTCCATCGAAGGATCGCCGACGGGGAACATCTCCACCGACGAACGAGGAGACGCCGACGTCACTGAAATCTGTCTATTCCAAACGACACCGTCTCCTTCCCCACGGACAAACTTCAAAGAATAATATGAAGGAGGTAGGGAGGGTGTTTGAATTATTTTACCTTACCCGTTCTTTATATTCTTGTGACTCAAGTAATGTAGTCGCTTGCTACCACTCTAATGCGGAGAGTGTGGTCCAAACAAACATGGCCCGTCCTCTCCGAACTTTCTTGGGATAATTATTGTGTTCTTTGTGATGGAGGAGGACGGTTATCAATCGTGATGAAGGAAAAAAGGAAATGGTGACACCCTGTGGCCACCGCCGCCTGCGGCCTCCGCACCCCATGGCGCTCCGCTGCCCGTGGCCCCTGTGCCCCATGGCGCTCCGCCGACGTGGCCTACTGCACCGCCCCACGGCCTAGCCGCGCCTATTGCGACCCTCTGAGCCACCCCATGGATCCACCGTCCACGGACCTGCCATGCCGCTCGCGGCCTCAGCCTCTCGGCCGAGCCACCCCGCACCCTCGCGACACCCCTCAGCAGAGCCGCCTACGACCTTGCCCTCCTAGCTGAGCTGCCCTGGGCTGGGTCGAGCCACCCTGTGCCCTTGCCCTCGCAACACTCCTCGGACGATCCGCCCACAACCTATCCCTCCCAGCCGAGCCACCCAAGGACGGGTCGAGTCACCCTACGCCCTCGCGGAATCCCCCGCGGCCGAGCCGTCGTCCGCGGCCGAGCTGACCCGCGACCTCTGCCGCCTCGTGACACCCACAGCCCCTCACGGACCTCACGGTCTGCCGGACCGCCCAGCAGACTGGGCCGCCCCACGGTCCAGGGTTGACCCAGTGGGTCAGGCCAGGTCGACCCGAACTGGGTCAAACCAAGCTAGGTCGGGTTGGGTTGGTCTGACCGGTTCGGACTGGACTCGAACCTAATACAAACCTATACTTTACTTAGGCCATAACTTTGGCATCGGACGTCTGTTGGACGAACCATCAGCATCGATGGAAATCTTAGAGAAAGAGGGTCCCTTTCAGTATACCCCACTGGAGTTTTGGGTAATTTTGAGGTATAGTTGGGTTAGATTAAGCACAAATCCAACCAGGCCACTGATACTAAAAGTCTAATACCTCACAGACTGGGGGGTCCGATTGACACGTCATCTGTTGCATTGAGACCCCTATGATGTGGCAGACCTTTGAGATACTTCTTCATGGGACTTCATAGCAGTTGGAGTATCGACCAGTGACTTGTGGAGCAGATCCTCCTGGAGATGAGCAGGCTTAGTGCGGGAACCCAGTAGCTAGTTGTGACGTGAAGATGTACTAGGATCCTCTATGGGTATGAAGACGTACTGGAGATGTACTAGGATCCTGTGTGGGTCTGATGATGTACCGAGCGATCCTATGTGGGTCAGCTCCTAGAGATCTTGTGTGGGTCAGCTCCTAGAGATCCTGTGTGGGTCAGCTCTGAGCGATCCTGTGTGGGTCAGCTCCTAGCGATCCTGTGTGGGTCAGCTCCCAGTGATCATGTGTGGGTCATCTCCTAGCGATCCTATGTGGGTCAGCACCTAGCGATCATGTGTGGGTCAGCTCCTAGAGATCCTGTGTGGGTCATCTTCTTTGCAGAGTAAGATGATTCAGTAATTACATATAATCATCTCTACTACTATACTTAAGTTATACCTGGTATGAGCTAAGTTCGTACTTGTGAGGTACTTGCCTTTGTGGTTTTCCTTCCTTTGTGGAATAGTTGAGCTTTGGGCTTTTGAGTTGGACTCTGTGTTTCCTCATGATTGAGATGGGTATACTTGATAACTTAGGTATATGTATGGGCATATACCTAAGTAGGGTTTACAGTTGATTTGATGCTTTGTGGTTTATCCTTTGTGGATTTTTGTGAGACCTTGAGGGTATCGGGGTCCCTACTGAGTATCGTTATACTCACCCCAGCACGGGCTATGCACACACCTCGTTATGTTGGATGAAGATGGTGGACAACGCTGATCGAGGTTGAGAGTACCAGGACTGGACGGTGCTCAGAGGTGGACCATACGGAGTGTCAGTACGTAGAGGAGATGGGTGTACATGGAGTGCTATGGAGGTGATCTGTACCTACCCTTCATGTAGGAACCCGAAGGACGGCCCATTAGTTTTCTTTCTTTTTCATCAGTTGTATTGTATTTCAGTTGTACTTGTACTATTACTGTAGGGATTGTATTCCGACCCCTTTCTATTTTCAACACTATTTTTTCTATACAGTTGACTTGCATCTGTATCTTGTTGTGTGTTTGGTTGCGTGTGTTTATAGGTTATAAATGCAATGCCTTCTCGGATTTAGAGAATACGCCTTTGGTGCTAGTCTTCATCCCCTGGCCTATGGAAGGTGGGCTTGGGGTTAGTCACGGCACGGGCCCCAGGGGACGGGTCATGACAAATTGGTATCGTAGGAGTCGGTTATACTATATAATATAGGAATCTGATCTTTCTTTTTAATGGAAATAGTGTTAAGTGTAGTGAGTGTGGTTATCAGTTTAGGGAATCCAGTGTTGGTGCGGCGGCTGACGTATCTATACACCAGGACCCTGACTTCTGATTTCTGACTCAGTGCACAAAAATATTGATTGTGTGTGTGTTTTAAAGAGTTTTCTTTGTGACCTCTTTGAGTCATCTCACCAGGTATAACTTATTGACCGTGGTGCACCTATTTCTTTTCAGGATGCCTCCACGCAGACAGCCAGCTACGGTTCCATGAGTAGCACACACTGATAGCCCACCGAGTGACGATGCCTCGATGTAGGGTCCTCTTCCAGTATAGGCATCAGTAGAGGCACCAGTGGTACCATTACCCATTGGTCCACCGATGCCACCGGCCCCAGCAGCAGACAATGCACACCACCTGAGTACGTTGCAAGAGTTCCAGCGCCAGAGGCCACCCAGGATCAGGGGAGAGATATACCCACAGGCAGTTGAGGATTGGTTGGAGGTTGTAGTGAGAGTCTTCCAACCAGTAGGGACACCAGCCGATCTCATAGTGATCTTTTCCTCCATCCTTCTACAGGCAGCAACAAGAATATGGTGGTTTTTTATGCTCTAGGTTCACGACGAGGTGACACTTCTCTGGGTAGACTTCGAGAGCCTGTTTTGGGTAGATTTTGTTCCAGAGACTCTTTGCGTAGTGCGCATACAGGAGCTACTTCATCTGTAGCAGGGCAGCATGACTATGGATCAGTACTTAGTGAGGTTCACTGACCTCTCACGCTAATCCACAGATATGGTGCAGGACTCATTTTTCAGGGCCCGAACCTTCGAGCAGGGACTCAGGTGAGAGATCAGGGCTTCAATGATCTCACTCAGCATCCCAACGTAGGCGGGGGTGTTAGAGAGATCCCTCTTAGTGGAGGGTTTCCTAGCTGAGCAGTTGCCAACAGTGAGACCCACCACCAGTCATCATGTAGCAGAGTCTTCTGCAGCTGGCAGCAGACAAATGTTGCAGAGGTCCAAGAGGACCATACCTATAGGTGGACAACAACAGGATTTAGGGTCGGTTGTGTGGGGCACACGAGACAGAGCTATTCATGATAGGAACGGGTAGTGTTACGCATGCGGCGGGCAGGGTCACATGGCTCATGACTGTCCGAACCGCCGTACGAATGATCAACAGATGGTCGAGGGACCGCCCAGGAAGAGATAGAGATTCGACTGAGGAGGTCCACAGGGAGCAGGTGGACGTGGTAGAGGAGCAGGTCGTGCAGCTAGCGGTGGGCGACGATTCGAGATGTTACTGCCACCACCCCCAGGTGGTCCACCCCAACCACAAGGAGCAGGAGGAAAGGGGTGATCTCAGATCCAGGCAACTAAGGCCTATGATCACAGCGATCCAGAGATGATACGAGGTATGATATTTGTCTACTCCACCTTAGCTACAGCACTCATAAACATAGGTTCTAGTCATTCTTTTATTGCCACTACCCTCATTCAGAGCTCGGAGATTCTGACGGATCCGTTGGCTCGATCCTTATGGCTAGAGACTCCTAGAGGAGCGGATTCGATGATTACGCATTGGTTCTGGAAGTGCGAGCTTACTTTAGGAGGTGAGAGATTTAGTTGGGATCTCCTAGTAGCAGTGTCGAGGCCTTACGACGTCATCTTGGGCATGGACTGGTTATCTACAGTCCATGCTCAAATAGACTGTATTAGGCACAATGTGCGGAGTGTCCGCACAGATGAGACCAGGTTTACCTTCACCGGTGAGAAGGGAGCCTTTGCAGCATAGTATGGACTTACCCAGAGGAGGGTACAGCCGATTACTCATCAGTTGGCAAGCCTTACCCTCGTAGTAGTTTATGTGGAGAGTCTGAGTTATCCTATAATGGTGGACCAGTACACGGACATCTTCCTTGATGTTGTTCCAGGTCTACCTCCTCACAGAGAGGTGGACTTTTACATTGACTTGTACCCCGGGACGACACTGATATCTACACCAGCATATCAGATGGCTTCCACAGATCTTCGTGAGCCGCGGGTACAGCTAGAGGACTTGCAAGGGAAGGGATTAATTTGGCCTAGTGTTTCACCTTGGGTAGCCCCTATTTTGTTCACCAAGAAGGCGGATGGGAGCTTGAGGTTTTGTGTTGACTATCAGCGCCTGAATATAGTGACCGTGAAGAACAAGTACCCACTTCCGAGGATTGAAGACCTCTTTGATTAGCTGAAGGGAGCATGGTGGTTCTCGAAGATAGACCTCAGATCATGCTATCACCATCTCAGAGTACGATATGGGGATGTGCAGAATACGACTTTCATATGTCGGTACGGCCGTTATGAGTTCTTGGTTATTCCATTCAGTGTAACCAATGCTCCAATAGTGTTCATGGGACTCATGAACAGGATCGTTCATCCATACCTTGATCACTTTGTAGTAGTCTTCATCGAAGACATTCTGATCTACTAGGCTACTGAGGAGGAGCATGCCTATCATTTTTAGGTAGTACTGGACACACTCCAAGAGCACCAGATTTATGGTAAGCTCTCGAAGTGCCAGTTATGGATCCAAGAGGTTTAATTTTTGGGACATGTCATATCTAAGGCTGGAGTTGCAGCGGATCCAGCGAAGATTGAGGCGGTACTTGCTTGGGAGCCGCCCAGGAGTGTGACAGATGTACGGAATTTTCTGGGTTTGGATGGATACTACCAGAGGTTTGTGCCAGATTTCTCCAGAGTTTCAGCACCACTTTCAGCATTGAAAAAGAAGGGGAAACCCTTCATTTGGTAAGAGAGATTTTAGCAGAGCTTTTAGGAGCTGAGGCAGAGACTGACTAGTGTCCTCATCTTGAGGCTTCTAGAGGAGGGCGTAGGGTACGTAATCTACTGTGACGCATTAGGGACCAGACTCAGATGTGTCCTGATGCAAGAGCGAGCAGTTATCGCATATGTTTCTCGACATCTGAGACAGCATGAGTAGAACTATTCTACCCATGACCTAGAGTTAGAAACCGTGTTCTTCGCCTGGAAAATGTGGCAACATTACTTGATGGGTGAGTGTTTTATAGTGTACTCTGATCATAAGAGTATCAGGTATATATTCTCTCAAAAGGACCTGAACCTAAGACAGCGACGTTGGATTGAGTTCCTCTAGGACTATGACTTCAAGATATTCTATACTCCTAGGAAGGGGAATGTTGTAGCAGATGCACTTAGTAAGAGCTCTGGTATACAACTGTTAGGCAAGGTGATGGAGCAGTTGGCTGATTTGCATATATCCTTTGTGGATCAAGATAGAGTAGCTTTTCTTTAGTCTATTACAGTCACTCCCCCACTTCTTCAGCAAGTTGGGGAGGCACAGCATGGGGATGCTGACTACGAGACACTACATGCTCAGATATCCATAGGATAAGCACCTGATTGATTTTCTGAAGGTGGGGAGCACGTCATCCTATTCAGAGGACATACCATGGTACCAGTGTCACTTCAGGAGGAGGTATTGAGGGAGTTCCACACATCCCCTCTAGTGGTACATCCAATAGTGGAAAAGATGTACCAAGATCTCCAACGATAGCACTGTTGGCTGGGAATGAATAAAGCAGTAGCAGAGTTTGTCTCTTGGTGCCTCACTTGTCAGCAAGTGAAGGTGGAGCTTCAGGTACCAGTACGCTTGGTTCATCCTTTAAAGGTCCCAGAGTGGAAGTGGTATGGGGTATCCATGGACTTTGTTATGGGTCTTCCACATACATCCAGGGGTCATGACTCGATTTGGGTGATCGTCGATAGACTCACCAAGTCGGCCCACTTCCTACCGATCAGAGAGAAGGGATCAGTAGAGAACTTGGGACGCCTCTATGTGCAGGAGATTGTGCGGTTACATGGAGTACCCTTGACAATTTTTTCTGATTGTGATGCACGTTTTACTTCCCAGTTATAGAAGAGGTTACAGGAGGCTTTCTGGATGCAGCTTCGTTTGAGCACCGTCTTCCATCCTCAGATGGATGGCCAGACTAGGTGGACCATTCAGACCCTCGAGGACATTCTACGTGCAAGTGTCCTCGACTTCAGTTGTAGCTGGGAGGATCACTTGCTTTTGGTGGAGTTTTCATACAACAAAAACTATCACTCCACCATTGGGATGACACATTTTGAGGTGTTGTACGGGCGACCTTGCAGATCACCTTTGTGATGGACTGACCCAGGGGAGTCAGCACTAGTGGGACCAGAGATGGTATGGGCTACCATAGAGAAGGTGAAAATCATCCAGGATCAAATGAAGACTACACATAGCAGGCATAATTCATATGCCGATAGGAGACAGAGACCTCTGGAGTTCGAGGATGGGGACCACCTGAACTAAAAACCTCCCATGAGAGGTTATGGAGGTGGGGACCACTGAGTTTAACCTCCCATGAGAGGTTATGGTGGTGGGGACCACCTGAGGCTTGAAACCTCATGAACTCCAAATTAATTGGGGAGAAACCTCTAAAGCTCCCCCACTTAATTATGCCACCCCCCTAATTAATTATACCAACTCAATGTAATTAATTAATCCAATTTGAATTTTATTCCAACATATTTTATTATATTGTCTACCCTTTTACTTTTGGTGAGTTGTGGGAATTGATCGTTGGAAAAGGAATAAGCCTTGGTAGAAAGATCTTCAGTGAAGAACGCCAACGAAGAACTATTCACCTTCGACGAATTCTTCTCTAAACTCCGTCGAAGGATCGCCAGTGAGGAACATCTCCACCGACGAACGAGGAGACACCGATGTCACTGACATCCATCTATTCGCAACGACATTATCTCCTTCCCCACGGACAAACTTCAAAGAATAAAACGAGAAAGGTAGGGAGGGTGTTTGAATTATTTTTCCTTACCCATTATTGATATTCTTGTGATTCAATTAATGTAGTTGCTTGCTACCACTCTAATGCGGAGAGTGCAGGCCAAACAAACATGGCCCGTCCTCTCTGAATTTTCTTGGGATAATTCTTGTGTTCTTCACGATGGAGGAGGATGGATATCAACCGTGACGAAGGAGACGAAGGCAACGGCACCGCCCTGTGGCCACCACCACTCGCGGCCTCCATGCCCCACGGTGCTCCACCACTCGTGGCCCCCACGCCCCGCGGTGCTCCGCTGTCGCGGTCTGTCGTGCCTCACCGCGGCCTAGTCGTGCCACCTCGCGTCCTGCTGCGCTGCCCGTGACCCTCCAAGCCGCCCTATGGCTCTACCGTTCGTGGCCCCACCACGCTGTCTATGTCCTCGCCCTCCCGGCTGAGCCACCTCGCGCCCTCGTGACACCCCCCGGTCGAGCCGCCCGTGACCTCTCCCTCCTGACCAAGCCGCCCCATGTCCTCGCGACACCACCCGGCCAAGCCGCCCGTGGCCTCGTCCTCCTGGCCGAGCCGCCTCGTGCCCTTGTGGGACCTCTGGCGGCTGAGCCGCCATCCGCGACTGAGCCAACCCATAGCCTCTGCCGCCCCACGGCACCCGCGGCCTCCGCGGCCCCTCGCGGCCTACCAGACCACCCAGTAGGCCGGGCCACACCACGGTCCGGGCTTGACCCAGCGGTTCGGGCCGGGTCAACCCGAACTAGGTCGACCCATTTTAGGTCGGGTCAGGTCGGTCCAACTAGGTCAGATCGGACCCGAACCTGATACGAATCTATACTTTACTTTGGCCAAAACTTTGGCACCGAACGTCTATTTGATGAACCATCAGCGGTGCTAGAAATATTAGAGAGGACGGTCCCTTTGAGTATACCCCACTGGATTTTTGGGTAATGTTGAGGTACAATCGGGTTAGATCGAGCACGAATCCAACCAAGCCATCAGGACTAAAAGGCTAATAACTCACAGACCAGGCATCCGATTGATGCACCGTCTATTGCATTGAGACCCCTATGACGTGGCGGACCTTTGAGATACTTCTTCGTGGGAATTTGTAGCAGTTGGAGTATCGACCAGTGACTTGTGGAATGGATCTTCCTGGAGATGAGCAGGCTTAGTGTGGGAACCCAGTAGCTAGTTGTGACGTGAAGATGTACTAGGATCATGTGTGGGTCTGACGATGTACTTGAGATGTACTAGGATCCTGTGTGGGTCTGACAATGTACTGGAGATGTACTAGGATCCTGTGTGGGTATGAAGATGTACCGAGCAATCCCATGTGGGTCTGCACCTTGTGATCCTGTGTGGGTTAGCACCTAGTGATCCTGTGTAGGTCAGCTTCGAGCGATCCTGTGTGGGTCAGCACCTAGAGATCCTGTGTGGTTCAGCTCCTAGCGATCTTGTGTGGGTCAGTTTCTTTATAGAGTAAGATGATTCAGTAATTACATCTAATCATCTCTACTACTGTACTTAAGTTATACCTGTTATTAGCTGAGTTCGTACCTGTGAGGTACTTTCCTTTGTGGTTTTCCTTCCTTTGTGGAGCAGTTGATCTTTGGGATTTTGATTTGGACTCTGTGTTTCCTCATGATTGAGATGGGTATACTTAATAACTTAGGTATATATATGGGCATATACCTAAGTAGGTTTGACAGTTGATTTGATGCTTTGTGGTTTATCATTTGTGGATTTTTGTGAGACCTTGAGGGTCTCGAGGTCCCTACTGAGTATCGTTATACTCACCCTTACACGGGTTATGCCCACACCTTGTTGTGTTGGATACAGACGACGAACAACGTTGATCGAGGTTGAGAGTACCAGGACTAGATGGTGCTTGGAGGTGCACCATACGGCGTGTCGGTACATAGAGGAGACGGGTGGATGTGGAGTGCTATGGAGGCGATCTGTACCTACCCTTCAGGTAGGAACCTGGAGGAATACCCAGTAGCTGCCTTTCTTTTTTTCAGTTGTATTGTATTTTAGTTGTACTTGTACTATTACTATTGGGCTTGTATTCTGGCCCCTTTCTACTTTCAGCACTTTTTTTGCTATATAGTTGACTTGCGTTCATATCTTGTTGTGTGCTTGGTTGCGTGTGTTTACAGGTTATAAATTCAATGCCTTCTTGGATTTAGGGAATACACCTTTAGTGTTAGTCGTTATCCCCTATCCTATAGAAGGAGAGCTTGGGGTTAGTCACGGCACGGGCCTCGGGGGACGGTCCGTGACAATTATTTTTCTGAAAATTCCAAAAAATTAACTTTTTCGTCTGACCCTTGTCGGTCAAAGTTAAGATTCACCTAAGTGAATCTCAACGCTGAGAATTCAACGGTGTCCTTGTATTTTCAATCTGAGCACCAATTTAAAAGATAGAAATCTCTGCTCGCCCGTTTACTGAACTTTCCTTAAAAAAAGTTCAAAATTCTATTCCAGGCTCTCCAGGGCTCGGAATCATGCACCGTCAATTTTCGCAGTCTTTTAATAATTCCATATAATTTAAAAAAAATTGTACATAATTTTTTGGTCTTTACATAAAATATCTATAGGGGTATTCATTAAATATCAAGAATGTTGTGTCAATGACTAATTTGAATTTATGGTGACTAAAATCACACGATTTTCATGTTTTGATGCAATATTTAATGAATGTTGCTTTCCATTTCATTCTGCATAAAAATGCACGGCATATATTAACCAAATGTTGTTTCTTTTTCAAATCCATGTGAAAAAAAGTTATAGACCCGATGAAGTTTCCAATCATGAATAAGGTGGTTTCAGTCATATTATGTGAATTAGAGATGGTATTACCACCACAATTATTTTATATAATGATCCATTTGATGGTTCACTTGGTTATATAGGCTCAACTATGTGGTCTTGTCCATTACAAATGGATGTACCCCCATTTAATGGTATATGAAAGTATTGAAACAGTATGTCAAGAATCAAAGTGGTCTAAAAGTTTGTATTTTAGAATGATATATTGTTAAAGAAGCTTTTGAATTATATACTAATTACCTATAAGATTTTGATATCATCGGTCTCCCAAAGTCTCATTACAATAGATACCTTATAGGAAAAGAGATTTCTGGAAGAGATGTTGTTACAATTACCTTCATAGAGTGGGAGCAAGAGAATCTTTACATTTTACATTTTAGTAAATATGTTGATCCATATGTTGAATCCCATAAAGAAATTATTAGAGATTTTAATCTATCAAGGGTTGAAGGATGGACATCAAATACACATAATTAGTAGTTTATAGGATGGTTACAAGATCAAATTTATAAGGAGTTTTCTGAAAATATGAATTCAATTTTCGAATGACTTTGATGGATAGATAGGGGATCAAATAAAAATGTTATATCTTACACTAGTTTTTTAATCAATGGTTATACATTCTATAAAAAAGAACATGATGACTATAGTATGATGAAAAATAGTGGAGTTATGCTTCTCATGGAAGCGATGCACATATATGGTTCCAAGTATAGAAATCCAATTTATGAAATTACGTCATATTTTGGTATTATCAAAAAATATGAGTTGGATTATACAACATTTCAAGTGACTATTTTTAATTACAAATGTGTTGACAATAGGAGTGTGGTGAAATTTGATGAAATGGGCTTTGTGAAGGTGAATTTCAGTGTGGAGTGGGGAAAAGATGAGTCTCTAATTATGGAATCATAAGAAATTTAAGTATTTTATGTCTTAGATCTAGCAAGAAAGAATTGGTCGATTTTCCTACTAGAGACTAAAATAAATGTCGGGTTAGATGAAAATTCAATCGAGGATAACCCTTTCATTGGGATATCACAATCAGTTCATGTCAGTCCCAATGTAGACAATGTATTGTACGTTATAGGGTACCATAGAGAGTGGATTTGGATTCACGATAGTGGAACCAAATCCCTAAAACCCTTAAAAATAAAGAGAGTTCAATGAGAATGTAAAAGTTTTTTTAATATACTATGTTTTTACCCATAATATTATATGTTCTATACTGTATTAACATAATATAAATTAAATTTTTGACTACTCATACAAACAATATATTCTATACATGATGATGTTACCAATCCAGTGAAAGAACAAACTATAATGGAGGAAACCCTTTGGGAAGATATAAAGTTAATGTTACGATATACTTTCTCCATTTTACCAAAAAATTATATAATGAATCATTGATTTAATTTTCATTATTTCTTATAGAGTTTGTTTATTTTAGAAGATTTGTGTCTATTTTCATATCCTTTTTCACCAAAACTTCCACATAATTCTTCTCCCTCAAAACCTTTTCACCCCTATAGTGTTGGTATTTATCACTTTCCTTTAAGTTCCCTCTACTAACTTTACAGGAAGAGAAACAAAGTTTCCTATGCTCAATCACGGAGGCAATCTTGAAGTTTTCACAATAAAATAACTATCCATAGAATTAATGTATTATTTCATATTTATGTTTTATTTATTTATTTTTATTATTACTCACATAATAATTGTTTTCTTATATAGTTGTATTTTTTTTCAAGTTGATGTGGTTTGTTTGAAACTACTCATTATTGTGAGAGATTGGACTTTGAGGCTGCAACTAAGACAATGAAGAAAAGGAAATGGGTCAAGAATGTATAGAACCATCATGAAAAGGTTAATTACTAAAACTTATTTAATTAATTTTATCATCATTTTATCTACTATTTGTAAGTAAATTTTCTTATCATTTGTATCTAATACTTATTTAGTTTTTTTCATAGATCTTTTGGGAAGTCAAATTTTTCTTTCAACTATCTTCAACAAGACACATAAGAGATAAAATGTTCCTTTATACCAATTTTACCATGATTTACATTCCCTTTCTCTATCAAACTTATAACACTGCAAATTGAGTCTATGTTCTTGGTAGAAATGTTTTTCGGCTAAGAACATCAACTCAATATGAATTATTAGCAGTTCGACAAATAAATTCAATGAAAATCATGGTAAAATTGGTAGTTCATATTGTTTTTAGAATTTAAGATAATGATACATGAGTCATATGGTACATTTAGGAATCATTTGTACCTCAATCCGACACACAGTGTGACTGAGATGACTCCAAGTGCATCTTTTTATATAAAATTGACATTAATTTTAGTAAAAAAGACAACTAACATACTCAAAACTGATAAAAAAACATTTTTTTGTTTTGATAATTTAGGGAAACAATACATAAGTCATTTATGATCTATAGGAATCAACCTCACCTCAATATAATACATGGTGTTCCTAGTATGACTTAAAGTGTTCGTTATGAGTTTAAAATTTACATTTTAGTTCAAAAAGTGTCACTCATTAAAAACAAATAAAACTCACTTGGATTGTATTGATAATTTATAAAAATTATTAATAAGTAATTTTTTATTTTTAAGAATCAGTCATGCATAAAACTAACACATTAAGTGACTATTATTACTCAAAGTGCGTGTTTCTAGTTTAAAATGATATTTTAGTAAAAAAGGAAATTGATGTACTCAAAACTGAGAAAACACATTTGGATTGTTTTGATACTTTATTAAAACTATAAATAATTCATTTGAGATGTGTAGAAATCAAAAAAACCTCAATATGACACATGTTATGGCCGATATGACTCCAAGTGCATCTTTTTATTTAAAATTGACATTAATTTTAGTAAAAAGATCAACTGACATACTCAAAACCGAGAAAACACATTCAGATTATTTTAATACTTTATTAAAATGATTAATAAGTCATTTTTTACATTTAATAATTATTCACACCTCAATATGATACACGATGTGGCCAGTATGACTCAAAGTGTCCTTTATTAGTTTAAAATTGAAATTTTAGTTCAAAAAGTTTCACTCACTTAAAACCAAGAAAACACACTTGGATTGTCTTGATAATTTAGTAAAATGATTCATAATTAATTTTTAACATATAGGAATATTTGTCACATCAAATCGACCCATAATGTGACCATTATGACTCAAAGTGCATGTTTCCAGTTTAAAATGACATTTTAGTAAAAAATAAAAGTTACGTACTCAAAACTGAGAAAATGAATTCAGATTGTTTTTGATACTTTCATAAAACAATACATAAGTAATTTGGGATGTGTATGAATTATTAAAACATCAATATGATGCATTATGTGACTGGTATGACTCCATGTTCATCTTTTTATTTAAAAATGACATTAATTTTAGTAAAAAAGGTAATTGACATACTCAAAACAAAGAAAACACATTCATATTATTTTGATACTTTAGAAAAATGATTTATAAGTCATTTTTTATGTGTAGGAATTTGGCTCACCTTAATTTGATATATTAATTTTCTAGTATGGATAAAGTTTCTGTTATCAGTTTCAAATTTACATTTTAGTTCAAGATGTGTTACTTAATGAAAACTAAGAAAATGAGATTAGATTGACTTGGTAATTTAGTAAAATGATTCATAAGTCATTTTTTATATGTAGGAATCAATTTGACATCAAACCAACATAGGATGTGACCAGTATAACTCAAAGTACATGTTTCCAGTTTAAAATAATATTTTAGTAAAAAAGAAAAGTGATGTGCTCAAAACTAAGAAAACACATTTTTATTATTTTTATACTTTATGAAAATGATCCATAAGTCATTTGGGATGTGTAGGAATCATCCAAACCTCAATCCAATGCACAGTGTGACCGATATGACTCTAAGTTTGTCTTTTTATTTAAAATTGATATTAGTTTCAGTAAAAAAGACAACTAACATGCTCAAAACTGAGAAAATGCATTTGGATTATTTTGATATTTTTGGGAAATTATACATAAGTCACTTTTGACATGTAAGAATCAACTGCACCTTAATATGTTAGATGATCTACTCAGTATGACTCAAAGAGTCTGTTATCAGTTTAAAATTTATATTTTAGTTCAAAAAGTGTCACTCACTAAAAATAGAGAAAACACACTCATATTTTATTGATAATTTATAAAAACAATTCATACATCATTTGTGATGTGTATTAATTAGTCTCATGTCAAACCAACCCACGATGTGGCCGATATGAATCAAAGTTCATGTTTCCGATTTAAAATGAAATTTTAGTAAAAATACAAGTGATGTGCTCAAAACTAATAAAAAAACATTAGGATTGTTTTAATACTTTATAAAAATGATCCATAAGTCATTTGGGATGTGTAGAAATTATCCATACCTCAATCTGATAAATAGTGTGACCAGTATAACTCCAATTGCGTCTTTTTAATATATAAGTGACATTTTAGTTTAAAACACACATCACATCACTAAAACCAAGCAAAAAATCCTAGATTATTTTCTATTCATTATATCTACTATTAATTAATTAATTTTTATCACTTTTATCTTAAACTTATTTAGTTAATTTTCATAGAGATAATTCTTGAAGACGAACAAGAAATGGTGTGAGGTGCAAGAATCAATTATAACTCAATCTGATACATAGTGTTCCTCGTATGACTCAAAATTTAGTTTAAAATTAACACGTTTTGTTTAATTTATTTATTTATATTATTATTAATATAAGAATTTTTCTCTTATACAGGTTTTCTCTTTTTCTTGAGCAGGGGTGGTTTGTTTGGCAATAGCATGAGTCGGGGTCAAGGGAAAAAGACAAAGGAACATTGATATTTTTTAATGTATGTAATAATTTCTAATTAATCATTTAATTATATAAACCAATGTTTTAAATTTATACAATTTTTTTTCTTCTATTTGTGTTAAAAAATTTATTTCATTTAAATTATGTATTATTACTGGATTTTTCTTCTTTCTGGTGTTGTTTCTGATGTTGTAGTGTGATTTTATAGCACACTGCACTAGTGTGGTAATATATTATTACAGTACACTATAGTATTCCCCTTTATCAGTTCTATTAAATGTGCTAATAAATGGGTCCTTTATCAATTCTTTTAGAAGCGCTGATAAAGGACCTCTTTATCTGCGCTGATAAATGGGGTCCTTTGTCACTGCTTCTAAAAGCACTGATAAATGAATCTTTTATCAATGATTTTTAGAATTTATAAAGTACACATTTTATCAATTATTCTCTAGCACTGATAAAATACAAGGGATTTTAATCGCTCTTTGGTATTCAGCGCTTCTCTTGTGCTGATAAAGGTAAACTTTAGCACTGTTAAAGGTCTATTTTGTAGTAGTGGTTACTATTCATTATGACTAAAAATTAAATGGACCATATTACCTAATTTGAACATGTTGGTCCAAAAATATGGAATCCATTTTTCATTATTCAATTTCTATTGGTTTCATAAATTACTTTTAATGTAAGTACGCAAAACGCAACAAAAACCATTTTCACAAGAAAAAAATAACTTTATTAGGTATAAAAATTATTTTATATAAAATAATTTATATTTTTGATTTGAAAGAAATTAAATAGATTATTTTTAATAAAAATAGACTTATTTTACTTTTAAACTAAATTGAAAACAGAATAAACATTTTTAATGCTTGATTAAAAGAGAAGAACCAAAAATAGTTTTTATTTGAATAAAAACATTACTTAGATTTAAAAAATGTAAAAAATAAATTTATAAGTTTAATATTATATTTTTTAAAAGAATTATATTAATTATTAAATATATATTTTTTAATAAAAAAAATTCTTAAACTTTCAATACATTCTTATATCATGATAATGTCATAAAAATGATAGTATTTGTAAAATCGATATTTTTCGTTATTTACCCAAAAATCAACCATTTTGGAAAAATCCTAAAAATTTACTCTAAGATAATTTTGAAATAATTA
The DNA here is from genome assembly GCA_963277665.1 of Viscum album. Lineage (NCBI taxonomy): Eukaryota > Viridiplantae > Streptophyta > Magnoliopsida > Santalales > Viscaceae > Viscum > Viscum album. Next base: position 597,655,818 of record OY728132.1, on the reverse strand, counting down.
ATTCAAAAATGAAGTTCATTTCATTAAATTAAAATTAATAAATTCAAAATTTTATCTTTTAAATGAAAATATTAAATATAAATAAAAACTGCTTTTATAAAAAAATGACTCCTTTAAACTTTTAGTGATTTTAACCTTATTTCAAATCAATTAACAATGAGTGTTAATTTATTTGTTTTTAAATTATATAATAATAGTGTATTTATGTTTACCTAGCATTTAAATAAATTTTTATTCACTTTAGTTTGGTGTTGCGTATATCACACGCTATTCAATAAGAAATTTACTTAAAGTAATAAGTACTAAAATATCAGGGTGTTACATTCATCCCCCCTATATAAAGAGATTTAATCCTAATAATTTTATATTAATTTGAGTAATAATTTGTTTATGAAGACAAAAAATTTATTAAAACATTTTCAAACCCATTTTAATTGGTGAAAGAGGTCTTTAAACTTCATAATTTTAAAAAGAAATCCCATAATGGAACCTTGAAAAGGGGGAAATGGTTATCCAAGGGAAATGTGGAGTGGAAGATAAAACATACAGTCATGAAAAGAAAACCTTTTTAATATTAAAAAATGTATTTATTTAAAACCCACATAATAAAAATGGATAGTAAAACATCCTTTTGAAAATAGGAATAACACATAATTGAGTTCCCAAATAAGAATAACATTAGTAGGAAGTGAAAATATGTAAATATAAGATAAATTGCCATAAATTAGATAGGTAATTATTCTAAATTAAATTATACTTTTAATAATATTCAGTTCATCAAGAAAAATTATTTGAATTAAAATTTCATTTCCCCAAGGATAGAAGAGGTCATCAATTCATCATAATTGATTGTAAAAGGATAACATTTTCATTTCAAAATTCATTTTCTAGATTTTATGAATTATGTTACCATCATGAAAAATAACATGTGAAAATATAAATACTTTATTTCTTAAAATACATAAATGTAATTTCATCCTCTGATTTCATGTTTCAAACAATTTTTTCCTCTATTTCATCCCATATTCCAAATGAAAAATATACAAGATGAATGTTTATTATTCATAAATCATGGAAATAAAATTATAATAGATCATGATATCCATAAAAGGATGAAAATATATTCCTCTTTCCTTTACTAAAACCAAAATGGTTACCACAAGGTAATATAATACCCAAAATGAATAGACCTTCATATGAAGAAATGATACATTAATCTCAAAAACCTCAAAAAAAATATTTTATCAATATTCTTCCAAAAGTTAACTCAAACTTCATTCCTAAAATAATATAAACCATTTTTATATAAAATCCCATATTATACAAAAAAATCCATTCATATTAATCTTATAAAGTTCCCAAAAATATAGTGAATTTATTCTAAAATAACTTTAACCACTTAATCACCAAATAAATTTTTAATCCCATGGTTATCAATACAATAAAACATATGTTCAAAAAAATATAATAACACTTTATCCAAAATATCTATAATTACCTTAATATTAAAGATTATATTAACCCTGAAGGGTATCTTTGCCTTACATATTTTATTCCCAATATAATGTCATTCTTCCCAAATAATATTCATAGTAAATCACATGATAAACCTAAGGGTTATATATATATATCATGTATTCTTCCTAAAACCTAATAAATGTATCCCAAATTATCCTTAATCATATTAAACTCCCATCACATAAAACATCAAAAAGGTATCTATACCTTTGAACTTATGATCAACCTTAAACTTTTTAACCTATAATGGAATGTGCAATTTATAAGTCCCTATGTCCATACAAAATTGAAAATTCCCATGAGAATTTCAAATTTCAAGTTTGATGGTTGGTTTGGTTTTAGAACCGGGACTTATAATTTTTGTTGGAAGTTTAGGTACCTCAATTTTATGTTTTGGGGATGAGTTTTGGGATTCATGAGGTGTCTTGGGGGCTTGGGGGGCTATGGGAGGGCCCGAGGTGGTTACTTTAGCTTAGAATATTGCAAACCATCGGCACACTAGTGATATATAACTATGGAACCAGCCACTAATTGGAACCAATGAATAGATATGTAATAACCCCAACCCCAATAACCTAAAGTTAGTGTCTGCTTTATCACATTGGCATAAGGTATAAGGAATTGTATCCTGAATGATTGAATAGTTTAGTAGTCTTCGTAAACTAGATACATATATGATTCCCATATTATATTTGAATACACCAATTATGACATAATTTTTTTTAATAATATCATTATTATCTCCAGTATATTCTTTCATATCTTTAGTAGTACACATATTGGATTCCTTGGAAAGGAAACAGAATAAGGGTGAGCTAAAATACTCAATAAGGGTTAAGTATAGTGGAAGTTATCATGAATCAATGAGCATAATCACATGGTAAGGTAAATAAATGAACACACATGCCACTTAAATATTTTTAATAGCATAATAAATACGAAAAGGTAAATAACTAAAAACACATTTCATTTAATCAATAACGTGACTATCATAACCAGATAAGGCACAATCAATATGGAAATGTAAATAACTAAAAACTCGTGTCATTTAATCAATGAACTGAGAATGAAATGTATCTAGATATAATATCATAAAGAAAATGTCATTGATAATAATAATTTAATTCTTAATGAAGTAAATGCTTAATTATTGGATTTCATGTTTCTCAGGAACATGATACATATACTATCAAGATCTATCCTCAATGTAGTTTTAAAATGGTGGGTGGAAACACATTTAACTAAGGTTATCCAACTAATTCATCCCATGAGACTACTGATGCATCGAGGGGCTGTCTATAACTGGGACCCACCCATGTATTTCATGTCCAAATCATTTTTCATATATCGAATAATCAATTTAATTCATAAGTAATGTGTCTTAGCATCAAATATTTGTATTGAGTAAGGAATATGGATTTATCCATATTTCCCTAGATAAAAAAAATAACTTTCAACGTATAACACCATATTTAGAAATGATATACATTTTAATCAATAAACATATATATGATAAATAATATCGATATTTAGGTAAAATTTAATGTCCATAGGAAAGTGAATAATTAAAGGGAAATTTAATGACAACAAAAATGAATCAAGAAAGTGAATTTGAATACTTTACTTAGTCAACATGATCATAAACCATTCATAGGAAGAATAAGGATTCCATCAATAAAACATATACTAATTGGGGTAGTAATCAAGGGTTGTTGTCATTAACAAATAGAAATACTATAAAAAATATCTTTAAAATCATTCTTGAGGAAAATATCCTTTGAATTTTAAAAATCACTTTTTAAAAATAAAATTTAAAAAAAATTGAAAATACTTTTCTTTTAAAATAATATTTTAAAATTATAAATTAATCTTTAAAACATTGATTGGTCATGAAGTTATGAAATTCCATACATACCTAGAACATTAAAACAAATATTCCTTTCACTTTTTTGTTAAAATTCAAACGGGCATTGTTTTGAAAATGACATGAAGATTCCTTTAAAAACATTTTGTAAAAAGTAAAAATGGGTAAAAATTTCTTTAATAAATAATTTTTAAAATGTTAAAAATATTTTTGAAAATATTTTTTGAAAACATGGTTTTGGAGGAAAATTGATTTCCTACTAAAGAGAGAAGTGAAGTGGATTTTCTTAAAAAAATATCAAACATTTTAAGTACCAAAGAGTTTGAAATGATACTATTACTTTAAAATATCTTGAATAAATAGAGTATAATAAAATTAAATGGTTTTATTAGGAAATGGTCAAATAATTTTCTTCAACTAAAATTTAAGAATAAACGATCTCAATTGGAATGAGATTGTAAAATAAACCCTTACAATAATCATAACGTTGAAGTGAGAATTAACCAATGAATATGTTATGTGTATCAAATATAAATACACATAAAATAATTTTAAATACAATATAAAATAATAAAAATTCATTACAAACATAATCTTATAATATCAAAGATAATAAATAAGTTATATAAACCAATGAAATGAAATTGAGTTATGAAATTCTTAACCACTTAGTAACTTTTAAGTCAAAACACCTTGGATTAAATAATTAAAATTTAAACTTAAAATACCATTAATTATTAATGAATCATGATATTACATTTAAAATAGTAAGTATGTGTACCATGTAAAAGAAATTAGGTACGTAACATTACAATATGCCTTAATGAAATGAAATTCAGACGAAATATGTTACCTCATGCTACCTTTTGGTTGAACTTTATTTAAACTCCTATATAGTGGTTTTAAACATTTTATTAACTTATAATAGAATAATATTAATATTTATAATATCATATATGATCCATTTATAACATCTTATCACCTGTTCATTAATAATATTTTATTTTTTTTATTGATTCAGGTGTTAATTATCTTGTTTTCTCATTCGTGATTTGTTAAGAAAAATATGGTTCTTGTGCATATTATATAGTTCCATACTCTCTAGAATAATAATAATTAAATAATTATAATATTCATATATCAATTATTCTTTTAATACCATGGAATATGGTTTTGAAAAATGAAGTATGTTACGATCATGGAGACGGTAGGTCGTACGTACGCATGAGTAACGTTTCCATTTTTTAATGAACATTATGGAAAGGAGTTAAGTGATATTTTATCTTTATATAATAATAATAATATAATAAATACCATTTTATTTCTTTATTTATACTTATATATATAATCCATGTGTTGTGGTGATGGAAAGATAGATACATCACTTTTTGAAGAGGGTAGTCCACACGTACACGAATGATGTTGTCATCTTTAAGTCGGTGAAAAGGTAAGAAATAAAATGATATATATTATCTTTAAAGAATTATAATTATGTAATTAATATAATATCTATTTAATTTATACCATATATATATATTAACTTTATCCTTATCACCTTTCATGTAAATCGTTAGTGAAAGACGAATCACATCGCTTCATGAGACGGTAGTCCGCCGTACACACAAGTGATGTTATCGTATCTCCAAAGGAATGAAAAGAAAAAATTTATATATGGTATAATGACTAAAAATATATAATTATGTTATAAATATCATATATATACTTTAGATCCATCATCCTACCCAATTGTGATAGGTGGTAATAGAAAAACGAATGACATCGATTCGTGATGTGATAGTCCACCGTACACATGAACGATGATTTCGTTAACCATTTTATGGAAGTGAAGGTGTTTTTAGGTCATGAAATTAACATAAAAGAATCCAAATATATTTAATACACTTATTTTATTATATAATAATGGTTTAATAATAATTTTTTGAAGTGTAGGAAGAAATAAAATAAAAACACCTTTTAAAGAACGTTGTCTCTTCTTTGGATATCCTCCTTAGGTTTGTACCAAATCCTTCAAAGATTGGATTTATACCCAAAATAATTCTTCTATGATTAGGGGAGTAAATTTTTTAAGTTTTTTTTCAGTTTTTTTTTATAAAAATTGATTTATTTGTGTGGATAAGTAAGGGAGTGAGTGCCCTTTTATAATTGAGGAGTTGATTTTTTGTAAATAGCTAAAAGTATTCAATAATGGGAGGTCACTCTCACCTCATGTGGATCCAAAATTGATAAATAATGTATGGTAGGGATTATATGGTGTATAAAAAACTCCAAATCAAAAAAATAACACATTATTTTAACATTTAATTCCTTATCCTTTAAGTTTACTCCCTTTTTACCACTTTAGTTTCCACTCCGATAATTAGTTTTTTAAACTAGGAAATTAAATATTTAAGCCTAAAATAAATTTATTATTATTAGATAATTTTTAACTAATTATTATAAATATTAAATCTAATTTATCAAATAAAAATACTATGTGTGTTGAAAATTAATTTTAACATAAGTGCATGTAACGTGCAGAAATATCACTTTTAACATCAACTGTGGTAATTAATATTTATTGTCTTTACTAATTATCATGAAAAAAAAAATTAATCCTATTATACAATATAAATTATTATTATTCCAAATATTTAATACATTTTTACAAATTCAATTAACATAATTAGTAAAATTTAATTTAAAATTAATCATGCATATGCGATGAGAAAGCGGGTTTTTAAAGAGAAAATGTTCAAAAATTTAGAAAGTTTTTATAACAAAAATAAATATGAAAATGATTCCAATAACATAAATTGGATTAATTTATATAAAAATAAATTAATGTTACTTTAAAACTAATTCTAAATATAATTTAACATTATAAATTATTTAAATGAAAAATCAGCTTTTAATTAAAATTCATCATTTTTCATTATTCATCAAAAAATGAAACTTTTTAGAAAAATACCAAAAATTATCCCTAAACTAATTTTGATATTCTTATTTAAAAATGAAGTTTATTTTTTCAAACAAATTTTCTAAAAGTTTTAAAAATTAATTTTAAATTACGTGTGCAAAGCACAACTAAACTGTCCTTTAGAAAAAATATAGTTTTTCAAAAAAAAAATATTTTAAATGATTATTATTTTATTTATAATAAATATATAATCATAATTTTTATAATTTAGTTAATACTATTAATAGCCTCCATTCCATTAGCTAGGTGATAACTATTATATAAAATAATAATATTTTAATAATATTTCACATTTCATTTAAACACATTGTTGTGTGTAATGCAAGATAAACTCAGTGTTGCGTGTAACACAAGCTAAAATCAATGTTGTGTGTAATTCAATCTATTTAATAGATTTAATTTATTTAAAAATACATATATCGTAAAGTCTCGGGGTGTTATATTTTCTTCTAAGCTTGGAATTACGTGTCGCATACATTCACTATAGGAAAAAACCAATTTAGCGGCGGTTTTATAAACCGCTGCTAAATATTTTTTAGTTTTTTTAAAATATTTTATTTTATTTTTTATTTTTTATTTTTTTTGAAAAAAATTAATTTTATTTTTAGCGGTGGTTTTTTTTAAATCAAATTTTGTGATAAGATCTATATCATGATGACTAGGGGGAACCCTAGTCACTATTTTTTCAAGGTTAAAAGAGGCTCTGAAGGCCTCCAAAACTGAGTTTTTAGTCAGGTTACCCCAATTTTTAAACATTCAATGGAATTTTATCCTCGTTTAAGGGGGTATTATTGTATTTTTTTGGTTGGGACTAAATTTATTCTTAGGGATTACATTCATATTGATATTATAATTTTTAATTTTTATCATTTTTCACAATGTAGTTTTATTTATAATTAAATATAAGCATATTTTCTTATATTTACTTGTAATAAATCAATTTTATAAATACATATTTACATATAAATTTATTTTTAAACATATAAACTATATAGAAATAAATATTTATTATTCATTTTAATTAAAATAAATAATTATCGACTTTATTTACCTTATAAAAATGCATTAATATGTATATATATACCTATGTAAGTAATGTATATATATAAACATGTGTGTGTTAATAAAAAATTACATTTATATCTATATACTAATATATATAAATAAATACTAATGAAGTTTTATCAGGCGTGCTATCAAAAATATTTATAACTAAGTGCAGCATAGTGGATGGCCTAGGTCGTTCTCTTGAGGAGATTTTATGGTCAAGCACTCAGTACTTCTAATTCACTTTTAATATATTTTTTTATATAAGTGAAATAAAATAACCATAAATGGATATTTGATAATTTAAAATGAATTATTAAAATTAAATATGCAGATGAAATGAAAACACAGTGAATGCAAATAGAATGATGTTAGGAAGAAATGAGGCATTCCTGAGAGAATCACCCAGGTTGAACCATCATTTTATTATTATTAGTTTTGAATTTACTTAATGAACACACTCCATTGTATGTGTTAACAACATTATCTACATATGTTTGTGAATATACAGTACTCTCAATGATCACCGAGAGACCGTACATCCACCTCCTCGATCGAAGGAAAATATTACCGAAGTGAAAGTTAAATCTCGGGTGGCAAGTGGAGACACAAAGGTGTATTGCCCACTAAGATCCTTGTAGGTATAACTATAAGAAAATAAAAAACATTAAAAATTATACCTCAAAGACTTGGGTTCATCACTAGATTACTCCTCTGGGAACTTCCTCGGATTAGCTACTCCTGATCATGATCATAAGAGTTCACAGTGATGAAGAAAACGGGGGGAAACACAAAAGATAAAAAGAATGATAGAATGAGATTAATAAGAAGACTAACATATAATAAAAATTTAGAATACTATTATAACATAAATTAAACTACAAAACTACAGAAAATGTCCAATAAAGCCTAATCCTAAGTTGTCAATCCTTTGAAATGAAGATGGAGCACTCTTTTATAGGCAAAGGGAGTGAAATATTTGGCTCCAAAATAATCCTCCCAATGTATGCGCATTTTAGAAATATTTAATGGAAGAATTATGAAAAGTTTTATTCTTGAAGTTTTTTATTTTTTTACTTCTATTTATACCTGAAAATTTTCAGCTTGATTATCCACGTAATGAATGATTTATGGCCAAAGTTTTGTGGGAATTTATTCTGGACAAGAGACTCTTCATATTCCAACTCAACCAAATTACCAAGAATTTATTGCCTTGAAAAAGAAGTAATAACGCATGTTCACCTTAATAAAAGTTGTTCTTAAGGATTTATATTTTCTTCATGTTGAATTTCAGTGAATTTGGGATATCCATGTATGATTTATAATTACAATAATAAAATTTTCCAGATCTGTGCGTAGTTTTCGATGCTTGATTTGTGAGATGGATTTGGGCCTTCAAATGATGGATTGATCTTTAGGTCATGAAGGATAAAATTAATCCCATAGAATATAGAAACCAATAAAAGAATAATTTTGAAATTTTTTTTAGTATAAAAGAAGTTATGTATGAAACATGGAAATAAATTAAAATAGTTAAAATCCAAAATAATTCATTTTTACAATTAAGCTCAAAATACTTCAAAAACTATAAAATGTGACAATTTCTCTTGAAAAATAACACATTGGTGAGATTAAAAACATTTAAAATTGGAATAAATTAATTAAATATATTTTCTCTATCAATTACCCCACATTTAAACATTTCAATCATGGTCAATCATCTTATACCAAGGTCAAAACAAACTTCTCAAAGCATAAATGACTACACAACACAATTATTCTATCAATGAAAATAGTATGCCTCATACATGGATAAAAATTACCTAACTCATCAAAAATAATAAAAATCCATTCAATATTATGTTAATATTCACATGCATGTTGTACCTACCTCCCCATAAAAATATTTCTCTCTTCACTCAAGGATATTTAGTGTAGAGTTTTTATCATTCTCAAGAACATGTGTGATATCCATAGGCTTGTTATCCCCTATAATATCCACTTCATAGAGTCAAAAATGTTTCAATAATGAGGTATTTTCATGTTTTTTTCTAGGGTTTAGGGTTGGTATGTTTTAAATGTAAAAACATCTGAGGCAGAATGAGGAGGGTTGAGCTCTAAAGTGAAGTAAATGCATGAAAACAGTTTTGTTCAAGAATGGTGTGCTCCTCAATAAAATTGAAAATTATTCACCTCCAAACACCTCTTTATCTACATGGTATTTCACACTTGGAATATTAACATAAATTAATTTCTTCCCTCTTTATTCAATTGTATCATTTTTTTAGATAGAATGTAGATCTGGATTTCTCTTCAGAATCATATTTTTGAGGAAAATAGATAAAACTTTTAATCTTTAAAAAGTGGTGAACACCCAGCCCAAATTTGTAATGATATTTTGGTCCACCCAGCCATATTTCCATCATGAAATTTATTCCACAAAAGTAACAATAAATATGGAAACACTTTTCACATTTCATCTCAAATATATTTTTCAGGAAAAAAAAATACAACTCATCTTCTCCCTCCCCCACACTTGAGTTCAATAATAATCATTCATTTAACTTATAGAGAATTTTGGAAAGGGATAAATGGATTTTAATGTGGATGCCTAACAAGTTATTTCATAGATACTAGGGGCTTAATAAATTTCATATGTAAAGGTAGTCCAAAATTAGATTTGAATGCAAAAAGGTCTTTCAAAGTGGTGCCTTAATCATACTTAACACATTCCATGAACTCTAACAGCTTTGAGAAAAATAGAAAGTTGTGGATCACACAATATGTCTCAAGACTCTCAAGAAAAATAGAGATGTAAATAATATTTCAAAAAGGTTTATAAACCTCTCTAGTTGGGCATGATATTCAATCCAGACAGTACTAATGCACTTGAGTTTCACAATCCATCAAACTTCATCAAATGAAAAGATTGGAAATCAAGAAACAAAATCCATTTAGAAATAATTTTAAGTCCTCAAATATTAAAATAAATCAATGTTACAAAAACACCAAGATTATTTGAATTTTTTATAATATTCAATTCATCTCAAGAATCCTAAAAAAACACACAAAAAATGAAATCATAAAAAATTCAAAACAAACATCAAAAATAAAATGGAAGAACGCACAAAATTACTAAAAAACAATTTGACATACCTTACCAAAACTTATACCATTTACTAACCTCTTTTTAGCTAAAATTAGATCAATAAAGTTTTACATGCAGAATTTATATTGAGCAGTAAAAAAATAAAGAAAAGGAAAGACACAACCTGGTTTATTTTTCAATGGTAGCCGTGAGTTAAGCTTATAACCACTACCAATTTAAAACTACAAGAAAGAAATTAAAATACATAATAAGAATAAATAAAAATAAAGATAAATGGGATATAAAATGCAAAATTCTTGGTTTAGATCCCCAATAAGGTGCTAGGTTTTTACTGTTCCTAGTCAGGCAATTGTAGTGGATTATCCCCAATATGATGGTGGGTGTGGTTTCTTTGAGATAAACCACCACATATGACTTTTACCAATGTCCATGAGTAAACACTGAAATTAGAGAACCCCATAGAAGATAAGATAATTTCCAACCCCCAAGAAAGAATAAAGATATAATTTGAGTTCAAGAGTGTGAGTGAAAAGAAAATAGCAGTGCTCCCTGATGACTTTTGTGGTGTCCTCCACCATATGGTATGAAATTTGTTATAGAGGTGGTAGTCGCACCACATGCTTCTCTAGATCTTATTATTCAATCTCCAAAATATGTGTGGTCTCATAATCAACATCTAAGGCCTGCTCTATTTGTGCTATATCATAAATTTCATGAAAAGTGAAGTCGGAAAAAATTCATCTTGAATAAGATTAAAAAATGAGGAATCAATAAATAAGTATTCCCTTTCAAGTAAGTCATCTTGGAAATTAATCTCTTAGAGAAAGACCATTGGAAACTCCATATCAGCTGGTGAATATTCATTATAATCCTCCAAACCAAGAGAGAGGTGTAAAGGTGATGATTTTTCATTTTTAAGGATAGTAAGATCAAGTTTCAGGTTATCTTCAACAAAGTTATTCTAGGATTCTTCCAAAAAATGTTGATCTCCCATAATTATTTCAACTGGAATGTTTCCTTAATGGACCTCCTCAAGCAATGGTTGACTATAGGATTATGTAATTAACTCCTTTAGTATCTTCTTCTCACCTATATCAGGTTCTTTAACATAAAAAATATTAGTGAAATATCTTCCCCCACTCTTTCTGGTTTAGGTTCAGGTTCAGGTTTCGACTCAGGTTTCTCTTGACATGCATTTACATATTTAGCTATCAACTCTATTTGGATATCTAATTTTTCCAATACACCACTAATCCTTTGAAACTTAGCATCAAGATCATTTTAAACTTCTTCTGTCACCTGATATTGGCCAATCCATGCATAATAGTTTGAATTGAAAGGCATCATGAACAAATATATTTTTTTAGTTTTTGAAATTTATGATTTTTTTGTGTTTTTGTTATGAAAAAGGAAAATTATTTACAAAATGTGAATAAAAATAGTGAGGGGAGACCACTTGAATCCTTGGAAATGGTGCCAATTTGATGAAGTGTTGTCATGTGCACTCTCAAAAATATTTATAACTAAGTGTAGCAGAGTGGATGACCTAGGTCATTCTCTTGAGGAGCTTTTGCAGTCAAGCACTCACTACTTCTAATTCACTTTTTTTATATTTTATATATATGTGAAATAAAATGACCAAAAATGGAGATTTGAGAATTTAAAATACATTACTAAAATTAAATATGTACATTCAATGAAAACACAGTGAATGAAAATAGAATGATGTTAGGAATAAAGGAGACATTCCTGAGAGAATCATCCAAGTTGAACCTTCATTTTCTTCTTATTAGTTTTGAATTTACTTAATGAACACATGCCATAATATGTGTGAACATACTCCTCTTCATATGGTTGTGAATATACGGTGCTCTCAATGATCGTTGAGAGACCTCACATCCACCTCCTCGATTAAGGGAAAATATTGCAGAAGCGAAAGTTAAATCCCAAATAGAAAGTGGAGACACAAAGACGTCTTTCCCACTAAGATCCCCCTCAGTATAAATCTAAGAAAATAATAAATATTAAAAATTATATCTCAAAGACTTGATTCCATCACTGGATTACTCCTCTAGGTAATTTATCGGGTTAGCTACTCATGATCATGAGCATAAGAGTTCACAGTGATGAAGAAAATGGGAGGGGATACAGAAGATAAAAAAGAATGATATAATGAGAGGAAGAAGAATACTAACATATACTAAAAATGTAGAATACTATTACAAAATAAATTAAACTACAAAACTACAGAAAATTTCCAACAAAGGCTACCCCTAAGTTGACAACCCTTTGAAATGAATATGGAACACTCTTTTATTGGAAAAGGGAGTGAAATATTTGGCTCCAAAATAATCCTCTGAATGTATGAACATGGTAGACATCTTTAATGGAATAATTATGGAAAGTGGTATTCTTTAAAGTTGTTATTTTTTTACTTCTCTTTTGACCCAAAAAATTTCAGCATGATGAGCCACGTAATGAATGAGTTATGGCCAAAGGACTATAGGAATTTATTTTGGATAGGAGACTCTTCGTATTCCAACTAATCTGAATTCCCTAACAAATATTACCTTGAAAAATAAGTAATCATGTGTTTCCACATTAATAAAAGTTATTGCTACTGGTGTCTACTTTCATCATGTTTAATTTCAAATCATTTCCATGTATGATTTATGATCCCAACAATAAAAAATTCTAGATCTATGCACAGTTTTCAATGCCTGATTTGTGAGATGGATTTGGGCCTTCAAACAATGGATTGATCTTTAGGTCCTAAAGGATAAAATTAATCCCATCAAACATAGAAACCTATAAAATAATAATTTTGAAATTTGGATCAATATAGAAGAAAATATGTCTGAAACATAGAAATAAATTAAAACAGTTAAAATCCAAAATAATCCATTTTTATAATTAAGCTCAAAATACTTCAAAAACTATAAAATGTGACAATTGCCCTTGAAATAACACATTGGTGGAACTAAAAAATTGAAAATTAGAATAAATTAATTGAAAAGATTTGCTCTATCAAATACATATATATATATATATATATATCTGTAAATATTTGTGTGTATAAATAATATATAAATGTATTTTTATATAAATATATCATTATTATTAAATATAGTATATAAATGAATTTATAGTAAAACTATATGAATATACATATATACACATATATAAATAATGTTTATATATACATATACGTGTTTATTGATAAACAAAATTATATTTATATTTATATTTATATTCTAATATATGTAAATAAATATTAACATAAAATATATTTAAATAAATTTAAGTATATATATCATACACATTCGATGAGATTTCATCTTCATTTAAGAGTGTCTTCATTTGTTTTTTATGTAATTTATGATTTTATTCCACTGATTTACATTCCTATTGATTTGATGGTGTTATAATTATTGTGTTTTCTCTTCTTTTGGTAATTTATTATCAATTATATATATATATATATTTATATGAATTTATAAATATTTGTGTATATATATATATACATTTGTATAAATTTATACATATTTATGTTTATATATTTTTATATCATATATGTGTAAATATATATAGAGAGAGATATTTATATTTACTTCTGTTTATATATATATTCATATTAATATAGAATTATATATCTAAGTGTGTTAATATATATTTATGTAACATAAATGTATGTTTATACATATTTATATAAATTTTGTTATATGTATATATATTTATAGATATTTATATCCATTTATTATTTTATTATTTTGATATTTTATTATTTATTATTTTATTATTTTATTATTTTATTATTTTATTATTTATTATTTATTATTTATTATTTATTATTTATTATTTATTATTTATTCAATTATTATTTATTATTTATTATTTTAATATTTATTTATTTTTTATTTTTTATTTATTGATTAATTTTTATTATTTATTATTCATTATTATTTTATTATTTTATTATTTTATTATTTTATTATTTTATTATTTTATTATCTATATATTATCAATTTCTTTAATATTCATTTATTTGTTATTTATTATTTATTTATTATTTATTTATTTTGTATACATTAGTTATTAATTTATTTTAATTTATTATTATTTTATTATTAATTTACTATTATTTTATTATTAATTTATTATTAACGTCTTATTTACTATTTATTATTTGTTATTTGTTATTTGTTATTTATTATCTATTATATATTATTTATTATTTATTTATTTATTTATTTTTCCTTTAAATTTTATTATTTATTTCTAATTTATTTTTTTTATTCATTATTTTTTTATTGTTTATACATTAATTATTAATTTATTTTTTATTTTTTATTATTTTATTATTATATTATTAATTTATTAATAACATATTATTAATTACTTATTTATTATATATTCATTATATATTATATATTTATTATTTATTAATTCGTAATTCGTAATTTATTATTTATTATTTATTATTTATTATTTATTATTTATTATTTATTATTTATTATTTATTTATTATTTATTTATTATTTATTTATTTATCATATTTTAATTTATTTTTAATTCATTTTTTATTTATACATTACTTATATATTATATATTTATTATATATTATATATTATTTATTATTTAATATTTATTAATCATTATTTACTATTTACTATTTATTATTTATTATTATTATTTACTATTTACTATTTATTATTTACCATTTATTTCTATATTATATATTTATTATTCATTTATATTTTATTTTTTAATTAGTAATTTGTACTTAGTAATTATTTAATATTAATAATTACTTATTAATTATTGATTATTGATTAATCATTATTGATTAATCATTATTGATTAGAAATTATTTCGTTTATATATATTTGTTATGTATTATTTTTTTCAATTAATATATATAAATATATTAAATTCTATTTATTCACTACATGAAGAGTATGTTCGGGTGGAAAAGTCTTTGGAGAATAAATAAGAGGTAAGGGGTTCAAATCTCACCCAACGTAGAATTTCTATATATGACATGTGCATGTGTATGGTAATATATAGTAAATAAATAATGAAATAAATAAATTACTAAAATAATATAATAATAATAATAAATAAATAAAAGATTAAAAGATTAAAAAATAAAAAATAAATTAAAAAAATAAATTAAAAAAATTAAAAAAAATTAAAAAACGCTGCTAAATCGTTCTCTAATGGTTTTGAAAAACTACTGCTAATTGATTGTCGATGCACGATTTAGCAGTGGTTTAAACTACCACTAAACAGGAAAAAAACTACTGTTAAACGCAAATTTTGGCATAGTGGTTATCGAATATAATGTTATTATTTTAGAATTTCGGGGTGTTATAAGTCGGTGGGATCTTTAGGGTGATTATATCTCCCTCCCTAGGTTTATGAGGGGGAATCCCCCTCTCCTCCCTCTTATTTCTCTCACATAGTAGGGGGTCTAATCCCCCTTCTCCACCTTCATCCCCCCTTTATTAGAAGGGTATTTTGGGGCATTTTCGGTGACGATGCAAAGTGAATGCTCATCTCCCTCATGTCTCTTCTCTTTCTCCGCCCTGATTTAGTGTTGTTTTAGTTTAGGTCATAAGTGATGATTTCACCATAGAGTAGTGAATTTTACTATTTTGGGGGGCTTTTATGCATCCTAGGATGAGGGTATCCTGAGATTCTATATGCACCCGGTTTCTCAGCGATTCATCAAGGTATGTCATCATTGTAGCTTTTCCTAGCCTTTTAGCTTTAATTAAATTAAATTTCTATTTTATTTTGTGATGTTTGTTGGGTATTTTGCTCGACGTAGGTCTGGGGATGTGAGATAGACCCTTGGGGTGTTTTTGGACTTAGTTCTGGTGCATCACGACAACTCGATGAGTTATTTGAATTTATTCTAAGTTTGAATTGAATTAATTAATGTTATAATAAATTAATTATTGATGTTATGCTTGAATTAAGAGATTATGATGTTGATATATGCTTTGTTGATTGTGGAAAAGGTTGGACGGGCTTGTATTGACCTTGTAAGTTGTTGTTGTCCCTTAGAATAAGTGGAAAGATTCATATTAAAGGTAGGTGGTTTGTGTACTTTCCATATGGATTTCATACTTGTTCATGATGCATGGGGTATTTGGTTATGCCACTTAGGACATTGATATATTTAATTAATTTTTTTAATTTAAATTAAATGGATCAAGTAGGATTCATAAAGTACCAAGGCCCTGATGGATCCTTGGTACTGGTTGGTTTACCTCATCCATCGATGGTTAAGGCCTTGACATGAGTTGTGCTTAGCCTGGGTGGATAGACCATAGGCTAGGATGATAGGTTGGATGAGTGGACTGACCTAGTGAAACATTAATGATTGAGATGGATCTTATTCCATCTTCAAGACCTTTGCTTGTGTACCAAAACCCATGTAGCTTGTGATTTTATGCTACCATATTATGATTCCATAGGATGTGATGTCCTTAGAGCATCGGTTGTTGTCTCGAGACCCTTGATCAAACCAAGGACCCACATGAGGGTGCCTCTGATGTACAATAACTGAGGGGGCCTGATTGGGTGTCCCATTGACAGTCTTACCCTAAGATGGTGTGCATGTTTATGGGTAGAGTTGGTTTCAAGTGTCACCTAGAACTTGAACCGATGTATAAGTTTGATGATGTTGTGTCGGTAGTGATGGGAATAAGTGTTTGGACAACCCTAGTTGTATATTTATTTAAGTTCATACATGTTGTCAGGTGATTAACCAAGGTACCTGGGAATTGGTCATTGGGACCAAAACATATGTGATTTCTTGAGAAGCCTGAGAATCACTTGATAATATGGATGAGACCTTAGGATACCAAGTATGGTTGGGGTATAATCTTGCAGTATATTGGGGGAATATGCCTAGATCATCTAGAATCTGAAGATATGGTTGATATAAGAGTGGATTTCTAGAGGTGGTACCTAGGATCTAGCATTATAGATACATGTTATGTATATATAGGAATGCATGTAATGATAGGGGTTCCTTCGATATAGTGTTACCATTGCAAATGGCTGGGTTTCAGGATTCAAATGGAGATACCATTTTACCATTGTGAATGCCTACAATTCCCAGGATTCGAATAGTGGTATGCGATGTTAGTTGGGCATATATCCTTGATCATGGATGCTATAAATCCCAAGGTTGATTGTTTTATCCCCTTAATTTATGACTAGGATACCCCCTAGGATCGAGTGGATGCACCATTGATGGTTTGGATGAGGATCTATGAGTTAGTGGATACCCAAGAGTTGACCATGGGATCAAGGGAGGGTATTCCCTTTGATTTCCTAGGTCTCATAGGAATCAATTAGGCTTAGATGTATAGGCTTGTTTAGGGCCTCCCCCTCCTAAGAATTATTTTTCGACCTAACATCAATAATTCTCGGGTATTACTGTGAAGTTCACCCTAGGGTCTTAAGGATAAGGGATGCCTGGTGATACTCTGTGATCTGCTACTCATCAGTAGAGGTGTGACCATGGGGTTACTAGAGTGTGGATAGAGGTTCCCCTGAGATGATGCTCATGCTTAAATACATTCCGACATTGGTTGAGGTAGGTATAGTCGATCATGGTCATGAGCCTAAGGATTGATGGTGGTTATTAAGCACAAACCGAGTAATGAGTACGACCATGGGGTGATGGTGGTATAATGGAAGTGTAGTCATCATAATGTGCTTAGTGAAATTCCAGCATCTGGTCAAAGTAGGTATTTAGGTAGTGTGTTTTTTTATTTATTGTTTAGAAGTTATTCATTTACTTTATCTAATAATGTTACATGCACATATCATATCATACATCGGTTAGTACAAGACCTCATTTTTGGTGACCTATTAAGTTTCATACTCACACCCTACTCGGAACACCATTGCACATAGGTACCCAAGCATCTCTCACATACTTATTATAGGCATAGTTTGGGTGGAGTCCCTAGATAGCATGGTCAAGCGGTTCATCTTGGATAATGATTGGAGATCAGGATAAGGAGAGGATAGGTGCAATAGTATAGCATAGTTTCTTTTATTTACTTTCTATCTGGGTATGTATAAGTGGTTATTCCAGTGGGCGGTTAGTTTTGTACATTTGTAATGGTTGATCGGGCCTTTATTTCATTTCATTTATCATTAGTCTAGTTTATATTTATTACTTTTATTATTCAGTTTATTTTTATCCTATTTACTTCAATGTGCATGATGTTTTTATATTTATTTATGATTGTGAACTCTAATACAAAAATTATACCCCCTCCCCTGATACCTATTTAGACCCCCACTACTAGTCAGAAACCTCTAGCATTCGGGGAGGTGTGTCTGAGATTACGTACTGAACCAGTCTGGTTACTGTTCATAGAGGGGGTTGGGTCAAGGCATTAAAAAGTGGTATCAGATCATGTTTTTTATCTTTGTATTATTATTTTAGGAGTTAGGGGATAGGATACATAGGTATGTGTTAGAGATTATGATAGAACCTAGACCGGTGTGACATGAACACCTTTCCCCATAGAAGTCAAAGTTACCATGGGTATGGGATTGATGTTCCTTTCTTATACTATTATGGATATTTTGATTTTCACCTAGCATAACACACATGACATTTGGGATTTATGGTTTATGGTTTATGTACCTTGGATTTTGTCATGTCAGCAAGAGTCTGGTTATTGGATATTGGATCTTGGTTTATAGAGGCAAGACACATCTCATGTGTCATGCCAGGCACGTAGGATCCACATGATATGGGTCTACTAGTGTGATTATTTTCACTAATGATAGAGGCTTATATATTTAAAGTGTCAAAAATTGATCATGCAATGTTTTCTCATATAATTACTTGGTAAAATTCTACACAGTTGAGTTGACTTGAATATATATTTTATTCTCATTGTAGGTTTTATATATCCTTTGGTGATAATGGTAGTATGGCTTATTCATCAAGGGATGAGTGGAGAACCTAAGGGTTTAGTTAGGTAAATTTTTTTTGTAGAGATGCATCCTATGAGGATGAGTATTATAAAGTTTTGGTTATTTAGAGTAATAGTAACAACCTATACAATGTTTTCCCATATATCTTGGAATTCTATTCTACTTAACTGAGCTACTAGTTATGGTTTTCCCCTTGGTATGGATCATCTAGGACAATGCTATCAATTGTGGAAGTGGTGTGACCAGTTCCTACAGGTAACATTATGATGTACATATGATCAAAGAGGGTGAGTTCCCTGGTTTTGGTTATTTAAAGTTCCAATAACAACTTATATGTTGTTTTCCCATATATCTTGGAATAGTGCTCTACTTAATCAAACCATGTGATAGTGGTTTGTTAGATACAAATAATCTTAGGGTGATGTTGAATTAATGTAGATGTCTAAGTGTTTACACTATAGGTTTGGTTATTTAAAGTTTTAGTAATAACCTATATGGAGTTTTTCTGTATAGCTTATAATGGAATTCTATCTAACTGAACCTCATGAATATGGTTCCCTAACATGGATCATCCTGGATAATCTCATGGGGAATCATCCAAAGTTTTTTATTCTCAAGGGGGAAGTCTTGTGTGTGGATTATTGGTGAGAATAAATTCTTGGGAGGTTGTTGAGATGAAACGTGATGTCACCGTAAAGATGAGACCCTTGAGAGGTTGTTACCATATGATATGTCTTATGGGATGTAAATGGGAACATGCCGTGTTACCCATGAGTTATGAAGCTTGTGAGACCTAACTGGTGGGTTATATAGGAGAACCTAGAGACATTTGTGTTACAACTCATTTTTTAGTGAGTACATGAGTTGTGGGTGATCGATGGAAACCATGAGAGGGGTAATCTCAGGTTTATGGGTGCCTTTGAGGTAGGTAAAATGGGTAGGTTCTTATGTCAGGATCGATGTGTGAGAGGTGATATCAGGTTTATAATGGAGGCATGGTTATTCCTTGGGGTATTTTGGGATCAAGTTCCTTGGGTGATAGTATCATGGGTTTGAGGCTAGTTTTTAAGAGGATAATTGTTCAGGTGCTTGACCCTATTAACCTTAGATATGTTTTAGAATGCAATGAGAGCATGATTAATCAGTCATTTTTTAGAACAATTTAATTGGACAGGCAGTCGTGTGATGGAAATTAGCATGAGTGAAGTGTCCAATTTTATAGAGGAGTTCCAAGGGTGATCTTATCTTAATGATGTTATATTCTATGGGGAATGGTTAATCCAGTTTTTTGATGTATGACTAATGATAATGTGAGTCAAGTGGCGGATTGGGTGATGTGGGATTGCACACCCACTAAATGGGATGATATGGGAATGGTATGAATTATTTACATATGGTAACCATTTAACTTATAGAACAATGACGTCTATGAGTGGGATAAGGATTGATGAAACTTTAGCAATATGCATGAAAGCATAGTGACCTGGATCTTGAGATAAAAAATAAGGAAAATTAGCCTATGGTGAGGCTTTCTTATAAATGAATTAAGTGTGGTGAAATAATTGATCAAGGAGTTGGTTATGGGAAAGAGTTTTCTGGGATGTGTGAGTGTGGATTAGGAGGATATACATGCATGTTTAATAGTATATCCTACTAGGAACATACTTAAGGAGCGGTATAAGAAAACCCATATGGTGGGGAGTTCACCATCAGCCTTTGGATGCAGAGACCCTCATTATGTAATGGATCTTATTAGATGTCATGGGGGACATTCCTGGGATCCGATAACATATGGTAATTAATTTTCGTGATGATGATCAGAAATGATTGGGTTCGTCCATGCCAGTCAATGTGTTCGATGATGGACAGGGCATGGGTCGTAGTGATTGAGACTACGTTCAGTAGTGTGAAAAAATGGATGCTCCTATAGTGGGAAGTGAGATGTTAGTCATGGGTGTGTGACCCTCATGAAAGAAGGTTCATGGGAGTATAAAACCAGTCATTGGATGGTCACTATATCTTTTTTATGCCAGAATATAATGAATTAAATTCAAGATAAGATTCCTCAAGGAATTCCATATAGGGGATCAGATGTGATGGTGGACTGAGACCAATCATTAGTGTCGAGATTTGGGTAGAATTTAAAGGGATTCATAAGTTCTTGGATCATATGTGCATCGATTCTTGTAGAAATTTTCATAAATAATTTTTTATGTTTTAGTATTTAATCAAGAAATACCACCATGAGTTTGGAATGGGATTTGGTGAGCATTCTTGGATGATTATGGAATGGATTTATGCTTAAATTCATCATGGTTAAGTGGTTTAGAAATGCATTGGTGGGTGAATCTATAAATTTTCAGTAAGGTTTATCCAAAAGATATTTGAATAGTGTTTTGCACGAGATATAATATGGTGATCCAGAAACCATGGAAAGTGTGTTGTTTTGGATATAACAAGTCACTTCAAAAATTGGCTAGGGATTTTTTAGGAGAGTACAACATTCTCGTGTTATGCATGAATGAGGGAGACTCGTCTATTAGTTTTGGAAATTGAGAATGAAGAGAGTAATTTGAGTTAACCTAATGGTTTCATGTTCTTTCAGGTTCGGTAAGATGGAAATTGTGTCCAGCGCATTGTGGGAGCATGGGTATGGATTTTCGATGAGAAATTATAATGGATAGGGGTTACAGAGCATTGGAATTAGAAGTTAGGAGCCAACACTTACGGTTTGAAGCACCATAAACCTAAGTATGAGTTTTATGATGATGTGATCATGTCTCGAGATGGATAGGTGTCATGGAGTGTTGTCGTGGAGTTTTAGAAAATGGTTAGGTGCATTGACTCATGGTTTAGTGGCTTAAGCTCCATAATTTTAAGGTTGTACTTTAGAAGCGTGTTGGGTGTTTTGGGATGGAATGAGATTTTTAACTTGATTTAGTGACCAATATAGGTTAGTAGATGTGTTTGGATTACCATCAAGACTTATCGAGGATAATAAGTGTTATAGTGGGGAGTTTGTAAGGCCTTGTGTCCGTATAACATGGAAAATTCCTATGAAAATTTTAATTTTTCAAGTTTGGTGGATGGTTATATATTATAAATGAGACTTATAACACAATTCTAGAAGTTTGGGTACCTCAATTTTATGTTTTGGGATAATTTTTGGGATTTGGGAGGTGTCTTGAGGGATCAGGAGGCCCCAAGAGGGCCTGAGGTGGTTGATGCAACCTAGGCTACAACAAACATTGGCTGGTTGATGGGATCTTTAGGGGGAGAAATTACATTCCCCCTCCCCTAGGTTTATTATGTAGTACCCCCCCTATACTCCCTATCATTTCTATCAAATAGTAAGGAGTCTAATCCCCCATATACACCTTCATACCCCCTTTCTTGGGAGGTGATTTTGAGGAATTTTCAGTGACGATGCTAGGTGTGGGATCCTCTCCCTCCTCTCATATCTTCTCCTTTTTCTATGACCTAATTCTTTGTTGTTTCTATTTAGGTTGAAAGTAGTTATTTCACCAAAGAATATTGAAATCACCAATGTTCAAATGGGATTTCATGCATCATAGGATGAGGGTGTCCTGATATGTCATCTTCACCCAATTACTCAGCGATTCATCAAGGTATGTCGCTAATGAAAATTTTATTGGGTTTTAAAATTTAATTAAATTAAATTTCCATTTTATTTGGTGATGGATATTGGGTATTTTTCTTGGTGTAGGTTCGGGGATGCGATATGGACCCTTGGGGTGCCATTGGACTTGGTTCTGGTTTGACGTAATAACCTGAGGAGTTATTCAACTTCATAACAAGTTGGGAATGGATTAATTAATTAATTATAAATGTTATAATTAAATAATTTTTTATGTTCAGCTTTATTTTTGAGTTCAGGATGTTTATAACATATCAATTGATCATGGATGAGTTTTAATGGTCATGTATGGTCCTTAGAAGATGCTACCGACACTTGGAATAAGTGGAAAGATTCATATTAAAGGTATGCGGTCTGCATACTTTCCCTATGGAACTTATTCTTATTTACAATTAATAGGGTGTGTGGTCACACCACTTAGTGAATTGGTGTGTTTAATTAAATTTTTTAATTTAAATTCAATGTCTCAATTAGGATTCACAAAGTACCAAGGCCCCATAAACCTTGGTACTATCTGGTTTTCCATGGTCACTAATGTTTGAGGCCTTGACATGAGTTGTGTTTAGCCTAGGTGGATATACTATAGGCTTGGATGATGGGTTGGGTGATTGTAATGACCTAGTGAGACCTTGATGATTGAGATGGGTCATGTTTCATCTCTAGGACCTTTTCTTGTGTGAAAAAACTCATGTAGACAATGAGGTTGGGCTACCCTGTGATGATGCATTGGGACATTATGTCCATAGAAGTGTTAATCCAAGACCCTTGATCAGAATGAGGACCCACATGGGGTTTCTTTAATGTATAGTGACAAAGGGGATCCAAGTGGGTGACCCATTTACAGATTGACCATGATAGGGTGTTCATGGTTATGGGTAAAGATGGTTATGGGTGTCACCTAGAACCTGAACTGATGTATAATCTAGATGGGGTTGTGACGATGGTGATGGTCATGGGAATTTGGATAAACCTAGTTTTATATTTATTTATGTTTATACATTATAACATGTGATTGCCCAATATTCCTAGTAATTGGATGTTGGTCTAGATACTGATGTGATTTCCTAGGAATTCTGGGAATCACTAGGATGCCACGTATGATTAGGATCTAGTCTCACAACATATTGGGGTGGTTTTCTATATCATATAGTATCTATAGATATGGTTGATATAGAAGTGTATTCCTAGAGGTGATACCTATAATCCTTCATCAGAGATATGTGTTTCATGTGTATAGAAATTCCCATGATGGTAGGGGTTCCTTCGTGCTACCATTGTGAATGCCCGGGTGTTGGGATTTAAATGGAGATACTAGTGGACCATTGTGAATGCCTTTGATGCCTAAAATTTGAATTTAAGTATGAGATGTAGGTTGGGTGTATATCCTTGAGCATAGATGTTGGAAAAATCAAGGGTGATTGTTTTATCCCCTCGATTGATTCCTAGGATACCCCCTAGGATTGGGTGGGCACACCATTGATGGTTTGGATAAGGATATGTGAGTTAGTGGATGCCTAGGATTTGATCATGGGATATAGGTAGGGTATTCACTTTGATTTACTAGGTCTCCCATAACCAGTCATGCCTAGATGTATAGGATTTCCTTGCCCCCCCCCCCTCCTTGTAATCAGTCATCATCTTTAAATCGAGATTGCCTAGGTACTTTTGTGGGGTTCATTCTAAGGGCTTGAGGATGAGGTATGTTTGGTGATGCCCCAAGATATTCTACTCATTAATGTAGGTGTGAGAATGGGATAAATATAGTTTGGATAGAGGTTCCACTGATGTGATGTTCATGCTTAGAGACATTCTAGCGTTGGTTGAGGTTGGTATGGTCGATCAGGGTCAGAGACCTAAGGATCGATGATGGTTATTGTGCATGACTCGGGTTATGAGTAAACCCATGGGGTGATGGTGATACTATGGCAACATGATCATTGTGATTTTCTTAGAGACACTTTGTTATTAAGACGAAGTAGGTATTGAGGTGGTGTATTTTCTTATTTATTATTTTAATGTTATTTATTTACTTCAGCTAAGCATGTCACATGCACATATCACAATATATACCAATTAGTATGGGACTACGTTGGTGGTGTCCTTCTAAGTTTCTTACTTATATCCTAATTAGGTATTCATTACACATGGCTACCTTAGTAGCTCTCACATGGTTATTACAGACATGGGTTGGGCTAAGGCCCAGGATAGCATGGTTGAATGGTTCAACTCAGATTATGCCAAGAAATCAGGATGAGGAGAGCCTCAGTGTAGTTGTAAATCCTAATGTATTATTTAATTTTTGTTTGGATATGTATATGTGATCATCCCAGTGGGAAGTTAGTTGTATACATTTGGAATGGATGATCAGGCCTTTATTCTATTTCATTTATTATTAGTCTGTTTTATATTTATTACTTTCACCATTTGATTATTATTATTCTATATACTATAATTTGTATGATGTTTGGATATTTATTTATGATATTTTCACTCTGATACAGGTGGTATAGACTCCCCATGACACCTCCTTAGATCCTCACTACTATTTGGTAGCCTCTAGAATTTAGGTAGGTGTGCCTAAGGTCATGTGGAAAACTAGTCTGGTTATTGTTCATGGAGTGCATCAGGTCAGGGCATTAATCAGATCTTAATTTATCCTCATTTGATACCTTATTAACCACTAATATTATCTAAAACCTTACTCAGATGCCAACTATAATGTTCTAGTCTTTTACCCAATGGGCTATAGTTTATGCTTATTAGATCACTCTATGGGCATCTACACCTCCTGGGAATAACTTTTACAACTATACCCAGTGGTATCCCTTTCCACATAAATCCCATGGGAGGAGATCCACATTCTCCAAATGTTAACATTTAAAAGTTCCCAAGGATAGGATTCACTTCTTTTCTCTGATACCAACTACAAATCCCCAAACCTGTATACCTAAATCTGGTACTAAAATTATACTATTTACAATTTTGGATTTGATACCTATAGATGCGAATCAATTTTAACCATATTTAATTTCAATGTAAAAAAGGAAATATTGAGTCACTTTAATACCTAAGACCTATTTAGGTTTATAGTTTTAGAGAATTAAGAAAAACCCTATACATAACAAGACCCATGTCCTCAAGTGATCATTTTTCTCACTATACCCATCTTTTCATATAATAAGTCTTCAATTTCTTCAATAAAATTATCCACACATGAAACCCATTTATACATAACTTACATAACAACATTATTTATAACCTAGGGAAAAAGAAACATAAGAAGTATGAGATCAAATTCTCAGTAAGTGTAAACATAGGCATTGACAATGGAATATCATCAGTGAGAATAAGATGAGTATAAGGTTATGATTATATAATCATAATGAATGATCATCACATAAGATAATTCATACCCATTCAAACTTAGATTATAAATCATGTGTCATGTCATAAAGATTTAACATAATACAATAGTCATATGAGTTAGAAATCATGAGCCATGTGAAATCAATCTTTGTTCAAAGGAGCCATTATAACTCATTGCAATCATAGAGAAACTATGTTGGTATCTTGAGAAATTGTCTTCATCATCTATGTTCACTCATGTTTAACCCATGTTGGAATAACATATAACAGTTATTCCCCATAAGATTAACTCTATCAACATTACCCAATGCATTGGAGAGAAATATTGGGCTCACCCATAATCATGAATTATATTGGGATCACCTGTTATCATTAATAATTTATAATAACCATAACATGAATAAAGTACATAAATCTTTCATTTCATTATAAAACTCATAAAAACAACCATTATTACCTTCATAACTTGATTAGCTCATGGAAAAGAAATGGGTTTCATGACAATTTTCTTTAAAATGGAATCATAATCCATTTAGAGAAAAGAGGCGGATGGTTTAATTAGATCATATCCCCAAATAAGAATTGGAATCATTTATAAGATGTTTAAATAGATGAAAAATTATCATTTAGAAATATACATTTGAAAACAAGAAGGAATTCCCTTTTCTTTTGGTAACCTTTAAAAACTAAGAATTCAAAAAAAAATAGGTAAATGATTTTCTTTGGAAAACCATGAAAAATTGAAAAGGTAGATTAATAATTAATAAATTAAATAACTACAAGAAAAATATATCAAGAATTAAATGTTAAGAAAAAAAGTTCTTTTATAATTTTGTATAGAGAGTTAAAAGTGACCCGTGTAGAAAACATTAAGAAATATCCTTTTAAACCCATTTAAAAGAGGGTAAAATACCATAGTAAATAACTTTAAGAAATAATTTTATAAAATAAAATTATTTAAATAGGATAAATAATATGTAGAGTAAATTTTTGGGTAAAATATTTTAAAGCTTTTAAATCAATGAGTTTAAACAAAACCCCTTTTAGCCTTTAAAATTCAAAACTCTGTGAAAAATAAAACCATAGATGGATTTTAAAACCAAATTTATTTTTATTAAATTTAATCATAAATGAAATTAATTATTATTATATACACCACAAAAAGGAAAGTAAGTGGTGACTATATAACATATCTCAGTGATGGGAAAATTGAGATGTGAAAACTCTTACAAATTTAATAACATTCAAACTAAAAGACATGAAAAGATAGAATATGATATGGAACTATAAATATCATGATTAAATGAAATAATATTTCAATTTTAATTCATGGGGTATTAATTACCCCATATAAAATAAATAATGGTGCATGATATGAAACATGTCTCAAGAAATTGAGATTGAGACAAAGAAAAACCTTATGAATTTTATAACATTTGAATCAATTCCTTGTGAAAGATATAAATTTAAATAAAACTTTAAATGACATGAAAAAATAGTTTATCATGATATAATATGTCAATATTTTTCTTATACACCATAAAAAATAAATTAGGTTCATAATAAAAAAACATGTCTCAAATAAGGAAGTTTGAGATGAGAAACTCTTACAAAGATTATAACATTGAAGTGATATCTAATCAATGAAGTGATTATGTATCACAAAATTAAATCCAAATAAAACAATTTTAAATAAAAAATAAAATAATCAGAGTTCATTACACATATAATCTTGGCATTAAAAAGTCAATGGAGAAGTGATATAACCTAGTGAAAGGAAATTTAGCTAAGAAACCCCTTACCTTGAGTCCTGAATTGCCTCGCACATCCACTAACTTCATAAATAATAAAATTAAATTAATTATATAATTGATTCAAAAAATATTTCAGGTTTTATTCCCTTATTATTATTCCCTATTATCATGTTATGTTCATTTGCTAAATCATTATAGTTCACATTGATCGTTTTGGCATTATTCGGTTTATAATCTCTAAATAGGTTAGTTATATTTATAATAGTAAAAGGTATTAGTTAAATTGTTTAATAAAATATATAATATTAAAGGTATAGGTTCTATATAATTTTATAATTAATTAATCTCAATAAGTCATCAAATTGTTAACATCCCAAAAACCATCCTTAATAAGGTTGTTTTTTTATAGTTAAAAATAACCATCTTTGTTTACATTTTCTTTCAATGTTATAATAGATAATTTACCATTAAAAATAATAATTATAAAATTAATTTAATATTAATTATATATTAAATTATAAAATAAACTTTTAATAATACCCATGATAGACTTAAATTCATGAAAACATCATCGTTCAAGTAGGTTACGTAAAACCGCCACGATGACGATTTTCAAAAGTATTTAAAAAAGGGTAAACATAGTAAATATGGATGTTTTATAAAATAAATTTTATAGTGCATAAAATAATTATTTAGGATAAATTTTTAGTTATTTATTTCATTATTTAAAAAAGTGAGAGGATAATTTGAAATGAAAATACCGTCTTTAAAGACCTTGTATTTTGACATAATAACGACTTATGGAAAATAGTTCATTGAGAGGTAACAAGTGATACCCCATCATAAATTGATAAAATAGGTACCAATTACATATAAATTGAATCATTTAATAAATTTATGTGAATTTTTAATATTATTTCATGATAAATAACCATAATTAAGAAAGGTGAAAGGGGCTTGGAAACCCTTACCTCGATCTTTGAGTTGCCATCATTCGATTGAACTTAAGGAATTTGGAGAAGAGAAATTTGATAACTCAAAGGGATTATGGATTTGGTATTTTAAGTTTGAATATGGATTCTGGTATAGGTTTGAGAAAAAAACAAACTCATGTGTCTTAGGAAATGTTAGATTAAGCCCTTTTTTACAAGCAAAAACCAATGGCGCTTTCACAAATATTTAGTCTTAAAGGGTTAAAAATGTAATTATAAAAATTAAAAGTTGCTATTAAATGGAAATTTTATGGATTTATATATCATTTACCATCTATTTTATAAAATATAATATTTTTTTATTTTAAAATCAATTAATAGAATATTTTTTAAAATAAAATATCCATAAAGTCATTTTCAAGCCTATTCACATAATTTGAATTTAAAGGCATCAAGATAATAATGTAGTTAGAATAAAAATACTTTAAACATAATTAAAACTTTATAATTATACATTAAATTCATGTAACACCATAATTAATCCAAAACATATTAATTTTAATGTTTTCAAAACCATTTACTTTATTTTTCTTCTACTTTCACAAGTGATGCATTGGTGTTACGTAAGCATTCAAGTTAATTATACCATCAAAAAAAATTAAAAAATATAATAAAAAAATTATTCATATTAAAAATAACCATTTTTATCCATTAATTACTTCTTATTATCCCTATGAAAACATATTATGGATATTAAGATAATGAGAGTGACATTTTGTAATTATTCTTTACTTAAAAAAAATATAAACGTCGTAATCAAAGGCAAGTGGCACCAAATTTACATATTTATAAATATAGGATGATTATAGTAGTAATAAAAACATAAAATGAAATCAAATAAAGTTTTTGATAGATTTTGATACCTTATCCTATATTATTAACCTCGTTTAACCCATTTTACTATTTATCATGGTGATAAACTTTTACCATGGTTACTATCCATTATGAATAAAAATGAAATGGTACATATTACCAAATTTGAAAATGATCATACCAAATATGTAATCCATTTTTAAAGGTTCAATTTCTATAATTGTTAGAAATTACTTTTAATATAAGTATGAAAAACACAATATAAACTATTTTTTATAAAAATGCCTTTTTAAGCATAAAAATGATTTTATACTAAAATAATATATAATATTGATTAATAATGAATTAATTGTATTATGTTTAATAAAATTATACTTATTTTAATTTAAAACCAAACTAAAACCAAAAGTAGCTTTGTTAATACTTTATTAAAAGAGACTAACCAAAAATAGTTTTTTTAATAAAAACATTACTTAGATTTCCAAAATGTCAAGAATAGATTTCTAAGTTCAACATTATATTTTTTTTAAAGAATTATATTAATTATTATACATATTTTATATATATATAAATTTTTATAAACATTCAATTCATTCTTATATCATGATAGTGTCACAAAAATGATAGTATTTATAAAATCAGTATTTTTCACTATTCACCTTAAATCAACCATTTCTGAAAAATCCCCAAAAAATAACCCTAAGATAATTTTTATATATCAAATTCAAAAATGAAGTTCAGTTCATCAAATTAAAATTATAAAATTCATAAATTTATCTTTTAAATGAAAATATAAAATATAAAGAAAAACTGCTTTTATAGAAAAATGACCCCTTTAAACTTTAAGTGTTCTTAACCTTATTTCATATCAATCACCAATAAGTATTAATTTATCTATTTTATAATTTTATAATAAAAAATTACTGTTTTTTACCTTTCATTTTAATGAAGTTTTATTTACTTTAGTCTAGTTTTTTTTATATCACATGTTATTCAACAAAATATTTACTTAAAGTAATATATACTAAAATCTCGAAGTGTTACAAAAATTTAGATGGAGTGGACAAGCATAGGGAACTCAATATGCACATTACTAAATGAAATAATAAAAACTACTATTAATTAACTCGCACTCATCTGAGTGTACTAATAACCATACTTGATATCATGTTATGTATTTGTGTCACCCAGGCAAACAGTCTTACAAATTGAATGACTAAAAATGGTAGTCATTAATTAGAAAAATAATACCCACTATAGGCCTCCCAACTATTTAATTTTCTCATTATAATAGTAAAACAAATAAGTTTAAACCACTATAAAAATAATACTGACAGATTGAATTCATTCCCATGATCATGTAGGCTAAATAGTATGATTAATCCCACTAACACCATAAACAATCACACAAAAGATAGATTCAAAATAGGAGTGAAATAACAAGATGAGGGAACGCTAAAAGGGGAATATGATTGGATAAAATAAGTTAATAAAATTTTAAAAAACAAATAATAGAGATAATTTCATCAACATTACAATAATCCAAAGTGATACGTCGATATAAGGGTACCTTGAGTAGGCTCTGACTCACTTCAAGATTGTCGGTCATAAGCCCCATGAAAGGCTACTTCCCATAATCAGGTTGTGTCAGGGATCTCCTCTTTAATAAATAATTTAATTTACATAATTTTTTAAGATTACCCAAATGACCACATTAGTGATAGGTCTTTAGATATTTTGATAGGGAGGTCGTAGAGTGCCCTAGCTTGCCACACTAGAAACATAAAAGGGATCACTTATTTATAGTAGGAGTGGTAGGAGAATGAGAAGGTCGAAATAAATCAACCTAAATTTTTTTATCAATATTTCTTTCATCAACTTCTCACAAGACTTAGTACCCTTTCTCATGCTAGATTGATCTAAAGCACCACCCATCATATTTTTTCTTGTTTGACTCGACACTACTAAAATGGACTTATTAACTATTTATATATAAGAAGTCAAACCAAATTTAAACATAACTAATCTAATGTATGTATGAATACCACCTTCAAAAAATATATCTTTTTATGATTTATAGGCAACTAGCTCAGAAGATATATACACTAACTCAAAGAAACAATCGACGTGATCTTTCACCATTTGACCACTTTCTCCACTTTCACATTTTTTGATAATTCTACTAGATGATTATTTTCTTGAATAATTCCTAAAACATGTCACTATACAGCTAAAGTGTAATGATAGTTTCCCATCATTCTCAGCCTAGTCCTTTAAACATGCCGATAGTGACCTTTAATCTCATGGATTCAGGATTTCCCAAAGAATTGAACACCCTTGATCTTCCCTAGCCACTCTATTACCACTCATAGACCTTAATATCTATATAAAATTAGTGGATGTTGATTTAGGAAGTATTGAATTTTATCCAAGAGTATATAATAACTTTTTTATACCACTCGGTTAAAATTCTAGACAAATTCAACTATCGAAAAGATCATACTTGAGCTATGAGAGAGATTACTCTAAGAAATATCCCTTGAAACATGTTTCCTATGATTCACTGATATCTTTCTGGGAGGTATAATTTAAACAACACAAAACATAAAACCCAATCAAAACATATTTCAAATCTAAAACCACGTGATCCAAATATATACCAAAATATCAAATCTAAAATAAAAACTCACCAAAATAAAATATATTCATAGTGTAATAAAATTTCCATTGTGTACCACAGATATTAACATTAGTTTTGAAACCATAAAATTACCCTTTATAAAATAAATTACAATTTAAATGTACACTTTAATTCTAAACTAACCCATAAAAAATTATAATATATTTATATAATTATTTAAAAATATATTATAAGGTTTAATAAACTGTGAAATTCATCCTTTGAAAAATTTTATAAGATTCACATTCATTCCAAAAAAAATCATGAAATTCCCCTTTACGCATGAAACTTGACCTTTATAGTATAAAGAAAAATGTCATAACACTATATATCAAATATAATTCAATAAAATTACATATACACATCCTAAAAAACCCTTTAATTTATCTTAAATAAATGAAAAATACATTATACATGTTTGGGAAATCAAAAAATGTCAAAGAGAGTCCTTGGACCATGACCCAAGGTACCCATGTAGTCACAAAGCCCCAATGAACCCTCAGGTTCCACCTCAATCATATAGCCTGGCACCACGATCCTCCTGAAACCCTATGTATAAAAGTACCAACGTCCTGAAGTCATACCCAAACAATAGTATCATGATACCACAAACCCCTTCTCAAAATCTCACATCGGCCTATTTCATGAACTCTCGAAGAATAATGATTCCTATCCTCAAATAAATACCCAAGCCCACAGCCTCAACCACAATGAGCCTCATCCCCCAACCTGGTAGCCTCATTTATATCAACTAAAGGCTCCTCGCCTTCAATATGTATTTGTATAGTAAGTACCCTAAAATCATAAATACCTAAGACACAACTATCAGGGGTGTCTACCCAGATGAGTGGTCAAAACCACCTCATCACGGAGTCAACTTGTGTGCACATGAATCAATCGGCACTTTGGCTATCACAGATGAGTGGTAATCACCAAATAAGAACCTAAGCCACACTATCTCTGGAACCTCATACCCCTATGGCCATGTCTCTCAAATTCAATGACCATTCCATCCAATTATCTCAGGTTATGCCCAACCCGACAGTCACACTACCTCAAACTGACGTCTGTTATGCCCAATCTTGTGGTCAAAACCACTCAATCAAATCTGAGCTATGCCCAACCAGTGATCAACATCACTAAATCTCGATGGCCATGCCATTCCAACCTCAAGCCTAGCCTATCACAACCCCAAGGGTCTCAGCATATGTAATATCAAGCATTACGTAAATATAAAACACATTTAAGAACTTTAAACAAGTAATTCAATTTAAACATATTGAATTTCACTATCTACTAGCTATAACACATTATCACGAAGGTCTTTAATTCCTCTAACACACTTAATAAAACTTTAAAAAATTAAACATACCAGTTTAAATAAAAATAAAACATTTAAAACTATCCCCCCCCATCCAAAATATCCCAAGGAGAAATGGCCTCTCATCCGGCCTCACTCAAGCATAACAGGTATAGGGAATGCCCATGACACCCCACATGGTCTAATAGTCAAGTCAATATGCTATAACAGGGTTCCTATCAAAACCTATTGTTTCTCTAAAAAGATGCAACCCCCAAAATTCTGCGAAAACTCAAAACAAGGTATGCACCACCTACCTTAGACTCGTAGAAGTAGGCACATTTGATATCGAGGTCCAAATTGAAGTGGATCGATGTAGATCTAAGTTTACGTATTAATCCCTGAAATTTTCTCAGATGGAAACAATGATCAGTAAGACAAAATATTAAGGAAGAATAAGTATTCATGGGATTAGCCTTATCGATACGATCCTGCATCTTCCAACGGATCAAAGAACGGACGACCGACAGAGAAGATGGATCAAGGAGGAGAAAGGGGCAGCTCACCCCCCTATTGTGTGCATGACCAAGGAGTGGAATAAAGGGAGATAAAAAAGAAAAATAAATTAAGGTGAAAATGGTAATTTTTCCTTCTTTACTAGTCTGCACGGTTTACCCGCACAATTTTCCAAACCGTGTGAAAACCACTGCCTAGGGATGATGTTCTGCACGGCTACCCCGCACAATTTTACAAACCGTGCTGAAACTATGTGCAGCTCTCTGCAACTTTTGCAGATGATCTCACACAGTCGTGTGCCTCCAATCATATGGTTTCCCTAAACTGTGTGCCTGCACCTGCTTCCCAAAAACTAGGCCTTCAAGCCTCCGACGCTCCCAAAATTGTTCTGAACACCCAAGTCACTCTCCTATCCTCCAACCTAACCCAAAAACACCATTCAAGGCCAATGGAACTCTCATAATTGAGTTTTTATCAATGATTCAAAAAGTATCATAGCCACTAATTGACAATTCAAACCAGGTGGTAATTTTGACCCGTTCAAAAAAATCAGGTTGTTATAATCTCTCCAACTTAACATAGATTGTCCCCAAACTATAAAACAAAACACAAAGATGGTACCAAACATACCCATCCCTTATAAAAAAACCCAGACTACCCCAGTATCAAGGTTATAGGTCAACTTTCTCAAGAAGGGATCCCCACCTCAGTAATTTCTTAACCCATTCAATCCCAACCCAAAGATCAAATCAATCAAAGGTCCATCGACTTGTTTCCAGACCCATGGTCTTCTTATGATTCACCCTCACCCCTTCACCTTATCAGGTGATCATGTGTCATTTATAACACCCAATCATATCCCACGCCGCATCGGTGCCCACCTCGAGCCCATGAAACCCATGGCACAATGAGGTCTCTCATCCCATGGATGCTCAAAATAAACTTGGTACCTCACACCTCAATCACAAACTGCATCCTTGATGCCCTGATCCCCAAGGAACCTCATGTAACCCACATCCAATGATGATCCTGATGCCAAGAACCTAAAAACATGCATCCAATGATACTCCTGATGCCAATCACCTCATATTTATATATTCACACACCCGAGTTGGTGCCAACCCACTTACCAGCATCTGGTTAGACCATATGCATCATGTGCACCTCGTGAACTCAAAATAGACATACCTCAACAAACCATTCCAAAAGAAAGAAAAAAGAAACTACGACCATGATTGTAGCATACCTTTAACCATCGTCAGCTCTCTAGTCTACTTAGCCCCTGGTAGCTCCATGGCATGCACCTAACCTAACACACGGTTTCCTAAAGCCTGACCTCCCTGTGGTGCTACACCAGTTACTAGCCATGAACCCCATGAATAGATCCCACTATCTTTGACATGTCCTCCACGTGTAGCTGAACCTAGGCTACCTTCACTAGGTATCGATCCTGAACCGATATCTTAAGATTGATTCTACTTCGATCCATGTTTGTCGGCTATCTGAGAGGGCTGCCTGCAAAACCTCTCAAGATGCCTAACCTTCCCATATGCCTAACACTCCTTTGGAGTCTAATCACACTGAGTTTGGACATGCCATGGCTATCCACACTGAAAGAAAACCACCGTTGAGCTACCACGAGGTGGTCTATCTAGATCATTGTCCTTACCGCCCTATTGGAACTCATCCCGACCTCGTTTCCTACCATTTGAACCATCACTTGAAGCCGCCTTCCAGCCCAAAAGGAAAATTTCCATCAGGTTACCCTTTGTTATGAGTGCTTGATTCATCACCTCTATAAACGAGGCCAACCTAAATATGTTTATCTGCACATGTATGGCATGTTGTGAGCCATATTCAAAGTGCCTTTCCCTCGAGGTATCATCACTTACCATACCTAGTGCAAAGAGTGAAAACTCAGTGAAAGTAGTTGCATAGTGCATGATTGACATATCACCCTACTGAAGGCTCAATAACTCCCTAGATCTATCGTCCCTCCGCATATCAGGTAAAAAGTGCTCGAAGAACCTATCCTCAAAGTCCTTCCAGGCTAGTCCCTTGTGTTTGCGAGCCTGAACCTACACATCCCACCAGCGCTTAGCTAGACCTCTAAGAATATATGTTTCCAGCTTGAACATCTAACCTAGAGGAATCTACAGCTACTCAAAGATCATTTTCATACTCTCTATCCATTTCTCAGCTGTTTGCAGACCACCCTCACCCTGAAAAAACGGTGGGTGCTATGAATGGAACTCTTGTGTCAGACATGCCATCGATGGATCTACTCCCTAAGCACCTCTATCTATCCCCTGAAAAACATGTACCAGGATAGATTAAAGTTGTTCATCGATCCATGGCCCAAATGCTGTCAATCCTGGAAGTTTTCCTTCCTGCACTAGATCTTAAATCCAATCTTGTCCCTAAGCCTATACCTGTGACTCATGCTTTGTTTTCCCCTCAGGGGTCTGAACCTGATCGTGGTCTTGTAGCACTATACCATCACCCACCTAACGCTCCATCTTATCTGTCTAGGAGGAACCCACTAAATACCATCAAATGGTCAGACATCCCATATATATCAATATATATATATATATATATATTGCAGATGGGGAAAGAAGTAAAAAGGCAGCGTATAATAACTACCCTTACCCTCCCCCACTGCAACCATACCCCATGACATCCCAACCTTATAGCCTCCTTACCTACCCTCAATAAAGCCAAGTATCACAAAATACTTGGGCCATGACCATCTTGAAAACCATGTTGCCTCAAATCGATGACCTAGTTGCACAATCCTTGTGATCAAAATCACCTCAACTATAATACTTTCCTGCTCCTATAAGAGCTAGGCCCAATTCCCATGCCACATACAATTTTTACATAAATTTAAAGCATGGAATATCACATTGTATAAAAAAACAATTCTATCAC
The DNA here is from genome assembly GCA_963277665.1 of Viscum album. NCBI lineage: Eukaryota > Viridiplantae > Streptophyta > Magnoliopsida > Santalales > Viscaceae > Viscum > Viscum album. The sequence continues at coordinate 597,618,311 of OY728132.1, read as the reverse complement.
ATCATGGAATTTTACCTTTTTCACATGGAAATTGACATATATCACATGGCATTATCACTTCACAAGGTATACGTGCATAAATGAAATTGAAATACCCTAAAAATGTGTCTATCAAAATCCAACAACCACACCTTGTCTTACCAAGACAAGGTCCAATTCTCCCTTACCACACTGGGTCAAGGTCACATATCACAACCAATAATCATCACAAACCAAGTGAGCCACTAAGGTGGAAATCATATAAACTATAATATGATAAAATGAAAAATAGCATAACCCACCCAAGGTAACTCAATCCATCTCTCGTACATGGGGTTGTAGGCACCCAAGCACGAGTTCAAAATCCAGTTCTAACAATAATATATCTACAATATACCATAACCCTAAATAGTAATACTAAGAAAATAGGTAAAATAAACACCTCTGATACCACTTGTAGCATCCCCAACCCGAACAGCCACTCGAACAATGCTAATGGGCTATGTTCCACTGGCCTAAAGCGCACCTCCTCAAATGCTAAAGGATTTCAACTAGCGGTGAGGTTGTAAACAGGTATAGTGGGGAGGATATACCCTCTAGGAATAGATAATATGCTACTCCAAGAATAATAGTAACACATGCAACAGAAATAAATGACTCAGCAGACTCAAACCAAACCTGAAGAGTGGAAACACATCTAATATCAATAAACAGTGAAAGCAATATAGAAACAACTAAAACAATGGAAAGTAAACATAACAACATGCCATAAAATCACTTATATCCACTCAAAACAAAACAAACAAAGCATGAATTCCATGTAAGGTCATACATGTCAATATACAAGGGCGCCCATAACTAACCACTATAGCTACATACAAAAATAAGCATGCTGAAACTACAGGAAAACTAAACAAAAACTCTATCTAGGCACAACCTTAAGGTCCATGCCAATCTAAATTCTAAATAGAACTATGATCCGGCTCCTAAATATGATCCTTTAACTATACGTAAATCCATAAAGTCTACATACATCCTGAGGGGGGCATGTAGGGTGTAAGAAGAGTCTCAGTAGGATACCCCCCGATGGTGCGTACCTAGTATAAGTGTTTAAACATACATGAAACTCTAAGAAAAGTAAACAGTATGATGCAACAATAAACACAATCTCCACTGGTGATCAGTAGCCACCAGTAAGTGTCACCTTATTCACCCATCACTGAAATCTCAAAAGCAAAGAGAGTCCTTGGCCCATGGCCCAAGGTACCCCTGTAGTCACAAAGCCCCGATGAACCCTTAGGTTCCACCTTAATCACATATCCTGGCACCACGTGCCTCCCGACACCTTGTGTATCAAAATACCAACGTTCCAAAGGCACACCCAAACAATAGTATCCCAGTCCCACAGACCCCTACTCGAAAGATCACATTGGACCATGGAACGACCATCGGAGGAACAACAATTTCTGTACTCAAATAAGTACTCAGGACCATGGCATCAATCATGGCGAGCCTTAGCCCACAATTTGATAGCCTCATTGCTATCAACTAAAGGCTCTTCACCTTCCATATGGATTTCTACAGCAAGCACCCCCAAATCATAAATACCTAAGACATAACTATCAAGAGCCTCTACCTAGAGGAGTGGTCAAAACCACCTCATCACGGAGTCAACCTGTGTGCACATGACCCAGTCGGCACTTTGGCCATCATAGGTGAGTGGAAATCACCAAATAAGAAACTAATCCACACTATATCTAGAACCTTGTGCCCCTGCGACCATGTCGCTCAAATATGATGACCATTCCATCCAAGTATCTCAGGCCATGCAAAACCTGACAAACACACTCCCTCAAACTGACATCCATAACGCCCAATCATGTGGTCAAAACCACTCAAGAAAATCTAGGCTACGCCCCACCAGTGATCAGCATCACTCAATCCCGATGGCCATGTCATCCCAACCTCAGGCCTAGCCTGTCACAACCCCAAGGGTCTCAACATATGTAATCTCAATCATTATATAAACATAAAACACATTTAAGAACTTTAAACAAGTAATTCAATTTAAACAGATTGAATTTCACTAGCTACCAATTATAACACATTAGAATAGAGGTCTTCAATGCCTCTAACTCACTTAATAAAACTTCAAAATTTTAAACATACCAGTTTAAATCAAAATAAAACATTTAAAATAATTTTGGCACCCCCGTCCAAAATATCCCAATGAGAAACAACCTCTCGCCCAGCCTCTCTCAAGCGTAACAGGTATAGGGAATTCCCATGGCATCCCACATAGTCTAATATTCAAGTAAATATGTTATAACAGGGTTCCTCTCAAAATTCACCATTGCTCTAAAAATCCACAACCCCCAAAAGTCCGCGAAAACTCAAAACAAAGTATGCACCACCTACCATAGACTCATAGACAAAGGCACATATGATATCGAAGTCCAACTTGAAGTGGATCGACGTAGATCTGAGTCTCCATCTTAATCCCTAAAATTTTCTTGGATGGAAATAGCAGTTCGTAAGATGAAAGATCAAGGAATAAGAGGTATGCATGGGGTTAGCCTTACCGATACGACCCTGCATCTTCTGAAGGATCAAAGAATGGATGACCAATGGAGAAGATGGATCAAGTGGGAGAAAGGGGTGGATCACGCCCCCTTTTATACTTGCAACCAAGGAGAGTAATAAAGGGATATAGAAAAATAAAAATGAATTAAGGGGAAATGGTAATTTTTTCTTCTTTACTGGGCCACACAGTTTACCCGCATGGTTTTCCAAACCGTGCAGAATCCACTTCCTAAGGATGAAGGCCCGCACGGCAACCCCGCACAGTTTGAAAAACCATATGAAAACTGTGTGCAGTGCTCTTCAATTTTTTCACATGATCTCGCATGGTCGTGCGCCTCCAGTTGCACGGTTTCCCTAAACCATATGCATGCACCTACTTCCCAAAAACTAGGCCTCTGACGCTCCTGAAACCATTTTGAAAACCCGAGGAAATCTCCTAACCTCCAAACCAACCCAAAACACCATTTAAGTCCATTGGAACTCTTGTAATTGCATTTCGATCAATGAGTCAAAAATTAGCATAGCCACAAATTGACAAATTCAAACTGGGTGAGAATTTTGACCCGTTCCAAAAACCTGGGTTGTTATAATTGTATCAAGAATTGGTTGATACATACCATTATTGGTTTCAAGGTGATACATGACCATTCCACTTGTAATTTTTAATTGATTTTTTAGTGTAGAATATTTAGCTCCGATCAACCCGACCAAAGAAAGGATAAATTCACCCTACTTGGGGGCGAACCTTGTAAAATTATTTTATGTTGTTGGGATCAGACTCTAACATTTCATCAGAGGTTTATCTAAAAGAAAAGAAATTATAAAACTATAGTACCACTGATTCGACCCCCCCCCCCCCCCTCTCATTGGTACATCACTTTTTTTGATACTTCAACTGGTATCAGATGAGGTTACCTCTGAAGGATCATTTTAACCAGTTATGGAGAATTTGAATTCATTCAACAGCAGGTGTGTTCCAATTTTGGATGGAAAAAAATTTTATGGCTGGAAGAACCGAATACTTCCTTTATTACTATCCCAAGGATTGGAGATTTGTGATACAGTGACTATTGGTTTTCCTCCTTTAGAAAAAGATGCTCCCATGGAATTTGGTGACAAAAGAAATATGGAGGTTGATGGAAAATCCAAAAATGAAATTTTATCATCCTTGTCTAATAAAGTATTTACTAAAGTAATGGGACTTAAAATAGCTAAGGATATGTCGGATAAAATTGAAAACATGTACGAAGGGAATGTAAAGATCAAATAAGCCAAGTTACAAATTTGGAGGGCTAAATTTGAAGATACCATAATGATAGAAGATGAAATTGTGGATGATTATTTTACCATATTTAATGAATTTTTGAGCCATATCATGGGGTTTGGAGGAAATCTAGAGTATTCAACTGTTGTCAAGAAGTTAATGAGAAACTTTCCAGATAGATTTGACCCAAATATTTCATATTTGTAAGAAAAATAAGATATATTAAAGCTCAAAGAAGAAGAAATTGAAGACTCTGGTGAATTTGAAGATGAAGAGGTGAAGTATGATGAGTATAAGAAAATCATGTCACTTATCTCAAGATACATAAAAAATGGAAAGGGTAAGTACAAAGTTAATATTCCACTAAAATTCTTCAATTGTGGAGGAATATGAAATTTTTTAGTCAATTGTGCAAAGAAGAAAAGTGTTGAATATGAGAGTGATGATCAAGATAAAATATATCAGAAAAATAAATGGGGAAAATATTCAAAAGAATCTACAAAAATAGCTGAGAAGAAGAAAAAGTGTCAAAGGAAAAGAATAATCTTTTTGAGTAAAGAAGATGAATAATATTCTTCCTTAAGTAGTCTTTCTGAAGAAGAATTTATAGAAAAATTTAGAAACTTTATGGCTCAAATTGGGAAATCTGATGAAACTTCAAGTGGTGATGAAGATGATGATTAAGTTTCATACATAGTACATATGTTGAAATCATAACTTGAAGATTTATTAGAGAAAAATACAAAAAACAAGAAATAATTCATATTGTTAAAGGAACAGATTAAAATAGAAGATGCTTACATTGATGATATTAGTAATCTAAAGTTGAAAGATGTAAAGTAAGGAAAAATGTTGACTGCTCTTTTTGAGAAACTTTCTTTAAAGGATGAAGAATTTGATAATATTTAGATAGAGCATATCAAAGATAAAAATTCTATAAATAATATCAGTGAGGATTTTAATAAAGCTATATAGGTTAAAGCTGAAACATCCCATACATCTGAGAAATTTTTTCTAAAGAAACAAGTCACATCTTCTTCTGCTAGAACTCAATGTAAATCTATTATTTCAAATAATGCAGGTTATATTGAAAACAATGGGAAAATCTGGGCTACTAAGAACAATGATAAACATTTCTTTTCAACAAATAAAGATTTTAAAACTTCTTAGGAAGTTATCACCTCAAGACAGAGGAAAGATCAGTTTTTGGCAATACATCAACAATAGTATCCTGTAAAGAATATTCAACAATATGGTAGATATATATATAATGTATTTTGTTGGTTCTGTGGAATTTTAGGGAACAAATACTATTTTTTCCCTTAGAGAAGATATGAGTCTAGTGGAAGCAATTCTAAAAAGATAAAATGAAGATCATTCAAGAAAAAAGAAAACAAGAAGAGTACAAAAAATCTATCCATTCAGAACATATTTGATTTTTTAGAAGAAATTTTTAGAATATGTGATCAACAGGGTCATAATTATGATAAAATTATGGTTGTTCTTCCTAATCAACTTTTTAATAATTCTAAGGGTAAATGAATTCATGAAACCAAAATAGAAGAAAAATATCTCATTGTTGAAGTTACTTTGAAGGCTAACAAAAGATACAAACCATAGATTCTTGATAGTGGTTGTTCCTATCACATGACAGGTGATACAAAAAACCTAAATAACATTGAAGAACACAATGGAGGAGAAATTACTTTTGGAAATGAATTTTTTTTGAAAATTAAAGGTGTTGGTACTATTGAGATTGAATCCCATAAATTGAAATCCAAAGATGTTCTTTTTGTTGAAGGGATTAAACATAATTTGTTAAGTGTGATCCAACTTTATAATGATGGTAACAAAGTTATTTTCAAAAAATATTATTACATCATCAAAAATTCAAAGTATGGGAGATTTATTATCAAGGGTGAAAGAACAAGTGATAATCTATTCCAAATTGGTGGTGCTAAAAATTCTTGTTACTTAAGTGTGAAATAAGAAAACAATTTGTGGCATAGAATATTTGGCCATCTTGGTCAAAAAAATTTGAGTAATATTTCAAGGAATAATCTAATAAGGGATCTTCCTCATTTTAAAATAGAAAGATAAACTGTATGTGAAACTTGTCAAAAGGTTAATCTTGTGTAGGATACTCATAAAAGAGTTGATATTTAGTCTGTCATATCACTTGAGCTAATTCACTTTGATCTATGTGGACCTATGAGACATAATTCTACCAGTGGTGAAATCTATTTTATAAAATTCATTGATTATTTCACACATATGATGAATTTTATTTTTATTAAGCACAAGTTAGAAGCAATTGAAATGTTCAAGTTTTATATAAGACAATCAGAGAAAGAGATGGGGATCTATATCAAAAAAACTGAGAACAGATAATAGTGGTGATTTCACTAGTAATGCTTTTGAATAATATATTACAAATCATGGAATTAAAGATCAATATGGTACTCCTTATACTCCTCAAAAAAATTGAGTTGCAGAGAGAAAGAACAAAAGTCTAGTTAAAATGGGTAGAACAATGCTAGCAGAATATAAACTTTCAAACTTTTACTGGAGAGAAGCATTGTGTACAGCTATGCATATAAAAAATTGATGTTTACTAAGACCAAATTCTAACATGACTCTGTATGATATGTGGTACAATAAGAATTCAACTATGAAATATTTTAAAGTGTTTGGTGGTCCATATTTCATAAAAATCAAGAATGAAAATCTGGGAAAATTCGAGAAAACTGAATAAGGGATCTTCATGGGTTATCTTTCAAATGGAAGAGGATATAGATGTTATAATAAAAAATTTCACAAGTTGGTAGACTATTGTGATGTGAATATTGTTGAAAATCAATTAAATTCTGACCCAACAAATATAGCGTATTTTGAAAACATTAAAGTTGACAAAACACATATTTCTGGAGAAGAAAATTAAGATAATATTGTACATGAACTAGAGATAGTAGATATTGACTCAGATCAAACTAATGATGAGGATGAAGTTCCTAAAATTAAAAAAACAAAGAATTAGAAATTAAAAAAACATGTTGATTCATAAAATATTATTGGAAATTAGAAAGCACTAGTATAGACTATAATAAGACTGATAATTGAAAATCAAAAATCTCTCATTTATCAAATTGAACTAAAATCAGTTATAGAGGCTATTGAACACAAAGAATGGATAAATTATATGAATGAATATCTAAATCATATTGCAAAAAATAGCACCTCGTATCTTGTTCCTAGACATGAAGGAAAGAATGTAATAGGAACAAAATGCATGTTTAGAAATAAACTCAATGAGAAATGTGAAGTATCAAGAAATAAATATAGGCTATTCTATAAGGGTTATTCATATGTGGAAGGTGGATATTTTGAGGAAACATTTTCACCCATGGCTGGACTGGAGGCTATCAGAATGTTTCTTGCAGTTGTAGCTCATAGACAAAATAAAGTTTATCATATGGATGTGAAGTCTACATTCTTGAATGTAGATGTTGAAGAAGAAGTTTTCATTGAGAAACTTGAAGGATTTATACTTGATACTGATGGAACTAAAGTGTGTAAGCTGGAGAAATCCTTGTATGGGATAAAACAGACTCCTCGAGCTTGGTATTCTAAACTGGATAGTTGCTTAAAGTAATTGAAATTTTCTAAAGTAAAAGTTGATAGAAACTTATATGTAAAGGAGTTAAAAATAGGTATACTTATTTTTGTTGTGTATGTTGATGACATAATTTTTAAGGTGATAAGGAATATGCATGTGGAGAATTTTCTAATCAAATGAAGATGTATTTTGAAATGTCAATGCCTGGAGAGATGAATTTATTTCTAGGATTACAAGTTATTCAAAAGAAAGGATATATATTTATTTCACAACAAAAATATTTCAAGGAGTTATTTAAGAACTTTGGAATGGAATAGTTAAAGTAAGTCTCCACACCTATTACAGTTGGTGTAAAAATTAGCAAAGATGAACTGGGATAGAGTTTTAATCAGAAGGATTTCAGAAAATTAATTAGTAGCCTGCTATATCTTATGGAATCAAGACCAGATATTGTATATGCAGTAACATTGTGCGCTAGATACCAAAGTGATCCAAAATAATCACACATTATTATTACTAAAATAATTTTCAGATATATCAAAGGAACATAAAATTATGGTTTAATGTATAAAATAAGTAAATATTTAAACTTACTAAGATTTATTGATACTAATTGGGATGGAGATTATAATGATCGTAAATCAGCACTAGGAGAAACATTCTATTTAGGAGAATTTTATATAATTTGGCATAGTAAAAAAATAGAATTATGAGACTTTAAGTACAGCTGAAGCTGAGTATGTTGCCTCTACTAATGCTTGTACTCAAATTTTATGTATAAAAGTACAACTTCAAGATTTAAAGGTGAATGTTGAAAGACCATTGAAAATTTCCTGTGACAATCAGAGTACAATTAATCTCTCAAAGAATCCAGTGCAACACTCCAGATAAAAACATATTTATGTTAAATATCATTTTATCAAAGAGAGAGTTTCTAATTGAGATGTTAAATTGGAGTACATTTCTACAAAAGATCATATAGCTGATATATTCACTAAATCTATGTCGAGATAAAGGTTTGAGGAAATAAGGATGAAACTCCATGTTCATCCTTCCCCTCTCACTTAGATAGTGTTAGGGAATTACCCACTTTGCTTTTGGATTATGATGTCAAGGGGGAGAATAATATGTAATTCTCTTCTTATCTTTTGTGAATCTGGAGTTGTGGCTATTGAAAAAAGGGGGAGTGAGTGAAAGGTTTGTGGGGAGATAATTGATATCTTCTAAAGTGAATTGATATTGTTGATAAAAAATACAAAGGGGAATATTTAATAACCCTTGAATTCATTGATGATTTTGTATTTATTTTCAACCTAAAATGTGGCGACTGATGATCTGATTTTTAGTTCAGAAAAACATGTGTCTTTGGTCATTTGAAGTGACACATTGTTTACAATAGTGAATGGATTAAAAAATAAGAAGATTTATTTCATAAGAAGAAGAAGGATTTTATATTATAGAATAATTCATGCATGAGTTTTGGCTTTGCTTTTTATGTGAATATTTGTTAAGTTTTTAATGTGTTTAACATTAAAAAAATATTTAGCCAACCAGCTAAGGGGAAGCATCACACCACAGTGGGTAGCCAAGCTTAACCCCAAAGTCAACCAGATTGAGTCCATAGATGAGGTAGTGGGAATGCCTATGTGAGGCAGAGCAGCGATGAAGCACCACCGTGAAGGGAAGCACAGAGGCATAGGTGGGTGCAGGAGTGTGCCCACAAGGAACCAGTATGAGGCAATACCAGAGGAGGGGGAAGATAATTCTGAGTCTATATTGTCATGGTTTGTAATATAAGGAAGCATCCGAGCACTATCCATTTTGATGTGGGATATAAGTTTTTAATGCTAGATAAATCATAACCGTCTGATCGCTCGAACAATTTATCTGGTTCGTCTGATCATCTCACCACATTCTTAATCATGAGATCAGTTCAATGATTATTATGAGTCGTCTGATCTCCATGTAGATGCATCATCTTCTCCAGGAAGCCTCACCCGCCAGTGATGTTCATGGAAGCTCCATTCCACATCGTCCCAAGCTTAATCCAAGTCCTTCTATCATTGTTTCATCGCTCTAAAAATATAAGGCTGATTGAAATGTGTTACAACTTCATTTGTATCATTAGTCGAAGATCAAATCGAAGAAATACAGTGGTTTGAAAAAGATTTTTAATCTGTGATAGTGATATTCATAATCGCAGGTGAGCATTGAATAAATGAGATGATCATCCATGATTCTAGAAGTTTCTAATATGACAATCATTTCCTATAAATACCTGATAATGGTTCCATTTTCTGTGTTTGGTTATCTCTCATCTGGTAGAATTCATTAGATTTAAAGAGAGACATAGTGAACCGTAAAATGAGTGTTTTCTGAAGAGAGGTTCAGAACTCGTTTTTTTCATGAAGGATAACTATTTTTTGTGAGTTCTTGACTTGTGAATTGCACACTCAAGGTGATACATGAAGAAATTTTATTTCACGAAGTCATTATGGAAGCACTGTATCCTTAAGTGCTTTCACCTGATTTACACGAACGTATTTGAGACATCACATGCAGTATCTCATTAAGAAGAAATTGCACGCTATAATTTGGGTTTGCACGTGAAAAGTTTATACATCCATTTATACACTCAAGGTGTGTGAAATATGTGTATACATAACAGTTGTGTGAAGAAGTTTATACATCCATTTATATGTTCAAGGTGTGTGAAAGGTGTGTGAAAGGTGTGTGTGCATATCAACTATGCGAAGAATCTTGATCATTCAATGTGTACATACAATTTTATTTTAATATGAAAAGTACATTGTGTGCATGTGATGCAAAGTATATTGTGTGCATGTGATACAAAATACAGTGTGTGCATGAGATATTAAATTGACATGGGGAATTTACACACAGAGAAATATATTTCATACTTTGATTATAAGTATGAGTCATCATGAGTATTTCCAAAAGAATCGATAGTGTGAATCAGTTGTAGTATATAATGGTGTGTTTCAGTTTATTAATACTCAGCTACAGAGTCTCTAGAATCAATGAGAAAGCATAGTAGCATCTAATTATAATGGATTTAAGAGAAAGATTATTTTTGTATTTCAGGAGTAGATTGAATTCTTTCTCAGAGTGGTTGTGTTTTTTTTTTGTAAACTAGTGTGAATCAATATAATCTTTTATTAGGAGACATTGTATCAGGAATTGGTTGATACCTACCCTTATTGGTTTTAGGGCGATACCTTACCATTCCACTTATAAATTTTAATTGGTTTTTTAGTGAAGAATATGTGGCTCAGATTAACCCGACCACAACAAGGACGTAGTCACCCTACTTGGGGCTGAACCTTGTAAAAATATTTTGAATTATTGGGATCAGACTCTAAAAAGTCATCAGAGGTTTATTTAAAAGAAAAGAAATTATAAAACTATAGTTCCACTTATTCACCCCCCCCCCCTCTCATTGGTACATTTCTTTACTGGATACTTCAATTGATAAATACAATAAATTCAGTATATTTTGTTGATAATTAGTTCATTTTATTCCCTCAAATCTATTAATTAATTAATTTTTAGAGAGTTTTATAAGTAAAGGAACATTTCATTAGAATTTTTGAATACTACTTAAAATAGATGAAATTAAGAATTTAATTGATTTATTTAATTTATGGAATAAAATGAATGTTCATCTATTTATAATCCTTTGATTTGGTATTTTCAAAGTGAATAAGAATGTAGTTGAAGTAGCTAAAGAGATAAATATGGAAAATTCATCACCCTAACTAGGCTACATGGGATTTAAATTCAATGGGGGGGGCCTTTACATATGTGCCAGCTCTATATGTAGTGGTTACCATATAATGTGTAAAATTCACCACTCTCATAAATAAGAGTCCTTTGGAGTTATAGATTGAAAATTTGGAAAATTTCATATGTAATGGTACACTATTGAAGCGACGTAATATGTAACAGTACCTGAGATGATACATAAAGGTTACACAATATCCCAAGTGATACGTAAGATTAAATGACTTTTTCATGGTGATAAAGAACTTGATATGTAACCCTTGGATGCACTGATATATAAGGGTTACTTTGGTCTAAGATAAAATATTTAAAGGTTCTATCCTTTGTAAAATTTAAATAATTGCATGTCGTATGGGGATAAATATTTTTAAACACTCATAAGGAACAAAAAATGTAGAGTGCATCTTAATTCTACATGGAACTCATGTATATGGAAGGGACTATGAGAAAATATTCAAATGAGGGAAGAATGAAGGTCACAAGCCAACTATCAACTAATCCTAGTAAGGTAACACTCATAGTGTGTATTCCCATGAACCTAAAATATGGATAGAAATATTCAAAATCCATGTGGAGTGGATCTCATAAAGATGGATACATGTGGAATCATTACTGGAAATAAGGTAGGAAGATTATTAAATCTCATAAATAGATGAGGAACCCAAGATTCTAAGATCTTGGAACTATGGATCTTCAGACTATTTTTCTGTTTTTGTTTATTTTTATTTTCATTGCGTAGAGTCTGTTCTTCTCTCCCTTTATAATCTCAAACTCTAATATTGGAGTAATATTCGTTGGTGTTAATACAAGGGGGTGGTAATTAGATTTTTTGTTTCTAATTTTTGGATATATTTTATGTCCATGAATTCTTTGATGAGAGATTGCAGTGAGTTGAGTGTAGGGTTTGGATCGGTGATTGTCATTATTTCCCCACTCTTTGCATGGATTTTTCTTCTTCCATTGTAGTTCAATAAATTGTTACCCTTCATATTTATCTAGAATGTGATCAATCTAGGTGTCTATGAAGGGATTCGTTAGGAAATCATTATCCATGTTTAGTGAGGATCTCTTCATTAATTTAGTCAGATGTGTGGGAGAGTCTAGGGTTCATCTACTCGATTGAGGTATGCCTCCTTCTATTAGATTAGGGAAATACACAACCTAGTGTACATGTGATAGTAATGAATTGGTACCTTAAATTAGATAAATTGTGATAGGTAGTAAGGTGAATAATATTGATCCTTTCTATTGAGTGGAAATTAAACTTGGAAAAATAGTTGATAAAATAATAAAGAAGCGCATTTCTAGGAAATACCTCAATTATTTTTCACTATTATTCCTAACACTATATTTATCATTTAACATTAAATATCACATCACACCAAACCCCAACTATTTTTATACTTTCCATTTTAAATATTAAAAACTCTAAAATATACAAATAAGTAAGTGAAGTGGATGGTGGTGAGACTCCTCGAGGAAAAAATTGTGTCAACTCCAAATCTATTCATAGGATATTTCTAATTTCTATTTTATAGGACCAAAAAAATGTCCTATCATGAACCAACTGTGAGATAGTCACTGAAAGGTGTCCATAACCATATGTACGCTATGTTCACAATTTTTCCAAACCATGTGCAGTAACCGTACACCTTTGGTTCTCCTTCTATTTCCACCCCAGAATTGTAAATTCTCAAAAAACCATGAAATTATAATGGAAAAAAAAATACCATAAATTTATATCAAAATATACCAAAAATAATCAAAAACAAAACTGAAATTCCATACTTACATCCTGAATACCCATGGAAAATCAAGTCTCATCATGAAAATTGTTGATCAAACACTTACTCATGACCTACCGCTTGAGTTCTGATGAACAAGTATCTAAAATGCCATTACTTTTCAAATAAATAGAGGGACTGGGTATAATTTTGTAATAAACCAACCTAGGTTAACCAACCACATCACCTGGTTAAATTTTCCACAAGGCCCATAACATGTTCTCGATCATCATGGGTAGGTGACAAGAACCAAGGGTATGAAAAATATACCTAGGGAACAGTTTCACCCTTGAATTCTAATAAATAAATTACAAACCCTTATGTAGAATCTGATATGGTACACCCATACATTAGACTTTAATGTATATAAAATAAGAAGTTTTGAATAAAACATGAACCAAACAAGACATAACCAGTATAAAAATAAAAACCCACATTTAAATATAAACATCAAGGGAGATTCATAATAAGGATTGATATAAAAGAAACCATAACCACAGGATGGTCAAAGTGGATAATACAAGTACACCTAAGGTAAACTGTAAGACCCGAACCATCATATGTGAATCTCCATGTGACCTATGATCACCTAAACATACTAAAACATCCATCAATTAGAATAATAATATGTTCTACCAATATGGTAACATACACTAGATACCTGCATAAAAATGTAAAAACTACGTACACATTAGGGTGTATCTGTAGGGTGTCAGATACACATAACCAGTATGATTTCACCAAATATTTCATGCAATTCCATTTATAATCCATTTCATCCATACTTGTTTGAACTAAAATTAGAAAATAGTTTTACCATGCAAGGTTGAGTAAGAAAAAAAATAACATATCCTTATCCTTTAAAGTAAATACTAGACCTTTTATGTAAACCAAAAATGATGATACTGTTTAGAAAAAAATTCAAAATCTTAAAAAGAGGTACTACCATATTTATTAAAAAAAAGGTTATCTTATGAATTTTTATATCTTTCTTTAAAAATCCATTTAAAAAATAATTATAATTTAAAATAAACCGTAAATATAAAGAAATTTAAAGAAAGGCCATAACAAACAACTTTAACTAAACATGGTAAAATCAAAACATCATATTTTCAGTATAAAAAACATCAATTAAGAAAACATTAGGAAAAAAGTATCAATCCATCAATACTTTCATGAAGAATAAAGTAACGCAATGAAATAAATATCAAAACAATGAAATATAATTGGAGGCATAAAAGTAAAGATATGACTTAATATAATAATAATCATGGTAAACTCATTAGGTCCTGATGGGATGATCCTATACATACTCTGGTGGAAAAAACTTTCAACATGTTTTACGTTCCTAGAAAAATAACCTCCCTATTTACTCTCAACTAGCCTCATTAGGGGGAACTAAAGAACACTAGCTAGTGTATAATCTAGACTATTGTAGCATCAATATTTGATCTCTCACTTAGTTATGCAGGGTTCCCATGACATAAACTAAAAATATGTGAGGTAAAAAGCGATCAAGATATAAACACGTGTTAATAATATAACATATCAAATAATCCCTCATCTAACCACAAAATAAACTTTAAATAAACAACAACTTTCACATATATACATATATCAAATAATAATAAAGTTCATTTCACATAATACACAAGCTTTTATAAATAAAAACAATAAGGGTCTGAAAACTAAGGGTATTAATTATATCAAGAAAACCTTTTATCAAGTTCCAAATGGGACTTTATAATACATATGAAAAACAAAAACATGAAATAATCATTTGAAAACTATTAAAGAATCAAAACTTCCATCTAAACATCATTTAAATCAATATAAAATCAAACCAACTCATAAAAATCACAACAAAATATCACAAATGATCATCTAAACTCAATGGCATTGGTACATGCCAAACACACCCTTATATTGAAGAAATTTTCTTGAAAACTTTAACAGCTTTTTTAGAAATAATTTAGATATAAAAACAACATTTTCATTATCAATTCATTTTAAAAAGTCCACTTATTCATTTTTACAATCACTTAGAATGCATGAATAATTATTTGAAATCAAGAACCAAGAATACATGAAACCCTGTTTTTATCAAAAATAAGAAACATTGAAACTTTATAAAACATTTATATCCTAAGAAAAGAAAATATATATATATATATAGGAATATACTTGATAGAAAAGGTATTTATAAAGATCAATCATCACATGATATGTAAAATAAATGGAATTTTACAAAAATACTTACCTTGGGATGATGAAATTGATATGCCTTCAATGAAGAACACTAGATTGGGTCAAGAATGGAGCTTTACCAACCCTAGACATTAAGAATATCATGATTAAACAAACCCTATATGATAACATGGCCACCATGGACATTAGGGTTTGAGAAATAAGAATAAAATGAGAGGATAAGAGAAAGATAATGGAAATAGAGGAAGGGGTGAGAAGAAGAAGAATAAAAGGAAGAGAAAGAGGGGTTTAACTTAGAGTTTCCACTTAAAGATCATGGGAAAAGGGCATGAAATTATAAAGGAGAGGATATGATCATATTTGGGGCTCTTCCTAGATGTTTATTGAAAGTGACAAGGGGAGAAATGAGTTTCCCATTTTAAATGGGTGAAATAAAAATAAAATTTTAAAAATCTAGGATTGTTGCATGGTTAGGTAATCCATGAAATAAACATGTAGAACAAATTGGAATTAAAATGTTGCACATTAACTATTATACTAAATAGTTATTTGAACTATGTGACATATATTAATCAGTCACTGGATAAGGAATTTACACTATACATATTTTGGCTACTCAGATACTCCTAATTGTGCACCATTTGTGTGACCTACAAATTTCCAAAAATTTTAAAATACCAAATCCAAAAATAACCAATTTTAAGATAATAAATAATTTGAAAAAATAATATATAATAGTGACATTGGGATGACACATTAAAATAATCTAATCACTTATATAATTAGGAAAAAGGATTCGTAAAAAGTCCCACCACATGGGAAAAAATTGACGATTCAATTCGTCGGATTATGCCTCATGATGCGACAGTCGTTACCATTAAAAATACATTGACCCCTAGATGTCTTCAAATTAAATAATATTAATCAAAGAAAAAACATAGTATTATGATTTAAAAATGATCTAAAATTATGAAATGTAGACATAATAATTGGAATTATATCTTACCTTGATGACAATTCTCCTATACTTCCAACATGGTCCACTACTGAAAACTTGACTTATCCCAATGGTTTCAAAACATTGGAATAGGCTATCTCAAAGGTTCCATGAACTGTTGGTATGGGAGGTGTTGGGATATCTCTACACCAATAGATTCTAGAGAACCGTTGGTATAGGGAGGTTAAAATTTCATATTCTTAACGGTTCAAAACCATTGAAATAGCCTTGTCCCAACGGTTCAAAACTGTTGGAATAACCTTATCTCAATGGTTGTAACCACTAGTATAGGGGTATCCCAATAGTTCAAAACCATTGGGAAAGGCCTATCCCAACAGTTCATATTGAACCATTGGGATAGATGTATACCAACAGTTGTAAAATCGTTGTTATAGACACCCCTAACTCCACAACAACCCAACACCTACAATGTACCTCCTGTAATGAAAAAAAGCACTACCTAGCACCTGTAAGAAAAATAGAACTACCTAGCACCTACAATTCACCTTCTAAAATGAAAAATATAACTACATTAAAAATATAACTACCTACAAAATAGAACTACATAACTACCTAAAATGCAATTCACCTATAATCAAAACATCAAAACATAATTTACCTACAAATAAAAATAGAACACCATCTAATGAAAACATAAGAACATCCTCAACAAACAAAACCTATAATTAATGATAACAGAACAAATCAATTGATTCATTTAACCAATGATAAAAAACATACAAAATATCACACATGTATTCAGTCACACCAAATCATCAAACATCAAATGTCATAAATATCAGTAAAAAATGTAACAGATCAATCCATCCCTCATCACCATCACTATCATCACCATCATCATCAACCTCATCCTCAAACTCATCCCCATCCCCATCCTCATCCTCATCCTCATCCTTGTCCTCATCCACATCCTCTTCCTTAGCCTCTTCTTTTCCATCATCCTCACCATCACCATCTCTAGGAACGACATCATCTCGATCACCACTAGGATTACCGCCCAGTTCACTATATAATGAACACATCAACAAAATATATGTATCACAAGCCATGATGGTCTTTGGTTTAAGTGATGGACATAAAACTTTCATCAGTTTCATAAATTCAATTCTTTCCCTTTCATCCCATTCTTCCACCCGTGTGACCTTTTTTAAACCTTTTCTTTCTTAACCTTAGCCTTTTTTCCCATGTATTAGCCTTTTCCAACTCGGTGGTACTACAACTTATAGCAACCCTGCTTTTCTTACATTACTTTTACATCATTTTAATGATAAAAAACATAAAAACATTACACCGTGAGGATATAAAGGTTTAGTGTCTTGGGAAAACTAGGATCATAAATAACTTTTATAACATAAAACATAAACATTTATTTAATTTATTCTTCTCTAGCTTCTTATTATCCCTTGAGTTGTCCTTATTACACATTATCACCTGAGGATATACATAAAAAGGGGGTGACCAAAAAGCCCAGTAAGATGATAAGAACATTATAAAATACAACATGAGGTGAGAATAATAATTATCATCATAACATAGGTATAAGATCATAAACATGATAGGAATAATTAATAAAAGTCTTGAAATGTGGAAATGCATAAAAATAAAACCTTATGTCTTAGTGGTTAACTACCACACGTAGTTGTGAATAAAGATAACATCATGTTTCTGAATATTTAAATTTAACTCATGAGATTCATAAAATTACTCAATTCAATGGATCATTGTATAATTCTAGGCGTACTTGTCACATCATAACATCAACATTGCGCTATATAATTCTGGGTGCACCCGTCACATCATAACATTGAAATTATCATACATGTAACATAGAACATATATCAATCTTGGACATAAATAACCCATGTAAAGGAATGGGTTTAATTTCATAAATCATACATCCATAAACTTTGGGTTCCCAAATGAAAGAGGGAATAACATACTTGGTATAAGAACCATCAACCTTGAGTGAGAAGTAAAAGGTGTGTTTTTGAAAGAAGAGTTTTTTTGGATAACATTATGTTTGTCATAACTCCAGTAAAAAACATTTATATCCCATAAAATATAATATGATTATGAATAAATTATTTTTATGTAATAACCATACATAAAATGGGGTGAAATATGGAGAACCTGAAGAAAGAAAGTTGGGTTTGAGAATTCCCCTTACCTTGTATCCAAACACTTTATTCACTTTAATATCTTGTATAATGACATTATATTTATTAATTAAAACTTAAATAACCTTTTATAAATGAATATTATTCATTGTGGTTTCATTAAGTTATTTTATGGGCCTTTGGATGAGTTATAGAGTTTAAATTCATTGTTCGGGAGTGTTCTTTTTCTTAGTTTTCATGAATGGTTCACTTGTACGCATGAATGAAAGTTCATGTAGAACATGTATAAACATTAAGAATTGATATTAAATGTTATTAATGATATTCCAGGAGTTTAATTGATATTATAATTAATTTTTTTATACACCATGATTATTATTCGTTAGATAAAATTTAATAATGATCGTTTTAGGTTAATTTTGGCGGTTTTTGGGTCACAATGAACATGTTTTGTTTTATCATTTAGTATTATGTATAAAAGTTGTTTTGAAAACATAAAAGGGGTTAAAAAATAAATATTAGAATCTTTTTTCAACAATTTAATGATTTTATTGATATAATTGAATGCTTTGAAGTAAAATTTAAGCGCATCGCCCACGATGATGGTAAACTAACGCATCACGGGCAATGATTTCATTTTAAAAAATAAGAGAGAGAGGGAGGGAGGGAGGGAGTATTTTAATGAATAATATTACATTAACACTATATAATACCATTATATAAATCATAATGGAGTTATAATGACATTTTGATAATAGAAGTTGAGTCTAAGAGAAGAAAATAAATGAAATTTGAAAGGAATTTGGAAGAAAAGAGAGAGAGAAATTACCTCTTGAATATATCTTCTTTGAGAGCCTCTTTAGGGGAGAGGTTTTGGTATTTTTATGAGACAAAGGGATACTAGACATGGGGGAGGAGATTTGGAATATATTTTAGTATAATTTTTAGTAGGCACAAGGCTTTATAGGTGTGAGGAAATGAGGTTGTGAGGGGTGGTATTTATAGTGGAGGGGAGGGGTGTTTTCTCAATATTTAATTCATTAGTTTATTAATTTCCCTCAAGATAAGAAATAGTGATGATTAAATGACTAAATATAGTAAATATGGCATTTGAGTTCTAAATAATGTCCATTTACATCATCCATGACTCAATCATGATGCATAAATTCATTTAATTAGCATATTTTGTAAATTATCAAATTTCACTATTCACTAGAAAATCAAGTATTTTGGAAAAATATCAAAAATTAACCCTAACCATTTTTTATGTTTAGAATTCAAAAATTAACTCTATTTTATGAAAGTAATTTTCTAAATATGAGTAATTTAATTTTTAATTAAAATCACAATTTACTTGAAAAATACAAATTTTAAAATTAAAATTATTTTTCTAACACTTTGAAAAATTAATTAAGGTCTCATAAAATTATCATATAATCATAAGACATCAAAATAATTGTTTATGAATACATTTTATGAAAATAATTTTTTTTTAAATTATTAAATTAATCATTAAATATTCACGACTTACAAAAATACCAACACTATAATATAATTATATCATATTGTCACTTATAGGATGGATAAATTTTATTTATACTATCATTGGTACGGTTCCTATTCGTTTGGATGATTTTCTATTAATAAGTGTCATATTACTATTCATAAGGTTAACATTACTATTCATAAGGGTATGTTACTATTCATCAAAAATTAAGTTTTCCCTATCGGAATCTAAACAGCTTACTGATCACAACCGTGTATGTCAGATTTTTTAAATTCAAATAATAGAAGTGGAAAAATTATGTTTAAAGGACACATAGAAGTTCATTTAAGCATGATGTGGCATTGTGTTTCCTAATTTGATTTTATGTGATTGTGACATTACTATAAGAATGGAGAAATTTCATTGATAAAAGTTTGGATCATTACACAACTATTATCTAAAGTGGGCCAATACCTCATCAGGACTATACTCTTCCTAGATCAGAAGTGTACTCTACCATGGTGCTCATCTCCCAAAACATGATGTAAGTGATCATTTGGCCCAAATTTTTTAGGTTACTGGGCATCAAGGGCCTCCAAAGAATACTGTTACAAATATAAATAGACTATTAAGTTAGAAAATAGATATTAAAATTTGAAATCAACAAAGTAGAACTTATAATCTACTCTTGTTTTGGTTCATTAACCGTACTTCCATATTTTTTCTTTCTACTTGAGAAAAACAGTTTTTCTCAAGGCATACATCCTTCAATATTAAATACCTCCATCTAAAATAACATTGAATTTAGGAAACCATAATTTAAAAAAGGTTATTAATAATTAATTTTATAATTAAAATCAAATGGATATTAATTTTAAATGAAGATGAAAAAAATATGGTAGATGAATTCATGTTGGTCCAATAAAATGGATATTAATTTTAATACAAATATATTCCTTTATACTCAATTTCATTTGGTTTACCTCTACTTGAATTAGTGTATACATGTTTTTTTGGTTCACTTATGTTTAGGTATTCCTAGGCTAGTTTAGTTTAGTTTAGATCTATTTGATTCAGTTTGATTTAATTCAATATTATTCAGGTATAGTTGATTTGGTTTGATTCCTTTAGGTTTCATTCAGTTGTATTTATGTCAAGTAATGTAAAATAAATTTGGTTCAAATCTATTTGATTTAGTTAGGTTTTATTAGAATCTATTTAGTTTAGTTTATTTTAGCTTAGTGTGGTTTGGGTTGATGTTTAATATCCACTACTCTACCAAAACTTTATAAATCAAATTAAATATGGAGGAAAAAATATAAAGTTCAATTCCTAAAGAAAAATTATAAACAACTGTCATACCTGCTTCATCTCATGGTCTGATATCGTAGTTTTCCCTAAAGTGTAGAGGTATTTCTTAGCATCAATGTTTTTTTCTGATGATTCCTAAAAAAATCAATAATAAAAAATAACGTATTAATGAAAAACATGAATATTTTCATTTAAAATCCTCAAATTTAATTAATACCTTGAATGTGGTACTCGCCCAATGAGTAATCATTTTCCAATAATTTTTTATCGAATAATCATCCATGACAAGTATGGACTCTAAATCTGTTCCAACTCTAACAGGCCAGCCAATATACAACTCATGCTTATAGGATCTCCATAGCTCACCTAATTCCATTAGTTGTGCTTTTCTCGCACCCTCACCATCGGGAAAATTAAAATGAAGATGGCACCAAAATATTAATTCATATAAATACAATAACAATATAACATTAAATCCAATAGATTTTTTTACCCATATTTGTGCCCAAGTGTTATCCTTTACTTTGTTTGGCATGTGTCTCCAAGATAGTGGACTGATGGGAATGATGTTGGAGTACTTGGAAAGCATCGCCAAAAAACTCTTACATTACCACCCAATTTTTTTTATTATTTGGTTGTCTTCATTGTAGTCCACCATCAACTACGTGCGGTGGTTTCACACCGTACGCATGCATGTACGCTCATGCCGCCTATCAGTAGATCTAACTGTTATAGAATAAAAACAAATATTATATCAATATATCTTATAATGAAAATAATTTATGGTGAAAATTTTTATTAGGGTTCTATAAATACACCTGTGATAGACTGATCGATAGGCATCGTTGGATCTGAAGGCACTAAAGGAACACCACCCTGTACAGATGGAGTGGGTCACAGTGTATGCTCTGCAGGCTCAGAATGTGTCAGAGTAGGAATCAAAGAAGAAGGAATGTAGAAGCTCGAGGATAAAAAAGTATAAGGAAAAGAAGATGTCATGAATGGTTGGCCAAATTCATGATATGGACGAGGAGTATGAATCATCATCGGATACGGGAAAGATGGATAAGGAGGCTCAAATGTAAATGTTGGTGAAAACATGGGCGGTCTAAATATCTCATGTGTCCCTAACGACACTGCAGGATCAGAATGTGTGGTAGATGGTAAATCAGTGGTAGGTACAAGGTCTAATCGGGTACGCCGATTGGATCACCTAGCTCTAGTACCCCCCCCCCCCCCCCCGTACAGCCAGATTGAGTAATGGAACTACTAGGATACTCGGAGAATAATTTTCACCTAAGTGGTGGATCCTATATAAAATTTTAAAACAAAATTAATCATGTGACATTATATGTTATTGATATATATATATATATGTGTGTGTGTGTGAAATTAAATACTCACAATATGAACTAATGTTGGAATTCCCATCTCATTCATTCAGTGATTATTTTCCATCATCCTTTTTCTTCAAATCTCTTTAATAGGTTTTATTTCCTATATTTTAAAACAAACATGGAATCAATTAAAAGTTGATAAATAATGTGTGACCCAAACAAAAAAAAGATGATACATGACTCAATTAAGAAATACCACTTATCAAACCAAATACAGGATACATAGTGATATAACAAAAATAATTTTAAATTTAGTGGGAATAATATCAAAACAGAATACATGACATAGAATAAACAATACATTCAAATTTTCATGTTTAGAATAGGTATGATATAGTTTTCTTCTATTTTTAATTCAATCTAATTCAATTTTGGTTAGGTTATTTGTCCATTTTTATTTCTCTTATATTAGTTGGTTCATTTTTGTCAATTGATTAGGTCATTTATCTGTTTTCATTTCTATTTGGTCATTTAGTTCAATTTTGTTAATTGATTAGGTCATTTGTTCATTTTTATTTGTCTTAAGTCATTTGGTTTATATTTTTGGTTAGGTATTTTTTCCATTTTTTTGGTCAGGTCATTATTTTCATTTGTTTTTATTTTCATATCAATAAGTTTATTATGTCCAATTCTATTCCTCTTATTTTTTTCTAATTTAATTGTTTCAATTGTGTTTGGTTTCTTAGGTTTGAATACAGTTCAATTTAATATTAAAAAATGCAACTCAAAGAAAACTAAAACCAATAAATATTGAAAATTCACATTAAGGTCAAGTCGGATACAAAATATTTGTAATCAATATTAAATCAATTTTAATAGTACCAACATTAACAACCCAAGACAAGCTAAACCAAAATAACTGAGAACACTAATAGATGATTATACATTTTTTCCACCACAACTTTAGGTTCACAATAAAATCTGAAAATTGAGTTATTGGAGTCATCATAAGTAATAAATAGATTGGGGCCAATGGGAGCAGGGATGGTTTCAATTTCATCATCCCCATCATCAAAAATAAGTCTTAAAATTACTTCAATAATGACACCAAATTCAGGTTAAATATGATCATTGACATAAAAAAACTTGTTTCTCCATTGATTCCAATACATATGGTTCATCGGTATAAAGAGTGCAAGTCATGTCAATAACTCGAAATCCACAATTATCAATAAATTTTTCATGCCTTATCATCGAATCAAACCATTGGCATTTCATTATAGTGACTTGACCATGAGAGTAATAATCCAATATTATTATTTTTTAAATGACTCCATAATAAGATACATTTTCAAATCAAGGTATATTATCTGATACACTGGAATAATAGTTTGTTTTGGAAATTACCATAACACCATCATGTTGTTTTCTCGTGCTATTTTCTCATTCAGTGATAATAAATTTATACCCATTGATCACAATTGATTTATATCTACGAACCATGGTATTAGAACCAAAATCCAAAGCTCTTATTTCCTCAGAGACAGAGTCAGCAGGAAAACTCAATACCTAAAATATAAATGAATATTAAACTTAATTAAATATTGATTTTATTAATTTATTACAGTAATATTTTTACCTTCAATTTTAACCATGCAGAAAACTATTTACAATGAAAAGTCTCTCTCCTTCTAAAAGATAAAGAATAATGATTTATATTTATCATTTCTTTATGTTCCCTATAGATAAAAATAGAAATAGTTTAACAGATATATAAAATTACATGAGATGAGATGATATATACATGTTCAATTTACTTACTTGATATAGTCATCTAACAAATCACAGTTGAACAAAAATGTGTGATGTGCCATCTCCCGCTCTTCAAGGCTTAATGTAGTAAATGTATATGATCCAATAATTCCTCTTGTTTGAGGAAATGATGGAAAACTGGGTTCAATTTTATCATATTTTTCTTCTTCATTTCTCATTGGTATGTTCATTTTTATAGTAATATCAGACAAATACATTGAGAATAAATCCATACATTCTTGGTCCAAGTAATCGTTCACAATAGAACCTTTGGGATGATTCCTATTCTGGATATATGAATTCAATGTGTACATATTCATTTTATTTGGATGCATCCAACGAAAATAAATGGGTCATCCAAGAAGTATTTTGGTTAGAAGATGTATAGTTAGATGCAGCATGCATGTGAACAATGATGGTGGAAATATTTTCTCTAACTCACACAAAATTAATGGTGCCTCTTCTAACATTTTATTCAAGAAATAATTGGAAAACTTCTTATCACAAAGATATCTAAACAAATGGAACAAATGAATAACTGACACCCTTACATTCTTGGAAAAAATATGATAGATTTCTATTCTAATCAACTCATATAGAAGGACATGATAATCACGAGTCTTCAAAGATTTCAGCTTCAACTCTCTTCTATTGACCTATTTTGATATATTTCTTGAATAGACATTAGGAACTTTAATATTATATAGTACTTCCAGAAATTGATTTTTTCTATAGATTTCATCACATAAAAAGCACGTGGAATTTTCCATTTATTTTCAATGATTCACACAGGATGCAATTCTGGTCTGATGCACCAATACACCAAGTCACACTGAGATCATAAATCATCTTTTTTATTTCTCTTGACATTTAGAAGAATAAAAAGCAACATTTCACATATATTATTTTCAATGTGAACTACATCTAAGAAATGATGTAACAAATTGGTTGACTAATAAGGAAACTCAAATAAGGTACTCCTCTTCTTCCAATTGTAACAAGTTTCGGTGGAAACATTATTCCTCTTTCTAGATCTCATTTAACCCTTCCCGAATGAAAAACTAAAATCTCTCAATTCATTAAGCACATCAGTTCTAGACATACACTGAGGTCGATCATCAGTCTCTAGGGTATTATCAAATCTTTGAAGATTATTTCTATAAGTATAGTCCATTGGAAAGAATCATCGATGTCCCATAAAACTGAAACTACAATGATATTTTAGTCGTTTGGATCATTTATTATTCATAAAAATAGTAAATGATAGTTTTCCCTTCATGATCCATCTAGAAATCATTGCATAAGTAGGAAAATCATTGATCATCGACATAAGAACATCACACATTTGAAATATGTATTTCGAACATGCATCGTATGTGTACACACCCACATCCCAAAGAAGTTTCAACAATTTTATTAAAGGTTTCATGTATATGTCTATATCATTGTAGGGATCAGAAGGTCCAGATATGATTATACTCATGAAAGTGAAAGGTTTTTTCATACATAACCATGGGGTAAGGTTATAAATGTGAATGAAAATCGGCCATGTATTGTGAGAAGTGAGAATATTCCCAAATGAATTAAAACCATCACATGAAAGACCCAACCTCACATTATGCATATCAGCTTCAAAATCAGGATATCGAGCATCAAATCTCTACTATGAAAATAAATCTATAGTGTTAACCAAATCATCATTATTCTTCTTTCTCTCAGTATTATTCCATCACATTTTTATTGATATTTCATCATACATGAAAAGATTATGAAGTTTGGGGATTAATATAAAGTGCTGCATTACTTTCTATGGAACATGAGATGGTGTTCCATTAGCTTTTTGATTCCATCAGGATGTGCCACATTTTATACAATAATTTTTTCAGTATTTTACTCCTAGAATAAGTTGTAATCTTTCAGGAAAGCATGATTTTTTTTTGAAAATCCAAGTTCCTCTACTAACTTCCATTCCATATAGTATTTTGAGGGAATATATGCATCATATATAGGTAAGTTCTTTAAGAATATAATAATGTAATTGATGGAATTATTATAAATCCCATACATAGTTTTCCTATGAAACAGTTAGATTAAAAAATCCAACTTTTTCATTTTACCACTTTGTCAATATACTAGAGTTGTGGCATCATCATTCAATTTTTTTCACCCTATCAACATAATCATTTTCATTATATGTATCATGTGTGATCATATAAAAGTCTTCCTGGGTCGACATACTTTCCTTATCATGATGATGAATAAATGAAAACTGGTTATATAACAAATTCTCCAATCAAGTCCACTCATTTAGATCATCATCATTTTGAGATTCCATTTTCTACCCATTGTGATACCACACATAGTAGCTTGTTTGAAAATCATATTTTGTTATATGGTAGATAACTTCTTTATAGCTCAACCAAGGCCTTACAAAAAAATTATAACATGGGTAGTGTATGTGACCACTATCTGAAGCATTGTTAGATGAAAAATATAAAAATATCTCCAAATTATTTTTAAAATCACTTGAGATCCGATTGGTTTCATACATACAACTTCTATCCATTCAGTAAAAAAATTGTTATAAGTCATTTTTTAAAATAAATTCAATAATATTGAAGTTTAATCGAAAACATATTTAAGTAAATGAGAATTGATCACTTTGTATAAAACCATAACTGACACACTACTCTATATGAGAATCATAATATAAAAGACAAAAAAATACTATATATATAACAAAATACTATAAATATAAGACCATAATATTGAATTAATTTATAAATATAATACTAGGATATTGGTTGGGTTTGGTTATTTTATTTGAATTGGGTCAGTGCATGCCTATTATGGTTTTATTAAATATTGTTCAACTCAATACATTTTTATCATTACTATAGAATTTCTTTTAGTTAGGTTCAATTTAGATCACTTCTTTTTATTTTATTTTAGTTTGATATAGTTTAGTGTTTTTCGAGTCTACTCAAGTATAATTAGATCAAATCAAGTCATTTCAATTCAATTCAATTGGTTTGGTCAAGTAGGTTTGGTTATGATATACATAGGATTTGTTAGTTTGGTTGGGTTTCAGTGTGTAAAGGGTTGATAGGTTCAGTTAATTTATTTTCAAGACTAGTTTGGTTGGTTTTGTACAATTTAGTTTGCTCAGGGTCTGATCAATTCATTTAAATTTTGTTTTTTTAGTGGGTCATCATAACAAGGAATAAATTGGGAGATTATGTGAAACATAGTGTATGTGATGGAAAATCATTTTATAAAGACCATATTGGTGGATGATGTCCTTATATCCTAGCTATGAAACAACCCCTATTAGCACTATATTTTCTCTCAATAATTTCACAATAAAACCCAAAATTTAAAAATATGTATAAAAAATAATATCATCAGGATTTATAAAGTATTATAGATCCAAACAAATTAAATATTTATTCAAATAATAATATAGCATGTATATATCATTAAATACATTTTAAATAATTATTGCATCACTCCATAACATCTTCCACCAACTACTGCCACCATAAAATGAAACTCACTACAAAAAATAGCCACACACAACCCATAATTCCTCTCTTTCATTTACATATTCAACCAATTTCTATATTTTCTAATTTATCAACCAAGATCCATTTAATATCCATTTAATTCTATATTTATTGAAAAACCATTGTTTTCATCACCCATATTTATTCCCATTTATCAACATTAAATTTGTTAATCAATTTCCACATATTGTATTTTATCCCACACTTATTTAATTTTAGATGATGTCATTCTCATTTTATTATTACTAATCATATTCCATAGCCACTAGGCAACTACAAAAACACCACCACACAAAAACACATCAAGATTATAATAAAAACCAGCACATCCCACCACCAATCCATCACCATGACATAACCATCACACAACAACAATAATTTTCCATTCACCACCAACCATCCCTCAACACATACCATGCCAATCCAACCACAACCTCACTTCTTCAACACAATCTACATCGGAAATGGTAATCACCATCACCATAATTTCCTAAAAAAATCTAAAAAATCACAATGTAAAAATAGAACACACACTATAATGCATATAAATAGATTTCAACCACTATAATTACCACAATTTTAATTTAGATAGTGATTTCAAAATATTTCATCATCTCTTGCATCGCTATTACACAAAAATTTCAGATTCACAGGAAACTGGTATGTTTGAGTGTATAACCTTTTATGAATGGTGAGTTCAAACAATCAATCACATAAGGGGATCATAATACACAATGTCTAAAACAAACACAACATAATAGTTTTGAAGTTTAACATGAGGAGAGATTGCAGTGTAAGATGAATGAAAAAAGTCAAAATAAATCAAGGCAGAAGATATAACTCAATTAGAACTTACCGATTTTAAGTGGAAGAAAAAAATGAATTGAATCAAGGATAGATCTCTGGTTGGAAAGAACCACCCGCAGGCTGAGAAGAAGAGGAGAGATCTCGTTTAGGGAAAAATGCAGGTCGATTGATTCTAGATTAAGGAGGCTAGCCACTATCTATTTGGGAGTAATATATCCCAATGGTTTTAAAAAACCGTTGGGATACCCTTTATCGAATGGAATTTATCCCAACGGTTTATTAAATCATTAGGATAGGGGGTCTTATCCCAACAATTCTCTAAAACAATTGGGAAAACCATATATAGACATCCTTATCCCAATGGTTTTTTGAAAAAATTGGGATGGGGGAATTGGTGTAGGTGGGGTTTCTAATAGTGGTCCTTAATCTGTGGTCTTATGGAAAATCCACCAAGAATGGAACCTCTGATTCTCATTTGGGTTATGTCATCACCAACAACTAAACCTAGGAGAAATTAATTTAGAAATAAATTATATTCCAAAGTTAGGTCAATATAATAAATATATTCAAATATTCAAAAAACTCAATCTCGGACCTGAAGCTAAAACATGAAAATTACACTTTTGATAGGTAATAACCTCTATTTCAAATAAAAACAATGTTTTAGAATATCTATATAAAACATTTTAGGATATATCAATGTCCATTCTCATGGTATAAATATTTTTCTATTAAATAAATATTAAATATATTTTAAACATTAAATAGCTTAGAAAATCACCAAAATTATTGCCATTAACCAACCTAGTTTACCCCGATCTGTTCCATGAGTTAGCCTGTGATAGAGCCCAAGGCACATTACTGATTATCATGGGTTGTTGATAAGTGAAAAACATCAAATATAAATTGATGAGAATGATTTCACCCTCAATAACAAACAAACAAGTAGCAAAAACTTACCAATAATTCGATATTGTGCATCTATAAATTGAACTTGTGAAACCAGATCAATGGTTTTAAACTATAAAATAAACAAAATGAGGCATAAATAATAATAAACACCAAAATCAACTACCACAATAAAAAAATGTTGAAATCGTAGACTAAGCCAGGATCTAAAAATACAAGAAAGTCCAAATTAGTTGATGCATGCATGGTAAAAAATAGATAAGAAAACCCAAAACACTGAAATGAATATTTTTTCATGGCCTAAGGTTTCCATCCATAAATATCACCATAAACCTCTCCAAGAGAGACCTAAGAGAAGGATTCCATAAATAGGAACTTTATGAGAAACTAAACCTATAAAATCTACCAAGTTTGTATACACCGAGTGGTATAAGTACGGTGTGAGAAAAAATGCTTATTAGGTTGCCACCATGAAAAGACTCCATGCATTTTTATTTTATAAAAAATTCCATAAACATTAGTTTGAAATATAGTAAATAAATTAAATCTTTATAGTTTTGAGAAAAACAACTCACGAGCATACCACAAATCCATTTTTAAAATCCAAATGATTCTTTAAACAAAACATGAAACCTTTCATTAGAAAACCCACTTGAAAAGATCCCTTTTTAAACCTCTCTCAAATTATTTTTAAAGGAAACGTTATAAGAGAGAACCCATAAGCATCCAAATAAGGAAATAAGTGTATAAGTAAATGTGTGTGGGAAATATACAGATATAAGTGAATATATAAATCAAATAATGAAAGAACGCTTATAAAAAAATAGCTTTAAACATAATTTTTTTACCTTTAACATCAATTTTCTATCTGACATCAATTTAGATAATGTTGTAAGTGTTATTTTTAACATCGGTTTAATAAACCAATGTTAGAATAATAATTTTTTAGGCTTTTAATGTTATTTATTCTGATAACTGATGTCAAAAGTGAAACTTTCTGGATTTTCAACATTAGTTTTTTGGATAACCAATGTTGAAATTCACTTTCCACATTGGTTATAAAAAAACAAATGTGGAAAGTGTATTATTTTTTTAATATTTAAATATAGATTACTCTCTTGGAATAAAACATGAGACATATGAACTAAAAATTTAAGAAAAAAAATGAAATAAGAAAAATAAACTTAAATCTTTGACTTAATTTCGTTGTTTGTGGTGGTGTCCTTTGAATTGATGTGTTATTTATTGACATTCCTCTTATTTTATGTAAAAAAATCATGTGGTGTCCACAATGGTGGTCAATAAGGCATTTTAAACTTTGGCTGGTAAATCTCATGTATAAGGTTTATCTTATTAACTTGATCAAAAGAAGTCTTCTTCATCATAAAAAAATAAATCACCAAAAAAATTATCAATGAAAAAAACCCATAATAAAGAAACTAAATGATGAGAGCATACTGATAAATACCATGTTGAAATCATCAAATGAAGAAGTAATTGAACATTTATGTGGATCAAAGAGTATTATATCCCAAATATTGAAAGAGAGAGAATGAGAAGTTATATACGGTACATGAAAATTTTTTGTCACTATGTAATAAAATTTAGATGGGATTTTAAAATTTGAAATTGCACTGTGAAAAAATTGAAATATTGATCCCGCACTATTGAAATTTTACTTTTAACATAAGATATATAAATAACTAAAGTTAAATTCTTTTTCATATCGGGGTTTTAACATCAATTAATTATATAATCAACATTAAAACCTAATGAAAAAGGGTTTTAACATTGGTTATATAAATAATCGATATTGAAAACTAATGGGAAATGGTTTTAACATTGTTTATTTGTATAACTGAAGTTAAAACATTCTTAACATTGTTTATTTAATAACTAAAGTTAAAATTTATTTTTATACTAGTGGAATCTATATATCAGTGACAAGAATCAATATGTAACAATAAAATAAGGAAGTCATTCAAATCATACCATCACAAATAATAAAGTAAAGTAGCAGATATCATCATAGAGTAATGATTGAAAGTAAAGAAAAACATGATCAAAGTTTAATAACATGGAAGTCGAAGTAAAGTATTTATAATCATGGGAAACTCCTTAGGTTATAGTTAAAAAATCCTAAACATACTTAGAAAAAATTAAAATCAACTAGATTATTGGTGTCACTAACAAATATCCTCACCGAATTACTCTTCCTAGCCTCACCAAGTGGTACTCCCCATAAAAAAATCATATAATTACTATAGGATTATAGTTAATACATGAACACGACTAGTATAGAAACGGTTTCTCAATATCCCACTTTGATACCTAGAGTTTCCATGATGTTAACTACTAGTAGTGAGGAAATATTTTATAACACAAAAATCATATATCAATATTAGATCTCATAGAAAAACATCACAATATCGTCACTTTATCCCACCTTCATGCACCCCTTTTTAATAAAAAACCCTTTTCAATTCAAATAATCATCAAACAATAATCACATTCAAGTATTAAGATCTATAATCTCATATAATGCATGATTTCATGGGGCCTAAACCAAGAGTTTATCTCATTATATAAAAAACCTATTATATAGGGTGCCAAACATGCCTTTAGTTTAAAGATGATAATCAAACACTTTTAAATCCATTTTGAAAAACATTTTGAAACCAAGTATTATTTGGAAATACTATTTTTGAAATAAATGTAAATATCATTTTAAATTTGAAAAGTCCAATATATCATATATATATACACATAAATACAGCATCATTAAGCAACTAAGAAAACATTATAAACATAATTCAACCAATTTCAAAGTAAGAACCTATTAAAGAAACTCATCAAATCCCAATAGTAATGAAATTATAATTTAAAAATCTCTTGAACCCATAAAACAACCCATGTTAAATCATTTTAAGTATTTAAAACACTATTTTAGTTTCCAGTCCTTTTGGAGAATCATCATAGGCATTTTAGCAAACACATGGTGTGAATAAGTCATTGTTACATAAACATAAGATTAGGAATTCATGAAAACCTTATTTTATACCAAGTCTTAGAATCGTGATCCTTTGAAAAAAAATCATATATTTACTAGGTATCACAAAACAAGATTAATTTTAGATAAAACATATTTAGTAATCTTAAACATTACATGGTTTTTCTAGAAAATGAAATCATATGGAAACACCCACCTAGGTCAAGCATAGATGTAATCAAACCTTTGAACACATGGAGAAGAGGGCCGAAGAACTAATCTACACACCCTATAAAACAATAACCATAAGGTTTAGACAACCCGCAACCTAGAGACCGGACACCAAATACCTAAGGAATAAAAATGATAAGAAATATAAGAGGATGGGTAGAAATTGAGAGCTAACCTCGAAGAACTTTACTTGAAATTGAAAGGGGAGCTCACAATTCAAAATAGTGTAAGAGGAAATCATTTAGGTCTCTCCCTTAAGTAGTTTCATATGAATAAATGGGAGGATAGTCCTAATTGGGATTTAATTTAATATGTTTGGGAGGGGAATTTCACTATTTTAATAATATAGGAAAGTCACATAGTTTGGCCACACCGTTTAGGAAACTACGTACCAATAGTGCAACCATCACTAGATAACACTAGGAACTGGCACACGGTTTTTCCCTATGGTTTAATAAACCTTGTGTAAGCCATTAAAATTTATCTCAACGCCCACAAAGTTTCTCTTAATAATTTCACATGGTTTCCACCAACTATTCATTAACCATGCATAGAGGACTCATACATAAAATTAATTTTCGCAATTTCTCCTAGGTATGTAAGAGTAATTTGAATGGTTTTCCCTAATTTTTTGTTAACCATGAAGTTTTTAAAAACTCTTAAAATTTTGAAAAATTTAAAAAGGGGCCTTCTAAACTCCAAAAAAATCAATAATTAAATAAAATAACACACAAAAGTGATATTGGGGTGTGAAAATTCTCCCCACCGTATCACTTTATTCCCCTAAAAAGTCACTGAAGATAAAAGAAACAACATGATCATCCTTACATAAAATAAAAAGAAGGAATTTAACCAGAGAAAAAAGAAACACCTGATGAAATGATTCCCAAAACACTCGAAACCAAGGGAACCAGAACATCAAAACATTTCTCTAAATCTACTAATGATACCCAACAATATCAAAGAAAAAATTAAAAAGGTTGAGACCTAAGGTTAGTCTCACCACCATATAAGGTTGATGCTAATATGGTGGAATCTAAGGAAAACACCATAAAGTATTAAGAATATTAAATTCAAGGACATAGACTGATGGGATAACAATGTTAAGAGAATAAGTAAGGGAAGAGATAGGGTACCTCAAATAGATTCCATATAAGGTTTATGATAATAGGGATTTCATCCTTTACTGATACTTTAATTTATAGTGCTTCTGGAAATAACCTAACCGACCATAATGATGATAGTTCTTTGGAACTTTTAAATAAGTGGCATTATAATGCCCAGGATTACCACACTAAAAACACACAAGGGATCACTTATTCACCAGAGGAATGATAATAGAATGCGAATATCCTACCAAATCATTGTGATTCTCCAACTCAGATTCATTCTACCTCTGCTTCTCATAAGATAGTGAAACTCCACCAACACTGGAGGAAAAGGGGTCACCACCCATCCTAGGTTGGCCCCTAGAAACTAATTCCTACATCATGGACTTATTGACCACATCGTCAAATAAAGTATGTTCATATGAAGGCATCCCAGAACTGAGGTCTGAACTGAGACCCCTTTCAAAGAAATGAACCTTCAATGAGTCCTTGAATACTAACTTAGGGGAGAGAGTAACCAATTTAGTAAAATGGTTAGAATACTCCTTCATAGTTTATTATCCCTATTGAGGACTTAAGATCTCCAATGCCTTATCCACCTTCACTTATTCTGGGAAATTTCACTAAATGAATGTGGTCTTCAGAATTCCCAAGTTATATTATTATTTAGCTGAACTGAAATAACAGTATCCCAATATTCTCAACTCCATTCTTCAAAAAAGTATGAGGTGGATATCACTCTCTATGATTTAGGAGTTCCCAATTAATTTAATATTCCTTCAATCTTCCCTTCCCACTCCATATCCTATTAAGGATCTTGATCTCTAATAAAAATAATTGAATGCTGAGAAGGGTTTATCTCTTCCATTATACCTAGAGTTTGGGTAAAGTTGATAACTAGAAAGACTACATTTGTGACCTTAGTGTCACTAATCTATAAAATATCACATTATATAGATTTCCTATAATCCATTAAGAATTTTTAGGAAGGAATTATCCAACTAGAAAATGAAACATGATATTCAATCAAAAACACTAAAAATTCAACTCACCCGAAACAAAATAAACCATGGGTTAAAATTTAAAAAACCATAATATTAAATCATAAACATCACACATAAAATGATAAAAAAATGAAATTAAAAAAATCATTTTAAACTACTTTCATAATGAAGTTAAAAATTACCCACAATAGTTTCAATATCATGAAGTGACACTTGAAAGTTGGTTTTCCATTTCACAAGTTCCTCATTGAAATAATTTTATAAGTCTTAAATAATCAAATAAATTTTAATTTATTTTATAATACTCCTTTATTAATTTCAAAACATAATTTTTATCATTTATACCAAGTTTTTCATCATAAATTATCAAAAGATCTATCCAAATAACATCCCATTATTATAAAAACACTCCCTAATTCACCCTAAATAGTAAACACCCATAACCAAAAGGAACCCGTAAATAAAATGGATTCAAGAAAAAAATTAAAAATGGTTGGTGGTTATGAATGGTTTGTCTACAAGGTCTAACGGACCATGCACCAACCATGATACTACTATTGGGAGATTCATAGAACCATACACTTAGGATCCACATGGTTTTCAAGACCATGCAATCTAACTATACACATATATTTCTCCTCCCATTTTTACCCTAGAATATGAAAATATTCCAAAAAATACACATAACTTAAATAAAATTCAAAACACCATCAATCTAAATCGAAATACATCATAATAGAAGAATGAAGGATTCAAAATACATGACTCAGAACCCAACTATCCACTGTAACTCTAGGCTCCAAATGGGAATAAGCAAGCTAGACTCTCCCCACACTTACCTCTTGAGTTATGAAATTCCTATATCTAATTTATTGTTACAACTCAAACAAAAATTTATTGATCATGTTACATTTTGTCACAAACCAACCCGGGCTACCTCAACCTAGTCCATAATCTTTCCCATTAAAGGGATCGAGGCACATTCTCAATCACCACAGGCTGGAGACAAGCACCAAGGCCTCAAATATAAACCAGTGGGAATGATTTTAACCTTAATAATAAACAAATAAGTAGTAAAAACTTATTTATAATATGTCATGGTGCATCTATAAATTTAACTTCCATGTAAAACCAAATAAAAGGTGTTAAACCATAAAAAACAAACGATTCATAACCAGAAATAAATACCCAAGTCGAATAACACAATGCATAAATTCTGAAATCATACAACAGACCAAACTAGGATCTCAAGATACAAGAAAGGTTGAATTAATTAATGAATACATGGTATAAAATAGATAAGAAAACCAAAACCACCAAACTTCCAATATCCTCATGACCCAAGTTCACCATACAAAAACATCACTATAACCCTCTCCAAGATAACCTTAAGAGAAGGAATCAATAATGAAGAAATTCCTGAGAACCTAAACTGGAATATGAAAAATACATTGAGTCTGTAGACATTTAATGGTATAAGTAGGGTGTGAGTAAAATTTCCCAGTAATTTTCCACCAAGAAAATATTCAATGCATTTTCTTTATACAAAACACTCTAAAAACACTAATTTGAAATACATTAAAGAAAATAAATATTTGGAATTTTTGAGAAAGTAAACTCATAATCATACCACAAATCCTTTTTTAAAATATTAATGGTACTTTAAACCAAACATATATCCTTTCATTAGAAGTCCTACTTGAAAAAATCCATTTCCAAACCTTTTTCAAATCATTTTTAAAGGAAACCCTATAAGAGTGAACTTAGAAGTATCCAAATGTGGAAATAAGTGTATAATTAAATTTATATGGGAAAGATATAAAAATAATATAATAAGTAAATCAAATATCAAAAGTATCTATATAACAATGACAATAATCAATATTAAATACTAAAACAAGGAATAATTTCAAATCATACCATCGTAAGTAATAAAGTAAAATACAATATGTCATCATAGATTAGTGAATGAAATTAAAGAAGAAACATAATCAAAGTGAAACATAAAAGAAGTCTAAGTAAATTACTTGTATTCGTGGTAAACTCTTTAGATCCTAGTGAGATGATCCTAGACATACTTGGTGAAAACTAACACCTACCATTCAATTGCTACATGTCTAAAAATATCCTCTCAAGCTTACTCTTTTTAACCACACAGGGTGGTACTCCTCATAGAGAGAGTATATCATAACTAGAGGATACCGGTTAGTACATGAATATGACTATAATTACAAACCTCTATCAATATACCACTTAGATACCCGAGGTTCCCATGATATTAGCTAATGGAGGTGAGGAAACATTTTATAACACATTGGTCACATATTAATAATAGATCTCATAAAAAAGAATTACAATATCATTACCTCATCCCATCTCCATACACCCCTTTTCAATTCAAATAATCACATTCAAGTATTAATATCTATAAGCTCATATAAAACATGATTTCATGGGGCTTAATTTGAGAGTGTAGATCATTGTATGAAAAACCTTTTATACAAGGTTCCAAGTGAACCTTTATTTTTAAGCTAATAATCAAACACTTTTAAATCCCTTTTGAAAATCGTTTTTAATAAAAGTGTTATTTGGAAATCCTCTCTTTCAAATAAAGTTAAACCTCGCTTTAAATTTGACAAGTACAATATATCATATATACACATAAATAAAACATCATTAAACAACTAAGTAAACGTCGTAAACATAATTCATCCATAAGAAATATATTAACTTATCCAAGAAACTCATAAAAACCCAATAACAATGAAATTATAATCAAACAATCCCTTAAACCCATAAAACAACCCATGTAAAATATTTTTAAGGTTTTAAAACACTTTTTTAGTTACCAATCATTTTGAAGAAGCCTCACATGCATTTTAAAAAACACATGGTGTGCATAAGTCATTGTTACATAAAAATACAAGTAAGAATTCATGAAAACCTCATTTTATACCAATCCATAAAACCATAAATATTTGATAAATAGCTCATAGATTTACTAGGGATTACAAAACAAGATTAATTTTAGAGAAAACAGATTTATAAATCACAAGAATCACATGGTTTGTCAAGAAAAGGAAATCACATGGAAACATATATCTAAGTCAAGTGTGTATGGTACGAAACCTTTGACCACATAGAGAAGAGGACTAAAGAAGCAATTTTCACATATTATACAATAAGAACCACATGGTTTATACAACCCTCAACCTAGTGTTCAACCACCAAATCCCCAAGGAAGGAAAAAAGAGAAGAAATATAAGAGGAATAGGAGAAAAGGAGAGATAACCTTGAATAACTTCACTTGAAATTGAAGGGGGAAACTAAAAATCCAAAAGAGGGAAATGGGAAATTTCTTGGAGCTCTAACTCAAGTATTGTCACAAGAATGGGGGAAGCAGAGGCTTAAAGGGAATTTAATTTGATAAGATAAGAAGGGGAATTTCACCATTTTTAGAATATGGGGAAGTCACGTGGTTAGTTGCACAGTTTAAGAAAATGTGTTCCAACCATGCCACCATCATTAGATAAACCTAGGATATGTTTCATGGTTTAGCTTCATGGTTTACCAAATTGTGCACTAAACATGAACAATCCACTGAAAGGGATCTCAATACTCGCACAATTTCTTCTGGGAACTTTTTATGGCTTTCTTAATCATGAACTAACTGTGTGTAGAGGACTCGTATATAAAAATACCTCACATGATTTATCCTGGGTATGTAAGAGTAAGTCATTCCATTTTATCTAATCATATGATAATTGTATAGTCGTGAAAGACTCATAAAAATTTGAAAAATTCAAATTAGGGCCTCCTAAGATCTAACAAATTCAATAATCAAATAAAATAACACTCAAAAGTGATATAGGGGTGTGAAAATTCAAAGCTAAGGTAAACTTCACATCCCAAGACCAACAGAATAGTCAAAAAAATTCCAAGGCCATTATTTAGGTAAAATTTACTATTTTTCCCCTT
The DNA here is from genome assembly GCA_963277665.1 of Viscum album. Taxonomy (NCBI): domain Eukaryota; kingdom Viridiplantae; phylum Streptophyta; class Magnoliopsida; order Santalales; family Viscaceae; genus Viscum; species Viscum album. The sequence continues at coordinate 597,579,399 of OY728132.1, read as the reverse complement.
TAGAGTACCCAAGACTTCTTAACTCAAAAATAAGCTAAGTCCCAATCAAGAGAAACTTGGATCGCTGTATTATTCCCACCTTTAAACATTTTCATCCACAAAAATTAAATCCACAAGTGTTATAAACTGGAAAGATTATAAAACTATCTCATATAAAAAAATCCATTCTCATACACACTCCATATAGATCTGGAGATCCAGTTTCAATGAAAACCTAGATCTCAATCACACATGAAAATATCCTCTCCTTTTACAAATTTTAAATGGTCCTTCCCACTACCCTATAGGGATTTTTTTAGATCAAAATCACTTTGATTAAAAGCCTCAAAAAAAGTATAAGCTCATATTATATGAGCCCTATTAGGATTTCTTACCCATTTCCTTTTTCATCCATGGGTGTTCATCTTCATGACAAGATAAAATCACAATTTATAATCATAAAATCTAGAATTATTCATTAGAAATGGGGCCTTCCATGGTAGATTTACACTCCCCACCTTTAAAGAGTGAACTCGATGACTATCATATAAGGACAATTTATATATGCCAAAAATTACTACTGATCACAATAATGGAAATTCTACTCTGACTCTAAAAGATCCTTAAGGTATGATACTCCTCGTGGTCTTCTTCTACTCATCATCATTCCTCGACCAATCACATGCTCCAATGTTGCTGACACAAGCATGAGGATAACACATAACCACTAACTTAATATTTTCTCCATCGCTAGCATAAACCACACATCCACACCACCATCTCCAGATAAGATCACACCTATAACTAAAAGAAAACTCAGTTTGGTTGTTGTCTCTCCTTCACAAAATATATAGATGAGCACACTAAGAAATGGAACTAGCCTCCTCAAACTTCCCAATAATATATTGTTGTTCATAAATGGCATGTTCCACCAAAATATGAAGTATATGGTTCTAGCCACTCAAATGACCCTGCTTTATCAACTCTAAACCCTAGGGTAACACCTTCCAAAACTTGAGCAACCAAAACCACAACAATGGAGAAACATTATACATTACATAGCTAAATTTTTCATGTGATGATAATGATAAATAATCCTAATAAACATAATCCATCAAGAAACATGATCCACTAGCATGATACTCTCTTGAAACATCCATGAAAATCCAAAATGAACATCGATTAAAAAACCAATATTTGGCATGAGAAGAGCATGGAGTTTTCCCCACCTTTAAGAAAAGTATCTAAGTATTTAGCCTGAGATTTACCTAGATATTTAATGTCTCAAGATAAATATTACCAAGTTGGGACTTCTTCACTCAATGAATGAGTGTGTGATAATTTTCATCAATTTAACATAATAAACATCTCTTTCTCCCTTATTGAATGAATTATATCAAGGTTAATAGCTCATACGCCTCCAACATTAGTTAAGCATGAAATATCTTGATAAAGAAATTAGTTATCATGTTAACACTATGTTATTCTTATCACAAAAGTCGTTATATCCTCAAAATCACTAGATTTCAATTGATACTTCACTCCCTTAGAAAAAAATACCTCAGAATAGTGGATCCCCTAAATTCAGGTCTCATACTTTGAGAGTTCACTACTTAACTGGTACTCTCAAAGTAAGTTAAGAAAAAACCCCATAACTTAGCATACTCACCCTTTAACTAAGGTTAAATGAGGATATCATCAACAAAGACCACCATAAACTGGTCTATAAGTTCCATTAACATAGTAGGTACATTTATCACCCCCAACAACACAGTTAGAAACACTTGTATTCTATAGTGACGCCTGAACATTTTCTTTGAAATTTTCTCTTTATAAACCCAGTGGTGATGATACCCAAACATGAGATCAAATTTTAGGAACCACCTCACTTCTTTACACATGTCAAGTAAGGGTGCACCAGGTCTAGTAAAACATATCTCTATAAGATCACCTACAACACCAATAGCTACCTAATCTCAACCAAAAATAACCAGTAGAAGGAATCAATGATAGAACATAATCCAATGCTTAAATAAATCCCTTGATAGGGGAAATCTCGAAATGAATTTATTTGTACACCCATACATCACTAAAGGGAAACACCCCTCTACAAGATTTTTGGTACACAAAACTAACCTCTACAACTGGTGGGTAACCGCTTGTAACCCACTAAAGGTTTCCCTTACTCATCCTGCATGAGGGTACCACTCACCATTAGAGGTGGATCTCAACCCATCCGTTTATCAATATAACACCTTATAATGGTATTAGTCCATCCAAGCTTAAACCATAAAAAAACAATCCTTACCAAGGATTGTGTAATAGGATCCCATGAAATACCTCTATCTTTACTAAGGATAATCTTACACTATCATTATATGTGAGTGAGAGGATGATTGCCACCAGAAGGAGTCACTAACCAAAAAGTTCGAGCTAGTGTACCTACTAAAATTTCTAACTTCCAATACAATTTTATAGTAAGGAAATCTCTTCTCTCACTGATGTCGGTGAGTACGCATGCCCACATGGTAAGCACACATATCATACCCCAAACTACACTTGGAACTGCCTGATTAAGTCCCTTAATTATAAAATCTCTCCAAACTCTAGAATATTTATGGGTGTATAAGAATAAAACCCTAACCACATGCTCCGGATACCTCACTTGAACTTTTTTAATTTATAAAAATCTATCACAAAACATGATAAAGGGGTACCTCGTGAGGTCTACAAACCTCAATTCATACTCTACTACTATTATTTCACTCAATAAAATATACAACATCTAACAAACTTGAATCATACCCAACATCACCAAACAAGATATAACCTTAATAAAGGCCCAAAATCCAACCATAGTATAGTAATTAAAGCACGAATTTCATGGGGTGTGGAAAAAAATTTATATTAGATAAGTATAGTATTGTGATTAAACCTAGGTAGTATCCCAAAGAGGAATGCACAAAAAACATTTTTTCACTTTTAAATTAAAGGGAAATGTAGTGTTTTTGGAATTGTTTGGTTTTGAATGAAACAAAATAAATGAAATAAATTAAGAAAATAATTGAAATGAAATTGGAAACTCAAGTGATTGGTAACTATGATATGAGAAGGGTGATGAGGTTGAGGTCATTTTTCCAACTACAATGTTATCTTTATTCTATTTAATTCAATCCTCTACTTCTAAGTTGATTAAAGTGAGATTCCATGATCATTTCCTCTCAATCCCTTGGTAAAATAGTGGTGGTGAGAGAAAAACTTTCCAATATATTAGTTTGGTCTACTCTCATTCCTTATTCAAGAGAGTTGTAATGAATATCCTCAAATTAATTATGTAATACCCAATCAGGTCTTGTTTATCCCAAACAAACAAGAACATCTACTACCCCTTTCACACGTACTGATAATAGTCGAGTACTTCGCTAATAAGACCTGGTCTATTCTATCATATATAAAACTGAACCTAATGTAGGTATATAATGATCATTTACCAAATAAAAAATAATTAACATAATCAAAAACAAAATACGATCATACTTGATAATAAAAACTATAATATGAAATTGAAAACAACTTTGCAAAAGAGAGGAAGAGATTTCATTAAATTAAGTCCAATAAATCAAGTGTTAAAAAATAGAAAACCAAATCTTCCAAAATCTCTCAAATGTTTACCCCACCATGGTAAGGGTAATTGAGATGAATGGGGAAGAATAAGTCATTACAAAACTAAGGAAAATAAAAGAAAGAAAATAAAAGAAGAAAAGTGTCCAGCAGAATTTGTCTTCTAACATTTTTATCCAATTTAAAACACATTATATTCAAATATACTCAAGGTTCCTTATTATATAATGCTCAAAAAATGAATTTTCTATCATCCCTCCAAATTTCACATTAATTAGACGTGTATAAAGAAAGTTATGACACAAATAATTAGTAAGAATTTTTATGGATGAGGATTCTAGAAATCATCTATCAATGTTGAGTATCCAATATTCTTCTTAATGAAGGAAAATCTCCATGATATTTAATGGTACAAAGAACCAGTTAATTAGCTTTCAAATCCAGCTAGAATCACCCAAATTGGAGGTGTGTAGCCCAATTTATTCCAAATTTACTGAAGTGGGGTCCACCTGGTTGTCCAGAACAATTTTCAACTTTTTATCCCAAAAATACACCATAAATACAAAATTGATCAAATAATATCAAAATGATAAATTTTTAGGGATTAAATCACTTAAAAACATATAAAATTGATGAAATATTAGATCTATCAATTTTCACATTTTTTCCCAAAACACACCATAAATCCAAAATTGATCAAATAATCTCAAATTAATAAATTGGTAGGGATTAAATCACTTAAAAACATATAAAAATTGATGAAAATATTAGCTTTATCAATCCCTCCACACTTATCACCTAGACTCCTGGTCAAGTAAGCATCAAATTCAAATTAAAGAAAATTCAAAACACATGCCCATGAGATCAATTATTTTTTACCAAGAAACAAAAGATATCATGCCTCCTAAAAAAACATTATTTAAAGTTCTCAATTAATTTCATTAAATATATTTACACTTCATTTCTAATCCCATGAACACAAAACACCTACCTCACATGAATTTTATCTCATCTCACAAATGTAAATTTCCAATAAGGCTCTTCTCATTCAAACTCATGCAAGAGTCACCATAAGATTGATAAATTCCTACATATCCACCTGATGTGAGTTAAGGACATGTGTTTATTATGAGGACTTTTCAAGGTTGTTTTTTGGATTTCAATTGGTAGGATTTAGATGTCAAAAATTCTAAGTCTGGATTAGGATGGCTTTTCTCTTTTTGAAGAAAAATTGCAAGATTCTAATGTTCACTCAAGTATGGTCTCCTCCTCGCTCCATACAGCAGTAGATCAACTCCAAAAATAATATCAAATTTTGTTTCATGGACATCCCATGCATATTCCAAATTTTAATATTTGTCACAAAAAATTCTTCTCAAAATTTTAGGTATTTTTTTAAAAAAAATATTCATATAGGCATAACTTTCTTTATCCTTTGGAAGCTCCAGAAAGGCACGAATTCTTTTATCATAAAAGCTCCAAAAAGGAAAACGTTATTTTATCATGAAAGCTCCAAAAAGGCATAGTTTTCAACATAATGAATTTTTTAGTAGTAAAATCATCTCTTCAAGTTTGATATTCTATCCAAAGTATCGCCAAATGAGGTAGCACAACACAAGATAGCTCCCCCCCACACACACTTAAGATCAAATAGATCGTGAAATTTCACTTTAAGAGTAGGTTGGATAAGGAAAATTGTATTGTAATGTAGATAAACTAATAGGTTGTTCATGTATTCTAATGTCTACAAGGATTAAATGTACAATTAATACTAGATTAAAAAAGTATTCTTTTGAAAAAGGGGCTTTGGAACCAAATAAATGCCTTAAACATTTAAAACACAAGTACCTAAAACCCTCAAGTTTTGATAGGAATAAATCAAATTAAAGATAAATAAAGAATGTATTGGTTCTCTTAATAAGTGTGGTAAATGTAAAGAACATGACAAAAAAGGGTTCATAAGCCTCATGGTAAAGTGATTTTAATGATAAAGATAGTGAACTATGGCATGGGATTCAAAAATTAGAGGACTTTTCATGAAATTCCTAAAATATTTAAACTTGAAACAAAGTTATTTTTAGTATTCATTTAGGCTTCGTTTCATGGAATAAATTGTTTCACTCATAGACATGGGTTTCTAAAAATTTCAATGATAATCATTTTAGCTCACAAGTTTCAAAAGCACACAAAAAATTGAAAAAAAAACTTTTTTTGAAAAAATATAAAATCAAAAAGAAAATTTAAAATCCTAAACTAAAAAGGTTCCCTCCACCCACACTTAAATTATACAGTTTCCTCAATGCATTCAGGTATATTTTAACATGTAAGTATATTTTTAATTGAATCATAATAAGAATGAAAGTACTATGGAGCGGTATAACCTAATGGATTTTATTGATAAACTGGTTGTATGAGTGTAATTTCCTCCACCGGCTTTTATGTCAAGTTCCCATGGAATTTCTTTGAACTATGTCCATTAACAATGATGGGATCATGCTCTCCATCCTTCATAATATGCACATCACTTAAAGGATATAGATGAGTAACTATAAATGGACCTTCCCATCTGGAATGAAGTTTACCTAGCATCAACTTGATTCTTGAGTTGAATAATAACACCTTATCTCTAGGATGTAAGTCTTTTGGTTGGATCATATTATCATGAGAAAATATTGTTCTCTCTTTTTAAATTCTAGAATTCTCAAAATCCTCCCTTCTAATTTCCTTTAGATCCTACAACTGAAAGCTTTTTTCCTTTCTTGTGCTTTAAAGATCCAAATTTATCTTTATTATAGCCCAATATACTTTATGATCCAATTCCACATGAAGGTGACAAATTTTCCCATAAATTAGCCTATATAGACTCATTCCTATTGGGGGTTTTTAGGCTTTCCTGTAAGCCCGTAATGTATCCTCTAGTTTTTGACTTTAATCCTTCCTGTTTGGTTTAACAGTCTTTTTCAAAATTCCTTTGATTTCCCTATTGGACACTTTGTCTTGTCCATTAGTTTTTGGATGATAGGTAGTTGATGTTTTATTATGCACCCCATACTTTTTTTATCAAATCCTCCATTATACTATTTCAAAATTGAGTCCCTTAATTATTGATAATGGATCTAAGCACTCAAAACCTACAAAATATGTTAGCCCTGACAAAATCAAACACTACTAAAAATATGGCTTTTATCAGTGCTAAAAAAGTGCATTGACAGCGCTAAAAAAAGCGTTGTTAATCGAGGCGAAGATAAAGGGGGGTTCCCTTTTATCAGCGCTCAGAAAAGCACTGATAAAAGTCAAAAAAATTAAAAAAATAAAAAATAATATATAATTTGGGGGGAGCTTTTAACAGCACTTGATCCCCTTTATCAGTTCTAGGTAGACCACTCCCGCGTGCTTCCCTTGCCCATGCGTCCAACACATGCCCCCCGCACGCACCTCCTTACTTCCACCAGAACTCGAACCCGCGACCCCCCCCCCCCTTGCACGCCTACACCTTTACCACTAAGTCATTTCGTTTTTTTTTGTTTAATGATATATCTATTTATTTTTATATATATAGTTATATTTATTCGTATATTAATACAGATTCATATTAATATAAATATATTTAGTTATATTAATACATATATATTTATTTATATATTAATATTTATTTATATTTATTTATATATATATATATAGTTATATTTATCCATATAATAATATAGATTCATATTAATATACATATATTTAGTTATATTAATACATATATATTTATTCATATATTAGTATATATATATTTATTTGTATATTAATTTATATTTATATTTATTTATATATATATTTTTTGTTATAATTTTTTATCCATATATTTATTTGTATAATAATATATATTTATAAGATTAGTTTTAAATACATTTATAAAATATATTTTTTAGGTGTGTTTATAAATAAATAAATACATACATACATACATATAACACACACACACACACACACATATATATTTACGAATAAATACATATATATGTGTATTTAAAAAGCCGTAGAATGTTAAAACGACCATAACTTCTAATCCAAAAGCCTTTTTCAACTCCACAACCAGTCAAATCAAAGAAAATGAAACAATATTCGATATAATATGTGGTACAGGCCTAACGGACATCCGGATCATAAGTTATACCTATTTGAATGTTAATAAATCGGGGTATCCCGACTAAAAACTCAGTTTTAAAGGCCTTATGGGCCTTTTTTGGCCTCGAAAAATGTGAAAAAAGCTTTGCTTGTGTTATTAGCGCGTAGATCTCGTTGCAGGCTTCGATTTGATATGTTGTAGAGCTCAAACGGACACCCAGATCAAAAGTTATGTCTATTTGAAGTTTGAGTTACATTTTCAACTTATTTTAGATATTTTATTAATTTTTTGATTTTTTGTGTCTTCAAATTATTATTAAATGATTTTTAATTGATGAAAATTAGAAAATTATTAATTAATTGCATTTTTTAAAATATTTTAAAGCCATTTTAACTAAATTTCTTATATGTTAAATGTGACAGTCTATTTATACTTATTTAAAACATATTTAAAAAATATATATTATATTTATATCAATATAAATATACTTATATAACAATATATTATTTTTCATGAAAAAATATTTTTTTTGAAACATAAAATTTATCATCATTAGGAAAAAGCGCTAATAAAGCCCCCCTTTATCAGCGCTACTAAAAGAAACAGTGATAAAGGGTCACTTTTAACAGCACTTTTTTTAGCGCTATTAAAAGTGCCACTTTATCAGCGCTTTTTTTAGCACTTATAAAGGCTCCCTTTTATCAGCACTTTTTTTAGCGCTGATAAAAGGGTAGTTCTTCCCTTGCTCGTTTTTGTAGTAGTCAAAAACAACTATATCATCATTAGTATTAGTAATTTTTGCCTCCCACTACTAGAAATTAAGGTTATAGCCACGATTTGAAACCATGGCTATAAGCCTAAAAACCATGGGTATAAGTTATAGCCATGGTTCTATGGACCATGGATGGTATTGGCATGGCTATAGGGCAAGACCTATAGCCATGGTTTGAAACTGTGGTAGAACCTTAATCCACACAGGGACTATAGACACAGTTTGAAACTCTGGCTATAAGCCTATAGCCATGGTTTCAAACTGTGGAAATAGGCCTATAGACACGGTTTAAATTCATGGTTATAGGCCTTCCAATTTCATAAAAACACCCCCCCCCCCATCTCCCCCTATAACCCCTCCCTTCCCCCTGGACAGACCCCCCCCCCCACTCCCCCTACAACCCCTCCCTTCCCCCCTGGACAGACCCCCTCCCCATCACACCCCTCTCCCCTTGCACACCCCACTCTCCCCCTGAAAAGACCCCCCTTGCCCCCCCCAGACACCCCCTAGACCCCCCCTGTACACCCCCTCCCCCCTAGACACCCCCCTTGGACACCCCCTGGACACCCCCCACCGGACACCCCCCCCCCCCCCGAACACCCCCTGGGCACCCCCTAGACACCCCCTGGGCACCCCCTATACACCCCCCTGGACACCCCCTAGACACCCCCTAGACACCCCCTCTCCCCCCCAAGACACCCCCTAAACACCCCCCACTGGACACCCCCCCCCCACCCCCACCCTCACCCCCCCCCCCGTACACCCCCTTGGACACCCCCCCTTGGACACCCCCCTGGACACCCCCTTGGACACCCCCCACTGGACCCCCTGGATACCCCCCACTATACCCCCCCCCCCCCCCGGACACCCCGGACCCCCCCCCCCCCAGACACCCCCTCCTCCCTAGACACCCCCCCCCCCACACACACACTGTACACCCCCTCCCCCCTGGAAACCCCCCCTAGACACCCCCCCCCCCCCAAACACCCCCCTTGGACACCCCCTCCCCCCTAGACACCCCCCTGGACACCCCCTGTACACCCCCCACTGGACACCCCCTCCCCCCTAGACACCCCCTGGATACCCCCCTAGATACCCCCCACTGGACCCCCCTAGACACCCCCTGGACACCTCCCGGATACCCCCCCCCCCGGACACCCCCCCTGGACACCCTCCAAAAACCCCTTGGACACCCCTCCCCCTAGACACCCCTTGGACCCCCCCCCCCCCCCCCCCGGACACCCCCATGCATGCATATACATGCAAACATGCATATTAAGAAAAGGAAAGAAGAAAAAGGGAAAAAGGGAAACTGTAAGCTGAGAGAATGCATAAATTATTTTTTCTAAAAAAAATATAAAGGTACATGATTCAAAAGTGCATACCTGGGGATCAACTATCCAACCATGATACAGAGAAATGTCCAGAAGATCACATATTTCACACTTAGGAGTAAACTCAAAATCACCAATTCTGCAAGCATGGTGTATGCCAAGTCAATTTGATTAAAAACACGACAAATGGTTACTAATTTCTTGCAAAAATGGTATAAAATAACCATTACCTCTTAAATTTTATATTCATGTCAATCCTGATTGAAATTCGTGGAATAAAATCAATTGCATCGATTATGTTTTGTTGTTGGTTCTCTGCATATCATGCATCCATATCCTTCATATCAATACAAGTCATCAAAATCAATAAATGATCGAAAAGGAAAGTCCATAAGGAATCCAAACTCTCTTTTGAGATCTTTCACCTGCATATATTCACCCCCCCTTCCTGGACAACCCCCCTCCCCCTGCACCCCCAACCCCATGCCCCCTCCCTTCCCCCTGCACACTGCCCCCACCCCCCTTCACCCCCCCCCCCCCGAACACCCCTTGGACATCCCTCCTCCACCTGCACCCCCACACCCCCTTCCCCCCTCCCTGCCCTCCTGGACACCCCCCTAGACACCCCCCCCACCTCCTGCACACTACCCCCCCAGCCCCCGTCCCCCCCCCAGACACCCCCTACCCCCTGCACACTTCCCCTCAGCCCCCTTCACCCCCCTCCTTGATAACCCCCATCCCCCTCCCCCTGCACACTACCCCCCCCCCCCCGGACAGCCCCCCTACCCCCCCCCCAGCCCCCCCCCCCCCCCTGGACACCCCCCCGTACACCCCCTACCCCCTCCCTACCCCCTACCCCCTCCCCCTGCACCCTCTACACACTGCCCCCCAGCCCCCTTCACCCCCCCCCCCTCCTCGATTGCCCCCCTCCCCCTCCCCCTGCACACTACCCCCATCCCCCTTAACCCCCCCCCCCCACCCCCGGACACCCCCTCCCCCCTAAACACCCCCTTCTAGACACCCCCCTGGACCCCCCCCCCCCCCCTCTTAGACAGCCCCACTCCCCCTGCACCGCCACACCCCATGCCCCCTCCCCCTGCACCCCCTGCACACTGCCCCCCTCCCAGCCCCCTCCCAGCCCCCTTCACCCCCCCTCCTGGACACCCCCCCTCCTAGACACCCCCCTAGACACCTCCTACCCCCTGGACACCACCCCCTCCTGGAGACCCCCCCCCCCTCCCCACCCCCTGCCCCCTTCACCCCCACTACCCCCTGCAAACTGCCCCCCCCCCCTGCCCCCTTCACCCCAATTGCCCCCCAACCTTCACCCCCCCCCCCCCCACCTGCACCCCCACTGCCCCCCCCCCCCTCTTGGACACCCCCCCCCCCCCCCACCCCCACACCCCATGCCCCCTCCCTACCCCCTTCACCCCAACTTCCCCACAACCTTCACCCCCCACTACCCACCCCCCCCCCCACCTGCACCCCCACTCCCCCCCCCCACTAGAGAATAGTATGGAAATATAAATGAATAAATTAAATAGAAACCCCTCCCCTCGGAATAAACCATCTCCAATTATCTTGAGAGAAAAGTGTGATCTTACCATTTTATAAGAAATTTTAGAAGTTCGGTGAAGTGGTAGATTACCAAATGTTAAATTGGAACAAGAATTCATAGATTATAAAGTTTAATTAGAGGATTCCAATCTAAGAATTATGGTTATCTGAGACATTTTCCTCTTTTAAAAACTCATTCAATTCCTTTTTAATTTCTATTTAACCAACCATGATGATTTTCGTCAGATCACCTACACCCCCCACCTGCACCCCCACTACCCCTGCACCCCCACCACCCCCTACACCCAGCACACCCCCCTTTCCTACCCCCAACACAATCCTTACCCCCTACGCACCCCATGCACCCAGTACACCCCCCTCCCCCTACCCCCAGCACACCCCCCTTCCCCCTTCACCTTCCCCCTACCCCTTGGAAAAAGGAATTCTTGTTATATTTTGATGAATATGTTGGCATTCCTTGTCATGTTTTATTGGATGGGAATTTATTTGAAAGTCAGTATAGGGGTTTTTATGAGTTCGATCAATGAAATATTCAAATTTATGATCATTCTAATAAGGCATTGAAAATTTATTTAGAATAATATGTATTTGAAATTTTAGATCACTACAACCTTTCCAAAGATATGTAAATAAAGTTCAAAGAATTTTATGGTAAAAAAATTTATCTTGAAGAAGGGGAGATGGGTTGTTTCTAATGATGGTCATTCAATTAATGAAGAATTTCATTTGTCTAAAATTCAAATGAAGAAGATCAAGAAGAGGGACACCAAGAAATTGGATACTTCTATCTAGTTAAAAAATGATTCATTATGCATATTTGTTTCTAACCATATATAAGATGCTTCATGAAAAACTAAAAATACAGATTATATATCACTTCAATATGTTAAGGATGGATCAACCACATCATGTGGTAAATCTAGAAATTGTTGGTACAACCCACAAGAGAAAATTAAAGTCTTGGAAAATGAATTGAAAGTTTTGAAAGCTAAAGAATAAATGAATTGTGATCTCATGGAATAATTTAGGTAAACCATATAAAATATGGGAAATAAAATGTAGGGAAAAGTGATATTATTTAGTCACTTGTTCAAGAAGTAAAATATGTGAATGCGGAGAAAACATGAGATATCCACGATCGTCTCTAAGGAACGGTATGAAGAACAAATTAAGATAACATAAAGTGAAAGGAATTATCAAATTCAGAATTTAGATGGACAACTATAGGAGAAGGAGATATGGATTAATAATATAGAGGATGATCTTCATATCATAAGAAGGATGCCAAAAACTGAAGAAACACATTTGAAACCCATAACTAGTATTATAAAGAACAATAATATGGTTTCTATAAAAATGCACTATATATCTAGTATAAATCATGTAATAGGAACTCAAAAAAATATGATAATTAAGTGATAACACTATATGAGTGTGTATAAGGAAGCTAGATAGTTCAACGGTAAGGAAACATCTACTACAACCAGAGGACAATATCCTGTCGATCATTGATCAACATCAGGTATTTTGTATAGCAATATCCATCATCAATGTCTAGATATACCATTTCAATAATGTTCATCGGCTATTTCACATGGAATAGATCATGAACATGGTCTAACTTTGGTGGAAATTCCATGTGGATAGAATACTCACATTCCCTCTATAGGATCCTGAATGTATTGATAACCATTGGGGATATCTTTCCACCCCATTCAATCCTTCATAATACTCATCATCGAATGGGTCCCAAAATCATCCTGTAAGTCTCTCAAAAAATTTGATAATAACTGAGAATTATAGTCATAGATAGTCATTTAGGGTACCACTTGAAGTCTAATGATAACCCCTATATAAAACTACCCAAAGATATCAACTGAAAATTTCTACCCAATTTAATGAAAGTATGCCAACTTATTAAGTTGGTCAACAATAACTAATATATCATCACATCCTATCACTATCTATGGATTCTGCATCACAATATCAAGAGATATTTAATCCCACTATCACTCTATGATCTCAAGAGGCAATATAAAGCTTACTGACACATGATGGTCAATATTAACTTGATAACGTTTGATACATCAATATATAACCTCGATGACAAAACACTTTATGGAATCCCCCAAAAAACATGTTTAGATATTACATGCCCCTAATAGAAACCTCACAGACCCGAAACATTAACATTGAGATATTACCATAAACTAGTTCTCATGTAGGATATAAAGGAACATCCTCAAATAAATATTACCAGTGCAAATCGAAGAGGTCGACGATTTGAAATCAAAGAAACTTTGTGGAAAAAATCGGATGGAGGTGGGGTGGCCACGTTAGAGGAGAAGGATCTCCATGAGGTAGGGTGGCCTCATTGGAGGAGGATTGTGGAAGGTGGTGTAGCCGCGTCAAAGCAGCGTTGAGTGGCGGCGAGCCACTGAGGAGGAGGAGGGTAGTGGTGAGGTGGAGGTTATCGGAGATGTGTAGACAGGGAGGTAGGGAGGCCATGTAGGTGGGGAGGTGGCTTGGGTGCTCTGGAGCTGCGTCAACGGGGATGTGGGGAGGCCATGTTGGATGAGGGGAGGAGAGGGAGGAGGAATCGTGGGGGAGGGATCGCAGGGGAAGGAAGAAATGTGATATGTGAGGCATCATGAGGGAGGGAGGGGATGGGGTGGAGTAAGCCCGATGGGTGGGGGTATAGCCATGACCATCCTTAGGGTTGTGGCTTTAGGTTAGATATAGCCACGGTTTTTATAAACCGTGGCTATAGCCCAGATTTCTAGTAGTGAAACCTAGCCTCTTATATGTAATCGCGCTGCCATGGGAGGATATACATATAATGGGAGAACTTATTATTTGTATGCTTACCTATGCACATGTGGTGAGTCACCTTTGACTCTGGTTTCCACAACACACACGAACGGGTCCTGGGAGACTTCAACAAAATGCCAGTGATCTGATGAATCATCATTAATTGAACCTAAAAATTGAAGTGGGAGGAACATGATTAGTGAGAAAGGCAATAATAGTTTAGGTGATGATGATAACAACATCAAAATGCAACATCATCAGCAAGATTATGACATCGGGAAAACAATATATTGTTGAAGTCAACACAGTGTCACATGAACGCATGGGTGAAATGAGAGATTAACATAAAATAATACAACCAAGGAACAACTCATTCAATTTTTTCAGTAACTAATGCCCCAAGTACATAATTTTTTTTACAATTTGAATATTTATCATGGATGATTTATTTTAAATATTAGCAACAATCACCATTTCAAGCTCTCTTGATATTTGAAAAAAATATGTGAAGAATTAACAGTTTAAGAATTATAATGCATTATTGGGCATCAATACTTTCTTAGTATGTGGACAATTGAATGATGTGTGGTTCACTATATATTTAGAAAGAAAATAAAGTGGCATTTGAACAACTAATTCTATAATTGTGATGTCTTGAAAACATAAAATGAATACTTTTTAAAGTTATCTATAGTATTTATAATCTGAAAAATGCATGGATATCTAGAAATCCTAATATTTTAAGCTTATGGAGCAAGTTAGATCGCATGATTCTACAATCAGCTTACAAAATCACAGTTATCAAATCAATCAACAAATTAAGGAATGAAAACATATTAGAACAGACCTTAACATCAAATAACTACAATAACAAATTATCAATAATAGACCATAACACCAACTGCAATAACAAATTATCAAATATTGTAAAACAATCTAAATGTAAACATTATTAGAATAAAACATTTCCTTTAACTAAATTGAAACAACCTCATAACACTTCCAACTAAACTTTTCAAGAGTAATATTTTTTTTCAATTGACACATTTTTAGTAGGGGGAGAACCTTGAAAATCATCATCGATTGCAGAGGTATGTTCGAACGATCACTGAATATAGGTATGAATTACTTGGGAGAGAAGCTCTCATGAAGTAGTAACCACAACGATCTTCGTAGAAGTGGTCACATTTATGTTGAATATAAATCACTATACACACCTATTTTTAATAAGGGGTTAACTATAATATCACAACCCGAAAAAGTATTTGATACCAAAAAAATAAGATCATCAAGCCAATTCACATATTTTTTAACCATACTTAAACAAAAAAAATCCATACTTATTCCTAAATAGGGATCACATCAAGAAAATCACACTTAAAAAATAGGGAATTTCTCCTAAAATACAAATCATCCATAACAATTTTAAACCATTTCCCATTCATATTTACTTTAAAACCATATCCAAATACCCCTTTTCAAACAATTTGGAAAAGTATTCACATGTCATCTTACTCATGTTATTCCCTTGGACAAAATCCCATCAAAATTTCTTTAGATTTCCTTGTACAATTTTGAAATATAACTTTAAAACCTATTCATGAAATCATTACATTTATATTAAAGTTTCATTTAAATTATAAAATTGTTTAAAATAATGATTTAAAAATGAAACCTATTTCTATTTTAAATACACTCACACCACTAATGATACATTAATATAACCACTAAAACTCATTCTTCCAAGGCACCACCACCAAACTGTTTAAAAAGAAATTCATTCCATGTTGAATATTGGGAGGACATGAGCCCATATAAATTTAATGGAAAAAATTAACAAGACAAGGAACATAAACATAATTAATTGTAATGATGGAACATGAATATAAAATTTCTAAAAGGCCTAGTTGTGGCCTTACTATGAGAATTTGTGTTTATCTTGATTATATTTGGGTTATTATTGTTATTATCACATATTATGATCGAGATACCTTCATGATGATGAGATACCAACTCTCCTGATGCTTTTTGTTTAGTGATTTCACAGTGTCTTACTGGGTAATTTCATACTAAAAAAAATGTCTTGTAACCATACATGTAGTGTCTTATATTTTAGAAATTCCTAATGAAAAATTCCTAAGTAGACTAAGAGTAGATGTAGTATAGTTGAGATATATATATCTTGGTTGGTTCTAGGGGGTTCATTTGACAACATCTGCATCTTTACTAGCATGTTAGACTCTTTTCCCATTTTGGTGGGCTCATATATGGAATTTAGGATTTCTTATACACGTTTTATATTGTGATGTTAGATTTAAATGTATTCATGTATATTGGTATCAATTGTAACTTCCCTTACTTCATTATAAGATCATGAAGATGTGTGTATGTGTATATGTACCTTTGGCTAAGGCCTACCATGTATGATTTATGCCTATATGACGATACTCCCTAACCCCTGGCCTATTGGAGGAATGCTTGGGGTGTCACACTCAACGTACCATTGACTAAGTAGGACCTAGTGGGTTAGTTCACGATAGTGTTGGCATGAACGCATTATCCAACATATGTTTTTTCATGATATGTTAGTGTAGTATGGATTTTTATAATAACTCCATAGGTTATCACTTAGTTTTAGATATAAAGTGAATTGAACTATTAGAAATATATCCCATCAATCCAAATATATGATTACAAAATCATCTTTCCCAAAGACATTTTCTCATCACATATTTTACAAAATTAACGATGGATGCATTAGATTTAGTCTTTTTTCATATAAAAATTTATATAATGTTAACTTCCATCATATTATCTTCACATGAATCTTAAAAATATTTGAATGAGTTCAGATCCACAAGATAATTTGATAGTTTTATTCTATCTACTCACTTTAAACAGAAAATAAAACTCAAATGATCAAGGTAGTAATTAATAGATGTTTTCTAAAATAAGTTAAAAGTCACAAGGTGATATTCGATCCACTATGTAGGAGAAACATGGGATCATAATTCCAAACATTCTATATTAAATTTTCTATATTATTTTTTTGACACATGATGCACTGAATCAGGAGCTGTATAGATTACTAAAATAAGTTGCATTTCTCCCTTAATAATTGTAACATCTGATACAAGGAGTGATCACGAATTTAAATGTTATACATATTGAATATGTCCAACCATAAATAAGATAAAAACATAACGTAATATAATAATAATAGTTTTTATACTTATCCAGAAAAAATGAAGTGCTCAGAAGTGCATGAAATCACTCTAATGGAGGGGGTATGAGTCATTGTGACCCTTTTTACCAAACTGAATTCTATTTTAATCACCCTTTCTTGATATTAAAACAATTTTATTAGTTAAAATGTATGGATATGTTTATGGAATCACAACACAACCAACCACGTGAAAACTAGTAAACTATTTAAAAAGAAATACATTCCATGTTGAATATTGGGAGGACATGAGCCCATATAAATTTATTGGGAAAAAATGAACAAGACAAGGAACATAAACATAATTAATTATAATGATGGAACATGAATATAAAATTTAAAAAAGAACAAGATACATAGTAAAATCATATTTGTCTACATCAATCTAAGATCATTAATTTGATCATAAGATCATCCATAAACAAAGTTAAATTAACAAATTGAACTTTAAAACCCAAAAACCCAAATCTATATAAATCATTCAAAAATCACTAGGTTGAATCATGACACCAAACCCAAAAACAATAGGATTCAACTAACTCATAAATGAACCTATAATTAATCCACACAAAATTCCCAATTTAAATCCTTGAATCAATGTTAAGTTTATTCTAAATTTATCAATAACCCTAAATAAGTCGATCGAGAAATGTACCTCAAGATTAATGATGAAATACAACATAATAATAACCTCCAAGTACCTCCTATACAAGTTTCACACCAATTACCCTTTAAGTGGGATGATTCCACCATGCACGGTGGAATCATTTCCTTAAAACCCTGACTAAGAAAACCAAATCATATAAAAATAATGGAAAAGGAAGAAGGAGGGTGGGTGGATTTATCATACCACAAATCCAAAACAAAGGATCGCCTGATGAATGGGGTGGGACGTAATGGAGAATCTGGTGAGGATTGACCAAGGGATAATCGATCGGTCGATGATGAGGGAGAAGGGTTTCCAGGTGGGAGATGAGTCGCGCTGCCATGAGAGAGGTCGAGGGTTAGGAGGGTCACAGATCGGGGGAGGAGTGGCAGTGTTCGGTGGGGAGGAGGGCATGGAGAGGTCGAGGGAGGAGGAGGGCGCGAAGAGGTAGAGGGAGGAAGAGGGTCGTAGATCGGGGGAGGAGCAGCGACGTTCGACGGGGAGGAGGTCACAGAGAGTTCGAGGGAGGAGGAGGGAATAGAGAGGTCGAGGGAGGAGGGGTCGAGTATCGAGTGAGGAGGATACCGATGCTTATGGGAAAAAAATAATAGCCACAGTTTGATAATTAAATCGTGGCTATAAATATGCTATAGCCACAGATCTATAAAAATGTGACTATAGATTCGTGGCTATAGCTTAAATTTCTAGTAGTGTCCACCCATTTTGAAACATAATCAACTTCAAGAAAGATATAAGAATTTAAAAATGACATTGGGAAGGGGACCATAAAATCAATCCTCAATACTTTAAAAATATCACAAAAATTTAGTGGCTTTTGAGTCATTTCTTATCTCTTTGAAATATTTCTAAAAAAACTGACATTTTCACACCTTTTTTCAAAATTCATGAGCATCTTTAAAAAAGGTGGGATAATAAATTACAGATTCTAAAACCTTCCTTGTTGTCCTTTTGAGGTCCAAAGTGGCCTCCACAATCTTAAGTGTGAAAAAATTCAAAGTCATGTTTAATTTCACTTTTAGGAAAACATCTTCTTATCACATGATCATTGAAAATCTTCCAAAGAAATGGATCTTCCCAAATGTAATATCTAGATTCAGATTTTAGTTTTTGAATTTTTTGGGAATTTACATGAGATGCGACCTAAGATGTTACCAGATAATTGACCATGTTAGTATACCAAGGCATATCTCCTTCAATCAAGTACAACTACTCTCCTGGAATGTGATTATTTAGTGGGTCTTTATATAGAATTCCAGCTTCAGCAGTGTTGGGAAGTCTACTTAAGTGATCATCCACTTGGTTCTCAGCACCCTTCCTATCTTTTATTTCTATGTTAAAATCTTGTGGCAGTATCATCCATATCCCTAGCCTCAATTTAGCATTATCCTTATTCATCAATTACCTAAGAGCTGCATGATCAGAAAACATAGTGATTTTAGTTCCAAGAAGATATGATCTAAATCTTTATAAAGAAAATAAAACCGTTAAAACTCTTTTTTGTGGTGTTGTAGTTGAATTGGGGTGTATATAAGGTTCTCAAGGAATATGAAATGACTTGTTTCCTACCCTCAATTCACTGAGAAAGGACTGCTTTGACTGCTTGGTTGGATGCATCAAAAAATAGGTCGAATGGTTCTTCCCAATTTGGTGGTTTTATCACTGGTGGTGTAATCAATCTACTCTGCAAATCATCAAAGGAGTCCCTACATGCACCATTGAAATCAAAATCAGTATCTTTCAAAATTAATCTAGAGAGAGGGAGATAAATCTTGATGAAATCTTTGATAACCCTCCTATAAAATCTTGCATGTCCTAAAAAAGATCTAACATGTTTCACATAGGTTGGGTGTGGTAATGAATTTATCACTTTAATTTTTTATTTATCTACTTCAATGACTTTTTGTGAAAATATATGCCCAAGGTAAATTCCTCTCTCAAACATGAAATGACACTTTTCAAAATTTAAAAAAAATATTCTTTTCAATGCATGTTTTCAAAACTTTTTCTAGATTTTTCAAAAAATGGTTAAATGAATCTCCAAAAACTTTGAAATAATCTAAGAAAACTTCCAAGAAATATTTAATGTGATCAGAAAATATACTTACCATGCACCTATAAAATGTACTTGGAGCATTACATAATATAAATGGCATCCTTTTATATGTAGAAGTGTCAAAGAGACATGTAAAGGTAGTATTATCTTGATCCTTGGGAGCAATGGATACCTGGAAATAACCTGAAAATCCATCCAAAAAGCAATAATGAGTTCTCCCAACCAATATCTCTAAAATCTATTCAATTAATGGGATGGGGAAACAAACTTTCTGAGTGACCTGATTCAACTTCCTAAAATCTATGCACACCCTCTAGTTATTCTGAATTCTCATATGGATTAACTCATTCTTTTCATTCCTCATAGTGGTCAGGCCAGTTTTTTTGGAACTATGTGAATGGGGCTAAACCACTATAAATCTAAAATGGGATAGATGATCTCATCTTCTAATATCTTCTCAGTCTCCTTCTTCACAACTTCCATCAAGGTGGGATTCAACCTCCTTTGGGGTTGTCTAATAGGTTTGGAATCTCCCTCAAGATGAATTCTATGTGAGCATATTTTTTGGTTTATTCTAGGGATATCACCTAAACTTCATACTATTGCTTTTACATTCTCTATCAAAAGATAAATTAATAATTCTTCTTGGGTTTTAGACAAATTATTTGTAAATATCACTAGTAATTTATCCCCCTCCATGAGGTACACATATTTCAAATCAGTTGTGATAGGTTTTAATTCCATATTTGGGGGATTCTCAAGGGATGAAATTAAATAAAGGTTCCCCAATTCTAAAGGCTAAACCTCTTGAACACAATAAATCATATCATCTTCTTCATCATTTAACAAATAATCAAAGAAATATTATTTTATCTATTCTTCCTTCATGAAATTGGGATCTCCAGTGTTTTGGGTATTCACATTTTTAGTGATATTTTCAATGGAAAAAGTATCTCATATGTCTAAGAATTCCTAGCACATACCTGATTCTTCAATTTATTCAGTACCAACTTCATGGGAGAGTGAAAACAATGAGTGATCATCTGATGGATGCCTCATGGATTCAAAAATATTGAAGTGGACATTGTTATATCCAAACTTCATTGTGAGTGTCCCTTCATAGACATTGATGATGGTTTTGGTCGTCTTTAAGAAAGTTCTCCCCAAAATTATGGGTGAGTGTAATGGGATCCTATAATATTTCATATTTAGAATATAGAATTCGGCTGGGAATAAAATATCTTTGAATTTCACAAGGATATCTTCCAAAACCCTTGTAGAGAAAACTATGGATTTTTTTGCAAGTTGGACCACCACTTTTGTGGGATTTGAGTCTCTCATCTGCAAAGTAGCATATATTGAGTGATGAAATACATTAATTGAAGCACCTAAATCACATAAAGCATTAGAGAAATTTAAATATCCAATGTTTCCTGGAATGAAAAATGTCCTTGGATTTTGACATTTGGTTGTAAATTGTGGTGTGATAAGGGATGAGACACTTATTCCCAAGTTTATCCTCTCATTACCTTAAAGCCTTCTCTTCTTGGTGAAAATATCCTTCAAAAAAATTAATACCTTTGATTTTTTTTGACTTCTTCAAGTTGGGGGATATTAATTTCCACCTTTTGAAAGGTGTCCATAATTTATTTTTGAAGCGCTTCTTATTGCAATCACTTTGATTCAATCATCTTTGATGGAAATGGTGTATGTTAGTCTTTATTCTCCCTTTGTTTCCTTTGAAATGGTGTTTCTTTTCTATTTATCCTATCCTTCTCCTCCTACTTTTCCTTTTATTCTTCTTGGTGAATTTTCACAAATTTTTCAGAATTTTCAACTTCATTCTCCCTAAGAACAGGTGGAATTATTTCAGGTTCAAGGGTGGTTGGTGGTGGGAGTTATTTTCCACTTCTTATTGTTATCATGTTGATGTTCTCCTTTGGGTTTATGATTTTATGGGAAGGGAGTTTTTCTTGATTATTTATTAGAATTTCCATGAGACTATTAAATTTGTTGGACAAATTTTTTACGGTTTCTTTCAGCCCCGCAATATCAAATTACTGTTGTTGATCTTGAATTAAAGGTTTTTCACTGGTGGGTGGTTGTTCATAGGGTCTCTGTAGTGTTGGTGGTTGAAAGTTTTGTTGTTGGTATGGCTATTTTTAGGGTTGTTGGAATGGTGGGGGGTTCTAATATTGTTTTTTCTAGTAGGGAGGTTGATTGGGGTACTAATTAGGATTGAATGATCTTGCCTATTTTTTTGGTTTCCATATCCTTGTTGGGCTTGGGGTTGATGCAGTTGATTATGCTGAAATTATCTTTGATGAAAGGACGCAACACATTATTATGTCTCCTATATCTCAAGACACTGGTCATTATAATGAGTGAAATAATAACATAAACTACATACTTGAGATGAAGCTTGTTGTCCATTTTATTGAGTCACAACTATTTGAAGGACTAACTTTTTGAGTTCATCAACTTTGGTTTCAATCAACACAGATGAATCATATGTTTGTGCCTCATGTATCACCTTGGTGTCTATACCACTCGTTATAAATTGTTGCTTGCAATCTTCTCAATCAGACCTCTATCATTTGTAGGTGACTTGTCGACCAGGGCTCCTCTAGACGATGCATCTAGCATATTTTGATCATTTTTAAGAATTCCTTGATAAAATAACACAAGGAATTGGTGTTCTTCCATTTCTTGATGTGGATAGCTAGCATAAATCTTTTTTAAATGCTCATAGTACTCATAGAGGGTCTCTCTAGTTGATTTTCATATGAAGTAAATCTTCCTTTTGATGGCGGTGATCATAAGTGTGGGAAAGAATCTCTTCATGAAGCATCTTTTTAAATCCTCTCAATCATTGATCTCCCATGTTTGTAGATTGTACAACCATTCTTCAGTTTCTCCTTCAAGTGATAAGGGGAATTCCCTCTACTGAAATTGGTCTTTAGGTGCTCCTCTTGGCCTGAAGCTTGAGCAAGTAAAGCTGAATTCTTGCGTGTGCCGATTTGGGTCTTCTCCTGTAAGACCATGAAATTTTGGAAGAACAAGAATAATATTTACATGAAATTCAAAATCATTTGGGGCAGTAGGTTCAATGAGTTGGTTATTTTGAATAGAAAATTGAGGCACACACAGATCAATGGGGTTTGATTGGGATTGTCAACCATGATTTTAGGTTTAGACTGAACACTAAGAGTTTCACTTGAATCTGAGAGGTTTATTTCCAAAAAGTTTCTTGTTAGGTTTGTTTTTCTTAGTTGGGTTAATTTTCTTTCAATTTCTGGATCAAATTCAATTAATGGTTCTCTTAAGTTGCAGGTCATTCAATTAAAAAAATATTTTTTTTGTTGCACTACCTCCCCGGAAATAGTGCCAAGTTTGACGCACACCTATCATGGGCATGAAAAAACAAATTTTTTTATATTACCTAAGTATATTATAGTTATTAACCCTAGGTAGTCTCCTGAATAGGAGTTCACACAAAAAAATTTGTCACTTTTTAATTAGAGGGAAAATGCAGTGCTTTTTGAAATTTTTGGTTTTGAATGGAATAGAATAAATGAAATCAATTAAGAAAATGATTGAAATGAAATTGGAAACTCAAGTGATTGGTAACTATGATATGAGAAGGGTGATCAGGTCGGGGTCGTTTTTTTAATTGCAATGTTATTATTGTTCTATTTAATTCAATCCTCTTCTTCTAAGTTGATTAAAGTGAGATTCCATGATCATTTCCTCTCACTCCATTGGTCAAATGGTGATGGTGAGAGAAAATATTACCAATATCTTATTTTGGTATACTCTCCTTCCTTTTGAAATATATTTGCAATGAATATCCTCAAATTTCTTAGGCAATACCCAATCAGGTCTTGTTTATACCAAATAATCAAGAACATTCACTACCCATTTCACACGTACTAACGATTGTTGAGTACTTCACCACTAAGCCCGGGTATATTCCATTCTATATAAACTAGAACATAGTGTAGGTAGATAATGATCACTTAACAAAGAAAAAATAAATAACGCAATCAAAAACCAAATATTATCGTACTTAATAATGAAAACCACAATATGAAATTGAAAATAACGTCGCAGAAGAGAAAAATAGATTTCATTCAATTAAGTCCAAGCACTCAATCATTAAAAAATAGAAAACCAACCCTTCCCCAATCACTCAAATGTTTACCCCACCATGGTGAGGGTAATTGAGATTAATTGGGAAGAAGAAGGCATTGCAAAACTAAGGAAAAGAAAAGAAAGAAAATAAAAGCATTAAATTATCCAGTAGAATCTTTCCTCCAAAGGTTTTCTACTATTTGGAACACCAGATGATTGGATCTTCTCAAGTTTCCTTATAAGATTCTCAAAATTGAATTTTCTATCAACCCTCCAAATTTAACATTAATTGGACATGTATAGAGGAGGTTATAATACAATTAATGAGTAAGACTTTTTCTGGACGAGGATTCCAAAAATAATCCATCAATGTTGAGAATCCAATATCCTCTTTAATGAAGTAAAATCTCCATGATCTATAATGGTAGAATGCGCCAATAAATTATCTTTCAAATCTATCTTGAATCACCTAAATTGGAGGTGTGTATCCCGATTTATTCCAAATTTACTGAGGTGGGGTCTACTGAGTCGTCCAGAACAAATTTTCAACTTCATTGGATTTTTATGGCCTTGGAAGTTGGAATCAACTCTTGGTCTAGAAAAGAAAGTTGTATCCTATAAATCAAGGAATCCTAAAAAATAATTAATCAAATTGGATCAATATTTTAAATTCTATGCTCAAAATACCAAAGTAATTAAAATCCGTCTAAATTCCAGAATAAAGCAATTTTCATATTTTATCCCAAAATGCACCATAAATCCAATATTGATCAATAAGATCTAATTGATAAATTGGTAGGGATTAAATCACTTAAAAATATAAAAATTTATGAAAATATTATCTCTATCAGTGATCCCATTGTGATTTTATGAAAACAACATCTACCAATGGCTTGTTGTGCCATGAAGGGAACTCGGTGCAACAATCACCACCTGGTAAACAGACATCTGAGCCAGTTGATAGCATGCATCACTGTAACTAATCCTATATCACTTTAGAATCATGCTTTCCTCAAAACCCATAAGGCCTCAAATACTGGAATGCACATAGCTTATTCATCCTATATATAGTCTTATCTAGATAAATGGTAACCACCATATTCTCTAGATAGAGGTCTTCTCTAAGTGCATGTGGAAGAAGAACTTCCCTTTATACTACGGTTAAAGATAACCCTCAATCAAATCCTTAAAATGATTCCTTGTCACTCAACTCATAAGTGATGTGAGGCTCAAGCTTTGGAATGGGATCGTTACAACCCTACCTCTGAACCAGAGTTAACAGCCAGTGGGTCGCATCCCTCATTCGATAAGACAGACCCATATTTATTGAAGCATATATGGGTGTTCCGATGCATGTAGAACATGAAATATCTCAACTGAAAATTATATGATGCATGTATTAACTTAATCATACTTTTCAAATGATTCCTTAGAGTTTTAGTTTGACTAATAGGTTATCAGAGTCCTATTGAAAGGATACATCAATTATTGTACCTGTATTGGGTTTCCTGGTGTGATAATCGAACTCAAGCCCCTTGGAATTGTTGCTTTAAATTACCAAACCAAACCTTACATGACTGTTATCTTCCAAATTATTCCCAAGGACTTGAACTACTATGATACCATTCCAACCCACCCCAACCCACTTGGACCCCACTTGGGTTGGTGGTAAGCTAAGTATATCATCCCAATCTCACCTCCAATAGGTCAGGGGCTGAAAACTGATACTAGAATGGCATAAAATACATGGTAGGACTTAGCCTATATCAACCTGTAATAAAAATATAACCCAGATACACAAAATATATCAAAAAACCACCATTAATATACATAAAAATTGAATTGTATAACAAATATGTGTATGAGACAATAGTTATCTGGTATAATTCCACATGAGAAAGCCCCAAAAGAAACCATAGACAAAGGATTCCTCCTTGAACATTGGGCATACAATAGAAGAAAATACCTTCTCTCTTACAAGAACTCTAGGAAAGGGGTCACTAAGGGTTTTTTGTATCATTAAGAACCACTGGGCATTGTCTCTTCACAAGTTTCTTCAACTCCACGTCCACCCAAACTGTCCCCAAATAATGCATTGTTTGCATATACACAACATGTGTGGGCATGAAGGCTTCTGTAAGAGTGAATATAAACATACTTAGTAGGGGACCACCAAAGAAAGAAAAAACAACAAGCCAACACAATTATTCAAAATTGAAAGAGAAACTGTAAATAAATAAACCCAAAAATACTTAATAGATATGAAACTTAGGGACACAGGAAGTAATTATCCATATAAATCAACTCTAAATTCACAAATCAACTATATAAGGGGTCACACCTTATAAGAACCCAAATATTATTAGAATGGTGTCCGACCTGAAGTGCCTGAAGTCAATAGCTTAGTTGAAAGTCACACCTCAGAGGCAATCAAGGGTGTAGGAAGAATCCCCAAATCACCACAGCCCAACTCCATGAAGTTCTTATGTCGAAGGGAACCTAAGGATATTGTAGAACCCATGATTCCCAAACTACCAACACCTATTAACTCTCACATAACCTCTTTGAATCCATAGTGTGGAACTACGACTCATTGAAGGAATGTATATCGATTGAGGGTATACCATACCCTATAGGAAATCGTGCTAAACACTCAAAAAAGAACTAAATATATTAACAGAGGATCCCACCCCGATAACGAGGGGAGTAACTAAATTCCATCTACTCAGCTTCCAACCTTTCATGCCATCTCTCTCTAACTGTAGTGGGGGATCCACATCTCACTGAGGATTACATATCGGGAGAGGTGTTACCGACCCTTATAGAGGGCCCAAACCTTGTTATATGGATAGTGCATTAGTCGAGTGGGTTACCTACTCCATAAGTGGAGGACCCTCACCCCATCATGAAGAGGGTTTACCTACTCTACTAAGTATATGGAGGAACCATTCCCTGATATCAATGAGTCTCCATGGGGGTTATCAACCCCGTGTCTGCTCCAAATGTCTCACCCACACCTCGTCAATTTTTCCACAAAGATAAAGAACATAAACTGCCTAAAACGCCTTAAAAACTTCTCTATATGATGAATAGATATTTATTGTCACGTTTTGTGTGGAGAAATTCATTGAATGGACTACTCACATGTATGATTCTAACACCTAGGAAAAAAGATGTGAAAAACACCAAATAATACTCAGTACACAACATGTATCATTCTATGTGTGGAGTGTGGGCCTCAAAAGTAGCCAAGAATGTATTGTTGTAGTTCTGTTCACATGGTGACAATTTACACGTCATGTACCTATAGGGTACACGACCCATGGGACTCACATACTTGTAGAGCGTATATTTCCAAGAGTCCATGTTATGTCACTAAAGTACACAACATATACTCTGGCCCATACGATGTGTGGGACCAGGGTGTTAGTCAGTGTGTACTCGAGGTACAAGTCAGGTCATGTAGTTCTCCATACACGATGTGTGATCCAAAGTCACACCCTGTGTGATATTTATTCATACACATAAACCCTATTTGTCACAATATATGTAACACCCCAAGCTTCTACGGTACGTTTCCCTTCGAATAATGCGATAGCGTGTGTTGTACGCAACCTCGAGTTCTAACACACACCACAACTAATTAAACTAGCCGTTGTGAATAGTAATACCTACTTTTTGAAATCATATATATTCTATATTTCAAAATGGACTTCATTTTTGGATTCGGAATATCAAAATTAGCCTAGGGTGAAATTTTGGTACATTTCGGATAACTTTCATATTTTGATGAATAGTGAAAATTTCTAAATTTTAATTAAAAACAACTTTTTTAATCAAAATAATTAATAGTGATAAATTATGAATTTGAGTGGTTTTAAAGTATATTTAGAATATATTTTTACCATTCAATTTAATGTTTATCATTGGACATAATTTTACAATTAAACCGAACATAAACAAGTGTCAATCTTTTGATAGTTATTATCTCTTAAAAACACGCTTTTTGTTTTGACAGCGGGAATTAATTTTAAATTAATTTCTGCCACTTCTGTGTTTTGAATTTAGGAAAATGGATTCCATATTTGGAATCAGGATGTTCAAATTGTGTAAATAGGTAACTTTTATTTTTAGACATTTTGAATAGTTACTGTGGTAAATATTTTATTTACCATGGTTAAAGGGTAAATCCGGTAAATAAGGGTTAAAAAAATAATATTATAATAATAAAAAATTACCCTAAAACGTGTCCTAACCTTATTGGTGGACACATACCCGACCATGGGCATCCTTTGGTCAATTTGGGGACCCCTTGGAGCCACTTGTATGTGGTAGGGACACTTTATATTAATAAAGTTAAAATAAAAATAAAAATGGCATAAGCTTACATCTTTTAGAAGAACAATTTTTACATAGGGTTATACATGTTGGATTTTCGATTATAAATATTCATTAGAAAGCTAAAAATATTTCCTACATAATGATATTTTATTTATAATTTTTAGACATTATATAATTTATTTTATTTATGACACAATGATGATGCAGTAATTACTAAAATAGTGAAAAATAAAAAAAATTGATCTTATAAATACCCAAATAATTATAATATGAAACTTTTAATGAATTAAACTAATTTTCTATGATAATATGATATATTAGGATTGATTTAATTGACTTTGTTCGAAGTAATCAATCTGTTAGGAGTTTCACAAAAATCAACTATTGAATAGTGTCAAAATTGACATAAAAGAGTTCTTAAAACAAATATTATATTATTAATTGATATTAAATTCCTAAAAATCTAAGGTTCGGCCAAGAGACTTATATTATGATAGGTTAATCATTGATGGACCACTTGGGGGTATCTTGGATGTATATAGTAAGTTTATTAACCATAATATATAAAAATACAAAGAGACATTGTAAAAGTGAAACTAATTAACTTAGAGTTAATACTTAAAGATAAGGTTAATATAAGTACCCAAACCTGTCTAAATTCTATTGGATGAGTTGTTTTCGACCTATCCCCACCTTAACCTTTGAATATTCAACTTTGGAGCCTTTAGAAACCGAATATGAATTTATTATAAATTAATATTTCTAGCTTTTCCAAAGGTGCCCCTCACCCCTCTTATAAAAGGGCACTCCTCCTTCTCATTTCTTCACACCTTCAAAGCCTTTTGGTTCGGCCAAACTCTGCCCAAATACTCTCCCAACATCCCTCACTACAACCTAGAGGCCTTAGTTTGATCAGAAAGCCAACCTAAGGAGCCCTTTTGATCAAATCAAAAGGAAGAACCCGAAGAAGAGGTAATGATTTCACCACCCTTTTCTAAGTTCATTTCTTCTTCCACTTCTTCTTCATTTGTTCTTACCATTCTAAAATAATAACTCCAGTATCTCACATATACTGTGATGTTATTATAAGTATGGTACAACCATATTCAGTATTCTATCCACCCTTTGAATAACATGTCACCATACGTGCGTACGTACGGCTTACCGTCTCCACGTCGTGGTGTAATTGTTATTCAATATCATATTATTTGGATGGGTATAATAATGATGTGTAACTCATGTAAATAATAAATATAACATGTTAATGATTCTGTATATATGATATACCATTCATTTATATATTATTTTAATATCAAAAGAATGATATTGTCGCTCGTGCGTACGTACGGACTACCGTCTCCACGAACGCGATGAGATTCATTCTCCATCGTATCCATTCAAGTATAATTATCATTTTATGATTTAAAAATGATGTTTAAGGACTTGATATCATTCTGGATATGAATAAGATACAACAAACATGGCTTATGTAACAAAACATATAAAAGAAAATGAGTAAGTTAACACCCGAAACGATGACAATTCTAAGATATTATTAATAAATCAATGTTAAAAGATCATATATGATATCATATTAATATATATGATTCTTGTATAATTTAATAACAATTATTTCACCATTATACAGGAGGTTAACCTACCCCAACCAAGGAAAAGTACAAGGTAAGGGTTATTTCACAATCTCTTCATTATCCGAGGTTGTATTATACGTAATAATCTACTGGGATCTCTTTATCATCCACATCCATGTTTCTTCGAAATGTATTTCAAAACATTTTTACTATTTACAAGAATATGGGTTAAAGTCATTTATACCCTTGTTTGACTTTTTATAAGAGGTTTATAAAGGAATCTTTCCGTCGTTTTCAAAACAAGGTCCTTTTTTAACCTTTTCGACAGAATTGAGGTAAGAATGTTTTTTTTAACTTATACGGCGGGTGCGGTTATTTCCCGCCGTTATAAAATCGTCGAAGCCTCCCATACAAGCTTATAAGAATATTTTCAAAGAAAATGTTTTATTTTATATGGATCTTAAATGATTTCAAAATAAAAGGAGATATTTCTTTAAAAAGAATTTTGATTTCATCTATGTCAACATCCTTTGATGGATTTTAAGATTATTTGAAGTTGATTTATTATGATACAAAACTTCTATATTGTATTGAAGGTTTTGTGATATGTTTGACTGTGGATGTGCTATTTTTATACCATTCATAGTTTATTGTGAAAGTATTGACATTTCGTATGCTAGTTTTAATACGAATGTTTATGTTATGTTTAAACCTTTTCATATGGGAATGCATTGGACTTAATAAGTGACGGGTGGAGCCCGCTATAGCTCCTCGATGCATCGGTAGGTCTCATGAGACAAACTAGTGTCTTGGCACAAGGCCTTGACAAAATCTTATTTGTAGTCTTGGCACGAGGCCTTGGCTATGTGGTTATGATAGTCTGGCATTATGCATTCCAACATTATGAAAGTGGTTATTGATTTTTGCATGTGATTATTCGATTAGTAGAATATCCATGTGAATAAGTAAATGGCATTATTTCATTTTACTTTTGCCATACCATGTTGAAGTTCAATTTTAAAAGGCTTTTGTTTTAGTAATGCATTGCCTTAAATGTTTATTCTTATTTATGAAAGTTTCCGCTATATTGTTATCCTTACTGGGCATTTGAGCTCACCCCTTTTCTATGTTTTATTTTTCCCCAGGATGTGAAGAAGTAAATTATGAATGACCTGCAGGGATATTATGAGGGGATAGTAGTGTGGATTATGGAGACATTATGTTGTTGTAGTAGTTTTTCATTTTATGATGTAATGTAAAACTTATGAATATATCTAGTGTTTCCAAGGCTACTAAACCAATCGGTCTTTCGAGATTTGATCTTTCTTGTGATCATGCCAATGTTATGTAATAATGCACCGACTCTGGGTAACTGGGGTCGGGGCGTTACAATATACAACATGCATGACATGTGTCTTGAAGCTATACGTTGTGTGATATTTATAACCCCACATTAACCCTAGTCCCGCAAGGAAAGCATCACATGACATGTGGTCTTTATACTACATTCTATGTAGTTGAGTTTTCTTCCAGACCTGAGTTCCTCGCTGTTTCTTTCATCATTGCCATTGTCTATGCCCCTGACCATGCCTAATGCATTGCTCAAGGCGTCTCCCACAACTATTGTCGCCATTGGTTGAAAACAATGCCCCCCAGAGTCTCAATCACACCTCATTAGAGTTCCATTTAGGTCGTCTATCACCATTCACACAAACCTAAGTCGTCACCAGAGCCTCGTCCAGTCACCTTATTGCCACTGCCATGCCCATGATGATTCCACCTTCATTGGTTGCCATCCATTTTTTTAATACCATTATTTAATGTCAAACCACCAACCATGGAGAAGGATGATGATGAACATTCATTGAGAAAATCAGATTGAGGGAGAGGAGAGGAATATGGTTGGGCCAGGAATGAATGAACAATTGTTCTTTGTTGATCATCGCATGACAAATGTGCTTCTGCGAAATAATATTAATAATAAAAATATTAATATTGTTTGCACCACCAAAAACACGGGATGAATAATTCAAAATGATTATCAATGCTCCATCAAAATTCATTAGCATAAAACCATAATCAAAACAAATTCTCAATATTCCATGGATTGTAATTTAATTTGCATGGCGTAAATAATCCTTGATTAAATCATCAACAAATATTTGATAAATAGTCAAGATATAAGTATACCAAGATTTTTAACATGTTACCATATGAAATTTAGTGATTTGATCATGAGAGTGGAAGAATCAAATCAGTCGTAGAACAAGGTGAAATAATTAGAAAAAGTCCTGCTTCATGGTGAAAAACATCAACAATTCAATTCGTCTGATGGTGACTCATGATCCAACCATCATTGTTGTCATGAATTCATTGACCCCTCGATGTTCATGAATGTCATAATCATTATCAATGAAACAACATAGGATTAGGATTTAACAACCATCTAAAATGATGAAATTGTCACGAAGAATGAGAATCGCCTCTTACCTTGATAATGATTTGTCAGTGATTCCAACTTGGTCCTCAAACCGCAGTCTCATAGCGAATCCACCAATAACAAAACCTCCAATTCTCCTTTGGTTTGTGTATTTGTAAACAACTAGCCCTGGGAGAAATGACCTAAGGAATAATTTATATTTCAAATAGGTTTACTGAATAAAAGTATAGAAATACTAAAAAAGGCTCAGTTCGGGACTTGAAACCCGAACATGAAAAATACACTTCTCTTAGGTAATAACCCTCATTATGAATACAATAATAAGGTCAAAATCTCCATATAAACCTATGTTTAGGCGATATCAATGTTTGCACTCGTGGGATAAATGTTTATTTATTTAATAGATATTAAATATCCCTTAAAACCCAACAAGCCCATAAACTCGCCAAAATTTGGCCTGAGGGTAAACTCCACGTCCCGAGACCAATAGAATTATCAAAAAAAATTGAGGTTGTTAATTAGGATAAATTTACCATTTTACCCTTTTAGAGGACCAAAACTTCTTAACTAAAAACGAGGTAAGTCCGTACCAAGAAAAACCTAGGCCCATATATCCACTTAATCGAGTAATCTGGTGATTATGCCCTTAAGCACAAACAAGACCACCTAGTAGATACATCAATCAAAATCATTAAATAATTAAATGGATCGCATGGTGGATGTATTGAAACACACACACACACACATTACCATTAATTCTTTTCAAGTACATAAGGGATTTAGTCTCAACTTTCAATGATGGGAGTCTTATAACTGATTTGTTTTGAGGACCAACAACGTGTGGAAAATCATTAGGTGTAAGAACACTTTTATCAACCAGTGGATGTCCATGCACACACTAAATAATTTTTCTCATCATGACTTATCTTGGAAGGCTTAAAACGATCGTGTCATTCAATGAATGTATCATGATCAGTAAACTTATAGCCCGTCATATTTTATTTAATTGTGCATATGTTCAAATAGTACAAACGAGAAGGATGTCTCAAAAGTTTATCTTTAATCGTTTTTTGCTCATCAACAATGATTGTTGTACAGTTGTATTCAACACCTCCTCCACTCATAGTCTCAATATGGTATTCGTTATCACAAATGTATTTAAAACACTTTGTTTACAATGGAATCAAATATTTCAAATTTTATTATATCATCACCATGTTTCATGGTTTGGTCAATAAGCTTTACTTGAAGCACTTTTCTCCTTCCCTTTAATTGTTTGTTGATGAAGATCAACAAAGTGTTTTAATGTATGGCGAGTAAACAACTGACGCCTTTTAATATTGCACTAAAAAATTAACTTTCAGCATTTTTTTTATTTCTTTAGACATGATTGTTCAACATTCGACTACTTTTGGTGGTACTCTTTGATCTTTTCATTTGATATATGGGCGCCTCAAGCATAATATTTGTTTCAACTTTGACCACGTCGATTATTACCATAACCATGACTATTATAAGACATATTCACCTCAGGTAATAGAGTTGAGTCAAAAGGTCAAATTTAATGATTTCTTGATACCGATTCATTATTTTGTTTTGTGAAAAAATAAAATAAAGAAGTTTAAAATACTTTATTTTTATTGTTGTAGAAGAGCGATCGAGATATTAAATGCATAAAATATATTTTCTAACACATCTATGATGATAATTTTTTCTTCTTATAATCTTAGATGTGAGGTTAATTTTAACACACCACATTTGTCTTGGCTGACTTGAAATCATAGAATGTCAAATGACTCCATTCACAAAGAACATTTAGTAAACTCATGAGTGAGGATGTTTCACCGTCAATTGTTCAATTTTCAAATCGTCGTAAAGATAGAGCTGATGCCACTACTTTGCAGTAATGTGACGAAATGAACTCGATGCGAGGAAGGAAAACCACTCCAGAGGTATCCTTTGCCCTCGTCTCACTCGTCACCATAAAATCCTTCATCCTTTTCCCATTCATGCCCGCGAACTCGTCATAGAAACCCTAGAGATCGAACCGAGTTGATAACGTCTGTGTGTGGATTTTGACGCATCAATGTCTGACCACGCCAACGATTTAGATGAACTCCTCGATAGTAAGTTCGTCTCGCTTTATACCTTTTCCATGTTTTTCAAGCGGTTTATATGACTTTCTCGATTGGGAAATTTTAGGCGCCCTGGATGATTTCCAGAATCTTAACATAGCTGCTCCTGCTAAGAGGTTCCTCTTCACCCCCCACCTTCTTCCTACTATTTGGCTTTTATATCCTCACGCTGAGGATTTGCAGTTTATATTATCTTGAGTGGTTGGTGGGCTCCTTCAGGGGCGAGCATGTTGCGGCGGAGAAAAAGGAGGCTGCTGCTGCCGCGCTCCCCGAAGTTAAAGGGTTGGGCCTCGGTTTGCCTGCTTTGAACAGCAGTAAGAAGGGGAAGCAAAAGATTTCGAAGGGATCTCATGTTTCTGAAGCTTTAGATAAGCTCAAAGAGCAGACCCAGGAGACCGTCAGGGGATTAGAATCAGTGACAGTTGGGAAAGATGGCGGGGATAATTTGGGTAAGGATGCCATGGTGGAGGATTGGGTAAAACAATTTGAGGAACTCGCTGGGTCTCAGGTACAATTCAAATTTCCAATTCATTATTCCCGGGTTCAGTTTTTTCTGTTGAATGGAGTTCTATATTCCTTTGAAATTCCTGTTTGCTTGTGTAGATTTCACTTTCATGATACTGACTGCGATTTTGTTTTTAGGTTTTGAGAACATTTGGTAATGTTTGTTTCTTTTGAGGGTGTGCGCAGGGTTTAGCGAGCCTGTTAAACTTCGCATATGACTTACATGTGGAAGGCCAAAACACATTATTTCTAACAATATTTTGGATAAAACGATGACACACACACACACAACTATCTAGCTTTTCTACCGGGACATTCGAAGCGAAGAGCATCGCTTTGAGGCAAAGGAATTCAGATCTTCTTTGCTAGATGGCTTAGCGAGTGATGAAACACGGAAAAGATAAAAGATTCATTGTATTTTATTTCGAGCGGCAGGCAAAATAAGGATGTTGATTTAGTGGCTAATAAGGGGTTGAGGATGTAATGAAGCCTGAGGGATGGAGGTTAAAGTTGGAGTTTTAGAAAGCTTTTTATATAGTGAGGTAGACTTGAGAGAAAAGCTTCTGTTCTTAAATGCATGATGGATTTTGAAGTTTCCTTTCATTCATTGAGCAATTATCAGTGGAAATCCAAGTAGCGCCTTTTAGGGTGAACAATGGCTTTACGAAGGAAATCCCTTAATATTTTTTGGGGAGGTGGGGGCTGGGGTTAGGATCTGCAAGATGGAGCTTGCAATGCCTTTTTATTCTATTTGCATATGATACCTTATTCGTCTTGTAAAAGTAGGCTGTTGATTTTGAATTTTGTTTGATGCCAATTTAAGATAAGTTGTTTTAAACATCGAGTGGTGTAATGCCAAAGAGCTTGTGCATCTAATCTGTCTCTACCCATGCACTCCATTTATAGCCATTTATGCATCTAGGTGTTTTTTGGGGAGATAATCACATGTGCAATTGTTTGAGGCACTGAGTTTTGATAGATCAGTCTGAGTTTGGTTTTGTGCTAGGTGTGCATTTGCCTCTTTTTTCTTCTCTGTCACTTATATCCTGTCCTATTTTTTCATTGCAAATGGTCAGTTACGTATATGTAACTGTAAAACAGTTCAGAAAACTAGGAGATTTTATTAGGCTACGAAGCAGCAAATCTGTATTCAACAATTGAAGAAGTAGAATTCAGAATTACTGTTGAACCCCATTTTATTATAATGGGTATTTCCGAATCCCACATCGGAATATCCCACCTTGTAATTTATATTACCCATCTATAAAATAATGTCTCCGTCTCATATTGTGGTAAGGGGAATTCGGCACACCTCTCTTTATCTGTCTACATGGTATCAGAGGGTACTCCCCTTCCTGGCTCGCCTCACCTGCTGCGCACAGTCGACTTCAATCGGCTCGCCTCACCCGCTGCGACTCCTTGACCCACCGCGCCTCCTGGACCCGCCGCGCCTTCCGATCCCGACGCCGTTGCTCAATTACCCGCCTCTCCCGGCGCCTCTAGGTCCCGCCGCGGTCTCCTGGCCTGCCTCCTTCGCGTCTCCAGGCCCGCCTCCTTCGCGTCTCCAGGCCTGCCCTCCCTGCAGCCTCCCTTGCGACGACCGGACCGCCTCTCTCGGTGCCTCCTGATCTCGACGCGACTCCCCACCTGCTCTCCAGCTGCCTCCCGATGCGACTCCCAGCCCGCCCTATAACGGACTCCCCACGCGACTCCCAGCCTGCCCTCCAGCGACTGGCCCGCCTTCCCTACGGCCTCCCTCGCGACGACCGACCGCATCTTCCGACGTCTCCTGGTCCCGTCGTGGCCCTTCGTCCTTCCCGACGACAGTCTCCCGCCCGACCACATTGTCCCGCCCGCGGCCTACACTTCTAGCCTGCTTCTGACATAGAACCAACACCGCTCTCCAGGGGGAACCCCTCCCGCGACTCTTTCCTGCACTTCCCCGCCCTCCAGCGGCCTCCTCGGCACTCCCCGACCCGCCTCCGACGATGCATTCTGGCCCTGCCCTCCTCGGCACTCCCGGCCCGCCTCCCGCGGTCTCCCGGCCCTTGCCTCCCTCGCGGTTTCCCAACCCGCCTCCTGTGGCGACGTCCCGACCATCACCCTACTCGGCGATTCCCGGCTCGCCATGCCTCAGTGTTTCTCGTCCCACCGACTCTTCACTGGTTGGCTCAATCGCCCGCGGCCCTCCAGCACAACCTCCGATCGCCATTGTTCTTGCAAGGCCGCCCCTCACTGCCGTTGTCGGCTTTCTTGCACGGCAGCCCCACGCTTCATCCTTGCGTCTGTGCGCCCTCCTGAGCAGTTGTCCCATGCTTCGTCATCGACTCACCTGCAAGGCGGTCCCCCTTCATCCAATACTCGTTACAAAACGACACTCTCGCAGGAGGAGATTGCCTTGATATACAAACTTATTGGGCCGCTTTGCCACCGTCCTCTTCTCTAGCCCCCATTGCTCAGACTGACAGCTCTACCGCCTATGTATCTCATCGTCTGACAGCTTGGATGTTTGACTCTGGTGCGTTGGAACATCTCACAGGAGACTTCGGTATATTCACTACCTATCATCCGTACACTGGGGCCTCTACAATTACAGTGACTAATGGATCAACAATCCCCATTACCGGATTTGGCACATGCCCCCTAACCCTGTCTATTCACTTGTCTTCGGTCGCTCATGTTCCTCATAGTCTATTTAATCTTATCTCCATTAGCAAACTAACCAGAGACTTAAATTGTGTTGCTACTTTTACATCCTCTGGTGTTGTTTTTCATGAGCATAAAACGAATCGGAACTTGGTGGAGGTCATCTTCGATACCTCACCATCTCTTGCTTGCTCATCCACCTCAGCTCGTGCCCTTGACTTACATTCTCACCTTGGTCGTCCACTGGTCTCCGTCCTACATAAGCTTTGCCCCCAATTCAGTCCTCGCCTTTCTTTCTATTGTGAATCTTGTAAGTTTGCTAAACATTATCTGGTGACGTATGTTCCTCGACTGGAACTGCGTGCAGCGAATCCTTTCGATCTTGTTCATTCTGATATATAGGGTCCTTGCAGGGTTCCTAGCCAGTCCGGGTTCAATTATTATATATCCTTTATTGATGACTACTCGCTCATGACCTGACTTTACCTTCTTCATGATCGGTCTGAAGTTTTTTCTACTTTTCAGACCTTTTATAATAAAATTCATACTCAATTTTCCACCTTCCTTAAATGTTTCTGCTCCGACAATGGACGGGAATATTTATCCACTTCTTTTCAGCAGTTCCTTAAGGATAAAGACATCATTCATCAGACATCCTGCCCCGATACACCTCAGCAGAATGGAGTGGCCGAGCGAAAACATCGCCATATTCTGGAGACTGCTCGTGCTCTCCTATTCCACATGAAGGTGTCTCTCCTTTTCTGGTCCGATGCCATCCTGACTGCTACCTACCTCATAAACCGACTCCCTTCTTCTATCTTTCAGGGGGAGTTTCTTTTTCAGACTCTGTTCTCCTCTCTCCCTGCTCACTCACTTTCACTCCGTGTGTTTGGGTGTTTGTGTTATGTTCGGGACACTCGCCCCAACCTCTTTAAACTTTCTCCCAAATCCCTCAGTTGCATTTTCCTTGGATATTCCCGCACTCAGCGTGGATATCAGTGCTTCTCTCCCAACTTACGACGCTATATCATCTCTGTTGATGTGTTGTTTGTTGAGAGCTCTCCTTTCACTCTTTCCTCTCTCCATCCAGACACCACCATCGATGATTGTCTTCCTCTCATCATCCACCCTCCTATGGTGTCTTCCCCTGCTAATCACTGGTTCGGTACAGTCTACTCCCGTCGCCCATCGATTGTGCCTCTCGCCCAGGCTGAGGAAACCATCATCCTAGTTCGTCTGATGCTCCTGCCCCAACACCAGGCGACTTGTCTATTTCACTTCGGAAAGATACTCGTTCTTGCTAGAATACTCCTCTTTATACATCTTCATACAGAGGTTTGTCAGTTCTGGAGACGATATCTATTCCCCGCACGGTTCGCGATGCCAAATTTCACCCGGGGTGGTTACAAGCGATGCGGGATGAACTGCAGGCTCTGGATGACAACCATACTTGGATCTGGTCCCCCTTCCAGAAGGCAAATAGGCGGTCGGCTCCAAATGGATTTATACAGTCCGTCTCAATGCCGATAACACTCTCCATCGCCTCAAAGCCCGGCTTGTGGCGAAGGGCTTTGCTCAGACATATGACATCAACTATTTTGAGACCTTCTTTATGGTTGTCAAGATGACATCAGTTCGCTTATCCATCTCTCTGGCCGCTCATCATCACTGGTCGCTTCATCAACTGGATGTCAAGAATGTCTTTCTCCATGGCTTTTTTGAAGAAGTATATCTGCAACAGCCCCCCCGGATTTCGTGCCTCAGGAGCCGATTCCCATGTTTTCCGACTTCGTCGCTCTCTTTATGGTCTCAAGCAGTCTCCTCGTGCTTGGTTTGGCCGCTTCAATACCATTGCCACCGCATTTGGACTCTCTCTTGCAGTATCAAAGACCACGCTGCCTTCTACCGTATGACGTCCAACTGCTACATTCTACTGGTGGTATATGTTGATGATATCATCATCACCGGGAGCAACTGCACTGTAATCGCCCAACTCAAGGGGCATCTTCACCACCACTTTCACACTTAAGATTTCGGTTCTCTCACATACTTCCTTAGCATCGAGGTCTCTCATTCTACGAACACCATCTTTCTCTGCCAACGGAAATATGTCATGGATCTCTTGTAGGATGCGGGTTTGAGTCAGACAACTGCCATGGACACTCCTCTTGAGCTTGGAGAACGTTCTCTCTATGACGACACGACACCCTTTCCTCACCCAGAGAGCTACCGTCGTCTTGTGGGCAAACTCAATTACCTCACTATGATACGACCGGACATTGCGTGCGTTGTTGGAAAAGTAAGCCAATTCATGGAGCATCCGATCAAATCTCAATGGGATGTTGTCTTCCGCATTGCCGAGTACATCAAGAAGACCTTGCTCGTGGTCTTCGATACTCACATCACGCTCATCTGAATGTTGAGGCCTTCTGTGATGCTGATTATGTTGGTTGCCTTGCTACCCGAAAGTCTACTTCTGGGTTTGTCGTTTTTTTGGCAGGTAAACTCATCTCTTGGCGCAGAAAAAAGTAGACTGTCGTCTCCAGATCTAGTGCGGAGTCGTCTCCAGATCTAGTGCGGAGTCTGAATACCATGTCATGACCACAGTCGTTATTGAGATCCTTTGACTTCGTCATCTCGTCTATGAGTTTGGCTTCCCACTGCAGACGTCTGCTCATATTTGGTGTGACAATCAGGCAGCCACGAAGATTGCTTTGAATCCCGTTTTCCATGAACGAACGAAACATATCGAGATGGACTGTCACTTTCTTCGCCATCACCTTGAGCAGGACCATATCAGTTTAGGCCACATTCCGATGACAGATCAGCTTGCCGATATCTTCACCAAAAGCCTCCCAGGAGCTCGTCTGAACTCTCTCAATACCAAGCTGGGTATCCACAGCATCAGCGACCCAACTTGAGGGGGGTAGTGTAGAACCTCATTTTATTATAATGGGTATTTCCGAGTCCTACATCGGAATATCCCACATTGTAATCTATATTACCCATCTATAAAAGAATGTCTCCGCCTTACATTGAGGTAAGGGGAATTCGGCGCATCTCTCTTATATCTGTCTACAATTACAATGGAGGAATTCCAGGGAGAGACCACCTCCCTAGAGCAGCAGCCTTGCTGTGGGAAGACGATTCCAGAGAGAGAGAGAGAGAGTAGGAATTCTTGAGTGTGACCACCTCCTTAGAGCAACAGCCTTGCCATGGAAAGGAGATTCCAGAGAGAGTCTTCCTTCCGAGTTCAGCTTCCAAGCAGAGCTCTTCTTTCGGAAATTCATTAATGATCTATCTCCTAGTTGAACCGGCATATATATATAGCCAGACCTACTCCCAACAAACACGCCACATCATCGTAACTGATTTATAACAGGACCTTCCTTCCCCAACTGACTTGCCACATCATCCAAACTGTACTATAGATGAATACCAAACACTAAGAGCATCCCACCCCATCCTTCCTCCTTTGATAAGTATGTGATAGGAATACATGGGCTGGAAATGAGGGGAGATGCTGGACAATAGGGGCTGTTGGTTATGGAGGGGAATCTTTCAGGAGGAGTTTGGGTGGACCAGCTGGGGTTGTTATGGGTTTGTTAGCTGGTTGGACAGCTGGGGAATTTCTGGGGGAATATGCTGGGAATCCTCTAACTGATTCTCTGTGGGGACCAGTTTGTTATTCCCTAGAGGGATTATGCTGGGGGGCCCACAGGTGGTTAGAAGGGGGCTATAAATAAGAGGGCTGGAGAGAGTGGAAGGGGGGGACTGTGTGTGATACGGCCTGGGGCTTGGGACAGGTTGGGGACTGACTCAACTGTAGTGTTTTTCTGCTGTAATTTTCTGCTTTATTCCTTCTGTTTTCCCTCCATTTTCTCTCCTTTATACATTAAGTGCCTCCGCTGGTGTTCTGTTCCTATTAGTATGTATGACAGGGGGATCATCAATCCCTTTGCTGACAATACTTCCAGGTAGATTCTTTTGCTGGAAACTCTTTCCACTCAATGAGCCATAGGCCACGTGGCTGACCTTGCTTCAACTTGGTTGCTAAGATCTCCTCAGGTTCAACCCATTTATTAGAACTAATGTCCCATATTTCAGGTAGTTCTTTCTGCATTGGATAGTCCCCAACAGCCCGTTTAAGCTGAGAAACATGGAATACAAGATGTATTTAGCCGGTTTCCAGCAAGGGAAGTCTGTAAGCCGTAGCCTCCAACTGGTCTAATATTTTGAAAGGCATAATATCTACCAGCCGGCTTAGTACACAATTTCTTGGATTTTGAAGTTTGAACATCGGGCTTATGCATAACAAATACATATTCACTAACTTCATAATTCTTATCCCTCCTATACTTTTTGGCAAAGATATTCATCAACTGTCGAGCTCTTTGTAGATTACTGCTGACGCTCAAAAAACGTGTCCAACATGGATCAAAGAGATAGGGGCGCAGGCTTGCGCAAACTACAAGTTTCGCGAGACCCCTTCCATAGTTGATGCACAACCATCGATTTTTGCGAGCGCGCAACTCCGTTTTGGGCGAATAACGCGCAATACCAATTTCCATGAGCCAGAGGCCTATAAATACCCCTTAGCTTGCCATGTTGGGAATGCTTGGAAGATGGGGGCAAAAAGCGATCGTTTGAGCGCAACTTCGACTTTTGCGACTTACGCAACCTTGCTGAGAAAAATCATGGACTCATGCAGGTGAGAGAAGTTGTGTGAATTATCTCACGTAAGCTTTTAAAAACATTGACAAGCATTTAAGATTGGATCGCCCAACCACCCTTATGAAGAACACCCTTCATGGAGGTCATGTTGCCTCACCCAACTAGAGGTCTTAAGCAACCTATAGTTTGCGCCAACTCATGTTGCTTGTGAGCATATGATGCCCCCTTTGCGGAGACAAACTTTCGTAAGAGTGATGTCATGCTGGAACCCTGTCCGTCAAATTTTGGGATTCGTGCAAACCCCTTCCGCGCGACCTCCCTGCTTCTCACCTGCATGAGTCCATGATTTTCCTCAGCAAGTTGTGGAAGTTGGAGTTGCGCTCAAATGTCCGCCTCTTCCTCCAATCATCTAAGCATTCCCGAAATGATGAGTTGAGGGGTATTTATAGGATGTGAGACACACGGGGGTTGTCCAATCTTCACGGCGTAGGACGGAAGATAAAGAATAAGGGACGAGTTTGGTGGATGCAAATAGGTAACCAATGCTAAGTAACGTGACCTATTATTTAGACAAACTCCCAAAGTGGATGAGTGAATCCAATCTACACAACGACGCACTTGGATCATGGCATGAATTGAGAGCTTTGTGATCTTGGGTCGCCGATCTAATAAGCAGATCAACAAGGTGAGAATACACAAGAGCAAGGGAAGAGAAATCGTTCCTCACACAACGGAGAGAAAAATAAACTTGTAGAGCCTTTTTATTAAAAATCATCAACCCTCCTACAAGTTCCATGAGGATGGCTATTTATCGCAGAATTAATACAACAGTCAATGGTTTAATCCCACAATTTCAATGGTCAATGGTCAATGTTCATAAAGAGACTTTCTCATAAAAGTTAGTCCAAGTTGAAAAGTGTTTCTTGAAAAAATCGGTCAAGTCAAAAAAGTTACTTTTCGTGAAAACTTGCACACCTTTTACTTTGACATTTGACTTTGACCTTGACTTTTGGCTCTGTCGGCCTTTGAACGTCTTTGACTTTGTGTTTGATTGTGTCTTTGACTTTGACTGCACCTTTGACTGTGACTTGGACTTTGAATTTGACTTTGATTTCATTGCCACTAATCACAAATTTGGAGATTCTTCACATGGGCCAGACTTCCAAATTCGTGTAGCCACCTTCTTTGGATGTGATGCAACATATTTGGGGTTGAATAAGTGATATTATGGGTCCATTTGATCCATCCATGCGTGGCGAGATGTCTCGGGCCTTTTTTGCACCAAGATGAGCACCCATTATGTCTTTCAACCTCTATTCTTCCATACATCATTAGACCTTGAAAATCCTACTCCTCATCATGTGTAATCGGCTCGGTGCCTTTGACCGAGTTCACATCATCCTCCCCTTCTTGAAAAGGAGTTGCCCTTGACTCTTTCTCCTCCACACCCAAATAAAGAGAAAGATTGGAAACATTGAATGTAGCATTAACAACACACTCACCTGACATCACAATCTTGTACACATTATTAATTTTCTTGAGCACTTGAAAGCTCTCTCTCTTCGGGGTATAGGATTTAACTTTCTTTTGTCAGGAAAACTTCCTTTTTGTAAGTAAAGACCTACCAATCCACCAGGATCAAATGTAACCTGTTTCAAACCCTTAATTGCTCGATTTATGCATTGTGGGGTCGCCCGCTCAATACCTCTACTGGGTGGCAGACATGGTGGCGCCTCTTTTGGAAAAACACCATTATACTCCTACAACAAAGACTCAATAATATGTTGCAAGGGAGATGTTAATTCATTTGTGTTCACCTTCATGTCTTTGTACATAAGTACTGAAATGTTTTGCCAAGAAATCAAAACATCCTTAACCTTACTCTTTTTTGCCAACATGACACTTTTCTCCTCTGATTCTTTTTTCCCTCTTGATTTTCTTTACTCTATTGCTTTTCTTCTCTCATTTTCTCTTCCCTCATTTTCTCAATTTTCCTTCTCTCTCATTTTTTCTTGATCACTCATTTGTTTATTTTCTCTCAGAATTGGATCTTCGATGATTTGTTTGGGGGAGAGAGAGATGAGGTTTATGGATTCCCCTCGAAGTATAAAAGATTGACGATTTCATAAACCATCATG
The DNA here is from genome assembly GCA_963277665.1 of Viscum album. NCBI lineage: Eukaryota > Viridiplantae > Streptophyta > Magnoliopsida > Santalales > Viscaceae > Viscum > Viscum album. Next base: position 597,534,643 of record OY728132.1, on the reverse strand, counting down.
AGTAACATGTCGATCGTACTACCATGATTGTCTGAGCAGCAAGTGACACGCTTTCATCGGCACAACATCGCACAACACCTCATCTTTGTACTTACCAATGCTGAACAAAACCTTCTCTTGCTTGGTGACCTTCAACTTTCCACAGTCATTCAACCACTGAAGTTGATATGGATGTTGGTGCTTCATGTTGGTTGTCCCAACTTCTCTACCAATTCAGTGCTCGCCACATTGCCGCAACTTCCTCTATCAATAATGACACTGCATACCTTTCCACGGGTTTGGCAATGTGTATGGAAAAGGTTCTCCCTTTGCTTCTTTTCTCCGACTGTCATTTGTGCACTAAGCACTCTTGTAATAAGGAGCTCGCCTTCTTCAACGAATTCAACATTATCAATGTTTGTCGAACGCTCTTCTTTTTCCTTGGATGTCTCGCCTTTGGTTTCCCATTCTCCAAACTTGTTGGTTGTCCTAGTTCGTTGGTTTGGGCATCCACTTGCGAAACATCCAACATCCAACATCATTGTTTCTTGTCTGGTTAACATCAACTTGAGTTTTCTTAGGTGGAAGAATTGCCTTGTGACTCTTACGATCAACCACCTGATTTGATGTTCCTCCAATCTCCTTCGTATTTCACAATGGAGTTAAAGGGGTAGTAGGTTTCTGCATGTTGACCCTCCTTTTATTTGTTGCTCGATCTTGGTAGCTTGGTGGATTATATCTTGTATCTCCACATGGTGGTACATATCCACTTGATTGGCAATCTCCTGATCGAGTCCGTGTAAAAATCGTGCCGTGGTTACCTTTGGATCCTCCTCCACATCCGCTCAAATCATTGCAATTTGCATCCCCTTGTAGCAATCCTCTACAATCTTACTCCCTTGGGTAAGTCGTTGAAGCGTGTTGTGGAGATCCTTGTGGAAGCATGAGGGAACAAAGCGCCTCCTCATAGTCAACTTCATCTCTTCCCAAGTATGGATTGGGCGTCCTCAATATCAAACTCTCTCTTTTTGAACTTGATCCCACCAAATCAGTGCATAATCAAAAAATTCAAGGGCTTCAAGTTTTACCTTTTTCTCATCGGAATTGGAATGTTAAGAAAACACTTGCTCAATCCGCATTTCCACACTTGCTCAATCTTTTGGCTTTGTTGGTTTTCTAGGTTGTCGATCCTCTCGTGCAACCCCTCTAATTTCTGATCAAGAAGCATCTCGAAATGGGTTACCAAAGCTTGCATTTGGAGTTGCGAAGCTTCTGGTGTGGGTGATCTACTTCGGCTTCTCCATTGCTAGAATCAACAATTCCCTTCCCACAAACTCCTGCCATGATAATTTACACACACTCGTGCGTAGAAACACACACAACCACATGAAGATACACACACAAACTCACACTCGCTGAGACACACACACACGCGCAAGGATACTGTTAGAAAAATGAAAATCAGAAGTTTATTACAGAGGATGGTGGAGGAAGAAAACAAGAGAGAAGGGAAGAGAATTCAGCGGAGGAGACACACACTCTCTCTCTCTCTCTCTCTCTCTCTCTCTCTCTCTCTCGCCCCAAGCATCCAAGCCGTTGCAAGTATATTCCCCACTAACTCTTCCGTTAACCCCTCCCCGACTTCTTATAACCTCTGCCTGGAGTAGTCTTCCCAAAACAGACTGGGCGGGGGGGGGGGGGGGGGGACCACCCTGACCTGTTGGAGGGAAGGCCGGGACCACCCTAAGCCGCTGGGGGAGGGGCCGAGACCGATTTGCTCCTCCTGGAATAGACCTTCCAGGTCCTAGGATCTTCCCTTACACTAACACTGCCCCTTCTGGTATATCAGTTTTGTCCCCAAGACTGCAATAGGGGAACTGATTGCGGAGGTAGAAATTGTCTTCCCAAATGGCGTCATCTGCTGAGTGACCCTTCCACTTGACTAGCCATTGAGGTGTGGTTACATTGCCTTGCTGGACGGTGCTCTGAGAGAGGATGGTGTCCAGCTCCGAGTCGTTCGCGGGAGGAGCATCCAGGCCTGGAGGAAGAGTGGGTAGCAAGGCCTGGGTACCAATAGCCTTTTTGAGTTGCAACACATGGAAAATCGGGTGGATCCATGCGCTTGGAGGCAAGTCAAGCTGGTAAGCAATTGGGCCGATTTGGCGCTGCACCGTGAAGGGACCATAGAACCTGGGAGATAGCTTCTGGTTGAGTCGATGAGCAATGGACTGTTGTTGGTGAGGGCGTAATTTCAAGTAGACTTGGTCCCCAACTTGAAAAGAGGCTTCTCGGTGACGACGATCAAAACGCTGTTTCATGTAATTTTGAGCACGGGAAAGGTGGTGTTTGAGTTGGTTAAGGGCTTCATCACGATCCCGCAAAGCATGGGTGGCTGCTTCAATCTTGACTTCAATGGGAAGAAAGGAAATGATGGTAGGAGGTGGCCGCCCATTAATCACCTCAAAAGGGGTGGATTGAATTGACACTTGCCACGTGGTGTTGTAGGAGAGTTAGTCCAAGGTAACCAAAAAGACCAATTTTGTGGTTGTTCGCCAGCAAAACAACATAGGTAAGTCTCGAGGCAGCGATTTAACACTTCAGTTTGTCCATCCATTTGTGGATGATAGGCGGAACTCATGCGGAGAGTGGTGCCCTGTAGCTTGAATATCTCTTTCCAGAAATGGCTTAGAAACAGCGGATCTCCGTCACTAACAATCGATTTGGGCAGACCATGGAGTTGGACAATTTCTTTAGAAAAAATATCAGCCACAGCCTTCACAGTTAAAGGTTGCTTTAAAGTAATAAAGTGGGCATATTTGGATAGTTGGTCAACCACTACCAAGACCACAATGAAACCCTTTGACTTGGGCAGCCTGGTAATAAAATCTGCCGATATATCCTCCCAAATGGAATCCGGAACCTCCAAGGGCTGCAACAGGCCCGCGGGAGATAGAGTTGAGTATTTGTATCGTTGACAAGTTTCACATTGTTGGACATAGTTCAAAATTTGTTGACGCATGCCGATCCAATAAAGATTTGCAACGATCTTCCTGTAAGTCCTGTAATAGCCTGAATGTCCTCCCTGAGGAGAGACATAAAATTCTTTTAACAATTGTGGAATCCAAGTGAAAGTAGCAAGGAGTACCAACCACCCCTTATACATCGAAACCTCTTGAGAATAAGAAAAACTTTTTGGAGCTTTGTTTCCTGATTGCAGTTGGATAATTTTTTGAAGGGAAAGTTCGTTGTGCACTCCTGCTGTTAAGTCTCCTCTTGCCAAACTGGGGAAGATTTGTACAGCTGGAGTTCCGAAATATCTTGCTTTTGGGAGAGGGCATCGGGGTTGGTTTTCCTTGGCTTGTATTTAACATCAAAATGATATCCCAACAGCTTAGCAATCCAGCATTGCTGGTCTGCTGATGCTATCCGCTGCTGCAAAAAAAAAAAATTGAGACTTCTTTGATCAGAGTAAACTGGAAAGTACCTGCCCAAAATTTAGAGGCGCCAATGTTGGATGGTCAGGACCAAGGCCATGGTCTCTTTCTCATAAGTTGATTTTGAGAGATTTTGGTCCAATAGAGCTTTGCTGAAATAAGCAATGGGTTGGCGGTCTTGCATGAGGAGGACTCCTACTCCTTGTCCTGAGGCATCACACTCGATTTCAAACATTGTTGAGAAGTTGGGTAGGGCCAATGATGTGATGGTTTGCTTTAAAATTTCAAAGACATCCTGAGCGGCTTGAGTCCAAAGATAACTTTCCTTTTTAGTCAACTTTTTAAGAGGCCGGACAATCTTGCCATAGTCCTGAATGAACTTCTAATAATAGCCGGCCAACCTAGAAAACCGCGGATTCCCCTAACTGAAGCTGGTCGTGGCCAATCTTGGACTGCCTGGATTTTTATTGGATCCATAGTAACCCCTGTGTATGGCCTAGATAATCAACTTCTTGTTGAGCAAACGAGCATTTCTTCAAGTTGACAAAAAAATGTTGATCCTGCAAAACCTGTAGGACAACTTTCAAGTGCTGCAAATGGCTGCTCCACCCCCTGCTATAAATTAGAACATCATCAAAGAATATGAGAATGAACTTACGAAGTTGGGGTCTGAATAGGTCATTCATAACGGCCTGAAAAGTTGACGGAACATTAGTGAGGCTGAATGACATCACCAAGTATTCATAGTGACCGTTATGAATTCTAAAGGTTGTTTTTTCCACATTTGTATCGCACATTCTGATTTGGTGGTAGCCCGATCGAAGGTCGAGCTTAGGAAAGTAGGTGGCCCCATGCAGTTCATCTAAGAGCTCTTCAACAACTGGAATAGGAACTTTATCAGGAATCGTTACCTTGTTGAGGGCGTGATAGTCCACACACATCCGAAATGATCCATCTTTTTTTTTTGACAAGCAGTATGGGACTAGAATAGGCACTGGTCCCGGCTTGGATAGTACTCGATTGCAGCATCTCCTGAACCTGCTTTTCACGGTGTCCGTGAGGGAAATATCCCACATACTGTATCTCTGGGTGGTGAGGAAGCAGAGAGGCCAGATATTCAAACTGTTCAATGTATTCAGGGACCGAACCTTGCTTGTATAGCGCCGCGAGTTCCTCATAAGGATTCTGAATTTCTAGTCCGCTGAAGCGTTCTATAAGCTCTTCTTTAAACGTTTGCCAAGATACTTCCGGGTGAGCTTCATTGAGGATAGTGAACCAATGAATTGCAACTCCTTCCATGCTTACTTGGACGAGGGCTACCTTTACATCCTCCGGAGTTTGGTTGATGCAGAAGAATCAGTCGGCTTGTGCAATCCATCCACGCGGTTCTTGGCTGTCAAAATGCGAGGCCGAAGTATCTGGCTCCATTGGCGGATGCGCCTCCTCCCGAAGCGGTGCCTTCTCCAGGCGCCGCAAGGAACCAGCGATCTCGGTCATCTCTTCGGTTGTCTTCTGTTGGTTCTGCAACAAATTTTCCATTGAGGAGGCCAAGTCTGAAAGGGCAAACTCGAGTCTCCCCATTCGCTGCTCAACTCCCTCCAAACGAGATTGCTGACGTGTTTCCGCGGCCATGGTGCAGTGGAGTGGAGCTGCGTAAGGGTCCTGGGGGAGCTGCGCAAGGGTTCTGGGGGAGCTGTGTAAGGGTCCTGGTGGCGCGCCTCCTGCGTAATGTTCTGACAGCGCTCTCCTCCTCCCTCAGAAGAATTATCTGGCAGGCTGGACCAAATGTTAGAGAAATGCAATTCAGAAATTTATTAGTGGATGGGGGAGGAAGAAAACAGGAGAGAAGGGAAGGGAATTTAGCGGAGGAGACTCCCTCCCTCCCTCCCTTCCTCCCTCCGTCTCGCCCCAAGCCTTCAGGCCGTTACAAGTATATTCCCCATTAACTCTCCCACTAACCCCTCTCTGCCTTCTTATAACCACTGCCTGGTGGGGTGGGGGGACCCTGATCTGTTGGAGGCAAGGCTGGGATCGTACTAAACTGTTGGGGGAGAGACCGATTTGCCCCTCCTGGAATAGACCTTCCAGGTCCCAGGATCGTCCCTTGCTCTAAGGTACACACTCACTCACACTCGAGATGTACACCGATACACACACACACTCACACACTCACACACTCACACACACTCTCTAAGGCACACACTCACTCACACTCGAGATGTACACCGATACACACACACACACACTCTCGAAGGCACACACTCACTCACACTCAAGTTGTACACTGATAGAGTGAAGATTAGAGTAGGAGAGAGTGTGTGCTGAATATGTCAGAAATTCTTACCAAATCAGGTATATGAGCAGAGTACAGACTAATCGGACTACACTCCTGAATGGGCTCCCCTTTTCAGGCCAAGGCTCCGCGCCCCCTCCTGTCAGGATCAGTTCCCTGTCATTTATACCCCTCATACCCCTCAACCCAAACGTATAGGCACAATTACATCACTGCCCCTGGCTTAAAACAGCCCTGACCCTGAACTCCCTTATCAAACACCCCTCCTATGATAAGTATACAACATCGGGGGTTGGGATTGGCCCCCCCGTACTGCCGGCAAGAGGCTCCTCCTCCACAACTCTATCAACACACACAGACACACGCGCGCGCGAAGTTTTTGCTTGTTTCTCTCCACTCCCAACGCTCAATTCAAATCCCCACACACAAAGTTTTTGCTTGTTTCTCTACACACCCAACGCTGAATTCAAATCCCTTTGTTTTTGCGTGGATAAACGATGGAAAGGAAGGGCTGAAAGGTGGGTAAAGGGTGGAAAAACATGTTAGATACTTCCATTCTATCTTGAGAATCGATTTGTTTAATAACCTAGTTCTTCTTCATGGACCCAGTTTGGATGAACCAACCATTATTGAGAGCTCGGACAATAATGGAACTGTCAAATTACAAAGAAACGATGCAATCTCAATAGAATCCCCTTGAATCACAGGGAGCGTAACTCCTAGCTCCATTAAAAAAAATAATCATGTTGGATTATGCTTGTCGGTTTTGGGTTGTTTGGCTTATTCCTTTATACTGTATTCAGTTTCCATCTTAGTTCCATTTCTTGGGACTGGATTGAGATGATAATGGGTTCGATTTGGAATGTTTGAGCCCTAACCTGTTTAATTTTACAAAACCCGCACCCATTTATAGCCTGCTTGTTTTTAAAATGCATTATTTCAATCCTATCGTATTATGTTTTGAAAGACCTTTTTAACTATTTCAACCTGTTAAAACTATTCATTTATAACTTCAAAATTTCAAATTTCATTTATAAATCTAAAATGAATGACTCAAGTTAAATAAGTACATTTTATAATCTTGTTATCATCTAAAAATATATAATTAATAAAGTAATAATAATTAATTTAATCAGATTCGTATTTAGAATTCATTTATAAATCTAATATGAATTGAACTCAAAATAAATTAGCATACAGCAACAACAAATTTTTTCATCATAATAAATTAACATATTTTATAATTTTACTATAAAAATTTATATTTAATAAATTAATAATAATCAATTTAATCGGGTTTGGGTTGAGGGTATCCCGAGACTATTATCCGAACTCTACCTGAATATTAATTGGGTTTTGAATTCATGAAACCTGATCAACCGCTGCCCTAACCCTAATTATTCAGGCCGGGTAGTGTGGTATCTGGTTAACGAATATCCGTTGTCATCCCTATCTCATTGTGTTGTCTAGATTTATGTATAACCATTTAATGAAAAATCGATTGAAGTTATTTTTTCATGCAGGACATGGAATCTATTGTGGAGACAATGATGCAGCAGCTCTTGTCTAAAGAGATTCTTTATGAACCCATGAAGGAAATCAGTGAGAGGTATCCAAAGTGGCTGGAGGAGCACGGAGCTGGATTGAGCCAACTGGACCATGATCGTTTTTCTCACCAACATGGGCTCATCAAAGATCTGATTGCTGTTTATGAAAACGACTCTGCAAACTTCACGAAGATAGTTGAAATCATGCAGAAAATGCAAGAATGTGGCCAACCACCAAATGATATTGTGCAGGAGCTCGCTCCAGACTTTGATCTTGCTAATCTTGGACAGCTGTAAGTTCATCTATTTCCTATCAACAAAGAAGTCACACTTTAATTAATTTAGTCTTGATGCTAATTTTTGGTGTGTGGCCTATTTTTTTTCTTCATACAGACAATTAGTAAAGGAAAAATGACATTTTTTCCCTTTGTGTGTTTTGGCTTGTGTTGCAGGTCACCAGATGAACGATCGAATTGTTCGATTATGTGAATGACCTTTGAATGTATATTATTCTGGTAAAGAAAAAAAGTGTTTGGTTTGATTTCTTCCTTCATTGAATTGCATGATGTGGGTTTGGTTATTTAAAATGGTGTATATGATGGCCAGTTAACAAAACTATGTTTGGTTTCAGATAATGTTTTGAAAATTGTTACGAGAATATGAAAAAAGTGGAGATGTATTTTATCTTTCTTACATCATTGCTTTTCATGTTAATAAACTAAAAAAACAAAGCGTTTTCATTTTTTTTTCATGCACTAAAACAAACAAGGCTCGGGAATTTTGTAATTCTCCGAGGAAGCAGCAGTTATGCGACAAAATTGAGAGAATAAATGATTTTTCTTATTAGGGTGGGGTAAAAAAAATGTTTAAAAAAATGGGGGAATGATGATACAGAAAAAGGGAAAATAATTCGATTCAAGCATCCCGAGGTGCGATCCAGTGCCTGCCGTTTACGAAGCTCTTCTTGAGAAATGGATGGGCCGTGTCGAAGTCCAGCTCCCGAGCCCACGACTCCCCCCGTACGGCCCAATATCCAGGACCCCACCCCTTGTACGTCCCGAAGAACGCTGTCCTGTGCAGCCATCATCACAATAATAAAATAATAACAATAATTGAGGGGTGATCATAATGAGAATTATACCTGTTCTTGTTGCTGAGGGGGTCCCAGTAATCCCAGCCGCCGGGGGCCACCACGTCATCGAAATAGGTGAAGGAGTAGACGATCCGGGAGTACTGCCCCATGGCCCGCCCCACGGAAACCTGACCCGTACCCGTAACCCGACAACCCACGAACGCGAACCCCGTCTTCTCCTCCGGCGACCCCCGCCCCTGCGCCGCTATCGACCCGAACCGCCTCGCGATCGAGCGCACCTCGCACGCCTGCAACAAACATAAAAAAAAATCCATTATTATCTCTATATATAGAGATTGTTATTTTAATAATAAAAAAGATAATATTAAGAGGATGGACGAACTTTGTAGAGGGAGCGGCCGTTGCCGAAGATGAAGTCGATGGAGCCCTCGATGTAGCACTCCTTGAAGTAATGGCGGCCGACGTCGTCGCAGAGCGTGTCCTGAGCGCCGTAGAACCCGCACCCTGAGAAGAAAGCCTTGTCGCCGGAGATCCGAAACGCCACCGCCTGCCCGCCCTGCATCCCAGGTATCGGCGCCGGCGCCGTGTTCTGGATTGCAAATTCGTCATTGATTTTTTTTTTTGAAGGATTAAAGTAGGACCGTTAAAAAAAAAAATGATAGCAAAAAGCTGTCCTGCAATAATTTTTTCCAACGCCTTTCCTTGCAACGAAATAAAACATGTTTTTTTTTATAAAATATTTTCATTTATTAAATTTTCGAGGTCTTAAGAATATTTAAGGTGCTGCGAATGATTTGTTATTTGTTAATGGACCTCCCTGTAAAAAATCAGTAGATGCATTAGAATTTTTTATCAAATAAATAATATTAATATTAATATTAATAATAATCTCAACATACCCGGAAGCTGAGGTTTCTGGCCGAGAAATAATCAGCTAGAACGGTGACGGAGGCCGACTGGTACGTCCGCAGCTGCTGGCCGTTTCTTCCCCGATCGCTGGCGCGGTCGTGCCACTCAATCACCGTGGAATCCCGGCCGTCCCCTTGAAACGTGATGTACGGCTTCGTCGCCGGCACCACCACCTTCTCCCTGCTCCGCCGCCACACACAATCACAAAAATAAGTCTTAAAAAACGAAAACTAATTCTGCGGGTGGCAGTCTTCTTATAATGTGTTCGGTTGGGCTCACCTGTAAAACCCGGCATTGATTCGGATGAGAACGTTGACGTTGTTATTCTCGTCCACGGTATCGACGGCGTCCTGGACGGAAACGAAGTCGCCGGCGCCGCCGGAATCGACGAGGATGTGGCGGTGGACGGAGGGCCGCGTCCATCTGTGGCGGCGGGGGTGGGCCGTGGAGTTGTCGCCGTCGCCGTCGCCGGGGCCGGGGCCGGGGCAAGGAGTGGCGGCGAGCTCCGCGGGCAATGGCGGGCGCGAAGCGGTGATCGAACCCAGGAAACTGAGCGAGATGAAGATGCAGAACAAAGTGATTGCCGCCATTAATGAAGCTTTGATCGAAGGACGGCGAGGGAGAGTCGAGGGAATGTATGTGTTTTTTATAGAGTGAAGCGGCAAAGATGAAGAAGCAAAGGGTGGGGTCCGTGCAACGGTCACTTTTCTTCTCCTATGCCGTTGGATTTGGAGGGACACGAAGTGACCTGTGAGCTGAGAGCGTAAGTGTTCACATGGGAATGAACCCCCCGGCACTAGATTTGGCTGATTTAATAATAAGGTAGAAATATGAGTTCTCAGTCCAAATGTTATTATTATTATTAGTAAAAATGATTTATTAGTTTTTTAATTTCTTATATTTTTAAAAATATTTCTCAATTGCATAATTCAAAAAAAAAAAAAACATAAAATATTTTATTGGATTCACGCCCGCACTAAAACCCACAATCGACCACTGTATAACAACTACAATAGTTTCATCTTCCAATACATTATCTCATGATGCATGGTGAATACAAAACGACACTGATTTAGTAAATGAGATAAAAAAAAACACATCATAATATAATCATGCCACTGTCTTATTTAAATATTGAAACAACCAAGCCCCTTCAACTTGCATAAGCACCCCCACCAACCCATGTTGTCCTCAAGTCCTAGCCAACTAAGTACCTCAAGCATGTGCTCAAATGATCACTTATCAAACTAACAACTGTACTCACATGCCAACACATGCTCTTTTAGTGTGCTCTATCATCAGAGGTCACCTTTATTGACATCACTTCAAGTCAAACACGCTTAATTGTAAAGTTCTAATCAGACAATCTCCTAAAAAAACATCTATCTTGTTGATATGGGTAGTACTAATTAGTCTTTCAAGTCCCTATTTTCTAGAGGTGTTATATTCTCCCAACGTTTTGAGAATCCAAGGTGGATCGTGCAGTAACCTTGAGAAGGGGGAGGGGAAGGGGGGGGGGGGGGGAATCAATGATGACCAACTTTTACCGATTATATTCAACTTAAACTCTTACTTTAAATTGATCGCTATCAATTAAGATGTATGGATCTTTAGAAACTTTTTCTCACCGCTTTACCCTTATGCTATGCAAATGATATAAGGAAAACAACACATAAATATTTTTACAAGGTTTGGTCTCAGTGTGAGAATCTACATCCTTGCCATGACGACTCCCATCAGACCATAAATTCTTCCACTAATAATCTTTACATCAATCACAAGTGATGAGTATTTATACCGCATCCCATAATTGTGCTCTCCTGAAAAGACCCATCTATCTCCCAATAGGAAATTACACCAACTCCTGCAAGTTAAAAACTTTGCTTATCTTTAGAGGCAACATAAGATAAACATGTAAGCAGCTCACTGAAAACTTCGTCCAGAAGATCTCTGTCCAACAACTCCGTCCGGTGCGACTTATTCTGACGTGCCTCTGCCTTCGTTTAGCATGACTCCATTCGAAAGATCTATGTTCGATAACTCCGTCCAGTGTGACTCTGTCTGGTGTGCCTCTGCCTTCGTTTGGTATAACTCCGTCCAATGCACCTCACCCTCCGTCCGATGCGCCTATAAACTCCACGCCTCAATATTCTACACCTCAACCTTTGTTCGGTATTCCTCTGTCTGGTGCACCTTGAATCAATTTGCACAGACCAATACCTATGCCCGATGCAATCTCTGGTTGTTGTACCTACGACCAGTAAAACTCAGTCCAATGTATCTGATCAAAACATATGACCGGTACACCTCTTATTGGTACCTCTGTTCGGTGCCCCTTCTTCAACCAAGTATTTCCTTGGTTGGAACCCCACACTGCTCTGAAATCATCTGCACTTTGTGTAATATCTCGAGATTTTAAAAGAAAAACTATGTTCAAGATACACAACACCAAGCTTAAACAAATCACAAAATATTATTATATGACCATTATAGTCAAACCGTTAAATTGATGGGTAATGAATATGATTAACCAAATTATGAACTATATATAAAGGTCCTAAATCAATTCAAAATGTATTGATTAATTCTTAGGAAATAATCACGCGATTTTTAGTAAATTCATTTTAGTAAATTCTATTTTGAATTAGTTTTAAAATATCATTAGTTCCTTTTGATTAAAAAATAAATCAATTATGGTTTTTGAAATGAATTTTATACTTGAATTTTGTATAGACATTTTATACTTAAAAGGACATTTTTCCCTCAAAAACCGTTATTCATCGCGTTTAACCGATTTAATTTTAAATTAAATTATGTCACTTCTGTGTTTTGAATCTTGAAAAATGGATTTCATATTTGGAATCAGTGGGTCCAAATTTGGTAAATATGTCCCTTTTATATTTAGACATTATGAATAGTAACCTTAGTAAATTTTGTTGCTATGGTCAATGTTAAATCAAGTAATTAAGGTTAAAAATAAAATGATAATGCAAACATCTGGTTTTTGCCTTGTAAGACTTTGAAATATTTTTATATATATTTCCAGAGCTAAGCACTGAGATGACGTGCGATTCCGAGACCCAATGTGTCTGTAATTAATTTTATAAAAATATTAAATTATTTTATATTATGTGCACATATTTCTTAAAGAAAAAAATAACTCTTAAACAGAAGCTCGAATCAGAAATTTGAGGCCATGATTGAGTCTGAAATGCGGTGTTTACCCTAAGTGCGATTTAAAATAGGTCGGCGCGGGGCGTTCAGACACCCCACTTGTTGGCGGCACATTCAGTGGATTAATTAATTCATTTTGGCCTCCATGGAGAATTCTTTAGGGTTATCCACATAAACCCTTAGATAATTCCAGAGATTTCCTTCTTTTGTTGGCGGATCAAATCGAACGATCATGAAATGCCGGATCAGAGAAGATCGGGACACATCGAACGCAACAGCTTCATTCGATTGTTGGCGAGCACGTTCTTCGACGAAGAACGATCCAATCACCATGTAGGACCCGTCAACTTGTGGAATAAACCCATTTTGATTAAATTGATTGAGCATATCAATTTCTTTCTTGGATTTGCGCTTGAGCATGCACCCGTGTATTGAAATCTTAATTGATTATTCTTGTTTTCTAACCCCGGATGCCCCATCATTGATCGTTATCCAAGAACGCTTGACAACAATCATTTAAACAAATTTTTTGGTGCTTTTCTACCTCGTTTTCTTTGCGTTCGTCGCTGGTTGGACTCCGCGGTCCCGATTCAACATTGCTGGGTGATACTGAGCTCAACCGGACCCCCAGAATCACAACAGTTTCACAAATGAGGCTCGAATCGACGAATCAAGCACATATCTGGGATGCTTACAGGCTGTGGATGATCGTTTAAACGATCAGAGGCTAGATCTTCAACGGTGGAAGGTTCAGGATGTGCGGCGGCGTACAGGTTCACACGAACTCAACTAGATTTGAGTTTTCCAGCCACCAGAGGGTCGAAATCCACTGGTCGGAGTCAGATTCACAAATCTCGGCTGGAGATAGGGCCGAAATCAAAGGCAAAGACTGAATTCAAGGTGCGAATCACAAATCTGGATTTTTGGGAAAATCCTAACTACACATTGTGTACAAAGATGAACACACGACGTGTAACCTCTTGGTTGTGACAACTAGAGTTTCATCAAATCATAAGGATGACACGACGTGTAGCCTTTCTACACGTCGTGTACTTTGTCCTTGGGTGGATGAGCCATGTGATGGATCATACAGGTGACACCCCGTGTGGGAGTACACAGCCAGGTACACAGTTGTGTACCAAAGTACACGGACACGGGGTAAAGTACACGATCGTGTACCGAAGTACACGGACATAGCCCGATCTCGGATAGCTTGGACACGTCATGTAGACCACATGCATGGAGTGTACTATTACATGGATTGGGAGCTGTGTACCTCCAGGGACACGGCCATGCAATGGAGTGGGACTACATGCTATGTGGGTCCCCTCTGATTAGCCACTAAATGAGGCTAATATTCATTGTTAATATATATAATATTCATGCGCTTTATTATTCATAAACATCATTTTAGTGCATTTTACACTTTGAACATCATTTCACATTATGATTGTAATTCCTTCTTAAAATGCACCATTATGTGGTACATTTTTGAACATCATTTAAAGTACCAAATAATCTTGATTTTATTTTCATATTTAATTTTCAGGTTTCTAATTATATTGGGAACAATTCATACTTGTGGAGTGTTGGAAGATTCACATTGGAAGACCACCAAAATGGGATTTCATGCAAACAATTCTGGAGAAGGTAGATTGGACACTATCCCACTGATGAGAATGTGGGGCCCAAAATATAGGCCCAATTTGCCCAAATTTTGTGGGATGCTAGAAGAGATATAGAGGAACAAATCATTCTTCAGGATCCAATGCTAATTCAATCTTCATGGTGGTTATTAAGGTGGCCCAATTTGGAGATAAAATTCTGGGTCAGATTCTGAGGCCCATAAAATCAGCCCACCAATTTAATCATATCTCGAAAACCACATATTCATTTGGGATGAAATTTTACAGAGAGCTAGGGGACATTCGGAGCTTCATTTTTGTCTTCTATGGACCACTCCAATTCGGCCATCTAGAAGGTCTTCCAGACGCCTCTGTTCGGTGGAAGCAAGCTGGCTGCAACTTCGGGTCAAGGGTGGAAAAGTCTCCTCTCTCTTACTTTCCACCACCCTAGGCCTACCATACTCAAGTGAGATCATTTGTACTGTTGGGATCTCTACCCAAGCCTCTTGAAATGCCTATTCAAGTTTGTCTTTCACATGTAAGTTGTTCAATTCACTTTAGTTTTCTAATAAAAGTTATTCTTCTCATCTTATTCTATTGTTCTTAATATCATTTTGATACCGTTGGTTCAAGGTGTGAATTTATTCACACCAAAACTTGTGAAATTATCACACAACGGTGGAGTGATCGTTATTTCAGTGTTTTTTTACTTCTCTATTTCCTCCCTCACGAGTCTACTTCCCGCTTCCATTGAAACCATAGAATCAATGGAGGGATAAACCACTTGTGAGTTGATACAAAGGAGTAGAAAGGGGATAGATTGGATGTTATTTATCACCCCATTAATGTATAATCACTTCTTTTAATTGAGATTTTTATTTGATGATTTTAAAACTTCTTCGTCCTTGTTGAATTTTAAGGCCACATACTTCAAGTGATAATACAAACCTTTACCTTGGAGTGATCATAAATTTGATCCTCCATGTGTATAGGTGATTAGTATTTTGGTGCGTTGGTATAAAATTAGTAAGTGATGAAGTTATTTGATCTCCTTAAATGAACTCATCTCAAATATAAGAAATTGAAATAATTGAAAAGTGAATACGTCCAATCCACCCCAAGTGATAACCTAGGATCAACTCATTATTTTAAATTGAATTCACTTAAGTCTCTTAGAGTTCATTTAAAACCATATTAAATCAACCCAAGTTGTCCACTTCATAGCCAAAAACAATCTATAGAATGTACGTGTCTGTAGGTTACTTCTTAGGTCTCCGAGGATTCGACAACCCAAGCTAGACCACAAGGACCGTTCTACCTTCTTCTCTTGGGTAAATTTGAGCGTGAATCAAATTTTGGCACCGTTTTTGGGGACCTAAGTAAGTTATCTTAGACACTATCATCCTTTTTTTCATCCCACTTCTCTGTTCTCACCCCCTCACTCCTATGGAATACAATTTTGAACAAATCTAAACATGGGGAACCTCTCCCTACTTTGACTACCCCACACCAGTTATGATGTACAATGAACATCCTAGTTTATATTGGTGGGACAATCAAAAAATGATTGAGCCACAATATTTTAACTCCTATGATTCACAAAACATTCCAACCTATAATGATTTTCAATCACAACAAGGCCAATCAGAACATCCTCCTATGGAATTCCAACAACTCAATTATCCTTCTGGAATAGACCATCTGTCTCAACCCCTTATCCATCCTAATCCACATCCATTACTTGAAAAACTATTTCAACAAATGGAGATAATGAATTTTGAGGTTTCATCAGTGAGATTATAACTACAAACCTTGAGAAGGTTATGGAACCCATTCCCACTCATGCTATCCCTTCCTCGTCATTGATAAAAGAATCTTTTCTACCACAAACCTCTCATAAATTTATTGAAGAATAATCCTTTGGATTTGGTATAGATAAAGAGGATAAAGGAATTTTTTAAGGGTTTTTAAATCAAGAGAAAATTGATTTTTTGGATTCAAAAGAGGAGAATTTGACATCATGGATTGAGTCTCATGAATATAACTCCATTAATGTTTTTTCAAAAACACCGATCACTGAACCATTAATAGAAATCACAAACTTTGAGTCCATACCCATTCCCAACACTGATCATTCCAATTTGGTAGTTGAATATTCTATTCAAAAGGAACTAATTCTGTTGAGAAATTTTGAAAATGAAACTGAGTTTGATTCAAAGTACAAACCTATGTATGAATTTCCTATCCAAACCGAGCTCAAAATTAGTGTTCTTCCTTCCTCTCTCAAGTATCCATTCATAGTGTATAACCATAACCTTTATAATGGAATTAATTCTTCTCTTGAAACTAATAATGTAGGAATGATCATTGATGTCTTAGGCAAGACTAGAGAAGCAACTAGATCCACCATTTCTGATATTCTTTGGATTTACCCACTCATTTTAGAACATAGGTTTGTGAATGAAACACATCATAAACATAGAATAAATCTCAACCCAGTAGAATTGGTGAAACACGTGGTCCTTAAAATGTTGAAAGTTGGTATTGGGTAAGTTGTGGGGTTCAAGTCGAGCTAACGACGTTAAACAAAGTGCTGCATGGGAGGCAACCCATGGTTTTCAAGTTTCCAATCATTTTTTTGTTTTAATCAACTTTATATTTTAAATAGGATTAATGAATCATTTTTACATTTAAAAATAAAAAAATAAACTGTTGACCTGTTCTTCTATTATGAGTATGGATGGGTATGAAAGAGGAGCGCCATATTCATCTGTGTCACGTGGTGTGATCCTTGAGTAATACCTTACCCAACAATTTAAAAAGAAGACAATGTATAATCAGTTCATTTTATTTTTATGTGTTGTAGGTTAA
Source organism: Viscum album (assembly GCA_963277665.1). Taxonomy (NCBI): domain Eukaryota; kingdom Viridiplantae; phylum Streptophyta; class Magnoliopsida; order Santalales; family Viscaceae; genus Viscum; species Viscum album. The sequence goes on along the minus strand of OY728132.1, from coordinate 597,517,718 downwards.
AATAAAAACTATATAATAATAATAATAAAATTAAAAGGCCACACCGTAGGTCGTGGGGAAAACTCCGTCACAACCGGCAAAGCCGCAGAGACTCGAACCTGGGACCAAAGGGAGATAGGGGCGCACACTTACCACTGACCTACGACTTATAGTGTTCTATTATTCTATAATTTTTATATATATACTTATATTTTAATTTCTTTATTATATATATATATAGTTTTGTTTTGTTTGTTTGTTTGTTTTTTCCTTTTTCCACTAGGGAATTCCCAGAGTGACATGGAGATCAAGGGATTAAAAGGAAGCAGCAAGAATTTCAACTTCAAGGTGACTTCATTCCATGATCCTCATTTTCAATTTCCTTTATGAACTCCCTTTATCTGCCTCTACCCCTTCTAAATTTTATTTTCTTCAAACACCGGGGACAATGTTATTTTATGTTGGGGGGGGGAGAGATAAAATAAAAAAAAGCTTTTATGTCAAAAAAAAGAAAGATTTGAAAAAAAAGTGTGCCTCAATGGAAGGAAAAATTTCTTTAACCTTGAACATGATAATAAACATCGTACACTTTGAAACTGAATATCAAATAATTTATCATTCCTTGATTCTGATTTTAATCCATGTATATTTCATGAGCATAGATTTTGGAAAGTGTGGGTGCCTAATGTGATATTTCATTGTTTATATTTTCATCCAAATAAAAAAAAGAATCACAATACACGTCCTTTGAATAGTGGGGTATTAGTTTGAGTTCATAGGGTCCCCCAAATAAATAGCATAGGTTTGGTAATCATTTTAGTTTTAATATGAGTATTCAATAAAAAAAATTAAAAAAAACAATAAATTTACGTGTAGAGCAATGAAACGACCTAATGCGTGGCTTTCAGCACTTGGGGATCATGACTCCATAGTTGTTTAGCCCATAGTTAGTAATTTTATCTCTATTTTTGGTAATTTGAATTTGTTTTTGACTGAGTTAACTCGAGATGATTTTTGAGTATGTGGGCTTCACTTGGTGCCCTAAGGTCTTTGAGCCTGGGACTCATCGGCAAAGTCTCGCTACAGGGGTTGACTCTTTTGAGTGAAATTTCAATTACCACGACAAAATTGCAAAAAAAAAAAATACAATATTTTTTTTGAATACCCATCTTAATATTGAAATGTGATTCCACCTAGTGCTTCTATCATTTCCCACTTGAATAAAGATGAACCCCCATGTCTATTGCGATGCACAACACATCATCACGCTTAATTGACATTGGATGAAATATGGTGATGAATTTGAACAAAGTAATGAGATTGGGATTGAGATATTCTTATGAAACTATATTGTATTAAATATTTTGATGGGTTTTATAATTTTTTGATATAAAGGTTTTTGGTGATCATTGTTTATTAAAATGTTCTTGGAAAAGAGAATTTAAATTTCATATTGTTGAGATATATTTTACTCGGGACTAGCAAAAATCAAGTTGGGGGGTGTGATTAGATAATAAATGAGGCTAGTATTCATTTTTAATATATATAATATTCATGTAATTTATTATTCATAAACACCATTTTAGTTCATTTTACACTTTGAACATCATTTCACATTATGATTGTAATTCCTTCTTAAAATGCACTATTATGTGGTACATTTTTGAACATCATTTAAAGTACCTAATAATCTTGATTTTATTTTCATATTTAATTTTCAGGTTTCTAATTATATTGAGAACAATTCATACTTGTGTAGTGTTGGAAGATTCACATTGGAAGACCACCAAAATGGGATTTCATGCAAACAATTCTGGAGAAGGTAGATTGGACACTAGCCCACTGATGGGAATGTGGGGCCCAACATAAAAAACCAATAAATCCAAAATTTCATGGGATGATAGAATACATATATAGGAACAAATGATTATTTAGGATCCAATGCTAATTCGGCCTCCATGGTGGTTATTAAGGCAGCCCAATTTGGAGATAAAATTTTGGGCCAGATTCTGAGGCCCATAAAATCATCCCACCAATTTAATCATATCTCGAAAAAAAAAACATATTAATTTGGGCTGAAATTTTACATAGATCTAGGGGAAATCTGTAGATTCATTTTTTTATTCTATGACTCACTAAAATTAGTCTATATAGAAGTTCTTCCAGGCGCCTCTGTTCGGTGTAAGAAAGCTAGCTGCAACTTCGGGTTAAGGGCGGAAAAGTCTCCTCTCCCTTACTTTACACCACCCTAGGCCTACCATACTCAAGTGGGATCCTTTGTACTGTTGGGAGCATGACCCAAGCCTCTTGAAATGACTATTTAAGGTAGTGGTGGTGGAGTATTTTATCATCTTTTGAGCTTCCTTTCATTGTAATGTTATGCTGCGATTTTGTTGTCTCAAGTTTGTCTTTCACATGCAAGTTGTTCAATTCACTTTAGTTTCTTAATAAAAGTTATTCTTCTCATATTATTATGTTTTTCTTAATATCACTTTGATACCGTTGGTTGAAGTTGTGAATTTATTCACACCAAACCTTGTGAAATTATCATACAACGGTGGAGTGATCATTATTTCATTGTTTTTTTACTTCTCCATTTCCTCCCTCATGAGTCTACTTCCCACTTCCATTGAAACCATAGAATCAATGGAGGGATAAAACACTTATGAGTTGATCCAAGGGAGTATCAAGGGGATGAATTGGATGTTATTTATCACCCCATTAATGTATAATCACTTCTTTTAATTGAGATTTTTATTTGATGATTTTAAAACTTCTTCGTCCTTGTTGAATTTTAAGGACATATACTTCAAGTGCTAATACAAACCTTTACCTTGGAGTGCTCATAAATTTGATCCTCCAAGTGTATAGGTGATTATTATTATGGTGTGTTGGTATACAATTAGTAAGTGATGAAGTTGTTTGATCTCCTTAAATGAACTCATCTCAAATATAAGAAATTGAAATAATTGAAAAGGGAATACGTCCAATCCACCCCAAGTGATAACCTAGGATCAACTCATTATTTTAAATTTAATTCACTTAATTCTATTAGAGTTTATTTAAAACCATCTTAAATCAACCCAAGTTGGCCACTTCATATCCAAAAACAATCCATATAATGTACGTGTCTGTAGGTTACTTCTTAGGTCTATGAGGATTCGACAACCCAAGCTAGACCACAAGGACCGTTATACCTTCCTCTCTTGGGTAAATTTGAGCGTGAATCACCCTCACACACTGTGTACCCCTTGACCTCTTTTGAGTAAATTTCAAGGTTTCATATCTCCTTCATTTGAACTCATATTTTGGCCCATGAGTAGCCTATTCTAAGTGTTTCTACATAGAATGCGACGATGCCCTTGGTTTTGGCTTTCGAGATATGTTGTGGAATGTTCTGAGCATGATACTTATTGAGGTGACGCCTGACAATGACAATGATCAGATGATATCAACAGAGTCTTCTTATCGAGTGGAACCCCCTATCATATAGGGTGTGATTCCTCAATGACTAGAGTGGAACCCCCCAATAGTATAGGCACATGTCCTCTACAACTACATTCCGAGTGGAACCCCCTATCAGATAGGGTGCTGGTCCTTGATGGCCAGAATGAAACCCCCATGTGGTTCTAGGGCGCAGGTCCTCGACTTTCGAGTGGAACCCCCTATCAGATAAGGAGAGGTTCCTCAATGACCAGAGTGGAACCCCCTATCACATTAGGGCGTAAGTCCTCAACCTATAGAGTGGAACCCCCATCAGCTTGGGCACGAGTCCTCAACCTATCGAGTGAAATACCCCTATCAGATAGGGTGAAATTCCTTGTGACACTAGAGTGAAACCCCCATCAACTTGGGCGTGAGTCCTCTACAGATACTATCAGAGTGGAACCCCCCTGACGTACTAGGGTGTGGGTCATCTACTTGGAGATTGTAGCCCCTTGACTGTGCAACATAGTGACGAGACATGCCTTGTCTTGCACAATTACTTCCAGGAAGACACGTGAGATGTTGAGCATCGTTGATGGACTTTTGGAATTGTTGGCGACTCTTCTTCTTAGGCTGAACTGTAAGATGGAGACCCCATTACTCTCTCATTTGATATTCTTTTGACTGAGCACATATATATACATATGTATTCATACCTTTGGATTTGATTACTTTCCTTCCAGGGGTTGCGAAGATGCATGAGTTATGTCACGTGCTTTTTGTGTTTAGCTTCTTGTGGTTGGATGAGTCCACTCTTCTACTATAGGTGAAAAAAACTCAACGTGTAGTTCATCTACACACTGTGTTGGGCCCCTTATATTTGGACGATGTTACTCTCTCTTGGTTTGGGTTGAGCTGTTCTTTTTCACTGTATCTTGTATCCTTTGTACTATCTACTATATTTATTTTCTATTGTATCTTTTACTTCCCCTTTAGATTTTGGGGTGCCCTACTAAGTATATATATTCTCTAGTTGTTGAACCTACGACCAATAAATCTCAGTCCAATGTATCTGATAAAAAAATATGACCGATACCTCTTATTAGTACCTATATTCAGCGCCCCTTCTTGAACCAAGTATTTCCTTGGTTGGAACCTCACACTAATTTGAAATCTTTAGCACTTCTTGTAATATCCCAAGATTTTAAAAGAAAGACTATGTTCAATAGTGTACAAGATACACAACACCAAGCTTAAACGAACCACGAAATATTATTATATGACCATTATAGTCAAACTATTAAATTGGCGGGTAATGAATAAGATTAACCAAATTATGAAATATATATAAAGTTCCTACCCCGAATAGCCCGATGGCCTTCTTATTTATTTATTTTTTGGATAATCCCCCTTTTTAAGGGTTGAAGGGGAAACCTTACATGACCTATAGGCCTAAGACCCAAGGCCCATACACGACCCAATAAATGAATTTAAATTCCCAAGAACTGACACACTTGAAACAACCCCTCCCCAACATCAACATCTTAAATACGCCTAGCTCCCCACCTCGCATGGCTGATCGGCTAGCATTGCCCCGTGCAGAGCTGCACGGTGCCTGGTCCCAATGGTAGTTACCATACCATCTCATTCTTCCAATATGGTTAGCTCTCCTCTGGTGGTTTCTATTTTTTTATCTGAATCATCATCTAGGCTTTATTTTGTGTGGTCAGCCAGAGTTGCTTCTTGGTCTTTTCTATGGCCCGAAATCCCTATGGCTTGAAGGCTATTGGTGGACCAAAGGCCCTTATAGCCCGAAGGCCCTATGACCCGAAGGTCTTTAGTGGCCCAAAGGCCCTGAGATCCATAGACCCAAACTAGTGGCTCGAAGGCCCAAATCATATGAATAATGTCATTTTCTATAGTACTGAACAATACCTGCTACAATACTTCTACAGTACTGCCAGAAATTCACCCCCACCCATATTTGATCATGGGTCTCTTGGATGCTAAACAGGAGCCTCTACCACTCAGGTAAAGGATCATTGTCCAATATATATATATAAAGGTACTAAATCAATTAAAATTTATTGATTAATTCTTAAGAAATAATTACTTTATTTTTAGTAAAGTCATTTTATTCATCAAAATATGTTTTCTTCAAAAATGGTTTTTTTTCTTTTTGTGAGCAAATATTATAATTAATTTTTGAAACATTGAAATTTTATTTGATAAAATGAAAATAATTTTTGAAATCAAAATATCATAATTAAATTATGGTGAAATTTAGAGATTTTTATGAAAAGTTTGATTTTTCAATGAATAGCGAAAAATATCGATTTTTATTGAAAACTGTATTTTTTTTCAATGTATTTAAAAAGTCAAATTCTATTTTGGATTAGTTTTAAAATATAATTAGTTTATTTTGATTAAAAAATAAACCAATTATGGTTTTTGAAATGAATTTTATACTTGAATTTTTTATAAAGACATTTTATACTTAAAAAGGGAATTTTTTCTTTCTGAAAAACCATTTTTCATCGCGTTTTGCTGGTTTAATTTTAAATTAAATTCTACAACTTATGTTTTTTGAATCTTGAAAAATGGATATCATATTTGAAATCAATGAGTCCAAATTTGGTAAATATGTCCCTTTTTATTTTTAGACATTATGAATAGTAACATTAGTAATTTTTGTTACTACGGTCAATGTTAAATTAGATAATTAAGGTTAAAAATAAAATGATAATGTAGAGACCCAGTTTTTTCCTTATAAGATTTTGAAATATTTATATATATATTTTCAGTGTTAGGCACTAAGACGACGTGCGATTCCGAGACCCGATGTGCCTGGAATTAATTTTATAAAAATATTAAAAATATTTTATATTATACACACACAATTTCTTAAAGAAAACATGATAACTCTTAAAAATAAGTTCAGATTAGAAATTTGAGGCCATAGTTGAGTTCGGAATGCGGTGTTTACCCGAGGCACAATCTAAAAAAACTCGGCATGGGGTGTTCATACACCTCGCTCGTTGGCGGTACGTTCAATGGATTAATTAATTCATTTTGACATAAACCGAAATGTCTATAACTAGACTACCATGATGAATTCTTCAGGGTTAGCCACATAAACCCTGAGATAATTCCAGAGCTTTCCTTCCTCCTTTTGTTGGTGGATCAAATCAAACGATGATGAAATGTCAGATCAAAGAAGATTGGGACACAACGAACACAAAGACTTCATTCGATCATTGGAGGACGCCTTCTTCGATGAAAAATGATTCAATCTCCAAGTAGGACTTGTCAATTTTTGGATTACACCCATTTTGATTAAATCGATTGAGCATATCATTTCCTTTCTTGGATCTGCACCAACTGTGGCTTGAGCATGCACCCGTGTATTGAAATATTGATTTATTATTCTTGTTTTCTAACCCCGGATGCTGCATATTTGATCGTTATCCAAGAATTCTTGACAACGATCATTTAAAAAAATTGTTCTCGTGCTTTCCCCCTCGTTTTCTTCATGTTCTTTGCTCGTTGGACCCCACAGTCCCAGTTCGACATTGCCAAGCGGTACCAAGGACGATCGGACCCCCGAAATTAAAATAGTTTCACGAATGAGGCTTGGATCAATGAATCAAGAACAGATATGGGATGCTTATGGGTTGTGGATGATCGTTTCAATGATCAGAGGCTGGATCTTCAACGACAGAAGGTTTGGGATGTGAAGAGGCGTATGGTTTCGCACAAACTTAACTAAATTTGAGTTTTCCGACCACCAAAGGGATGAAATCCATTGGCCAGAGTCATATCCACAAATCTCAACCGGAGACAGGGCTAAAATTGAAGGTGAAGACTAGATTCAAGGCGCAGATCACAAATATAGATTTCTATGAAAATCCCAACTACACACTGTGTACAAGGATGAACACACGACGTGTATCCCATTGGCTACAATGACTAGAGTTTCATGAAATTATAAGGATGGAATGATGTGTATCCTTCCTACACGTTGTGTACCTTTTCCTCGAGTGGACGAGCCCTATGATGAATCACATGGGTGACACCCCGTGTGGGAGTACATGTTCAGTCACACAGCTATGTACCGAAGTACACAGACATGGGGTAAAGTACACAATCATGTACCAAAGTACATAGACACGACCCAGTCCCGGATAGCTTGTACACATCATGTAGACCACTTGCATGGCATGCACTACTACATGGATTGGGATCCGTGTGCCTCCAGGGACACAAACAAGCGGTGGAGTGGGACCACACACCATGTGGGTCCCCTCACACATCATGTACCCATTGGCATCTTTTGAGGAAACTGTAAGGTTTCGTATCTCCTTCATTTGAACTTGAATTTTGGACTGTGAGTAGCCTATCCTGTGTGTTTTTACACATAGAACACGATGATTCCCTTGATTTTGGATTTTGAGATATGATGTGAAATTTTCTGAGCATGACGCTTATTGAGGTGATGCTCGACGACGGTCGTGATCAGGTGGGATCACCCGAGGCTTCTTACTGAGTGGAACCCCTCCATTGGATAAGTCGCGAGTCCTCGATGACTAGAGTGGAACCCCTCATCAGCATGGGAGTGGGTCCTCTACAACTACATTCCTAGTGGAACCCCCCTATCAGATAGGGAACTGGTCTTCGATGGCTAGAATGAAACCCCCCTGTGGTACTAGGGAATGGGTCCTCAACTTCCGAGTGGAACCCCCTATCGGATAGGGCGCAGGGGCCTCAATGAATATAGTGTAACCCCTATCACATCGGGGTATAGGTTCTCAACCTATAGAGTGGAACCCCCTATCAGCATGGGCACGATTCCTCTACCTACCAAGTGGAACCCCCTATAGGATAGGGTGAAAGTCCTCATGACATTAGAGTGGAACCCCCCATCAGATTGGGCATGAGTCCTCTATGGATACTATCAGAGTGTAACCCCCCTGACGTACTAGGGCGTGAGTCCTCCACTTAGTGATTGTGGCCCCTCGACTGTGTGACATAGTGACGAGACGTAGGTTGTCTTCAATGGTTACTTCTGGTAAGACACATGCGATGCTGAGCATCGTTTATGGACTTTTGGAACTGTTGGTGACTCTTCTTCTTGAGATGAGTTGTGAGATGAAGATCCCTTTACTCTCTCATTCAGACTTCTTTTGACTGAACACATATATATACATATGTATATGACAGAGTAAATTTACGTGCATATTTTCAATCAAATAATGATTATTTTTTAATGTTTTTAATGATAAACCCCATGTATTTACTTTTTTTATTAAAATAATGGGTAATTTTAATTTTATGATGAAAATGAGCAAAATTGAGAAAAGTGCATAATTCTGGATTTTGGGCAGATTTTGACCACAAGGGTATTTTTGTCATTTCTTAAAAAATATAATTCCAAATTTAGTGATTATTAGTTTTTAGAATCTTGATTTAATTTCCTTAAACTTTTTATTCTATACCTGGAGCTGATTCAGTCATCTAAAGGGCTTAAAAAATCAATGAAGTTTATGATTTTTCCGGGCGGACAGCGTGGAACCCACCACCGTAACAGAACCAAAACTCGGCCTAAACACATCTAATTGAAGTGATTATACCTGGGATATCACTAGGACATATAGGTCCGGATCTTAGACAAATTTTAGGAAGTTTTTAAGTCATTAAGGCTTCCATTGAATGTTATACTTTTGGAGGAACCTTCCTGGAAGCTTCGTCCAGAAAAAGAAACCGCCAATAAAAAATTCATAACTCCTTCATAACATTTCAAAACGAGATGAAATTTGGAGAGTGAACGTAAAACACATTTATTAACATCTTTGAAGAAGGGGTAAACACGTTAATCTGCCATTTAATGGGTCAAAAACATGAAAACTTTCAAAAGACAGAATTCTGCCTATAAAAGGAGGCCCTTGCCTCCTCAAATCATCAGCTCGACACCCAAAGCCAAGGAGGGATCCCACCGGGGCATGAGCTAATTCTGCTCCTCTATTCCCCCATAATTTATTCTTTTTTATTTTATTTTAATTTTAGTTTTATTTTAGTTTTATTTTCAATTGTAATTCAAATTTTAGTTTTATTAATCCATGCATTTTTGTTTCTCCATCCATTTTTCTTCATTTTTCTCTCTCTCTCTCTCTCTATATATATCTCTTTATCTATCTCTCTCTTACTTCACCCACTCCACCAATTAATCTCATACTCTTAGAAATGATAGTCTAATCACGAGACTTGGCTCGGGGTGAGGTCAAAGTTTTCATGAATTTTCTTTAAAGTTTAATTAAGTTTGTGGTAGAATTGAGTAGCATGCTTGGGCGAGGTGAATGTCCCCAATTGGGTGACGGTCTCCAATGACATGTGACTCAAACTACTTCTATTCTAGAAAATATTAGCGATTCAAACATGAGATTTCATGTTTGAATTATCAAACTAAATCAAACACATGTAGGAAAATAATGATTGAATCCAAGACTGAACCCAAAACCAAGTTCTTTTTTATTAATTCATTCTATTTAGACTTGCATCGTAGTATTAATTTAGAATTATTGCTTCACATTTAATTATTTTAAATAATAAAAAACCCAAAAAAATATTTTCATCACTTCCATTTAATAAAAAAACCACAAAAGAGATAGATTAGGTGAATTAGATAAATTAAGTGAACTAAATTGAGAAGGCTCCTCAAGAGAGACGACCCTGGTCAGCCACTGTGCTACACTTGGAAAAAAATATAATTGTTTTTTTCCATGCCCCATGATAGGCATGCATCAAAACTGGCGCCGTTGCCGGGGATCCAATCAATTATTCATTTACTTTTTCTATTTTCACATCATAGTTAGATTTCATTTCTTTTTAAAAAAACAAATTTTTTTTCCATGCTGAATTCAAATGATTATTATTCTACATGGACTAAAAATTACATACAGGTGCAAGAAAATGACTACACTGAGGAGGCCCTCCAATGAAGAGCTGATGCACTGATGATAATGGTCAAGCAGGTGCAAAGAGGCATTACAACATGGATCTCACCGAAAGACTTGATGGCGATGGTCGATGAACTTCAAATAGACTTAAAAAGATTTGAGGCCAAGAAAGAAGTGCCACTAGTCTTCCCAGATTTCACAGAATACATCCATGAACTTGAGGCCAAACTCGAGGTGGAGGATCCCGACTACCTGCCTTCACCTTCCACCATCATACTTCAAGAGACACTTACCATTGAGGTAGAGATTGAAGCTGAACCAACTCAGGGAGTGGAACCTTTCTTTGAACCTATCTCTTCTAATTTTATTGAAACAGATTTCTATATCACTCCCTCTTGTTTTGAATATACAAAATCAAACATTCTTTGTTATTCCTTGGAGAAAGATGAAGAATACATCGGACATGCACCTGTTGAGGAACACATGGAGCTCCCTAATTTCAATGAACATGCATTGGAGGATCCCCATCAAGAGATCCAGGTAGCTGAGCCTAAGAAAATTAGACAAGAGGATTCTCTTCATGCAGCCCCCATGAAGCCAGCACTGGAAGATAAGAAGGTTGCACAAGTAGAAACCAAGGAATAGGATGGTCCATACTTCATCCTACCCCCACCATGCAAGCTATACCTCATTGTGAAGGCGGAGGATATGGTGTAATCTATCCATGGATCATACCTCAAGAACAAGGATAAAGCACAAGCTGGGAAAATCCACATGTGGTGGTTCAAATCAAAGAAGCTTCATCCTCCATCTAACTTTGGATAACATCTGGTACTGCCCTCTGAAGGCAATAAAAATTCAGGGCCCACTTGGGGGATCATACCAAGATTTATCTTTACATGCTTTTTAGGAACTTAGATGTAAATTTCATTTATTAGAAGTAGTGTAGCATGAAACCCACTCCCTCTATCTTTTTTGAGCTTAAATGAAATGATCCTTGTTCTTAATTGAGTTGTTTTCTTTTATAGGTTCATAATGGTAGAAGGCATCCCCATACATTAAAGGGGAAGGACCAAGTTTCATGGAAAAAAGGGAGTTCAATTTTAGTGTTTTATCTTTTAAACTCTCCACATTTTTGTCCACATCATGTTTTGAGCTTTAAATATAAAATTGCATGCCCACACTTGAATTCATGTTTTACTTGAATTATCTAAGAGACATGAGTTGCTTAGGAACCCAATGATGCCATGTTTTAGATTTCAATGTTGATATTATTAAATGATTGAAATGAATAATTGAATTTTTAAAATGAATCATGAATATTGAAATGATGACTCATGATTTGAAGGAATTAACTGATTCATGTAAATGAAATTTCCCCACCATCTTTCATGCTTTGAATTTTAGAAGTTCATGTGAATTGATTTGTTATTATTAGTCACTCCATTAGTGATTTTCCAATGTTATATTTCCCATTCCCGATAGGATTTCTAGACCAAGTACTTCCTATTTATTCTTGAGCATATTTCTTAAGTGATCTTGGGACATGTAACCGACTAGAACTTGTATTGAAACTTGTCAAAGCTATGACTGCGCACAAACACATTTAAAATGATTGATACATCCTTTGAAAATATACTTTTCCTTAAAAGACCACCTTTACATCAATCCTTCGTTTAGCACATAGAGACCATGAATGACCTTTATAGGGATGATCCATGTTTCAATCCATTTTTATCCATTCCTACCCTACTCTTGGTGTTTGCATGATATTTTAAATTTGACGTGTGAAGGTAAAGGGAATAATGGTGGAAAAGATGATACACATTGTAAGGAAGAAGTATGGGGGGTGTTATTGTGGGAATTGTAAAAGGATATGGAATCATTCATTATACTCTATTATTTTCCCCTCTTGAATTAAAAAAATGAAAAAATGACAAAAAGAATAAAAAAAAGAGAAAAATGGGTTGTGATTTGGGAGAACCAAAAAATAACCATTTTCTAGATCGATGATCCAATGATCGTATGTGGTTAGGTGATGGATGTGAGGTTTGATCTAATCATAAATTTCAAAAAAAAAAGAAAAAAATGGTTCAAAATAAAAAAATGTTCAAGAGGGTGAACAAATCATTCATTATGACTAATTTGATCATGACCTTACTTTGAGTTTTGGGAAGTGGATGTTGCTACTTTGAAGGGGAGAATTTCATTACACTTTTAATTTTAATATCATGCATTGTACTTAAGAGATTATTATCCTCCTTGAGCCTTAATTTTTAAAGCATCAAATCCTACCGACCTTAAGCCTCAGAGTCATTTGAACCTTTATTGCAAGTCCTCATGATTTTATGTGTCTTTTGTCTTTATAAAGTAAAGAAAGTAGTTCATTTACAAGCCTATGGATAGGGAGAATGTTCTCATGATATGAGCATACCTATACTTGAATTATATCACGAGTGATGAGAGAAAATAATCAAAATTGAGTTAAATCATAACTTGGCATGTTTAATACTAATGAATCAAAGATCTTGAATGAATGAAAGGATAAGTTCCATCAGTTTTCAAAGGGTAAAAGTAAAATACGTGAATTATTTGTTTCATTGAAAAATGGGGAATTAAACTGATATTTTATGCAGATTTTTGAAATTTTGACTTCACATTGATTTTTTTTGATTATATTGCATTTAAATTTGAATATTGGTAACATTGGTGTCATCTGATTTCCATGTTGAGATTTTATACTTGAGGGCAAGCATGGTTTAAGTGTGGGGGTATTTGACAGAATAAATTTACGTGCATATTTTCAATCAAATAATGAGTTTTTTTTATTATTTTCAACGATAAACCCCATGTATTTACTTTTTTTATTAACATAATGGGTAATTTGAATTTTATGATGAAAATGAGCAAAATTGAGAAAAGTGCATAATTCTGGATTTTGGACAGATTTTGACCACAAGGGTATTTTTTTCATTTATTAAAAAATATAATTCCAAATTTAGTGATTATTTTTTTAGAATTATTATTTAATTTCCTTCAACTTTTTATTCTGGACAAGGAGCTGATTCAGCTATCTAAAGGGCTTAAAAATCAATGAAGTTTATGATTTTTCCGGGCAGACAGCATGGACCCCACCACCTTAACAGAACCACAACTCGTCCTAAACACATATAATTGAGGTTATTCTACCTGGTATAGCACTAGGATAGATATTTCTGGATCTTCGAAAAATTTTAGGGAGTTTTGAAGTCATTAATGATGCCGTTGAATGTTATACTTTTGGAGGAATCTTCCTGGAATCTTTGTCCAGAAAAGGAAAGCTCCAATGAAAAATTCATAACTCCTTCATACTGTTTTCAAATGAGCTGAAATTTGGAGGGTGAACGGAGAATACATTTATGAACATATTTAAAAAAGAGGTACATGCGTTAATCGTCCATTTAATGGGTAAACAACGTGAAAAATTTTTGAGGACATAATTCTGCCTGTAAAAGGAGGCCCTTGCCTCCTTCTCAAATCATTAGCTCGACACCCAAAGCCAAGGAGGGATCCCACCAGGGCATGGCCCACTTCTGCTCCTCTCTTTCCCCCTCATTTCTTATTTTTTATTTCATTTTCATTTTAGTTTTCTTTTAGTTTTATTTTCAATTGTAATTCAAATTTTAGTTTTATTAATCCATGCATTTGTGTTTCTCTATCCATTTTTCTTCATTTCTCTCTCTCTATCTCTCTCTATCTCTCTCTTTATCTCTATCTCTTTTACTTCACCCACTCCACTAAGTAATATCATACTCTCATAAATGAGAGGCTAATCATGAGACTTGGCTCGGGGTGAGGTCAAGGTTTTCATGAATTTTCTTTAAAGTTTAATTAAGTTTGTGGTAGAATTGAGTAGCATACTTGATCAAGGCAAATGTACCCGATTGGGTGATGGTACCCAATGACATGCGACTCAAACTACTTCTATTTTGGAAAATATTAGTGATTCAAACATGAGATTTCATGTTTGAATTATCAAACTAAATCAAGCACATGTAGGAAAATAATGATTGAATCCAAGAATGAACCCCAAAACCAAGTTCTTTCTTATTAATTCATTCTGTTTAGACTTGAATCGTAGTATTAATTTAGAATTCTTTCTTCCCATGTCATTATTTTAAATAATCAAAAACCCAAAAAAATATTTTCATCACTTCCATTTAATAAAAAAACCACAAAAAGAGATAAATTAGATGAATTAGATAAATTAAGTGAACTAAATTGAGAAGGGTCCTCAAGAGAGACGACCCTGTTCAGCCACTGTGCTACACTAGGAAAAAAATATAATTGTTTTGTCCATGCCCCGTGACAGGTGTGCGTCACCATACCTTTGGATTTGGTTACTTTCCTTCTACGGGTTACGAAGACGCGCGTGGCATGTCACATGATTTTCATGTTTAGCTTCTTGTGGTTGGATGAGTCTGCTCTCCTGCTATAGGTGGAAAATACTCGATGTGTAGTTCATCTACACTCCATGTTGAGCCCCTTATGTTTGGACGAGGTTACTCTCTTTTGGTTTGGGTTGAGCTATTCTTTTTTACTATATCTTGCATCATGTGTACTATATACTGTCTTTATTTTATATTGTATCTCTTACTGCCCCCTTTAGCTTTCAGGGCATCCTACTGTGTATGTATATATTCATCCTGCATGGGATTTTCCCACATATGTCATGTCTTATGCAGATGAAAGATAGGTCAACAGTAACTTCAGGGGAGTTTAGGGATACATGTTGTTGTGGACCATGTATGGTGGCATAGCTTGGAGATCAGGAGCTGGGATCTCTCAGCAATTTACTTTTCTAGTTTTTTCAGGTTGGGACATATTTCTGGTTGGGCGTGTATTTTTCCTCTTTACTTTTCAGTTTTAACTATAGTGCACCTGTACACCCTAGAGGTTTTGCATGTTTTGTTTACTTTAAAGCTGTTTCATCCTTTTATTATTATTTCTCTACACTTCTACATTGATATGGATGGGTGTGTGTGTATAGGTACTTAGGAAAATTCCTCCCATTTAGGTTATGCCTTTCAACGCTTGTCACCACCCCCTAGCCTATGGAGGTGGGCTTGAGGTAGTTACAGATCGAGCTCCGACTTGGTTCAGGTCATGAAAGATTGGTATCAAAGCAATTAATTCTTTGTGATGTTGTTTAGACTAGTCCCCTTATGAGGGTTTGGTTGGGATTAGGGAAATGGTGTCAGAGTTTCTCAAGTGAGACTCTCAGGATAGGGAGTCCAGTGATGGTATGGGTGACTGACATATCCATTCATCAGGACCTTGAATACCTACTTTTTGTCTTGGAATATAGAGACATTGATTGCTGGGATAAATGGTACATGCATCATATAGAATTGAGACTTTGACTATCCTTATTGAGTCATCTCCCCATTGTTATATATATATATATATGATCATTTGACCATGATACGTGTTGATAACTTTTAGGATGCCTTCACGACGATAGCCAACCATGATACCAAATCCAGATCATGATGAAAATATGATGAGCGATGAGGCCTTATTTTAGGGTCCATCTTGGGAGCTTCTTTCTTCAGGTGGGCAGGTAGAAGTACCTCCACCTGTCAAGAAAAATATTTTCCCAATAGAGAAGACTAAGGATTCAAGTGGGCTTAGCGTGCTCCACGAGTTCCAGTGCCAGAGCCCGCTGAGGTTCTGCAGCGAGCCAGATCCTCAATCAACAGAGGATTGACTAGATTTGGTGGTTCATGTATTTAAGATCATCTGGACACCAGCAGATCACACGGTTTCACTGACATCTAACCTTTTCCATGGAGCAGTTGGATGTTGGTGAAGCCTTATTACGCAGATGCATGATGAGTCGACACTTTCGTGGCCCGACTTCCAGTATCTATTCTGTGAGGAGTACTACCCATCCTGTTTGCACTCAGTTCAAATTCAAGAGATTTTGGATCTGTAGCAAGGAGAGATGACAATGGTTTAATATGAAGTAATGTTCAAAGACCTTATGCGACACTCCCTTGACATGATCTGAAATGACTACTTCCGAGCACAAAAGTTTGAGTAGGGACTCCGTAGAGAGATCCAAGACAGCGTAACACCCTTGTGAATCCCCACCTATGACGAGGTGCTACACTGGGAACTAGTGACAAAAAGATTTCTGTCAGAGGGATTCCATACTATTGGAGATGGCAATGGGTGCCACAGAGCTGAGTCGTCTATAGCATCTAGAAGACGCTAGATGCCAGGATCTTGACACAAGGGACCTTCCCATGATCAGACTCAGGTGCATAGTCAGAGGTAGCACAGAGGGTTAGAAAATCCCATATAGGGGTGATTATTTTCTTGTGACATGCGATGTCACATAGCGTGAGACTACTCGACCAGACATGCTAAGTTGCACAGGCAGATCACTGATATACCGTCATGGCAGAGGAAACACCGTGATAAGAGATCTCCTAAGTGAGGGTAGGGTGGTCCCCAGGGAGGCATAGATGGCAGAGGATCATAAGGATCTATGAGTGGTGGATGACACCATGAGATCCTCCCACAACCACTACCACCAGGCAGCCCATGTCAGGCTCAAGGATTTGGCGGCTGGGGCTGCGAACAGCTGCAGACTTTGGAGGCTTATGGCATCACAGCGCATGAGATGATCAGAGGTACGATATGTGTTTATTATAATATTGTTTTAGTATAAGTATACATATACTCTAGTCATTAATTCATCTTTATACTCCTGGTGTGAGAGCTGAAGCTCCCAGTTGAGGCGCTAGCCTAGCTGCTTCGTCTTGAGGTTCCTACAGGGAACACTTCTTTGGTATCTTTTATCTGTCGGTAGTGTGAGATATCACTTGGTGAAGAGAGGTTCACGTGGGACCTTTTTTTCATCACAATGGAACCCTATGATGTTATCTTGGGTATGGATTGGTTGTACATGGTGTGAGCCTAGATTGACTATCACCGCAGACAGGTTAGATGTTTACGAACTGATGGGATGGGATTCCCCTATTCTGGTGAGAGAGATCTCATGATAGGGTAAGTGAGTTTTGTGAGTAGGAGGATACAGACCATCACCCATCAGTTGGAGAGTATAACTTTTAGTTCAGTGAGATCTTCAAGCATCTGGGTTACTTCAGTTTTGGTGGATTATATGGAAGTCTTCCTGATTCACGCTCAAATTTACCCAAGAGATGAAGGTAGAATGGTCCTTGTAGTTTAGCTTGAGTTATCGAATCCTCAGAGACCTAAGAAGAAACCTATAGACACATAAATTCTATGGACTATTTTTGGCTATGAAGTGGCCAAATTGGGTTGATTTTATATGGTTTTAAAGAATACCTAAAATATTTAAGTGAATTCAATTTAAAAGAGTGAGTTGATCCTATATTATTACTTGGGGTGGATTGGACGTATTTCCTTTTCAATGATTTCAATTTCTTATATTTGAGATGGGTTCATTTAAGAAGATAAAACAACATCATCACTTACTAGTTTAATTCCTACAACCTTTAATGCTAATCACCTATACACTTGAAGGATCAAAGTTTTGATCACTTCAAGGTAAAGGTTCGTATTAGCACATGAAGTGTGTGGCCTTAAATTCAACAAGGACGATGGAGTTTAAAAATCATTAAATAAAAATCTCAATTAAAGAAGTGATTATACATTAATGGGGTGATAAATAACATCTAATCCAACCCCTTTCTACTCCCTTAGATAAACCCATAAGTGGGTTAGCCCTCCATTGATGTTATGGTTTCAATGGAAGCGGGAAGTAGACTCATGAGAGAGGAATTGAAGAAGTAAAGAAAACAATAAAAAGAAAATGATCACTCCACCATTGTGTGAATAATTTCACAAGGTTTAGTGTGAATAAATTCACACCTTGAACCAACAGTATCAAAGTGATATTAATAACAACATAATAATAGGAAAAGAATAAATTTTATTAAGAAACTAAAGTGAATTGAACAACTTACATGTGAAAGACAAACTTGAGACAACAAAATCACAGCATAACATTACAATTGAACAAAGCACCAAAGATCCTAAACTAATCCACCACCACTACCTTAAATAGGAATTTTTTAAGCCTTGGGTCGATCCTTAAATAGTACAAGTCTCCTCAATTAATTTTGGTAGGCCATAGGTGGGTGGAAAGTTGAGGGAGAGTTGATTTTTCCACCCTTGACCCGAGGTGGCATCCAGCTTTCATCCACCGAACAGACGCACTTGGAATACCTTCTATATGGTAGACTCAGAGTGGTCCATAGAACATGAAAATGGATCCCCAGATTTCTCCTAACTGCCTGTAAAATTTGGTCCCATTTGGAGTTGTAGATTAGGAGATATGATTAGATTAGTGGGATGTTTTTCTGGGCCACAGAATCTGGCCCAGAATTTTATCTCTAACTTAGTCCGCCTAAATGACCATAATGGAAGAAAAATTATCACTGGATCCTAAAGAATTATTTGTTTCTATATATGTCTTATAACATCCCACGAAATTTTTGATTCATTGGGTTTGTATGTTGGGCCCCACATTCTCATTAGTGGGCTGGTGTCCAATCTGACTTCTCCAGAATTGTTTCCTTTCATCACAAAATATCCCCATCTTCTTCAATGAATTCTCCATTGATCCCTAAATTAAAAATGATAATATTGAAGTTTAGATCAATTTCCCAAAATATCAAATTGAAATATGGATAATTATATTTCTTAAAATCAGATGAATCATTGGTTACTTTAAATGATGTTAAAAATGTACCACATAATAGTGCATTTTAAGAAGGTATTACAATCATAATGTGAAATGATGTTTAAAGTGTAAAATGCACTAAAATGGTGTTTATGAATAATAAAGAACATGAATATTATATATATTAACAATGAATATTATCCTCATTTAGTGGCTAATCACACCCCCCAACTTGAGTTTTTCCCATCCCGAGCAAAATATATCTCAACAATATGAAATTCGAATTCTCTTTTCCAAAAACATTTTAATACACAATTATCACCAAAAACCCTTGTACCAAAAAATCATGAAACCCATCAAAATAATACATGATAGTTTCATAAGCAGATCCCAATCCCAAGCCCATTCCTTTGTTCAAATTCATTGCCATATTTCATCCAATATCAATTAAGTATGAGGATGTGTTGTGTCTCACAATAGATATGGGGGTTCATCTTTATTAAAGGGGGAAATGATGGAAGCGTTGGGTGGAATCACATTTCAATATTAATATGAGTATTTATTTTTTTATTGTATTATTATTTTTTGTTTTTTTTTTCAATTTTTCCATGGTAATTGAAGTTGCACTCAAAAGAGTCAACCCCTGTAGCGAGACTTTGCCAATGACTCCCAGGCTCAAAGACCTTAGGGCACCAAGTGAATCCCACATACTTGGGCATCATCTCGATTTAACTCAGTCAAAAACAAATTCAAATTACTAAAAATAGAGATAAAATTACTAACTATGGGCCACACAACTATGGAGTCACGATCCCCAAGTGCCGAAAGCCACACATTAGGTCATTTCATTGCTCTACGTGCAAATTTTTTTTAATTTTTTTTGAATACTCATATTACACTAAAATGATCACCAAACCTATGATATTTATTTGGGGGACCCCATGAACTCAAACTAATACCCCACTATCCAAAGGACGTGCATTGTGATCTTTTTTTTATTTGGATGAAAATATAAACGATGAAATATCAAATTAGACAGCCACACTTTCCAAAATCTATGCTCATGAAATTATAAAAGGATTAAAATCAGAATCAGGGCATACTAAATTATTTAATATTCAGTTTCAAAGTGTGTAATGTGTATTACCATGTTCAAAGTTAAAAGAATTTTTCCTTCCATTTACAATTTTTTTTTCAAATCATTTTTTTTCACAAAAGCATTTTTTTTTATTTCATCTCCCCCCAACTTAAAACAACACTATCCCCAGTGTTTGAATAAATGAAAATTTAGAAGGAGTAGAGGCAGATAATGGAAGTTCAAAAAGGAAATTGAAAATGAGGATCATGGAATGAAGTCACCTTGTGGTTGAAGTTGAAATTCTTGCTGCTCCCGTTTAATCCTTTGATATCCATGTAACTTGTAGAGTTCCCTAGTACAAAAAGGAAAAAAAAACAAAAAAAAACAATATATATATATATATTTATATAATAAAGAAAGTAAAATATAAGTATATATATATAAATTATAGAATAAGGAAGCACAAAAAGCCATAGGTCAGTGGTAAGTGCGCGCCCCTGTCTTCCTTCGGTCCTAGGTTCGAATCCCTGCGGCTTCACCGGTTGTGACGGGGTTTGACCCATGACCCACAATGTGTCCCTTATTATTATTATTATATTATTATTATTTATTTTTTTTGTATTTTTATTTTAACCTACAAAAACATTAAAATAAAATAAACTGATGATACATTGTCTTCTTTTTAAATTTCTGGGTAAGGCATTACTCAAGGATCACACCATGTGACACAGATGAATATGGTGCTCCCCTTTCATACCCATCCATAATCATAATAGAAGAACAGGTCAACAATCTATTTTTTTAAATATAAAAATGATTAATTAATCCTATTTAAAATATAAATTTTATTAAAACAACAAAATGACAGGAAACTTGAAAACCATGGGTTTCCTCCCATGCAACGCTTTGTTTAACATCGTTAGCCCGACATGGACCCTAAATCTATCAATTTTTTCCTAGTTCATAGGTTGGCTCAGTTAACTCAAACTCTATTTCCTGTTTATTGAATGATTCAATGAATGGTTTTAACCTTTTGACCATTGACCTTGAAAATGTAACCACTTGTGGGATCTTGAATCTCTACTGCCCCATGGGGGTATACATGATGCACTATGAAAGGACATGACCATCTAGACCTTAACTTTCCCGGGTGTAAATGAAGTTTTGAACTATACAAGAGCACAAGTTTTCCCAGTTCAAAATGTTTGACCTTGATATTCCTAGATTGGTAGGCTTGAACTCTAGCTTTATTGATCCTTGAATTTTCATAAGCCTCCATCCTTAGTTCCTCCAGTTCATTGAGATATAATTTCTTTTTTGTTCCAGCCAATGAGAGGTCATAATCCATTTTCTCAATTTCCCAAAAGGCCTTATGCTCAATTTCAACAGGTAAATGGAATTCTTTTCCATAAACCAAACTATATGGTGACATTCCTAGGATAGTTTTGTATGCTGTAAGATATGACCAAAGAGCATAAAAGAGTTTCCCAGACCAATCTTTCCTATAAGGATTGACAGTTTTCTCAAGAATTTGTTTGATTTCAAGATTGACTAACTCAGCTTGACCATTGGTCTGTGGGTGGTAAGCAGTGGAAAATTTGTGAGAAATTCCATATTTTTCCATGAGTGATGAGAATGGACGATTGCAAAAATGAGTTCCATGATCACTAATGATAGCCCTAGGAATTCCAAATCTACAGAAGATGTTTTCCTTGAGAAATATAATCATAGTTTGATGATCATTGGATTTTATAGGAATGGAATCAACCCATTTGGAGACATAATTGATAGCTAAGAGAATGTAAAGATATCCCCTAGAGTTTGGGAAGGGACCCATGAAATCAATTCCCCAATAGTCAAAGATTTTAACCACTAAGATGGGAGTGAGTGTCATTTGATTCCTTTTTGTGATGGACCCTACTTGTTGACACCTAGGATAGCTTTGAAAAAATGTGTAGGAGTCCTTTGAGAGGGTGGGCCATAAGAGACCACATTGAAGAATCTTAGCAGATGTTTTCTTAGAGGAAAAGTGACCTCCACATGCCTCACTATGACAGAATTTAAGGATGGACTCTTGTTCAGATTATGGGACACACCTCCTAATGACTTGGTCAGGGCATAACTTATAGAGGTATGGATCATCAAACACATAGTGTCTAACATCAGAAAGGAATTTACTTCAAGATTGAGTCCCTAAGAATTTTGGGATGACTCCTGTAACTAAGAAATTGGCTATGTCGGCATACCAAGGGCAGTCACTCACAGAGTATAGGTGTTCATCAGAAAATGAATCAAACACAGAAAGGTGATTTGAGTTGTATTTCAATTCCATCCTAGAGAGGTGATCAACTACAACATTTTCAACGCACTTTTTATCCTTGATTGTGAGGTCAAATTCTTGTAAGAGAAGGACCCACCTAATTAGTCTAGCCTTAGAATCTTGTTTTTAGAAGAGGTATTTTAGTGCAGAATGGGCAGTGAACACAGTGATGGGGGGTCCTAAGAGGTAGGACCTAAAATTCTCTAAAGCAAACACAATATCAAGTAACTCCTTCTCAGTAGTGGTGTAGTTTATTTGGGCATCATTTAAGGATTTTATTGCATAAGCAATGACATAAGGAGTTTTATCACAATTTTGTCCTAACACAACCCTAACAGAAAAGTAAATGGCATCACACATAAGTTAGAAAGGAAGGTTCCAATTTGGAGATTTCATAATGGGAGGAGAGGTGAGAGAGGATTTGAGGGTTAAGAATTAACCCTCACAACTTTCTGTCTAAACAAATGGAGCATCCTTTACTAGGAGAGCACAAAGGGGATGGGAGATTGAACTAAAGTCCTTGATGAATCTTCTATAGAAACCAGCATGTCCTAAGAAAGACCTCACTTCCTTGACAGTTTTGGGTGATGGAAGGTGATAGATGATGTCAACCTTGGCTTTATCAACTTCAATACCCCTACCTGAGACTAGATGTCTTAGAACTAGTCCCTCTTTAACCCTGAAATTGCATTTTTCCCAGTTTAGGACCAGATTTTTTTCTTCACATCTTGACAAGACTCTCTCCACATTCTGCAGACATCCCTCAAATGTATCCCCAAACACAGAGAAGTCATCCATGAAGACCTCTAGAAAATCCCCAACCATGTCTGAGAAGATTCCCATCATGCACCATTGGAAGGTTCCAGAGTCATTTCATAACCCAAAGGGAATGCATTTGAGAGAAAAGGTTCTGAATGGACATGTGAATGTGGTCTTCCCTTGATCTTCTAGGGAGACCTAAATTTGATTATACCCTGATTACCCATCTAAGAAACAGTAGAAGGCATGACCTGCCACTCTCTCAAGGACTTGGTAAATGAATGGTAAGGGGAAATGGTCTTTCTTGGTGAACGATTTTAGCTTCCTATAGTCAATTCAGACCCTCCATCCACTAATAACCCTTGTTGGAAGAATATCTCCATCCTCATTGGTTATCACTGTGATTCCAGCCTTTTTTGGAACCACTTGGATTGGGCTCACCCATTCACTCTCAGATATGGGATATATGATACCATCTTTTAACAATTTCAGAATTTCTTTCCTTAATACCTCTATGAGATTAGGATTGAGTCGCCGTTGAGGTTGGCGACATGGATTTGAATCAGATTCCAGAACAATCCTATGAGTCCCAATAAGTGGGCTAATCCCGGGAATATCAGACAGGGTCTAACCAATGGCTTTCTTATGTTTCCTAAGGACATCTAGAAGTATCCTATCCTGATTGGCTTCAAGAGAATAGGAAATGACAATAGGATGTGTTTGATTGTCCCCTAGGAAAGCATACTTGAGTGCAACAGGAAGTTACTTCAATTCAAGATCAGGCCAGTTCAGAATTTCAGCAGAAGATTGGGACATTGGATCAAGATCAATTTTATTTCCTAAAGTTTTAGATAGGATTGATTCCCCACATGTAGAAGTTTTAGCTACTAGATTTTCTTGATCGGATTTAGGGAAGGAAGTTGGAGTGGTCTCAATGAAAGTGGTTTCTTGAAAGGTTTCACTGATTGTTGGACCTAAGACTTCATCATAAGAGAAATTTGAAAATGATTCAAGCCAAAGAGATAAACTTACTTCATATAAACAAAGGAAATCAATCTCATCCTGACTTAAACATCCATAAAATATTCCTTGATGTTATATGGATTCATTATCAATGCTTCATATAATGTTTACTTCATGAATGTCCTCGTCATCCCCTATTTGTGAGCATGCATTATAGATGTTCAAGTCTAGACTCATGTTTCCAAAGGTGATGGTCATGTTCCCATTTTGGACTCGGATAACAGAGTTGATTGTTGCAAGGAAGGGACGACCAAGGATAATTGGGGTTTGTTACTTATTTCCTAAGTTTAGATGGTTTTCAAGGACAATGAAGTCATCAGGGTAGATGAAGTTTTCAACCTTTACCAGAACGTCCTTTAAAATCCCCTTTGGAACC
Organism: Viscum album; assembly: GCA_963277665.1. Classification (NCBI taxonomy): domain Eukaryota; kingdom Viridiplantae; phylum Streptophyta; class Magnoliopsida; order Santalales; family Viscaceae; genus Viscum; species Viscum album. Next base: position 597,493,085 of record OY728132.1, on the reverse strand, counting down.
CTAATGCCACGATCAGCAAGTTGAAGTGTGACAGATGTGGGTTGGAGCTCTTCTAGGACTAACTGACAGTACACAGCATATGAGATGAGATTGACACTAGAACCTAGGTCACACAAGGCCTTGAAAACTTTTCTCTCTCCTAGTTCAACATTGATGTAAGGTCAACCCGGGTCTTTCAACTTCGGAGGAATGGTCCCTTGAATGGTGGTACTCACATTAGCAGCCAAAAGGACTTGGTTTTTATGTGAAAATTTTCTTTTAAAAGTGCACAAGTCCTTAAGGTACTTTGAGTAGGCAGGTATGGTTTGGATGGAATCGAGAAGGGGAATATTTAACTTGACTTGTGAGAAGATTTCCCTCAATGTTTCACTCAGTTTAGGCTTGGTTTCCCCTCTCATACATTGAGAAAATGGTGCAGATTATGGGGTTGTTTGTTGAAGAGTTTTTTCTTTGAAAATGTTATTGGGTTTTTCAGTTTGATCATTTGGTTCATTTGAATTTTCATCCAAGTTTGAATCTTCAGGTGGGTTCTGAATTAGTTGTTCAGGTTTCTCAATTGATTTTTCACTTCTTAAAACAGTCACAACCTTTAGTTGTTCATGAGTTTTTTGAGTACAACTTGACTCTCCCCTTGAAGTTGAGGATGGAACCGCCTGAGTAGGCATGGGTGCCTTTCCAATTTTTATGGTTTGAAGTTCTTGTTTAATGGAAGAGACTTCCGAGTTCATCCTTTCCATTTGTTTGCACAGTTGTTCTAGTAGGATTTGTGGAATAGTTTGGGTTGGTGCTTGAGAAGATTGGTTTATCCCGGGGGGATATTTTAGAGGTGGGATGGTTTGATGAAAATGGACCGGTGGCTGTTGGTATTGGATAGGTTGGGTTTGGAACTGGTTATAGGTTTGGTAGTTCTTATGGGGGTAAGGATTTTGTCCCTCTGGTTGGCTAGGTTGTTGGTTATCTTTCCAGCGGAAGCCTGAGTGGTCATTATACCTTGGGTTGAAGTTGTTTTGGTATTGAGGCTTTTGAAAGTTTAAAGCATTTACTTCCACTGGGGGTCCTCCTAAAATAACATCCTTGATGGATGGAATGGTTGGGCAGTTGTCTGTATTATGGTCATGTTTGTCACAAATTGTGTAAACAGGGTCAACAATTTGGATTTCATGGACTTTCCTAAGGTCTATCTCTTCGAACTTCCTAGAGAGTACTGTGAGTTTAGCCCTAAGGATTTCCTCTTCTCTAAGTGTATGAATTCCAGTAGTTCTTTGTGGCTTTTAAGAATAAGGTGAAGTTCCCCATGTTTGGTTTTGTTCAGAAAGGCTTTCTAGATACTCGTAAGCATCATTTGGGGCTTTGTTTTTAAAGGTTCCATTACACACCATGTCAATGAATTGTTTGTTCCCCGGACCCAACCCTTCATATAAAATTATCACTTATTAAGGAATAGAAAAACCATGGAGTGGAACCATGTTTATAGTGTCTTTGAACCTCTCCCATGTTTCATAAAATGACTCTCCCTCTTTTTCAAAAAAGTTTTGGATACTCTTTTTAAGTGCAATTGTTTTGTGGCGGGGAAAGTATTTTTTGTATAATTCTCTTTGTAGTTGGTCCCAAGAGTTTATGGATGATGGTATCAAAATTTTTAGCCAATTTTTAGCTCGATCCTTTAAATAAAAAGGAAATATCCTCATCTTATCTGATTCTAGTTGATGTGGGGGACACATGGTTTCTACAATGTCATTGAATTCCTTAATGTGAAGGTAAGGTATCTCGGACTCCATTCCATGGAATGTGGGAAGATGGTTTAGGACATGGGGTTTAAAGATGTAGTTAGAATCTCCTAAGTAATTGTGTCTAATGCATGAGGGGGCATTGGTCCAGGAAGGTTTGAGGTAGTCATTCATGGTTTGATCAATTGCATTCCCCAAGTTTGGGGCTGCCTCATTTGGGTTTCCATTTTGGTTCCCACCCGGGTTTATGAGTTGGTTTCTTTGAAGACATTCCATTGAAATAGGCTCAATTTTGGAATCTGTAGTATTAGGAAGATTAGGATCTAATGGAAAGAGTTACCTCGGTGTACTCTACTCCCCAACCCCAGGACTATCCACCCCAACTAGACGGTTTTATTGATCGCGGGTGTAGGCGGACATGCTCCAAAAGAAAAAAAACAAGAAAGGGACAAGATAAGAGAATTTGGATGAGAAAATAATAAATTGGGGATAATATAATGAGTGTTTAGATGACTTAATTGGGTCCCCATAAACGGCGCCAAAATTTGATTCATGCTCAAATTTACCCAAGAGATGAAGGTAGAACAGTCCTTGTAGTTTAGCTTGGGTTATCGAATCTTCAGAGACCTAAGAAGAAACCTATATACACGTACATTATATGGAATGTTTTTGGCTATGAAGTGGACAACTTGGGTTAATTTTATATGGTTTTAAAGGATAACTAAAAGATTTAAGTGAATTCAATTTAAAAGAGTGAGTTGATCCTAGGTTATCACTTGGGGTGGATTGGACGTATTTCCTTTTCAATGATTTCAATTTCTTATATTTGAGATGGGTTCATTTAAGAAGATAAAACAACATCATCACTTACTGGTTTAATTCCTAAACCCTTTAATACTAATAACCTATACACTTTAAGGATCAAAGTTTTGATCACTTCAAGGTAAAGGTTCGTATTAGCACATGAAGTGTGTGGCCTTAAATTCAACAAGGACGATGTAGTTTAAAAATCATCAAATAAATATATCAATTAAATAAGTGATTATACATTAATGGGGTGATAAATAACATCCAATACATCACCTTTATACTCCCTTGTATCAACCCATAAGTGGGTTAGCCCTCCATTGATGCTATGGTTTCAATGGAAGCGGGAAGTAGACTCATGAGGGAGGAATTGAATAAGTAAAGAAAACAATAAAAAGAAAATGATCACTCCACCGTTGTGTGAATAATTTCACAAGGTTTAGTGTGAATAAATTCACAACTTTAACCAAAGGTATCAAAGTGATATTAATAACAACATAATAAGAGGAAAATAAGAGATTTTATTAAGAAACTAAAGTGAATTGAACAACTTACATGTGAAAGACAAACTTGAGACAACAAAATCGCAGCATAACATTACAATTGAAAAAAGCACCAAAGATCCTCAAATCCTCCACCACCACTGCCTTAAATAGGAATTTTTGAATCCTTGGGTCGATAATTAAATATTCCAAGTCTCCTCAATTAATTTTGGTAGGCCATAGGTGGGTGGAAAGTTGAGGGAGAGTTGATTTTCCACCCTTGACCCGAGGTGGCATCCATCTTTCATCCACCGAACATACACGATTGGAATACCTTCTAGATGGCCGAATCAGAGCGGGCCATAGAATATTAAAATGGATACCCGGATGTCTCATAACCTCATGTAAAATTTGGGTCAATTTGGAGTTGTATATTCGGAGATATGATTATATTAGTGGGATGTTTTTCTGGGACGCAGAATCTGGCCCAGAATTTTATCTCTAACTTGGGCTACCTAAATGACCACAATGGAGGCCGAATTAGCACTGGCTCCTGAAGAATTATTTGTTCCTATATATGTCTTATATCATCCCACGAAATTTGGGCTTCATTGGGTTTGTATGTTGGGCCCCACATTCTCATCAGTGGGATGGTGTCCAATATGACTTCTCCAGAATTGTTTCCTTTCATCACAAAATATACCCATCTTCTTCCATGAATTACCCATTGATCCCTAAATTAAACATGATAATATTGAAGTTTAGATCAATTTTCCAAAATATAAAATTGAAATATGGATAATTATATTCCTTAAAATTAGATGAATCATTGGGTTCTTTAAATGATGTTAAAAAATGTACCACATAATAGTGCATTTTAAGAAGGTATTACAATCATAATGTGAAATGATGTTCAAAGTATAAAATGCACTAAAATGGTGTTTATGAATAATAAAGAACATGAATATTATATATATTAACAATGAATATTATCCTCATTTAGTGGCTAATCACTTTCCCAAGGACGTTCTGGGACTACCTATTAGGTGGGAAATGGAGTTTTGCATTGACTTGCATCTCAAGATCACTCTGATATCTTATGTGGCATATTGAATGGCCCCTACTGAGCTCTGGGAGCTATGGTTATAGTTAGAGGGACTTAGAGAGAATATTTTCATTAGGCCGAGTGTGTCCCCTTGGGCATCTCCAATGTTGTTCGTGAAAAATGAAGACGAGATCTTGTGGTTTTGTGTGACTTTTCGTTGCCTAAACTAGTATATGATAAAGAACAAGTACCCATTGATGGGGATTTACAACCTATTTGACCAGCTGTGAAGAATGATATGGTTCTCAAATATTGATATCAGGTTTGGATACAACTATTTGAGGTTTTTCGAGGTTAATATTCCAAATTTTTCATTCTGATGTCACTATAAATGCTATATATGACTCCCTAGTGATTCCCTTTGGTGTGAAAAATGACCCCACCATGTTTATGACTTCGATGAACCAGTTTTTCCATCCATACTTGGACCATTTTTTGGTTGTCTTTTTTGATGACATACTCATCTACACTACATCAGAAGAGGAGTATGCAGAGCACTTGAGGATGATTCTAGATTTTCTTTGAGGGAATAAACTTTATGGAAAACTCTCGAAGTTCTAGTTCTAGATTCATGAGGTTAACTTTCTGGGGCATGCCATTTATAAGAGTGGTTTATCCATAGATATAGTAAATATTGACGTATTTCTTTCTTGGGATTCACCCAAAAGTGTGTTAGAGGTGCAGAGCTTCCTTAACTTGGCAGGGTACTATAGGAGATTTGTGGCAGAATTCTATAGAGTTACAAACCCTTTGACCAACTTGGTATAGAAAGGGAAGCTGTTTACCTAGTCTGAGTAGTGCCAGAGGGACTTCGAGGAGTTGAGGCCAAGGATGATGAGTGCTTTGTATTGAGACTACTAGAGGAGGGTGTGAAGTATTTGGTGTATTGCGATGCCTCAAGAGATGGGACTGCCTGCATGTTAATTCAGCAGCGGGTAATTATCGCATACAGGTCAAGGAAGTTTAAACCCCATGAATAGAACTACGCAACTCACAAACTAGATATGGCAGCAATAGTCTTTGCTCTGAGGATGTGAAGACACTACCTTCTAGAGGAGAAATTTGTGGTTTACTCAGACTATCAGAGTCTTAGGTACATCTTCACATAGAGATACTTGAACCTAAGATAGTAGCATTGGTTGGAGTTCTTATAGGACTATGACTTTGAGATAGTATATACTCTGGAAAAGGGAAACGTGGAAGAAAATTACATTATCAAGAAGTCATATTCTCTCTTGGTACATGAGGATTTAGATCAGTTGACCTCTTTATAGTTGACCCTAGTCAAGAAAGAGGGTACAACTTTTCTACAGTCGATAGTGTTGACCCCTATGCTTCTTGAGTGTGATAGAGAGTCCCAACTGAGAGATATCGACTGTGAAATCTTGTGTGACCAGATATCCATGGGGGATTTATCAGATAGATATTCTGAAGAATGGAATCATGTAATCCTTTTCCAAGTACATACATTAGTCCCAGTCACGATGCAGGAGGAGGTGATATGAGAGTTCTACACTCCCCTAGATGTACATCCTGATGTAGGGAAGATGAAAAAAGACCATCAATGACAATTTTTGTGATCCAAAATGAGACAGACTGTAACTGAGTTCATCTATCGGTGCCTCACTTGTCAGCAGGTGAAGTTTGGGCACCAAGTTCCGACAGGTTTGTTGCAGCCCCTTAAAATCCTAGAGTGTAAATGGGATGAAATATCCATGTAATTCCTCTTAGGGATTCCGCATACAGTGAAAATCCATGACGCCATCTGGGTGATAGTCGACCAAATCATGAAGTCGACACACTTCCTTACTATTAGGGAGTAGAGTTTGATGGAGAGTTTGAGGTAATTTTATGTACGGAAGATCATTCGACTCATGGGGTTACCTCGATGATTGTATTCGATCATGACATTTGATTTATGCCACAATTGTGAAGAGGCCTACAAGAAGCATTCGAGACCCAAATGAGGACGAGTACTACCTTTCACCACCAGACCAATGGGAATACTGGGAAAACTATTTAAGTACTGAAGGATATACTGAGGGCTTGTGTGTTAGACTTTGGCTGGAGTTGGGAGGATCACTTTTCCTTGGTAGAGTTTGTGTACAACAACAAAATACCACTCTACTATCATCATGAAAACTTTTGAGGCCCTATATGTGAGACCTTGTAGGTCACCCTTATACTGAACAAAGATCAGTGAGAAATATATTGTAGGCCTAGAGGTGGTGCAGGTGATGATGAAGAAGGTCCAGGTCATCCATGAGTGGATGAGGAAGACCCAGAGTAGACAGAAATCATACATAGATCACCATCACAGGCTCTTGGAGTTTGAGTAGGGAGACCACACTTTCCTGATAGTCTCCCATGATGAGGAATATGAAGGTTCATTCAGGGAGGCAAGCTATCCCTAAGGTTCATCAGGCCATTCGAGATCATGCAGAGGGTTGACGAGGTTGCTTACCACCTCACCCTAACCCCACAACTAGAGTGGGTGCATGACATCTTCCACATGTGGTAGCTGAGGAGATATGTTAATGACCCCACACACATCATCAAATGAGGAGAGATGGACATAGAGGATGGAGAAACCTTTTTGGAGCACCTAGTGGCGATCAATGATTGAAAGGAGAGGACCCTGCGTGAATGAACCACCCCCTTGGTTCGCGTGTTGTGGTAGAATGGGAACATGTAGAAGAGTTACTAGGAGCGGGAGAGCCAAGTGAGGGCTCAATATCCTGATTTTTTTTATTTAGTTTTTCTTTTCAAAGATGAAATTACTGAAGGATATAATTATGTAGAGACCCATTTTTTTCCTTATAAGACTTCAAAATATTTATATATATATTTTTAGAGTTAGGAACTGAGACGATGTGTGATTATGAGGCCCGGTGTATCCAGAATTAATTTTATAAAAATAATAAAAATATTTTATATTATGAAAAAATAGTTAAAGAAAATGGGATAAATCTTAAATGGAAAATCAGATAAAAAATATGAGACCACAGTAGAGTTTGAAACACAGTGTTTACCCTAGGCATAACCTAAAATAGGTCAGCATGGGGTGTTTAAACACCTCACTCCTTGGCGATACATTCAGTGGATTAATTAATTAAATAAATTTTACCTAAACCAAAATATCTATAAATAGACTTCCATAGATAATTCTATAGGGTTAGCCACATAAAACCTAGGATAATTCCAGATATTTCCCTCCTCCTTCTATTGGCGGATCAAATCAGATGATGATGAAATGCCGGATCAGAGCAGATTGGGATGCAACAAATATAAAAACTTCATTCAATCATTGGAAAGAATGTTATTCAATGATGAATGATCCAATATCCTTGTAGGACATTTCAATTTTTTATTACACCCATTTTTATTAAATTGATTGAGCAGATCAATTCCTTTCTTGTATCTTCACCAATTGTGGCTTGAGCATGCGCCTGTGTATTGAAATATTAATTGACTATTCTTATTTTCTAACCCCGAATGCCCCTTCCTTGATATTTTTCCAAGAATTCTTGGTAATGATCATTTAAACCAAAATTTTCTTGTGCTTACCCCCTTATTTTCTTCACGTTCATCACTAGTTGGACCATACATTCATGGATGGACATTACCAGGCAGTACCGAGCCCGATCAGACCCCCAAAATCACAACAGTTTTGTGAATGAGTCTTGGATTGACAAATCAAGCACAAATCTGGGATAATTATAGGTTGAAGATGATCATTTAAATGACTGGAGGCCATATCTTCAATGCTGGAAGGTTTGGGATGTGCAGCAACATACTGGTTCGCATGAACTCAACCAGATTTGAGTTTTCCAACCACAAGAGTGTAAGAACTTGGTTCTTTCTTTGAGGTACAAATATTTCTTCTTCAGTTTTTACTTCAGAAAATGACAGAAAAAGAGATCAAAGGATGTATATAGGCCTATTACATGATGTGACTAGGAGTTACACACTGTGTATTTCCAGGGACACGCCATGTAATGAGGGTTTCATGCCGTATAATCCCAGTACACGACCATGTAATGACATGTCTAGGATTTTTATGGACATGGAGTGTAGTTTTTAGCACACACCATGTATTTATTTTGATTAAATCAGGAAGTAGCACCATTTTTGTTAGAAAAACAGAAATGATCCCTCCTTCGATGAGCAACGCACCCAGGAAATCTGATCGAAATTTTACCTCCCGTTTCATCGTCCGACACCCGATTCGAACACCATTGGATATGTTGAAATCCCCTTAGTGAGTGCTCGATTCCTCTTGATCCTTTCTTCCTAATTTCTTCTCTCAAACTAGTTATCAAAGGTTTTTATTTTATTATAGTTTTGTATATCTACTCTATTCTAGGTCGAATTGAATCCTAACACTGGACAAGGAGAGTTGTACGAGCATGAGGTAGGTGGTCTTGTGCCTTTCGCTAGTTGTCGAGTTGGATATATATGCCAGAGCGCCACACAACCACTTTTAGGATGTTTCTTGATTTATATTTTTCTACTATTATTGTCTATTGTTAATTAGGTTTAGATATTTGAAACCATGTTTAGGTTTTATCACCTCGATTAAGGGCCACCCCATGGGTGTGTTTCCCTTGGACGAACAATGTTAGCCATTTGGCCTAGGATTCCTATGATCATGCCTTTGATTCCCTATTATAGGTTGTTTAAAATGGAAATTGGTTAATTGAAGGTCTTACCACATGAGTTATTATTGTGGAAACCATGTAATAGTTTAATTTACATGTTGCTTTTTATAAATCCAGACCATGTGAGTATTTGAAGGGCCAATCCTTATGAGGTTGGTCATTTATTGTTTATATTGGATGCCTGTAAGTGAGGTTTTTCTATGCTTGAGGGTGAGGTTTCACTATGCATGAGGGTGAGGTTTTTCTATGCCTGAGGGCGAGGGTTCACTTACTGTTACTATGTCGTGAATGAGCCATAATGTAATGGACATGCTCAATCTCTATTTGAAATAAATAATGAAATGGAATGATATACGACGCGTCAGCCAAGGAAAAGAACAAGATTGGATTCAATCTTTACTTATACTTTTTTAGAGGGTATTTTGAGACATATGCTGGGCATACTCTTGTACGGGGATCTTCGAGCCTAGGCTAGATCCCGAGACTTATATAATTCAATGTAATTGAATTAATTAATAAACATGAAATGAATGTAAATGGAAACCATTACTTGTAGGACAATTTAATTTTGAGTATTTCCTAGTTTACTGCTTTAAAGGTATCGATAAGGGTAAGAACCCTTCTACAGGTACTTGATATACTGTTTAAGAGAAGGAGAGAATGAGAACAAGCTGAGGCTTGCGATGCTTCTGAGTTTCTTTTGTTCTCTTTTGTAATTTTGGTACTTTTATCATGTATTACTACAGTGTATCCTATTTTGATTGTTTTCTTAGAACATAACATCACTACAAGAAAATGGAATATTTGCGACGGGATCCCATCACAAAAGACCTTTTGTGACGGGGCTCCGTCGCAAATCGCCCGTTGTAGAAAACGGCGTCACAAATAGTTGTTTTTGCGGCGGTCTCGTCGCAAAAATAGTATTTGCGACGGTATTTTTCCCCCATCGCAAATTTTTTTTTGTTTATATATAAAAAAGGTATTTGCGACGGGCCGTCGTAGATATATTAGTTGCGACGGGTTTCTGACCCGTCGCAAATGGGAAATTAAAAAAATATTTGCGACATAGGTATTTGTGACAGACCGTCGCAACAATAGGTTTTACGACGAGTATTCTTCCCATCACAAATGAGACGGTAAAAAAATATATTTTACGACGGGACACCCTGTCACAAATACTCCCGTTGCAAATACTAAAAAAAAAATAAAAAAAATGAAATAATTAATACAAATCATATAATATTTTATAAAAATAATAATAATAATAATAATATAAAAAAATTCTATTATTATAATATAAATAAAAAAATATAAAATATAATTATGAAATATTAATATAAAATAATAATAATATGAATATAAATAATATAATATTATATAATAATACTAATATTAATAATATAAAAAATTAATATAATAATAATATTATTAAAATATGTATATAATAATAATAATAATATTAATAATATAAAGAAATTATATTATTATAATATTAATAATAAAAAAATATATAATATAATTATGAAATATTAATATCAAATAATAATAATAATATGAATATAAATAATATAATATTATATAATAATAATACTAATATTAATAATATAAAAAATTAATATAATAATAATATTATTAAAATAAACATACATATTTATGAAAAAATAATATTAATAATATTAATATTTTTAAAATTATAAAATTATAAACTTCACAATATTAACAACAAATATAAAATATTAAAATTAATATTACTAAAATAAACAGACATTAAAAATAATATTAATAAGTAATAAAATATTAAAAAAAAACAAATTAAATCATGCAATATTCGTACCAATATGAAAGAGGAATTGTAAATAGTTAATATGACAATAAACTACGAACTCAAATGTTTGTTACATGTAAAAAAATCACTGGGGGGTGGATAATCTGGAGGACCTGGAAAAGGTGGTGGAGGAAACTCCATCCCTAAACTACGAGTCAGACGACGCATGTACTCCATCTGCTCCTGATGTTGCTCCTCATATCGATGCCTCTCCTCATCATGCTACTGACGCATCTGCTCCTGCCATTGACGCATCTCCTCATCGTGCTGCTGACACATCTGCTCCTGCCCCTGACGCAAATCCTCTATAAGCTCACTCTGAGCACGCAGCTGCTCCTGATACTATGAGGTAGAAGATGATGCCTCTCCACGAGCTCCTCTCGAGCCGGACGCCGACATCGCAACAGTACCATAATAAGCTGCATGAGTCAAATGAGAGCTAATACCAACTACTCGGCCCTTGTCGAAGCCATACTGGGTCCCCTGCATCCATGCCGTCTCATCAAAATGGCGGGCACTAGTCTGATCACCCGTCTCGTCTTGACTCTCAGCCTGTATCTGAGAGGTCACGGCCTCATATTAATCCTTAAGTTTCAATTAGAAATTAAAATAATGAAAATATTATATGCATTTAATTTGAAAACTGAAAAGAAAATAATACTGACCACAATCTGACACTGGCGGTCACCTCTAATCTCTCCAGTAGCCAAATCAGTGTACATCCTTCGATAAACGCCGTACGTCGTAATACCAGGCTGCTCGGCTTCCTATATGAATATAAAATAAACTGTTTATATTTAAAGTTTTATAAAATATTAAAAAAAAGTACTTACCAGATGCTCTCTATGCGCACTGAATGTACGACTATCGGATCGATGCGTCACCTCTTGTCTCCCCCGATTCTGTCGACCCAATGTAGATCTCCTCTGAAATCCACCACCTAACCAGTGTGTACATAATACATCCCAAATGTGAGATGAAATGTACTCTGGTCGGTGGGATCTACAGGACTCATCAAATTCTATCACTCCGGCTTTCCTCATAGCCGCCTTTCTCAAATTATGCAAAAACTGACGGAAACGGTCACGCATAGACACCACCCATGCCGCGTGGATAGTGGCATTCATGCTCTCATCGATGGGATACCATAAACCCTAATATAAAGTTATTAATGAATTAAATTTCAAAATAAATAATATTTAATTACGTACCAGCCAATGATCGAACATGGCGGCCTGCACATCAGCGGGAATTTGATCCCATGTGAGCTAGGGCTGAGAAAAATAACCGCGCAAGATAGCGCTCCCCTGTCCAATAGCTATATGCGTAAAACTGTGGAAAAAGAACAAATAATAAAACAATTAGAATATAAATAAATTATAATGAAAGATAACTAAAATACATAGGTTATCATACCACTGCATGTGCGCATCGAATCCAAGAGGTGGACGTCGCTCGGGGATAGGATCTGGAATCATCAATCTGGCAAGACCACACCCCCTCTGAGTGCTCCCTGTAGTGCCAATATCCTGAGGGTCAGATGACTCAAGATACTCATCATCCATAGGTAGCTCAGCCTCCAGCAACTGACGATACGTTTCTGAGTCCATCTAAAACATGAAATGATTGTTATTAGCAAACAGTTGAAAATAACTATTATGTATAGATATATATTTGTTATGATTCTAACCAGCATTTTACTGTGTCAATGTTCATCTTCATCATCATATTTATAGTTGTAAATGTCAATGTCTTCATCTTCCTCATCAACATCATCAATTTCCATATTAGTTTCACTTTCATCATCTCTTGTCATTTCAAATTCAGTTGTAACATCATTGACAACATCGTCACCATCGACCCTTAACTGTGGGGTGTCATCCTCGATATTCATGTCTCTTTGTGAAAAAGATGTGTTTTGAAGAGTGTTGATTAGCCACGAAATGAGGCTAATATTCATTGGTAATATATATAATATTCATGTTCTTTATTATTCATAAACACCATTTTAGTGCATTTTACACTTTGAACATCATTTAACATTATGATTGTAATACCTTCTTAAAATGCACTATTATGTGGTACATTTTTGAACATCATTTAAAGTACCAAATGATTCATATTATTATACATATTTTAATTTGATAATTGATCTACAATCCAATATTAACATGTTTCATTCAGGGATCAATGGAGAATTCATGGAGGATGATGGAGATATTTGGCAATGAAAGGAAGCAATTCTGGAGAAGGCAGATTGGACATCAGCCCACTGATGAGACTGTGGGGCCCAACATACAGGCCCAATTAATCCTAAATTTCGTGGGATTCTAGAAGACATGTATAGGAACAAATCACTCTGCAGGAGTTAATGCTGATTCGGCCTCCATGGTGGTAATTTAGGCGGCCCAAGTTAGAGATACAATTCTGGGCCATATTCTGCGGCCCAGAAAAACATCCCACTAATTTGATCATATCTCGGAATACACAACTAAAAATGGGCCCATATTTTACATCCGGTTAGAAGACATCCGGAGCTCCATTTTCTTCTTCTATGGCACACTCTGATTCGGCCTTCTAGAAGGACTTCCAGATGCGTCTGTTCGGTGGATGAAAACTGGCTGCCACCTCGGGTCAAACGTGGAAAAGTCCAAATTCCACAAGATTTCCACCACCTAAAGACTACCAAAATTAATTAAGATGCTTTGTACTATTGGTGGCTCGACCCAAGGCTCCCAAAATGCCTATTTAAGGTAGTGGTGGTGAAGTATTTTAGAATCTTGGATGCTTTGTTCAATTGTAATGTTATGCTGCATTTTTGTTGCCTCAATTTTGTCTTTCACATGTAAGTTGTTCAATTCACTTTAGTTTCTTAATAAAAGTTCTTCTTCTACTATTATTCTGTTGCTCTTAATATCACTTTGATACCGTTGGATCAAGGTGTGAATTTATTCACACCAACCCTTGTGAAATTATTCACACAACGGTGGAGTGATCATTTTATTTTTGTTGTTTTCTATACTTCTCCATTTCCTCCCTCATGAGTCTACTTTCCGCTTCCATTGAAACCATGTGATCAATGGAGGGCTAAACCACTTATGGGTTGATCCAAGGGAGTATCAAGAGGCTGGATTGGATTTTATTTATCACCTAGTTAATGTATAATCACTTCTTTAATTGGGATTTTTATTTGATGATTTTTAAACTCCATCGTCCTTGTTGAATTTAAGGCCACACACTTCAAGTACTAATACGATCCTTTACCTTGAAGTGCTTGAAACATTGAACCTTCAAGTGTATAGGTGATTAGTATTAAAGGGTGTAGGCATTAAACCAGTAAGTGATGATGTTGTTTTATCTCCTTAAATGAACCCATCTTAAATTGAAGAATTTGAAATCATTAAAAAGAAAATACGTCCAATCCACCCCGAGTGATAACCTAGGATCAACTCATTCTTTTAATTTGAATTCACTTAAGTATATTAGAGTTCACTTAAACCCATATAAAATCAACCCAAAGTTGGCCACTTCATAGCCAAAAATCCATCCCTTAGGTTGTGTATCTTAAGTATCTTCTTAGGTATCTGTGGAATCGACAACCCAAGCTACACTACAAGGACCGTTCTACCCTTCTTCTCTTGGGTAAATTTGGGCGTGAACCAAATTTTGGCGCCATTTTCGGGGACCAAGTAAGTACCTTAGATAAAAAAAACCTTCTTTCCTCACCTCCATTCTTCTACTCTCACCCAAGATCTCTTATCTTGTCCCTTTCTCGCTTTTTTTTTGGCGCATGTCCGCCTACACCCGCAATTTCTCAAACAGACTAGTTAGGGTGGAAAGTCCTAGGATAGGGGAGTCAAGTGCACCTAAGGGATTGTTTAAATCAGATTCAAATATTCTTGAAACCCCAAAGTCAGAACTTGAAACAAGTCCAATAGAGGGTCATCCACAAAATCAAATTGTAAACCCTGGGGGGAATCAAATGGGAAACCAAAACCAAGAAGCTCCAAACTTAGGGAATGTAGTTGATCAAACCATGAACGACTACCTCACTCCAGCTTGGACCAATGCCCCCTCATGCATTAGACACAATTCCATAGGATAAACCAACTACATATTCAAACCCCATGTCCTAAACCACCTTCCAACCTTTCATGGGATGGAGTCAGAAATGCCATACCTTCATGTCAAAGAGTTCAACGACATTGTTGAAACCATGTGTCCCCCACATCAACTAGAATCCGCTAAGATGAGGCTATTTCCTTTTTCATTAAAGGATCGAGCTAAAAATTGTCTAAACAACTTGAGACCTACATCAATCCACTCTTGGGACCAACTAAAAAGAGAATTCTACAAAAAATACTTCCCTCATCACAAAACAATTACACTTAAAAAGAGCATCCAATTTTTTTTTTGAAAAAGATGGAGAGTCATTTTATAAAACATGGGAGAGGTTCAAAGACACCCTAAACATGGTTCCACACCATGGGTTTTCCATACCTGAATAAGTGAGAATTTTCTATGAAGGGTTGGGTCCGGGTAATAAACAATTCATTGATATGAT
Organism: Viscum album; assembly: GCA_963277665.1. Classification (NCBI taxonomy): domain Eukaryota; kingdom Viridiplantae; phylum Streptophyta; class Magnoliopsida; order Santalales; family Viscaceae; genus Viscum; species Viscum album. The sequence continues at coordinate 597,477,914 of OY728132.1, read as the reverse complement.
GTGTAATGGAACTTTTAAAAACAAGGCCCCAAATGATGCTTACAAGTATCTGGAAAGTCTGGCTGAACAAAACCAAACTTGGGGAACTTCACCTTATTCTGAAAAGCCACAAAGAACCACTAGAATTCATACACTTAGAGAAGAGGAAACCCTTAGGGATAAACTCACAGCACTCTCTAGGAAGGTTGAAGAGATGGACCTTAGGAAAGTCCATGAAATCCAAAATGTAGACCTTGTTTGCACAATTTGTGACAAACATGACCATAAAATAGACAACTTCCCAACCATTCCATCCATCAAGGATGTTCTTCTAGGAGGACCCCCAGTGGAAGTCAATGCCCTAAACTTTCAAAATCCCCAATACCAAAACACCTTCAATCCAAGGTACAATGACCACCCAGGCTTCCGATGGAAGGATAACCAACAACATAGCCAACCACAAGGAAAAAATCCTTACCCCCATCAGAACTACCAAACCCATAAACAGTTCCAAACCCAACCTATCCAATACCAACAGCCACCGGTCCATTTTCAACAAACCATCCCACCTCCAAAATATCCCCCTGGGATAAACCAACCTACTCAAGCACCAACCCAAACTGTTCCACAAAGCCTACTAGAACAACTGTGCAAACAAATGGAGAGGATGAACTCAGAAGTCTCTTCCCTAAAACAAGAACTTCAAACCATCAAATCAGGAAAGACACCCATGCCTACTCAGGCGGTGCCATCCTCAACTTCAAGGGGAGAGTCAAGTTGTGCTCAAACAACTCATGAAAAACTAAAGGATGTGACTGTTTTAAGAAGTGGGAAATCAATTGAGAAACCTGAACAACTAATTCAGAACCCACCTGAAGATTCAAACTTGGATGAAAATTCAAATGAACCACAAGATCAAACTGAGGAAACTGATAACAATGTGAAAGAAACAACTCTTCAACAAACAACCCCACAACCTGCACCATTTCCCCAACGCATGAGGGGGAAATCCAAGCCTGAACTGAGTGAAACATTGAGGGAAATATTTTCACAAGTCAAGTTGAACATACCCCTTCTCGATGCCATCCAAACTATACCTGCCTACTCAAAGTACCTTAAGGACTTGTGCAATTTTAAAAGAAAATTTTCACATAAAAACCAAGTCCTTTTGGATGCTAATGTGAGTACCACCATTCAAGGGACCATTCCTCCTAAGTTGAAAGACCCAGGTTTCCCTTACATCAATGTTGAACTAGGAGAAAACAAAGTTGTCAAGGCCTTGTGTGACCTAGGTGCTAGTGTCAATATCATCCCATATGCTGTGTACTGCCAGTTAGGCCTAGAAGAACTCCAACCCACATCTGTCACACTTCAGCTTGCTGATCGTAGCATTAGGGTTCCAAAGGGGATTTTAAAGGACGTTCTGGTAAAGGTTGAAAACTTCATCTACCCTACTGATTTCATTGTCCTTGACAACCATCCAAATTTAGGAAATAAGGAACAAACCCCAATCATCCTTGGTCGTCCTTTCCTTGCAACAATCAACTCTGTTATCCGAGTCCGAAATGGGAACATGACCATCACCTTTGGGAACATGAGTCTAGACTTGAACATTTATAATGCAAGCTCACAAATAGGGGATGACGAGGACATTCATGAATTAAACATGATAGGAAGCATTGATAATGAATCCATGGAACATCAAGGAATATTTGATGAATGTTTAATTCAGAATGAGATTGATTTCCTTTGTTCATATGAAGGACGTTTATCTCCTTGGCTTGAATCATTTTCATATTACTCTTATGATGAAGTCTTAGGTCCAACAATCAGTGAAACCTTTCAAGAAACCAATTTAATAGAGACCCCTCTAAATTCCTTCCCTAAATCTGATCAAGCCAATCTAGTAGCTGAAACTTCTACATGTGAGGAATCAATCCTATCTGAACCTATAAAAAAATAATTTGATCTTGATCCAATGTCCCAAACTTCTGCTGAAATTATGAACCAACCTGATCTTGAATTGAAGGAACTTCCTGCCGCACTAAAGTATGCCTTCCTAGGGGAAAATCAAACACATCCTATTGTCATTTCTTCTTCTCTTGAAGCCAATCATGAGAGGATGCTTCTAGATGTCCTTAGGAAGCATAAGAAAGCCATTGGTTGGACCCTTTCTGATATTCCTGGGATTAGCCCACTTATTGGGACTCATAGGATTGTTCTCGAATCTGATTCAAAGCCATGTCGTCAACCTCAACGGCGACTCAATCCTAATATCATGGAGGTAGTAAGAAAAGAACTTATGAAATTGTTGAAAGCTGGTATCATATATCCCATAGCTGAGAGTGAATGGGTGAGCCCAATCCAAGTGGTTCCAAAAAAGGCTGGAATCACAGTGATAACCAATGAGGATGGAGAGATTCTTCCAACAAGGGTGAGTAGTGGATGGAGGGTCTGCATTGACTATAGGAAACTAAACTCATTCACCAAGAAGGACCATTTCCCCTTACCATTCATTGACCAAGTCCTTGAGAGAGTGGCAGGTCATGCCTTCTACTGTTTCTTAGATGGTTACTCGGGGTACAATCAAATTGAGGTCTCCCTAGAGGATCAAGGGAAGACTACATTCACATGTCCTTTCGGTACCTTTGCCTTCAAACGCATTCCCTTTGGGTTATGCAATGCCCCTGGAACCTTCCAGCGGTGCATGATGGGAATCTTCTCAGACATGGTAGGGGATTTTCTTGAGGTCTTCATGGATGACTTCTCTGTGTTTGGGGATACTTTTGAGGGATGTCTGCAGAATGTGGAGAGAGTCTTGTCAAGATGTGAAGAAAAAAATCTGGTCCTAAACTGGAAAAAATTCCATTTCATGGTTAAAGAGGGACTTGTTCTAGGCCATCTGGTCTCGAGTAGGGGGATTGAAGTTGATAAAGTAAAGGTCGACATCATTCGTCACCTTCCATCACCCAAAACTGTCAAGGAAGTGAGGTCTTTCTTAGGACATGCTGGTTTCTATAGAAGATTCATCAAGGACTTTAGTTCAATATCCCGTCCCCTTTGTGCTCTCTTAGTAAAGGATGCTCCATTTGTTTGGACAGAAAGCTGTGAGGGTTCATTCTCAACCCTCAAATCCTCTCTCACCTCTCCCCCCATTATGAAATCTCCAAATTGGAACCTTCCTTTTGAACTTATGTGTGATGCCAGTGACTTTGCTGTTGGAGCTGTGTTAGGACAATGTTGTGATAAAACTCCTTATGTCATTGCTTATGCAAGCAAATATTTAAATGATGCCCAAATCAACTACACCACCACTGAAAAGGAGTTACTTGCTATTGTGTTTTCCTTAGAGAAGTTTAGGTCCTACCTCTTAGGATCACCCATCACTGTGTTCACTGACCATTCTGCACTAAAATACCTCTTCCAAAAACAAGATGCTAAGGCTAGACTGATTAGGTGGGTCCTTCTATTACAAGAATTTGACCTCATAATCAAGGATAAAAAGGGAGTTGAAAATGTTGTATCTGATCACCTCTCTAGGATGGAATTCAAAGACAACTCAAATCACCTTTCTGTGTCTGATTCGTTTCCTGATGAACACCTATACTCTGTGAGTGACTACCCTTGGTATGCTGACATAGCAAATTTCTTAGTGACAGGAGTCATTCCAAAATTCTTAGGGACTCAAGCTCGAAGGAAATTCCTTTATGATGTTAGACACTATGTGTTTGATGATCCATACCTCTATAAGTTCTTCCCTGACCAAGTCATTAGGAGGTGTGTTCCAGAATTTGAACAAGAGTCTATCCTTAAATTCTGTCACAGTGAGGCATGTGGAGGTCACTTTTCCTCTAAGAAAACATATTCTAAGATTCTTCAATGTGGTCTTTTCTGTCCCACCCTCTCAAGGGACTCCTACACATTTTTTCAAAGCTGTCCTAGGTGTCAACAAGTAGGGTCCATCACAAAAAGAAATCAAATGCCACTCACTCCCATCTTAGTGGTTGAAACATTTGACTGTTGGGGAATTGATTTCATGGGTCCCTTCCCAAACTCTCGGGGATACCTCTACATACTCTTAGCTGTTTATTATGTCTCAAAATGGGTTGAGGTTATTCCCACTAAGTCCAATGATCATCAAGTTGTGATTCGATTTCTAAAAGAGAACATATTTTCAAGATTTGGAATTCCTAGGGCTATAATCAGTGATCGAGGAACCCATTTCTACAACCGCCCATTCGCTTCACTCATGTCTAAGTATGTTATTTCTCATAAAGTTTCCACTGCATACCATCCTCAAACCAATGGTCAAGCTGAGTTAGCGAATAGGGAGATTAAGCAAATTCTTGAAAAAACTGTTAACCCCTATAGGAAAGATTGGTCTGAGAAACTCTTAGATGCTCTTTGGGCCTATAGAACTGCATATAAAACCATTTTAGGAATGTCCCCATATAGGTTGGTTTATGGTAAAGCATGCCATTTGCCAGTGGAGATTGAACATAAGGCCTTTTGGGCAATTAAGAAAATGGATTATGATCTCTCATTGGCCGGAACAAAAAGGAAATTAGATCTCAATGAACTGGAGGAACTAAGGATGGAGGCTTATGAAAATTCAAGGATCAATAAATATAGAGTTCAAGCCTACCAATCTAGGAATATCAAGGTCAAAAATTTTGAACCGGGAAAACTTGTGCTCTTGTATAGTTCAAAACTTCATTTACATCCGGGAAAGTTAAGGTCTAGATGGTCAGGACCTTTCATAGTGCATCATGTATTCCCCCATGGGGCAGTAGAGATTCAAGATCCCACAAGTGGTCACATTTTCAAGGTCAATGGTCAAAGGTTAAAAACATTCGTTGAATCATTCAATAAATAGGAAATAGATGTTGAGTTAATTGATCCAATCCATGAACCAGGAAAAAATTGATAAATTTGGGATCTATGTCGGGCTAACGACGTTAAACAAAGCGCTGCACGGGAGGAAACCCGTGGTTTTTATGTTTCTAATCTTTCTGAATCATCTTTATTTTTCAAATAAGATTACTTAATCATTTTTATATTTAAAAATAACAAAATAGACTTTTGACCTGTTCTTCTGTTATGAGTATGGATGGGTATGAAAGAGGAGCACCATATTCATCCGTGTTACGTGGTGTGATCCTTGAGTAATACCTTACCCAGAAATTTAAAAAAGAAGACAATGTATCATCCGTTTATTTTGTTTTTATTATTCAATAGGTTAAGAAAAAAAATAAAAATATAATAATACAAAAAAAAAAAAAATTTCCACGCCATAGGCCGTGGGGCAAACCCCGTCACAACCGGCGAAGCCACGGGGACTCGAACCCGGGACCGAAGGGAGACAGGGGCGCGCGCTTACCACTGACCTGCGGCTTCTTGTGCTACCTTATTCTATAATTTTTATATATATTCTTATATTTTACTTCCTTTATTATATAAATATATATATATATATTGTTTGTTTTTGTTTGTTTTGTTTGTTTGGTTTGTTTTGTTTTTTCCTTTTTCCACTAGGGAACTTTGCAAGCGACATGGATATCAAAAGAATAAATTCAAGCGGCAAGAAATTCAAACTTCAACCACCAGGTGACTTCATTCCATAATCCTCATTTTCAATTTCCTTTTTAAATTTTTATTCCCTGCCTCTACTCCTAATTTTTCATTTCTTCAAACACTGGGGACAGTGTTGTTTTAAGTTGGGGGGGAGATAAAAAAAAATGCTTTTGTGTCAAAAACAAAAATTGAATGATTTGAAAAAAAAGTAAATGGAAGGAAAAATTCCTTTAACTTTGAACATGGTAATACACATTGCACACTTTGAAACTGAATATCAAATAATTTAGCATGCCCTGATTCTAATTTTAATCCTTGTATAATTTCATGAGCATAGATTTTGGAAAGTGTGGCTGTCCAATGTGATATTTCATCGTTTATATTTTCATCCAAATAAAAAAATGCCACAATGCACGTCCTCTAGACTGTGGGGTACTAATTTGAATTTTTGGGGTCCCATAATAAATAGCATAGGATGGTTTTATTTTCATGAATAATATGAGTATTCAAAAAAAAAAATTTAAAAATAAAAAATAAAAAATAAAAATAAAAATTTGCGTGTAGAGCAATGGATTGATAAAATGCGAGGCTTTCGGCACTTGGGGATCGTGACTCCAGAGTTGTCTAGCCCTGAGTTTTTTAATATATCTCTATTTATGGTAATATGACTTTGTTTTTGATTAAGTTAACTCGAGACAATGCCCGAGTATGTGAGTTTCACTTGGTGCCCTAAGGCCTTTGAGTTTGGGAGTCATTGGCAAAGTCTTGCTACATGGGTTAATTTGATTAATTGAAATCTCAATTACTATAGCAATATTGCAAAAAAAAAAAAATCAAAAAAAAAGAGGGATGAAGAATACTCATATTAGGATTAAATGTGATTCCACCTAGCGCTTCCATGATTTTCCCCTTGAATGAAAATGAACCCCTATATCTATTGTGATTCACAACACATCATTACACCTAATTGAGTTGGATGAAGAATGATGATGGATTTGATCAAAGGAATGGGCTTGGTATTGGGATCTGCTTATGAAACTATCTCGTATTAAAATATTTTGATGAGTTTCATGATTGTTTGGTATAAGGTTTTTTGGTGATCATTGTGTATTAAAATGTTTTTGAAAAAGGGAATTCGAATTTCATTTTTGATGAGATATATTTTACTCGGGACTAGAAAAACTCAAGTTGGGGGGTGTGATTAGCCACTAAATGAGGCTAATATTCATTGGTAATATATATAATATTCATTTTCTTTATTATTCATAAACACCATTTTAGTGCATTTTACACTTTGAACATCATTTAACATTATGATTGTAATACCTTCTTAAAATGCACTATTATGTGGTACATTTTTGAACATCATTTAAAGTACCAAATGATTAATCTGATTATACATATTTTAATTTTATAATTGATCTACACTCCAATATGAACATGTTTCATTTAGGGATCAATGGAGAATTCATGGAGGATGATGGAGATATTTGGCAATGAAAGGAAGCAATTCTGGAGAAGGCAGATTGGACATCAGCCCACTGATGAGACTGTGGGGCCCAACATAAAGGCCCAATTAATCCCAAATTTCGTGGGATGCTATAATACCTGTATAGGAACAAATAACTCTTCATGAGTTAATGCTGATTCGGCCTCCATGGTGGTCATTTAGGCGGCCCAAGTTAGAGATACAATTCTAGTCCAGATTCTGCGGCCCAGAAAAACAGCCCACTAATTTGATCATATCTCGGAATACACAACTCCAAATGGGCCCATATTTTACAGGAGGTTAGAAGACATCCGGAGCTCCATTTTCTTCTGCTATGGACCACTCTGATTCGGCCTTCTAGAAGGTCTTACAGATGCGTCTGTTCGATGGATGAAAACTGGCTGCCACCTCGGGTCAAACGTGGAAAAGTCCAAATTCCACAAGATTTCCACCACCTAAAGCCTACCAAAATTAATTAAGATGCTTTGTACTGTTGGTGTCTCGAACCAAGGCTCCAAAAATTCCTATTTAAGGCAGTGTTGGTGAAGGATTTTAGAATCTTGGATGCTTTGTTCAATTGTAATGTTATGCTGCATTTTTGTTGCCTCAATTTTGTCTTTCACATGTAAGTTGTTCAATTCACTTTAGTTTCTTAATAAAAGTTCTTCTTCTACTCTTATTCTGTTGTTATTAATATCACTTTGATACCGTTGGATCAAGGTGTGAATTTATTCACACCAACCCTTGTGAAATTATTCACACAACGGTGGAGTGATCATTTTATTTTTGTTGTTTTCTTTACTTCTCCATTTCCTCCCTCATGAGTCTACTTTCCGCTTCCATTGAAACCATGGGATCAATGGAGGGATAACCCACTTATGGGTTGATCCAAGGGAGTATCAAGGGGCTGGATTGGATGTTATTTATCACCTAATTAATGTATAATCACTTCTTTAATTGGGATTTTTATTTGATAATTTTTAAACTCCATCGTCCTTGTTGAATTTAAGGCCACACACTTCAAGTAATAATACGATCCTTTACCTTGAAGTGATTGAAACATTGAAACTTCAAGTGTATAGGTGATTAGTATTAAAGGGTGTAGTCATTAAACTAGTAAGTGATGATGTTGTTTTATCTCCTTAAATGAACCCATCTCAAATTGAAGAATTTGAAATCATTAAAAAGAAAATACGTCCAATCCACCCCGAGTGATAACCTAGGATCAACTCATTATTTTAATTTGAATTCACTTAAGTATCTTATAGTTCACTTAAACCCATCTAAAATCAACCCAAAGTTGGCCACTTCATAGCCAAAAATCCATCCCTTAGGTTGTGTATCTTAGGTATCTTCTTAGGTATCTGTGGAATCGACAACCCAAGCTACACTACAAGGACCGTTCTACCCTTCTTCTCTTGGGTAAATTTAGGCGTGAACCAAGTGTCATGAAAAATTTCATTTCCTTGCACTTCAGTGGAACCACATTCAGTTTGAGTAAACTGATTTTATCAAGATTTAACTTTTATTATACTCCACCAATCATCCAACTCTTGCAGTAGCACAATATTTTGCATAATAAATTTGATGTGCCTGATGAGCCAATAAAAATGGTTCATTTACTTCAAGAAGACTTTTATGTTTAATATAAACAATTCCACGAGTCGGATGAACACGCAAGCCACTCTCAGTATCCAGCCATCGACATTTAAACATTGTTACATAATTCTGTCCCAAATAACACAGTTCAATAATTTCTTCAAGCATGTCGTAAAAGTCAACTTCAATATCTCTATGATGTGATCCCTTTAAACAAACACCACTATTCATTATTTTCTTTGATTCCCCATATGCACGTGTATGAAAGCGATAACCATTCACCACATATGCATTATAAGATTTAACCATTTTGGATGGTGGGCTACTCAATATACGCAATCGACTATCAATCTTATCATCATGTACAGATAACTGAAAATTTTAAAACATTTATCACTATTACAAGTAATAAATTGATTTTATATGTAAAACCAAAAAAGAATGTATGTTACCAGTTCTTGAAACCAGTAGGAATTTTTTTTGCCGATGTTCTTCTAAGCCAGCTGCTATAATTTGTGGAAATTATTTCTTGATATGATCATCATATAACCTACAAATACAATATGATTAATTTACTATAACAGAATCTATAGAATAAGGGATAGGAGAACTCACTGTATAATTGGTGACATTTCTTCACATTTGAGTAGAACATATGTATGAGCTCTATGATGATCATCATCTGAAATCCATCTATCATGAACTCAACCAAAGTCAAGTTCGGGCTGATTGACAACTGATAATTTATTGTTCATATCATCATCAACATTCCCCTCATTCCAGCCCATGCGGTTAAATTTTTAGGGATATTCAGATTCAAAATAATGAGAGCAGAATAAAGAAATTTCCTCTTGCAAATAAGCTTCATCAATTGAGCCTTCAACTGATGCTTTGTTACGTACTTTTTTCTTCAATTTCTGCATGAATCTCTCAAATGGGTGCATCCATCGAAACTGAAATGGACCTCCAAATTTTGCTTCATGTGGAAAATGTAATATCAAATGTTCCATTGAGTCAAAGAAAGCCGACGGAAAGATTTTTTCCAGTTTGCATATAATTACAACAACAGATTCTTCTAGTTTTCTTAGTGCATCATAGTCTGTTGTTTCCGCACACATGTCTCGGAAAAAATATGATATATCTATTATCGAATCCCAAATCTTAGAATTCAACAAACCTCTTAATCCAATAGGCATAAGTCTTTCCATTATAACATGACAATCATGACTTTTTAATCTGGTAATATGACCATTTTTAACACATCTGCCCAAGTTGGAAGCATAACCATCTGGAAGTCTCAAATCTGCAATCCACTGACAAAATAATAAGCGACTCTCTTTGGTCAGTGTATAAGCTGCTTTTGGCTTCATTAATCTCTATGATCTGACATTTTCAAACAATTCAAGTTCTGGTCGCCTGCAAATTTGGGCAAGATCTAATCGTGCCTTTACATTATCTTTGGTTTTACCCGGTGTATCCAAAACTGTATGAAATAAATTATCAAAACATTTCTTCTCAATATGCATGAAATCCAACATGTGTCGGAACAACAAATCAGACCAATATAGCAGATTCCAAAAAATGCTCCGTTTTGTCCAATTGTGTTCTTTCTCAAAGCCATGAATTTTCTGTTGGTTTATTGTCGGTCCAAAAGTGATGGAAGGTAATGAAAATACAACTGATTGTAACTCTGTACCTGAGATCATTTTTGGAGTTTCATCTCTTTAAATTCTGTCTTTTCTGAAATGAGATTTATTCCTCCGAAAAGGATGATCGATTGGAAGAAATCTACGATGACAGTCAAAATAGCAAGGTTTTTTTCCATTCACGAGCATAAATGCTTTGTTGTCTCCCATATAGTAAGGACATGATTTTGGACCATGTGTACTCCAGCCAGATAACATGCCATATGCTGGGAAGTCACTAATTGTCCACATCAAAGCAGCTTTCATTACAAAATTTTGTTTCGCAGCAGCATCATATGTACCAACACCATGACTCCATAATGAATTTAACGCATCAATCAATGGTTTCAAATAAACATCAATATTCTTTTTCAAATGTCCTGGGATTAATAAAGTAAAAAAGATATAAGGATCTTTCATCAACATCCATGGAGGTAAATTTTACGGAGTTATAAAGATAGGCCAACAGGAATACTGACTACCAAAAGATCCAAATGGACAAAAACCGTCAGTAGAAAGACCCAATCACATGTTTCAGGATTCTAAAGAAAAAGACGGATCCACTTGATCAAAATGTTTCCATGAATCACCATCAGATGGATGAATCAAGCTTTTACCATTTGAAATATTGATTTTGTACCATGACATCATTGTCGCTGTGTTCTGAGACATAAATAAATACTGAAACCTGGGTGTAAGCGGGAAATATCTCAACTGTTTTACATGAATAAATCCAGAATTCCCTGATTGAGCTTCTTTATACCTCGATTGTCCACATGTGGGACAACTATCAAATGACTCATTTTCACCAGAATATAAGATGCAATCGTTTGAACATGCATGGATCTTATGATAACTAAGGCCCAGATTATGAACCAGTCTCTTGCTCTCATAATAATTAGAAGGCATCACATTTCCTTTAGGTAATAGTGATTTAACCAAAGAAAATATCTGATCAAAATAGTTATTTGACATTACATTATCTGATTTAATAGCCATAAATTTTGCAACTGTTTCTAATTTTCTTATCTTGCAACCAGGATATAATGCATCCTCAGTAGACCTGAACAACTCAACAAATTCAGATGGTGCCAACTCGGGAGGTAAATCAACATCATCCTCGATTTTAGTTTGTTGAACGGATTACCCTGCAACATCATGTACTATATTCTGAAACCATGATGGATCTGGAATCAAATTATTAGTATCTTCTCTGGAACCGCGTTCACCGTGTTGATACCAAAAAATATAATCTGATTGAAAAACATAATGCAAGAGATGTTTCCCAACGATGTCAAATGTCTCAAACGTTCTCAGAGCACATTTTTTTACAAGGACACTTAATTGTCCCTTCTGAAACAAATTCTGGGTTTGATGATGCAAATGATAAGAAAGCTTCAACACCATCAACATATACAGGATTTAAACTAGAACCGTTTGGATTTATGCGTTGATTTATCCAAGCGCGATCATCTAATAATGATTGATGTTGACTTCCTTGTTCCATAATCATATATATGTTTCTATAAAATTTAAAACCATTACTATTGTTAAATAATTTGATATAAGAAAAACAATATCCTAAAAAGAGAAGATATATAATTACAGTTATTTCTTAGTAATTACCAATAATTATAGGCGACACAGTTAGTTTGTAATCATCCCCACTAATTATTATTAATTTAGCAATACTTAGCAATAATTAGCAAAATGAAATATGCTTGAATAATGAAATAAAATTTTGTAATCATCGTTGTGGATATTATATTACTAATTATTCTTATTTGTTTCCAACGGATTGGCGGCAACTCTTTTTCCTGACGACTCATCTCCTTGAAAGGAGATGAGTTTTCAGGGAAAAGAGCCTCTTTTGTCCGAAAGGTCATCTCTTTTTAACTTTATCCTGACTGAAATCAGTATGAAAAACTTGATCTGTCATATGTTAGATCACATTTTTCATACTGATTTCAGTGGGAGAAAGTAGCAAATATATGATACGTTGAGCAAAAGGTAGCCGCCAATCTGCTGGAAATTGTTCCAATTTATAACAATGTACTCGAATTTATTTGATTTTTGATTAATTATTACTAATTATTACTAATTATTACTAATTATTACTAATTATTACTAATTATTACAAATATCAATATTTCCAATAGATTTTGATCTATTCTTAACATGTTCAAATCTTAAAGGGTCATCAATTTTCAGGTCATGCCCAATAAAAAGTTTGCGTCAGCCATGTCCAATGTAAACTCTATAATTGTACTTACATGGTTGATCACCTCACAAGTAGTGTTGCAATAGGACGATACAAGTAATGTCATTCTCATCTTTAAGAATCATCTCGCATGACCCTTTACATAGATCATTCTTCCTTGAAAAATTAAGAGAAATTCAGTATCTTTCCCTTAAATTTTCAAGAAAGAATGGTCTATGTAAAAAGTCATGTGATATGATTCTTATAGATGAGAAAGACATGACTTGGGTTGTCCTATTGCAATGCTACTTGCGAGGTGATCAACCAAGAAAGGACAATTATAGAGTTTACATTGGACATGGTTGATGCAAACTTTTTATTGGACATGACCTGAAAATTGGCGACCCTTTAAGATTTGAACATGTTAAGAATAGAGAAAAACTTGTTGGAAATATTGATAATTGTAATATTTTATAATTTTTTTTATAATTTTAATAATATTAATATTTTTTTTATATTTATTAATCATATAACAATAAAATAATTATATTATTAGTATTATTTAATTATTAATATTAGAGTAATATAATATTTTATATTATGTTATCATTTATGTTACTAATTATATTACTAATTATGTTACTAATTAGTAATGCGAAGATATGCATATAGGTCGGGTGGTTAATCAACCATTGAATAGAAAAACAAACGTGATTGACCGCTCATCTACCTCAATTTTCTTTTCATTTGTGTGTTGAGGTTGAAAGGAAACTTCTGCCTCCACATGTAATATTTTCTTTTACTTTCAAAATTATAAACCTCCTCACCTCTATGCTGGCGAGGAGGTTGATAATTTTGATACTAAAAGAAAATATTACATGTGGAGGCAGAAGTTTCCTATCAAGCCTCAACACACAAATGAAAAGAAAATTGAGGTAGATGAGCGGTCAATCACGCTTGTTAATTATCCTAATTGTAGTTGCTAATTATCCTAATTGTAGTTTCTAATTATCCTAATTGTAGTTTCTAATTATCCTAATTGTAGTTGCTAATTATCCTAATTGTAGTTTCTAATTATCCTAATTGTAGTTGCTAATTATCCTAATTGTAGTTAATCCTAATTATTTTAATTGTTTCCTAATTATTTTAATTGTTTCCTAATTATTTTAATTGTTTCCTAATTATTTTAATTGTTTCCTAATTATTTTAATTGTTTCCTAATTATTTTAATTGTTTTCTAATTATTTTAATTGTTTCCTAATTATTTTAATTGTTTCCTAATTATTTTAATTGTTTCCTAATTATTTTAATTGTTTCCTAATTATTTTAATTGTTTCCTAATTATTTTAATTGTTTCCTAATTATTTTAATTGTTTCCTAATTATTTTAATTATTTCCTAATTATTTTAATTATTTCTAATTTCTTAATTATTTCAAATTTTCCTAATTATTTCTAATTTTATAATTATTTCTAATTTCCTAATTATTTCTATTGATAATTATTTTAATTATTTCTAATTATTTATAATTAATTAAATCTAATTATTTCCTAATTATTTGATAATTATTTTAATTATTTCTAATTAATTTGATAACTATTTCTAATTAAATATAACTATTTCTAATTAAATATAATTATTTCTAATTAAATATAACTATTTCTAATTATTTCTAATTAAATATAATTATTTCTAATTATTTCTAATTAAATATAATTATTTCCAATTATTACCAAAACATCCCCCGGGAGTGTCGAACCAAGAGTGCAGCAAGGCCCGTTGTCATGTACCAGGTTACCCCGAGTCAAGCTCGAAACACCTTGTCAGAGTTTTCACTCCTAGGTACATCTGTGCCAGAGCCGCCTCTACTTGTTCGTATCCAAACAAGGATTATTTGGTTCAACTACTTAATCTAATTATACTATATAGCTACTAAACATTCTATTAAAAAAATTAAAATTGACAATTAAAAATAAAATTAACAATTAAAAATAATTTAAAAATTAAAAATAATTTAAAAAATAAAAAAAACATAAATACCTTCAATATTTTGAAGCAATTAACGCCTTCTAAGTCCTTCTCTCCTCTTCTCATAAGAAAAAATTAAACCGAAAGAAATTTTCTACTTAGAACTGTAAGTTAAAGAAATAAAGAAAGAGAGATCTGAATGATTTGTAAAAAAAATGGGTGGGGGGTATATATAGGTTAGATTATTTGTGACAGTCTTATTTGCGATGGGACCCCTTCGCAAATACCTTCACCCGCATTAATTACGGGCAGTGGTTAAAAGTTTTTTTTGCGACAGGCCCGTTACAAATAGCTGCCTGCCGACATACCATTAGCAACGGGCAGATATCCCCATCACAAAATCTTATTTACCGCCGTCGGTATTGGCGACGGGCCCCATTGCAAATAACACCTGCCGACAAATTTTTTGCGACGGGATGATTTACCCATCGCAAATAGCATTTACCGCCATCAGGTAGTTGCGACGGGTAGAAGGCGACCGTCGCAAATAGGCTTCCCGCATTTTGGCGTGCAAACCACGCCATATCTATTGCGACAGGTCCTGTATTCCCGTCGCAAATACGCTTTTCATCGGATTTTTTGCGATGATAATAAATCCCGTCACAAATAACCCACCGTAATAATCGGTTTTTCCCATAGTTCATGCTGCATCATCTTTTGTATAGAATTATGTTTGGTTATTTATCTCATCAGTCTTCCACTGTTTATTTTAGTTGTATGATGCTTAATGTTTCCACTATTGTATTATTATTGATTCCGCTGTGTTACACTCTGCCAATGAGGGAATAGTTTCTCCACTATCACACCCTTGGCCCTCGATACTAGTCGGAAACCTCTGGATTTTGGGGAAATGTGCTTGAGGACATGTGATCATCTGAGTACGGGTCACCAGTTGAGTGGCATCCAGATCCAGGATGTTACACAGTGGTATCAGAGCCAGGTTCTTTTCTGTTTTCCTTACTGTTCAGTGGCATTAGATAGGGATAGGAAGGAAATGAAATTTGGTAATAAACTGTGTCTAGGAGTATCTACCCCATGTACAGGGAAAATCCAAATTTCCTCGAATTGAATTGTGATTTTTGGATTTTGAGTTGTTATAGTTGATTCAATTTCACCTTTGGGTGACACACTTGTATTGTGCTATTATTATTGATATCATTGTGGTTATATTTTGTTGCAACCTAATGAGATGAGGGTATGCCATCTCATGCATCATATAGGAACTTGTTAGAAATCACATACCATGCATTCCTACCATGCCATTTAGAGAGCATTACTGATTGCATGTTGTTGTGATAGATACCATGATAGATATTCCTGATGATGTGATTGGTGTATTGGTACGTGTTATGGTTCAAATTGGATGAATGCTAAGCTTTGACCCCTGACGTGTATGGGCCCTCTTGGATCTAATTTTTTTGGATCATGTTTCAACTTTAAATTGTGTTAATATGTGCTATATATGGATGTCAAACTTTGATTTGTGGGGAGTATAGGCCCCCAAAGATCATAATTTGGCATACCATTGGTTTCCTTTTAAAAAATAGGGGTTTCGGGGAGGTTCCAGGGAGTTACTATAATTTTTGTTCAGAAACCTAGACAACATGGCATGTGGTTCTAAGAACACACGCCATATGTTCTTTTATTCGGGAAGAAAACTTTTCTTAAGTATACACTGTGTACTATGTGTACACACCGTGTGGTAAGTGACTATGTGTCCAGCCATGTGAGAGAGAGCACAAAATAATGATATTGAAAAAGTACACAACCATGTACTTTTGGTAAACACAATGTAGTGTTACTTAGGCAGAACTTGTGTGGTTCTGGCCATGTAAAAATACATGGCCAAGAGGGGAGACTTGAGTACACACCATGTATCAGTCAAACACGCTGTGTATCTTGGGTGGTTACATGCCTAGGATGGTGGAAGTACATGACCAGGTAGGAGCTTAATGATACATTATGTGTATAATTTCTACACACCATGTACTCCTCTTTTGGTAACCTTGAGGGTTTTTCTTCTCCTATTTAGTTATTGCACTCTTGAACTGTGAACCTTGATAATGAACTTGAACTGAGGTGTGTGCTTGACCTTGTAGAGTCATTCCACCATGATGATCTATAGTTGTATTCCAGGAGGGTGGCGATGAGCATACCTCAGAGATGGTAGTCCATGGGCTACCAGTGGATCCTCCAGTTGTGCCAACTGAGGCACCGACTGTTGTATTGGACGCGGGTGCTAATGTCAGACCCGTCATCTTTAAATAAGTTTTTCTTTAATTTTCTCTGCGTCAGGTAGTGTGGGGTTAAGCCCGACTTAAAATTTGAAGTTTTTATTTAAAAAACGCTTGTAATGGTATCGAGTACGTCGAGTGCACCGCGGTCGAAGCCGTGCAACCTCGCTCCGGTCGCCATGCGACCTCGCTCGGTTAACTGCATTGCCTGCCCGATGCACGATTAATTAATTAATTATTAAATTAATTAAGTTAAATAATCAATAAAATATTTTAATTAAAAAGGTGTTGAATATGATAATTTTATTATGTTTATTATTATTATCATCATCTTTCTGTTAAAATTTTTATGGGCCGCGTGGAGTAACCACACAGTCGCCCGACTCCTTAAAAATTAAGATAATCAAACGAAGTTTAAATAATTATTTTAATGATAGTGAAAATAGTAATTTTTATTATTATTATTACAATTATAATTATTATTTTCTCAATATGTTCAATGTGTTTGTTAATATAAGGTATATTATTATTAAGTTAATTTGATTGACTTTCTTTTTATCAAATTTCGTTAAGCTTATTATGTTTATTCATATCATGTTTAGTTTATTCTAATTATTATTAGTATTAGTATTTTTAATACTATCATTTATCTTGTTAATTGTTTTATCATTTTTTTGGGGTTTAGTTCTTCTCTCCCCTGCTTAAGCCCATCGCGCCCCCCTCCCCCATCACAATCTCCTGTGCTTTTCCTCCCCCTTGAAACCCTATGCGCCACGCCTCAACCCTCCAACAACCGGCCGACCCTACTTCTGGCTTGTTTTTCCCCATCACGCCGCACCTAAAGTCGGCTTCCAGACCCCTCCTCACGCCGTTGCAAAGATCCCGCCGGCGCAACACCCTCGCGCCGTCGCGCTAAGTCCCCCGTCCCATCCTCTCGTCGCCGCCTCCCTTTTCCGGCGCTGCGACCCACGCCCCCCTTCCTTCTCCGGCCCGCACCGCCGTCGCACCACCCTACTCCCCTCGGACACCGGCTCTGCATCCCCCTTCTTCCCCCTGTGTACTTCCCCCTGGTTCGAGCTGCTCCCCCCAGCTAGCGGCTTCTGGCAACCCTCCACCCTTGCCAGACTCCTCCCTGGACAACCCGCTACTCCGCGACCCTCCATCGCGCCGGACCTCCCCTCTCCTATTCTATCCGATGAAGCCCAACGCCCCCCTGCTCCTGCTCCGTTCGGCCATTTCCCCCCCTGCTCTTATCTGACCATCCCGCTACCTTGCTCCTCAGACCAGCCGCCGCTTCCCAGCCTCGTCTGACAACCACCTCCCCACCGCACTCTTGCTCCGTCCGGCGACCACCGCCCCGCACCATCCCCTGCTATCCACGATTAACTCTGGCGTGCCACCTCCTATGTCAGCCGACGCCCTGTCCTTCTTCTGCACAAACATCCCCTTCAGTTGTGTATTCTCCTTCTCCTTCTTCTTCTTTTTCTTTCTTTCTTGATATTTTGTCATTTTTTTTCCAGCAGGTTTATCATCCAATTTAGGGGTTTTTTTGATTTATTTTGGTTTGAAATCTTGTTTTAGAGTTCACTTTGACCCTTGCGTGGTGCATTCGTGGCACAATTATAGTTTCGCACCAATTTGTGGAAACTTCAGCATCAAAGGTAGGTGGTTCCACTCTTAATTATTATCTAATTAATAAATTTGCAAGTTTAATTAATTTAGCATGCTATTTAATTAATATATATTGTGCAAAGTTGATCTTTGATGTTTTATTTTCATTTTAACTCTTTGTAGCATGTTTATATCAGGTGTGTGTTTTCTGCTAAAAACTCATATCTAGTTGTTGGTGATTTTTTTTTTAAAATTGTGTGGTTGGCTTATTATGTTGTGCAAATAATGTTAGCTTGTCACGATGTGCAATTAGTGTGAACTATGTTTTTGATATAGTTTCGTGTGCATCTTATCATAAAATAAGGTCTTGAGTGGGTTAATGGGTGATGCCTAGTTACTTCTTTAAAGTGTGTTCACAAGCTTTTTTTTGGATTGTTAAGTTGTGTTGTTTGTTCAAAAAGCATCTTACATGCGGTGTTGGGCTTTTCATCAAACTGTTGGGGTGGTGCAGGGCACACTTTAAATTTTATTTGAGTGCGTGAAATGTTGGAATGTGTTTTGGATCCATAAATAGTTATGTTCTTTTTTGTGTGTGTGTAAAACCATGTGACACACTTCTTCTATTGTTTTATAAACTTTTTTTAAATGGTTTATTAAATTATGTCAATAGTGTGAAGCGTGTTTTGAAAATGTTTTTAGCGAGTGTATTATTTCAAATGGCTTTTTTGTGTGCAAATGGTTGTCTTGGCGTGTGTAGTATCTTATTGGGTTTAAGTGTATGATTATGATATGTGGCATGAACTTTGAATTACTTGAGCACAAACGGGAAGCCTGGGTACTAGGTGGGCAGTCTATACTAGCGTGTTAGTGATACGGGAGTGGACTCGGCCCAGTTTCACTTAGCGGGATTGATGCTTACAACACTAACTAAACATTGGATGATGACTGGAGACCACTATGGTAGGAGGCGTTTACCTACCAGTGACTCGTGCACGGGAATGTATGATATGGTTCATCGAGACGTGAGGTTCTAGGGTCCCACTTCTCGCTAGTATCTTTAGGGTCTCCCATGTATTGCGCTCTTCCTCTGCTTTCTGCTCACCGTCGGCACACAGTGTGACGTTGGGGTTACCAAGAAAAGTGTGCGTGCATGTGTGGGTGTGTGCGTGAGTCTGTGTGTGTGCGTGCGTGTGTGGGTGTGCGCGTGTGTGTAAGTTAATTTAAGTTGTTTTCCTTTTAGAGAAGTTTTCCCTTAAAAACGTTTTCATTAAAATTCTTTAAACACTTATTTATTTTTTTATTCTGTTAAATTGAAAATGTATTTGTCTTTTAATAATTATGTACGGAACCTTTTTCTCAGTGGAATACTACTAGGCTTTTATCTCACACCCTACATACACCCTTGGGTGTATGTAGATTTTGTTCCTTCTGCTTTCCAGGTTGTGACATCATGCTCAGCGATGGTTGTTCTGGTTGCTGTTGGTCTTCGTGTGCAAGTTGGTGTTGGTAGCTTGGGGATGAAACTTCTCGTGTCGCATGAGGTTGGTTTTGGAGCTTAGTTCTCTATTCTTGTTGTTGTTCATTTTGGGTTTTTAGATGAATTGTAGACCTAAACCTGTTTATAGTTTAGAAGTGTGTTTGGTAGTCTGTTTCCATTTTCAGTTTATTTATCTTGTTGGTTGTTTTTCTATCTTTTATTTTGGGTAAAACTGTCCCCACCTGTTAATCTTGATACCCGAGCACTTGTGCCAGCCCGTGGGGATCGGGAACGACCTTCGGGCCTTGCCGCGGACCGGGTCGGGCGCCGGGGCGGATGACAACCTGGCCTGGTTTGTGAAAAAAATGGTATCAGACGGCAAAGTTTTCTCTCTTGGGTCGTTTTCTTTTGGGATAGAGTCACGATAGATTTGAGTTAAAGTTGTTGGGACTCGATGTCCTGGCTATGAGTAAGGTGCCTGGCCAGCACACCTCATGGCGGGACTCAAGTTACCTAAGTATGTTGGGGTTTGTCTGAGTTTTTGGCCCTCGCAGTTAATCGTGTCTAAGGGAAATGAAAAGGGAGTAAGGTCAATGGTCTTAGTAAGCTCGCAGGGTCTGGCAAGCCTTGTGGAGACGGGGACACTGTCCTAAGATACTCTTCGTGGCCAATGGTGTGATTGGTGTATGGCCGCCAACCATATGCTCTAATCACCCGCTGACACCAGTTTCCTCCTGTATTGTTTCTCGTATCTTTGTTTTGGATTCGTGGAAATTTGGTTTTTAAGTAAAAATGTTTTGGTCTTGGAAATTTTTTTCAAATGAAGTGCTTTAAAAATGAAATGATGTGTGAGGTTTGAAAAGTGTGGGTTGGATGTTTTGGTTTTGAAAAATGGAAAGGTTTGGTTTTGATCCTTGGCGCTCTCACGGGCAACCACATGCATGAGTGTATACAAAAAGGGAAATGGTTAATGGAACGAGCGGATGAGTGCCTGGATGGACATGAGGTGGGTGCTGGTGCGGAACGAGAACATGCATGTGTGAGGCTCATGGGATGCTATTGGTGTTTATGCAACCCACTGGGTTTGCCTATTTTCAAAATGTTTTGTTAAAGGAATTTTTTTTTGGTGTTTTAGTAAACGGTGTTTGTGTGGCGTGTCTTTGTGTTTTTGAAAGGTTGGATGTGAGGTGTTTCGAGCTGAGAATCCTTTTTGACTTATTTGTGTCCTGAGTTTGAATTTTTATTTTTAAGTTGGTATGCAAGCATGTAGCTAGTTAATTCTTTTGAAAAGTACATTGGGAGCCCTTGCAGTGGTTTCCCCTGCACATTTGGTGTTCGCTTGTGGTATGTCCTGACCATTGGACCAGTTCGGTTGGGTCCATGGTTTTCTTTCTTGGCTAGTGTACGCCCCCAATAAAGAGTTAATGTGCGAATTATGTGTGACCACAGATGGTTCGCCTTTGGCCGACCCTCCAGTTGACTAAAGTAAGGATCCTTCCTTTTAGTGACAATGCTAAGTCTATTCCTTTTTTACTTCAGTTAAGCGGATCCTCTCGCAGCAGAATGATAGATGTGAGGGGAGATGAAGAGAGTTTTGGTCTTTTTGAGTTGTATGACTCGTCGGGTATGAAGTTGAAATTGTTTTGTCTAAAGGTCCCCCTGGAAGCGGTGAAATAAATTCCAGCAGGGAAAGTTGAAGGCGGTTCAGAATTATCGGTGTTGACCAGTGTCTTGAAGGGCTATGTGGTATTTTCATCGGTTGCAAGGGTCATGTTCGGTGACGTCTTGCAGTGTAAGTTCTCTTTGATTGTCAAGGGTGAAGTTTGACCTTATTAATTTGAAAGTTCTGTTTGGAAACGGTAAAGGTGATTCCAGTGGGGAAAAGGTGGAAGCAGCCTAGAGTGGTCGGTGCGGACCACTATTCTAAATGACCTTTGGTCTTTTGTTGGTTTTGTTTAAGAAAGGGTCTACGTTAGACCACTAGTGTGGTATACCTAGTCACATGGGGATGATACGAACAATTGTAGGAGTCACGTGTTGTTTAAGACTCAATTTGATGTCCCTCTCCGTATAATGTTCCTCTCAACAGCAATGATCATGTACAAGTGACGATTTTTGGTGTCGTGTTCTCATCCAGTGTGACAAAGGGTGATGCGCATGCACCATTTTAGCTCTTGTGTTGGTGAATGTACTGTGTATGATCAGTTGGATGTCGTAATGTGTTGTGTTTGATGGTGTTTCCTCGCTTGCAGTGTGGTTGCGTGTGACACCAAAAAGAGAAGCTCCGTTCAGGAGTCTTTGACAACTGACTGCGAGGCAGGAGATGCTTCAAACATCAGGGCTCCATCCATAGGCCTCAGAGTGAAGCTGGGGCATGGTCAGGAACCTAGAGAGTGTATGAGACCCAGACTTTATTTCTGTCATCAGTGTTAAAAGTAGAGGTAGTTTAAATTGTCTCTATGGTTGTTTTGCTCTGAATGAGCCGTCTGGTTGCATAAGGTTTTCAAAACCATGTGGAGGCGTGTTCGTCTCATTACCTTAAAGTATTGGGGGTTGCGTCCCATTAGATGCAATCGCTTTAGTGGTCCTTATGGGAGTCTGTTGGGTAAATCTGTCTCAAATTTGAATAATGCTCATCCAGGAATGTGGAAATGCTGGTTTTTCTTGGGTCATACTTTTGACACCCCGGTAGTCGGGCCCCTCCCTCCCCGCCCCGTGTGGTGGGGTGTTTGGTAACCATCGAGATTTTTTTTCAAAGCTCTATATCCTCTATTCATTCTAATGGCGGTGATACCCACAATGGGTCTCGCACAAAGGTCTCTAGAATAAGTCGGTGTTGGATTTTCCAGAATGGTGGGGAGTCCGCTCGGACCTCCCCATGTTGGTTTTCTAGTCTCATCTTGGGTGTTGGCAGGTTCTTTATGGTGGGGAGACCCACATTGGGTCTCGCACAAATATATTTAGAATGAGTCAGTGTTGGACTTTTCTTTAATGGAAGGGAGTCCGCTCGAACCTCCCCGTGTCGGTTTTCCAGTCTCGTCTCGAGCGTCAGTGAGTTTCTAATGATGGGAAGCCCCTCAGGCCTCCCCATGTTGATCTTTTGCTTCTGCTTTTAAATACGGCTTGGTGATAAGTGATAGGAGTGTTCCATGGACGTGGTTTGACCTTGTTTGTTCATTCTAGCCAAATGGTGTGGTTTCATTTAAGAGTGCTTGAGGTGTTTTGGATTGTGAAGTTGGTTCCCGTGGGTGCGAGAGTTCCCTTCCTTGATCAATAAACTGGAGGTGTTCTAGCTCTTCGGGGCGGGCGGCACATATCAAAAAGTCTTTATATGAGTTTCTCAAAGTTTTCTTTGAGTCACTTTCTCTGAGCACGATACTTTTTCCTCTTTCCTCTTGTTGATTGTGGGGATCAACCTTGAACCTTAGTGGGGTAACCGTCTCTTCTTTGGGGTTCAGCCTTAGTTGTGGATTTCCGGGGACGAAAAGCTTTATGGTGGGGAGAATTGTCACACCCATCATCTTTAAATAAGTTTTTCTTTAATTTTCTCTGCGTCGGGTAGTGCGGGGTTAAGCCTGACTTAAAATTTGAAGTTTTTATTTAAAAAACGCTTGTAATGGTCTTGAGTACGTCGAGTGCACCGCGGTCGAAGCCGTTCAACCTCGCTCCGGTCGCCATGCGACCTCTCTCGGTTAACTGCATTGCCTGCCCGGTGCACAATTAATTAATTAATTATTAAATTAATTAAGTTAAATAATCAATAAAATATTTTAATTAAAAAGGTGTTGAATATGATAATTTTATTATGTTTATTATTATTATCATCATCTTTCTGTTAAAATTTTTATGGGCCGCGTGGAGTAACCACACAGTCGCCCGACTCCTTAAAAATTAAGATAATCAAACAAATTTTAAATAATTATTTTAATGATAGTGAAAATAGTAATTTTTATTATTATTATTACAATTATCATTATTATTATTTTCTTAATATGGTCAATGTGTTTGTTAATATAAGGTATATTATTATTAAGTTAATTTGATTGACTTTCTTTTTATCAAATTTTGTTAAGCTTATTATGTTTATTCATATCATGTTTAGTTTATTCTAATTAATATTAGTATTTTTATTTTTAATACTATCATTTATCTTGTTAATTGTTTTATCATTTTTTTGGGGTTTAGTTCTGCTCTCCCCCGCTTAATCCCGTCGCGCCCCCTCCCCCATCTCGATCTCCTGTGCTTTTCCTCCCCCTTGAAACCCTATACGCCGCACCTCAACTCTCCAGCAACCGGCCGACCCTCCTTCTGGCTTGTTTTTCCCCATCACGCCGCACCTAAAGTCGGCCGCCAGACCCCTCCTCGCGCCATTGCACAGATCCCGCCAGTGCAACACCCTCGCGCTGTCGCGCCAAGTCCCCCGTCCCATCATCTCGTCGCCGCCTCCCTTTTCCGGCGCTATGACCCACACCCCCCTTCCTTCTCCGGCCCACACCACCGTCGCACCACCCTACTCCCCTCGGACACCAGCTGTGCTGCCCCCTTCTCCCCCCTACGCACTGCCCCCTGGTTCGAGCTGCTCCCCCCAGCTAGCGGCTTCTGGCAACCCTCCACCCTTGCCGGACTCCTCCCTGGACAACTCGCTGCTCCGTGACCCTCCATCGCGCTGGACCTCCCCTCTCTTACTCTATCCGACGAAGCCCGACGCCCCCTGCTCCTGCTCCATTCAGCCATTTTCCCCCCTGCTCTTATCCGGCCATCCCACTACCTTGCTCCTCAGACCAGCCGCCGCTTCCCAGACTCGTCCGACAACCACCTCCCCACCGCACTCTTGCTCCGTCCGGCGACCACCACCCTGCACTATCCCCTGCTATCCACAATTAACTCCGGCATTCCACCTCCTATGTCAGCCGGCACCCTGTCCTTCTTCTGCACAAACATCCCCTTCAGTTTTGTATTCTCCTTCTCGTTCTTCTTCTTCTTTTTTCTTTCTTGAGATTTTGTCATTTTTTTTCCAGCAGGTTTATCGTCCAATTTAGGGGTTGTTTTTGATTCATTTTGGTTTGAAATCTTGTTTTAGAGTTCACTTTGACCCTTGCATGGTGCGTTCATGGCACGATTGTAGTTTTACACCAATTTGTGGAAAATTCAGCGTCAAAGGTAGGTGGTTTTGATCTTAATTATTATCTGATTAATCAATTTGCAAGTTTAATTAATTTAGCATGTTATTTAATTAATATGTATTGTACGAAGTTGATCTTTGATTTTTTATTTTCATTTTAACTCTTGGTAGCATGTTTATATCAGGTGTGTGTTTTCTGCTAAAAACTCATATCTAGTTGTTGGTGATTTTTTTTTAAAATTGTGTGGTTGGCTTATTATGTTGTGCAAATAATGTTAGCTTGTCACGATGTTCAATTAGTGCGAACCATGTTTTTGATATAGTTTCGTGTGCATCTTATCATAAAATAAGGTCTTGAGTGGGTTAATGGGTGATGCCTAGTTACTTATTTAAAGTGTGTTCACAAGATTTTTTTTGGATTGTTAAGTTGTGTAGTTTGTGCAAAAAGCATCTTACATGCGGTGTTGGGTTTTTCATCAAACTGTTGGGGTGGTGCAGGGCACACTTTAAATTGTATTTGAGTGCGTGAAATGTTGGAATGTGTTTTGGATCCATAAATAGTTATGTTCTTTTTTTGTGTGTGTAAAACCATGTGACATTCTTCTTCTATTGTTTTATAAACTTTTTTTTAAATGGTTTATTAAATTATGTCAATAGTGTGAAGCATGTTTTGAAAACGTTTTTAGCGAGTGTATTATTTCAAATGGTTTTTGTGTGTGCAAATGGTTATCTTGGCGTGTGTAGTATCTTATTGGGTTTAAGTGTATGATTATGACATGTGGCATGAACTTTGAATTACTTGAGCACAAACGGGAAGCCTGGGTACTAGGTGGGCGGACTAGACTAACGTGTTAGTGATACAGGAGTGGCCTCGGCCCAGTTTCACGTAGCGGGATTGACGCTTACAACACTAACTAAACATTGGATGATGACTGGAGACCACTATGGTAGGAGGTGTTTCCCTACTAGTGGCTCATGCACAGGAATGTATGATATTCTTCATCGAGACGTGAGGTTCTAGGGTCCCACTTCTCACTAGTATCTTTAGGGTCTCCCATGTATTGTGCTCTTCCTCTGCTTTCTGCTCATCGTCGGCACACGGTGTGACGTTGGGGTTACCAAGAAAAGTGTGCGTGCATGTGTGGGTGTGTGCGTGCGTCTGTATGTGTGCGTGTGTGTGTGAGTGTGCGTGTGTGTGTAAGTTAATTTAAGTTGTTTTACTTTTAGAGAAGTTTCCCCTTAAAAACGTATTCATTAAAATTATTTAAACACTTATTTATTTTTTTATTCTGTTAAATTGAAAATGTATTTGTATTTTAATAATTATGCGCGGAACATTTTTCTCAGTGGAATCCTACTGGGCTTTTAGCTCACACCCTACATACACCCTTGGGTGTATGTAGATTTTGTTCCTTCTGCTTTCTAGGTTGTGACATCGTGCTCAGTGATGGTGGTTCTGGTTGCTGTTGGTCTTCGTGTGTAGGTTGGTGTTGGTAGCTTGGGGATGCAACTTATCGTGTCACATGAGGTTGGTTTTGGAGATTAGTTCTCTATTATTGTTGTTTTTAATTTTGTTTTTTTAGATGAATTGTAGACCTAAACCTGCTTATAGTTTAGAAGTGTGTTTGGTAGTCTGTTTCTAGTTTCAGTTTATTTATCTTGTTGGTTGTTTTTCTGTCTTTTATTTTGGGTAAAACTGTTCCCACTTGTTAATATTGATACCCGGGCACTTGTGCCAGCCCATGGGGATCGGGAATGCCCTTCGGGCCTTGCCGCGAACCGGGTCGGGCGCCAGGGCGAATGGCGACCCGGCCTGGTTCATGATAGATAAGGCACAGTTTTGTGAAAACTTTACATTCTGCATTCAAACCTTCCAAGAAGAACCGTAGCCAGGCATGTTTATGGATGATCTGACACAACTATTCCAACAGTAGAATCCACCAACATTTTCTGGGGATGGGGGACCATAGGCTGAAGAGTAATGGTTCGAGGCCATTTTATCAATCTTTGAGCATCTGGAGATGCCTCATGAGTAGAGGGTCAAGCTCTCTACTTATATGCTATGTGATTCTGTCAATAGATGGTGGGATGTTATTACTCAGACAGAATTTTGTCGAGATATGGCCTGGGAAGAGTTTTAGACAGTCTTATATGATTACTTTTATCCTTAGACGTCAAGGACCGACAAATCCTGAGCATTTATCCATCTGAAGTAGGGAGATCTATTAGTTATGGATTACTCTACCCATTTTACTGAGCTCCAGCGCTTCACACATATTCTGATGGGTGATGATCTGTCAAAGTCTAGGCAATTAGAGGATGGTCTCATGTATAACATCTGACCGTAGGTGAATATCTTCCGACTGACTACTGTATCTGCTATAGTAAAACAGGAACTGATTACCTAATGAAACTAGAGAGAATATGGAGGTGCGATCCAAGGTGGTTCGACATCGAGATCTAGTACTATTTCGATCGGTAGTATGAAGCATCATTTAGAGTTTACTCATGGAGATTTTAGTAGCCATAATGTATCTTCAGGTTTCCAAGTGAGGTGTTACCAGTGTGGGAGAGCTGGGTATACCAAACCGAATTGTTTGATGGATCCAGTAGAGTGGCGATCTTGTGGAAAGATGGGAGCATTTATGCATGGCGTTTCCTCTAGTAGCTAATGAGAGAAAGTATGCTTTAACTCAAAGTTTAGAAGAAGGGTCAATATCTTCTCACCAGTCATGGAACTGGAGTGCATCAGGCCATTCAGGGAGAGGTAGTGGCCATGGCCATGGTAGCCAGACCCCAGGTCCTTAGTGATAGATGGGTGGATCGGCTCAGGGTAGCCAGGTAGTGTTATAGGGCTGTGGTACATGCCTAACTTATGTAGTGCAATAGACCCAGTAGGAGTAGGATCTCAAACCTTCTACTATTAGAGGCACTATTCTAGTCACCTCCATTTTAGATTCTGAACATTTTGATATAGGGACTTAACATAGTTTCATATCTATGCCTATTTTGGATATTCTAGGGCTCTGTGTTTTTACTTATGATGATGTTACAAAGCTAGACACTCCGTTAGGGATTATAATGATAGGTGTGTGATAGTGCAAGGAGTCCCCCCTTGAGATTGGTGAGTGTCACTTCATTTGGGATCTCTATATCTTAGAGATGACATGATTTTATGTCATCCTACAAATGGATTGGCTGGTATCCTTTCAGGCCTTTTTTGATTGCTATCACCACAGGGTGAGTTTCACGTCACCAATGGGTGGATCGTTTTTACACAATGGAGAGTTGGATGTCCAGGAAATCTGAGATGGACCCAAGAATCGTGGGTTGAGTGGGATGAAAAAAAGATTTCTAGTTTATATATGGATGAACAAGGAACACATCAGATGGTTTTACCTCCAATGGTTGATCATTTCAAGGACGTATTCCCTGAAGAATTCTCAGGTTTACCTCTAGTGAGAGAGGTAGAGTTCTCTATCGAGATAGTACTGGGAGTTTCACCGGTATCCATTCATTCTTATAGAATGACAAAGATCGAGTTATATGAGCTCAAGTGACAGCTAGAGGACTTAGAGGTAAATGGTTTCATCCGACCCAATACTTCTCCATGGGGTTTTCTGGTACTTTTTATGAAAAAGGATGATGGTACCCTCAAGCTATGCGTGGATTATCAAAAGCTAAACTGGTTGATGGTTAAGAACTGGTATCCTCTTCCAAGGATAAATTATCTCTTCGACCATATCTATAGAGCTCGTGTTTTCTCAAAAATTGATTTGAGATTTGGTTATCATCAGGTGGGTGTTAGATCATCATACATACCTCACACAACTTTCCAAAGTATATATGGTCTGTATGAGTATGTGGTTATGCTGTTCAATCTCACAAATGCTCCAACGGTCTTCATGGAACTAACGAACCGATTGTTCCATCCTTATCTTGATTTTTTTTTGTTATTTTCATGGATAATATCTTGGTGTATTCTCATAATCTACATGACCATTCCACACATCTTGAGATAATTTTGAGTACAATGAGAGATCATTAGTTATATGCTAAGCTCACAAAGTGACACTTCTGAATGGATTGGATTCACTTCCTAGGTCACGTCATCTCGAAGATAGGAGTATCAGTGGACCCAGAGAAAGTAAGAGCAGTAGTTACCTAAGAGCATCCCAAGAATATCTTTGAGGTGCAAAGTTTTTTAGGGATGGATGGTTACTATAAGAATTTCATATAGGACTTATCATGCTTAAAAGTGCTGATGATGAGGTTTGCGAAGAAGGGTGTGAAGTATGTATGGTTAGATTCTTGCGAGATGACCTTTCTGGAGCTGAAAGGGAGATTAAAGTTAGCACTGATATTGATTTTTCCAGAACTGGGAAGGAGTTATACTGTGTACAACGACGCATCAAGTATCGGGCTAGGAGAAGTGCTTATGCAGGGAGATCAAGTCATTGCATACGGGTCTGGACAGTTGAGGCCACATGAGAGGAATTACCCAATGCATGATCTCAAGTTATCCATGGTTGTTCATGACTTAAGCTATTGAAGACATTACTTACTGGGAGAGTGTTTTGTGGTATACATGGACCAAAAAAGTCTCAATACATCTTTACTCAGTGTGATCTGAATTTGAGGCAATGAAGGTGGATGGAATACCTTTAGTCTTTTGACTTCGAGATTACCTACATTCCTGGGAAAAGTAATGCAGTGGATAGTTGCGAGTGAAATCTTATGTTCTTGTTCTATGAGTTGCATTTGGAGGTGCACGACAGACAAAGATAGACTTTCTTTCATCCTTAGTTATTACCTCTACCTTACTAGATAGAGTGAAGACGAGGCATCTATCGAATTCCAAAATCCTAGTCCTACAAGAGAGTATGTTGGGAGAGGACCTTAATCCTAGTTGGATCATTGATTATTATGAAGTCCTGCGGTTATAGGGTCATGTATGGGTTTCAGAAGAAATGCATGAGGAGATGATTCAGGATTTTCATGCTTCAGTTTGGGTGGTGTATCCTGGTGTCACCAAGATGTATCGAGATTTACATCATCAGTACTAGTGGCCGGGTATGAATGGAGATGTAGCTAGTTTTTTCATGAGATGTTCCACCTGTCAGCAGGTGAAGGTAGAGTATTAGTGATCCGCCAGACTTTTACAGTAGCTACCCATTCCTGAGTGGAAATGGAATGACGTCATTATGGACTTCATGATGGGTTTACTGAGGTTTTCTTGAGGTAATAATGTAGTGTGGGTTTTTTTTGATAGACTTACAAAGGTTTCACATTTCCTATCGATCAAGGAAACCTTTGGTGTTGATGAGATTGGGAGGTTGTGTATTTGTGAGATCATAAGACTACACAGGGTCCCACATTCTAGAATTTCAAATAGGGATGCTCGGTTTACTTCCCGTCTCTAGAAAGGGGTATAGAGGGATTTCAGTACATAGGTGCTTCTGAGCACAACTTACCACCCCCAGACAGATGGCTAGTCAAAGCGCACAATTCAGGTGCTGGAGGACATACTTTGGGCATGCATCCTGAATTTCAGGGGTTCTTGAGAGACACACATACCCCTTATTGAGTTTTCCTACAAAAATATCTTCCAGGATACTATTCGGATGGCACCATATGAGGCTTTGTACGGTTGGCCATGTTGATCACCCATGTGTTGGATGAAGGCAGGAGAGGTAGCTACACTGGGACCTCGTCTTGTCCAGGAGACCACTGAGCAGGTTTAGTTGATTCAAAAGTAGATGGATATTGCACAGTCTTATAATAAATCACACGCTGATCTCTGAAGATGACCTTTGGAGTTCGAGTTTAGGGATCGAGTTTTTCTACATGTCACACTGAGGTTGGGACACAAGAGGATCAGGATACAGGGTAAGATTTCACCAAGATACGTCGGGCCATTTGAGATTCTGGAGAGAGTCGGGCCTATTGCCTATTGATTACAGTTACCTTAGAGGTACATGGCTATGCACAAAGTCTTCCACATCTCTCAATTTCGATGTTACTTTTTGGACCCATCTCATGATTTTCAGCCCGAGGAAGTGGAGTTGTAGGAAGATGCATCCTTTGAGGAGCATCCTATTTGTATTGTGGATCATAGTACGAAGAGTCTCCATGGCCGATCTATTCCTTTAGTACGGATGCTATGAAAGCATGAATGAGTGTAGCATGAGACCTAGGAGAGGGAGGCCAACATATGATCACAATGGTCATAGTTATTCTTAGCTGTTCCTTCACCACCCTTAGAAGAACAATTCCGGGACAAATTTATTTAAGGGGGGAAGTTTGTAAGAACTAGGTTCTTCCTTTGAGGTATAAATCTTTTCTCTTTAGTTTTTACTTAGGAAAATGGAGGAAAAAGAGATCAAAGGCTGGATAAAGGCCTATTACATGACGTGACTGGGAGTTACATGCCATGTATTTCCAAGGACACGCTATGTAATGAGGGTTTCATGCTGTATAATCCCAGTACACAACCATGTAATGACCTGGTCAGGATTTGTATGGACATGATGTGTAGTTTCTAGTACACGTTGTGTACTTTTTTTGATTAAATTAGGTAGTAGCATCATTCTTTTCAGATGGACAGAAATGAGCCCTTCTTTGATGAGCAACATACCCATCCAATCTGATCAGGATTTTGCCTCCTATTTCGTCATCTGACACCCGATTTGAACACCATTAGATTTGTTGAAATATCCTATGTGAGTGCTCTATTCCACTTGATCCTTTCTTCCTTATTTCTTCGCTCAACCTAGTTATCAATGGTTTTTATTTTATTCTTGTTTTTTAGATATACTCATTTCTAGGTCAAATTGAAGCCCGATGCTAGACGATGAGAGTCGTACGAGCACGAGGTAGGTGGTCTTGTGCCTTTTTCTAGTTTTCGAGTTGAATATATATGTCGGAGTTCCACATTACCACTTTTAGGGTGTCACTTGATTGATATTTGTTTATTATTATTTCCTATTGTTGATTAGGTGATTGATTAGATATTTGAAACCATGTTTCGGTTTGACCACCTTGATTAAGGGCTACCCCATGGGCACATTTCCCTTAGAAGACCAATGTTAGCTATTTGGCCTAGAATGCCTATGGGAATGCCTTTGATTCCTTGTTATGGGTTGTTTAAAATGGAAATTGGTTAATTGAAGGTTTTTCCAGATGATTTATTATTATGGAATACATGTAATAGTTTAATTTACATGTAGATTGTTATAAATCCAACCCATATGAGTATTTGAAGGGACAAGCCTTATGAGTTTGTTCCTTGATTGTTTATATTGGATGCCTTTGGGTGAGGTTTTTCTATGCCTGAGGGTGAGGTTTATTTATACCTGAGGGTGGGTTTTTCTATGCCTGAGGGTGAGGGTTCACTTACTATTACTATGTCGTGAGTGAGCCATGATGTAATGGACATGATCAGTATCTATTTGAACTGTATAATGGAATGGAATGATATATGAAACATCTTTCAATCCAAAGCACAAGATTTGATTCACTCTTGAATTATACTTGTTTAGAGGGTCTTTTGAGACATTTGCTGGGCATACTTTTGTACGGGGATTGTCAGGCCTAGGCTGGATCCTGAGAATTATATAATTCAATGTAATTGAATTAATTAATGAACATGAAATGAATGTAAATGGAAACCAGTACTTGTAGGACTATTTAATTTTGAGTATTTCCTAGTTTACTGATTTCCCTATTGCACACTGCCTGTTATATATATTCACTGATAGATCGGCACAAACCTTGGGTGGTTTTCTATTGGGATTTATTCTCACACCCTGTTTGGGTCATGATTTTGGGACCAAATAGATTATATTTTTTTAGGTGTCGATAAGGGTAAGAACCCTTATATAGGTACTTGATATGCTATTTAGGAGCATGAGAGCATGGGACAAAGCTGATGCTTGCAATGCTTCTGAGTTTATTTTATTCTCTTTTGTACTTTTGGTACTTGTATCATGTATTACTAAAATGTATCCTGTTTTGGATATTTTCTTAGAACATAACATGCTGCATCATCTTTTATATGAAATGATTATCGGTTGTTATCTCATCAGTCTTCTGATTTTTATTTCAGTTGTATATTGTTTACTATTTCTATTATTGTATTATTATTGATTCTGCTATGTTACACTCTACCAATGAGATCGTAGTTTCCCCACTATCACATAGTAGGCCCTTACTGCTAGTCGATAGCCTCTGGTGTTTGGGGAAATACACTTGGGGCCATGTGGCCAACTGGGTACGGGGCACCAGTTGAGTGACATCCGGATCCGGGACGTTACACAGAGGTCCAGAATCCACCATCCGGAGTTAGATACACAAATCTCAGTTGGATATAGAGACAAAATTGAAGGCGAATACTGGATTCAAGGTGCAGATCTCAGATATGGATTTCTATGAAAATATCATCTACACGCCATGTACAAGGATGAACACATGGCATGTATCCCCTTGGTTGCAGTGGCTAGGGTTTTGGGAAATCATAAGGATGGAACGATGTGTAGCCTTCCTACATGTCGTGTACCTTGTAATCAGGTGTATGATCCATGTGATAGATCGCATGTGAGGCCCCCTGTGTGGGAGTACACGACCAAACACACGGTCGTGTACCAAAGTACACAAACACGGGATAAAGTACATAATTGTGTACTGAAGTACACAAACACGGCCCCCTCCCAAATAACTTGGACACGCCGTGTAGACCACTTTCACGATGTGTAAAACTATATGGATTGAGATCCATGTATCTATAGGGAAACGACCAAGTGGTGGAGTGGGACCACACGCCGTGCGGGTCCCCTCACACACCATATAAC
The DNA here is from genome assembly GCA_963277665.1 of Viscum album. Lineage (NCBI taxonomy): Eukaryota > Viridiplantae > Streptophyta > Magnoliopsida > Santalales > Viscaceae > Viscum > Viscum album. The sequence continues at coordinate 597,444,068 of OY728132.1, read as the reverse complement.
CCTTAGTCTCTTTTTATAAAATTAAAGATTTTGTATCCCCTTCGTTTGAACTTGGATTTTAGACTATGAGTATCCTATAATGAGTGTTTTTCTACATATAATAGGATGGTTCCCTCGATTTTGAAATTTTGAGATATATTGTGGAATGTTCCAGGAACGATTATTATTGAGGTGATGCCCGGTGACGACAATGATCAGGTAGGATCACTATAGGCTTCTTACTGAGTGGAACCCCCTATCAGATAGGGAATAGGTCCTTGATGTCTAGAGTGTAAACCCCCATCAGTATGGGAGGTATTCCTCTATAGATACCTTCCAAGTGGAACCCCCATATTAGATAGGGCATGGGTCCTTTATGACCAAAATGGAATCCCCCTATAGTGCTAGGGTGTGTGTCCTAAAATTCTAAGTGGAACCCCCATATCGGATAAGGTATGAGTGCTTGATAACTAGAGTGGAACCCCTATCACATCAGAGTGTGGTTCCTCGGCCTATAGAGTGGATCCCCCCATTAGCTTGGTCCTGAGTCTTCTACCTACCGAGTGGAACCCCCTATCAGATAGGGCATGAGTCCTCATGAAACTAGAGTGGAACCTCCATCATCTTGGGCTCAGGTTCTCTATGGATACCATCAGAGTATAACCCACCTAACATACTAGGGATCATGTCCTCTACTTATAGATTGTGGCCCCTTGACCATGTGACATAGTGATGAGGCGTGTCTTGTCTTGCATGGTTACTTCTAGGATGACACATGAGATGATGAGCATTATTGATGGAATTTTAGAATTGCCAGTGACTCTTCTTCTTGGGATGATCTATGAGATGGAGATCAACTTACTCTCTCATTTGAGATTCTTTTGACTGAGCATATATATATATATACATATATATACATCTGTATCCATACCTTTGTATTTGGTTACTCTCTTTTCATGGGTTGCAAAGATGCGTGGTGTATGACATGTTCTTTCTATGTCTAGATTATCATGGTTGGATGAGTCTACTCTCATACTATATGTGGAAAAGACTCGGTGTGTAGTTTATCTACACACCGTGTTGAGCACATTTTGTTTGGACAAGGTTACTCTCTCTTGGTTTGGTTTGAGCTGTTTTTTCACTATATCTTGCATCCTGTGTACTATCTACTATCTTTCTTTCCTGTTGTATCTCTTACTTCTCCCCATTCTTATTTTGAGACATCTTACTAGGTATGAATATACTCACCCCTTCATGGGATTTTCCCACACATTTTGTTTCTTATGCAGACGGCAGACATGTCGACAATGACTTCAGAGGAGCTCAGGGATACTAGGTGTTGTAGAATGCGTATGGTAGTTATAACTTGGAGATTAGAAGCTGGGATCTCTCAGTATTTTAATTTTCTAGTTTTTTGAGGTTGGGATATATTTCTGATTATACATGTATTTTCCCTTTTACTTTTCAGTTTTCACTATCATACCCTTATACACCCTAGAGGTTTTGCATGCTTGGTTTACTTTCTAGATGTTGAATCTTTTTATTATTATTACTATAAAATTATATATTTAGATGGTCAGGTGTATGAATATAGGTACTTAGGATAATACATACCATTTAGGTTATGCCTTTTGTCACTTGTTTTCACCCCTAGCCTATGGAGGCGGGCTTGGGGTAGTTATGTCTCAAGCCCTAAATTTGGTAGGTTTGTGATAGATAAGACTAAAAAATGACTCTAACACTTAAGTTAATTTTATTGAATGAGTTTATCTTGTCCATAATAATCCAAAAGTAAAATATATGGCCTTTTGTTGTCATTTGGATACAATTTTCAACTTTATAATATTTAAGTGAATATAAAGCCAAAAACACCACTCTCTTACTTTTAATTACTATAATATTTTTAAGATAAGGATAAAATGAGAATATGTTTAGTTATAAATATAATTTTAAAGATAAATGAATTTTTTTTTATCATGATAATTTATTTTTAAATTTTATTGATTAAATAATTACCTTAAAATCTTACGCAATGATGATGTAGTAATTATTCAATTAATATAAAAATAAAATAAATGATATTAAAAATATTAAATGAAATATAATTTGAAATAATTATTATGATACACGAATTTTGTGGATACATATAACATTTTAGGGAAGTTTGAATTGATTATATTAAAATTAATTTTTATTGATGTTATTAAAGTCAAAGTAAATGAAGAGTTCTAAAATTGACATTAATGATATTTTATAATAAATAATATTTTATTAAATGATTTAAAATTCATAAAAATCATATATTTAACCAAGTTATTGGAAAATGGTTGAAAATATTAACCACGGTCCATTTATGTGATGTTTTTTCATTTATATTAACTATTATGACCCCTAAAGAGTAAAACCTTTATTATTGCGGTAATCGTAAAAAAAGGTTAAAGTGAATTAAAACAAAAATATAAGGATAAAAACATCATATAAACATGTATAAATTTTATCAGTAATGATGATTTAAAATTATACTCATATTATCTTCAAATATTATTAATTTGGACCAATTTGAACATGAAAATTAATTTAATATTTTAAGAAATTCCAAGAGTGCCCCTCGACTCTCTTATAAAAGGAAATATCTTCTTCTCATTTATTCACACTTAAAAATCCTTTTAGTTCAGAAAATACCTAACCAAATACCTTAATTACATCCCTGTACATGTCCTAGTGGCCTTAGTTATGGAAAAATACTAACCTTAGAGGTATTAAGGTGTAAAGAAAAAGAGGTTGTTCGAAGAAGAGGTATAATTCTTAACTGAGTGTTTTTGTTTTATTTCTTCTTCCACCCCCTTCAAGTATTCCTTAACCATGATTATATAATAAAATCAATATATATCATATAAAAAAGATGTTATTATGTTAATGGAATAACCTATATCCATCTCCAACCTCTATCAAATGGGAAATTAACCCATCGTTCGTGTATATGACGGACTACCACCTCACAGACCGATGCAATTCATTTTCCATCACCACCTCTCATGACTGGTTATAATTAAGGATTTAATGTATATATATATATTATATTCATTACATATTTATAATTATGAAAATATAATATATCATTTAATTTCTTACCTTTCCATTCACTGAAAAATGATAATTTTGTTCGTACATACGTGTGAACTACCACCTCCACGAAGTGATGTGATTCATTTTTCATCACCACATCACATGGATGATAAATATAAGTATATTTAAAGAAATAATATGGTATTTATGATATAATTATAATTCTATAAATATATAATAATACTTACATTCTTTTCATCATGATCGTTGAAAATGAAAACGTTACTCATGCATACATATGACCTACCGTCTCCATAATTGTAACATAGTTCATTTTTATAACCATATTTCATGGTTGGTTTTAAAATTATATATAATATATAAAAATTATAATCATTACATGATTATTATTCTAGATATGATTAAATAATGACCTATTTTACAATAATAAAACCACCGAAGTCATTCTGGACATATGATCTCAATATCATTAAAACATCTAACGTGAACTCAATTGACCAAGTAATTGATAATAACATGATAATAAGTAAAATAAAAGTAATAATAAATTTTAAAAAGGTTTTTGAGTAAGTAAACAATTAGAATAAGTTTATTATTCAATAATATAAGGAACACACATAACAAGTCAGACACAAGGTAAGAGACTTCCTTTTAAAAATCCTCCTTTTAAAGTTTCTATTTAAAATATTTTACTTTTATGTCCATATTTTTAAAAATATCTTAGTAATACATTTATATGGGAATAAAATAATTTTAAATGAAATTTTATGTCACTTTTAACTTTCTTTCATGTTTTTCAAAAATAATATTTTTATGTGTTTTATATGGAATGTTTTGACAAAAAAAAACAAAAGGAATGTTCTATTTTAAAGCATACGACAACAAAGATTTTTCTCACCACCATAAAAGTAATTTTATTTTTGGATTCCTTTATTCGGTTTCATGTTTCCTTCAAAGAAAAAAACTATTTCCCCCTTTTTTTGGATATTTTTGTATTGAAAATAGTTTTTTAAAATAAAATGGTATTTTGATACCCAAAAGTGTTTTTGCATACAGGTTTAAAAGAGATTTTATAAGGTTTTATGATGAAAAAGTTAAATCGTATTTTTTTATTCATGATATGGTACTTGAAAATTATATATGAGAAACAATTTTGATTGGTATAACTTATATGATGGATCGAGCCCCATTATTTCTCTTAAAAAATGGGTGAGTCCAATACAACTTATATGAAGGGTGAGCCCCATTATAGATCTCCAATGAATTAGGTAATGTTACTCATCATCAAAGGAAAGAAGGAGGGATTTAACCAATACATTTTATCCTATGGATTTAACTGGTATCCAATTATTTATTACATGGGTTCAAAATAGGTTATGAATATAATTGTTTTAAGATTACAAAAGGGGGTTTTATTTGCTTGTTATGGGTTTTAAAGTTTTTAATTGAGAAAAAAGTGTACACAATTTTCTTATGGAAAATATTTATTGCATCCACTCAAAAATATTGCGATAAAGGTAAAAATTGCATGGGATTTCATTTTTTTCATTGGACTAATGAATTTCTTCTTTTTATGTCCCTTATCGATCTTTTTTGTGCTCATCCCATGTTTTTAAAATATTTTTCACAATGTATAAGGATGGGTAGGAACAAAGAAGAAGTCAACTTTGAATTCATGAAGTTTTTTCATGAAAAGAAATCCTGTTTTATATTAAATTTTTTATATTATGAAAAAATGGATACTAATAAGAAGTTCCCACTTTGTAAAATATGGTTTTGTTTTGTATGAGTTATGAACTAATTCTCTAAAACTCTAAAAATAAAAAAATCCTAAAATATAAGAGAATTAATTCTTGAAATAGAACTAAAGATTATTTAATATTTGAGGCTAGATCCTTACATTTGGAATCATATGTTGGTTTAAATAACTTTAGAGGTTATGATGTTATTTGATCATTTGTTAAAGTCATATATAACCATAATGGTTAGTATATTAGGGAGAATTATAGTTGAATATAACATGGTTAAGGATATACTTGTGTTTATCCTACTCATAAGATAATTTATTATGATTTTATTGATATACTCACACTAACCTTTTTAGTTTTAGTAAATGATTGGATCTAGCAGGAACCAAATTAATAATGGATATTAAGGAAAATGTGGTGATTGTCTGAATGAGAAACCAAAAGGAATGGGAGATATAATGAAAACTATTATGGTTATTCTTAATCAGTTATCACGAGTTATGATTAAAAACTTGAAACTAGGTGAGTTTCCTAATGTGTCAAATGAGAGATAAATGAAGCTCCATGGAATTTTAGGTGATATAAATCATAAAGGTAAAAATATTCAATGACCTTTGTGTCCAGAATGCAAGAAGAAACACCCAAGATTTTTTTTAAAAGAATGGGAATGTAGCACCCCCAATTTGAGGTATGCCATTATTTCATGCATTATCTTTTATGTTTGGAATCATGGGTTAATTAACTGGAAGTGTTTAGAAGTATAAAGGGGAGAAGATCCTAGAGTCTGGCTGTATAAAATTCTATAAGAAATATTCACATTGTGAATGGTGATTTCATGATGTGAATCGTCCTGAGCATATGTCATAAAATCCATTTATAGAGTGAAGGTTTCATTGAGTGCAGATCTGGGAAAAATACATGATGTGAAATAGGTTCATGACGTGAATGGGTTTTTTTTATAGAAAATAAAAACCAAAGCGACATGTTTTTTGGAATAAGTGGCCTATCGAGGAATTAATGTCTTGAATTCCCAATTCAAATCATGAATAGCCTGGACCCAGATAGTTTTGAAGCAACCATTGATGGTAAACCCTAAAATGATTTATTTTTCCTTCCTCTTGAAATACATGTCTACCCTAGGAATTTTTTGATGATCTTTAACATTTGGAATCCATTTCTAATATTTCTTTAGGCATTCAATTATAGAAATCAAAGGTTAGGGTTTCATTATTCCTTCTTATTTTGGGTCTCTTTATGTTGGCTTGATTATAACCATGAATAGGTGTGTGATACTCGAATCTATGGGTTTGGGATTCACAGTGATGAGATATTCTTGGGTTTTGATAGTGGAATGAAAGGAATAGGATGATCTATGGAATTATTTAAGATCCTTTGTGAAAACATAATCGAGGTATCTGGCTTCTCTCCCACTCTAACATTCTATAAGTTGTTGGCTTAAATATTTATAAATTCTTTTTTTCTTTTATTAAAAATATCTTGAGTAGTTTATGTAGAAAAACCTTGTTTTTATGTGATTTAAAAATAGGTAGTTTTGAAAGACTCCCATGAGTTGTTTTAATTAAATGTTTTCAAAGGATTTGGTTTTCAAAATAAATGTTTTTTGTGGAAAACTATTTAATATGGATGATGGTTTTGGCATACATAGTGGCATGTGTTTATATTGAATTGTACAAGGTATTTTTGAAACAGACTTAGTGATTGGTGTCGAATGGAATGGAATAAGGGAATATCACCTAGTGATGTCTTGGTGAAAGACAAATTTTCACTCATGATTGTTTGGATCACCATTTATCATGAATTTGTGCGGGGGCATAGAATATGGATTGGTTTTGAAAAGTGGAAAATGAAAGAGAAAATGAAAGGATTTATTTCATTAAATTAACTGATTTAACTATTTTCATTTGATAATATGTTTTGATATTTTCACCCTCTATTTTATATAAAAATTTCTAACTTTTTCTTTTCCTAATGGCATGTGATGGGAAGTTTATAGAGAAATACTACTGAGTGGTATACTCATACCCTTCTTGGAACTTTTTTACATTTGAAGATTTATTTTATTAAGATATAGGGAAGGGTCATGTGTTGTACTTCTCTAGTGGAAATCCTGGACATCATGGTTTGGCTGCTGAAGCTAGAGCTAGGAAGTGTCTGCATCTTGGTCTAGGATGGTGCTACTTTTGGTGCCGATTTATTTTTATATAGAGTCTTATTATTGCACCTTTATTACTTCTTTTTCCTCTATTACTATGATATTGATCTATATTTTCATTTCATTGAGTTATGAGATTTCTCATTCATGCATCATGTAGTTGGTTTTTATTGTATTCTTCATTTTTAGCAGACCGAGTGTTCTTTAGGGAAAATCATCCTCCAACGGTTTACTAAGCCCTTAACATTATGTCATGACCCGTCCTAGTGGGGCTCATTCTGTGACTCCCCAAGGATACCTCCAATAGGAAAGGGATTGGTGACTAGCACCGAGTAGACATATGACTAACATGGGAGGTATTGCCTATGTACCTATATGCACACACACATATCCAATCACACAAAATGTTGAAAGGTAAAAACCACTAAGAAAACAATGCATATATACCACTATATCCCAAACAAAATTAAAGTAAAGTGAAACTGGGCCAAATACAAGCCCACCAAAAGAAGTTTATAACCATAAGTCCAATCTGTAAGAAAAGGTACTAGGACTGTTGTCTATAGCCGTAAGAACACCTTGGCCTACCTGATCTAAAAAATCTCTGTCTGGTCCTGATCCGCCTAGGACTCCATAAAAATGTCACTCATCTTCACAATACATGACACATGTGGGAAAATCCCATGCAGGGGTGAGTATAACAATACTCAATAGGCCACCTCAAAACCACAAAGTAATAAATAAAGAAAATATAGAGTCAGTTCTAGATAGTATATGTCTACAAAAAATATAACAAGAATATCCAAATATACTCAATCCAAGACACGTAGTCTATAGGTAATTCATAACTACCACATACCAACACTAGAGATCCAGTCCAAATATACCATGAAGCACTTATCTGGGAGAACACACTCCCGAGTCTGATAGCAATGACGATGTCTTTTTGAGAAGTATTGTTCATCAGGAACTGTCATAAGAGAGAGATACAATGATAGATATGAAGAGAGAGATACGATACAATAGATGAGGATCACATCTAGGGCCATGGGGTGATACCAACAACTCCATCTAGATTAACATGCTAAGTAGAGGATTGACACCCGGTGAAGTTAGTCACAAAAATACCAAGGAATCTACCTAGGGCATGGAGAATGAATAGAGGATCCCACACCGGGACTCTCATGGGATTCCAATGACTCTATCCAGGTAGTCCGAATGAAAGGATCATACTTCTATGAGTAGGAAATGATACCCACCAACCTTTAGGGAAGCGATAAATGGAAAAAAATCTAACAAAACTTGTACAAGGTATGTTGTACAAGAGATTCAATCCATGTAGAAAGGTATAGATGACACATATTAGGGTCACATGCTATGTTTCTTGACCCTAGGTACTGCTTGTGTACAACAGCCCGTGTTATTCCAACTATGTTTTATAGAAGATGGGTACATGATGTGTAGAATAAGTCACACACCATGTCCTTCCACTCAGGGTCCACCCGTGTACTCTGGCCATGTGCCAATACACGGTGTCAACCTGTAGATCTCTACCCACGTACCAGTACATGGGGTAGTCCATGTACTTGGTCTAGGACAAGTCGTGTGGTGGGGTACAGATCGTGTAGGCAACCTGTGTACTCCAACCCATGTCCTTGTATCTCCCAAGATACACGCCGATTCTTTGGGAAGGGCCTACACACTGTGTGATAGGGTTACATGCCATGTGGAATTTAACTAACTCCCAAAACCTTATCCGCCGCTCAGTGGGGGCCACATACTGTGTAACCCCAAGTTACACACAGTGTTCATCAGAATTTTCCAAAACACCAAGTTCTTCCTTCCGTGCGTCGGCCAATCTTCCAGGTTCCTCTTCATTGGTCCATTCGCCTCAAAACTCAAGATCAAGGGTTGCCCAAATACCCTAACACTGAATCGAGGTATTTTGGGCCTTCAATCAGCTCAAAAACCACTTTAAATCTATCTGATGAAAAACGCCTGAAGAATGATATCTCCCAAATTGCTTCGATTCATCCGTCCCCGTCGCTTTCACACCTCCTCGAGGTCATCCCAGTGTTGGATCTTCAATTTCGGATTGCTGCACCATGAAACAAAGGTGCAATGATCATTCATTCACAACCCACAAAGAATGAATAACACATAGAATAAAACAGGGGAGAAAAGATTCACAAAGAACAAACATGAGAAGTTAACCTTTACTATTGTTCATTCTAGAATCAATCCATTCCCATAAGAACAATCAAAAATCAAAATCAATATAATTATCAACCCCATAAATCTTGCAATTAAACCCACCCCATAAGAATAATCGAACCACAGATCAACCTATTCATTGGTTGGTCTAATTTTATCATTGAATTCAAGAACAAGTAAAGAGATATCAAAACAAAATTCCCTACTTGGGAATTGGATCATTTACCATTAAAGAATAATTTCCATTGGCGATCTGTCAAGAACAATCTCTTTTCCCGATCTCATCATTTCCCACCGAGTAAATTCTCCAGGGATTCTCTCCAGAGCCTCTAAGGAACTTTTAGGATTATGAGTCTAACCCTAGATCCCTACCTAGATGTTTATTTAAAAGAAACAACATCGACATCGACATAACATTAAAATAAAATAAATCCACAATTTATTTTATTTATTAGAATGTCTAAAAATTACTTTTCACAGATGACTCATGCCGGGTGATGTTAGGACACACCTAAGGTAAAGACACTACTCTGAACACAACGGTGCCACCATATTTCTAATTTGGGCACCTGTTTAGAAGTTATTCCTCTTTTTTAGGGAAATTGTGTGTGCGTGCTAATTAATATTTTAATATTATTAAAACATTTATTCCGGGAACACTGAGTCTCAGAATCACATGTCGTCTCAGTTATTGGTATTGAATTAATTCCATATAATATTTAAAAATAATATATAGAAAATCCAAGACATTTCATTCTACCCACCTTGGGGATTTACGTCCCCAAAAATCTAAAACAAAGGCTACTGAAAAAGATGAAGGTACTAAGAATGAATCTGAGCCTCTCACTCCTAAGTGATATTCTAGAGATTCCCATGATACTAACATACACACACTAAAGGAATCACTCACCCATGAAGGATCCTCTCTTATCGATCCTTGATCTCTACAGGTTACTCTACAAAAGTCACTCCATCCTCAATGTCTATCTCACCCCAGTCGACGACGTTCGATGGTCATGAATGTACCTCCTCAGTTGTAACATGTGGAAGACATGATGTACCCAGTCTAACTATGGGGGTAGAGCTAAGAGGTATGCCACCTCATGAAATATACCTAGTATTTGAAAAGGGATAATAAACCTTGAAGATAACTTTTTTCCTCGGCTAAATCTCCATAATCCCCATCAAGGTGAAACCTGAAGGAATAAATGGTCTCATTTCTCGAACTCCAAAGGCCTTCGTCGCCTATCATCATAGGACTTATGATAGCTCTGTGTAGTCTTAATCCTCTCCTAGATGATCTATACCTTCTTTATAGTAGTTTGCACTAACTTCAACCCCATGAGTGCTGACTATTCTGGGTTAGTATAACAAAGTGGTGACCTACAGGGTCACCTATACAAAGCCTCGAATAGTTCCATACCAATGGTGGAATGATAGTTGTTGTTGTATGTGAACTCCACCAATGGTAGGTGATCCCCACAACTATGATCGAAGTCCAACATGAAAGCTCACAAAATGTTCTCAAGGACCTGAATGGTCCGTTCTGTCTAGTCATCTATTTGTGGGTGAAATACTGTGCTCAAGCATAACTGGGTTCCAAACACCTCCTGTAATCCCTTCCACAACCAGGATGTAAAAAATGCATCATGATCTAAAACAAACATTGATGATACTCCATGGAGTCTAACTATCTTCTGAACATAGAGGCATCCCAAACTCTCTACTAAACTCTTCTCTCGGATAGCTAGGAAGTGGGTTAACTTGGTGAGTTAGTCAATTATCACCTAGATGGCATAGTTTCCCATAGACATATGTGGTAAACCCTTCATGAAGTCCATCAATATTCCACCCCAATTCCATTCTGGCACCTCAAGGGGTTGAGCTAAACCTGCTGGAACCTGGTGCTCAGCCTTCACTTGCTGATAAGTAAGGCATATAGAAACAAACTCTACCACTGCTTTCTTTATCCCTGAACACCAAAACTAACATAGAAGGTCCTGGTACATATTTTCCACACCTAGATGCACCACCAAAGGGGATATATGAAAATCTATCAGAACCTCCTCCTACAACACCACTAGCACTACTATACATCCTCTGAAAAGGAAGACGTGCTCCCAAACTTGTGAATATCCATAATAAGTATGCCCTATGGATATTTGAGCACGCAGTGTCTCATAGTCGGTATCCCCAAGATGTGCCTCCTTGAATTATTGTAAAAGTGGAGGGGTAACAACCATCGACTGAAGGTAAGATGCTCCATACCCATCCACTAAGGATAACTGTAATGAGGCTAACTACTCTAATGCCTTGTTCAATAACCACGAACTAGATCTCTTACCAAGAGCATCCTCCAACTTGTTCCCATTCCCAGGAGTATAGACAATCTTAAAGTCATATTCACAGAGGAACTCTAGCCATCTCCTCTATCTCAAGTTCAGATCCTTTTAAGATTTGTTGGGAAAAAATACTTCAAGGTGTCCTCTCCATATGTTTTGGATGTGGTTGTGTTTTTTGACAAATACAGATGACCACAATTGAGTATGGTTGGTGTTTTCTGAAGACAAGTTTTTAAGGTGGCGTAGTTTCCCAGTGTTTTACAAATTTTTGGGCCTCAAAATCAAGAGTTTGATGTTAGAAAAGAAAATATTTCTTCATAGGAATGAACTGTATGAAGAACGTTGAGGAAAAATTGTAAAGTATGAGAACCACATACCATAATTAATGGACCATATACCATGTTTTGGGAACGGTACGTGGAGGTGCAGGAATGGTACACTGTAGAGGTTTGTGAAATCAAAAAACGGTTCACGGTGGAAGGCAGTGCGGTATGTAGATGGGTTGATGTCGGAATAGAAGATAAACCACGTAAGAGAAAAGGCAGTATGTAGATCACGTATGAAAAATTGTTCGCAGGTGTCTTGCAGTTCGCAGTGGAAGAAGGATCAGTAAGCAGTGAAGGATGAATTGAAGTTTTGATAAATATTGGATTAGTATTTTTTGAATATATCTTTGCCTATATAAGAATTTATAATCCCACCGATTACTATGGATATCTAATATCATTATAACATATTTTTGATCTGATATTTCGGTAAAGTCCAAAGGAGGTTTGTGAGGAGGAATTTTGTGAAAGCTAAAGTGGTTCATGTAGAAGTAATTCTGTCGAAGGTGTTTACGGGGATTCTTAACCCGAAAAGGAAGTATGGTACGCGGAGGAGGAAGCCTGATACATGGAAGGATTTGACTCGGTACATGGAGGAGGAATCTCTGGTATGTGAGAGGGAGATTTCTTCCAGTGGTACATGGAGGGGGAACTCTGGTACACAGAAGCGAAGATAGTCTGCGAAGTTAGAACAGTTCGTAGAAAGAGGGCAGTTCATAGAGACGAAATGAAGGCAGCGGTACATGGAGGTGATATCAGTTCATGGAAGAGGCAGCTGTATGCAGAGTAGGTGGTCTGTATACCTTTCTCGGTACACAATACATAGATGAGGCAGATGGTTCGCGAAACACACTAGGGAGCTTGAATAATCTTACAATAAGTTTGCGAAAGTATTTTTCAGTACTTAGTAATACTCGAGAAGGTGGAATTCATCTATGGGTGAAACATAGACTTCAAAAGAGCATCTACCTATAGTTGAGGATGTAGGAATTCATGCAAATGATGGGACCTATATGTCCATAAATTGTGTTTGACCTACAAGTCTATAAACTACGAGTGGATTCCTTTCTAGGAATAGTGAGTGAAGGAAGAGGAAGACGGTAACCCTTTCCACAAGTAGTGAGCCAAAGAAAGAGGTATAGGGAGTGACCCTTGGGAATGCAGTGAGAAGACCCTAAACTTTGTAAAGGCAGTGAGCCTGGGAATAATAGATCTAGCCTAAACATTGTACTCATTATTGACCGTGATCCATATTGATTTAGGTAAATTAGCACATATCCATTGTATGCTCCTTGGATATAGCCCAATGAGGGTGAACCAAGTAAAAATCGCTGTGTCCTATGCATGATTTCACATCTGTTCATATATTACTATGGGAGGAAGGGAGAATTGAATTTTGTCTAACAATAAAACAAGATCCAATCGGCTGAAAGTTTTAATCCATAATACCCTGATTCACCATCCCTATCAGGGTATTCAACCTAGTGGACCTAACAAGAGAAGATATACTTGAGACTCTTTTGATCAGAGTAGATGATAAACTGCTCTCCCATCAGGTAGTATCGCCACATCTTCAACATGAAGACTACTGCTACTAACTCAAGATTGTGGGTCACATAGTTCTGATTATGTGGTCTAAACTGGTGAAAACCATTGTAAATCACCACTTGCCTCTGCATCAGGATGTAAACAAGCCTGATCCCTGATGCATCACAGAATACTACGTACTTGACACCCTACTCCATCAATATCAAGATCAAAGTGCTCATCAAACTCTATCCCAAATACTAAAAATCATGTTGAAAATTCTCTATCCACATGAAAGGATTACCATTTGGAGTTAAAGATGTCATCGGTGCTGATATCCTGGAGAAATCGGTTATGAATCTGCAATAATATCCTACTAGACCAAGGAAGCTTCGTACCTTCATCATGTTCTTTGGTGGATCCCATGCTAACACTTCCTCGACCTTGGATGGGTCCACAACCACTCCATACATTGAGACAAAATGCCCCATTAAGTGGACCACCTGAATCCAAATCTCACACTTCGAGAGTTTCCCATAAAGATGGTGCTCTTGGAGTACGTCCAAAACTATCCTTAAGTGTCTCACATGCTCCTCCTCAGATGATGAGTACATAAGGATATCATTGATGAAGACTACCACAAATCAGTCTAAGAAAGGATGAAATATCCATTTCATGAGTCCCATGAACAATGTTGAGGCATTTTTCATGCCAAAGGGTATCACCAAGTACTTATAGTGATTGTAACAATATCTGAAAGTCATCTTTAGTATATCTTTGTCTCGCACTCGTAGTTGGTGATAGCCTGATCAAAGGTCAACCTTTGAGAACCATCATGCCCCTCTCAACTAATCTAAGAGGTCACCAATCCTTATTAGTGGATACTTTTTCTTCACGGTCACTTAGTTTAGGCATCATTATTCTAGACACAACCTCAATATCCCATTTTCCTTTTTGGAAAACAAAACAGAGGCCTCCCAAGGTGAAACACCAGATCTCATGAAGCCCTTCTTCCACGAGTCCTCCAACTACACCCTCATCTCATGAAGATCCATAGGACCCATATGATATGCTGGTGTAGATATTGGTTCCATCCTAGGGTGTAAATCAATACAGAAGTCTATATTACAGTAGGGGGTAATCCTAGAACATATTTAGGAAGACGTCCTTGTACTCCGCCACCACCATTAGAAATTGAAATCTCATAACATCTACTGCATTGATGGTCAGACTATCTAATTTATGAGTAATCAACTCCACCCTTCTATGCATGAGTCTATTCTTTGCTTCCTGGGCTTCCTTTTCACCAAAAAAAGAAAACCTCATTCCATATTTGCAGACACATTGCACCCTTCACCTAAAATAGTCAATTTGGGCATGGACTATGGATAAAAAATCCATACCAATAATGACATTATAAGGACTCAATGTTGGCACCAAGAGGTTATAACTGAAACTCTCACCTCTAAGGGTTAGGTCACATTATCGACACAAATGTGTGATCACTTAGTATTCCCCAGTTGGTGTATCCAAGTGTAAGGGTCAAGTCAATGGTTCAACAGAAATCTCTAGGTCTCAAAAAAGACACGTGGTGATAAAGGAATGACTAGAACCTGTGTCTATTAGTACTGTAGATAAAGTAGAAAAGACATAGATCATACCTTGAATCATTCTTGAAAACCCTAGGTTGTACGCCTAGACCGTATACAACTACCTCTCCCATGTCCTCTAGCTCCCTAAGCCTGGCGTGGACCACATGGGGGTGGTGGTGGTAACATGTAGAAATGTCAAACACCTCCTTCTACTCTCCTAGCTTCTCTAACACGTACACCACCCTACATATCTACCTTCTACTATCATTGTCTCTAACTCAGTGGTCCATCCACTATCTCATTTTCTACAGCACGATGGGTCAGAAAATCTCAAGTGAGATGTACCCTACCATCACATGAATAGAAATACCTCTCCCTAGGCCGATTGAACCCACCCTGTAAGACCTAACCTACATATCCTCTATCTTGGGACCTCCTATTTAAACTTATCCCACATTTGGATCCCTGATACTGATGTCAGATCTATGCTGCCAAGGTCTCTGCACTTGATCATCCACTGCTGACTATCATCAGCTGTATCTGCTCATCCAAGAAGCTTTTTACCAGTAAATATCACTCAATATCCCTAGTATATGTCAAAATTCATAGAGGAATAATGCTGGATTGAATGTCTCTATGCAGACCTCGCTCAAAGGTCCGAGCTCTGAAGTACTAATCTCTAACCATATCCATCGAGTACCTGGAAAGGTTGGTGAATCTAAATGAATAATCAACCACTATCATGATACCCTATTAGAGTTGAAGAAGCTCCTGTAAATTCACAATTATTATCATAAATGGTGAGAATTCCTCTCTAAAGAGGAGATCGAACTCTATCCATGAAAGAGTCGCCTCTTCGTGAGTCTGGATAACCAAACTCCACCATCACCCTACCGAGCCATATAAAAGGATCACTACCAGGATCACCATATGATCCGTTGGTGTCCTGACTAGACAGAAAATTCGAGTCACCAACTCAAGACAGTTCTCATCCACCTGAGGGTCCGACTCACCTCGGAACCTAAGGGGTCTCTATCTCTGAAACTCATGATGTGCTCTCATCCTGCACTCCACATCTGCTGGTATTGTAGGTACCACGTGCTACTCCAAAGGCGATGGTATGGCAGTGCACCACCTAGAAGTGATATATGAGGAACTAGTCCCTGTATCAAATCCTCATCATTGAAGGGGATATCCTCATGATCGAGTTTCTGAATCATAGATGGTATACATCTTGGGGGCATACTTTAAGAAAAAAAGATATAACACAATCAATGAGTATATCTAGAGAGTTGACTCAAGAAGGATATGGAAACCAAAACCCATTCATATATGATGCATGTACCATTATTTTCCCTGCAACCAGTGTTATCATGTACCGAGTCAAAAAGCAGGTTATCATAGTCCTAGTGTATGGATACATTAGCTTCCCACACCAAAAATGGAGTCCCTAGTCTAAAAGTTTAACCCAAAATAATTAATACTGTTTCCCCAAACCAATCTCATAGACTCCTGGTCCTAAATTAGAACCGACCACCTCTGATACCACTCTTGCATGACCTCGTACTAGTGGGGCTCATGACACGACTCCTCAATCCCACCTCTAATAGGGCAGGGGATGGTGACTAGAACCCAGTAGGCATATCACTAGCATGGGAAGCATTGCCTATGTAACTGTATGCACACACACATATCCAAGCCCACAAAATGATGAAATGTAAAAACCACTAAGAAAACAATGCATACATACCACTATATCCCAAACAACAGAGTATGATAGGAAAGTAAAGTAAAGTTAAATTGGGACAAATACAATCCCACCAAAAGAAGTTTGTAACCAAAAGTCCAAACTATAAGAAAAGTCATTGGGACTGTTGTCTGTAGCCGTAGGAAAACCTCAGCCTACCTAATCTCACAAAGTTCTGTCCAGTCCTAGTCTAACTAGGAATCCATGAAAAGGTCACTCGTCTGTACAATACATGACACATGTGGGAAAATCCTATGTAGGGGTGAGTATAATAATACTCAGTAGGACACCCCAAAACCAAAAAAGCAACACACAAAGGAAACATACAATTAGCTCTATGCAGTATATGTCTATAGTACATATAACAAGAATATCAAGATATACTTAATCCAAGACACATAGTCTAGAGGTAAGTCATAAATACCACATACCAACACTAGGGATCCAGTTGGATGATTCCAATAAGCACTCATCCGAGAGAACACACTCCTGAGTTTGATAGTAATGATGACGTCCGTTCGAGAAGTACTGTTTGTTGGGAACTGTTATGAGAGAGAGATACCTATATTGATATGAAGAGAGATATGTGATACAATAGATGAGGATCATATCTAGGGCCATGGGGTGATACTAAAAAATAAATCTAGATTAACCCGCTAAGTAAAGGATCTACTCCTGGTGAATTTGGTCATGTTAATACCAAGGACTCTATCTAGGGCATGAAGAATGAATAGAGGATGCCACACTTGGCCTCTTGGGGGATTCCAACAACTCTATCCAGGAAGTCTATCTAAAGGGATCATAATCCTATGAGTAGGAAATGATACCCACTAACCTTCAGGGAAGCAATAAAGGGAACAAACCCTAATGAAACTTATCCAAGGTACGACATACAAGATATTCAAGCCATGTAGAAAGGTATAAACAACATGTAGTAGGATCACACACTGTGTTCCTTGACCCTAGGTATTTCCCGTGTACAACGACCCATGTCATTCCAACTGTTTCGTGTAGAAGATGGGTACACATCATGTATAAGAAGTCACATACCGTATCCTTCCATTCAGGGTCCACCTATTTACTCCGGTCGTGTTCCATTACACGATGTAAAACCGTGGATCTTTTCCCGTGTACCAGTACATGGGTTAGTCCGTGTACTTGGTCTAGGCCAAGTCATGTGGTGGGGTACACACCGTGTAGGCAACCTATGTACTACACACCATGTCTATGTGTCTCCCGAGATATACACCGAGTCTCTAGGAATGGCCTACATGCCATGGGATATAGTCACATGCTATGTGGAATTTAACTAAATCCTAAAACCCTAGCCACCACTCAGTGGGGGCCACACTCCATGTAACCCTGGGTTACATGTCATGTTCATCAGGATTTTCTAGAATGCCAAGTTCTTCCTCCCGCGCGTTGTGCAATCTTTCAGGTTCCTATCTAGTGGTCTGTTCGCCTCAAAAATAAAGATCGAGGGTCTCCCAAACAACCTAATAATGAATCAAGGTGTTTTGGGCCTTTAATAGGATCTAAAAAACACTTTAAATCCATTTGACGAAAAATACCCAAAGAACGATATCTCTCGAATGGCTATGATTTGTCTGTCACTGTCGCCATCGCACCTCCTCTAGGTCATCCCGATGTTGGATCTTTAATTTCAGATCATTGCTCCATGAAACGAAGGCACAAAAATTATTCATTCATAACTCATGAAGAATAAAGAACACATAGAATAAAATGGGGGGGGGGGAGATTAACAAGGAACAAACCCAAGGAACAAACCATGACCATTGTTCGTTCTGAACATGATATTTTCTTGTAAGAATGATCGATAATAAAAATCAATATAATAATCAACCTTGTAAATTCTACAATTAAACGCATCTAGAAAGAATGATCAAACCTCAGATCAACCTATTAGTTGGTTGGTTCTCATTCACCATTGAATCTAAGAATGAGGAAAGATATATCAAAACAACATGCCTTACCTAGAAATTTGATCATTCTTTATTAAAGACTAATTTCCATTGGCGATCCGTTAAGAACAATCTCCGATCCCGATGTCTTCATCATACACTGAGAGAATTCTCTAGGGATTCTCTCCAGAGCCTCCAAGAAACTCTCAGGCTTATGAGTCTAACCCTGGGTTCCTTCATAGCTGTTTATTTAAAATAAACAGCATCGCTACATCGCTATGTCAATGTAACGTTAAAATAAAATAAATCTGCAATTTATTTTATTCATTAAAATGTCTGAAAACTACTTTTCATAGTCGAACCATGCTGGTCGATGCTATGCCTCACCTAGGGTAAAGCCACTACTTTGAATGCAATGGTGCTCTCATATTTATGATCTGAGCACCTGTTTATAAGTTATTCTACTTTTTAGAAAAACTATGTGTGTGTGCTAATTAATATTTTAATATTATTCAAACATTTATTATGGGCACACTGGGTCTCGAAATCGCACTTTATCTCAATGACTAATCTAGAATTAATTCCATATAATATTTAAAAATAATACATGAAAAATACAGAAAATTACAATTAATTTCCATCCTTTAGTGTCTTGGGAATGTCACCTAAGGCTATTAACTCCTCTGCCTCTTCCCAAGACAATGGGTGAGGGGTAGTATGTTATAAGGAATATGTTTTCTATGTGTTAAAGGAGGGAAGAAAGTAATAATATTCCAAGAAAAAAGGAATATTTTAGTTAACACTACGAAGGGAAGAAAAATTTATTCCCAAAGTATCAATTGAATTTTATAAATGTGGGGAGTATGGGAATTATGAAAATAGATGTCCCATGAGGATAGATTAAGAACAATATCAACAAGACCATACATATAAATGTTTAATAATGCCTAATGTTATCACAGTTGAAGATGAGGAAACTGCAAATGACATATAAAAGTTATGGATTATATATTGGCCTATGTTTTAATATCGTTGAATCTTAGGACATGATTCATATTTTTGTTTATGGGAAGAAATTATTAAGGAATAAGATAGAAAATAATGGTTAATATATTATAAATAATGTTAAATTATTAAGGTGTCTACATATAGGGATTCAAGAGTTATGATGTAGTGGCATATCTAAGGATGATGATAAGTTTAAAATAATTAATTATCTTTTGATGTTTTATGTGATATAAGTATTTTGAGAGATATTTATTGAGTTTTAATAGATTTTTGAGGTATATTTAACCTTTAATATTGAATTGTGTTTAATTAAAGGTTATTTGAGTAAGAATGCCTTTACATTTTGTGGAAATAAGTTTAAAGGTATAAATAATCTTCAGGGTTTATATGATATTTGATGATTAATGTTATTTTTAAGGATGTTCATCATATTTATAAGGATGTTATAAAAATTATATAGTTTTAGTAAAAAGGATAACATGTCACATTTGAAAAGGCTGTGGGGATTGAACCCACAACTGAAGGGAATAAAGGGTGAAATGCCTACCACTGAGCTATGTGATGTCTTGGTTAATATGCTGTTTCTTTCTTAAAAAAAATAATGTGATAGATAAATATTAAGTTAACTTTGGGAACATCACAGAGATAACTATGAGATTGAAAAGTGATTTGGTGATTAATTTTATTTCATAAGAAGTTCACTATTTTGGAAATCTTATTTGATTAAGATAAATAGAACATTATGGGATTTTATTTGAGGATTAAAGGTTGAATTACCTTTTTTGAGTTATATATGATTTTAATACAAATTTATAGTGATTTAGGTTATTTATGAAAATGCTTACCATATCTTGGAGATTATATGATTAGGGTATGTACATTTTTGGTATAAGACTTTAAGAGTGATTGATGTTATTTAAAGATAAATGTTAAATTTATTTTAGAAGAATATGTGATCAAATCATTATAATCTTTGAAGTGTTATTATTGAGGCCTTAGAGATTAATTTTTTATTTATTCGTATGAATATTTATTCATTTTATAAATTATCTTATCTTGTTTTAACCATTTTGGGTTTTTACAATGTCTTTAGATAGGAGGAATAACATGTTATCCTTTTATGGATTATGTGATCTGTTGGAAGTTAATTTTAGTGCTTTAGGCATAAAAAAATCATATTAAATAATCATAATTTGAAGAAAAATATGAGATTAGAGTGGAAATTTACTAAAGGATGAAATCCCACTTGACAGGTATGTATATTTCCTTGTGATTTTGTTCTATATGGTAAATAAATTCCTCAACTCTAGAAAATGTATCCTGAAATAAAATTTTTATCCTATTACCTTCATTTTCGATGAATCGATGGTCTTTTTCACATCTCATTGATTTACATTTTTGTGATCATTAAATTTCTCACGATCTTTCAATTTATTATGATCAATGATCTCAACCACTCTCCGTAATTATTTGGACATTGTGATTTTCTTCTATGTCCACATTTTCACTTACCACTAATGTTTTCCTACTTAGAAACCTAGTTATGAGTTATTCTATATGACCTTTTCACATCCTTTTCTCTCTTATCAAGATAAAGTTTTATTAACCCTTTTTACAATGTGAGATTTCAAGAAAGGTATTTTTAAATGTCAAGCATTTTATTACTGAAATTATTTTCAAATTAAAAGGATTAAATTTATTAAAGGGGAAATAATTTAATATCCTAACATTTTAAAATAAATACTATATTCAATAGTGTATAAGATACACAACACCGAGCTCAAACGAACCACAAAATATTATTATATGATCATTATAACCAAGATGTTAAATTGGTACACAATGAATAACATTAATTAAATTATAATATATATATATAAAGGACCTAAATCAATTCAAATTTATTGATTAATTCTTAGGAAATAATCACTCGGTTTTTAGTAAAGTCATTTTATTCATAAAAAATATGTTTTCTTCAAAAATGAGTTTTTCTTATTCTTGTAAACAAATATTATAATTATTTTTTAAAAATTTAAGAAATTTTATTTGATAAAAAGGAAGTAATTTCTGAAATCATCATATCAAAATTGTCTTATGGTGAAATTTGAATATTTTTCAGAAAAGTTTGATTTTTCAATGAATGGTGAAAATACTAATTTTTAATGAAAATTCTATTTTCTTTCAAATTATTTAAAATGTAAAATTCTATTTTGGATTATTTTTAAAATTTAATCAGTTCATTTTGAATAAAAATAATCCAATTATGGTTTTTAAAATGAATTTTATAACTGAATTCAGTATAAAAATATTTTATACTTAAAAGGGCATTTTTATGAAAAATGTTTCTCATCGTGTTTTTCTAGTTTAACTATAAATTAAATTCTTCCATTTCACTATTTTGAATCTTGAAAATTTGATTTCATATTTGGAATTAGTGGGTCCAAATTGGTTAAATAGTTCCCTTTTATTTTTTTACATTATGAATGATAACCTTAATAATTTTTATTACCACAATCAAGGGTAAGTCGGGTAATTAAGGTTAAAATTAAAATGATAAGGACTAAAAAAATGACCCTAAAACTTTACTTAATTTTATTTTATGATTATATATCGTAAATAATAATAAAAAAGTCAAATATATGGCCTTTTTTCTGTTTGTACATGATTTTGAACTTTATAATATTTAAATGAATATAAAGAAAAACATGTCACACTCTTGTTTTTAATAACTATAATATTTTTAACATAAGGATAAATAGAGGATATGTTAATTTATAAATATTAATTTTAAATATAAATAATTTTTTTCTTGGTAATTTATTTTTAATTTTTAGTAATGAAATAATTCCCTTAAAATCTTACACAACGTTGAAAATATTTTGAAATAATTCCCTACAACTTTACTTAATTATAAATTTAATATGAAAGGAACCACTCTGGGTTTTAGATTTTCTATTTTTCAATATTCAGTGAAAAAATTTCATTGGTCATGGTATTCACATAATTGAAAATATTTTGAATGATCCACTAAATTGAAAATCTTTTATTTGTTTTATGACCACCACGATGCTTCTTCTTTTTCAAGAACCTTAAAAAATACTTAAAAACAATGTAGATATAATGATAAAATAGAAACACATGCTAAGTTATAAAGATTATAGGATGATTATAGAATGATATTGAATAAAAAAATTCTAATATCTATAAATTTAAATATTTATAAATAAATAAATAATTATAATATTTTAATTTTAAATTAAATTAAAATAGAAACATATATATTATTTGATTGATACCAAATGAAGAATTTGAATATGATATCATTCATAAATTTACAAATATAATAACTATAATCGATGAGATTTCTTTGCTTCAAATACTACAAAAACATTTTAAAAAACAAGTAATTTTTTATATATGTTTTGATAGTGAAATATTATTATATATACCCCAATAATTATCCAATTATAGAAATATGTTGGGTTCTTATAAAAATTGATAGTTATAAGGAGTGAATTATCTCCCTTGATGAATCTATTTAAAGAAAGATTTATGATATGTGACTTCTTGTAATAAAAAAAATAATTTTTATAATATATTAAATTCATATAATTATTTTTCTTTATACATTATAACAAGTTATTAACGTAATGAAAATTTATATCAAATGTGATGACTATGTGTGTGTGTGTGTGTAAATAATAACCTTTTAGGGTTCTAAACTTATACCTTATTTATATTTATTTATTTTTTTAAATATAATTATCATTGAATCAAATAGGTTGAATATGAATAAAAAATGGATGGATTCCAATCATATGAAAAAATAGTATGAGGATGGGGTGAAATAATCCATTAGGTTTTAAAAATATAATGCATATAACCCTTATCAAATCATGTGTTTGTGTTTTCATTGTTGTTATTCGAGACTAATTAGTCTATAGGAGTAGGGATAACACTTGATCTATCATGGAATAGATAGAAGTTAAAAATTTTGGACTAAAAATAGGGAAGAATTTAATGTAGCTACTGACTGGGATAACATTGCATTTTATGGATCATCTAATTTGATTATAAGCATGAATGACGATGAAGACCATATTGAGGATACGATTATAGGAGTAAATGGAGATGAAGATTTTATTGAGGAAATGACAATGAAAGTTGAAGATAAAATTCATGATTGCATAAAATTATTTCAAAAGTTAAAGACTTTTGAAAATATTTCATTGTATGATAGTTGTACTAAATATACAACATTTTCAATCATACTGAAGCTATATAATGTAAAATCTGGCAACATATGGAGTGACACCGACTTTACTAAACTACTTGATCTTTGTAATGAAACCAATGTATATGGGGTATTATATATTTGAGTAGACCACAATGAGGGGATTTTGATACTCGATAGCGGGGTCAAATCTCTTCAACATTTAAAGAAAAAAAGAGAGTTCAATAATTATGTTATATATTTTTTGTAATATACATTTCATTACCTCATAATATTATTTGTTCACTAATGAATTTACATAATATAAATTAAATATTCAACAACATCTTTATATAATGGATTATGCACATGTTGATGCTCCCAATCCTAAGGAATAACATGTTTCTCAAATACATTTTCATTTCATCCATTACTTATTCATTTTTTTAGGGGACATTTTTTTCTCATTACAATAAATTTGTATACCATAAAGATTTATTTTTTAGATTCAATACAAGGATTTTAAAAAAATCTACCACACATGATGATTTTTATCAATTTTAATACATCATTTTAAATATTTTAAAAAATAAACTTCAAGTTATACATGTTATATTATGTTTTAATGAAAATTTTCTTATAAAGATAAATGTTTAAATATCATCAAAATCATGGTATGAGGATGGTCCATGAGCACAATAAGCCTATAAAATCTACAACTGGATAAGTATTAGGGTATATATAATAATATTTTACTATAAAAAATATATCAAAACAAATTTAATTATTTTTATCAATGTTTTTTCAGTGTTTGAAATAAAATAATCACAATGATTGTAGTTACTAAATTTAAAAATTTATGAAATATATTGTATTCCATCAACAAAATAGCATACCCAAAGCGATATTTACAGTGATATTTAAAATTTCATTTAAAATATTTATTAATAATTTGTTTGTTTATATTTTTCCAGTACCACTAATAATTTTGATAGTCCATGTATTCAAAATAGGAAATAGATTTTTTTATAAATGAATGACCAAAATACATAGTGTTAAAATGTATGTATACATCATGAAGAGGTGACTTTATACTACTTATTTAGTTAATTTTTTCATCATTTTATCTACTATTTTTAGTTAATTTTATTATCATTTTTATCTAATACCTATTTAGTTAATTTTTACATAGATCACGAAGAAACGACTTTATCAATAATTTATTTTTATTCAACCATTTTGTGATCTATAAATAGAAAAAAATTATGATAGAGAAATAAATTCTTGATAAATTCTTTGATAAGGATGATGCACTGAAGTAATATTTATTCTTTTCATAGAGTTTTTTTCTTTATTTCATCTATTTATGTTCAGTAGTGTGTGTTTTCTATTTACAGATGAATCAAAGTGAACATTTTCTATTTAAATTAACATTTTAGTTATGAATGTGTGTCACTCACTGAAAACTAAAAAAATATGCTCATATTTTCTTAATACTTTAGGAAAATGATTTATAAGTCTTTTTTGATTTGTATGAATCAACCACACGTTAATATGATACACAATGTGGTTAGTATGAATCAAAGTGTGTGTTTTTATTTAAAATTGATATTTTAGTTCAAAATAAACATCACATACTCAAAATCGAGAAAACACGTTCATATTATTTTGATGCTTTAGGAATATAATCCATACTTAATTTGAAACATATATGAATCCATCTCACCTCAATCCAACATACGGTGTGACTAGTATGACTCGAAATGTGTGGTTTTAGTTTAAAATCAACATTTTAGTTTAAAAGATGTGTGACATACCCAAAAATGAGAAAAAACATTTAGATTATTTTGAAACATTAGGAAAATGATACATAATTCATTTTTCATGTGTATGAATCACCCGCACCTCAATATGATAAATAGTTTGACTAGTATGACTTGAACTGTGTGTTTTCAGTTTAAAAATGATATTTTGGTTAAAAGCATGTTTCACACACTAAAAACTAATAAAAATAAATTTTATTGTCTTGATACTTTAAGAAAATGATCTATAAGTCATTTTCGATTCATAGGAATCATCCTCACATCAATATTATAAATGGAGTGTTCGATATGGCTCAAAGTGTGTGTTTTTAGTTTAAAAATGAAATTTTAGTTAAAAATGTATGTCACCCACTGAAAACCAATAAAACAAACTTATATTGTACTGATACTTTAGTAAAAATATACGTAAGTCATTTTTTATGTGTAGGAATAAACCACATGTTAATACGACACACGATATGGCTGGTATGACTCAAAGTGTGTGTTTTTATTTAAAATTGACATTTTAGTTCCAAGACACATGACATACTCAAAAACTAATAAAATGAATTTATATTGTTTTTATAGTTTATGATAATGATTAATAATTCATTTATGATGTGTAAGTATCAGTCTGACCTCAATACGATACATGGTGTGATTGGTATGACTCAAAATGTGTGTTTTCAGTTATAAAAAGACATTTTAGTAAAAAAAGAATGACACTCACTAAAAATCAAGAAAACATGCTCGTATTGTCTTGATACTTTAGGAAAATTATCCATAGGTCATTTTTTATGTTTAGGAATCAGCCACACATCAATCTGACACATAGTGTAACTAGTATGCCTCAAAGTCTATGTTTTTAATTTAAAAATAAAATTTCAGTCAAAAATGTGAGTCACTCACTAAAAATATATCAAACATGCTTATATTGTCTTGATAATTTATAAAACAAATTCTTAAAGTCATTTTTGATGTGTAGTAATTAACTGAATATCAATCCCACACACGGTGTGATCTATATGACTCAAAGTGTGTGTTTTTATTTAAAATTGACATTTTAGTTCAAAAGATGTATGACATAATTAAAACCAATAAAACACATTAATATTATTTTAATAATTTATAAAAATGATTCATAATTAATTTTTTTCATAAGGGAATAAGTCATACCTCAATTCGATACACAGTGTGACTGGTATGACTCAAAATGTGTGTTTTTAGTTTAAAAATGACATTTTAATTAAAATCATGCATCACTCACTAAAAACAAAGAAAACACACTCAAATAAACTTTATAATTTATAAAAAATGATCCATGAGTCATTTGTGACATGTGAGAATCATCTTAACATCAATCTGACACATGGTGTGACCAGTATAGCTCAAAGTGCATGTTTTCAGTTAAAAAAAGACATTTTAGTTCAAAACATGTGAAACTCACAAAAAACCTAGAAAAACATTCATATTGTTTTGATAATTTATGAAAATGATACTTAATTCATTTATGACATTTAGGAATAAATATCTCATCAATCTAACACAT
Source organism: Viscum album (assembly GCA_963277665.1). Taxonomy (NCBI): domain Eukaryota; kingdom Viridiplantae; phylum Streptophyta; class Magnoliopsida; order Santalales; family Viscaceae; genus Viscum; species Viscum album. The sequence goes on along the minus strand of OY728132.1, from coordinate 597,416,839 downwards.
GATATGATCGGTATGACTCAAAGTGCATGTTTCTATTTAAAATTGATATTTTAGTCCAAAAGATGCATTTCATACTCAAAACTAAGAAAAAACATTTAGATTATTTTGAAAATTTAGGATGATGATCTATAAGTAATTTTTGACATGCTGGAATCATCCACACCTCAATCTGATACACAGTGTGACCAGTATGACTCAAATTGTGTGTTTTAGTTTAAAAATGACATTTTAGTTAAAAATGCATGTCACTCACAAAAAACTGAGAAAACATGCTCAAATTATCTTAATACTTTAGTAAAATGATCATTAATCTTTGGTGATGTTTAGGAATCATCCTCACATCAATCCAACACATGGTGTGACTGATATGACTCAAAGTGCATATTTTTAGTTTAAAAATAACATTTTAGTTAAAAACATGTGTTGCTCACTAAAAACATATAAAACACACTCATATTGTCTTGATAATTTAGGAAAACTATCCTTAAGTAATTTTTTATAGTAATAAACCACATGCCAATCTGACACACGATGTGACTAGTATGACTCAAAGTGTGTGTTTTTATTTAAAATTAACATTTTAGTTCAAAAGATGCATGAAATACTCAAAATAAAGAAAACACATTCAAATTGTTTTGATATATTAAGATAATGATTCATAAGTCATTTTGATATGTTGAAATCATCCGTACCTCGATCTAATACACGATGTGACCGGTATGAATCAAAATTTGTGTTTTTATTTTAAAAATGTCATTTTAGTTCAAAATAAACATGACATACTTAAAACTGAGTAAATTTTCTCAGATTTTCTTGATACTTTATGAAAATTATCCATAAATATTTTTTTGACATGTAGAAATTTACTCTACATTAATTCAATATATGGTGTATCTGAAATGAAACAAAGTATATGTTTTTAGTAAAAAGTGAGATTTTATTAATGTAATATTTCATATTTATGTTTAATTTATTTATTTTTAGTATTACTAACATAAGAATGTTTTTTATACAGGTTCAATCTTTTTCTAGAGTTGGGTTTATTTTTTCAGAAACTGGTAGCATGATCAGACTTTTTTTGAGAGGGATTTTGGGTTCAAAGGAAAAAAACATTAACATTTTTGAATTTTTTAATGTTTGTGATGAATGGTATATACCAATGTAATTTTACAAGCTAATTTTTGAAATATTTTTAATATAGAGTTTTTTGTTGTATTTGTGATGTTAATTTAATTGAAATTAAGTTTTGTATTTCTTGTGGCAGATTGTTGTAATTTCAGCAGCATACTACTACATGATGGATTTTATCAACACTAGGAATAACACTGATAAAAGATCACTTTATTAGCATTAAAAACATTATAATAAAGTTACCCCTTTATACATGCTAAATGAATCACTAATAAAGGTCCTGCTTTATCAATGCTAAACTAGAAACGATAATGGAACCTCTTTATCAATGTTTTTTTAGCACTAATGAATGACCCTTTTATCAGTACTATTTTTAGAATTGACAAAATATGTTAGATTTTAAAGGCACTTACAACATCATCACTTTTTTAGCATTGATAAAATCCATCAGCTTTTAAAGTCAATTACAACATCAAAGATTTTTTTAGCATTGATGAAGGATATTTTTAGCGCTGTTAAATCCCATATTTGTATTAATGTGTATTCCTAAATTATATATTAATTTTTTTTCAATTAAATTAAAAAAATTCATGGAAAAGTTATTCATTTAAGAACAAATCATTCTAAGTTATAATCCTTTTTATAATATTTTTTTCATCATATAACTAATTTATAACATTTATAGTGACATTAGATCTTAATTTGAAATAATTAAAAGATTTTCTATCTTAAATAATGAAATTTAATTTAGTTTTGAGGACACATTACCTTACTTGTGGTATTTTAATGATGAAAGTTTCCATAGTACCCATAATCCTTTGATTCTATTTGATCATAATTGAAGAAATAATTTTTTACATATATATTAAATTCATCATTAGTTGAAACATTTGTACCACATGTTAAATATGATAAAGAGTACTTTCATGTAAGGTCGTGTATGATATACCATCAATATCTTGGATATAATTTTGATATACAACTCACATCGACCCAATTTATCATTTTATAAACACTTTAACTAATTAAATTGTATTAACTACTACAGATCCCCCCTTTATTAGTGAGAGAATTTGTATTTAGTAGTGTTAAAAAAGCGCTGATGTTATAAGGGGTGATAAAAGAAGGTTGCTTTTATGAGCACTAAAAATGCTGATAAAAGTACCCTTCATCTGTGCTAAAAAAATCATTGATAAAGATGGAAATTTATCATAACTTTTTGAAACTAATAAATCTGACTTTTATTGGAGATATTCTTAACATTGATAAAGGTCACTTTTATCAGTGTTGATTTTTAGAATAGATAAATTACAAAAATATCTTTTCTAAATTTCATATGACTGTTACAAGCCCCCTATCATCACCCAGAAACCCCTTAATCATCGTCCCTCCCCACTTTTATTAGATCTCCACCCATCACGCTTCAACCCCATTATAAGTTCTTGTTATACCACCCCAACCCGATTTTCTACTTTATCTATGCTCCAGGCCAGTTGGCCACTAGGCCTTAGGCGCACCTCCCCAAACTCTAAAGGTTTCCGACTAGCAGTGAAGGTCGCAATAGCTGATTGTGGGGATGCTATACCCACTAGTGGTGATAATAATAATGGTTTATATATATATATATAACACAATAGAAGTAGGACCACAACAACATAAGAAACAATTAAAACTCATCAAAATCATAATAAATAGCAGTAGTAATTGTAAGCCCAAATGCATAATACCATTTTCATATAAGTAAACATTCCAAGGCATACAATACAGATAAGTAAGATCGACATTGTATGACCATAAGAGTACCTATATATATGTTAAAATCCCTAAATAAGGTCCATTATGATGAAAAGGAACCACTAGGTCCACTACCATCCATCCCATGCAAAAGCGATGCGACTCGGTCACTGAGATCCAACTCCCGAGATTGATCCCTTACCTGATATTAAAACCATAAAGTCTACATGTGTCTCGAGGGGCCCATGTAGGATGTGAGCATAAACTTAGTATTACATCACTAGAATATTCCTATCTTATATCTATAATTATACATTTTATGAAAAATTAAATTAAAAATGCCACACACACACATTTATTAATTAATCTGCTCCACCTATGCTCAAAATCCACAAGTGAGCTTTTACCTTCTTCGACCAATACTAGTTTATCTTTGAATACACACCCCAAAATATATATTTGGAATAAAATACATGTCTATGTATATATATATATATATTTATAGTGGTGAGGACCCAAGGCTTAATTCTTAGGAATCCCCTGAAGAGTGTCATACTAGGTAAACCCTTAGGTTCAATCCATAACCATGTCATGAGAACATTGTTCCATTTGACACCTCATGGTCCCCTAACCAAGTGTTTGGAATCCTAAAAATACACCCATAAATTAGTCCCAAGTCCCTCTAACATCCACTTAGAAAGTCATCATCAGCTCAATAGTCCAACATCCCAAGGCATGACAATATCCTTCCACCAATGATCACATCCCTTTGGCCTCAAATATAACAAAGAGCCTCAACCCTCAATCGATGGTATCAACACCATCACCTGATGGTCCAAAACCATCAACTGTGGATTTATATGGTGATCACCTCTTCCATAACTGATGGTCCACACCATCCCATAAGCTAAAATATCTACAGAGGCCTCCACCAACAACGAGTGGTAATCACCACCTCAACTGAGTCCTATCTTTGTGCACATGACTCCAAAAGTGCATCGACTAACAACAATGAATGGAAATAAACAACAATTTCTAAACCACATCATATGAAACCTCATTCCCATATGACCACATCACCCAAATCCCAATGCTCAACACAATCTCACATCCCACAGGCTATGCCCTCAACCTGACGACCTTGTCACCTCAAACTGATGATCATGTCACCTCAACCTAGTGATCAATATCACACAATATATTTCAGGCCAATCCCAACATGAAGAACCATGTCACCTCATTCCTAGTGATCATCATCACCCCAAAGCCTTGGGCCATGGCCATCATGTTCCCAAGGAACCAATGAAATCATAATGTAATTTAATTTATTAATATAAACAAGAAGCTTCTCTAACCTTCCCAATTGGTCAAAATCCCCCTACCAAGATTAGCATGTATAAATAGACTAGGGTATGCTCAAGGGAATCCCATAAAATACATTAATAAATTTAAAATCAAGCATTAATTAATTAAAGGTTTTCCTTAGACAACCCAACGTGTATATTTAAGAACAAACCCCATAATACCTGTAAAATTAAGGATAAATATAGGAACCACCTACCTTATACTCATAGATGATCAATTGTTGAATATCATCCTCTAACTCAAGATAAAATGAGAGGAATCAAAGTTTTATACAAACACCCTAAAAATGGGGGAAAATATCTCACATGGATTTATCATTATATATGGTGAGATAAAAAAGAAAAGGAAGAAATAGGATTGAATGCACTACCGCTACACTTCCAATGAGATAGATGAAGCTTGGATTAGATCTTGGATAGATAAGGGAGGCCAAAGCCTAGGGAAGGGAGAGGGAGAGCTCCACGACTGTTGGAGAAGATGAGAACACACGGGAGAAGAAAAAAGAGATGGGCCTCTTAAAGAATATGGGAGAAAAATGGTCATTTTTACCTCTTTTTAAAAAGTTTCATGATTACCACACTATTTAGAAAACTATGTGCCAAGTGTGGGTGCTCACTATCCAAGGGGAAAACACCTCACATTGTTTGACCACACAGTTTGGCTGCACAGTTTGGTTGCATGGTTTGGCTGCATGGTTTGGCCAAACCTTGCACCAACCATGTGGGTGACTCTAAACACCTGCATCATTGTTCATGCTTGACAATAGAGGGATTAATGGTTAAAAAACCATGCCCATTTGAAATCAGGATGCATGGTTTATCCTGCATGGTTAGATAGATCATGTGCCAACCGTACGCCCATGTATGCCTTTTCCTAAAACTAGGTTTTTGGATCCCAACACTTCCAAAACCCATTAAAACTCTTGAGAAACTCACCAAACCTTAAAAACCATCTAAAAAAACACTGTATAATTACAAATCTTAGAATTAGGTTCTTAAGTCTATAATTCAAGTTGTTCCGTCCACCAAACATAAAAATTAAAAAATGTTGGGAATTTCGATCCACTCTAAAAACTGGGACGTTATAGTCTCCCCACCTTATAATAGATCATCATTGATCTATCAACCTTTTCCCAGAGATGGTACCAAAAATAACCATATCATTAACATCACCCAAGTCTACCCTAGTTATCAGTCATGGTCAATTCCCCTTGTGGTGCTCCCCACCTTAGGAATTACTTATTCGGTCACTTTCCAACCTAAAAAAACATTCTAATGGTTCCACCGACCATCCATGGACATATAATTCCTCCCATGACATACCATCATTCCTGTACCTCATTAGGTGATCAATTCATTCTTATTTCATACATGACACCCATAATGTCCAACATCTCATCAGATTACCATAAGTCTTAAATCTCAACAGATGCTAAAAAATAATCCCACATTATATATATATGTATGCATTCCCATTACAGTCTCAATGAATATGAACCTCATACAAAACACTTATTGCATCTGATTCCCACATACTAAATATCATCTGGTTAGTTCAATTTCAACATGTGCACCTCATGCACCTTGTTCACGAAAACTGGCCATGATATAAAAAAGGGAAATGCCCATAATCACAGTGTACCTCTAACCATGTTTGACCTACTAAACTTCTTTGACCCTAATAGCTCAATAACATATACCTAGCCTGAAGCTTGATTAATCGAGGTTTGACCTCCCTGTAGAGCTACACCAGCAACTAGCCACTAAACCCACTATGGGGTCTCTATCTCCCCAACACAGCCTACGTGTGCAGTTGAATCCCTACTACCATCTCTTGGTACCATTCCCAGTCCTATCTTAGATCATTGAGTCTGACCCAATCCCTGGCTCCCAAATATTATAGAAGGATTCCTACAGAACCTCTACAGATGGCCCATCTGGCTGCATGCCCAACACTGCTTCGAGGCTCGATCACACTGGGTCTGAACATACCCTATCTTCTCACACTGGAATCAAACTATAGAATAACTACTCCTCAATAAACTTCCCAAATATTTGGCATGACTACCCTACTAAGACTCCTCATGGTCTTGCTTCCAGATACCCTAATCATAACTACCAGTCTCACCTAATGCTATCACCTAGATTGAGTAAGCTGGTTCATTAAGTTTCCCTTGACTATCAGATCCTGAATCAACACCTCATAGAATGATATCATATTGAAGATGTTCACCTAAACCCTGATGGAATTCCACAATCCATCCTTGAATTGCCTCACCAGAGCGATGTCATTTCCCACCATAGCATGTTCCAAATAGGAAATGTATGTGAAGTTAGCCTCATAATCCATGAAGGACGTGTCTCCCTATTGTAGGTTCCTGAACTCACGAGATCTATCTTCCCTGAACGTCTTAGGGAAGGAGTGATCAAAGAACCTAGCCTCAAAATCATTCCAAGATAGTCCTTCATGTCTATCAGCCTTCACTTGTATGTCCCACCAACAATTTTCCGGTACTTTGAGCATATATGTGGCCAGCATTACAATATAAACCGAGGGTGTATCCAACTGATAAAAAATAATCTAAACAGACTTGATCTAGTTCTTTTCTGTCTGCAGTCCACCCTCACCCTAAAACAAAGGTGGGTGCTGAGACTATAACTCGCAAGTTAGGTAATCCATGGATGACCCAACACCCTGAGCTCCCCAATAATTACTCTGTATGGCTTGCACCAATCTTTCCTTGAGATGCTAATTTAACCATGGTGAAAAATCTTTCATCTGATATAGATCCACCACCCATATCAAATCCTACACCTATGGATCATGATCAACTTTTCCCTCAGGGGAATCATCCTGTCCATGCTCTAATGGCACCATATCTCTACCCTCCTAACATTCCATCAGAATCCATCTAGGTGGCATCACATTTAAAACCGAATACTATGGTCAAATATCCATAATAGTGTGTGTGTGTGTGTGTATCCCAGATAGAGTAATATGTAACAAGTATTGCATCTCAACACCCTTATACTCCCCTACCACACCCATGTCACATTACATATGGCCTCATAGTCCCTTACCTACCCATATTAGAGTCATGTATCATATATCATCAAGAATCATGTACCCCCTACCTACCCATATTGGAGTTAGGAATCATATATCATCTGTATCAAATATCATTAATTTGGAGTATTTGAGTAGAATTCCACCAAAAGGATAAGCAGGAAAAAGATGTTTATCTTTTTATTTTCAATTTAAACAACTCACCCCCTTTCATCATATCTACCCACCCTTATCATAATCAGGTTCATATATCACATGCATATAGAATTACATATCAACATCACCGGGAACCATATACTTAGACTGGTTGAGTAGAATGCCACCAAAAGTGCTAAGCAGGAAAACACTATTTATCTTTTTGTTGACACTTTAAATAGACCAACCCCTCTTAACATATTCTAGGTTCCAATCAATTATTTACAAGAACATACATATATAAAGTCACCCTATGTGCCTACCATGATGTATAAATAGTCCTCCCTTTCCATACTTGGACAAGGGTCAAAATATCATAATCTAATAACATCATAACCAAGTGCACCACTCAATGTGGAAATCAATCAACTATAAAAGAATAATGCATAACATCAGTTTCCCACCCCTAGAAGCTAGGTATGTTCCCTGTGCATGGGGATACAAGCATCCAAACACAAGATCTTTACCTAGTTCTAACTACATCCTAGTCTCTAGTATACCATAGCCCAAATAGTAAGACTAAAATGGAAAATAAACTCTTAGATACCATTTGTAACCAGCTGAATGTGGTTACCATTTTATACCTAGGTCTTATGATGCTACAAGGAAACACCAACAAAGAGCCTCTATAAAACCATTTTTAACTATCCAAATGCAGTTTCCATTTTATACCTAGGCCTTATCATGTTGCAAGGAAACACCAAAAAATCTCTACTCTAATACTATTTGTAGTACCCCGACCTGTTTTTCCACATTATCTATGCTCTGGGATGATTGTCCTCTAGACCTAAGGCACACCTCCCCGTACACCAAAGGTTTTCGACTAGCAGTGAGGGTCTGAATAAGTGATAGTGGGGAGAATATAACCTCTAGTGGTGATAATAATATTGGTCCATATATATATAACACAATTAAAGGAGGACCACAATGGTAGAATAAACAATTAAAACTAAGTGGAAGAATAAGAAACAACAACAATAATCATAATCCCAAAGGAATAATACCATATGCAGATAAGTACACATGCCAAGTCATGAAAAATAGATAAGTAATGTCTCCCTTAGATGACCATAAGATTATATAATATATATAAAAAGACAAAAAAAGTCCATCTTGATGTAGAGGAACCACCAGGTCTACTACCATCCATCCCATGAAAAAGTGGTATGACTCGATCACTAAGGTCTAACTCTTGTGCCTGATCCTTTACCTAATCAAAAAATGATAAAGTCTACATGCATACCAAGGGGCCTGTGTAGGGCGTGATAATAAACACAGTATCCCACCACCAATTTGTGCCTACATTACATCCATAATTATAAAATTTATGCAAAATGAAATTAAAAATCCCACACACAAAAATTTATTAAGCACAATAGCCTCAACCCAGTTGGTGATGACTCAGTAAGTGCATCCAAGAGACCTGAGTTCAAAACTGAGCAGAGAAATATTTTTGGTTTACTATAGAAGTATTGTAGTAGGTACTGTAGCATCTGGAACTATTCATTCTTTTGGGATTTCAGGTCACCGATTTGGTCCTCAGGTCCTTAAAGGCCTTCAAGCCACCCAAGGCCTTCAGGCCACCCAAGGCCTTCAGGCCACCTCAAGGACTTCGGGCCACCTCAAGGCCTTCAGGACACCTCAAGGCCTTTGGGCCACCTAAAATTGTGCTCAATAAACCAGGAAGACTCTATAAGGAGCAGACTCCATATGAGGATTCAGAGCAGAATTATTCACCATAGAAGAAGCTAACAAATGTGGAAGAAAGAGAGGGTATGGTGTTGCCACTAGGACCAACCTATGCATGCATAAGAAGACTAGCCGAAAAACCATGTGAATGTAGAGAGCTGATATCACAATGCAGAAGCTAGGGAGGATCAGTTCTATGTAGTTATAGTTTGGATATTTCCTCTAAGACCTATGGGTCATGTAATCTCTAAGATTACGGGCCTTGTAAGGGTTACCACTCATCCATTTAAAGGGGGGTTATCAAAAATAAATAAAAATAAGGCCTTCAGGCCATTCAAACACACATTTATTAATTAACCCAATCCACCTATGCTCAATAGCTGCAAGTGATCTTTTACCTCCTTCAGCCAATGCTAATATATCACTGAATACATTCCCCCAATTATATATTTGGAATAAAATAAATATATGTAAATATATATTTACATTATAGAGGACTTGTGGCTTAATTCCCAAGTATCCCCTAAAGAGTATCATACCAGTTGAACCCTCAAGTTCCACCCATAACCATGTCTCCAGCACCTCACACCATCTGAAACCTCATGTGCCCCCAAAAAAGTGTTCAACATCCTAAAAAAATAACCATTAATAAGTCCTAGGTCCCTCAGAACTCCAATTAGAAAGTCACTACCAGCTCAACAATCAGGCATCCTGAGGAACGACAAAGTCCATTCTCTAATGATCCTATCCCATTAACCTCAAATATAACGGTGAGCCTTATCCCCCAACTGACAATCTCAACACAAACACCCAATAGTCCATCACTATCAACCCTGGATTTCTACAGTGTGATAAACTCCTCTATAACTGATGGTCAACACCATACCCTAATCCAAAATACCTATGGAGGCCTCCACCCACAACGAGTGGTCCACACCACCTCAATTGATTCTTATCTCTGTGAACATGAATCTAATAGTGCATCGAACGAAAATGGTGAGTGGAAATCACCAATAATTCCTAATCCCCATCATCCAAAACCTCATACCCCTATGACTATGTCACCCAAATCCTAATGGTCAACACCATATCACATATTACAGTCCATGCCCTCAAGTTGATTACCTCTTCACCTCAAAATGATGACCATTTCACCTCAACCTAGTGATAAACATCACCCCACGTGTCTCGGGCCAATCCCAGCCTAACGAACCATGTCACCTCAATCCTAGTAATCATCATCACCCCAAATTCTCAATCCATGCTCATAACATTCAAAAGGAACCAATGAAATCATAATAAAATTTAATTTATTAATTTAAACAAGAAACTAGACTAAAATTCCTAGTTGGTTAAAATCCCCTTACCTGAATTAGCATGTATAATTAGACTAGGTCATGCTCAAGGGAATCCCATAACATCTATTAATCAATTTAAAAGAAATCATTAGTTAATTAAAGGTTTCTTTTAGACAACCCAATGTGCATATTTAAGAACACACCCCATAACACCCTAAAATTAAGGTTAAATCTAGACACCACCCACCTTATACTCATAGGCACTCGTTTGTTGAATATCGACCTCTAACTCGAGTTGAAATGATAGGAATTAGATTTTTATAAAAACACATTGAAAATAGGGAAAAATTTAGTACATAGATTTAGAATTACATATGGTGAGATAAACATGGAAAGTAAGCAATTGTATTGAAGGCCTTACTGCTACACTTCCAACGAGATAGGAGGAGCTCGGATGGAGAAGGAAAGCCAAAGATTCGGGAAGGGTGAGGGAGAGATCCATGGATGCTAGAGGAGAAGACACTATTGGGAGAAGAAAAAAGAGGAGGTCCTCTTAAAGAATATGGGGGAAATGGTCATTTTACCCTTTTTTAAAAAAGTGGCATGGTTACTACACATTTTGGAAACCTGTGTGACAAGTGTGTGGTGCTCACTATCCAAGGGACAAACAACTTGCACGGTTTGATTTTACAATTTGATCAAGAAGTGCATCAACTATGTGGGTGACTCTGAACAACTTCACAAATATGCATGCTTGACAGGAGGGGTCCACATAGTTAAAAAAAATCACGCCCCTTTAAAAATGGACCACACAGTTTAATCTGCATAGTTAGACATATTGTGTGCCCTTGTTTTCCTTTTCCCAAAATTGGGTTTTCGGAGCTCGATGCTTCTGCAAACCATTCAAACTTTCAAGGTACTCACCGGGCCTTAAAAACCATCTAAAAACTATGGCTATGAGTATTCTAACTCTATAAATTAGGTTCCAAATTCTAGAATTCAAGTTGGTCCATCCACCAAACATAAAAACTCAAAAAGGTTAGGAATTTTGACCCTCTCAAAAACCCGAGACGTTACACTTATATTTGCTCAGCCTCCCATGCTCATGATGACTCAAACTTGGGACCTATTTTTATATAATGAATGCCATTACCACTGCTCTATTTTATTTTTTATGATATTTTATGATATATTTATTTATTTATATATATTTACATACATCTTTTTTATTTATATCTTCATATAATTATATACTTTTTTTATATACATTTATAAAATATATTTATACATGTATATGTATATATATATATATCTATATTTATATATATATTTATATATTTATGTATAATTGTATTCTTATATATCAATGTTGTATAATATATTTATAAAATGAATTTTTATTATAAATAAATTTATGTATATATATATATATATGTATGTGTATGTGTGAGTGTGAGTGTGGTTCTCTCTCTCTCTCACACACTCTCTCTCTATATATTGTTTGTGCGCGTGTCTATATGTATATATATATATGTGTGTGTTTATACATATGAATATATATATTTTTTAATATATATTTGTTATAATATATAAAGATATATTCATATATACAGGAAAACAACAAACACACTCACCACTAGCCTATAATATATTTATATGTACACATTTATATTTTTCATATAGACTTATTTTAATATATATATAGATATTTATTTATTTACATAAATTATTAGAATATATACATATATATATGTTTATTAATAAACAAACATATTTATATATAAACAATATATATATATATATATATTTGTATATATATATATTCATAAGTTTTCATAAAGTAAATAAAATAATTAGATCATTATTTAAAATAAAATGAATGATAAATATTTATTTCCCTATGGTTTATGTATTTTAAAAGACATTTTATATGTAAATATTTTTAAATATTTATTTATACAGTTAATATATATATATATATATGCATATATTTAATTATAAATAACACTACAATATGAAAAGTGTAAAATTTCAACACTATAATATATATATAAGTGTAAGCCATAGGAATAAATTCAGTGTCCATAAAAAAAATATAAGAATACCCTGTTAAAAGAAGCTGAAATTCCATCGAATATTAAAAAATTTGGGTATTACAACTAAAAACTTAGTTTTAGAGTCATTTTTAGCCTTTATTGATTGAGAAAACAGTGACTGAGGTACCCTATATTAATATGACATAGATCTCTTCATAAGCTTTGATTTGATATCTTGTGGAATCCAAACAAGCATCCGGATCAAAATTTATGGTTGTTTGAAGTTCAAGTTATGTTTTCAACTTATCTTATAATATTAATTATTTTATTAATTTTTTAAATTGTTAAATTGTTATTAAATATCTAATACTCAATACTAATTTTCAAACTATTAATTAATAGTAAATTTTAATTACTTTTTAAACAAAATTTCATTAAATATTTCATATATTAAATGTACATACATATTTAGTATTATTTATATCATATTTATGAAAGCATATTATATATATTTCAATATAAATATATTTATATATTAAAATTTCATTTTTAATAATTCATAAATAAATATGAATATCATCTTTTATTAGAAATAAAAAAACACTGATAAAAGGTATATTTATCAGTGCTAATAAAGGCTAAAAAAACACTGATAAATGGGGTCTTTATCAGTGCTAATAATGAAAATATATTTTCTATATTTTAATATAAATATAAATTTTAAAATGTAATTTTAATAATTTATAAAAAATTTATGAAGGCCATATTTTATCTGTGATACGAAAAATACTGATAGACGATGTCTTTATCAGTGCTTATAAAGGCTAAGAAAAGCGCTGATAAAAGGTAAATTTATTAGCATTAAAAAAAGAGCTAATAAAGGATAAGAAAATTGCTAATAAAGGGGGTCCTTTATTAGTGTTTTTTAGCACAGATAAAAACCAACTATTATCAATGTTTTTTTAGCGCTGATAAAGATCTCATTTATTAATACTTTTAATTAGAACTGATAAAAACAATCATTCATCAGAGTTTTCTTTAGTACTAATAAAAGATAACACTTAATATAGAGAAAGTGATCAATGCAGTAATTGTGGTTTAAAATTTTTATGACACATGACCAGGACGTTTTCCATGAAGGATTCTTCCCTATTCTAGAATACAACATGGATGTGAGATACCCCTTAATGGGAATAACACTAAAAAAATCTACGAATATGAATTCCAAATGCATGGGAAGATATTTTTGATGGTTTTAATGAATTTTGAAGATATTTATTAAATTTTAATGTAAGTTTTATCCTTTTATCTCTACATGAAAAAAACACCAAATATTTTCATGAAGGTTTTAAAAACTGCCATGTATATCAGTATCAACAATTATATAGAGTCCATTCTTATACATGGTTGGTTTAGGGGTGGAGGTACAAAGGAAAGAAACCTGCAGACGCAAAGTTTCAAAACCAAGGCCTCTTCAACTCAGTGCCACAGGTACAGTAGGGGAGTAACCACTAAACTGTTCCCCATGAGGCTATAGAAGCCATTCTTATACTTACATGAAAGTATCTAAAAAACATAGGAGTAAAAAAGTTAGTAGTAGTTTTATTCTAATTTCAGAATGGTTCTTATTTTAATATATATATATATATATATATTAAATCTAAAAATATGATTTGTGACTGTTTTAAACTACTATGGATTAACTTATTAACAAATGTTTCTAAAATGACACTTAAAATAAAAAATAAAAAAAATACATTATATTCACATAATGTACAAAACATATGTTATTCACATTATATAATGCACAAAAAAAGTTATCCTTTATCATTATATAAATATGTACAATGCATAAACCATTTGTGAAATTGATAGCATTTTTGATGTAAATCAAAATCACATTTAAAAAAATGTTTTATCACATCAAAAGTAGTAATTAAATATAGTTTAAATAATTAAATAATTACATTGGCTGTAAAATCTATCTAAAAATAGCTCAAAACAAACAAAGCAAAAAAGAAAATAGAAACCAAATTAAATCTAGAAAACCAAAACACAACAAAAAAATTCTAATATTACTTTATGTTATAAATGTTTAAACTATTATACAAGATTGAAATGCCCAAGAAAAGTTATACCACCATGGGGGGTTGAATTAGTTGTATTATTTCACAATTTTTTTTTTCAGAAATAAATTTCTCATTACACAAAAAATTCAATTTAGCGGTGGTTTAAAATGCCGCTAAATGGTTACATGACACTTTTCCAAAACTTCTGCAAGATGTGGTGTCGTGAATCATTTCATGGAAGTTTTGAAAAAGCTTCGTGAAGCCATTTATCACCAATTTTACAAACTACTACTAAATGATTAGTAGTGTTTATTATTAAAAAAATATTATTTATTATATTATTGCAGAATTATTCATAAATATATGTAAGGTGATATTTGAACTAATTACATATTAATTATTCTATAAAGTGTTTACCACTCCAAATAATCCTCCATAC
The DNA here is from genome assembly GCA_963277665.1 of Viscum album. Classification (NCBI taxonomy): domain Eukaryota; kingdom Viridiplantae; phylum Streptophyta; class Magnoliopsida; order Santalales; family Viscaceae; genus Viscum; species Viscum album. Next base: position 597,401,817 of record OY728132.1, on the reverse strand, counting down.
GATGAATAAATAAATTTTAATATACTTAGAAACACACAGACACACACACAGATAAATACATGTAAATACACACACACACATATATGTGTGTGTATTTAAGAATAATTTATAAATAAATAGATAAAAAATTATTATTACACAAAAATATACATACATATATATATATATATATATATCTAACAACATAATATATATAAATGTATATAAATATAAATAAATTTAAATAAATATATATAAATACATATAAACACACACACATATAATCCCTTCAACTAGTAATAATATAATATATAAATATATATAGCCATTTTTCCCAAAAAAGAATCGTAGCGACTTTAGGTTCTTCCAGAGGAATCTTCATCGATTTTCCCAAAAAAATTGTAGTGACTTTAGGTTATTCCAAATAAATATTCATCGATTTGCCCAAAATATTTATATATATATATCCCCACTGTTAGTGGTGGGGTGGTAAGGGTTTGGGGGGGTGACATGCAAGTCACGGGGTAAAGTCCTCGGGCCTGCATGTTTACTACAATTTAATTCCTTTGCATTGTGTTCCGCGATGATAGATGTAAAAGACCTTATAATATTATATATATATATATACAGTTGTCAATGAGCCTGTAGCCAAATGGTATAGGCTTCTTCTTGACATCCAAAAGTCTCAGGTTCTAAATGAGGAAGGGTAGATTTCTGAGTTACCATAACAACAAAACTATTCACCTAATTAGGGCCTTTGGGCCACAGAATCATGCCACATAGAGATAGGGACTTCATGCCACCATTTTCCATTAGGCCATCATTTAGAAACAAGTGATGTAGAGTGACTAGCAGATTAGTGCACCACATTAGGTAGGCAGTGCAGCCTGGCTTCAGGCATCATTACCCGGTGGGCAGCTTGAAAGAGCGACAAGTGCGTTGACATCTATCAACCGGACCTCTAATTGCTTAGGATTGAGGGTTGTTCTTCCACAACATTGCAAAGTGTAACACAACGTGATGGTTCTTGGTAGAGTGGGCACACATCATGTGAATGGTGACAACTAGACATACAAAGCGAAACATCTTGTCAGGAAATGTGGCATGAAGACATGCATACATTACTGGGTGAGAAGCTCGAAAGAGAGATGTGAGCTGGTACCTATCATCTGACCCTCTACTCAGAAGTGGTATAAAAAGGGGTTCTCTTCCATGTATTCACAGTGGGGCTAGTGCAATGCAATGACTGATGGTAAGGGGAGCATCACAACTAGAATACTGAGATCATGATGCGAAGTTTAGCTATTTAGCTTTGGCCTTTAGTTTACAGGGATTTCGAGCCATAAAATTGCAATGAACATTCAAACCATTGAGCCTTCAACTCATGTAAGGGTTACCTCTAAACTTTGTTGAAAAGAGGGATTTTTTCCATAATAAAAGTGGGTGTTTCTCCATACCTATCAAATATACATATAGTTAAATATAATTATATATATATATATAAATTCATATAAATACAGACACACAAGCATATATACAAATATATATATATATATATATCAACAAAATATATGTGTTTATGCGCGCACACACACACAGAGATATATATATAAATTTACACACACGCACACACATGCGTGCACACACACACACACATCCATATAATATATATATATATATGAATAAATATCTATAAATATATATAAAAATAAATAAAAATAAATAAATAAATATATGTATGTATATATATAAATACATATAAATATACTTAAATGTACATAAATACAAATAAATTTCAATAAATATATATAATTATAAATAAATATGCATAAATACATATAAATTTCAATAAATATATATAATTATAAATAAATATGCATAAATATTTATAAATGCACACACACACACAATTAAAGATAATTATATATATATATATAACACATATAGACACATAAACACACACATAAACACACCCCCACATAACATATATAAATATACATACATACAAATAAATACATATAAATATCTATAAATATATATAAACATAAATATATTTACATAAATATATAAAAATATATATATATATAGTTGAATATAATTATATATATATAGAAATACATATAAATATACATAAACACACACACACACACAATTATCTATATATATATATACACTCACATAATATATATAAATAAATATACATAAATACACATAAATAAATATAAATATCTATAATATATATATAAAAGTGAATAGAATTATATAAAAATAAAAATAATATATATATGTATATGTGTGTGTATTTATATGTATATGTATATATATATATATAATTAATAATTAATAATAAAAAATTAATAATTTTTAAAAATAATAAATAATTATAAATAAAGATCAATAATTGTTAAATAATAGATAAATATTAAATATTTAATATTAATTATTATCAAGTAATTAATTTTTTTATTAATTAATGAGAATATTTGTTAACTATTATTAATTTCATGATGTTTTGTTAAAAAGCACCGCTAACATTGAAAAAAATTAAAATTTTAGATTTAAAGATGATTCTTTTTATATACTTATACATTTATTAGGGGTGGGTGAAAATCAGTTTGGTTTGATTTTCAATAAAAACCAAACCAAACCACAATTTACGGTTCAATTTTTATACATAGAAAACCAAACTATTTAATATCAATTTGGTTTGGATTAAAAAATTTCCAAACCATTAATTTACGATTTGGTTCAGTCCAGATTGCTGATTAAGCTATTTTTTATAACAAAAAAAAAACAAAAAAAGTTACAAGAAATGATTAATAACATAAGGGTTGAATCAAATAAATTCTAAAAAATTCAAATATAATTGCAATAAAAAATAGATAACTAACCAAATGTGATGTTCTTATACAGCCTTTAAAACCTAATATATTACAGAAACCACTTGTCAATTACAGATCCGAATCAAAGAAAAGAAAAATACTAAAAAAACAATGTAATAACGAAATTTTAAAAAACATAAAAAACTATATAAACAACATTAATATCATAAAAACAAGGACAATTTTGTCTAACTATAATCTCAACCATTCAATTGGACTCATAAATAGATCATGACATAAAATATATTACATGGATATATGTAAAAAAATAATCAAAATTTCAAAAAAATTTGTACACCCACCTTCTCTTTATTATTTAGTGCCTTTAACTAGTTTATTCACTTAAAAAATATAACAAAATAAGAAATAATATGGAAACATAGAAATCCCTTATATCTTAAGGTGGTACACTCATCGGAAAGATGAATTGAAAAATTGATGAACCTCAATATATCATATCAAAGGTCTCAAAACACAAAAAAAACTAATATTAATAAAGATTCATAAATTATAAACATAATAAAACAATACCTTTTTAAGAAGGAAATTGAATCAAAACCCAAATCAAAATAATAAAAACATGATAACATTGTGTCCCAATAACACAAATAAAATTATAATGATAAATTAAATATTTTTCATTAACTATGCAATTGAAAAAGTTTGTATAATATATATCAATCAACCTCATTATATATTTTTATTTGAAAATCAAAAAAATAAATCGAATTCAATCAAACAAATACTTATAATTCACGAAAACAACAATAAAAATTCGATAAAATAAATGAAAATACCACCCCAATAAATAAGTATCAATTTTATCTTTCAAATACCTATAACCAACTATATGAACAATTGGCACAAAAAAACACTACAACCAAATTATAACCATAACAAATCTAAATCATATAAATCACTACCATATATTGGTGCAAAATCAGCACCTTCTTTTATCAACGCTAAACAAAAAAATACTGATAAAAGTGTCACCTTTATTTGTGTTAGGCATAAGCATTTATAAAGGCTGATCTTTATCAGTACTATTATTAGCACTGATAATTTTTTTAATAAAAATATTATTAATATATATATAATTATTATATTTATATTCAAAAATAATTTTTATTTATATACATTAATTAAAAACACATGTTTATAATAAATATAAATATGATATATTAATATATATTTTTTAATAATTCAAATATATATAATGTTTAAATAAGTTTAGATTATAAATAAATAAATAAATATTTAAATAATTATAAAATCATAATATATTTTTTTAAATAATAAATTATTTAATATATTTATAATTATATATTTATAATTATATCTGTATAATTATATATAAATACTTTTTTAAATTCATTTATTTAAAATTATAATTATAAATAAATAAAAACATATTTAAATAAATATATGTCTCCAATGAATTGGGTCAATAAATAAATAAATAAATATATATATATATATATATATATCTCATGAGATAATGATGATATTCATGGACATGATTTCCATTATTTATGTTCATATATTGATGCATGAGTATAATTGACACTATATGATCATACGTTTATTTTTGGACATGATTGTGTGTTTCTATGTTCCAAATATTAAGATTACCTATATTATGAGGATACATGAATATGTTATGTATTCATGACTCATGAATGTTCATTTATACATTAATACCCTCATTATTCATGCTTCCATATATGTGGCGACTCATTTTTTATGATCTATACTTTACTACGTATGATTCATTCATGTTATAACCATGAAATTATTATGTTCTCATAAATAATTATAAAATTATAATAAATATATTTAAATAATAAATATATTTATTATATTTATAGTTATAAAATTTTAATTATATATAAATACTTTTTAAATATATTTATTTATAATTATAATTATAAATAAATATATATATTTAAATAATTGTAAAATTATATTAAATATATTTAAATAATAAATATATTTAATATATTAAAATTATATATATTTATATAATGACATAAATATATATAATTATATAAATATGTCAAAAGTGGTGCAGAGCATGAGGTATAATTATATAAATATATTTATAATTATATATAAATATTTTTAAAAATATTTATTTACAATTATATAAATATATTTATAATTATATAGAAATATTTTTAAATATATATATATATATATATATATATATATATATTTATAATTATAATTATAAATAAATAGACATATTTAAATAATTATACAATTAAAATAAACGCATTAATCATAATTTTATAAATATATATAAATATATAAATATATATATATATATATATATAATTATATACCAATATTTATATATAGGTACACCATGAATTCTTAAAGCTTAATTAATATAAATCATTATGAGGAGCCTAAGTGGTAAATCTTATCTTAAATTGAGGAAATGTGCAGATTTGGTAAGGAGACCAACAATAACCCATATTGCATCATTCTTCTAGGAGACTTTTGTAATCCATTGAAAATTTCCATAGTAATTTCATCCCATCTCCACATAGGAATAAGAAGAGTTTTCATGACTCCTCTAGGATATTGTGTCTTATCCTTCACCTGTTGGAAAACCATGTATCTTGATAGATAATATGCAATTTCCCACTTCTTATTATCACAGTAAAAATGTTCTCCCAAATCCCTATACATCTTTCTGCTACCATGGTGTATAGAGAAATTTGATCTCTGAGAATTATCCAACAATTATCTTTTCATCTCAGGTATAAATGAAACACATAATATCTTTCTAAATTTCAAAATACCATATTAACAGATGAATTCTTCTATTTTATCATCATTCACGACATTAATTATCTTCTAAAAACTCATCATCAGATTGGGACATTCTAATCTCTTCTAATAAAGACGGTTTCACAGTAATTTAAAAAAATAGTGATGTATCCCCTTCAATAATAATCCCAATATCTATATTTACTAGATCTATGAACATAAGATCCATTTTAACCCTTATTTTGTTTAGGACTCCATGATCCTAGCTAATCAAAGAATACACTACATTATTTGTCTTCCCTAGGTTATAGTGTATTTAACAATCATAATTCTTGAGTAGACCGAGCCATATCCTTTGCCTCATGCTCATCTCTTTCTCTGAAAATATGTATTTTAAGATCTTATAGACTGTTTATATCTCACATTCTTCACCATAGAGATAATTACTCTATATCTTCAAAGAAAATATTATGATTTCTAACTCAAGATCACGAGTTGGAGAGTTTTTCTCATAGTTTTATAATTATATTGATTTATATGAAATAACATTATCATTTAGCATAAGGATACAACCAAAACCCTTATTTGTTGCATCACTATATATAAAAAATCCATCATTTCCTGATGGTAGAGTCAAAATTAGAGAATTGATCAATCTCATCTTCAATTCCTTAAAACATTATTCACATTCCTTTATCTTTATGAAATTAAACCCATTATGTGTAATCATGGTTAAAGGGTTATCCAATCAAGAAAAATTCTTAATGAATCGCCGATAGTTAACTTCCGAACCAATAAAACTATGTAACATAGTTATGTTAATTGGTGTAGGCCATTCTTTGACTATATTTGTCTTCACAAGATCAACTAAGATTCTATCCTTGGAGACAATATGTCCATGAAAAGAAAATTTATAAATATAGAATTTACATATTCTAAATTTCCCATATAACTAATCTCTTCTAATAGTATCAATAATGATCTGCAACTAATTTTCATGGTCTACATAGCTCTTATAATACATAAAGATATCATCAATGATTTTTAAAATCAAATTATCAAGATATTTCTCGAATAATTTATTCATTGTATCTATAAAAACTAATTGTGAATTAGTCAATCCAAATGTAATTAATGTAAACATGTAATGTTCAAACATTTTTTGAAATGATATCTCAAAAATGTTTTCATTCTTTACACACAATTGATGATACCAAAAATTAAATTGAATCTTTGAAAAATATCGATCACTGTGAAGTTGATCTAATAAGTCATCAATGTGAGGCATATGATATTTTTTCTTTATCATAAAAATTATTTCCCTATATTCAATTCATAGCCTCATGGATCCATATTTCTTCTTAATGAATATAATAGGGGATCCCCATGGTGAAACACTAAGAAGAATAAACCCTTTATCAACAAACTCCTCCAATTGTTTCTTCAATTCCACTAATTCCACAGTGTACATTCTATAGGGTATGTTTGATATAGGTCTTGCATCAAGGATTAAATCAATGGAAAACTCGACCTAAAACACTGTGGTGAATGTCTAGTAAATTCCTCAAGAAATACATCAATGTATTCCTGTAAATTAGGTACATCATCAATTTGAAAATTACCTTTTCCATCCTTATATTTTGTTTTCTCATCTTCCCTAAGAATCTCATTTAGAAGTGCTACTGGGGTGGATCTGTAAATGACTCTAATGATAAATTCTCTGCTATAAAGATAAGAAATTATACATCTCCATCACAAATAATAATTTATTCTTTTTGTAACAAATTTTTTCATCATATTTTAAATCACAGTCTATACCATAGATTATATCAATGTCAACATTAGGTATAGTAATAATTCTACAAATAGGAAATTTTTATGTGTCATAATGGGAACTTCCTGGCACATCCTTGTCATAGTATTATTTCTACTAGGTGTTCTAGATGAAAATTCACAACCTAAGTTTCTAGGGAAATATATAATCTTCTTGGAAAACCAAGAAGATATAAAAATGTGTGAGGATCCTGAATCAAATAATAAATTAGCTGGATTTGTGGCTATGATTAAAGTACCAACCACTAATTCATTAGGAACTTTAACCTCAGCTGCAATGATCACATAATCTTAGCCTTCTCCCATTCACTAGTGAAAAAACATGATTTAACATCAGTTTTTTTTTAAATTTTGACATTAGTTTCTAACCAGTGTCTATAAAGGTGACATAAAAAACAAGGTTTTTAGTGTCGGTTTTTTAAAAACCAATTCTAAAAATCTTGTTAATTTATTTTAATGATTTAATATATATTTTGATAAAAACCGATGTTGAAAGTTAATTTTTTTTATTACAAAAAATTTAATATTACACCCCCAAAATAATTATGATTCTTTTAATATAAAAATAGTATACAAAAATCAAACAACATGTATCATTGAATAAAAATATATAAAAACAAACATAGTTTTATCTAGTTATTCAAAAAATAATCTACACATTTTTATTATAAAGTAGAATTAAAAAAACACATACCTGAAATTTACAACATTATCCTTGTTGGTTATTGTTAAAGCATTAATTTGATATCATTATGTTCAAACAACTACTATAAAAAAAGAATTATTTTTTTGAACGCATGTTATTAGGAAGATGTACTATTAATCATAAACATTAGAATATATATATTTCTTAAATTGTAATAATGATTAACAAAATAGTTCGCAAACAAAGATCGAAGGTGGGTAAGTTCATTTTTCATATAAGGCTCGGCATCATTGAATGTATACAATAACATCGAATGATATGAGATTAAAAAATATAATACTATGACAAAAAATATAAAATAATTAATATAACTAACCTTATCAAATTCAGTAGTTACCTTACTTGTGATTATCTCATACATGAATCATAGAACATAATAACCACATTCAACATGTCCTTGTTAACGATGACACTGCAGTTATAAAACATTAAATTAATAATAAAAACCAATATATATATATATATATCAAAAATAAGAATAATATCTAATATAAAAAATAATTACCATTACTTTCACATATTTTATTGCATTTGGTTTCTTTATCAACATGTGATCTTGGTTAATTTTTTCCATGACATGAATTTTCATACATATCAACTAATAATACATGTATATACAGTAATAATTAAATATAGCGAACTTATAAAAAAGAAGAAAACTTACTTATCTAATAAGGTGGTAATGTTTTTAAAAAAATCACCTAGTAAAGAGAAAAACCAATATAAGGTGAATTTAATTGGGCATAATCCACATAAAATCCAATTCCCCCTAAAATATAAAAAGTTTACAATTAATGACATTATAACGAACATTAGCTCATAATTATGTTTGTGTTCTTACCAAAAAAGAAATGGAAAAAACCAACACCCAATCTCTTTTTTTAATAATATCTCACATATATATACAATTATATTAGGATTCTTCACATATTTTACATCCATGGAAATGAATTCTAGATCTATAAAACCATAAATTCCTGTGGTGTCATTTTTTATAATAAGAGTGTGTAGATACCTAATTAAAAAAGTAATATAGTTAGTAAATTTAAACCATATTTAATTAAATAAATAAAAATTAAAGCATCAATTTACTTATATGAAAAAAAACTACAACACATTCATGCCGAGCTCAAAATCAATTAGATCCATGATATCTTTTCTGAATATTATAAATGGATAGTCTCTTCCACATATATCAGACGTTATCCGGAACTCATAGATATTAACCAAGGAAGAAGAAGTATGAGATAATATTTGTATCCCATCAGAGATATCCGAAGTATCTACCATTGTTTGTTCCTAAAACTTTTATTTCATTTGTGACATTTATTTTTATTTTATATACTCCTATATAAATTAAATGTTAGAAAAAATTATAAGTAATTTTCAATCAGATGTAATTAATATTAAAAAAATCACACCTCATATAAAAGATAACGAAGAAGGCTAGACGGTCAAAGTAAAAAATGACCCAGACAATCCCCAACTTTGGTAACCTCCTCAGTATGAAGTGGTAGTAGAGCATTAGGATCAATAATATCAAGTACCAATACTCTAACATAACCCATCTATATAGGCTAGTGATGTAAAAAATCCCCCAAACAAATGCACAATTCCTAATGATACAATATATATATATATATGAGGATATACAACATACAAATCACAATATAAGGTTGGGTTTGAGTGAGGAGGCGGAGGATCTGAGTAGGTAAGCTAGGCAAGGTGGTCTGGCTAGGATGGCTATATAGGCTGTACAACTGAATGGGTAGGCTGGACAGACTGGGAAGCCTGCGCAGACTGTGACTGTCTCATAAATTGTTCTAACATAGCCTACAAAATTGATTTAATTTTATTCCCATGGACTTTTTCATATATTTCAACTCAGATTTTAAGGATTTGATTTTTGGGTCTCTTGATTGCTTACTCTTATGAATTTTTTTTCCAAATAATAACACCAACATGACATCCTCTTATATAGCTAGGGTGTTTTAGATTTCCTAAATTAGTAGCTAGGATGTCCATCATACCCTTAGAGATAAAAGATCCATGTGTCTTTTTCTTCTGATGTTTACCTTGAAATGAAAATGAAAATGTTATATTAGGAGTTTTAATTTAGAAAATAGAAAAATTCATGAAAAATAAATAATATTTACTTACAATTTTTCAGCTACTTCTTTAGATCTATCTATAAAATACCTTTAATTTCTTATTTCTCTCTCACTTTTCCATTTTTCATGGTGAGTCAGGGGAGATGGAAGACTAAAATAAACGTCATCAGAACTACTAGTGGTGTGAGCTCTGAGTGCTTCAAACTTTTCCTCAATCATTTTTTCTCTAATAAATGATACCCTCCACATGAAAAATTATGAGGGTATACATTCTTCAACTGGATGTCTTGATGGGATTTTCTAGAGAATTATTATACAAAAATTAAACTAATAAGTAAATAGGTACATATATATGAAATTTTACAATAAAATATAATTATCATACTAGAAATTATTTATCATATCGGTTAGAAACAAATTTCTTCCATGTATCTACATCTATAATATCATACTTGAGGCATGGGTTTTCATTTGTTCTATTTCCAAAAACACAATTTTTTGTCAAATTCATTTTGAAATATCTTTATCAAACTACCTCTAAAGTAATACATCTTTTCTTAATTGATTTTGTTTCTTAAAAATTGAATGTCATCTGTAATTGAATAAAATACAAATTAGTCATTTAAAATATATTATATTCGAAAAATAAGATAAAATAAATTAATTGAGATATTATACCATTATGGCCTCCCAAAGACGATCTTTCACTATCTTGTCGATGAAATTATAATAAGGATATAAAATACTAATCTTGTAATGGATCTTCATGGAGATATAACTGATAAATTATGTTGTATTTGGTCTAGTTGCATTATTATTATCACTAAAAGTAATATGTAATCGCTCATCTCCACGGGAAAGTGACAGTTTCGGTAAACGTGTAATGACACATTTACCAACTTGAGAACTTAATTTAATAATAGTAAAAATAGACGACTCCACTACTAAAGTCTCATTAGTAGTCCTACAATTATTATTTTTTAAATTAAAAGTTTTTTTCATTAAATAATTATATTAATGGATATTTAATAACATGAAAAAAAGAAAAACACCTAGATACATGTTCCTTTGTATCTATATTTGTATCCATAATTGAAACATGCAATTGTAATTAAATTCTTATGGACCTGCATATTATTATCCAATTAAATAATTAGAAAATAGGAAAACAAAAATACATAAGTAAAAAAAGGGCACACATATGTAAGTTAAAGAAAATAACAATGATGTTATGATTCTTGATAAAAAAATATATAAGGTAAACTATTAAATATAAACATTACTTCTAAAATGATATAAACATTTATAAATTTAAATATCAAATAGTTATTAAATAATATAGTTTTTACACATGTAAATTTCAAAAAAAAAAAATAATGTAAATAATTACCAGATTAATTAGGAGAGTAATTTAGTATTTTCTCATATCCCTTCATCATGATCATTTCGTACTACATGCACTATGTCTACATTATAGTCATTGTTATCTAAAAATTGTGTAACAGAAAAAGAAGCCTCCTATAAATCAATAACATCATAATCATACTCATCCTCATAAGCCAAATGGATTATTTTCCCTTGAAAAATGATGGACCCCTAATCATTCTATGGATCAACGAAATAAAATATTTGTTTTTCATGCATGCCCATGATAAATGGTTCCTAATTTCAACTAAATCTTTTCAAATCAACTAGTTTAAACCCATATTCATCATTTTCACACCAATATTACTTGAAACCCAATTAAACTTAAACACAATGACTCAAAATTTAATATAATAAATTTCCCATATGTATTCAAGAACTATAAAATATAGCATTTATGTAGAAATTGGTTTTTTATCTTTGGCATTAGAAAAATGCAGTTCTTCAACGATGGCTATTAAACCACTATTTTGAATGGTACTATTTTCATATGGATTTTGTGTGTGTAAAATGTGTACCCATTAATATCAAGAACAAACCATGTGATCACATTAATAGATGGTCCTCCTGACAACCATTTCAATGTTTCTAATGAAGATATATCTATGATGACTTTCTCTTTCAACCATGAAAAAAATGTCTTTTTATGCTTAATCATCAGTCGCTTTTCATTTCTTTTTAGATATCATAACTTTAATTCAGCAATATGTGATGATATATATGATTGAATCTCATCTATGTTGTTCAAAATGTATAAATGTGCCTACATCACTTCATCACATGGAATTAAATTTACCTTTAATCCTAGAATCCCTCTACCTTCACTATCAACTTTCATATGTTGAGATATAAAAAGACCAATATGCTTAACTTCATAAAAATAATATGTAAATAACTCAATCACCTCTTCTAATACATATTTTTGAACAATAGAGGCCTCTGGTTGATAATTATTTTTAACATATCCCTTCAAAATTTTCGTATATCTTTTAAAAGGACACATCCATAGTAAATAAACCGGACCATATATTCTTATTGCACACACCAAATGAATCACCAGATGAACCATTATATCAAAAAATGTAGGTGGGAAATACATTTCTTGTTGACAAAAAATAAGAGCAGCTTCATTCTCCAACACATCTAACAAATTTTGATCAATGAATTTGATACAAATTAATTTGAAAAAATTACATAACCTAATGATAGTATTTATGATATCTATCAGTAATATACCATGCAATATTATTGGTAGAAGTTGTTGCATCAATACATGACAATAATGATATTTCATACCTATTAATTTGTAATCCTTCAATGATACCAAATTATTCACATTTTAAGAATAACCACTAGTTACTTTAATACCATGAAGACACTGACAAATTTTTTTCTTCTAAATATTTTTTAATTTGTGACAAGAAAGAGGTAAATATATTCTATTTTATTTCATAGTGGGAGATAACTCTAAACACATTCCCATTAATATCAATTCCAATATAGTATGCAATCCATCTTTTGTATTTCTTTTTATGTCTAAAAAATTTCTAATCAAACTGTCACATATGTTTTTCTCAACATGAATAACATTCATGTTATGTTTTATGTTTAAAAATATCCAATAAGGTAGTTCGAAAAAGATAGACTGTTTCTTCCAGATATTTTTTTGAAGACTAGAACTTATTTTCTTTCCAAATTTCAAATCAATATTTTTCACCTTGTCGTAATATTCTTCAACTAAAAATGTTAGTGGGTGAAGATTTTATTCCTGTAAACCATTAAATTCTTTTTTCAATCTATGATAAGGATGCTCAATTGTAAAAAATATTTGATGTTCCATGTACACTATCTTTCTTCCATTCCTCAATTAATAATATTAAGTCTCTTCTTAAAAAATTGGACATGCTTTATGTCCCTTAACACTGTATCTGGATAAGTTTACATATGCAGGAAATTCATTTATAGTGAACACTATCATAGCATGAAGAAGAAAATACTCTTTCTTGTATGAATAAAAAACATTAACACCTATATCCCATAGCAGTTTCAGATAATCAATCAATGGTGAAAGATACACATCAATATCATTTCCTAACCATTTTGGTCCAAAAATCATCAAGCTCATCATAAATTTTTTTTCTTTATACATATATGTGGGGACAAGTTGTAAACTACCAAAAAAATAGACCATAAACTATGTTGTCTACTTAGGCTTCTATATTGATTCATTCCATCAGTACACAATCCCATTCTAAGATTTCTAACTTCACTTCCAAAATCAAGAAATTATTTATCAAATCTATTTCACTGGGGTGAATCAGCAGGGTGACTAAGTTACCATCATAGATGCGCTCATCTAAATTTCATCTTAACATTTTTTGCATCAATTTAATTTTCAAATAGATGCTTCAAATAAGGAATTGTTGGAAGGTATACAATTGCTTTAGCAGGATATTTGATTATGTAACCTAAGAATGAATCACAGTTGAATTATCAGAATTATATGAAGGGATTATTGGATGAAATTATTAGAAAGTATAAAAAAATGATTTTTCATCAGGTTAGATGCCAGTACCTAAGAATGAGTCTGATTTGACTTTTTTATCCATCTTATAGTGTGATGTCCCACATGCAGGATATTTTGATAAACATTCATATTCTTTCATATAAATCACACAATCATTGGGGAAATAATGTATATTTTTATACCCTAATTCCATTGGGCATAATATTTTATTCACCTCATAATTTAAATTTGGAAGCTTGTTACTATTTGGAAGTAGCTATTTTAAGATCTCAAGTAAGTTAGATAAACTTTTATCACTCCTCATATTTCTTACTTTCAAGTTAACTAATCTAAAAACTATTGATAACACTATATATTTACTACAACCTGAGAATAATGGTTTCTCAGAATCTCCATAAAATCATTCAATAATTGATGTTTTTTTCAATGGTTTAAACACCTAAATTATGAATTAATTCTTCAATATGATCCTCTGCCTCATTATGAATATTTTCATCAATATTAGATATTGAATTTTCAGTTCTTTCTCCATGCCAGATCCAACATGTATAATTAAGGCTAAAACCATAACAAATGGGATGATCCTTGATTTCTCTAGAGTTTAACTTTATCATATTCAAACACTTCACACATGTACAAAAAATTATATATATGTTTTGAAGATTTTGTTTATAAAATTACAAGAAATTATTAACTCCTTTTTCATATTCAATAGCGGTTATTCATAAATTTATCCAATTACGATCCATTAAATACCTGATATCGCAATATAATCAGTGAATATATTAAAACATATAAAATTTTAAAAAATATAAACAAATAAATTATAAACATAAACAAATTCAATAAAAATGATTGGTAATAAGACAAGAAACACTAACAATTATTAGGAATAAAATAAAATCCAATCTACTAAAGGTATTTATTTTGCATGACATTTGTCATGCTGATCCAATGGAAATCACATATAATGACCCCAGTAGGAATTCCCAGTATAAAATCATAATTTTTTAAACTAATTTAATATTTGGTTTTAATTTATTTCCTTTTATTTATTTATTTATATGTGATATTACTAGTAAGAAATCCTGATTTTGTCACTATACTTATGTTTTCCAGACCTCATATTATAATATTATGACATTTATTTAATTTCATACCCTAATGTTTGTAGTTTTGTATGATTAATGATTACTTATTTTACTAATTAACATTATAATATAGGGGGTACAGTCACCACATGTTAACTACTTAGACCCCCACTGCTATCAAAAACCTCTTTTTAGTGAAAACACTATTAATCATTATTTACATGAAAATGATTTTTTTTCTAAAAAAATCACAAAAATTTATGCTATGATAATATTGAAATTATAAATCAATAATTTAACTTCATTTTACCAAATGAAATTTATACAATTATATTTTTTAAATGAATTATTATATATAATGTAAAACAATTTTTATTGAAATATGACCATTTGAATATTTATTGTTTTTTAGTATTATTTCAAAAGAATATAAACATTAATTAATTTTAATACATTAGTTCATATATGAAAATATTATATATTATTTCAATCATTTAAAAGTGTTCAATTTAATTTATTAAGCTCAATTATAGAAAATTTTAACATAGTTAATTTTAAAAAAAATCCTATTGTAATATAAATTATATATCTTCTAAATGTACAAATAGTAATTTTTTTATTTTCATGTTATATACATTTGGTTTATTGATATTATAATTTAATTATTTTCAATCATCTAACATGTATTAATTTATTTTACATAGTTGTTACATTAGTTTTATGTCGCGTGTGTCAAAAGGTTTTGAAGATTATATTAATTTAACGAGTGAAAAATATGGTGTCATTACATGTGATGTACATTATATTGATAAATAATGACACCATATATCATTTTCAATTGCATAATATCATCAAAACCATTTGATAATTTCATCACATAAAAAATTTATCAAAATAAACAAACTTTAACAACATTTATAAAAAAATAAACTATATACAAACAATTGAAACAATATCTCAAAAATATAGCTAAATGATAAATAATTTAGATTCAAAATAAAAAAAACATACAAAATTTAGAGTTAAGAAAGGAAAATAGACACTTAATATGACGTTTCTCCCACAAATTTGTTGGAAGAATAAACACTACAATATTTAACAAAAATATCTATAGAAATGAATAATAAACAAGAATAAAGAAATAAAAGTAAACTACAGTTGATGTTCGTCCTAAAAATAGATTCTGAAGAGAAATACTTTGATGGATGATGAAACAATGATTGGGAATGAAGAATCGAGACCACAGATTGTGAAATAATATTAAAAATTGAAGAAAAACAATAATGGACATTGAGGGCCAGTGGGTCACCATCAAGGTCATCACGAGTCGAGAACAAAGCTTAGTAGATCTAAAAAATGATGCTTTCGTGATCCCGTGTTTTTTTAAAAATTCATTTGATGTCGGTTTTTACATAAATCGACGCCAAAAATTATTATTTTTTCAAATTTCAGCATAATTTTTCACAAAAAAAAGACACCAATTTTTTTTTTTGAATTTTTGGCATTGGTTTTTGAGAAAACTGACATAAAAAATTATTATTTTTTATTTATGGTATCGGTTTTTACAAAAAATGAATCCATAAATCAAAATGTTAGAGTTTTTGGTGTCATTTTTTTTTAAAAAATCGATATAAAAAACTCCATATAAATATATTTTGGCATTGGTTTATGATAAAATTGATTCTAACAACTTACCATCGATAAAGTTTTCATCAGTTTATAAAAAACTGATGCTATAACATCGACGTTGAAGCCACCATTTATACTAGTGTTTGGCCTATTCTATGGTACATTACCTTTATTATTAAGACATTGGTTTGAATAATTCTCCATTTACTTATAGTTTATGCATTGGATAGGAGTGGCCTATTTCTTTCCCTTACATTTATTATCTATATGACTCTTTTCACTACACTAGTAATACACTACCATACCCATCAGGAATTTTCTAGGATGTTTCTTTCCACACATTTGATATGATGAAAATTGCTTCATTTTATTCTTCTTAATTTCTTTCCCTTTTTCTATGTTTAGAAACAACCACTTATTCTCTTAATTCCCCTTGAATACATATGATCTATTAAATTCATTCTCTATTTTTATGGAACATAAAAATATTTCATGATATAATGATTTTTTTAGAACCAGTTCCCTTTAGAGACTTAGCTTAATATCTTCAAATAAATTATTAATATTTTATTCTATATTGTGTAAGTAATCCATATCATACATGGATAGTCTTGTAATGGTATCCTCATCCTTCTCATTTCATTATTTATCCTTTTTCTTTAAGATAAAGAGTATTCTCTTCATTTCAGTTTTTTTATCACGAGGGAAATATTTTTCAAAGAATGTTTCTTTAAAAGATCTTCATTACATGTGTTCTATTTCATATTCCTCTTGATTATTCTAGATCAATAACCACCATTTACTATCATATCCCATTATAAAATATACTTCAAGTATAACCTTTTCCTTTTCACCACATTCCATGTCTAGAAATATCATTTCATGATACTTTATCCATTTTTAAGTTACCACTGGATTAGTAGTCCCACTAAATGTTATAGGCTTTTATTGCATGTGATCAAAAATGGGATAATAACACTATAAAACATTAGGTTTCTCTATTAAAGAAATTTTATTCATTATAACCTAATTAAGATACCCTAATTTATCCACGAACTTCTCAGTTTCAATACCAAAAGTATAGGATTTATCAGTAGAGAAATTTCTATATTGATCATGAGTGTCGATACCATTCTTTCTTACATGCACCATTTCTAAACAATATAATAAAAAATATTAGATCATAAAATTGTGAATTTTAAATAATAATATATAATCTAATATAACACATAAAATAAATTTAAAATTTATTCATTTTTAAACTCAGAATATTAAACATGGTTTCTTTGGGGATATCTTTATTTTAAAATACTTTATAATGGATTTTGAAGAAAATGTTAATTATCCAAATAATATCCCCTAGGAGTTTCATACTAGGTGTTAAACAAGGCCCATTTTTATGCACTAGTTAATGATCGGTTCAGATCTGAATTCACCATTTTTAGAGTTATTACCCCTAGGTACAACTATTCCAGAGCAACTCCACTTGTAGTATCCAGATAGAGACAAAATTTCTTGGGAAAACCACATAATTTATTACTTTCCAAAACTTTAGGATTTTATTCAAAAAATATATTCAAATTTTATCATGAGAACATATTTTTAAATCTATGCTTTTCTAAATCTAGTTCCAAATTGTCCCACTAAACTTACTCTTAAACCAATTATAACAACATCGTCTCCATTAGCCTAAAGCCGGTGGTTGATTTATTACACTGGCATAGATATAAGGGGTAAAATTATAGAGGACCAATCAGTTTAGTAGTCTTGTATATCTAAATATATATATGATACCCATTTTACATTGGGGGTAAAATTTAAAACATAGTAATGGAAAAATTTAAAATCCTATGACTCATTCAAATAATTATTCGTCATATCTGTGGGAAAGGAAAACAATAAGGGTGATCTCAAATACTTAGTAAGGGTTATATAAAGTATAATATCCCATGATTGTATAAGTATTAATCAGTGTGGAAATATCAATAAGTTAAAACACATGAAATTGAGTCAATAACTTGATAATGAAATTCAACCACGAAAAATATCAAAGAAAAAGATCTCATGGATAATAATAAATGAATTATTATTGAATGAAATTATTAATATTGGATGCCCTGATCTCAAACATCATGATATCTATACTGTAAATTCCTTGTGCCCAGAAATTTTAAAACTATATGTAGGTATAAATCAACAACCCATTTAATTTGGAAAATTAATTTTTCTAATAAGACCTAATGATGCATCGAGGGGATATCTATAATTGGGCCCCATCAGTCACTGTATTTCAAATGCATTCCCCATATATTGAATGATAAATTCAATTTATAAATAATATCCCTTATCCCAAAATTACTATATAAAGTTATGAATACATATTTATCAATATTTTCCTTAGTTAGTCAAGTAAATTTCATAATAAAAAACCATTTGTAGAAATGACATACAACATAAGCAATAAGAATATCCATGATAATGAATATTGATATGCAAAGGAAATTTAATTTCTAATGACCATAAGAAAGTGAATATTTCAAGGGAAAGTTAATGAATAAAAAATTAATCAAGAAAGTGAATGTCAATACTTTCCCTGGTCAAACTGATCATAAACCATCTAAATAAAGAATAAGGATGATACCCTTTCAAGATAACCATGATAAAGTATATGAAAAGTAAATGGTTTTTGTCATTGATGAATATAAATACCATAGAAATATCATTAACAACATTTTTGAGGAAAATATTTTTTTCACTTTGAAAATCACTTTGAAAAAAAAGAAAATATTAAGAAATAAATTTTCCATAAATATAACCATGTATAATTTTAAATGAAGCTTAAAATAAAGGAGTGGACATGATGGTGGATTTTTTTTCCTACTGAGTATGTTAGACCAAAGATTCCTTTCAATTTTTTTATAAAATTCAGAAATTAACTTATGTGAAAAAAGGAAAGAAGATTAATTTTAAAACATTTTTAAAAATCTAAAAATTGGTTAAAATTACTTTAAATTATTATATTATAATATTGAAAACATTCCTGGAAACATTTTTAGAAAACATGGATATGGAATAAAAAATATTTTCGACTGAATATAGAGAATTAAGTACCAAATAGAGGAAAATAGAACAATTAATTTAATGAGTCATGGATAAACTTATTAGAATAAAATATATTGGGTTTAAGATGAGAATTTTAATTAATTTTCTTAGTGTATACTTAAACATAAACAATCTCGAATAATTATGAGATTGTGAAATAAACCCTTACTAATTTTGTAACCTTTAAATCTTAACACCTATTAAAAAAATAACTTCAAATGAAAAATTAGTAGTAGAAATATATATATTAATGATATAAAATATAAAATGGTCCATAAATACACCTAATAAAAATAAATAGGTGTATAATAATAAATATATACAAATAGAGTAGAAATTGAGATGAAATCTCTAAAAGTGATCACATAGTTGAAGTATGAATTAATCAATTAACTTATTATGTGTATCAAATATAAATAAAAAAACAAGTTTAAATATAATATAAAATAATAAAAAGTCATTACACACATAATATTAGAATATCAAATATGTTGAAGAAGTAATAACCTAATGAAAAGAAATTGAGTTATTAAACCCCTTGCAAGTTGGTAACTTTCAAGTAAAAAATACTTGTATGAAATAATTTTAATTGAAACATAAATATGATTAATTATGAAGGACTCATGATATAAAATTTAAATTTAATTTATATTCACCATATAAATGTAATTAAGTAAGTAATAATAAAATACACCTCAATGAAGGAAAAATTGAGATGAAATTCTTTACCTCACACTTCCCTTTTATAGAATGTGATTTAACCTCTTGTATAATTGTTTTAAGGATTTTATTAATTTTTAATAAAACCATATTCATATTTATAATATCATATATGATACTCTAATAACATATTAACACCCTTTTATTAATAATATTTCATTATTAACATTGATTCAGTTGTTAACTGCTTCGTTTTCACATGTATCTTTTATCACGAAAGTACTAGTTTTTGTGTATAGGATATAGATAAATAATATACAAAATGATATTAATGTTATAAATATCATATTTATTCATTATATACCTTTTTATAATCATTATTTAAGTTGGACATGGAAAATGAACCGCATCACCTCGTGGAGACGGTATGTCATACATACACACGATCGATGATATCATTCTAATAATTTGTGAAAGAATAAGGTAGTGGATGATATATTAATTATAAATAATTTATATCATGTCATATTTATCATATATATTAATTATTTCAATCATTATGGCTATCAATGTGATGTGATGATGGGAAAAAAATTACATCGGTTCGTAAGGCGGTAGTCAGCTATAAACATGAGTGATGGCATTATTTCCCATTTTATGTAGAAGGATATGGATAAATATTATACTATCAACATAATTACATATATGTATATTTGAGATAATGGTGTTATTATATTGTTATTTTTAATACATAATTGAATCCAGTAAAATAAGATGTAAAAAGAAAGAGTTAAGTGAAGACAGTTACCTTCACATAGAATAACCTCCTTTGGATCTCTTATTATGGACACTAGGATTGATATTTTGGGAATACCAGAAGCTCTAAAATGTGTATATATATTTTGGGGAGATATTTTGGTAGTTTTTTTGTCATTATAAATGTCTTTATATGTGTGAATAAGTGAGGGGAGTTGGTACCATTTTGTAATTAAGGAGGAGTGACATTTTTTTAAATACCCAAAACTATTCAACAATGGGAAGTCATTCTCCACCCAAACGACTACAAAATTGTTAAATAATATGGTATAGGGAATATAAGGTCGATAGAAAACTCCACCACTAAAAATAAACATGTTTTAAACATGTTATTTCCTCTACCTCCATGGTTACTTATTTTTACCATTTGAGTTTTCACCATGGTAACAAATATTTACCCTAGGTAATTTATCCATTAAATTTAAAAATAAAATAATCCTTATTAGATAATTTGGGCCCAATAATTAATAACATGAAATATAATTTATCAAATAAAAATTATATGTGTTTGGAAAATTAATTTTAACACCAACACATTTAACATGAAAAACCTCATTTGAACCTTCACCGTTGTAATTAATTTTTATATTTGTAATATTAATTATGAAAAAAATTAAGTTGAAATTAATACCAAATATTAGTTATTCTGATTATAATTATGGAATATATTTTATTAAATTTAAATAAAAATAGTTTAAGAATTTACTTTAAAATCAAACCCACATATCGTGTCGAAAAATAGTTTTTTCAAGAAATGAAATTTCCTAGCATAAAATGATCTTATATTGACTAAATGATTAGTAATTATCATTAAATTGATATAAAATCTCACAATTTGATATATAATCAATAAATTTCATTTAAATAATCCATAATTAAATATTATTTTAATTAATTAAAATGGGTAGTAATTATTCCTTTTAAAAATCATTTTTTATGAAAAAATATTCCTTTTTACCTCAAAATGATCTTATATTTATTTCAATAAAATTTATTTTCAATAAATTTTTAATTCCACATATTATAATAAACTACTATAAATAAAATTAGGTGTATCAAAATAATACATTTTTAATTATTCATAAAAGCTTATTTCTAATGGAAAATTTCAAAAATTCATTCTAGGATTATTTTGACCATGTTAGTAAAAAATAGATATTCTTCCAATAATATTAGAATTTTTGTGCCATGAAATATTAAAATGTTCATTTTATTATAGTTTTATTAAAATATAATGTTCACCTACAATAATTTAATCTTAGGTGTTACATTTTTTATAGAAAAAATATATATTTACAATCTAATAAAATTCATATAAAAATATAGTTTTGATATTAGAAATATATTCTTAAAATTTAGAAATATATGTAATGTTTTTATTCAAATAAAACCATGTTTAGTTACTCTATATTAATATATTATTTATAAGGTGAATTTTTTTTGGGTTCAGTCTAAAATTAAAATTAGTCTCTTTTTATATTACATAATTCAATTAATGGCATTTGAATCAACATTATAATTCATTTTTCATTAAAATCAATTTTATGATTAATACTATAATTTTTCTAACAATGATTTTTATTGCATTTTACAAACCAATATTAAAAGTAATTTATACCACTTCTTAGATATGAATCATTTAAAAAGGGTCCCATATTTTCAATAATCGAAATTAATATTAGTTAATATGTTCAACTTAATTTTTGGTCAAAAAATAATAGTAACTATGGTGAATATTTATCATCTCAGTTAAGGGTAAAATGAATTAAAAGGGTTAAAATAATAGGATAAGGCTTTCAGACAACTCAAAACACTTTTATAAACAACATTAGAAGGTATTATTTAAAACTTACCATTATCATATTTTATTCATTGAAAATTTTGTGCCCCTTGTAAAAGAAAATGAATTTATATAATTTAAATATTATAATTAATTCCGTGTGTGTCCCTCCCCTCACTTATAAAAATGCACCTCTTCTCCTCACTTATTCAAAAAACATTGAGAACTCTATATCATCCAATACCTATATAAAAGCTATTCTATATTCCTTCTCTTCATTCTTGAGCTCCTGTTATTACCCTAATATGATACTATAATGGCTTAAGATGTAAGCCAAAGGAGGTCTCTCAAAAAGAAGTAATCTTTTTACCTAATCCTTTTAAATCTTACTTCTTCTTCTTATAATTCCTATCAACCTATTATATAGATAATAAAATGATTTCTAAATAATAAATAATATAATAATGTGTTATTATTATTATTATATTATAACCATTTTCCATTTACTTTCCAACATATGGAAAATGAAAAGATCACTCGTGCGTATGTACGACCTACCGTCTCCATGTAGTGGTGTAAATCATTTTTCATCAGTACATTACTTTTACAGTTAAAAATGTATTATTAATGAATTTATATGATATTTATGAAATAATTATTACTCTTGAAATATAATATATCACATACCCTCTTATCCTTCAATCTGTTGGAAAATGATAATGTTAGTCGTGCATACATGTGAACTACAACCTCCACGAAGCTATGTGATTCAGTTTTATATTACCACTATGAATAGATTATTAGAAAATTTTATATAATGAATAAAATTATATTCATGAAATTATTTACATTTCCTACATGATGGAAACATTTCATAGCCACTTTAAATATAGACAATATATCAAATTAATTTCGGAGAAATTAACTTAACAACCTTAAGTGGTCGATTTAAGTAAGAACTATTAAATGAATTTATTTCAAATTAATTATAAAAGTACATTAAAAATGTAATATATATTAAAAAGTTTATTAGTCAAGTATTTAATAAATTTAACTTCATTATACAATATGATCAAACACATATGACTAAGCATATACCCATGTTAAGCATAACATTATTGTATTTACACCACATTGAGAGATGTTTATATTACACACACAATTTCATTTATATGTTGTATTTATTATCCCTATAACATATTATATGATCAATTACAATTTTTTATGGTTTTTAATTTTTTAATTCAAGTTTAAGCTTTTAAGGGGTTTTGATTAAAAAATTATTAATGTCATAAGAGATTTCTGTTAAAATATCATTTTATTTAAGGATTGTTTACTTTAACAAATAATTTATAAAAAATAAGATACTGACCCTTTAAAACCCATATAATGTATTCTCATATGAATATATTTGGGGTTTAAATATTTATATCCTATTTCTTCTATTTTTGGATTAAGAATCAATAATTATGTTTCAAGTAAGGGATATTCTTTTGAAAAACATATTTCAAAGTTTTCCTTCCAACCATTTTCCTTATTTTTGAGGTTCATTTAAATGCTTCAAGAAAATTATGAATTTTAATTCAAAATTTGATAAAGTTACTTTTAAATAACTTTCTAATTTTATTAAAATGAGTTAAATATAAAACATTTAACATTTTCTATAGGGGTTATTTTCAACATTTTACTAAAGTGCACAATGAATATTTTTTAACGTATATGACTTGACCTCTATTTCTCATAATTATTGCCATTATTTTTTATAAATATCAATTTTTAGGTTTCCAATGTTATTTTTTAAAAAAAATATTTTTCTCACTATTATTGGATTTTTTAGTTTTTAATAATGTTAAAGGAAATGTGTATTATTTTCTTAAAGAAATTATTTTTTAAAGTGATTTATAACTTATTTTTTAAAAAAAGTTAAAAGGAAGTGAATTTTAATGTTTTTCTTCCAATTTATTTTATATTCACAAAATTCATGGTTTTAATAAAAAACCGTCATTTCTGTTGAATTTTTTATCTTCTTTTATCCTTTATTCATTCATGGTTTTGTGGCCATTCAAATTCTCATGATAAAATTCCTTATCATGGTCTATTATTTCATTATACATTATTTTCTCCTCTATGTCCATATTTTAAGTATCATGGATTTAAACATAATCATTTCTGGAAATTTTATTTTTTCTCAAATGTATGCCACTTCTATGTGTGGTATCAATTTAAGGAATTTTATTGAGAATTATTATTTCATTTACTGATGAAATATTTGATATTATTGATTCAATATTAAGAAATTATGATTTATATGGAATTTTATAGAACAAATTGTATTGATCATTAAATATTGGATGAATGAATTGAATGTGTAAGCGATTGGTGGAAACCGATTATAGATAGCCCCTTGATGTATTAAGTGGTCTTAAGAGGCAATATAGTTGACCACATTAGTTAGGTAATATGTGTATAACTTCCCATAAAATGAATGTTCCTTGTACAAGGACTTAACAATAATATTCATGATAACTTGGATGAGGTGTTGATGGAAAGATCATAAAAGTATAGATTTATGAATTTCCATTATTGAGAATTCTATTTTAATTATACATGTGATTTTTACATTGATATTAGTCATGGATGTACGTTGAACTCAAGTTATTGATTGAAATGGAATGAATTTTGATTATACACTCTCCTAAATTGATTATTCCTTATCTAATCATGATAAATTTTATTGAACTTTTTTCCCTTATGAAGAATTTTTGCTCACCCTTTATTATGATTTCCCTTCCACAAGATTTTAAGAAGTAATCATTGAACGATCTTTAAGGGTGAAATAACTTTTTTCATGCTATGTTTTATTTTTTCAATATAATATGGAAATCATGTATGTATATAGTTTTCCAAAATTACTAAGTTGATCAATTTTTCATAGTGTGATCCCATGTATGTTGTACATATTTTAAAAGTACACACTAAATCTAGGTTACTAGATTCTGGGTTACTACATAATTCCTTTATAAGACCATATGCAGTTGCAAGACCACAAGATATAAACATATAAATAATGGGAAAAAATTCCCAGTACTATTCCACCAATATCTCAAGATTTTCCTAGTCTCTAACATACCCATACATATAAAGTGAAAATTAACACTAAAATTTAATTTATTAAAGGAACCTTCTATAAGTAGCATTAAATTTATATCAAGCCACTTTGGTTTACAAAACACCTTATTTGTCCATGGCCAGTAACCATAGATCAATTAATCAATACTCATGAATTATCTCAATTTTTTTTGCTATAACCTAAGGCCAATCATGCACACGACATCACATAAACATATGGGTCCCCTTGAAGATAGAAAAAAAATTCATGAAAATTACACATTTTAATGTACTCACAATATATCAATATTATACATTCCAAACTCATCACATCAGAAATAATAAGTCTAACATAAGCCCATCCCACTTCAAAACTAATCTCATTGTTATTTCATAGAATAACGCAAGGCTATACCATAAAAAATAGGTTAAAAATGAACTTTAAAAAAATATATTCACATCATATTGTCACACACAAGTTACTTTAATCCTAGTAAAATATAAATTCCATTAACAAACAATTCATCATAATATACTTCCAACATAATATATTCATCAAAATACAATGTTCCATTAGTATGCTATAAATTAAAAAATATAGTTCAATCATATTCACTCATTTCATCCCTTATTATGACTCATTTATGTCATTAAAAGCATTATTCAATCCCCATTTATCCATTTCACAATGCATCTCATTCAACTCTCCATAAATCAAAAATTATAATATTGGGCCCCAAATTAAATTGTAAACATTACACCAAATTCCATTGAAGTGACTTGTGATAAGAATATCACTAAATACCCATTAAACATTAACCCCAATTTTCATTCCTAAGGATTAAAATTGAAAAATAAAAATAAAAATTTTACATTTATATATTTAGTAATTAAAAAATACTCAATATTCACCAAAAAACCCATGATTTCCACACATTTACTTGTCCACACATTATCCCATTTTCACTAATTAAAAACAATCAATTTTATTCAAAAAAATAATTATAAACAAATATTTAATTCATTTAGAATAAAACTTCTCCTTTTAATATATTAAAAATTCCAATCCTAATTTCTCAACCCAAATTTTTTTACAAAAACTATTTCCAAACACATATATAGGTATAACCATGTTATCATGATTTAATCCTCCACACTCAACACTCCTCCCAAGGACTCGTTCTTATGAACTTTTTAGTTAATCATATGTTCATCATTTTTAAACCACAAGGATAAACCTTAATTATTTTCATTTTCAACTTATTACCTTACCATTAAAATTCCCAACCACATGCACATATCATGGTATCAAATAAGATACCATAATGTGGTTTTAATATATACAAAGGAAATTAGAGAAAAATAACCCCTAAATTCAATCCCCAAACATAGTAGGTTCTACCTCTCAAAAACCTCCCTTGAAAATCCCATTAAATACCCATCAATTAACTATTCCATTTTATTATCCACATAAACGTTTTATAATTATAAACCACAATTTATTAATTAGGTTCATTAAACTTCTAAATACACACTAAAACATTGATTCCAAAAACAAAAAACTTGTAAAACTCTATTTAAAGGTCAAATAAAACATATAATAACTCTATCATACTATTATAAAACTAGAAGGAGAAAAATTCACAGAAAAAAACATCCAAAAAATTATTTATAACACTTATATAATGTTTTTAACTCATTACATAAACATTTGTTAACCTAAATATCTTTATACATTGTTTCTATAATTAATCCCAATTAATCACAATGAATGATTTCTAAATGAGGAATAATTGAGTTATCATATCAATTTTTCCTGATAATAAATCTTATGTTAATATTATCTTTTAAAAATAATAATTAATCAACCACATATCTATTAAATTCCCCACACATGCTCACTTTAACAATAATAAAGCATGGATTCATGGCAGAATGCATCTTTTTTATTCTACTAATTAATTACCCAAAAATAATATCATCAATTTTCTATTTTATTATTAACTAATTACATGAAAAGTAAACATAATAAATGCAAGTTAAACTACACATTTGAAAAATTCTCAAGATTAGCGAATTAGAGTCTCATTGAAGGTCTGGATCGACATCCTTAACATTCGTTGAAAATACAAAAAAGGATTGGAAGATAAATCCCCCTTCCAATAATTAGATATCAAGAATCTATGAAAAAGTATGAGAAAAATGATAATTAAAATTTGAAAGAAACTAAACTATATCACCTTATATAAAAAATAAAAGGTTAATTGATCTATTCATAGTCCCGACACCAATAATTAAACTAATCATAAATTTCTATGAAATGAATGAAAAATAATTAATATAAGATCAAGAAAGGTTGAGAGAGATTACATCCTCCAAGGTTTATAAAAAATAAACCATAGATTAGGGAGTATGGGATTCTAGATATATTATTATTACCATGAAAATATAGTATTTTCCCTATTTAGGGAAACCCCTAGAATTTTACTGGGTACCCATTCTTTGGTTGTCAGGTACTCGATGGTAGTATGGGCCACCAAGGCCTCTACCTCACTCACCGAGTACCTGACACCCTACACTAGTTACCTAGTGGTTTTTAGTGGGCTATTTTTTGATTAAACTACCACCTATATCTTCTCTTTTATTATACCTTCACTAAAAACACCCAAAGAAAACTCAATATATCCCCAAATTTAATTGAAGGATGTTGTAGTCAAACCAGTGACTTAACTTAATGATTGGTATAATTATAAAATCTCCATTATAATGCCTCCCATCCTCACAAAGAATATTTGAAAATCTATAGTGTGAAACTCTATCACTAAGACCTCAATTCATATAAAATTTCCAAATAACAAAACAAATAACCCCTAAACCAGAGACAAATCCAAGAGGCTTCAAACCATAAGATTCTTTATAATCACACTAACCACAGTAACCCAGATCTAGTTTCTGATTTATTACAATAGAATAGATACAAAAGGTCAAATCCTAGTGGACTGATTTGTTTAACACTTTTAGAGAACTAGATAGATACATGTTGGGAAAAAATCTCTCAAGGTATCATTGAATCATTTTTTAGGTAATTGTGTTTTTTGATAAAGCGAGCCTCCATGTTGTGTTTGTTGACTAAGCAGAACATGATGTCCAATTTGTTGAAAAAAGGGGGTCTACATGGTGATCTGTCAGGGTCAAGATATTTTGTTGGCTATCCATGTTTGACAGAAGAACCTCAAAAAATGAATGGATGATCTAGAGGTAGTACAAAAAGAGCAGATACAAGGTGGTGCCAAATTACAGTGTTTTCCAAATTTTTGGGCCTGAAAATCAAAAATTAGAAAAAGAAGGAGGTGCGTGCAAAATTAGAGCAGTGTGAAAAAAAATAGTGGGTGAGAAATAGTGAAGGGAAGTTTTTCACGCAAGAGGTGTTTCAAGATCAGAAGCTTGATAATTGGTAAAGGCATGAGGTGCGTGAAATTTTGAAGCAGTGCACGAAATATAGTGTCGTTCAGAAGATGTGTTTTTCACGCTCAAAGAGGATTATGTGCTCAAGGAGGGTTTTTCACATAGGGGTCAAGTTTTACTATAAATATGAGGTGACCCCCTCATTTGAAGTATATTAAGACTTAGAGAAGATCTGAGCTTTAGTGTGCGTAAAAAATACGCAAAGGGATTTGCGTGTAAAATTTGGAGTTGCATGTAAAATTTGGTGTTGCACATTAAAATTAATGATGCGTGTAAAAGTTTACATTGTGCATAAAATGAAGATAACACAGAATTATTGAGTTTGCGTGAAAAATAGACTTGGTATTGCGTGCAAAAAGGATATTTTTCATGCAAGGTAATAGAATTATGCGCAAGGTGTAGTAAGGGCTGTGCATAAAATTTGAGGTTGCTCAGTTCAATTATGTGGTAAAGTTGTATTCATCTGTTGATGAAAGTAGAACTTCAATAAAGCATCTACATACAGTTTAGGATTCAAGTATTTATTCAATTGAAGAGACCTACATGTCTATAAACTGTGAGTGGATCTTCTGAAGAAGCAGTGAGCACACTTTAGTTGAGAGAGCAGTGAGCTTTCATATTGTGATTGGTTGTAAACAAGAAGGGATAGTGAGTCTACTTCGAACATTGTAAATAGTAGTGTGCTGTTAGTGAATTTGGTACATCAGCACATCACCAGTGTATAATCCTTGGATGTAGCCCAATGAGGGTGAACCAAGTAAAAATTGTTGTGTCCTGTGCATGATTTAATTTCTATTTATACTTTTTTTATGAGAAAGAGAGAGAAGAGAGTTTTTCTTAACAACAAAATAAGATCAATAGGGGCAGTTGTTTTAATCTATTATACCCTGATTCACACCACTATCAGGGTATCTAACCTAGTGGACCTAACAATTGGTATCAGAGGGAAATGTTGATATCAATATTTCTCTCTCAAATGGAGTTAATTAATCATAAATGGATTTTGATCTTCGATGGGAACAACTTTCAATTTTGGAAGAATCAGATGCAACACTACTTCTGATCTTTGGGAATAGATATGTTTAAAATAGCGATGCATGGTATCTTAGCCGACATCAATAGTGGTGTGCTATCAGAGGCTAAAAGAATGTAATTTGATGGTGATGCCAAAGGAATCAATGATTTAGGGGGATCCCTATCCAATAATATATATATGAAAGTAATTTCATGAAAAACATTACACGCCATGTGTGAAAAACTTTTGAACATATATGAAGGAGATTCAAAGGTTAGAGAAGAAAAGATGCAAGTGTTATGGAACAAGTATGGAGATCTTAGAATGAACCTGAATGAGTCTATTGAAGCATTATTTGATAGGGTTAATGTTGTAGTGTAAGACATGCGAGGTATTGATGAATTAATTGAATACATAAATATTGTGAAGAACATCCTGAGGAAACTTCCACCTCACTTCAATCCAATGGTTTCAGTATTGGAATACAAGGATCTGAAGAAGATGACACTGGATAACTTTCATAGTACCCTTGTAGCCTATGAAATGTGAAATAATGACAATGATGTTGTGGAAAAGGGGAAATCCAAATAGGTGGCATTCAAAGCCATGAAGAAGATCACTATTGAAGATTATCAGGAAGAAGAATAGATAAATAAGGTGATGTTATTCCTTTCCTAAAATATTTAATGAGGAAAAGGAAAGTTTAAAGGGAAACTTCCACTTGCTTGATTTTGATGTGTAAAGTTTAGACATATTACAAAAAGATGCCCCAAGAAGTTCCATGAAGATGGTGAGGATGAATATGATATTACCAAGAAGAAGTCTTCATCCTATTTTAAAGGCAAGAAATATTTCAAGAAGAATTTATTTAAGAAAAATAATCTTCTTTCACAAGAATGTGATAGTTCAGATGAGTATGAGGTTGAGGAGGTTGAAGAGATAGTGAAATTAAAAGATCTTAGAGAAAATGCTATGGTGGTAGTTGTCAGGGATACTCAGAAATAGGAAGAAATCGACATTGATGATAAATAGGAAGAAGTTAAAGGAAAAGTTGATATGCAAGTTCAGTTAGAGGCTGCTCTTGAAGAGATATATGTTTGGAGAGCCAAAACATAGAATGAAAAAAAGTAGTTCATGACGCCAAACTCTATATGAAGTAGCTAGAAGAAGAGAAGTCTGAGTTGATGGAAGAAATTGAGAAACTCAAGTCATCAACACCAGATGACTCATAATCAGTTAGTGAGTATAAAATCAAGTTTGAAGAAAAGAAGAGGGAGATTGATGGATTGAATAACAAAGTGAAGGATCACATCAAGGATATTGAAGAGCTTGAATTGGAAGTTGTCGGTCTGTGACAAAAAGGTTAAGGAACAAGAAAACCTTATGATTCCTAGCACATTATCAGGAAATAAGATCATTTAGCAGACTAAAAAGATGAAATAGGAGCCTAGTAGTTTAGCATGAAAGAAGTAGCAATTGAGCACAATTATTAAGGATGATTTGGGGCTTGATCAGACACCAAAAGTAGATAGGGTTGAAGCCAGACCACAAGTGCCTGTTCCAAGAATGAAAATTGATGTGGGTATAAAGCAGAATCAAAAAATTCAAAGAACCCAAGGGACAATTGGAAGTGGAGATTTGAAACATAGGAATGAACCTTTCATCAGGTGTTATTGCTATGGAAAGATGGGGCACTCACAAAATGTGTGTTCTATAGCAAGAAGATACCTAAGGGCACAAGAACATAGGTTGAAGACAAATAGAGAAAAATTATATAGAAAATATTTCAAAGGATGATATTTTTGGTGTGAAGGATTTGGGCACATTGATAGATACTGTATATCGACCATACAGAGGAATGCGCCCAAGCAGAATCAAAATGTTCACAAGAAGCAGATCAATGAACCAACAAGTAAGTTGTAAGTGAAAAATAGATTTTCAGCTTTGCAAGATGAAGCCAGTCCAACATACTCTGAGAAAGATCATAAGTCTCAGTCTATGGAAAGTGTGAATTCAAAAATATGGACCAAGAAGAAGAGAGTAGAGAAGGCAATGGTTGCTCAAATTTCCCTTAAATCATAATATCGTTCTAGTGTATGGATCCTTGACAGTGGTTGCACGTCTCACATAATAGGCAATAAGGATCTGGTTACAGGCATAAAATATGACAAAGAAAGAGTATTAAAGTTTTGAAATGATAAAGGTTTGAAGATAATTGGATCGGGAAAGGCCATATTTGGGGGTAAATAAATAAGACGTGCTGTTGTCTTGGTTGTAGAAGGTCTCAGTCACAATTTTCTCAGTGTCAGTCAACTGTGTAACTTAGGGAATTCTATAAGGTTTACCAAGAAGACGTGTGTCATCAAGGGAAGAGATGGTACAATGATACTACAGGAAAACAGGACAAAGGGGAATCTCTACCTGGTAAGTGGAGAAGAAGATAAGTTTATTTTATCCAGAGAGGAAAAAAACAAATTGTGGCATAAACGACTTGGTCATCTATGTCAACCACCTCTGGAATATCTAGTAAAGTGTAAAGTAGAAAGAGATATCCCTAAGCTATCATGTGATCGTACAAATACATGCGATGCCTATCAATAAGGGAAGATCATCAGAAAGACATACAAAGTGAAGGAAAAGAAGTCAATAAGAGTGCTTGAATTGGTGCATGCTGATGTCTGTGGACCTATTTCACCAAGAGCCATTGACAAAAAAGGTAATACATTATTTTTATTGACAACTATAGTAGAATGGAATGGGTATTCATCATTTACCATAAGTATGATGTGTTCAGTTTCCTAAAACAATATTACAGGGAATTTGAAAGAATACTCAGACAAAAAATTCTGAAGTTTTGTACTGAAAATAGTATGGAGTTCACAAATAGTTAGGTGGAATACTATCTTGAGAAACATAGGGATAAGGAATTAAGTTTCTTCAGTAAGAACTACCCAAGAGAATGGAGTGTTTGAAAGGAGAAATCATATCATCAACAACATATACAAAATGATGCTTATTGAAAAATACTTACTAGAGAAATTTTGGAAGGAAGTAGTATTGACATTGGTCTACAATTCTAATAGGGCTCTGTTGTGTCTGAAGGAAGGAAAGACTCCATATGAGATGTGGTACAGGAAGAATCCAATGGTGAATTACTTTAGAATCTTTGGAAGTAAGTGCTTTATACTCAACAAAGAAAAACACAGGAAATTTGAGTCATGTGGAGATGGGGGAATATTCCTTGGATACTCAGGAAAAATCAAAGCATATAAATTCTTTAATAAAATGATGGGAAAGGTAGTTGAGAGAAATGATGTAACTATTGTGGAAAATGAAGATAATATTCAATAGTACAGTGAAAAATTTCTTGATGAAAGTGATGAGGAGGAAATAAATGCAAAGAGAGAAGAATTTTCTGATACTGATTCAGAAGAAGATATTGATAATGAGCATGAGGTAGTAAAATCCGTATCTTTATAGAAGCCAAGAAGTCGAGATGAAATTGACAGGAAGAATATCATTGGCGATCAATCAGCTCCAGTTCAAACAAGAAGAATGAAATCACTATAGCAAACCTATTTTTTATCTCTAGTGGAGCCTAAATGCTTTGCTAATGCAGCTGAAGATGAAAATTGGGTTCAAGATATGAATGAAGAGCTGGATCAAATTGAGAAGAATCAGACTTGGGAGATTGTTTCAAAACCAGTAGATAAGAATGTCATCAGGATTAAATGGGTCTTTTTCAACAAGATGAATGAATATGGAACATTGATTTGAAACAAAGAACGACTAGTGTGCAAAGGATACTCCCAGATAGAGGGTATAGAAGTCGATGAGACATTTTCACCGGTTGCAAGACTGGAGACAATCAGATTATTCTTGGCCATTGTAGTGCAACGAAAGTTCAAAGTGTTCCAGATGGATATAAAATCTGCATTCTTGAATGGGGTTATGGAGGAAGAAGTGTATATTGAGCATCCAGATGGTTTTACCATTCATGAAGATGAGAAAAAAGTGTTTCGGTTTAAGAAAGCGCTATATGGGATGAAACAAGCACCAAGAGCATGGTACTCAAGGCTTTATCAATGTTTGAAGAAGATTTGTTTCCAATGTGGTGGAGTTAATTAGAATATCTATTTCAACAAAAATAGTAATCAAAGGATGATGGTGCTGGTTTATGTTGATGACACAATATTTGGTGGATCAGATGAAGCTCAATGAAGACAGTTTTTTGAATTCATGAAAATTGAGTTTGAAATGTTAATGATTGGAGAGATTAGATTTTTCCTTGGTTTATAGGTAACACAAGGAAGGAATGAAACATTTATCTCTCAATTAAAATATGGAAAGAAGGTTCTGAGGAGATTTAGGATGGAAAATTCCAAGGAAATGAATACTCTGGTTGCTACCCAGATAAAACTGTCAAAATATGATGAAGGAAAGATGGTCAATATCACAGAATATACTCAAATTATTGGAAGTTTACTATACATGACTATGAAAAGGCCTAACATTGTATTCACCACTTGCCGAAAAGTGAGATATCAAAGTAATCCCAAGGAAATCCACATGATTGCAGTGAAAATAATACTTCAGTATATCAAGGGCATGATAGATTTCGACTTGATATATAAGTAAAAATCTTAGTCAGAGTTATTGGGATATAATGATGCAGATTGGACTGGTTCAATGGCTGATAGAAAATCAATGTCAGGAGGTTCATTCTATCTTGGTGGATTGTGTATTTCTTGGTTAAGCAAGAATCAATATTACATTTCATTAAGAAATAGAGAAGATGATTATATTGCAGCCACTCAAGCATGCACACAATTATTGTGGATGAAGCAACAACTTGATGATATGCGAGTTGAAGTGAAGTCTCTAATAAGAATCCAGTGTGATAACTCAAGTGCTATAAATCTTAGAAAAAATACCATCCATCATTCAAGGACAAAACATATTGAGATAAAGTATAATTTTATTAAGGATATAGTTGAGCAGGGAATCATAAAGTTGGAGTATGTGCCTACTAAACTATAGGTTGTAGATATTCTAACAAAGTCCTTACCCAAGGAATATTTTGAGAGGCATCGACCGACTCTGGGTGTTCAGTCGAATCCCTGAACTTGAAAAAGTGTGAATGTGGGCCCCCTCTCCCTGATGTATGGTGTGTTTTTCCCTAATGTACTAATATGTGTTTTTACCCTATTACAGAATTCCAAAGAGTGACCTTTGGGTTCATTGACAAAGGGGGAGAAAATAATGATTGTTTAAAGGGGGAGACAATGTTTCTATTTGATAAATCATGACAGATACGAGGAGAAGTTGACCGGTGGAGCAGTGAGATAGGGGGAGTTAAAAGATGAAGAGGAGTTGAAGCTGTAAGTATCCAGGGGGTGTATTAAATCTAAAGATGCTAGAAGCGATTGATTAAAGAATAGATATTAGACAGGTGGAGCAGCGAGATAGGGGGAGTTGAAAGCTGAAGAGGAGTTGAAGCTGTAAGAAGTTAGGGGATGTATTAAATCTAATGATGCTAGAAGTGATCGATCAAAGAATAGATATCACGATAGATGAGAATCATGATAAAATCAGAAGAGTGGAATTGGAATGGTGTTAGAAGGTTTCTAGAAATCAACAATTGATATCAGTTTTGAAATTGGTATCAGTTTGGTGTCAACAGTTGGTGTCAGAAATGAAGTGATTCATTTATGAACTTTTCATTTACTCTTGTTTCTCATGCTGATCATTGCTCACGTGGGCTTAGAGTATGTGTTGAGTGAATCCTTGATCTCTATCATAATCATACGAGGCAAATGGTGGATGAAACATTAACGAGGTATCATTTTATGAGAAGATTTGTCAACAAACCCAAAGGGGGAGATTTTTGGGCAAATATCCCTCAAGGTATCATTGAATCATTTTTGAGGTAATTGTGTTTGTTGACAAAGTGGGCCTCCATGTTGTGTTCATTGACTAAGCAAACCACGATGTCCAATTTTTTGAAAAAGGGGGTCTACATGGTGATCTTTTGGGTTTAAGATATTCTGTTGGCTATCTATGTTTGACAGAAGAAACTTGACAAAGGAATGGATGAAATGGAGGTAGTATAAAAAGAGCAAATACAAGGTGGCCCTGTTTTCCAGTGTTTGCCAAATTTTTGGGCCTAAAAATCGAAAATTGGCAAAGGAAGGAGGTGCGAAAAAAATTAGAGCAGTGCATGAAAAAGATAGTGGGTGATAAATAGTGAAGGGAAGTTTTTCGTGCAAGATGTGTTTCGAGATTAGAATCTCAAAAATTGGAAAAGGCACGAGGTTCATGAAATTTTGGAGCAGTGTGCGAAATACAGTATTGCGCGGAAGATTTGTTTTTTGTGCTCAAAGAGGATTACATGCTCAAAGAGGGTTTTTCGCATAGGGGTCAAGTTTTCCTATAAATATGAGTTGACCCCCTCATTAAAAGTATCTCAAGACTTATATAATATCTAAGCTTTGGTGCACACAAAAAATATGCAAAGGGAGTTGCGTGTAAAATTTGGAGTTGCGCATAAAAGTTGGTATTGCGCATAAAAATTGATAATGCACGTAAAAGTTTACATTGCGCGTAAAATGATGATTGTGCATAATTATTGAGGTTGCGCGAAAAGTGAAGTTGGTATTGCGCGCAAAAAAGATATTTTGGATGCAAGGAAAGAGAATTATATGCAAGGCACATTAAGGGTTGCGCATAAAATTTTAGGTTGCTCAGTTCAATTTCATGGTAAAGTTGTATTCATATGTGGATGAAAGTATAACTTTAATAGAGCATCTACATATATTTGAGGATGTATGTATTCATTCAATTGAAGAGATCTATAGGTCTATAAACTATGAGTGGATCTTCTGAAGAAGCATTGAGCACACTTCAGTTGAGAGAGCAGTGAGATTTCATATTGTGATTGGTTGTAAACCAGAAGGGATAGTGAGTCCACTTCAAACATTGTAAACAACAATGTGCTTTTAGTGAATTTGGTACATCGACACATCGCCAGTGTATACTCCTTAGACATAACCCAGTGAGGGTGAGACTAATAAAAAATGATATTTCCTATGCATGATTTAATTTCTGTTTATACTTTTCTACAGGAAAGAGATAGAATATGTTTTTTCTTAACGGTGAAACAAGATCAATAGGGACAATTTTTTTAATTTGTCATACCCTGATTCACCCCCCTCTTAGGGTATCTAAACTAGTGGACCTAACAATACATGAAACCCATTTCACATTGGGAATAAAAAATAAAAAATATTATATAACAAAATAAATTGAATTAAATCCTTGGAAACTCATTTTAATAATTCTTTATTATATCATGGGGAAAGAAAAAAACAAGGGTGAGATAAAATGATCAATAAGGGTTAAGTACAATGAAAGATATCACGAATAAATAAGCATAATAAATATGGAAAGGTAAATAACTAAGTACATATTCCATTTAATCAATAACTTGTATATCATAATTTGATAAGTCATAATCAATTAGGAAAGGTAAATAACTAAAAACACATGAAATTTAATCAATAAACTAATAATGAAATGCATACAGAGATGATATAATTTTGAAAACATCATGTATGATAACAATTTAAGTCATAATGAATTAAATTTTTAATTATTATAAATCATTATATTAGGTATCATGATACCTATACCATTAATACCTTTCAAAAGATGATTTAAAACTATAGGTAGGAACCCATTTAATTTTGCCAACTAATTTTTATCATGAGACATACTAATGCATCGAGGGGTAATATAATTATGGGATCCACACATCACTATAGTTCTATATCATTCCTTACATATAAAATGATTGATTTAATTCATTAATCAACATTCCTTATCATTAAATATATTTATTGAGTAAAGGATACATATTTATCAAGATTTCCACAATTAATAAAATAACATTCAAAGTAAAATCCATATGTAAAAATGGTATAAAATTTAGTAAAAAATCATATCCATTATATAATAATATGTATATTCAATATAAATTTAATTTTAAATAAAAAATTATCATAATAAATTTATTGTTTCAAGATAAATCTAACAATGACAAAATAAAGTGAGATTATACAATAACATTTGCCACTTGTAATTATCAATTAAAATCACATTGGATGAAATAATTCAAATTTAAACTCAAAATGCCATAAATTTTGAATAAATAATGATATTACATGTCAATGGGGAATCACATACACCATATTAAATAAATCATATGTATAACATTATAATATTTCTCAATGAAGGGAAATTGGGACGAAGTCCCTTACCTCATGCTTCCTTTTAGTTGGACATGATTGAACCTCATATATAGTGGTTTTAAAATTTTTATTAACTTATAATAAAACCATATTTATATTTATAATATCATATATTGTCATTTTATAACATTTTATCACCTATTTGTTTATAATCTATCGTTATTTTCATTGTTTCGAGTGTTAATTGCCTTGTTTTTTCATTTATACTTTGTCATGAAAGTTATGGTTATTGTGCATTTTATAGAGTTTTATCATGTTTAGAATAATAATCAGGAAATAATTACTATGTTTACATGAAAATTATACTTTTAAAACCAATCATTAAATATTTTTTAGAAAAATTAAGTATGTTATGATCATAGAGATGGTAGATCGTATATACGCATGAGTAGCGCTTCCATTTTTCAATGATCATTATGAAAAGAAGGTAAGTAATATTTTATCCTTATAGAATTATAAAAATATTATAAATAATATATTATTTCTTTAAATATACTTATATATATATATCATCCATGTGGTTTGGTGATGAAAAGAGAGTTACATCACTGCATGAATGCGATAGTCCACACGTACACGAATGATGTTATCATCAATAAGTGAGTGAAAAAGGTAAGAAAAAAAGAATATTTTTTAATTCCATAATGATAAATATGTCATGAATATAATAATTATGTCATTAATATCACATATATTTATTAACATTATACTTATTACCTTCCATGTAAAGTGTTATTCAAAAATGTATCACATCATTTTTAAGGTGGCAGTCTGTCGTACGCATGAGTGACATTATAATACCTCTCACGAAATGGAAAGTAAAAATGTTATGTATTATATAATTACTGTATATGTATATTTATGTTATAAATAACATATA
Organism: Viscum album; assembly: GCA_963277665.1. Taxonomy (NCBI): domain Eukaryota; kingdom Viridiplantae; phylum Streptophyta; class Magnoliopsida; order Santalales; family Viscaceae; genus Viscum; species Viscum album. The sequence goes on along the minus strand of OY728132.1, from coordinate 597,361,721 downwards.
TATACTTTATATACATCTTCGTACCCAACCGTGAGAGGTGGTAATGGAAAAATGAATGACATCGGTTTGCAAGGAGGTAGTCTGTCACACACACAAATGATGATTTTGTAACCCATTTGATTGAAGTGGGTATAGTTGTAGGTAATTAAATTAAAAAAATAAAATATAAATATATGGTATATAATGGTATTATTATACAATAATAAATGAATAATATTGAAGGGGGTGGAAAATAAATAAAAGAAAAATGCATTGTTAGGAATTTTACCTCTTCTCGGACCGCCTCTTTAAGATTATACCTAAAGTATTCATAGAAGGGATTTTATACCAATAAAATGATTCTAGGATGAGTATATACAAGTTTTGGAGTTATTTGGGAAGGTATTTTCTAAACCAAAAGGGTTTTATGGTTTGAATAAGAGAGGATATGGGGTGGCCTTTTATAAATGAGGTGACTAGCACACCTATAATTATTGAAAATAAAAAGGTGTAACCATGTTTTTCACATTTCAAAAGGATCCAACATGGAGTATCATAAAAAATTAGACATGATAAGTTGTAAATATGTCCATAAAATATATTTTAGACTAATTTTAGGTCATTTTAACCCTTATCTTTTTATTTTAACCTCCGATAAACCCATTTTTACCTTAACCACAATAAATAATTTTTACTATTTTTACAATTCATTATGATAAAAAATTAAATTTAAATTATTATATAATATAAATTATTCTAATTAAAAATATGAAATCCAATTTTTCAAATTATATTCAAATAATTGGAAAATTCTAATTTCAAATTAATCCCACATGCGCGACAAAAAAGTAGGGTTTTAAAGAGAATTTTTTTAATAGTTTAAAAAGTTTTTATATCAAAATTCAACATGAAAATTATTAAAATGAGATAAATTATATTAATAGATATATAATTTAACTAATATTACTTTAAAATTAATTTGAAATATAAGGTAAATTTTTAAATAATTTAAATTAAATGGAAGTTTTCAATTAAAAATCAGTATTTTTCACTATTCATTAAAAAATGAATCATTTTAGAAAAATCCCAAGAATTTTACATAATATATTTTTTATATGATGACTTAAAAAATAAATTTAATTTTATCAAATAAAATTTCTAAAAGTGGTAAAAATTAATTTTAAATTATGTGTGCAAAGCGTGATTAGACATTCTTTTAGAAAAAATACTATTTTTTAGAAAACATTTAATTTTATTTTAAATGATTTTTATTTTATTTTTAATCAATAGATAAAAAATGTAAATGTGTAAATTGTATTTTTTTAATATTTTTTTTATTTATATTCATACATGCTAATTGAATTTCTAGGTTATAATAGTCATGTTTTAATAATATTTTAATAGATTATCACATTTTGTTTAAACCAGGTGTTATATGCCTCACAAGCTATCAAAGAAATTAAATTTATTCTAAAATAAATATAATGTAAAGTATTGGGGTGCTAAATTCTTCCCTCATAAAAAATTTCATCCCTGAAATTTCATGGTTATTAACTTCTAAATAGATGCGGGTATTTCTTATTCATAACATCCTTTGGTTTCCATGTTGCTTCCTTTTTTTGTGATTTATACAAAGTACCTTTATTGGTTGAGTTGTATGATTCCTCTATAAATTCTCTATAGTATCAAGAATCTAGATAGTTTCTTTATAGTGAGATATATCAGGTTATAATTCTATTTCATCTGAGGCAATCATATGCATTGGGTTTGGCATGTACTTCCTTAATAATGATATATGGAACACATCATGTACTTTTGAGAGATTTGTTGGAATTTCCAAATGATAAGAAATAACTCCAATTATATCAAGGATTTAAAGGGGTCCTATGTACCTGGGGATCAGTTTCCCTTTCTTACCAAACCTTATAACACCCTTCCATGGAGATACTTTAAATAAAACATGATCCCCCACTTGGAATTCCAAATATTTCCTCTGATTATCATCAATTTTTTTTTTCCTACATTGAGCTTCTTTACTGTGACCCTGAATAGCCTTTACCTTTTTCATTATCTCTTTAATAAGTTCTGGGCCTTCAAGTTTCCTTTCACTAACTTTATCCAAACATTTTAGAGTATGAAATCTATTTCCATATAATGGTTCATACGACACCACATGAATACTTTAATGGATACTATTGTTATAGGAAAACTATACCAAATGTAGAAACTGATCTCACATACCATGAACATCAAGTGATAATGACCTCAATATGTCTTCCATTGTTTCAATTTTCCTTTAATACTTTCTATCAATTTGAGGATGGTTGGCATTGCTCAAATGAAGTTTAGTACCAAGATCCTTCTAATGGATCTTCTAGAATTTTGATATCAAACAAGCATCACAATAGGTGCTCCATTAAGTCTTATAAATTCATTAATATAGAGCCTTTTGAGGATCTAAATAGGTAAATATTATCTTATAGTAAGGAAATGTGCATATTTGGTTTGGTGATCAGTGATAACCCATATTGCATCATTTTTTCTAGGAGTCTTTAGTAGTATTGTACAAAGTCTATTACAATGTTATCCCATTTACACACAGAAATAGGAAGTGGTTGGATGAATAATCTAGGATGTTGTCTCACAAATTTTACTTGTTTACAAACTAAACATATGAAAAAATAATAATAAAATTTATGCTTCTTTTTATCTCACCAAATATGTTCCCTAAAATACCTATACATCATGGTGCTACTAGGGTGCATAGAGAAATTTGAGCTATTAAAATCAACCAATTTCCATTTTATCATAGGTATAGACGGAACACATAATCACTTTCCAAATTTCATAACACCATATTAAAAAATGAAGTCTACAAATTTCCCATTACCCAAAACTTTATTTTTTTTCTAAATGTTCTCATAACTTGATTGATAAATTTTTATAATTTCTAATAAAAATGGTTTCATAATCATTTAAAAAATGAGTTATGTCTATCCTTCCTTAATAATTCTCATATACATCTTTAATATATCCATGAACATTAGATCTATCTCAATCCTCATTTGTGTCAAAATTCCATGGCCTTTCCTACTCAATGCACCTACTAACTTATTTTCTTTCCCCATATAGTAGTGTATTGAGAAATTATAATCCTTGAGTAGAAAAATCCATCACCTTTTCCTCATATTGAGTTATTTTTTGTGAAATGATGCATTTTAGGATTTTATGATCCATTTATATCCCACATCTTTCACCATAGAAATAATGTCTCCATATAATCAATGAAAAGATTACATATTACAAATCAAGATCATGGGTTGGATAGTTCTATTCATGTGTAATTAATTTCCTTGATCCATATGCAATAACTTTATTATTTTTTATCCAGACACAACCAAGTCCCTTCTTTAATGAATAACTACATATCACAAACCCATCATTTCTAAATGGTAGAGTCAAAATCAGAGCATTGTCTAATATCCACTTTAGTTCATCAAAACATTCTTCACATTCCTTTGTACAAAAATACATAACCCCTTTACTTGTAGTATTTTTTAATGGGTTAGAGAATATGTATTTTTTTGAATAAATAACAAATAATACCCTACCAAACCAATGAAACTACATAGCTCACTTATGTTCATTGGTTCATTCCATTTTATGACTACCATTTTCTTCATAAGATCAACTGAGATCCCATCCTTTGAGATAATATGTCCATGAAAAGAAAATTATTAAATCCAGAAATCACACTTACTAAATTTCCCATATAACTCAGTCCTTATAAGAGTATCAAGAATTATCTTCAAGTGATTATCGTTGTCATCATAGATTTTATAATTCAAAAAAATATTATCAATGAAAACCACAAAAAAAATCATCAAGATATTACATGAATAATCTTTTCATTAGATCCATAAAAATGGGTGAATTAGTCAATACAAATGGCATTACTAAAAACTTGTAATGTTCGTACCTCTTTCAAAAAGTTTTATTTGGAATGTCTTACTTTTTTACTCAAAATTGATGATACCCATAACGAAGTTCAATATTTGAAAATATTGGGTTTCATGAAGATGATCAAATAAGTCTTCAATGCATGATAGAGGATACTTGTGTTTCATCATAATAACATTGATTTCCCTATAATCAATGAATAGACTCATGGTCTATTTTTCTTATTAATTAAGAGAATAAGGGATTCCCATTGTGAAATAATAGGGTGAATAAATCCCTTATCACTTAGATTCAATAGTTATTTATTCAACTCTATAAATTCCATAGTGGCTATTCTATAAGGATTCTTTGATATTGTTCATGCATCAGGGGTTAAATTAATGGAAAACCCAAATTCATGCTCTAGGGGATTTCTATGTTCCATCAACCCAATCCATTGTTTTTTTTATTTTCTAGAAGATGCATTAATATTTCATGGGAACCATACATTCAAAAATTCAAAAAACAGCAACACGGAGAATCCTAGTTCAAAATTAAAAATAGACATAAAAAAAATCCATGAATTCAAAATTTGAAATCACACCTCGATCCCAGAACCACCAACCACCTTGGGCCAGGAGTTTCTAATATGCGATCCACCTCCTTTAGTGAGTTATATCACATAGGGTGAATATATTCAACCATGCTATAATATCCATCAACAAGTTTCCATAATCATCATGTTGTCACTATCATCAACTACAACTATGGCCATAATAAGTTCCACCATCGATGAACCTTCTCACCGACAACCAAAAACTAGAACATTCAACATCATATATACTGAACTAGACTAAATAATTGCAAGAATTAACACCTTTGATAACCATCCAAAGGATATCTACAATAACAAACCATAATCTATAAAAAATATAGCTAAAGGAGAAGAATACAATGCCATTTGCACCTCCTAGAATGGCATCAGCTGCTCGAACATCACCTCCCAAAACTCCCTTTTGAACCATTACACCTGAATGAATTGGAAGTGGGAGATATACCTTGAAATTTGAGAAGATTTGAGTAGATTAGGGTATTGATAACGAGCCAAAAATTCACTGGAACCTCATCACTTCCATGGTTTCATCTCAAAGAAAATAGAGACCATTATCATAAATATCAAACACATCAAATCCAAGACCATGTATCCGTAATCTCTCACTGTGGGAAAAAACTGCACCAAACTAATAATGATTTCATATATCACGAAAAAAAATAGAAAAACCAAAAACACCATAGTAAATGAGAAAAAAACATCACCTAATGATTCATAAACATTAAGGATGAAATAAAAAAAAGTGCCAAAACAAATCACGAAGAACTAGGGAGAAGAAAAAACCAAAGGAACAAGCAGAAACAATGATGGTCGTAACCCTAGGAACATCAGTGAATCTCCAAAAAATACATCCCAAAAACCCCATGAAAGCCTCTATATTAGGCCAAAATCAAGCCTAATGTAATATATCTAGAAGCAAGAGCATATTTTGAACCAGACAAGGGGATCGATAGTGAGCCATGATTGTAGAGAGAACCAAAGAACCTCAACATGAACCTACCCAAAACCAAGAAATATGAACTAAATTAAACCACCCAAAGATCCCAAACCATAGGGAGGAATAACGAAAAAGACAAAAAAGGGGGTCTGTCATAGAGGACCCAGTCAGAAGATCATTTTTGGTATGTGGTTAAAGCCATGAAAGTAGGAGACACAAGCCCCGAGATTGAAAGAGAAACATCAGAATACCCTAATAGGTGATCCACAAAATGAGGGAGTAGGGGTCCTAGAGAGTGTGACTCACCATCAAATAAGTACGTAGACAACCCTAGGAGAGGGCTATGCTGAGAGTGAGAGGGAAGTTGGGGGAGTGGTAATCCATCTTGGGGATTTCTAGGTAATTCCTCTGGAAAAACATCAATGTATTCTTATATAATAGGTGAATCCTAAATTTGAATATTACCTTCTCTATCCCTAGATTTTATTATCTTATTCCCTAAGAATATAATTTATTATATCTACTGGGGGTGGATCTAGATATGACTCAGACAATGAATTCACTACTATGAAGATAAGGAATTCTATGTTTATGTGTTATAATGGGGGCTACCTGACACATCCTCGTTGTAGCGATACTTCCCCTAGTAGTTTTAACTAAAAACTCCCTTATAACTTAAATGGTAAATTACAAAATTTTCATAGAAAATAGGGTATATATAATATAGTAATAATATCTAGAATCAAATAAAGCATTATCTAAATTTGAATATATGATTAAAGTGCATGCCACCACATCACTGGGTACTTCTATCTTAGATGCAATGATTCAATAAGCTTAAAATTATCCTCTTTTCCTCTTTTATGGTGGATTGGTATAATGTTTTGTTCATTGGTGTTAATAATGAACCATTTATTTATAGATAAAGCACTAAAAATCATTTATTTGTTTCTTCCCCTTTCATTTATAAGCCATATTCCCCCTATCTCTGCACTCGTAAGAAACTCCCATAACCTTTCAGCACTTCCCATGATGTTTCATTATACAATTTTCACATGTTGGAAGTTGCTCCATCCTCTTATTCCTCTTTAATAAATTCCCTTTATCTTGGTGCTTAGATGAACTCTTCTTCTCTTGATTTCCCTTGAATATTCAGATCTAGAGAATTCCTTTTCCATTTTGATGGAACATAAAACTATCTCATCATATAAAAAAAAGTTTGAGAGACCAATTCCCTTCAAATACATAGCATAATATATTAAATTAATTGGTGAATCATACACTCCATGCTATGTATGTAATCTGTATCTTACCTATATAACCTTGGAAAGGTGGATTCATACCCCGTAACACTTTATTGTTCCATTTTATTTAAGTTAAGAAACATTATCTTCATTTTAGTTTTTTGATCTTGAGGGAAATATTTATCTAAGAATTCCTCCTTTTCCATTATATGAGTTCTATTTCTACTTCCTCCCTAGTATTATGGATCAACGAAGACCATTTACTAGAATCACATTTGAGACAATACACTGGAAGTATATCCTTTTCCTTTTCACTACATCCCAAGGTCATAAATATCTTCCCAAGAGACATAATCCATTGATCAGCTAACTTTGGATTAGTAGTCCCACCAAATTATGTGGGATTATATCACATAAAGATATCCAACATAGGATAATCTCACTGTGGAATAGGTTGCTCCATCCAGGAAATGTTATTTTTCATAACCTGAATAAACTGCCCTAATATAGCCATAATTTTCTCACTTCTAATACCAGCTATATTGTATTCCTGAAAAGGGAAATATATACATTGGCCAAAAGTATTGATACAATCATTCCTTCCATATTCCATATGAAAATAATGGAATATACTAGACTAGATTATAAAATTATGAATTTTAAATCATAATGTATAATTTTAAATATGACGTAACAATTATCATAAATTAAAATTTATGTACTGTTATTCTCAAAATCATAAATTTGATTTCTTTTGGGATATAATTATTTTCAAATCCTTCATAATGGTTTTAAAATAAAATATTAATTATCATAATAATATCCCCAAGGAGTGTAAAACTAAGTGCTAAGTATAGCCTTATTTCGTTCACCATGTGGCGATCCGGTCAATCCCAATGCTTCCTTTTAAGAGTTATTACCCATAGGTACCTATTTTCTAGAACCAAATCCTTTTTTAGTATCCAAAAATGGATTTATTTCTAGGAAAAAACACATAATATCATCCTTACCAACACTTTAGGATGTTATTTTATGATTATCATCAAAGTATATCATAGGGTTATATTCCCTAATCTAGGTTTTCCTTAAATATAGTTCCTTAATCAATTATTATCATAAAATTCTATCATAGGGTTCATGGGTTATGTTTTACTTATCATAAAATTCTATCATAGGGTTATGTACCCTAATCTATGTTTTCCTCACTCTAATACAAACTGTCATGTCCCCAACCCCATGAACCCAGAGTCAGTGTTTTCTTTATTACATTAGCATAGATACAAAGGGTCAAATCCCAAAATACCAATTAGATTTGTAGTTCTATAGAAATTGTTACATAAATGATACCAATTTTAAATTGGGAATATAAAATTAAACCTAATACATAAAAAAATCAATTTAACTATTTCCTTGAAAACTCATTCTAGGAATTCTTCTTCATATCCTAGGGAAAGGAAAAAAATAAGGGTGAGCTAAAAAGCTTAGTAATGGTTAAGTACAACAGAATATATCATGAATCAATAATAATAATAAAAATGACAAGGTAAATAACTAAACACACATTCTATTTAATAAATATCTTAGTTATCATAATTAGATAAGTAATAACAAATATGGTAAGGTAAATACCATAGAAAACACATCCCTTAATCTATAAACTGAGAATGAAATACATCTATAGATAATATCATTGTGAGAATATCATGGATAATAATAAATTAATTCTTAATGAATTAAATTATTAATTATTTTACATCATGATCTCAAGAATCATGATACCTCTACCTTCTATACTTTTCATAATAAATATTATGACTATAGGTAGAAACCCATTTAATTTGGCCAATTTATTTGTCTCATGAGACCCACTGATGAATCGAGGGGATATATAATTACAGTACCCACCCATAACTACTATTCCAAAGCATTCCTCACATATTTAATGATCAATTTTATTCATGAATCAATTTTCCTTATCATCAAATATCCATATTGAGTAAAGGAAATGAAATTATCAATATTCTTCTAGTCAATAAAATAAAATTCAAAGTAAAAACCATATGTAAAAATGGTATACAGTTTATGAAATAATAATATAAATTATAAAATAATATGTAAATTTAATAGAAATTTAATTTACAATGAAAAATGATCACAATAAAGTGATTGTTTCAAGATAAAGTTAACAATCAAAAAAGAATGTGAGATTGTATAATATTTTTTACAACTTAATAACTTTCAAGTTAAATCCATTTGGATGAAATAATTCATATTTGAACTTAAAATACCACGAGGTATGCATTTATCATGATATTACATGTCAATGGGGGTAATATATACACCATATAAAATAAACTGGGTTCATAACATTATGATATGCCTCAATAATAGGAAATTGAGATGATGTTCCTCACCTCACGCTTTATTTTAGTTGAACGTGATTTAACCTCCTGCATAGTGGGTTTAATCATGTTATTAACTTATAGATAAATAATATTAATATTTATAATATTATATATGATCCTTTTATATCATCATCTCACCCATTCGTTAATAATCCTTCATTTTTTTCATTGTTTTGGGTGTTGATTATCTTATTTTCTTATTAATGATTTGTCACGAAAGATCTAGTTATTATACATATTATATAGTTACATCATATACAAAATAATAATTATGATATAATTATGATATTTATAAATAAGATATACTTTTCAGACCAATCATGAATGTTGATTTTGAAAAATTAAGTACGTTACAATCATAGAGATGGTAGACCGTACTTACGTAAGGGAAACATTTCCATTTTTCAACGATCATTATAGAAAAGAGGTAAGTAATATTTTATTTTTATATAATGATAATAATATCTTAAATACCATATTTATTCTTTAAATATACCTTAATGTATCATCCATGTTTTGCAATGATGAAAATAGAGCCACATTGCTTTATAAAGGTGGTAGTCCACACGTATAGGAACAATGTTATCCTCTTTAAGTGAGTGAAAATAAAAGAAATAAAATGATATATTATCTTTAAATAATGATAAATATTTCATTATTATAATAATTATATTTTTATATCACATATATTAATTAACTTTATCCTTATTGCCTTCCATTTAAAGCGTCATTGAAAAAAGAATCACATCGCTTCATGAGGCAGTTGTCCACCGTACACACAAGAGAAATTATCATAAATATAATAGAATGGAAAGTAATATATATATATATATATATTTATATATATATTACAACAAATAAATAGGTATAAATATTCTTTTAATATCATATATATACTTTATATCCATCATCATACCCAACTGTGAGAGATGGTAATGGTAAAATGAATGACATTGGTTTGTGAGGTGGTAGTCCGCTATAAACACGAATGATGATATAATATACCATTTATGGAAGTTTATAACACCCTGATATATTTATGAAATATATTTTTAAATAATATGATTTTTTTAATAGCTTGCATTGCATGCTACACCATGTTAATCTTGCGCTACACACAATACCAGCTTAGCTTGCATTACATGCAACACTGAGTTTCTATAAAACATCATTTTATTATTGTGATTATTTAAACAAGAAAATTATAAACTATATTTTATAATGGTGGTTATTAAAAGGATTAATTTAGTTAAGAAATTATTGTTTACACAAGAAAATCCATTTTGAAATTAAAATGAAATCTTTTTCTGAAAAACTATTTAAATGCGCACAAGTGTGTTTTATACCAATAAAATAAACAAATCACTCTTTTTGGATTATAGTAATGAAATATATATTTAAAATATTAAATATAATATTTAACATTAATCCCATGTATTTTCTAGGCATGATATTAAAATAAATCCAGTTTTATGCTTCAAAACTGTATTTTTTTTTCTAAAATAAATTTTATTGCCTTTTGATGAGGCACTTGTTTTAAGTCTAGTTTTTTACTCTCTTAAAAATTAAAATTGAAAAAATAATAATATTATTTTAATGATTAATATCAAAATTTACATTTATTTATTTTTTGGTATTTTTCTGATAAGTTTCATGTTTTGATGAATGGTGAAAAATTCTGAATTTTAATTGAAAAGAACATTTTCATCTAAAAAATTTATAGCATTAAATTATATTTTTATTGGTTTTAAAGTACAATTAGATCAATTATATATCATTTAATCCATTTTTTTATAATTTTATTCAATTTAAAATTGAAATTGGATATAAAAACATTCCAAACATTTGAACACTTTCACTTTAAAAACCCGATGTTTCGTCCCATCTATGGGATTAATTTTTAATTAATTTCTAAAAATTATGTGACTTGAATTTATAAAAATTAATTACATATTTTTAATTAGTAGGTACAAATTTATTAAATAGGCCCCTTTTATTTTTTTGTAATATGAATATTAACATTGGTAATTTTGTTACCATGGTAAAGGGTAAATTAAGTAATTTAGGTTAAAAAACAAAGTAATAAGGACTATAAAATGACCCTAACACTTGATAAAATTTTATTGAATGATTTTATTTCAACCCTTAACACATATGGTTCTAAATTTAATTATTTAATGGAAACTTTTCTATGGAAATGATTTAGATATTATTAAAATTAAAGAAAGTGAAAAAATGTCACACTCTTAATTTTTATAAGTATGATATTTTTACTATAGAGATAAAAATAATATATATTTTAAAATAAATAGTATTTTGAAAGATAAAATATTTATTTATATCGTTTTAATTTTTTTTATAAATTTTAATTAATAAATAATAACGTTAAATTCTCACAAAATGCTGATGTGATAATTATTTTATTAATGGAAATATCAAATAAATGATATTAAACATATTAAAATAAATATAATTTTACATAATTAATTTCACCCAAGAATTTTATAGAATAGCTTGATATTTTAGGGATATAATAAAATATTTTTTTCAAATTTATATTATTGTTTTGATATTTTTAAAATTCATAGTAATGAATAGTATCAAAATTGACATTAATAATAGTTTAAAATAACTAATATTTTATTAAATGGTATAAAATTATAAAAAATATTAAATTAGCCCAAGTGATTTTAATAATGTTAAAATTTTCATAAATGATCCATTTATGGTCTTTTTGGAATTTTATATTAGCTATATTAACCTTTAAAGAGTAAAAACAAATGTTGTCACAGTAAGGGTTAAAGATATTAAATAAGGGTTAAAACAAAAAGATAAGGATATAACCATGACCTAAACTTTTATAAAAAAATATTTTATTAATAATATTATACCATTATCACCTTAGGCTTGAATTTTAGTTATTTAATAGATAATTTTGTAATGAACCAAACATTTGAATAATATTTATTTTCTGATTTTGTGTGTTATTTTATTTTGTACTCAACACTTTTCTATGAAAATAACTTATATATTATTTCAATCAAAGATAGTTACAAAATATCACTCTCTTTATTTTTAATATATTTTATGTGTACACATAGGGATAAAATCATGATATGAATAAAACTAATTTCTATTTTGATATAAATGAAATTATTTTTATTATATAAATTTATTTTTAATTTGTATAAGTTATATAATTATCTTAAATTCCTGAAATAAAATAAATATAGTATTTATTTAATTAATATAAAAATAGAATAAATAATTTAAAATATATTAATTCTGATATAATTTAAGAGATTTAATGTATTAAATTAATTTAATAAATATATATATGAAATATTAAAGAGGATTTAAATCATTTTATTCGAATTTACCCCTTTTTTGATGTATTTGAATTCAAATTAAAAGAATAGTTTCAAAATAGATATTAATGACGATTGATCAAAATACTATATTATTTAATTATATAAAATTCATATAAATAATATATTTGACCATGTGAATGTAACATAGATAAAAAAATAATAAAAATTTCATTAATGATTCATTTTTTCATTTATAGTAACATTATTAACCCTTTATGATTAAAATAATGGCTACCACAGTAATGATCAAAACTAACTAACCAAGGGGTAAATCAAAAGAATAAGCTTTAAAATAACACCAAAACATGTCTAAATTCTATTTTTTATGATATTACAGACATATACTATCTTATCTTCAAATAAACATCCATTTTTTTGGCATTTGGATAGAAAATTAATTTATTATAATTTAATCTTTTTAAGAAATTCCAAAAGTTCCCCTCAACTCAAATTTAAAGGGACACCACATCCCTCACTTCTTTACATCACATTGATCCTCCAGGATCAACCATACCCTACTAATTTTTCTTCTAAACTTCCCAAGACACATTATATAGGTTCTTTTCTTCTCAAAAGACCAACCCTAGTGTCCTTAAGAATAGATCTAAACAAAGTTCATCAAAGAATAGAGAATAATCTTTATCGACTCTTTCAAAATTATTTATTCTTCTACTTCTTATTCATGTGTTGTTTAAATTATAAAGTAATAAATAAAATATAAAATATATTATGAGATGTTATTATAATTATTAAACAGCCATATTACACCTTTTATCCATCCTATGAAAAACTAAATCAACGTGCATGCATACGTACGACTTACCATCTCTACGTCATGGTGTGATCTATTTTTCATCACCACTTTATTTGGATGGGTATAATGATGGAAATAATATATATATATATATATATATTATAAAATTATATTTATTCTATAATAATATATACACCATCGAATTCCTTACCCTTTTACCATTAAGGGAATTAAACCATCGCGTGTGTGTATGTACGACCTACAGTCTCCATGACATGATGTGATTTATTTTCCATGTTAATAATTAAAGAATAATTTTATATTTGTATATAATGAATAATTATGATATATATTACCTTAATATCATTCTGGAGATTACGTAACTATATCCTATTCACAAGAAGCGAGACTTATATGACAAAAAGGCATAGGAAAATGAAGCAATTAACACCCGAAAGAAGGGTAATAATAAGATATTATTAACAAATGGGTGATAAGAAGATTTAAGAGGATAATATATAATATAATAAATATTAATATGGTTCTATAATAAATTAATAACATTATTTAAACCATTATAAAAGAGGTTCAAATATGCACGAAGGAAATCAGACCTAAGGTAAGGGTTAATTTCACAATCTCATTATTATTCGAGATTGTTTATATATAAGTATATTCTAAAGAATATTTATCTTCCATGTACATGTTTCTTAAAAAAATCTAAAATATTTTTAATATTATTATACAATTTTTTAAAGTTATTTTTACCCTTGTGTGAGTTTTTACTGAATGGTTTGAAAGTAATATTTTTGTCATTTTCCAAACAAGGTACTTTGTGACTTTTCCAAAAAAAAGTAATAAAGGAATGTTTTTTAACTTATATAGAATGAATGGATTTATATTATTTCATGATTAATTAATGGATTGAATATTCCCTTATAATATTTAAAGGTTATTTTTGAATAAAATGTATTCTTTTAAAATTACACGACATTTTAAGAAAATAAAAAGTTTTCAAAGAAGAAAGGATATTTTCCTCAAGAATTATTTTCAAGTGACATCTCAAAATTATTTTCTATTTATGATAACATTATTTTATGTTACTTATTCTTTATTGGGTATATTTTTCAAGGATACTATCCCTATTATTTCCATGTTTGGTTTATTTTTATGATGGAATGATATTTATGAAACCCATTTATTTTCCATGGGTCATGTTATGATGAAATTATGTTTATAAGACCCATATATTTTTATGGGTTTTGATACGTTGAATGATTTATTATCTTGTGGAACACATATTTATGGTTTTCCTTATGTGATTTTTGGGACCCATGTCTCCCTCCAATTCATTGGGTAAATATTTATATCTCATGAGATAGATAGGAATGAAACAAGGAGTGAACTCAGTTCAGTAATTCAGGGCTAGAATGGGGAGAGAGCCTGGTTCAGCAAAGGAATTTCTCTACTATGATGGTATTGGAAATGATCCTTGATTAATATGGAAATTATTTTCTATTATTATGTTTATTTTCTAATTTAATGTCTTATGATATGCTCTCATAGAATAAATAATTTAATTCTTTATAATCTTCTATAATTTATTCCATGACATGATATCATGACCTTTTATATACAAGATATGATTTTAAAAAATTTTGTTTATGTATTTGAGTTTTATGATTATGTTATGATTTATATCTCCATTATTTACCCTTACTGAGCATCTGAACTCACCATTTTCATATGTTTATTTTCCCCAGGTTATATATAAAGATTTTAGGTAGGAATAATAAAAGGGAATAAATTTGTGGGAGACATTAAAGATATTTCACCAGATTAGAGGTTGTGTTTCATGTTTCCAAAGTAATTAAACTAATACGGTCTTTGGGTGTGTGTTTGTGTAATTTATGAAATATTTTGAAAAAATGATGTAATGTTTATGTATGTTAATATTGAGTCATTATAAAGTTGAGATAGTTTTTTTTCAGTACCTTAACATGATAAAATATCATTATATGGTATATATTGGTGTTTTTATATAATAATAAACGAGGAATACTTGAAGGAGGTGGATGAATAAATAAAATAAAAACGCATAGTTTGGAATTTTACCTCTTCTCAGACCACCTCTTTAGTATTATACCTAAAGTATTACTAAAAGGGATTTATGAAAAAGGATGAGTGGATGGAATTTGGTAAGTGATTTGGGTAGGTATTTTAATATTCAAAAGGTTTTAAGGGTGTGATAAAGAGAGGTGAGGGTTTTTTTATAAGTGAGGTGAGTGGAACACTTATAATTTTTTTAAATGAAAACGATGTACCCATGTTTTTTACATGAAAAAAGAATCCAAAAGGAGTATTATAGAGCCTTATTATTTCTAAGGTATAAATATGTACATAAATTAGATTTTAGTCAAGTTTTTAGGAAATTTTAACCCTTATCGTTTTAGTTTAACCTTT
Source organism: Viscum album (assembly GCA_963277665.1). Taxonomy (NCBI): domain Eukaryota; kingdom Viridiplantae; phylum Streptophyta; class Magnoliopsida; order Santalales; family Viscaceae; genus Viscum; species Viscum album. The sequence goes on along the minus strand of OY728132.1, from coordinate 597,346,016 downwards.
AATAAACCCATTTTACCTTAACCACAATACATAATTTTTGCTAGTTTTACTATTAATTATGGTAAAAAATTAATTTGAATTTATTAGATAATACAAATTATATTGATCTCAAATGTGTGATATATTTTTCCAAATTCCATTCACAGATATTTCAAAATTGAATTTAAAAATAATCCCGCAAACGCTGCGAGAAAGCATGTTTTTAAAGAGAAAATGTTAAAAAGTTTACAAAGTTTTTATATAAAAATTTAATATGAAAATGTTTAATGTTTCATATATTAGATTAATATATATATATATATATAATTTAATTAATTTTACTTTAAAATTATTTTAAAATAAAAATTATCTTTATAAATAATTTAAATGAAATGCCTGTTTTCAATTAAAATTCAATATTTTTCATTATTCATCGAAAAATGAAACATTTTTGAAAAATACCAAAAATTAAACCTAAGATAATTTTGGTATGATTATTTATAAAATGAAGTTATTTTATTTTATTTTTTTCTAAAATTTTTAAAAATTAATTTTATATTATGTGTGTAAAGCGTGACTAACCCATCTTTTAGAAAAACACTTTTTTCAGAAAGCATTTCTTTTTATTTTAAATTATTCTTATTTGTTTCTAATCAATAGATAAAAAATGTACATGCATAAACTATATATTTATCACAATTTAGTTAGTTCTATTAATACCAAATAAATTAGTAGCTATGTTATAATGATTATTTTTAAATAATATTTTAATAGAGTATCATATTTCAATAAAACTCGGTGTCACGTGCATTGCAAGGTATCAAAGAATTTAAATTTATTCTAAATGAAATATATTATAAAGTCTTCGGATGTTAAAATATTTATACCAAAATGAATACTCAACCACATTCATTAACTATATTAAATTTAAATAAAATTGACACTATTATATCCACTTCCCATCCAAAAGCAGCATAAGAAAAATTAAATATAAAAGTTGAATTCATCAAAAAAAGAATATAACTAGTATATACTAACTCATTATTAAAGTTTCTACCCAAAAAAATCATCCTATCACTAATTAAGACTCATGTATTCGTTATCATGACTCATTATACCCACACCTTGACAACTATAAAACAAAAAAAAAAACACCCAATGAAATAGAACACAATATAAAAAAATAATTTAAATATAGTAAAATGATCCTCCAAGGAATCCAACCAAAATAATTCAAAAATTTACTGAATTTTTTCAAATCAATCCAAAAGAAAATAAATTAAACAGCAAGGCACAATGATCATAATTAAAAAATAGGTTTCACTCAATCAATAGTACCATCATCTTATGAATGATTTTATAAATAAATTCTCACTTAACAAATTGATCTAAAAATCATTTAATCCCTTTTAATAACTAAATAAACACCCACCAAACTCATATACTACTAAATTAATATTAATTAAACATTATTATTATTGAATTAATAAATACATTAACATCATTATAAACTCCACATCTAATATTCCATTAAAGCATACCCAATCCAATAATTGATCATTTTCATCATCATTTTCCAAGCCTCACTTAATCAATTATTTATATATGAAATTTTAAAATAAAACCATATTATGGTAGTAAACATATAATTTTTAAATAAACATAAAATATAAATAATCATAAAATTATAAAATTAAATTCAATATGCTCTCATTCCAACAAAACAACAATATGATTTATCATGATAAACATAAATCATGTTCCTTCATGGTTAAAAAAACCATTATCCTTTTATCACCATGATAAAAGATAAATTTTAAACATTTTTTCATTTAAATCATTATTTTAAAACAAACCATGTAACTACCCAGACTATATTAGTAATATTTTTTTTCTGAATAAATATGTGTTATATTATATTATTTATAGTTTTATACATATAAAACACATAGAGAAACCAAAAATACTTTATTTAATTAATATATAACAATAAGTTCTTAATCATATAAACATATGAAAATAAAAAATATTATAATAGGGAAAAAATATAAAATAAGAAAAGAAGAATAGGAAAATTCGGATCCTTACAATCTTCTAGAATCGTCACCCCCACTAAAGCTTTAGATAAGAAAACAAATATTAGTAAAATAATAAAAATCTTAAAAAATAAAAATATTGAACCTTGGAATGAATTTTAGTGAATGAGGAAAGAAGGAATGAAGTGGTATTTATGAGAATTAATATGACTATTGGAAGAGTAATGTGACTGTTGGAATAATAACCTGGCCATTTTAATAGTAACCTGACAATTAAGAATAATAATTTGACCTCAAAATAATAAAATTTTATGTAAATAATACTTTAAATGAGTATTTTATGAAAATATAAATATTATAATTACATAAAAATATCAATAATAAAAATTCAATGAAAATATAAGCACGTTTTTAATAAACTATATTTTAGTGTATTTCAAAAAATCAAAATTTTTATGTTAATAATTAAAACTACCCATGTTTGAAAATTATTATGATAAAATGAATTTTATTTTTATAATTATCACATGAAAATTTTCAAAGGGTGATTTTTTGGTAATTTTCTGAGAACCATCAATATTTCCATGAATAGTGAAAGTACTATTTTTCAAATACCACATATTTTATGACATAATGATGATGAAATAATGAGTTAATAAGTACTAAATTGGTTATTACATCCCAAAATAAATTTATTAAGATAAATGGTCCATTTATATATAATAAAAATAATTTTCAAACAAAAAATGTAATTTCCAAAGCCTAAAATTCTAAAGTGTCCCTTTAAATATTTTTTTTTCATTTATCTAATTTAATTTTTATTATAATAATTAATTATAATTATAAAGTGAATAAATTTCCTCATATAATGTTATTTTATTCAAATATATTTTATAATTTCAAAAAAATTTACTATTCAAAGGTTTACCTTGGAAATTATATTTTATTCAATATTTTATCATAAAAATACACATCTCCTTAAGTATAAATTACCCATCTCCCTCCATTTGTATTCCGATCCCCCCACACTTTCCAAATACATTTATCATAAAAAATACCATGTATTAATCCCATTCAAATAATTAGGGTCATTCTAGAGTAAAAAAACTCCAAGCATCAAAGGATTTTATTTCCATACAAGAAATGAAACACTAAGAAAAGAGTAAATATTTATCAACTATTCTATCATTTTCATATTCTCTTATCATTTTACCCAAATTCCATTAAAAAAATAATCTATGTTTACTTAAGTATTATTCTAATATTATATTAATTATGTTAACCTACTATAAAAAATTATCATTATGAAGTATTTATATTTCATTCTTCTCTTCCTTCTTCTTTGGGTAATGTTCTATTAATGGCCGATTAACCGCTAATGAGGACATTTCCAACCCCTTTCTTATCACCACTCATATAGATGGTTATAATAAAATATTTTTATATATAAGTGTATTAATATATTTACTTTTATGCTTCTTGAATTAATTTTACTTACGTAAAAATAACCTTCAACAAAATAACAAAATCGAAATAGGATGAGATAATTTAATGAAAACATGATATCAAAAAAAATTTCATTTAAACAAATAATATTATAAAATAGAATCCAATAACTATAATGGATCAAAATTTACGTAAAGGGACTTAATACACTTTATTTTAACATGTTTTAGTAAACTAATACATATTATCTAGGGATATTCATGTTTCAACCCTTTCAAAATGTTTTCTAAGCCAGTTATAAGGATTTTTAAAAAAACTTTAATTTCCCAAAAACATTGCATTGACTCATATTGACTTGTTTCTTCTTCAAAGAAAAATGATCTTTTATTCCAAATTATGATCTCCCTTATTCAATTTGGGACCCTGAAATTTATTCATGATTGTATTCAATGAAAAGCCTTTATGAAACCCATTCATTTCCTTGTTTTTATTTCACGATTAAGACTATTTTACATTTTATGTGGAAACCATGATTATGAGAATTTTATAATGTGATGGGTGGGCCCAAAATTATATATCCTTCCAATGCATTGGGTAATGTGATATATATCATGAGATTTTGTGTATTATTTCTGAACATGATGCTATATTTGTTCACAATTATGATGTTATAATTTATCCACTTATGTTATTTGTAAGCATTATGCAAGATTTGTTCACAAATATATATGTTATTTGGACACCATGATTTGATATTTCATTATTATTCATATTCCACATTTCATGTCTTTTTAAAATATTTTTTTCATGATTATGATGATGATACCTGTATTATGATATGATGTTGTTCATTATTCTCACCCCTGTACTAGTGCTTCATTCCCTTATTCGTCCCCTTACCGGGATTTTAGCTCACCCCATTATTTTATGTTTATCCTTCAGTAATTACATGTATAAAAGAGAATGTGAGAGAATTTATGAGGATAATAAGGAAGTATTTAAATAATTTTTAAGTTTTATTGCATACAAGAGATGTATAATCTTAATTTTTCTAATATACTATACATTTTGATCATTTATTGCATTAATGTTATGTTTCTAATCTTAAAAACGATGTAAGAGTCATGTAAAAAAAATATTTAACTATAGTTGGTATCAATGGTACAAGTTTTGTTAACTTCTAAATTAGGATGAGAAAAATATAGTGAAAACTATAAGGATAATTCTAAGTTTAGGTAAACATCATACATTTTTATAAAGTACAAGAGTGTGTGTACTTAGAGTAATGAAATCATTGTTTGGATACTACATTATATATGTATCTGGAATAGTTTTACCTAGGGGTATTAACCCCAAGAAGGGAGCATTCGACATTGAATCGATCTTCACCTTGTGTATGAAAAAGAGTCCTTTATGCTCACCTAGTTTGACACTCCCAAGGGATATACATTAGTTAATCACAAAGTTTATACAAACCATTATGATGAGTAAATAGCTAAATTACTTATTCCTTTTAATTTTAGAGAAATAATAAGGTACATGATCCTAGAAGCATCATTTTAAGAAAATACTAAACACACAAATCCCATAAGATATGACTTTATAATTAACTTGTGAATAATAAAAAATTATTTATTCATTCTTTCTTGAATTATGTTTTGTTCAAACTTTATCTATTTTATAAAATGTTGGTAAATAGGAGAAACAAGACTAATAACCCATGTGAGGGACAATGTATTGCTTGTCCAAAATATATCCCCAATTCTATAGGCGGTGGACTTCATACCATCATTATAATTCATACCCATCTATCTCAAGATATGAAAAATAACTTGAACCATGTGGAACATCCATCTTCAACCAAGAAGGAGAAACTAGCCATGGAGTCATTTATCCAGAAATGACCACCGATATTCAGTGGGTCTTATAATATACAAGTCCTAGACTAGTGGGTTAACTCAATGGATAAGATCGTTTCATTACTCCACTATTCTGATAATTAGAAAGTCACATTGTCTATATATCATATGTATGGAGAGGTTGATCAATTCTTGAATTTGATAAATAATACCAAGCTAAAGGATGAAATAAAAGAAATGGGATGAGAATACATTAAGAAGTTATTCTTTAACAATTATTTCCCTCAAACTATTTTCAAAAATATTGATAGATAATTTCTAGAGCTTAATAAAAAGGAGGTTTAATTTGTCATGGAATACAAGGAAAATTTCACAATCCTTGAAAGATACACATATGGTTTTTTATTAACAATAATAGAAAAATAGTTATATTATTTAGTGGTTTAAAAACAAACCTTCAAAAGGATTTAGATATCTAAGAATTTTTTATTTATGAGGAAGTAGTTCGATGTACTTTCAAAGTAGAGATGGATTTCGTAGAATGGTCATATGGGTATGGAGATAAGATATGAAATATATATTTCCAAAATGGAATATCAATTGAAAAAAGAGAAAATAATATCCAAAAACCCATATGTAAAAAATGTGGGAAGAATTATCTTGCTAATTGCATCATAGGGATAGTGAAATTCTTCATGTGTGTGAGAGAATTCCACCCAGATCATGAATATAAAAGATACATGAATAATCCATCCAACATAATAGAGTAAAAGAAGAAACCACCTTTGGTTCAATGCTTCAAATATAAAGAGAAAGGGAACTATCCAAGTCAGTTCACTAAACCATGGGCCATAAAGGGTAATCAGCATAAAAAACCACTAAAGTTGAAGGAGTAAGGGAAAGATTATTCCATAACTACCACTTAGGAGGAATAATAAAATGAATTCATAAAAGGTATACTTAGTATTCAATAAAAAATAGGAAATGTTTTTTTGATTATGGTACTAAGAATTCCTCTATATCCTTTATGTTTTCTAGAACCATTGAATGAAAACCTTGATACCTTAGATTTGAGATATCCATAAAAACACCTAGTGGTGTGATCAATGTAACCCTAGTTTTAGAATCTTCTCTAGTTAGTGTCTATGGGAATATTATTTCTGAAAATCCCATAACCCTTCCCTTGTTGGTATTTTACACTATACTAGGCATGGATTGGTTATTTTTATATATATCTCACATCAAATATTTGGAATAGGAAATCAATTTCTATATTCTGAAATATCCCATGCTTCAGTACAAATTCAAGGAAGATCATGAATCTATTTTAGAAAATCCATCAATAGTGGGGGGTGTTGATACCCAGTAAAGAAGTATACCTTTTCCAAGTGGTTTAATCAAAGGAATGTATCATCCTTGAGGAAATTATTATTTTTTGGAATATAATAATTTATTTTCTAAAGAGTTACCCAGACTTACCCCAAGTCATGAGGTAGTGTTATCAATAGAGATTATTCCCGGATCTACTCCTATCTCCAAATTCCCCTATAGGATGGCCTTGATCAAACTAAAGGAGTTAAAGAAGTAGCTATAAGATAATTTGGACAAAGGGTTCATACACCTCAATGCATCACCATGGGGTGCACTGGTTCTCTTTGTCAAAAAAATATGGATCAATGAATCTATGTATCAACTACCAAGATCTCAACAAGATCAAAATAAAGAATATGTATACCCTAACAAGGATTGATTACTTGATCGATCAACTATGCAGAGATCAATACTTCTGAAAGGAGGATATTAATTATTAATATCTTTATCATAAGGTTAATAAGGAATATATTTATAATACAACCTTCTATACATGTTATGGAAACTATTAGTCCATAGTGATGCCCATCAGACTTATTAATTCCCCTAAAATATTCATTAATTTGATGAATAATGTAATTAGAGACTACCTTGATAATTTTTTGGTTATCTATATTGATGATATTCTTATTTACTCTAATATAAAGTAGGATTATTAAGAGAATCTAATGATTGTTATAGCAGGATTATAAATGGAGATTTTTTTTCCATGTTTAGAAAATGTGACTTTTGGATGCAGAAAGTCACATTCTTGGGGAACATGACCATAAGTGAGAGAATTTTTTTGGTTCTTTAAAAGAAAAATGAAATTAAGGAATGTCCCAAACCCACTAGTGTCACAAAAATATATAGTTTTCATTACTTAGGAGGGTACTACCAATGTTTTGTGATAAATTTCTTATGATTGTGTATCTCATTGACTAAGTTATCCTGAAAGGGGTAAATTATGTTTGATTGAAAAAATGTGACGAAAGCATTTAGGATCTTAAGAAAATGCTAATTACTATGATTTTAATCAAAATAACATCAAGTGGAGAAGATTATATGATATATAATTATGATTAAATGAAAGTTTGGGGTTGTGTACTCATTAAAAATTATAGAGTGATGATCTCTGCATCATGAAATTTAATGATCCATGAGAAAAAAACCTGATGTTTGATCTTGAGTTTTTAGCTATGATATTTACCATAAAATTTTTGATACACTACCTCTATGGTGATAAATGTGACATATATATAGATAACAAGACTCTACAATATATATTCATGTAGAATTATCTCAATATGCATCAATGATGATAGTTATAGATGATCAAGGACTATGATTTCTCTTTTAACTACCATCCTATAAAATAAAATAAGGTAGTTGATACTCTTATTAGGAAATAACCTAGTACTCTATCCTTGATGCGGATTGGGAAAGACTTTATCTTCATGGATATGGAGAGTAAGGATCTTGAAATCATATTAATGGGGAATGAATCATACCATGACTAAATTATTTCCCAACCATCTATCCACAAGATGATTAAGGATTCATAAAGGGATGATACAGAGCTTCACAAGAAGATGGATGTTGTAAAGGAGGGGAAGATTCATGAATTCCAAATTGATTAATATGGTTTCATTTTCTTTGAAATTCGAAATTGTGTTCCTAAATCACCTGATATAAACAAAGAGTTGTTGAATAATGCTTATAGATCATAATTATCCATTCATCATGGAAGTACCAAGATGTACCATGATCTTTGAGAGGACTTTTATTGGGAATAAATAAATAAATATATCATTGAACACACCTCAATTTTCTTGGTATGTCATCATGTTAAATCATAATGAATGATCTCCAAGGGTATGATGAAACCATTTCTCATACCCACTAGGAAATGAGAAAACCTCATTATGGACTTTGTCACTAATCATTCAAAGACATATAAAGAAAACAATGATATGGGTTGTGGGGGATTTAACCAATAAGTGTAACATATCAATTATTTACATTAAATTATTTTAAATATATCTAGTAATATTTTTGGATCCTAGCATTGAGACGATGTGATATTCGGAGGCTCAGTGATCCGAGAATTGATATTTGAAAAAATATTAAAAATATTAATATGATGTGAGTGTAGTTTTATTGAAAAGGTAGAATAAATCCTAAAAGTATTATCATAATGGAAATATAAGGATACTATTTATTCCAGAGCATGGGTTTTACCCTAGACGCGACATAACCTTGGAGCGCATCAGATGCTCGGATTGGGCGCAGTTGTGGGAGAACTTTTAAATTAATTAATTAATTAAATTAAATTATTTTATTAATTTTCCCTGACCTGAGTTTTCCTATAAATATATTGTTATGAGAAAATAAAAGGGATAACCACATAACCCTGGATATCTAGAGGATCCACTAAAGGAGAGCTTGGCGAACACAATAGATCTCGATCAATAAGAAAGGATCGTCTTCACCAACTTAGCTTGTGGATCTCACCAATGACAGTGACATATGATCATTCTTCACAAGGGGTTAATTCAAATTGAGTGATCATGTTTTATTTATGTGATTTTATCCAATTTATTTATCCTATTTCAAACATGGATCAATTCCAACTAACAATAATTTATTCGTGCATCGATAGTTGATTTATTTTATTATTGATTTAATTGTTCATTGATTGATTATTCCACTTCATTCATCTATTCTACTACAATATATTGAGGATGAAATAAAAAAATGCCAAGATTCATTCATTTCATTTATTATTTATGATTTTATCACTTGTTTCTTCTTATGCTCATTATATAAAATTTCTTTGGCCCGTGGTTGAATGAATACTTGGTATTTGATCATTGTGAAACTATTATTTGGTGCAATAGATTAATACCATGTGTGTAGACCACAATAGAGAGTGTAATCAAGGTGAGACAATAGAGGAAGACCAGAGGTGGATAAGGATTATATTGATAGATTCAACTTTCCTTGTGGATTTATAATGGTGATTCAGTGTGGCTATGTTCATCTCTACAGACCAATTTTAGTGTGGATCAATCCTCTATTTCTAATTAGTGGAAATTCTAATTTTCAACCATCCCTAGATCTAAGTTTCCCAAAAAGATTGATGGTGGTAGTGAAATATCCATATGATTCATGAAGGATCTATGAGATCTATAAAATCCCAGGATATATGACATGTAATTCGGTGTTACACACCATGCAAGACTCCATGATACAACACTAGGTTTTCCTCAGAAGAGATAAGAATGATGTGCCATGTGGTCCCTACCACATTCCATGTGTCCTTCAGTTGGAGGCATGCAGTGTATCTCAAAGGATACGTGGGAATGGTCTGAGTTCACATGCCAATCCATGTACTCATACATATCTAGGTGTACATGGGAATGTCTGGAGTTCATGGGAATAGGCATAGGAATATAGGTATGGACACGAGTCATTCTAAATTTAGCATTACATATTGTGTAATTCCTCAGATATGAATTCGATCCATTAATCTCTTTAATATAGACTAGGTTTAGTTGAGTGTAATACCTTAGTCCTTTCCTGTGATGGTATAGTGAAAAATTACATCCTCAACATTGGATTGTGATCCCCTCTATGGGTATAGTATTGGATGGAGTTCAAAACATCCCCCTATGGGACTTGGGTGTGATCCTCTGTCATTTCTTGGTGATGTTCATGGTATCAGTGTGACCACCATACACATGGTGTTAATACCTTATCTAGAAGACAACTATAGTAGGGTTTGTGGTTTCCCCTAGTAGACCTGGGTGTGATACCCTAACCAGATGATGTTATTTTATAAGATCCAGTGAGTAATTCTTGGGAGGGGCCCAAAACACATGACCTCTTGGATGTGCATCACCAATGATATCATGTCTCATGGAGAGAGTTATTCCTTAACAAGAGTTACCTATAGGCCTTAAGAAGTATCCCTTTACTATAAATATTGGTTAATACCACTTGATACCAGTTTTCTTTTATGATTATATCTGGATGTTTATGTCTCTTATCTTGTTGACATATCATTTGTTGAGTTGACTACTCTTAATTATTTACAATTAGTGATTTCAGGGTGTCCTATTGGGTATTGTTCTACTCACCCATATATGGTATTTTCCCACACATGTCATGTATTATGTATATGATAGACCTTTTGAAGGTGTCCTATGGGGATAGAGAGCAGGTAGAGAATAGTTGGGATAGAAAAATTGAGATAATTTCTGGGTAGCTGAATTTGATAGTGGTACCCTTTTTCCTACCATGTTGGACTCTTTGTAGTTCTTAGTTGGGCTTGTATTTGGGCCTTTTATAGCCTTCAATACTTTTTTATTACTCTTATTTGGGATATATGTTGTGCATGTACTAATGGTATTAGTTGTTTTTACATTCTCATCATTGTATGGGCTTGGAGATGTGTGTGTGTGTGTATTGGTACATTACACTAATACATCCCATGTATGGGTAATGCCTACTTGACATTGGTCTCCATCCACTAGCCTATTGGAGGTGGTCTTGGGGTAGTCACACTTGGATTATCATTAGCCAGGTGGGCCCTGGTGTCCTGGGTCATGATGGAGTGGTATCAGAGGGGTGGTTCTAGCTAAGGATTGGAGAAAAGATTTCTGTCTAGTAGTGATATTTTTTAAGATTTTTGGTAACTATGATAAACTATTTTGAGTTTGGATTTCAGGATAGAGACTCTAGTTTTGGTGTAGTGACTAATGTATCCATTCTCTATGACTTAGATAACCTACTCCTTGAAAAGGAACATGTAGATTCTGGTTTCTAGGAAATGAAACTATACATGCATCATATAAGAATGGGTTGTGGTTTCTATATCCTTCTTGAATTAGCTCCTCAAATATACTTATTAACCCTAAAACATCGTGTTTCTTTGAAGATGACTCTTTGAAGACAAATATTAAGGATTATACTATGTGATCATGAGGATGATCCTCTGAGTGAATAGGCTTTAGTACATGTGCTTGTATATGAGGTAGCACCTTTGGGTGTGTTTCTAGTTATGCCACCACCCATTAGGAATCAATTAGTTTTATAAGTACCATCTGAGGATGCACGTATGATGAGTGCACTATATTAGTTTCATAGGAAGATAAATCCTAGGTTTTAGGGTGATCCAGACCCCATGGTTGCTGAAGAATAGATATAGGCAGTCTCCTGAGTTTTCCACCACATGAGGACACCTATAGATCAAATGGAAGTCCTTCCATCATGTCTTCTTCATGGATTTTAGGGGAGATGATGGATCCTATTGACTTAGTCACATGATGAGATAACTCTCCCTTGGTTATACTTTGAGTATCTTTTTTGGGTAGGATTTATATCTAGACATGTTTTTATCAATACACATCTAGAAGATTCTATATTTATAGTATGGAAGCATGATCATGGTGGATTATTTGATGAGGTTTACCAATATCTCAAGATACTCCATGGATATGGTGCATGATCCATTATTTAGGTAAAAAACCTTCGAGAAGGGATTATGTTGATATATCACATCTTTAGTGATATATCTATGAATTCCCACTTATGATGTAGTTCTTGAGAGGGATTTAGTTTTAGAGAGATTCTTGGCTGAGTAGATTCCTATAGTGGGTGCAAGTAGTGGGAACCCAGAAGATGAGACCTCAATAACAGGTTTCCAATAGCTATCAAACTAATCTTGGTGTGTCAAAAGCTTTATGAGATGATCCAAAGAATTAATATTAGCAGTTCAGGGCTCTTAGGATGGATCAAGTCATCCGAGGGAGAGGTGATGCTTCACATATGATGGTTAGGGACATCTTTCCAGGGATTGTATGACCCTTTGTATAATCGAAAATGAGATGGTCAAGGGTTCACCTAGGTATAGGAAGATAAATAAGTAATGAGGTATACATGGTGATGGTTGTGGTAGAGCAGTAGGTAGAGTAGTAGGTTATGAAGAGAGGTTTGTCCTATTACCTCCACCACCCCAGGTGGTCCTTGCCAAGCTCTGGGAGCTAGTGGATAGGGACATGGAAAACTATAGTTAGTTGAGTCCTATGACCCCATGGATGCTAACATGTTTAGAGGTAAGATTTTTTTATACTATAATTTAGCAACATTACTTCTAGACATGGGTGTGATTCACTCATTTCTTGCTACTTTTATAGTTCATGACTAAGAGATTCTGGTTGATCCCTTGGCTTGACCCTTGTGCTTAGAGACTCTGATTAGAGGTAATTTTGAAATAAATCAATTATACCGATAGTGTGACTTGATTGTTTGAGGTGATATATTCATATTAAATCTATTTTTAATAGTGATTAGGCCTTACAACATCATCTTATATATGGACTGACTGCCCACAATTCATTACAAGATTGATGTTTCAGGAAAAGGATGTTGTGTTTCCATAATGATGGGTTGATTTTTTCCTTAATGGGTGAGAATAAATCATAATAAAATTAGTATGTGATATTACATAGAAGATTTCGTTCTTTTAATCACCATTTTGCTAGCATTACTCTTGGAGAAGTGAATGCTATAGGATACTAGTTTCCTATGGTGGTTGTAGAGTAGAAGTACATCTTTTTTAAGGACATTCTGGGATTGCCTCCCCACTGATAGATAGACTTATACTTTTACATACACCCTAGAATAGATTTTATATCTACACCAACATATTAGATAGACCCCATAGATCTTTTAGAGTTGAGGGTGCAGTTGGAGGACTTGTAGAGGAAAATATTTGTAAGACCTAATGTTTTTCCCCATGCAGCCCCAATATTGTACTTTAGGAAAGTGGATGGGAGATTGAGGTTTTATGTGGATTATAGGTTCTTGTATCATGTGATAATGAAGAATATGTATTCACTACTGAGGTATGAGGACCTCCATGATCAGTTGAGAGTGTCCCGATGGTTCTTAAAGATTGACCTTTAATCAGGCTATCACCAGCTATGAGTATGAGACGAGGATATACTGAAGAAAAAATTTAGATGTTTCTATAGTCAATATGGGTACTTGGTGATTTAATTTAGCATGATGAACACTCCCGTAGTGTTTATGGGACTCATGAACTTGTTTGATCACCCTTTCTTATACTGGTTTGTGGTGGTGTTTATCTACGGTATCCTAATGTACTCAGTATCCAAGGAAGAGTATGCGAGACACATGAGGATAGTTTTGGACATAGTTTGAGAGTATATTATTTATATAAATCTCTTGAATTGTTAGTTATACATTCATGTGGTCCACTTTTGAGGACACATCATCTCGGATGATGCTGTAGCATTGGACCTGACCAAGGCCGATGTAGTGTTTACTTGAGAGCCACCCAAGAGAATAATGGAGGTGTGGAAATTCCTTGAGTTATTAGGATATTACATGATATTGTTTTTACCAATTTATCAATTAAATCATTACCCTTTAATGATTTTACCTAGAAGGGATATCCTCTTGTTTAGATGAAAAGGTGCTAGAAGGTTTTTCAGGAGTTGAGTGAGAGGTTGATGAGCACACACAACTTGATATTTCCATAGGAGGGTGTCGAGTATGCAGTGATCTTCGATGCCTCAGGGGACAGACTTGGTTGGGTACTAATATTGAGATAGGATTTGATTTCTTATGGGTATCTGAAATTGAGACTGCATGAGCAGAATTATGTGAACCACAATCTTGAGTTGGCAGTGGTAGTCTTTGCCCTGAAGATGTGGTGACATTACCTTATGGCTGAGAGGTTTATCATCTACTATAACCATAAGATTATCAAGTATATCTTCTCTTAGAAGGATATTAACTTGAGATATAGGTGTTGGCTTGAGTTCCTCTAGGAATATGACTTTGATATAGTCTATAATCATGGGAAGGGGAAGGTGGGGGAATATGCTCTTAGTATAAGATCTTGTTCTTTATTGTTGGTTGAGGCATCAAAACTATTAACCTCATTTAAATTTTCCTTAGTGAAAAAGGATGTTTCTTCATATCTTCAGTCGATGGTTGTTTCCCCACGAATTTTACAGTGTTTTAGGGATGATCAACATGGATATATCAACTATGAGACCATTTTCACTTAGATATCTAATATATGTGCACCCGATTTATTTTTTGAAGGTGGGGAGTATGCCATCCTTTTCATAGGATGGATGATGGTGCTAGTGATTTTGTTACAGGAGGATATAAGAGAGTTATATATATCCCATTTTGAGGTATATCTAGTAGTGTAAATTATGTACCGAGACCTCTGACATTAGTTCTGTTGTCTAGGATTAAAGAATTCAGTAGCAGTGTTTGTCTCTCAATGCCTCACTTTCCGACAAGTGAAGGATGGACACAAAGTTCCAGTGAGTTTAGTTTAACCACTCAATGTGTTAGAGTGTAAGTGAGATGGTATATCCATGGACTTCATGATGGTGATACCAAGTTCCAGTGAGTTTAGTGACATGATTCTATTTGGGTGATCATAAACCGAATCACCATGTCATCCCACTTCCTATATATTCATGTGAAGAGTTAAGTAGAGATCCTGGGATGCTGTTACGTGGAGGATATAGTCCAAAACCATAGATTTCCATCAAATATCATTTTTAACATGATTCTTTATTCTCATTTCTATTATGGATATGATTATATGGTTCTTTTGGGACTTAGATGTGTTTGAGCATGACATTTCACACCCAAACGGATGGCCAGATTGACCAGACCATTCAGGTTATGGATGACATGTTGTGGGATTTAATATTGGTCTTTTTACATAGTTAGTAGGATCACCTACCATGGGTAGTTTTTTTACAAAAATATCCACCATTCCATAATCAGTATGACACCATTCAAGGCCTTGTACAGACGAACCTATAGGTCACAAATTTATTTTAATAATCTAGGTGATTCATCACTCATGGGACCATAGTTTCTATGAGATATGATAGAGAATGTGAAAATAATCCCAGAGATTATGAGAACTTCACAAAGCTTTTATAATTTCTATCTGGACTGACAACATAGGCCTTTGAAGTATGAGGAGAGAGACCATGTGTTATTGAAGGTCTCACATCGATGTGAATTAACGAGATTTTTTTGAGGCAATAATTTATATCTGAGATTCATTATCACTTTATAGATACTAAATAGAGTTGGAGATGTGGCATACCACTTGGATCTACCACTATAGTTAGACTGGGTATATGACATGTTCAATGTGTCATAGCTAAGGAGGTATATGCACAACCCATCACTTGTTATCGATTGGGGAAAGCTGGACATCAAGGATGAAGCTAATTTTTCAGAGTACCCAGTGGAGACTGAGGATCTTCAATAGAGGATCCTATATGAGAGAGTGATTCCTTTGGTGTGTGTTTTGTGGAAGCACAATAATTTTCAAGTGAGACCCTAGGAGTGAGATACCCAGATGTGAGCTCAGTACCGACATTTTTTGAGTATTCCTTTTCTCTTTTTGGGATGAAAATAACTAAGGTGAGGAGAATGTAACATTTTGGTTTTATCCTTGTAAATATTTGAATTACATATTTTAATATTTTTAGATCTAGGAACTAAAATTATGTGAGATTTTGAGTCCTGGTGAGATTGTAACTAATATTTGAAAAATATTAAATATATTAATATCACGCACACAATGTTTTTTAGAAAAGGTTGAATAACTCTTGAATAGAGTCTCAAATCAGAAATCTAAGGCCAATATTGAGTCAAAAGTGAGGGTTTTATCTTAGGTGTTAAATGAAATTAGAGAATGTCAGATGGTTGGGATGGGCATGGTCGTGGGTAAATTTTTAAAATAAATATATTACATAAATAAATTTATTTTATTAATTTTCCATAACCTGAGTTTTCATATCAATATATGGTAATAAGGAAATCTTAGTGTTATCTTCATAACATTAGAAATATAGAGGATCCATTATAAGAGATCTTGGTGAATGCAATAGATCCTGATTGATAATCGAGGATTGTCTTTGCCAACACAACTTATTGATCTTGCCAACGATAGTGACATTCAATGATTCTTTTCCAATGATTGATCCAAATCATGGAAGGATGTTTTATTTATGTGTTTTTATCCCATTTATTTAGGATATTTCAAATATGGATCAATCCTAATAAAAAATATTTGATTTTTTCATCAACGATTGATTTATTTTATGGTTTAATTAATTATTCATTGATTTATTATTCCACTTTGTTCGTTTATTCTATGATAATGGATTGGAGAAAAAAAATGAAAAAATGATGTGGTTCATTCCTCATGTTAAATTTTTATGATTTTCTCCACAATTTCAACACAAGTTTGTCATAAGAAATTAATTTGGTCCGTGGTTCACCAAATACTAGGCATTTGATCATTTACCAACCATTTTTAGACATAACAGATTAATATTATAGTTGTGGTTCTTGATTTATGGCATAATTATGGTGTGAAAACAGAGGACAGATAGAGGCAGAGTGGGACCAGAATGATGCATTCCATTCTCCTATTGGATTTATGGAAGTGGTTTGGTGTGGCATCTGTTTGGCTCTACAGACCAATTTCTGAGTGAGTCAAGTCCTGGTTTCCGATGAGCGGTGATTGCGAGGGTTGACAGACCCTATATCTAAATTTACCATTGAGATCGATAGTGGTGGAAATAGATTCAGATGACCTGTGAAGTATCCTTGGGATTTGGAAAATCCCATGGTACCCAGTGTGTAATATTGCATTACATGAAATGTGGGACCCCCATCCGTGACACCAGGGTTTCCACATAAGAGATAAAGATCACATGTCATGGGGTCACTACCACACGCCCTATGTCATTCAGCTGGTGGCATGCTATGTATCTCATATGATACATGGGCATGGATCGAGTACATGGGAAACGATATGTACTCTGACAAGACCAAGGTACACAGGTTGAGACTTGTACTCAAAAAAAACTAGGAATACATAGGCTTGTCAAGTGTACATGAGCATGGGTATAAGAACCTTAGAACAGAAACAAGTAGGTATGAATTTAGAAATACCCACCATGTACTTCTGGGAGATTTCCTTGTTCCCTTCATCTCTGGTATATACCTAGTTTAGTTGAGTGTGATACCTTGGTCCTTTTTTATAAGTATATAGTGCGACATTACATCCTTGGAATAGGAATGTGACCCCCTCTATAACTACAATATTGGATGGAGTTTGGTGTATCCCCCTATAGGATAAGGGTGGTATCCTCTATCATTCAAAAGTGAGGATCATGGTATCGACATGAGCACAAAGCATAGGGTGTCTATCCTCTATCCAGTAGGTATATCTAGTATGGTTTTTGGTGTCCCCAAATATCCCTAGGTGTGATAACCTATCGGGATGGTGATATATTCTAAAATATAATGATTATGTCTTGGGTGGGACCCAAAGATCATGACCTCTTGGATGAGTGTCACAAGTGATATCATGGATTTTTTTAAAAAAGGTGGTGACATGAATTGGTTTGCCAATTCATGCCCCCGTATGGAATTTATTAATAAACAAAAATTAGCATTACAAACACGAGGTGTAAAGAAATTACACCAGTGGGGAGTTAATGGGGATACAAAAAGGTAGGTCAAACAAACCAAAATCAAAAAATAAGACAACCAAAATGACCTTCCTTCAAGATAGCAGTTGAACCATCCATCTCCAGCTTTCTTAGTCTTCATATTCATAAGTTGGTGCAAAATGGGGCAACTGTCCAGGCCCACCCCATATCCACCATTTGTATCCTCATCAATCAAAATCATCGTCACAACCCCACAATAGGTGTTCCACGACCTTCAGACCCAAGCTCACCAACAGTACCACCTTCATATGTTTTACAAATTAATATATAATCACCAACATGCTGTGCGAGTACATTATCCAAAATATTCAGAATACTTGAAATAGATAAAGCAGTATAGCAAGCACGAACATCAATTTCCCCTGCATCATGCATCTGGAACCCCCCATTTTCACATTTAATTTGCAACAGAAAGGACATGCAGTTGAAGTAGATGACTACTGTCTCCAAACAAAACAGCTAAACCATATCATAAACAGATCCAAATCAACCTCCCATCAAGAAAACAGAACCAACCAAGGGCTATCACGATCAGAAATCATAAAGAAAACACTCTAACAGTCAGGAACAAGATCCAGTCAGGAATCGGATAAAACCACACAGCTGAACTTCAAAACCCCAAAACAGGATTCTAAGTAATTCATAACTTCAAGTCTAGAACAACAATAGAAAGAGACCAAAATGAAAACAAGTCAACAATAACCAAAAAAGGAAGAGAAATATGAAGATCCAAAAGTCAACTTCCACTGTAATCCAAAGTCTCCGTAAAGGAGATTGGATAGAAATATTCATCCTTTCATTGAAAATGAAACGTTTTGTATTAAGATACTATTCAGCAGAAATCACACCCTATTGAAGCTCTTGATGGGAAATTTCTTGCTACCTTTCCATATGATTGTTCCAATCCTATATCTCTTGGTTTGTGAAATGCTATGAGAAGTAATATAAAACAATTCTAGAGGCATCTATCAATGGTTTTTCTTGGACTTTTTCAGTGGATTCCTTTTTGGAAGAATCCAATGATCTAGTAACAATAGTCCTTTCCATAAGAGAATAGTCTCTACATCTTCGTGTTTTCTTTATATTTGGAGTGATAAATTCATCCTTATCCACCATTGGTTTTTTTCCTTTCTTGGCCATAGATTTTAAATAAGACTCTTCAATTTGGCCAGGCTTATCCTCTTCCTCAACTGAGGAGTCACTGGAATCCGAAGCATCAATATGAACCTTATCTTCCTCCTCTTGAGACTTTATGTGATCACCCCGTTCCTCAATAGTGATAGGATCATGGAAAACTAATTCCCTTTTATCATTTGAAAGTGAGGTCTGATTTTTAAAGGGATCATCTTCAGATAGCGGAGGGACAAAATTGCTGTCAAGGACAGAAGCTATGAAATCTGAAATTTGATTTTCAAGGGCTTGGGTTTGATCCAATCCAATATTGGTTTCTATTTTTTCCTTTTTGGAGATATTGGAAGGGCCAGCTTTGCTACTCTTTTCCACCCAAGTGGGTTTCTAGTTCTTATGACATAAATTACTTTTACCACAACTTTTAGATGGGTGGCCAAGTCTAAAGCATTTGTGAAAATAATCAGGAACCCTCTCATAGAAAATCTCCTGAGAGAAACCATGTTCACCACTATGAATCCATATGTGTGATAGAAAATGTTGTGAAATGTCAATTTCTATACATATTCTAGCAATAGATGTCCTGGAAAGGGATTTTGTTGCTGAATCTAACCTCAAGGGATTGCCAATAAGGCTATTAATAAAAAATAGGGCCGCTTGATTGAACAAGTGAAGGGGAAGCTCAAGAAAACCTACCCAAATCAGCACGATAGGAGACTCTACATACAGATCAAAATCTGGTTTCCATTTAAGGACTTTCATGAAACAACCACTAAAAAACCATGATCTCTTGACCCACAACCTATAATACTCTTCTTCTGAGCCAAATCTAAAGATAACATGTGTAGGGTTGAGGAGACCTATATGAAAACCCGTGAATCCCAAGGCTTCCAGTGAAGATCTCAAATACTTCAAAGAAGGTCTACGATTCAAAAATTTCCCAATGAGAGCAAAGCGCAAGTCTGACGCAAGAGATGTTACCTCTTCTGTTGAGAACGAGACCACTGCTTGTCCATGATGACGAAAAAATTTGGGGTTGATTCGAACTTCAGGTGCTGCATTAACATGAAAAGATACTTCTTCAACTGATCTCCCAGCCACCACATCTGCAAATGATCTGAGATTAGCATTAGGGTTCATCGTTCTCACCGGGTTCTGGTCTCACTGCGTATCGGTCTCCTCCATCCTTTTTGACAAGTGATATCATGGATCATGGAGTGAGTTCTCCTGAAACGAGTGTTACCTATAGTCCCTGAAAAAAATATCATATGGATGGAAGTATTGGTTGAGATCACTTGGGACTGGTTTTCAATTATGAGTATATATAGATGTTTATTTCCCTTATCTTATTGACAAATCTTATGTTGAGGTAACTACTCCTGATTCATTATGATGAGTGATTTTGAGGTTTCCTACTAGGCATTGTTATACTCACCACTACATGGGTTCTTTCTATATGTATCATGTCTTATGTAGATGATGGCCTTTTTACAGTGTCATTAGAGGATAGAGAGTAGGCATATCATAGTTGGTCTAAACAGACCAAAGTTATTTCCGAGTGGTTTCATTTGATAGTGGTCCCCTCCTTATGAACTGTTTGGATTGTACAGTTTTTGGTTAGGATTGTATTTGGACCTTTTATCACTTTCCTTACTTTTGTGGTACTCAGATGTGGGATATATGTTGTGATTTCATTTATATTATCAGTTTATTTTACTTTATCATCATTGTATAGGATTAGAGATGTGTGTGTGTAAAAGTAAATTAGGATAATTACTCCCATGTATGGGATATGCCTTCTCAACACTGGTCTCTAGCCACTGACCTATTAGAGGAGATCTTAGGGTAGTCACTCTTAGTTTATCACCAGCTAGGTTGGAGTCGATGGGTTGGGTCATGATAACAAGACTTCCCACTTTATCACAATTTAAGAATATTTATCTCTTGAATAAATTTCTAAGATATATGTAAATTAAATGGTGCGTCTACACGGTAAACCACATTCAACCATATATAATTGTGATCCATGGTTCATTTCTAAATTCTAGAGTAGTATTTAACTTGATCTGAATACTAAATTGAATTTTAGTATGGCCTATCATAAACAAACTTATGGTCAATCTAAAAGGACGATGCAAACACTAGATCATATACTGAGAGCCTACTCAATGGAATTTAAAGGAAGATGTGATCAACATCTCCCATTAGCCGAGTTCTCATACAAAAAAATCTTTCACTTGAGTATTCAAATGGTTCCATATGAATATATATGTGGTAATAGATATAAAATCCTACTTATTGGAATGATGTTGGTGAACAAAAGCTACATGGACCTGATCTTGTTAAATGGATGATGAAGAAGGATCAAGACATCCAAAAAAATCTAAAATAAGCACAAATTCAATAAAAGAGTTACACTAAAAACCATTTAAGGAAATTAAATTATAAATTTTGGGACAAATTTTTCACTTGAATATCAATATTGAAGTGATTAATCTAGTTATGAAATAGTGGGAAGCTTATCCCTAGGTACATTGTCCCCTTTGAGAGGCTTGATCACATATGAACAATAGGCTTTCAACTAGAACTTCCACAAAACACAGATTAAGTTCATGATTTGTTCCACATATCTCCCCTTAATAATTACATACCTGATCCTTCAAATTTATTGAATCTAAATGTGGTACAACTGGAGAATGAAATCTCTTATGAGGATCATTCTGTTGAGATCTTGGAAAGTAGGGAAAAAGTTATTTTCAACAAGACAACTCACCTTTTAAAAGTGTTGTGGTATAATGATAAATATGAAGAGGTGACATGGGAATAAGAAGAAATGATGAAATATAAGTACCCTCATATATTCTCAATTGAGAATATGAGTTGACATTTTATGGATGAAATTTCTAAATGGGGGAATAATGTAACGACCAATACATTATTAGTAATATTTTTTTCCTGAATAAATATATTTTATTTTATATTATATATAGTATTATATATATAAAACATATAGAGAAACCAAAAACACTTTATTTCATTGATAGAGAACGTCACATTAGTATGAAAAACATACAATGGGAAAAAAATAAGAAAAGTAGAATGGAAAACTCCAAACATTACAATGAGACAAAAAATAAGAAAAGTAGAATGGAAAATGTCAAACATTACAATGGAAAAAATATATATAATAAGAAAATTAAAATGGGAAAGTTTAGATCTTCCAAATATGATAGAATAATATACCCTAAAAAAACAATATATAAATTAAAAAAAAAATATAAATGAATATTCATCATATAAAATGAAAATATAAAACCTTGGGATGAATTTTAGTAAATTTTTTATGAAGGAATAAAGTGGTATTTATAGGAGGTAATATGATCATTAGAATAGTAATGTGACCATTGGAATAGTAACCTAACCATTAGTATTGAAAATTGATTGTTGGGAATAGTAATTTGACCACAAAATAATAAAATGTAATGTAAATAATATTTATAATGACTATTTTATGAAAATAAAAATATTATAATCCCATAAAATAAATAACAATAATAAAAACTCAAAGAAATATAAACAAATTTTTAATAAACGGTATTTTTATAAATTTAGCAGAAATCATAATTTTTATGTTAATAATTAATATTACCTATGATATAAAATTGTTTTAATAAAATTAATTTTATTTTTAGAATCAACTGATCAAAATTTTCCATGGGATATTTTTTGGTAACTTTCTAAGAAGCTGTGATTTTTACATGAATAGAAAAAACACTATTTTTTAAATACTTCATGTTTTAAGAGATAATGATTATGTAACAACAACTTAATAAATAATTAATTCTTCATTTTGGCCCAAAAAAATTTAATAAGACAAATTTTACATTTAGAAAAAATATACTTAACTTTCATACAAAAAATTAATTTCCAAAGCCTTAAAGTCTAAAGTGTCACTTTAAATAAACATTTTTTTATTTTCTCATTTCCTTTTGATTAAAATAATAAACTTGAATTATAATGTGGTTCAAAGTCATAATATCATGTATTTTATTAAAATAAATTTTATAATATTAAAAATGTTTATATTCAAAGGATTACCTTAGATATTATATTTTATTCAATATTTTATCCTAAAAATACCCCTATCCCCAGCATAAATAACCCCTCTCCCTCTATTGTTAAACCACTCCTCCAACACTCTAAATATTTTCCAAAATACCCTCTCTTAATCACCATATAATTAATTTTTATGTTCTTCATTAAACCAAATCCAATCATCAATGTATTTTTGTGTCGTACAAGTGAGGCAACACCAAGAAAAGATTATGTTTTTATAAACTCTTTTGTCATTTTCCTCTTATCTTTCCATTTTTCCCAATTAATTTTAAGACTATAAATTCGAAGATTAATTAAGTAGTATGTTAAATTTATATTGATTATTTTAACCTACCATAAAATTTATATTTATGAGTTTTTTTATTTTATATTTCTCTTTCTTCTTCTTTGGAAAATATCTTGTTAATGGTCAATTAACCTCTAACAAGTACATTTCCAACTCATTTATTATCACCAACCTTATGGATGGTTATAATAAATTATTTATGATATATAAATGTATAAATATATTTATTTTTAATATTCTAGAAATAATTTTAATTATTTATAAATAACCTTCAATAAAATACTGAAATCAAAACAAGACCGAATAATTTATTGAAAACATGATATAAAAAAATGATTTTTCAACAAATAATGTTATAAAATAAAATCCAATAATTATAATGGATCAATAGTTACATAAATGAATATAATAAACTTCTTGTGACATGTTATAATAAACTTATTTTTATTATATAAAAGGTAGAAAATTGATGAAATAAAGTAGTATTTAAGATAAGGGGATTGTCAAACCCAATTATTTATTTTAGGGTTATCTCCTCTTTCACATTATTTTTTGTATAGATGTTACTATAATATCCTTAAAATTTCCTTCCATTATCATTTCCCTTTTATTTTAAAGTATATAAATGTTTAAACCCTTTTTAAATTTTTTCTTAGCCATTTACTAATATTTTTTAAAAAACATCAGTTTAAAAAAACATTACATTGATTCCTCTTGAGTTGTTTATTCTTCAAATAACAGTAATATTTTATTCCAAAATGATATATCATGTTCATTTTAGAACCCAAAAAGATATTACTAAAATTATTCTTTATAAATATTTTTTGAAAAATATTTCTTTCAATGAGTTTATTTCATGAAAATGATTGTTTTATGTTCAATGTGGAAAGCATTATTATGAGAATCTTACGATGTGATAGGTGGGCTTGGAAATATCTATCCTTATAATGTTTTGGTTAATGTGATACATTTCAAGATATTATGTGTATTATGCATGAACATGATTCTAGTTTTGTTCAAAATTATGATGTTACAATTTATGCACTTATGTTATGTGTGAACATGATGCTAGATTTGTTCACAATTATGTGTGATATTTGACCACTTTGTAATGACGTTTCATTATTAGAATATGAAAAATTTGTTTTATTTATCAAATGTTTATATCATGATTATAATAATGATTCTATGCTTATGAGATTATTATATTGATTATCCTCACCCATCACTACTACAAAACATGCCTTTAACAGCACTGGTAATTATCAGTGCTATAAAAAATACTGATAAATGGTATATTTATCAGCACTAAATAAAGCACTGATAAATTAAACCTTTTTATCGGCGCATATTTTTTAGCACTGATAAAATAAAACTTTTATCAATGTTGATGAAGGTATTCTTTATCAGCATGTTATTTTTAGCATTGATAAAGAGTTTTCTTTATCAGTGCTTTATTTTTAGCACAAATACATGGTATCCTTTATCACTGCTTTAATTTTAGAACTAATACAGGGTATCCTTTATAAGCGCTTTATTTTTAGTGCTGATTAATATTTATAAAAATAAAATGAAATAATTAAATAAATAAAAAAATAAAAAATGTGTTTATAAAAAAAATATTACAAATTTTATTAATTAAATAATTATTGATAAAAATGAATATATTGACTATACATTATTAATTATTAAACATTTTATTAATTATATAATTATGATAATTAATGTTATTAACTTGTATATATTAAATATACAGATATATATTAATATATATAAATATGATTTATATATTAAAAAATATTTATACGCTTTACATTAAATAGTCATATGTTTATGAAATAATGGTTTATAATTAAAAATTAACATGAATTAAAAATATTGACTATAATTGTATAGTACTCGACATATAGTTGAATATCATTTGAATTTTCAATTTAATATAGATCAAATATGTGTTATATTTATTTTACAAATATGTAATTAATGCATTTTTATATACAATGCTCAAACACCAAACTTATCCATTTTTTCAATATTTCTAAAGTGTACTTATTCTTAATTTATTCAATTTCACTCAATTTTAACATAGATTCATGCACTTAAAAGGAGATATTCATTAATAATGTTAAAAATATATTTGTGAAAAAATATTTATAAATAAATATATTTATAAATGTATAGTCACTATATTTATACAATTATATATTTATAATTATAAATAAATAAATATTTTTTAAAAGTATTTATATAATTATAAATAAATAATTATGTATATTTAAATAATTATTAAATTTATAATGAATTTACTTAAATAATTAATATATTTACTATATTTATATTTATATATATTTATTAAATATATATATGTATAATTATATAAATATATACAATGATATAAATAATATTTTTTAAAAATATTTCTATATTTAGAAATAAATAATTATAAAATTATAATAAATATATTTAAAAGGGAGTATATTAACTATATTAATATTTTTATATATTTATTTAGTATTTATAAATTTTTACAATTTTTTATTTATATTTATAATTATAAACTTTTTAACAATGCTTCATTAATAATTGCTGATAAAATAATCTTTATCTGTACGGAAAAAGCACTGATAAAGATGAGGTCTTATCAGCGCTAAATAAAGTGCTGATAAATATTCCTTTTATCAGTGCTTATGTTATAAGCATTGATAAAAGATTCATGATCTATTTTAAAAACCCTAACCATTTGTGAACTCGTCACGATATCAGGAGATTTCTGTGGAAGCTATCCACTGCTGGTGCTCCTCCTTGGTGAATCGAAGCTCAAATCACACCACTCGATTGTTGCCGGTTCTCTAGTTGCATGAACATCTTGTCCGACATCTGGTTTTTGATTGCAGTTGCGATGTGGGTGGGTTTTTGCAATAGTTAATGACAATTTATCCACCTGAGGTAGGTGGTTCCATACCCTAACAATTTTAGATAATTTAATTTACCTGCTTGGTTAATTTTTGCATGCTCTATAGTTTATTTTGGTGGTGCGAACATGTTTTGGAAATTCTTTGACATGAATTTGTGTTGAAAATAAATTTTCAAAAGAGAAATTATTATGTTTCTATATTGTCTTTGTTGTGAAAAATCAGTGTAAGTGTTCAATTAATTGTTTGAGTAGTGAGAAATGTGTTTTTGTGGGTGATTAAGGTGCATGTGTGTTGAAAAAGGAATTTTGATGGGAATTGGATCATTTTGGGCATGTTAGTCTTGTTGTGATCTTTTGAGTATGAGTTATGAACTGTTTAAATAATGAAGAATTTGTTTTAGAAATGAAATTTCAGATGTGGAAATGGTTTATTAAGTGGTGTGGGTGATGGAAATTGTGTTTTCAATGGGATTGTCATGCTTTATGTTGGGTTTTGGTTTTGTAATGGAAAATGGATATGTTGTGTGTGTGTGTGTGTTTTAGTGTGGTGTTCCATGGAAGGGTTTTATGGGTTGTTTGAAAGGTACATATCATTTTTTCAAAGGTGCATAAATGCATATAGGTTTGGAAGTAAGTTCTTAAAGGAAATTGACATACTTTTCCATGTTGGTCATATTGTAACATTTTTTAATGTGAATTGTAAATTGTTTTAAAGGATGGAAGACATGTTTTGAAAATCATTTTGGGTTGTGTACAAATTTGTAAAAAATGGACTTTCTATGGAATTGGTTGCGAATTGGTGTAAACTTGGGTTTTTTTAATTTGAAGTGTTCTATAAATTAGTTAATAGATTTATTAAATTATATGAGTATTGTTAATTATGTTTGATGTGGTTATGCAATGTGTTTTATTTTAAAAGTAGCATTTTCATGTGAACTTGGGTGTGTTTTTTATGTAAATACTTGTGGTGCCTCCAGGGGTTATTTTAGAAAACTTTTTAAATGAATTATTAACAGACATAATATGTGTGAAGCATGTTTGTGAAATGATTTGGTGTGTGTATGTTTTCAAATGGGGTTTCGGTGTACAAGTAGTTTCACATTATGTGTACTTTGTTTTTCATGAATTTTGTTTATAAATTTGATATATTAGTGACATGTGAAAGTGAAACTTGATTGATCATAAATAAAAGGTAATATTGGGTAACTGGGTAACTTGATTGTGCTGTTTTAGGGAATCTTGATGTTTTCATAGTAAAATTATTGTCCATTGAATTAATGTATTGTTTCATATTTATGTTTAATTCATTTCTTTTTAGTATTACTCATATAATAATTGTTTTCTTATACAGGTGGATTATTTTGTTTGAGTTGGGGTGCTCTATCCAACTTTTATGTTTCTTCTCCCTTAAAATCTTTTCACCCATCCGGTGGTGCATTTATAACTTTCTTTCAAGTTTCCTCCAGTTCCTTTGCAGGAAGAGAAACGGCATTACCTCTGCTCAATCAGAGTGGTAATTTTATGTTTTCAAAGTAAATTCATTGTCCACAAAATTAATGTATTGTTTCATATTTATGTTTAATTAAGTTCTTTTTTGTATTACTTACATAATAATTGTTTTCTTATACAGGTGGATTATTTTTTCGAGTTGGGGTGCTCTATCCAACTTTCATGATCCTTATCCCTTAAAATATTCTCACCCATGTAGTGGTGCATTTATCACTTTCTTTCAAGTTACCTCCAATGCCTTTTCAAGAAGAGAAATGACACTGCCTATGCTCAATCACCGAGGTAATATTGATGTTTACACAGTAAAATCATTGTCCATAGAATTAATTTATTTTTTCATATTTATGTTTAATTCATTTCTTTTAAGTATTAATCACATAATAATCATTTTCTTATATAGTTGAATCATTTTTTTCGAGTTGGTGTGCGCTTTCCAACATTCATGCTTCTTATCCCTTAAAATATTTTCACCCATGGAGTGGTTCATTTAACGATTTCTTTCAAGTTAACTCCACTTACATTGTAGTAAGAGAAACAACACTACCTATCCTCAATAACAGAGGTAATCTTGATATTTACACAGTAAAATTATTGTCTATATAATTAATGGATTGCATCATATTTATGTTTAATTTATTAATTATCAGTATTACTCACATAATAATTGTTTTCTTATACTGGTGAATTCTTTTGTTTGAGTTGATGTAGTTTGTTCGAAGCTACTCATACAGTGTTGGAAATTTGACAAAGAAAGTCGATGGAAATCATGGTAATATTGAAAGTTAGGATTGTTTTTAAATGTATGTAATAATTGGTATTTATATAATTGTATAAAACAATGTTTGAAATGTCTATAGTATAATATTTTTTCTGGTATTTATGTTGTAAATTTCATTTCATTTAAATTTTGTATTAGGACTTGTTTTTGTTGATATATCTGGTGTGTTTCTGGTACTTCTGGTGCTTCTAGTGCTGCAATGTGCTGTTACAGCAGACTGCAATATGGATTTTTATCAATGCTTTTGAAATCACTGATAAATAAATATTTTAGCTGCGCATTAAGAAGCATTGATAAATGTGTTTTTTATCAACATTGTCTAAAGCGATGATAAAAGTTCCTTTTATTAGCAATTTTTCAAAGCTGATAAAAGTCGTAGTCTTTTAACATCGATCACGTCATCAAAATTTTCTATCACTGATAAAGGTTATTTCTACCGTTGTTAAAGGAATGTTTTGTAGTAGTGCATGTACTATTGATTCGTGTACCTCCCCCCCTTACTGGGATTTTAACTCGACCCTTTCATTGATGTGTAACCTTAGGTAATTATTTGTACCAAAGTGAATGTGGGATATTTTAGGAGGATAAGGAATAAGGATTTAAATAATATTTAATTTTCATTATGTGTAAGTTATGTATAAGAATAATTTCCCAAGAAACTAAACCTTTTGATCCTTGAATGTCTTACCATTAAGTTTTTATCTTAAAAATGATGTAATAGTCATTTGAGAAAAGTTGGGTCACTATAAACCACAATTTCTCATTATGTATCTATATCAGGATCAATATAATACATTCCTCCAAAAATATATCACATAATTTATTAATCTTATATTCATACCCATTTTAGATTTAAAAAAATTATTTAAATAGTTCAAATCTCTAAAATAAGTTGAAATTGATACACTCAATTTCCACGATCATGATTATATTGATTTATTTAAATATTAAAAAAATTATCATAAAATTATTCACAATCATAATAGTATTTAATTTACATAAATACTCATTTAAACATGAATCAACATTTATCAAATATATTAATAATAAAAGTACTCATTAACAAGCTGTCTTACACACAATATATATGGAAGAAATCATTTTTCATATAACTCAAAA
Organism: Viscum album; assembly: GCA_963277665.1. NCBI lineage: Eukaryota > Viridiplantae > Streptophyta > Magnoliopsida > Santalales > Viscaceae > Viscum > Viscum album. Next base: position 597,315,890 of record OY728132.1, on the reverse strand, counting down.
TACAAACATGAAATCAATATTAACCATGAGAATCATCTTTAAAGAGACTGTATAATTTACCATGTTCACCTCAATTCAAAAACTTCCCAAACATATCACATCCATATAATAAATATCAATCACACACATGAACATGCTTCTTTAAATTCCAAATTAAATTACCCAATCATTTAATTATTTATAACATTATGAATATTTTATTTCAACAAATAACATCCCTTTTTAATGAAAAACTAAAATTATATTTTTATAAAATAATCATTTAACGAAAAAAATCATATTACATTATCAAGCATATTTATTTGATTTTAGTTAAGAAATTAATTATTACTAATTCATTTAAGAAATCAAGGATTATTTTATTAATAGATAAATAATTTAAATAAAATAAATTACTCAATCAATTCCAAAGTTAAGAGTAATAACATAAGCACCTACTCACAATCCATGACCCAACATGATAAAATGATGCATATACACCATTCTACTCACACTCAACTATGTGAGAACCTCATCTAAAAAATATTATATATATATATATATATTGTTAAAATAGAATCCCATAAACTTGGGTAACATATACTTTTTGAAGTATCCCTGATTCTAGTACCCCAAACCTGGTGCTTACATATTACATTGGTATAAGATTCAAGGGATTGAATCACCATGTATCGATCAATTTAGCAGTCTAGGAAACAAATTACATAGGTGATTACCATATTACATTGAAAATATAAAAACGTACCATGAAAAAATATCTTGTGTCCTTAAATTTCATCCAATTATCTCTTCTTCATATCTTCGAGAAACGAAAAAAATAAAGGGAGATCTCAAATTTTTAGTAAGGGTTGTATACATTAGAATCTATCATGAGTAAATAAGGAATAAAAAATATGATAGGGTGGATAAATAAAAAACATTCTATAGATATAAAAAAACATTATAATGAAAAGAAAAATCCATGGATAATATAAAATAAACAATGACATGGATAATGATAACCAAATTCTCAAGGAAGGAACATCATAAAGTCAGACATTCCTAATCTTACCATCAATTCCTCAACCAAGACATCATGAATCTTATAGTAATGACTTTTTACAAGACACTTTAATTTTATGTGTTAGTACCCACTAATTATCCAACTAATATGGCCTTATATTTTGTCTCATGATACATGTCGATGAATCAAAGGGCTATTTATAACCGGGTCCACCTGTCACTTGCAAGAGCATTGCATTCCTCATATATTGAATGATCTATACAACTACTTTTCAAAATGACTTATAAATCAAAAATTATATGCGTTTAATAAAGAAAAAGGAACCTCAATATTTACCCAGTAAATGAAATAAATTTCTTAATAAGCTTCCATCAACTAATTATATATATATATATAAGTGGTATATGGTAAAGACAACTTCATAGTAGTGAAAATTATACCATATAAATCCATGATAGTAAAAATATGGAAATATATGAGAAACTAATGTCAAATAAAATAATGGAGTGTGATAAGGAATGTTATTTTGAGGATGTTAATGAACACAAAATATTGAATTAGTAAATGATAAAAGAAGACCACCAATTCATTATATCATTACCAATTGAAAAGAAATATGCTTTGGAAATATTTTAACAACGCATAATAATAATCCATCAATAGAAAAAAATATATGGTATTATTGGATCTTATCCTAAGTGAATTATAAGAAACATTTAAGGATGTTGACATAGATGAAAAAATATTTTAATAGAAAATTCAAACATTTCTATAAGAAACGAGAAAATATCATTTTCATTTGGTATCATTAAAAAATAAAAAATTATATAACATTGATATTTTTTGAATATAATCATGGAAAAATATAAAGGATTCTTAAAATAAATTAACAGTCATGTCGGTGGGAAATACTGTTCATTTGGTAAACATTAAAAATGATGATTCCTTTCCAATTTTTGGTAAAATGTCCAAAAGTACATTTAAAAAAAATTATAAGATGTTTCCTTTTTGAAATTTTAAAATAAAGTAAATCATGGCTTAAAATAACTTTAAAAATAATTAGATCATAGAAAATAACATCCCTAAATTTTTTCTAAATAACATGGACACAGAAGAAAAAGTTTATGGGCTAAGGATGGAACAAGGTTGACTTTTCATAAAAAAATTTAGTTGATCATTTTAATTACCAAAGATATGAAAAATTAGGTGAAAAAATGGAAACGTAATAAATAATAGAATATATTAAAATATTTTGGGTTTAGGGATAATGGATCATAAAATTATTTTAGTAAAAATTTAAATACAAAAAATTTCAATTAAAAATGTAATTGAGAAAAAAATCCTTATGAATTTGGTAAATTTTGACTCAAAACCCCTTAGAAAAGAAAACAAGAATGAAATTTTTTTAATAACATGAATAATGTAAAATTAATTATATATTATATAAATTATGGTAGTATATATTCCATGTAAAAAAATTAGGTGCATAATGTGAAACATTTCTCGTTGAAGTAGAAATTAGACAAAATTACCCTTACATCAATTTCAACTTGCTTCTTATGCGCTCATGAAATCCCATATAATAAATTTATAATTATTATAAATATATAATAGAATTATATTCATTTTTATATTACCATATATGATTCACTTACATTATTCTATAACTCATTTATTAACATTTGTTTATTAACACCATCTTTCGAGGTGTTAACTGTTTCATTTTTCATGTATGTTTTGGTATGATATTTTTAGTACATACATATTGTTCATGATTTAATCATATAAAAAATATTATTCATGATATAAATATCATATTTATTCATTATATATATATATATTTATAAACATCTATGAAAGGTGGTAATAGAAAAATAAAATATACTATTAAAGGAGATGGTAATTCGTACGTACTCATGAACAAAATTTTCATTTTCTAATAAAAAAATTAAAGTAAGGAAAATAATATTTTATCCCTGTATATTTATATATTTATCATAAATATCAGATATATATATATATATATATATATATATTCATCATTATATCTTTCCATGAGATGCAGTGTTGAAAAAAGAAACACATCGCTTCATGGAGACGGTAGTCTGTACGCACGCATGAGAGATGCATTAATTTTACATTGTATAGAAAGGTGAGAATGTAGATAACATATTAAATTTATAGAATAATAAATATTTCATTAATAAAATTTAAAAAATGGAATCCATTCAAATAATTAACCATTAATGGTGGTGATGGAAAATGAAATACATCGTATCGTGCAGGTGGTAGTTTGCATGTATAGACAAGCAATGATTTCATTTACCTATGGATGGAAAATGAGATGAATAAGGGTGGTACCATAAACACAATATGAAATTAGTATATGGAAGGAACATATTTTATTATATCACAATGTTTAGGATATAATTGAATGAGGTAGAAGAATAAATAAAATGAAATAATTTGGTTAAGAGTTATACCTCTACATTGGAAATCCTCATTTGGTTTACAACACATGAATTCTTAGGAAGGTATTATGGGAATAAAATAAGCTCTAGTATTTTTTTAAAGAGTATAAAAATGTATTTATATAGTTATTGGTTGTGATAAGTGCCTTAGTGTTTGTGAATAAAAGTGGAGAGGGGGTTCACTTATATAAGTGAGATGGGTGGAAATATTTTAAATACAATAAAAACTATTATATATTATATGTATTACTCAATTAAATTGGCTCAAATCATTATAATTTATATTTCTATAGATATAAGATCTAAATATGACAACTTATATAATTTATAAAAAATATAGGTCATTTTAACCATTTTCATTTTAGTTTAACCCCGTTTTAACCCATTTTAACCTTTACCATTGTAATGAAAATTTACGTCGGTTACTATTCATTATTAGAAAAAATGAAATTAACCAATTTTTAAAATATGAGTATCCTAATTATAAATATTAAATACATTTATAAAGATTCAATTCATGTAATCTTCAGAAATTAATTTTAATATAATTATGCAAAATATGTCAAAATGATTTTTTGAAAAAAACTCTTCTAAAAGATACAAATTATTTTACACCAAAATAAATTATAATTTTGATTATAATATAATTGTTTGGATCATTTTTAATTTAATTAAACTTATATAAAATACAATCTAATATTGAAAAGAATTAATTTTTTAATTAAATTAAAATAAATGACAGTTTTCACCAAAATTGGTAATTTTCACTATTCACATAAAAATCAATATTTTCCAAAAAAAAATTCACTAAAATATAATTTTTACATGGTAATTTAAAAAACTATGTTCAATTTTTAAAATAAAATTTATAAAATTATCAGTAATTTATTATAATTACCTGTGTATAAAACGCTTAAAACCATTTTTAGAAGAAAAGTATTTTAAATGAATTAAATGAATTTATTCTTATTATTTGCCTTATAAAAAAAATTAGATGAATGTTAAATATAGTTATTGAACTATTTATTTTTATTAAAGCATTATTCTATTACTTATAATTTATAATGTGTTTATTTCAATTCATACCCACCAACCCAATGATTATGTTATAATAGTCAAATTTAAATAATATTATTATATAGTTCATTTAAGGTTGAGATTGTGTGTGGTGTATTCTATCATATTGAGTGACATTTTAAAGGAAAATATAAAAAACTCATGGTATTACATTCTTCCCCCATTATAGAAATTTCATATTTTCAATTTCAATTCATCTTTTTCAAACCAAATATATCATAACATAATAAAAAAATAGGAAGTGTATTTTATCACAAAAATTGATTTATAGGTTATGAATAGGGAAATTATTTTGAATATACCTCTATAAAACTCATAAAAAGAAATGAGACTCTATAAAAATACCTTGTAATATGTGTGTTACTTTCCACATAGGACTTTATAGATCTATCTTTAGTTTTCTTGAGTTTGAGAAATCATATTATCACGGAGATATAAAATATAATAAAATTTACTTACTTGATTTCTTCCCACTCTATAACCATGATTTCATCCTATGATGTGAATTATTATTATAAGGATGAATTTTTATTTCTATAAGCACTAAAATCAACTTTTAAATGACCATAAGATCCATAAAATGATAAAAAGTTATTCATCTAATATAAAATTGAAATAGTTTGCACAAGCTAATATAATAACCAAAGATCAGTATAAAAATCATCAAATTTTCTTGATTTAATTTAAACACAAAAATAGGAAAGGTTTGATCACATATTATTTATTTTATCCTCCAAAAATCCATTATCACTTATACAATCACATACTCAAATATGTATATTCTCTAATCCCATATTCCAAAAAATAATTTTTCCTAAATAACTTTAATTACCAAAGAATAGTAAACTTCAACAAGTATCACCTTTTCATATCACATAATAACATTATAGGTCATTTATAAATTCTTACAAAAATATCACATTGTCATAAAAATCACATTTTAGGGTGATTTATACCATTCAACATATGTTTCCAAAATTCAAGTTTTATAAATTTTATATACAAATAAATATTTTTAGAATAATCCTTGTATGTTTTATCTTAATCCTCATACCAAAAATATGATTGATAAATACCACTACATTGAAATCATATATAATTACACCAAATACAAAAACATAAATGTCACTTTCATCCATAAAGGTTGTTCTTTTATTCTATTTTATCTTATAAGGATCAACCAATATTCTATCCTTGGAAAAAATATTTCCATGAAAATAAACTTATTAAAATCAATATTCACACTTAACGAATTTCTCTTATAACACATTTTCAACTAAAATATTCAAGAATGATTATAAATTTATTCTCATGCTTCTCATAATACTTATATTATTTTATGATATGATCAATAAATACCACCAGAATATTATTATTGAAATCCTTGCTACTTGGGAAATTGGTTTTCATAATATCCCATATTCTTATAGTTAAAGCATTGGACATTAGTAGATTCTATCTTTCCCTTCCAATTATTAGAAAGATAGACTTTTTATCCACAATTGTAATAAACTCACATTTCATTTTATAATTATCCAATGTGATTATTCCCACATTATTAACATGTAGGATGTTTAATATTTTTCCTTCCATGGTATTTATCACATGAACTTCTATGAAGCTCCATTTTTCTCTTATTTCATGCGTTAGGTAGTTTAGGCAGGGTTAAAATTAGTAATCATTACTATAGATAGATGAAAATGCATAATTATATGATTTATCGCTCCAGATTATATCATGTATGGTTTCTCCATATGGGTAAGGATATTAATCATAAATAGAGTCAGTTTCCTTAATATGTCCATGATCTTCCCAGCTCTAACACCCACTATATTGGAATTATCAATAGGGTAATCACTACATTAACCACCATTGTTGATTCTCTTCCTTGATGATCCATATCTAAATAATGGATATCACTTAGTTATCCCAAATTCATCATGAATATTGTGATATGGAATAAAAATCCCTAAAAACATCTCAAATAATGGATTATCATAATGCTCATGTTGTCTATGTTAATTTAAATTCTAGTTCTAAATCATCCTAATAAACTTGTTTTGATATGAAATGATTCATCCCTAACTCCACTGCCCAAGAGTTGGTGCATACTTATAATATTAGTAAATAATATAGGGGGTCACATCACCAAGGATTGATCTATATAGAAGTATTGGAATTTAAATACATAAATAATTCCTATATTACATTATAAATATGAAAAAATATCATGAAAAACTTTCATCCATCCCAAAATTTAATTCAAATATCAATTTTTTATATTTGGGGGAATGAAAGAAAATAAAGGCTAATATCAAGTTCTCAGTAAGGGATATATATATAAAAGATACAATGAGTAAACAAGGCACACAAAATATATCATGGTGAATAAATGAAACACATTATATAAAAATAAAAAACTTGAACATGAAATAAATTCCATGGATAATTTGAACAAAACAATTAAATGGATAATAAAATCCAAATTATTAATGAGGGAAATTCATAATGTTGGGAATTTATAATATTATCATCAATCCATCAACCAAGAAATAAATAATATTATAGTCAATGACTTTTCCAAGTCACTTTCATTATATGGGTAGGTATACACCAATTATCCAACTAATGCGGCCACATGTTTTTTTCCATGAGACCTGTTGATGCATAGAAAGGATATCTATAATCAGGAATCACCCATCATTTGAACGTCCAATGCATAACTCATATATTGAATGTTCAACACAATTCAATCTTAAAATTACTTATAAATCAATAATTATCCATATTTAATCAATAATATGAGATATCAATATTTCCCTGTTACATGAAATAAATTTCTCATTAAGCTTCCTTCAACTGATACCATATATAGAAATGGTATACCATTAATACAACTTCAAAGTAATGGAAATGATACCATATAAATACATGATACCAAAAATATGGACATGGAGGAGAAAATAATGTCTAATGAAATTATATAGAGTGATAGGTAATGTGATCATGAAAAATTTAATGTCTATAAAAAATGAATATGTAAAGGTTAAAAGAAGACCATTAATTCATCATAGTGAAATATGTAGAAAAAATAGGTTTCATAAATATTTTAATAGTATATAATCATAATACATCCATAGAAATAACAAGGATAATATCACTAGATCTTTTTCCCTAGTGGTATATAATAAACATCAAAGGATGTTTATATGGATGAAAAATGTCATCAAATTAACATTAAAACATTTATTTGAAAATAAGGAAAATATCATTTCATTTTAGTATCTATAAAAAATAAAATTTTTCATAATATTGAGAAAAATATTTTCACTGAAAATAACCTTGAAAAAATGTAAAGTAATATTCAATAAAAAAATAGTCATGATGGAAGGAAAATCATTCCATTGGTTAAACATTAAAAATAATGATTCCTTTCACACATTTGGTAAAAGTCCAAAAGTAATTTTTTCATAAATCAATAAGATTATTCCTTTTAAAAAATTGAAATTAAATAATAATATTGATGAAAATGACATTAAATAATCATTTTATCAGATAAAATTACATTCTTTAAAACATATATATGAACATGGACATGAAAGAAAATTTTCTTTGACCAAAGAGGAAATAAGTTAAATTTTTTTTAAAAATATTTTTGTGATTATTTTAAGTTCTAAATTGGGGATTTTTTTTTGAAAATATGGAAACCCCATAAATAAGTATAAAAGATTAAAATATATATGGTTTAAAAATAATGGATCATAAAATTCTATCTATAAATTTTTTAACATAAACAATCTCGATTAATAATGAGATTGTGAAACAAATCCTTCATGCTTTGGATACTTTTGATTCAAGACCAATTAAAAGAGAAAACATGAATTACAAACTTTTAATACCATGAATAAAGTGTAATTAATGATATAACATGTGAAATGGAAATTATATACCACAAGTAAATGAAAATCATAATTTCAATCATGTCTCATTGAAGTAGAAATGAAATGAAATTACCCTTACTACAAGTCCAACTTTCTTCATATATGATCCTAACCTACTGTATAATAAATTTTTATTTATTATAAATCTATAAAATAACCATATTAATAGTTATAATACCATATATTATTCACTTATAATGTTATATCCATCATTTATCAATAATTCATTATCAATATCATCATCCTGGGTGTTAACTGTTATGTTTTTCTTATATATTTTAGTTCAGTAGTTTCCATTCTTTCTTCTTGTTCATGATATAATTATCTATAGAATCATATTAATTATATAAATATAATATTTATTCATTATATATAGTTTTATAACCATCAATTAATGCATTTAATAGAAAAATGAAATACATCATTCATGGAGACAATAATCCGTACGTACACATGAACGATGTTTTCATTTTCTAATGAAATGAAGAAAATAAAGGAAAATAATATTTTACACTTATATAATTATATTTATATAAAAAATTTCATATATATATATTCATCATTGTATCTGTAAATGAGAGGTGGTGATGAAAAATGAAACACATCGCTTCATAGAGATGGTAGTCTGTATATACACACATCCGACACTTTCATTTTCAATTGGATAAAAGGTTGTGAAGTTTGATGATATATTATTTTTCAAAAATCATAACTATGTCATTAAAATAAAATATATACATTAAATACATCATAATATCCAATCATGATGGGTGGTGATGAAAAACTAAATACATCGCTTCGTGGAGGCAGTAGTTTGCACGTATGCATGAGCGATGTTTTCATTTACCATTAGATATAAAGGGAGATGAATAAAAGTGTTTACATCAAAATAATAAAATTTAAGTATATGGAATATAATTATGTTTTTTATCATTTTATATTTTATATAATTCTAGGAGTTATAATAAGAAGCAATATGAATGTACTCAGTTAAGATTTATACATCTTATTAGAAAATCCTCTTTTGGCATACACCTTAAGCCTTTATAGGATGAACTTAGGGGAAGACAAGAATAAATATAAATTGAATAAGAAATATTGAAATGTATTTTTGTAGTAATTGGATGATATATGTTTATTAATGTTTTTTGATAAGAGTGGAGAGTGGGAGCCCATTAATAAATGAGGTGGGTGGAAATCTCATAAATACTTGAAATATTAGTATATATTATATGTATTACACATGTCAAGTGGATCCAAATTATAAATATTTATAATATTATATGGATAAGGTATAAATAAGTTCAAATAATAGAATTTATAAAAGGATTTAGTTAATTTTAACTCTAATATATTTAGGTTCTTCCCCTTATAACCCATTTTACCCTTTACCTATGTAATGAATTTTTATCACTATTACATTTCATTAAGAAAAAAAATTAAATTAAACTATTTAATAAATTTTAACCTTATGATTCTAAAAATTAAATCCATTTTCAATATTAAATTCCTATAATTGGATGAAATTAATTTTAATATATATATGAAAACACATCAAAAACATTTTTTAGAAGAAAACCCCTTTTCAACAAAAAAATGATTTTACACCAGAATCCACAATAGTTTTGATTATCATGGACTTATTTGGATTAGTTTTAATAAAAAAGAGTATTATATGACTAAAATTCCAAACTAAAATATCATTTAATTTTGTAACTAAAATAAAATAAATGACTGTTTTCACAAAAATATGTATCTTTCACTATCCACCCGAAAACCAATATTTTCATAAATATTAAATTAATAAATAATACGATAATTTTTATATGATAATTTTAAAAAAGATTTTAATTTTTTAAAATAAAATTTCTATCTTTATAAAATATTAATTTTAATTACTCGCATATAAAACACTTTAAAACCATTTTTAGAAGAATTGTTTTATAGCATAAAAGGAAGTTATTCTTATTATTTTCATAGTAACAATAATTAAATTAATGTTACCTTTATTGATTAAATTAATTATAAGTATTAAGAAAAAATTATCTTATATATAATTCATAGTTTGGTTATTCCTATTCATACCTGCTAACCTAATGATTAGGTTGCAACATTCATATTTAAATAATATTATTTCATGGTTCGTTTAAGCTTAGGGTTGCCTATGGAGTATGATATTGAATATAGTGTTATTTTAAAAGAAACTATTATCTAAAATTCTAGGTTATTTCACATCCTCTATGACTATACTAGCCATTTACATAGGTAAATATCTGATACAATATTCCTTAACCCTATCTCAAACTTACAAAATCCCAAATATCAAGACCATATAAAAGAAACAACTATGATCCCACTTTGTAAAGTCCCACCTTGGAATGATCAAGTCACCAAGGTGAAAAACCACATGTCCTCAAATTCACTCACCATTCACCAAAGGTTGGTGACTAGAACTAAGGAATTAAGGATATCACTTGGGGAGTGAATTTTCATATAATGTAATCATTCTGAAAAACATAAATAATTAAAGTAAAATAACACAATATAATCCTATACATTTAAAATTCAATACAACTATATAATAATTACTAATTAATCATGTATATCATACAAAATTATAAGTCATAAAACAAATCTTAACACATAGGCCAAATGATAGTTAAATTGTAAAACCCATAGAAAAATAAAGGAGAGAAACACACTCCGTTAATACCTTCAAACTCCTTTAGAATCATCTTTGGGATCCTAAAGTCTAACTCCATGAAACTCAAAAAACTGTATCATTTATACCAAATAATATACAAAGTGCCATTCAAATGATATGTTAACATATATGGTGTGAGAAAAGAATGACTAGTATGATGCTAACAAGATCCTAGATATATTTTAGTTTCCAGTATATCCATATGTGCAATGTGAAAATATATAAAAGAAAATAAATGCTTCATCCATTGTTAGTAAACATAGAACAAAGAATCTAGAATCATTTATTACCTAAAATTTATAAGTCCTAGTCAAATTCAAACCATTAAATGGAATCATATAAACATATGGGGACTCTGAAGCCTAACTATGAAAATCACATGAAAAATTTACATGTTTTTTAAATATAACATATCAACATACCACACACTAAAATTAAAGAATCACAAATCCCAATCCTAACACAATACCAACCTTCATCATAAAAAATCTCATGGTTATCTCATAGCCTAACTCAACCATCAACCTTATAAAAACAAGTTGGCAGGTTTAATTTACAAAAGAAATATGAATACAAAATATTGTCACACACAATTAAATTTATTTTCATCATAATGCACAACACATCATTAAGTAATTTATTATGACATATTACCAATAAAATAATTACATCAATATACAAAAAGGATTCAGTACTATTGTCAATCATAAAACTTAGTTAACTCATATTCAATAATTTTTACCCCTGTTACTACACATCCACAACATTATCATCATCATTAAAATACTATTTGACCATTTAAAAAAATCTCATTCATCTCATTATAAATAAAAATCATGATATTATACCCCAAGTGTAACACACTTAGATTTTAAATAAATAAAACTATATTCGATAACGTGTACAACATGCAACACCGAGCCTAAATGAATCATAAAATATTATTATTTAAGGATGAGCGTTATAACGTACCCATTAAATTTGAAGGTATGAATATGATTAAATAATTTATGAAATATATATAAATATCCTATTAAATATGAAAGTATTTATAAATTATTAGTAAATAATCATTAAATTTTTAGTGAATTCATTTTTTCTTCAAATATAATTTTTTAAATTATCATATCAAAATTAGCTTGTGGTGAAATTTTTACATTTTTCTAAACATTTTTATTTTTCAATGAATAGTGAAAAAATACTGATTTTTATTGAAAAATGTATTTTCTTTTAAAGTGTTTACAAAATAATATTCTATTCTTAATTAGTTTTAACATTTTATTAGTTTTTTTAAATATACTCAAATTAAATTCCTTGTAATGATTTTTTTACTTTAAATTGATATGAATACATTTTTATTCTTATAGAGGCATTTTTGGAAAAAAACCGCTTTTCATCATGTTTTGCAAGATTAATATTAAATAAAATTCCATGACTGATATAAATTGAATATTAAAAAATAAACTATATATTTTTAATCAGTAGGTCTATATTTGGTAAATATTTCCACTTTTTTTTAATTATTATGAATAGTAACAATATTAAATATTTATCACCACAGTAAGGATAAATCATGTAATTAAGGTTAAACATAACATGAGAAGGACTAAAGGTCGACCCTAATACCTGACTCTATCCTTTTGGAAGATTATTTTAGGACATTTCCATCCAATTATTCAATATATGTCCACCCGGTGCCATATTTATTTGATTTTGAGCTTTATAAAATTTAAATAATAGACAAAGACAAAAAATTCCACTTCATTGATTTTAAAAACTATAATATTTTTGTGACATAGATATAAAAAATTATTCTTAGTTCAATATTTTCATTTTAAATATAATTTATTTTTTTATCATGGTAATTTATTTATAATTTTTTGTAAGGAAATAATTACCTTAAATGATTATGGAATGATGACACTGTATTTATTCAATTAATAGGAAAATGAAATAGATAATTTTAAAAATAAAAGTAATATTAATTGAATGAATTATTGTGTTCCAAGAATTTTTAAGATCAATATAACATGTTACTAATTCAAAAAATTTCTATATTCAAATTCCATTTCTATGATGTTTTTTCAATGTCAAATTAAATGAATAGTTTTAAAAATAAAAATTATGTTATTTTATAATAAATAATATTTTATTAAATGATTTAAAATTCCAAAATATCCTATCATTGGGAAGTTAATTTGGATATGGTTTAAAATATCATCCATGGTCCATTTATTGTCCAATTTTCCTCTTATTACAACTATCATGGCCCCTAAAAATTAAAAACATTGTTGTCACGATAATTTCCAAAAAAGGCTAACGTGGGTTAAAACAAAGAGGTAAGGGTAAAAAACCAAATATAAGTTTATCTAAATTTTATTAGATGACAATATTTCACCCTTTACTCATATAGTATTCAAATTATATTAGTTTGGATCCCTTTCTTGGTGAAAATTAATCTATATTATTTTTCTATTTTATGAAATTATAAAAGTGCCCCTCCCCTAACTTATAAAATGAGACCTTATATCCTATTTTATTCTCACTTAAAAAGCCTTTTGGTTCATCCAATACCCTATTAAATACATTCCTTAATTCTATTCCCATGTTATAGAGTCCATGGTTTGATTAGAAACCCTTCTTAGGGAAGGAATTTTGTGTAACCCTAGAGAAGTTGTCCTAAGAAGAGGTATTGTTCTTAACTGAGTGTCTTGGTTTTATTTCCTCTTCCACCGCCTTAAAATATTATTCAACCATTATGATAAAATAAAATCTATATCTCTAATATAATTATTTGTTATTATGTTAATGGAATAATCTACATCCATCTCCTCTTCCATCAAAAGGGAAATGAAACCATCATTCGTGTGTACGGTGGACTACCACCTCATGAATCGATGTAATTCATTTTTCATCATTAACTCTCAAGACTATTAATAATGATGTATTTAATGTATATATATAATATTAATGATATATTTATCATTCCTGAAATGTAATATATATTATATTTTCTTAAATTTCTATTCATTGAAGATGATAACGTTGTTCATGCATTAGTATAAATTACCACCTCCACAAAGTTATGTGATTCATTTTCTAGTACCGTATCACATGGATCGTATGTATAAGTTTATATAAAGAAATAATATAATATATTTTATATAAATATAATTTTTTTAAGGTCAAAATAACAATTAAATTATATCAATCATGATCATTGAAAATTAGAATCATTACTCATGCGTACATACAACCTACTTTATCCATGATGGTAACATAGTTCATTTTTCATAACCAAATTTCATTTTTTAAAGTAAAATTGAAGTATAAAAATGATAATTATTTAATTATTATTATTTTTTATATGATTAAATAATAACCTCATTGACCTTAGTCAACCCGTCAATGACATTTTGGACTTACGAGTTGAATATCATCAAAACATATAATATGAACTTTAATGATTATGTAATTGAATATAAAATTATAATAAATAAAAAAATAAAAAATAAAATTTAAAAATTTTATTAATAAATTAAATAATTAATATAATTTTATTATTTGGAAGATAAATAACATACATGATTATTCCGACTCATGATAAGATACTTTCCTTTAAAAAATACTCTTTTATAGTTTCCCTTCTAGCTCTTTTTCTTCCACATCCATGTTGTTCTATTTTTTTGAAGAAACATTTTATATATTCTTTAATTTTTGATAAATTTCATTTTTACCATATTAGAATCTATTAATAATGTTTTTATAAAGGAATGTTTTTATGGTTCTACTTAAGGGACACTTTACTTTAAAAACTATACTTTAAATGTTTTAAATATTTATTTTCTAAATAAATCTTTCTATTACATTTAATTATTCTTAAAATTATTTTATTAATGTATTTATATGGACATAAATGAATTATAAATTTCAATTTATATCTTTTTTGACTTTATTTCAATGGTTCTCAAAAGAAATCTCTTTATATCTTTTATACAGAATGTTATGAATTTATTTACAAAAGATAAAATAAATGTTTTATTTTAACATATACGGTATCAATATATTTTCCCACCACTGAGACCATTATTTTATATATATATTTATTTATAATATTCCAAAATTTCTTAAAATAAAAAACCAATTTCTGTTTTTCAATGCATTTTAAAAAATGATTTTAAAAGAATGGATATTTTGATTTTTGGAAATGTTTTGCTTATGGGTGTGAGGAATCACTCTAAACCACCATTTTCTTTAAGATATTACCATTATATATCTAAATAACTTTATATATCTCATTAATTTAATTTAATTCTTTTAATTATATATATATATACCAAATATATATCTATCTCTTCCTTCCATTAAAGGGGTAATGCATCCATTATGATCATTTCTCAAATGGATTCTTGTAAGATATCTATTTTGATTATGATATGATGAATTATTATACAACCCATTTATTTCCATGGGTAATTATTATTTTTATGACTTATGTTTAATTTCATTTTTTTGGAAAACATAACCATGATCATGTTTCTATGGGTGCACCCAGATTTTTTATGCGTGTTTTCTATATTTCCTAGTTCCCCATGATCTTATTATACCATGTTCTTTATGTTATGAAATCATGTGATTGATCATTAGACTATGTTTATATGAAAGTGTATGCTAAATTTCAAGGGTTAAATGAATATATATATTTTTATTTTTTTTATAAATTTTTTGTGATTGAAAAGGAACTTTTATGAGTTTTATTTTTCTGTTATGATTTCTTATGAAATGTTTATGTAAAGATTTGAAAAAAAAATATTTTCTTTGGTAATAAAATATTCTTTTGATCCTAAAGTTTAATTAAAAAAAATATTATATAAGTGTTTATGAATTAATTGGTTTCTTTATTTTTATATGTCTGTTACTAAGATTTTTATGCTCATCCCACATTTTAAAACATTTTCATAGGGTTTTATGGATGAGTGGGGGTAAGGATGAGGTCAAGATGAAATTTGTAAAGATTTTTCATGAAAGAGAACTTGTTATATCATAAAGGTTTTTTTGTGTGTGGAAAAAATGGATGCTAAGTGTAAGTGTATACTTTTTGATTTCATATTTATTTATGTAAATGTGAAAACCTAATTATCTAACATTGTAGACCATAAAGACCCTAAAATGCAATAAAATGAATTCTTGACTTAAAAATCATGATTATAAAATGTTTAAGGCAAGGAATATATATATTTTATTATAGGAAAGTTTTAGATAATATTGAAAGTTAAGATGTTTTTTTGTGAAGTTAACTTAATAGTTATGGATATCATCATGGGTTTATGAGTTTAAGCTTGATCATAAGAAAAAAGTATTATAAAATCATTTTGCAGATTTATGTGATGGTATTTTAATGTGATTAATGACATTTTAGATATTTTTTATTAGGTTGATGTATATGTAACCCTTAGTTTCCACATGAAGTATTATTTTAGGAAGAAATATCTTTTCATAAAATTAAATGTATTGACAACCTTCAGGGTTTATATGATCTTTGGAGATTAAGGTTATTTTTAAGGATGTTTATCATATTTATGTGGATTTTATATAAATTATATTAATATATTTTTTGTAAAAAGGAAAACTTATCACATCCTGAAAGGTCATCGAGATTGAACCCACAAAAATGGGTGGCTAGGATGCAATGGCTACCACTAGTCTACTTGATGTCTTGGTTTGTAGAACAATACTTTTTAAAATTATGTAAAAGATAAAAATTAAATTTATTTTGGAAAAATATGTTTTATTATATAGATATATATGAGATGTAAATGTGATTTGGTGATTAAGTGGATGATCGTATTTCAAAAGTTCACTATTTTGGGAACTTTATATGATTATGGTAAATATAACAATATGGGATTTTATTTGAGGAATAAAGGTTTAATTGTTATTTGGTAGCGTGTATGTTTTCAATGTGGCTTTAAAGTGGTTCAATTGTTTTATATAAATTATTATAATATCTTTGAGATTATATGATTAGGGAAAAATTTTTTTTGGTATGAGACATTAAGAGTGATTGATGTTATTTAGAGATAAATTTTAAATTTATCTTGGAATAATATGCGATCAAATCATTCTATTATTTTGGATTCATTATTATTCTGGAATATTTTGAAAAATTTCAAGGTTAATTATTTTTCAAATGATCTAAGTTGGACTTTTGGTGTTATTGTTGATTCTTTGGTGATTGATTTTGTATTTCTTCATATAACGGTGTATTCATTTTGAGAATTATCAGGTGCTAAAATTTTTAGTTTTGGTTAATCTATAATGATAATAGGGAGATCATTTTATCCTTTTCTGGATTATGTAATCCGTTTGAAGTTGATTTGAGTAGTCAGGCCTGAAAAATTAATCTCGAATACTTATCTTTTGGAGAAAAAGATAACATTGTGGCAGAAATTGATTAAATAATGAAAATATACTTACCAAGTAAATTTATTTTCTTATGTTATTATTTTATTTAGTAAATAAAATACTCAACTCTAGGAAAAGGTTCTTAAGAAAAAATTATCTTATTACCTTCATTTTCAATGAATCAATGGTCTTTTTCACACTTCAACAGTTTATGGTTTTGTAGCTATTTACTTTATCTTGATCATTAGATTTATTGTGATCAATGATCTATATAACTCTCCATAATTATATAGGGATTATTTTCTATCTCTATGTACATATTTTCACTTCCCTCTAATGTTCTCCTCTTTGAAATCCTAGTTATGTGATGACCATCATATTTCCTTTTCCCTCTTTCCAAAAGGAAATTTTATTAACCCTTTTTAAAATATGAGATTAAAAAAAAGGTATTTTTATATGTCCAACCCTTGATTACCAAGACTTAGTTCAGTTTCATGATTTAAATTTATTAAAGGTAGAAATAATTTAACACCCATGATTCGAAAAAATAAAACTATGTTTGATATCTTATACGTCAAGCAACACCGAGCCTAAATGAACCATGGAATATTATTATTTAAATATGAATTCTATAACCATGAAGTTAAATTGGAGGGTATGAATATTATCAAATTCATATGAAATAAATATAAAGGTCTTTCTTAATATTAATTTATTGATAAATTCTTAGTAAATAATCATTCAATTTTTATTAAAGTTATTTTATTTTCAAAAAATACATTTTCTTGCTTTTCATGACAAAATATTATAATTAATTTCTAGAAATTTTAGAAATTTTATTTGTTAAAAAGGATATAATTTTTGATATCATAATATAAAAATTATCTTATGGTAAAAAATTTAAATTTTTCTGAAAGGATTTATTTTTCGATGAATATTGAAGAAATACAATTTTTTATTGAAAACAATATTTTTTAAATAGTTTAGAAATTCATATTCTATTTTGGATTAGTTTTAAAATTTAATTATTTTATTTTATTAAATATAATTCAATTATAGTCTTTATAATTAATTTTAAACTTGAAATCAGTATAAATTTTTTTTATACTTGAATATGATTTTTTTTTCTGAAAAACTGATTCCTTTTACGTTTTTTGGGTATAAATTTAAAATAAATTATACCACTTATAAATATTGAAGATTGAATATTGAATTAACTTTTTAGAATCTATATTTTCAAATTTCATAATTAGATGCCTTTTAATTTTAGTCATTATGAATATTAACTGTACTAATTATTTATAACCATGGTAAGGGTAAATTGTGTAATTAAGGTTAAAAATAATATAATAAGGAATAAATATTAACCCTAAAATATTACTTTATCCTATCATATGAGTTTATTTTTTCTATTTACATCTAAGTATAGAATATGTGATAATATTGTTCCATATTTCATTGATTTTTACCTTTATAATATTTAACTAAAAGATAAAGACAAAAATAACACTTTATTACTTTTAAAAACTACAATATTTTGTGATAGGGATGACAAAATATTTTTAGTTATAAATATTAAATTTTAAGATAAATTATTATTTTATCATGGTAATTTATTTATAATTTATAGCTATGAAATAATTACCTTAAATTATCATACAATGCTGAGACAATATTTATTCAATTAATAGAAAAATAAAATAAATGATTTAAAAAAATTGAAGTAATATAAATTTAATGAATTATTGTGTTCCATGAATTTTTTATATATACATAATATTTTAGTTATTTTTTAAAGGATTATATTAAAATTCAATTTATGTCATGTGGTTTTAAAAGTCAAATTAATTGAGTAGTTCCTAAAATGGAATTAAAGATACCTTATAATAAATTATATTTTATTAAAATATTTAAAATTCATAAATATAATATATTTAGATAATCTATTAGAATATGGTTTAAAATATAAACCATGGTCCATTTGTTTACCAATTTTCCTTTTATAGTAACTATATCAACCCTTAAAGCATAAAAAATTGTTATCATGGTAATTATCAAAAAGGATTAATGTGGGTTAAAACAAAGAGATAAGGGTAAAACCATAATCTAAACTTTTATAAATTTAAATTTTATAATATTATTTTTACCCATAGTCATCATACATTTTAATTATTTCTGTTTGGGTCATTTTTTCTATAAATAATAATTTATATTAAATTAATATTTGAGGAAATTTAAAAAGTGCCCCTCCCCATAGTTATAAATGGGCACCCCAATCCTCTTTTATTTACACTCAAAAATCCATTTGGTTTAGAAAATCCCTAACCACACCCCTTCCTTAATTTGACTCCCATTTCCTATAGTACTTGGTTTTATTTTCAAACCCTCTTAGGATGGCTTTTGGTGTAAACCTAAAGTGGTTGTCCAAAGAAGTGATATCATTATTAACTGAGCATATTTATTTTATTTCTTCTTCCACCACCTTAAAAATACTATTAAAATAGGATGATATAATAAAATTAGTTTATACCATATACTAATATGTTAATATGTTAATGGAATAACCTCCATCCATCTTCTCTTCTATTAAATGGGAAATGAAATCATTATTTGTATGTACGGAGGACTACCACCTCATGAAATGATGTAATTATTTTTTCCTTCATCACCTCTCATAGATTTTTTTGATGATGTAATTAATATATATATATATATATGATATTCATGACATATTTATCATTCCACTACTAGTCCCCAAAATGTCTCCTCAAACTTGTGGTTCATCCATAGTACATTAACTAGGTGAGTTGTGTTGTTTAATATAAAATTGTCTCTACATTCAATGATCTTCACTGGCTACCCCTCATACGAAATATCATTCTACAGAGGTACCACTATAGGATTTAGTATATATTAGGGGTCCAATATGTAATTACTTAAGAGGTATTTGTGGAACACATCATTTATATGAGATATGTTAGGTGGGAGTGCTAGTAAATAGGACACATATTCGATGCGATCAAGGATATTAAAGTGGATAAAGTAACTATGACTAAAATTTTTATTCTTCTGAGACCTCATGAAATTTTTCTATAGTGATATATGAAGTAATAGTTTATCTAGTATTTCAAACTATAGGCCTTTTCAATGATTTTAGGCGTAGCTTTCCTCTCAACTTTTTGTGGATTTCATATGAAACTGAATGGTTTGGACCTTCTATGTCAACTCTTAGATAAGATATAGTCCCATCAACTTCCTCTCTCCAACATTATCCCAACAATTTGGAGTTTGACACCTCTTCCCATACATAACCTCATAAGATTCTATTTGAATGCTATAATGGAATTTTTTTATATGAGAAATTCATTAGGGGAAGGTACTAATACTAACAACCTTGTAAATCCATTAAATATGATCTCATAATATCCTCTAGAGTTTGAATAGTTTTTTTTTATATTGACCATATTTTTTTGGGGGATAATCCATTCTGAAACTCAGATCTATATCCAATGTTTTCTAAAGGCTTCTTCAGAACCTTAGGGTAAACATTAGAACTTGATCAAATACAATGGAGAGTGGAACCCCTTACAGTCTTTTAATTTCTCTGATGTATATCTTGGAAATTTTGTTAAGAGTGAAGACGTTCTTGATAATAATGAAATGTGCTAACTTTATATAGACATCAACTATAACACAAGTGGATTTATTTCCTTTAGATATCCCAAGGAGTCCAATGATGAAATCCATCATTATTTCATCCCATATCCTTAATGGTATGGAAAATGGTTACATTATACCCTAATACTTCTATCATTATGCCTTGAATAGTTGGTTTACAAGGCATTGAGATATGAATTCTTCGATTTCCCTTTTAATGTTATCACACTTGATGTTTTTCTTCATATCTCTATTCATCTTTGTACTTATTGAATGAATATAGAAGGGTGATTTATGTTCATTATCCATAAGTTCCCTCTTCCTTTCTGGTTTTTATGGGACACATATCCACGTACCAAACCATATAACTCCATCATTATCATAGACGAACTACATAATATTTTCTACCTTTATCAATATCTCCTTATAGTTTTCTTGGCCTACTTGATCCTTAAAAAATGGATGGTTGAGTAGTTATTTGAGTAAGATAGGATACAATTTCTTTTATGATTCCCATTTCCATCAATTTTACATCCAAGAAGATTGGATACCTTTCAATTGTCATCATGGATAGGGTTATGGGATCCTTTGTAGTCATATAATTTTCCAATTTATTCAAATATATAGGAAGTAAACAGAGTGAATTTTCCTAATAAATGATCATATATAACCAAAATCATTGGTATATATTGACCTCCTTTTGGGTGAATATATATTTGAGGCTATTATTATTTATATATATGTCACACTTCACACTATATATATAATTTCACTAAATATTTAATGTGAAGATCACAACATCCAATTATATATCTTGTTTTGGGTAGTTCTATTCATTTATCTTTAATTTTGAGTGGGGAATAAGCTATCAGATTGTATTTTTGAATGAGTACACAACCCAATCCATTTTAGATGCATCATTATAGATCACAAATCCTTCCCCACTAGTGGCTAATGAGATCACATGTGTAGTGATTATACTCTTCTTTAACTATTTAAATCTCTCTTTAGTTTCATCAATATAGTAAAAATTTACTCCATTCAGAGTTATTTTGGTTAGTGAGATTGAAAATTGTGATTAGTTCATCACAACTCAATGATAATGACCATATAATCCAAGGAAACTATATATATCCATCATATACATTAGTCTAAGCCATTATTCAATTTCCTACTTCTTAGAAGGATCCACATATATCTCTTTTTTGGTGATAACATGCCCACGAAATTTTACTTTATATATATATAAAATTCATTTAATTTACTTCACACATAACTTTTTTCCTTTGCAAGATCATTAGTATGACATCCAAACACTCTTTTTTCTCCTTCATTTTGGACTAGATTAGAACATCTTCGATATAGACTACCAAAAAATTTTCAAGGCAATCCTAAAATATGTTATTCATTAATTCCATGAATATAGTTATAGAATTAGTGAGTGTAGCATCATAATTTTTACAATAATCATAAATCCCTTTTATGATAAATTATTAAGTGAAAAAATGATTTATTAGCGAAAAGTAGAGTTTTTTAGTTAAACGCATCACATAAGGGTAAACGCCCAATTAATACTCTAGAATATTAGATTAAATATTTTCCGAGTTAAACACTGAGTAAGTATGAGTTTTGAGGTCTAAAAATCCTTGGCAGAGACAAAATAAAATATTAAATATATTATTTTAAGCATGAACAAGTTATTCAAAATAATTGAATAACTCCAAAATGGTGTGTTATATGATAGATATAAGACCATTGATAGGTCCTAAACACAGTGTTTACCCTAATGGGGTATAAAATTTATAGATGTTGGACAGTTGAACACCTCTCTCATGAAAATAACCTGTTTTATTTTAATTAATTATTATTCCATTTTTTAATGAATAAACCATTAATAACTCTCAAACGGTTCATCGTTTGAGAAATCCGAGACCACCATTGTGTTTGGAATAGAGTGTGTACCCTAGATAGGGTATAACTTTCATGATAAATGGGTGTTTGATCAGGTAACCCACTAAATTTAGTTATTTAATATTTGAATTAAATTTATTACGAATTTAATTAAATCAAAATTCTATTTTATTTATCTACATCATATTCTTCAACCTTGCAACACATTCATCTATTATTGGCGGAGCACCCACACCAAAACCTTCAATTTCGGTCCACTTCTTACATGGTTAATTTAGTAACGTCATTAATGGGTATAACTAAATGGTTTATAATCAATTTTGGGTAGAACCGATTATTGATTTGCGGTTTCGGTGAAACAAGAGGATGAAAACACATTGCAGTTTCACCTATAAAAAAATCCTTATAGATTGGTTCTAGGTAAATTCCATTGAAATTAAAAATCCTAGAAACCTATTTAAATGTGATCTTATGTTCCTTGGAAGGAAGAACTGGGCAATCATAGGTCTCCCCTCATCTTTGGTACGCCACACACAACAGTAGGTTCTTCTTTTCCTTTTTTCTTATTTTGCTTTTTTTCTTTCTCTATCATGTATTTCAATGAGAAAAAAGAGTTAAACAAGAAAAATAATAAATAGAGAAAAAGTTTATGTTGAATAAAATGATATCATAAATTTATCAAATGATGGTTTTAAATTATTTAATGGAAATTTAATTTATTAGCGTAAGCGATAAATTTAAAATTTTGAAATCATATTTATCATCACTTTTAATTATGCAATGAAGATAATTATCATCGTATATGTTTTAAAAATGATAAAATGATAATTTAAATTATCAATGAATATGAAAAATGTTTTATCATTTTATGAGATGTTTTAAAAATGATAAAATGATAATTTAAATTATCAAGGAATATGAAAATTGTTTATCATTTTATGTAATGTTTAAAAAGGTTAAAGTGATAATTAAAATTTATCAGCACATGTGATAAATTTAAGGATGAATTGATAATTATTAGAGAAAGGGAACGAATTATCACATGTGATTTTTTATCTATTTTTATATAAAATGAATGTTATGATTCTAGGAAAACCTCTGCTGAACCTCAAGCACCTACGTGTTGACAGTTTGAGACTTCGACATGCCAGTCTAACATCAGGAAAAACTACGAGAGGTTTTCCCCAACTATTAAGGTAGGAAGTTCCTTAAACTTTTGGGATTGTTTAAAAATTATTATAATTAATACTATGATAATACATGTTTAATGACCATTCTAGATAGTGAATTCATGTGGGTATGTGTATAGCCCCGAAAACTCTATATTACGCTTAATGCCATGAGTACTTGTAGCTGTTTATTCACATTTATTGTGTGATTATGTGGACATTGTGTGATACTTACTCATGATGATGTGTTATTCTTTCATATATATATATATATATATATATCTTATTATGCTATGTAAACTTTGTGGTTTTGTTCTTAGAGCCAAGAGAGGTAGACTGTCAACTTGCATTATCCTTTGAAGGAGGGATGCACATGACTGCTAACGAGGGTCCAATGCATGGGGTAGGCACATGACGATACCTAGGGGAACCCATGTAGTGGAACATTGTGACTTATGTTATCATCTAGAGGGGGGTTGCACATTATTGACGACAAGGGTCCAATATAAGAGGAAGGCACATGATGATTCCTTGGGATGCGCCTGTATGACAATGAGGGATACAATGATGCCTTGGGAGTATCTTGTAATGGACCATCTCATCTTGTGTTATCCTTTAAAGGAGGAATGTGCATGACTGACAATGAGGGTTCAATTCACGATAAGGGAATATTATTATTCTTTGGGATGCACTCAATAAAGAGGGGACATATTAGCTGCTGATCCCTAGTATGTCTTCTTGATGGTGTGCTTCGATAACTAAGGGACACGATTAGATCTCGGTCCTCAGTACGTCAACTCAATGATTAAGTTAAGATGATTATATCTCATTTCCCATGAACATAAAAAGACACATATAATATTATAGAGCATTGATATTGTCACACGATGACATCGAGAAACATGATTCATTAGCCTAATGGCTAATTATTGATTCATCTGATACTGTGGTTATCCATTATGGACTAGAGCCGAAGAAGGTACAGACGGGGGTTGTGGTAGCTTGGTTAGGGCACAACCACTTGGTTTTGGATTGTGTTTGTGCTAAACATTATTTATTATGGAACACCTTTGTATTTTGAGCACATCAGGTTGAGGATGCATTGGTGGTGTCCTATCGAGTCTTGTACTCACACCCTAGTTGGGAATTTTGGTGCTCTTGTAGATTTCATGACCAAAGATCTGATGAAGGGAAAGGGTCCTATGACAGACAGTTCAAAAGTGGATTATGGAGCTGGAGTAGACCGAGACAAGTTCCAGAGAACTCTACAGATGATTGTTTATTTACTTTCTAGTTTTTTCTTCTTCTTACTCGGGTTTGCTTTCCACTTTGGGAGATGTTACATTGTATATATTCCATCTTTACATTTATCTATTTTAATCTGATTATCTATATTGTTTTTGTTTATTATTGATCCTATAACTTGATATGGAGGGTATATCCTCTCAAAATTTCAACTTGGGACCCTCACTACTAGTCGACAACCTCTTGCGTACGGGGATGCACACATGAGGTAATGTAGAATTCCAACTCAGACTCGGTGATTCGGGTCCGTATGTTTCAAAATGGTATTATAGGATCATATTTTTACTAACTTGTTTCTCCTATTTGTCTAGGGTTGGGACAGGTTAGACAAGATCTTGGATGGTTAGGTCTCGGATAGGGGAACTATGTCAGTGCCTGGACTGCACTACATAGTGGACCTTTGAGTTTCCATAAAGAGGGAAATTTATGATCTTTTGTTACTATTGATTCACATTGGGTGACACACATGATGATATATGTGATTTATGAGATTTTGTGTGTGTTCATGAATCATGAATAAGCACATAGGTTCACATGCCATATATAAACCCGTTGCTGTACTGCATAGTAGTTCATTAATTAAATTCCTTGATTTGTACTATCTTTTCGAGATAGTTTATTCTATGTGATATATCCGTGTTGCCTTGTTGTGTGATATATCTTTATTTTCATTAATTAGTTGAATAGAGAATGCTGTTGTGTTAGTATATATATGATTATTATGACTAACATGTAGAGATGAAAACATGGGTTAGTGCTAGAAGGGGATACCTTTGGTTATTGGTAGAATCCTAGGAAAACCTTGTTTGATCCCATAGACTATTAGGAAAACCTTGTGTGATCTCATAGACTAATCTGGGGTTTTCCTGAAGAATTTGTTTTTCAAAGTTTTTTTTCTTAAAATTATAAGGGATGTCCCTCAAAACATTTGATGGGACCACCAGTTGTGGTAGACTAGGAGCTCATGAAGTTAGAAAAAGGTTCTATGATTTTCTCTACATACTCAGTACTTTTTAGAGAGTTACTTCATTTATTCTTTAGTTAGCTAGGAACGAGGTGTAGAAGGATTGGAATTTCAAGGTAGGCCTTCAAATAAAGCTTAGATTCCAGGTTAGGGGTTTTTACTTAACAATGTATACACAGGTATTCTGAAAGGCCATGACCTCTGAAAAGGGACTGGAGGAGGATAGGACAATAGACTTACTTACAACCCATAGAGAGCCAGTGACTAAGTTTTCTCATACTGTTATATGAATCCCTTCACATGTAGAAAGAGAAAGGCAGTGAAGGAGCGATATAGTGATGGAAAATTTGGTCATAATTGAAATTTTCTGGCAAGTGCTATAATTGTGGGCACCAGGGACATTATAACATCACTTATATGATGCCAACAATAGAATTCCACTAGTGTGGAAAGCTTGGCCACTTTCGACACTTTTTCTCAAGGGTTCCCAGAGGAGTTCCTATAAGGCCATGATAGGCTGGGAATGAAGAAATCTAATAGAGGATAAAAACTCTCCTAACAACGACGACTTGGGAAAGGAAAGAGAATGATCATGGAGTTAAGGCAGACAATGTCTATGCAATGGACCTAACACTAGCTGATAGTAATGATGATCTTGTTTTTGTATGAGGTATGGTTTAAATCATGTCCTTTTTATCTTCTTCCTTGTTTAATACTGTTGTTTTCCCTAAATTTGTGAGCCATGTGTAGACTTGATTTACCAATAGAATTATGCTTCCCTAATATGTCGTCAAATGATGACACAAGACCTTAGTATATTAGAGGAAGATGGTCAATAATTATTTTTCTAAGAGGATGATAAGGGAATTACTTAGTGGATAAGGGTAGTGGTGTACCATCTAGGCCTCCCTTCTCGCTATCTAAGTATGTACGATGTGTTCTATGTGTCACAACCCCATAGGTGCATACCCGACCCTGTATGTGTCACATATTGTGAGGATATTGGGTTGGGGATTGATGCATATTGTGAGTAGAGTTAGTGTGGAACATATTTTTATGTGAGGAGGCATTGAGAAGAAAACTGACACTACTAGTCCAGATTCAGATAAAACATGGACGAATTTAGGAAGAGACAAGAGAACGTGTGTCTGATATTTGAACTTAGTGGTATTATTTGTTCAAGTAAGACCACTAAAGATACTTCTAGAGGAGGGTAAACTGATATAGGGGGATAATTGTAACATACTTATTTTTAAAATAATAATAAATCCCTATTATGATAAATTATTTAGTGAAAAAATGATTTATCAGTGAAAAGTTGTGTTTTTTAGTTAAAATCATCATGGAAGGGTAAAAAACCCAATTAATACTATAGAATATTAGATTAAATATTTTCTGAGTTAAACACTAAATAAGTATAAGTTCCAAGGTCTGCAAATCCTTAGTGGAGATAGAATAAAATATTAAATATATAATTTTAAGCATGAAAAAATTATTCAAAATAATTGAATAACTCCAAAAAAGTGCATTGTATAATAAATTTGTGACCAACAATAGGATGGAACCCAATGTTTACCCTAGGAAGGGTATAACATATGTAGGGGCTGAAAATTTGAATTCCTCTCTCATGAAAATTATCCTTTTTATTTTAATTAATTATTTATTCCATTTTTTAATTCATAAATCATTAATATCACTCAAAGGGTCCATCGTTTGAGAAATGTGAGACCACTATTGTGCTCCGAACGGGGTGTTTACCCTAGATAGGGTATAAATTTCATGAGAAATGGGTGTTTTATTAGGTCACCCACTAAATTTAGTTATTTAACTTTTGTATTAAATTTATTACGAATTTATTTAAATAAAATGCATTTTTATTTATCTAAATCGTCTTCTTCAACCTTACAATGCATTCCTCCTTTGTTGATGGATCACCCCCACCAAAACCTTCAATTTAGGTCCACTTATTACCCAGTTAATTTAGTAATGTCATTAATGGGTAAAACAAAATGGTTATTAATCAATTTTGAGTAGATCTGATTATTGATTTGTAGTTTCGGTGAACCATGTGGATGAACACACGTTTCAGTTTCTCCTATATAAACAATCCTTCTATATTGGTTCTAAGTAAATTCCATTGAATTTGAAAATCCAAGAAACTTGTTTAGATGTGATCTTATGTTCTTTGGAAGGATGAATCGGGTGATTAGAGGTCTCCCCTCATCTTTGGTGTGCCACACACAACAGTAGGTTCTTCTTTTCCTTTTTTTCTCATTTTTATTTTTTTCTTTCTCTCTTATACATTTGAGAAAAAAATAGTTAAATAAGAAAAATAATAAATATAGAATAAGTTGATGTGGAATAAAATGATAACCATGAATTTATCAATCGATGGTTTTAAATGATTTATTGGAAATTTAATTTATTAGCGTAAGTGATAAATTTAAAATCTTGAAATCATATTTATCATCACTTTTAATTATCCAATGAAGATAATTATCATCGCATATGTTTTAAAAATGATAAAATGATAATTTAAATTATCAATTCATATGAAAAATATTTATCATTTTATGTGATGTTTTAAAAATGATAAAATGATAATATAAATTATCAACATAAATGAATTTTTTTTATCATTTTATGTGATGTTTAAAAAGGTTAAAGTGATAATTAAAATTTATCAGTGCATGAGATAAATTTAAGAATAAATTGGGAATTATTCGAGAAATAGAAATAATTATCACATGTGATATTTTATCTCTTTTGATATAAAATGAATTTTATTATTATAGTAAAACCTCTGCTAAAACTTAAGCACCGATGTGCAGATAGCTTGAGACTTCGACGTGCCACTCTAATGCTAGGAAAAACTTTGAGAGGTTTTCCCAACTGTTGAGGTAGGAAGTTCCTTATCCTTTTGGGATTTTTTACAAATTATTTTCATAAATATAATGTACATATATGTTTAATGATCAAGATAGATAGTGAATTCATGTGGGTATGTGTGTATCCTTAAAAACTCTATATTACACTTGATTCCATGAGTACTTGTAGCTTTTTATTCACATTTTTTGTGTGATTACATAGACATCGTGTGCTACTTACTCATAATTATGTGTTATTATTTCACACACACACACACATATATATATATATATATTTATGTTATGTATACCTTGTGGTTTTGTTCTTAGATCCAAGAGAGGTCAACCATCAACTTGTGTCATCCTTTGGAGGAGGGATGAACATGAATGAAGACGAGGGTCCAATACATTGGGTAGGTACATGGAGATGCCTAGGGGAAGCTATGTAGTAGACCATTGAGACTTGTATTATCTTATATAGGGGGGATGAAAATGATTGACAACAGGGGTCCAGTATATGAGGAAGGTGCATGACGATGCATTGGGATTCACCTGTCTGACAATGAGGGATAGGATGATGCCTTGGGAGTATCGTGTAATGGACCATCATGAATTATGTTATCCTTTGGAGGAGGGATGCACATGACTGACGATAAGGGTTCAATTCATGAGAAGGTAATACGATGATTCCTTGGGATGCACTCAATGGAGAGGGAACTGATTAGCTCTCAGTTCCTAGTATGTCTTCTCGACGGTGTGTTTTGATGAATAAGGGACACGATTAGATCTCGATCCTTAGTATGTCAACTCAACGATTAAGGTAAGTTGATTAGATATCATTTCCCTTGAACATATAGAGAAACATATCTTCTTACAGATCATTGATACTGTCACACGACGATGCCGAGAAACATGATTCATTAGCCTAATGGATAATCATTGATTCATATGACACCGTGGTTATCCATTCTGATATAGAGCTGAAGTAGGTGTGACTAGGGGTTGTGGTAGCTTGGTTAGAACACAACCACTCTATTTTTGATTTTGTGTTTACTACGCATTATTTATTATGGAATACACTTTTATTTTGAGCACATTATATTGAGGACTCATTGGTGGTGTCCTACTGAGTCTTTTACTCACACCCTACTTGGGAATTTCAGTGAGCTTATAGATTTTGTGACCAGAGATCCGATGAAGGGAAAGGACCTTATGGCGGATGGTTGAGAAGTGGATCATGGAGCTGGAGTGAAATGAGACAGGCATCATAGAACTCCCCAGATGATTTTTTATTTACTTTCTAGTTTTTTCTTCTACTTACTTGGATTTTCTTTCCACTTTGGAAGCTCCTACACTATATATATTCCATCTTTACATTTCTACATTTTACTCTGATTATCTATATTTTTGTTTTTGATTATTGATCCTATGACTCAATATAGAGGGTATAGTCTCTCCAAAGTTCCACTTGAGACCCTCACTATTAGTTGAAAACCTCTTGTATATGGGGAGACGCACATGAGGTCATGTATAATTTTAGCTCAGACCTAGTGATTCGGGTCAAGATTTTACAGTAAGTCCAAATAAAATAACTATGAACAAGTAGTTCCTATACCTTGTGCAAAAGGTAGTCTTGGATATATCTTCCTTCCTCAACTTTACTTATAATATCATGATTGAAGACCCACTTTAAAGATTTATTTGGATCCAAATAGATGATCAACAAATTCATCAATCTGAGGTAGATGATACTAGTTCTTTATCATGATCTTATTAAACTAAATATAATCAATGCATACATCAACTATCCCATCTAACTTCTTGAAAAAAAGGACTAGTGTACCCTATAGTAAATCACATGGGAAAATAAAACCTTTATCCATATTATATTGTAGTTCCTTCTTCAGTTATTAATGTTAAACAATGTCTATTATATATGAAGTCTTTGATAACGAAAAATCCATGTGAACAAGTTTAATTGATAACTCAGACTCTTGGCTTGGAGAAACACCTGAAAATTATTTGGGAAACACATCAACATATTCTCTTACAATGTGCATGTAATCAAGGATGATATTTTCCTTGTTCTTAATCATCTAAGCTAGATACACTTTCTGATAAATAAAAAATATCCATTTTTGAGATAATGATTACAATAGACATTCATCATTCTCCTCGCACTTGTATAGAATCGGAGGGCGATTCATGATGCAGAGGGTTATTTATTTAACCCCATGATATTTTAAAAGAAGAAAAATATATTGGATTTTATACATGATACACAACACCAAGACTAAAGAAACCATGAAATGATATTATTTAAATATTACCATTATAACCTAGTGGTTAAATTAGTGGGTATGAATAAGATTAAATACTTTAGAAAATATAATAGTCCCACTCAATTTAAATGTATTGATAAATTCATAGTAAATAATCACTCAAATTTTAGTAAAGTCATTTTATTCTTTAAAAATCTATTTTCTCTAAAAATTATTTTTAATACCTTTTGTAAGAAAATAATATAATTGATTTTTTTCACTTTTAGAAAATTTATTTTGCACAAACCTACCTTCAAAAGGACAGGGCCTAGAAACTAGTGCCGAGTAGCCAAATCTCATGCATGGGAGGCCTTAGACAAAACACTTTTATACACGAACACATATCCAAATACCCATAAAATATAGAATAGTAAAGTAAAAATAATATCACAATGATTTCATAACATATATGCCACATCAAAATATGAGAAAGTACTAGAAAACATAAAATTGGACTAATAAAAGACCACCAAAATAGACAAAAGAGTTTATCCTTCTTAAAAGGATGGGACTGTATTTGAATGCAACATCGGTTCCAATAATCGTCAGTCTAGATCAATATGTTCTACCTATTTCTTGTCCTCTTAAGACACCATCAGAAGACATTCCATCTTTATAAGACATGAAATGTGTGATAAAAGATTGTGTAGGGGTGAGTGTAGAAATACCTAGTTAGATACTCTAAAATAACCAATTATAAAAATCAAAATAGTAGTTAGTTTAGCATCACTAGGTATGCCAATCAGAATATGAGACATAGCTATAAGAATCATAAAAACATATAGAAACTCATAATAGATTTTTGGTGTCAAAAATTTCTCAACCATACTACCATACACATGTTTTTTCTTGAAGCTTTATGAAAATTACCATCCAGGAGAACTCTCTCCATGGGATATGTTGTAACTGGTGGAGCTCCTCTGAGAGTCCATTCTCATCGATCCTTTCTTAAGAAGTATTCACTGGATCTTTGAATATCTCGATACAAAGATAGATGATGACACCCTAGGGTCATGTAGGACACCATAAACTAAATATATAATAAACCTCTATATAGGGGATCATACACCTTCTTAAGTTATTCATGAGGATTCAATAGACCCCACATAGGGATGATGATGTGATAATAGATCTCACCTTGGTCTCACGAAGAGATTACAAAACCTATATCTGAGACTAAAATAGTAAAGGTGATCACAATCTTATACTTAAGGACATAATTCCACACTATACCCTAAAAGGGATGGGCCAAGGGAAAACAATCAATCGATACTAGTCCAAACTAAAGAGATAAAGGGCCACAACATGTCTTGGAAAAAGTAAGCGTCATGTACTGGGGGTAAACATCATGTCTTGCCTTCCATGGGTGTACCTATGCCTTGTAATCTCACACGATATGTACTTAAAAAAATACACAACATGTTCTCTTTGGATCCACAATGTGTAGGGGTAGTTTTGAAACTCAGAGTGCCACTAGGTAGTTCCTATGTACATTCGGACATGTTCATGTATGTCTGGTCATGCTTGTGTAATTGGCTGTGTCTGAGTATTGGGTCATGCCCATTTACTCTACTCATGCCCATGTGCCTGACTATATTCATTATTGTGTAACCTTAGGGTATACACTGTGATTGCAGCACCAAATCACATGGTGTATGATATCTTTCTCTTCATGTAAACCCTTTCAAAACATAAGGGGGGATTCATAGTGTTTGTTCTTTAGTCTACATGCAATGTAGTCAGAAATTTCCTAGAAATACTAGGTTTTTATACACGTCTCACTCATGCCTACATCATCACTGGATCCACTTCCAACCAAGAAGATAATTGCAGTTTGGGTGTTGAATGAATCTTTTGATCACCAATGGTTAGATTTTGACCAATGATTTAGTTGGAAATCAGTTCCCACTGAATCGTGTCATCACTGCATGAAAAAACCGCAATGGGAATCCCAAATATGAACTTGACCTATATCCAATTACCTTCTATTTTCATCACACCTCATTTTCTCCATCAATAATGAACCTAAAATCATATAATCGATCCATTGTATTGAAGAATAGTCATGTAATGATCAAATACAAATTATTAATAAAACCAATAGAAAAAAAGGATTATCGGTGATAAACTTGTAAAGAAACTGGGAATAAAGGAACAAAAAAATGGAAAAAGAAAACTAGGATTTTTTTTAGGTTGGCCTCATTTTTTTCCATTAGAATGATAAATGATGAACCATGAAATAAATTAAACATTTCCCAATTCTGGAAAGTTAAAACCAATTCTGAAAACACCAGTGACCCATGTATCAATCTATTGGAGAATTTGATTCACCTTCATCATGGGAATAATCAATAGGGAAATAAATCATGAAAATAAAACTCCCTACCATCATTTTGGATCAATCATTAGTTAATAATGGTCTCATGTCATCATTGTTGGAGAGATCCAAAAACTCCATTGGTGAAAATGATACTCGATCCTTTGTCATTTTCTAGGATCTTATCTAATAGTTCCTCTCAATCTTAGGGTTATGCAGATAACCACAAGGATTTGGAATAACTTTATATTTATATAGGATATTAGGTTAGGATTTTAATTAGAAAATTAAAAAAATATATTTAATTTATTTAATTATTTCATCTGTGGTGGCCCACAAGCTAGACCCCCGACGTCGATAAAGATTATGGCATGCCTATAGTTAACCCACATTCCTGATTCAGAGATGGTCTCATATTTCTGACCCGAGACTCTATTTTGGATTTATTCCATTATTTTACAAAAATGACACACATGTGATATTAATATATTTTAAATTTATGTAAAATCATTATCGAGTCCAGAGATATATTATTCCACTTCAACATTGGAACCTCAAGGGGTTAAGCTAAACCCACTGGAATATGGTGCTCAACCTTCACCTACTGACAAGTGAAGCATCAATAGAAAAACTCTGCTACACACTTTTTCATACCTGGATAACATAACTGATGCTAAAGGTCCTGGTACATCTTTTCTACTATTGGAAATACCACCAAGGGGGATGTATGAAGCTCCATCAGAACCTTATTATGCAACTGCATTGGAACAATCATCCATCCTATGAAAAGGATGATGTTCTCTCCACCTTCAGAAAATCAATCAGGAGTATGTCATGTAGATATCTAGGTATGTAAATTCTCATTTTAGGTATCTCCATGTTGTTCCTCCCTAACATGATGTAGAAGTATTGGGCTAACAACCATCGACTGGATGTAAGATACACCATCCTCGTCTATTAAGGACAACTACAAGGAGGTTAACTTCTCTAACACCGATATCATAAATTTTAAAGAAGATAACCTACTAAGAGTGTTTTCCACCACGTTCTCCTTTCTAGGACAACAAAATATCTCAAAGTCATAATTCTGTAGGAACTCGAGTCATCTCCCTTGTCTTAGGTTATGATACTTCTATGAGAAGATA
This sequence comes from Viscum album, assembly GCA_963277665.1. Classification (NCBI taxonomy): domain Eukaryota; kingdom Viridiplantae; phylum Streptophyta; class Magnoliopsida; order Santalales; family Viscaceae; genus Viscum; species Viscum album. Next base: position 597,280,633 of record OY728132.1, on the reverse strand, counting down.
TACTTGGGATTTTTATGGTCTGAATAGATGATAAATCACTCACCCATATGTTTGTATCACCAAATATTTAGATAAAAGAATAATGATACCACATCAAGATCATGTGTATAATAGTTTTAATAATGTTCTCTCAACTATTAGGAACCATAGGCAATCAACACCTTCCTTTTCATTAGAACAGAAACAAGTTCAGTTCCTAAGACATCGTAGAACACTATAAACTCAACACCCTCATTTGGTAGTCTCAAGATAGGGTCACTCATCAGCCTCTTCCATAAATCCTAAAAATCCTACTAGAACCATTTCATCCACACAAAGGTTCCCCCTTATATGTCATTGTATTCAAGGGTGCCTATATCCTAGATAAATCAATCATAGATATCATGTAATAGCCTTCCAACCTAGTGAATCTCAACACTTATGTCATGCTCATGGGTGGAACCCATGCTAAAACTTCCTTAACCTTTTATGGGTCCACTGATACACCCTCTACTAAGATAAAATGTTTGATAAATTGGAACTCTTGAATATATAACTAATAGTTTTAGTACCTCTCATAAAGCTGGTTCTCCTGGAGTTAGTCTAGGACTATCCTCAAATTTCTCACATGATCCTCCTCAGATGCTGAGTACACAAGGATATCATGGAAAAAGAATACTATGAACCATTATAAAAAAGGATAAAATATTTGTCTCATGATTCCTATGAACACCATTGGGAAATTATTCATACCGAAAGGAATAACCATGTAATCATAATGACTGTAGAGATATTGAAATCTTATCTTCGATATATCCACATCTCATATTCAGAGATGGTGATAACTTGATCTGAGGTATATCTTCGAGAACTATCTCACACCTATCAGCTGGTTAAAGTGTTCATAGATCCTAGATAGTGGATACTAATTCTTTATGGTCACATAGCTCAGGATAAGGTAATCACTGCACAACCTCATGCCCCTATATGTCTTCTTAGTAAACAACATTGTGGATGCCTAGGTTGACACACTGGTTCTGATAAATCCCTTACTCTGGAAGTCCTATAATTACTCCTTAAACTCGTGAAAATTTGTGGGATACATTTGATACAATGGAGTAGATATTAGGGTTATATTGGGTGAAATTATATACAAAATTTTATCTCTTTATGGGGATCTAATCTTTGTGTATCCTCAGGAAATACATCCTCATAATATGCCTCTACTTCAAAAAACTGAAATCCCATAACATCCACTTCTCGAAGGGTAATACTATCCAAATAGTGATCAATATAATTTATTATACTATGTATGATCCCATCCTATCCTACATGGGTTTCCTTTTCACCCAAAAAGTAAAAACACATCCCATCACCATGGATGAATTGCATCCTATGCCTGAAATTGTTAATCTAGGCATGAACCATGGATATCCATTCAATACCTAAGATGATGTTATAAGGACTAATCACTACTATTAAGAGATACTATAAGAAGACATATCCTCTGAGCATTAGGTATCACTATCAATTTAAGTGTGTGATCACATAAACCCCCTCAGTATAAATCTCCAATCACAATTGTAGAGCCAAGGGATTAACTAGAATCTCTAAGTCCTGAATAAGAGAAGTGGAAAGAAAAGTTTAGATCATAGTCATGTATATTAGTATTTCATTTAAAGTAGATAAGATACAGATCATACCTCTAATCCTATAGATATCCTTGGGGTCTAAGGCCTCCATGGCCTACAACTATCCTCATCCATGACCACCAGCTCCTGGAGCATGGAATAGACCATCTATGGGTGTTGGTGGAAACAATTCAAAACATATTCTACTAAAAGATACTATTACTACTCCTCTACCATGTCCAATATGATAAATATATCCTTTATCTTATTACTACCTCTTCCAGGGCAGTCCATCAACCATCTCTATGTCAATTTTATGATGTGTCAGACAATTCCATATGTGGTGTCCCCAATTATCACAATAGAAACACCGCCCCATTGTAAGATGAATAAAACCAACATGAGAGACCCAATCCATATAACCTATGTATTGGGACCATATTTTTAAGAATACCATACACACATATCATTGTGTTTTCTATTATCTACCAGCTACCGATATCTTAGCTCATGTATTCCCACTACTAGAACCAACTGTCACTATCTTATCACCTAGAAAGCTCTCAAATACTAAGGCTCACTCAATCACTCTAGAATAGGTGTGAATGGAAAGATATATCACATAATCCATGATATATTAGTGTACATGACCACTCAAAATTCAATGCTAAGAAAAATGGATCTCAAACAATATGCATAGAGTATCAAGAGAGGTTAGTGAACCTTGGTGAATACTACGAAATTGTCTAGCAAACCAGCTGTAACTATAATAGCTCTTCAATGTGAACTGATCACAAAATGGATGGATAAAATAATCATTGAAGAGGTGATAAAAATATGACCTAGGTAGGTTCATCTCATTGCATTTCTAAATCATAAGACTCCACCATCTCCTAGTGGATCCCTAAAGAAGAATCTCCAGTAGGGAAACCATCTGATATGTATGGTTCCTCACAAGATGAAAATATCCGGTAACTACCTAAAGATAGTCCTCATTTTCCTAGGGGTATAGATCAACATGAAACCTACAAGTTCACTTCCTATGAAACTCATTGAGTGCATTCAATCTATATACATTCTCAGCCAGTACAACTGACGCAACCTGCTACTCAATAGGTGGTGGAAAAATAGGAAAACCACATAGAGGTACCACATCCTATACATGACCCTTTACCGATGCCCCCTCACTTGAAATACCATCCTTATGATCCTTATAAAGAATCATGGATGGAAATAATCATAGTGGAATCCTGAAATAAAATCAATATGTTCCACAATCAAAGAGTATTTTTTAGGTACTGACACAAGAAGGACATGAAAAACCAAAACCCATTCGTATATGATTTATGTACCAATTTTTTCCCTAAAACAAATGTCTACATGTACCAAGTCAACAAGTAGGTTTTCAGAGTCTTGGTGAATGCATACATTTTATTTACCATAAACACTAGATTTCCTATCCTAAAAGCCGAACTAAAAACACTTTAACACTAATTATTTAAATCATAAACCAAACTTACAGTTAAAAAATATCCAAAATCCTATCCTAAGGATTAAATTTATTTGAAACAAATATTTCATGGACCAACACACTAGGGCCTTCCTGGATGATGATGAGCTAAGTATAACACCCAAAGAACACCTCCAATTAGCTAGGGGTCAGTGACCATCACTGAGTAGGAAAATATCACACATGGGAGGCCTTAGACTGAGTACTTACACAAACACACATATCTAAATAACCATACTATACATAAAGGTCAAGTACAACTGATACCATAATTCATGAATAACATCTATCCCACATTAGAGTATGATAATTTACTGGAAAGAATAAATAGGGAAAAATACCAGCCTATCAAAACTAATAAAGGATTCCAACCTTCTCAAAAGAAGGGGAAAACTGTTAAATGAAACAATAGGTTTAACCACGGTTAGTATAACTCACTATGCTCTTCCAGCTCCTGATCCTTTTAGGACACCATCAGAAGGTATTCTATGTGTGTAAGACACAACATGTAATGGTAAATACCATCCCAAGGTGAGTATAACAATACATAGTAAAAAATCATGAAATAACTAAACAAAATCATAAATAGAGTAGACATCTCATCGTCACAAGGTATGTCATTCAGGATAAGAGATATAACTAAAAAATAATAAAAACCCAAATATACTCATAATATAATCCATGTCTCAAGAAGGTCACAACCATACTACCAGCCATAATATTCTTCTTGAGGATTCAAGTTAGCACCCATTTGGGAGAAATCACTCCATGAACCACACTTTTACTAATATTTCTCCTCTGAGAGGTCATGCTAGTTGTGCCTTTTCAAATAATTAATCATTATATCTCCAAATATCTCAATACATAGATATGGGATCGCACCCAAGGTTCAAGGGGACACTACAAACCTAGTCTGGAATAACATGAAAATTATGGGATCATAAGCCTATATAATTTTGTCATTAAAATTACACAAACACCACCTAGCTTAGGTGATGTGACAAAGGATCTCACCCCTGAAAAAAGGGATTCAAAAAACTACATCTGAGATTAAACCCATAGAGGGGTTACAAATATTATATTTAAGATGTAATTCCACACTATAATCTATTAGGTATGGACTAGGGGATAAAACTCCATAAATACTAGTCAAAGTTGAAGAGACAGAGGGCCTCAACATGCCCTTTAAAAAGTACATTATGTGTATTGGGGGTATATGTTGTGTATTTCCTACCTCGATTCTTCCCGTGTCTTTCTTCCTAACATGAAATTTAATACAAAAAATATATTTCATGTTCTCTTAGGATACATGGAATGCAGAAGTAAGACTAACACTAGGTGTGACCCTAGTCCATGCCTATGTATATCTAGTTGTTCTTGTGTATGTTTGGTCTTGCCCGTATAATTGGTCATGTCCAACTACTAGGTCTTGCCCATGTACTATACATGTTCCTATGTGCATGGTTGTGACCATGACCATGTACCCCTAGGGTAAAAAATGAGCCACTAGGATTAGGTCACATGACATGTGACATAATGTGTAAAATATTTCTCTACATTAAAACCCTAGTTCCACTGAAGGGGGACTACACGACACGTATTCTTCAGACTACACTCAGTGTAGTCAAGAATTTCACAGAAATCCCAAGCTATTCTATGAATTTCTACCACAATGATTCCAATAGTATATCCACCACCAAAATATCCAATAATAATCTATTTGGTGTTTACTGAGCCTCTTTGTCACTGAGAAATTAATTTTTTCCACTGATTCATCAAGAAATCGATTCCTATTGAACAAAATCGTCATGGAATGCCAAAACACAATGGGAATCCATAAATATGATCCTAAAAATCTTTGATCATCCACCATTATCATCTCACCTAAATCTATCCATAAGTCAAAAACTTGAAATCGGGGTATCGATCTATTACGCTGAAGAATGGTCGTGCAATGATTGAATATCAGGTATTTTTCAAACCACTGTCAAAAAAGGACTATAGGTGATGAATGTGTGAAGAAATAGGGAAGAAATAAAAAAACCACAAAGAGAAATGATCCTCAGTAATTTTTAAAGTTTCCCTTAATTCATTTCTATTAGAATAACGACTGAAGAACTATGAAATAAATAAATCAATCCCCAATTCTTGGAAGATAAACCTGATCCCGCAAACATAAATGACACATGAATAAATCTGCTAGTGGATTTGATTTTCATTTATCATTTAATAATCAATGTTGAAATAAACCATGAAAATTAAATTCCTTATCTCAGGTTTAGAACATTTTTTGGTGAAGTATAGTCTTGTTCCATCATCATTGGTGAGGTCCACAAACTCTATAAGAAAAAATGATCCTCGATCCATCGTCGTTTTCCAAGATCTCCTCCAACTCCTCCTCTCAATCCCAAGGTTATACGACCGACCCTATGGATTTGGAATAATAATATATTTATTATGGAGACGAGGTTAGGATTTTAATTAAAAAATAAAAATAAAAATATTTAATTTATTTAAATATTTCACCCACAGTGACACTTAAGCCAAACACCTGACGTCGACAAATATTTTGTCGTGCCTAGTGTAAAACCCATGTTCTGGATTCAATGATGGTCTCATATTTCCAATATAAGAATCCGTTTTTGATTTATTGAACTATTTTATAAAAACTACATGCATTTAATATTAATATATATAATATTTATATTCAAATTTAATCATTTTCATGATATCCTTAAAGTCAAATTAAATGTATAGGGTCAAAATTGGAATTAATGATACCTTATAATGAATAAATTTTTATTATATGATTTAAAATTCTTAACAAATTTATATTTGTCCAAATGAATGGTAAAAAATTAATAATATCATCCATGGTCCATTTATGGACTATGTTTTCATTGATAGTAACTTTCTTTCCCTGTAAAGAGTAAAAATGTTAATTTTTTTATAGTTAAAACTTGGTTTTGTGCATTACATGTGTTTGTGCTAAAATTAATTTTCCACACACATAAGATTTTTTTGATAAATTTTATTTAATATTCCAAAAAAGTGGGTCCAAATTATCTAATAAGTCTCATATTATTATTATTATTAAAGGATAAAGTGTATAGGTGAAATAAAAAAATAGTTACTATGGTGAAAACTAAATTTCTAAAAGCGAGTAACCTTAGAGGTTAAAAGAATAACAATGTTCAGACTTGGTTATTTTAATTGGTGGATGTTTTTATCGATCTTATAATCCCTATAATAATTTATTTATCAATTTTTGAGCCACATGGATTGATATTGATTTCCCATTACAGAATAGTTTCGAGTATTTAAAAAAATACCACACACCTCACTTTTAAAAGGGAACCACTTCTTATCTTTTATCCACACATCAAGAGACTTTTTTTTAGTGAATACTTTCCCAAAACCATTATTTGAATCCCTAACCATGAATTAGAGTATTTAGTTGGATTATAAAACATCCTAGGATGGATTTAGGTATAAACCCAAAGAGCTTCTCTAAAGAAGAGGTATAGTTATTCACCATACATTTTAATTTTATTTATTCTTCCACCTACTTAAAATATTCTCCAAATATTCTGAAAAAATAACATTACATATTATAAGATATTTTTATGTTAATGTAATAACCTAAATCCATATCCTCGTCCATTATATAAGAATCATAACCATCGATCATGTACACATATATTTTTAATTTTATTGCAACATGGATGATAATAAGTATAGATATAATAAATATATTTGAAATATATGATATAAAAATGATTCTAGATAGTTGAAATAATATTTAACTTTATTTCATTCCATCTATTGAGAAAGTGAAAATAGCGTTCATGAATACATACGACCCACTGTCTCTATGAACGATGTAATTCATTTTCCTATCTCTAACTTTTATGGATGAATCTAAATATGTATGTAATAAATATATAGGATATTTATATAATTATTTACATTCAAGGTATTATGTAACCATAATTAATCTAAAAGTAACAAAACTATCGAACTGAAATATACATGAAAAACGAAGTAGATATCACCGAGAATATCGATTTTAATAAAGAATTTTTAATAAACTGGTGATGAAAGTTTATAAGTAAATCATATATATTATCATATATATGATTATGGTAGTGGAATATGTTTATAATAAACCTATACTTATATAGAAGTTTTGAATGTGTATGAAGGAATTCAAAACATGAGGTAATGGATTTTCACCTCACTCACCACTTGTTTCTTTTTTATGGTGTGTACACTACACAAGAATTTATTTTATGATAATTCTCATGAATATTTTGGGGTATACATATCCATCTAAAGTTCTTTATTTCATGGGGATTATGATTGAAAAATTACCAAAGTGGTAGGGATTTGCATTATAATCTCATTGTTTTTTGGGATTGTTTGATTATGCTTCATGTGATAAAATTTATTGATCTAACTCTAAATAACTTTATGAATTTTCTTATCCTTGGGTTGTTTATGGAGAATACATTTTTCATTTAATTTTCCTATCTTCATGTTCTAAACAGACCAAATAATACTACAAAATAGACCTTTAATAGTGCTAACCTTAACTAGTGCTAGCAAAAAGCGCTGATAAAGGGCACCTTTATCAGTGCTAAGAAAGCCCTGATAAAATGTTCCCTTTATTAGTACTAAAAAAAGTGCTGATAAAAGGTACCCTTTATCATTTCTTTTTTAGTGATGATAAAGTGAACCCTTTATCAGTTCTTATCTATAGTACTGATAAAAGTTTCCCTTTATCAGTGTTTTTTTTAGCACTTATAAACGATAATCTTTATGATTGCTTTTTTTGCACTGATAAAGGTTTCAAATAAACTAAAAAAAAATAAAAATAAAAATAAAAAATGATTAAATAAAAAATAGCAATTTTATAATTAAATAATTATTGTTAAAAATGAATAAATTTAATATACATATATATAAATTAAAAATATTAATAAATACTATATTTTAAATATATAGATATGTAAAGTTAATAAAATGAAATAATTAAACAAATAAAAATTAAAAATGAGTAAATTAAGAAAAATATTAAACATTTTGTTAATTAAAAAACTATTGATAAAAATGAATAAATTTAATATACATATGTATAGATTATAAATATTAATAAATAGTATATATTTATATAAAATGAATAAATTTTAATAATTAAACAAAAAAATTAAAATGATTAAATTAAAAAATTATTAAAAAAAATTAATGAAAAAATTATTAAAAAAAGATAATAAGTTTAATATATATATATATATAAATTATATATAGTAATAAATAATATAAATTAAATTTAAATATAAAAAATAAATAAAAAATAATAATTAAAAAATATTAACGTCTTATTCATTTTTATGGTTTTTATACATAATAATTCATTACTACATTTAATATATAAATATATTCATATATATTTCTATATATATATATATATATGAATGTATAATATTTCCTAAAATATGATTTAGTATAATAAAAAATATTTATGCTTATATATTAAATAAGTCATATATTTAGTGAAGAAATGTTTAAAATTAAAAATTAATATTAATTAAAAATATGAACTAATTTCATTGAGTAATGGACATAATTGAATAATTTTGTTTTATTTTTCAATTAAACATATATCAAAAGTGTATTATATTGATTTCACATACATATATGTAATTCATTTTTATATACGATGCACAAAACAAATATTTTCATAATTAACAAAATCATATATATATTGAAACACATACACCTAATATTTATGTAATTTACTCAAATTTTAGTATTAATTTTAGAATTTCATTGAAACATGATACATTTAATATATTATGTTTTTAATTGGTAAAGTTTATTTATTTATTTTTAATGTTGTTACAGTTAGGTATTAATTCTTTTTTAAAATTTCTTATTTTTTTTTGGGAATTTAATCATTTTCTATTATTTATTTATATATATATTTATTATTTTTGATATTTTCAATATATATTCATATTTATTACAAAATATTTCCATATTTTTTTAATAACTTATATTTAATTTATAAAACTTATCCATTTTTCAATATTTTGAAACTGTATTCATTTTTAATTATTCAATTTCACTCATTTTTAACATGCATGCATTTAAGATTATATATTCATTAATAATGTTAAAAATATATTTTTTTAAAAAATATTTATAAATAAATATAGTTATAAATGTATATTTTCTATTTTATAAATTTATATATTTATAATTACAAATAAATAAATATTATTTTTTTAAAAAGTATTTATATAATTTTAAGTAAATAATTATATATATTTAAATAATTATAAAATTTTAATAGATTTATTTAAATAATCAATATATTTACTATATATATAATTATATGTATTTATTATATATATATATAAATATATAAATATATAAATATTGTTTTAAAAAAATTATTTATATAATTATAAATAAATAAATAAATAAATAATTAATTATAAATTTATAATAAATTTATTTAAATAATGAATATATTTACTATACATATATAATTATATATATTTATTATGTATATATAATTATATAAATATATAAATATTGTTTTAAAAAATGAATTTATATAATTATAAATAAATAATTATATATTGAAATAATTATAAAATTATAATAAATATATTTAAATAATTAATATATTTACTATATATTATATATTTATTTATTAAATATGTATATATATATAATTATATAAATATGTATATTGCTAAATATATATTTATAATTACGAAATTATAATCAATATATTTAAATAATGAATATGTTTACTATATTTATATTTATATATATTAATTAAATATATATATAACTATATAAATATATATAATGATATAAATATATTTATAATTATAAATAAACAATTGTAAAAAAAATTATAAATATATTTCTAAATCTGTATTTACTATATTTATAAATGTATATTAACTAGATTTGTAAAATTTTATATTTATAATTATAAATAAAAAATATAATTTTTTAATATAGTATTTTTATAATATAACAAAATAATTATATATTTAAATAATTATGAAAGCATAATGAATAAATATATAATCATACAAATATATTTACTAATTTTTTCTTTATAATTATAATTATAAATCCTTCATCAATGCAAAATTTTTAGCGCCGATAAAGATGAATTTTATCAGTGCTTACTAATCTATTACAGATAAAAGGTATCTTTATCAATGTTTTTTTCGAAGCACTGATAAAAGTCTCCCAATCTATTTAAAGAACCCTAACCATGACTGTTTTAGTCATGATATATAAATGTTTCTATGGAATCCACCTACTACCATAGCTCCTCCTCCTTAAATCTAGGCTTGAATTAAGGCTCGAATCAAGGCTCGAATGCGTCTGAGGCTCGAATCTAAGGCTTGAATGAATCAAGTCTTGAACGAATCCACGTCTTGAACGAATCTATGATTTAATGTGTAATATCTCTACTTTCTATTAGAAGAATCAAAACATGAATCCAAGTTATACTATTTTCTCCTCCTCCTCACTCATTGATTTCTTGTTTGGGTTTCTAGTAAGGTTCTTTTAACTTAGGTGGTGGTCTTTTTGATGAGTGAGTCTGGGGTTTTTAGGAATATTAATTTTTTCTTGATTTCACTGAATGGTTGTGGGTATTTTACCTTTATTATGATTTTTGGATATTCTAGTTTGTAAGATACTTACTATCTAATATTCTCAAAAATATATTTAGATGTTGGTGTTTAGGAATAAAAACATTCATTTTAGAAAAAAGAGATCCAAGAATGAGCTCCTATGGTATTTATAAACTGGGTGAAATCCCCATAATTGGAAGGATGTATAATGGATTTCTTTCTTCATCCAATGATAAGGAAGATAAAAGAAAACTTCTCCCCTAGTGAGATACTTACTATTCAAAGTAGAGATAATAGTAAAAAGAAACCTCTGTCTACATTCAATTATTCCATTTGGGGAATTGTTTATTGTACTGGTGATTTATTCTTGGGATATTTTCTATTTTTCTTTAAATTGAAAATAATTGAGGTTGTTACTGATGGTAAATTTTCTCATAATATTATTGAGATCATGCCTTGGTTCATTACCATGAAGTTGGTTATGGTTCCAATATTATGGAACACCCTGGTGGGTTTTCTTATGTTATTTATAGGTAAATCAATTATGCACAACCTTTTTATAAGGGGCACGATGTATAATATCCCGAGAGATAAGACACACCAGAACGAACTCCCAAAATATCAGATGAGAGTGGAAAATTGAGGCAGATCATGAGCCGACTGCTGAGTTGTCTGTTCCACATGATGATCTGGATATTGCAATGCTCAATGATGCTATTGGAACTTTCATAGCATTGATGTCTAATCTTATAATGACACATGAGGTTTTTATTTAACAATTTTTTCATATTAAAAACCTGTAATAGTTAATGAAAAATGATCTGACATGAAGTATGATATTAAAAATGGATAAGGTGAAGGGAAAATGAAAGGTCAGATCAATAAAATTTAATGAATCGAACAAGAAATCAAAAGGACCTTCCAGTAGTACCTTCTCCCTACCACTTCCAGAGCAAAATTTATTATCATTACAACTTCATGAAGAGACCAATTTTAAATATTAAAATATGTCTTATATTCCATATGAAAAAGAAATATACATAACTTTCATAATAGATTTAGTTGGCCTCGATAGTATAAATGAGATTCTCAAGTATGAATGAATATAAGCCTCAGTTGGTAATACATACATAAGGTACATTTTCATAATATGTCTGTTGAAATAGTGAGATAATATGTGTTTTAAAGTTAATAACTATTAATATTTTCTACATGAATTTATATTACTACTATATAACCCAAAAACTGTGTGAAAACAATTTGGATTCATTAATCCCTGTATCATTTTTTACAGAAGAACTTACTTTGGATAAGAAAGAAATTGAGAAGAAACGATATGAGCTACTTGAATAATTTGAGAAAAAATAATAGACAACAAACTATTTTTGATTCCTATAATATAGAAGTATAACTTTACAATCTAATCACAAAAAATATATTTTTATTTTTTTCATTACTTATTTTTTTTAGGCAGCACTGGATGCTGATCGCAGTCAATATGGATACCCCAAAATATTTATTTTTTGGGTCCAATGTATGAATATCTAAAAAAATTGACCACACATGATGTGTATTGTGAATTTGTAATACACTAAAATCAACATTTTGTAGATAAAATTTTATTTATATGTTTCATTCTGTGTTTTAACAAGAATTTTGTTATGACAGGGAGGTATCTAAATATAGGTTAAACCATGTCTTGAAGTTAGTTTATGGACATAAAAAAACCTGTTGATTACTACACTTGGAAAAATATTAAGGTATATATATAAATATATAACTATGAGAACATATTTTAAAAATATTTACTTGTTTTGGTCAATGTTTCTGCAGAGTTCGAAGAAAGATATTAGCAATATTTGTGAATATTATGTTTGAAAATTTATGATAGAGATCATAAAACATCAAAATATAAACATCCTCAAACAATTAATTTTTAAAATTAAATACAATTCCATTAAAAATATTTCTTAATAATTTTTTTTCAATATTTTCTTAGTATGACCAAGATTTTTGACAATCTTCATACTTAAAAGAAAAAGTAATTTTATAGAGATGATTGGGAAGTATACATAGTGTTAGAATGTTTTTTGACATTTAATTTAGGTGATTACATATTATGTTTATGATCTATCTGGGCTATAAACTTAGAAATATATTTAGAGTGTGAAGCATTATTGTGAGAATGATTATATATTATTTTTGATCTATTCCATATAGAGAATTATAATGGAGGAAATTAATTTGTTTAGAAGTGATGATCTATAAAAAATAAAATCGTTTCAAAATAGTAAAGGTGGAGGAAGAGTTAGAGGTAGAGGTAGAGGTAGAGGTAGAGGTGGAGGTGGAGGTGGAGTCGGAGCCAGAGACTAAGGTGGAGGAGGAGGTAGAAGTGGAGACTGAGGCGGAAGAGGATATGAAGTGTTGGGCTGTGAATAATAAATTTTTTGGGAAATGCAGTAGAATAAGGATCATACTAAGGTTTTGTTTGATATAAATTGTTGAAAATTGCACACAAAACTTGTTAAGAGCCATTTTGAAGTGTTTCAGGTTGATTATTAAATTTTTTATCACCAATTTTTTAAGTTATTTTTAAAGGAATTTAAGTGGAGGAATTTTTTTAATAAATAAAACAAACCCCACTTATTTTTTAAAATTTATTATCATAGGCCACAATTTATATTATAACATTATAATTACTATCACATATTACTAAAGTGAGAAATAAACCCCTCACCAAGAATAAAATTAACAAAAACAACCATATGCAGTTACTTGCCCATGGATTATCTACACTAAAAATAAAGGGTCTTAGTAGTGGAGACAATAGTCACTTGAAAGTCATAAAATACCAATCCAATCATCAAAAAAGTATATAATCTAGCTCAAATGTTTGAATAAATATTTGTGTAATCAACCAATGAAGCCAAAAGGTGTATAGGATAACTATTGGAGGACAACCGTCATTGGTAGATCATGGTCATCAGGGAGGGATAGGGTCAAAGAGAATATGAAATCAAATGAAAATGAACCGCTTTATGAAGAAATCCAAAAAAATTAAAAACACACTTCAAATGAATGTTCACATTCATTATGTATAACGCTCACATTCATTATATAAAATGATCAACGTTTAGAAGTTCATTAAAAAAAAAATCCTCATCATTCTCAGTAAAAAATACACGAGAATAGGGATATTCCCATTTCGATGAAAAAATAATGATGATGTTTTGTTATAGTTTATCATTACCTATAATATTGAAAATTATATACTAATCTATCGCACAATCCATGAATATTAATGGATGTGTTATATTTTAGTGTCATTTGGATGCTATAAAGGGCTATAATGATGTTTAATACTATCGAAAAGGGGTAAAAAATTTATAATAGAGTTTAGTGTCTTATGAAAATACATAATGGGTCACACTACTATTTATTTACATCAAAGAAGGTAAATGGTTTATTATGGAGTTTTTACTCTCTATGATGGTGAAAGAGAAAGATAGATTTTATTATGTTCCATAAAAAATCATATGTAAATATTTATTTTAGTATAATCAATTAACACTAAGTGTTTTATATGAATGGTTAATGTTTTCTAGGAATAAATGACCTTTTCAACAAGGATGATTCAATCATGTACTTTTATCATGCACTCAATAAGGATGATTCGATCATGATGATGTAATTTTCTTTTTATTCTCCATTGAATTCAACATTTTGGGTTATAAAACCATAATATTGTTAGATGACCTAGAATGTTGGATGCATTTTAGGATAAAAATACACAGTGGAATCAACCATACCTCTATGCACCCCACAGTGTACCCGATATGACTCAAATTGTATGGTTTCAGTTCGAAATTGACATTTTATTAATGTATTATTTCATATTTATTTTTTATTTATTTTATTTATGGTATTAATAACATAATAATTGTTTTATTTTACATGTGGATTCTTTTTCTCGATTTGGGGTGGTTTGTTCAAAGCTTCTCTTTATTGTGAGATATTAGACATCGAGACTACAACTGAGACAATAAAAATAAGGAAATGGGTCAAGAATTTATATAACCATCATGAAAATTTAAATTTGTATTACTTATTTATTTAAAATTTCCACCATTTTATATGCTATTTTTAAGTTAATTTAATTATAATTTTTATCTAATAATAATTTTTTTCATAGATCTTTTGGGAAGTCATATTTTTCCTTCAATCAGCTAAAGAAAACCAGATGAGAGAGAACATGTTGCTTTTAGATGCGATGTTTTACGTAGCATGGGGTTTCTTCTTCCATAAAAATTAAAAATTTCTTTATTTACTTTCTGGGTGTAGATGGTTAAAACAAAAACAAAAATCACACACTCAATCAGCTGCTCCTCAATCTGACACATGGTGTGACCAGTGTGACTCAATTTGTATGTTTTTAGTTTATAAGTTACATTTTAGTTCAAAACAAACATCACATAATAAAAACCTAGTAAAAACATTATTATTGTTTTTATTCTTTATGAAAAAAATCTATAATACATTTGTGATTTGTAGGGATTAACTGCACCTCAATCCGATGCACGGTGTGCCTGTTATGGCTCCAAATGTGACTTTTTATTTAAAATTTACATTAATTTTAGTAAAAAAGACAAGTGACATATTGAAAATGAATATATTTTTTGATTATCTTGATAATTTAATAAAATGATTAAAAATTCATTTGTGACATATAAGAATCATCCTCACGTCAAACTGACATACGATGTGACCGGTATGACTCAAAATGCATGTTTCTGGTTTAAAATAACATTTTAGTAAAAAATACAAGTAACATACTCAAAACCAAGAAAAAAATTTGGATTGATTTTATACTTTATAAAAATGATCCACAAGTCATTAGGTATGTGTAGGAACCAGTCACACCTTAATCCGATGCACAATGTGACTGATATGACTTCAAGTACATCTTTTAATTTGAAATTGAAATTAATTTTAATAAAAAAGACAACTAACAAACTCAAAACCATCCAAACACATTAGAATTATTTTGATACTTTATGAAAACTATCCATAAGTCATTTTTTACATCTATGAAATAGACTCACCTCAATTTGATACGTGATATTCCCGATATGAGTCAAAGTGTCTCGTATCAGTTTAAAATTGTCATTTTAGTAGAAAATTTTTCACTCACTAAAAATTAAGAAAATGTGCTCGGATTGTCTTGATAATTTAGGAAAACAATTCATAAGTCATTTATGGCATGAAAGAATTAGTCTCATGTCAATATGATACATGATGTAACCGATATGACTCAAGGTTCTTATTTTCAATTTAAAATGAAATTTTAGTAAAAAACACAAGTGTCACACTCAAAACCAAAAAAAAACATTCATATTATTTTTATACTTTATAAAAATGATCCATATAGTATTTGGGACATATAGGAATCATCTTTACCTTAATCCGATGCACGGTGTGTCCGATATGACTTCAAGTGTGTCTTTTTATTTAAAATTGACATTGATTTTAGTAAAAAGAAAACTAAAATACTTAAAACGAAGAAAAAACATTCATATTGTTATGATACTTTAGGTAGATGATCTATAAGTTAATTTGTATGTGTACAAATCAGGCACACCTCAATTCGATACATGATGTCCCGGTATAATTAAAAGTGTCCATTATCAGTTTAAAATTGATATTTTAGTTCAAAATGTGTCACTCACTAAAAATAAATAAAAATCACTCATATTCTTTTGATAATATAGGAAATTTTTTCATAAGTTATTTTTTATGTGTAGGAATTAGTCTCACAAAAAACCGACACATGATTTGATTGATATTACTCAAAGTGCATGTTTCTAGTTTAAAATGACATTTTAGTAAAAAAAATAAGTGACATACTCAAAATTGAGAAAATGTATTTAGTTTGTTTTTATACTTTAGTAAAACAATCCATATTTCATTTGTGATGTGTAGGAATCATCTGAACAATAATCTGATGCATGATGTGACTAGAAAGACACCAAGTGCATATTTTTATTTAAAATTGACATTAATTTTAGTAAAAAAGACAACTCACACACTCAAAACTGAGTAATCCATTAGGATTGTTTTTAAAGTTTAGGAAAATGATCCATAAGTCATTTTATTTGTGTAGGAATCTGGCACATCTTAATCCTATACGCGATGTTTATGGTATGAATCAAAGTGCCATATATTAGTTTAGAATTGATATTTTAGTTCAAAAAGTGACACTCACTAAAAACTAAGAAAACATGCTCATATTTTCTTGGTAATTTAGGAAAAATAATAATAATTATTTTTTATGTAGAAATCAATCTCACATTAAATCGACACATAATGTGACAGGTATGACTCAAAGTGTTTGCTTCCAATTTAAAATGATATTTCAGTAAAAAATACAAGTGAAGTACTAAAAACTGAGAAAAAACATTCAATTTATTTTAATTCATTAGGAAAATTCTCAATATGTCATTTGAGACATGCGGAAATTAGCCACACCTCAATCCAATGCATAGTGTGACTGGTATGACTCTAATCGCATATTTTATTTAAAATTGACATTAATTTTTTTTAAAACAGACAACTGACATAATCAAAATTGAGAAAACACATTTTCATTGTTTGGTACCTTCCTAAAACAATCCACAATTCATTTCTGATGTGTACAAATCATTCAAACCTCAATTCAATACACGATGTGACCAGTATGACTCAGAATGTCCGTTATCAATTTAAAACTGATATTTTAGTTCAAAAAGTGTCACTCACTGAAAAATGAGAAAACATGATTTTATTTTCTTGATAATTTAAGAAAATTATTCATAATTCATTTTTTATGTGTAGGAATTAGTATCATAAAAAACTGACATACAATGTTATCGATATGACTCAAATTGTGTGTTTCTAGTTTAAAATGAAATTTTAGTAAAATACACAAGTGATGTACTCAAAATTGATAAAACACAATCATAATGATTTTATAAATTATTAAAATGATACACAAGTCATTTGGGATGCACAAGAATCAAACACACCTCAATCTGATGCATGATGTGGCCAGTATGACTCTATGTGCATTTTTTATTTAAAATTGGTGTTAATTCTAGTAAAAAAAAACTGAGATAATAAAAATTGAGTAAACACATTCATATTGTTTTGATACTTCTGTAAAATGATCCATAAGTCATTTTTGATGTTTTGGAATCATCCTCGCCTCAATCAGATACACGATGTGTCTGGTACGACTCAAAGTTTTTGTAATGAGTTTAAAATTGACATTTTAGTTCAAAAAGTGTCACTCAAAAAAAAAAAGAAAACATTATGATATTATCTTGATAATTTTTTATAATAATTCATAAGTCATTTTTAAGATGCAAGAGTCATCCTCATGTCAAATCGATACACTATGTGATCAATATGGTTAAAAGTGCGTGTTTCTAGTTTTAAATGACATTTTAGTAAAAACCCAAGTGACATTCTAAAAACCAATAAAATCAATTCATATTGTTTTCATAATTTATAAAAACAATCCATAAGTCATTTGGAACATGTAGGAATAAGCTGAACCTCAATCCGAGGCATGGTGTGACCAGTATGACTCATAATGCGTCTTTTTATATATAATTGACATTAATTTTAGTATAAAAGACAACTAACATACTCAACATAGAGAAAAAACATTCAGATTGATTTGATACTTTAGTAAAATGATCTATATGTCATTTTTTATGTGTTGGAATTAGATACACCTAAATATGATACACTATGTGTTCGATATGACTCAAAGTGTTTAGTATCATTTTAAAATTTACATTTTAGTTCAAAAAGTGTCACACATTAAAAGACAAGTAAACACACTCTAATTATATTGATAATTAAGGAAAAATATTCATAATCCATTTTTGACATGTATGAATCAGTATCATGTCAAACTGACACATGATGTGACTGGTGCGATTCAAAGTGATTGTTTGTAGTTTAAAATGATATTTTAGTAAAAAACACTAGTGACATACTCAAAACCAATCAAATGCATTTATATTATTTTTATAATTTATAAAAATGATCCATATGTCATTTAGGATGTTTAGGAATTATCCACACCTTAATCTTATGCATGGTGTGACCGATATGACTCAAAGTGTGCCTTTTAAATTAAAATTGGCATTGATTTTAGTAAAAAAGCGCAACTGACATACTCAAAATTGAGAAAAAGCATTCAAATTGTTTTGATACTTTAAAAAAATAAAATATAATTAATTTTTTATGTGTAGAAATCAGTCTCACCTCAATCTGATACATGATGTTCCTAGTATGACTCAAAGTTTCTATTATCAGTTTAAAATTGACATTTTATTTCAAGAAGTGTCACTTATTAAAAATCATGAAAACACACTTATATTGTCTTTATAATTAAATATAATGATTCATAAGTCAATTTTGATATATGGGAATCAATCTTACATTAAACAAAAACACTATGTGATTGGTAGGACTTAAAGTGCATGTTCCTAGTTTAAAATGACATTTTAGTAAAAAACACAAGTGATGCACTCAAAACTATGAAAACACATTTTGATTGTTTTTATAATTTATAAAAAAGATCTATAAGTAATTTTGGATGTTTTTGAATCATCTGCAGCTCAATCCAATTCACGATATGACTGGTACAACTCCAAGTTCATCATTTCAATATATAAGTGTCGTTTTAGTTTAAAACACACATCATATTTCCAAAACCTACCAAATGATCCTAGATTGTTTTATCATCATTCTATCTTGTATTAATTAATTAATTTCATTATAATTTTAATCTTGTACTTATTTAGTTAATTTTCATAGAGATAATGTTTTAGGACGAAAAAGAATTTTTGTGATGTGAAAGAATAAACTGTAACTCAATCTAATACATAATGTTTCTGGTATGACTCAAAGTTTAGTTTAAAATTAACACTTTTTGTTTAATTTATTTCTTTATATTATTACTAAAATAAGATTTTTTTTCTTATACGTGTGATTTCTTTTCCTCGAGCAGGGTTAGTTTGTTCTTTTATACAGGTGTGCTCATTTTCTCTATAATATAGTGTTTTTTCTTATATTTGTGTTGTAAATTTAATTTCATTTAAATTCTATATTTTTACCTAATTTTGAAAATTTTTGGTGCTCTTTCAGGTGCTGTAGTGTACTGTTACAACACACTGAAATATACCGAGCCCTTTATCAGAGCTTTTAGAAGTGCTGATAAAGGGGCCCTTTACCCAAACTTTTAGAAGCACTGATAAAGCTATCCTTTATCTGGGCTCATAGAAGAGATGATAAAGGCCTTCTTTATCAGGGCTTTTAGAAGCATCGATAAACGGTCTATTTATTAGCCCTAAATAAAATAACTGATAAAGGGTTTCTTTATAAACACTTTTTTTAACATTGATAAAGTACCCATTTATTAGCACAATTCTAGTGCTAATAAAATCATAGGACTTTTAATCATGCTTTGGTAGTTATATCCTCTTTATTACTGGTAAAGGCCAATTCTAGCACTATTAAAGGCCTATTTTCCAGTAGTGAAAAGAATTTTTTTAATAAAAATTTAATTTATTTCTCTCTCCATTAAAAAATATGTTCACTTCTATATCCAGGTTTTCTAAAAATGTTTTCACTACTCTCCAATGAATTATTAAATAAATTTTTGAATGTTTTTTAATTTTTTAAAAATAATTTTAAATTGAATCTTCTTATCATTTTCTAGATAATGCAATTTTGACTTTTTACTAAAAATGTGAAAGGTATCCATGTTTTAATGTGAACATCATGAATGAAAATTTTTACCATTGTGACCAATCAATGATTTAAATATTCCTTTACAAAATTTCATATTTCTTTTCAAAAAATTGTTTTTTTAATATTTTGGTTTTTAAAATTATAAAACATGATATTCAAAGTGGAAAAGTTGTTTTCCTCAAGAATCTTTTTAATGATATTTTAATGATATTTATATTATAAATATTACAACAACCCTTGATTATACTTATGCTATACCATGGATATTATCCAATGATAAAATCCCTATAATTTATCTAGATAGTTAATGATTATGATGATAATATTTTTATAAAACCCATTTCTCTTCCACAGGTTATGCTTATGAAACCTGTTTCTTTTTCATGGGTAATGCTATAATGAAATATTTATGAAACCTAATTATTTTATATGGGTAATGTTATAATAATTTTTTTATCTTTTGGAAGACATATGTATTATTTCCATTATCTTATAGGTGGCCCTGCAATTATATATCTCTCTAATGTATTTGGAAAATATTAATGTTCTATGTGATAAAAGGGTGCACAAGAGGTTATCCAGGGATCAAAAAAAGAGGGTACATAGGAGGTGATCCCAATCTAAAGGAGGGTATATGGGAGGTTATCCCAATCCCAAAAGAGGTTATATGGAAGATTATTCTAATCCCAAAGAAGGTACACAAGTGGTTATCCCAAGACTCACATATTATGAATGTCTTGGTGGGTAGCCTTGACATAATATTTTATATGATTATGTGTATAAGATAAATCTATGTCTTATTCTAGTGTTATAAGCTATAATCTTTTGTTCTAGGATTCTATTATGATTCATGTATCATGAAAAACCAATATTTATTCTGTGACTCAAGTTTATGATCTATGATATGCATTGTATGTTCTTCAAATGTTATTATCATGTTCTCATACCCTTATTCTAATCTTATGTTGATATATTCCTTTTTTACCCTTACTGAGCATCTAATACCAACCTTTCATATATTTCCTTTATATAGGTCATGAAGTATGTTATTATGTATAATATATCTATAAAGAGTGATGGTTATCATGAACTTAGTGATAGATGATGTAATAGTTTTCTATGTATCCATGTTGGCAAAGGCACTATATCTAGGCAATTCTGGCATGGATCACTATGTTATGTGATGAATATTACTTTAATAATATATAATATCTATGTATGAAAAGTATGAGTCGCTATAGTTGGTTTCAGAGCAAGGATTATTTATCCATTTGAAACTAATATGAACCCTTTGGATAATTGTAGCGACCCTATCCTTTTACCCATATTATTACAAATTTTAACCATAATTAACCCTCAAATATAAACCAAGGATTTCAAAGTCTAGTGTATTTGGAATATTAGGTACATAATTAGAAATAATGAAACCAAAATAAAAAAATATTTTATTTAATATCCATAATGATATCCTAAAATCCTTTAAGCTCTTACATTTACATAGGATATCCTGGGGAATATATAGAAAAAATAGATGAGATAAAAAGGCCAGTAAGGGAATAAACATAGAAATAAAACACAAAACAAGGGTTAAAAGGCATAACATGATGATATAAAAAGAATTAAATATGAATAATAAGGAAGAATAACATATAGAACATGGGATCATGGGATCATGTAATCATATAAATTTGTAAACAACATACAACATGACATGATCATGAGTCAAGGCTAACTGCCAATACCATTGCACATGACGAGAAAAGTCCCATAAAGGAATCATGTTCAATCCCTATCTCAACATGATGTATCATGAGAATAAAAAATAATCAATTAATTATAATGTTATATAGGAACACACATCATTACATGTTCATGTATATGTGTTTGACATAAAGATCAAGAATAAACATAAGGGTTACCCATGGAATGAAATGGGTATCATAATCATGTCATATAGCATAACAAATGGGCGTATCATAAAATTGTCCCTTAATGAATGGATTTAAATCACACATGGAAATTAATATGGTAAAATAGGCATATATCATGATACATTATGTTTAATTTAATTTAAAACATGTAAAAAGTGTGTTTAAGTAACCTTAGAAATGCACCTCTTTAGTGCGGTTTAAGGGAAAATATTAAAGAGTATTTAAAGAGGGATAAAGTATAATTGTTTGCATAAAACTAGAAATGAACAATGATATTGTTTCATGATAAAAATTTGGATTTTATAAAAATATTGGTGGCTTAAAATAGAATGTGGAGTTTACTTGAAAATGATTAAGAAATAGAGAAGTTCCCTTTAGTTGGGCTTTCTTATCGAGAAGAATCGAAAATGGAATCTTATAAAACATGTATTTCCCCATAAAAGAAGGATGAATGTATATAGATACATAATTTTGGAACATATATATAGAATATTTATGAGTTATATAAGAATAAATAAGAATTACATTGGTTTAAATAGAGAGAAACGATAACCCAAAGTTAATTAGGAGGTTTAGAGAGAATTGCTTACCTTATATCCAAAACCATTATTCACTTATAATTAATGTCCCATAAAATAATATTAAATCCATTAATTAATTAATCCAGAACCTATTATTTATGTATTTAATTTATCATAATTTATGAGCTTCATTTATGGAAATTTTGTTGACTTATAGTGTTTAATTTCTTCATTTTGGGAGTGTTCAAATCATGATTTTATGATCGGTTCCCTTGAGTTTAATTATGGGAGTGATTTAAAACGAAATAAAAACTATAGAAGTAGAATTATATGATATTGATTCACCTAAAAAATTTTAAATGGCCCCATATATCATTTTATTTTTATATATGAGAATGATTCATTAGATAAAGGTTAAATATGAATGTTAGTTTATTTTGGTGAATTTTCGATCATCACAAAGTAGTTTTGTTTTATTAATTAATATTATGTATATATACTGGTTACAGAACAATAAATAAGTTGTAATATAAATTTTATAATCTATTTTAACAATTATAATGGTCTTATGACCAAAATTTAAGGTGGTATTAGAAAACGGAAAACCATCATCCACGAAGGTGGTGAATCGACACCTCACAAAAGATGTTTTCATTTTTAGAACAAAAGGGTAAATAAGAAAATTGATGGTGGATATAAAATTAACATAATAATATTAAATTATATGAAATATACTTAATTTATCACGCCACTTTGGGATATAGACGTGAGTAGAGGATATGAAAAGAAAAGAAACTGAAAAGGAATTAAAAGAAAATGAAAGAGGATTTTACCTGTTGAACTTATTCTTATTGAGAACCTCATTAGGGTAATTGGTTTCAGTATTTTGTTGACACTGAAGGATCCTGGATGTGGGGGAGAGACCTTATAAGTGGATTGGGAAGAATTTTTACAAGATTCAAGGCTTTGGATCTGTGAGTAGAAGAGGTGTCGAGGGGTGGTATTTATAGGGGGAGAGGGGTGTTTTTGATTAATTTATTAATTAGTTTTTTTATTTTGGATCAAGAATATAAATAGTGAGGATTATTGTAAATAAATATATTAAATATATCATGTGAGTTTGAACCAATGTTTTCTTATATCATTCATGACTAAAAAATTCATATATTTGGATTAAAATGTTAAATACTGTAAATTGCTGCATTTCATTATTCACTAAAAACTCAAAAAATTTA
Organism: Viscum album; assembly: GCA_963277665.1. Classification (NCBI taxonomy): domain Eukaryota; kingdom Viridiplantae; phylum Streptophyta; class Magnoliopsida; order Santalales; family Viscaceae; genus Viscum; species Viscum album. The sequence continues at coordinate 597,256,349 of OY728132.1, read as the reverse complement.
AAAAAAATCCCAAAAATTCACCATAACAATTTTTTGATGATTAGAATTAAAAAATAGACTCTATTTTATGAACAAAATTTTTAGAATATGAGAAATTTAATTTTTAATTAAAATTAATGTTTATTAAAAAAATAGATTTTAAAATTATAACAGATTTTAAGACAATTTGAATAATTAATTAAGGTATCATAAAATAATATTATAATCATAAGAAAAAAAAATAATAATTTATGAATCTATTTTATGAAAATAAATTTTCTTTTAAATCATTATATTAATTATAAAATTGTAAATAAACATTTACACTTTACAAAAATACCAACACTTAATTTATCATTTATAAAAGATTTATTTACTTAAACTAAGACATACATATATCATATTTTCATTTATAAGATACCGAAATTTTACTTACACTTTTACAGGTTAGGTTACTATTCTATTGGCCAAATTTCTATTCCAAATTGTCACATTACTATTCCTAATTGTCACATTACTATTCCAACGGTCAAGTTACTATTCCATCTATATAGGTTCATTAATTTATAAAAACACATCTTATTTCATTCATTAATCATTTATAATGTTTGTATTGTGTTCTCTATGTGTTTTTTTTGTTATTTTTGCTATATGACATAATTATAATTCGTGAATTTCCATTGATAAAATTCTGGGTCATTACATTTTTCCCTCTTATGAAATTTCACCCTTGAAATTTTGTTTTTCATACTATGATGAAAATAAGTAAGGTTAATTATCCTTCATTGCTTCCTCTAGTTACCATGTTGAATATTCATACTTATGGTTTCTCTATAGTACTTTGACTAGGTGAGTAGTCTTGTTGTATAAAACTTTATCTCTATGGTTTAATATCTTCACTGACTGCTCTTCATATGAGAGGTCATTCTACAGTTGTACCACATTTGGATTCATTACATGTGAGGGATCTGGTATGTACTTCCTTAAGTGGGATACGTGGAATACATCATGTACTTGAGACATGGTAGGTGAACAATCTAGTCAAAAGGCCATAACTCTAAAACTATCAATAATATTGAAGGGGCCGATGTACCTGGGAATCAACTTTCCTTTCTTCCCAAATCTCATGATCTTCTTATATGGAGATATATGTAGGAATACCATGTTTCTAATCTCAAAATATAGGCCCCATAAAAAATTGTCTGCATAGCTCTTCTGTCGACTTTGGGCTACCTTGATGTGATGTTTAAAGGTCATCTTTTCTACCATTTCATCGACCATTTTATGTCCTAGCATCTTATGTTCACTGAATTTATCCCAATGTTCTGGTGTTCTGCATCTTTTCCCATAAAGGGATATATATGGATCCATTTGGATGCTTGATTGGAAAGTTTTTTTTGCAATAGAACTTGACTAGAGGTAGATATTGGTCCCATCCTCCCTTGAAGTCTATAGAACATACTATCAACATGTGTTATAGTTTCTAAATAGTTTGCTCAGATTAGACATCAATTTGAGATGATAGGATGTAATGAAGTTCATCTCAGTGTTTAGAGAATGTTGGAGACTTTTCCATTACTTGAAGGTAAATTTTGGATCTTGATCGAATATAATTGATAGTGGTACTCCATGAAGTCTTAAAAATTATCTGATGTATATACATGTAAGTTGATCCAGTGATAATTTCTCTAGAATTGAGATAAAGTGAGCTATATTTTTAATATTATCTACAATAACCCATATAAAATTGTTTCCTATGGATGTATTCATAAGTTTAGTGAAAAAGTCCATTGTTATGTTTTCCCATTTTTATATTGGTAATGGTAATGGTTACATTATCCCATTAGACTTTTTTCCTTTCAAACTTCACTTGCTGACATACCTAGCACTTTTATATTTATTAAATTATGTTTTTATTCATATTGTCCCACCAATAGTTCTCTCAGAGATCTTGATAAATATTTGTGCTCTATGGGTGAATAAAGAAGGTTGAGCTATGTATGTCATTCAAAGATCATTTTATATCTGTATTAGATGGCACACATAGTCATGATGAAAATATTAAAACTCATTCCTCATCAATTTTTAACTCTGAGGATTTCCCATTTCTAATAGGTTCCACCTTTACCTAAATTTCAACATCATCCTTTGAGAATCCTTTATTTTCTGCATAAGTAATGGTTGAGAATTAATTTTAGAAAGGATTGATGATGTTCCTTCCTTAATAATTTCCATGTCAATCTTTTGAAAATATAATAAGATCGGGTCCTTCTTAATTCTCATTATTGATAATTTTTTAGGATCCTTTCTACTTAGACCATCTTCCACTTTATTCGCTTTTCCAAGATAGTAGTGGATTGAGAAGTCATAATCCTTGATGAGATACAACCATATTTGTTGGTGCATATTAATATACTTCCATGTGAATATATATTTTAAGCTCTTATGATCAATATATATCTCACATTTCTCCCCATAGAGATAATACCGCCAGATTTTCAACATGAAGATCATGGATGCTAACTCTAGATCATGCATTGGATAGTTTTTCTCATTAATTTTTAACTTCCTTGAGGAATAGCCTATCACTTTATCATTTTTAATCATTTAAAAACATAATCCATTCATTGAAGAATTACTATATACCACAAATATTTCCCCACTTTTCAGAAGTGTGAGATCTGGCGCAGTGATAAATTTATTTTTCAACTATTTGAAGTAGTCTTCACATTTACTAGTCCAATTTTTTTTCTCCCTTTCAAGTAAGCTTGGTTAGTGGGTTTTAAAATCATGATAAGTTCGTCACAAATCATTTGTAATACCCAACTAGATGAAGGTAATTATGGATCTTCATTATAGATGTTGTCCAAGGACACTCTTATATTTCCTTTATCTTAGAAGGGTCCACAAATATTCCTTTACTGTTGATAACATTCCATAAGAATGGTACTTACTTCATCCAGAACTCACATTTACTCTACTTTTCATAGATATTATCCCCTACTAATGTATTTAGAGAAATATTCAAATGCTCCTCATGTTCCTCCTTGCTCTTGGTTATTAATAAAGATTACCATAAATTTGTTAAGATAATATCTAAAGACTCTATTCATTAAGTTTGTGAAAATTGTTGGATCATTAGTGTGTTCTAAGGGAATCACTATGAACTCATAGTGTCCATAAATTTTTCAAAAGATAGTCTTGGGAATATCTCCTCCTTCACATTTAATTGGTGATATCCCAACCAAAGGCCCACCTTAGAGAAATAATTGGCCCCACGTAGTTGATCAAATAAGTCATCTATCCATGGAAGGGGTAATTTTTCTTTATCATGATTTTTTTGAGCTCATGATAATTACTTTAGAGGTGCATTGATCCATCCTTCTTCTTGATGAAGAGGGAAAAAAACCCCATGGTGAAGCACTCAGGCATATAAAATCCTTTTCTATATTCTCTTGTAATTACTTCTTCAGTTTCTCTAACTCAATGATGGATATTCTATAAGGTGTCTTTGATATAGATATAGCTCTAAGAATAAGTTCAATCAGGAACTCAACCTCTTAATTAGAAGGAAGACCCAAAAATTCTTCAAGGAACACATTAGTGTAGTCCCTCATAATGGGAATGTCTTCGAGCATGGTTCTATCCTATGACTCAATTATTTGAGTTATATATTCTTTCTCATAAGGAAATAATATCCACAGTTGAGATGATGATTTTGAAAAAGATTCATCCTCATCCTTACACTTATACCAAATTGGAGGATTCTTTGGGATGGGAAGAGTGATATCCCTTTCCCAAAAATTGATGCTGTCTTTTTATAAAGATAGATAATCCATGCCCAATATAGAATCAAACTCCACTAAATGAATTATGATAATATTTTCTAGGAGGATTAGTCCAAAAAAAATAATTGAGGAGAAGTTATATAGTTTGGATGAAATAATTTCTCTATTTATTATTCTCAGAGAAAACTCAACCTCTATATTTTGAGGTGGTTTTTGAATAGTTCTAATAAACTTGAAAGATATGAAAGAATGCGTAGAACCATAACCAAATAGTTCATTCACTATTAATGAATGAATAATTAGTGTAACTTTCACCACATCATTTTTGGGTCCCACCTTAGTAGTAGTGATATAATATTACCTTCCTTATTACCTTGGAGGTTATTGTTGTTGATTGACTCTAAAAACTCTTGGCTTAGGGAAATGGATCACAATATTCCCATGTTCCTTGCAGTTGAAACACTACACCACAATCCAAGTGTTGATCTAAACCTTCCTTTATTCCTCAATTTTTTTGGATTCTTCATATCCCATCGACAATTATTATCCATATTCCCCTATCTTCCACATTTGTATCACCTCCTGGTTCCCTATAGATTGTTTCTAGGATGCTTCTTCCCACACTTTTGACATATGGAATGTTGGGTTTTCTTTCCATCCTGGGATTTATCTATTGATCCTACCATATTTTATTTTATTTTCATATTTTTATCCCTAGTCTCACAAGAATACTGAGAGTCTCTAATATCTATTTCAACATTAAGTGAATAATGAACAATCCCCTCATAGTTGTTGAAGTCTTGAATTTCCAACAAACTTCATAAAATCAGCTTTAGTCTTCTAAAGAAGTGATCCACCTTTCGTTTTGTGTTCATGAAAAAGATGGAGGTGTACCTTTCAAGCCTTGTAAAATTTTCTTCATACTCCCCAATATGCTCGTCTTCCTTTTGCTTCAGTATAAGGAACTACCTTTCCAACTTAAGATGGAGTGTTTGGGGAAAATATTTGTTGAAAAATATTTTCTTGAATTATTCCCAATCCATGGAATCAATTTTCTACTTGTACTTCGTGGGTCCACCACTAATCAGATTCCACTTATAAATGATAAACTTCTAGCATGAATTTATTATCTTTTCAGCATTTAAGGACAAAGAATATATTCTCAATAGAGTTAATCCAATATTTTGTGATGATGGGATCGGAAGATCCACTAAAGAAGAGAGGCCATTTTCATATAAAATATTTAACCAAAAATTGATCTTTCCTAGGATAAGGAGGGAATTCCATATGATTCAAGTTATTATTCATAACTTGAGCTAGTAGATCCAGTATTGTCAAAAAGTTTTGACCTCCTGTTCCCATCATATTTGGAATTTCATTGGGGAAATCATCACATTTCCTATCACACTGATTGTTGGAACGAGTTACCCTATTTCAAGCCATTAACTAAAAGAATAAATTACAATTAGTGGGGTTTGAATAATTATCTAATAAGAATATAAAAATAAAACATTGAACATAGAAGGATAAACTTGTAAATGAAAAGTATATCCTATCTTGTGATTCCCTAAGTTTCAATATTGGTTATCCATGGTGATAGAATTATCCCTAGGGTTCTTAATAAATTTTTTTAGTCCTAATCTCCATTAATAAATAAACCTTCCTCTAATACCAAATAAATAAACCCATCCTTATTAAAAATATTATTACATTAATTAATCATCGAATACAAACCAAGGATTGTAAATTTTAGTGTATTTAGAAGATTAGGTAATAATTAGAAAGCATAAACCAAAATAAAAACATATTCTATTTAATATTAATAATGATATCATAACATACTTTAAGATCTTAAATTTTTATAGGATAACCTGGGGAATACATAGACAAAAGGGATGATCTAAAAATCCTAGTAATGGAATAAACATAGAAATAAAGTATAGAACATGGGTTAGAAGGCATAACATGATGAAATAAAAGACACAGAACATGAAAAAACACATGTAAGCATAACATATAGAACATGGTATCATGTAATCATGGAATCATATAAGTGTGGAAACAACATACAACATGAAATAAGCATGAATCAAGGCAAACTGTCAAGACCATTGCACATATCGAACAAAGTCCCATAAAGGAACCGAGTTCACTTCCTGTCCCAACATGAAATCTCACGAGACTAAAAATTACCCAATGAACTAAATATATATTTGGGTTCACCAATTATAACATTTTAATGTATATTTGTTACATATAAATAATCAAATATAAATATAATGGTTACCCATGGAAAGAAATGGGAATCATAATCATGTTATAGAGCTTAACAATTGGGCATATCATAAAAGTGTCAATTAAAGAATGGATTTAAATTATAAATGGATATTCACAAGGTAAAATAGTTATAGGTCATGATAAATGACGTTAAAATGAATTTAAAACATGTAAAAATAGTGTTTAAAAATCCTTATAAATGAGCTTCTTTAGTGCGGTTTAAGGGAAAATATTAAAGAGTATTTAAAGTAGGAAAATGTATAATTGTTTGCATAAAACTAGAAATAAAATAAGATATTTTTTCATGATAAATATATGTATTTTTGAAAAATAGTGTTTTCTTAAAATATAATGTGGAGTGTACTTGAAAATGGGTAAGAAATATAGAAGTTTCCTTTAATCGAGCTTTCTTAATAGGAAGAATCGAGAAGAGAACCTTATAAAACATGTATTTACATATCAAAAAAGGATGAATGGATCCAGATAAATAAGTTTGGAAAATATAAATATAATATTTATGAGGTATATAAGTATAATTAAGTGTTATATTGGTGTAAAGAGGGAGAAATCATAACCCAAAGTCAATAGGTAGGTTCGAAGAGAATCCCTTACCTTATGTTCGAAACTGTTATGTACTTGTACTTAATGTCATGGATAGTCAAATAAAATTAAATAATTAATTAATTTAGAACCTATTTTTCATATAATTAATTTATTATAAATTTATTAGCTTCATTTATGGAAATTTTGTTGACTTATAGTGTTTGATGTTTTTATTTTGGGAGTGTCCGTATCACGATTTTATGATCGGTTCCATTGAGTTTAATTGTGGGAGTACTTTTCAAATGAAATGAAAACTACAGAGGAGGAATTATATGATATTAATTCATCTAAATAATTTTTAATGGTCCCATATATTATTTTATTTTCATATATGATAATTATTCATTAGATAAAAGCTAAATATGAACATTAGTATAATTTGGTAAATTTTCGATCATCATGAACTAGTTTTTTTATTAATTAATATTATGTATATATACGGGTTCCAAAACAATAAATAATTTGTAATATACATTTTAAAATCTGTTTTAACTATTATAATGGTTTTATTAGTAGACTTGAATGTGGAATTAGAAAACAAAAAACCATCATCCAAGAAGGTGGTGAATCAACACCTCACGGATAATGTTTTCATTTTTAGAACAAAAGGGGAAGATAAGAGAATTGATGGTGGATATACCATTAACAGAATATAATTAAAGAATATAAATGATACTAGAGTTATAATGAAACTTTGGGATAGGTAGGTGAGGATAGGAAAAGAAAATAAAATAAATTGAAAATGAATTAAAAGAAAATGAAAGAGAATTTTACCTCTTGAACTTGTTCTCCTTGAGAACTTCCTTAGGGAAATTGGTTTTTGTATTTTTTTAGAAAAAAGGATCCTAGACATGGGGTATAGACTTGGGAATAGGATTGGTCCAAATTTTTACAAGCTTCAAGTATTTTTAGTTGTGAGGAGAAGAGGTGGTGAGGGGTGATATTTATAGGGGGAAGAGAGGGGTGTTTTTGATTAATTTATTAATTAGTTTATTATTTTGGATCAAGACTATCAATAGTGAGAATTATTATAACTAAAGTAAGTAACTATTACATGTGAGTTCAAACCAATGATTTATTACATCACTCATGACTCGAAAACTCATGTATTTGGATTAAGATGTTAAATACCGTAAATTACCGTATTTCACTATTTATAAAAAATTCAACTATTTTATAAAAATACCAAAAATTCACCCTCACCATTTTTTGAATTTTAGAATTAAAAAATAGAACCCATTTTATGAAAATAATTTTCTAAAAATGATAAATTTAATTTTTAATTGAAATCATCATTTATTTGAAAAATATCAATTTTAAAATTATAATTGACTTTATGACACTTTGAAAAATTAATCAAGGTCTCACAAAATTATAACATAATCATAAGACAACAAAATATTAATTTATGAATCTATTTTATGAAAATAAATTTTCTTTTTAATCATTATATTAATTAAAAAATTTCAAATAAACATTTACGCTTTACAAAAATACCAACACTTAATTTATCATTTATAAAAAATTTATTTACTTATAATAAGATATAAATATATCATATTTTCATTTATAAGATGGCAAAATTTTATTTAAATTTTCATAGGTGATGTTATTATTCTATTGGTAATATTATTATTCCTAATGGCCACATTACTATTCTAACGGTCAAGTTACCATTCCATCAGTATAAGTTTCTTAATTTCTAAAAGTACCTCTTATTTCATTCATTCAACATTTATAATGTTTGTATTATTTTCTCTATGTGATATTTTATGTGATTTATACTATATAAAATAATTTTAATAAGGGAATTTATATTTATAAAATCCTGGGTCATTATAATAATCCTATGTAGAGGAGTAGTCCCTATGTTATAGTAAAGAAAGGAATGTGGTTTTACAAGAAAAAAGACCTATATGTATACTAAAATTTGAAATAGTTTTGGTAAAGATGTATCTAGGGGTAATAAACATGAAAAGCATTGGTTGAGAATATTAGATCCATTATTTGGGTCCACGGTGAGTGTTCCCTTTCTGCGCACCTGGTTTGAAACTCTATAGAGATATGCTTGGGTTAATTAAATTTTTCATTATAAAAAATTATGAATTCTTCGAATAGATGATGTCCATGAATGAACTAGGCTAATACTAAGATATAAAAGTTTTAAAATAAGGTTTCATGATTTAGATATATTTTAAATGACTTTTCATGATTATGTGGTTTCTCGCTATGATTATTGTTTCTCAAAATATGGTTGTTGGTTTTAGAAAATGAATGAAATCCTAAGGATTCACTTTAAAGGTGAATGTGATTAACAATGAAGTGATTTTTCTCATGAGGAACTAAATGAAATAGGAACTAGAAGGTGAAACCTTATGATTATGACTAATCATCTATATTGATATATGATTAACGATCTCATCTTTTTCATTTTTCATGACTCACATAATAAGAGAAATATTTATTTTTATGAAGTATATAGAGTGAAGAATATAAAGTTACCTACATATCAGTAATGTGGGAAGAAGCACCCATGAGAACTTCTTAAAGGAAAGGGAAGATGTTTTGTGTGTGGAAATTAAGGTCATAGTGCAATGAATTGTAGAGGAGATCAATGTATTATGTGTGGGGAATATGGGAATTATCCAAGTAAATGCCCTAATCCAAGAGTTAACTCCTAGACTAAGTAGGGGAACATTCCATTTTAATAATTGACGTGGAAGGATTGAAGTTTTTATTTATTAGGATTTGATAATTATATTGTATAAGTGTTATATGAACGATTTTTTAATCATAAGAATCATGAAACATATATGGACTATTCCATAAATATTTTATTTAAGGAATTGAAATAATATATTAAATAGTACCAATGACCTAGAAAAGTAATTTAATGTTATGGTGACATTTTATGGAAAATAACATGATTTTTGGAAATATAAACCTTGAAATGTGCATTATGTTGGGATAAAAATAGTTTAGATAAAAAGGTTATTGATATCGGTGACCTTGGAACTGATTAGTGGTTTGATGGTATCATTGATGAAGTTTAATACATTTTTTTAGATTTATGGAATATATTCAATATGAAGATACTATTTTAAGAAATAAAAATAGTGTTATTTTTTATAAAAATGCATGATTTTTGTAATATTTTATGGTAAGTCATGTTATTACCATGTTTCAGTAAAATATATGATCAATGTATTCACATATTTGGTCTGTATTATTTAGGGATACTTTATATTATTTTTTTGATTATCGTTAAGTTGATTTTGGAAATTTAGTGACCTAATTTATAAATTTATTGAATTTTAACTCTATTCTTATGTATTTTGGAAAGGTTTTAAGAATAGATACTTATGGAATGGATTTAGTTGAATATTGGGTGTTATTATTGAGGTTTTAGATATTAATGTATTATATTTATCCAGATTAGATAACTTGGGCTAACCATTTTGGTTTTGGTAAATATTTAGAGGTATATGGAAAGATTTTTCATTATTTTATGGACCTAATAATCCATTAAAAGTTATTTTTATTTCTTTAAGAATAAAAAATTCATCTTGGATATTCATTTATTAGAGTGAGAAATGAAGTGAAAATAAATCGAAGCATATCCAAATTAAGAAATTTTGGTTATGAAATAAAAATATATCAAGTATTTATAATTTAATCTATTCTCTATTTGATAGTAAAATAATCCCTCAGTTATAGGAAAAGGTTCTTAAAATAAAAAATTTATCCAATTAAATTTATTTTAGATGAATTTATGGTCTTTTTCACATCTCTTTAGTTTATTTTTTTGTGGTCATTAACATTCTCATTCAGTTTCTTATGATCAATGATCTTTTCCACTCCCCATAATTATTTGGGAATCATGATTTTCTTACTTATCTAAATTTTCACTTCTCCTTAATGTTTTCCTACTTGGAAACCATGTTTTGTGTTATTCTAGATCATCTTCATACTTCCCTTTATCTATTATCAATAATAATTTTTATTAACCTTTTTTACAATGTGAGATTTTAGAAAAGGTGTTTTCAGATGGAAAACATTTGATTTCCAAGATCAAGTTGAGAATTGTGAGAATGAAATTTATTAAAGGGTGGAGAATTTAACACCATGATATTTTAAAATATGAACATTATGTTCTATAGCATATACGACACACAACACTAAGCCTAAAAGAACCATGAAATGTTATTATTTAAATATGTACGTTATAACCTACCCGTAAAATAGATGAGTATGAATACGATTAAATAATTGAAGATATATAAAGTTCTGTCTTAGTATAAATTTATTTATAAATCCTTAGTAAATAATCACACAAATTTTAGTAAATTTGTCATATTCTTAAAAAATATATTTTCTTCAAAAATGATTTTTACTACCATTTGTGAAAAAATAATATAATTTTGTTTTTGTACATTTAGAAAATGTATTCGATAAAATAAAAATCATTTTTGAATTCATAAAATGAAAATTATCTTAGGGTTAATTTTATGATTATTCTAAAATGGGTGATTTCTCAATAAATAGTGAAAAACTACTTTTTATTGAAAACTTTCTTTAAATTTTAATTAATTAAAATAATATTTAATGATGAATAATTTAAATTAAACTTATATATATTATATATCTAAATTTATTAATTTAAATATATATACTGATGATCACTATTCATGTAGTTAATGTATCATGAAAAATACATTCCTTTAAAAACTATTTTTTGATACGTTTTACGTGATTATTTTAAATTAGATTTTACTAATTATAACTATTGAATTTGATAAAATGGATTCAATATTTGGATTCAACACAATTAATATTATATTAAAATTTCCAATTAATTTTTTTCTCAATGAAAAGTAAAAACAGTAAAAAAAAATTCCACGGTTAGGGGTAAAACATGTTTACCATGGATTAAACTAAAGAGAAAAGGGTTATAATGACATAAAAACTTATCAAATTTCAATTTTATAGCCAATATTTCGACCATATATCATCTATATCCTAACAATTCTTCATTTTGGAGTCATATTACCATGATTATGACCTTTACAATAATTTATGTAAGGAAAAGTACAAAATGGAACTCTCTTACTTTTTAAAATATTTTATGCGATCACATAGAGATAAAAAGAACGTATGTTTGGATATAAAAAATTATTCAAAGTATATATAATTTTTTGTTATCACAATAAATTATTTAAATTTTTTAGTGATTTAATAATAACCTTAAATTCCAATACAACACCGGTATAATAATTATTTAATTAAAAGGAAAATAAAATGAATGATTTAAAAAAAATTAAAAGTAAACTAATTTGAATAAATTATTGTGTTCCAATTATTTTACATAGTTATAAAATGTTATATAATTTTTAAAGGTATAGATTTAAATTAAAACCATTTCATGATGTTTTTAAAGTCATATTAAATGAATAGTGTCAAAATTAACATTAATGATACTTTATAATAAAAAATATTTTATTAAATGATTTAAAATTTATAAAAATATTTTATTTGGAAAAATTAATTGTAAATGGTTTATAATATCAACCATGGTCCATTTATGAGATGTTTTCCCTTTGATAGTAAATATCATTACCCTTAATGAGTGAAAACATTAATAACCATAGTTAAGGTTAAAACGAGGTTTTTTATGTGTTTCATGTGTTTGTGTTAAAATTAATTTTCCACACACATTAGATTTTTATTTAATAAATTATATATAATATTTATAATCATTTGTTATAAATTATCTAATATGAATCACTTTATTTTTAGGATTAAAGGATAATTTAACCTAGGTTAAATAAATAAATGTAGTTACAGTGGTGAAATCTAAAATGGTAAAAGGGAATAACCTTAGAGGTTAAGAGAATAACATTTTTAAAACATGTTATTTTAGTTTTGGAGGTACTACATGACCTTAACTTACCTCTACTCATTTATTTATCAATTTTGGATTCAATTTTATTAAGAGTGACTTCCTATTATTGAATAGTTATGAGTATTATCAAAAATACAACTCACCTCACTTATAAAAGGGAACCAATTCTTCTCATTTTAAATAGATAAAGAGTCTACTAATTCATTTATTTCTGGCCCATAACCCTTACTTAAATCCATCCCCATTACCTAGACCCCCTGGTTTGATAAAAAACCATCCTATAAAGGATTTTTCTTTAAACATAAAGATGTTATCTAAAGAAGAGGTATCGTTCTTAACCATGAGTTTTTGTTTTATTTCCTATTCCTCATCCTTAAAATCATAATAAAATATGATGAAATAATAACAAAAGTATCTTTCATAAGCTTGGATGTTATTTTTTTAATTTAATATCCTATATCCATCTCCTCTGCCATCAAAGGAGAAATGAAACCTTTGATCATGTGTCTGACAAACTACCACCTTATGAACTGATTTAATTAATTTTCCATCACCACCTATCACAGATGGATATAATAATGGATTTAATATATATATATATATATATATATATATAATAATCACATAATAATAATTATATAATCATAATATCACATTTAAATTATTACCATACAATCCATTTTAAAACATTAACATCGCTCGTGCGTACATGTCAACTACGACCTCTTCAAAGCGATGTAATACATTTTTCATTTTATTTTGAAAATAATGTTAATAAGGATATATATAATTAATATATATGATATAGAAATTATTTTTTAAATTTTAATTAATTTTTACCATTCTTCTTTTCCATCCGTCGATAAAATGGAAACCATGTTCATGCGTATGTACGTCCAACCATATCCATTAATAGTGTAATTCATTTTCTTATATCTAACTTATATGGATGAATATAAATATTTATATACTGAATATACATATGATATTTAAATAATGATTAACGTTCTATAGAATATGGAACCATAATCAATGTACAAAGACCAAAATTACCGAACAAAAACATACCTGAAAAACGAAGCAGTTATCAGCCAAAATAGTGATTTATAAAGAACTGTTTATACTTTATATCCATAAAAACACAAATAAAGGGTTACGTACCAAAAACCGGGGGTACTAAATTCTCCCCACCATCTGTCTTTCCGTCCCCAGAAAGTAGAAAACCATCCTTGCCCTGAAAGAGTTCCGACGATTTCTCTTTAATTTCCTTCTCGTGTTCCCAAGTCTCTTCCTGAATCTGACCATGCTACCAAAAAACCTGCCCTAGACAGATGATATTCCAACGCAATACTCTCTATTTACTACCCACAATATGCACTGGGATATGTATCAACGAAGCATCTGTCTCTAAGTCAATGTGATCCCATCTGATCACATGGTTAGGATTAGGTTGATACTTCTTCAATTGAGATACGTGGAACACATTTTGCACTAAACTGAACTGTGGTGGTAATTAAAAATAGCTTTCCACCTCTCCAACTCATTCTAGTATCTCAAAGGGGATTATGTATTGAGGAGATAACTTTCCCTTCTTCCCAAATCAATGATGTCCAAGTTTGGGAGAAATCCTTAAGAACACACGATCACCCACTATAAATGACAATGACCGTCGAAAATGGTCTGCATAAGATTTTTGATGACTCTGAGCCGTCTCCATGCTCTTTTTGATCAGTTGAATATTCTCTATTGTTTCTTGGACAATGATCAGCCCGACTAGTGAAGTTTCACCTGTTTCCACCCAGCATAGTAGAGAATGATGAGGACGCCCATACAATGCTTCAAACAGAGCCATTTTTATTGAGGCATGATAGTTTTTATTATATGATTACTCCAATAAGGGTAAGTGATCCTCCCATGAGCCTCCAAAATCCATTATATAATCCCTCAAAATGTCTTCCAACATTTTTATTGTCCATTTGGATTTCCCATTTGTCTGAGGATGATGCACCGTGCTCATATTCAACTGAGTTCCAAGGGATTTCTATAAGGATTTATAAAAACAAGATTTGAACCTTGGATTTCTATCTGAGACTATTGAAACCAGTACTCCAGGAATCTTTATCACTTACTCGATATAGATTTTAGATAGATCCCCCACTATATGAGTTTCATAAATAGGGATAAAATGTTCCGACTTGGTAAGATGATCCACTATAAACCATATGGAATTATGTTTTTGAACCGTTATTGGGAGGCCTATAACAAAATACATAGCTATCTACTCCCATTTCTACACTGGGATAGGCAAAGACTTTAACATACCTTCTAGTCTCTGATTCTCTTCTTTAACATATTTACAAGTTAAGCACCGTGATACAAACTCAGCCAACTTCCTTTTTATGCCTCTCCACCAAAATAGTGCCTTCAATGCCTTATAACTCTTATGTGTTCTTGGATGTATATACCATCTCAAATGGTGATAAGCATGAAGAATTTGTTCCTAAAAATCTATCTGTACAACCATCCAATCATTAAACCACAACACTGCTTTCCCATCAAGTTTCCATCCCTCAATGGTCTCCCCACCATTGAGTTTTGAACTCATAACCAGGAATTATGCATCAGATGTTTATGCCTCTTTGACAATATTTCCTAAATCAGGAACTAGCATAGCTAAAAAGAAAACCACAACATCAACTTTGTATTCATATTCCACATGCATGTTGGCTAGGGTAGACATTAACTTCCATTCAATAAAGATTCTTTCACTAACTGAGCATATGAGTTTCTACTCAATGCATATTCCACTAAATTCCCTTTCCCCAATGTATATATCAATTCAAAGTCAAACTTTTGGAGATACTCCATCTATCTCATTTTCTTCATATTCAAATCTCTCTATGAGATAATGTGTTTTAAGATTTTGTGGTCTATGAAAACAGTAAATTTCTCACCGAAGGGATAATGATGACAAGACTTCAAAGCTTGGAAAACTCTAGCTAGCTTAAAATCATGTGTTAGGTAATTCTTCTCATTCTCTATAAACTGCCTTAAACCACAAGCAACAACATGGTCTCCTTCATTAACAATGAATCCCAACCCCAATCCCTAAGAAACAAAATACACCACATGTCCCCATCCCGATTCTAGAAAAATTAAGATAGGTGCTGATGTAAGGAAAAATTTTAGCTTTTGAAAATATTTATGACATTCCTATATCCATTGAAATGAATCATTTTTCTTTTTCAAATCTGTATTTGGTGAGTCTAGCTGTGAGAATTCACACACAAAGTGTTGTTAGTAGACAACTATACCAAGAAAACTTCATATCTCAAAGACATTATTCAGTGGTTTCCATGATATAACAACTTTTATGTTTTTAGGGTCCACTAAAAAACCTTTTTCAGAAATCAGATGGCCAAGAAAGCATACCAATGGTATCCAAAAATCAAACTTTGATAGTTTAACATAAAATGGAAATCTCTCAAGATTTGTAACACTATCACCAAGTGTTCCTCATGCTCAACCCTTGTCTTTGAATACACCAAGATGTCATTAACAAAAAAAAGAGTCCATATATCGCCAAAAAATCTAATTCATCAATGCCATAAAGATCGCTGGTGCATTTGTTAGAACTAAAGGAATGACTACATATTCGTATTGGAAATATCTACTTATAAAAGATGTCTTCAGAATATCTTCCTTCCGAACGCACAATTAATGATATCCTGACCGCAAGTCAATTTTAGATAATCACCGATATCCCCTCAATTGATCAAACATATCATCAATGCATGGTAGTGGATACCAATTCTTTATCATAACTTGGTTAAGCTTATGATAATACATGCATAACAAAAGAGTCCCATTTATTTCTTCTTGAACAAGACCAGTGTAACCCATGAAGACATACTTGGCCGAATGAAACCATTTCTTTCTAGCTCCTCCAACTACACCTTCAATTCCCTTAATTCAGTTGATGCTATCCTATAATATAGAAGGGAAATGGGAATAATCCCTGGAAGGAGATCAATCATAAACTCCACTTCCCTTATAGGTGGTAACCCTAAGATGTTCATGGGAAAGACGTATATAAATTTATCTACCACTACTGTAAAATTGAAATCCTAGATCTCTTCCATCGATGCCAAAGTCAATTCCACTAATTAGTAAGAGATCATTCCCACCACTCATTCCAACCATCAAGTTGCACCCTTCTTCACAACCTTCTCTCCTTTGAAGAGATGCTCGATGCTGTCCTCAGTCATGAAACTGACTATCCTCCTATAACAGTCGAAGTGAGACTTGAACATTGATAGTCAATACATAACCATAATTACATCATAGACATCTATCTCCAATATTGAGAAATACCATTTCGGTTTATCCCCATCAATAGTTATAGAACAATCTCTACACATGAAGCCTTAAAATTCTCTTTCACCGATAGTAGTTTGGAGTTTTATCACAGAAGTCATCATTTCCAATTTTAAACAAAACAGGTTAACAACATGAGAA